>OY754312.1:33708123-36429910 GCA_963573325.1 Astragalus glycyphyllos
GACAGAGTTATTTCTAGATAACAAGAACAGATCATGAACTTGCAATTGAAGCTCAAAGCAAAAGAAAAGAATAAAGTTTCACTTCATAAGACAACTCCTGAATCTTTGGACCCGGTGATTAATGCAGAGGCAGCTTTGGCAATCAAGCACTTGGAAAGACAGAGCCAACATGAAGCAAAGGTTCAAAGTTTGGTCGAAGACGAAGCCCTTACTGCTACAAGACTAGAGCATTCAAAATCTGTTTTAGAAAGGCTCAAAGCCAACCTTCAACTTTAAATTGTAATTTTCTTTATTTCCAATTTTGTAACTTCGACAATGTTTTGGCAATTACCAACTTCTAAATGCCATGTTTAAATCTTCTTTATAATTTTAGTCCTGCGTTATTTTGACTTCTTGCAGTATTGGCCTATACTTTTTTAAATACTTGCCATTTATTTGCAAAATTCGACCATCAGCGCCCAATTCTTCGACTTCATAGGCACCGTTAGTATATACTTGCAAAACTCGAAATGGTCCTTCCCAATTCGGTGACCATTTGCCTAAGACTCTATCTTTTTTGTGCATAGGCAGTATAACTTTCCAAACTAAGTCTCCTAAGGCAAAAGTTTTCGACTTAACTTTTTTATTATAGGCTTTAGCTACCCTTTCTTTTTGTCTTATCAGAACATTTAACGCATTTAGTCTTTCTTCGTCTAAATCAACCAACTCATCCAACATCATATTCCAATAATAATTTGATGGAATTTCGAATTGCCTTTGAATTCTGGCTGACTGTAAACAAATTTCGACTAGTAAGACTGCATCATGTCTAAATGTTAGTCTAAAAAGAGTAGTATTAATTGACTCGCTAGGAGAATTTCGACAAGCCCACAAAACATGGTCAAGAGTTTTATGACAATTTCTAGGCTTTTGCCCAATATGCTTTTTAATCAAATTAATAATGATTTTATTAGCTGCTTCTACTTGACCGTTGGCTTGAGCATAGTATGGTGTCGAAGTCAGTAACTTGAAACTAGTTTCAGAGGCAAAATCCACCATTTTTCGACCAATAAAAACTGTACCTTGGTTTGTAGTAATGGTTTCTGGAATTCCAAACCTATACAAAATATGGTTTTGAATAAAATTGATTACTGCCTCTTGATTAACATTAATTAAAGGAATAGCTTCTACCCACTTAGTAAAATAATCTATCCCAACTAATATGTAACGATGGCTTTTCGATGAAGTTGGCTTAATCTCACCAATTAAATCTAAAGCCCAACCTCTAAATGGCCAAGGTTTCACTATTGAATGAAGTTCACTTGCAGGCACGTGTTGAACTCCTGCATGCCTTTGACACTCTTGGCAACCTTTAGCGAACTCTATGCAATCTTTTAACATAGTTGGCCAGTACACTCCTTGTCGAAACAAAAGCCATTTTATTTTGTGGCCTGCTTGATGAGACCCACAAGTTCCCTATGAGTATTGGAAATTGCTAAATATGCCTCACTCTCACTAAGGCATTTAAGTAAAACTCCTTCAGGAGTCTTTTTGAACAACTCATTTCCAATAATCACGTAGCTTAACGCACTATACTTGGTTTTTCTATTGGTTATTCATGTTGGATTTTCCAAGTATTCGACAATTGGTTTTCGCCAATCATCATTCGACATATTGTCAATGGCAAAAACTTCAAAACTCTGAAAATTTTCAATAATTGGAGATAATGATACTTCCTCGGCCCCCCCAAGTTTTTGGCTTGATAATTCACTTAAAGGATAATCTGTCGAAATTAGTTTATTTTTTATTTCTATTAATTCTTCTGGTTTTTCTTTAGAAACTCTGTATCCTAAAGCAATTTGTGCCAAATCATTTGCCTCGCCTCTTGATTGTCAAGTCGAGGCACATGCTTAATTTGAACACTATCGAAACGTTTTAACAATGTATTGGCAATAACAAAATACATTATTAGGTTTTCTTTAATGCACTTATACTCTTTTGTTAATTGCTTCACAACTAGTTCTGAATCACCTTTAATTTCGACATGTTTTTCCCCCAAGTCTAACAAGATCTCAAGTCCTGCTATCAAGGCTTCATATTCAGCCTCATTATTGGAGTAAGATCCTTCAATTTTAAACTTATACTTTGTTGGAATTTTTGTTGGTGAGATAATTAAAATTCCAATTCCAACACTGTTTTTGTGGCTTGAACCGTCGAAATATAACTTCCAAGGTTGAGTATCCACTAAGTTTACTGTGGTTTCGACCAATGAATGGTCAACAATAAAATCAGCCACTATTTGGCCTTTAATAGCCTTTAAAGGCTAATAAGTTAAGGAGTACTCAGAAAGAGCTAAAGCCCATTTACATATTCTACTATGTAAAATTGGTTTCGACAGCATGTCTTTAATAATATCATAATGCGAATAAACATACATATCAACAGGCTTTATATATTGCTTTAGTTTTGTACAAGAGAAATACAAGCATAAACACAATTTTTCTATAGGATGGTACCTAGTTTCTGCATCGTTTAAAACCCTACTGAGGTAATATATGGCTTTTTCAACACCATTTTCATCCTCTTGTGCTAACATGCTACCTATAGATAATTCTGATGCTGCTACATATAATTTCATTACTTTATTCCTAATAGGAGGTAACAAAATAGGAGGCTTCACCAGGTATGCTTTAATCTCATCGAAAGCTTTCTGGTGTTCTGCATCCCATCTGAACACATCTTCCTTCTTCAGTCGAAGCAGCGGCGAAAATACTTGAGTCTTGCCACTTAGATTTGAAATAAATCTTCTTAGGAAATTAATCTTTCCTAATAATGACTGTAACTCTTTCTTTGTCGAAGGAGCTTTCGTTTTCAAGATTGCTTTCGTCTTGTTTTGATTGATTTCAATGCCTTTTTTGTGTACAACGAAACTCAAAAAATCACCTGCACGCACACAAAAGACACATTTGAGTGGATTCATTTTCAATCCATATTTTTTCATTCTTTCGAATGATTGTCGAAGATGGTCTAAATGACCATTTTCTGACGAAGACTTAATAACAATATCATCTATGTACACTTGCATAAATTTTTCAATAAAATCATGAAACATAGAATTCATTGCTCTCTGGCATATATATTTTTCAATATCATTGCTGTTTTTGATGTATTTTCTTCAGCAATATATATTTGGTTATAACCAGAATAACCATCAAGCATGCTTAAATATTCATAACCTGCTGCTGAATCAACTAGCATTTCTGCCACTAGCATGGCATATTCATCCTTAGGTGTAGCATTATTCAAATCTCTAAAATCTATGCAAACTCTAAGTGTACCATTTTTCTTAATTACAAGAACTATATTTGCAAGCCATTCGACATACCTGGCAGTTCTGATGAACTTGCTCTTTAGTAATCTTTCTATTTCTGCTTTGATCTTCAATAGGATCTCTGGTGCAAATCTTCTTGGAGTCTGCTTCACTGGCTTCTTTCCTGGTTGAATTGGTAATTTTATCTCAACCACTTCTCGACTTAATCCAGGCATTTCACTGTAGTCCCAAGCAAAGCAATCCTTGTACTCCTTCAGCAATTCGACAATCTGCCCCTTCAATGCTTGATCAATCTTTGCACTAATATATGTTGGCCTTTTTATGGAGCCATCTCCCAAATCAATCTCTTCTAAGGGATCTTGTGCCTGAATCCTTTTGGTCGAACCCAATGGATCCTTTTCAAAACCTAGAGGCTCATCATCGTAGACGCAATGAAGCCTCTGATTTTCGACAAAGTTGTCTTTATTTTCATTTTCAATGGCTTCAGCAACCATTTGTTGTTGTAACTCGGCTTCAAGAGCCACTTTTTGTTTGCGTTCGGCCACATAGGCCGTAATTCTATCCCATGCACTGGGCTTATCCATAAATAATTATTTATGGTCCATAATTGGGGTGGAGTGTAATGGAAGATCTAATATTGTCTTGATGTTCATATCCAATTTCAGAAGATGCACATGGCGCAATATTCGCCAGTTGTTTGTCGAAGGTTTTCTTGGTTATAGCATTTACCTCAGCTTTGAAATAACTCTGATCACCTTCAATATTTTCGACCAAACCATCTTCTAACCAAATGATAAGCCTTTGGTAGACAGTCGAATGTACAAGGGTTATAGCATCACCTCAGCTTTGTTTGTCAATATTTTTGACACCAATGTTATTCACTTTTGCTTGAATGTACAAGGGTTTGAGATGATTCATCATTCCACAATCTGACCTCTCAAACACAGCATGTTGTTCCTCCACGCAACCATTCTTCAGCACATAGTAATAGATTGGCTTATAAGTAGTCTCTTCGTCGAAATCTTCTTCGACATCAATCACTTCAGAAACTACATCATACTCAATTGGTAGAATTGAGACCATGCCACATAAGACGTCGAATTCTGACCCAGAATCGGCAAAATCTGAGTCCATTTCTTCGTCTAAGTTAAGACCTTCTTTGATTTCTGAGAGTGGAGGAAATATCCTTTCAGTAGCTGGCTTTCTAGCCATTTCAAGAGGCTTTAAAGGTACTTGCTTACCTTTATCTTTGCTAGAATTCTCTACTTTGCCTGCAGCAGCAGCAACTTTCTTCTGGCGTTGATACCTGCGCCATTGTGTTCTTGTCATGGGATTTTTCCCTTTGTAGTTATTATTATAGGCATATTTGTTAGATTCAAATGCCTTGTTCTGGCTAGTAGCACTAGTACTACCTTTGACCATTTTTGCTGATTTCTGCTGATTTCCAGCATTCTTTCCAGCATAATATACTAGGTAATAGCCAATACTCTTTCCTTCAGAATGTACCCATTTCTCGACAGGAGACTTTGCTGAAGGTACATAGGTTTTGATCTGTTCTTTTTGAGGATTCTTTGTCGAAGTGACCTTGTACTGAATACCTCTATTGCTGTAACTGAACTTTGGCCTCTTGTCGACCCATTTTCCTTTGCGCTTCAGTTGAGGCTTAAAACCCTCAAGATTTTTAGCAGCCTCTTTGTCGAAGATAGAACTACATCTGGGACAAAGCATCACTTCAGTATTGTTAATTTTGTAGACGAATTTGTCTGAAGGCCTGCCATCAATGCTGTTGGCATGCCATATGGGAAAGCCCTACCACTCATACTAAATGGCATGTTTTCAATCAATGGATTTGCCATTAAAGGACTTGTTGGTCCTAATATTGGTGGCATAGAAGCCATAGTATTAACATTTGTTAATGCTGCAGTAGTCATCATTGACACAAAAGTAATTATGGGAGAAGTTATGGCAGTTACTCCCATTGTTGTCGAAGAAGGCATAGCAACGGTTATGCCTACAACATTTGCAGTGTTAGCGTCACTAACTGACGCTTGTTCTTGCATACTTTGTGCATTTGATGCAGAAGTATTATTTGTACTAGAGCGCGCCATCTCTGAAAGATGTTTTCCACTCCTTAAACGCATGCACAGATAAGCACAACTTTTTAAGATTTCAAAGTAAAACTTTAAAAATTAGTACAAATGTCCCACTGGGCGTGCCAATTTGTTACCGTGGTTTTTGGTAAACACCACTAGTTTGAAATTTCTTCTGCTTGCAGGATCAACTAGTAAATCCTAAGACCATTTGTGTTAAAGTTTTTCCAGAAATTATGAATGTTTTTTACGGTTTTAAAGAAAAGAAGGAAGATAACTGACTGTTTCGCGTGAAACTGTCGAAGTTGCTTCAGACAGAAATGAAGAGAACAAATAAAAATGCAGAAAATTACTTAAAGAAACAAAGTAAATTGCATCAATTGAAAAGAAAGTTGGTACACATGATCATACATTCTTCTCTGACTCGTTTTCTCTGTGATGTTGGAAGTTAGAGCGTGAGAATCTGTATATGAGTTTGTGACCCATTTTTCCTATGAAAAACTACTATTTATACAAATAGAAAATAACTGTACAAAGTTTTAAAAAAATGTAACTGCTACGTGCTTTCGACAACGGTTGCTTGATTCTACTTCGTTATCAGCCTTCAACTTCTTCTTGTCGAAATCTCTGCCTTCATCCTCTTCGACTTTGCCAAATCTAAGGTCAAAATCTGTTTGATGCAACCTCGTTGACTGCATTTAATTGAGTCTGTCGAAAATGCAGGCTAACAACATTTCACTTACTCAACTTTTTTTTTGAACAACAAATGATTGTGTGTATATATATATATATATATATATAATACGAGATAGACACTAGAGGTGTCCTCTCAAAACCGAGATGCACATGAGTTCACGGTTAATTCCGGCCAATACACAACATAGGGGCAACATACCATTCGTAATATAAACACGTAGAGCCTTTGGACCTAGCTAGGAACCAACGCCATGAAAGGGAATGGATCCGTGCCAACACCTGCCCACAATCTGCCGCACCTCCCAAATGACCCATATCACCGAATGCCAAATCAAATTTAGGCCCCGCTTCATCCTAGAACCCCTACCAAAAGCACAGAAAGCAGCAAACAACGAAAACAAGTCAGGGGGCAAGGGAAGTTGCCACCCCAACCAACGGAAGACAGCATACCACACATCCAAAGCAAAAGGGCAGTGTAAAAAGAGATGAATAGAAGATTCCTTCGATGCTCCACAAATAGCGCATGTAGCCAGTACTGGATCCTAAATAACTCTACGGCGAAGAAGATTTACCCGAGTAGCCACCCTATCCAGCAGAAGCTGCCAGGAAAACGCAATAACCTTTGGAGGAGCCAAACTCCGCCACAACCTACCCATAGACACCACCTGATCATCTGAGAGCCCCACCGCCAAAGAAGAATTCTCCATTAGCCGTATATATGCCGAGCTAACAGAGTAAACACCCGAGCCATCCCCAAGCCAAGACCAGCCATTTGCACCAAGGTTGGGGACGACCGGCTGGATCAGTGCCAACAACTCACGCTCTAGAGACTCCTCCCAAACAAACAACTGCCGCCTCCACTGAAACCTCCAAACCCAAGACCTATCAACCCACTCCTCACTTATTGTAAAAAAAAGTGAGGGCCCTATCTATGAAGGAGACAAGAGATTTTGAAGCAATATTAGCTCCAGCATTACTACTCCCCTCAAGAATGCTATATATATATATATATATATATATATATATATATATATATATATATATCCCTTACAGCATGTTGACTGTTGAAGCTCAATTTAGAGTCTGCTTGTTTTTTAAGAGAAAAATCATTTTTTTAGCTTTTAAAAGATATTCTCTAAACAAAATCATTTTTTTGGGTTAGAGTCTGTTTGTATTAGCTTTTAAAAAATCGTTCTCTAAAAATCATCATTTTTCCGGTTAGAATGAGAAGTTAGTGTGAGTAGTGATCAACGGTCGTACGCGGGTCAAAATAAGTAAAAAGGATAAAATATAGTAACAAGGTAAGTTAACATTGGTCGTCTCACAAGGACCTCTAAGATTAAGACTACCAACAACAAGAACGAAATTAACAATAAAAAATGGGGTTTTGGTTTGGAAAAGTTTATGTTTGATAGGAGCAATTGGCGAGAGACAATCAATTCACGGGTTTCAGGGTGTGCTTCTCGGATTTATCATAGGTTCTAAAAAGTAACGTCTCTAAGGATTTCCAATTCCAAATTGATATAAACTAACTAGAGCAAGTGTTAATTAGTTTATACGAATTCACACAGTTTCGGGCAAGCGCCAAAACAGCGGGTTCAATCGGTCATGAAAGGGGACAAGCGTCGTTCAAAGCATAACCAATATCATAACAGAATTCATATCAATCTCCTATCAATTTCTATTCGAATTAAATAAATTAAGCATTCAAATAAATCGAAACAATCAAAGATTACGAAACAGGATTGTATACAAGCAAGCCCGTACACAATTGAATCGCGTTTTGCAACAACAGAATTCAAATGATTCAAGCGAAATAAGAAGAACTGAAATTGCAACCATTAAGAACAAAAGGAAATTGATAGAGAAGAATTAGAAACTAAGACGAAATATCATAAACAATAAAGAACCGAACCTCAAAATCCGTACAGCGACACCTATTCACCAATGAATTGACTTTGGGTTCCATGGAGGTTACGCTACCAAATCCTTAAAATTGTATAATAATGCGTAACAAAGCCAAAACGGCTCTGAAATAGTGTATTTAACTGGGACAAAACGAAAACCCTAATCCACTAACTAGGTTCTTGGATAAAAGCCCGATAAAAATAGTAAATTGGCCCGTAAACCCGTTTTACATTAAACTGCTTCAGTATTTCGCAGTTTTAGCCTTCAATACTTCAGAATTGGGTTTCAAGATCAACAGAATAATTGTAGATCTATTCCTTAGCTTTCCAACGCATGCTCGCACGCCTCAATCGGATAATCACAGCCAAAGTTATAGCCTGCAGAGTAGACAGGGGTCAATATGCAATAAAAACAAGAATTAATCAAGAATTTGCTATAACGCTCAATTAAGACCCAAAGTCTAGAAACGTGCTAAGGCTTAAATATTATGAACAAAACACAATCAAAACTACCAAATACAAAGCTTTAAAGAGTGCATTAAAATGCACTGATCAAGTAGCTTTTGAAAAACTCATTCTCTAAAAAAACCGTTTTTCAAAATCACTGTTTTTTAATATGTAACAAATGAGCCTTAGTGATTGGAGTTTTCTAAGAAATTGAATGTGTAATATATAATGGCCCAATTTTTGGATATGGTAGGTCTTTCTTATAGGGTTTAGGCTCATGCTTCTCCCACTCTCTCCTACTCACCATACACCCCTATACCTGTTAAAAATTCTGTAATGGGGTGTGTTCACAAAACATATGCCACGACACCATGCAACCCTACCAGGTCCGCAAATCCCTGGGAACATTTTTATTCATTAAATGTATTTTTGAGATTTCCCAAAGTTTTGGGGGTGTGTGGTGAGTAGGGAGGAGAATGGGAGAAGGATGTGCGTAGGGTTTATGTGTCTTGCACTACGCCAGAATTAGGAAAAAAAGGCGCTACCTTAAGCAGCGTTTATTAAAAAGCGCTAGGTAAGGTGAAACGGTCAAAGGGACAGGCAGCGCTTATTTAAAAAACGTTGGGTATTGACAAACACTCGCAAGGGAAAGGCAGCGCTTACTTGGAAAGCGCTGGTTATTGATAAAACGCGCAAGGCAAAAGGCAGCGCTTAAATGAAAAGTGCTGGGTATACGTAGGCAAAAGAGCAGCATTTATGCAGCAAGCGCTGCTTATTGGTAAACGCACTACCCAATAGGTAGCGCTTCTGCAGCAAGCGCTGCTTATTGGTGAAAACGCGCTACGCAATAGGTAGCGCTTCTGCAGCAAGCGCTACTTATGGATGTCCTAATGGCTAGCGCTTTTAAGTGAAGCGCTGCCTATTGGTTTTTTACGCGTCCTAATGGCTAGCGCTTTTAAGTGAAGCGCTGCCTATTGGTTTTTTTTATTTCTTCCTTTCCCACTCACACAACGTTAACCACGTAAAGCACACTACTCCACTCTCTCAAGCTCTCCTCCTCCCTCCTCCTCCCTTGGTCACACGTACGTTCTCCCTCCTCCTCCCTTCACAAAGGACATTTTCGTTCTCTCAAGCTCTCATTTTCGTGGCTCTAGATTTTCGTGGCTCTCTCTCATTTTCGTTTTCCCAAAGGACATCACACTTCTCCATTTTCGCAAAGGATTTCGATTTGTACTTGGAAGCTCATTTCTTCCCCATTTTCGGTTCTCTTTCACAAAGGTTAGTATTACTACATGTTTTTCTAGTTATTTTAATGGCATTGGAACCTTAGGTTAGATGATTAAAAGTTGATGATTGATGATTAGTTCTTTGAAATGGTGTTTCTAAACTTGAGGGGAAATGTAGTTGTAGTGTTTGTTGAAATGTCCAAATGAAATGCTTGTTAATTTAATTTGATGTAGGTGTAGCGTTTGTTGAAATGTCCAAATGAAATGCTTGTTAATTTAATTTGATGTAGGTGTAGCGTTTGTTGAAATGTCCAAATGAAATGCTTTGATGTTGCTCTAGGTTAATTTGATGTAGGTTAATGATTTTATTCCATTAAACTATAGGTTGTGATGATATTAATGAGTGAACTAGAAAAAGTCATAGAGAGAAAACTAGTGAAAGAATCAATACATTAAATATTCTTATTCAATTTCAATGAATGAACTAGTTAGAGGTATAGAAAGTATATATATAATACAAGTGACTTAGGAATAATAGTGACTTATGAATGAATTAATTTCACAAAAATTGATTGTATGTTTGTCTTTATTAGGTATAGAAAGTATATATAATTCAAGTGACTTATGTGATTGAGCTATTCTTTAAACCCCTATTTTAATATATATAGCTAATTAACTTAATGAATGTTTATAGGAATTGAAAATACTTCCTTCGAGTTCGTGTTGGTTCGTGAGTTCATTATAGTTCGAGTTCGAGTTCGTTTCCTTCGTATCTAAGTGATTCGAGAGTTCGCTTCATTTGCTAGTGTGTGGTTCGCATTCGTTGGATTTCATCGTTGCTTCCACTTGTTCAGGTACTTTTGTTGTTTTCTTCTATTACTATTTTTTAGAAATAGATAACTTTTTTTTATATTATATATTTTATACTTGAACAAGAATATAAGTTATGCAAACTTGTATATGTGTGGTGAATGAAACTAGCAAAGTAAAATCGAATATGCCTAAATATGCGAATTGTTTGTTGTTTGTCACCTATAATAGGTTTTTAAGTTCTCTTATCAGGATTTTATTATAAATAAATACTGGGAAATTATGGATAGAGAGTGGATGTCTGTCAATAGTCTGTCCAAGGAATATGTTGCTGGAGTGGATTATTTTGTGAAGTGTGCTGTTGAACGTTTAGGGACTTCTAGTAACATGAAGTGTCCTTGTTTGAGTTGTTGTTATGTAAAATTAGTTAATGTAGAGGAGTTGGCAGGACATTTAAAGGGTTACGGAATAGATCAAAGTTACACTTGTTTGACAATGCAAGGTGAGGAAAGAGGTGAATCTTCAAATATGGGTAATAGTACTGAGAGATGTGCACCGGTTGACACCGAAAGACATACATTTGAAGGGGGTGAATTTGAAGAGATGGCAAAGGCTGTTGAAGACGATCTTAATGGCTGTCCTCAAATGTTTGAGAAATTGATAACGGATGCGGAGACACCGTTGTATTCAGGTTGTACTAAATTCACAAAACTATTGGCTGTGATAAAGTTGTATAACTTGAAAGCTTGCCACGGATGGACGGATAAGAGCTTTACGGAATTACTCGCACTGTTGAAAGAAATGTTGCCGAAGGATAATGTGCTCCCTTCTCGGACGTATGATGCAAAACAAGTGTTAGGGTCCATTGGGTTGAACTATGAGAATATACATGCTTATCCCAATGATTGCATTTTATTTCGGAATGAACATGCATCGTTAAAGTCGTATCCTAAATGTAATGCATCGCGATATAAAAAGAAAGAATCTACTCCTGAAAAGGTGTTGTGGTATTTTCCCATAATTCCTCGATTTAGGCGCATGTACCATAGTTCAAAAGATGCAAAACACTTGACATGGCATGATGATGAAAGGATTAAAGATGGCATGCTACGACACCCGGTGGATTCTCCGCAATGGAAGAAAATTGATATTGATTATCCTGATTTCGGGTTGGATCCAAGAAACCTACGACTTGCATTGTCTGCTGATGGATTTAATCCGCACGGCATTCAGAGTAGCTCCCACAGTACATGGCCCGTGATTTTGGCGATCTATAACTTACCTCCATGGCTTTGCATGAAACGCAAATATATGATGTTGTCTTTGTTAATTTCTGGGCCCAAGCAACCGGGAAATGATATTGATGTATACTTGGCTCTGTTAATTGAAGACTTGAAGCTAATGTGGGAGACTGGAGTAGAGGTGTATGATGGGTTCAGAGAAGAAACTTTCACCCTGAGGGCTATGATTTTTGGCACAATTAATGACTTTCCAGCATACGGCAATCTATCTGGGTACAGTAACAAATGTCAGTGTGTGTGCCCTATATGTGAAGATAACACTGATTGGATGTGGTTCGAACATGGTAGGAAGAATATCTACTGTGGTCATCGTAGGTTTTTGCCATCTACTCATCTGTATCGACTGTTGAAAAAGGCATTCAATGGGAATATCGAAACCCGTAAAGCTCCCATGGCTTTGACGGGTGAACAACTATTTGAAAAGGTGAGAGGTTTGAACATTAAATTTGGGAAGCCTTTTGCAGGAGAGCTTGCCAAACGGGGGTGGAAGAAAAAGTCAATTTTCTTTGAGTTGCCATACTGGAAGTCATTATATGTAAGGCACTTCATTGATGTGATGCATGTTGAAAAAAATGTCTTTGAAAGTGTCATCGGTACCTTACTCAATATGCCAGGAAAGACTAAAGATACCATCAACTCGAGGTTGGACTTGCTTAGTATGGGGTTGAGACCAGAATTGGGTCCAATAAAGAAGGGTACACGTACATATCTACCTCTGGCAGCTCATACTTTATCTAAAAAGGACAAGACCGTGTTTTGTAAGTTTCTTCATGGAGTTAAGTTCCAGAGGGTTACTCTTCAAATGTTATGAACCTTGTATCGATGAAAAACCTCAAGTTAAAGTCTTTAAACTCTCATGATTGCCATGTTCCAATGGAGAATTTGCTACCCATTGGTATACGTTCGATTTTGCCTAAGAAAGTGCGCAAGACCCTAACCAAACTTAGTTTCTTCTTTAAGGCGATTTGTAGTAGAGTGATTGACCCTGGAAAGTTGCCATCATTGCAAAGAGAAATTACTGTCACTTTGTGTGAGCTTCATATGTATTTCCCACCTTCATTTTTTGACATAATAATTCATCTAATAGTTCATCTGATTAGAGAGACACAATTGTGTGGCCCATGTTACATGAGATGGATGTATCCGTTTGAGCGTTACATGAAGATATTAAAAGGTTATGTGAAAAACCGATCACGACCGAGGGTTGTATTGTTGAGCGCTACATAGTTGAAGAAGCTATTGAGTTCTGTACCGGCTATCTATCTAGTCTTGAATATTTTGTGGGACTGCCAAGGTCTCGTCACTTAGGAAGCATTAGTAAAGGGATGTCGGGAACAAAAATAGTGATGGTATCAAGGAAAGAACTAGATGAAGGACACTTATATGTTTTGCACAATGATACTGAGGTTGATTCATATGTTTCCAAGCACATGGACATACTTAAGAGTGATCACCCATATAAGACTCAAGTTTGGTTAACAAAAGAACATAATCGGAGTTTCATAGTGTGGCTAAAAGAGCACATTGATTTCGAATTGGCTATGAATCCTTCCTCGATTTCAGAAACATTGAGATGGTTAGCAAAAGGTCCAAATATGCAAGTTTTCTCTTACACCAGCTATCTAATGAACGGGTACACGTTCTATACAAAAAACCATGATGATCAAAGTAAAATGCAAAATAGTGGGGTGACTCTTGTAGCTCAACCTTTGCATACATCAAGTGTCAAAGACAGAAATCCCATATATGCGAATATGTCATACTTCGGGGTCATTGAACACATATGGGAGTTGGATTACAACATGTTTCGGGAGCCTGTGTTCCAATGTAAGTTGGTTGACAATAATAGTGGTTTACAGATTGATGAGTCGGGATTCATGCGGGTGAATTTCAATAAGTTAGGATATAAAGATGAGCCTTTTATTTTGGCATCCCAAGCTCAACAAATGTTTTATGTCACTGATCCAGTTGATACAAATTGGTCCATTGTTTTATTGACAAATAAAAATTGGTGAATGACATTGAGGATCAAGCAACCGATGATGATGGTATTGAGGACGACACTTTCTTTGGGACATCATGATCCAAAACTTCTAGGAGATAGAACTTTCGTAGGAAAAGAAGTGTCACTACTTCTCTTGGAAGTGGACTTCTTGATACAAGAGGATAATTAATTAATAGACGGGAGAAAGAAGAAGATTGAAGCAGATTAAGAAACTGATTCTAATTGCTCTTCCCTCTTTTTTTTTCATTCATTACAATCGTTGAGTTTATATATAAAACTGTTTTTCCTAAAATAGAAACTAAAAATAACAAATGAATATAAACCATAAAAGATAAATGGTTTATTTCTTCAGTTAATGTAAACCATTAACCTTGATCAGTTTAAAACTAAATGTTTTAAACCATAAAAGTTTTAATGGTTTAAATTATTGTGATAATATAATATGATATATTTAATATCATATTGCGTAAGATACGAAGATCCTCCTGGATCATGGCTCCCCCATTTAGAATCCTTGAGCTCCTGTTCAAGGTATGTTGAGATGAGGAAACTCTGTAACTGCCTTGGTTCGTAGGTACCACTTGGATTTGCTGGGAAGTTGACCTTTTCTTCCAATACGAAAAGTCTCATACTTGCTATTTCGGTTTTCACGAACTTTCTGCTCTAAGATACAGTCCTCCTTTAATGGATCTTCTCGTTCCATCTTCAAGTCATCAACTGAAGGAAGACGAGTATCTTCATTAGGATCATCATCCAATAGAGATGGTTCAAAAAGCTTCAAATTCTCGGCATTAATGACCGAGTACATATGCATATATGGTGGTAGGTCAAGCTGGAAAGCATTGTCACCGATTTGTTTGATGATCTTGAACGGTCCATAGCGAATAGGCTTGAGTTTCTTTCCTTCACCTTGTAACCGCTCTTTACCAAGGTGTAGCCATACTAGGTCACCTTCTTGAAATGTACACGGAACACGATGCTTATCATGTCGGGTTTTATAGCGTTGCTGAGAGCGTTTTAGTTGTGCTTCCACTTCTGAATGAATCTTTGAAACTCGTTCTAAGAACTTTTGTGCTCGAACATGTTGCTCTTCTTCTGTTCCATTCAATGGCTTGTCACCTATAGTGAACGCCATATCAAAAGGACTTTGAGGTAAGTAACCCAAACATACCTCGAATGGAGACTTCAGCGTGGAGCCATGAATTGCTCGATTAAAAGCAAACTGCAAATAAGGGAGACTTTCATCCCAAGTTTTTGGGTGTTTGGAGTTATAACCCCGTAGTAAATGGACCATAGTTCGGTTAACGACCTCAGTTTGTCCATCAGTTTGTGGGTGAAAAGCAGTACTTCGTTTCAATCTGGTATCCATCATTCCCCATAAAGACCTCCAAAAATGGCTTAAGAATCGACTATCTCTGTCTGATATAATCGATGTTGGGAGCCCAAAATGTTTCCAAACATGCTCGAAAAATAGCTTAGCTGTTCCTTCGCCAGTTACAGTCTTCTTGCATGGAATGAGTATCACCATCTTACTAAAACGATCCACGATTACAAACAAATAATCCTTCCCCGACTTGGTCTTAGGCAATCCTCCAAGAAAGTCCATTGAGATGCTCTCCCAAGGTCGGCTAGGTATCGGTAGTGGAAGATACAACCCTAACTTCCTGTTAGAAGGCTTTGATGTGTTACATAAAACACAACCTCTTATGTATCTTGAAACATCAATGTGCATCCTTGGCCAATAAACATATCGACGTAGATTCAATAAAGTCTTCTCTACTCCAAAATGTCCTGCCACTTTGGAAGTATGAGCTTCTCGAATCCACTGTAGCCTATCACCATCTGCTGGTATGCACAATTGGCTTCCTTTGTATATTAGCCCATCTTTCAGTTGAAACTCACTAGTCTTTCCTTGTTGCAGCTTAGCATAAGCTGGACTAAAATCAGCGTCAGTATCATACCCTTTGGCAAATTCGGAAGGAACAATAGGTTGGATCTGCATTGCAACCAATAATGCGGAACTTATTGGTGCAGGGGGTCGAGATAGCATATCTGCCAACTTATTAGTCATCCCTTTTTTGTACTTGATTACAATATTGAATTGTTGTAGGTAAGACATCCACTTCATATGTCGAGCTTGCTGTAACTTCGACTGTGTACTTAGATACTGAAGAGGCTTATGATCTGAGTGAACCACGACTTCTTTTCCTAACAAGTAAGCTCTCCAATGTTTTACTGCTTGATGCAATGCATAAAGCTCCTTGTCATAAGTCGGATAATTCAAAACCGGTCCACTAAACATCTCAGAATGGTATGCCACTGGTCTACCTTCCTGAAGTAATACGGCTCCCATTGCATAATTCGATGCATCTGCTTCAACTTCAAATGCTTTCTGCAGATTTGGCAATGCCAATATTGGGGCCTCTGTTATCTTCCGTTTCAACAACTGGAAAGATTCATCTTGTTTCTTTGACCATTCAAATTTTTGATTGGCCTTTGTAAGAGAGTGTAATGGTGCTGCAATTAGAGAGAAATATCTAATAAACTTTCTCAAATATTGGCATGCACCTATGAAGCTTCGAACGTCGGTAACTGAAAGGGGTGTAGGCCATTGAGTGATAACTTTGACTTTGTCTGGATCCACTTTGAGCGTTCCGGTACCAAGAATGAACCCTAGATAGATAAGCTCTTGCTTCCCAAATTCACATTTCTTCCCGTTCAACCATAGTTGGCTCGCTTGCAAAACCTTCATAACTTCAGCAATATGACGAAGATGGTCTTCCCATGTGACACTGTAGATTAGTATGTCATCTAGATAAACAATGACAAAGTTATCGATGAAAGGACGAAGTACTTCATTCATTAACCGCATAAAGGTTGATGGAGCATTGCATAGTCCGAATGGCATAACCAACCACTCAAACAATCCTTGCTTTGTCTTAAAAGCAGTTTTCCAAGTGTCTTCTTCATGGATGCGTACTTGGTGATAACCTGTTTTGAGATCTAATTTGGTGAAGTAACGAGCACCATGCAATTGATCTAGAAGATCATCAATCCTCGGTAGTGGATACCGATTCTTAATGGTAATCTTATTGAGTGCTCTATAGTCCACACACATGCGCCAACCTCCATCTTTCTTGGGTACAAGGAGCACTGGTGAACCACAAGGTGAGCAACTAGGTTTGATAACTCCTTGTTCAAGAAGTTCTTGTACTTGTTTCTTGATCTCTTCACTCTCCGTCAGTGATGTGCGGTATAAACCCAAGTTTGGTAGAGGTGAATCTCCTACCAACTGGATATCATGTTCTACAGCTCTCCGCGGTGGTAATCCCTGTACATCTTGAAAAAGTATCTTGAAATCCTTCTGCAATTTTCCAATATCGGAATATTGCGAAGGTGTTAGACTTACTGCTGACAAAGTAACAACATTAGTATGTTGTTCTTGTGGTCGAATCATCAATAAAACAAACCGTCCACAAGAGTTAACCAATCTTTTGGCTTGGTTAACCGTCAGCAAAGTGTTTGTAGATTGTGGTTTACAAGCGTTGATGTGGAACTCTTTTCCATCCTTCACCAAACGATACTTGCGAAGCCTTCTATAGTGAATTGCATCACGGTCCCAAATATACGGACTACCCAATATAACTTGGCATACGTCCAACGGAACCACCTCGCATGTCACTTCATCGATATACCGATTAGTGATTGCAAATTTGAAGGTACATTGTTTTGTAATTTGCATGTCAATGTCCTTCTGAATCCACCCTAGTGGGTAAGGCTTAGGATGAGGCAATGTTTCTAAGCCTACCTTCCTTACTAGAGCTTCTGAAATCAGATTCTTTTGACTTCCCAGATCGACAATTGCTTGTACAACACTTTGTTTCACTTGAATGTTTAAATGAAACAGCTCTTCACGGTTGTAGGCATTTGTAACTTCTGTTGGTGAAGTCATTAAGGCAAGTGTTGTGTCAGGTTGCTTCAACTTTAGAAGCTCTTCTGCCTGTTGCACAGTCAATGTGGCCTTCCTGTCATTCCTTCCCTGATTATTCCTCTGGTTCTTGGGTTTCAACTCAGGATGAAGTATCCAGCACCTGTCTGTGACATGTTTACTGGTACGACAGTGATCACAGTAGTTCTTCTGTTTTGGTCCATCATTGTTCTGCTTGCCTTTATTCTTCCAATCAGATTTGTTTACAGTTGTTTGTTTGTCGCCCTTCTTGTCAAGCCTTTTATACTTGGATTCAATGGCGATGGCCTTAATTGTAGCTTCTTCAATTGATTCTACGGAGAACAATTTCAGTTCTTTCTGTATGTAGTCGGCAAGACCTCCGATGTATTTCATGAAGACTTCATAATCGTCAACATCTATATCCAACACCAAAGCTTGGTTGTGGAACTCAGAGGTATAATCTTGTACCGATTGACCGAATTTCTGATTGAAGTGCTGCCATCTGTACCATCTTTCTTCTTCATATCCAACAGGATAAAATTGTTTTCTCAATAACTTCTTGAATCTACTCCACGTCAATTCCGCAACGTTGTACCGTTTTCGGTATGACTTCCACCATGTGACAGCATGGTTTGAGAGTTTCAAGCTTGCAAATTGGATCTTTTCAACATTAGAATATTTATGTATAGTAAAATATGTTTCTAATGTGTCTATCCAATTATCTAGTTTGTCAGCATCCATAACACCGTTAAATGTAGGAATTTCTACCTTAAGGCACTTACAGGATTCTTCTGATTTCCTGTATCCTCGGCGATATTTTCACTTGTGTCTTCCTCTTCTTCACTGTCATCTTCAACCTTTCTTTTGGAAGGCGATGCATGTGAAAGTTTTGAGGCTTTTAAATTTTCCACAAGCTCAGAAATTGATGCAGATAACAATTCCACCTGTCGTTCAAGATTGGTGATACGTTCACCCTCACCGTCTAATTTTGGAACTTCCCCTGTCATTGTTCCTCTCCTTATCCTTGGCTTTCGATGAACGAGCAAAGGACCTAGAAGTTCTTCTTTAGAAATTCTACGTCGGCTGCGAGTTAGGACCATAAACCACCTTTACCCCGTTTTGATCTGAAGCTCTGATACCACTTGATCCAAAACTTCTAGGAGATAGAACTTTCGTAGGAAAAGAAGTGTCACTACTTCTCTTGGAAGTGGACTTCTTAATACAAGAGGATAATTAATTAATAGACGGGAGAAAGAAGAAGATTGAAGCAGATTAAGAAACTGATTCTAATTGCTCTTCCCTCTTTTTTTTTCATTCATTACAATCGTTGAGTTTATATATAAAACTGTTTTTCCTAAAATAGAAACTAAAAATAACAAATGAATATAAACCATAAAGGATAAATGGTTTATTTCTTCAGTTAATGTAAACCATTAACCTTGATCCGTTTAAAACTAAATGTTTTAAACCATAAAAGTTTTAATGGTTTAAATTATTGTGATAATATAATATGATATATTTAATATCATATTGCGTAAGATACGAAGATCCTCCTGGATCACGTCACTACCAATTGTAGGGGAAAGTACTCCTATAGAGGATTTTGTGTATGTTAGAAACGATCATAATGATGGGATTACGATTCGTCAAAAAAAAATACTCAGAAGCGAATTGCAAATACAATTATATCCAAGAAAAGGAAAAGGTAATTTAGACTTACATCATATGCTTTTTATCTATTTCCAAGTACTTATTTTACATAGTTTTCATCTTCTTGTCTGTTTATTTATTTTGGATAGATAAATATAACAATAACAATGATAATGTTTTATTGCAGGTCAAATGGCGGATCATAGTGATCATCGATACAAGGTTCAGTTGTTTGAAGGAATATTGGGGATTGGAACAATCACAGACAAAATGGGTGCCAATAGAGGTAAGTTTGTAATCAATCTTCTCATATATTTATTTACATTATTGTTGTCAAAAAAATGTATTAAATTAAATTTAACAATTAATTAATCTTTTGTTTTGTAGTGTCCGAAACAACCAAATAACAATGATTGTGGGTATTACGTGATGAGATTTATGAAGGAAATTATTACCCACAACCAAATGGTTATCCCCAGACAGGTATCTTTACAGAACTCTTTTTTATTTTGATTTAACCATATATTTCATTTCTAATTTTATTTAATTATATAATTTCAGTATTTTCCCGATTGTCGGTGGAAGACATACTCTACTGCACAGCTTGATGAGCTTAGAGGAGAGTGGTGCCATTATGTCTCGCAATTCTTTTGATTTTAGATAGATTGTAATGTAAATTGTTAGAGTTTTATTTGGATACATTCATATGAATTGGTTCATGCATATGTAAGTTGCTAACTTGTTTTAATTTAGATACATATTGTAAGTAGCTTGCTAGTTTTGGATACTACATGCATATGAATTGGTTCATGCATATGTAAGTTGCTAACTTGTTTTAATTTAGATACATATTGTAAGTAGCTTGCTAGTTTTGGATACATATTGTTAGAGAGTTTGATTTGGATACATATTAATTTGTTAATATTGTAAGTTGCTAAGTTTTGGATACATATAATAACTTGTTAGCTAGTTTGTTTTGGTTTGTGATCATATTAGTGCATTTGGATATATAACTAGTTTATATATATATATATATGTTGTTAGTATATAATGGATTGGATTGGTATTAATTGGCTGTATATGACCAGGAAATTATCAAATGTAAAAAGGAAAATACAAAAAAACAGAAGAAGAAAAAAAGGAAAAAAAAAAATTAAACAATGGGCAGCGCTTGGTGGGAGAAGCGCTGCTCATTCACCTAGCACGTATAGCAATGGGCAGCGCTTGGTAAAGGGAAGCGCTAACTATTGCTAAACGTGCTAGGTGAATGAGCAGCGCTTTGTAAGTTGCCTGTTCATCCTGTTAAACCTCAACACGCCCTGACTATCCTGATACCAATTATGGCATTCACTATGGATTGGCTGTTACACATTCTACTAATTATGGAGGGCATAATTCTCTCACTGAAGTAATGACACATGGAGCAGTTACGCAAGGAAATTTTGTGGGACCCGCTGCAACGCATCAGCCAGCAGCTACACGCGCCGTGCTTTCTGCTGCAACACGTGACCAGCCTGGTGCACTTTCTTCACGTGCATGCATGGAGGTTGACGCAGATGATGTTGAAGAAATAAGGAAGAGAAAACGTATCCATGACAACCGTAATTCAGGTGAAGGCTCGTCGGTCAATCAACATTCTAATGCAACTGAGACTTTTTTATTGGCAGGTCCAGGCAGCCAGGCCTGCCAAGAGCAATGAGTATCCTTAGTTGGAATTGTCGAGGCCTGGGTCACCACTCGGCAATTCCTATTCTTAGGGACCTGGTTCGGAGCAACAATCCGGAGATTATTTTCTTGTTTGAAACTTTATCTTATTCTAGCACTTTGGAGAATGTTCGAAGACTGTTGGGGTTTGATGGTTGTGTATCTGTAGACAGAGTTGGTAGAGGAGGAGGTATTGTTGTTCTTTGGAGGAATATTATTACATGCACTGTTACTAGTTATTCACAGCATCACCTGGATGTTGAGATACAGGATGTGGTACGTGGAAATTGGTGCCTCACAGGGTATTATGGTTATGCTGATAGGTCTATCCGGCGAGAATCATGGGCCTTAATTCGAAGATTGGCTGGGTTTTCTAGACTTCCCTGGTGCATTATTGGGGATTTCAATGACTTACTATCTCCGGAGGATAAAAGAGGATACTGTGATCATCCGAACTACCTTATGAGAGGTTTTCAATAAGCTATATTTGATGCTCAATTAATTGATTTACCATTGACGGGTTATCAGTTTACTTGGAGATTTTCTTTGGGTACTCCTCGGGCAATTGAACAAAGACTTGATCGAGTTTTTGCTAATAAAGAGTGGTTAGATCTTTTTCCCCAATCAAGATTGTTGAATCTTATTTCGCCAAAATCCGATCATTCTCCATTGTTATTACAGCGTGATCCTTTGGGTGCTCCGCATCACAATTATTCTTTTAAATTTGAAAATGCTTGGTTGGCTGAGCCTGATATTGATGATGTGGTCGCTGATGGGTGGAGTTCTGGTACCGTGGGTGATGTTCAATCCCATTTGAGGGGTTGTGCGTCTGCTTGAGCAATAAATATCTTGATATGCGTATTCTTGGCTCTTGGAGTGATACAATGACAAAATGACTATATTCAAGATCCCCATCTTGGAGAGGTATGACATTTTCAAATGTTACTGTTACTGATGATAATTTTAGTCCCAATGTTGCTCATGACTTGGAGATATTGAAGAATCGTTGGAAGGATAAAGATGCTAGAGAAAATAAGCATAGGATATATACTGAGAAAGGAAGAGAAAGCAGCAGCTATCAGATATTTGAATAATCATTCTACTACAACTGAAGAGCCTATTACAGAGGTGATCTCTAAGGCAGTGAAAAAAAATATGCAGAAGGGAGCTCAGTTACCTAATACCCGCTCAAGGGGTAGAAAGCCTGGTTTATTTGAGGAGCATTTTATTTTTATTTTTTCACTATTATTGTAATTTTTTTTGGTTAGGTTTATGCCCCCCACCCCACACGATTTCTTGTTTTTTTTTCCTTGAACAAATTTTTTAGCTTAAAAAAATGGGGGCTTTTGTTTCGGAGATAAAAAATATTCGCAGTAATACAGGATGGGAAATATACAGCGCAATGTTTGGTAGGAAGGACTTAAAAAATATTTTCGGTAATAAAACTTTCCCAACAAGCTTATAGACCCACAATTTACCCACGGTAGCAGGTATTTCTTACCTATGAAAGGCTTGAGAACGTTTTATTCCCAAGAATGTGAACCCATGTTTTAGAGTGAAAATCCTCTTTTGTCCCCACTTTCTTTCAAAAAATAAAAAAACAAAAAATTAGTGTGGGGTATTTTAAGAATTATATAAGTTATATTCCCAAACGTGATTTAGTTTTTTCTAAAAATTTAAAATAAATATTTCTTAGGAATCTTAAATACTAACCAAATACTTTTTAAAAAAATACTCAGGAATTTTTATATTTCCGGGTAATTTATTCCTAAGAAAAAAATTTATTCCGTGAAACAAACTCCCTTGTGTATATGTGGTAGGGGAGAAAGAGAGTAGGAAGGTTTTTTTAAGTTAAAATTGTAATGTAATTCTCTCATTGAGGTGACATTTCCTTAACATATAATTTAGCATCCATAATGAGCTTTGAGACCCAATTATCTCTGGGCCTATGTATTAAAATTATAAGATTACTTTCTGCCAGGGTGTTTGGTGTGCCCTGGTCCAACAAACCTATACAATCATTCAAAGTCTATAAGCAATATCATATTGAGAATAAATTGTTTAATTATCTTCCAAAGCTTATTAATAACATTTACGAAATTCAGGTGACACTTCCAAAGTCACACTTAAAAAGTATAATAAAGAAATCATGTAGGTTTAAGCTGTTCAAATTATAACCCTAGATGTAGCATTTTCTTAATAAAAATTGTTAATCAAATGGAATATAATATTGCAAATATTTTGTTTTTCTATACTAGTCCGAAACTCATTAATATTTTTTGGAAGTTCATGTTACTTTTCCAAGTTCACACTAAAAAAGGAGACCTCCTAGGTTTAATATGTTCAAAAGATAGCCTTAGCAAGCTATAGCATTTTTCTAAGATGAATTATTATCGTTTGACTAAGCACCTATGTTGACCCAATCTTTCTATGGAGTGGTTTGTATCTAGGAGGTCCATCATATATGTTTCATATAGGAAATATATGAAATTAATTGACTCATGAGAATAGAAGATCTAGAGAGAATAACTAAACAATAATTTCCTATTTTGCTCTTTTTTTTTCCAAAACATTGTTGGGCTATCTACGGACTACTCAACGCTTTCGATAAATGACTAATCTTTATTCATATTTATGATTAAATTTTGCATTGATCAACACTGAGTTTGTCAAATATCGAAATCGAATCCAGAACACCAGGTCGACTTCCATGTCTCATAGTAGAGAGTAGATTAAGTCATTGGTTAATTTCCTCGGTGAGAACCGAGAATCACGCTTTCTTACGTCTTTTGTGGTAAAGTTCATAGTAAGTAGGATTGAAGGGCCATGCTTATTTTAAAATTTTGCACTAAATAACACAGCTGAGGAGAAGAATCTATCTATGATCATGATGTTGTGAACGCGCAAAGCACAAACAATTAATATTATTTTAACATTATATTATCATCTTTATTATTATTAATTAAAAAGCAAGGAACCGACCAAACAAATGAAGTTGTTTGTCGATGAACCCCCAATAAAGAAAACCAATTTGTTGACAATGACTCCACAGTTTGTCGCATTGAGGAATATTTTCAAGACGTAAACAGCTAATTCACTAAAGACAATTTCACAACAAGACATGAAATTATAAAATCTACACAATAAACATGAAAATCAACCAACCTTCATTCAAAACTAAAAATAATTAAAATATACTTTAAAGTCGATAAAAGACAGGTTTGGATGTCTTTATCCAAAGCATAGCTGTTCCTACTACTTTAAAGCAATCCCAACAGGTTTTAATTTTTTAAATGGACTTTTGGGTTAGAAAAAAAAGTGGTCCCTAAAAAAGAATACATCCAAAAATCCCAACCACTAATAAAAATGGCGTCAAAAGAATGCCAAATTCCCGTTTTTGCTGTTTTCCCAAGCTCCAAAAAGAGGTAATTGAATAGGCAATACGGAAATGACAAGAATTAATCAAAGTGATGTTGAAAGATGGAGAAAATTTATGATTCAAACTCTCCCAATCATTCTTCGCGTGAAGTTAAATCTTTTCTTGTGTTGTGTCGTGTCTTTTTGGTGTGGTTGGGGTTTTCCTTCACTTCTTTAATCAGGGTTTAATTACACGTTCTATCTTTTTTGTGTAACGTTATTATGCAAGTGTAAAACTCTCTTTTCCACTTTCATATTTGGTTTCAACCTTTTTTTGAATGTAACTACTCAGAGAATCAAATGCTTCTTTTTTTACCAATAGTGTGACCTTTTACTTGTGTTATATATGCTTGCTGATGATTTAGATGCTAAAGATGATTAGCTTAACGACAAAAAATCAAAAGAGTGGCTCTTTTAGAATAGAAAAAAGTATCATTGGGTGGTAATTTGATTTACTGTGTAAGATTGGACAATTGATATCATAAATTCAGCAAATCTATCTATAGCGTTCATTTTTATATCAATGTCAAGATCATTCCTTGAATCACTTTGATTACATGAATTTGATATCCGTCTATATTGTTACTCCTTGTTTCAAATATAAGAAAATAGAAATAAAAATACAAACACTTTTTTTGCTTATATTTAAGAACGAAGAGTGGGAGTATACATCTAGTAACGCAGAGAGAGATTGCGTGAGGTTAAATAATCAAAGCAGTCATTGAAGTTAGTTAATAAAACCATAAGATAGAAATCGAATGTGTCCCGTCGTATCTTTAGTAAATAGAGATTTAAAAAGGCAAATTTTTTATCAACGATTGATTTGGAACACAATTTCACTCACCGTATCAATTACGTCAAAAACATTAGTTAGGATCACCGCAAAAGTGAACTCTGTTCGAGATTTGGGCAAAAGATGGGTTTAGAGCAAGTGGCCACTTCGTCCTCATTGTCACCTTCTCGCCGATCCTTCTCCCCCCTCTAAAAACGTTTTTACCCTATCGTGATTTCAACATCAACGCTTGAAATTGACCTAGCTCTTGTTCGAGTTGGAGCTTCGGCTTGATCTGGTCCCCCCACCTCTACCGTCGTCTTCCCCAAAGTTCAAGAACGTGTTATTGAGTACATGATGTTGGTCATGCTTTATGACGTCAGAGGTTGGAGAAAATACAACCATAGAGTTTAGGTCAAGGATGAAGAATTCTGAGAAACGCAATTGTAGTTGTGGAGGAGTTTGCCCTACTTCTCAGTCCTTCGACTTGGGTGACGGTATTGACATTGATGGAGGATACTTTGTAGAGGGATGTCTTCCCTAACTAAGCCTTCAAGATCTCGACGATGATTAGTTCTTGAACCTAGGGAAAGATGACCGTAGAGGTGGGCAGAAGGGGGACGACGAGAAGGGGGGACAGCGATGGAGGTGGACAGAAGGGGGCAGAAGTATGTCTAAACTATATTTTTTTGATCAAATGGCTAAACTATATAACATACTTGTATATGACTATATGGTACAACCTATTCTGTAGTCATTGCCACTTTGGTATCCATTTCCTCATAACCACCCCATATTTTCCCTTTATTCTGCTTTCTTAGTATCCTTTCACCAAGGAAAACAAAAAAGTACGCAAGCATCTCAATGCAAACATATACTGAAGAACAAAATCCAACAACAGTGCAAAACTATTTGTGACACAACAATATTGTAACTGTTTAATTGTATCCATATCAGAATCCAACACAGACAATCTTAACATCATAGCATTGGTTTCTACCAGAACAAGAATCCAACTAAAAAACAAAAACAAAAATCCAAAGCCACACAGGTTGGAATAATATATATTCTCCATTTCGCATTCAGTAATAATTAGTACTACAAAAAGATTGCAATCCCAAATCAAACCCACCAACCAATACATATTGTTATAGCAATATCAAGTAATGTTACATATTTTCATAAGTACACACCATTACTAACTACTACAAAGTGAAAAACGCAAAAAAAAAAGTGAAAGTCAACCTTTTTTGTTATGTAAAGGTTAAGTAGTGGAGATCTATGCAGCACCAACACTTCAATTGAAAACGTGTTCGATGTCCGACATCGACACAAACACTTCTATTGCTTATATTTTTCAAAATAAAACCAATGTCTCGTGTCCGTGTTTCATAGATGGTGATAACACTACATAATATTAACAGTTAGAATGAACAAAGTTGTTGATCTCCTCCATAAGGCAATAGAAATGATCATTATTAGGCAAGAAGTAAAAACCAATAGTAGCTTCCTTAAGGAAAAGAAGTTTGACTTGATGACCAGAATTCTTAAGACCTTCCACATAAGCTAATTGCCAATCTTGTAAAAGATCCAAACCAGCAACACAAACAAGACTTTTAGGAAACTCAATACCTGAAATGTTTTTCCCTTTTGGTCCAAAAGGATTACAAGCTAGATGATCTCTATCTTCACCTTCAGGTAAAAAAGCTCTCCAATACCAATCACGATCTTGTAATTTCACAAAGTATTTTCCATCTAATCTCATTTCTGATTCTGTCCTTTCTTCACCACCAAACAATGGATGTAGAAGAATGTTCCCTAATACCTCAGTTTCTTCCTCTGCAGCTCTAACAGCTACATGATGAACAATGTTTCCACCTGAACTATCTCCTGCCATATACACATAAACCTTTGATTCTTTACCACTTTGAAGCCATTTTCTTGACTTCACCCATTTTAAAGCAGCCCAACCATCTTCATAAGCACAAGGAAATCGATGCTCCGGCGATCGCCGATAATTTACCGATACCACAGCTGCTTTACAAACACTCACAAGCCTTCTACAGAATGTATCATAGATAGCACTATTAGCAGAAGAATGAGAGAAACTTCCACCATGGAAGAATATTATCACAGGAACAATCTCTGTTGTACTTAATGGTTTTTCTAAATCTTTCAAACCCCATTGAGAAGCTTCATTTCCTGAAGAAGATGGTAAATAAACACGATTGAAAAGTCCACTGTTTCGATCCACGTGGTCAAAAGAAAATACCCCATCAACTGGAATCGCATTTGCTGGTACCTTTCTGTCTAGAAATTCTGCTAACTCTCTATTGAAGGTTCCATCAGCACGTCTAAGAAGATTATACGCTAGCTTGAAATTTGATATCAAAACCCATGTATTCAACGGAACAACACTCTACAAAAAACAATAAAAAAAAATTGAGTTTTTTTTGTTCTTGAAATAACTAGTCAAATAACTAGAACAAGAAACCAAAGTGAAATAGAAAGTACAAAAAAATGTCCCCACAAAGATGAAACTATTCAGTGTTTGAAATTGAAGTTAAAAGTTTAGAACTTTCTTTACAATACAATACAATACAACAATATCAGAAACAAAACCAAAGCATAATAATAAAAATAAAAATAAAAATAAAAATAAAAACATAAACAGGAATTTCCACTTACCCTAGATTCATTGAGGTTGACTTCATTACTACCAGCCATGTCTTTTGTTGTCTGTCTAACTAACTCAATAGAAAATATTGGAAGAAAGGAAACTCAGAGAAAAGCTCTATTAAGAAAGAGAAACAACGATCTTGAAGGTAAGCGATTTATTGTGGCGTATCATAATAGATGAAGGGTTCTAAAAGGGTTCAAGTGATGTATAAAAGTACAACCGTACGTGTATACGTACGTACGTGCGTGCGTATTTGTATCTGTTCTGTGTCTATTCTCTGTTGGGTTGGTGATTATGGCAAGTAAGGGAAGGGAAGTAGTAAGTTGATAACTTGATTGAAGGTTTTGGTAAAGAAGGAGGTACACTTGTTTATGAAAGAAGACAGAAGAGTTCAGAGTTTCAGAGAGATCACAGATATCAAAGAGAGAAAGAGAGAGAAGGATAAGAAGGTGTAGAAGAGAGAGAGAGAGAGAGAGAGAGAGAGACGCAAAGGAACGACGGGAATGGACGGAGACGAGAGAGACGACAAAACGGGCGGCCGAATTTAATTGTTTATATGGGTCCCACTATTTCGTGATTTTTTTTTTAACGATGACGGCATTTTTTTTTCTTTTTGAATTAATTTCTCTCGATGTCGATTTTCTTTTGTTTTTTGTCTTTTACTACCCTGTTTCACTTCGCTGTTGACAAGTCCGTTTTGGCCTCGTTTATAATATGTACATTAAAAATATATTTCAACATTTATGACAAGATGAGGAATTTTTAAAATAAAAATAAAAATTGTGATGTTAGTTAGGGTGGCTTCTAAAGTTGGGGTCAATTAAGTTCCTCAACGGCGGTTACCTACTAAAATTGATCCTAGTAAAAAAAAATTATTCACAAGAAAGGACAAAAAGAAAAAAAAAACAAAACACAACTAAGGTCTTAAATCTCAATCATCAATGAGGTTTTATATTGTATTCTAGAGTAGGGATGGCAAAAAATCCTCACCCACGGGTACATGTGGGTAAAACTCATGACGGGTACGGGCAGGTAGTCAAACGGCTACCCGCAGGTTGAATAAACGGATAATTAAACTACCCGTTAATAAATGGGTTGGGGCCGGGTAGCGAGGTACTCGTGCCCGCGGGTACCCGTACCCATTACAAAATATACTTAAATACCCCTCGTATATATAACTAGTTAAGAAATCCTAAATTTTCCCTCACTCGTACCTTGTTGTCATTTTCAATAATTTGTGGTAGTATGTTTTATTCTACTATTTTGGATGATGTTTAGTGACTTGTTATTTTCAATGTTGGGAATTATTATAATTTTAGTGTTCTTTATCTTCATTCATTAATGATTATATATTAATAAAAAGTTGATAAGATAAATAGGTATCGAAATGCATAATTTTCTTATATAAATGAACCGAAAAAATAGTGTTCAAAAGAGTAATTTTACATGGTATTTCAAATTTATTTTTTTTAAAAATATATATTTTTACTAATTTACAAAGATATGTAGGTACCCGTTAAGAAACAATACCCATTTAAGACCCGCTACGCGGGTCTGGGGCTTGTACGGGTCCCATTAATACTAAACGGGGCGGGTAGCGGGTAGTTGCTACTTGTGCCCGCCCCGCCCCGTTGACATCCCTATTCTAGAGTCAATTTTAGTGATTCAATAGTAAAAAAATTTAGTTGATCTCTCGCCTTAAAAAGATCTGTAAGTTAGTCCCTATTCCCGTTCGTTAGAATTTCGGACAACCGGTAGTTAAATGTGTTTGGGTTATAGAATTCTACAAATTTTCATTATTTTCATTAATCTTATTTCTATTTTAATCTATCTTATAATAAACAAATTTGGTGAAAATGCAAATTTAAATGACAAACATGTTAAAATCTTTTAAAAAACACATTAAAATAAAATTATTGATTAATTTAATTACTCTATGTTATCCGATGAGTCACTGAATTGACATTATTATTTTATTATTAAGTATTAAGTGTCTTGTACATTGCATTGTATCTATAAAAACTTAAAATATATAAAGTTTTAAATAATTTTAGTGATTATATAAAAAAATGGGGAATGAGGGAAGAACGTATAACTCTATATTGCCATAATTTTCTTGTGGGTTTTCTTTTTTCCCCCACAACATAACTCTATATTGCCATAATTTTTGTTATTGCGAAAATGACCTTTTGAATTGGTCATTAACGGATTTACCAAATTAAAAGGTAAATTTTTTTTGGGAAAAAAACCAAAAACGGATTTATCTAATTAAAAGATAAATCTGTTTTGAGAAAAAAATACCCAAAACTAATTTATTTTTTAGTTAGATAAATCCGATTTAAAAAAATGCATAACGGATTTATCCCGGGTATTTTTTAATCAGTTATTGTTATTTTTTAATAACGGATTTATCTATTTATTAGATAAATCCTTTTTTTTTATAAGCAATACTTTCATTGAAGGGAGCACAAGTGGTGCCTAGCCCTTACAATGGGAATATAGGAAAGGGAGAGGGCCTCCTCAAAACCTCCCTAAGCCAAGACCCAATGGGAAAAAGACTCAAGGAGGAAAAAGAGTACCTCGTACCACCTGTACTACAGTGAGGATAAGCAACCTAACTCACTGTTTCTCCCCCTAAAGACTACAAATTGTTTAAGCATTGTAGTGGATTAGACCACCACATTGAAATGGAAAAGGAGGAATTACAATTCAATCTATAAATACACCAACACCAAGAAAGACTTTTAATACGATTCACCACCATCTCGATATTAGGCTACTCATTATTGAAAATAGCTCCATTCCTCGCCAGCCATATGCTCCAACAAGTAGTTAACCAAACCACGTGATTCGTGCGTTTTGCTTTCTTCCCCTTGCACAAGCAACAACACTGGTGGACAAGACCAACAACATCCAGAGACAAATCAAGAGCAACACCAATCCAAGATGTAACACACTTCCAAACCGAATTCGCGAACCCGCAATGGAGGAACAAATGATTCACAGACTCACGCTGAACGTGACAGAATGAGCAACGAGCATCGTCTTCCAAGTGGAGAACATTCCTGCGCAATAGTTGTTCGCGCACCGGCAACGCATCCAACAGCAACCGCCAGCCAAAAACCAACACTTTCGAAGGCACTATTGATTTCCATAAACCTGCAAAAAAAAAAAGCTGCTGTACCGAGACATTAGAGGATAAATCACCACGGACCAGCTGAATATAAAAGGTTTTAACCGAATAATTCTTCGATTTATTGAGCGGCCAAATCCAAGAATCCATCTTCATTCTCGTTGGAGCCACGGGCTGGAGAATATCTCGCAGAATATCTGCCTCAACTGTTCGGACAGCATCATTACCGAGATGCCAAGGTTCCAACCAACGCCAAGAATCATTATGCCAGACACCGGATTCAACCACCGTTAAATTCTGTTGTCCAACACCATTATACAGGAGAGGAAAGACCTTAAACAAAGGGTCAATCCCAAGCCATTGGTCTTTCCAGAAATTAATTGAAGCACCATCATCCAAACCTCTTCTAACACACCAAGCAAACCTTCTTTGTTCCTCTGCATTAACATCCAAGTTCACCAAGTCCCTCCACCAAATGGATCCCGAGTCCCTACGACGATTACCATCCACCAAATCCTGAACTAATGAAGAGGCCAAATCTCCGTACCTACAAGATAACATACGACTCCAACTCACACAGGGATCCGATAAAGCTCTCCATTTCCACTTAGACAACAAAGCTATATTAAATAATTCCAGGTTTTTGATCCCGAGACCTCCCTCTTCCTTTGGTTTACAAATACTATCCCAAGCCACCCAACACATTCCCCTCTCCCCCTCTTTGATACCCCAAAGAAAATCCCTTTGGATTTTAACCATCTTCTTGATTACTACCTTCGAAACTTTATAGAAAGAAAACATATAGAGCGGCATGCTAGTAAGAACGGAGTTTATAAGAGTTACCCGGCCTCCAATGGATAGAAACTGACCCTTCCACAAAGACAACCGCTTTCTAACTGCTCCTAAAACATAGCTCCAAGTTGCTTCCCTCCTCGGATTAGCGCCAATTGGGATTCCCAGAAACTTGAAGGGGATAGATTCCGTTCTACAAAATAGGAAAGTGCTAGCTCTCTCCAAAAACCCATCCGGAGTGTGGATACCTATAAGCTTGCTCTTGTGAAAATTTACCTTCAAACCGGAAACAAGCTCAAAGGATCTCAAAATAGACTTGATACTCCAAAGATTTGCCCAAGAATCTTTGCCCACAAACATTGTGTCATCCGCAAATTGAAGAATAGAAAAGTTCAAATCATCATTGAAAGAAAAACCTTGATAATCACCAATATTCATCGCCTTCATCATCATCACCGACAAGGCCTCTGCCACTATAAGAAAGAGGAAAGGCGACAAAGGGTCCCCTTGTCGCAGACCACGCTGAACTTTGAAATCTTGAGTTGGGCTACCATTCACTAGAACCGACATGGAGCTAGTACACACACAAGACTTAATCCAAGCAATCCAACGTTGGGGGAAACCCATTCTAGTCAACATGTAAAACAAGAAATTCCAAGAGATGGAATCATAAGCTTTTTCAAAGTCCACCTTGAACAAAATACATTCTTCCTTGCTTCTTTTGGCATAATCAACCAACTCGTTCGCCACCACAACACCGTCAAGAATTTGTCGCCCCCCTATAAATGCTGATTGATGATGAGAAATAATACTTGGCATAACTTTCTTGAGCCGAGAAGCTAAGACCTTGGCCAATATTTTGTATATGCACCCAATCAAGCATATAGGCCTAAACTCCCCCAAACCTTGCGGATTATCGTTCTTAGGAACCAAAGCGAGGAATGAAGCCGAGATAGCTTTAGGGAGGAAAGCATTCGCAAAAAACTCATTGAAAAAACCTACCACATCCGCTTTCATGAAACTCCAACCAGACTTAATGAAGTTGAGATTGAACCCATCCATACCCGGACTTTTATCCCCATCACACTCCCAGACACCCATCCTTATTTCTTCCTCATTAAAAGGTTGAATGAAAGAATCCGCTTGAGATGAAGTCAAACGCTTGAATTGAAGACCGCCCAAAAGTGGCCTATTATGATTTGCCTCAGAAAAGCACTTCTCAAAATGTTGTTTTACTTTTATTTCACCGCATCCACCTCCTCCACTTGCTTCCCATTATCTCTAAGAATAACCACACTACACCGTCTTCTTCTATACCTCATTAGAGAGTGGAAGTATTTTGAATTCATATCCCCCTCCTTTATCCACCTTGCTCTAGACTTTTGAGCCAAGAAAGATTCCTTCGCATGAATTTCCTTCCAAAGCGAGGCAGAAACTTCTCTTCTGTTTGCCACGACGTCACTATCCCACCCTTCACACAACATATCGTCCAACGAATTCAGATCCCGAACTAGAGTATCAATGTTCAAGTCGACTTTACCAAAAACCTCTTTATTCCAACTCCGAATGCTTCCTTTGAGAGACTTCAACTTTTCTTTTAAAACAAAAGCCTTATGACCTGTATTGCTAAAACCATTCCAACAAGGTTGAACAAAAGGCAAAAAGTCATCATGACTCAGCCATGCGTTGAAGAAATGAAACGGCTTCGGGCCCCAATCATTCGATGACCGAAGAAGCCAAATAGGTGAATGATCGGAGATGTCCCGATTGCCAATCCACTGACCTGTGATCCCCCAATCAACCATAAGACCCTCTGAAATCAAAAACCTGTCGAACCTGCTCATAGAGATTCCATCTGAGCAAAACCAAGAGAATTTCTTCCCCGACACCAGAACATCAACAAGATCCATGTCTACAATGAAGCTGTTAAAATCATCTAACTCAACTTGAGAGGTACTCCCACTTCTGCCCCTTCTTTCAGAACTGCTAGAAACAACATTAAAATCCCCTACAATACACCACTCTCCAGCCTCTAGACTTTGTTTAACCGCTACCAACTCAGCCCACACCCTTCGTCTCGCACCCGCAGAGCACGGTGCATAAATAGATAAATTAAAATCCATTTTAAATTTTTTCTAAACGGATTTATCTAATAAATAGATAAATTTGTTTTTCAAACTAATTAATAAATAAAAGTGATAAATCTGTTAAAAAATTAAAATAAATTTATGAAAAAAATAAAATACATATGAATATTGGTTGTGTGAAGATTTTCGTTAACATGTGAGGATGTGTATGTCATGTGAATAATTTAGGCTAAAAAAATGATTTTTGGACAACCTACTCCGATTGTAATGAAACCGCAACGATTAAATCCGAAAAAAAATCAGGGATCAAGACTCCCCAAGAAGGGACTTCTACCGGGAATGCGGGGATCAAAATTCCAAACTCCATTGTTTACTATTTTTATTAATTTATTTAATTTTCCATAATCTCCAAAAAATAAAAATAAAAATGGCATAACTTTATTTTGGTTTTATTAGATTTTTGGTGGTGTCTTTATAATTTTTAGATTAATTTTGACTCTTTAACGAATTTTTAGTAGTGTTTTTATACCCTTTTTAAAAAAAATTATTTTTCAATACACAATGCATTTATCTAATAAGTAGATAAATCCGTTATTATAAATTTACCATAGCAGAATTATGTGTTGCTTACGTAAATCTGGTTTGCAAAAATATAGAAAATTGATGTATCTTTAAAAAACGGATATAAATAACGGAATTATGTGAATAAACGGATTTATCTAATTTAAAGATAAATCTGTTTTGGAAAAAAAACAAAAACGGATTTATCTTTAAATTAGATAAATCTGTCTAAAGAAATTTATAGGGGCATTCTGGGAATAACAAATTTTGTGAGGGTATAGAGGGGTATGGTGGGGGTACCAAAAAAAACCTTTCTTGTTTGGAACAATGTTAAAAGGTAGTGTTTTAAGACTCATATCGGTTGAACTAGTTAGACTGAGTCGACGGGTTATCGAGAGTTGGCTCACAAGCTAGTGACGTCACTTTCAGTTTGAGTGCAGAATCGATCAATTTGGTTCACTAGAACGGTCATGGATTCAGTTAATAGTGAATTGCTTGATGTTGGTTTTGTGGGCAACCTTTATACTTAGCACTAGGGATCAGGAAAAGACTTGACAAATCATCGTTATTAGATTCTCTGAAGCGAGTGTGTTTCATCTTCCCTTTCTCAAATGCTTGATGCTGATTTTCTGGGCGACCTCTAAACTTTGCACTAGGGATTAGGAAAAGACTTGATAAATCGTCGTTTTTAGATTTTTTGAAGCGAGTGTGTTTCATCTTCCTTTTCTCAAATTGGACCATCAGCCCCTTCTTTTATTGGAGAAGTACACAACAAACCAGAAGTGTAACACCCCATTTTTCTAACCTTTAAAAGTGGTGTTACACTTAAATAATAATCCCATTTCTAATTTTTTTTAAAAATATACTGATTCAAAGTAGATATGAATTTAGATTCTTAACTTATGTAAAAGAATTTTCTAAATGTTTGAGAAGATATAATGGAAAATCATATCATACAACATCATAATGGAAAATCATATCATACAACATCAAAAAAAATTGCTGATGTGGCAGCTTTGCCACGTCATTAAATGATGCCACATCATAAATTAATAATTACAATAATTAAAATGACTAAAATGAATCAAATATTAATTAAAAACAAAATAGAAAATCAGACCCTACTGCCAAATTTCACATCCTGCTTCTTCATCTCGTCTCTCATTCTTCCTCAACAACGGTGGTAATTCCAAGAGTCACCATCTGAACGCAGCAACACATGCCATGAATTCTATGCAACAAAATTTATGCATTTTGATGTTTCTGTCATTTTTAGAAAGATTTTTGGTGAAACCCTAGAGATAAAATTGGAAGAAAAATACGAATTATGAGTTGGGAATTGAAGAAAAATAAAACTCGATTTCAATGTTTTTTTGTTCTCAGACTCGTTTTCGTTTTCGTTCTAAGCTGGTTTCGTTTTCGTTTTCAGATGCGTTTTCCTTTTCATTCTCAGCTACCTTCATTTTCGTCCCAGACACAATTTCGTTTTCGTTCTCAGTTGGATTCGTTTTCGATTTCAAAGACGCTTTTCATTTTCGTTCCATTCCCCTATTTGTTTCAAACGCAGAGGTTCCATTTCCCAGATTCGTTTTCGTTCTCAGTTGGCTTTGTTTTCGATTTCAATGCTGCGTTACAGTTTTCAATCGTTGCTGAACTAAAGAGATGACAGATGGAGAAGAGAGATAGGTTACAGAACTAAATCGTTGAGGAAGGCCAATCTGATGTGTTAATTTTGTTTCCAAACGTTGAATCATTGGAAGAAGAATTGTTGATTCGCAAGTCAATCTGATGTGTTAATTTCATCTTCAAAGTGTTAATGATGATCATAACAACAACAACAACAACAACAATAATAATAATAATAATAATAATATAGTTTATTTAACTTATTTTAATTATTATAATATATTAATCTGACATGGACTGATTATGTGGCGTCATTTAATGACGTGGCCAAGCTGCACCATCCGTCACATCAGCAATTTATTTGGTAGAAGGCCAACTCAGCAAAAAAATGAAAAAAAAACCCTCTTTGGACTAAATGTTTTGAGTTTTTTAAAATTAGGGGACTAAATGTCCGAGTTTTAAAATTGGGGGACCAAATGTCTGAAATTTTGAAAATAGGGGGACTAAAACTATAATTTGACCTAAAATATATATAAATATGCATCATATATCGATTACTGTTGTCAGGTCATGACCATGCCCTTAGGCTTACACAGGGTCAATAACTAAGTACCACATCTCTCAAAAGTATCCAAAAGGTGGTACGTCCTGTAAAGTTATATCTATCACAAGTCAGACTGCTACTGCATCTATTTCCCAAATATGCTCGCACTCGTCCTCCAAGAACCTAATCTGACGGTGCCCAGAGTGACCCAATGGTTCCCCCGTCGTCATCTGAAATGTAAGGGGTGAAATACTCGTACACAAGTTTGCAACACGATGGTTACACAAGTTACAGATAATAGGATACAATCACAAGTAATAATAGTATATAGACATAATAAGTGACACACATCAAACTCAATCAAGACTAAGACAATTAACCACACACAATCACCAAATCCTACAAAACATGACTAACATTCTAGTGAAATCAATTATCGATAGTTAGTCAAATAAACTAGATATCACACTTATCTTGTAATCCATCAACAAAGTTAGTCTACTATCTAAAAATAATATACTCAACCTACTCCATGGAGATTTCTCTATCATCTTGAGCGTAAGGCCGTTTCAACTGCCATAACATGATTGTTTGCAATGAGATGATATCCAATCCATACTCCAATCATTTTGGCCCGAGCGTTGCACCTTATTATAGATAGTCCTGTACAGTCAGGCTTACCGTGTCGGGTAGTACGATTTCCCCCAGCCAGGTTGCTACAACTGACCATTGGTAGGAATTCGAAACACAAGTGCCCCCAGAAGGTCTGTAGTCGACCCAACCGAACCTATCATCAGTCTTATATACTTGATAGTACTATAAGAAACATCCTGTAATAGCTCTTAGTAAAATCATCAGTCTTACTAATCTAATCCATAATCAACTTGACAAATCAATCCTTAGAATCCATAGATCAATTTATGATATACACCTTAACTAATCAATCCTCATAAGTCATACCACTAAGTAACAACTAATATTCTCGATTAAATTCAAAATGTACTTATTTTGACACATTTGTAATTAACTCAAACCAATCAAAATCACACAAATCACTTAAGGATATCTAAATAATATATATACATGCAACACACAATTTGTGCCCATCAACTTATTATTAGTATTTCCCCTTACCTTGAATTTGTTCCAAAAGAGTTTGTTGGTCGGCGCTTGCTTCATATTCCACAATGGCTATTACTCATCAAAACAACTATGTCTTAATTTACTATATCCATAACTATAAATTTCATAACTAAAGTTCTCTTTTTTCTTAGAGTATTTAAAAAAAGTCGTTTACTACTGGTGTTTAGCTACTTGTTATTTATAACTGGGGTTTAAGCATCATTCATTTAAGTTTATATAATCAAGCTATTTAATAAGGAAAAAGAACAAATGCTTATCTGTACCATGGAACGTGTGTGTATATAAGCATTGAGTTTAGTACTTCATCTATTTTAATTAAGTCTTTAAATCTCACTTTAAAACAATGCCATAAATAAATTAGCTACACCATATCCTAATATTTGAAACGGATTAAAATATAAATAAAATCTAAACTGAAAGTTGCTACTTAAAATGGAACGAGTTTGCATAAGAGAGAGAGAGAGAGAGAAAGTATATACAGTATATAAGAACAAAGTTTCATTACTACTAGTAAAAAGGAAATTTGGAAGATCATGTAGTTTAACGGAAGTTTTCTTGAAAAACTGAAAAAGAGAATAATAGAAAGACTAGAAATGATAGAAAGTTTTAAAGAGAGAGAGGTTTAAAGAAAAACCTGGAGAAAGCTTTCAGTGATGTGAGAAAAAAAGTGAAGTGAATGGGTTCTATGTATAGTAATCACAAGAGGTCATCCGGTCAAAACAAGTGGATACGTACCGGTAATAATTTTTTTCCTGTTCATCCTCTTTCAACCACACACTTATTCTTCCTATTTTATTTCTTACTTATCCATTACATTGGTAATAATAAAAGACGTATTTTTAGCAAAATAAAATTCTGCAGATACAATTTCGATCTTTATATTTTATAGAACTTAACGAACTAAATTTCAAAAAAATTTGATAAGTTTGGACCTTTTAGTACGGTACAAATTTGCACTGACAGATACTTTTTAGCTATAATTTGATTGAGTTTTTAGCTCAAATATTTTTCATAACCTTCCATAATATTTCTCTTTAGTCCTACAAAATTATTTTTCTTAAAAACACTCTCTAGATATTAAACTAATTATTATATCATATAAAGTAAATACAAGATTATAATACACATAAAAGAAGTAAAAATTCAGGGTGTTACAATAAGTGCCACCCATTTTTCCTTGAGGCTGCATGGATTGCTCGTGAGAATTTCTAACACTAGTTCAAAATGCTCTAAGGATTGAGCCCCTTAGCTGGTCTGACCAGATGCAAAATCTTAAAGACACTCAAAGATTGGAACAAACACATGCTTTTAGTAACATATTTGCAAGAAAACATGTTCCCCCTAGTTAGATTAAGCAAGTGGACCACAAGCAGCAGTGGTCCTGAACATGGGCAGAGGAGCAACTGGCCAGGGCACCAATTTTTTTTTTTATTACTATATCTGAATGTTAAAGTAAAAAATTTAAGGTAGCTTTCTAATAAAAAATTTAAAGAGTAATTCAACAAGTTGTCTACTGAAACACTAAATTTACTATGTCACAAGATAGATTGAATGATACTTTATTTTATTCCTATCAAAATCTGATTATAAAATAAAATATATTATAAACGATTTAGTAACACGATTTTGTAATAAAAAATGTAAATGAGATATTATTTTAAAAAGAATGAGGGCACTATTTTTTTAGTTTATCCAAGGTACCCAAAATCTAAGCATCGGCCCTGCCTGCAAGTTGGGAGAAGGTTGGTATAATGGGTTGTTATCTCTTCAATGAGACATTTGGTGCCACACTACAAAAAAATCAGTTATTAGCGAGGGACATTAGCGAGGGAAAATTAGTCCCTCGCAAAAGCCAAAATTAGTGACGGAATTTAAGGCTTTAGCGACGGAATTTTGAACTGTCATTTTTGTCTGCCATTAGCGACGAAATTTAGGCTTTAGCGACAGAATTTTCCGTCGCTAATTGTTAGGAGGGAAAATTCAATTAAATTCACACAAATCAAGGATTTTAGCGACGGAAACTAAAATCCCTCGCAAATTAAAGTGACTATTAGCGACGGAATTAAAATCCCTCGCAAATTTTTTTACTTTTTTTTACTTAAATCCGTGTCAACCACACAAACACACAAACACTCTTCTTTCTCACTCAACGCACCCTCACTCTTCTTCTCTCCTCTTCACCATTCCTCTTCCCTTCCTCTTCCTCTACTCTCCACCACCACCACCACCACCACCACACAACCAACCAACCACCCTCACTTAGGGATGGCAATGGGGCGGGGCGGGGGCGGGGAGTACTCTACCACTCCTTGTCCCCGTCTCCCATATTGTCCCCCATCCCCATCCCCATTCCCCGCTTCGGGGAGTTTTCCTCCCCCATCCCCATCCCCGCGGATCCCCACAGTCCCCGCGGGGACCCCAAAATTTATTCAAAGTTAGCAAAAATTAAAATTAAAATATAAAACTGAAAAAATGTGTAAAATTTAGTCTTACCTTGATATTTTAATATTTAAAAAGTATAAAGGTAAGAATAAAAATATAAAACTTAGCACAATTTAATATTTTATTAGTATTTTTATTTAAAAACACAATAAAAGACTAAAAAATCTATTGCTTAGAATATAATATATATCTATAATACAAACATTTATGTAATGTATTCGGGGGCAGGGTCTCCGCGGGGCGGGGGATATAGACCCATCCCCATCCCCGAATTGACTGCGGGGGGATTTTCTCCTCCATTCCCATCCCCACGGGGGGAAATTCCCCGCCCACGGGGCCCCAAACGGGGCAATCCCCACGGGGATCCCCACTTGCGGGTAGAAATTGCCACCCCTACCCTCACTCTTCTTCTCTCCTCTTCACCCTTCCCTTCCTCTTCCTCTACTCTCTCTCTCTCTCTCTCTCTCTCTCTCTCACCTACAAACACTAACCCACCACCACACAACAACCACCACCACCTTCTTTCCTCTTCCTCTCCTCTCTCTCTCTCTCTCACGATTTCCCCTTTTCTTCTTCTTCTTCTCTCCACCTTCTTCCACCACACCACCACACACGACACCACCTACAAATTTCTCTCCTCTTCTCTCCACCTTCCACCACCACCAACACAACCACAAAATTAATAATATAATATAATTTTCATTAATAATATAATAATAAATGGCTTCAAAAAAAATATAATAATAAATATATTAAAAAAACAAACCATTCAAATTTGAAAATTTCCACAAATTTTGAGGCAGATATTAGCGAGGGATTCAAATTCGCTCACTAATCCCATTAGCGAGGGAACTGGTCCCTCGCTAATTCCCTCGCAAATGACCATTAGCGAGGGATTTTGGTCATTTTGCGAGGGAAATTTCCCTCGCTAATGACTGTTTTTTTTGTAGTGCCAGTACGAGAAGGTTCTGACAAATGAGGACATACTTTGGTTTCAAAAATCTCAGTCCAAGTGGTTGGAGTAAGGTGATTGCAAAACCCGATATTTTCATGGAGTAACGACCATTTGTTGAAGGAGGAACCATGTGAAAGCGCTGAAGGATGAGGACCGTGCCTAGATCCTCGAGGAAAACTCCCTAAAGGAGTTGGCCAACAACTTCTACAAAGAACTTTTTAACGATAACTCTGCTTTCATTTCTTTTTGTTTGTAGGGGGTTTCCCAAAGCTTTCAGGGACAAAGTCTGAATGGTTTACAAGCTATTTTCTACCACCCCGACGAAAGACGGTTAGGGACACTCACTTCCAGATGATTAAATGGATCTTCGAAGAACCTTGCATGAGTTGAGTAGTTGAATGACACCTTCTTCACGCTCATTCCTAAATCAGATGAAGTAACTTATGTGAAGAATTTTAGACCCATCAAGTTATGCAATGCTTCTACTAAGAGACTCTTTACACAAACTAGTGAGGTCAAGTTAGTGCTCCTTTGTCCCCAAGCAACACATCCAGGAAAACTTCATAGTCGATAAAGAAATCTTCTGTTCTATATGAGGAAAGAAATTTGCGCAAGATGGAGGGTTGGAAGGGATCTATACTTAATCAAGCAGGGAAGGAAGTGATGACAAATTCGTGGTTCAGGCAATTCCAAGCTATGTGATGACTATTCTTAATCTTCCAAAAACTTTTTGTTCTGACCTCCTTACTGTCTCTGTTGCCAGGTTTTGGTGGGCCTGGATAGGTAACACTGTGGTATTCATTGGAAAGATCTAAATGCTCTCCTAAAACTTTGGGAGGGTTGGGCTTTCGTGAATTTAGCAAAATGAATAGAGCACAATTGGCTAAATAGGCCTCGAGGTTGCTGCAAGACCCTCCATCATACTGGGCCTCCACTTTGAAGAGCATTTATTACCTTAACACTCACTTCTGGCATGCTAAAGATTGCACATCCTCCTATTGGGTTCGGAAGAGTGTTCTTCATGGGCGTCAAATTCTTATAGAGTCTGGCAGATGGTCTTTGGGCCCTCGAACAAGTATTAATATTTAGGAGAATAATTAGTTGGCTACGGGCAATAAAGCAATTTTGAAGGAGGCCTAGGATACCTCTAAGGCAAGTGCGTTGTTGATGAATGAGAAGCATAGTTGGGGTACTAACTCTTTGAGGCACAATTTGTCTTCTGATAGTGCCATTGAAGCCCTTAAAACCCCAGTCTCGTGGACTTCATTGTAACAGCCCGATTTTTGGGCGTTGTGGTTCGTATAATATCTGTTGTTCTATGAACTATTTCAAATTGATTAAAGTAAATTATTTGTGTTTGAGTTATTAAAACTAGTTGAAATCACATTTAAAAGTCTTTTTATATGCTATTGGTATTATATGAGTGTTATTAGATATTCATTTTATTTTCATAAATATTAGTATTTTATTAGTTAATTATTATTATCAGTTATTTTGGGCTATTGAGGTGTTAAAATAATAGTTGTAGTGAAATTGAGTTTTAAAAATGATTTAAATAGGATTTTAAGCTCTTTTTATGCATACAGCCCCATTAAATTACTAGTCGCACCCCCTGTGGTCCATTTCCACACAGCCCAGGCCCAGCGAACCCTACAACCCGACCCACCTTCCTTCTTCTTCTTCCTTGCGTTAACTTGTACAGAAAAAACGAAAACCCTAAGAGCAACCCCTTCTCTCATCGTGTTCTCACTCCACAAGCCACGGCCACATCCCAAATTCCACATACCAACTCGAAATTGCCCTCTGAATCCGTTTCCAACCTCCGTTTCATTAAAGGAAGCATCGGTTGTCACGTATTTTCACTCTGGGCGGACTGTATTTCGCGCTTTCTGACCTCCACAGTTTCCGGTTGGAAACACGGTCGTCGTTTTCGGATTCTACGCGTCCAAACCTTCGGGAAGCACTAGTCTCTTTTTCGTTTCAGTGAAGTTGACGTCAGACCCCTTTATCGGTGAGACAGTTACCGTAATTCAGTTTTGTTCCTTTAGACTTCGTTGCAGTTTTAGAAATTCCAAAAATAATTAGTTTATAATTACTATTGCTTTTGTCCAGCCGTATTTCACTCTCTGTACAACCTGTGGAATTTCCTTCGTGCCTGTTGAGTGCTGGACTGTCGCTACCGGCAGACTTTCCTGTTCTTGTTGATACCACAGCGTACTTTTATCAAGGTAAGTGAGTAGTTTGACTCTTTAGTAGTGAGGGGGTGAGAAGATGAGCAATAGGGATGTTCCATGATCCCTGAATTTCGCGCAGTCTTAAGCGAATTAGTACCATTGCCATTGTGATGGGAAAATTTACTACTAGTGATATTTAGGAACCTATATGATTGTTGGAAAAATGAATGATAGTGTTGTTGTTGCCGGTGTCCTTGTTTAAGTTTTTGTTCTTTTTTTGTTAAGTAGTATTACACTAGATGCTAAAATTGTTAAGTTGTTGGTATTGTTATTGTTGTTGATGATATTCTGGTTGCTCTTGATGTTGTATCATTGTTGTTGTTGTTGTTCTTGTTAATTAGTGTATCATTAAATACTAAAGTTGTTAAGTTATTGTTGTTGTTGATGTTAAGTTGTTAAGTCGTCGTTGTTGTTGATTATGATGATGTTAAGTGGTAAAGTTCTGGTCGTTGTTGCTGCTGGTTGAAGTTGTTGCTGCTGTTATTTTGATGTTAAGTTGTTGTTGTTGCTACTGATGTTAAGTTGCTAAATTATTGTTGTTGTTGACGATGTAAATTTGTTAAGTTGTTTGATGTTCTGGTTAAATAGTATTCCACTAGATACTAAATTGCTAAGTTATTGCTAAATAGTATTATACCTTATACCAAAGTTGTCAAATGGTTGTTGTTGTTGTTGTTGTTCAATAGTACTTTTACTAAAGTGCTTAAGCTGTTGCTGTTGCTGATGTTGTTAGACACCACATTTGAATAGGTTCATGCATCATGGTGTCCACATTGTCGTTGTTATTGTTGTTCCGGTTGTTGTTGATGTTTGTTGTCGTTGTTAAGGGGGCGTTATCGGGCAAGGTATCCCGTTCAAGCATGGTATCTCAGTCCTGTTTGTGTTGTTGTTGTTGTTGTTGTTGTTGTTAGTAGGGCGTTATCGGGCAAGGTATCCCGTTCGAGCATGGTATCTCGGTCTTGTTCGTGTCGTCTTTGTTGTTAGTAGGGCGCTATCGGGCAAGGTATTCCGTTCGGGCATGGTATCCCGGTCTTGTTGTTGATGAGGTATTCCGAAACGGGCAAGGTATTCCGAAACGGGCAAGGTATCCCAGCCTCGTTTTAGTTGGTCCACTTGCATGTAGTGACGGTCTTAGTAAATACATCTTCACATGGTAGTGCATTTAGTTGTTGTTAGTTTTATATGTTCTCATAAATGCTGTATGTGATGCTTTGTTATTCTGTCAAGTTGTTGTTATAAAGAGCATTGTTTATCTATCTCTCTTGCGATAAAAACTACTTGAGTGTATGATGACTAACCCCTTTGTTGTGGCTATGCATACACCATTTTGTATGTATAGAGGATGTGCTTGCAGATGTTGACGTTGACGTTGATGGAGCCGAGGAGTGATTTTGCTCTCGGAGTTATCCGCAGTTAGGATTAGCTAGTTTATGTTTTGGAAGATTATTTTTCGATGTGTTTTATAAGGGTTAGCTCTGAACCGTTGTGACATCGGGGATTGGATTATTTGTTTTAATTAGATGTTGATGCATTTATAGTTTTTTATTTCTGCAAGTTTGTGAATGTGACAACTTTACCTCGTTGGATTAAAGTTTTTGTTTCAGTCATAATTTTGTTTTGGTTGTTTTACTCTTTCTATTTATGCTATTAAAATGCCATGACGGGGTAGAGGGTGTCACATTCATCCAATGATTATTTGTTTTGGCCTCTTACCGCTGATGGATCCTATACAGTCAAATCGAGCTATAGAAGATTAGTGGAGCTAAATACTCCCTCCGTCCCAAATTGTTTGCAGTTTTAGCAAAATCAATTTGTCCCAAATTGATTGTTGTTTTAGAATTTCAATGTAACTTTTAATGTTCTTTTCCATTTGTACCCCTATTAATGATGACAACTTTTTTCATTTAATAAATGATTCACATTTTTCTATGTAGAGAGATAAAGGGTTAATTGGTAAATTAGATAACACTTTTTAAAAAATCTAGACTCATAATCACTTTCCTTAAAGGGCGTGCTAAAACCTTAAACTGCAAACAATTTGAGACGGAAGAAGTAATATTTTGGGTCCTATCACTTCCTGCGCAGTTTCTACCCCTAATTCTATATGGTCTAGAATCTCGTGTGCTAAGATGCCTGAGAAAATTAAGCACTTCATGTGAAAGATTTTCCAAAATGGTTTACTCTTTTCCCCTATTTGCAAATTGGAAAGATATAGGTTTATATATTTGATCTCCTGTAAATATACCTATTTTCCATTTAACCCCTGTAAAAAAAAAGTTTACGGTTACCCCCCTGTAAATATAAACAGTTTTCGGTCACCCCCTCTGTCAAATTATGTAGTGTATAATGGGTATAAACCATGTACGGTTACCCCCTGCAAAATATAAAAAGTTTAGGGTTACCCCCTGTAGAGGGTAACTAGAAACACTTATTATTTACAAGGTTGATTTTAAAACTTTTTTTTTACAGGGGGTAAATGGAAAAAAGGGATATTTGCAGGGGATCAAATATTTAAGCCAAAGATATATAATATCTCATTAAATTGATTTAATGATCAAAACTAATTTAAAAAGTTAAATTATTAAAATTTTAAAAAATTAACTGAATAAAATCAATAAAAGTGAATTAATTTTTAATATTAATTAAAATAATTGATTGATAACTTTTCTAATCACGAGCCTTTTTTTACTTTTTTTTTTAAAAAAATAATCAACATTTTTTTCTTCTCTATTCCTTTTCTCCTCACTCTGTATCACTATAATTCCTCTTCTAACCAAAACTACCATAAAAAGCATAAAAGTAAGATGAAGAAGCTAAATTGGAGGAAACTTTTGTCACGAGATAATAATTTTGTTGTAACAAATTGAACACTTTTCTACGCGAAAAAGTACACTTTCTACAGAAAACAGTAGATCTGGAAGAGACTGGAAGTAGTCAAAAACAGGGTCTGGCAATAGCCATAGGCAATAAAAAATCTTGGTGGAAAGATAGAGAAAGCACAAGCTTAAACAAACACAAGAAAAATGAAAAAAAAATTGAAAGAAGGAGACAAAAGAGCTTCCCTGCGTGAGACCGACGCCAAAGCACGTGGCAACAAAGGGTTCCGTCTCCACGCTTTTGCTTAACACGCCATCTGCATCAATTCCCTAAAATACCCTCCGAATTACCACTAAACCCCTCAAAATGCCATTGATCCTGACACGTGCTTTGTCTTGTAGTAGGTCGCGCGTGATGACATGTTTTTTGTCAGAACTTAAAAGGCAGCTTCGTTTTCGTCCTTTGTTTGTTTTTTAAAATATATTTTTTTAAAATTAAAACTAAAAACAAATACAATTTGATCTTGTAAAATGCATAAAATTTTATCATAGTCTTTCAAAATACTAGTATGTAATTAGGACTTAGGAGGGGTTTGGATTTTTTCTCGATAAAAAAGTTATAAATTTAAGATGTATTTATTGTTTATTTTTTATTTTTTATAGTGAGTATATTTAATATGTTACACTTTTTTATTGTACCAAAAAAAATTATAATTTTTTATAAGAGTATATATATATATATATATATATATATATATAAAAGTTAAAACAATTAATATGTTGGTGACTTTCAAGAAAATTGATGAACTAAATCCATCACTAATATAACACAAAAATTGATCGTTGGATATACTATAAAATATTATAAATGGTTGAGATTAAATTAAAAAAATATTAAGTCGCAATCATTAATGACATTTTTTTGTAAAAAAAAAACATTGATGAAATTTTATGTTATGCCCTACAATAGATTTTAGTGGTACATGAGTAAAAAATTTAGTTTTTTTATAACCAAAATTTTATATATATCAAGTGAGAGAAGTTTTAATATGAGACAATGAAAGAAGTAAATCTGGACCATCTAACAATATATAGATGGTCGTGATTAAGAGGTGGGTGACTACTATTTTGACTTTTTGTTTTAATCTCAATCACTAACCATTTAATCTATGGTTGAGTTCACTCCTCTCACTCTCACCCTCTCATAATAAAAGTACTTTCACTTAATACTCATTCCATTCCTAATCTTTGGTACTTTGGACCTTTTATTTTTGTTCCAAAACAATAGTACTTTTAAAAATTCAATGTACAATTCAACTAATTTTTTCCTAATATACCCTCTATATTTATTTAGTCATTTAGAGTTCCAACGCATGAATTAATTGTCCCAAGACTTCTTTATTTTGACTTCAATTATCCCAATACAACTACAAGTGGGGTATTTTAGTACTTAACCAATACAAATTAATGGTGCTTTTTTTTGTGAGAATTAATGATGCCTTAATATATGTGTAACAAGCCAAAAATACCAAAGATTAAGAATGAATGGAGTAATAAATTTACTTGATATTCTCACCTTACAAGTTATAAACCATCTTTAATTATGGTGCACTATAAACAAGTGGCGTGTAACTAAATTGCTCTTGGTAGCGAGGGTGTGTGTGGATACGATGATCAAATGGACCTTTTGGTGTAGGACACGGTTCATCACTCTCTAGCCTCTAGCGGCTTCTACCATTTCGACACGTATCCACTCGATTCATTAAATCTTTTCGTGTGACGATTGATGGGAGACCCTACAGTGAATCACTGCCGTTGGTTTTCTTCTGTTTGATGGAAGAAGCTTGTTAAACTCTGAATCACGTGGAGAGTGGGGGATGATGAGGTGAGAATGAGATGAGAGACTCATTAAAGTTTGACTTTGACATGCCAATTGACCCATCCATATTCCATCACCATTCTATGCGCTCCATATTCCATCACGACATATATATTCTTAGAATGTGGTTTGGGCCTAACTCAACCCTACAAAACCGGCTTGTAAGGTGAGGATTGCCTCACACTTATAAACTCTTTTGAGGCCATATCTCTAGTCAATGTGGGACTTGGGTTTTTCCCAATACACCCCCTCACGCCCAGCACTATTGGGCTTGGTGCGTGGATTATAATGGTAGGTGGCCCGAAGGATCTAGGATAGGCTCTGATACCATCTTAGAATGTGGTTTGGGCCTAACTCAACCCTACAAAACCGGCTTGTAAGGTGAGGATTGCCTCACACTTATAAACTCTTTTGAGGCCATATCTCTAGTCAATGTGGGACTTGGGTTTTTCCCAATATATATATGCGTTTTGTTTGCATTTTACAAGTAAGAATAAAACCAAAAAAAATTAAAATTGTACTTTTCATTCCAAAACTTTAGATTGTTGAAAATAGCCTTTAATTTTTCTTTTGGCGAATTTAATTTTTCAAATATTAATATTTTATTCTCCATATATTTGTATTGCAATTTTAACCTATTGAACACTTTGTACTTTAAGTCTAAAATATTATGGATTTAAAAAAAATGAGAACTAACAGTGAAAAAAACCAATGATTTTGGAGACTAAAAAAATAATTGAAAAAAATATAAACATTAATTTCCAACATTTAATTTATTTTTTTAAAAAACTAAGTTCGTCAATAAGAAGTTAGGGGAACATTTTCAACAAAATAAAACATTTTACATCTAGGATGTAGAGTGAAATTTAACCAAAACGAAAAACAAAATATAATAGAAAAAGTAGAGTGTTTAGGATCGGATTTGCCCAAATCGGTTACCCGAGCTGATTAAAATTACATGGTTTGAGACTGAGACTGAGACGCATTAAAGTTTGACAAGCCAGTTGAGTCATCCATATTCCATCACCATTCTATGTGCTCCATATTCCATTACGACATATATGCGTTTTGTTTGCATTTTACAAGTAAGAATAAAACCAAAAAAATTTAAATTGTACACTTTTCATTCCAAAACTTTAGATTGGTGAAAATAGCCTTTAATTTTTCTTTTGGCGAATTTAATTTTCAAATACTATAATTTTGTTCTCCATATATTTGTATTTCAATTTTAATCTATTAAAGTTGTGGACTTTTTTTTTGTAATTTAAGTCCAAAATATTATAGATTTTTCAAAAAAAAAGAAGAGAACTAACAGTGAAAAAGAACCAATGATTTTGGAGACTAAAAAAAATATATTAACATTTATTTCCAACATTTAAATTTTAAAGAACTAAGTTTGTCAATAGGAAGTTAGGAGAACATTTTCAACAAAATAAAACATTTTACATCTAGGATGTAGAGTGAAATTTAACCAAAACGAAAAAGAAAATATAATGGAAAAATTAGGGTGTTTAGCATCGGAATTGCCCAAATTGGTTGCCCGAACCAATTAAAATTACTTGGTTTGGATTGACTTGAATTTTACATTTTTTTGTCGATGTTAGATGAGTTGGTTCAGATTTGGCTCACAAATCATGCCCTAAAATATACAAAACTACACTTCTTTTTGTAAAATTCCACCACTTCTAAAATGTTTAATTTAAGTAGTCACAATGATTTTAAAAATTATATTCTTTATATTTTGGGCAAATTCAATCTGCTCTTAATTAAACTCAATTTTAAATTGAATCATAGCTTGTCCGATTTGTTCAGGTTTAAGGAGGAGTTGATGTCTATAAAATAATTTAATCAAAATTTAAAACAAAGTTCAGGTTAATTATAACCCCCTACCTCTAACCAGATAGTAATTAATGAGTTTAAATGTCTACTGCGTATAAAAAAATAGAGTAAAGACCCAAATCAGTCTCTGACAATTTCTGCGGGGGACAAATTCGTCCCTGACAAATTTTTTGGGCCAAATTGGTCCCTGACAATTGTAAAAAGGGCCACGTTCGTCCCTCCGTCCATATTACCGTTAGTAGGTCAGCAAACGGCGCATACATGGCACGTTAAGTGCCACTTGTCACATTTTTTTTGGGCCAAATTCGTCCTTGGCACTACAAATTTAAAAAAGGGACAAACAGATCCCTGACAATTTTATGAAAGGGAGAAATTCGTCCCTGCTTCTTCAACCTTATAACATGTGTTTCTGAAACCAGAAACCACTTTCAGCATTTTCTGCCATTGGAGAACTTAGCTGCGAGAGAGACAACACCCAACAGGTAGGATTCGTTCACTAATTTTCGTTTTGATTCATGATTTGTGTGTCATTTATCTTTGCATTTTGTATTTTGATTTCTATTTGTTGATTGGTAGTTTGATTTTTGATTACAAGAATGAGCAGCCATGGATCTCAAACTACTCACTTTTATTCTGGCGATTCAACAAATACTCGTAGGCATTGGAGTGGCCCAAGATGTTGTTGTGGGTTAAAAGCTGCTGTTACCCTTTCTAAGACAGCAGCAAACCCCAATAGAGAGTTTTTTGGGTGCCCTAATTTTAAGGTAATTAAGCTGTTACAGGTCCCTAATACCCTTTTATGTCCTGCCATTCTTGTCATACAGTAGCACCTCAAATATTCTAGCATTGTCAAGATTGGCTTATCTCTATACTTTACAATTTTGGCATTCCAAATTTCACAATTGTTGTTTGTGATGTTGTCCACCTTAGGCCAGTGGCTGTAATATGCCTTCACCCATGCACTTGGCTCAATGTTGTTTAGGTAACTCCATGCCTTTTCATTCATTGCCTTCAGCCTAATCATGTTCTTCTTGAATTCTGCCTCTGTTGTACTCCTTGAACATTGAAAGACCATGGTACGCAAATCTGCATCTTTAAATTGCTTGATAAAGTTCTTCCAAATGTGTACAACACAATTTCTGTGATGGGCACCTGGCATTAGTTCTTTCAGTGCTCAATTTCATAAAAACAGGCCATATCAGTCTTTAACAAAAATAAAAACAGGCCATATCAGTCCTTAACAAAAATAAAAACAGGCAATATTAATTCTTACTAAGTACTAACTACTACAATCACATAACATGCTGGCACTATAATGACATACCTTTTGCTGATCTGATATAAAGTTCCAACCATATATTTTGTAGTCTCCTAGGTCATCTAATAGTAGTGTCTGAAACCATTTCCAATTTTCTTTTGTCTCTGAATAAACCACAGCATATGCAATTACATAAAATTGATTGTTAGCATCCTGACCAACAGCAGATAGTAGCTGCCCCCCATAATATCCTGTCAGAAAGCACCCATCTAGGCCTATCAAAGGCCTACATCCAGCCTTAAATCCTTTCTTACATGCATCCAGACAAATATAGAGTTGTTGGAACAAAGGTGGTAACCCAGGACGTGGTAAAACATCCATCTTTGCTGTTGATCCGGGATTGCTTCTCAACAGCTCACCCAAGTAATCCCATGTCTTTCCATATTGCTCTTTTTCAGAACCTTCCACTTTCATTCTAGCCCTTTTCAGTGCCCTTGACATCACCTTGTCATTCAAATGGACATGAAACTCCTCCCTCATTATGTCATATATATGTCGCCTTTTAAGGTCCGTTTGTGTCAACAATCTTTTCTCTAATTTACTCGCAACCCAATCTGTATCCGCAGCCTTGTTTGTAAATTGTCTACTACATGTATGCTCTAAGTCAAGTGTCTTTATTTGATAAGGCTTGTCAGTGCTACCCCGAGAACAAAATGCAACCCACTTACAATCTTTATCCTTACAAACAGCCCTAGCCCGTTCACTATCGTTCTTGTTCCACTCAAATTGCCTTCCAAGGTTAATATTATAGTCTTTAACAGCATTCTTGAAAATCTCCAAAGTTCTCAAACTCCATTCCAATTACTAGGTTGACTTCACCAAATGTAGTGGATTCCCTAAACATTGGAAAACTTGGCCTTGAATTCCCCTCACCATCTGTTGAGATTGGAGTCCTCAAACCCTCAGAATAGGAAGCATACCCATTGACTTCAAATGACATCTTTCTACTATCTTCACTACCCTCTGCTTCTACCACAACATCCTTTTTTTTAGAACATTTCTTTGGAGAAGACGGTTTTTTCTTACCGGAAAGTTGTTAAACTTCATCAGCAACAATTTCTTCCAAATCAGTGTCATATTCTGAAGTTTCTTGAGTCGGGATGTAAGTGGAATCCTCTGAAGTTTCATCTTTTTCACTTAGGACAGATTTGGTACCTACATCCGCAACATCATTAACTAAATCCTCCACAACCGCTGTACCTAAATCCTCCACATCATTCCCTAACACCGGATGCTCAAAATACAAATGAACACTGCATTCATTCCCAGTCATTGATTTCATTGCTGCCTCGCACATAAGATTGATGTCATTGTCACAACTAAGTTTATTTAAGCCACTATTGAGGCAAGGATAATTAGGATGCATCCAATACATTGCCTTCAAATCATGATAGCCCAAACTCTTGAATAACTCCACCAAATCAAAATAGTTTACCAAATCAATATCCATTGGAGGCACACTATCAACTCTACCATCTTCATAAAAGAGTTTCCGATTTTCATCTCGAACAAATTTGCCTTGTGTGTGATAATAGAAGGTGATATTTGTTGTCATCTACAAAACAAAAGACAAAAAAAACAGCAGTGTTTTAGCTTTGTCAAAATCACAGGGGACCACAGACAACTTATACTTATGGACCACAAGTTTCAGGTTATTAAACAATTGCACATGATGAGGGACCACATACAACTTCCAAAATACACACATATTAAACAACATTAGCAATTATATATTGGGGTTATCTTACTGATTGGGTATGATTCACAATTCCAACAACAGTAGGAATTAAATATTGGATTTAGCAAACAACGACAAAATCAAGTCAAGCAACTCAAACAACCACAAAATTAAGTCAAACAACTCAAACAACACAATCATCAAACCACTAAACAGAATGGGGGACATGCATTTGGTAGAGAGCCACAACAAGAAGAAAATGGGAACAAAATAGGGAAACAAAATTAGGGTTTTAATCTTTTCCTATTGTGCATGTGGATCAGTTTAATCATCAAAATAGGGAAACAAAATGGAGAAGAGACACGAAGAAAATGGTACAAGAAACGAAATCAATGGCATGGAGAAAACGAAATCAATTGCAAAATGATAAAAACCTAACCTTCAACGGCGTCCCTGCGACTTCTTCTTCGCGCGTCTCAACGGCGACTCAACGGCGTCAATGGCGTCGCTTCTTCTTCAACCCACGACGCTTCTTCTTCTTCTTCTTCTTTGTTCTCTCTGCGCTTTCTCTTTGCGCTCTCTCACTCTCTCTGTTTGTCTTTCTAAAATGGTATTCTGGTTTTGAATACCAGAAACCACTCACATTTACTCGGGGACAAATTTGTTCCTTTCATAAAATTGTCAAGGACCTATTTGTCCCTTTTTTAAATTTGTAGTGCCAGGGACGAATTTGGCCCAAAATAAATGACAACGTGGCATAAAATGTGACAAGTGGCACTTAACGTGCCACGTATGCGCCGTTTGCTGACCTACTAACGGTAATATGGACGGAGGGACGAACGTGGCCCTTTTTACAATTGTCAGGGACCAATTTGGCCTAAAAAATTTGTCAGGGACGAATTTGTCCCCCGCAAAAATTGTCAGGAACTGATTTGGGTCTTTACTCAAAAAAATTCTATGAAAATATAATTGTACAAGCATGGGTGAGGGAAAGAGCACTCTTGTCGCACCCCACAGAAGAAAATAAACATTTTTGTTGTTTTACTGCTGAAAAAAATTCATTCTATTCAGAAGAAAAAAAAAGTACGTATGTATGTATATCAGTAAATGTATAGAGGCGGTAATGAATAGGGCCAAAAGGGTAAAATCCTCTATCTATTCCTGAACTGTTTCTTTATGTGATTTAGTCCAAATCCAATGGAAACCAAAAAGAACACCAATGCCATAGTCACATAGTGGTAGTGGTAATAAATAAATAAATAAATAATAAAATAATAAAGTAAAATAAAAGCAATAACGCGCAATTAAGGAGTAATATTTGGCTGTATATAGAAGCGGTGGCCAAGCATGTGCCACACACACAATTTTCCAAACATATTTGCCGTGTTATTTACTCATTCAATGACCCAATTGTCCATTTGTTTCTTTTGGGGTAATGAACATCCATCCCTTTGTTTTTGTCTTTTTTTTCTTTGCCGATCACTAACTTATGCTCAAAAAATTGACCCGTCAGGTGTAAATTTGGCTTTGCAAATTCACGTGGTTCTCTTCTCTCAACAGAGTTTTTGTCACACTGAATATTCGAACTCAAAACCTTAGAATGGGATCTAGTCCAGTTACCGCTCAAATGAACCCATATTACTTAGAATGGACACGTTTTCCTATAAATACTAGCTCACATTGTCATAATTAGGTACACTCTCATTCTTGGCTAAATCACTCACCTACTCTCAATACTAACTTGGGCGTTGGAGTGGCTTCGCAGGTACCCCTCCCGGGCGCTCGTTGATATTCAACTACTCCGCAAGAGACTACCAACGCAGTCCTCACAACGCTGCTAGGATCAGATCATTGGCGACCACAGTGGGAGGTCACTACCTTTCACATTTTCCCTACTCTTAGATTTTTTCTCTTGCACTCCCATGGCTCCCAGAGGCAGACCACGGGTTAAGAGCATTGTTGTGCCTGCACCCCAGCCGGATGGCACTCCTAAGGTCGATGTCGCCACCCACGAAGACACTCCATTTCAGGCCGCGCAAGGAATCCCCCTATCTGTAGGGGTTCATCAGGGTGCACAAGGAATCCCCCCATCGGGAGGGGTTCATCCCCCAAATGTGAATCAACTGTTGGATCTCCTGGCCAACCGTACTCAGACTATGTTGCTACAAGAAGCACGCCTCAGGCAAATTGAGAGGCGGGTGGACTCCATGCCCGAACAACCTCCTCCTTATTGGGGAACTCCTCCTCAGAGGACCGTGGTATCGAGACCCCACCGATCTCCTCCTCGGAGGCGTAACGTCCACCACTCTCCCCCTAGGCACAAGCATCTGCATCGATCTCCCCGTCATCGTGGGAAGCATCAAGGATTCGGCTCACCGCCAAGGGCGCCCCCTTCCTCTCCGGATGGGACTTATTGACCTGATGACTCCCACTCCAAGGTTTCTTCGCGTGACTCCTCTGATTCTCGCATCAGGTCGAGGAGTAGGGCTAAGGTACACAAGAGACGTCGCCGAAGATCGCCATCGAGGAGATCTCCCGACAAGCGTGGATATCAAGACCTTGATTCCCAAGATGTCTCACCTCGTAATTCAAGGAGGTATGCGGATGAAGGACCCTTCACTCGAAGGGTGGAGGAGTGCCTAATCCCAAGGACTTTGGAAAAATTGCCAACTCTCAAGATGTATGATGGGACCAGAGATCCGGATCGACACTTAACACATTTCTCACTGATGATGCGCTATAGAGGCGCTCGTGAACCTGTCCATTGCAAGATTTCCCCCCTCACCCTCGAGGATACCGCATTAGAGTGGTTTCAAGAGTTGAAGCCAAATTCCATCTCGTCATGGGGGCAGTTGGCAAGATTGTTTACGGCCCGTTTCACCGCCTCCCGTTTGAAGCCAAAATCAGAGGAAGTGTTAAGGGCTATCAGGCAGCGGGACAGTGAGACACTGAGGGAATATATTGACCGTTTCAATAAAGAAGCCTCATGTGTTCGGAATTTGGAAGACAAACAAAGACTATTCTGGATGAAAGACGGCCTCAGGTAAGGAAGTCTTTTTGAAATTGATGTGAGAATCAACAAACCTAGGGATTTCGCGGAGTTTCTTCAAAAGTCTCAAAAATACATGGACTATGAAGAGAACAATATGGCATACCAAGAGGTAGCCAAGGTTGACAGCAAAGAATACGAGCGGGCCTATAAGGCCACCGAAGAGCTGTGGCAGAAGCGAGGCCAAGATGAGAGAGCTCCTTGTGAATCTCGACCCCGACAAGGTCATTTCTCAGAGTACACCCTGTTGAACACATCCCAGGCTGAGATCCTTGCTAAATCCGTCGACGCGGAGTTTCGAGATATCAAACCGCCTGAACCTCTCGTACAAAGGAAAGGCCGAACCTATAAGAAGTATTGCCATTATCATAAAAGTTATGGGCACAGCACCAACAAATGCTACACCCTCAGGGATGACATTGAAGAGCTGATCCGCGAGGGGAAGCTCGCCCAGTACGTGAATGAAGAAGAGGATGAGACCCATGACTCTGAATAAGGAACAGAGCATTAGAACCTGAACCTAGAGCTAGCACTAGTTAAGATTTTGTTGTTTGGGCACAAATGCATAATGTAAAAGCTCGATATAAATGATTAACAAAAGTTCATTTTGCAAGTAGAGTTTTTGCTCTAGCTCACCAGTATTAACATTGGTTCCAAAGAAAATCCATTAATATTAAGAAAGAAAAAGGTCCAACTCCATAGTTGGGGGCGGAACGAAACAAGTTTGAGACCCGACATACCTCGTAGGGAGGGACTACCTGGCTCACAGGGGAAACCTCATCATTAGCTCTAAGCCAAAACCATCTTCCCAAGACGGTCTTTTTAAATACACCCCTTGGAGTCCTAGTAATGGAGTCAAGAATGCCATGGGAGTGTAAGGGTCTTTTCCACTAAGTGACCTTGGTGGTCACGACCCCTTGGACGAGTTATATCCGGGCAGAGTCCTGGTAAACTGTGCCAAGGGTATACTTCAAGTGACCTTGGTGGTCACAACCCCTTGGGCGAGTTATATCTGGGCCGAGTCCTGGTAAATTGTGCCAAGGGTATACTTCAAGTGACCTTGGTGGTCACAACCCCTTAGGCGAGTTATATTTGGGCCGAGTCCTGGTAAACTGTGCCAAGGGTATACTTCAAGTGACCTTGGTGGTCACAACCCCATGAGCGAGTTATATCTAGGCCGAGTCTTGGTAAACTGTGCCAAGGGTATACTTCAAGTGACCTTGGTGGTCACAACCCCTTGGGCGAGTTATATCTAGGCTGAGTCCTGGTAAACTGTGCCAAGGGTGTACTTCAAGTGACCTTGGTGGTCACAACCCCTTGGACGAGTTCTATCTGGGCTGAATCCTGGTAAACTGTGCCAAGGGCAAACTTCAAGCTGACTTTGATGGCCATAACCCCTTGGGCGAATATACTTGACCATGAGGTGCCATGTGGAAACTAAGGCCAGCACCGGCACTATGATTTGTATTCCGGCACCATGTAACCCGGCACCCTTGAGGGCTGTCTAGTCTGCAGACCATAACTTCGTCCATGGTTATCCAATGGGGGCGTGTGAGCATGTGTTAATAAGCTAAGAAGCAGAGATACAATTCTTATGTTAAGCTCAAGATCCAACTCTGACTTCTCCAACCCCGACACAATGATTAGTATTTCGGCACCATGTAACCCGGTACCCTTGAGGGCTGTCTAGTCTGCAGACCATAACTTCGTCCATGATTATCCAATGGGGGTGTGTGAGCATGCGTTGGAAAGCTAAGACGCATAGATACAGTTCTTCTGTTAAGCTCAAGATCCAATTCAGACATCTTCAACCCTAGCACCCTCCCGGTATCCGGACGCGCGCGAGAGAAAAAATTGAACCCCGGTACCCTGCCACTGTGCGTGCGCGCGAGAGAGAAGAGGTTGAACCACGACACCCTGCCGGTGTCCAGGGCGAGCGGAAGAGAAGAGGTTGAACCCCGACACCCTGCCAGTAATTTTTCAAAGTGTCAAAGAGGAAGAAATTCATGAGAATTTTTCTAAGTGTCAAAGACTAAGAAATTCAGGAGAATATTTCTAAGTGTCAAAGAGGAAAAAATTCATGAGAAATTTTCTAAGTGTCAAAGGCTAAGTGCCAACGATGGGGCAACGAACCCCGGCACCCCGCCGGGGTTGGAAACAACACATGAATTTTTCTAAGTGTCAAAGAGGAAGAAATTCAGGAGAATTTTCTAAGTGTCAAAGGGGAAAAAATTCATGAGAATTTTACTAAGTGTCAAAGGATAAGTGCCAACGATGGGGCAACGAACCCTGGCACCCCGCCGGGGTTGGAACAACACATGAATTTTTCTAAGTGTCAAAGAGGAAGAAATTCATGAGAATTTTTCTTAGTGTAAAAGAGAAAGAAATTCATGTGATTTTTTCTAAGTGTCAAAGAGGAAAAAATTCATGAGAATATTACTAAGTGTCAAAGGCTAAGTGCCAACGATGGGGAAACGAACCCCGGCACCCCGCCAGGGTTGGAAACAACACATGAATTTTTCTAAGTGTCAAAGAGGAAGAAAGTCATGAGAACTTTTCTAAGTGTCAAAGAGAAACAAATTCATGTGAATTTTTATAAGTGTCAAAGAGGAAAAAATTCATGAGAATTTTACTAAGTGTCAAAGGCTAAGTGCCAACGATGGGGCAACGAACCCCGGCACCCCGCCGGGATTGGAAACAACACATGAATTTTTCTAAGTGACAAAGAGGAAGAAATTCATGTGAATTTTTCTAAGTGTAAAAGAGGAAAAAATTCATGAGAATTTTACTAAGTGTCAAAGGCTAAGTGCCAACGATGGGGCAAGGAACCCCGGCACCCCGCCGGGGTTGGAAACAACACATGAATTTTTCTAAATGTCAAAGAGGAAGAAATTCATGAGAATTTTTCTAAGTGTCAAAGAGAAACAAATTCATGTGAATTTTTCTAAGTGTCAAAGGCTAAGTGCCAACGATGGGGCAACGAACCCCGGCACCCTGCCGGGGTTGGAAACAACACATGAATTTTTCTAAGTGACAAAGAGGAAGAAATTAATGTGAATTTTTCTAAGTGTCAAAGAGGAAAAAATTCATGAGAATTTTACTAAGTGTCAAAGTCTAAGTGCCAATGATGGGGCAACGAACACCGGCGCCCCGCCGGGGTTAGAAACAACACATGAATTTTTCTAAGTGTCAAAGAGGAAGAAATTCATGAGAATTATTCTAAGTGTCAAAGAGAAAGAAATTCATGTGAATTTTTCTATGTGTCAAAAAGGAAAAAATTCATAAAAATTTTTCTAAGTGTCAAAGGCTAAGTGCCAACGATGGGGCAACGAACTCCGACACCGCACCGGGGTTGGAAACAACACATGAATTTTCCTAAGTGTCAAAGAGGAAGAAATTCATGAGAATTTTTCTAAGTGTCAAAGAGAAAGAAATTCATGTGAATTTTTCTAAGTGTCAAAGAGGAAAAAATTCATGAGAATTTTACTAAATGTAGAAGGCTAAGTGCCAATGATTGGGCAACGACCCCCGGATCCCCGCCGGGGTTGGAAACAACACATGAACTTATCTAAGTGTCAAAGAGGAAGAAATTCATGAGAATTTTTCTTAGTGTAAAAGAGAAAGAAATGTGATTTTTTCTAAGTGTCAAAGAGGAAAAAATTCATGAGAATTTTACTAAGTGTCAAAGGCTAAGTGCCAACGATGGGGAAACGAACCCCGGCACCCCGCCGGGGTTGGAAACAACACATGAATTTTCCTAAGTGTTAAAGAGGAAGAAATTCATGAGAATTTTTCTAAGTGTCAAAGAGAAAGAAATTCATGTGAATTTTTCTAAGTGTCAACGAGAAAGAAATTCATGAGAATTTTTCTAAGTGTCAAAGGCTAAGTGCCAACGATGGGGTAACGAACTCCAACACCCCACCGGGGTTGGAAACAACACATGAATTTTCCTAAGTGTCAAAGAGGAAGAAATTCATGAGAATTTTTCTAAGTGTCAAAGAGAAAGAAATTCATGTGAATTTTTCTTAGTGTAAAAGAGAAAGAAATTCATGTGAATTTTTCTAAGTGTCAAAGAGGAAAAAATTCATGAGAATTTTACTAAGTGTCAAAGGCTAAGTGCCAACGATGGGGCAACCAACCCCGGCAGCCCGCCGGGGTTGGAAACAACACATGAATTTTTCTAAGTGTCAAAGAGGAAGAAATTCATGAGAATTTTTCTAAGTGTCAAAGAGAAGGAAATTCATGTGAATTTTTCTAAGTGTCAAAGAGGAAAAAATTCATGAGAATTTTACTAAGTGTCAAAGGCTAAGTGCCAACGATGGGGCAAAGAACCCCGGCACCCCGCCGGGGTTGGAAACAACACATGAATTTTTCTAAGTGTCAAAGAGGAAAAATTTCATGAGAATTTTACTAAGTGTCAAAGGCAAAGTGCCAACGATGGGGCAACGAACCCCGGCACCCCGTCGGGGTTGGAAACAACACATGAATTTTTCTAAGTGTCAAAGAGGAAGAAATTAATGAGAATTTTTCTAAGTGTCAAAGAGAAACAAATTCATGTGAATTTTTCTAAGTGTCAAAGGCTAAGTGCCAACAATGGGGCAACGAACCCCGGCACCCCGCGCGCCGGGGTTGGAAACAACACATGAATTTTTCTAAGTGACAAAGAGGAAGAAATTCATGTGAATTTTTGTAAGTGTCAAAGAGGAAAAAATTCATGAGAATTTTACTAAGTGTCAAAGGCTAAGTGCCAACGATGGGGCAATGAACCCCGGCACCCGGCCGGGGTTGGAAACAGCACATGAATTTTTCTAAGTGTCAAAGAGGAAGAAATTCATGAGAATTTTTCTAAGTGTCAAAGAGAAAGAAATTCATGTGAATTTTTCTAAGTGTCAAAGAGGAAAAAATTCATGAAAATTTTTCTAAGTGTCAAAGGCTAAGTGCAAACGATGGGGCAACGAACTCCGACATCGCACCGGGGTTGGAAACAACACATGAATTTTCCTAAGTGTCAAAGAGGAAGAAATTCATGAGAATTTTTCTAAGTGTCAAAGAGAAAGAAATTCATGTGAATTTTTCTCAGTGTCAAAGAGGAAAAAATTCATGAGAATTTTACTAAGTGTCAAAGGCTAAGTGCCAACGATGGGGCAATGAACCCCGGCACCCGTCCGGGGTTGGAAACAGCACATGAATTTTTCTAAGTGTCAAAGAGGAAGAAATTCATGAGAATTTTTCTAAGTGTCAAAGAGAAAGAAATTCATGTGAATTTTTCTAAGTGTCAAAGAGGAAAAAATTCATGAAAATTTTTCTAAGTGTCAAAGGCTAAGTGCTAACGATGGGGCAACGAACTCCGACACCGCACCGGGGTTGGAAACAACACATGAATTTTCCTAAGTGTCAAAGAGGAAGAAATTCATGAGAATTTTTCTAAGTGTCAAAGAGAAAGAAATTCATGTGAATTTTTCTCAGTGTCAAAGAGGAAAAAATTCATGAGAATTTTACTAAGTGTCAAAGGCTAAGTGCCAACGATTGGGCAACGAACCCCGGAACCCCGCCGGGGTTGGAAACAACACATGAATTTTTCTAAGTGTCAAAGAGGAAGAAATTCATGAGAATTTTTCTTAGTGTAAAAGAGAAAGAAGTTCATGTGATTTTTTCTAAGTGTCAAAGAGGAAAAAATTCATGAGAATTTTACTAAGTGTCAAAGGCTAAGTGCCAACGATGGGGCAACGAACCCCGGCACCCTGCCGGGGTTGGAAACAACACATGAATTTTCCTAAGTGTTAAAGAGGAAGAAATTCATGAGAATTTTTCTAAGTGTCAAAGAGAAAGAAATTCATGTGAATTTTTCTAAGTGTCAACGAGAAAGAAATTCATGAGAATTTTTCTAAGTGTCAAAGGCTAAGTGCCAACGATGGGGTAACGAACTCCAACACCCCACCGGGGTTGGAAACAACACATGAATTTTCCTAAGTGTCAAAGAGGAAGAAATTCATGAGAATTTTTCTAAGTGTCAAAGAGAAAGAAATTCATGTGAATTTTTCTTAGTGTAAAAGAGAAAGAAATTCATGTGAATTTTTCTAAGTGTCAAAGAGGAAAAAATTCATGAGAATTTTACTAAGTGTCAAAGGCTAAGTGCCAACGATGGGGCAACCAACCCCGGCAGCCCGCCGGGGTTGGAAACAACACATGAATTTTTCTAAGTGTCAAAGAGGAAGAAATTCATGAGAATTTTTCTAAGTGTCAAAGAGAAGGAAATTCATGTGAATTTTTCTAAGTGTCAAAGAGGAAAAAATTCATGAGAATTTTACTAAGTGTCAAAGGCTAAGTGCCAACGATGGGGCAAAGAACCCCGGCACCCCGCCGGGGTTGGAAAAACCACATGAATTTTTCTAAGTGTCAAAGAGGAAAAATTTCATGAGAATTTTACTAAGTGTCAAAGGCAAAGTGCCAACGATGGGGCAACGAACCCCGGCACCCCGTCGGGGTTGGAAACAACACATGAATTTTTCTAAGTGTCAAAGAGGAAGAAATTAATGAGAATTTTTCTAAGTGTCAAAGAGAAACAAATTCATGTGAATTTTTCTAAGTGTCAAAGGCTAAGTGCCAACAATGGGGCAACGAACCCCGGCACCCCGCGCGCCGGGGTTGGAAACAACACATGAATTTTTCTAAGTGACAAAGAGGAAGAAATTCATGTGAATTTTTGTAAGTGTCAAAGAGGAAAAAATTCATGAGAATTTTACTAAGTGTCAAAGGCTAAGTGCCAACGATGGGGCAATGAACCCCGGCACCCGTCCGGGGTTGGAAACAGCACATGAATTTTTCTAAGTGTCAAAGAGGAAGAAATTCATGAGAATTTTTCTAAGTGTCAAAGAGAAAGAAATTCATGTGAATTTTTCTAAGTGTCAAAGAGGAAAAAATTCATGAAAATTTTTCTAAGTGTCAAAGGCTAAGTGCTAACGATGGGGCAACGAACTCCGACACCGCACCGGGGTTGGAAACAACACATGAATTTTCCTAAGTGTCAAAGAGGAAGAAATTCATGAGAATTTTTCTAAGTGTCAAAGAGAAAGAAATTCATGTGAATTTTTCTCAGTGTCAAAGAGGAAAAAATTCATGAGAATTTTACTAAGTGTCAAAGGCTAAGTGCCAACGATTGGGCAACGAACCCCGGAACCCCGCCGGGGTTGGAAACAACACATGAATTTTTCTAAGTGTCAAAGAGGAAGAAATTCATGAGAATTTTTCTTAGTGTAAAAGAGAAAGAAGTTCATGTGATTTTTTCTAAGTGTCAAAGAGGAAAAAATTCATGAGAATTTTACTAAGTGTCAAAGGCTAAGTGCCAACGATGGGGCAACGAACCCCGGCACCCTGCCGGGGTTGGAAACAACACATGAATTTTCCTAAGTGTTAAAGAGGAAGAAATTCATGAGAATTTTTCTAAGTGTCAAAGAGAAAGAAATTCATGTGAATTTTTCTAAGTGTCAACGAGAAAGAAATTCATGAGAATTTTTCTAAGTGTCAAAGGCTAAGTGCCAACGATGGGGTAACGAACTCCAACACCCCACCGGGGTTGGAAACAACACATGAATTTTCCTAAGTGTCAAAGAGGAAGAAATTCATGAGAATTTTTCTAAGTGTCAAAGAGAAAGAAATTCATGTGAATTTTTCTTAGTGTAAAAGAGAAAGAAATTCATGTGAATTTTTCTAAGTGTCAAAGAGGAAAAAATTCATGAGAATTTTACTAAGTGTCAAAGGCTAAGTGCCAACGATGGGGCAACCAACCCCGGCAGCCCGCCGGGGTTGGAAACAACACATGAATTTTTCTAAGTGTCAAAGAGGAAGAAATTCATGAGAATTTTTCTAAGTGTCAAAGAGAAGGAAATTCATGTGAATTTTTCTAAGTGTCAAAGAGGAAAAAATTCATGAGAATTTTACTAAGTGTCAAAGGCTAAGTGCCAACGATGGGGCAAAGAACCCCGGCACCCCGCCGGGGTTGGAAACAACACATGAATTTTTCTAAGTGTCAAAGAGGAAAAATTTCATGAGAATTTTACTAAGTGTCAAAGGCAAAGTGCCAACGATGGGGCAACGAACCCCGGCACCCCGTCGGGGTTGGAAACAACACATGAATTTTTCTAAGTGTCAAAGAGGAAGAAATTAATGAGAATTTTTCTAAGTGTCAAAGAGAAACAAATTCATGTGAATTTTTCTAAGTGTCAAAGGCTAAGTGCCAACAATGGGGCAACGAACCCCGGCACCCCGCGCGCCGGGGTTGGAAACAACACATGAATTTTTCTAAGTGACAAAGAGGAAGAAATTCATGTGAATTTTTGTAAGTGTCAAAGAGGAAAAAATTCATGAGAATTTTACTAAGTGTCAAAGGCTAAGTGCCAACGATGGGGCAATGAACCCCGGCACCCGGCCGGGGTTGGAAACAGCACATGAATTTTTCTAAGTGTCAAAGAGGAAGAAATTCATGAGAATTTTTCTAAGTGTCAAAGAGAAAGAAATTCATGTGAATTTTTCTAAGTGTCAAAGAGGAAAAAATTCATGAAAATTTTTCTAAGTGTCAAAGGCTAAGTGCAAACGATGGGGCAACGAACTCCGACACCGCACCGGGGTTGGAAACAACACATGAATTTTCCTAAGTGTCAAAGAGGAAGAAATTCATGAGAATTTTTCTAAGTGTCAAAGAGAAAGAAATTCATGTGAATTTTTCTCAGTGTCAAAGAGGAAAAAATTCATGAGAATTTTACTAAGTGTCAAAGGCTAAGTGCTAACGATGGGGCAACGAACTCCGACACCGCACCGGGGTTGGAAACAACACATGAATTTTCCTAAGTGTCAAAGAGGAAGAAATTCATGAGAATTTTTCTAAGTGTCAAAGAGAAAGAAATTCATGTGAATTTTTCTCAGTGTCAAAGAGGAAAAAATTCATGAGAATTTTTCTAAGTGTCAAAGGCTAAGTGCCAACGATGGGGCAACGAACCCCGGCACCCTTCCGGGGTTGGAAACAACACATGAATTTTCCTAAGTGTTAAAGAGGAAGAAATTCATGAGAATTTTTCTAAGTGTCAAAGAGGAAAAAATTCATGAGAATTTTACTAAGTGTCAAAGGATAAGTGCCAACGATGGGGCAACGAACACCGGCGCCCCGCTGGGGTTGGAAACAACACATGAATTTTTCTAAGTGTCAAAGAGGAAGAAATTCATGAGAATTTTTCTAAGTGTCAAAGAGAAAGAAATTCATGTGAATTTTTCTAAGTGTCAAAGCGGAAAAAATTCATAAAATTTTTTCTAAGTGTCAAAGGCTAAGTGCCAACGATGGGGAAACGAACTCCGACACCGCACCGGGGTTGGAAACAACACATGAATTTTCCTAAGTGTCAAAGAGGGAGAAATTCATGAGAATTTTTCTAAGTGTCAAAGAGAAAGAAATTCATGTGAATTTTTCTCAGTGTCAAAGAGGAAAAAATTCATGAGAATTTTACTAAATGTCAAAGGCTAAGTGCCAACGATGGGGCAACGAACTCCGACACCGCACCGGGGTTGGAAACAACACATGAATTTTCCTAAGTGTCAAAGAGGAAGAAATTCATGAGAATTTTTCTAAGTGTCAAAGAGAAAGAAATTCATGTGAATTTTTCTCAGTGTCAAAGAGGAAAAAATTCATGAAAATTTTTCTAAGTGTCAAAGGCTAAGTGCTAACGATGGGGCAACTAACTCCGACACCGCACTGGGGTTGGAAACAACACATGAACTTTCCTAAGTGTCAAAGAGGAAGAAATTCATGAGAATTTTTCTAAGTGTCAAAGAGAAAGAAATTCATGTGAATTTTTCTCAGTGTCAAAGAGGAAAAAATTCATGAAAATTTTTCTAAGTGTCAAAGGCTAAGTGCTAACGATGGGGCAACTAACTCCGACACCGCACTGGGGTTGGAAACAACACATGAACTTTCCTAAGTGTCAAAGAGGAAGAAATTCATGAGAATTTTTCTAAGTGTCAAAGAGAAAGAAATTCATGTGAATTTTTCTAAGTGTCAAAGAGGAAAAAATTCATGAAAATTTTTCTAAGTGTCAAAGGCTAAGTGCAAACGATGGGGCAACGAACTCCGACACCGCACCGGGGTTGGAAACAACACATGAATTTTCCTAAGTGTCAAAGAGGAAGAAATTCATGAGAATTTTTCTAAGTGTCAAAGAGAAAGAAATTCATGTGAATTTTTCTCAGTGTCAAAGAGGAAAAAATTCATGAGAATTTTACTAAGTGTCAAAGGCTAAGTGCTAACGATGGGGCAACGAACTCCGACACCGCACCGGGGTTGGAAACAACACATGAATTTTCCTAAGTGTCAAAGAGGAAGAAATTCATGAGAATTTTTCTAAGTGTCAAAGAGAAAGAAATTCATGTGAATTTTTCTCAGTGTCAAAGAGGAAAAAATTCATGAGAATTTTTCTAAGTGTCAAAGGCTAAGTGCCAACGATGGGGCAACGAACCCCGGCACCCTTCCGGGGTTGGAAACAACACATGAATTTTCCTAAGTGTTAAAGAGGAAGAAATTCATGAGAATTTTTCTAAGTGTCAAAGAGGAAAAAATTCATGAGAATTTTACTAAGTGTCAAAGGATAAGTGCCAACGATGGGGCAACGAACACCGGCGCCCCGCTGGGGTTGGAAACAACACATGAATTTTTCTAAGTGTCAAAGAGGAAGAAATTCATGAGAATTTTTCTAAGTGTCAAAGAGAAAGAAATTCATGTGAATTTTTCTAAGTGTCAAAGCGGAAAAAATTCATAAAATTTTTTCTAAGTGTCAAAGGCTAAGTGCCAACGATGGGGAAACGAACTCCGACACCGCACCGGGGTTGGAAACAACACATGAATTTTCCTAAGTGTCAAAGAGGGAGAAATTCATGAGAATTTTTCTAAGTGTCAAAGAGAAAGAAATTCATGTGAATTTTTCTCAGTGTCAAAGAGGAAAAAATTCATGAGAATTTTACTAAATGTCAAAGGCTAAGTGCCAACGATGGGGCAACGAACTCCGACACCGCACCGGGGTTGGAAACAACACATGAATTTTCCTAAGTGTCAAAGAGGAAGAAATTCATGAGAATTTTTCTAAGTGTCAAAGAGAAAGAAATTCATGTGAATTTTTCTCAGTGTCAAAGAGGAAAAAATTCATGAAAATTTTTCTAAGTGTCAAAGGCTAAGTGCTAACGATGGGGCAACTAACTCCGACACCGCACTGGGGTTGGAAACAACACATGAACTTTCCTAAGTGTCAAAGAGGAATAAATTCATGAGAATTTTTCTAAGTGTCAAAGAGAAAGAAATTCATGTGAATTTTTCTCAGTGTCAAAGAGGAAAAAATTCATGAGAATTTTACTAAGTGTCAAAGGCTAAGTGCTAACGATGGGGCAACGAACTCCGACACCGCACCGGGGTTGGAAACAACACATGAATTTTCCTAAGTGTCAAAGAGGAAGAAATTCATGAGAATTTTTCTAAGTGTCAAAGAGAAAGAAATTCATGTGAATTTTTCTCAGTGTCAAAGAGGAAAAAATTCATGAGAATTTTACTAAGTGTCAAAGGCTAAGTGCCAACGACTGGGCAACGAACCCCGGAACCCCGCCGGGGTTGGAAACAACACATGAATTTTTCTAAGTGTCAAAGAGGAAGAAATTCATGAGAATTTTTCTTAGTGTAAAAGAGAAAGAAGTTCATGTGATTTTTTCTAAGTGTCAAAGAAAAAAAAATTCATGAGAATTTTACTAAGTGTCAAAGGCTAAGTGCCAACGATGGGGCAACGAACCCCGGCACCCTGCCGGGGTTGGAAACAACACATGAATTTTCCTAAGTGTTAAAGAGGAAGAAATTCATGAGAATTTTTCTAAGTGTCAAAGAGAAAGAAATTCATGTGAATTTTTCCAAGTGTCAAAGAAGAAAAAAATTCATGAGAATTTTACTAAGTGTCAAAGGCTAAGTGCCAACGATGGGGCAACGAACCCCGGCACCCCGCCGGGGTTGGAAACAACACATGAATTTTTCTAAGTGACAAAGAGGAAGAAATTCATGTGAATTTTTCTAAGTGTCAAAGAGGAAAAAATTCATGAGAATTTTACTAAGTGTCAAAGGCTAAGTGCCAACGATGGGGCAACGAACCCCGGCACCCTGCCGGGGTTGGAAACAACACATGAATTTTTGTAAGTGAGAAAGAGGAAGAAATTGATGTGAATTTTTCTAAGTGTCAAAGAGGAAAAAATTCATGAGAATTTTACTAAGTGTCAAAGGATAAGTGCCAACGATGGGGCAACGAACACCGGCGCCCCGCCGGGGTTGGAAACAACACATGAATTTTTCTAAGTGTCAAAGAGGAAGAAATTCATGAGAATTTTTCTAAGTGTCAAAGAGAAAGAAATTCATGTGAATTTTTCTAAGTGTCAAAGCGGAAAAAATTCATAAAATTTTTTCTAAGTGTCAATTAGAAATGATTTTATCCTTTATTTCAATTAACTCCTCTAGGCTTTGCTTTGAAACTTTATAGCCTGAAGCGATTTGTGCCAATTCATTTGCCACTTGATTATCAATTCGTGGTAAATGTTCTAAGTGAACGAACTCAAATCTTTTTAACAAAGCATTGGCAACAACAAAGTATCTAATAAGGTGCTCTTTAATGCATTTGTACTCTCTTGTCAATTGTTTGACAACCAACTCAAAGTCACCTTTTATTTCGACATGACTTGCCCCCAGCTCAAGTAAAATTTCAAGGCCTACTATTAAAGCCTCATACTCAGCTTCATTATTGGAACAAACATTCCGAATTTTAAACTTATACTTCGTTGGAATGTTAGTAGGAGATATTATTAAAATACCAATCCCAACTCCATGTTTATGGCTTGAGCCATCAAAATACAACCTCCAAGGATATACGTCTACAAAACTTAATGTTTCTTCGACAACAGAATGGTCTACTATAAAATCAGCAACCACTTGTCCTTTAATTGATTTTAGAGGTTGATAAGTTAAGTTGTATTCTGACAAAGCCAAAGCCCATTTACCAATTCGGCTATGCATTATTGGTTTCGACAGCATATGCTTAATAACATCGAAATGTGAATAAACAGAAACATCAGCTGGTTTTATATATTGCTTTAACTTTGTACACGAAAAATACAAACAAAGGCACAACTTTTCTATAGGAGAGTACCTCGTTTCGGCATCATTTAAGACCCTACTGAGGTAATAAATGGCTCTTTCGACACCACTATCATCCTCTTGTGCTAACATGCTACCTATTGTTCTATCAGAAGCTGCTATATACAATTTGAGCACTTTGTGTTTAATAACAGGCAACAAAATTGGTGGTTTCATCAAATAAGACTTGATTTCGTCGAAGGCTGCTTGATGCATTGGTTCCCATTTGAACTCTTCTTCCTTCTTCAGTCTTAATAATGGCGAAAAAACTTGTGTTTTGCCACTTAGATTTGATATAAATCTTCGAAGGAAATTGATTTTTCCCAACAATGACTGAAGCTCTTTTTTGGTCGAAGGGGCCTTCGTTTCCATAATTGCCTTAGTCTTATTTTGATTGATTTCAATGCCTTTTTTGTGCACTATAAAACCCAAGAAATCACCTGCACGCACACAAAAGGCACATTTTAATGGATTTAATTTCAATCCATATTTCCTCATTCTTTCAAAAGAACGGCGAAGATGGTCTAAATGACCACTTTCTGAGGAAGATTTAACCACCACATCATCTATGTATACTTGCATAAAATCATCAATAAAATCATGAAACATAGAATTCATGGCCCTCTGATATGTAGCACCAGCATTCTTTAAGCCAAAGGGCATTACTACCCATTCATAAACACCCAATGCCCCTGGACACCTAAAAGCAGTTTTTGACACATCCTCTTCAGCAATGAAGATTTGATTATACCCAGAATAACCATCAAGCATACTAAGATAATCAAATCCTGCTGCTGAATCTATTAGCATTTCTGCCACAGGCATTGCGTATTCATCTTTGGGAGATGCATTATTTAAATCCCTAAAATCTATGCAAACTCTAAGAGTCCCATTTTTCTTTATTACAGGAACTATATTGGCTAACCATTCGACATACCTGGCAATTCTGATGAATTTGTTTCTGAGTAGCCTTTCGATTTCCTCTTTGATCTTAGCCAACACTTGAGGAGCAAATCTTCTTGGCACTTGCTTCACTGGTTTCTTCCCTGGTCGAATTGGTAATTGCATTTCCACTACTTTTCGACTTAACCCTGGCATTTCATCGTAATCACAAGCAAAGCAATCTTTGAACTCCCTTAGCAATGTGTTGACTTGGATTTTTAGAGAAGCATCAATATTTGCACTAATATAAGTTGGCCTTTTTATTGAGCCATTTCCCAAATCAACTTCTTCTAACGGGTCTTGAGCTTGCATATGCTTTGCCGAATCTCTAGGATCCTTTTCAAAACCTAATGGATCATCATCATAAATGCAGTCAAGTCTTTCATCTATGACTATGCCATTTTCTTCATGTAACTCACTGGGTTCGACAGCCATTGTTTGTTGAATAATTTCGGCCTCCATAGCCGCTTTAAACTTGTTTTCGGCCATGTAAGCCGTAATTTTGTCCCATGCATTGGGCACTGACATAAGAATACTTTCAAGAATGAGTGTTCCACCCCGTTGGTCGAAAAACACCATCAGGATAGACACTATCATCTCCCATTATTTCTCTTTCCCAAACAAAACCATAATTTGGGTCAAGATGAACTGAGGCAAAAACATTATCCGCAGGGACATATGCCTCATTAGAAGATGAACATGGCGCAATCTTCGCCATTTGTTTCTCAAAATTTTCCTTGGTAACTTGGTTCACATCAGCACGGAAGTAGCTCTGATCGGCTTCAACATACTCTACCAAACCATCTTCTTTCCACATTACTAAACATTGATGCAAAGTTGAAGGGACAGCACCAACTCCATGGATCCACTCTCTACCAAGGAGTAAATTAAAATTCGCTTTAGAGGCTATCACTAAGAACAATGTAGTCCTCTTTATGGAACCAACAATTAAGTCCACCTCAATGGCCCCCAAAGAGTGGCCAGTTTTGCCTTCATAGTTGCTTAAGACAATGTTATGTGGCCTGAGGTCAGTATCGAACTTACCAATCTTCTTCAAAAGACCATGCGGCATCAAATTCACTGCAGCTCCACCATCCACTAACACTTTGTTAATTCCAACACCATTGACCTTGGCTTGGACATACAGGGGTTTCAAGTGGCTTTGCATACTCATATCTGGCTTCTCGAAGGTAGCCATTTGGTCTTCGACACAACCATCGTTCATCACATAGTAACACATTGGCTTATGATGGGCCATGTCCCCTGTGAAATCTTCTTCAACGTCATTTGGTACCGTGATAATATCGTACTCAAGAGGCAGTATTGATACCACATTGCAAACAACGTCGAAATCATCTTCAGAATCATCAAAATCCGACTCCATGTCTTCATCCATGTCGAAATCAGCATTCGTTTCTTTCACTGTTGACAATGGAGGAAATATTCTTTCAAGAGCAGGCCTTCTTGGCTTTTCTGTCACCAAAGCCTTGCCTTTGGCCTTATTTGCTGCACACACATGACTAGCAGCATCAGCATTCCTCTTTGTGGCAACACCAACTTTGTGAACCTCACTTTTCGCCACTATCATGCTGCGTGGAACTTGATTATTAGCCAAATGACTTGGAACCTGGTTAATGTCAAAGTGTGCCTTCTTCTTCTGTTGTCTTTGGTAACGACGCCACTGTGTTCTAGTCATAGGGTTCTTACCCTTATAGTTATTCTTATAATTAAACTTAATAGCATCAGTACCTGGCTTGACAGCTTTAGCACGTTGATTATTGGGCACCCACTCTTCGACAGGAACACTAGCACTTGGGACAAAGGATTTACCTGTTGACAGCTTCGAATACCCTTTTGCTGAGGACTTTTCCTTAGCAAATTGTTGTTTACTTGTTGAAGGCTTTGCTGACACCTTAGCCTCATAGCCAGGAAGATCTCCTTTTGCAAAGTCAAATTTTGGCCTGTTATCAAGCCATTTTCTTTTGCGTTGTTTTTGATCCTGATAACCTTCGACAGCTTTAGCTGCTTCTTTATCGAAAACAGCACTGCACCTTGGGCAAAGCATAACTTCAGAATTGTTCCACTTACACCGATTGAGGAAATCTATCAATTCTTCCTCAGCCTTTGGATACACAGCATGTATCTTCCCATCATATTCTTTAAGGGTCACTTCCTGTTTTTTACCTTCAGCATACATAAAACCTTTTAATTTCTCGGTGGCAGTCTTGACACACTTAGGAGGGTCTGCCATTTGAGCATCCACCATGCCTACATCAGCTTCGACAGGTTCAGAGTACATAGCTTCAACCTTAGGCAATGGATCAACATCAATCTGCATGGGAGCTTTCATTTTCTTATCAGCAAATTTGAGTCTTCCTTCGTCAATTGCTTTTTGCACAATATCCCTGAAGAGCACACAACGGTCAGTGTTATGTCCCAAAAAATTATGGAACTTACAATAACCCTTTTTCTTTCTTTGGTCAAGAGTTGGTATTTTAAGGCCTTTAGGCACTAATATTTGACCATCAGTTACTAAAAGATCAAAAATTTCATCACATTTAGTAACATCAAAAGTATAAGTCTTGGGCACAAATCTATCGTTCTTAGGCTCTACAGGGTTATTCCCATTCGCAGGCCTTAACAATTTACAGGTATAAGGAGGACCAGGCTTAAGTTCAGCCACGTCTATCTCCTCTTCTTCGACATTACTATATGTAACGTCAAATTCTTCTTCGACATATGCCACTTTTTCTTTCTTATGATACCTATTAGACCTAGATTTTTCCTCTCTAAGCCTTTCAACTTGTCGAACTCTATCAGCCAAATGAGCCATATCTCGCAAATGAGATGTGTCTAATTTCTTTCTAATTGAGTAATCAAGGCCACCAGCAGCCATTTCGACAAGCTCATGTTCAGGGACTTGTGTGAAGCAACGAGATTTCAACAGCCTAAATCTGTTTAAGTAATCATCAATAGCTTCAGGCATTTTGCGCCGAACACTAGCCAATTCTTTAAGACTAATTTTCGACTGGCCCATGTAAAACTGTGCATGGAATGCCTTTTCTAATTGCCCCCATGTGAACATAGAACCAGGGGGTAAGGTCGTGAACCAAGTGAAAGCATTTTTAGTTAGAGAATTTGGAAAATATTTCATCTTCAAATTCTCATTTTGTGCTAAGTCCCCAGCCTCAGTCAAGAAACGAGCAATGTGTTCGACTGTGGACTCATTTGTTTCACCACCAAACTTAGTAAACTTGGGAACTTTCCATCCCCTTGGTAACTCAGTTTGTAACACGTATTCACATAATGGTGATACAAAGTTAGGCCTTTGTAAACCTATGTTAAGGCCATTTTGCGCCAAAATAGTTTCGACTAAAGTAGCTATATTGTTTTCTGCGCCAACATTGTGTTGTTGCACTTGTCGAACAACTTCGCCAGCGTTCTGGTGTCTATTTACCAAAACTACTTCAGGGACGTGGTTTACTACCCCTTGTAGTTCGCCTACAACTGTCGACGCTTCGACTGCAACTGCTTCTTGGGGGTTAACTGACGACGCATTACCCGCAATAATAGGAACTTGCCTATTATTAACCGCTGGAGCCCCAAAGAAGTCTGCAATCCTACTCATCTGATTTGCCAACATTTGGTAACTGCTATTTGTATTTTGAATCAATGGATTGAAAACTGTACCAATTTGTTGGGTAAGCATATTCACCATATCGTGATTACTCTCGTCTACTTGCTGTCTTAAGGCCAACAAAGACGTATTGGTTAATGCTGGGGGATTTCGACCAAATACGCTCTCAGAAGAGACATGTGTAGGGGAAAAGGTCGAAATATGTGGCATTCCAGTAGGCACGCCATACATTCCCAAAGGAAATGGAGGTAGATGCACGTTATTCAAACGTGGGTCTAAACCGTTTCCCATTGCCATGTAAGGGCTATGAAGCCCTGCACTTAACGGCAAAGACATAGGCAGAGATGCCATTTCTGACTGCGTTGAACCAACATTAGTCATTGATAATGAAGAAACGGTTGCCGACGATGATGGTCCTGCACTAACGCTCGCAGAATCCATTGTTGTTCCTTGCCCTCGTGAAACCACAGGGTTGGAACTAGATGCATTATTCGTACCAGAACGAACCATTTTACCACTTCTTAAGTGCATACAACAGCGAATAGAACAAAATCAAAGGCAAAGTCCCACTGGGCGTGCCAATTTGTTTGCTGGTGTTTTTAGCAAACAATCACTAGTTTTATTAGAAGGTTTGTGAGATCAAACTAGAAAAATCTCAAAGCAATTGCCTTTGAATTGCGAAAGTTTTTGTTTCAGAAAATGTAGAAAAGGGGACGATTTGCAAATGATTAACAGAATTGAAAAGAAAAGAAGCAGTAAATGGTGCAGGAATTGTAAAGAAAAGAAGAACAAATTGCATTGAATCATAAAAATGGTACACGATCACATACAGGGATTCTTCCACTCGTTTTTCGCTCTGGCTTGGAAGTTAGAGTTTCAAGAATCGGGTGTGTATTGTGATTTTGCGACCCCTGTTTCTTCTCAGAAACAGTTATTTATACAAGGGAAAAAGGGGGGAAATTCGAACTAAGTAACTGCCTAACAATTTGAAAATAAGTAACTGCTCCTACTTTCGGCCAAATAACCGCTCCTACTTTCGACCGAAACCGCTCTGTCACGCTTCGACCAACTGCTAGTCTTCAACGCATAACTGCTCTGTTTTCTGTCTGTCGAAAGCCTGTGTCGATTTTCCTCTCTCTTGCTTTTGCTTCCTTGGAAACTTGTCGAGTTTACCTTGCACACGACCATTTTCTTTGTCGAAACAATATGGTCTTTGTGAAATAAATATAAATCAAGCCATGTTGACCATCTTTAATGTAGCCTGTCGAAATTACAGGCTAACACGGGGTTGGAAACAACACATTAATTTTTCTAAGTGTCAAAGAGGAAGAAATTCATGAGAATTTTTCTAAGTGTCAAAGAGAAAGGAATTCATGTGAATTTTTCTAAGTGTCAACGAGAAAGAAATTCATGAGAATTTTTCTAAGTGTCAAAGGCTAAGTGCCAACGATGGGGCAACGAACCCCGGCACCCCGCCGGGGTTGGAAACAACACATGAATTTTTCTAAGTGTCAAAGACTAAGAAATTCATGAGAATTTTTCTAAGTGTCAAAGAGAAAGAAATTCATGTGAATTTTTCTAAGTGTCAAAGCGGAAAAAATTCATAAAAATTTTTCTAAGTGTCAAAGGCTAAGTGCCAACGATGGGAAAACGAACTCCGACACCGCACCGGGGTTGGAAACAACACATGAATTTTCCTAAGTGTCAAAGAGGGAGAAATTCATGAGAATTTTTCTAAGTGTCAAAGAGAAAGAAATTCATGTGAATTTTTCTAAGTGTCAAAGAGGAAAAAATTCATGAGAATTTTACTAAATGTCAAAGGCTAAGTGCCAACGATTGGGCAACGAACCCCGGATCCCCGCTGGGGTTGGAAACAACACATGAATTTTTCTAAGTGTCAAACAGGAAGAAATTCATGAGAATTTTTCTTAGTGTAAAAGAGAAAGAAATTCATGTGATTTTTTCTAAGTGTCAAAGAGGAAAAAATTCATGAGAATTTTACTAAGTGTCAAAGGCTAAGTGCCAACGATGGGGCAATGAACTCCGGCACCCTGCCGGGGTTGGAAACAACACATGAATTTTCCTAAGTGTTAAAGAGGAAGAAATTCATGAGAATTTTTCTAAGTGTCAAAGAGAAGGAAATTCATGTGAATTTTTCTAAGTGTCAAAGAGGAAAAAATTCATGAGAATTTTACTAAGTGTCCAAGGCTAAGTGCCAACGATGGGGCAACGAACCCCGGCACCCCGCCGGGGTTGGAAACAACACATGAATTTTTCTAAGTGACAAAGAGGAAGAAATTCATGTGAATTTTTCTAAGTGTCAAAGAGGAAAAAATTCATGAGAATTTTACTAAGTGTCAAAGGCTAAGTGCCAACGATGGGGCAAGGAACCCCGGCACCCCGCCGGGGTTGGAAACAACACATTAATTTTTCTAAGTGTCAAAGAGGAAGAAATTCATGAGAATTTTTCTAAGTGTCAAAGAGAAAGGAATTCATGTGAATTTTTCTAAGTGTCAACGAGAAAGAAATTCATGAGAATTTTTCTAAGTGTCAAAGGCTAAGTGCCAACGATGGGGCAACGAACCCCGGCACCCCGCCGGGGTTGGAAACAACACATGAATTTTTCTAAGTGTCAAAGACTAAGAAATTCATGAGAATTTTTCTAAGTGTCAAAGACTAAGAAAGTCATGAGAATTTTTTAAGTGTCAACGAGAAAGAAATTCATGAGAATTTTTCTAAGTGTCAAGAAGAAAGAAATTCATGAGAATTTTTCTAAGTGTCAAAGAATAAGAAAGTCATGAAAATTCCACTAAGTGTCAAAAAAAAGAACTTCACAAGAATTAAGTTAAGTGTGAGAACTAAAGCCATGAGGCAATGGAAACCATGAGACAAGGCACCAAAGAGGCGCCCTCTCCACGATCCACGCAAACCGGCACCCTGTCGGTGTCCAATTTGGCGCAACGCGTAACCCGACGCACTGCCGATGTCCACGCAAACCGGCACCCTGCCGGTGTTCAAAATGGGCGCCTACTTTGGCGCGCCCACGAAGCACAACGCGTAGCCCGGCGCACTGCCGGTGTCCACGCAAACTGGCACCCTGCCGGCGTTCAAATTGAGCGCCTTACATGCGGGTTGAAGACTTGTTTCCTACCGGTTTAGGATTTGAATCCCGGCACCCTGCCGGTGTTTGCCAAGGGGCATGGGACGTTGGAAGGAGCATGGCACGTTGCCGGCTTATGGGTATGAACCCCTCCTTTTTTAAAGCACTCGCCATTAGACACTCGGAGGACGGCACCTTGCCGGTTTACAATTCAACAACGGCACCAAGAGGCGCCACCCCGAATGAGACAGGCACAACATTGAGAGGTGCCAACATTATGTGCTATGTACAAGAGATGTGTTATGTGAAGGGGGAAGTATGAGTATTGAAGGAGAAGATTGAAGAAGGGGCCACTTACCAAGAGGTGAAGGGAATGTGTGGTCCAACACAAAGTCTTATCTCCAAAAGAAATCTTATCTCCACCAAATTTCTTATCTCACCAATCCTTTCAAATTTTTTTCAAATGGGGACCAAATGAAGAAGAGCTCCTCTATTTATAGAGGCCGGACAAGACGATTATAACGGCGCGCCAAGCGGATAAATAAAAAGCTTCAAGCCAAGATCATCCTACAGAATAATTTCGGCTTGGGGGCAACTGTTCTAAACTGGGCCACGAGGCCCATTCAGCAATTGAGCATTGATTGGCCCAATCACTTTGGTCCACATCCACAATTTACAAGCCCAATATGAATCTCATGATTGGAGGGCTCAGATCAAATCATCTGATCCAACGGCTCACAATGGGCACGTTTTCCTATAAATACTAGCTCACATTGCCATAATTAAGTACACTATCATTCCTGGCTAAATCACCCACTGTTTGCTGGTGTTTTTAGCAAACAATCACTAGTTTTATTAGAAGGTTTGTGAGATCAAACTAGAAAAATCTCAAAGCAATTGCCTTTGAATTGCAAAAGTTTTTGTTTCAGAAAATGTAGAAAAGGGGACGATTTGCAAATGATTAACAGAATTGAAAAGAAAAGAAGCAGTAAATGGTGCAGGAATTGTAAAGAAAAAGAAAAACAAATTGCATTGAATCATAAAAATGGTACACGATCACATACAGGGATTCTTCCACTCGTTTTTCGCTCTGGCTTGGAAGTTAGAGTTTCAGGAATCGGGTGTGTATTGTGATTTTCGCGACCCCTGTTTCTTCTCAGAAACAGTTATTTATACAAGGGAAAAAGGGGGGAAATTCGAACTAAGTAACTGTCTAACAATTTGAAAATAAGTAACTGCTCCTACTTTCGGCCAAATAACCGCTCCTACTTTCGACCGAAACTGCTCTGTCACGCTTCGACCAACTGCTAGTCTTCAACGCATAACTGCTCTGTTTTCTGTCTGTCGAAAGCCTGTGTCGATTTTCCTCTCTCTTGCTTTTGCTTCCCTGGAAACTTGTCGAGTTTACCTTGCACACGACCATTTTCTTTGTCGAAACAATATGGTCTTTGTGAAATAAATATAAATCAAGCCATGTTGACCATCTTTAATGTAGCCTGTCGAAATTACAGGCTAACAAATTGCCCCCCAAAAATGTCTTTCTCGACTGAGCTTGAAGTGGAAGAAGAGAAAGAACATTTTTGAATTCTCCATCGAAATAGACTTTGCACTTGAGTAGAACAACTGTATACCTGATGTCGCCACTGTTAAGTGTTGTTTCCATATTCAAACCTTGAACTTGAACAGCCTGTAAATTCGGCCTTTGACTATGTTTACCAATTCTCTGTTCTACTTTTGAATAGTTCCACCATTTTCTGTTACGTTAATAACGCCGTAATTAAAGTGATGCATCACTTCTCGGAACGCCAAACTCGCAACCAACTGACGCTCTTTCATACTTCTCCTTATAAATAGAATAATTTTGTTTCTCATCTTCACCACTCCATGATTTTCTTCTATTTCCTTTCCCGTTCTAAGATCATTCCTTTTGCTTTGAGTCTTCCGCGTAACCTCATCCCTCACAATTGCAGTGAGGTTGCCTGGAGGTTCAAAGTGATGGTTTTTGATCTCTGCGAATTATGGCTTTGCTCCTTTTTTCTTCATGTCACTTGATTTTGCAACTTTCTGGGTTTATGCGGGAGACTCAAAGTGGGAGTGTTGGCCTGTAATTTCGACAGGCTACATTAAAGATGGTCAACATGGCTTGATTTATATTTATTTCACAAAGACCATATTGTTTCGACAAAGAAAATGGTCGTGTGCAAGGTAAACTCGACAAGAAACCAGGGAAGCAAAAGCAAGAGAGAGGAAAATCGACACAGGCTTTCGACAGACAGAAAACAGAGCAGTTATGCGTTGAAGACTAGCAGTTGGTCGAAGCATGACAGAGCGGTTCTGGTCGAAAGTAGGAGTAGCAGTTACTTATTTTCGAATTTCTAGGCAGTTACTTAGTCAGTTTTTCCCCCTCTTTTCCTTTGTATAAATAGCTGTTTCTGAGAAGAAACAAAGGTCGCAAAATCACAATACACACCCGATTCCTGAAACTCTAACTTCCAAGCCAGAGCGAAAAACGAGTGGAAGAATCCCTGTATGTGATCGTGTACCATTTTTATGATTCAATGCAATTTGTTCTTCTTTTCTTTACAATTCCTGCACCATTTACTGCTTCTTTTCTTTTCAATTCTGTTAATCATTTGCAAATCGTCCCCTTTTCTACATTTTCTGAAACAAAAACTTTCGCAATTCAAAGGCAATTGCTTTGAGATTTTTCTAGTTTGATCTCACAAACCTTCTAATAAAACTAGTGATTGTTTGCTAAAAACACCAGCAAACAAATTGGCACGCCCAGTGGGACTTTGCCTTTGATTTTGTTCTATTCGCTGTTGTATGCACTTAAGAAGTGGTAAAATGGTTCGTTCTGGTACGAATAATGCATCTAGTTCCAACCCTGTGGTTTCACAAGGGCAAGGAACAACAATGGATTCTGCGAGCGTTAGTGCAGGACCATCATCGTCGACAATCGTTTCTTCATTATCAATGACTAATGTTGGTTCAACGCAGTCAGAAATGGCATCTCTGCCTATGTCTTTGCCGTTAAGTGCAGGGCTTCATAGCCCTTACATGGCAATGGGAAACGGTTTAGACCCACGTTTGAATAACGTGCATCTACCCCCATTTCCTTTGGGAATGTATGGCATGCCTACTGGAATGCCACATATTTCGACCTTTTCCCCTACGCATGTCTCTTCTGAGAGCGTATTTGGTCGAAATCCCCCAGCATTAACCAATACGTCTTTGTTGGCCTTAAGACAGCAAGTAGACGAGAGTAATCACGATATGGTGAATATGCTTACCCAACAAATTGGTACAGTTTTCAATCCATTGATTCAAAATACCAATAGCAGTTACCAAATGTTGGCAAATCAGATGAGTAGGATTGCAGACTTCTTTGGGGCTCCAGCGGTTAATAATAGGCAAGTTCCTATTATTGCGGGTAATGCGTCGCCAGTTAACCCCCAAGAAGCAGTTGCAGTCGAAGCGTCGACAGTTGTAGGCGAACTACAAGGGGTAGTAAACCACGTCCCTGAAGTAGTTTTGGTGAATAGGCACCAGGACGCTGACGAAGTTGTTCGACAAGTGCAACAACACAATGTTGGCGCAGAAAACAATATAGCTACTTTAGTCGAAACAATTTTGGCGCAAAATGGCCTTAACATAGGTTTACAAAGGCCTAACTTTGTATCACCATTATGTGAATACGTGTTACAAACTGAGTTACCAAGGGGATGGAAAGTTCCCAAGTTTACTAAGTTTGGTGGTGAAACAAATGAGTCCACAGTCGAACACATTGCTCGTTTCTTGACTGAGGCTGCGGACTTAGCACAAAATGAGAATTTGAAGATGAAATATTTTCCAAATTCTCTAACTAAAAATGCTTTCACTTGGTTCACGACCTTACCCCCTGGTTCTATGTTCACATGGGGGCAATTAGAAAAGGCATTCCATGCACAGTTTTACATGGGCCAGTCGAAAATTAGTCTTAAAGAATTGGCTAGTGTTCGGCGCAAAATGCCTGAAGCTATTGATGATTACTTAAACAGATTTAGGCTGTTGAAATCTCGTTGCTTCACACAAGTCCCTGAACATGAGCTTGTCGAAATGGCTGCTGGTGGCCTTGATTACTCAATTAGAAAGAAATTAGACACATCTCATTTGCGAGATATGGCTCATTTGGCTGATAGAGTTCGACAAGTTGAAAGGCTTAGAGAGGAAAAATCTAGGTCTAATAGGTATCATAAGAAAGAAAAAGTGGCATATGTCGAAGAAGAATTTGACGTTACATATAGTAATGTCGAAGAAGAGGAGATAGACGTGGCTGAACTTAAGCCTGGTCCTCCTTATACCTGTAAATTGTTAAGGCCTGCGAATGGGAATAACCCTGTAGAGCCTAAGAACGATAGATTTGTGCCCAAGACTTATACTTTTGATGTTACTAAATGTGATGAAATTTTTGATCTTTTAGTAACTGATGGTCAAATATTAGTGCCTAAAGGCCTTAAAATACCAACTCTTGACCAAAGAAAGAAAAAGGGTTATTGTAAGTTCCATAATTTTTTGGGACATAACACTGACCGTTGTGTGCTCTTCAGGGATATTGTGCAAAAAGCAATTGACGAAGGAAGACTCAAATTTGCTGATAAGAAAATGAAAGCTCCCATGCAGATTGATGTTGATCCATTGCCTAAGGTTGAAGCTATGTACTCTGAACCTGTCGAAGCTGATGTAGGCATGGTGGATGCTCAAATGGCAGACCCTCCTAAGTGTGTCAAGACTGCCACCGAGAAATTAAAAGGTTTTATGTATGCTGAAGGTAAAAAACAGGAAGTGACCCTTAAAGAATATGATGGGAAGATACATGCTGTGTATCCAAAGGCTGAGGAAGAATTGATAGATTTCCTCAATCGGTGTAAGTGGAACAATTCTGAAGTTATGCTTTGCCCAAGGTGCAGTGCTGTTTTCGATAAAGAAGCAGCTAAAGCTGTCGAAGGTTATCAGGATCAACAACAACGCAAAAGAAAATGGCTTGATAACAGGCCAAAGTTTGACTTTGCAAAAGGAGATCTTCCTGGCTATGAGGCTAAGGTGTCAGCAAAGCCTTCAACAAGTAAACAACAATTTGCTAAGGAGAAGTCCTCAGCAAAAGGGTATTTGAAGCTGTCAACAGGTAAATCCTTTGTCCCAAGTGCTAGTGCTCCTGTCGAAGAGTGGGTGCCCAATAATCAACGTGCTAAAGCTGTCAAGCCAGGTACTGATGCTATTAAGTTTAATTATAAGAATAACTATAAGGGTAAGAACCCTATGACTAGAACACAGTGGCGTCGTTACCAAAGACAACAGAAGAAGAAGGCACACTTTGACATTAACCAGGTTCCAAGTCATTTGGCTAATAATCAAGTTCCACGCAGCATGATAGTGGCGGAAAGTGAGGTTCACAAAGTTGGTGTTGCCACAAAGAGGAATGCTGATGCTGCTAGTCATGTGTGTGCAGCAAATAAGGCCAAAGGCAAGGCTTTGGTGACAGAAAAGCCAAGAAGGCCTGCTCTTGAAAGAATATTTCCTCCATTGTCAACAGTGAAAGAAACGAATGCTGATTTCGACATGGAGTCGGATTTTGATGATTCTGAAGATGATTTCGACGTTGTTTGCAATGTGGTATCGATACTGCCTCTTGAGTACGATGTTATCACGGTACCAAATGACGTTGAAGAAGATTTCACAGAGGACATGGCCCATCATAAGCCAATGTGTTACTATGTGATGAACGATGGTTGTGTCGAAGATCAAATGGCTACCTTCGAGAAGCCAGATATGAGTATGCAAAGCCACTTGAAACCCCTGTATGTCCAAGCCAAGGTCAATGGTGTTGGAATTAACAAAGTGTTAGTGGATGGTGGAGCTGCAGTGAATTTGATGCCGCATGGTCTTTTGAAGAAGATTGGTAAGTTCGATACTGACCTCAGGCCACATAACATTGTCTTAAGCAACTATGAAGGCAAAACTGGCCACTCTTTGGGGGCCATTGAGGTGGACTTAATTGTTGGTTCCATAAAGAGGACTACATTGTTCTTAGTGATAGCCTCTAAAGCGAATTTTAATTTACTCCTTGGTAGAGAGTGGATCCATGGAGTTGGTGCTGTCCCTTCAACTTTGCATCAACGTTTAGTAATGTGGAAAGAAGATGGTTTGGTAGAGTATGTTGAAGCCGATCAGAGCTACTTCCGTGCTGATGTGAACCAAGTTACCAAGGAAAATTTTGAGAAACAAATGGCGAAGATTGCGCCATGTTCATCTTCTAATGAGGCATATGTCCCTGCGGATAATGTTTTTGCCTCAGTTCATCTTGACCCAAATTATGGTTTTGTTTGGGAAAGAGAAATAATGGGAGATGATAGTGTCTATCCTGATGGTGTTTTTCGACCAACGGGGTGGAACACTCATTCTTGAAAGTATTCTTATGTCAGTGCCCAATGCATGGGACAAAATTACGGCTTACATGGCCGAAAACAAGTTTAAAGCGGCTATGGAGGCCGAAATTATTCAACAAACGATGGCTGTCGAAGCCAGTGAGTTACATGAGGAAAATGGCATAGTCATAGATGAAAGACTTGACTGCATTTATGATGATGATCCATTAGGTTTTGAAAAGGATCCTAGAGATTCGGCAAAGCATATGCAAGCTCAAGACCCGTTAGAAGAAGTTGATTTGGGAAATGGCTCAATAAAAAGGCCAACTTATATTAGTGCAAATATTGATGCTTCTCTAAAAATCCAAGTCAACACATTGCTAAGGGAGTTCAAAGATTGCTTTGCTTGGGATTACGATGAAATGCCAGGGTTAAGTCGAAAAGTAGTGGAAATGCAATTACCAATTCGACCAGGGAAGAAACCAGTGAAGCAAGTGCCAAGAAGATTTGCTCCTCAAGTGTTGGCTAAGATCAAAGAGGAAATCGAAAGGCTACTCAGAAACAAATTCATCAGAACTGCCAGGTATGTCGAATGGTTAGCCAATATAGTTCCTGTAATAAAGAAAAATGGGACTCTTAGAGTTTGCATAGATTTTAGGGATTTAAATAATGCATCTCCCAAAGATGAATACGCAATGCCTGTGGCAGAAATGCTAATAGATTCAGCAGCAGGATTTGATTATCTTAGTATGCTTGATGGTTATTCTGGGTATAATCAAATCTTCATTGCTGAAGAGGATGTGTCAAAAACTGCTTTTAGGTGCCCAGGGGCATTGGGTGTTTATGAATGGGTAGTAATGCCCTTTGGCTTAAAGAATGCTGGTGCTACATATCAGAGGGCCATGAATTTTATGTTTCATGATTTTATTGATGATTTTATGCAAGTATACATAGATGATGTGGTGGTTAAATCTTCCTCAGAAAGTGGTCATTTAGACCATCTTCGCCGTTCTTTTGAAAGAATGAGGAAATATGGATTGAAATTAAATCCATTAAAATGTGCTTTTTGTGTGCGTGCAGGTGATTTCTTGGGTTTTATAGTGCACAAAAAAGGCATTGAAATCAATCAAAATAAGACTAAGGCAATTATGGAAACGAAGGCCCCTTCGACCAAAAAAGAGCTTCAGTCATTGTTGGGAAAAATCAATTTCCTTCGAAGATTTATATCAAATCTAAGTGGCAAAACACAAGTTTTTTCGCCATTATTAAGACTGAAGAAGGAAGATGAGTTCAAATGGGAACCAATGCATCAAGCAGCCTTCGACGAAATCAAGTCTTATTTGATGAAACCACCAATTTTGTTGCCTGTTATTAAACACAAAGTGCTCAAATTGTATATAGCAGCTTCTGATAGAACAATAGGTAGCATGTTAGCACAAGAGGATGATAGTGGTGTCGAAAGAACCATTTATTACCTCAGTAGGGTCTTAAATGATGCCGAAACGAGGTACTCTCCTATAGAAAAGCTGTGCCTTTGTTTGTATTTTTCGTGTACAAAGTTAAAGCAATATATAAAACCAGCTGATGTTTCTGTTTATTCACATTTCGATGTTATTAAGCATATGCTGTCGAAACCAATAATGCATAGCCGAATTGGTAAATGGGCTTTGGCTTTGTCAGAATACAACTTAACTTATCAACCTCTAAAATCAATTAAAGGACAAGTGGTTGCTGATTTTATAGTAGACCATTCTGTTGTCGAAGAAACATTAAGTTTTGTAGACGTATATCCTTGGAGGTTGTATTTTGACGGCTCAAGCCATAAACATGGAGTTGGGATTGGTATTTTAATAATATCTCCTACTAACATTCCAACGAAGTATAAGTTTAAAATTCGGGATGTTTGTTCCAATAATGAAGCTGAGTATGAGGCTTTAATAGTAGGCCTTGAAATTTTACTTGAGCTGGGGGCAAGTCATGTCGAAATAAAAGGTGACTCTGAGTTGGTTGTCAGACAATTGACAAGAGAGTACAAATGCATTAAAGAGCACCTTATTAGATACTTTGTTGTTGCCAATGCTTTGTTAAAAAGATTTGAGTTCGTTCACTTAGAACATTTACCACGAATTGATAATCAAGTGGCAAATGAATTGGCACAAATTGCTTCAGGCTATAAAGTTTCAAAGCAAAGGGAATGGTCCTGGAACGGGAAAAGAAAAAAGAAGAAAATCATGGAGTGGTGAAGATGAGAAACAAAACTCTTCTATTTATAAGGAGAAGTATGAGAGAGCGTCAGTTGGTTACGAGTTTGGCGTTCCGAGAAGTGAGGCATCACTTTAATTACGGCGTTATTAACGTAACAGAAAATGGTGGAACCATTCAAAGGTAGAACAGAGAATCAGTAAACATAGTCAAAAGCCGAATTTACAGGCTGTTCAAGTCCAAGGTTTGAATGTGGAAACAACACTTAACAGTGGCGACATCAGGTATACAGTTGTTCTACTTAAGTGCAAAGTCTATTTCGATGGAGAATTCAAAAATGTTCTTTCTCTTCTTCCACTTCAAGCTCAGTCGAGAAAGACATTTTTGGGGGGCAATTTGTTGGCCTGTAATTTCGACAGGCTACATTAAAGATGGTCAACATGGCTTGATTTATATTTATTTCACAAAGACCATATTGTTTCGACAAAGAAAATGGTCGTGTGCAAGGTAAACTCGACAAGAAACCAGGGAAGCAAAAGCAAGAGAGAGGAAAATCGACACAGGCTTTCGACAGACAGAAAACAGAGCAGTTATGCGTTGAAGACTAGCAGTTGGTCGAAGCATGACAGAGCGGTTCTGGTCGAAAGTAGGAGTAGCAGTTACTTATTTTCGAATTTCTAGGCAGTTACTTAGTCAGTTTTTCCCCCTCTTTTCCTTTGTATAAATAGCTGTTTCTGAGAAGAAACAAAGGTCGCAAAATCACAATACACACCCGATTCCTGAAACTCTAACTTCCAAGCCAGAGCGAAAAACGAGTGGAAGAATCCCTGTATGTGATCGTGTACCATTTTTATGATTCAATGCAATTTGTTCTTCTTTTCTTTACAATTCCTGCACCATTTACTGCTTCTTTTCTTTTCAATTCTGTTAATCATTTGCAAATCGTCCCCTTTTCTACATTTTCTGAAACAAAAACTTTCGCAATTCAAAGGCAATTGCTTTGAGATTTTTCTAGTTTGATCTCACAAACCTTCTAATAAAACTAGTGATTGTTTGCTAAAAACACCAGCAAACAGGGAGCAGGAAGATTCATCAGGTGTTTTGCCTTGATGATGACTGTCTTCCTTGGGGCGTCAATATCTTCTCTCTGAAGGGCTTCCTGAGGTTTACCAAGCAAGGAAACACCCTATTGAAAGGCTTACAAGCCTAACGCGCAGACGAAAGAATGACACCCTGAACGACGGGAAGCGACAACGTGGTCGAAGAAGACCACCCAAAAGAGAAGTTACTTGGTCTTAAAAGACCAACTGCAATTCATCGTTCATTTTATGCCTAGTTTATTTTCCTTTTCGGCACTATGTAACTCACGAATGCCTCTCTTGGCACATGTAACTTGGCAACATTATAATGAAATTTCTTCCATTTTATTCTTGGGCAATTTCTTATTCTGTGCTTTCGACAATGTTTTGGCAACTTAAATGCCATGTTTTTACGCTTTCGTTATATTTTTTCCAGCGTTATTTTAACTTCGTGCAACGTTGGCTTATACTTTTTCAGGTATTTACCATTTATACGCAAAATTCTTTCATCAGCGCCGATCTCTTCAACCTCATATGCGCCGTTTGAATAAACTTGCAAAATTTTGAATGGTCCTTCCCAACTTGGGGACCATTTACCAAAGACTCTATCTTTTTTATCCATAGGCAATAGGACCTTCCACACTAGATCACCTGAATTAAAGGCTTTAGACTTAACCTTTTTGTTATAAGTTTTAGCTACCCTCTCTTTCTGTCGAATAAGCGTATCTAAAGCTAATAACCTTTCTTCGTCTAAATCAACCAATTCATCAAGCATCATATTCCAATAATAATCAGAGGGAATCTCCCACTGTCTTTGAATTCTTGTTGATTGTAGACAAATTTCAACAGGCAACACTGCATCGTGTCCAAATGTTAACCTATAAGGAGTAGTGTTGATAGATTCTTTGGGTGAATTTCGACAAGCCCATAATGCTTGATCAAGGGTATTATGCCAATTTTTGGGTTTCTGCCCAACATGCTTTTTAATCAAACTAATAATAACTTTATTGGCAGCTTCTACTTGTCCATTGGCTTGCGCATAATATGGTGTCGAAGTTAATAACTTAAAACCAATTTCGGAAGCAAACTCTACCATTTTTCTACCAGTGAAAACTGATCCCTGATCTGTAGTAATGGTTTCTGGAATTCCAAACCTATAAATGATATGATTTTGAATAAACCTTATCACTGCTTCCTGATCAACATTGGCTAAAGGTATAGCTTCAACCCATTTGGTGAAGTAATCAATTCCCACAAGGATATATCTATGGCCCTTCGACGAAGTTGGCTTTATCTCTCCAATCACATCTAAAGCCCAACCTCTAAATGGCCAAGGTTTGACTATGGCATGCAATTCATTTGCAGGTACATGTTGTATCCCAGCATGCTTTTGACACTCTTGGCATCCCTTAGCAAATTCTATGCAATCTTTCAGCATATTTGGCCAATACATTCCTTGTCGAAATAATAACCACTTCATTTTGTGGCCTACTTGGTGTGAACCACACGCTCCACTATGTGTATCGGAAATTGCTAAATATGCCTCATTTTCACTAAGACATTTTAATAGTACTCCTTCAGGAGTCTTTTTAAACAATTCGTTTCCAATTATCACATAACTCAAAGCTCTGTATTTTACCTTTTTATTGGTATTTCTTGTGGGATTTTGCAAATATTCCGCAATAGGCCTTCGCCAATCATTATTGGTCATATTGTCAAGAGCAAAAATTTCTGCTAAGTCAAAGTCACCAAAAAATCGACGTTTTTCGACAACGACTAGTTCCTCGTTTGCATTTGTTGCCCCCCCAATTCTTGGTGTTGACAATAGTGACGAAGAATAGTCATTAGAAATGATTTTATCCTTTATTTCGATTAACTCTTCCAGGCTTTGTTTTGAAACTTTATAGCCTGAAGCAATTTGTGCCAATTCATTTGCCACTTGATTATCAATTCGTGGTAAATGTTCTAAGTGAACAGACTCAAATCTTTTTAACAAAGCATTGGCAACAACAAAGTATCTAATAAGGTGCTCTTTAATGCATTTGTACTCTCTTGTCAATTGTCTGACAACCAACTCAGAGTCACCTTTTATTTCGACATGACTTGCCCCCAGCTCAAGTAAAATTTCAAGGCCTACTATTAAAGCCTCATACTCAGCTTCATTATTGGAACAAACATCCCGAATTTTAAACTTATACTTCGTTGGAATGTTAGTAGGAGATATTATTAAAATACCAATCCCAACTCCATGTTTATGGCTTGAGCCATCAAAATACAACCTCCAAGGATATACGTCTACAAAACTTAATGTTTCTTCCACAACAGAATGGTCTACTATAAAATCAGCAACCACTTGTCCTTTAATTGATTTTAGAGGTTGATAAGTTAAGTTGTATTCTGACAAAGCCAAAGCCCATTTACCAATTCGGCTATGCATTATTGGTTTCGACAGCATATGCTTAATAACATCAAAATGCGAATAAACAGAAACATCAGCTGGTTTTATATATTGCTTTAACTTTGTACACGAGAAATACAAACAAAGGCACAACTTCTCTATAGGAGTGTACCTCGTTTCGGCATCATTTAAGACCCTACTGAGGTAATAAATGGCTCTTTCGACACCACTATCATCCTCTTGTGCTAACATGCTACCTATTGTTCTATCAGAAGCTGCTATATACAATTTGAGCACTTTGTGTTTAATAACAGGCAACAAAATCGGTGGTTTCATCAAATAAGACTTGATTTCGTCGAAGGCTGCTTGATGCATTGGTTCCCATTTGAACTCTTCTTCCTTCTTCAGTCTTAATAATGGCGAAAAAACTTGTGTTTTGCCACTTAGATTTGATATAAATCTTCGAAGGAAATTGATTTTTCCCAGCAACGACTGAAGCTCTTTTTTGGTCGAAGGGGCCTTCGTTTCCATAATTGCCTTAGTCTTATTTTGATTGATTTCAATGCCTTTTTTGTGTACTATAAAACCCAAGAAATCACCTGCACGTACACAAAAGGCACATTTTAATGGATTTAATTTCAATCCATATTTCCTCATTCTTTCAAAAGAACGGCGAAGATGGTCTAAATGACCACTTTCTGAGGAAGATTTAACCACCACACCATCTATGTATACTTGCATAAAATCATCAATAAAATCATGAAACATAGAATTCATGGCCCTTTGATATGTAGCACCAGCATTCTTTAAGCCAAAGGGCATTACTACCCATTCATAAACACCCAATGCCCCTGGACACCTAAAAGCAGTTTTTGACACATCCTCTTCAGCAATGAAGATTTGATTATACCCAGAATAACCATCAAGCATACTAAGATAATCAAATCCTGCTGCTGAATCTATTAGCATTTCTGCCACAGGCATTGCGTATTCATCTTTGGGAGATGCATTATTTAAATCCCTAAAATCTATGCAAACTCTAAGAGTCCCATTTTTCTTTATTACAGGAACTATATTGGCTAACCATTCGACATACCTGGCAGGTCTGATGAATTTGTTTCGGAACAGCCTTTCGATTTCCTCTTTGATCTTAGCCAACACTTGAGGAGCAAATCTTCTTGGCACTTGCTTCACTGGTTTCTTCCCTGGTCGAATTGGTAATTGCATTTCCACTACTTCTCGACTTAACCCAGGCATTTCGTCGTAATCCCAAGCAAAGCAGTCTTTGAACTCCCTTAGCAATGTGATGACTTGGGTTTTTAGAGAAGCATCAATATTTGCACTAATATAAGTTGACCTTTTTATTGAGCCATTTCCCAAATCAACTTCTTCTAACGGGTCATGAGCTTGCATATGCTTTGTCAAATCTCTAGGATCCTTTTCAAAACCTAATGGATCATTATCATAGATACAGTCAAGTTTTTCATCTGTGATTATGCCATTTTCTTCATGTAACTCACTGGCTTCGACAGCCATTGTTTGTTGAATAATTTCGGCCTCCATAGCCGCTTTAAACTTGTTTTCGGCCATATAAGCCGTAATTTTGTCCCATGCATTGGGCACTGACATAAGAACATTTTCAAGAACCAGTGTTCCACCCCGTTGGTCGAAAAACACCATCAGGATAGACACTATCATCTCCCATTATTTCTCTTTCCCAAACAAAACCATAATTTGGGTCAAGATGAACTGAGGCAAAAACATTATCCGCAGGGACATATGCCTCATTAGAAGATGAACATGGCGCAATCTTCGCCATTTGTTTCTCAAAGTTTTCCTTGGTAACTTGGTTCACATCAGCACGGAAGTAGCTCTGATCGGCTTCAACATACTCTACCAAACCATCTTCCTTCCACATTACTAAACGTTGATGCAAAGTTGAAGGGACAGCACCAACTCCATGGATCCACTCTCTACCAAGGAGTAAATTAAAATTCGCTTTAGAGGCTATCACTAAGAACAATGTAGTCCTCTTTATGGAACCAACGATTAAGTCCACCTCAATGGCCCCCAAAGAATGGCCAGTTTTGCCTTCATAGTTGCTTAAGACAATGTTATGTGGCCTGAGGTCAGTATCGAACTTACCAATCTTCTTCAAAAGACCATGTGGCATCAAATTCACTGCAGCTCCACCATCCACTAACACTTTGTTAATTCCAACACCATTGACTTTGGCTTGGACATACAGGGGTTTCAAGTGGTTTTGCATACTCATATCTGGCTTCTCGAAGGTAGCCATTTGGTCTTCGACACAACCATTGTTCATCACATAATAACACATTGGCTTATGATGAGCCATATCCTCTGTAAAATCCTCTTCAACGTCATTTGGTACTGTGATAACATCGTACTCCAGAGGCAGTATTGATACCACATTGCAAACAACGTCGAAATCATCCTCAGAATCATTAAAATCAGACTCCATGTCTTCATCCATGTCGAGATCAGCATTTCTTTCTTTCACTGTTGACAATGGAGGAAATATTCTTTCAAGAGCAGGCCTTCTTGACTTTTCTGTTACCACAACCTTGCCTTTGGCCTTATTCGCTGCACACACATGACTAGCAACATCAGCATTCCTCTTTGTGGCAACTTCAGCTTTGTGAACCTCACTCTTCGCCACTATCATGCTGCGTGGAACTTGATTATTAGCCAAATGACTTGGAACCTGGTTAATGTCAAAGTGTGCCTTCTTCTTCTGTTGTCTTTGGTAACGACGCCACTGTGTTCTAGTCATAGGGTTCTTACCCTTATAGTTATTCTTATAATTAAACTTAATAGCATCAGTACCTGGCTTGACAGCTTTAGCACGTTGATTATTGGGCACCCACTCTTCGACAGGAGCACTAGCACTTGGGACAAAGGATTTACCTGTTGACAGCTTCAAATACCCTTTTCCTGAGGACTTCTCCTTAGCAAATTGTCGTTTACTTGTTGAAGGCTTTGCTGACACATTAGCCTCATAGCCAGGAAGATCTCCTTTTGCAAAGTCAAATTTTGGCCTGTTATCAAGCCATTTTCTTTTGCGTTGTTGTTGATCCTGATAACCTTCGACAGCTTTAGCTGCTTCTTTATCGAAGACAGCACTGCACCTTGGGCAAAGCATAACTTCAGAATTATTCCACTTACACCGATTGAGGAAATCTATCAATTCTTCCTCAGCCTTTGGATACACAGCATGTATCTTCCCATCATATTCTTTTAGGGTCACTTCCTGTTTCTTACCTTCAGCATACATAAAACCTTTTAATTTTTCGGTGGCAGTCTTGACACACTTAGGAGGGTCTGCCATTTGAGCATCCACCATGCCTACATCAGCTTCGACAGGTTCAGAATACATAGCTTCAGCCTTAGGCAACGGATCAACATCAATCTGCATAGGAGCTTTCATTTTCTTGTCAGCAAATTTGAGTCTTCCTTCGTCAACTGCTTTTTGTACAATATCCCTGAAGAGCACACAACGGTCAGTGTTATGTCCCAAAAAATTATGGAACTTACAATAACCCTTTTTCTTTCTTTGGTCAAGAGTTGGTATTTTAAGGCCTTTAGGCACTAATATTTGACCATCAGTTACTAAAAGATCAAAAATTTCATCACATTTAGTAACATCAAAAGTATAAGTCTTAGGCATAAATCTATCGTTCTTAGGCTCTACAGGGTTATTCCCATTCGCAGGCCTTAATAATTTACAGGTATAAGGAGGACCAGGCTTAAGTTCAGCCACGTCTATCTCCTCTTCTTCGACATTACTATATGTAACGTCAAATTCTTCTTCGACATATGCCACTTTTTCTTTTTGATACCTATTCGACCTAGATTTTTCCTCTCTAAGCCTTTCAACTTGTCGAACCCTATCAGCCAAATGAGCCATATCTCGCAAATGAGATGTGTCTAATTTCTTTCTAATTGAGTAATCAAGGCCACCAGCAGCCATTTCGACAAGCTCATTTCAGGGACTTGTGTGAAGCAACGAGATTTCAACAGCCTAAATCTGTTTAAGTAATCATCAATAGTTTCAGGCATTTTGCGCCGAACACTAGCCAATTCTTTAAGACTAATTTTCGACTGGCCCATGTAAAACTGTGCATGGAATGCCTTTTCTAGTTGCCCCCACGTGAACATAGAACCAGGGGGTAAGGTCGTGAACCAAGTGAAAGCATTTTTAGTTAGAGAATTTGGAAAATATTTCATCTTCAAATTCTCATTTTGTGCTAAGTCCCCAGCCTCAGTCAAGAAACGAGCAATGTGTTCGACTGTGGACTCATTTGTTTCACCACCAAACTTAGTAAACTTGGGAACTTTCCATCCCCTTGGTAACTCAGTTTGTAACACGTATTCACATAATGGTGATACAAAGTTAGGCCTTTGTAAACCTATGTTAAGGCCATTTTGCGCCAAAATAGTTTCGACTAAAGTAGCTATATTGTTTTCTGCGCCAACATTGTGTTGTTGCACTTGTCGAACAACTTCATCAGCGTTCTGGTGTCTATTTACCAAAACTACTTCAGGGACGTGGTTTACTGTCCCTTGTAGTTCGCCTACAACTGTCGACGCTTCGACTGCAACTGCTTCTTGGGGGTTAACTGGCGACGCATTACCCGCAATAATAGGAACGTGCCTATTATTAACCGCTGGAACCCCAAAAAAGTCTGCAATCCTACTCATCTGATTTGCCAACATTTGGTAACTGCTATTAACCATATCGTGATTACTCTCGTCTACTTGCTGTCTTAAGGCCAACAAAGACGTATTGGTTAATGCTGGGGGATTTCGACCAAATACGCTCTCAGAAGAGACATGTGTAGGGGAAAAGGTCGAAATATGTGGAATTCCAGTAGGCATGCCATACATTCCCAGAGGAAATGGGGGTAGACACACGTCATTCAAACGTGGGTCTAAACCGTTTCCCATTGCCATGCGAGGGCTATGAAGCCCTGCACTTAACGGCAAAGACATAGGCAAAGATGCCATTTCTGACTGTGTTGAACCAACATTAGTCATTGATAATGAAGGAACGGTTACCGACGATGATGGTCCCGCGCTAATGTTTGCAGAATCCATTGTTGTTCCTTGCCCTTGTGAAACCACAGGGTTGGAACTAGATGCATTATTCGTACCAGAACGAACCATTTTACCACTTCTTAAGTGCATACAACAGCGAATACAAATAAGAGAGTACGAAAATGAACAAAATCAAAGGCAATGTCCCACCGGGCGTGCCAATTTGTTTGCTGGTGTTTTTAGCAAACAATCACTAGTTTTATTAGAAGGTTTGTGAGATCAAACTAGAAAAATCTCAAAGCAATTGCCTTTGAATTGCAAAAGTTTTTGTTTCAGAAAATGTAGAAAAGGGGACGATTTGCAAATGATTAACAGAATTGAAAAGAAAAGAAGCAGTAAATGGTGCAGGAATTGTAAAGAAAAAGAAAAACAAATTGCATTGAATCATAAAAATGGTACACGATCACATACAGGGATTCTTCCACTCGTTTTTCGCTCTGGCTTGGAAGTTAGAGTTTCAGGAATCGGGTGTGTATTGTGATTTTCGCGACCCCTGTTTCTTCTCAGAAACAGTTATTTATACAAGGGAAAAAGGGGGGAAATTCGAACTAAGTAACTGCCTAACAATTTGAAAATAAGTAACTGCTCCTACTTTCGGCCAAATAACCGCTCCTACTTTCGACCGAAACCGCTCTGTCACGCTTCGACCAACTGCTAGTCTTCAACGCATAACTGCTCTGTTTTCTGTCTGTCGAAAGCCTGTGTCGATTTTCCTCTCTCTTGCTTTTGCTTCCCTGGAAACTTGTCGAGTTTACCTTGCACACGACCATTTTCTTTGTCGAAACAATATGGTCTTTGTGAAATAAATATAAATCAAGCCATGTTGACCATCTTTAATGTAGCCTGTCGAAATTACAGGCTAACACCCACCTACTCTCAATACTAACTTGGGCGTCGGAGTGGTTTCGCAGGTACCCCTCCCGAGCGCTCGTTGATACTTGATATTCAACTAATCCGCAAGAGACTACCAACACAGTCCTCACAACGCTGCTTGGATGAGATCATCTTCTATTATCTCTTCTCTTTGTTTTAAATTAATTAAAAATAACTTGATCCAAAAAAAAAAATAGAAATATAAAAGTTTCAGCATGGATAACGTGCGGGCCACCTTTGGGTTTGGCCTTTTCTGTGTTAGGTCAACAACTAGGAATAGCTTTCGGCTTTTTGTGCCGATTGGCTTAATCTTAACCAAATGGAAAATGGTTCATTTACGTTAGTATCTATTTGATTGTCAGGTCATGAAAATGGAGAGATTATAAGTGTAGTTAACAATGCTAACACAAAATCAAGTAACCAATCCGCGTGTGGACTTGGATTATCTTCAATTTTAATTGATTCTCCTTCTGGAATTTGTAAACTTTGCATTTGTCTATATAAATTGTGTGTCGATCGTGTCCAATCATATATATCACTCTCACCTGTCGACTATACAAGTCCATAGTTTTTTGGTTTTGAAAAACATATTAATTCAACCCTACTACTACTACTACTATACTAGTATATTTGTCTTTGAAAATTATATAACCACTCTTTAAGAATATGAGGGTGCTGTAGTCTCCGTAATTAATCTAGGATTAGATAATGTTAAGAATATATAGGACACAATCACACAACCATTTAGATATTATGTTGGAACTTTTGGACTTGTGTTGTTAATTGAAAAATAGGAAACTCCTATATTGGAGAGAGTACACACAATATTAGTGCGTTTTTGGTTCAATATTAGTGTTTAACTAGTTTTAAAAGAGGAGGTATGAACCTTAGGGGGTGTGCCCCAGCCCCTAAAGGGTACACAAATTTGAAATTTGTGAACGAGAGAGAACAGACTCAAATTGACAACCATGTGTGTGCGTCGATGTGGGCTATGTGATGTATTGTGCACATGAACGTTGCATTTCTTCTATAAATTAAGTGTTTTGTTCACTTTGAAAATTACAACGAAGATGTGACACAATTGAGTTTTCTTTTCTCTTATCCCACTCGTTGATTTCTCTTCCTTTTAAATTTGAGTGGTCGTAGTGTCATATTGAGGGTGTAATTCTAGAACAATTTTCTACAGTGCAATAGAATTTTGATACAGGGGATTATCACGAAACATCTTGAGGGTGTCGTGGTTGATAATCTACTTGTAGGGGATTATCACGAAACATCTTATAAAAGCGATTTAATACGCGACTCAACTCAGTAATATCTTCGGTGGTTGGAAATTACTTTTCAAAACTTTTTTGCTTTTGTTCTAAAAACAACTTATTATATACTAATTATATACTAATAATAACTCATACCCTTTGTTGTGAAATAAATAACCCATACCCTTTGATCTACACTGATGCTAGGGCCTAGATGTACAAATATATTTCTTCACTTTATTTTGACGATATTTTTTTGCTATTTCGTACTTAAAATATGGTTTGTTTTTGGTACATAAATGGAGCTAAGAAAAAAACAAAACAAAATAAAAACTAAAACTAAGGAAATAAAACTCCATTAGCATATGCAATGAGAGCACTAGCAAGCCCGGACAGGGGATGCTCCAGGGCAACCCAATTCAAAGAGGAAGCGATACCAAGAAATACCAACCTAACATACTAAACGGAACTAAAAGACGACCAATACTCATATATATTTTATTTTTATAAAAAAAATTCAATTTTTAAACATATTTATCACTTTTATTTTTTAAAAAATAGATTTATCTATTTATTAGATAAATCCGTTTTAAAAAATTCAAAACGGATTTATCAATTATCTAATAATACATAAATCCATTTTTTAAAAATAACAAAAACGAATTTAAGTGTTGCTTAGGTAAATCCAATTTGCAAAATATAAAAAATGGATTTAGGTAAATATTTTTCTTGAAACCAGATTTATCTAATTTAAACATAAATCCGTTTTGGAAAAAAACGAAAAACAAATTTATGTTTAAAATAGATAAATCTGTGTGAAAAATGTATCAATGATATTTTCGGATTATTATATTTTGTGGGGGTATGAAGGGGTCTGGTGGGGGTTAAAAAACCTTACACAAATTATTATATAAAGCAAAGGCCCACCAAACTTGGTGCATTGCATTTGTGTGACCATTGGATGATGAATTTCAAAGATTCTTCAATGACCAAAAGTAAAAGGTTTAAATATTTGATCCATGTAAATATATCAATTTTTCATTTATCCCTGTAAAAAAAAAGTTTACGGTTACCTCCTTGCAAATATAAACAATTTTCGGTCACCCCCCTCTGTTAGATTATGTAGTGTATAATGGGTATAAATCATGTACGGTTACCCCCTGCAAAATATAAAAAGTTTACGGTTACCCCCCTCCAGGGGATAACTAGAAACACTTATTATTTGCAAGGTTGATTTTAAAACTTTTTGTTTACAGGGCTAGATGGAAAATTGAGATATTTACAGGGTATCAAATATTTAAGCCAAAGTAAAATTAATATTCCTTTTTGTCTCATGATTATATGAATCTTTTGATTTATTTTTCTCAATTAGTTACCAAAAAAGTCTTTCTAAATTTTCTGTCGGGACTTTTTTTTGACTAATATTTCGTTATCTCTCTCATAAGAATTGAGAAAAGATGTGAGGAGATGAGTTGCACTAGGTCTAGTAGAGAATTAATAACTAAGTTGAAAGACTTGGTTAACGGTAATAATTTTGGAATATAATCACAAATTATTAACAATTACATATTTAACGGTACTAACTAAATTATTCAGCTTTTTTTGAAGAAAAGGGAATTAGTCTATAAGGATTCTATATTAAATTTTTATTAGCGAAGTTGGTTATGGATTTGTCTAAGAAATAATTAAATCTCTTTTTGTTAGATATAACAGATTTATCTTTTAGTTAGATATATCCGGTTTTCAAACAAAATGGATTTGCCTAAGAAATAATTAAATCCGTTTTTGTTATTTTTACAAAATGAATTTATCTATTATTAGATAAATCCGTTTTGAATTTTTTCATAACGAATTTATGTAATAAATAGATAAGTCTGTTTTGCAAAATAATTAATAAATAAAAGTAATAAATCGGTTACAAAAATTAAATTAATTTTTTAAAAAAATAAGATTTTAGATATGAATATCAGTCGTCTTTTGGTTCTATTTAGTGAGTAGTTCGTTAACACATGATGATGTTGTACGTCGGGTGAATAACTTGGGCTAAAAATCTGTTTTTGGGCAACCTTCTCTGAGTGTAATGAAGGGACTTCTATCGGGGCTGCGCGGCTCAAAATCCCAAATTCCATCGTTTACTATTTTTTATTAATTTTTTAAATTTTTCATGATCTCCAAAAAATCTAATTTTTTTTGCATAACCGTATTTTGGTTTTTAAAAATTTTTAGTAGTGTTTTTATAATTTTTAAATTAGTTTTGACTCTTTAGCGGATTTTTAGTAGAGTTTTTATAATATTTTTTAAAAAATTTAAATAAAAAAATCTTATTTTTTAATACACAACGGATTTAACTATTTATTAGATAATCTTGTTTTGAATATTTTCAAAATGGATTTATCGAATAGGTAGATAAATCCGTTATTATAATAGGACCAAAACGGAATTAGGTAAATAATTTTTCTTCTAAATGGATTTATCTAAATTAAAGATAAATCCGTTTTGGGAAAAAACTAAAAACAGATTTATCTTTAAATTAGATAAATCCGTATTAAGAAAGTTATAGGTGTATTCTCGGAATATCAAATTTTGTGGGAGTATAGAAAATGTGGTGGGGGTACAAAAAAAACCATCGGTTAATGTGTCCTGGCCCAATTTTAAATAAGCATCGTCCGTACAACCAAGCCTAATCCCAAAGTTTCGGATTTCACCAAAAAAAAACCCAAAGTTTCGGCTCGTTGAGTTTTGTTGGTTTCATGTAGTATTTCCTTGTTTTTGTTTCCTGTAAACTCCAAATTCAAACTGAAATGATTTTGCGGTTTCCACGCTGATAATCCGTGTGATCCCCCGCTCATCCAATCAGAGTAAAACATGTTCGGTACTCTAATGTCGAACCAATTCAATTCTAAGGTACCGAACCAGTTTGGTACTAACGTAACGAACCAAGGAAAATGCAGCGTGGCTGCGTGAGGGTGTTCGGGAGCGTGTTCTACATGAGGGTAATTTTGAAATATGGGGGTGTGTGGCGAGTATGGGGATGGAGGGATAAGCATGGACCTTTTTTTATTAGCAAAATTGGTTAATGTGTCCTGGCCCAATTATAAATAGTCCAATACTTCGTACGCCTTAGTTACTCAGTAGACCCTGCCCCCCTCACTCTTAAAATCCCCAAAATACTACTTTTCTAATATAATTGGTTTTTGCTGGTTCAGACCACGCTAGTCCGAACTGGTTCAGAGCATGCTGCTCTGAACATCTTCTAACATAACTGAAAGGAAAATAGGGTGTTTCTGTGCATTGTTTTACAGGTTCAGAGCATGCTGCTCCGAACCTATTCTAATATAACTGAAAGGAAAAAAAGGTTTTTCTGTGCGTTGTTTACAGGTTCAGACCACGCTAGTCTGAACTGGTTCGGAGCATGCTGCTCTGAACAATCGTAGGAGCACAAGGTTCTTTAATGACATTTTGGTTTTTCACGCATTTTAGGAGTGTCCAACGAATATATAGGGATCGTATGAAGTATTAGCCTTATAAATAAGCATAGTCTGTTTAGCCTTGTCTAAGCCGAAAGTTTCTGATTTCAACAAAAAAAAAAGTCTAAAGTTTCCTTCTTTTTGTTTCCCGCTTGGTAGCGCAAACACAAAATTCAAACTGAAACGTTTTTGCGGTTTCCACGCTGGCAATCCGAGTGATCCCCCTCTCATCCAATCAATATAAAGAACACGCGTCCTTATAAAGCAAAGCCAAAGTTGCAACCTCCAAAAATTCACAACGCAATCCCTCCTCTCTCAAAATTCAAAAAATTCAGATTCCAAATTTCGCAATGGCTTCAACTTCAGATGTCACCGCCAAATCCAACAAAGGTGGAAGAGGAAAACCGAAATCCTCAAAATCAGTAACTCGATCAACCAAAGCAGGTCTTCAATTTCCAGTTGGTCGTATCGCTCGTTTCCTCAAAGCAGGTCGTTATGCTCAACGTGTTGGATCTGGTTCACCGGTTTATCTCTCCGCCGTTCTTGAATACCTTGCTGCTGAAGTTTTGGAACTTGCTGGTAACGCTGCTAGGGATAACAAGAAGACGAGGATTATTCCAAGGCACATTCAACTTGCTGTGAGGAATGATGATGAATTGAGTAAGTTGATGGGTTCTGTTACTATAGCTAATGGAGGTGTTCTTCCGAAAATTCATCAGAATTTGTTGCCTAAGAAAGGTGCTGGTAAGGGGAGAGAGGAAGTTGGATCCGCTAGTCAGGAATTTTAGTTTTGTATGATTCTATGTTACTTGGTTGTTAGTGGTTTCATTAGTTTTGAATGTGTTGCCCCTTTTACTTTGGGAAGTTTGTATCTCTCGAATATTAACTATTTGTATATGTTAAAGAGCTTTTTACACAGCTTAGTAAATTTCAGTTTTTACTTAAATTTCAGTTTGTATCCCTTCGACTTTAAATTGAGAGGTGATCACAGGAACATTCTCGGCACTTGTCTTTTAAAGATGTTTATAGGTTTTTATATCTTGCTTATCAGCCAATCACTTGGGAAAATAGGTTTTAATACTTTTTGTGTGCCTTTTTTAACAAGTCCTAAAATTGTTAGATTAATTGGTTCCCCCACTAATTATGGTTGGATAAATGTCAATATGATGGTTCCTTTGGGGAATTTTAAGTCTAGCAACAGTGCATTCCATTCTTGGATGTTTGTGTCTTTTATAGGAACAATCCCTTACCTAAATTCTGAAGTATCTCGTGCTATGCTGTTATTTAAAATGCTCATCAGAAATGTTAGGATTTGCGATGGATTGAATGTGACTTCATGGTTGTAGTTAGATCCTTCAATCCCATTGATTTTGTAACTTGGAAGCTAAAGACTAGATGGAGATATTGTCTAATAATTTCATGTGACATGCGCCTCAAGTTGATTTGACCTATGATACGTGGGCATTTAGCTACCCTAACGCTGTACACGTTTAAAGTAGTGTCCTTGTAAAGTTGAATTGGCAAATTGTGTTGATATAGGGCGATGTTCTGGGGATACATTTATCAACTCAATGTAACACTTAGGGGTGGACAACAAATTGAGCCCGACCCGTATCCGTAAAACCCATAGTAAAAGAGAGACTTTCGGTTTGGCCTTTTCGGTTTAGCGGGTTGTCGGTTTTGTCCAATGGATTAAAGTGGGTTGCTTTGGTCGGAACTGGTTCTTAGAAAAGCAAACCGCCCAAAACCGAAACCGACCGGATATTACTATTACTACTATTTTATACTACTAATAATCTATAGGCCGACTGTTTTGTAAGCTTAGTCTTAGCTGTTGCACTTTACTGGTGGTGACAGCATTGCAGAGTGCAGACTTGCCATTGCTTTTTTGACAACACAGTGATGATACAGAACTAGTAGTAGCTATTAATTATTAAAGTTATTTTGTTTGACACTTTCCATACTTCTTCTTTCTAGTTTAAAAGCTGTTTTTTAGTTTTTTTCTCTTCTCCTGTGCTCTTCTTCTTCTTCCTAAATATGTTTCCTCTAGTTTTCTGTTTCTCCGTCCATTTTCGTCTTCTGTTTTTTTTTCTGTTAAACAGCTTCCGAAATGGCAACTTGTAACCGATCCTAACCACCCGTATAACCCGCAACATGTTGAAACCGCGACCTCCCAAACCGATAACACTTATGGTCGGAAATGGGTGGTCTTTTGCGTCTCACGGTTACATTTGGATCGAAAGTTTAGAACCCGAAACCGCATTACCCGATTGAATGTCCAGCCCTAGTAACACTCATGTAATCCTCTACATGGCATATACCATTATGCTATAACTCATTGGGAAACCTACATATAGGTTAGGGTGTGTAGCTGCACACCCTCTAATTTTAAAATTTGCACTAATACTCTTATAAAAAAACATTTTGACAATCTTAGTTTTCGGCAAGACCTGATTCATGAAATCAATGCACATATTGATGTATATGGTGACTTATTTGGGGATCGATTGCCAGCTATTAGAGATTCATTATACATTATTGGTTTAGGCTTCCAGCTTCAGGACAAGTGGACGTCGATGCCTGATATGGGGTATGTTATAGCTACCAGATATCACGTCGCCTTAGTTTCATTATCGATTAGAGGCTTATATACTTTTTTACCGTTGAGAGGTTCATATTTGGCGGGGAGGAGTGTCACCATGATCAGTATTGGGTTCTTGAAAGGAAATCACCCACTGGGTGCAGGTAATTAAGAAAACTTCTATCTTGAATACTATATTTACAATTCAGATGTTATAATATTTAATTTCTTTTTTGAAATAGAGGTAAAATTGACTCCCGAGTGTCTATTGCCTCCAATTGCTCTTCGGTTGAAGAGTTTTGCATTAGAAGAGACTAACTTATGGTTGATACCATATTTAGGGCGTATCCAACTACGACAGACTTTAGCTCCGTGATCATGAACTGATCCACCTGATGTTGTAGACTTAATAGATGACTTAGATTGTGATTGATATAAATATTTTACGGTTTATATTGAAGTATAATTATAATATAATGTAGGCAAAATTACACCAGGGGACCTTTAACTTATTTATTTGTAACAAGTTGGCCCTTTAAGTTTCTTTTGTAACAAATAGGCCCTTTAAGTTACCCGACGTTGACACCGTTGGCCCTTTTAGTAAAATGTAATATCGTTCATTACATCAAAATACACCAAAATATGTTTGTTTGCATCAAAATACATAAGCTAGAGTAGTCACAATATATAAAGTAGCATTACATCAAAATATATAAGCTAGAGAAATCATTAAAAGGGCCTATTTGTTACAAAAAAAACTTAAAGGTCCAACTTGTTACAAATAAATAACTTAAAGGTCCTCTAGTGTAATTTTGCCTATAATGTATTTTTATAGTAAATCCTAATAATATTTTAATTTTTTTGAAACAATTACAGATTTATCAAATATATAGATAAATTTGTAATTCATTTATACACTACAGATTTATCTATTAAATAGATGAATCTATATAAAACTCCAGAAACTGAAAATTGGTAAAATTTGTAGGGGTAAAGTGGGGAAAATAAACTTGGTGGGTGTATAAAGGACAACTGAGTGGTATAAAAATCAACATCTTAAAACAACCAGCCGAGTTCTCGAAGGAGCACCAGCCATAACACAGCCCAATACGACCCAAGCAGCATAACACAAAAGACGCGCAAAAGCAGGGTTGCACTGTCATAAAACTCGGAACCACCTGCACAAAGTTGTACCTCTCACACCAAAGCTCTGTTTGGCAAACCAAATCCGCTAGCTTATAGCGAATGGAAAAAATTAGAGGTATTTGACAAGCAGTAGCAGATATCGTTTCTGGGGTAACATATAACCTTTTTTGAAACGCTACTTCAAGTAGTATTTGAGTTTATAACTTAGAGTGTTTCATCTTTTTAACCCTCGTAACTCTTATTATTTTTATAATATTCCTTTTGTATACTCAATAAAGTAAAACAATTTTGGTTTAAATATGTATTTGGTCCCTGCAAATACACCTGTTTTTCAATTTAGTCCCTGCAATTATTTTTTTTAAATACATCCCTGCAAAATGATTTTTTTAAATATGCCCTTCCGTTAGTCAGACGTTACAAAAACGCTGACGTGGCTGACGGAGTGCCATGTAGGCTTGTACACGTCAGATATTTTTATTTTCCATTTATTTATATTACAGCTGATGTGTAATACATCATCTTCCCCAAATAAATCACTCTTCTAACCCTAACATCATCTTCCCCAAATCAAACCAACCATTACCAGATCTTCATCTTCTTCCTCGAAATCTTCAATGGCTGCCTCGCAATCTTCAACCTCGAATACACAGGGAGTGAGATTACCCAGATGTGGGTGTGGTTTAACTATGAGGGTGTTCACCTCAAACTCTTCTTTAAACCCAAATAGGAGATATTGGAAGTGTCCAAATTTTATGGTAAGCTCTATCATTGTTTCGATTTTCACATTGTTTCGTGTTTCTTGTTTTAAATCGACCTGAAATGATGCTTTTAAATGTTTCAGAATGAAGAAATAAGCCGTAAGCTTTATAGATGGGATGATGAGTTAACCCCAGCTGACTTTGTTGCAAGAGGTGATAGAGTGATGCCCGAGATTGCAAATCCAGCCGCTGCAACACCAGAACCTACACCATCATCTCCTTGCAATGGCTGCATGTATGCTGATAAGCTCATGGAAGCAGGGAATAAGAAGATTGAGAAGCTACAATTGAAATTGGCCAAAGAAAGGACTAGGGTTCATAGGCTTGTTATTGGGTTGATAATTACCTTGGTTTTATTCATGGTTCATGCCATTTTAGTTCATGTTATCTAGTGTTGAAGTTATTTATTCTAGTTATGTATTCATGGTTCAAGTTATGTATTCTAGTTTGATTCTAATGAAGTAATGTAAACTTTGCAAGTTTGATTGTAATGAAGTTACGAAGTTATGTAAACTTTGGAAGTCTGATTCTAATGAGATTGTTATTGCTGTTATTTGTTATATATCAGATCTGGGCAGTCTGCTATAACTGTGACTATTTTGAAATTTATCAGTTATTTGCAGGGACCTTTTTAAAAAAATAACTTATTTGCAGGGACCTTTTTAAAAAAAAAAGTTAATTATAGGGACGTTTTTGAAAAATTTGGAATTTGTCAGCAAATAATTTCATTGTAAATGACCTGCCATGCATTTATGTTGTGTACCTAATTTTTATACAACATTGAATTCATTCTATATAACCTGCCAAAATTTATGTTGTGCACCTAATTTTGATACAACATTCAACTTGTACTTCCAACATTCAACTCATTCATAGAATACCAGCAGAGTTAATACATAGGTTCAACAGACTTTGAACTTAATACATGAGTTCAAAAGACATAGGTTCAAAAGACAACCACCACCTTAATACATGAGTTCAAAAGACAGGTTCAAAAGACTTTGACCTTAATACATTTCAAAATACCTAATACATAACTAAACTAAGCAACAAGAATAACAAAGTAAAAGTTGCCACATCTTCAATTCTGTTGAGGATCTTCTTGTGTCAACTCCCGTCTAGCATCAACAACAATTGGGCATCCTTCATCACTCCCAACACCCACTATAGTTGCTGCCAAGTTCCTCTGCGCAATTCTGTTGCTCTTCCTAACACTCCTGATGTCAAGTTTGGGTCTAAGACCCTTTTGTTTCCTCTGTACATAACCAGTTTGCTGACTTCTACGCACTTGTTGAGGAGCAAGCTGACTAACAGGAACTTGAGGAGCAGGCTGAGTTTCTGCAAATTGTTGAGGCTCAGGTATAGTAGCATCCACAGTTTTTGCACTTGCAGTAGACTCCACAGTTGGCTGCTTCTTTGGTTTCCTCTACATCACAAAAACAGAGTTAAAATTAGCAAACAGTTTCTTCATCACTTAAGTCACCTAAATCATCATTTAGGCCCAATGCCCTCTCCTCCTCACTGTCATCAAAGTGTACACCTTTGGCATCATCATCATCTGAATCAGAATTCCCTTGGTCTTCCACATCAACTGAGTCAACCCCCACATGCTCATCTTCTAAACTCTCCACATAAAGGTGTATAACACAGTTGTTTTTTAAGGCAAACTCTGCTGCCTTATTAGCATCCCCATCAGCCCTAAATGCCCTATATCCACCCACAAATGCATTATGCTCAGAGTTCCACCATAAAAGGAACTCTTTCTTATACCCTAGTTCTTTGACTATTCCTACAGCCTCAAAGTAACTCCACATGTCAACATCATTAATTCTGAAGTCATGTTGATAACCTCCACTATACACAGTATTTTCCAAAGTTACAAATTTGCCCCCATGATGTATGAGAATTTCGAAAGTAACCCCTACAAAATGACAAACTCAATCAACAGACAGTGGGTCCCAAATTCTATATTCTGTAATCAATAGTAAAATGGTCCCCCCATTTGACAAAGGTATACTACCATGTGATAAAATGGTACCCTAAACCCAATATCCAACAACATGGTTCCTTTCTAGTTTTTTTTTGAGTTGACAACACACCAACATATAAAAACCCTAAACAAATTGACACCTACAGACTTTCAAAACCCAGTTACAAACGAATCCCTAAATATCAGCAACAGAGATACAAAAAACCCTAATTTCAGAGAGAAAACAACAGCGAAACCCTAAAATTAGATTTTTTTTGAAAAATAGTAGATCCCAGTAAACGAATCGCAAAACCCTAAAGAAATTTCAAACTTATTTGAAGTTTAGGTTTACCTTCGTTGGTCTTCGTTGGTCCTGTCGCCGTCTTCGTTGGTCATGTCACCGTCATCGTTGGTCTTCCTTCGTCTTCCTTCGTCGCCGTTCGTCTTCTCACGTCTTCGTCTTCTTAGTTGCATCTTCTGAGTTTCTCAGTTTCTCAGTTTCTCTGGAGTGAAATGAAGAGAGAGTGAGTGAAGTGAAATGAAGAGAGAAGAGAGAGTGAGTGAAATGAAGAGAGACTGACTGAAATGAAGAGAGTGAGGGAAACCAATTCAACCCCTAAGGTTTTAATCCTACGTGTCAACCACATCAGATTACTAATCCAACGTGTCAAAACCTACGTGGCACTCTGTTAGCCAAATCAGCAATTGACTAACAGACTCTTAACGGAAGGGCATATTTAAAAAAAAATCATTTTGCAGGGATGTATTTTAAAAAAAAAATTGCAGGGACTAAATTGAAAAACAGGTGTATTTGCAGGGACCAAATACATATTTAAACCAACAATTTTTTTATACCACTGCAGTCCTGGCATGCATGTCACGTGATTTTTTGTACGTCACTATTGTTTGTTGGCTTACCTTTTATTTCATTCCTTTCTATTTTTTATTAAAATGATCATTTTGTTTCTATTTTTTTTTGACAAAATTTTGTTTCTATTTGGTCACGGTTTATTTTCTTTATATAAATGCCATATTTTTTAATGTAACTAGGAATTTGAATGAGTTTACTTCTGTTTCTTTTTGTAAGTAAATTACAACATTAAAATAAACAATTAGTTGATAATAAATAAATTAGTTCAGTTATCAAGTAATTAAATAAGTTACACAATTTACTTCCAAAAAAATTAGACTATTATGAATTTTAAGTAAAAAACAAATTAGAGTTTCAAGTAAATATAAAAATTAGACTATTAAAATTTAAAATTTAAATTATAAATATCTTAATAGTTAGTTTAATTATCGTAAATTTACAACAATAATGATTTATATATATTTTTTTATATTTTATATTGATAATAAATCTAACGATTAAACATGTCCTCTTATGTCATTTTACATTTATCAGCTACCTCAACCGCTAATTTTACTAAACACTTTATTTGTCATTGGCTAGCTTATCTGCTATCAACTATCCACTATAAGCTATTCGCTATCAACTAATTTATCCGATATCCGCTAATAAATCCGTTATCCGCTGTTTTTTCATAAAGAAGACTAAAAGTCAACAAAACTTCCACGCCTCAAAGCAAAAGGGAAAGTAAAGTTCCACAAACAAACAGCTAGGTCTCCGTTCACAACTCCCTCTATCGATCTCTCTCTGTGCTTTGTTCACCCGCATCAGAATTACAGACAGATCAGGTTGGATGTCTCTGATGGGAGAAATTCAAAGAAATAGCCCTTTACATTCAAAAGAGAGGCAATTGAAAGGTATATTGAACAACTTAACTCCTCAGAATATTGAGGAAGTTTCTGAGCAGGTAATAGCAGTTAATATTGACAATTTACTCACTCTTACTCTTTTAGTCTCACAAATATTTGAAAAGGCCTTAATAGAACCTACCTTATCTGAAATGTATGCCAATTTATGTTTCCATCTAGCAGCTAAGTTACCTTATTTCATTCAAGACAATACAAATATAACTTTTAAAAGACTTTTAATAAACAAGTGCCAAGAACAATTTGAGAGAGGTGATGAAGGTGAAAGAAGACGTGTGTTAGGTAATATAAGATTGATTGGAGAGTTGTGTAAGAAGAAGAAGATTTTGACAGAGAGGATAGTACATGAGTGTATCAAGAAGTTACTAGGAGAAGAAGATGTTGAAGCTTTGTGTGAATTGATGAGTATTACGGGGGAGATGATTGATCACCCTAAAGCTAAGGAACATGTGGATGTATATTTTGAAAAGATGAGTTTATTATCAAATAATGTGAATTTAACTTCTAGGTTGAGCTTTATGTTGAAGGATCTCATTGATTTGAGAAACAATAAATGGCAAATATTATCGTATGATGCTCAGCCAGATGCTACTGCAAGTGAAGTTAGTGTCAAAAACTGTTGAAAGGTAATTCATGAGTAGCAAGCATGATGCTACGAAAGGTGCTATAGCATCAGACGCTACATCATCAGGTGCCATTGCACTAGACTGTTGTTATTGAAGTTTTAATTTTCTGCATTTAAGACTTGTATTGCTTTCAGTTTGTTTCTGTTGTTACTGGTTATATCTGGTTTTGGTTTGTAATTCTGGTAGCTTGCTCACCTGCTAATGCAAGCGTGAATCCTCTAATGCAATGTATAAATTCTCTTACTCAATCTGCGTTAGCAATCTATAAATGCAAAGTAGGACCAATGTTTTATGGAACTAGGAGCAATTTAGTCATTCATATTGAAATACTACTAATAAATTCTTAAAACTCAGGTCATTAAATATTTTAATATATTTATATAAGAAAAAATTAAAACATCAAAATCAAGAAATATACTTATTACTCTAGGCTTTATTTGATAATTCATATCCGCTACCAGATAGCGGATTTGACTATTGAATGATGAATTAAAAAATTAGACGTATTTGACATGTGTTGAAGGGTTCTATCTTTATCTCATTGTAGTGTCGGTTTTAAACTTTTAATACCCCCCCGCTCGGCAGCCAATGACTTGGGTTAAATCACAGAAATCACAGGAATTTGCTATGGATTGAATGTGATAATTCCATGCTTGCAGCTTGATTGATTTTTTGCTTTGGAAGCTAAAGACTAGATGGAGATATTGTCTAATAATCTCTAGTGACGTGGGCCTCATTGCTTCTCATATTCATAAAGAGGAAAATAGTTGTGTTAAATCTTAAGTAGCTTCTGCAATAGTACGTTTAAGTTTTACTTGTTAGAGCCAAAATCAATCCTTAAAAACACGATCAGTCAACTTAATCATCAGAAATAATATGTGAAAGTGCACCTATATTCATGATAACAAAATAGTCTTATGGTTTAACCTTCCAGGCAATACGCTCTCCCTCTTAGAGAAAGCTGTAGCTATTTCCTTGGCCCCTTTTAATTATGCAATGGTAGAAAGGAAATCTGCTCCAACTAAGTGTGACTACGGGACTATATCCTCCATCCATAGAACACTGTATTTCTATTAGTCTCTACAAATTAAAGACCCACACCCTATTAATTACTTATAAACCTATATTAGCCAAACCTTATTAGTTCATATTTAATTCATGAGTTTAACTTTAAATGACAGTCTGCAATATATAATTATTTACATATAAGGCCAATGTTGGGTTAATGATCCAACAATCTTTTACTTAGACTATATGTGTAGCTTTTTAATTATGCATTGCAAGAATTATTCGTATTAGCTCATATGATTGTAATGGTTGAATGTATCTATCTATAAGACTACAATAAATCTGATCCATCAATCATACTAATATAGGATCAAAACGCTCTTTATTATAACTAACGTAACTTAACCCATCAAAAGTCAATTATGGTGACACCAAAAATGACATGGTTCGTGAGATCAAACTGTAGTAGAATCAAAGTGTAAATATACCTAAACATTATTTCTTCTACAAAGATTCTATAAATGAGACTTGAGGGAATATACCTTATGATCTCAAATTGATTTGGCCTCCAATATGCGAGCATGTAGCTATCCAAACGTTGCACACGTTCAAAGTAATGTCAATGATAGTGTTGGATAGGGGTGTCAAAATGGATTCTATAAATGAGACTTGAGGGAATATACCTTATGATCTCAAGTTGATTTGGCCTCCAATATGTGAGCATGTAGATATCCTAACGTTGCACACGTTCTAAGTAATGTCAATGATAGTGTTGGATAGGGGTGTCAAAATGGATGAATTAGATGGATTTGGATTTGGATTATAATGGATGGATTAGAGAAAATCCATTTATATCCATTAAAATTGTATCAAACAAATCCAATCCATTCATTTACAAAAATGTCCATCCAATCCATCCATTAGCAATTCTTTTATGGATGTACATCCAATCCATCCACTAATAATATCTTTAAAACATAAAAAAATCTTTTAATAAAAAAATATTTTTATGAGAAAAATATTTCTTTTAATACTGCGACAATTTAATTTTTTATATTTATAAATATATAAATATACAACTGGGCTTGCGAGATATTAAATGCAACAATTTAACGAATAGCTCCGTCATCTCCATAACTAGGCTTGTGGAATATTAACCGCCTCTTCAACTTCGTGAATGTTATATCCTTTCAACCTACAGAAGATAGGATGACGACATTCAAACCAAACACCATCTTCCTTGGAGGTGATGGTTCCACAGTGATGAAGGACGGTCAGGAATTTGTTATTTGAGTACTGGGTTAAGGACAACTGCATATCCATTTCTGTAGGTGGGGGTGTTTGTGAAGAAGAAGAGATGAAGAAGCAGAAATGTGGGTAGGGTGTTTGTGACAAGTGAAAACCTATTTATAATAGGTGTGGTTGAATGTGAGCCGTTGATCACCGTAAATTAGAACTGTGGAAATTCTATCCGTTGTGCCACATTTTCCAAAGAAAATTTTCAGCCACTTGTTTTCGTGACACATTTGACTGCTTTTTAACTACTTTTCTGACTATTGTTAGGCCATTGATTATAATGGTAGGTGGAAGCTGAGCCGATGAAAGGGCCAAAGCATCTGACATATTTTTTAGTGGCTCAGTACTTTGGGTTCAAACCGGTTCTGTTTTTAACTTCTGGATGTGGTAAAACATTTATTGGAGAGGGTGTCTGTCAAGAAATAAGACCTGAGAGTTGCATTCCGAACTAGTTTAGGCTTAAACTTCTGAACCATCGTAAACCTAGAAAAAAAGGGAGCACGCGTTTCATTAACAATATTTTCGTCTTTTCACTAAGTTTGGGGGGGGGGTGTTCAGTGAGTAGAGGGAGTTGCATGAAGTATGGATCCAAGTAAAGTAGGAAAATCCATAGTGCCACATAAGGAATCCCATGAGTTTGGTTCAAGAATTGTGGCCCAATTATTACACGTTCATTCGTTTGATTAGGTCCACAATTGTGGCCCGTTTATTTGTATGCAGCATTTGTATTTGCATTATTTTTGTTCGTGACTTGGGCAGTTTTTTCGGAGGCACGAAACTTTCAGATTTCCCGCTCGAAATCACAGCGTCAAGTTGCCACGCTGGCGATCCGCGAGACCCCCCTCTCGTCCAATCACAGTTATAGTTCCCACTCTATATAAACCAATGCGAAGCATTCCTGTTCAACACACAAATTCACAACACAATCACAATCTCTATTCTCCACAAATTCAAATTCCAAAACCGCCATGGATTCTTCCGTTGCCACAGCAACAACAACCAAAGGTGGAAGGGGAAAATCAAAATCCTCAAAGTCAGTAACTCGTTCCACCAAAGCAGGTCTTCAATTTCCAGTTGGTCGTGTCGGTCGTTACCTCAAAGCCGGTCGTTATGCTCAACGTGTCGGATCTGGATCACCAGTTTATCTCTCTGCCGTTCTGGAATACCTCGCCGCTGAGGTTTTGGAACTTGCTGGGAACGCTGCTAAGGACAACAAGAAATCAAGGATCATACCAAGGCACATTCAACTTGCTGTCAGGAATGATGATGAATTGAGCAAGCTTTTGGGTACTGTTACCATTGCTAATGGTGGTGTTCTTCCTAAGATTCATCAGAATTTGTTGCCTAAGAAGGGTGCTGCCAAGGGGAAAGGGGAAATTGGATCTGCTAGTCAGGAGTTTTAGTTGCACAGCATTTTATGTTAACTTGTTCTGTTAACCTAGGATTTGATATCACCTCGTTGAAATTTAGAGTAGAATTTTATGTTCTGTTACCATTGCTAGTTTTCGTCACCGACATTATTAGATTAGGATTAATGTTTGTTGGTGTATAGTTCTTTATTTTGTTGAATATAATTTAGTGTTTTGGCCTACATTTGTGTTGCTTCTTCTACTTTTGGATCACATAAGAGATTCGCTAAGATTAGTGAATGATTTGAAGACGGAGATGAAATTTTAAGTTTTACTCGCTAATTTGAATGAGTAATCGTAAAGAAAGGAATGCAATTGTACAATGATCGATTTCAGAGTCCATTCAAAAGTACTCACTGGAAGAGACAAAATATGCGACTTCTGCAAAAAAAAATGAAGGATTTTTAATTTTTTTAAAGTTCTCGGCTTTAAAATTAATATGAAATTGTATATGTTAAAACTACCACAGTGGGTTTATCTTGTAATGTATGGGCCTACTATGAAAAAACTGCTTCATGTTCCTCATTCCCTCCGTTTAATTCCAAAACGAACCAATACATCATACAATTTCCAACACAGCAAAACATTATCGTCTACCTCAGTTTGCACCAGCAAACTAAAATGGAAGTCACCAACCAACGTGATAATCACGAACCCAACACTAATAGTAATGGAATCATGTTCAAGCATGCGGCAACTGAAGCAAATTCAAGCACGCATGACCCTCACAGGCCTCATTACCGACGCGTTCCCTATAAGCAGGGTCATCGCGTTCTGCGCACTCGCCGATGCCGGAGACATTCGCTACGCTCACACTCTTTTCAATTGTGTCGAGGAACCTAACACGTTCATGTGGAACACCATGATTAGAGGCTATCTCAGAGTAAGATTTCCCATCGTCGCTTTCTCTTTTTTTATCGAAATGCTTAGACGATGCTTTGAAATGGATTCAAGAAGCTTTGTTTTTGTGCTTAAGGCTTGTGAGAAATTTGCGGGGGGTTTTCAGGGGGAGTCGGTGCATTGTGTTGTTTGGAAAATGGGGTTTGATTCTGAGTTACTTGTGCGAAATGGGTTGATTCATTTTTATGCTGAACGTGGTTGGTTGAAACATGCACGCAAGGTGTTTGATGAAAGTTTCTATAAGGATGTTGTTACTTGGACTACTATGATTGATGGGTATGCGGCACATAACTGTTCTGATGAGGCTATGGGGCTGTTTAACTTGATGTTGCTCGGTGATGTTGAGCCCAATGAGGTGACGTTGATTGCGGTGCTTTCTGCGTGTTCTGAAATGGGTGACCTTGAAATGGGGAGAAGAGTTGATGAAAATGTGGAAAAGAAACATATGAAATGCAGCTTGAGTTTGCACAATGCGTTGTTGGACATGTATGTGAAATGTGGTAGCTTGGTGGATGCTAGAGAGCTTTTTGATGAAATGGAAACTAGGGATGTTTACTCTTGGACTAGCATGGTTAATGGGTATGCTAAATGTGGTGACTTGGAGTCTGCTAGGAGTTTTTTCGACCAAACTCCTCAGAAAAACGCGGTCTCCTGGAGTGCGATGATTGCGGGCTATTCTCAGAATAACAAACCCAAGGAATCGTTGAAATTGTTTCATGAAATGATTGAGGCAGGTCTAGTTCCGATGGAGCACACCTTAGTTAGTGCACTCTCTGCTTGTGGCCAGTTGAGTTACTTGGATTTAGGCAATCAGATTCACCAACGTTTTGTTGTCGGAAATAGGAAGCCCCTTAGTGTTACTCTGGCAAATGCAATTATAGATATGTATGCCAAATGTGGAAGCATAGATGCAGCAGCAGAAGTCTTCAGTGCAATGTTAGAGAGAAACCTGATTTCATGGAATTCTATGATTGCAGGGTATGCCACTAATGGTAGAGCAAAGCAAGCCATTGATGTATTTAATCAGATGAGAAATATGGGATTTAAGCCAGACAATATCACATTTGTGAGTTTGTTGATTGCTTGCAGCCATGGTGGCTTAATTTCCGAAGGTCAAGAATATTTTGACACCATGGAGGAAAAGTTTGGGATAGAACCCCGAAAGGAACATTATGCATGCATGGTTGATCTATTAGGTCGAACTGGGCTGCTAGAAGAAGCTTACAAGTTAATAACAAGTATGCCAATGCAGCCTTGTGAGGCTGCTTGGGGTGCCCTTCTAAATGCTTGTAGAATGCACGGCAATGTCGAGCTGGCGAGACTGTCGGCTCGTAATCTTCTAAGCTTGGATCCAGAAGACAGTGGAATATATGTGCTGCTGGCAAATATATGTGCTAATGACAGAAAATGGGGTGAAGTAAGGAAGGTGCGAAGTTTGATGAGAGAAAAGGGTGTGAAGAAGAATCCCGGTCATAGCTTAATAGAGATAGATGGTGAGTTTAGAGAATTTTTGGTGGCTGATGAATCACACCCTCAATCTGAGGAGATCTATAAAGTATTGGATGAAATATTTTTGCTGTCAAAATTGGATGACTTCAGCTGAGTTATAGTCTTTTATGACAGAAACACATCTTCCCAAGAGATGCCAAGTAAAACATAGAAAACCAGACCCCAAAACCTTGCCTTGTGAATATTATATGATATGATGCTTGTGGCGAGTGTGTCAATGTGATGCTCCCCTGCTATGATTGACAATTCGCTTGAACTACAAATAAAATGTACTTGTATAACTGTTCATATCGGAAAAGAGGATTTCATATGATGAGTTACAGCAGAAAGTGGTTCCGGGAGCCTTTGTGGCATGTTTTATGCTTTGAATGAATACTTCATTCATAGCATAGGTGTAGAGCTATTAGAGCTTCTCACCACATGCTCTACTTGAGATGCATTTTAACAATGGAGTTATTTTTATCCTTTAATAATAAGGAAGGGATGGGTAGGAGAAACTAATGGTTATAGAAAGCGATGAGCCCATCAGATATACACAGCCCACCTATTGACAGAATAGGCTAGGTTGAGCTTGGCTTTGCAAGGCCGGGCCTTGCATGCGTTGAAAATGTTAGGTTTGAGCCTAACCTATGGCTTGTTGTAGGCCCATTTTTGAAGTCTGGTCAGACCATTTGAAAAGTCTGACAATGCCTGAAAGTCTATTTAAAATCCTATTTAACTATTTGTTATGAAATTTTACAACCTTTCAATGTTGTAAACTTTTGTAAATAGACTAATAAGTTTATAGGTCAATGAGATTAAGTTCTAATTTGAGATCTAACAAAACCTTTTAGAAAAATATCTCTATATAACATCCTATTTAAATTCTATTTTATTTTATAATAATAACTTTAAATTGTTCAAAATTTGATGTAGGTCAATATGTTTATATTAATAGATCTTAGAATGTGGTTTAGACCTAATTCAATCCCACAAAATCGACTTATAACCCTTTCATTATATACTCTTTTGAGACCATATCTTTAGCCAATGTGAGACTTGGGTTTCTCCCAATAACAGAAAATATTAGCAAATAAATGATTTAACATAAAATACAAAATTTGATATCATAATAATATAATTTAAAATATTATTTATATTGAGTCAAAAAACATTTTTTTTGGGTCAATTATGCAATATTTCATTGATAACGAGCAAAGGCCACCGAAACATTAAACTAGAGTGTAAGCTACTAGCTTACTGAGAGAGCACAGGTGTCCAATACAGGACAACAATTACATCAGGTATAGCTAAAGCTCCTAAAAATAACACTAAGCATATGAGCAGCATCTGAAACAAGCTAATCATACAGATCTAACTTAATTAAAACATAGATAAAACATTAAACAATCCCTAAATGCTAAATGGCCATCCAGCAACAATGAAGCACAATGCAAACTCTCAAAGCCTTCACCGCCAGACAGAGCACCAGTACCATTATTGACCGACAACCGAAAAACAAGATCAACCACCGAGCAAAGCATAAAGCCCCACAGAGAAGAAACGAAAGACCTACGAAGTTGGTATTGGAGGAAAGACAGAAAAGTCAAGAGTTTCCCCGTATTTGAAGGTCAACTGGCCCCGAGATCTTTAGATCTGAACTGCAAGCCTGAAAGATGAGGGAAGAACAAGTTGACGGGTCTGACAGGCTTAAAAGGTTTTTTCGATAGTTCGTCGCGTGACTTTTTAAGTTAAATAGACTTTTAAAAAATCACTAGCCTTGTGTTTAAAATAAAGCCTGGCGTATGAGGGGTGTTTTACTTGATATTGCCAGCTTATACCCAATTACTCCCTCAATCCCTATTATAAGAGGTTTTTTTGGAGTTAATTTTGGTCCCAAATATAAAAAAATATTCTAGCTTTTAGTGTATGTTTATTGCTTAAGTACCCGTTTTACCTTGATTGAATGCTTATTCTTTTCAGTTTTCAAGGTGAGTAGGAGTAGTGCACATAAATCTAACTTGAGGGGAGTTATTTCATATGTGGAGTTGAGTGGGAGGATATTTTGGAGAGTTAACTTAAAAATGACATGAATTAAATGAGCTCCTTGACAGTGATGATTTTTGTATTTTCTTCTTATAATAGGGTCTGGAGGGAGTAACTAATTAGGTATTCTTATTGTTTGGATCCAAGCTCGTCTTATGCGCGGGCTTATCCCTATAAACTAATTAATGAAGTTCATTTTTCTTTCAAAAAAAATATTGAGAAACACAATTCATTGAAAATCATAAATTTTAAAAAAATGGATTGTCCTAACCTTGAAGTTTTTTTTCTAGTTCGGATAATTGTTGACTACCTACGTAGTATTCTTATGTTTTAAACGAAAGACTATTTTTCGTTTATGTTTAGGAGTAAATTTTGCACCGACTAACATTGAGTTTGTCACTGCAACAAGCGAATCTGAAAGCACTATGTCAGCCATTGTACCCCTGAGTAGCTTATGTCATTGGGTCAACGGTGTTAAACCCTAACCTTGAAGTTAAAACATAATGATAATAACGCTCTGGATTGAAATAGTTATATTTATCTATGAAAAGAAATTTGAAGAAAAGTTATAGAAGTAAAAATATTCACCTATTAACATGTTTATTTAAGATAAATACCGTCTCAATAAAGATTAAATGAGTTGGCTCTAATATCGGTTCAAAAATAAAATAATCAAATTAATAAAACTTTGTTTAATGAGTTGGCTCCATAATAATTTTAAAAAAAATAATTTTGCATGTAAAAAAGCAAAAAAGAACTTTGTATAAAATATCATTATTTCAATAAAATATAATCACGAGTTTTAAAAATACCTCAACTAGGGGTGGGAATAGACTAGGCAAATCGATAGAGTCTACAATCCAACCTCACTCAAACTTATTCTAGGCTAAATTTTTTTAAAATAAATTAAGGCTAATAATATTTTAAAAGTCTATTTATCTAAGTAAATATAAGCACTATTGTTATTTTATAGTAAATTTTGTACCTTGTATCAAATCATAAATTTGCTCACCTTTTATGTAGTTTTTTTTGTCGAGACCAGGGATCCACTGCCGAACGCAGTGACTAATCCTCTCGCTGGATTGGAGGCACCTCGAAGGGTGGGACAGCTGGCCCAGGGATTTAAAGCTGCTCCGTACCGAAGGCGATGATCGAACCCTCGACACTTGGTTAAAGGAGGATGAGCCCCAACCGCTCAAACACACCCCTGGGTTTAAAACTTAAAGATAATATATACACATATCAGCACCATATTTAAAGATAGGTGAATATACCGACTTATATCAATTTTTAACATATTTAAAGATAATATTATAATATAAATGTTCCGGACTGGGCCGATGGCCCAATCCAGTAAAGATCCACTCGTCTGATGGATCAGAATCTACAGGAACCGATATCAACGGCTGAGATCGAGCCGACCGATCTATTTGTTAGGAAGCACCGCCTGATTCTATAAATAGGGATCAACCCCCACTAACAGACACACTTTTCACCATAAATTCACTTCCTGCTTTGACTTCTTCTCCCCTAACTTAGGCGTTATAGAGTATATTTGCAGGTACAACCCGATCGAAGTTTTGCTCCTAACTTACTATCGAATCGTGCCACCTTGCATCAACCGGTCCATCCCAAGGCGTACAAGGTATGGTTCAATAAAATTTAAATATGATTTCATATAAAGTTATTTTAAGATATCTTAAAATAAAACTTAATCTTATTAACCTATTAGCTTATTAGAAGGTTTCGAGAAGGCAATATAGTACCTTAAAAATGGGATATGATAGGCTGCAGAAGAAACTTATTCTTTAACTTTGACCGTTTGATTTAGGCCTAAAAAATGTTTTGGACGGACCCTAAATCAATAAAATATGCAAACAATTAATAGCAGACTCAGAAATTTACACACAACTAGCTAGCAGTACACAATGTGGACTCTTCTTCCCTTGGAAATCTTTAATTTCTCAGTACGTAGTCAATAAGTCAGGGCTGCGCGCGAAGCTAAATTTTCTACAAAGACTGCAATTTATATTCATGCTATATATACAACAAGACCATCTTGGTCAAAAAAAAAAAATACAACATGATCATCATTAAGAAATTAACAAGTTGATGATGAGACTGCGTAGAAACTGAATTATTATATTCCTTTTATTATATATTATATATAGGATATAAGATGCGGTCATTTAAGGGACCCTTTTTAATGACCAAAATACTGATTGCGTAATAGGACCAACCACCAGCCAAGAGTTGATCGAAATTGAAATATTAAAATCTAAGAGTGTAGTTGAGCGGTTGGAATTCATTCTCTCTTAACTAGGTATCGAGAGTTCGATCCTCGCCTTGGGTATGGAGCAGCAGCTTTAAATCCCTGGGTCAGCTGTCCCACCCTTCGAAGTGCCTCCAATCCAGCGAGGGGGATTAGTTATTGCGTTCGGCGGTGGATACCCTGGTCTCAACCAAAAAAAAATTGAAATATTAAACAGGAAAAAGCAACAAAATATTAAAATTGTTACTAGTGAAATTAAATTTTAAATTAATTTCACTAGTATAAATTTTAAATTATACTAGTGAAATTAAATTGATACCAACAAGAGTTGGTCCGAGTGATAACCGAACTCAGATTCCATCTCAAGGTTTCGGGTTCGGACATTGGGTTGACAAAAACTCTGCTGGGAGAGGAGAACCATACGGGTCAGCAAAGCCAGATACTTATGGCCAACCAAGCTCTCCATTGTAAATTAGTAATCAATAAAACTGGTAAAAACTGCGCATTAATGACATGGTAACAAAAAAAGTTGATAAACTTTCATCACACGGACAAAGAAAACATAAAATTAGAAATACAGAGCAATTCATACCATTATATTGGAGGTAAGGGGTGCGTAAACGAGTTGAGTCATACCATCATATTTAACTTTATGTTTAGCGGATGGATAAACCAGCAGATTAAATTTAAAATGTTTAGTAAAATTAGTGGTTAAACTACCTTATAAATAAATATAAAATGACAAAAATGATCATTTGTAATTAATGGTTAAAATGAGGAAATATTCATTTAAGAAAGGATAAATGAGAAATTTAATTAAAATAATAAAGAAAAAACGAGATAAAAATATGAAACACTATAAAGTATAAGCTCAATTTTTTTTTCAAGTGGCGTATGTAAAAACCTATAAAAGCAATGAAAAAACACTATAAGCCAGCGGTGTAAAATACTTATCACTAGTTTATCCTCTATAAGCCGTTCACTAAATGCCATTTATTTGGCCTTGCCAAATAAAGCCCGAGTACTTAAACTTGAGTTAAGCTTACAAAAAAATGGGTGGTTAGAGTTTAACTCATTTATTTAAATAGGCCTAACCAAAAACTTGGATTTGATTTGTTAAAAAATGTTAAGTTTAATTGAGCATAGTGTGTTTAAAAAAATCCACTGAATGAAAATTTCATAACGCCTTGCATCTTTATTTTTGGTTGAAAACACACTACAACAGATTTGGGGATGGGCAGCGTTTTTTTTAAACCGTGGGCAGCGTTTCTGAACGCTGCTAGATTTGGCGCTGGTGATTCCTCCCCAAAAATGGGCAGCGTTTGAGAAGCGCTGCTCATTAATAGCCATAGACAGCGTTTGAAGGGAGAAGCGCTGCTCATTCACCTAACGCGTATAGCAATGGGCAGTGCTTGGTAAAGGGAAGCGCTGCCCATTGCTAAAGGTGCTAGGTGAATGAGCAGCGCTTCTCCCACCAAGCGCTGCTCATTCACCTAGAAATGGGCAGCGCCTCCCTTTACCAAGCGCTGCCCATTGCTAAACGCGCTAAGTAAATGAGCAGCGCTTCTCCCACCAAGCACTGCTCATTCACCTAGCACGTTTAGCAATGGGCAGCGCTTGCCTTTACCAAGCGTTGCCCATTGCTATACGTGCTAGGTGAATGAGCAGCGCTTCTCCCACCAAGCGCTGCCCATTGTTTAAATTTTTTTTTCTTTTTTTTTTTTTCTGTTTTTTTGTATTTTCCTTTTTACATTTGCTAATTTCCTGGTCATATACAGCCAATTAATACCAATCCAATCATTTACATACTAACAACATATATATATATATAAACTAGTTATATATCCAAATGTACCAATATGATCACAAACCAAAACAAACTAGCTAACAAGTTATTATGTGCATGTATCCAAAACTTAGCAACTTAATTACAATATTAACAAATTAATATGTATCCAAATCAAACTCTCTAACAATATGTATCCAAAACTAGCAAGCTACTTACAATATGTATCTAAATTAAAACAAGTTAGCAACATCACACTTTTCAACATCACACTCATGATCGCTGTCATGATCACTATGATCCACCATCTGACCTGCAATAAAACATAATCATTGTTATTGTTATATTTATCTATCCAAAATAAATAAACAGACAAGAAGATGAAAACTATGTAAAATAACTACTTGGAAATAGATAAAAAGCATATGATATAAGTCTAAATTACCTTTTCCTTTTCTTGGATATAATTGTATTTGCAATTCGCTTCTTAGTATATTTTTTTTGACGAATCGTAATCCCATCACTATGATCGTTTCTAACATACACAAAATCCTCTATAGGAGTACTTTCCCCTACAATTGGTAGTGATGTCCCAAAGAAAGGGTCGTCCTCAATACCATCATCATCGGTTGCTTGATCCTCAATGTCATTAACCAATTTTTTATTTGTCAATAAAACAATGGACCAAATTGTATCAACTGGATCAGTGACATAAAACACTTGTTGAGCTTGGGATGCCAAAATAAAAGGCTCATCTTTATATCCTAACTTATTGAAATTCACCCGCATGAACCCCAACTCATCAATCTGTAAACCACTATTATTGTCAACCCACTTACATAGGAACACAGGCTCCCGAAACATGTTGTAATCCAACTCCCATATGTGTTCAATGACCCCGAAGTATGACATATTCGCATATATGGGATTTCTGTCTTTGGCACTTGATGTATGCAAAGCTTGAGCTACAAGAGTCACCCCACTATTTTGCATTTTACTTTGATCATCATGTTTTTTTGTATAGAACGTGTACCCGTTCATTAGATAGCTGGTGTAAGAGAAAGCTTGCATATTTCGACCTTTTGCTAACCATCTCAATCTTTCTGAAATCGAGGAAGGATTCATAGCAAATTCGAAATCAATGTGGTCTTTTAGCCACACTATGAAACTCCGATTATGTTCTTTTGTTAACCAAACTTGAGTCTTATATGGGTGATCACTCTTAAGTATGTCCATGTGCTTGGAAACATATGAATCAACCTCAATATCATTGTGCAAAACATATAAGTGTGCTTCATCTAGTTCTTTCCTTGATACCATCACTACTTTTGTTTCTGACATCCCTTTACTAATGCTTCCTAAGTGACGAGACCTTGGCAGTCCAACAGAATATTCAAGACTAGATAGATAGCTGGTACAGAACTCAATAGCTTCTTCAACTATGTAGCGCTCAACAATACAACCCTCGGGTCGTGATCGGTTTTTCACATAACCTTTTAATATCTTCATGTAACGCTCAAACGGATACATCCATCTCATGTAACATGGGCCACACAATTGTGTCTCTCTAATCAGATGAACTATTAGATGAATCATTATGTCAAAAAACGAAGGTGGGAAATACATCTCAAGCTCACACAAAGTGACAGTAATTTCTCTTTGCAATGATGGCAACTTTCCAGGGTCAATCACTCTACTACAAATCGCCTTAAAGAAGAAACTAAGTTTGGTTAGGGTCTTGCGCACTTTCTTAGGCAAAATGGAACGTATACCAATGGGTAGCAAATTCTCCATTAGAACATGGCAATCATGAGACTTTAAAGACTTTAACTTGAGGTCTTTCATCGATAAAGGTTCATAATATCTGAAGAGTAACCCTCTGGAACTTTAACTCCATGAAGAAACTTACAAAACACGGTCTTCTCCTTTTTAGATAAAGTATGAGCTGCCGGAGGTAGATATGTACGTGTACCTTTCTTTATCGGACCCAATTCTGGTCTCAACCCCATACTAAGCAAGTCTAACCTCGAGTTGATGGTATATTTAGTCTTTCCTGGCATATTGAGTAAGGTACCGATGACACTTTCAAAGACATTTTTTTCAACATGCATCACATCAATGAAGTGCCTTACATATAATGACTTCCAGTATGGCAACTCAAAGAAAATTGACTTTTTCTTCCACCCCCGTTTGGCAAGCTCTCCTGCAAAAGGCTTCCCAAATTTAATGTTCAAACCTGTCACCTTTTCAAATAGTTGTTCACCCATCAAAGCCATGGGAGCTTTACGGGTTTCGATATTCCCATTGAATGCCTTTTTCAACAGTCGATACGGATGAGTAGATGGCAAAAACCTACGATGACCACAGTAGATATTCTTCCTACCATGTTCCAACCACATCCAATCAGTGTTGTCTTCACATATAGGGCACGCACACTGACCTTTGTTACTGTACCCAGATAGATTGCCGTATGCTGGAAAGTCATTAATTGTGCCAAAAATCATAGCCCTCAGGGTGAAAGTTTCTTCTCTGAACCCATCATACACCTCTACTCCAGTTTCCCACATTAGCTTCAAGTCTTCAATTAACGGAGCCAAGTATACATCAATATCATTTCCCGGTTGCTTGGGCCCAGAAATTAACAAAGACAACATCATATATTTGCGTTTCATGCAAAGCCATGGAGGTAAGTTATAGATCGCCAAAATCACGGGCCATGTACTGTGGGAGCTACTCTGAATGCCGTGCGGAATAAATCCATCAGCAGACAATGCAAGTCGTAGGTTTCTTGGATCCAACCCGAAATCAGGATAATCAATATCGATTTTCTTCCATTGCGGAGAATCTGCCGGGTGTCGTAGCATGCCATCTTTAATCCTTTCATCATCATGCCATGTCAAGTGTTTTGCATCTTCTGAACTATGGTACATGCGCCTAAATCGAGAAATTATGGGAAAATACCACAACACCTTTTCTGGAGCAGATTCTTTATTTTTATATCGCGATGCATTACATTTAGGACACGACTTTAACGATGCATGTTCATTCCGAAATAAAATGCAATCATTGGGACAAGCATGTATCTTCTCATAGTTCAACCCAATGGACCCTAACATTTGTTTTGCATCATACGTCCGAGAAGGGAGCACATTATCCTTCGGCAACATTTCTTTCAACAGTGCGAGTAATTCTGTAAAGCTCTTATCCGTCCATCCGTGGCAAGTTTTCAAGTTATACAACTTTATCACAGCCAATAGTTTTGTGAATTCAGTACAACCTGAATACAACGGTGTCTCCGCATCCGTTATCAATTTCTCAAACATTTGAGGACAGTCATTAAGATCGTCTTCAACAGCCTTTGCCATCTCTTCAAATTCGCCCCCTTCAAATGTAGGTCTTTCGGTGTCAACCAGTGCACATCTCTCAGTACTATTACCCATATTTGAAGATTCACCTCTTTCCTCACCATGCATTGTCCAACAAGTGTAACTTTGATCTATTCCGTAACCCTTTAAATGTCCTACCAACTCCTCTGCATTAACTGATTTTGCATAACAACAATTCAAACAAGGACACTTCATGTTACTAGAAGTCCCTAAACGTTCAACAGCACACTTCACAAAATAATCCACTCCAGCAACATATTCCTTGGACAGACGATTGGCAGACATCCACTATCTATCCATAATTTCCCAGTATTTATTTATAATAAAATCCTGATAAGAGAACTTAAAAACCTATTATAGGTGACAAACAACAAACAATTCGCATATTTAGGCATATTCGATTTTACTTTGCTAGTTTCATTCACCACACATATACAAGTTTGCATAACTTATATTCTTTTTTAAGTATAAAATATATAATATAAAAAAAGGTGATCTATTTCTATAAAAAAGTAATAGAAGAGTTTGCATAACTTATATTTGATAGGTATCAAGAAAACAAAGCCTACATATCAATGCAATATCTATGAAGAAATAAATCATCATGGTTCAATCAAAACAGTTATTAGCAATTGATTTTTAGAATCATTGTTGTTGCCAAGACTTCATCACAAGTTAGGTATCAATCTTTCATTTCAAGCACAACTAAAAGAAAAGGAACACATAAAATAAATAAGAGAGGCAATTTCAGTTTTAAATAAATAAATAGTCACTCTAGTTTTAAACAACAAAAGTACTTGAACAAGTGGAAACAACAATGAACTCCAACCCAGGCGAACCACGCACTAGCAAATGAACCGAACTCTCGAACAACAAATGCAAAGCTCCGACAAAATAAACTCGCAAAACCTAACAACAATTCACATATTCAGCAACAATCCTCAATTTCTCATGTTTAGAAATACATCACAAGTATCCCTTAAACCTAGAACAACATTCAATTAACATGCATTTCACTAAATATCTCAAATTTATAAATACAACACAAGAATCCCTTAACCTAGAGCAACATTAAATTAACAAGGGCGAAAACTATGTAAGTCTAAATTACTTGGAAATAGATACTTGTACGCTGCTTTTTATCTATTTCCAAGTAGTTATTTTACTTGGAAATAGATAAAAAGCATATGCTGTAAGTCTAAATTACCTTGAGAGCTTGAGAGCTTGAGAGCTTGAGAGAGGAGGAGAGCTTGAGAGAGTATACCTGAGTGAGAGCTTCAAGTGAGAGAGCTAGGTGATGGAGAAGACCCAAAAAAAAATATTAACGCTAAAATGTACGCGAGGGAATGAAAATGAAAAAAAAACCAATAGGCAGCGTTTATAAGTAAGGAGCGCTGCCCATTGCTCAGATGCGTCCTCCAATGGGCAGCGTTTGGCAAGGGAGCGCTGCCCATTGCTCACATGCGTCCTCCAATGGGCAGCGTTTGGCAAGGGAGCGCTGCCTATTGTTTCGGGTTTTTCTCTTTGGCTAGCGCTTTTTTAATAAACGCTGCTCAAGGTAGCGACTTTTTTTCGCACTTCTGGGGCGTAGTGACAAGAGCGAAACCTCAACAATTAAACAAAGATAACTAACAGACTACATTACCAGGAGTTCAATAAGGTTGCCTCTTGTTAGTAAGAAGTCTATCATGAACAAACACTCCACATAAAGCTATGAACCCTTTTAGGAGCTCTGATAATTTCAACACATTTCTCCATATCTCAATGCTTCACAAGGCATAAGGTGAGTCAAACAAGACAAAAATGCTCGAGACAGAAATTACCACAGACTAAAAAACTCTCCAAATATTCATAATATACATAGTAAAGACTACTATATTCTTATCGTCAATTTATTGGTGATGTCTTTCAAAATATTGCCTAGAGTAAAAAAATTATAATTACAACTTATTAAACCAAATAAAACTAGTATCATACATTTTTTTAATATATATATACACACACATACATGAATTAATAAATAATTGGGCTTAGTTTTGTTTTAGTTTATTTAATTAAATGAACAAGTTTCATCAGGCATTTATCGAAAGGAGCCTGAATACTTTACAAATAGTTTAGCTAGTTTACGCTTCTAATAGCTAGGAGACATGTTCATTAACTAACAATACTTCTGGTTTTTTTCCGGTCAATTTAGACGAAATGACAAACGAAAATCACACACACGCTATCAAACGAACACACTCGAATTCAAACTTGAGATTTGACGTCTCCATGCCGCCGAAATTGCTAATGCAAACATTTTGATATTTTGTTGTTTAATTATAAGAAAAAAAACTTTCAATGTACATTATTTGCTAAAATTCTTTATAATATGAAATGTATGTTTACTAAAAGTACACATAGTTGATATAAAATATTTAATACTATCAAGAAGAGTTATATAAGGCCAAATCAGTGAATAGTCTTTGTGAAACTTTAGTGGTTACTATCCACCATTTTTGATTTTTTGACAAATTCTCACTATCCATCATTGACTAAAATGTAAGACTAGATTGATCAATTTGAATTAATTTAATTTTAAGGTCAAAGAAATGACATAACAAAGGATATATATTCATGTAACATGAGATAACTCCAAATATTTTTCACAGCTCCAACTTACTATAAAAACAATCCTCACTCTCATGTTATGGTATCAATACCAACTAGCTAGCTATTCACTATGGCAAACACAAAAACCCTCTTATCCACTTTCTTCTTTACTCTAACCATCACCTTCCCTTTCTCCTCACTAGCTAGTTACTACCAACCTATCTCCCCAACACAACTAGGTTTCAAAGAAGAGAAGCTCACACATCTTCACTTCTACTTCCATGACATTGTTTATGGCCCAAACCCTACAATGGTCATGTGTGCTGAGTCTCCATTAAAAAATAAATCCAAATCTCCTTTACCATTTGGATCCATAGTTGCACTAGAGGACCCACTAACTGAGGGGCCAGAATTTGACTCTAAACTAGTTGGAAAAGCACAAGGTTTTTACTTTTCTGCCTCCCAAGAAGCTATTTTTGACTATGAGCTAATTATGGGACTAACCTTTAAATTTACTGAAGGGGAATTTAATGGTAGCACCCTTAGTGTTTTGGGACGTTATACCATTTCTTCATCTAATAGGGAGATGCCAATTATTGGTGGGACTGGAGCTTTTCGATTTGCACGAGGTTTTCTTCAAGACAAGATTTACCATCTTGATCATAATACAGGAAATTCTATTGTGGAATTTAATGCTTATGTGTTTCATTACTCATCTACTCCATGGTCTCATGAGGGTTTTAATACGGGAGTTGAGTTCATGGGAGATAGCTTGCTTCACAAAACTATATAACAACTTTATCAAGTATATTAAAGCTTATATCAAGTTAGTTAGCCTTGATGACTTGATATAAAATGGTAATGCAAGTTTTATAAATATATATGTAGCATGCATAAAAAAAGTTGAGTCTAATAATTATGTGCTAGTAATTCACATATATGTCCAATCATATTTTCACCATTATGTTAGCTTGTAATATTGCTTTTGAGAAATGTGTTTTGAACATTCACATAAAAAATGGTGTTTGGTTATTGAATATCTAACTAGTTAATCATCAATGGAACTTCATTAATCACGACTTTGTATGTTATTAACTTATCATATTTAGGTGCTCAAATATAATCTAAGGATACTTTCCCACTTATAAACTCTTTTTCAGGTCATATCACATCCGATATGGGACTCTTAACACACACCCCTCACGCCCAGGAATAAACATCTGGAGCGTGACCCAAGTGGGTGATTAGGCCTAAACTGGCTTATAAGGTAAGGGATGCTTCCCATCCGATGTAGGACTCTTAACACACACCCCCCACGCCCGGGAATAGACATTTGGGCTCTGATACCATCTTAGAATGTGGTTTAGGCCTAACTCAACCCTACAAAACCGGTGTGTAAGGTGATGGATGCTTTCCACTTAGAAACTCTTTTTGAGGTCATATCACATTCGATGTGGGACTCTTAACAACTGGAGATATCCATTTCTTTGCTTTGGAGTTTGGGCTTTAGGGAAAGGTGAAATTGATTTCGTTCTTGAATAATAATGGATGAATTAGATGAACAAAAATTGATGTTTAGTACGAAACGAAACGTCAAAAAATGACTTGCCTCTTTTTTATAACCCTCTGTCGGTATTTTTTGTATGCTGCTTGTTTTTCATAAAGTCCTTCGTACATTTCATCCTCATACATGCCGAGTCATTTGCTGAGACAAAATGGTAGATTCTTTTTTTTTTTTCATAGTTGAAAAGATTTTATTGAAGGATCCGGCACAATCAACACGAGTGCTAGGAAGAGATGGCCGAAGCCATATAATACTCCAGAACAAATCAAGCAACGCCTATGAATGCAGCAAAACACTCAAAAAAGATTAAAAAAATGGAAACAGAAAGACCCTTACACCAAAACCCCAATGAACAACATAGCTATCATAGAAGAACCCAAAAACACCTAGAAAGGGTACACCATAGGAAATCAATACCCAAACACCAAAAAAACAGTAGGAGGAACACCAAGACCACGTCCCACAAGCCCAAAGCCCTGGTCGCATCCTACACCAGAGCACTTCACCATGCCTCAAAACTGAATTATCAACCTGCTAAGCATCAAAGCCCTTCATTAGAAACACCACGAGTGGACAAAAAATCCTTCCATTGAAACAACACCAATCAGCTGAATCCCGCTCCTTTCAACTAAAAATATAACGCCCAGGAGTATAACCATCAGGACAGACCTGTGTTGTAGTTAGTGGGTTCTCTTGAACTCCCCGAAAAGAATTCTATTTACGCCCTATCTGAAATTTTAAATTTGCGTTAGTTTTTTTTAATCAAACAGACATCTTGTCAGAATTTATTAAATTTGCGTTAGTACCTCTAAGTTTGCACCAAATTACACCCAAAACACAATTTTGAACTTATTAATCCTAGGTCCTAGATCCGCCACTTATAAAATATAATATTTTGTTGCTTGTTCTATGGGATAGAATAGAATGATCCATGGATATTTTAGTTTAGAGAATCTTTTTTTTAATATTTTTCTTTCATCCGTTAGATTAATCTATCGGCTTGGATTTATGAAGAAGAGATATGGAAAAGATAGTGCTAGGAAGGAGACGAGACTATTTCTACAAAGACTGCAACTTTTATTCATGCTAGACATGTCATTATCAAGAAATTAAAAAATAAATAAATTAAGAGACTACGTTGAAGCAGAACTACTATATATTTTCTACATAGTATCAGGTTAAGGGACCATTTTATATTGTACAATTATTGACTGCGTAAAATATAGCCAACTAACCAAGAATTGACTAAAAAAATATAATAAAAAAACTAGAACAAGCAACAAAATATTATATTTTATACAAGTGAAATTAAACTAGTGAATTCTGCATACAAGGAAATTCCAATTAAACTACTTGAAATGGGAGTTTAACTCCCTCTCAAGTATTTTCTGTTAAAAAAAAAACTTCTCTCAAGTTGTTGTGTTAAGTAAGAGACATTCTCTTTGCTACTTAACATAACAGGTGTTTGAGAGGATTCAAATTCTTAAAACAGAGTATAGTATAAAAATATATAAAGTGATTCATACTATTGATCGATCTAAGAAAGACGTTTTTCTTTTATTATAAGCAAAATAAATTTATGAGAAGTACATGAAGTACTCTGATCCATTACAAAACAATTGTTGTTACCCACTTTGAGCCGTTTGTGATCCATTACAAAACAATTGTCAGCAACTCGAAGTCGTTCGATGGAGATTGGATGGTTTAAATTTCAACTTGAAATTTCATAGTAATTAAGCAAAAATTCAAAACTGTCCTTAAAATTGGGACCATCCGTTCTTGATTGGACGACCTCTGTAGCACATCGACTGCATGAGTGTATGTATTAAAAATAATAGTTGCTTATGAGGTGTTACATTCTCTTAGAGACTAATTAGTAATTTGGTGGTTAGTTAGTATTTTTTAGAGTTCTATATATAGAGCATATTGTACTCACATTTACTATCTTTTTTCAATATGATTCTTTATGAAGAGTTTTTAGCTTTTTTGCTACATGAGTATTCTTATGCTCTCTACCTCTCATATGAGTTTGATCTATGCATGTATGATCCTATGATTCTTAACCGTATGCGAGGTTGACTGCATACAATTCAAATCCGACGTCCACTTCATCCACTCTGCCAACTTTTTTTTACATAATATTGTACAACAGAAAAATAAATGCAAGCAAGTTTGATACACTCTCTAAAACAAAATATACAATACAAACCGAAATCGTGGATAGCTCTCCACCGGATATAATCTTTGGAGACAAAATTACACCAGATGACATTTAAGTTATTTATTCGTAATAAGTTGGCCCTTTAAGTTTTTTTTGTAACAATTAGGCCATTTTAATGATTACTTTAGCTTATGTATTTTGATGCAACCAAACATATTTTGGTGTATTTTGATGTAATCAACGATATGACATTTTACTAAAAGGGCCAACAATGTCAACGTTAGGTAACTTAAAGGGCCTATTTGTTACAAAAAAAAACTTAAATGGCCAACTTGTTACAAATAAATAACTTAAAGGTCCTCTGATATAATTTTGCCAATTTTTGGATTCAACACTAGCAGCATCCCTGTTTAATATCTTGGGACTGTTTTTTTGGACAAATAATATCTTGGGACTTGGGAGTAAGAGGACCACCATGTGTTTAGGACATTAATAGCTCCAACCAGATTGCATTTCTTTCATTTAATATGCGCTACTTCCATTTGCTAAGGAGTGCAATGTTGACTTCATTTAATATGTCCACTTCCATTTAGGCATTTACTCATAATTATAGTTATATTAATTGTGAAGAATGTATTTACAAAAGCAAAATTCTAGAGAACAAAAAATTTAATAGGTGAATTTTAGTCTACATTTTATCTAGTTAATGTTTTCTTATTTCACGTGTCATTTGATAAAGCATCGATCAATAGATTTGAGAGGGAATATTCAATATTGAGTGGGGCCGCCTTCCCTCCTGTTGAAAGATGGCGGTCTTTCTAGGGGTGTCAAATTGATCTATTTGTTCATTAAATATCCTGTCCGTCCATAACAAAATCCATCAAATCCGTCCGTTAAAAAATATATTAATGGATTGGATTGGATCCATCCGCTTGATTTGTGGATGGTAGTGATCCATCCATTAATTTTTTTAAATTTAATGGATTATCAATAAGTACAAAATCAGAATCCATTGGATATAAAAATATTTTTTTTACCAAAAAAATAGTTTTCAGTTTTTTTACGAAGACTTTTCAGTTTTTTTTTTTTTAAATTTCTAGGAATTGTTGTTTTTTTTTTAAATTCAGAAACAAAAAAGTAATATATATATATATATGAGCCACCACCACTGGCCGCCGTGGATCGCCGAAGAGCTGCTGTCGTCGTTGCTGCCAACAACCACCAGTCGTCGGAGTGTCGGCCACCGAAGCTCCGCCGTCGGCCGCCTTGTTGGCCACCGGAGCACCACCGAAGGTTGCTATTATATATACTATTTATTTATATATATATATATAAATATATATTATTTATAAATATAAAAGCTAATTTTCTGAAATCATAAAAAAAAGTTAAATTATGACTAATATATATATATATATATAAATTACGACTCAAAAGAATTTATTAATTTTTTTATGTTTTAAAAATATTAGTGGATGGATTTGATATCCATCCTATAAAAAATTGTTAATGGATGAATTTTGATGAATTTTTTTGTAATGAATGGATCAGATTGGATTTGTTTAGTACAATCCTAATGGATATAAATATTTAAATGGATTTCTCCAATCCATCCATTATAATCCAAATCCATATGCATCAATTATAATCCAAATTCATATCCATTCATTTTGAGACCCCTAAGTCTTTTCACCATGATAGTCTTTTTTTTTTGCAATCGTAGGAGACCTAGTTGCACAGTTTTTTTATAAGCAAAATTGAGACCTAGTTGCACATCTCCTAGAATTAGCTCCTACGAGAAGGCCTAGAAAATCGAAGGGGATGGACTCCATGCTTAAAACTTTTGAACTACAACTTTTGAAGAAACTAAATCGAAGTTAAATCAGAAATTAGACACATGCTTAAAAGTTAAAACTTCTCAAAATTGTTTTGATACTCCATACTAGATTCCCCCAATCACATAATAAGATTATATTCCATATTAACACTCTATAAGAAATTTAATGGTTCCCTATGTGTCTTTAAATTTTGAAATTACATAGGGCCCGTTTGGATGAGCTTATTTTTGAGCTTATGGAAAACAACTTATGGAGATAAATAAGTTTTTATGTTAACCCATAAGTTCTCAATAACAAAAGTTATATCTCCAGAAGTTGTTTTTTCATAAACTACGTTGACAAACTTATGAATAATACATAAAAGCTTATTTATTTGCATAAATTATTTTTCATAAGCTTAAAATAAGCTCTATCCAAACGGGCCCATAATCTCTATACATGTATAAGACCAAACAATTATTCATAGAGGGATGCAGTTAAAAAGAGAATAGCTCATTTTCTATTTAATTTACTGAAGTCAACACTTAATTTTAAGTGAGGGGGAAATAAAAAATTACTCAATAATTGATGAATAAATAAATGAATGGTCAGCTGCCCCTAATTAACTAGGAACAGATTCAACCTGTTCATACTATCCATCATTTCCTCCCAATGACTAAATGTAAGAAAGACTTTTTCTTTTGACATTAATGTATACTTTAGATTTGATTGTTTCAATCAATTTAATTTCAATGTCAAACCAATGACATTACCTAAGATTTTCCTATATTAATTTATGTAGCACGAGGTCACTCAGAATATTTTTATACACCTCTAACTTGCTATAAATACAACCCTCTTTCTAATGTCAAGACATAACTACCAACTCAAAATGGCTAACTCCAAAACTCTCTTTTCAACATTCTTCATTACCCTAACCATCACTTTCCCCATCTCCCTAGCTAGTTACTCCAAACCAATCTCCCCAACACAGCTAGGTTTCAAAGAAGAGAAACTAACTCATCTTCGCTTCTATTTTCACGACATAGTTTCCGGTCCAAACCCCACAATGGTCATATGTGCTGAGTCACCATTAAAAGACAAATCAAAATCTCCATTACCATTTGGATCTGTGGCAGTAGTGGAAAACCCACTAACAGAAGGGTCAGAATTTGACTCTAAACTAATTGGAAAAGCACAAGGTTTTTACTTATCCACATCCCAAGAAGCCGTGTATGACATTGAACTATTTATGGGGTTGACTTTTGTATTCACCGAAGGGGAATTTAATGGTAGCACTCTTAGTGTGTTGGGGCGCCACGCTATTTCTGCACCTTCTGGGGAGATTCCTATTGTTGGTGGAACTGGGGCTTTTCGATTTGCTCGTGGTTTTCTTCAAGATAAGATGCATCGTGTGGATCATAACACTGGAAATGCTGTTGTTGAATTTAATGTTTTTGTGTTTCATTATTCATCTGCTCCTTGGTCTCATGAGGGTTTTAATTCTGGAGTTGAATTCATGACAGATAGCTTACTTCACAAAATAAACATATAAGTTTAGCTTGTATATTAGTCTTATTATTAATTATTAAGATGTAATATGTACCACAATAACACATGTGCCTTATCATAGTTTATTATTATCTCACGTAATATTGTTTTCGAAATTGTATACTATGTTACATGGCTATTAAGCTCACAACAAGTTTCTGAGAACTACTAGACTGCAATAATGTTGGGTCCACCAGCTGCTGGCACTTTACATGGTTGACTAATTGAGTCACTCCAGCCATTGATTTAGTCAAACATGATGGTTGAAGCTGAAGTTGATTGGAAAGTCAATTAATAAGGTTGTTGGCACTAACACGTAATAAAGGCCGAAACGAAGAACGGAGGAAACACAAGACAAGAGACAAAAATATAGTGAGAGAAAAATAGAGAGTGCGAGTAAAATTTATGAGAGTGTGGGAAAAATACAAGTGGATATGTTAGATTGCAGGAGACACTATATTGTATTAGGTTCAAACCAAAATTAATTAAATAGATTATTTAATATTTTTATTACAATATATGAAAAATAAAAAACAAAAAAAAACATAATATTCATAATTTTACACCACAAAAAAATTAAATTGTTCATATTTATTTTTAAATTTTTTGATTTATTTTTTTCAATTTAATTATTAAAAAGGATAAAAAATATCTCATGTACCCGAAACCAACATCATTTATCGTTTTTTCTTCAAAATTCAACATACATACCATTTTTTAATAAAAAGTTGAAATTCGGTTTTCTATCTTGTTCTCGGTTTTTGGGCGGATTTCTGTCCAGTTCTTGGGTTATTGACCGTTTATCCAATTCAACTTCTGATTTTCATGACCGTAGTTTTCAGGTCCAACTGAACCGGACAGGGGTTCGATTCCCGGTCCAACCAGTCAAACTGCCCAATCCAATATTGACAAGCTTGATTCAATTATAACCGATAAACGAAAACTAATGGGTCAAATTACGACATAAGTTACAAAATGTAACATTATCTTTTAAAATCTCAGGCCACTTTGAATTAGAAAGGAAACAATCAGATGTGGTTTGTATTTATGTAATTCAAATTCTAAATTTTATATTAATGATTATTTTTATTAGATAAGCAGCAATTTCATTAACGGAGCAATAGGGGTGCTCGAACCCAAACAAATGAGATTACATATTGTTTAGGCACTGGAGAGGGTTTAACCCCCAAGACATAGTGGAGAAATTAGAATTACAACTTAACATGTAAATAAACCAACTCCACGTTAAACTCTTAATGCAAGAAAAAGTGGAATCTAAATTTGCCTCCTCATTCTTGAAAACGATATCGTTCCGGGACGTCCAATATAATAACTAAACATTCTCATTTCCTACAATAAATAGATGTTCTCAACTTCCTAATGTTATAACTTAGACTTAATTACACTTTGGTCCTTATATAATAACTCATTCAAAATTTTGATCTCTAAGGTCCCTGATTATTACTACATCCGTTCCTAATCTTTGGTATTTTTAATCTCTTATTTTTGTTTCAAAACAATAGTACTTTTAAAAAACCAGGGTATAATTCACCCAAATTTTCCAAATGTATCATTTATCACCTAATTTCTTGCCCATTCTCATTGCATTAGTCATCAATTGTATGTGGCATGCCATGTCATTTCCACCCAAAAATATTATTTTGTTCAATTAAAAATTCATGCAGTAGTGAAATGCGATGTGCTGCGTCATTTAAGTGAGGGCTAAATTACACCAGAGGTTCTTTAAGTTGTTTAATTGTAACAATTTGGTCTTTTAAGTTTTTTCCGTACCACTTAGGTCCTTTAAGTTATTTAATTGTAACAAGTAGGTCCTTTAAGTTTTTTCATACCATTTAGGTCTTTTAAGTTATTTAATTAAAAATTTTTTTATGAAAAATCACTTTTTTAATTAAAAAATCTTTTTTAGTGAGCTTGATTGTATTTGTTTCAGCTTTTTTTTTACCAAAGGAAACTTATATAATTTCATTCATAAGCAAAGTTGCAATACAAGGTGGAATACAATCAAAGACATGGGAGCTAGCTTGAAGTCTTCAGGCTCTCGCTAAGGTATGAGCCACAAGGTTCGCTTGCCGCCGGGTAAAACTAACCACATAGTTTTGTAAATTAGAAAGATGTTGCTGACATGCTTTTAAGATGGAACCATACTCGGTAATACAAGAAACAACTCCTCTAACGCCATCTACTACCACCGCTTTGCAATCAAGCTCGATGGTAATTCTTTGGACATTGAAATTTTGTAACCAAGTAATAGCCTCTAATAAACCCAAAGCTTCAGCCTCTTGAGGTTGAGGGGCACCATAGTACCAAACTCTCTTAGCTTTCACAAAAGCTCTATCCGCATCTCTAATGCAAAGATCAATCCCATACTTACCATCATCGAACAACGCGGCATCGACGTCGCACTTCCACTCACCCACTGCTGGCCGTGACCACGCAACAACGTCGTTGCTACAAGATGAGTGCGCTGCACTCGTGGTCGACATCTTCGACTTGCGCGCCTCTTGCCAACAAAATAGTAAATCCGATGCAACTTGAATCGACAGTTGGATTGACTTAATCACATTATCCCAGACTTTATCATTCCTTCTCTTCCATAAGCCCCAAATCATCAAAACAAAATAATTCCTAGAAGTTTCTGGGAGCAATTATAGAATCTCAAAGAAAGAGGATTTATAACTAACAGCATTATTGATTACCGACCTGATATCATGCCACAATCCGGATGCTCTCCATAACTCCTCTGCATGCGCGCACCGAAAGAAAAGGTGCAGTTCATCTTCATCCGCCCCTTCGCACATCGAACATGTCGCCGGGCAAGGAACGTGCCGCCGGCAAAGATTGTACCTGCAAGGCAAAACTCCTCTAGCAACACGCCAAAGATGTAGCTTGACCTTAGGAGGAACCTTCAATTTCCAGATTTGCATCCAGTTGCCATCCACCCAAAAGCTCGTAGTATCAATAATTTCATTCATTGCGAAATAGTAAGCCGACTTCACGGAATAATGACCATCGCGACTGCACTTCCAAATCAGCCTATCCTCCTCCTCCCTACACCGAAATCCCATCCCTAGAATACGGATCCTATCCTCTTCATTAAAAAGAATCTCAAGTAAGTGGGTGTGCCAGCTACCATCAATGGGATTGAAAAGATCACTTACTCTCAAGTCTTCATATCCAGGAACCACTACCGAAGAAACAAAAGAATTTGACCCTCCCCTTAACCACGGATCATGCCATATATTAATATTGGTACCTTCCCCAACTTTCCTCGAGCTCCATAATTAACCAACACCTGTGAAGCATGGATGCTACGCCAAACATAGCTGGGATTATGGCCCAAGCGAGCCCCCCAAGAAGTTCCCATTAGGAAAATATTTAGATTTGAAAACCCGAGTAACAATAGCATCTTTGTTGGTACATAAGCGCCAACCTTGCTTCCCTAGCATGGCTAAGTTGAAACCATAGAAATGTCGAAAGCCCATGCCTCCAACCTCCTTCCGCATTGTTAGCTTATCCCAATTAACCCAATTAATGCCTCTCAGGTTACCGCGATTAGTACCCCACCAAAAAGAATTGATCATGCGCTCCATCTCTTCTCCTAGTGTTTTAGGAAGGAGAAAGGTGGTCATGCAGTAAGCCGGGATAGATTGAGCCACAGATTTCACAAGGATCTCCCTGCCTGCTTTGGACAAATGTCTGCCTGACCATTGTTGAACTCTGCGCCATACTCTGTCTCTCAGATACCCAAACAGCTGCTTCTTGCTACGACCCACCATAGAAGGCAGGCCCAAGTATTTACCGGTTTAGGCAGGCCCAAGTATTTACCGGTTTCCAAACATTCAGAGACTCCAAGATTAGAGACAACACGCTCCTTAATGTCAGCACTTGTATTTCTGCTAAAATAGACTTCAGAGACTTGTATTTGTTTCAGCTTTTATGAAAAACCATTTTCCTAAAAAAAATTCTTAAAAAAATCATTTTTATTCTTAAAATGAGTATCTGTTTTGAGTAGCTTCTCACAAAACTCATTTTTAAAGGATAAATTTTTAAAATAAGTGATTTTCAGTATGTTACACAAACACAAAACGATTTCTTATTTTCTTAAAAAACTCTAAAAATTAATCTCTACATTATTTAATAACAAAATCACTTTTTTTTAATTCGTAACAAACAGGCAATGTTAGCTAAATAATGTGGCGAAGCATCTAATATTGGTCCATTTGGGGCAGCTGAAATTACAAATCAAGTTACTAAGAAGAACTCATCATTGGAGATTATGGTGACAGAGTCAAGAACAAATCATCTCTGGGAGAGATTACAGATTTTGCTCTGCAATTGGAGATAGAGCCAAAGAATGTAAAAGATGGTCTATTAGATGAAGGCTAGATTCTAAGATGCAAGATGAGCTTCTAAAGGAATGATGTGTGAGATCTAGTCTCCTTATTAGAAAACAAGCAAGCAATTGAAACTAACTGTGTGTTCATAAACAGGTAAGTTGAATGTTGCTGGTGCTGGAGCCCCCTAAACTGCCATACTTAAATTGCCATAACATGTCTTCAATGGCTCTTTTGATTTTTATTGTAACCTCATGGAGAAACAATTGCATTGTTGTGTTGCTACCAGTTATTGTGAACTTCGTGACTATTAGGGCGTCATATATATTTTTCCCTAAGGGTATGTTTGGGAGGGGGTTTTGCGAGGGGAAGGGAGGGGAGGGCTTGAAAAAGATTAGTCTATATTTTAATATGTATTTGAGATTTTAAAAAATTAAAAGAATAAGTTGATAGATATCAATATAACATTTCTAATCACACTTGATTCATGTTTAGAGACATTTTATGGCTTCCTCAATTCTACATTGAAAAATATGCCCTCCCCTCCCTTCCCCTCCTAAAACCCCCTCCCAAACATACCCTAAGACTAGTTTACATTTAGAGGACAACACAATAAAGCAAAACTTAAAAATGAGACTTTAAAAATTTGAGGCTTTTTTGGGTCTAATTAATTTTTATATTATTAAACAATACAAAAATAAATATTAAATGAATTCATGGGATTGACTAATTTTGTTGATAAATTAAATAGTAAAAATAGTGAGTGAAATTTGTAAGGAACTGGTAGAGCAAATTGGTAACAGAATACAGAATCCATTACTTTCATTGATTGTGCAATGTGTATTACAATGGTATTTTTATCAGTATACACTAACTGCTTACAATGCTACTGTAGTTAGTTTGCTAAACAGAATTACAACCAACTCTTAATGACAGTTATAACACAATTACAACAGAAACAAAGTGAACTAACAAGCTACTTAGCTATCATTGTCTCTCCTAATCTGTGACTATTAACAACAGTACAGATTATTACTACATGATTGATTTTCCATCATAGTCATGCCCAATTTTCCCCTTAGTCTAGCAAATGGCTCAAGCTTAAGAGGTTTGGTCATGATATCTGCAACCTGATCAGCAGTGTTGCAGTACACCAGTTCTATTACTTCTTCCTTGCACCAATCCCTTAAGAAATGAAACCTTATGTCAATGCCTTTGACAATTTGATAGTTGAATTGTTGTCACAATAGACCATTGTAGCTCCAATTTGTTCAGTTCCCAACCTGTCCAAGATCCTCCTCAACTAGATACCTCGACAAGCACAAGCCTCAGCAGCTATGAATTCTGCTTCCGTTGTGGATAGAGTAACTACAGACTACTTCTTGGAGGACCAGCTCACAGCAGCAGAGCTCAATATGAATACATATCGGGATGTACTTCTTATATCATCAGTGTCACCGACATAGTCATTGCCGGTGAAACCAACTAGTTCACTCTTGCTCAGTCCTGCTCCTTCCTGCTTTCCGTACAGAATTCCCAGATCAGTTGTTCCCTTGACATAGCACAAAATTCTCTTTACAACCACCATATGAGTCTCAATTGGCCTCTCCATGTATCTACTTGTCAAACACACTGCATACATCAAGGCAAGCCTTGTTGCAGTGAGATACATCAGACTACACAATGACATCAACAGCTCTACCATTTTCATCTCTTGACACTTTATTTCCAGACACAATAGGATTTGTCACCACATTACTATTCTCCCTGGCAAAACGTTCCAACACTTGTAGAAAAAATATATCTGAATAATATTTCAATTGTGTATTGAGTACAAGTACCAATGCATTTAAATAGGCTATTCTAAATGTAAACCTAACGGACATGATAAATGGGCCGGATAAATATTTACAACTTAATCTACTATTTACAACACTCCTCCTCAAGCTGGTGAATTGATATCTATCATTCTCAGCTTGATTGTAAGTTGATTGAAACGTTCTATTGGCAAGCCCTTTGTTAACACATCTGCCATTTGGTGTTCAGAAGGCTCGAAGGATCTAGGATAGGCTCTGATACCGTGTAGAAAAAATATATCTGAATAATATTTCAATTTAGTATTGAGTACAAGTACTAATGCATTTAAATAGACTATTCTAAATGTAAACCTAATGAGCTTGATAAATGGGCCGGATGAATATTTACAACTTAATCTACTATTTACAACACTTCTCTAGCACATTTTTGCTCAGAAATGAAGATTCTAGCAGCTGTTTGACTCACCTCTACTCCAAAAGAATTTCATCTTTCCAAGATCACTCATTTCAAATTCTTGTTTCATATATTCCTTAAACTCAGACACACATCTACTCACCATTCCTTGTGCATTAATTAAATTCATAATAGTCCTATTCCTTCTCTCTGATATTCATAATAGTCCTATTCCTTCTTAGAGACCTCTTTTATTCCTTCATTACCACAAAATGCATTAAATTCTGTTGACTTGAACTCTCCACCTCTATCAGTCCTAACACATTTAATGATCTCACCAGACTCCTTTTCAACCATGACTCCTTTTCAACCATGACTATTTTGAAAATCTCTGAAGTCGTCAATAAAGATTATAAAGTACCTTTTATTGCTGTTGGATTCAGGGGTAATTGGTCCACAAATGTCAGAATGGACAAGCTCCAACACCTTAGATGCTCTCCATGTGTTCTCCTTTGAAAACACCTCCCTATGTTGTTTGCCTATTTGACAATTGTTGCGTAAAAACGTGATAGTGCAAGTATACACTGTCAACAAGTAATAAAGTGAAAGTAAAGTTCGTTCCCACGAGGATTAGCACTTAATCAAAGCTTAATTTAATCAACAAATTAGTGATGGTAAAAATAAAGTAAATGACACAAATATTTTGTAACATGCAACAATATTAAACAGTATCAAGGTAAATAAGATCAGATGATTGGAACAAGTTAAGATGCATTCACTTCCAGTAATTCCATTAAAGTGCACAAAATGTTATGTTAAGTGCTGCAGCACTAGGTGCTGCCGCAATTGCGTATTTTCTCAAATACTAGACACTAGGTTTTTTTCCCACAAGTTTATCTCTAGACCTGAAAGGAGTATTATCCTAGGCTGCTGAAGCACCCGCAGTGTTCACCTCATGGCTTATGCCTCCCCTATCTCTAGGGTTAAGACAAGGAACACTAATATCTCTATTATGCAACATACCATGCTATCTTGTGAGATAAATTTACAAACCATCTCTGAATATAAATGCTACTTAGATTAGACGGCCAATCCTAATCTAAGATGGAAATATTAAAAGCATACAAGATAAAGTACTCAACACTTAAACATAAACATTAATAGCACAATAAATCCATTACATTCAGTTAAGCATCCCAACTACAAAGATTTGGCTCATGTTGAGCTTTGACAACAAAGAAACTAACTTAAACATTAAGATAAATGAAGAAGTCATACTAAATCCCGAGGAGAGAGTTTACACTACACTCTTGAACGAAGGAATAGCTTCAGTGAATATCAACGAAGCAAACCCAGCTCTCCAATGCAGCTTCTTCCACGAAATGAAGCTTTAGTGTTGCTGTAGCAATCGGAATCCAGCAATTGATCTTTTGGTAACTTGGAGAAGGCATGAAGCTTGAAGCTATCTCTATAACTCAATTCCGGCTTAACCTAATTCTGGGAATGTGGTCCTTTATATAAAGGAGGCTAGGGATGAGAGGCAACCCTAATTTGGGAGGCGCCTTTTGTCCTTTAATGAGGGCAAAAGGTCCTTTTTGCCCAAATCCCTAGGTCATCAGCGAATATTCCATGATTGACACGCAAACCCACGCCTACTGATCCTTGATAGCTGTCCTTTCCTCAATTTCCGTGTTTCCTATTGCTTTCTCTCACATGCTGCGCAATTTGGTATTGCTGCCACAATAGGTGCTGCAGCAATTAAACAAACACATTAAACCACAATTGGGCACCAAAGTGCCAATTATCACAAGTTCAAGCGTACACCTTAAGCTACTCTAAACTAACATATTTACAACATTAATCACTATATTGCTTGAGAATTAACAATGATTTAAGCTTGAAATAAGAGGTAATAACAATCATATTTAATTGTTATCAACAATCATCACAAGTCTTAGATGATTCTGGCAGTTTAGGCAATCCTCTGACCATGTCCCTTTGAACCAGAGTTTTTAAGCCTTTTTGACTTAAATGCCCAAACCTACAATGCCAAGTGAGATAGATCACTCTGCTCAACATTTAAACAAGAAACAGCCAGAGGAATTATATGACCTGTAATGATAAACATGTGGTTTCTGGTCATTATGCTGGTGATAATGAGCCCCTTCTCTTTGTGAAACACTTTGCATTTGTAGTCCTAAAAAACCACTTTCAAATGCCCCTTCTGAAGTTGTCCAATGCTTAACAAATTTTTTCTCAGATCTGGTATATAGTAAACATCCGTGACAACTTGTGCCACAGCATCTTAGCAAGGAACCATAATCAGAGTCCATTTGATGTCAGATGAAACAAAGGTGATTAATTATATTTAGTGTCCTTTTAAATACTGATAGATATTTACTGTAAGGATATTAGGCCAAAGTAATAGAACCTGATGAAATAAGGGTTATATATTATCATGCTTCGAACTTGAGCTCCTGTAAGGATATTAGGCCTAAGTAATAGAACCTGATGAAACAAGGATTATATATTATCATGCTTCGAACTTGAGCTCCTCCAGCTGAGAATATGAGTCACCCAAGCCTTCTTTGCAAAATACAGTACCTCCTGCAGGAAAACATAAGTCAAAAAATACATGGGACATAGACAAGCACCTTGCATATATGTGTGTGTGTGTGTATATATATTAACTATATTCAATCATGAAGAGTACACGTCACCTGTCCATATCACTTGCAATAGACAAGCACCTTGCATATATGTAGTATTATAGTGCCATCCTGGGCTGTAGGAGTTGTAAGAACAACAGTTTTACATCCAGCAACTTGTGTGACTGTTATAAAAAACACAGATCTACGAAATCTAAAATGATGAAAACATCAATAACCAAGATTCCCCTATTGGAGGGTGAGCAATACCAAGAGCTGATCAATATCAATTCAATTTACAACTGAAAGTATCAGACTTTTCAAGGTAATATAGCAGTTCTTTCTGGAACATAAACACCCACATAATTTATCAGCAACTCGTGTTATACTTCATGACATATCAGAAAACTCAAAATAGTCAGTCACACGAATACTAGATATTATATCATTGTAGAACAATCAGCAGACATCTTAACGAAAGAACTACCTGAGAAACCCTTTGAAAAACATACGAGTGTTCAACAATGCGAGTGTCAGAATGTCATATGGAGGATACCCTCTGAGATTTTTCTATAATCAAGTCGGATTCTATACTTATCTGTATTCACATCTTCCACCTAATCAGAAATTGTCACTAAACAGTGAGCCAAAGAAGTTGCAGGGAAAATGACTTATCTAATAACAAAGCGCTCTGACCTTGGGAATTTGTAAACATACTCACGCTTGCTTCCATTCCAGTCACTGCATTGCATTAGATAGAACAAGAAGCTGACAGTAGCAATAGCAATATCACAGGTAAGGTAAATCAATTACACATATCGTAATATTTGATAAACCTGCAAGGACACAGATGATATCAGAGTTTTAGGATTGAAAAGCTACAAAAATAATACATGAATTAGAAGAAAAAACTATGTATTATAGGGAGTTCGCACACCTGATTCAATCTCATAAACACAGACTTGAATCATGAGGGAGTAACTGATTGAACTTGTAACAATTGAGAGCCTTTTTGGTTTTGTACAAAGGAAGTAACTGATTGAACTTTTAAGAATTGAGATACACGGTCACTACAATCATTGAAAAGTAACTCTCTGTGAGGAACAAAGGAGAAGAATTTCTACCTGGGGGCAGATAATGAATATTCAAGCAATCCAGAATTATCTGAAGTCACTTTCCTGGAGTCCCTGGTTCTGTTAAAATTAAAACACAACAAATTAAGAGTGAAGCACTCCAAAACACAACATTTGAGACAAACATCACATGATTCTGCACATAACAGGGAGCTGCAATATAGAGTTAAGAGAAAAGAACACCTGTGGGTCAAGTCGTTTCTAAATTGGAGTAAGGATGTTGAAACTTGAAAGTGGTGAATGAAACACATGAAGGGGTCTTTAATATCCACCTCAGCAGTTGATGACAAACACCCATGTATGCTAATTCGGAAAAGTTCTCCACCCACTTCTGTTTTATTATTAGAAGAATTGTTACCTCTTCTCAAATAGAACTAAGAACCTGCAGCAGCTACTACCTGATTTGAATTCCATTCAATATTATCAATATCTCAAATTAGTGACCATCATCAGAATCCTGACACATGTATTTGGTAGTTTCATTTGGTTCTTTTTAAACTATTTCCTTCATAACCAGGCTGCTAGAGATTACTTTTGTTACTTCAGCACAACATTAATTTTTAACTTGCCTGAAGCAACACAAAGATGCAATACACACATCATGCTTTAACTTCAACTCTCTGAGTATGTTTAACTTGTGTATCTGTTTTAGTGCCTGATTATTTCCTGAGTTATATAGTTAAAGAATCATGTAACAATAAAATTAAATATATACTGAATACTGAATTTATCAAAGACCAGCTCACTAATACGTTTACAAATAACGTTTTCTCCCTTTGCTGCGCACTCTTCTGATTACAATAAAAGTACTTTTACCAAGCTGCATTTTTTTAGCTGTTTTTAGGCACAAAACCATTGCATTAAGGGTAAAGATTTGTACTTAAATTTTATTCATTAAAAAACTGCATTTAGGGTCATGAACTCTTGTGCATAGCATCCCAATTCCATGATACCAATAGCGAATTCCTACAGCAAATCACATTATTCATAAAGAATTTATCTTGCTATTGAATTTCCACTCATCCATACGTAGCAACCCAATTTCAGACAATGAATATGCCATCCGCATATTGCAAGCTTCCATTTTTAGGGTCCGAATCAGCCTTCAAGACATAAACGCAACAAGTCTATACTTTTCTCAACAGCCAATCTATACTCCAACCAAACAGAAAACAATCGATAGGATTACATAACTGAATAAAGTTTGTATTAGTGGTATTTTTTATCAAGCACTGGGTGGAAGATGCAGAAATCAGAAGGGAAAAAAGTGTTACATCAGAGATTGGATTTGGTTTTCCATGAAAACCAAATAAATGATATTATTCAGATAAGTAAAAGAAACAAACAAATAAAAAACAGACAGCCATGTCAATAGCACTAGTAGTCTAGTACATCTCATAACATAAATATTTTATTTAATAACAATGAGATGAATAAGAAGGTAATCATATATCAGTCAATACCTTCTTCCAAAGACCATCATTGAGATAATGCAAGTTGTCGACCTTGATTCCCTTGTTGATTGCCTTTCTGAAACCGTGAAAGTTGTTTTACCTCTTAGTACAACAATCAACCAGCGAAGATGAAACTAGGCAAGCCATAATAACATCTCTCTATTTCTGCATTCGCCCTAAGTTTTATGTGGTTGCACCCCCACCTAGACAAGTAGGCCCGCCTCTGATTGCATGAGAAGTTGTGGCCTGATAATGAGATATGATATAGTAAATTACTTATGTCAAATTTTCTCTTGATTGTTCATCAACTTCAATCAACATTCTTTTCCAATCAGAAGATGTGGTGACACAAGTTTCTTACGTGTCTTTTGCTGACATTTTTGTAAAGTCGATGGCAAGGGCAAGCTGTTTTCCTTCAGCCATGATGGCTTGAAATCAGAAAAATACATAATATGTCATATCAATCTACAAGGAGATGCACGACCATGACAGTACCACAGGAAAATCAATCTGCAAAACATAATGACAGCACCATAGGACATCCTGCCCACACTTCCATATCAAGATTCTCAATACAAGGAAACTGAAGAAAGGTTTTTGGGGTAAAATAATGCCAGCATAAGATATATAATATCAAGATTAAAAGGTTTTCGGAGTGGTATAGGAGGAAACTGAAGAATTTTTTTTCAATTCTCAAGGGTTCATAGGAATCTAACAAGCAAGTATCAGATCACCAATAGATGAAGAACCATGTATTCTATCTTGTTCAGGATAACTAGCAAAACTATTAGATGCAATTCCAAACATCCTATTGATCCTACCACTCAGTAAGTCAACAGTATAAGTTGAAAATTTCATTATAAGTTGGAGACTTGATCTGGATCTGAAACACGTCAACATTATATGCATAAAATGAGTCAATAAATCATATCAATGAAGAAGTTACTAACTCCTCACTGTAATAAAACTTAACTCACATCACTATGCTCGAGACAAAGATGCCAAATAAGTAGAAATGACAGGCCTAATCGCCTCTGTGTCATTTCAATCACACCAATTAGAAATTTGATTTTCTTCAACCTCATAGGCTTTGGTATGAACAATACAACCGATAAAGAATTAGAATTCAACTAAGAAACATTTTTTTATGCTCTATCATATACAATCATTGGTTAACAGCAACACCATCAAAGTACTTAGTCCATGGTTGGCGCGTATTAATAGATAGACTTCCAACCCGTGTGTCGCTACAACGAAGAGGAATCCTTGCGGGATCCAACTCTATCTGCTGCGCATTCTGCCAGCAGCAAGAGGAGGATGTCTCCCACCTGTTTTGCAGCTGTGAAACAGCGAAACAAGTGTGGAGGAAGGTGTTGGATTGGCTTCGCGTGGAGAAGAAGGAATGTTGCAGCGCTTGGGGTCATCTATTAAGGCATCGAATTTTGCTGGGAGGAAAGAGGAATAGAAGAATCAGATTTTTATTTTGGACGGCAATCGTGTGGGACATTTGGATCAATAGAAACCGAATAATATTTAGAGGAGGGGCGCCAAATGTAGAACAAATGTGTAATCATGTAAAAGGCCTATCATGGGGGTGGGTAGCTCATAAAATGGGAGATCAAAGTGTAACAGATTTTGAGGATTGGAACCAAGATCCAATTCCGCTTTTGAACCGATTATGAAACTTTGTAATCGGGTTGAGGCACCCCTAGTGCCTCCATAATTGAATCTTTGACTTATCGAAAAAAAATATACAATCATTGGTTGAGCTATCTCACATCCAAATTCAGTCACACTATTATACATTTAAGACTGTTGTACATTTAAGAGTCTTTAAGGCTCAAATATACCTTCCCAACTCTACACTATGAATAAAAATTCATATTGCAATTGCATTTAAGGGCAATCAGGGCTCAAAAATACCATCATCGAGACTTAAATCTCAATAATCACATCCAATGTCAACTAGGCACAATACCATTGCATTAAAGGTCATCAAGATTTGTATTTCAAGTTATGAATAAGTATTCATATAAAAGCTACATCTAGGTCAATATTTTTTGTCCTTAGCATCCTAATCTGAAAATACCAATAACAAATTCACAAAAGAAGTCACATTCTAGGTAAGAGTTCATCTTGTTAATAAAATTATGAACAGAACTTAAATCTCAATTTTCACAACCAAAGGGATGTGATGCACAATACCATCATCATGTTGTCAAGGCATTAAGGGTCATCAAAATTTGCAACTGAGGTTATGAACAAATATACATATTCATATAAAAGTTACAACTAGGGTCGTGATTTTTTGTGCATCGCATCCCAATTTCAAAATGCCAATAACGATTTTCCACGGCCAATATCATATTCTCAGTAAATAATTGATCTTGCTATTAAATTTCCAGTCCACTTGACATAGCAACCTGATTTCCCATAATGAATAAGGGGCCGAATACAGCAACAACCAATTTCCAATGATGAATAAGGCATGCGAATAAGACATTCAAATATAGCAACCGTTTTCAAGGGCCCAAATCAGCCTTCTAGGCTTGAACAATATTCATATAGAAGCTGCATCTAGGGTCATGAATTGAATTTTTGTGCATAGTGTTCCGATTCCACAATTCAAACAACAAATTCCCAAAGCAAATATCATATTATCAATAAATAATTGATCTTGCTATTAAATTTCCAATCATCGAAACATAGCAACCCGATTTCAAACAATGAGTAAGGCATCCGAATATAGTGACAGATAATTTTTTAGGGTCCAAATAAGCCTTCTAGCTTGAATAATATAATATATATAATATTCATATAAAAGCGTGTCAAGGGTCATGAATTCTTGTGAGTAGCATCCCGATTTCACAGTACCAACAACGAATTCCCACGGCAAGTATCATATTCTCAATAAGAATTGATCTTGCTATTAAATTTCTCGTCATCAAGACATAGCAAACCAGATTTTCAACAATGAATAAGGCATCCCAATTTCCGACAACGAATAAGGCATCCGAATATAGCAACTCACAATGAATAAGGCATCCCGATTTCCGACAACGAATAAGGCATGCGAATATAGCCACCGACAATGAATAAGGCATCCCGATTTCCGACAATGAATAAGGCATCCGAATATAGCCACCGACAATGAATAAGGCATCCAAGTATAGCAACCGACAATGAATAAGGCATAGCAACCGACAATGAATAAGGCATCCCGATTTCGACAATAAATAAGGCATCCCGATTTCGACAATAAATAAGGCATCCGAATAGCAAAAGTTAAGTTTTTAAGGCTTGAATAATTTAACAATACCAATAACGAATTCCTGCAGCATATAACATATTCTCAATAAAGAACTGATCTTGCTATTAAATTTCTAGTCATCGAAACATAGCAACCTGATTTCTGACAATAAATAAGGCATCAGTAAATAGCAACAGTTCACTTTGAAGTCTAAATCAGCCTTCTAAGCATGATTGAATAATCAAGATTCGTCTTCTTGAATGATCAAGAATGAGATTTCAATGTTGCAAACAAAACACTGTCCAAAACAATCAGTGCCAAAACACCGTGTGTTTGCTTCGAGAAAGACAAAATTCCAGTGAAATCGAAAATATGAAGAACGAAAAACGGAAAGGGAGAGATGTAGCGGTCAATTACCAACGAGCTACGATGCTAAACTTGAGAGAACCGCGAATTCATTCTGCCGCCTTCAAGTTTTTGTCGTCTCTCTCCTCCGAATTGAATCCACCAAAGACAGCAGAAACTTGAAGGTAGCAGAAGCAATACACAGGACTCTGATATGTACATCACATTTGAACACCATTCGATTGCAGACTCACTTGATTTTATGGTAGATAGCCTGCATCAGATTCTTGTACCCTTCTTCTCCAACGAAATTAGGGTTTTTCATGGTGGTCGGGTTCCTCTCACCGGAAAGCTCTACGCCGGAAGTAACCGTGGAACCAACGAACGGAGTCGAACCCACCGCCAAGTTTACGATCTTTTCCTGATTCTGCGAGTTTATAGGTGGAAGTGAGAAATTGTGACCTTGCGTCAATTCTTGTTCCCACCAACAGTTCAGATATTATTTATAAGGAGTTTTTTATGTTACCGTTGCGTTATCCAGTGCTCCACGTATTTTGCCTTGCTGTATCACTGTATGCCTTATGGAGTGATAGCTGGTGGGCCCTTATATTATTTTTTTTTTCCTTTTTTTTACCCCCACCATCTTCCAAAATACCCCCACGTATCTTGCGAAAAGACCAAAATACCCTTCACAAAATTTAAAAAACTCTAACATATGTCAAGCTCAAAAAAAAATTGGAAATCGGATATAGGTAAATCCGAATTTCCCATAAAAATTTTAAAAAATTAAAATCGTATATAGGTATATACGATTTTCCCCTAAAAATTTAAAAAAATTAAAATCGTATGTATCTAAGGTGGGGGTATATACTATCGTTTACTATTTTTTATTAATTCCTTAAAAGCGACTTCTTGCAGGACTGCGGGGCTCAAAATCCCAAATTCCATCGTTTGCTATTTTTTATTAATTCTTTTAATCTTTCATAGTCTCAAAAAAATCTAAAAAAATTTGCATAGCATTATTTTGGTTTTATTAGATTTTTAGTGGTATTTTTATAATTTTTTAATTAGTTTTGACTCTTTAACGGATTTTTAGTGGTGTTTTTAAATAAATCAATACAAATCGTATATACCCCCACCCATAGGTATATACGATTTGTTTTTTAAAATCTAATCGTATTTAATAACATTTACGTATATACGATTTAAATTTTTCAAAGTCGTATATATCTAAGGGTGAAATATATAAGATTGTGTCCAATTTTTTTAGGGGTATTTTCGTCGAAAAAATCTTATAGAGGTATATGGGAAGATGGTGGGGGTACCAAAAAAAAAACCCTTTTTCTTGGTGGTCTCTTATTTAGGCTGTTTAGTTTTGTCGGCCTTAGGGCTTTCTACCTTGCCAATTCATCCTTGGTTTTTTTTTATATACCCCCACCCCACCCCTTCACCCTATACCTCCACATAATTTGATAAACGCAAAATACCCTCCACTTAAAAAATTCGCTCAGATTTATCTAATAAGAGATAAGTCTGCTTTTTGTTTTTTCCCCAAAAATGGAATTATTAGATAAATCCGTTTTTCAAAAAATAACAAAACGGATTTACCTCAGGTGGGGGTTAAATCCGTTTTGTAGTTTTTAAACGTGGATTTAACTATTTATTAGATAAATCCGCTTTGAAAAAATTTAAAGCGGATTTATCTAATAAATAGGTAAATCTGTTTTGTAAAATAATTAATAAATAAAAGTGATAAATCAGTTAAAAATTAAAAAAAAATAGAAAATAAAATAGATATGAATATCAACAGTCTTTTGGTTCTATTTAGTGTGTAGTTCGTCGGGTGAATAATTAGGCTAAAAATTTGGTTTTCAAGCAACCTACTCGGATTGTAATCAAACCACAGCCATTAAATTCGAAAAAAATTAGGGATCAAGACTCCCGAGAAGGGACTTCTTTCGAGATAAAGGGGCTCAAAATCTCAAATTTCATCGTTTATTATTTTTTATTAATTTTTTTAATTTTTCATAATCTCCAAAAAAATCTATTTTTTTTTCATATCCTTATTTTGGTTTTATTAGATTTTTAGTGGTGTTTTTATAATTTTTAGATTAGTTTTGACTCTTTAACGGATTTTTAGTAGAGTTTTTATAACTTTTTTAAAAAAGTAAAATAAAAAACAATTATTTTTAATACAAAAAGCAGATTTACCTATTTATTAGATAAATCCGCTTTGAAATTTTCAAAGCGGATTTATCTAATAAATAGGTGAATCCGCTTTGTAAAATAACAAAAACGGATTTAACCCCACCTGAGGTAAATCCGCTTTTAAAAATAACAAAAATGGATTTACCTAATAAAAGATAAATTCGTTTTTGTTTTCTTCCAAAACGGATTGAGAGAGAGAGAGAGAGAGGGGGGAATGAGATAGAAGAGAAAGAGAGAGAAGAATAAAATAAGTGAGAGAGAGAAAATTATTGAGTATGAAATGAAAATAATATTTTAGTATTTTTTTGGGTTATCAGAAAGTTGCTCATTAGTTTTGTGAGAGACAAAAATTTAGGTTTTTGTTGAGTATCATGAGAAGTTTCAAAATCAAGCATGATACAATTGGAGTTGCCGAGTCTCCTAATTTTTAACAAATCAAATGCATCCATAATATAGACTTGGTAAATCTATTATTCAATAAATCTAAAACACAAAATTTTTCTTATAATAAGGACCCATACCTTTATGGTGATAACTAAGGTACCTATCAAATAAAGTTTGGTACTACATCCAAAGTGTGTCAATAATGCAATTTTAAGACTAACACGGTATAGTTTTTTAGGGCATGGTTGTGAGCAATGATAAGAATAAATCTCTCGAGTGGAGTTAAGGATAATGAAGAGAAAACATGCAGCAGTTGCACAATCAATGATGACCAAACATCAGAAATTAGGAAATAAGAAAAGAGAATTATAATTCAAATTGTAGTTGGAGTAATACTATAATTTTTAAAAACTAAGAACGAATAAATGAAAAATGAGTAGTAAAATAGTGTTACAAAGAAAATTTGCACTCAACTTTTTAATCGGGTACATAAGTATTTGCCTATTTTCTTTACTAAAAAATGCGCAAAACATCTACCACAACATTGCAATAGCCTACTAGCCTCCGGCGGCTTTGTGAACTGCAGGTCGTTGAAACATGAAAGGAGGAGTCTTGACTATTGACCGGCTGCTATTATTGAGTGCAATAAGAGACAAAAAAACCAAGCTTGCTTAAGTATTATAAATAGACATTTTCTTAGTATTCGCTAATAACAAGACAATACCATTTTCTTAGTTTCATTCGAATCCACCCACCATGGCAAAATCCACAGCTTCCATAACCTTCTTCATCTCCCTTACCCTTTCTTTCCTCTTCATCTCCCTTGCCACTGCCTCATACTATCAAAGCGTAACCCCAACAATGTTAGGTTTCCAAGAAGAGAAGTTAACTCACCTTCACTTCTACTTCCACGACATAGTAACAGGCCCAAACCCAAGCATGGTGATAGTAGCAGAGCCCAACGGCAAGATGAAAGATGCACTGCCCTTCGGTACAGTGGTGGCTATGGATGATCCGTTGACTGTTGGACCAGAACGTGACTCAAAAATCATTGGAATGGCACAAGGAATTTACACTTCTATATCACAGGAAGAGATGGGGCTTATGATGGTTATGACTATGGCTTTTTCTGAAGGTGAGTTTAATGGGAGTACACTTAGTATTCTTGGAAGGAATATGATTATGCGATATCCTGTTAGGGAACTTGCCATTGTTGGTGGTACTGGAGCTTTTCGATTTGCACGTGGGTATGCTCAAGGAAAGTTTCATTCCGTTGATTTTACTAAAGGAGACGCCGTTGTGGAATATGATCTATTCGTGTATCATTATTAGTTGAGCAGTCCATTACCTTGGAGTTTCCTTACAAGATTCTATTTTGAATAATTGTAATTTGTAAGTTTATCCTATTATATTTTTTGAAGATAATTGCTAATCGTTATCTTGTAATGATTGAATTAAAAAAATGTTACACCATTGTCCTATTTAACACTAACATTGTTAACGGACTGATTATGTAGCTGCTATATATTGGGATGATGTGTTTGTTACTGGCATTGTAGACTCTCTATTTTTTTTAATTCAAAAAAAAAAACACGTCACCATCTTTCCCAATTTTCTTCTCCATCGCTGAACCCTCTCCTCCACTCTCTTCTCTTTGACCATCCAACCCTTCCATACCTTCGATTTAAACCAGATAAATCGTTTCACTAATTATTTCTGTTTACAATTCTTCGATTTAAACAGTGTTCTGAAATCGTTCTGAAGAAGATAATGAAATTTTTGGTTTTTTTTTTAAATTTTTTTTTCATGATATTTAATTAAAAAATTATATAATTAGTGAAATTATCCTAGGTGGCATGCTAATTCAGTGATCAAATAGTCAAACAAGAGGCTGTTTAACAGTGTTAGCGTTAAAACGTCAAATAAGACAACAATGCAATGTTTTTTAAAATTAAGGGACATATTCGTTACCACGAAAACATAAGAGACCTAATCGAAAACATAAAATAAGTTAAGGGACCCAAATAGTATTTTTCATTTACTTTAATAAATTTTCCAAACTTAATTTATGTGTAAATTATTAAACCATTGAAAACAACTTATTGAATAAGTGTTTAATTAAAAATTATCTGAGTCTTAAGTTTTTTGACTTAACGGCCACTTGTGTTTCTTCGCCCTTGTTTTAATTTTTTTTCTTTTGGTATGGACCTTTTGTTTGTACTTTTTCCTAATGTTATTGTCATGTGTCATGCCATTTGTTTATTGCTTCACTTGTTGCTAATTTCTTAAACTTTTTTCCTTGTGCCGGATCCTCTTATACCCCATTTCGAAATAAATAATGTTTACTTTTATTGTTGAAAAATAATGAAAATCCATGCATATACGGAGAGCTTACATCATGACATTAACACATAAGTAATATAAATACTAAACTTATGTAATGAATAATAAGTAAGAAATTAAGAAGTTGTAAGAATTTAGAAAATCAAATATAAGTATATGAGGGTATGTATGGTACTTATCTCTTGAAGTTATCCATGATCTTCAATCACTTTGAAGCCAATGACATATAATAGAATGAGTTGAGAAAAGCTAGAGATAATTTACAATATCAATGAAGTAAATATATAAGTTTCCATTGTGCAAAAAAAATAAGACAACAAAATTAAAGTACACCTCCACGGGATAGAATTTAATGGCAGCAATAATAAGTAACAAAGACACCCAACTTTAACATGAAAAACTTCATAAAATAATGGGTACACTAAGTCTTCCTAACACTAGGGAACAACAAAGCATCAAACAACCATCAACAACAATGCTGGAAATTATTAACAAATTAAACTCAATAACATCCAACGGTAGGTACACATCCTAGCTAGGAAGAAGGTACGCAAAACTACTAATAAAGTATAGGATTAAATATGTTTATGGTCATCCACGTTTTTTTCATCAATTTTAATTAGTCTCTCATAATTTTTAATAGTGCCTTTTTGGAACTTTTAAGCGTTTTTTTAAAATTCATTAGGGACTAAAACTAATGAAAAAAACCTTGCAGACAAAAATTTAAATTTTATAAGAATCACAAACATATTTGATCCTAAAACATATCAAAATGATAAGCGAACAACATATTAAAATTTCGGCTAAATACCACTTTTGGTCATTTATCTTTACACGAAGTTTCACTTTCGTCCTTTATATTTTTTTGGGTCCGTTTTGGTCCTTTATCTTTCATTTTCGTTTCATTTTGGTCCCTGCCGTTAGTTTTTGTTAACGGACGCCACGCTGGCAGTTAAATGCTGACGTGGCGTCTTAAATTCATTAAATGACGTGGCAAAATAAGTATTATTTAATTCCAACAGATTTACACATAAGCAATTTCGTTTTTGAATTTTTAAAAAAACAAAACATAAATAAACAAATAGCTAAACACTTTAAATGAAACTAAAAATCTTAGAATCAAAAGGAAATCTGGAAAAATTGAAGAACAGTTAAGAACATCATCCCCTTCAAAACCCCATCTTCATCTTCTCCATCACATCACCCCCATTTGAGCAGGTAAACCCTAAATTAAAAAGCGTCATCTTCATCTTCTTCCCCACTAAGTCAATGGTATCTTCCAATTTGAAGAGCTACTCATCATTTGGTCCATCTCGTCAACCTTCCCATTAATGGGTTGTTCAAACTGTGAAGAAAGAAACCCCAAACAAAAGACGGAAGTTCTGGGGCTGTAGGTATTTCGTGGTAACATTAATGGTGGTTGGACCCTCTATTCCGCCATTGTTGCAGATCTGAGTTCCAGATCTGGGATTTCTGCTAAAGCTCGTGTTGTTTCGTTTTAGTCCTCTATGTTTTTGTTTGGTTTCATTTTGGTCCCTCTCATTATTTATGTTGTTTCAATTTGGTCCCTCTCAATTTCTTTTAAACATCCATCTTGATGTTGTATTTTGGATGTGGATGTTTAGTCCAATTTTTGTTGTTTAATTGGATGGATGTTGTTTATTAATAGCCAATAGACACATGCTGACAACGCATATTTGGTCACTTTTGATTGACATTAAATTGGTATGGTACGTTTCATTTTGGTCCTTCATGTTTATTATTTGGTTTCAATCTAGTCCTCTATCTTTTTTAATAGTTTCACTTTGGTCCCTCATTATCCCTCATTTTTAACTACTATATAAAGCAATAATGTCCTATAGGTGTCGAGATTTGAAACACAAATTACACAGATTTGGAACACAACTTACACATATTTGAAACACAACTTACACGGAATTCAAAATATTGTTCTAAACGAAATTGAAACACAACTTTGAATTCAAACACAAGCTACCACCTAACTACTGGCTAAAGTTACACCATTACACAAATTTTCTAGGTTTGACAATAAGCATTACACAAGCTACTAGTTAAACTCAGAATTGCATATTCAAAAGACACTGAGAGAGACCAAATTGAAACAAAATAGATAATGAGAAGGACCAAAATGAAACCAAACAAAAACATAGAGGACTAAAACGAAACAACAGGAGCTTCAACAGAACTCCCAGATCTGGAACTCAGATCTGCAACAATAGCTCTTCAAATTGGAAGATGCCCAGATCTGATGTTAAATCGAACCAGACCCAGATCAGAAGAAACGAAACGAAACGAAACAGATTGCAGATGAAATCAAAACGAAATCCAACCTTAATCGATTTCAAAACGAAATTCAACACATTTCCAGATGAAATAAAAACAAAGTCCAACCCTAAAGCCCAAATCGAAATCAAAACGAAATTCAAACCTAAAACCCAAATCGAAGTAGTAGATGAGAAATAAACGAAAAAAGAAAGAAGATGAAGTTTTCCATAAAGAAGAAGATGAGGTTAACGTTGTTTCAAACCCATAATTTCTGGGTTTCTAAAATGGCATCGTTTCAAACCCAGAATTTCTCCTCAATTCATTTTAGTCTTTTAATTGTTTTAATTATTTTCATGTTTTTATGTTTTGTAATATTTTCATTTATGTTTTTATCAATTTAATGTTAATGCTGATGTGGTATTGCATATATTAATAAAATAATATTAGATTTGCCACGTCAATTAATGAAAACGGACGCCACGTCAGCAGTTAACTGCCAGCGTGGCGGCCGTCAGTTTAAACTGACGGCAGGGACGAAAGTGAAACAAAAATGAAACATAAAAGACCAAAACGGACCAAAAAAAAGATAAAGGACGAAAGTGAAACTTCGCCCAAAGATAAAGGACCAAAAGTGATATTTAGCCTAAAATTTCAACAAAAACAGAGAAAGTTTGTTAAACCCACTTTCTCCACTGGTGGTCACTTCTTCTCCCTACTATTGTTCATTTAGTAACTAAGGATTCAAATTCCTCTTGGGTGATATTTCGCCACCCCCTCTACTCAGTAGACACCCCTAACACTTAAATATTCCCAAAATGCCCTCACGTGTGGACACCCCCTCACGTTGCATTTTAACTAATTCGGAGCACGGTTGTCTGAACCGGTTCGGAGGAGGTGCCTCCAAACCAGTTCGGTAGTGGTTCCACCTAACCATGCTTTTCCTTTCCTTTCGTTTCGTTTGCCCAGAAACAAAGAAACAAATAATCCCTTCTTCAAATAAATAAAAGCCCCTGTGAATCGCAGCTGTGGTGGTGTGGTGTTGTTGTTGTCAAACACACATCACTATATTATTAATTATACCTACCACACACCACACGCACAAGCAAGTCTTCTTCTTCGTTAATTCATTCTAAACAGAAAAGATGATGATTTTTTTTTTTTGGTTTGAAAAATAGATTTGAAGAGTTGGTTGGTTTGAAGAAGATGATAAATGGGTAAATACCAAATCTGAAGATAATGATGGGTACTCCAAACATGAGTGAGTGAGGTTGAAGATGATGAATTTTAAGATTTTTTAAAATACCCAAATGTGAATAACAAAACCAAAACACAAGATTTATTGAAGCAAAAGCATGGTTCGGTGGAACCATTACTGAACTGGTTTGGATCGAGGCACCTCCTCTGAACCGGTTGGGACGACCGTGCTCCGAACTATCGTAGGATCACAATATTAATGACATTTTAGTCTTTTCACGCGTGTTAGGGGTGTCGTCTAAGGGTTTGGATCCTCTCCTTCCATTTCTCCCTACATCTCCATCAATCCTCTCTATCTCTCTCTTTATTCACTCTCTCTCATCATTATCTTTCAATTATTTTAAACATGAGAGAGAGTGAATTAAGAGAGAGATAGAGAGGATGGAGGGAGATGTAGGGGAAGGGGAAGGAGAGAATCCAAAGTCGTCTTCTAAGTAGCTAGGGGGTTGGACGAAGTATGACCCTTCCTCTTTTGTTATGACATCTAGGCCGGCCCATTTTTTGTCATTTGTTTTTCTTTTTAACTTGATGTGTGGGCCCCATGCACCCAAAAAAAGCAAGAAACAAAGTAACTCTTAGTCTTACACCAAGATAACCCCAACAAGAACAAAACACCAAAGTTAATATCAGAGAGATCAGAAAAAGAGAGCACTCCTAGAGCAAACGCCAAGAAAGGTCCAAAAGTCGTGCACGAAACGAGGATCACACCCAAACACAAGAACATCCATGCCTCAACTCGAAAAACAGCACGCACATGTCACTCTCACAACAGCTACCTGAGACTCCTTGTGAAAGCTCCACTCCTCAACACAATGAAATCAAACAACCAGCAAAACATAAGGATACACCAGAAAACTCAAAGAGGAATCCGAAGTGAAAAACACAGAGAGGAGAGCAGTGAGAACACACACCTAAAACCCAACACCCAACACCAAAAAAGCACTCGACCAGACCCCATAACATAGGCTGAATGTACCTCGACGTCTCATACTTCCTCAATAACTCTGCATGCCACGGGCCACACAAACAACGCTGAAGGACGAAACCCAAACACTAAAGAGACGAACTCTCACACTGCAAAAGTCACAGGCCATGCGAAACAGCGCCAAAGGGCGATCCCCAAACACCACATTGCCTTCTCTAGAAACTGATAAAACAAAAATAACACCTTCGACACACACACACACACACACACACAGATAACAAGCTGGCCGGAGGAGGAGGCAGCACGCTGGAGCAAGGAAATCGGCGCTAACACCAACCAACACAAAGAAAAAACCGGACCAACCCAAACAAGAAAAATGCACTGATCTCTAGTGCATCGATGCAGATGCAAAGGCAGAAACACGGATACTGAGCTGCAGAGAGAGGAGATGTCCAAGCTTACCTTCTGATAAAAAGAACAGTCCCCAAACGACACCAATTCGCCTTCATCAACCTAGTGGCCAGAGGAACACTCCATGAGCCTGTTGACGCTCTGGCCCAGCGTGTACGTCTTCTCAAAGTCAAAGAACCAACAGAGAAAGGAAACCATTGGACACTCGATGTGATTTCGATGGCGACACAGGAAAGGGTGAGATAGTAGCCAGAGCTGATGAAACCATTTCGATGTCTTAACCTCCATCTTGAATGACGTCGTTGCACATCTCGATGGTCGTTCAATAGCGACGACTTCCTTGATCTCGTCGTATCTAGAGGGGATCGGGGGTCCCTTTGTTATGCTAAATATTTACAAGGTTAAATATATTTTTATTCCTTATAAAATTTAGGCTAAATACCACTTTTGGTCCTTGATCTTTGTTCTAAGTTTCACTTTAGTCCTTTATCTTTTTTTTGGTCCGTTTTGGTCCCCCATCTTTCATTTTTGTTCATTTTGGTCCCTGTCGACAATTTAAGCTAACAGATGCCACGGTGGCAGTTAACTGCTGACGTGACGTCTTAAGTGTCATGTATGACGTGTCATTCATTAAATGAAGTGGAAAATAAATGTATTATTTAATTCTAAATCATTTTAAACATAATCAGTTATGTTTTTTAAATTTTAAAAACTAAAAACACAAAAAACTGAAATCCAGCGTTAACTATTCCTCTTCTTCAATCCTCAAAATCCAGAAATTAAAACATTTAACTCTTGCTCTTCTTATTAATCTTTAAAATCAAAACCAAGATCAAAATAAAAACTCAGATCTTCAATCTTTATCCAGATCTGAAATCAAACAAACAAAATGAAAGAAAGAGGATGAAAGGAAACTAAACACAAATCAAACAAATCCCAAATCCCTTTTAGTTTCTGGAAACAGCAAAAACACTATATCTCCTCTTCTCACTCTATCTGTCGTTGATGGAAAATGTGAATTGCAACTATTGTAGTTAAAAAAGTCAAAGGAGAAGAAGTGAGCAATACAAAAGCCATTCCCTATTGAAGATTTTTGAGAAATAAAAAGCATAGAGAATGAGCAACACAAAAAGTTAAAGAAGAAGTGAGCAAGATCTTTGAGATTCATTGAGTTATTAGAACCTAATGTAGAGAGTGAGAAGACGAGAGGGATTGTTCTTTGTTGTTTCCGGAAAAACTGAGGTTTGAGAGATTTGGGATATTAGGGATTAAGGAAGAAGAAGGGGATTTGGGATTTGTTTCTCAGTTAGATGTTTTAATTGCAGTTTCTATTTTGCTTTTCAATTTAATTTTTTAGTTTTATTAGATTTCTATTTAGGCTTTTGTTAATTTATGTTTTTTGTTTTTATCAATTAAAAAAGATAAATGCTTATGTGTAATTTGATTTACAATTAAATAAAATATTTTTTTGCCACGTCATTTAATGAATGACACGTCATATATGACACTTAAGACGCCACGTCAGCAGTTAATTGTCAGCGTGGCATCCGTTAGCTTAAACTGACGGCAGAGACCAAAATGAAACGAAAATGAAAGATGAGGGACCAAAACGGACCAAAAAAAAGATAAATGACCAATGTGAAACTTAGAGCAAAGATAAAGAACCAAAAGTGGTATTTAGCCTAAAATTTAAATTTGACTTGCTTTTTGAACCTCAAGCCTTTCTGCCAACGGTTTTATCTATTTTGACTTTTAACAGCGCTTAAAAGCTCTATATAAAATACTCAAACAAATGTTATTAAAAATCATGAGAGACTAAATCTCCGCAAAGAACTCATGGATCCAAAAATAGATGAAAGTTGTTAGTAATTAAGCCAAAAAAAAAAACACAAATTTTATAAAACCAAAAATAATTTTAGACCAAAATTCTGTATATTGTTTTTGCACGTAACTGCAACATCTCACATCCACCAGTTTTTCTAGTCAAGAAAATCAGCTAAGGGAGAACCAAAAAGAAAAGTAATATAAAAATAAGTGTGTTGACTAAATTATTGAATTGCAGCATAAATAGACACCGTCCATACATGATACTCCACTAATTGAATTCCACTGATATCAAGTCTGAGAAATTTTGTTAGCGCAAGCTAATACCATTCTAGTTTCATTCACAGCCACCATGGCAAAATTCACAGCCTCCATAACTCTCATAGTCTCTTTCCTCTTCATCTCTCTTGCAACGGCCTCATACTATCAAAGCGGAACCCCAACAATGTTAGGTTTCGAAGAGAAACTAACCCACCTTCACTTCTACTTCCACGACATCATGGCAGGTCCAAAACCAAGCACAGTGATAGTAGCTGAACCCAACGGCAAAATCAAAGATGCACTGCCCTTCGGAACAGTTGTAGCTATAGATGATCCGTTGACTGTTGGACCAGAACGTGACTCAAAAATCATTGGAATGGCACAAGGAATTTACACTTCTATATCACAGGAAGAGATGGGGCTTATGATGGTTATGACCATGGCTTTTTCTGAAGGTGAGTTTAATGGGAGTACACTTAGTATTCTTGGAAGGAATATGATTATGCGATATCCTGTTAGGGAACTTGCCATTGTTGGTGGTACTGGAGCTTTTCGATTTGCACGTGGGTATGCTCAAGGAAAATTTCATTCTGTCGATTTCACTACGGGAGATGCCACTGTGGAATACGATGTATTTGTGTACCATTATTAGTTAGGACTTGGGAGAAGAAGTTTCATGGTGTAAGAGTCTTTTTTTGTTGTTGTGATTTTTGTCAAGAAAAGTAGTTTGTTTGAATTTAGGTTACGGTATACATGTTTATGGTGTAAAACAATATATTGTTGTTTAGATATATTTATTGAATAACTCTTACCATGTTTTTTGTCAAAAAAAATAAATTATACCATCACTACAACAGAAGTTTTAAAAAAGAGCGCACCTTTTAGTAGCGCTTTCAAAAAAACACTACTTAGGTAGTATTTTTAGTAGCGCTTTAATTAAAACCGCTACTTAAACTTAAAAACACGGAGCACTATAAGTAGCGTTTTGATTTAAAACGCTACTGATGGTGAAAACAAGGAAAAAGATGAGTAGCACTTTTTTAAAAACACCCCTTATGCCCAAAACACGAAACTGAATGAGTAGCACTTTTAAACGCTTTTTAAAAAGCGCTCCTTATGCTCAAAACATGGAACCAAATGAGTCGCATTTTTTTACAAAAGCGCTACTTATGGTTTTATATTCAAAAATTCTAATTCCCTCTCCCTGAATGAGTTGCGCTTTTTTTAACCATTAGTAGCACTTTCGGGCGCTACTAATACTGGCGCTCTTGTTGCACTCCCCCAATAGTAGTGCACAAAAAGCGCTACTAATGAACAAGAAAGAGTAGTTTTTTTTAGTAAAAAATGCTACTTCTGCTCTTACCGCATTTTGGGAATGAGTAGCGCTTTTTAAAAACGCTCCCTATGCTCAAAACATAGAAGAGAATGAGTCGCAATTTTTTACAGAAGCGCTACTTAGGGTTTTATATTCTAAAAGTCTAATTCCCTCTCCCTGAATGAGTAGCGCTTTTTTTAGCCGTTGGTAGCACTTTCGGGAGCTACTAATACTGGCGCTCTTGTTGCACTCCCCCAATAGTAGTGCACAAAAAGCGCTACTAATGAACAAGAAAGAGTAGTGTTTTTTAGTAAAAAAATGCTACTTATGCTCTTAGCGCGTTTTGGAATAAGTAACGCTTTTTTAAAAACGCTCCTTATGCTCAAAACATAGAACAGAATAAGTCACATTTTTTTACAGAAAAGCTACTTAGGGTTTTATATTCTAAAATTCTTAATTCCCTCTCCCTGAATGAGTAGCGCCTTTTTTAGCCATTGATAGCACTTTCGGGAGCTACTAATACTGGCGCTCTTGTTGCACTCCCCTAATTGTAGTGCACAAAATGCGCTACTAATGAACAAGAAAGAGTAGTGTTTTTTAGTAAAAAGCGTTACTTATGCTCTTAGTGCGTTTTGGGAATGAGTAGCGTTTTTTAGTAGAAAGCGCTACTTATGCTCTTAGTCCATACTAGGAACACTACAAAAAAACGCTTATTTGCGAGGGACATTAGCGAGGGAAGCGAGGGAATGAGATTCCCTCCCTAAAACTGACATTAGCGAGGGACTAGTCCCTCGCTAATGGTTAGCGACAGAATTTTCAACATTAACGAGGGACTGGTCCCTCGCTAAGTGGAGGCGGGAATTTGAAAATTTTAGCACAAAAAACAAGGTGGTTAGCGAGGGAATTGGTCCCTCGCTAACGTGAATCTGGCCATTAGCGAGGGAATGGTTAGCGAGGGAATTGGTCCCTCGCTAATTCAGTCAAATTCACGCGAATCAAGGAAATTAGCGAGGGTATTGGTCCCTCGCAATTTTTTTCCACTTTTTTTCCACTTAAATCTGTTTGCACTCTTCTTTCCCACTCACTCTTCTTTCTCACTCACTCTTCACCCTTCCTCTTCCTATCCTCTTCCTCTACTCTCCACCACCACACAACCACCACCACCACCATCACCACCACACAACCAACCTACTCTCCCTTCCTCTTCCTCTACTGTCTACTCTCCCCTTCCTCTTCCTCTACTCTCTCTCTCTCACCTACAAACTCTAACCCACATCCACACAACCACCACCACCACCACACAACAGCCACCACCCATGACACCACCACCACCACCACCACCACCACCGGAGCTCCTCTTCCTCTCCTCTCTCTCTCTCTCTCTCTCTCTCTCTCTCTCTCTTTCTCTTGATTTCCACTTTCCCTCTTCTTCTCCCCACCTTCTTCCACCACACAACCACCACACAACCACCACCACCACCCACGACCACCACCACCACCACCACCACCACCACCACCTACAAATTTATTTCCTCTTTCTCTCCACCTTCCACACAACCACCACCACAACCACAAAATTAACAATATAATATATAAAAAATAATAAATAAAAAAAAGCCATTTTCGAAATTTAATATAATAATAAATATAATAATAAATATATAATTGACCAAATTTAAAAAATTGCCCAAATTTGAAAAACTGCACAAATTTTGAGGCAGTCATTAGCGAGGGAAATTTCCCTCGCTAATTAGCGAGGGATTCAAATTCCCTCGCTAATCCCATTAGCGAGGAGGGATTTAGCGAGGGAACTGGTCCTTCGCTAATTCCCTCGCAAATGACCATTAGCGAGGGATTTTGGTCATTTTGCGAGGGAAATTTCCCTCGCTAATGACTGAGTTTTTTGTAGTGGAATAAGTAGCATTTTTTAAAAAGCGCTACTAATTCCCAGTATACAAAAAGTAAGTCCTAAATACTACTAGTTATGTTTCACAATACATGTTTTTGATGAATAATTTTGTTTCATTAATTTTGCTCGTCGTTTTCAAAGTCCAATGCAACATTAACTATTATTTTGTCAATAATATCCTTAACTATTTACTAGATAGAGAGAAATAGGTACAATTAATTAATTAATAATTAAGGACTTTTTTTTGGTATTTGAAAGTTTAGGTGATTTAGGCTCCAGGGGTTCACCAGGGTCAGGGTAGGTCTCACGGCTCTTTGAGCACTTACAGACGTACTTACAGATCACCCACGAAAGAGATCCCTACATCGATAGCGTAAATTGAACCCACGCCCTTGTGGAAATGAGCCAACTCCTTAACAAATAATTAAGGACATTTTAGATAAAAAGTAAATACTATCAAAAATAACAAAATTTAAAATTTATTAATCTATTTAATATGTGTAAATAACCTTAAAATGAGAGAGTACATTGGTCATGGTCACCTTGATACGTTGGCCACCTTAATTATTCGTCTTACTTTGTACTACTTCATAGTGAGAAATTCCAAGCCTCCAACAGTCAAAGGTGGAAGCCAAATTTGATATCTAATAAGAAAAGTCATCACCATGGCGCTATTATTGAAGACATTCGAATGGACGTGCGCAGACTAGCTGTGCCCATTCCAATATTCCATGGTTCTCCTTTTTGGTTAATTTAGTAGGTTGGTTTCTCCATGACATAATAGATAAAATAATTCAGTGAAAACTGAAAATGAAAACATTGATATAGACACTATAGACACATAGGTAAGTGTCTAACTACTTTGAGTTCGAAGCAATTAAAGTATCTAGAGAATTTTTGGGGTCTATTTATAAGCAAATAATTGTATTAATGGGAGTACAGTGGGTACTCTAACTCGTACAATTACTTTGAGGGCTCGTTAAAACCTCCATGAGCCAAAACTTTATGGGTAAAAGACCTAAGGACAGAAAAATAGTACCTTAAGGAGACCAAGACAACAACGCCAGTTACATCGGTAAACAAAAATACAAAAAAAAGCAACAACAAAAAACGGAACAATGCTAAAAACCAGCGGCAACACAGTAACAATCAGCAACAACAACAAAAACTTGTAACAACAACAGTAGCCACCAACAATGCTACAACCAGCGACAACAACAATGACTCTTGGGGACTAATTCCAAATATATATATATAGTTATACTAATAACTATATATATTATAAATAGCTAGAGCAGTACTAACTAGGAAATAATTATTATAAATAGTTATAATAATAGAAACATAGAAGCATACTAATAATAAAGATAGATACTTAGATGGAGTAATATACGTATAAAAAGATAATTTATAAAATAATAGATATGAGATAATTGAAAATAGACAAAGGATAAATTTTAACAAACTCATTTTTATTGATTCTGAAAAGATAACTTACAAGATTTCAGAGGTTTCCAAAACTTCAGAGAAAGATTTACTTCTGAGATTTTTCGATGCTCTGAAATGAAACTGAGCCATCCTTTTGTAGAGAGAAGGAGGCTACTAGAATCTAACAGCTGGCTATGCTAGCGCAAAAGCTAAAGTATTACATTGATTCGAAATCCACCGAAAGTAAAAGTGATAATGACCTTATTACAATAATACCTAATAATAGAAATTACTTTTAAAATTGTCAAAAAGTAAACAATAATTTTTGTCTGCCAAGAGATAATGCTGCCAAAACCTAATCAGAAGAGAATCTTGCTTTTGAGATTGCTGTAATGATGTTGTCGGCCAATAATTCATAATTCAGGGATACCAGTTATCCCAAAACAGTCGTCTTCATTAATTGCTGTAAAGCTCTGAGATGAACCTGCTGAATCGTCGCTGTTGGGTTCTGATTCAGATAATGCAGCTTGTAATTTTTAAAAAATTCTTTTTTATTTGTAGATGAGGATAATTCTGCCAGAAACTTGGATTTTTCGGCCAAGAATTCTGATTCTTTAATAACTGATTTTGAAAGATGTCTGGGGTTGTTTCTAAACCAGTTTTGAAGCACTGATGAACTTATTAATTGGGGATTAAATTTAGTCCACCATTTAATTCTTACTCTCCTGTTGATCCAATTTAATTCTGTATCTGGAATGGCCTTAATCTTTTGATAAGTCAACGAAGTAATCCAAGATATTCCAAAGCTAATATGGAAAGCTAATAACTTCATATGATCAGGAAAATTTGTTTCTTTTGAAAATTCTTGAAAGGCTAATTCTGCAAAGTCTGGATAGATGCTTGTCTCTGGTCCCCATTCGTTGAACCATTTAATGAACCATAAGGGAAATTGTAATGAGATGTCCTTTTTGAACCAGATAAACCAAGAATGTTCACCAGGTTCAAATAATAACATATTTGTCCAGACATTCATGTAATCAATGTATGAGTATTGCTGAGGACTAAATACTCTAGTAAAGGTTCTTAAGGTTGAAGGATGATTCTTCCAGTTTGATGGAGATAAAACTTTAATTATTTTAAATTTTGAATACATAATTTTTTCTTTTTCTTTTTTGTCGTAATTATGAGTAATTTCAATGGATCCAGTGTCCACTAAAACAAACTCATAGAATAATCTTGTTTTATCTGGAGATGAAGGTTGATAATGAAATCTTAAAGGGAAATATTTGTGAATAATTTGTAATAGTGATCCTAAGGTTTCATATTCTAGTTCTACTAAGAAAAGTAATTGTGGATTGGGTTTTTCTATTAAGGGACAAGTTAACGTAGAGGGAGGAGTATAATATGGTAATTTCTCTGGTCTAGGTGAAGGGCTGGATAATGATGTTGGAGTGTTTAATGCAAAAGTTAAAGGTGAAACTAATCTAGATTGAGGAGGTCTTAATGCTCTGGGTGAAGGGGAAGAAGGATAATATGGAGGTAATGATAATGGGGTCAAAGGTGTAAACCTATTCTGAGTTTGAAGAAGAGAGGAAGAAGAAGGAGAAGGAGGAGATGTTAATACCTGTTTTGCTGTAATTGTCTTCTTTTTGTCCTTCAAAAAAGGACCATAAGAATCTGCACTAATTGATTTCTTTTTATGTTCCTCGTGAGGAGGACCATAATTATCTTTTGAAGTAATTACTTTCTTTTTATGTTCCTCGCGAGGAGGACCATAATTGTCTTTTGAAGTGCTCATGCTTTTCCCTGTAAAAATTCTCTGGAAAGGAAATCTGGTAATGAATTTTTATCACCTTTAATATGTTCTATGTCAAAATCAAAACATGAAAGTAATGATTGCCATCTGGCAAAAATATGTTTAGAAACTAAGTTTTTAAAATCCTTCTGTAAAACTTCTTTTGCAGCTTTGCAATCAGTACGTAATAAAAATTTCTTTGAAAATAAATCATCTTGAAATTTCATTATACATAATACAATAGCTAAAACTTCCTTTTTAATAGTACTATATTTTAGCTGGGCCGAATTCCATGTTCCTGAGTAATATCTCACCACCTGTTCTTTTGGTGACTCTGGTAATTGTTGTTTCAATATTCCTCCATATCCTAAATCTGAGGAATCTGTTTCTATTATAAGAAAGGCTTGAGGATCTGGAATTCCTAAGCAGGGTAATTTTTTCACCATCTTCTTAATAGTTCTAACACTCTGACTCATACTCTCATCCCACTGAGGAGGGTTCTTTCTTAATCTCTTAAATAACGGTATACAAATAATTCTAAGATTTGGAATAAAATCTGCAACATAATTAACACATCCTAAAAATCTTTGTAATTGAGTTTTATCTTTTAATTCATCTGGAAACTTATCACTGAATTCAATAGCTCTACTAATAGGTGTAATAGTTCCTTGATAAATGTTAAATCCTAAAAATCTAACATTTACCTGAAATAATTTCATCTTTCTAGAGGACAATACTAATCCGTTATCTTTAATAATATTAAAGAATTTATCTAAATGCTCAAAATGCTGACTAATAGATTTTGAAAAAACTAATACATCATCCAAATAAACTATTGAAAATTCTTGGTAATCATTGAAAATATCATTCATAATATGCTGAAATTCACTAGGAGCATTCTTTAATCCTAGAGGCATAACATTCCATTCATAATGATCAAAAGGAACAACAAAAGCAGTTTTGTACTTGTCCTTTTCTTCTACTTGTATTTGATAGGCAAAATTACACTAGAAGACCTTTAAGTTATTTATTTGTAACAAGTTGGACCTTTAAGTTTTTTTTGTAACAAATAGGCCCTTTTAATGATTTCTCTAGCTTATATATTTTGATGTAATGCTACTTTATATATTGTGACTACTCTAGCTTATGTATTTTGATGCAAACAAACATATTTTGGTGTATTTTGATGTAATGAACGATATTACATTTTACTAAAAGGGCCAACGGTGTCAACGTCGGGTAACTTAAAGGGCCTATTTGTTACAAAAGAAACTTAAAGGGCCAACTTGTTACAAATAAATAACTTAAAGGTCCCCTGGTGTAATTTTGCCTATTTGATAATATCCTGATTTTAAGTCAAATTTAGAAAATATAGCAGAATTATGTAATCTGCCAATTAGATCATTTTTATTAGGTATAGGATACCTAATCCACTGTAAAACCTTATTTAAAGGCTTATAATTAATAACTAATTTAGGAGCACCTCTTTCTAATTCTCCTGGATTATTAACATAAAAACCCTTGCAACTCCAAGGGGATTTACTGGGTCTAATTAAACCTTTATCTAAATAATCTTTAATTTCTTTTTTTGCAATATTCTAAATATTGCTGATTCATCTGTATGGGTTTGGCCTTGGTAGGGATCGACCTTTCATCAAACCCTGGTTCATAAGGCAACGAGACTATATGCTTTTTCCTTTCCCAAAAAGCATTGGGATGTTCTGAGCATATTTCTTTTTCAAATTTAGCTTGTAATTGACTAATTCTATCCTGAACATCTTTAGCCTGTAACTGTTCTTCTATTCTCTTATACTGAACCTCTTTATTTAGCATAGTAATATGCTTTCTCTTTTGAGAAATCAAATTAATTGAAGAAGTAGAAACTTCTCTCAAACTATTTAAATCCTTAATTCTAGGGGGTTCAAAGAATTCAAAACTAACTTCCTTTCCCAGGGCTTCTGAAGTTATAGCCGTATGGGAAACCTTAAACGGATATAATAAAGCTAAAAATGGAGTTCCAAGAATAACATGTTCATGCGAATTTTTAACTAATAAAAATGGGGTACAATAACAAACATGATTCTTACATATTTTAGCATCAGTTAATTTGTAAGAAACATTTAATCTATGACCACCTGCTCCACTTAATCCTTCTAATGTTTTTTCATAATATTTAGTTGGGATTAATCCTTCTTGAATGCAATTCATATCAGCACCAGAATCAATTAATGCAATAAACTCAAATCTCTGATCTTGAACAACGAAAGTTAATGAACAATGCCATTTATGAGTACTCATTCTATTTAATAATGAAATATAAGATGTATCATTATTGCTGCATTCAGCAATATCTTCGTTGATACCAGATAATATATTTTTCCCTTTTATTTCTAGATATTTAACTTCTAATTCTAAGTCCTTTTGTCTTCATAATTCTATTTCTTGCTTAATGAGAGATATCTCATTCTGCAAGTCTTTAATAGTCACATTAGGTGTAACTGGGGATTTAAACCTATTCATAATTTCTTAAAATTTTACCTTATGCACTACATCATTTTCTTTTTGTTCCCTATCTATAATAGACGTAACTTGTAACATGAATTCTTCTTTTTGAGAAGATTCATGCATTTTCTTTAATATTTCTATTCAAGTATTAGCCTAATCACTAGTAATGACATTAATTCTTCTTGTACAATTATCACAAGTACATAATTCTGGACCTAAACAATATTCTTCTTCAAAGGTATTCTCTGATTCAGAACTATCTAGGACTTGATTAACATAATCTTCTTCGTAAGAAGATTCTTCTGATGAACTAGAATATTCATCATTTATCATAATATCCTCTAAAATATTAATAAGACTTTCTTTCAAGTCTTCTTGAATTCCTAACTTGCTAATTTCATTAATCTTCTACTTAATTCTACAGTTCTTAGCATAATGACCAAATCTACTACACTTAAAACACTTAACATCAGATTTGTTATAATTCTTCTGAGTCTTACTTGGTTTTCTAGGGTTCTTTCTAGAAGACTTCTCTTGTGAAGATTGGGGTTGACTATAATTTTGGGAGTAATTTCTACGTTTTCTATAATACTTTTGGGATCCTAATGGTTTTCTAAAATTGTTCTTAACTTTCTTACTAGGAGCCTTAATAGGTTCTATGCCGAACTGTTGGCAAAAAGATCCTAATTCTTTTCTTCTTTGTGCTAATTCGTTTTTCATCTTATTATGTATCTTAAAATCAGTGCAAACACTAATTCCCGTTTCTACTACTTGGCTAGATATTTGTCCAAAGGTTAATAAAGAATATGGAATAGTTCCTCCTGATTTAGCTTTAAGATCCATTTTAACCTTTTCTGCTAATAATCTAGGTAATCCTGCAATAAACCTTTCTTTCCAATAATCAGCTCCACCATCTGGTCGAGTGCATAATTTAGATAAAAACATGTCTTTATACCATCTGTAATCTGACATGGTAGGGCAGTAAAGGTTGGCTAATTGTTCTGCAGCTCTTTCCTGTAATTGAGAAGGATCTCCTATAAAATATTTAGTAATAGTATATAACAAGGTATTTACTGCATCTTCTTCTATTGCAATACCAGTGGTAGGGTCTAACTTCTTAGCTTCTAATATATTATTTTTATCTTCTTGACTAAGAATATTGTCCCACCATCCTTTTAATTGACTGGTAAAACCTGTAATTAATAATAATGCAGCTTTCTTATCAGTGTTACCTCCTACCGACTTAAAAGCTTGTTAGCCTGCATTTTCGACAAGCTCAATTAAATGCAGTCAACGAGGTTTGACTTATTATTTCAAGAGAAAGATGTCAATTTCGACATTGAGAAGAGTTAAGTTATTTGGTTGTGTCAAGATGATTTCGACATGAGGCTTGCTGAAATCGAAGTGTTGAAGACAGTGATTTCGACAAGAAGAGGTTTTGAAGACTGGTAACGGATTGGAATCAAGCAATCGCTGTCGAAGGGATGTAGCAGTTACATTTTTAAATATTCTGTACAGTTATTTTCTATTTGTATAAATAGTAGTTTTTCATAGGAAAAACAGGTCACAATACGCACATACAGAATTCTCATACTCCAACTTCCAAGCGAGAGAGAAAAGCGAGTTACAGAACATTGTATGCATTTGTGCACCAATTTCAATTCATTCAATGCAATTTTAATCTGTTTTCTTAAATTCCTTGCACTTTATTTGCTCTTTTACACATTTTGTTAGTAATTTCGACAGTTTCAACACCTTTGAAGTAATTTCGACAGTTTCAACACCTTTGAAATTGGCGGTTATCTTCATCATTTTCATTGAAACCGTAAGAACATTAACGAAACTCGATAATTTCTGGGAAATCAATGCACAATATGTCTTAAGATTTACTAGTTGATCTTGCAAGCAAATAATTTTAAACTAGCGGTTGTTTACCAAAAACCACGCTAAACAAATTGGCACGCCCGGTGGGACACTTTGTGCTAAGTTTCAAAACAATTTGAAAGAATTTCTTCAAATGAAATTTTACTGAGTTTGTTCTTAAATTAAAAAACTTGTGATTTAATCTTTGTATGCTTTTAAGAAGTGGCAAACGTCTTCCAGAAATGGTTCGCCCTGTTTTAAATCCTGTATCCAATGCACAAAGTTCACAAGAACAAGCGTCGGTTAGTGACGCGAACGCTGCAAATATCTTAGGAGTAACCGCTTCTATGCCATCTTCGACGATGATAGGGGTAACTGCTCCTGTGTCTATGTCGACCGCTGCAGCGTTGACACAGTCTAGTACGATGGCTTGTGTGCCACCAACATTAGGGCATCCAACAAGCCCTCCAATGGTTAATCCCTTCATCCCACAATTTACATTACCTATGATCAATAGGGATTACCCATATGGTATGCCAACAAATGGTTCGGCATTTTCTCCTTTTCATAGTTCAGCAGAGAGCGTTTATAGTCGAAACGCTCAACCCTCATTAACCACATCGTCCTTGTTAGCACTAAGGCAACAAATGGATGATAGTAACCACGACATGGTTAATTTGCTGACTCAACAAATAGGTACAGTGTTTAATCCCTTGATCCAAAACACGAACAATAGTTACCAAATGTTAGCAACCCAGATGGGGAGAATTGCTGATTTCTTTGGCACTCCACCATTGCGTGACCAACAGGATTTTCAGAATCAGAATGTCAGGCCTGTCGAAAACCCTTTAGAAAGGCCTAACAATGGGATTCCCATAAATCAGAGGCAACAACCAGTACAAAGGGAAATTGAAGCAATCCCTGATGTGTTGCTGGTTAATAGAAACCAAAATGCTGATGAAGTGGTTAGGCAAGTTCAACAAAATAATTTTGGAGTCCAAAACAATTTGACCAGTCTTGTCGAAACTATTCTAGCCTAGAATGGTCTTAATTTAGGCCTACATAGGCCTAATTTTGTGTCAGCATTGTCGGAGTATGTCTTACAAACTGAACTTCCTAGGGGATGGAAAATCCCTAAGTTCACAAAATTTGCTGGAGAAACTAGCGAATCTACTGTCGAGCATGTTGCCCGTTATCTAACAGAGGCAGGAGACATAGCACATAATGAAAGCTTAAGGATGAAATATTTCCCAAACACTCTAACTAAGAATGCTTTCACTTGCTTCACCACTTTACCCCCGCATTCCATTTTCAATTGGGGGAAGTTAGAGAAGGCATTTCATGAGCAATTCTATATGGGCCAATCTAAGATTAGTCTTAAAGAATTGGCTAGTGTTCGACGTAAAGTGGCAGAGTCTATTGATGATTACCTGAATAGATTCAGACTTCTCAAAGCAAAGTGCTTTACTCAAGTACCTGAACATGAGTTAGTCGAAATGGCTGCTGGTGGCCTAGACTATTCTATTAGAAAGAAACTAGATAGTCTACACTTAAGAGATATGGCACAATTGGCCGATAGGGTTCGACAAGTCGAAAGGCTTAAAGCTAAAAAAACTAGAACTAGTTGTTTCCATAAAAAAGAGAAAGTTGCTTATGTCGATACTAACGACAGCGACCAAGAATTCGACATAGCCTATGAAGATGTCAAAGAAAATGAGGTCAACGCTGCAGAATTAAAACTTGGGCCTCCTTATACATGCAAATTGTTAAGGCCATCAGATGGGAAAAATCCCGTCGAACCTAAAAATGATAAGTTTGTTGCAAAGACTTATACCTTTGATGTTACTAAATGTGATGAGATTTTTGATCTTTTGGTTGCTGATGGTCAAATTTTAGTGCCTAAGGGCCTGAAAACATCACCATTAGAACAACGAAAGAAAATAGGTTTTTGCAAATTCCATAACATTTTAGGCCATAATACTTCTCGTTGTGTTCTTTTCAGGGACCTAGTCCAGAAGGCTCTTAACGAAGGCAGGCTGCAATTCGGCGGAAAATCAAAGCCTCCGATGCAGATTGACACTGATCCTCTTCCGGCAATGGATGCAATGTATGCTGAACCAGTCGAGATAATGGTTATTGAAGCCACTGCTGGAAAGATTGCTGGAAATGCCAACGTGAAAGGGACTACTGAAGGTCTAAAGGTTGAGGTAGAAATGGTTACTGAAGACCAATATGATGAAAAAATGAAGGTTGCTTATCCCAGAGCAGAAGAGGAATTAATTGATTTCCTCAACCGTTGCAAGATAAGCAACACAGAGGTGATGCTGTGTCCAAGGTGTAGTTCTGTCTTCGACAAAAATGCTGCAAAAAGCCTTGAAGGCTTCAAGCCTCAATTGAAGCGGAAAGGGAAATGGGTTGACAACAGACCAAAGTTTAGTTTCAACAAAAGAGGTATACCATACAAGATTGTACCTCCAACAAAGAGTTCTCAGAAAGATCAAGTTAGGACTTTTGTTCCAACATCAAGGTCACCCGTGGAGAAAGCCCACAAAGATGGTCAAAGGAAGTACTAGTGCTGCTAACCAAAATAAGGCATCTGAATCTAACAAGTATGCCTACAATAACAACTACAAGTGTAAAAATCCTATGACCAGAACACAATGGCGAAGGTACCAACGCCAAAAGAGGGTTGATGCCTCAAGGAATGCTGAAAGTTCAGACAAGGGAAAAGGTAAGCAGAAAGCTGTCGAAATGGCTAGAAAGCCAGCAACAGAGAGAATATTTCCACCTTTGTCAACTGTCAAAGAAGGTCTCAACTTAGAAGACGAAGAAATGGAATCTAATTTCTCAGATTCTGAACCAGACTTCGATATTTTGGGTAATGTTGTTTCAATTCTTCCAATTGAATACGATGTGATCTTAGAAGTAAGTGAGGTCGAAGAAGACTTCAACGAAGATATGGCTATCCACAAGCCAGTTTGCTATTATGTCATGAATAATGGATGCGTCGAAGAACAACATGCCATGTTCGAAAGACCAGATGGGGGAATGAAGAGCCATCTCAAACCTCTGTTCATTCAAGCGAAAGTCAACAACGTAGGGTTAAACAAAGTTCTGGTCGATGGTGGCGCAGCAGTGAATGATGCCACAACATTTGCTGAAAAATATTGGCAAATCTGATACAGATTTAAGGCCACACAGTGTGGTACTTACTAACTATGAAGGAAAATCTGGCCATTTCCTTGGGGCCATTGAAGTCAAACTGGTTGTTGGGAGCGTGAAAAGATCAACGCTATTCTTGGTTATTCCTTCCAAGGCAAACTATAACTTGTTGCGTGGCAGAGAATGGATACATGGAGTAGTAGCAGTGCCATCAACCTTACACTAGAGACTTACCATCTGGAGAGAAGATGGATTAGTAGAAAATGTTGAAGGGGATCAGAGTTACTTCATGGCAGAAGTAAACAACATAACAAAGAAGACCTTCGACAAACAACTGGCGAATATTGCGACATGCCTACCTTCTGAACTTGGATATGTTCACCAAGATAATGCCTTTTCCTCAGTCAAACTTCACCCAACTCATGGATTCATTTGGGAGAGGGAGATAATAGGTGAAGGAAATTACCCAGAAGGTACAATTCCACCAACAGGGTGGGAATTCGTACATATTTAAATATGTCTAAGCCCAGTGCTTGGGATAGGATTACGGCCTATGTGGCCGAGAATAAGCAAAATGCGGCTTTGGAAGCTGAAATGCATCAGAAAATGGTTGTCGAAACCAGTAAGAATAATGATAAAGAAGACATGGTCGAAGACCAAAGGCTTGACTGCGTTTATGATGACGAGCCTTTAGGTTTCGAAAAAGACCCAATGGGTTCGACCAAGAAGATACAAGCACAAGATCCCATGGAAGAAATCGACTTGGGAGATGGCTCTACAAAAAGGCCAACATATATCAGTGCTAAGATTGATAAAGACTTGAAAGTTTGAACTATTGAACTTTTAAAAGAATTCAAAGATTGTTTCGCTTGGGATTACAACGAGATGCCAAGTCTAAGTCGAGAAATGGTGGAGTTGAAGCTGCCAATTCGGCCAGATAAGAAACCAGTGAAACAAACACCAAGGAGATTTGCACCACAGATCATGTCGAAGATCAAAGAGGAGATTGAAAGGCTGTTCAGAAACAAGTTCATCAGAACTGCAAGGTATGTAGATTGGTTAGCTAATATAGTTCCAGTTATTAATAAAAATGGGACTCTTAGAGTCTGTATAGATTTTAGAGACCTAAATAATGCTACACCTAAGGATCAATATCCTATGCCAGTGGCAGAAATGTTGGTTGATTCAGCAGCAGGATTAGATTATCTGAGTATGCTTGATGGATATTCTGGATATAATCAAATCTTCATTGCTGAAGAAGATGTGTCGAAAACAGCATTTCGATGCCCAGGGGCCTTAGGCGTTTATGAATGGGGTAGTGATGCCTTTTGGCCTAAAAAATGCTGGTGCTACGTACCAAAGAGCAATGAATTCTATGTTTCATAATTTTATAGAAGACTTTATGCAAGTTTACATAGATGATATCGTTGTTAAGTCTTCATCAGAAAGTGGTCATATAGACCACCTTCGACAATCATTCGAAAGGATGAGAAAATATGGATTGAAAATGAATCCACTTAAATGTGCCTTCTGTGTACGTGCAGGTGATTTCTTAGGGTTTGTTGTGCACAAAAAGGCATTGAAATCAATCAAAACAAGACTAAAGCAATCTTGGATACAAAAGCTCCTTCGACCAAGAAAGAACTTCAGTCTCTAATGGGAAAGATCAACTTTCTTAGAAGGTTCATTTCAAACCTAAGTGGCAAAACTCAAGATTTTTCGCCATTACTGCGACTGAAGAAAGAAGATGTGTTCAGATGGGATCCGGAACACCAGAAAGCTTTCGATGAGATCAAGTCTTATTTGATAAAGCCACCTATTTTACTACCTCCTATTAGAAATAAGGTGATGAAATTGTACATAGCAGCATCAGAACTGACAATAGGTAGTATGTTAGCACAAGAGGATGAAAATGGTGTCGAAAGAGCTATTTATTACCTCAGTAGGGTTTTAAACGATGCTGAAACAAGGTACCATCCAATTGAGAAACTGTGCCTTTGTTTGTATTTCTCATGTACAAAGCTAAAGCAATATATAAAACCAGCTGATGTTTATGTTTACTCGCATTTTGATATTATCAAACATATGCTGTCGAAGCCAATACTACACAGTAGAATTGGCAAATGGGCTTTGGCGCTTTCTGAGTATTCACTAACGTATCAGCCATTAAAAGCAATTAAAGGCCAAGTGGTGGCTGATTTTATAGTCGATCACTCATTGGTCGAAGCAACGCTAAGTTTTGTGGATGTTCAACCATGGAAGTTATATTTCGACGGTTCCAGCCATAAAAATGGGACTGGGATTGGGATTTTAATTGTTTCTCCAACAAAAATCCCAACGAAGTACAAATATAGAATCAAAGAGTTTTGCTCCAATAACAAGGCAGAATACGAAGCCTTGATAGTAGGACTTGAGATCTTGCTAGAACTGGGGGCAAAAGACGTCGAAATAAAAGGGGATTCTGAATTAGTTGTGAAGCAATTAACTAAAGAATACAATTGTATTAAAGATAAATAGCGTATTTCGTGACTGCCAATGCTATGTTAAAACAGTTCAATAATGTTGACATTAAACATGTGCCTCGAATTGACAACCAAGAGGCAAATGATTTGGCACAAATTGCTTCAGGCTATAAAGTTTCTAAGGAACGACTAGTAGGAAAACCAAGTATAATCACATAGCTCAAGGCTCTATACTTGGCCTGCATTTTTGACAAGCTCAATTAAATGCAGTCAATGAGGTTTGACTTATTATTTCAAGAGAAAGATGTCAATTTCGACATTGAGAAGAGTTAAGTTATTTGGTTGTGTCAAGATGATTTCGACATGAGGCTTGTTGAAATCGAAGTGTTGAAGACAGTGATTTCGACAAGAAGAGGTTTTGAAGACTGGTAACGGATTGGAATCAAGCAATCACTGTCGAAGGGATGTAGCAGTTACATTTTTAAATATTCTGTACAGTTATTTTCTATTTGTATAAATAGTAGTTTTTCATAGGAAAAACAAGTCACAATACGCACATACAGAATTCTCATACTCCAACTTCCAAGCGAGAGAGAAAAGCGAGTTACAGAACATTGTATGCATTTGTGCACCAATTTCTATTCATTCAATGCAATTTTAATTTGTTTTCTTAAATTCCTTGCACTTTATTTGCTCTTTTACACATTCTGTTTAGAACTGTATCATTTTGAAGTAATTTCGACAGTTTCAACAACCTTGAAATTAGCGATATCTTCATCATTTTCATTAAAACCGTAAGAACATTAACGAAACTCGATAATTTCTGGGAAATCAATGCACAATATGTCTTAAGATTTACTAGTTGATCTTGCAAGCAAATAATTTTAACTAGCGGTTGTTTACCAAAAACCACGGTAAACAAAACTTTAGCAGCCATAGTCATTTCTTGAATAGTATTTAAGATATTTTGCTCACTATGACCATCTATACTCCATTCTGAGATAGAACTTCCACTATATGAGCTAGCGACCATATCTCTAGCTTCTTCAAATTGTAAATCTGGGTAACTAGGTCTTGGATAATAATTTCTAGTTTTATCCTGATAACCCATGTTTTTAGACCTTCCTATTTTATTTATATCTAATTCATCAAAATCTCGTGTTAAGACATTAACTTGAGACTTTTTTGAACTGGTTAATTTCTTTAATCTATCTATTAAATCATCTGCTTTAGGATCTAAGCTAACTTCACTTAATTCTTTTTCAGGGACATTAATTTATTTATAAACTGGTCTTGTAGGATCTAAAGGAAAATCCTTATAAGACTATTTTCTTAGGGACAATTGGGCTAGAAACTATTTGGAGTTCTACCCTATCTAATTGGTCAGCTATGGTGTGTAATAACTGATTGGAATAATTTAATTGTAAATGAACTCGTCCTAAGTCTGAAGCATTCTTAGGAGACTTGAAGGGATAGGCTACAAATATAGTTCCTTTACTTTCTAGTTTGATGGCTTCTAAGGGTGGATGGACGGATTCTACTGTCTGGTTTTCTAATGTATCCCATTTTTTAGTAATTCTAGTATTCACGTCTAGGTGATTTTCTATTAAAAAGGGATTTTCTATATTATTTTCTAAACAATAATTTTCAAACCACACAAAGAAATAAATATTAATTCTAACTTTCTTAAGATAACTATAAAATTCTTGTAAATAATCAGCTGTTTGGTCTTTAGAGAAAGTGGTAAAATACCAATCTCTCTTTTCTTTGTTATAATCAGCCTCAAAATCTTCTCTGATCCAAGGCTTATCTATAACAAACTCTTCTTCAAAGGTAATTACTGATAATATCTGAGAAGCAGTAGGTGATAAAGGAGGTGATTCTAACCTATTTGAAGGTTCGTACAAAGGTTGTGGTATGGTAGGCATAAAATTAACACCTGCCAGATTAATATTAATGTAGATGCTGAATGTACAGATCTTCTAGAGTCTAAACTACTTCTAAAGCTTGACTCCCCACTCCTCATAGAGTGACTTCTATTCATTTTAGGTTTATATATTTGATCCCCCTGCAAATATCCCATTTTTCCATTTACCCCCCTGTAAAATTTTTTTTTAAGGTTACCCCATGCAAATATAAACAGTTTTCGGTCACCCCCCTCTGTTAGATTATGTAGTGTATAATGGGTAAAAACCATGTACGGTTACCCCCTTGCAAAATATAAAAAGTTTACGGTTACCCCCCTGTAGGGGGTAACTAGAAACACTTATTATTTGCAAGGTTGATTTTAAAACTTTTTTTTTACAGGGGGGTAAATGGAAAAATGAGATATTTGCAGGGGGATCAAATATTTAAGCCTTCATTTTAATTCTAACAGTTCCATCATCTTCCATAATGAACTGTCTAGGTCTTCTAGCTTCTATTTTAGGTAAAGGCATAACCTCTTTTAATATCCATTCTTCTGGTAGTTTGGCAATAACATCAGAGGCTCTTAATCTTTTAGGCGTAGTAATATTAGAACGCCTCAAATTTGCTTCAATAATAACAGTTTCGTTCTTAGGAGAACTTCGCAAAGCTTTAAAATTATAATTTACATTAGAAATCTTATACTTAATTCTGTAACAAACATCTATATTAGCAACACCTTCAGTAAATAAATCATCCAAACACTGAATATTAATGACTAACGAATTCTTAGTAAAACTATTCATTAAATTCATGGAATAATTAGGATAACAATTAAAATAGACTGGACCATCATTCAAATTTGATTCTAATATAGCAATAATGGATTCAGGAAACTTTTTTAATTCTAGTGTCACGCAAAATTAACAATATAGGAGTATTTAATCCTAACTTATGTAATGGCATAACAGCAACCTGTATTAATCCAAGATGAATATACTGAAAACCTTGTTTAACATGCTCATCAATTAATTCTTCATTTAACAAATTAATAGACTCATGATGATTAACTATAGATCTAGATGATTCTATTGTATGAATAATATTTTGTGCTCTAAACTTATCAAAAGTACTGGTTTTATATATCTCTTTATAATTAATTTCAGGCATCTTCGAACTTTGTAATCTATTTTCTATTTCAGCTATTTCTAGTTCCCTATTCTGATAATTATCTTGATCATTTCTGGCTTCTAATTGTTCTTGGGATAGACTTGTGGTTATGACCGCTCTATCTCTCCTAGAGGATCCTAGCTCACTCAAAGTTCTAAGTAACCTAGCCATGGTTATTATTTTCTGCACCTTTATCTTCGTTATCTTTTCTTTTCTATCGGGAACACCAACGGACTCCACTGGTTTGTGGGAACACCAACTACCCTTCTCTCCTGGGTTTCAAAAGGCTTACCAACACAAACTATCTGGGCTTACCAACGCTAAAAAATAAAGATATTGAAAATATCAGTTTAGAAAATAATAGTATCGCTTAATTACCTATATATATATGTTGAGTTTCTAGCCGCGAATACAAACACGAAACAGACCAAAAACGACACCGAAATAAACCACCTGCAATAGAACAGAAAATCCAGACCAGAAAACAGCAGCTACAACCTGCAAGAAACCAGAAACAGCAGCAACACAACCTGCAGAAAACAGTAGAAACAGCAGCTACACATACAACCTGCAGAAAACAGCAGAAACAGCAGCTACACAACCTGCAGAAACAGCACAGCAACACAAACAGCAGCAGCAACGTGACACAGTAACGCGAGAAGGGAGAAGAAGAATCACACAAGATTTGTTGACCCAGTTCAACAACAATTAAGTTGTTTACATCTGGGGGACTGAGAAATCCTCAAGTCCAATTTACTGAATCAATGAAAAATTTACAAGATTGATACAATTAGGTTTTTCCCTTGTGTTTCCCCCTCACCACCAAGCCCCAAATTTCCCAAGCGTTTCTCTCAAATTGTAACATCCCCAAAGTGGCTAAGTTAATTCTTCGGATTAGTTGATAATTTTAATAAATTATTGCTAATCGAGTTGATTGATTATTGTTGTAACCGATAATTGAATTGTGTGATATAATTTAAATGCATTTGTGTGCTAGTTGAACATTCTTTTTAGAGGCTTGTGCATAAGTAAATATAAGGCTGTTGTTAGTAACCCTTTTATTGACCACAACTTGGGTTGAGTTTTAACTTAACCCAACAGCCCAAAGTAATTTCATTTTTAGTCTTAAAACCCCAAAGAGAGGGAACCACTCATTATTAATTGCTTCAGCTGAAAGAGGGAAAAGAAAGATAGATAGGGAAAAGAGAGAGGAAGCTCAAAAGTTGAGAAGAAAGGAAAGCTGAAAACACACTCTTTCTATTTCACCACTCAACCCACTACCTTACGTTTCTACATCTTCTCTTTCTTTTGTTAATACGCTCATCTTCCTAACCATCAAGCTCTCCTAAAATTTGACTTAAAACAATTTGGAACAGCAAGTTAGAAACCCAATCAACCCATTTGCATGCTCGATTTTAAGGGAGTTGAAATCTTGTAAGCTATACTTTGAGTAAAAGTGTCTACAAGCTAGGACAATAGAGTTCAATCAAGGAACTTGGAGATTGAAGACTTTGTGAGCTGGAAATGTAGCTTGGAGAAGAAACTCGTTATGCTCATGTGAGGTTAGACTGTTAAAGTGATTCCTAAGAGTTGCATGAGGAATGGGAGAGGAGATTGAAGTGCCAAAGGTTGTGTTTTAGTTAAAGGAGACTCCAAGCTAAGGCAATGCAGTCACTGTGAAGATTAGAAGAGCTATTCAAAAGCTAGGAGATGCAAGAGAAGGTTCCCAGCTTCACGTTCCAGTTTTGGGGAGCTCGGGGTTCGATTGGGAAGAGTTCGGGAGCGTCGGAATTCCGTTCGGTTCGAGTTTGGTTTCGAGGCGTCGAGGTTTCGAAGAACGTCAATACCGGTGAGTGTTCTCACCACATCGTGTATTTAGGTGTTTGCATGTGAATATTTAATGTGGTAGATGGTTGGTTTGAATGAAACTATGAATTTTACGAAACTAATGATTTTACGGTTTTTGAAAATGTCTCGGTTTGAATTTTAATTGCTCGAATGTGCCTTGGTGAAATTGATGAAATTATATCATGATTGTATGTACAATATGTGTTAGAATATCTGTTTGAATGATTTGGATTGCTGGAAGTGGGTTTAGTTTCGGTTCGGACGCGACACGAGTGAATGGGAAGCGAGAAACTCTGTTTGGGACTGTTTGGTATAGGTTCAGTGTTTATGTGATTGCAAATTTCCGTGTGTCCGAAAATTGTATGGTTTGTTTTTCTGGAAACTAGAGACAATTTTCCACAAATTAGGCACTGAGTTTAATAAATTTGGATAAGTATCACTAGAGAAATTGTAGGCACAAGTCAGGTCAAAAATCTAAGACTGTTTTGGGTATAGGTTCGGTGTTTTCCTTGTAGTGACTTAGGTAGGACTCCGTTTCAAATTATTTCTGTTTCATTGGAAACTAGACTCGTTTTTCTTCAATTTGGGCACTTGGTTTGTTTAATTTGATTGAGAATTCAATAAGAAAACTGAGTTACAAGTTGGGCAATAGTTGCTGTCCTGTTTCTGGATCCCTACGCTTTGTTTTGAAAAACTGTACTTTTTGGCTACCTAAAAAAAATAAATAAAAATGATATCCAGAAACTAGACACTCTAAGGTTTCCAATGAATATTTGTTGGTCAAATTCCGATATCGTTTGCTATGCTAAATAAATTGTCGAAGTTTGAGTACCACTGCTGAAAACTTACTGCACCTAGAATTGTTTATTGAAATGTATGATATATGCTGATTTTTATGTATGGTGGATGATAACTTGTCACTTAAATTCTTTATTTGAATTATGTGTTGATCGGAATGTCATATAAACGAGTGGGAACCCATAAATGGTTTTAAAGTGATGTCCGGAACATGTGTAATATTGTTCTGTGACCCCTAAGTGGTTCAAATGGATTTCCTGAACATGTGTAATATTGTTCAGTGATTAATAATATATTAACGGGGTGACGACTCCGAGTTATTTAGCATACTTGGTGGAGGGAAGTCATGAGCCCAGAAGCCAAGGCCCTGGCATTATCCCTCATGGCTATGTTGGATTGGGGTTTCCGTGATCTCGTGAGATTTCGTTTCACGGATTATGCTAAGCCAAAGATAAAAGGAAATGATTTTTATGGAAAATACAATGATCCGTGCAGTGATTGCCGGATTAGAGGGCTCGTAGAGATTGAGTGATTTGGTCGCTAGAGCCGGTCTTCAAAATAACTAAGATAACTAAAAGAGAACGAATGAGAGGAACCGTAAGGGGTCTCGGAGTCACTCATTGAGATTTGTAATCTCACTGTTTATTGTTGATTGTTTTTCAGATTCATAGGTAAAGTCTAAGGATGGTTCAGGAAGTTCAGGACCCTAGCAGCTTGGGGCTATCATGTTGAGAAAGTTCACGGGTCATGATGGGTACTCGGTATTAGATATCGAGTTATGGCCGAGTTAAGTTTAGGATTAATGCACTTGGATTAGGGAGTTTTTGTAATGACTGGAATTATATGAATCTTTGAGGATTTGTTTATGTATCAAAATATGAGGTTTTAACGAAAATTTGATAATTCCAGTTTTTCATAATTGATTTATCAGTCATGTAGTATTTGAATCCGTAGAAGTGCATCTCTGAATGACTAAAGGTAATATCTCGAATTTGTTTTTGTCGACTACAAATTTGGGATGTTACACAAATCATACACCCAATTGAAGAAGAATGAAAAACTAACTTCCATCGAATCTATTGGGCACCAAATATATATGCAGGATTGAAGAATTCTCAGCCACACAAGGATAACGGACTAGCACCCGAGAGTAGAAGAGGAAAAACGAATTTGAGAGCTTGAGAGAAAACGATAGTTCATTTCCAGCCACATACTTAATATATGGAAATTACCAAAAAAACCCAAATGAAGACCTTTTGACTGGCCACCTCAGCAAACCATTTTACCATGTGTGTAAGTGAGTGTGCCACATCAACAATCTCCACCTTGGCATACCCACACACACATATACTGATTCAGAGTTGAACAAACCGGATTTCTCAGACCATAGCACCACACTAGCCAATATCAACTTTCAACAAGTTCAAGCAATGCTTGAACTTGGCTAGTGACACAACCTTAGTGATAAAATCAGCCGGGTTGTGTGCCGTGTGAATTTTGTGAATTTGAACCCTTCCTTCGGCAATGATATCCTTGATCCAATGGAGTCTTGTATCATTTTGTTTAGTCTTTTCATGGAAGGACTGGTTCTTGCAAAGATGAATTGCGCTTTAATTGTCACAAAACACTTTCACACTCTCTTGATTGATGCCTAGTTCATTCACCAAGTTCTTCAACCATAGAGCCTCTTTCACCGCCTCTGTTACACCTATATATTCAGCCTCTGTAGTTGAAAGAGCAACTACATGTTGTAATGACGCTTTCCAACTCACAGTACTACCGAACAATGTGAACACATACCCGGTTAGAGATCTTCTCTTGTCCCTATCCCCGGCAAAGTCCGAATCCACATACCCAACTACTCCACCTGAATCTTGATCATCCTTGGAGTAACTTAGACCAAGTTTCATACTACCTTTCAAGTACCTCAAAATGTATTTCACCGCTAACCAATGTTGCTCGCCAGGATTTCCCATATACCTGCTTACTAGACTTAGAGCATAAGCTAGGTCAGGTGATGTGCAAACCATGGCATACATGAAACTACCAACACTGCTGGCATAAGAAACTTTAGCCATTTGTTTCTTATCTTCCTCAGAATGAGGACAATCATCTTGAGACAACTTGAATTGAGACCCAATAGGAATGTTTGCACTATCTAGTAATTACCTTCCGGGAGTAACCTTCTTGAGTGACAGTTAACCCCTTCCCATTGCCTTTTCTCTTGATCTCCATACCTAAAATCTTCTTAGCTTCCCCCATATCCTTCATTTCAAACTCCTTCTTTAGAAGATTCTTGCGCTTGATGATTTCATGGTTGCTCTTGCTTGCAATGAGCATGTCATCTACGTATAGAAGCAAATAGATGTAATTTGTGTCATCTAGTTGCTTATAGTAGACACAGCTGTCACAAGTGCTTCTCTTGAACTTAATATCCAACATGTAAGTGTCAAACCTCTTGTACCATTGTCTTGGAGATTGTTTCAACCCGTAGAGTGACCTTTGAAGTAGACACACATGATCCTCTTTGCCCTTCACCTCAAATCCCCTTGGTTGAGTCATATAGATCCTCTCCTCAAGTATCCCATGTAAAAATGTTGTTTTCACATCCATTTGTTCTAGATATAGATCAAATTGAGCCACAATGGCCAATACCACTCTTATGGAACTGTGCTTCACAACCGGAGAGAATATTTCATTATAGTCTATTCCCTCCCTTTGAGTGTATCCTTTTGTAACAAGCCTAGCTTTGTATCTAGGTGGATCCCCATCAGAGTTACCTTGTTTTCTTTTATAGATCCACTTGCAACCTACTAGCTTCACTCCACTTGGTTTCTTCACGAGCTTCCATGTTTGATTCTTGTAGAGAGAATCCATCTCCTCATTCATGGCAAGACCCCACTCATGACTTTGCTTATTGTTTATGGCTTCATTGTATGTCGCAGGTTCATCATTCAATAGATTTTCAGCTGTGTTTAGAGCATAAGTTGTATTTGATTCATACCCAAACCTTTCTGGAGGCTTGATTTCTCTTCTAACTCAGTCTTTGCAAAGTAAGTAATCTTCCTCTGATTCGTCACTTTTGGATTCAGAATTAGCTTCACTATTGTGATCCACAATTTCATTTTGTTGATCAACATTAGTGACAGTATCACTAGGTTTATCAACATGCTCCACCTCAACTTGAAACTCACTATTCATCTCATTTTTATCAAGGGTCTCTTTTGTTTCTTTACCCTTAGTCAATTCAGTTTCCTTGAATACCGCATCCGTGCTTATGATACATTTTTTCTCATCTATAGACCATATTCTATAGCCTTTCACACCATCAGGATATCCCATGAACAAACCTTTCTTTGCTCTTGGTTCTAACTTTCCTTCACTCACATGGAAGTAGGCCAAGCAACCAAAGATTTTCAAATTGTTTAAGTTTGGTGGTTTCCCCGTCCAAACTTCCTGTGGTGTCTTAAAGTTTAAAGCGGTGGAGGGACTCCTATTAACAAGATAGCAAGCTGTATGCACGGCTTCACCCCAAAAAGATTTTGGAAGGTTAGCACAAGATAACATACATCTTACTTTCTCTAATAGTGTCCTGTTTAGCCTTTCCGCTAAACCATTTTGTTGAGGAGTTCCTCTAACAGTGAGATTCCTATAAATCCCATGTTCTTTGCAAAAATTATTGAACTCCTCGTTACAAAATTCCAAACCATTATCGGTCCTTAGTGCTTTAACCTTTAAGCCACTTTGGTTCTCAACCTTTTTCTTCCAATCAACAAAAGTTTTAAATGCTTCATCTTTTGTTTTTAATAAGTAAATCCAAACTTTCCTACTAAAATCATCAGTAAGGGTTGAGAAATACCTCTTTCCTCCATGTGTTGGTGTTTGAGATGGCCCCCAAAGATCCGAGTGGATGTAGCCAAGCTTCTCTATAGTCTTGTGAATTCCGGTAGCAAATTTTACTCTTGTCTGCTTGCCAAAGATACAATGTTCACAAAATTCAAGGTTTGAGATCTTATCTCCACACAATAGCCCTTGTTTATCAAGTTCCTTCATACCCTTTTCACTCGTATGCCCAAGTCTTTGGTGCCATATGAGTGTCTTGTTGTTGCTTGAACTAACCACCTGTGCTTCACCAATTAAGGTGCTACCCATGAGCACATACAAGTTATTTCCTTTCCTTGTTCCTTTCAATACAACCCTTGAGCCCTTCGTGACTTTTAACACACCATCCTCACCTTTGAAACTAAAGCCAGCAGCTTCCAAAGTTCCAAGTGAGATTGGAGACCTCTTTAGATCTGGTACATGCCTAACATTAGTTAGCATCTTTATCGAACCATCTGCTAAGACCAATTTCACAGTCCCAATACCAATCACCACTTGTCCTCCTTTGTATGGCTTGTACTCAACGAACCACTCCCTTTTAGGACACATATGATACGAACACCCCGAGTCAAGAATCCAGTCATCATTTCCCGATATGCTGGCTGTTGAATTTGATTCAACCCTTTCCTCATCTGCAGCAACCAGAATCTCAATTCTGTCATCCTCATCAGTACTTGGAGCCTCACTTTCTATGTCACTGGTGTTGTCCAGAAGTTCACAATAATCATCCTCTGCGGCAAACAGAAGTTCACAACTATCATAGCCATCTGAGGCTATGGAAGCACTTCCTTCTTCTTCCTTGTATTGAGCCTTCTTCTTTTGATTCTTCTCAGGATAATTTTTCTTAAAATGTTCTTCCTTGTCACATATGTAACACCTATTGTGCTTGGGTCTTGATTTTGATCTTGACTTGTTCTTTCCTTTATTTTCCTTCTTCTCAGACCTCCCTCTAACCATTAGATTCTCGGATTGCTCACTTTCCCTATGGCTTGATTTCTTGGAGAGTTCTTTGGACATTAAAGCACTTTGAACCTCTTCAAGACTTATTGCATCCCTTCCATAGATTAAAGTATCCGATAGAGTGTCATAAGAACTCGGTAACGATCTAATCAACAACAAAGCTTGATCTTCATCCTCGATCTTTATTTCTATATTCTCAAGATCCAAAATCAACCTATTGAATTCATCCAAATGATCTCCTATAGAGGTTCCTTGATTCATCTTGAACGTATATAATCTTTGTTTGAGATAAAGCCTATTTGCTAAGGTTTTAGTCATATAGAGACTTTCTAACTTAGCCCAAATAGCCGCAGTCGATTTTTCTTTAGAGATTTCGCGGAGCACCTTATCACCCAAACACAAGATTATAGCGCTATGAGCCTTGTTCATAATATCTTTCTTCTCCATTTCCGATAGCGTTGCTGGCAATTTGCTTTCCCCTTCTAGAGCCTCCTTCAAGTCCTTGTTGAACGAGACTCGCACGCATTTTCATTCTCCAAAGACCAAAGTCATTCTTTCCATTGAACCTTTCGATGTTGAACTTTCCCATCTCCATGAACGTGACTTCAACCCAACGGACGCTCTTGATACCAGTTGTTGGGTTCCTAGCCGCGAATACGAACACGAAACGGACCAAAAACGACACCTAAATAAACCACCTGCAATAGAACAGAAAATCTAGACCAGAAAACAGCAGCTACAACCTGGAAGAAACCAGAAATAGCAGCAACACAACCTGCAGCAAACAGCAGCAACACAATCCTGCAGAAAACAGCAAAAACAGTAGCTACACAACCTGCAGAAATAGCACAGCAACACAAACAGCAGCAGCAACGCGAATTAATATTCGATTAAACTCGCGATTTGTTCCTATGCAAGAATCGTTCAACAACAGCGGAAAATAACAGTAATAACGAATGAAGGGAGAAAAAGAATTGAAGAAGAATGAAAAACTAACTTCCCTTGTGTTTCCCCCTCACCACCAAGCCCCAAATTTCCCAAGCGTTTCTCTCAAATCATACACCCAATTGAAGAAGAATGAAAAACTAACTTCCATCGAATCTGTTGGGCACCAAATATATATGCAGGATTGAAGAATTCTCAGCCACACAAGGATAACGGACTAGCACCTGAGAGTAGAAGAGGAAAAACGAATTTGAGAGCTTGAGAGAAAACGTAGTTCATTTCCAGCCACATACTTAATATATGGAAATTTCCAAAAAACCCAAATGAAGACCTTTTGACTTGCCACCTCAGCAAATCATTTTACCATATGTGTAAGTGAGTGTGCCACAGAAGAAAAAAATCACAATCAGAATTTTACCAATATAGAAAACAAAATTTAGAAAATTTCAAGGATTTAAAAACAAAAAATATATTTTTTTCTAGACGAAAAATAAAAATCTCTATATTCATAGCAAGGGAAAAGATAATTATAGACCTATTTTTTTCTTTAGTCAACTTTGTGGTGAGAGGAAATTTTTCTCGAGGATTTTTTTATTCTACTTAGATGAAATGATAAGTAAACACTACACACTACCACTTTCATTTAATTAAGTTCAAAACCGAGAGCCAACATCCTCGTATTGTTGAAATTGCCAAAACAACCGAGGGATTGACGATTATTCTCTAAGATACTAAGAGAGTGAGACTTTTAATAAAAGCTTTGAAAGATATTCCAAAGCATAAAAGAATTACTCTTTTCTCACTTATGCTTAGCACTCCTCAGTGACTCCAAAGTCCAAAACTTCCACACTTCCATTCCATCCACTCACCCTATACTTTCCAACAACTCTCTCTCTCTCCTCTCATTGCTTTCAGCTTCCTACCAAATTCTCCTCACCACCTCAATGGCCAAATCCAAAACCCCCACCTCTCTTCATTTCATTTCCATAATCCTCCTCTTCTCCTCACTCACAATCGCCAAACAACCTCGTTTCCACCAAAGCATTACCCCAACATCTTTAGGCCTCAAAAAAGAGAAGCTAAGCCACCTCCACTTCTACTTCCACGACATTGTAAGCGGCCCAAAGCCCACAGCCATCAGAATCGCCGAAGCCCAAACAACCAACAAATCCGCCACAGGATTCGGGCTCATCGCAATGGCTGATGACCCACTAACTGTGGGCCCAGAACCCAACTCCAAATTAGTGGGAAAAGCCCAAGGGATTTACGGCTCTGCGTCTCAAGACGAAACTGGGCTTTTAATGGTCATGAACTTTGCGTTTGTTGATGGGAAATATAACGGTAGCACTCTCAGCGTGTTGGGGCGGAATATGGTGCTTTCCGCCACGAGGGAGATGCCGATCGTTGGTGGTAGCGGTGCTTTCCGATTCGCACGTGGGTATGCTTTGGCTAGAACTCATTGGTATAGTGTTGAAACTGGGGATGCTGTTGTGGAGTACAATGTCTACGTGTTTCATTATTAACCTGTGCTTTTTTAGACACAAAACAATTCTTCTATTATTGTCCTCACCTTTTTTTCCTATGCTTTTTTTGGAATAAAAACTTGTGTGAGTGTGTGTTGCTTTTTTTGGGTAGAAGTTTATTTGAAGATGATGACTTATGTATAAATAAATCAGTATAATGTTTGATATGAAGTATACTAAAATTGAAGGAAAAACGTCAACATAATTAAAGTTGGAATTTGTTTTGTCTTGTGAAATAGCTAAAATATTTGATAATGAAACATCAATGGAATTTATCATTATATTGTGGTTTGTTTTCACTTGTTCGGGTATTAAGAGAAAAGAATTGCACAGATGGTAATATATGCCAAGCTGAAAATCCGTTTGAGTTAGAGACTTTACTATATAAAGGCTTGCAATGTGTAGTACAAATGATACTGCAAACTTACCTTCTTCAGCTATAAATAAGTGTATGATGTAAGTTGTATGTTGACATTAAGAAATATATGAAGAGATTAATTCCAACTACTGTTCAATTGTTTTTCTTCTTTAGTATTTTTTAACATGGTATCACTAGCTTTTTAGTTGCTCTGTACCGTTGCCATCTCTGATTATCTATGGCCCGAAATAGTCGCTCAAATAATACTAAATATAGTATTTCCAATCCCAATGGAAGTAACCAAAATGTAGTAGATACTTCTAAAAACCAATTGAGTCCCTACTACTATGTTCACCTGAGGGACTGTATTGTCCATCTTTTGTTACTATCACACCTGCACTCAACAGGTTCAATGACCATGTCTGGCCGAAAGCTATGGGAAGATCTCTTGGAGGACAAATGATCATGAATCTGTGGATGAACAATTCATTGGGATTTATGCACTTTCTTGAGGAGGAGACTTCACAGTCATTGACTACTTCTCCAAACTCAAGGTGCTTAGGGAAGAATTGGAAGCTTATTTTCCTATGTCAATATATATATATATATATATATATATATATATATATATATATATATATATATATATATATATAGGTTTCCATGTCATTAGTGCGCAATTCCCACCGACTTTGCCGATGACTAATCTACGCCGGGGAATCTGACTGGCCACGAGTACCCGACTTTATCATTTAATCACCAATCTCTATAGTGGCGAAGGTATCACTAAAATCTAAATATCTAAATATTTCCTTTTAGGTTTCACTTCTAACATTCGTTCACTTAATGATATATCATTTTTTTATATTTTTTTTAAAATAAATTTTAATTTTGAACTAATTTTACCTACAATGTAACGACATTCAAAAAACTCAAGAGTCTCCTAGAATTCTTCCAAAAATAAACTATAATTTACGGGGAGAAGAGCAATTGGGTGTGAGATAAATAGACAAACAAATTAATAGATGGAATAGAATCGAGGAAGTAAAAAGAAAAATGAATATATTTGAAGCGAAAGTGAGAAAGGAAATAAGAAGGGAGAACGTGTTTCACTTAAAATACTTTCAAATTATTACCTTTTGAAAGTTAACTTTCAAAATATATAGATAATTCAGGAAAAAAATATAGATAATTTAATTTATTGAAGATATAAATATTTTTTTTTCTGACGGTGAAGATATAAATATTTTAGAAGTTAATTTCTTGTAGGTAATATGAATTTGAAAAAACTTCCTTCCTAAAGTTAACTTCAAGATAGCGGTGCTTTGGGAAAAATAATGTAAGATACGGGAGTGTATTAGAAACAACAGGGGTGAAAATAGTGACACCTCTATAATTACTGGGCTAAGCCCAAATATGGGTTCTAATCTTTGGTCCACGGTTGAACTGAAGCGTAGAACAATTTTTGACAAAAAAAAAACAAGAAAGAAACAAGAACCGCAAGTTGTATATTTGCGCCACGCGACTGGTAGGTAGTTCTACTGCAGTATTCTTCTATTGTACTTTGTCCACAACGAATTGAAAAGAAAATTAAAATCCATAAGTTCGCTTCATGATCTGCGATTGATTCTGTTGCAGAATGCATAATATAATCGATTCTTGATGGTAAGCTTACAACACCTCTGTCTTTTCTATCTCTCACATTTCCGCTGTTTCCTCTTCAAATATGGCTTATGCTGATTTCCGATTCTCGCTGTTTGGTATAATTTTTAATTTTTGATATTCTCGCAACACTATGCGTGCTTGGAAATTGTGAAAACCTATATGATTTTAGAAATTCGAATCAAGCTTTTGTTGTAATTGTAAGGAAAAGTTCAGGATCTCTTAAACTTACAAATGCTAATATGTTATTAGTTATAATTTATGTATTTTATTTTGGACAGGTGACCGTTAATTGTCGTTTAATTGAACATGAAGGAAAAGAATACTAGCTCTGCTCTCAAGCGTATTTTAGTGAATTGTGCATCTCAGGTTCGGTTTTATTTACTTGAGACTTGAAATGTGCTTTAGGTTTTGGGTTTATGATGAAACTGCATGTAGAACATTTCCATTGTTTGTATCTTTTTGGTGCCTAGAATTCATATACAGAATGCTTTTCTTGCTCTTTAGTACCTTAAAGTAAATGGTTGACTTGATTTTATCATCTTCACCTGCAATAGCAAGTTTAAATTATTTACTTAGATAGTTGTGTTGAACATGCAATTATGATTGAGGCATCAGATTGTTCGGAAGTGGAGGGAATTTATTGTATAATCCATGCTTGCCTTTTCGCGGATATTCTCTCTGTCTTATCCTGGATAAGACAGTTATTTTCGTTTTTGTTTTAGTTGTGCATGAAAATTGATGTGGTTAAGTCTCATTCATAAGGGAAAAGCATACGGGAGTTGTGTTGCAGCCAAGGTTCCAGACATTGAACGTGATGTGTGTGTGAAGGAATTTCTAGCATTGAAAAGTTGTATGCAAAATACGGTATTATACTCTACAATTAGCTTGACATAAAATTTTGTTTTTACTCTGGTTCAGCATTTCAGCTATAGAGTTATTCTCGATGTTTTCTGGAAAAGAAAATCACCCTTTATGTTTTTCTCTTTAAGCAGCATTCAGGAAAGACTGAAGAGAAACCTTTTTTGCAAACTTCATCTAATTGGATCATGATTTTTGAGAGTTACTAGTTGTTACTGATTATAAACCTTTTGTTTCTCCTTGTTTTTTTGTTGCTAAAATCATTTATTTAGTCTGTTTTGTCTGCTGTATAACTGTTATCTTTCTTTTGGCATTTCATATACAAATTTCCAATCAGCTCAAAAAGAAGGTTTGAGTGAACGACCACTCGACTCCTTGTTCTGGGCTACTGAACAAACAAATGACAAAGCCTGATGGTTATACAAATTTCCAATCATCAATCTAAGAGGAAGGTCCTATAATCTTTTGCAGGCAAAGGTTTAAAACTTCAGCATATATATCCCCTGTAAATCATAGATGCACTACTTCTACCTTTTACTACCCAGGGTAAATAGTTTTAAGGGGTGTGCTTGACTTCAGTTTTTTTCGTGCCCCTACAACTCTGTGTAAACAAGAGTGAGCAATATGTCTGGAAAATCAACAACCTCAAAGCCTAATATAGGTCTGAGTGGATCTGATGGACTTTCACATGCTTACATTCAGTATCCACCACTTCGGTGTAATGTTCCTGGTTCAAAGGGATTATTTTATGACGATGGAAATAAGTTGCTTCTCTCCCCAACAATTGACCAGGTAATATGATATACTTCATATATTTGTTGTTTGGTGAAAATTATTGTGTGTATTGTCCACCTTTTGAGTTGTTTCAAAATGACGGGTTATTTATCTGTTTCTGTACTTGCTCATCTGTTGAATGACATACATTTTTGTAATGTTTAGGTCTTTTCATGGAAAGTCAGTCCCTTTGATCCTCTTATTGGTCCCAGCACTGACTCAATAAGCGAAGGCCCTATTGTATCTATTCGGTATTCTTTAGACTCAATGGTTATAGCAATCCAACGATCCAGCCATGAGATACAGTTTTGGGATAGAGAGACTGGGGAAACTTGTAGCCATAAGTGCAGGCCAGAATCAGAAAGTATACTTGGATTTTTTTGGACAGACAGTCAACAGTATGATATTGTTATTGTTAAGACCAAGTATGCTTGACTTTTTAATTTCCTCTATATTTGATACAATTACATTGGTTATTGATGCATTTTTTTTAATATCCTCATGTTTAGTTCAGAAGAGATCCAGCAGAAGCTAGTAATATTTTCTTCTAGCTGGAAATCTGCAGTCCTATTATAGTATAAACCTTTAGAGGATGATCAGTTCATTTGGAGTCTTATAGTTTAGTCTATAAGGTTTGTAAGAATCTTCATTGGATCATACATTTTCATTGATATGCTCCTCCTGACCTTAAAACTATCTTTAGCAATTTATTAAACACTCATGAGAAATGGAGTCATTAGTATTCTTTAGTAATTGTGGTAGAGGTCTAGCAATATTGGCCGTCTGGATGCTTTAATGCTTTGAACATGTTCTCTTTGTAGTTTCAGCATGCTTTTTCCCTCACCTTCTTATGAAAAGAATATAATTTACTTAAATGCTGTTTTATATCTGTTTTCAAAAATCATTTATAGAAAAAAGAAACAGGATCAAAGTCAAACATCCTCTTTACTTCTGGCTTCCAAGAGTTAGTTGAGGACTAAATGTTGGGTTTGGTGGAGACTGGAGAAGGGCATTGCAATGCAATCATGGATTTTTTTATTAATATAGAGGGAAAAATGGAGCTAATGTTCTGCTCGAAAAGGAACCTAAATAGAATTTTTTTATCTTGTGAGGGCAACTTTTTCTTCTTTCATACTTATATGCGGCCATTATAAAAATGTGATTCAGAGGCATAGGGACATATAGAATGGCTATTGGACGACTGTACTTGAATTTGTCTCTTTAATCACTAGAGTAAGAGTTCATTTTGTTTTCTGACCATCACCCTGTTTTATACTCTACAGATTACAGTTAAAGAATGAAAAAAAAAACATTTATTAAAGAACCAATTCTTGCACTTCCTTCAGATGTCTGTCAAAATAACCTGCTAAAGTATTTTGTGAGCTGAGCAACATAATCATTCTAGAAAACAACCATATCCCTAGAGTTACGTGCATTAAACAGTTGTGAATATGACGCTACTCCCCAAAATTTTCCCCTTCCTCCTCCTTTTTCCTTGTTTATTTCTGAAGTGAAGATATACTTATTAGAGTTTTTTGACAGTGGTCTAGACTTGTGTGCATATAATTCAGTGTCAAAATCACTCCAACTGGTGGAAACAAAGAAAGTGAATGTTAGTTGGTATGTTTACACACATGAAAGTCGCTTGGTTCTTCTTGCTTCTGGAATGCAGTGCAAGACATTCCATGGATTTCAGGTAAGAAACTTTGCTGTTTTTTTCCCTTGTAAAAATTTAGTTTAAGATATTTACCTTAGGGGAAAGTGATTTACTTTTGTTTTACTGAAAATAGGATTATATGTTGGTATTGTTCACAAAAGAATGACATGTATCAATTTGAAATTTCTTCTGATATTGTTCCTATGTTAATTCATTTAGCTAATAAATCAAATCATTTCTGGTAAGATTTCATCTGCAGATATTGTTCGGTTGCCAAGGTTTGAGATGGTTATGGCCAAATCAGAGGCAAATAGTAAGCCCGTTTTGGCAGCTGAAGACATATTTATTGTCACTGTGTACGTACCAGTCATTTGCTTCATCAAACTTACCTTTTAATTAACATAGCTTCCTGATGAATATTGTTTTTTCTTTCAACAATCAATCACAGTTATGGTAGGATATACTGCTTGCAAGTTGATAGAGTTGCGATGCTACTCCATTCATATAGACTATATCGTGATGCAGTGATACAACAGGTTGGTTTTGCTCAAATTTCTTTTTGACTTACTGTTTTAATTCAATTAAAAGTTTCTTTTTTCCAACAATAAAAGAAAAGTTTTCTGAACAAATGCCAAATTTCTATTAAGGATATCTTCCCTTCTATCATACTTATGTGATACTTTAACCATAGTTGCTGTTAAGATATGTTGTAAATAGTAGTTTTATATGTATTCGGGCCAGGCCCGTTAGGTTTTCTCTATTTAAACTCATTAGTGCTTGTACTCATTACACAGAAATATACAATCAATAATACGAAACTACAGCTGCTCTGTAGTCGCAGACGTAGGCAAAGATTGGCCGAACTGCGTAACCAATGTCCTGTCTCTTATTTCAACATGGTATCTAGAGCCTACGGTCAATAGGTCTTAGCAAAGTTCTCAAAAAACCCTAGCCGTCTCAATGGTTCCAAAAAAAAAAAAAAAAAACAGGCGGCATCGTTGCACGGTTATTGTTCACCGGCACTATTCATCATTCGCGGTACTGTTCATCGTTAGTGGTACTGTTCATCGTTCGCGGTACTGTTCATAATTCGTGGTACTGTTCATCGCGCTGTTCATCGTACTGTTCACTGCATACGTTGGTATATTTCGTCTTTGTCAAATATGAGTTCAGATTCAGAACAATTGGATAGGGACAAAAGTAAGTCTAATGACAACAATAAGTCTGGATCTTCAAGTAAAAGCATTGTGTCTTATGTTTTCTCCGGTAATCCCTCTATTACAACAGAGAAACTCAATGGTGATAATTATTTGAATTGGTCTGCATCAGTAAAAATGTGGTTTATGGGGCAAAGGCTTTTAGATCACCTCACTAAGAATTCTACAGATATTGGTAAAGATTTGCGTGAAGATTGGGAACAAGCAGATTGTCAGTTGGTCTCTCTTTTGTGGCAATCTATTGAACCCTCCTTGCTGGTCCATTATCGCTCATACACCACTTGTTATGACATTTGGCAGAAGGCTAAAAATGTTTATTCTAATGATATCCAGCGTCTTTATGATGTTATTCATAATTTAGCCACCCTTCAGATGACAGAAGACAACATCATGACATATGCTAATAAAGCTCAGTCTGCAGTAAATGAGTTCAAGCTCCTTGTGATCGACAATGACCCAAAGAAGATGCTTGAGAAACTAGATAATGTGTGTATGATCTATGTTCTTCATGGTCTCCATCAAAAATATGAGTCAGTACGAAGCAACATTCTTTCTGCATCAGACATTCCCTCAACAGAGGATCTTATCAGGCGTCTCATACGTCTTCCTGGATTGGAAGGAACTGGAGGGAATGGATCTCAGACTAATATAGAATCTTTTGCTCTTGTTTCTGATTTTGCAGGTCGTGGGGGACGCGGTCGTGGTCGTGGGGGTGGTCGAGGAGGTCGTGTTGGAGGACGTCCTCAGTGCACTTATTGTAAGAGACTTGGTCATACTGAAGACAAGTGTTATTCCCTTCATGGCTTTCTAGAGAAACCAGTAAATGTGACTCAGGTTAATGATTCTGAACAGAGAAACACTAAACAAAATGTTATTTCTGATGAGGAGTATAAGGCATTCCTGCAGTATAAAGCTTCCCAGGCTTCATCATCATCGGCAACGGTTGCTCATTCTGGTAATTCTACAGTCTGTTTCTCTCAATCATCACCTGTTGACTCCTGGGTTATGGACACTGGAGCTTCCGATTGCGTAGCTAGTAATCCATCTCTTTTATCCAAAATATCTCAACCTAACACCCCCACATTATATTACTGTTGCCGACGGATCAAAAGTTAAAGCTAGTGGCATTGGTGAAGCCACTCCTCTTCCATCCTTACCCCTTGACAATGTTCTTCTTGTTCCCAATTGCCAATTTAATTTAATTTCAGTTAGTCGTCTGACTCGAAGTCTAAAATGTTCTGTAACTTTTGATGATGATTATTTTGTTATACAGGACCGGAGTACAAAGCGGACGATTGGTACAGGATATGAGTCACATGGACTTTACTACCTCCAGCCCATCCAACCTTCATCTACACTTGCCTCCACTTCTACTACAGAGTCTCCAAGTCTTCTTCACCGTCGGTTAGGTCATCCAAGTCTCAAGAAGTTCAAAGTCTTGGTTCCTCATTTGTCCCATTTGCAGTCATTAGATTGTGAGTCTTGTCAGCTTGGGAAACACGTTCGTTCTTCCTTCCCTAGCAGTACTCAGTCACAAGCTCGTTCTCCTTTTGATGTTGTTCACTCAGATGTATGGGGACCAAGTCGAGTCACTTCAGTTGTAGGACATAGATATTTTGTCACTTTTATTGATGAGTTTTCTAGATGTACGTGGATCTACCTACTTAAGGATAGATCTGAACTTCTCAGTATTTTTCAAAATTTCTTCAAGGAAATCAAAAATCAATTTGGTTGTTTTATTCGTACTTTACGTAGTGATAATGCGAAAGAGTATTTTTCTGCACCATTTAATTCTTTTATGGTTGAAAATGGTGTCATACATCAATCATCTTGTCCCCATACCCCACAACAACATGGTATTGCTGAACGTAAGAACCGTCATATAATTGAAACAGCACGCACTTTGCTTATTCATGCTAATGTTCCTTTGAAGTTTTGGGGGGATGCTGTCCTCACTGCAGGGCACTTGATTAATAGAATGCCATCCTCTGCTATCCAGAATAGGGTTCCTCATTCCATATTGTTCCCCGATGAACCCTTGTTCCGTATCTCTCCTCGAGTCTTCGGATCAACTTGTTTTATTCATGATCTTACCCCGGGACTTGATAAATTGTCTGCTCGTGCAGTTAAGTGTGTCTTCCTTGGCTATTCCAGAGTTCAAAAAGGGTATCGATGCTACTGTCCCTCCACACATCGCTTCTACATGTCTGCTGATGTCACCTTCTTTGAAGATGCGCCCTTCTTTGCATCTCCGGTTGCGTCTGAGTCTGTCTCTCAAGTATTACCTATTCCTGACCTTGTCCCGGTAGTTCCACTTACACCCATCATTGATCAGATAGATTCTCCTTCTCCTACAAAACTTCCAAGTCCTCCTAGTCCTCCTCCCTTACAAACTTATCAGCGTCGTGCCCGTCTCCCTCCTGTCGACCCACCTCCTACAGAAGATCCTAGTGACTCATCTCTTGCCCCGATTTCCTCTCCTACTCCGGATCCGCCTGCCGAGTCAGACGACTCTCCTGTTGCCTTGCGTAAAGGTACACGTTCCACCCGTAACCCTCATCCTATTTATAATTTCCTCAGTTATCACTGCTTATCACCTTCACACTATACATTTGTGTCTGCTATTTCTTCCATAACCATTCCTAAGTCCACGCAGGAAGCCCTTTCTCATTCAGGTTGGCGACAGGCTATGATTGATGAGATGACAGCCTTAGAATCTAACCAGACATGGACTCTTGTGCCACCTCCTCCTGGTAAATCTATTGTTGGGTGTCGATGGATATATACTGTCAAAGTTGGTCCAGACGGAAGTATTGATCGTCTGAAAGCCCGCCTTGTGGCTAAGGGCTATACTCAGGTTTTTGGTCTTGATTACAGTGATACTTTCTCACCGGTGGCCAAAATGGCTTCTGTTCGTCTCTTCCTTTCTATGGCTGCAATGCGACATTGGCCATTGTATCAACTTGACATCAAGAATGCATTTCTCCACGGCGATCTTGAAGAAGAAATTTATCTAGAGCAAGCACCTGGTTTCGTTGCTTAGGGGGAGTGTCGTGGGTATGTCTGTCGACTTCACAAAGCCTTGTATGGTCTTAAACAATCCCCTCGGGCATGGTTTGGAAGATTCAGCAGTGTCGTTCAAGACTATGGCATGATTCGGAGTGAAGCTGATCACTCTGTCTTTTATAAGTTTTCCTCTCACAAATGTATTTATCTGGTTGTCTATGTCGATGATATTGTTATTACAGGTGATGATCAGGATGGGATTGCAGGACTTAAACAACATCTAGTCCACCACTTTCAGGTCAAAGATCTTGGGAAGTTACGATACTTTCTTGGCATTGAGGTAGGTCATTCTAAGGCAGGCATTGCTATTTCTCAGAGAAAGTATGCTTTGGATATCTTAGAAGAAACCGGCATGCTGGATTGCAAGCCAATTGACTCTCCTATGGATCCTAATGTCAAGATCCTACCGGATCAGGGGGAGTCCTTTTCGGATCCAGGGAGGTATAGGAGGCTAGTTGGGAAGTTGAATTACTTGACCATAACGAGGCCAGATATTTCCTACGCTGTTAGTGTGGTGAGTCAATTCCTAAATTCCCCTTGTGACAGTCATTGGGATACCGTGGTTAGAATCCTGAGGTACATTAAAGGAGCTCCTGGAAAAGGTCTTGTTTACATAGATAGAGGTGATTCAAATGTCGTCGCTTACACAGATGCTGATTGGGCTGGTTGTCCCTTTGATAGAAGGTCCACATCTGGGTACTGTGTTCTTATTGGTGGAAATCTAATTTCATGGAAAAGTAAAAAGCAAAATGTTGTTGCCAGATCCAGCGCTGAAGCTGAATCGAGCTATGGCACTTACCACTCAGGAGCTTATATGGCTGAAACATCTTCTCCAAGAGTTGCCCTTTTGTAAAATAGGCACTATGAGTCTCATCTGTGATAATCAAGCAGCCCTACATATTGCGTCCAATCCAGTCTTTCATGAGCGAACCAAACACATTGAAATTGATTGTCACTTTGTTCGTGAGAAGATTGTGTCCGGGGACATTACTACTTCATTTGTTGGTTCTAATGATCAATTGGCAGACATCTTCACAAAAGCTCTTCGGGGACCAAGGATAACTTACATATGTGACAAGCTGGATGCCTACAATCTATACGCTCCAGCTTGAGGGGGAGTGTTAAGATATGTTGTAAATAGTAGTTTTATATGTATTCGGGCCAGGCCCGTTAGGTTTTCTCTATTTAAACTCATTAGTGCTTGTACTCATTACACAGAAATATACAATCAATAATACGAAACTACAGCTGCTCTGTAGTCGCAGACGTAGGCAAAGATTGGCCGAACTGCGTAACCAATGTCCTGTCTCTTATTTCAACAGTTGCCAATCCAGGATAGTGACCTACCCCCAAAATACTGTAGCGATATAGCACATAGTGGGGTGATTGCTTTTCTAATCTATCTTGTACAGATTAAATAATTAATGCTATGAACACGTCGGTATTGACAAATCAAACAATTTACTGAAATTTCATGAAATTTTCATAATCAGCAATGAGAAGTCATAGGTCTTAAGCAAACATACAAGTAAATACCTACAAAACTCAGGTAATAAACAAGTTTAAGCCTCTAAAGCATAAACTAACTGTTAAGAGAGAGATAAAAGAGACATGTGATGAAACTGTATGCTTAAGCTACACCATGGAGACTCTATTATATAGGCTCACAATCACAATTATAAATATAGGATGACTATGATATCATGTCTATCCTAATTAACAAAAAATTCTTATAACCGTTATTTTTTATTTACAGGAATAAGAATAACACGAGTATCAACATTCTCCCTCATACTAGAGCATATAAATTATATGTACTGAGCTTGTTACATATGTAATTGATTTGAGGATCTATTGGAGATTTAGTGAAGACATTTGCCAATTGGTTGTTGGAATCGACCTAGCTAGTTGTGATGTCATCCGATTCGATTCTCTCCTTGACCAAATGACAAACTACCCAATATGTTTAGTCCTATCATGGAAAACAGGGTCAGAGGCATTATGCAATGCTGCTTGGGTATATCAAATTAGAGTCATTTGCATATTCTCCTCATACTGAAGCTCCTTAAGTAACTATTTCAACCAAATGAGTTCACAAGTCACCAATGCCTTCGCCCTGCATTCAATTTCAGCAATGGATCTTGCAACCACACTTCGTCTCTTACTCTTGCAGGATATCGAGTATCCTACAATAAGTACACACTACCCATAAGTGGATCCCCTATCAATAAGTGAGCCCACTAATCAATATCTGAGTAGCCACCTATCTAAGTATGTCCTCCATCTCATATATGAAACATATTCCTGCAACATTTTTAATGTACTTCAGGATTCGCATCACAACATTCCAATGGTCCGGGCAATGAGAGTTTATAATTTGGCTTACCACATTGTCTGCAAAGAAACAATTTGGACGAGTGACCGTGAGGTAGTTTAATTTCCCAACCTATCTCCTAAATCTGAAATGGGCTCTCTTTGGTTAGGTAGGAGTTTGAAATTTGAATACGTAGGAGTGTCAATTGACTTTGCATTCAATAAACCCGTCTTTTCAAGGTTATCCCTAGCATATTTGTGCTCTGAAATTTCTAGACCATCTAGACCAAGATATTACCAAGGTCTTTAGTCTAAATCTGATGAGAGAATATTGCTTCAACTGTAGCATGTTGTGCTGGTCATTACTAGTTAACACAATATCATCTACATAAACAATTAGATAAATGCATCCTTAGGTGAATGGCGATAGAATACAATGTGGTTGACTTCACTACTAATCATACCAAACTGATGCATTACAATGCTGAGTCTACCAAACCAAGCACATGGAGATTGTTGAAGACCATAAAGAGATCTATGAAGCCAACATATTGTGGTACATGACTCACCTTGAACAACAAATCGAGATGGTTGCTCCATTACACTTCCTCCTTGAGATTTCCATGCAAAAAGGCATTTTAAATGTCGAGCTGATAGAGAAGCTAATGTTAGATGGTTGCAATATAAAGGAGTCTATTAAAATGTCACTGTAATCCAACCCAAATATATCGTTTGACCACCAATCGAGTCGTAAAACAATTAATCTTACCACTAGGCCTAACCTTGACAATATAAAGCCAACGCCAAACAATATAAAATTTTGAAACTATGTGGTCAAATATTTGTTTTTTATTTATTTATTACCCTTTTACACAATTTAGGCAGAATACCGGTTCTTTATTTTTTTGTTGAGGTAGTAATGTGCACGTGTGTTGAATGATATTGAAAGATATTCGATGTTGAAAGATATTGAAAGATATTCTTCATATCACTATCCAATATGGGACTACAACAGCCCACAACTCCCAGGTCTGAACATCTAAAGCATTTAGTTTGCAAGTCTGGGCATCTATAGGTGGCCCATCGTGTCTTGATAGCCTTTGATACCATATTAGAATTTGGATTGTGGACTAACTTTACCGCAAAAGCTATAACGTGTGGGGGAGGTTGCCCCCCACTTATATTGAGATCATATCACTATTCAATGTTGGACTCAAACACTAACTTCAAATTTTTTATTTTTTTATCTTCGTATCCTATCCTAATTCGTAAATTTTGTAAAGCTGTTTTAGGTAGGTACATAAATATAATGTCCAGAGAGTAATAGTGATGTGAAATTTATTCTGAATCTTGTATTGTAACAGTATTGTTGTGATTCATTGAGATATTGACATTTAAAAAAAGTGAGATTGATGTTCATGATATTTGCAGGGTTCTTTACCAATTTATTCCAGCAAGATTGCTGTGAGTGTGGTCGACAATGTACTTCTTATTCATCAAGTTGATGCAAAGGTTATTATACTTTATGATCTCTTCGCAGATTCTCGAGCACCAATCTCTGCACCACTACCTTTATTGTTAAGGGGTTTCCCTAGGTCTAGTTCTTCATCTCAATTTAGTGGTAGAGAAAGTGAGAGTTCAGATGGTAATGTTGTGAGTAACCATGAAGCAGTTACCTACGCTGATACATGGGGTTTCCTAGTTCCGGACCTTGTATGCGATGTGGCCAATAACTTATTGTGGAAATTCAATTTAGACATAGAAGTAAGTAATTTGTTCATTAGTGTATTCCTACCTAATTCGCGGTGCTTTCTTTAAATGAATAATAACCTTATCTTGTAGGCAATTTCTGCCAGCAACTCAGAGGTTCCATCAGTATTAGAGTTCCTGCAGAGGCGAAAATTGGAAGCTGGCAAGGTAACTCCCCTCTCCCCCCAACTTTATTGCATCCATGTTTCTTTGATTAATTCTACAAGATGCAGTAGTGCAGGAGTTGTTAATGGCGGTTTCTTTTTAGTTCAAGCTCCCAGTACTCAGTTTGCACCTGGATTTTGACCTCATGTGTATTGACCACTCTATGTCTGGGGGCTGCTTCTACTTCATTCTGAGTAGTTAGCTTAGTTAATGTACAAGCTGATTCAGAACCAGTGACTTTTTGTTACATAAGTTGGTCTGGAGGATGACTCCTCACTTCTAGATGCTGTCGGTTTCGCATAAGAGAAAGGAAGGAATTAGGTAGAAAGACTAGTATCTTCTTTACTTCTATGAAGTCTGAATGCTATCTAGCCAAGCCAACCCTACCCCTCTTTCACCATAGCCTTCTGTATTGAATTTCCTTTTATGTATCCTGGCTTGGCATAATTAGTGTAACTAAGTCTGCTTCATATCACAGGCCAACCCTATTTCTCCTTCAGCACAACCTTCTGTGTTGTTTTAGTGCATCCCAGTTTTAGCATAATTAGCACAATAGATGTATCCATTGTTTCACTTGAGTTTTTATTTTAAATGGTGACTTTGGTTTAGTAATTTGCACTTTTTGGAATACTTTTACGTATTATTTCATTTAGCAGGTTTAAAAGTAACAAGTTTGTGTCCATTTAGGGGCCCTTTGGACATTACTTTCTCTTAATATACAAGGAGAAATTGTGTGATTTACTAAAGTGTGACAATTATAGTGTAAAATATTTGTGACTTAAGAATCCTACTTGTGTATGACAGTATGGTAAGTGTTAGAATGGAGATGCATCATCTACCCTAGCATAAAGAATGATTTCTGCATGCATTATCTGGAAAATTTATACTGGTATGCAAATTCAAGACTGTTAGAAAAAAATGATATTAAACTTTTTATTGGGTACTGGGGTGTGTTGCAATTTTATTGCGAAAGATACGAATATGGATTCCCTATGTTATTCTCTATTGAGTACTGATGTATTTCACTGGAAGTCTGAAATGTGATTCTGGCAAAATTCCTTATCGAACTTGGCTGTTAAAGAAATTATTTTATATTGATATTGATTGAAATGTGTTTTTAAATGGTTTTAAACTGCAAAAATTAATTAATTAATTAATGACTTTGGAAAAATGCCAACTCATTTGATTTGGGCCATTTCTGTGCTTCCAGGCTAAACAATTGTGCTTGGGTATAACAAGGACACTTATTCTAGAGCACAGACCTCTGTCTGTGGTTGCCAAGGCTATAAATGTACTAGTCACCTCATACTCCCATTCAGTTAAAATTGGTAGCTATCAGAAGGGGCTGAAACCAGAGAAGCCATCAACTTCTGGTGCACAAAATGCTGATATATCTGCTATAGAAACAGATGCAACTGGAAAATTGATCATACAGGAGCCTACCACAGGAGTAGACAGCGGATCTTTTAATAAAGCCTCGACTGTTTCGAGTTCGGATTCCGAAGATGAGTCTCACTTTGTAAATCTTAAACACAATCCAAAGGAGGCCCAAGTTGGGGGTCATGGTGATGTTATGCAATCATCTTTGCTGTCTGGGCAAGAGGAAACCCAACTAACTTCAGCAATTTCACCGGATGAGATATACAGCTTTATATTTTCTCCTGTCGATGAAGAGATGGTTGGAGACACTTCTTACTTGGTTGCTATAATTGTTGAGTTTCTTCACAGGTATGCTATATTACTCTCATTAGAAAGTTGGTTTGACTCAGTCTGAAGGCATTCCATTTATCTACTAGTTTGGTTCACTTATGCACGAAAATGGAAGTATATGTTATCACTTATTTACTGCTACTCTCGAGAGTCAGCTCTCAATGCTCTTTAATTGTTGCAGCGCAAATTTGGAAAAGGTTCGTGTGCTCCCAAATCTGTATGTACTGATTATTCAACTTCTGGTGCGCAATGAACGTTATGCAGAACTGGGGTTGTTTGTCATAAACAAGGTTACCAAATTTTCTGTATTTTATCATAGTGAAGATAAGAGGCCTTTATATGCTAAATTATGGTTGGTTGAGAAAAGACTCTTCATGTTTCAGGTTCTGGAGCCCTCTAAGGAAGTTGCGCTACAACTCCTAGAGTCTGGTCGTCAGAATACACAAACTAGGAAGCTTGGTCTGGATATGCTGAGAAAGCTTGGTTTGCATCATGATTATGTATTGCTGCTAGTGCAAGATGGGTACTACCTTGAAGCCTTACGATATGCACGGAAGTACAGGGTAATTTCTTCTTTGCTAAATCCTATTCATAGAGTACTTTGTAGTGTTTTAAATAATTAAAAGTACAAGGAGACAATGAAAGCCTGAGGAATCTGGTGCTGCAGTTTTCTCTTGATTTTGTAGGTTTCATTTCTGTAGAAGTTTCATTCATCCAGTTATCTCTTCCTGTTGAGGAGTTTCTACTCCTAGAATCTACCATAACCCTTTGCTGAAAGTTGATGTCCGTGTTTTTAGGTAGTAAAACCGAAAAAAAACTTCTTCACTAGAGGTAGTGTTTAAGTGCTTCCAGATTCCTTAGGAGACTGCAGGCCCCTAATAGATAGAAAATTAAAGGCACTGCCTGAGTATTTGCCCTGAGAAGATGAACATAATAACTGGCAAAGAGCGCTGCTTTGCGAAGGGAGCTGAACTTCTCACTCAGAAGAAACCCCCCTCTGGATTAGTAGGATTTTATGGAGAGGAAACCCCGCCAGGCCTCATCACCTTGATTAAATGTTTTCTTTGTGAGAAAAGGGTTGAGGAAGCCATAGGCTCATCATAATAAGTAACATCAAGAACAGATCACCAACATTGACCTCATCTTGGTTCCCATCAAAAGCCCTTTTGTTTGCTTCCAAACACAACCGTAGAAATTTTCAAGTTGTTGATGTATGTTGCAACTATATTGTATATGTATGTATATTGCTATCTGAAGTAAATGGTTAGTAGTATAGTCTATCTGCTGTTACTGGAAACATACCATCATGAACTACTTCAAGTAAATGGTTAGTTGTAACTTGTAATGTAAAGATTAATGTATTTGGAAGCATGAAAGTATTGCAGGATTTTTGAACTCCAAAGCTAACCAGTGTGAGAATTATTTTCAGGTGGATACCATCCGGCCATCGTTGTTCTTAGAAGCAGCTTTTGTTTCCAGTGACACCCAACATCTTGCTGCAGTTCTAAGATTCTTTACAGATTTCCTTCCTGAATTCAAAAACACCTCAGAGCATAATAGATACTATCGCATACTGAATGAGATGAACTCTTCCACAACTGTTTGAAAAGTCTTCCCCGAAAAATCAGAAAGAAATTGAATCATTTTCATGGATACCCTTGTTTGATTGCGGCGTTATCTCGTTACAACATCTTATATCCGAATATCTTGAAGATATATATAAATAGATATATAAATTTGGTAATTGTTGTATGTTTTTTTTGGTGTACAATTGTTGTATGTTTTATGTTATAAATAAATATTTCTTCCTATGATGTTAAATAAATGTCTCCCTTGGTCATGTATGTTTCATGTTCGCGTGTGAACACCAAACATAGTAGTAGTCATGGTGATAGTCAAAGCCGGTCCCTAGATTTTTGGTGCCTTGGGCAAACTGAGAAATTTGTGCCCTCATAATCTTATAAATATCATCTTGCTTGCATTATTTGTTGCGAAATCATTAATAAATTGTGTATAATCAAGGTGATTTTGAAAACTATTTTGGATAGGATTCAAAGTAAGTCTAGCTAGCCATTTATGTACTTTTAATTTACAATTTTTTTTGACAAAAGCTAGACTTTTTTTAAAAATTTACAAAATTTCTATTTTAATTTCTATATATATACTAATAAAGAAAACAAAGTTTGTTCCTCCTGCCAATGCTCAAGGCCACCATTGGTGATAATTATGTGGACCCTCCCACATACGGAGGTCTCTGGCTTATCCTAAAATCTCCAACAAAATTTGCTCTGGGCAAGCATTCGAAGGAAATTACTAAGCTTGTACATATACATGACAAGAATGGTGAATCTTGCAATGATTTTTCTTGCAAGATGCAGAAGAGGATTTTTCTTGCAATGATTTTTCTTACACTAACGACCTTTGTTTGGGGATCGACCTGTGGTGGACACTTCTCTAAATTTGCCTTCATGACCTTACACTTGTCTATTCTCAATCCCGACTCTCGCCTCTTCAAGTGTATATGGCGCTGAAAAACCCCCACTTGTCTATGATCTCTCCATATCTTGGGGAAAAAGTTATATAGAGGAGAAATAGAGTTTCTTTTTTTAGGGAATTCAAATGAACCCCTCACCAATACATATGCCCGCTCCGTGGCTCCACCCTTCTCACGCACAATGTTAACGGTAGACAAAAGGGGATACTTATTATTGGTTGTTACTTTATTTTGGGCTTTTGCCCTCTTTGATCACAAAAAAAAAATACATCATTATGCGAAAAATATAATTAATAAAGATTTTTTTTTATAATTGAAAGTTTTATTAAGGACAAAGTACACCAAACAACTCCTTCAAGAAGACAAACAAATTGAGGGCCATTCCTGGACAGCTAAAACTTGCATACAAAAATGCTACTAACTCCTACAGCACCAAAACACCAAAATACTCCAAAGTTTGCACCCAAAATAATTTAATATAATTAATACGGATAACTTTATATATAAAATTATCATTCTCTTTTTTTTAATTTTAGAATATTTCTTATTGTTTGCGAAATGATTGGAGGGAGCGAGTATCTTACTTGAAAAACATCTAATGCAGAAGATGCTCAATCGACAAATGCCATGCAATGTATGTCAAAAACAAATGCCACTTCAATGTGAGTGTGAGTAGTTAGAAAATCCATTTAAATAATTAGGATACTCTTTTGTGTTGTATGATTGTATCTTTGTGGTTGTAACTTACGAGCGCCTAAAAGAGAAGAATACTTCAATATTATTTTATCGTATACTGTAATATCAAACATATTGTAAGTTATACATGTACTGCCAGAAGTCATAAAGGGTCAGGTATGTCATATGTGCTGGCAACTGCATAATGTATGTCTAATGCAATACTTTTTAAAATTGGAGATCGAACTGACGAAACCTATGGATAAAAATAAAGGTTTAAGGAATTCTTGACATGGGAAATTCTGATCAATCCTCTAAATAATCGTACCCAATGTATAAACATTAACTTCTGCTTCATAAAATAGCCTACGTCTATCATAATATTTATAGCAATAAACAGCAACGACCTTGTATGTATTAGTGAAACGGTCATATCCAAAGCCATATACTGTGAAACTTACTCTCTCTAGATGCAGATTTTGTAAGTCCGACAGTAGGTTGAATTTTTTTATGGAGGGGTTCCATAAAAAAACAAAATAGTTATTGATGGCAACAAATGATGCCATCGCAAAAGACCCAACAAGGCGATGGTAGAGATTCTGATTGTCAAGACGGAGGAGAGGGGGGTAATCCATGAGGCCGGGAGTGATGAGGTGATGACGCTTGGGGAATTGTTTATTAGAAGAGATTAACAATAACCAATACTTACAGACACACTTGAGTTGCATGAGGTACTTGATGGGGAGCATACTCAGGGTTTGCTCTAAGACCTCAACCGGAAGAGCCACTGCAAAAATAAAAATAAACCTATGAAAAACAGAATTAGGTAATTCCGAACAGACCAACACATATTTAGGTAAATCCGTTAAGGTGAAAACGGATTTATTTACTTCTGTTGAGTGAAAACGGAAGTAGGTACTTCTGTAGATCCTAAAAACGGAAGTAGGTATTTCAAGTTCAGAACGAAACGAATTTAGGTAAATTCGTTTAGGATCTAAATAAAAAATGGTAAATTTTTTGGGATTTTTGTAAAATTTTAAGGGTATTTTGGTCTTTTCACTCCCAGTGTGGGGTACAAAAAAACCAAATCATGGTTTTGAAATTCGCGAATTTGTAGTTTTCTTGCTTGATTCTTTGAGAAGATCTTTTAGTCCTCTAAATATTCTTGTGCTTCTTGAAGTGGAATCAAACATTTGCATTAGTGTTCCCAAATAACAAATCCTATTTTTACCTTACCACTTGAGTTTTTTAGTCAACTTAGACAAAATGACAAACATATAGTAACACAGTGACACACAAATTTGAATTCTAGAGTCGACGTCTCTATCAGATTGAAATTTAAGTATACAATTTAAGTATGTAACTAGCAACGATGACTTGCCACTTGAGTTAAAATAATAATGCCAAACCTTGTTTGCTTATTGTCGCACGCAGCTAGAGCTGGCAAAATGGGCCCCGCCCGTCGGGCCGGGCTAGGCTAGCCCGAAATATGGGAGGGCTCGGACTGAAGAAAATGAGCTCATTTTTACACCCGGGCTTTTTAGTCTGGCCCACAAAAGCCCGAGCCCGTGCCGGGCTAGCCTGATAGGCCATGGGTAGCTCGCAAAGCCCGTGATTTTTTAAAAAATGTGCATATTATTGCTGCCCAACCCAAAATCAATAACCCAATTTCAATTCAAAAAGATCCAACTCCCAAGTGTTCACGTTTCTCACTCTCAACACCTCTTCATTTTCTTTTTGATCTTAGTATTATAAATAGAATAACCCAAATGCAGTTCACGTTCACGTTTTTCACACTCTCAGCCTTCATTTTCTTTTTAATCTTCTTCTTAGTATTATAATATAAATAGAATAGTAACCAAAATAATAATATAAATAGAATAGAAAATAGAATCACTTTACATAAAACACAACTACACTCTAACTCTCTCTTTATCAACATGATGGATTTCTCAGTATTATAATTTAATAATATATATATATATATATATATATATATATATATATAAGTCTTACATTGATGTGGTGTTAATTAAAAGATTGAAAACTGAAAAGTGATAAATTAATTCTATGCAATTTTTTTTTACAATTCAGTCAGTTAAAAGGAAATAGAAAAAAATTGGCGCACAATGCGGGCTAGCCCGAAAAGCCCGCAGCCCGCATAGGGTTGTGATTGGGTCAAAAAAGTTGAGCCCGAATTACAATTCGGGCTTTTTGGCCCGGATTGTAAAAACTCGAGCCTGATACGGGCCAGCCCGATGTGGGCCGGGTAGCCCGTTTTGCCAGCTCTACACGCAGCTCCCGTGAAACTTTGAAAAGAGAATCAGTGCCCATTTTGAGCACCACCAATAGAGGGATTGCATCTCTGCTAAATGCGCGCTAAAAAGGGAATTAACAAGAAGTAAATCCATATTTATGATTTATCCAGCAAGAGAAGAAGATAATAAAAGGAGAGAGATTCTTAGAAAATTGACATGAGACCCACCATAAGTCAACAACTCGTGTTTTTTTCTGTCCTCTTTCTGCTTCTAGTTTGTACTATTCCCCCATGTTTTCTACACCACACGGTCTCTCCATCTTTATTTTCTGTCCTCTTGCTTATTCTAACCCTCTCACCCGTCCGTGTTATTTTTTTTTACACTTTCTAGGAGTTTTTTACACAATCACTGCTTTAATTTCATGCCTCCATAATAATCACAATCATTAAAAATAATCACAACCATAATTAATCATAATAATAAAGGTCGTTGGATTGAAAAATAAGGTTTTAGCTGCTTTTGTTGATTGATGAAGGGCATCCCATCGCCCTCGCTTCAAAGCCAAGGCAATAACCAATTCTTACCTCTCTCTCTCTCTCTCTCTCTCTCTCTCCGACTGTTACTTCTGTAATACTGCTGAAGAAGACGATGAACTGTTTTTCTTTACTCACTGAACTCTAACTTACTCCGTTACCTACTCTCTCACACTTTCCCTTCTCTTTTGGATCTGTTTCTTCTCTTTCTACGCGATCTCCTCCTTTTCCCCTACAATGTGCCTCTGATTCTTCCTTTTCTGGTCAATATTCCTTTCTTATCTTATTTTTCCATCACTTTATTTCTTTATACCTTCTCGTTTTCCTAATCTTTATGCATTTATTCAATCACTCGCTCAAGTAATTCACATCTTTATGCCTTTTTTACACGATTGTTGGATTATTCTATTTCCGTTATTCCTTTTTCTAACAAATTTGTAACAATATGCGGTTTAGCGTTTTCTAAATTGAATGAAATGAAACTCAATTATTTTTTGTGTTGTGTTGACTATTGAAGGTTTGAAGAGAAGTGTCAATGGCATCAAAACAAGGTTTAAAAGCAAAACGATTCGGATCGACTGGTGGAAAAGCTGCGAATTCGCCTTCTTCTTCAACCACATCATCTTCTAAACAGTTTCAGGAAACCTCAGTTGAAGCTCCGCGCTCGCCGGCGTCTTCGTCGGCGCGAAGTAAGTCGCCGCAGCATTTTTATCCAGAAGCTGCGCCTTTGGAGGCACAAAAAACCAAAGAAAATGTCACTGTGACGGTTCGATTTCGGCCTTTGAAGTGAGTGTTTGCTTTTGTGAATTATGTGTAGTTGTTTGTGACTGTGTTCTTCAGATGCTTGATAAATTGATTGAGGTTTTTTATGTGTTGGACAGTCCTAGGGAAATTCGTCAAGGCGAGGAGATTGCTTGGTATGCAGATGGGGAGACTATTGTACGAAATGAGTATAATCCATCCATAGCATATGCATACGGTACATTATATAAAACTGATATTTGTGAATAGGATTTTTCATTTTTGTTGTTTACGTTTCTTCATTTGATATTTAGGCTGAATCATGCATAAATGATTGAGGTTGAATGTACAGCATTGTAATTTTCAACAATATTAATCACACTGATGTATTGAAAAAGTCCATATTTACTTTTGAGAGTAAAATCTCATGATGTTAACAGTTGGAAAAAAATGAAGATGAAATTATCACTTTCATAATGATATAATTAATGAAGCCACAAGTCACAACCACAATTTGTATTTAGGGAGGAGGGTAATGAAAGAAATTTTTGTTAGGATGAATCCACTTGAAACAAAACTAAAAAGAAAGCTAGTCATCACACTGACAAAAATAATCTATAAAGGGATCCATGTGCTGAACACCTAAGAGATACCTAGTGAAAAATCTTGTTCCAATGCACGGGTTAGGAAAGACACATTCTTTTAAAATTCAGAGCATTCCTTTCTGACAAAAGATGCCAAATAACTTTTTCCTCACCGCTACTGCCGAAACCTCTGAAGTTAATCATCAGAGAATGTTCCAAGTTTTGAGGACACAACCAAGGGTCAGTAAATAGTCCAAAAGAGTGTAGCTTGCTTCTGGACAAGGTAGGAAAAATGCGCACCTATTTCTCAGGACAATCAATAGGTATTAGCATGCATACCATTAGTATTGATCTGCTGGCTGAATACAGCTGCCCAAATGAAATACTTGATCTTATAGATTTTGGATTCCAAACGGTTTCTCTAGAAAGAAATGTTCTAGGTTTGATATGTCGAAGCTCTATTTGATTTAAAAATGAAGGATGGGTGATTGATGCAATGAAAAACCACCAAGGTGAGGAAAAGTTTCTATAGAAAACTATCGTTACCCTTACAGTGTCAAAATTTAATGCACATCCCAATTACCTACTTTTAAGGGAGTTAGTGGTCCAAACAAAACAAGAACATTCCTCTGAGGACTTAAATAGGATGTGGTGATTTCTGGATTGACAATTTTGAAACCCATTCCTACGTCAATCGTAATTGCTCTTTATAAGCAGATGCCATAAGGATTCTTGAGGGAAATACCATAGCCGTTTATGAATCAAGTCAATGTTTTTGGCCATCAAATTTACGAAAGTCTCCTGTTTTTGGCATATGAATAATTTCCCAGCTGACTAGATGATCCTTCTTTTATCTCCTACACCTGACAAAAATAGATATCTTAATATTTATCATCTAGGTAGAGGCCAGATGTTAGTCAGTTAGCCCACTAGTAAGTTTAGTTAGATAGATAGAAGTTGGATAATCAGGGGAATGCAAATTGGGGAGTTGTCATTCTTTACAATTGATAGCTTGTGAATGGAAGGAGAGATCTTTTGTGAAGGTTTGCCCTTGGGAAAGGGGGGAATTCTATTCCTCATTTTCTGTTCAGAGTTCTATAATACAACTCTTATCTTTTAAATCTGTCTATCTAATTTTCTGTCTCATTTTCTTTTAGCTCCCAACAAAATATCTCGGAATCTTTTTAGTCCTCTTAGTGAACCCTGCTGGAATTCTGATAGAGATGGATGGTCATGGTAGATAAACAAGCAAGTGTATCAGCAAATCTGACCTAATGAAAAGCAAATATTGTGCCTTTCCAGTTATCTCATCTTTTTCATATCTTTTGCCTTTCGGGTCATAAGGCTTCAAAATGAAGCAAGCCACTTGAGGATATTAACATAGAAGATTGCCTACCTAAGTGGCATCCAACAAAATTAGCAAAAGAATTGAGAAGCTAATTCTCTTTGTAAATTTAGGCCTAGCTGCTCTTTGTTATGTTACTTCAAGCCAACAACAGAAACAATAATCAAGTTGTTACGTGTTAAGTTGGGTAAATTTCATTCTTCAATAGTAGCTACTACAAAACACCAAAACTTATCCAACAAGGTTTCTTTTTAGTAGTTTCTCCCAATGTTTGACACAGTTAGAGTAATGATATGTAATGATACTTACAAAGCTGTTCATGATATTGTTTGAGATATTCTTTTAAGTTTATCTGAATTTCATTGTTAATGAATGGTCCTCTCTTTGTCCTTCTTTATCTCATTTTCAATGTTGTGCATTAAATCATCATTTTTTTTGTTTCTAGATCGCGTCTTTGGTCCCACAACCACAACTCGGCATGTTTATGATGTTGCTGCGCAGCATGTTGTTAGTGGTGCTATGGAGGGCATCAATGGTAATTAGCAGATTGAACTGGCTATTTCAAGTCATCCTTTCATTTTCCTTAATATGTTAATGCAAATCACATTTTGCTGGCATGATTTGAAATAGTATCCGAGTCTTATTTCCAGAAATAGCTTTATTTAATATGGTTTTGTATAGTTAGTGTTGCTTTAGCTCTTAGTTGGATATTACGGGCATTAAAAAATGTTGTATTTGGGCTTTGGTAGATACATTAAAAGATTTAAGTGCAACGCGTTTGTGGTGAAAATTTGACATAATTATGCAGCTAATGTATTTAAGACATTTTAAAAACTTTTCTAAAGGATTGCGATGCTTTCCAAATAATTTGAATCCTTTTGTGTAGAGGTCATATGCTTTTGACTGTTGATCTCTCGTAGTCCTCTTATAATTGTTAAAATGAGATCTCAATCCACATTTCTTAGATCGGTTGTCAGATTGTGATGTACCATCTAGAGGTTTGAAATTTGACATCTTCAGTTCAAACTTCACATAATGTCGTCGTCTTTTTCTAAAGTAACCAATAGGTTTAGACCTTTGTAGAATTCATGAGAAAAGAAACTGAGGTAAATGTTGATTCAGACCATGGAAATTTTTGAGACTTGCATTACATTTCTCAAATGGATGGTAGTAGTCATGCAATTTCCTTGATATAGAAACTTGTTCATTTAATTCTTTTCTTCTTGAAATTGACTATTCAAATTGAAAGTCACTTTCATGGAGAGATATATGGCTAAGGAACTTCTAGATTGTTTTTCACTTGCATACTTGACATACTGGGTAATTAACAAATGAACTCCTCTCCGGTTTTCATACAGGTACAGTATTTGCATACGGGGTAACAAGCAGTGGGAAGACTCATACAATGCATGTGAGACCGCATTTATCTTCTGTCGTGTTGATCTTGATGTTTATGATGAATTTACCAGTTATATGTTTTTACTGTCATTCAGTATCCTGAAATTGATACTTGAGATTATTCATCCACACTTAGTTCATAAAAGAACAAATACTGACCATTGTGACACCTGCAATTCTTTTTTCTGATGTATTATTGAATTAACGGGTTGGTGACTTGAGATTGATTCTATTAGTTGAATTTCATGGGAATTTCCATGCTTAACTATCTCAATAGATTTGCAACTTATTTTTTTTCAGCTTCGGTTACAACTTTGAGTCTTGGCATCATATGAAGTTATGGGTTTTAGATAAAAGCAGAAGAGAAAGAATAAAGATGTAATATAATTGATAATAACTTGATCATATCTTGGTACAAAAGGACTAAGCACTAATCCCAAATTATAGGGATGCAAGACTCCCAATCATAATTAAGCCTGGAAACTAGGAAATAAATCAAAATAATAACTAAGTCATATGGAAACTAATCCTAGTAGATAATTTAAGATACTCTAAGATAAGAAACCAATTCTACCTCTGTAATTAATCGTGGTGGTGCATTGCATCATGGTGGTCTGGCGCCACTTAATAAGCTGTGGCGGCGTAGATTGGGATTGCAGAGGTAGCGCTGGTTGTTGCGGCGCAATCACGAAGAATTTTGCAGAGAAGACACACTACATGGATTTAATTGTGAGGAGTCTTAATTTCCCTCCTTTTTTAAATGCAAAATGTCTAAACTGTCCTCAATTTTTTACTGTTTGATGATATTTTAATTGTGTTTTTGGTGTTTTCTTTTTTACTGTGGGTTAATGTTTTTTAACCACTTTTATCCTTCTGATTTTTCTCACACGACTTTCCCTTTGTTTTTGACACACGTTTCACCGTCTCCTTCGCTGCACCAACACTTCATCTCTGTTTACCTGGTTTCTCCTTCTCTGCACCAACGTCTTCCATATCTGTTCATCTTGTTTCTCCTTCTCTGCACATGCCTTTCATCTCTGTTCATCTCGTTTCCCTCTGTTTTGTCCCTTGCCCCGTTCTCTCTTTTGTTAAGTCAGTGCCCTCTCCTCTGTTTTCTCAACACCTTAGTCCCATGTATTTGTTTCCCTAGACTTCATCGTAGTGGTCATACTGCTACCCGCTATGCCTCAATGGGTTTTAGGGGTTGGTCGGTACGTATTTGCTATTAACTACACTGAATCCTACTCTGATACTATAAACCTCCCCGCTCAAGCTAAAGCTTATAAAGCTTTAAGCTAGTTACAAATATACCCTTTGAAAGATAAAAAATAACAATCATGGCAATGACCTAGAAGTCTTCAACCTCCGCTCTTCTTCCACAGAACTCGCTCCAAAAAACTTAAGAACCCCATTTTTGGGAACAAATAAATATCAAATGCCAAAATAGGCAAAACAACTTAGCCATTAAGTAGAAGCAACAACTAAAGACCTAACCACTTAATTGAAGCAAATATGCTTAGCCACCACACTAGGTAGAATACAACTGCGAAATGAAATCATGGATGCGACGGATTTGGTGACTATAAATCTAGGGTTTTCTTAGAGGAAGGGGAAGAAAATGAATACACATCATCATGCCATGCGAGGGAAGAAGATGAAGACACGTAGATATCCATGTCATATATGCAACATTCACGTATGCCTTTTGTCAAGGAAATGTATTAAAAGGGTGTCGGTGTAACTATTTTGAAAGATATATGGCCAGTTCGGGTGAAAAAAAAAGATAAAGGACCAATTCAAAACTTTAAATTAAGTTAAAAGACACCTAGAGTAATTTTGCCTTTAGAATATCTCACACTTCCTTTCTCCCCCGATAAACGAATGCCGAGTGTTGGTATTTTCTTTAGATTATTAACATGTTAACAAGCATACAATAGATTTGAATTGAAGCACCAAGGTTCTTTAGCTAGTTAATTGCTGTATTTTACTCAATAAAAATCTTCACGGCTTGCATAAGCTCAAAATTGTTTGTTCGAAGTTGCAACTCACTAACCTTTCACCTGTAATGATGGTCCTGGCATATATTAACTGCTGTTGTATTAGATATGCTGAACCAGTTTAAGGCCAACAGTCTGCGCTAACTGTGCTGCTTTTACATTCCTTCTCTGCTACTTAATAATCTGCTATGCTACAATGTCAGATAAAAATTAATGATACTATCTGTTATTGTGACAATTGCTGATAATGTTGTATTTAGCTATGACTTTGGATTAGTTGTTGATAATGCTAAGAAAAAAGTGTGCTCTTGCTCACGAGCTCATAATTGCAGGGTGATCAAAGATCTCCTGGAATCATACCTCTGGCCGTGAAGGATGTTTTTAGCATTATCCAAGAGGTATGTATACTGGTCTGTTCTGTTGCATTTTTTATTATAGGAATTACATGTCTGATCTTTCTTCGCACCAGACACCAAACCGAGAGTTTCTCCTTCGAGTTTCGTACTTGGAGATCTACAATGAGGTGAGCTTCTTTCTGATATCTGGCTTGTTTCTTGTGTTGCTATGTTCATGCTGATATGTTCTTCTACACACATTAACAGAAATTTGATGAATGCTGCTTTATTCTTCACACTGTTATTCTCAAAACTCCCTTTTAGGTGGTTAATGACTTATTAAATCCAGCAGGACAGAATTTAAGAATCAGAGAGGATGCTCAGGTACCAAAATATATTTTATCTCTTTATTTTAAATTATTACTAAATCAATCCTAAAGATTGCCTGCTCTGAATTACTTCGATTTCTAAGTGCCAAAATGTTATTTTATTTTGAAATTCATTAACCATAGTGAAATTGAGATAAACTCCTGGAGGATATCTTCCCCGTGTAGAAGACACTGTCATCAAGTGTCGTATATGAATTCTATGTTAAAACATCAGTAAGATTATTTTATGTAGAAATAAATCTTTGTTTCAAACATAGTGAAAGATAAAACTCAAATCTTGAGAAATAGAGGCATGTTGATCATAAACTTTTTAAGGATTCTGACTCTATCATTTGTACATTGATTCATATGTAGGGAACCTATGTTGAGGGAATAAAGGAAGAGGTTGTACTATCCCCTGCTCATGCACTGTCTCTCATTGCAGCTGGAGAAGGTAAAAGTTCCTGCTTGGTTTGTTTCCTCCTGGGTTAATTTAGTTTCCTGGTCTGTGTACCACACTAGTGTGGTATTTTATATTTCTGCTTTTGTCTTTTGTAATTAAACAGTGATGTTCATGTATGTTAAAACTGGGTGCTACCACGAGCAGTGATGAGAAAACAAATTTTCCGAGTTATCTCCATAGTATTCTTTGTTTGGTTGCTTTCTTTTGGGAAAATAGGTTACACTCACACATTAGAATAACATGTATATTATTTCACAACTCTTAATATGGTATTCTCAAAAAGCTGCTGCATCCTTCCTGTTTGGAATATTTGTTTGTCTCAAATCATTTGTCACTTCAGAATATAATTATATTAATTACGTTTTTATAATGATATCCTGATTTTATTTATTTATATATATTTCAAATATTAACGACTGTCTTTCTATCTGACACCTACTACACTACGGGCATTTTAGTCAAAATATTGTTTTACTTTTCTTAAGACACATGCATTAGTGCATTACCTTAAATAACAGATTAAATGAACTGAAGGGAGTGATACGTTTTGTCAGTTATTAAAAAACTGTTTTGCCTGCAAATGATCATGAGAATTGGGTTCTACGCTTCTACTTGATGTCTTCCACACTTTGTGTTCTTTGACGTGTCTCTTGTCTTTATTCTTGACAATTTTAATTTGACAACAGAACACAGACATGTTGGGTCGACAAACTTCAACTTACTCAGCAGCAGGAGCCATACGTTATTTACCCTGGTGGGTTTAATCATTTAACAACATTGTTCATGTGTTATGTATTAAATCTTTATATGCATTTTCTTTGATGTTATACAATCATAAAGGCTGTATATTATACAATCATAAAAAATCATACGAAAGTTTACACCGAAGGTCTATATATAGGCCGAATAAAGCCTATCTTGTCCAAGAGAGCCAATCATAATAACTAACCAAACAACAGTAATTAGCCGTATTGTTAGATGAAAAAAGACAATCTAGAAATGGAATTATAAAATCCCTAATAATAATAAGAATAATAATAATAATAATAATAATAATAATAATAAAATAACCCCAAATAAAAAAAACTCAAATAAAATAATGATTATTAAGACTATCCAAAATTCCCAAAAGTCAACTCAAGGGGTGAGGATTTTGTAAGCCTTATAAGGACTACTAGTAGTCATGGGATCTTAACAATAACAATCTCTAACTTTTAAGTAGTTCAAGAATGAGAAAATGGAACATCAGGATGTAACCTACTTCTTTCTTTTCATACACCCACACACGCATGCACGCACATGCACACACACAGATGACATTACACACAGGCACAGACGCCCCCACACACATTATATTCCTTATATTCGTTTTAATTCATGCTATTTTGTTACAGACCATAGAGAGTAGTCCCTGTGGTGAAAATAGTGAAGGAGAAGCAGTAACACTGTCACAATTGGTAATTATATTAAACTTAGTGGTTGAACTTCATTTGCTTTGTATATGTGATCTCTACTCCCAAGCTTCAACATTGGTAATGATTTCATGTTCATATTTTGTATCTTACATTTTTTTAATATTTTATTTATACATGCAGAATCTCCTTGATCTAGCAGGTTCAGAGAGTTCAAAAGCTGAAACAACTGGCATGAGAAGGAGAGAAGGATCTTATATCAATAAAAGTCTTCTAACTCTTGGAACTGTGAGGTCTCAAACCATTTTTTCTGGGTATATTTTAGTGACGTAATATAGAACTGTTTGTGTGCATTTTCCAAACTGCTTACACTTTTGGTGGAGTTGGTCGTTGATGTGATATTAGAGCCTTTATGGCGTGATAATTGAGAATTTGATCCTTACGTCTTGATATCATTTTTCTGATAAAAAGATGAATTTTGGCACATGTTAGGTGGGCCTATGCATCCACATTTCATGCCCAAACCCAATAGGCTCTTGCGTGAGAAGGTGTGTGTTAGAGATGTATTGTTAAATAAATCGGGGTGCCTTTATCTAATAGCTTAAGCTTCTGTAATAATTGTTTATTGACAGTTAGGGTTTGCAAGTGGATTGATAGTGGATTGGACAATAACAAATGGGTCAAGACAAATCACTATCTCATTTTTAATACATGTTTGTCAATACAATGGCAACCTCTTAATTGTATGCATAGTTGAAAAATTCCAATTTTTCAAAAAATAAAGGAACTTACGATAGAGAAATTAAATTCAAGAAGACAAACATGCTTTTTCATTTAAAATAAATCAGGCGAACAAATAAAGCAGCATAATGTGTTTGGAAAGGAGTCGGAGAAAAGAGAGAGAGACAGCTAAATTGTAGTTTCCAAATTATTTGTATTGAAGTTGATTAAAGTTCATACTCAGAAAGGATCATCGTGATTTTTTTCCTGAAGTACTTCAATTTGTTCATGAATCCACCCTTAGTTTCAAAACATGTTTGGGTTTTATCCATAATTAAATACAATAGATCCTTTTGTCATGTACCACGTTCCCATTTACCAGCTCCATGGTCTTCATTTTCTACATTCTTCGAATGCTTCGGCCTTCAGTTATGAATTAACTTGGTACATGTTTGTCCTGCATTGATCGCCTCACCTTTAGAATGTTATCACTCCATTATAAAGCTTTAAGCAACCAATTGTGCTTTCTGATAATATTATGACATCCTTTCTGTTATTGTAGGATGACACTGCATTCTATTCATAGTAATCTCTGTGCAGTAGCTGCCGAGCATAGATATTCTCTGAATGCTGTTATATTCAGTGGACCTGCGTGCTTCTGTAATTAAGTGTAGTTATCTTTGTTGCACAGGTTATTTCAAAATTGACTGAAGCTAGAGCTAGCCACATACCATATAGGGACTCCAAATTGACTAGAGTACTTCAGTCTTCGCTCAGTGGTCATGGACGTGTATCTGTAAGGCTTCCTCGTGTAGATATCTGTGGAAAATAAATTCCATTATACAGATCTTTATGGTAGAAATGCTGAAACATAAATAAGCTATTTTGATATTTGCATTTAAAACGCAGCTCATTTGCACAGTAACTCCCTCATCAAGTAGTACTGAAGAGACGCATAATACATTGAAGTTTGCTCACCGGGCAAAGCATATTGAAATACAAACAGCACAAAACAAGGTAAATTAACATTAAGATTATTTTTTATTTAAATCAGAATTTTGTTCCTACGGAACAACAAAGAGCGCAACTGGCACAAAGTATATTTAGCATGATTGGAAAGCTAAGATGATTAATCTTTTTCTTTTTCGAACCCCTTTTCTCATAGTTGATCCCATCACTTTGTCTCCCTTTCTAATTGTTTTTAACTAAACCTGCAGATTATTGATGAGAAGTCACTTATCAAGAAGTACCAACAAGAGATTCAATGCTTAAAGGAAGAATTGGAACAATTAAAGAGGGGCATTGTCACAGTTCAGGCAAAAGATACTGGGGATGATGACATTGTGCTTCTAAAACAAAAGGTAGGCAATGCTTTATATAAATCACAGTCTTCTGTTTTGTTTGTTAGGATTGTTTAATAAAAATTGTAGATTTAAGTTAGACTTCAAAATGCAAATATGTCGATCATGTGTTCTGAAATAAACAGGAGTTAACTTTTATATGCTCTCCAAAAAAGGAGTACTGTACTAAGTACGAACTACTTTTATATTACAAGTTGGGTACAAATTGAAAATTAGATACTGAGTAATAAACACTGCAGAGTAAGTAATAGAAATCTGTGCATTCTATTTGTTTGTAAATTTTTTGTTATTCACTTAGTAACTTTTATTATTGTTTGCAACTATTGACATAAAGTCCATACTCCTTTTTTTGGTGGAAGTACCGAAGTGAACCCGCATAAATATCAAAGCCAAACCGTTAATTACTTTTTTAAGGAGAAAAAACTTGTATTTTGTATGTATTTGGAAATGAGTTTAATCAAGTATTGTGAAGCAAATTTACTGCTTATTGAGTTCCTTTGTATTCTATAAAACTAGCATTTTGATTTTGAATGTTGTTCAATTGTAATCATTTAAAGTTAGAAGATGGTCAAGTTAAGTTGCAATCCAGATTGGAACAAGAAGAAGAAGCTAAAGCTGCTTTGGTAGGTAGAATTCAACGATTGACTAAGTTGATTTTGGTCTCCACAAAAGCATCACAGCCAGCTAGATTTCCTAACAGACCTGGCCCTCGTAGAAGACATTCCTTTGGAGAAGAAGAGGTATTTCTCGTTTTGCATTAATTTTGCCCCCCCTCCCCAAATGAAATTTACCAGGACTTTAGATAATTTTTACATGTTCTTTTACCCGTCCCTATATTTTTCATTATCAATTGTGTTTTCAGCTGGCATATCTTCCATATAAAAGGCGGGATTTAATCTTAGATGAGGAAAATATTGACCTGTATGTTAATCTGGAGGGAAATGCTGCAACAGCTGATGATTCTTTAAAAGAGGAGAAAAAGACAAAGAAACATGGACTTCTAAATTGGTTGAAATTACGTGTAAGTTGTCCATTGCTGTTTGCTACTGCTAATGCTAGGGAATTATGATAACATGATTGAAATATGTAATTTTTTCAAGTTTCTTCTATTGATTATGAGCTTTGATTTGAATTATTCCACTTTCATCTTTATTATTAAACCTACATCAGACTATGTGACTGATCCTCTTATCTGTTGTCTGCTTCTCCCATTCTTTACCACTCTACATTTTTTGATAATTAAGGACCTAAAATCCTGTTAGAACTTGTATTTTTAAAATTATGTCACAGGTTGGTTTGGCACTGACTTTCTATTTACGCATTATTATTCTGTAGTTCCTATTAAAACTTCTGAAATTGGAATGCATTTTGGTTCTTTAATAGGAATCATTTTATGTTTATGTTATCGAGAATACTTGACATTTAAGAATTTTGATCATCATTCAAAACTTATTTGACTGCATTTGATTTAACTACATAAGAATTCAAGCTTTCTGTAGGTCATGCATGTCACAAAGTTATATACTTTTTGTAAGTTTATAATCATCTAGTGATTGAGAACACTAGTCTGTCAGGAATTCACCAAGTCTAGTCAGCAATAGATACTGGGGTTTAACTAGTTAGTAAAGGCGCATTGTATCATAGCATCTGTTAGTTGGTTATAACCAACTCAGAAGTTGGCTCACTTGTATAAATACCAGTTCACTGTGTAACTGATTCATAATGTGAAAAACAAATTACAAACAGAATTTTCCATCTTAGAATTCTCTCTGATTCTATTATCTAGTAACATTTATTTTGATGCACACTGGGGATGCACATGACTAGGTACCTTGTTGAACATCTTACGTAGCCCTATTTGTAGTTTGTACTATGAATAATTAATTTTAAGTAATTATCGCAAGTTAAATTTCTATTTCTCTAAGCTTGTGTGTTTCACTATTTTTATCAGAAATGGAATTTCTATTTCTTTAAGCTTGTGTGTTTCACTATTTTTATCAGAAACGGGATAGCGCCTTGGCAGGCACTAGTGATAAATCAAGTGGAGCAAAATCTACTAGCACACCTTCTACACCTCAAGCAGAAAGTGTTAACCATGCCGAGTCCAGACTTTCCCATTCTCTACCTCCAGAAAGCTCTCCATCTGCTGATCTTATATCAGAGGCAAGAGAGGATAAAGATGTTCACGAAGATAGTTTATTGGGACACGAGACACCTTTGGTATGGAATGGACTTCTGATTTTACTTCTTATTGCAGCTTTTGAGAAAATGTCAAGTTATAGCATTTGTAAAAATTAACTGTCATGTTCACTATAGTATTGAAGTGGACAAAAAACAGATTGAATGTGTTCCGTGATATGCCAATAACTAGTAAAGTACTGTTGTCTCAAAAGTCACTTAAATGCTTTCAAAACCACCATAAATAACCTCAATATGCTAGTAATTAATGTACTATTCAGCATGCAGTTTTACCCTTAAGTGTGATTCCGTGCATAAATGTCCTTGTCTTAGCAGAGAAGTTTATTAGCAGTGATTGTTTGCTTGGTTTGTGTTCAGTAATTACTTCCTTTTGTTTTCAAATATTACTATTACTTTTCATCTGATGATCATTTTAATTTTCTAAAGTATTAGATATTAGAACTAGAAGAGTTGCCACATATTGTCTTCAGTATGAGCAATATCTGTCAAATCATTGTTATTTGTGTGAAAATATCACTTTTTTTTATCTTAACATGGAGAAATATGGTGGATATGTGGCCATTAAGTTCTTTGCTAAGGTGTGTATGGACTGTATATTATTTGGACATCTATACTTTTAGTTACCTTATTAGATGTCACTTTTGTTTTTCGATTTCCAGACAAGCATCAGATCAGTTGATCAGATTGATCTTCTGAGGGAGCAGCACAAGATACTATCTGGAGAAATTGCACTTCATTCAAGTGCTTTAAAGAGGCTGTCTGAAGAAACAACAGGAAATCCTAAGAATTGTCAGATTGATGTTGGTTACTATCTCTTTTTGTCCATATAGATAGATGGTGCTTTTGTCTGTGATTAGAATTATAACTGTAACTATTATGCCTGATAGCTGTATTTTTTTGTTAATAAGGTGGAGATGAAAAGGTTAAAAGACGAAATTAGGGAAAAGAGTGATCAAATATATTTGCTGGAAAAGCATATGTCTAATTATTCCGCATCTTTAGATAAGGCAGATCAATCAGGAGTATCGCAGGTATGCTCACTTGACATTGTTGCTTTGTTGTTTGTAATCCAAGTCCAACCTAATAATTGTTGTTTTGTACGGCAGACTGTTGCTGAGCTGATAGCACAATTAAATGAGAAATCCTTTGAACTTGAGGTGACTGTTATTTACTCTTCTAATGTTATTTAGCTTGTGGAACATATGGGATTTTGCATTTTACTAATGTTGGAAGAAACTTTTTGAAATATGATTTCTTGATAATTACTTTACAGTATATAGACTTACATGCTCCTAACTACTTACTTAGAATAGAGCAATATTACAGGCAATGAACCAGTCCTAATAAAAGAAAATAAAGCAACAAATCTGTACTGGACAGAGCTCATAAAATAATGGACACTAACTCCCAACAATTAGTTCTTAAAACATTTGTATTGTATTACTTTCCAATCAAGCAAAAATAGATAGTGATTTTGTCAATAATTTGATACAATTGATATTTTAGAAGCTATGCCTTTGATCGTGCAAGATTGTAATATTCTTGTATTAAGAGGTATATTACCTGTTTCAACTGCTAAAATTTCTTGTGCATGAACATGCGGCCTTGCTGAGGTTTATTTTCTGATGACTCCAGTATAAACTACTAATGCACATTATTCTGCTAATTAAGGTCAAAGCAGCAGACAACCGTATAATTCAAGAACAGCTTAATCAGAAGGTGAAATCTTTTTTTTTTTTTGAAGTCCTTTTTTATAATCATGTTTAGCTAAGTGTGAAATTTGGCATTATCAGATTGGTGAATGTGAAAACCTGCAAGAAGTAGTTTCCTCTTTGAAACAGCAACTTGTAGATGCATTAGAGTTGAGGGATTTCAGCCCCGTAGTCAATCATTCGCAACATTTCCCTGTAACCAAGGATTATCATGGTGAACTTCACCTTGACAAGGGAAATATAAACAATACCGATGGAGGGATTCTCTTGCAAGCACAGGTATATTTTTTCATCTCGTGCAACCTTCATTGGGTTAACTTGAAATTCTTAACTCGTTCCTCTCTAGGAGTGGCCATGATTACTCGTTAATTTTTATGTACTTGTATAGTTTGAAAAATGATCTCATTTTGATTTGGAAAGCACCTATTCTGTTATTAATTTCCCCGACTTAAAAAAAATGCTATTGATGTGTAATCTATGTTTTATGTCTCTAACTCCCATTTGGGATTGTTTTCTGCAGCTTTTAGTTTGTGAAGGACACCTTTTGTTTTCTTAAAAATGATTGAGTTGCAAATTTTACAAACTGAAAAGTGAAAAATGGAACCTAACATCTGCAATTATTCCTGAGACTAGAAGAAATTTCTATTAGCTGATGTCCTTACGTGCATTCTGTTCTGTAGTCAGTTAACCGAGCATCTTCAAATGGCATCAAGTATTTAATCTATAGTTAATCATCATTCTCACTGATCTAGTGCATTTTGTAATTAGGCAAGTGAGATAGAAGAGCTAAAGCAGAAAGTGTTAGAACTAACAGAATCAAAGGATCAACTGGAAGTTAGGAATCAGAAACTTGCAGAAGAGAGTTCATATGCCAAAGGGCTAGCTTCAGCTGCTGCTGTTGAGCTTAAGGCACTGTCGGAAGAAGTTGCGAAACTCATGAACCATAATGAAAGACTAACTGCTGAGCTAGCTGCGTCTAAGAATTCGCCAACCGCTCGCAGAACTAGTGGAACAGCCCAAAATGGGCGAAGGGAAAGTCATGGTAGACTTAGACGAAATGATCAGGGAGGGTCAAACTCAGATACCAAGAGAGAATTAACCTTGAGTAAAGAAAGGGAACTTTCATATGAAGCCGCACTTTTAGAGAAAGATCAGAAAGAGGCCGAGCTTCAAAGAAAGGTTGAGGAGTCAAAGCAAAGAGAAGCATACTTGGAAAATGAACTTGCCAACATGTGGGTTCTTGTTGCAAAGCTAAAAAAGTCACAAGGAGCCGAAACAGATGTTTCAGGGTCGACCTAAGAGAGTTCGCAATTAATTGGTTTTGACATTTGATGTGATTTTGTATAGTGGTTTTTGAGTTCATCGATTGTTACAATTTGCATTTAGTAGGAATGGCTTGAGGGAAAGGCGTGTAAAGATCATTTGTTAGCAGGAAAGTGAGTTTTTCTCTTTCCCTCTATCACCATACTTTTTGGTCCTTGGGTTTTTCCCATTTGTACATCCAAATTCCAAATAACGTTTGCTTCCTTTTACCCAGCTGTTCTCTTTTGCGATTCCAAATAACGTTCCCAGCTTTCGTTTCTACGTTTCTTCTAATGTTGTGCAAATCTGGTACCTTTTTATATGCACAGAGCTAATTTGGTCCCTTCTTATTTGGTTTGTATCTCTAGTGGGACAATGTTTAAAGCTTGGAAAGTAATATTGGTTTCTAATGTGCAATATCCATCAAGTTGTGTTTGCCTGTGTCCCTTTAATCTCTCTTTATGCATCTGACAGGTGGAAAAACTTGTTATTATTGTTATAATTACTACTCAGGGTCTCATTTTTTATTGCGCATCATGTTCTTTTTAATAGACAAAGTGGTTAGAAATTAGTATGTTAGTTGTTAGAGGAGAGGGGGGAGCGGGGTTCGAACCCCTTACCCCTACATTTTTTATTGCGCATCATGTACATCTTAAATGTGTTTTGTTTAGTAACACTGATTTTAATTTAAATTTCGACTAGATTTTTTTTGACCCATTCTACTAGATATTTAAAAATTTACTTTAATTAAGGTTAAAATTTTTCTACTAAAAATTACAAAGGGAATTCCCCTATAAATAATATTATGGAGAAAGCCTCATATTGCTTGGAAATCAAGACAAATAATAGTTTATAGACACTCATATACTTAATCCAGTAAGACATCTTTTAACTATAGAAAACCGCAAACGTTCACATGGCCAAAGCAAGTAATATCTGTGAAAGCGATGCCATAACTCGAGGTCGAAACAGTTGCACGCCAGATCGGGGCCTACAGGCCCTTTTGCCCCTTGGCCAATGCTCAGGGGATAGTATTCTGGTACACCAAAAAGTTTCATATTACTTGAGAATCAAGGCCATGTGTAGTTTATAAAACACTTGCACCTTAACTTGTCGATGTATCTTTTACCAAAGGACAAAACCGTGAGGGTTCACATATGGGTCCAAGCGGACAATACCTCGAAAAGCGATGCCAGAACTAGGTCGATACAGACAATAGTTGTAAGTCTTATTTTTTTTTTCAATTCTGTCTTATTGCTCTTCTCTTTCTATTGGGTAAACAACCATTATAATCCCTGAAAAGTGTAACTCATTATTTCAATCCCCGAATTCACAAAAACTTCAAATTAATCTTCAAATGTCTCATTCGTTAGTCACTTTGGTCCCTACTCTTAACTCAGTTTGTTAACTCAGTCTGTTTTGCTTATGTGGTAGTTTTTTGTCAAATTGCTTGCCTACGTGGCACACTTACTTTTGTTACATTGACCTACTTGGCAACACATGTCATAAGGACCATTTTGACAGTAACCAGAGACTAAAATGACATCAAAACAATACAATTTTTTTTTGGTAAAACTTTTCTCTCTTTCCCCCCTTTTCTCTCCCTCTCTCTCTCTTAGTGGTGGATCCAGGACCCTAGGTCTGGAGTGTAAAAGAAATTCATCATAAAAAATGTTGGTTTATCGAATTGTTTAATTTTTTTCTTTCAAAAATCCTCACTTCGTTTACTAAAATTAAGGAATCAAGTTATCTAACTTCAAATTTATTTAAGAGTAAATCGCCAAATTAGTCTCTAAGTTTACACGCCATTTCCTATTTAAGTCTTAAAGTATTGAAAAATAAGTAGTTCGTAAAAATATGTGATATCGGTAAAACTACTTCCTAAAGTTTTATAAATAATATCTTACTGAGATCAAAAAAAAATTATTGTTTAAATGTCATTTTGATTCCTGATTATTGTCAAATTGGTCCCTATGACGTGTGGTGCCAAGTGGGTTATTGTAAACTCAAGTAAGCATGCTACATAGGCGACCAATTTGGCAAAAAAGTGCCACCTAAGCAACTGATGAGACATTCGAGGATTAATTTGTAGCTACTTTGACGCCGTAGACCAAAATGACAACAAGTTACATTTCTAGAGACTAGAGACCGAAATAATTGTTTACCCCTTTTTATCTTAGATAGATAGTAAAGCTAAAAAGTTTGGAAATTTTAAAAATTTCATTTAATTGAAGGATATGTGGTTTAAGAAAGCAATACACCAAAAAGTAAGTTAATGGTAGGATTTTCCTTATATATAAGTATATATATTATTGCTTTTTATATTTTAGAGAGAAAGTAATGATTTTTTGAGCTTGTTTTTTCAAGTATTTGAGACGCTAAATTTGTCTCAATGTCTTTCTTTTGCTATGAACGTGTAGAGCATCTGAACCGTCCAGAATCAACAGCTTCAGGATAATGTGCGCTCAACTCCCTCATCTATCAAGCATCATGGGATGGACCTTTTGGACCAGTGGGAGCATGCTTGCCAGTCTCGTTCCAAGGCTCTGGTTTAGGATATAGTAGAGCGACCAAGGTGGAATGCACCTCCAATTCACCAGATCAAGTGCAACTTATAATAATAATATAAGCGATGTAGGAACCCGCGTAAACAACATACGCTAGCGTGTCACTGGATATATAGTTTAAAAGTGCATACCGTACACAACCTAACTGGCTTGTGTATGATAGAAATCGTCCTTAAACCAATACAAGCGAGGTAGAAACCCGTCAAAACAACATACGGCAGCATGTCACAAAATATAGTCTATACGTGCATAACAAGATATCTAGGTGTATAAAAGTCAGTAAGTGAAACTAAGTTCACTAACATGACTATAAAACCTAAATTAAAAGTGAAAGTCTCCTCAATGATGCATTTAAAAAGATTCACCGGTAGGGGATAAAGATAGTCTATAATGTAATCTCAAAAAAAAAATATATGTTTTACAAAATATATAATTTGATGACAAAAATAATACTTAAATACCTAAACTTCTATAAATTACAAAGCTAAAAAGGTAATTATAGTAGAGCAATGAATCATTAAAAATTATTTATTCAAAGAAGGGCATTGTTCCACCAATAAGAAGCGGAATAACTTGAATGCCTACGCTCCCCGTAAACGAACCAAGTAGAATACATACTTTTAAATATGAGCCATAATGGATTCAAGATTAACATCATCCCCCTAAACACACACCCATTCAGGGCTAGGCAAAAACACCAACAAAATGACAACCAAACCAAATATTTTTTGGATAAACAATGTTAGTGGGGGAGGGGGAAATGTTAGTTTCCCAGATTTGAACTTGGGACCTCCTTCTTGCACTCCTTCGGTATCCCTTAGCTTGCTAACTGAGCTACCTACTTGGGATACCAAATCAAATGTTTGATCTTCTTCGCCTTAGTACCTTTGCATAAGTCTCCAAAACAAGTAAAATATTGCATAATGTCTTGCTATATAGGTACCTGAGTGTCAAACCAACTGTTAATCTCAGACCACACATTTCTCACAACATTGCAATCGAGAAAGATGTGCTGCAGATCCTCGAACTGTGGTCTTTTGTAAATTTCTATATTTAATTCAAAAAATTATCTTATAAAGGTGAATCATTATTTTTATGGAGATAAAACAAAATTATTATTAAATTTCTACGTAAAATAATTTGTTCACAACGTGAATCATTCCCTTATTACTGTCACCAGATCAAACGACGGTCATATAGGTTTTTTTTTTACAATAAAAAACGACGGTCATATATTGTATGTTACTTTTTTTGATCAAATATACTGTATTTTTTTTTGGTCAATAAATATATTGGGCCACAGTCATACAACACCAACGTTTATAGGTAGCACAACACATTGGACCAAAAAAAAAAGTAGCACAGCACCTTTCCAAATATCTGAGTACACATAAAATATATAGTTTTAGATGTATTAACCGCTGGTTTCCTGGGTGATTTGCTGGTTTGAAGGTTGCCTTTGAACCCTTTGATATCTGGTTCGAAACTTGCGTTGAGAGAGTGAAGAGGAATTTGATTAAGAGAAAATAAGGTATTCTAAAATACCTTTCTTTTAATTTAATTTTCAATTTTTGTTTAAATTTTTTGTCCCTCTTCCATGAATACTTTGATTTTTTTGACCAAAACCCAGAATACATTGATATAGAGTACCTTTTTCGATGAAACTTTGATATAGAATTTTTTTTTGACAAAATTTGATATAGAATATTGAAAATATTTTTATTCTTTTAAATACTGAGTATAATTTATTTGTTTTTCATGCTAAAAAAATATCCAAAATTTTAGAATAGTAATCAAGAGGAATGAATAAGGATTGAGATGTAGATGGGTGGTGATGAATATCCAACTCTAAATATTTAAATTTTAAACTTTCAAAATAAACTTTAAAGGATTAATTGTAGCTTTCTGACTGCTTTTTTTGTTTTTTTTCTATATTTTGTATTCAATAAAATAAATTTTAGAACAAAATCTAAACATATTTGATAATATTAATTTGAAAAGTTTTAGAAGATAGAAAGTAATATAAATTATATTGGGAACATGTTTTGAAGTGAGAGGTATCAGTGAAAGAACTTAATGGCAAGTTTGTTTGAGATTTTCATCGGAACTTGATTTGCACCTTTTTTTTGAAGCAAAATATATTAGAAATGAGTACAAACAGGTATGTTGTAACCATTCATACATAGTGGGTTATAATATCATAAATGTATTTGAAATTTTATTTGTAACAAACACAGTTACATATAACAATAAAATATAAACATTAATATTAGAGAGTGATATTTCTTTGTAGAGACATTGTATTAATTAATCAACGACGGCAATAACATATAGAGCATCTAGCTACACTGAACAAACAAATCAAAAGACACCGCTAGACCCCATATCAGAATCAAACAAGCCATCTCTCTTGGACCAAATTCCCAAACCCAAAAGAGAAAAACATGAAAACACAAAAATATAACAAAGCACAAAAAACACAGATAACTAACGAAAATATAACACTCAAACAGTTGCATATCAAATTAATTAATAGAAAATCCTAGATCAGTAAACACTCTAGAGCTTCAAATCCAAATCCATGTCTTCCACGTCAAGTACTCTAGTTGAAGCACCCTGTCCTGAAACAGCTTGATTCACATCATTTGCTCTTGGTTTGGGAATTTCTTGGTTCGAAACCAATGATCTTGGTTGGTCCATCAAGGAGAGAAGGTCCATTTTCCTCTCTAAGGAACCATCAACAACAAGAGGTGTAGGAAAAAATTGATGCTCTTGAGGCCTCATATAGGGATTGTAACAGTGGTGTGTTGTGTTGGCTATAAACCCCCTTGCGTTATTGGAAGTAGCTGAAATTGCTGCAGGTAATGGTGTGGGTGGTGATGGTAAAGAGTGTGGGTTTTCTGCAGCAAATTTCTGATTGATTTCAGCACGGGTGGCAGTTTGGGAAGATGATTTGTTTTGGTGGTTAAGAAGCTGATATTCAGAAGAGAAGGTTTTAGAGCAATGAGAACACCTAAATCGGGTGATGGGAGGAGGAGGGGGAGAAGGAGGAGGAGCAGTGACATTAGAGGCATGGTTACTTTCACTGCTCCCAGTACTTTCGTTATCAGAAACACAAATAAATTTATCACCCATTTTAGAGAAAGGGGATGTGAGAAAGGTTGCATAGATGAATTTCAAGTGAAAAATTATGTATTTATACTGAGGGTTTGGATCATGGTCATTGTTGAAGGAACACAAGTTTTTGTTTTTTCAATTAAAATAATTGAGAGGAGGTTTATCACATTTACTTAGGATCCTTTTTGAGAAATATTTCATTTTTTAAATTAGAAAAATTTGAGAAATGAATTTGGAATGTACTTAATTTGCGTTTAATGGTTGGATTCTAGTCAGGAAAGTTAAATCTTATCTGTGTGAAACGTAACTGTATGTAACATTGGAACTTGAACCGGATTCCCAACACTTCTTGGTGATTTTTCTTTATTGAGTCCTACTACCACTTTTTGTTTCACATACGTCAGTTCCTACCCCACACTGTAGCAAACAACCTTTTTTTGTTCAAAAACTTTCTTCCTAACCCAGAAAATGTTGCATGTATCATCTATAAATTTTTATTCAAAAATTAATCGTGTAACCATAGTGGGTTATAATATCATAAAGGAGAGAAGGTCCATTGTCCTCTGTAAGGAACCATCATTAACATGAGGTGTAGGAAAAAATTGATGCTCTTGAGGCCTCATATAGGGATGGTAACAGTGGTGTGTTGTGTTGGCTATAAATCCCCTTGCGTTGTTGGAAGTAGCTGGAATTGCTGCAGGTAATGGTGTGGGTGGTGATGGTACAGAGTGTGGGTTATCTGCAGTAAATTTTAGCCTTTTTTGTTTTTTCCCTTCTTTCTTTTACCCCACCAAACTCTAATACACCAAGGCCCCATTATAACCCATGAAACCCCAAATCTTTCGCATGAATGTGAACTTTTTAGTGAAGAATCGGTCAATTTACAAGCCTATGGCAATGTGTGTTTTGATAAACTTGTGTGCATAATTTCTCAAACCCTTAAACACTCAAAGAGAGATGGTGAGCGAGTGCCTTATTCACAGAATTGAATTTTTCAGATCATAAGCCTCTAATTGGGTAACCAGTTAACATCTCACTTGTGATACTATCTTATGTCTGTCATATGCTTCTGTTTTTGGTCTTTTATTTGACTATCTGTATTGTTGGACTTTTTGAGAATGCTGTTATTAATTTGTGCTGCAAGTTTTGATTGTTCTTGCTTGAGGACAAGCAAAGATTCAAGCATGGGGGAGTTTGATAAGTCTTATTTTACTATGTTTTTAGTATTTAAATTAAATAAAAATTGTAGAATTTTAGTTTTGATTTGGAGCTATTTTACTACAAATTGTTGGTTTAATTTGTCAGGGTCAAATAAATGAAGAAATGGAAGAATTTGGGTAATTAAAAAGCAAGGATTGAAAATGTAAGGACCAAGGAGCAAAATCAAGCAAATGGAGCCAAGAATTTGGTGTTCACGCACGGTCCGTGCCTACTACACGCATGGTCCGTGCTCACTGTTATAGAAAGCAGCTAAAAAGACTCAAGACACGCACGGTCCATGCGCACCACAAGCATGGTCCGTGCGTTCTGTACGTTTTAGAAGATGGAAAGTTTGAAGACCACGCACGGTCCGTGCGCACCAGCAGCACGGTCCGTGCGCCCTGTTCCAGAAAAGCTGTTTTGAAGATTACACATAGCGCACGGTCCGTGCGCTCCAGCAGCACGGTCCGTGCGCCTTTGTCTGAAGTTCAAAATGTTACAAAACTCTTCTTCTTCTTTCATTATGGCTTGTAATTCGAATTTAATCCTTTGTCTACTGATCCTAGGCTATAAATAGGACCTCATTTCAGCTGTAATGGGACCTTAGCATACTTGTAATCTCACTCCAAAGTTTAATCTAAGTTCTTGCAATTTTCTTAAGCTTTTGCTCTTTTATTTTCATGTTCTTTAGTTTCTTGAAATTTTAATTTCTGTTCTTTACATTTCCAGCACTTTACATTCTAGTTCTTTATCGCTTTGTTTATATTCTTGTCATTTACATTCTGTTATTTATCTTTATGTCATTTTCTTTTATGTCATTCTCTTCTACTCCCTTGTCTACTATGATCATGTGTGAGTAGACTTCTTTAGTCTTGGGATTGTGGGACACAATCTAATGATGGGTCTCTAAACAAATCCAAGACTAAACTCTATCTTATTTAGAACTTAAATTTTAATCTAATTCCATAGAACTGAATTTTATAAAACAAATATCAAACGAAGTACCGAGAGGTGAAGTTTGATATTGGAACAAATGGAATCAGACAAGGCAAAGCAAAGCATGAGAATAGCATTGCTAGCCTTGGGACAATAAGGTTGTGCTTAATGGGTCTCTGCGATGATCAACCATGAGAATAGGTTTGATCATTGTTTCGAGACACATTCTTGCATTCCGAAAGGAAGCTTGAATTACACCAAAAGAATACCTTGTCCTTAAAAACAATATCAAAATAAGATAGAGAATAGTTAAAGGGTTGTTTATTTCCATCATTGTGGTCTAACCATGATCCCAAGGCGTCTTTTATTCTGAATTTTACAAAACAAAAAAATACTCTCTTTATTTAAACGATACCTTTCAGCTAATCAACATCGAAAATTAGATTAGTAATGGCAAATTACTCCCTGTGGATCGTTACTTTCTATTACGCGATAGAACCGTGCACTTGCGGCCTATCATTAATCAACGACGACAATAACATATAGAGGCCCATAGCTAGACTGAACAAACAAATCAAAAGACACGCGCTCGACCCCATATCAGAATCAAACAAGCCATCTCTCTTGGACCAAATTCCCAAACCCTAAAGAGAAAATCACGAAAACAGAAAAATATAACAAAGCACAAAAACACAGATAACTAACGAAAATATAACACTCAAACAGTTGCATATCAATTTAATTAATAGAAAATCCTAGATCAGTAAACACTCTAGAGATTCAGAGAAAGGGGATGTGAGAGACGTTGCATAGATGAATTTCAAGTGAAAAATTATGTATCTATAGTGAGGGTTTGAATCATGATCATTGTTGAAGGAACACAAGTTTTTTGTTTTTTCAATTAAAATAATTGAGAGGAGGTTTATCACATTTACTTAGGATCCTTTTTGAGAAATATTTCATTTTTTAAATTACAAAAATAGAGAAATGAATTTGGAATGTACTTAATTTGTGTGTATTTGTTGGATTCTAGTAAGGAAAGTTAAATCTTATCTGTCTGAAACGTACCTGTATGTAACATTGGAACTTGAACCGGATTCCAAACACTACTTGGTGATTTTTCTTTAAGGAGTCATACTACCACTTTTTGTAGCAAACAACCTTTTTTTGTTCAAAAACTTTCTTCCTAACCCAGAAAATGTTGCATGTATTATCTATTAATTTTTATTCAAAAATTAATCATATAACCATTCATACATAGTGGGTTATAATATCATAAATGTATTTGAAATTTTATTTGTAACACTTTTTGTTTCACTTACGTCAGTTCCTACCCCACACTGTAGCAAACAACCTTTTTTTGTTCAAAAACTTTCTTCCGAACCCAGAAAATGTTGCATGTATCATCTATAAATTTTTATTCAAAAACTAATAGTGTAACCATTCATACATAGTGGGTTATAATATCATAAATGTATTTGAAATTTTATTTGTAACAAACACAGTTACATATATAGATAAAACATAAACATTAATAGAGAGTGATATTTGTTTGTAGAGAATTTGTATTAATTAATCAACGACGACAATAACATATAGAGGCCCATCTAGCTAGATTGAACAAACAAAACAAAAGACACGCGCTATACCCCATATCAGAATCAAACAAGCCATCTCTATTGGACCAAACTCCCAAACCCTAAAGAGAAAATCACGAAAACACAAAAATATGACAAAGCACAAAAAACACAGATAATTGACGAAAATATAACACTCAAACAGTTGCATATCAATTTAATTAATAGAAAATCGTAGATTAGTAAACACTCTAGAGCTTCAAGTCCAAATCCATGTCTTCCACGTAATGTACTCTAGTTGAAGCACCCTGTCCTGAAACTGCTTGATTCACATCATTTCCCCTTGGTTTGGGAATTTATTGGTTCGAAACTAATGATCTTGGTTGGTCCATCAAGGAGAGAAGGTCCATTGTCCTCTCTAAGGAACCATCAACAACATGAGGTGTAGGAAAAAATTGATGCTCTTGAGGCCTCATATAGGGATGGTAACAGTGGTGTGTTGTGTTGGCTATAAACCCCCTTGCGTTGTTGGAAGTAGCTGGAATTGCTGCAGGTAATGGTGTGGGTGGTGATGGTACAGAGTGTGGGTTTTCAGAAGCAAATTTCTGACAGATTTCAGCACGGGTGGCAGTTTGGGACGAGGCTTGTTTTGGTGAATAAGAAGCTGATATTCAGAAGAGAAGGTTTTAGAGCAATGGGAACACCTAAATCGGGTGATGGGAGGAGGCGGGGGAGATGGAGGAGGAGCAGTGACATTAGAGGCAGGGTTACTTTCACTGCTCCCAGTACTTTCGTTATCAGAAATACAAATAAATTTATCATCCATTTCAGAGAAAGGGGATGTGAGAGAGGTTGCATAGATAAATTTCAAGTGAAAAATTATGTATTTATAGTGAGGGTTTGGATCATGGTCATTGTTGAAGGAACACAAGTTTTTGTTTTTTCAATGTAAATAATTGAGAGGAGGTTTATCACATTTACTTAGGATCCTTTTTGAGAAATATTTCATTTTTTAAATTATAAAAATAGAGAAATGAATTTGGAATGTACTTAATTTGTGTGTATTGGGTGGATTCTAGTCAGGAAAGTTAAATCTTATCTGTCTGAAACGTAACTGTATGTAACATTGGAACTTGAACCAGATTCCAAACCCTACTTGGTGATTTTTCTTTAATGAGTCCTTCTACCACTTTTTGTTTCACTTACGTCAGTTCCTATCCCACACTGTAGCAAACAACCTTTTTTTGTTCATAAACTTTCTTCCTAACCCAGAAAATGTTGCACGTATCATCTATAAATTTTTATTCAGAAATTAATCGTGTAACCATTCATACATAGTGGGTTATAATATCATAAATGTATTTGAAATTTTATTTGTAACAAACACAGTTTCATATATAGATAAAATATACACATTAATAGAGAGTGATATTTCTTTGCAGAGACATTGTACGAATTAATCAACGACGACAATAACATATAGAGGCCCATCTAGCTAGACCGAACAAATAAATCAAAAGACACGCGCTCGACCCCATATCAGAACCAAACAAGCCATCTCTCTTGGACCAAACTCCCAAACCCTCAAGAGAAAATCACGAAAACACAAAAACATAACAAAGCACAAAAAACACACATAACTAACGGAAATATAACACTCAAACAGTTGCATATCATATTAATCAATGGAAATTCCTAGATCAGTAAACACTTTAGAGCTTCAAGTCCAAATCCATGTCTTTCACGTCAAGTACTCTAGTTGAAGCACCCTGTCCTGAAACTGCTTGATTCACATCATTTCCTCTTGGTTTGGGAATTTCTTGGTTCGAAACTAATGATCTTGGTTGGTCCATCAAGGAGAGAAGGTCCATTGTCCTCTCTAAGGAACCATCAACAACATGAGGTGTAGGAAAAAATTGATGCTCTTGAGGCCTCATATAGGGATGGTAACAGTGGTGTGTTTTGTTGGCTATAAACCCCCTTGCGTTGTTGGAAGTAGCTGGAATTGCTGCAGGTAATGGTGTGGGTGGTGATGGTACAGAGTGTGGGTTTTCAGCAGCAAATTTCTGATAGATTTCAGCACGGGTGGCAGTTTGGGACGAGGCTTTGTTTTGGTGAATAAGAAGCAGATATTCAGAAGAGAAGGTTTTAGAGCAATGGGAACACCTAAATCGGGTGATGGGAGGAGGCGGGGAGATGGAGGAGGAGCAGTGACATTAGAGGTAGGGTTACTTTCACCGCTCCCAGTACTTTCGTTATCAAAAATACAAATAAATTTATCATCCATTTCAGAGAAAGGGGATGTGAGAGAGGTTGCATAGATAAATTTCAAGTGAAAAATTATGTATTTATAGTGAGGGTTTGGATCATGGTCATTGTTGAAGGAACACAAGTTTTTGTTTTTTCAATGTAAATAATTGAGAGGAGGTTTATCACATTTACTTAGGATCCTTTTTGAGAAATATTTCATTTTTTAAATTATAAAAATAGAGAAATGAATTTGGAATGTACTTAATTTGTGTGTATTGGGTGGATTCTAGTCAGGAAAGTTAAATCTTATCTGTCTGAAACGTAACTGTATGTAACATTGGAACTTGAACCGGATTCCAAACACTACTTGGTGATTTTTATTTAATGAATCCTTCTACCACTTTTTGTTTCACTTACGTCAGTTCCTATCCCACACTGTAGCAAACAACCTTTTTTTGTTCCTAAACTTTCTTCCTAACCCAGAAAATGTTGCACGTATCATCTATAAATTTTTATTCAAAAATTAATCGTGTAACCATTCATACATAGTGGGTTATAATATCATAAATGTATTTGAAATTTTATTTGTAACAAACACAGTTTCATATATAGATAAAATATACACATTAATAGAGAGTGATATTTCTTTGCAGAGACATTGTACGAATTAATCAACGACGACAATAACATATAGAGGCCCATCTAGCTAGACCGAACAAATAAATCAAAAGACACGCGCTCGACCCCATATCAGAACCAAACAAGCCATCTCTCTTGGACCAAACTCCCAAACCCTCAAGAGAAAATCACGAAAACACAAAAACATAACAAAGCACAAAAAACACACATAACTAACGGAAATATAACACTCAAACAGTTGCATATCATATTAATCAATGGAAAATCCTAGATCAGTAAACACTTTAGAGCTTCAAGTCCAAATCCATGTCTTTCACGTCAAGTACTCTAGTTGAAGCACCCTGTCCTGAAACTGCTTGATTCACATCATTTCCTCTTGGTTTGGGAATTTCTTGGTTCGAAACTAATGATCTTGGTTGGTCCATCAAGGAGAGAAGGTCCATTGTCCTCTCTAAGGAACCATCAACAACATGAGGTGTAGGAAAAAATTGATGCTCTTGAGGCCTCATATAGGGATGGTAACAGTGGTGTGTTGTGTTGGCTATAAACCCCCTTGCGTTGTTGGAAGTAGCTGGAATTGCTGCAGGTAATGGTGTGGGTGGTGATGGTACAGAGTGTGGGTTTTCAGCAGCAAATTTCTGATAGATTTCAGCACGGGTGGCAGTTTGGGACGAGGCTTTGTTTTGGTGAATAAGAAGCAGATATTCAGAAGAGAAGGTTTTAGAGCAATGGGAACACCTAAATCGGGTGATGGGAGGAGGCGGGGAGATGGAGGAGGAGCAGTGACATTAGAGGTAGGGTTACTTTCACTGCTTCCAGTACTTTCGTTATCAAAAATACAAATAAATTTATCATCCATTTCAGAGAAAGGGGATGTGAGAGAGGCTGCATAGATAAATTTCAAGTGAAAAATTATGTATTTATAGTGAGGGTTTGGATCATGGTCATTGTTGAAGGAACACAAGTTTTTGTTTTTTCAATGTAAATAATTGAGAGGAGGTTTATCACATTTACTTAGGATCCTTTTTGAGAAATATTTCATTTTTTAAATTATAAAAATAGAGAAATGAATTTGGAATGTACTTAATTTGTGTGTATTGGGTGGATTCTAGTCAGGAAAGTTAAATCTTATCTGTCTGAAACGTAACTGTATGTAACATTGGAACTTGAACCGGATTCCAAACACTACTTGGTGATTTTTCTTTAATGAGTCCTTCTACCACTTTTTGTTTCACTTACGTCAGTTCCTATCCCACACTGTAGCAAACAACCTTTTTTTGTTCATAAACTTTCTTCCTAACCCAGAAAATGTTGCACGTATCATCTATAAATTTTTATTCAAAAATTAATCGTGTAACCATTCATACATAGTGGGTTATAATATCATAAATGTATTTGAAATTTTATGTGTAACAAACACAGTTACATATATTGATAAAATATAAACATTAATAGAGAGTGATATTTCTATGTAGAGACATTGTATTAATTAATCAACGACGACAATAACATATAGAGGCCCATCAAGCAAGACTGAACAAACAAATCAAAAGACACGAGCTAGACCCCATATCAGAATCAAACAAGCCATCCCTCTTGGACCAAGTTCCCAAACCCTAAAGAGAAAATCACGAAAACAAAAAAATAATCCAAAGCACAAAAAACACAGATAGCAAACGGAAATATAACACTCAAACAGTTGCATATCAAATTAATTAATAGAAAATCCTAGATCAGTAAACACTCTAGAGCTTCAAGTCCAAATCCATGTCTTCCACGTCAAGTACTCTAGTTGAAGCACCTTGTCCTGAAACACCTTGAATCACATCATTTCCTCTTGGTTTGGGAATATATTGGTTCGAAACCAATGATCTTGGTTGGTCCATCAAGGAGAGGAGGTCCATTGTCCTGTTTAAGGAACCATCAACAACATGAGGGTAGGAAAAAATTGATGCTCTTGAGGCCTCATATAGGGATGGTAACAGTGGTGTGTTGTGTTGGCTATAAACCCCCTTGCGTTGTTGGAAGTAGCTGGAATTGCTGCAGGTAATGGTGTGGGTGGTGATGGTACAGAGTGTGGGTTTTCTGCAGGAAATTTCTGACATATTTCAGCACGGGTGGCAGTTTGGGACGAGGCTTTGTTTTGGTGGATAAGAAGCTGATATTCAGAAGAGAAGGTTTTAGAGCAATGAGAACACCTAAGTCGGGTGATGGGAGGAGGAGGGGGAGATGGAGGAGGAGCAGTGACATTAGAGGTAGGGTTACTTTCACTCCTCGTAGTACTTTCGTTATCAAAAACACAAATAAATTTATCATCCATTTCAGAGAAAGAGGATGTGAGAGAGGTTGCATAGATGAATTACAAGTGAAAAATTATGTATTTATAGTGAGGGTTTGGATCATGGTCACTGTTGAAGAAACACAGGTATTTGTTTTTTCAATTAAAATAATTGAGAGGAGGTTTATCACATTTACTTAGGATACTTTTTGAGAAATATTTCATTTTTTAAATTATAAAAAATAGAAAAATGAGTTTGGAATGTACTTAATTTGTGTGTATTGGTTGGATTCTAGTCAGGAAAGTTAAATCTTATCTGTCTGAAACGTAACTGTATGTAACATTGGAACTTGAACCGGATTCCAAACACTACTTGGTGATTTTTCTTTAATGAGTCCTACTACCACTTTTAGTTTCACATACGTCAGGTCCTACCCCACACTGTAGCAAACAACCTTTTTCTGTTCAAAACTTTCTTCCTAACCCAGAAAATGTTTCATGAATCATCTATAAATTTTTATTGAAAAACTAGTCGTGTAACCATTCATACATAGGGGGTTATAATATCATAAATGTATTTGAAATTTTATTTGTAACAAACACAGTTACATATATAGATAAAATATAAGCATTAATATAGAGTGATATTTCTTTGTAGAGACATTGTAATAATTAATCAACGACGAGAATAACATATAGAGGCCCATCTAGCTAGACTGAACAAACAAATCAAAAGACACGCGCTCGACCCCATATCAGAATCAAACAAGCCATCTCTCTTGGACCAAACTCCCAAACCCAAAAGAGAAAATCACGAAAACACAAAAATATAACAAAGCACAAAAAACACAGATAACTAACGGAAATATAACACTCAAACAGTTGCATATCATATTAATTAATAGAAAATCCTAGATCAGTAAACACTCTAGAGCTTCATGTCCAAATCCATGTCTTCCACGTCAAGTACTCTAGTTGAAGCACCCTGTCCTGAAACAGCTTGATTCACATCATTTCCTCTTGGTTTGGGAATTTCTTGGTTCGAAACCAATGATCTTGGTTGGTCCATCAAGGAGAGAAGGTCCATTGTCCTCTCTAAGGAACCATCAACAACATGAGGTGTAGGAAAAAATTGATGCTCTTGAGGCCTCATATAGGGATGGTAGCAGTGGTGTGATGTGTTGGCTATAAACCCCCTTGCGTTGTTGGAAGTAGCTGGAATTGCTGCAGATAATGGTGTGGGTGGTGATGGTACAGAGTGTGGGTTTTCAGCAGCAAATTTCTGACAGATTTCAGCACGGGTGGCAGTTTGGGACGAGGCTTTGTTTTGGTGGATAAGAAGCTGATATTCAGAAGAGAAGGTTTTAGAGCAATGAGAACACCTAAATCGGGTGATGGGAGGAGGCGGGGGAGATGGAGGAGGAGCAGTGACATTAGAGGCAGGGTTACTTTCACTGCTCCCTGTACTTTCGTTATCAGAAACACAAATAAATTTATCATCCATTTCAGAGAAAGGGGATGTGAGAGAGGTTGCATAGATAAATTTCAAGTGAAAAATTATGTATTTATAGTGAGGGTCTGAATCATGGTCATTGATGAAGGAACACAAGTTTTTGTTTTTTCAATTAAAATAATTGAGAGGAGGTTTATGACATTTACTTAGGATCCTTTTTGAGAAATATTTCATTTTTTAAATTATAAAAAATAGAAAAATGAGTTTGGAATGTACTTAATTTGTGTGTATTGGTTGGATTCTAGTCAGGAAAGTTAAATCTTATCTGTCTGAAACGTAACTGTATGTAACATTGGAACTTGAACCGGATTCCAAACACTACTTGGTGATTTTTCTTCAATGAGTCCTACTACCACTTTTAGTTTCACATAAGTCAGGTCCTACCCCACACTGTAGCAAACAACCTTTTTTTGTTCAAAAACTTTCTTCCTAACCCATAAAATGTTTCATGAATCATCTATAAATTTTTATTCAAAAATTAATCGTGTAACCATTCATACATAGTGGGTTATATTATCATAAATGTATTTTAAATTTTATTTGGAACAAACACAGTTACATATATTGATAAAATATAATCATTAATAGAGAGTGATATTTCTATAAAGAGACATTGTATTAATTAATCAACGACGACAATAACATATAGAGGCCCATCAAGCTAGACTGAACAAACAAATCAAAAGACACACGCTCGACCCCATATCAGAATCAAACAAGCCATCCCTCTTGGACCAAATTCCCAAACCCTAAAGAGAAAATCACGAAAACAAAAAAATAATCCAAAGCACAAAAAACACAGATAAGAAACGGAAATATAACACTCAAACAGTTGCATATTAATTTAATTAATAGAAAATCCTAGATCAGTAAACACTCTAGAGCTTGAAGTCGAAATCCATGTCTTCCATGTCAAGTACTCTAGTTGACGCACCCTATCCTGAAACACCTTGATTCACATCATTTCCTCTTGGTTTGGGAATTTCTTGGTTCGAAACCAATGATCTTGGTTGGTCCATCAAGGAGAGAAGGTCCATTGTCCTCTCTAAGGAACCATCAACAACATGAGGGGTAGGAAGAAATTGACGCTCTTGAGGCCTCATATAGGGATGGTAACAGTGGTGTGTTGTGTTGGCTATAAACCCCCTTGCGTTGTTCGAAGTAGCTGGAATTGCTGCAATTAATGGTGTGGGTGGTGATGGTACAGGGCATGGGTTTTCTACAGCAAATTTCTGATAGATTTTAGCACAGGTGGCAGTTTGGGAAGTACTTAATTTGTGTGTATTGTTTTGGATTCTAGAAAGTTGCATGTATCATCTATAAATTTTTGAATATAAATTTTTATTCAAAAATTAATCTTTTAACCATTCAATTAAAATAATTGAGAGGAGGTTTATCACATTTACTTAGGATCCTTTTTGAGAAATATTTCATTTTTTTTAAGTAATAAAAAATAGAGAAGTGAATTTGGAATGTACTTAATTTGTGTGTATTGGTTGGATTCTAGTCAGGAAAGTTAAATCTTATCTGTCTGAAACGTAACTGTATGTAACATTGGAACTTGAACCGGATTCCAAACACTACTTGGTGATTTTTCTTTAATGAGTCCTACGACCACTTTTAGTTTCACATACGTCAGGTCCTACCCCACACTGTAGCAAACAACCTTTTTCTGTTCAAAAACTTTCTTCCTAACCCAGAAAATGTTTCATGAATCATCTATAAATTTTTATTGAAAAACTAATCGTGTAACCATTCATACATAGGGGGTTATAATATCATAAATGTATTTGAAATTTTATTTGTAACAAACACAGTTACATATATAGATAAAATATAAGCATTAATATAGAGTGATATTTCTTTGTAGAGACATTGTAATAATTAATCAACGACGAGAATAACATATAGAGGCCCATCTAGCTAGACTGAACAAACAAATCAAAAGACACGCGCTCGACCCCATATCAGAATCAAACAAGCCATCTCTCTTGGACCAAACTCCCAAACCCACAAGAGAAAATCACGAAAACACAAAAATATAACAAAGCACAAAAAACACAGATAACTAACGGAAATATAACACTCAAACAGTTGCATATCATATTAATTAATAGAAAATCCTAGATCAGTAAACACTCTAGAGTTTCATGTCCAAATCCATGTCTTCCACGTCAAGTACTCTAGTTGAAGCACCCTGTCCTGAAACAGCTTGATTCACATCATTTCCTCTTGGTTTGGGAATTTCTTGGTTCGAAACCAATGATCTTGGTTGGTCCATCAAGGAGAGAAGGTCCATTGTCCTCTCTAAGGAACCATCAACAACATGAGGTGTAGGAAAAAATTGATGCTCTTGAGGCCTCATATAGGGATGGTAGCAGTGGTGTGATGTGTTGGCTATAAACCCCCTTGCGTTGTTGGAAGTAGCTGGAATTGCTGCAGATAATGGTGTGGGTGGTGATGGTACAGAGTGTGGGTTTTCAGCAGCAAATTTCTGACAGATTTCAGCACGGGTGGCAGTTTGGGACGAGGCTTTGTTTTGGTGGATAAGAAGCTGATATTCAGAAGAGAAGGTTTTAGAGCAATGAGAACACCTAAATCGGGTGATGGGAGGAGGCGGGGGAGATGGAGGAGGAGCAGTGACATTAGAGGCAGGGTTACTTTCACTGCTCCCTGTACTTTCGTTATCAGAAACACAAATAAATTTATCATCCATTTCAGAGAAAGGGGATGTGAGAGAGGTTGCATAGATAAATTTCAAGTGAAAAATTATGTATTTATAGTGAGGGTCTGAATCATGGTCATTGATGAAGGAACACAAGTTTTTGTTTTTTCAATTAAAATAATTGAGAGGAGGTTTATGACATTTACTTAGGATCCTTTTTGAGAAATATTTCATTTTTTAAATTATAAAAAATAGAAAAATGAGTTTGGAATGTACTTAATTTGTGTGTATTGGTTGGATTCTAGTCAGGAAAGTTAAATCTTATCTGTCTGAAACGTAACTGTATGTAACATTGGAACTTGAACCGGATTCCAAACACTACTTGGTGATTTTTCTTCAATGAGTCCTACTACCACTTTTAGTTTCACATAAGTCAGGTCCTACCCCACACTGTAGCAAACAACCTTTTTTTGTTCAAAAACTTTCTTCCTAACCCATAAAATGTTTCATGAATCATCTATAAATTTTTATTCAAAAATTAATCGTGTAACCATTCATACATAGTGGGTTATATTATCATAAATGTATTTTAAATTTTATTTGGAACAAACACAGTTACATATATTGATAAAATATAATCATTAATAGAGAGTGATATTTCTATAAAGAGACATTGTATTAATTAATCAACGACGACAATAACATATAGAGGCCCATCAAGCTAGACTGAACAAACAAATCAAAAGACACACGCTCGACCCCATATCAGAATCAAACAAGCCATCCCTCTTGGACCAAATTCCCAAACCCTAAAGAGAAAATCACGAAAACAAAAAAATAATCCAAAGCACAAAAAACACAGATAAGAAACGGAAATATAACACTCAAACAGTTGCATATTAATTTAATTAATAGAAAATCCTAGATCAGTAAACACTCTAGAGCTTGAAGTCGAAATCCATGTCTTCCATGTCAAGTACTCTAGTTGACGCACCCTATCCTGAAACACCTTGATTCACATCATTTCCTCTTGGTTTGGGAATTTCTTGGTTCGAAACCAATGATCTTGGTTGGTCCATCAAGGAGAGAAGGTCCATTGTCCTCTCTAAGGAACCATCAACAACATGAGGGGTAGGAAGAAATTGACGCTCTTGAGGCCTCATATAGGGATGGTAACAGTGGTGTGTTGTGTTGGCTATAAACCCCCTTGCGTTGTTCGAAGTAGCTGGAATTGCTGCAATTAATGGTGTGGGTGGTGATGGTACAGGGCATGGGTTTTCTACAGCAAATTTCTGATAGATTTTAGCACAGGTGGCAGTTTGGGAAGTACTTAATTTGTGTGTATTGTTTGGATTCTAGAAAGTTGCATGTATCATCTATAAATTTTTGAATATAAATTTTTATTCAAAAATTAATCTTTTAACCATTCAATTAAAATAATTGAGAGGAGGTTTATCACATTTACTTAGGATCCTTTTTGAGAAATATTTCATTTTTTTTAAGTAATAAAAAATAGAGAAGTGAATTTGGAATGTACTTAATTTGTGTGTATTGGTTGGATTCTAGTCAGGAAAGTTAAATCTTATATATCTGAAACGTCTCTGTATGTAACATTGGAACTTGGACCGGATTCCAAACACTACTTGGTGATTCTTCTTTAATGAGTCCTACTACCACTTTTTGTTTCACATACGTCAGTTCCTACCCCACATTGTAGAAAACAACCTTTTTTGTTCAAAAACTTTCTTCCTAACGCAGAAAATGTTGCATGTATCATCTATAAAGATTTATTCAAAAATTAATCTTTTAACCTAACCATTCATACATAGTGGGTTATAATATCATAAATGTATTTGAAATTTTATGTGTAACAAACACAGTTACATATATTGATAAAATATAAACATTAATAGAGAGTGATATTTCTATGTAGAGACATTGTATTAATTAATCAACGACGACAATAACATATAGAGGCCCATCAAGCAAGACTGAACAAACAAATCAAAAGACACGAGCTAGACCCCATATCAGAATCAAACAAGCCATCCCTCTTGGACCAAGTTCCCAAACCCTAAAGAGAAAATCACGAAAACAAAAAAATAATCCAAAGCACAAAAAACACAGATAGCAAACGGAAATATAACACTCAAACAGTTGCATATCAAATTAATTAATAGAAAATCCTAGATCAGTAAACACTCTAGAGCTTCAAGTCCAAATCCATGTCTTCCACGTCAAGTACTCTAGTTGAAGCACCTTGTCCTGAAACACCTTGAATCACATCATTTCCTCTTGGTTTGGGAATATATTGGTTCGAAACCAATGATCTTGGTTGGTCCATCAAGGAGAGGAGGTCCATTGTCCTGTTTAAGGAACCATCAACAACATGAGGGTAGGAAAAAATTGATGCTCTTGAGGCCTCATATAGGGATGGTAACAGTGGTGTGTTGTGTTGGCTATAAACCCCCTTGCGTTGTTGGATGTAGCTGGAATTGCTGCAGGTAATGGTGTGGGTGGTGATGGTACAGAGTGTGGGTTTTCTGCAGCAAATTTCTGACAGATTTCAGCACGGGTGGCAGTTTGGGACGAGGCTTTGTTTTGGTGGATAAGAAGCTGATATTCAGAAGAGAAGGTTTTAGAGCAATGAGAACACCTAAGTCGGGTGATGGGAGGAGGAGGGGGAGATGGAGGAGGAGCAGTGACATTAGAGGTAGGGTTACTTTCACTCCTCGTAGTACTTTCGTTATCAAAAACACAAATAAATTTATCATCCATTTTAGAGAAAGAGGATGTGAGAGAGGTTGCATAGATGAATTACAAGTGAAAAATTATGTATTTATAGTGAGGGTTTGGATCATGGTCACTGTTGAAGAAACACAGGTATTTGTTTTTTCAATTAAAATAATTGAGAGGAGGTTTATCACATTTACTTAGGATACTTTTTGAGAAATATTTCATTTTTTAAATTATAAAAAATAGAAAAATGAGTTTGGAATGTACTTAATTTGTGTGTATTGGTTGGATTCTAGTCAGGAAAGTTAAATCTTATCTGTCTGAAACGTAACTGTCTGTAACATTGGAACTTGAACCGGATTCCAAACACTACTTGGTGATTTTTCTTTAATGAGTCCTACTACCACTTTTAGTTTCACATACGTCAGGTCCTACCCCACACTGTAGCAAACAACCTTTTTCTGTTCAAAAACTTTCTTCCTAACCCAGAAAATGTTTCATGAATCATCTATAAATTTTTATTGAAAAACTAATCGTGTAACCATTCATACATAGGGGGTTATAATATCATAAATGTATTTGAAATTTTATTTGTAACAAACACAGTTACATATATAGATAAAATATAAGCATTAATATAGAGTGATATTTCTTTGTAGAGACATTGTAATAATTAATCAACGACGAGAATAACATATAGAGGCCCATCTAGCTAGACTGAACAAACAAATCAAAAGACACGCGCTCGACCCCATATCAGAATCAAACAAGCCATCTCTCTTGGACCAAACTCCCAAACCCACAAGAGAAAATCACGAAAACACAAAAATATAACAAAGAACAAAAAACACAGATAACTAACGGAAATATAACACTCAAACAGTTGCATATCATATTAATTAATAGAAAATCCTAGATCAGTAAACACTCTAGAGCTTCATGTCCAAATCCATGTCTTCCACGTCAAGTACTCTAGTTGAAGCACCCTGTCCTGAAACAGCTTGATTCACATCATTTCCTCTTGGTTTGGGAATTTCTTGGTTCGAAACCAATGATCTTGGTTGGTCCATCAAGGAGAGAAGGTCCATTGTCCTCTCTAAGGAACCATCAACAACATGAGGTGTAGGAAAAAATTGATGCTCTTGAGGCCTCATATAGGGATGGTAGCAGTGGTGTGTTGTGTTGGCTATAAACCCCCTTGCGTTGTTGGAAGTAGCTGGAATTGCTGCAGGTAATGGTGTGGGTGGTGATGGTACAGAGTGTGGGTTTTCAGCAGCAAATTTTTGACAGATTTCAGCACGGGTGGCAGTTTGGGACGAGGCTTTGTTTTGGTGGATAAGAAGCTGATATTCAGAAGAGAAGGTTTTAGAGCAATGAGAACACCTAAATCGGGTGATGGGAGGAGGCGGGGGAGATGGAGGAGGAGCAGTGACATTAGAGGCAGGGTTACTTTCACTGCTTCCAGTACTTTCGTTATCAGAAACACAAATAAATTTATCATCCATTTCAGAGAAAGGGGATGTGAGAGAGGTTGCATAGATAAATTTCAAGTGAAAAATTATGTATTTATAGTGAGGGTTTGAATCATGGTCATTGTTGAAGGAACACAAGTTTTTGTTTTTTCAATTAAAATAATTGAGAGGAGGTTTATGACATTTACTTAGGATCCTTTTTGAGAAATATTTCATCTTTTAAATTATAAAAAATAGTTAATTGAATTTGAAATGTACTTAATTTGCGTTTATTGGTTGGATTGTTGTCAGGAAAGTTAAATCTTATCTGTCTGAAACGTAACTGTATGTAACATTGGAACTTGAACCGGATTCCAAACACTACTTGGTGATTTTTCTTTAATGAGTCCTATTACCACTTTTAGTTTCACATACGTCAGGTCCTACCCCACACTGTAGCAAACAACCTTTTTTTGTTCAAAAACTTTCTTCCTAACCCATAAAATGTTTCATGAATCATCTATAAATTTTTATTCAAAAATTAATCGTGTAACCATTCATACATAGTGGGTTATATTATCATAAATGTATTTTAAATTTTATTTGTAACAAACACAGTTACATATATTGATAAAATATAAACATTAATAGGGAGTGATATTTCTATAAAGAGACATTGTATTAATTAATCAACGACGACAATAACATATAGAGGCCCATCAAGCTAGACTGAACAAACAAATCAAAAGACACGCGCTCGACCCCATATCAGAATCAAACAAGCCATCCCTCTTGGACCAAATTCCCAAACCCTAAAGAGAAAATCACGAAAACAAAAAAATAATCCAAAGCACAAAAAACACAGATAACAAACGGAAATATAACACTCAAACAGTTGCATATTAATTTAATTAATAGAAAATCCTAGATCAGTAAACACTCTAGAGCTTGAAGTCCAAATCCATGTCTTCCATGTCAAGTACTCTAGTTGACGCACCCTATCCTGAAACACCTTGATTCACATCATTTCCTCTTGGTTTGGGAATTTCTTGGTTAGAAACCAATGATCTTGGTTGGTCCATCAAGGAGAGAAGGTCCATTGTCCTCTCTAAGGAACCATCAACAACATGAGGGGTAGGAAGAAATTGACGCTCTTGAGGCCTCATATAGGGATGGTAACAGTGGTGTGTTGTGTTGGCTATAAACCCCCTTGCGTTGTTCGAAGTAGCTGGAATTGCTGCAATTAATGGTGTGGGTGGTGATGGTACAGGGCATGGGTTTTCTACAGCAAATTTCTGATAGATTTTAGCACAGGTGGCAGTTTGGGAAGTACTTAATTTGTGTGTATTGTTTTGGATTCTAGAAAGTTGCATGTATCATCTATAAATTTTTGAATATAAATTTTTATTCAAAAATTAATCTTTTAACCATTCAATTAAAATAATTGAGAGGAGGTTTATCACATTTACTTAGGATCCTTTTTGAGAAATATTTCATTTTTTTTAAGTAATAAAAAATAGAGAAGTGAATTTGGAATGTACTTAATTTGTGTGTATTGGTTGGATTCTAGTCAGGAAAGTTAAATCTTATCTGTCTGAAACGTAACTGTATGTAACATTGGAACTTGAACCGGATTCCAAACACTACTTGGTGATTTTTCTTTAATGAGTCCTACTACCACTTTTAGTTTCACATACGTCAGGTCCTACCCCACACTGTAGCAAACAACCTTTTTCTGTTCAAAAACTTTCTTCCTAACCCAGAAAATGTTTCATGAATCATCTATAAATTTTTATTGAAAAACTAATCGTGTAACCATTCATACATAGGGGGTTATAATATCATAAATGTATTTGAAATTTTATTTGTAACAAACACAGTTACATATATAGATAAAATATAAGCATTAATATAGAGTGATATTTCTTTGTAGAGACATTGTAATAATTAATCAACGACGAGAATAACATATAGAGGCCCATCTAGCTAGACTGAACAAACAAATCAAAAGACACGCGCTCGACCCCATATCAGAATCAAACAAGCCATCTCTCTTGGACCAAACTCCCAAACCCACAAGAGAAAATCACGAAAACACAAAAATATAACAAAGCACAAAAAACACAGATAACTAACGGAAATATAACACTCAAACAGTTGCATATCATATTAATTAATAGAAAATCCTAGATCAGTAAACACTCTAGAGCTTCATGTCCAAATCCATGTCTTCCACGTCAAGTACTCTAGTTGAAGCACCCTGTCCTGAAACAGCTTGATTCACATCATTTCCTCTTGGTTTGGGAATTTCTTGGTTCGAAACCAATGATCTTGGTTGGTCCATCAAGGAGAGAAGGTCCATTGTCCTCTCTAAGGAACCATCAACAACATGAGGTGTAGGAAAAAATATATAGGGATGGTAGCAGTGGTGTGTTGTGTTGGCTATAAACCCCCTTGCGTTGTTGGAAGTAGCTGGAATTGCTGCAGGTAATGGTGTGGGTGGTGATGGTACAGAGTGTGGGTTTTCAGCAGCAAATTTCTGACAGATTTCAGCACGGGTGGCAGTTTGGGACGAGGCTTTGTTTTGGTGGATAAGAAGCTGATATTCAGAAGAGAAGGTTTTAGAGCAATGAGAACACCTAAATCGGGTGATGGGAGGAGGCGGGGGAGATGGAGGAGGAGCAGTGACATTAGAGGCAGGGTTACTTTCACTGCTTCCAGTACTTTCGTTATCAGAAACACAAATAAATTTATCATCCATTTCAGAGAAAGGGGATGTGAGAGAGGTTGCATAGATAAATTTCAAGTGAAAAATTATGTATTTATAGTGAGGGTTTGAATCATGGTCATTGTTGAAGGAACACAAGTTTTTGTTTTTTCAATTAAAATAATTGAGAGGAGGTTTATGACATTTACTTAGGATCCTTTTTGAGAAATATTTCATCTTTTAAATTATAAAAAATAGTTAATTGAATTTGAAATGTACTTAATTTGCGTTTATTGGTTGGATTGTTGTCAGGAAAGTTAAATCTTATCTGTCTGAAACGTAACTGTATGTAACATTGGAACTTGAACCGGATTCCAAACACTACTTGGTGATTTTTCTTTAATGAGTCCTACTACCACTTTTAGTTTCACATACGTCAGGTCCTACCCCACACTGTAGCAAACAACCTTTTTTTGTTCAAAAACTTTCTTCCTAACCCATAAAATGTTTCATGAATCATCTATAAATTTTTATTCAAAAATTAATCGTGTAACCATTCATACATAGTGGGTTATATTATCATAAATGTATTTTAAATTTTATTTGTAACAAACACAGTTACATATATTGATAAAATATAAACATTAATAGGGAGTGATATTTCTATAAAGAGACATTGTATTAATTAATCAACGACGACAATAACATATAGAGGCCCATCAAGCTAGACTGAACAAACAAATCAAAAGACACGCGCTCGACCCCATATCAGAATCAAACAAGCCATCCCTCTTGGACCAAATTCCCAAACCCTAAAGAGAAAATCACGAAAACAAAAAAATAATCCAAAGCACAAAAAACACAGATAACAAACGGAAATATAACACTCAAACAGTTGCATATTAATTTAATTAATAGAAAATCCTAGATCAGTAAACACTCTAGAGCTTGAAGTCCAAATCCATGTCTTCCATGTCAAGTACTCTAGTTGACGCACCCTATCCTGAAACACCTTGATTCACATCATTTCCTCTTGGTTTGGGAATTTCTTGGTTAGAAACCAATGATCTTGGTTGGTCCATCAAGGAGAGAAGGTCCATTGTCCTCTCTAAGGAACCATCAACAACATGAGGGGTAGGAAGAAATTGACGCTCTTGAGGCCTCATATAGGGATGGTAACAGTGGTGTGTTGTGTTGGCTATAAACCCCCTTGCGTTGTTCGAAGTAGCTGGAATTGCTGCAATTAATGGTGTGGGTGGTGATGGTACAGGGCATGGGTTTTCTACAGCAAATTTCTGATAGATTTTAGCACAGGTGGCAGTTTGGGAAGTACTTAATTTGTGTGTATTGTTTTGGATTCTAGAAAGTTGCATGTATCATCTATAAATTTTTGAATATAAATTTTTATTCAAAAATTAATCTTTTAACCATTCAATTAAAATAATTGAGAGGAGGTTTATCACATTTACTTAGGATCCTTTTTGAGAAATATTTCATTTTTTTAAGTAATAAAAAATAGAGAAGTGAATTTGGAATGTACTTAATTTGTGTGTATTGGTTGGATTCTAGTCAGGAAAGTTAAATCTTATCTGTCTGAAACGTAACTGTATGTAACATTGGAACTTGAACCGGATTCCAAACACTACTTGGTGATTTTTCTTTAATGAGTCCTACTACCACTTTTAGTTTCACATACGTCAGGTCCTACCCCACACTGTAGCAAACAACCTTTTTCTGTTCAAAAACTTTCTTCCTAACCCAGAAAATGTTTCATGAATCATCTATAAATTTTTATTGAAAAACTAATCGTGTAACCATTCATACATAGGGGGTTATAATATCATAAATGTATTTGAAATTTTATTTGTAACAAACACAGTTACATATATAGATAAAATATAAGCATTAATATAGAGTGATATTTCTTTGTAGAGACATTGTAATAATTAATCAACGACGAGAATAACATATAGAGGCCCATCTAGCTAGACTGAACAAACAAATCAAAAGACACGCGCTCGACCCCATATCAGAATCAAACAAGCCATCTCTCTTGGACCAAACTCCCAAACCCACAAGAGAAAATCACGAAAACACAAAAATATAACAAAGCACAAAAAACACAGATAACTAACGGAAATATAACACTCAAACAGTTGCATATCATATTAATTAATAGAAAATCCTAGATCAGTAAACACTCTAGAGCTTCATGTCCAAATCCATGTCTTCCACGTCAAGTACTCTAGTTGAAGCACCCTGTCCTGAAACAGCTTGATTCACATCATTTCCTCTTGGTTTGGGAATTTCTTGGTTCGAAACCAATGATCTTGGTTGGTCCATCAAGGAGAGAAGGTCCATTGTCCTCTCTAAGGAACCATCAACAACATGAGGTGTAGGAAAAAATATATAGGGATGGTAGCAGTGGTGTGTTGTGTTGGCTATAAACCCCCTTGCGTTGTTGGAAGTAGCTGGAATTGCTGCAGGTAATGGTGTGGGTGGTGATGGTACAGAGTGTGGGTTTTCAGCAGCAAATTTCTGACAGATTTCAGCACGGGTGGCAGTTTGGGACGAGGCTTTGTTTTGGTGGATAAGAAGCTGATATTCAGAAGAGAAGGTTTTAGAGCAATGAGAACACCTAAATCGGGTGATGGGAGGAGGCGGGGGAGATGGAGGAGGAGCAGTGACATTAGAGGCAGGGTTACTTTCACTGCTTCCAGTACTTTCGTTATCAGAAACACAAATAAATTTATCATCCATTTCAGAGAAAGGGGATGTGAGAGAGGTTGCATAGATAAATTTCAAGTGAAAAATTATGTATTTATAGTGAGGGTTTGAATCATGGTCATTGTTGAAGGAACACAAGTTTTTGTTTTTTCAATTAAAATAATTGAGAGGAGGTTTATGACATTTACTTAGGATCCTTTTTGAGAAATATTTCATCTTTTAAATTATAAAAAATAGTTAATTGAATTTGAAATGTACTTAATTTGCGTTTATTGGTTGGATTGTTGTCAGGAAAGTTAAATCTTATCTGTCTGAAACGTAACTGTATGTAACATTGGAACTTGAACCGGATTCCAAACACTACTTGGTGATTTTTCTTTAATGAGTCCTACTACCACTTTTAGTTTCACATACGTCAGGTCCTACCCCACACTGTAGCAAACAACCTTTTTTTGTTCAAAAACTTTCTTCCTAACCCATAAAATGTTTCATGAATCATCTATAAATTTTTATTCAAAAATTAATCGTGTAACCATTCATACATAGTGGGTTATATTATCATAAATGTATTTTAAATTTTATTTGTAACAAACACAGTTACATATATTGATAAAATATAAACATTAATAGGGAGTGATATTTCTATAAAGAGACATTGTATTAATTAATCAACGACGACAATAACATATAGAGGCCCATCAAGCTAGACTGAACAAACAAATCAAAAGACACGCGCTCGACCCCATATCAGAATCAAACAAGCCATCCCTCTTGGACCAAATTCCCAAACCCTAAAGAGAAAATCACGAAAACAAAAAAATAATCCAAAGCACAAAAAACACAGATAACAAACGGAAATATAACACTCAAACAGTTGCATATTAATTTAATTAATAGAAAATCCTAGATCAGTAAACACTCTAGAGCTTGAAGTCCAAATCCATGTCTTCCATGTCAAGTACTCTAGTTGACGCACCCTATCCTGAAACACCTTGATTCACATCATTTCCTCTTGGTTTGGGAATTTCTTGGTTAGAAACCAATGATCTTGGTTGGTCCATCAAGGAGAGAAGGTCCATTGTCCTCTCTAAGGAACCATCAACAACATGAGGGGTAGGAAGAAATTGACGCTCTTGAGGCCTCATATAGGGATGGTAACAGTGGTGTGTTGTGTTGGCTATAAACCCCCTTGCGTTGTTCGAAGTAGCTGGAATTGCTGCAATTAATGGTGTGGGTGGTGATGGTACAGGGCATGGGTTTTCTACAGCAAATTTCTGATAGATTTTAGCACAGGTGGCAGTTTGGGAAGTACTTAATTTGTGTGTATTGTTTTGGATTCTAGAAAGTTGCATGTATCATCTATAAATTTTTGAATATAAATTTTTATTCAAAAATTAATCTTTTAACCATTCAATTAAAATAATTGAGAGGAGGTTTATCACATTTACTTAGGATCCTTTTTGAGAAATATTTCATTTTTTTTAAGTAATAAAAAATAGAGAAGTGAATTCGGAATGTACTTAATTTGTGTGTATTGGTTGGATTCTAGTCAGGAAAGTTAAATCTTATATATCTGAAACGTCTCTGTATGTAACATTGGAACTTGGACCGGATTCCAAACACTACTTGGTGATTCTTCTTTAATGAGTCCTACTACCACTTTTTGTTTCACATACGTCAGTTCCTACCCCACATTGTAGAAAACAACCTTTTTTGTTCAAAAACTTTCTTCCTAACGCAGAAAATGTTGCATGTATCATCTATAAATTTTTATTCAAAAATTAATCTTTTAACCATTCATACATAGTGGGTTATAATATCATAAATGTATTTGAAATTTTATGTGTAACAAACACAGCTACATATATTGATAAAATATAAACATTAATAGAGAGTGATATTTCTATGTAGAGACATTGTATTAATTAATCAACGACGACAATAACATATAGAGGCCCATCAAGCTAGACTGAACAAACAAATCAAAAGACACGAGCTAGACCCCATATCAGAATCAAACAAGCCATCCCTCTTGGACCAAATTCCCAAACCCTAAAGAGAAAATCACGAAAACAAAAAAATAATCCAAAGCACAAAAAACACAGATAACAAACGGAAATATAACACTCAAACAGTTGCATATCAAATTAATTAATAGAAAATCCTAGATCAGTAAACACTCTAGAGCTTCAAGTCCAAATCCATGTCTTCCACGTCAAGTACTCTAGTTGAAGCACCTTGTCTTGAAACACCTTGATTCACATCATTTCCTCTTGGTTTGGGAATATGTTGGTTCGAAACCAATGATCTTGGTTGGTCCATCAAGGAGAGGAGGTCCATTGTCCTCTTTAAGGAACCATCAACAACATGAGGGGTAGGGAAAAATTGATGCTCTTGAGGCCTGATATAGGGATGGTAACAGTGGTGTGTTGTGTTGGCTATAAACCCCCTTGCGTTGTTGGAAGTAGCTGGAATTGCTGCAGGTAATGGTGTGGGTGGTGATGGTACAGAGTGTGGGTTTTCTGCCGCAAATTTCTGACAGATTTCAGCACGGGTGGCAGTTTGGGACGAGGCTTTGTTTTGGTGGATATGAAGCTGCTATTCACAAGAGAAGGGTTTAGAGCAATGAGAACACCTAAATCGGGTGATGGGAGGAGGAGGGGGAGATGGAGGAGGAGCAGTGACATTAGAGGCTGGGTTACTTTCACTGCTCCCAGTACTTTTGTTATCAAAAACACAAATAAATTTATCATCCATTTCAGAGAAAGGGGATGTGAGAGAGGTTGCATAGATGAATTACAAGTGAAAAATTATGTATTTATAGTGAGGGTTTGGATCATGGTCATTGTTGAAGAAACACAGGTATTTGTTTTTTCAATTAAAATAATTGAGAGGAGGTTTATAACATTTACTTAGGATACTTTTTGAGAAATATTTCATTTTTTAAATTATAAAAAATAGAAAAATGAGTTTGGAATGTACTTAATTTGTGTGTATTGGTTGGATTCTAGTCAGGAAAGTTAAATCTTATCTGTCTGAAACGTAACTGTATGTAACATTGGAACTTGAACCGGATTCCAAACACTACTTGGTGATTTTTCTTTAATGAGTCCTACTACCACTTTTTGTTTCACATACGTCAGTTCCTACCCCACACCGTAAAAACAACCTTTTTTTTTTGTTCAAAAACTTTCTTCCTAACCCAGAAAATGTTGCATTTATTATCTATAAATTTTTATTGAAAATTTAATTGTGTAACCATTCATACGTAGTGGGTTATAATTTATAAAATTTAATAATATTTATAAATGTAAAATATAAAAACAATTATTCTAATAACTTATAGCTTTTCTCCGCCAATACTGAAAAGAAAAATAATCATTTGTAAATATCAAGATATTTATATATGCCAAATATAAAATAAAATAATTATGCTGACAAAATGTAAAGCTTTATTGTTGATACTCAAAAGAAAAATGTTTATATAGAAAAAACAAAGACATTTATAATGTTAATTTAATTCCAAAGACATTTATCATGTTATATTAAATTAACTTTATTAATAATACATTGATGCCTAAAAGTCCTAAAATCATAATTACAACATATATTGTTTCCCCATAAGAACTACGAAACAAAGTAATTATTTAAAAATAATAATTAAAGTTGAAAATTTTTAAGACGATAACCTTTCATTGACAACTTTTATTAAAAAGAAAAATAACTATATTATTTAATTAGATTAAAAATGAATTTGGTAAAATAATTGAATTGAGTTAAACAGTCAATCTAGTTAAAAAAATTGACTTATTCGTATCAATATAATAAATAAAATTGAATACGTTTAACTTTAATAAAATAAGTTAATTTACATTACTTGATATGTTTATTACTTTCATTAGTCAAATAAACATGAGTAAAAGATTAAAATGTTTTTTCAATGACATTTTTCAAAATGTACCAAAAAAATGACATTTTTTAAAATAAAATATATTTTAGTCTTTTGAAAACTAACATCATATCTCCATTTTGAAAGAGTAAAGTATACATAAAAGACTCAGAGAGAAAAGTATTTTTAGAGTTTGTTTTTATACAACAACAAACAACAGATAAAGTTAGTATAAACAAATTGCACGCAATGCAAGGTGGTATCACTAGTGGAAAAATTGGAAAAGAATAGAGGTTTTTAAGTCGCATGGCTAAATATCCGACTTTAAAAGTGGATGCGGTGGCAATTTTGTAATAAACATGAGAAAAAAATTCTGGCGCTAACATTCAAAGTCAGACAAAATTTACATCCGACGTTAAATGTCTAATCTTTTTTTTTTGCGTGAAAAAAAACTGAAAGCCACACGCATTTTTTTAAGTTTGTCTCAGTCCAAAACGAATAAACCTCACTTAACGCGATCTCAACCCTAGTCTCACGCTCACTCCGCCAAAACTCCACCTCCACCGTTCCATCTCTCTTCTCCTGGCTCTCTCCGCCGTTCTCTCCTCTCTCCCGCCGTCTTCCTCCGCCGTTCTCTACTCTCTGCCGCCGTCTGCATCTCTCTGTCGTCACAGTCTCTCTCCCTGTCACTGTCACCATCTTTGATTCTCTTTCTTTTGGTTTTTCTGAAAGGTAAACCACTCCTATTTTCTTCTTTCTTTTTGCTATAAAAACGACCCCCTCTCTCTAATTTGAGGTTCTCTTGTTCTATTTTAGTTGACAGATCAACCTGATAGGTGGTGAGGAGGAAGTGGTCGCTGCCCTAGAGGATGAAGGGTAAAGGTACAAACATATGTTTTTCACCTTTTCTAACTTCTCTTCCTTTCTTAGTTTATATGATTTTCAAGAATTAATAAAAATTAACTATTTTGGCTCAAATACATGGTAAAAGATTCAATTAAGTGTTAAATAAGTATATAAAGTGTAGAAAGTCTCGTAACAGATCAAGAAGTAATTGTGTTGAAGTGTGGTTTGTATTCTTTTATGATGAGTGATTACCCTATTAGGATATTCTGTTTTTGCTTTGTCACAACAAGGAGTTGTTTCCAGTATTTCTCTCGGCTGATATCAATTCCTCTCTTTTGTGGGGACTCCTTCTGCTTTATAACAAGAATAAGAGAGATTAGTGTTCTGCATAATTAATTGTTCTGCATAATTTTGTTTCTAGGAGTTCTGCATAATTTTGTTATATTGAACTGCTTTCAATCTCCTTGGCTTTGGAACTTCTGTTCTACATGGATTTGTTTGGTCTTCTTTTGTTCATACTTCTTTGAGAGATTAGTGTTCCAATAGTTCTTGTTACAAAAATTGAGACAAATAGAAATAAGACTTTTTAGTATCAAACATCATGTTGACTCAGTTCGTGAATTTGGTTCCAATTTAGTCACTCCAATCTTTATATTACCATCTAATCTAAAAAGACACTATAGGTTTGACAAAAACATAAAAGACACTATAGGTGAAAATACACTAAAGGCATAAATAAAAATTGCTACTATCTACTACTAAGCACACATTCCACATTTCCAAAATATCATCAGTTCATGCTAATCAGATAGGATACCACATCCACAATGCAAATATGTACATATCTTCTAATTTATATAGCTTAATTGTCATTTGTTCAGATCATGGGTCATGTTTAATATAGTAGTAGAACATGCCATAAGTATCTTATAATAATACCAAACCAAAGAATAGTAAAAAGGAATGAAGAGTCTTACATATAGTGTCAAGATCAGTACAGTAAAATTTAGTTTGAAAGATAGTCTTTATAGTAAATTGATCATTTGAATTTGAACAAGTATGTAGTTACTATGCTTCTTCTATTACTTAAAAACACTTAATCATAAACTGCCATACATAAAAAATAATGGTTTAAATATGTATTTAGTCCCTGCAAATGTCCCTGTTTTTCGATTTAGTCCCTGCAAATTTTTTTTTTTAAATACGTCCCTGCAAAATAACTTTTTTTTGAATATGCCCTTCCGAAAGTTGGAATTTTAAATACGTCCCTGCAAAATAACTTTTTTTTAAATACGTCCCTGCAAAATAACCTTTTTTTTGAAATACGTCCCAACAAAAAAAAATTGTGATATTTTGCAGGGACGTATTTAAAAAAAAGTTATTTTGTAGGGACGTATTTAAAAAAAAAGCTATTTTGCAGGGACGTTTTTAAAAATTTTATTTTGTAGGGACGTATTTAAAAAAAGTTGTTTTGCAGGGACGTATTTAAAAAAAAAAAATTGCAGGGACTAAATCGAAAAACAGGGACATTTGCAGGGACTAAATACATATTTAAACCAAAAATAATATATACACCTGCATTTTGGCACACTTTTTGCCATTATCCTTCTCCATGAATGGCAACATATTTGGAGAGAGTTTCATCTTCTTCTCGTGACCAAGTATTTTTATTGATCTCCTTGAGGCAGCAGGGACGTCTATCCATCTTAGTTACTATGCTTCTTCTATAACTCAAAACACTTCATCATAACTGCCATACATAAAAAATAATGAGAGACATTAATTAATACTATACAAAAAGGAAAAAAACGAAAAGAATAGGGGTGCAGTGCAACTTTTTCTGTTTTAAATTCAATAATAATATGCTATGTTTGTTTGTTGCAATCAAATTTGAATCCTTTCTCGTTATTATTTTTTGAGTGTAGCTATGGGATTTGTCGTGGTTATACAACATGGACATGGCATGGTGAGAAGTTAGATATCCCAAGTGTGTCCGTAAGCGAGAATTTCGTAGATGCAAATATGGATGATCGAATGGAGGACAAGATATGTAACACCCTAAAATTTCTAGTTTATTTTTTTTTTATATGTTTTCACTTGTGTGTTTTCTCACGCTAGCGCGTGTGAATTTAGCCCCAGAATTTCTGTGTGTTTTCACCAAACCAAAAGTAGATTTAGGACCTAATATGTTATATTAGGTTGAGGTTTAAATTTCGTTCCAAAACTCCGCCGGATTTTGGACACGTTTTGGACCTGCCGAACGAAACTTACCCGCTTAAAAACCCTAACCGTGACTCGAATATGAAAATATTCGACGCCAAGGTTTTGAAATACAGTTAGGATAATTTATTTAACATCCGGCGCGATGTTAATTCCGCAAAAACGCTAACTACCATTTAACCGTATTATTATATTATTATACTTGTAAAAATATCTTGATAGAATTTTATCCTCCTTCGTTAAGAGTTATCTCATCTGATCAAAAAAATTTTGCAACCTCATCTCTCCTTTTATATAGCTCGCTAGACCCTCTCTCAACCACTCAATCCATTAGATCTTTTTTTTTCACTTGGCTTTCATTCTCTCTATTCATGAGTTAAAAAGAAAACAAAAATGATTTCATCTTTTAATCATCTACCAATTCTCCAGAACCGTAACATCACTTTCACCATAATCCTTTCCTTTCTTTCATAATCATATTTATTTCTACTTCAATTCAAACCCCACTTCTCTTTTAACCATTGCTACTTCACCAAAAAAAAAAAAAGGAAAGTTCTCTTCATCAACAATCATAGACCATACTTGAAGAGAGTTCTTGAAGGATCATCTCTCCTACTAGTTATTTCTACTTACAAGCTTGGTAAGAAAATATATATTCTCTCCATGATTCAAGTTTAAGAGATATATTTTGTTACTTTATTTTCTTGTTTAAAAACTTTTTCATATATATGTATTTAAATGATAGTAAAAAGTTAGTTTCAAGAACCTTTATTTTGGACTGAGTTTTACAAACCGAAAGTTCTTTAGTTTTGATCTTAAAAATAAATGATTCCTCTAGATGAAGTTTCATGGTTTTCCTCTAATTCCATCATTTTCCAAAACAAATGTTATTTTTGTATTTGAAGAAGAAGCTTAAGTTTTGATGTAAAAGAATGTATAGGTTCTGACTGAAGTTATAGTATTGAGAAGAACTTTCTTTTTAAAACATTAGAAGTTGTTAGAAGATATCATATAAAACCATAGAAGTAGTTTTAAAAGAAAAAGTTTGGATTTTTAGTAAAGTTTAAAATTTAGAGTCGCCAAAAGTTTTCGTAATGTTCTCAGAACACTTTTGATCGTCATAAAAATTGAATCTTTGATATAAAGGAAAAAGATTCTTCGCTTTTTATGTTTTCAAATGATTTTTGGAAAGAGGACAAAGCGTTAGGAAAAGAAATATCGAAATCGGGACTAGTGGCTTAACACGCTCTAGTTACCACCTTTACACGAGTACTAGTATTATAATCTAAGACCTTTGGACTTTATTTTATGCGTTGAAGGTTTCGCGGTACCCGGACCTACCTTATCTCGCATACCTCGCTAGCTACTTGTCAGAGAACGTTTCAGGTAAGGGGAATTTCTGCATAATGAGTTTTAGCTTCGTGGGTGTTGTGTGATTGCTTGAATTGTCTGCTTGATTGTTTTACTTGATAGTAATTGTAGTATTGCTATTTCTGATATTGAGTATCTCTGTGATTGATTATTGTGAATATTGAGTAATTTGTTGTGTTGAAATTGTTTGAGTATTTGGAAGCATAACTATTGTTATGACCAGCTGTTTTGTAAACTGGACTGATTTGGACTTAAGAAGGAGACTTAAAGCGGTGAAAAGATGAAGGGATAGTGACAATATTAATCGATCATGTGACATTTTCGAAATGAAAAATACAATTTCGAGAGTTAATAGGGTAAAGTAGCATTAAAAGGAAATAAATACTTTAGACAGAATTAAAAAGAACAAGACTTTATGAAACTTTGTATAAATTGTGAAAACCCGAATTTTTCCAACGGATCTTCGGTGTAACCTCATTTCGAACAAACGCGCTCTCATTTTGAAAATGAAACCTTAGGCATGGAGAAGCAAAGAGTTGGCTAAGAGTTGTTGGTTAACGATGAAAGTAAGTTAGTAAAGACAATAATTGAGTACTCTGACTTTATAAAAGAGGAATGTTTCGAAAACTCAAAGTGGTGCTCTCGTCCGTCAAAGGATAAGAATACCAGGAAAAAACTATGCTAAGTGGTATGGGACGTTTAGTATAGTGTTCTAAATACTTTGAGCACATCGTGTTACAAGATACGTGATATTGGTCCGGAATCTTTTAAGCAAGCACATGCCTATGATACTTTGTGCAAAGATAAAGAAGAGCCTTTGTATTTGGGATGTACAAAACACACACGATTGTCTACGGTGATAAAGTTGTTGAACTTAAAGGCAATAAATGGGTGGACTGATAAGAGTTTCACTGAGTTGCTTGAGTTGTTGAAAGACATCCTTCCAGAAGGTAACACATTGCCGTCTCGTACGTACGAAGCGAAGAAAGTTTTGTGTCCGATGGGTGTTGAGTATAGAAAAATACATGCATGCCCCAATGATTGCATATTGTATCGGAATGATTTTGAGAAGCTGCATAAGTGCCCTGTGTGTAATAGGTCGCGCTACAAAGTTAAGTCTGGTGAATCTAGTTGAGATGATGACGACACAAAGGGCTCTCCAGTGAAAGTGTTATGGTATCTTCCGATAATTCCCAGATTCAAACGCTTGTTTGTTAATGCAAAGGACGCAAAGAACATTAGATGGCATGCAGATGAGAGGAAACGTGACAGACAACTTCGCCATCCGGCTGATTCTCTACAATGGAAGAAGATTGATAGTTTGTTTCCGGATTTTGGTGTCGAGTCAAGAAATCTTAGGCTTGCGCTGGGATGAACCCATATGGTAACTTAAGTACGAATCATAGCTCTTGGCCTGTTCTTCTTATAATTTACAACCTATCTCCTTGGTTGTGCATGAAGCGCAAGTATATTATGTTATCCATGATGATTTCTGGTCCAAGACAGCCAGGAAATGACATAGATGTTTACCTTAGTCCGTTAGTTGAAGACTTGAGAAAAATGTGGGATGAAGGCGCGGATGTGTTTGACGGGTATTCCAATGAAACTTTCAAGCTACGGGCAATGTTATTTTGCACAATTAATGACTTCCCAGCATACGGGAACTTGTCAGGGTATAGTGTTAAAGGACATACAGCTTGTCCTATTTGTGCAGAAAACACGTGCTACCATCAACTGAAACATGGTAAGAAGACTGTATACCTTGGGCATCGGAGATTTCTCAAACGCAATCACCCGTATCGTAGGTTGAAAAAAGCTTTTAATGGTTGCCAAGAGAATGGAACTACTCCGAATGTCTTGACTGGAGAAGAAGTTTACCAAGTGGTTAAGGACATCAATGTTGTATTTGGCAAAAAGCAGAAGCAACCCAATGAGAAAAGCAAGTGGAAGAAGAGGTCGGTGTTCTTTGATCTTCCGTATTGGTCTAGTCTTTATGTAAGGCACTGTCTCGATGTAATGCATGTCGAGAAAAACGTTTGTGATAGTGTTATCGGGACGCTTCTTAACATTAAAGGCCAGACAAAGGATGGTATAAATTCCCGTTTAGATTTGCGAGAAATGGGCATAAGAGAACAATTATACCCAGAGGCAAAAGGTAAACGTACATATTTGCCCCCAGCATGTTATACATTGTCAAAAAAAGAGAAAACAAGCTTGTGTGAGTGTCTACATGGAATCAAAGTTCCACAAGGTTATTCTTCAAATTTTAAGAGGCTCGTGTCAATGAAAGATCTCAGATTAGTTGGCTTAAAATCTCATGACTGTCATGTTTTGATGCAACAACTACTACCAGTGGCTATTCGTGGCATCTTGCCAAAATGTGTTCAACATGCCATAACTAGGTTGTGCTTATTCTTTAATGATATATGTGTCAAAGTCATTGACCCTCAAAAATTGGATGAGTTGGAAAATGAGGCTGCTATTAACTTGTGTCAATTGGAGATGTATTTTCCTCCCTCTTTTTTTGATATCATGGTTCATTTAATTATTCATCTAGTGAGAGAGATTAGACTGTGTGGCCCTATTTATTTAAGGTGGATGTACCCAGTTGAACGATATATGAAGATTTTAAAAGGTTACGTGAAGAATCAATATCGTCCTGAAGCATCTATTGTTGAAAGGTATGTCACTGAAGAAGCTATTGAGTTTTGTTCAGATTATTTGACAGGAGCAAAACCTGTAGGGCTTCCAAAGTCTCATCATACAGGGAGGTGTCAAGGTAAGGGTACACGAGGTCGAAGGGTTAAGAGTATTGATCGAGCGGAAATGTTGCAAGCACATATGTACGTATTGATTAACACCGATGAGGTATTACCTTATTTAGCTACTCACAATTGTTTGAATGTGTTCGCTTCATAATCCTCCAAATGAGGACTTGGTTGGAATAGTTGAGAAGTATGTTTTCTTTTTCTAATGGTCATAATTCTGTGATTCAATTTACTTTAGACTTATAACTTACTATTTATATTGTTACCACAGAGCTTTGGATGTATACAACAGGATGAAAGGTCGTAAAAAACCAAAGCCTCAATGGGTGACACCTAAAGTAAGTCTTTTTTTATATTCATTATATTTTTCTAATTATATATTTTCTGTGGATATTCAATTGTACAATACCTTCCTTTTAATTCAGTCAATTGTATTCAATTTTGATATTTTATATTCATTTGTAGGTGGCAAAACAAAATGATGGATATTCTTGTGGCTATTATATGATGATAAATATGATGACTATTGTTTCTACAACTATCACTAACAATTGGAAAAGGTACCTGAATTTTTTAACTTTTAAGGTGAATAATTCTTATTGAGTAGATATTAGATTAACCCATGATAAATATGATGGTTATCGTTTTAGGTATTCAATACGACTCGTCCGTTCACATTGGAAGAATTGAAGAACATTAGACAAGTTTGGGCGGAGTTCTTTCTAAAGTTGTATGCGGAGCGTATGCCAATTGGAAAGGAAGAAAGAAGAAAAAAATTTAAGTGAAATTGTAGGACAATAGCGTACATTTTGGTATATCAAGTTGTGTACCTTGTTTTTTTGCATAGATGAAAGTCATGTAGTACATTAACATACATTTTGGTATGAAATCAAAGAGTTTAACTCTATATTTAAGTGTAGAATTTTAATTACCCAGTTGCTGAAACTGTGCTAAATATATTTGTATCAATATGGAAAATCAAAAAATTGAAACAAATCAAGAAAAAAAACATTTTTAAAGTCGGGCATTTTATTCATCCGACTTTAAAATAACACTTTTAAAGTCGGACTCCAGAAACAGCCCGACTTTAAAAGTACTCCACAGAGGTCAACACCGCAGGAAACAGGCCGTAATTAAAGTCGGGCGCACCAATACTCCGACTTAAAACCTACTTTTAAAGTCGGACCTTAATCCGACTTTAAAAAATATTACTTTCTAAGTCGCTTTGATAGAAGTCGGGTGAAGATCCGACTTTAAAAGTCCTAAATGTCCGACTTTGAATCCCATTTTTCCACTAGTGTATATTGTTTTTAAGTGGTTAGGTTTGGTAGTTGTGCTTCCGAGTAGTGATCTCTTTTCCCCATTCTCCGTCCTCTACTCGAGGGTTAGTCTTAAAAAATGATGAAGGGCATTTTTGTGATTTAGCATATCTCCATTTTGAAAGAGAAAAGTATACATAAAAAGTATGAGAGAGAAAAGTATTTTTAGAGTTTGTTCTTATACGACAACAAACAACAGATAAAGTTTGTATAAACAAATTGCACGCAATGCAAGACTGTATATTGTTTTTAAGTGGTTAGGGTAGTTGTGCTTCCGAGTAGTGATCTCCTTTCCATGTTCTCCGTCCTCTACTCGGGTTTAGTCTTAGAAAATGAAGAAGGGCATTTTTGTGATTTAGCATTTCGTTTCCTGGGCGATTTGGAAAAGTAGGAATGAAAGGGTTTTCTTTAGTACGACTTCTGGCCTCGTTGAGACCTTATTTTTGGTTAAGTTGTATTCATGGAATTGGTTTGTGGCTAAGAATAAGTCAAGTCATTGTCTTTTCTATAAGTTGTATGTGAACCTGTTGGAATGTATTTCTAGGAGATATTAATCGTTTATTAACTTTTTAACAAGATATTATTATTATTATTATTATTATTATTATTATTATTTTTGATTGGGATATTATTACTTTTTAATAATATACATTTCCATATTACTAATTTCTTTTTGGTGGAACTAACCCCTGAAGCTATGTATGAACACAATGGGCGGTAAAACTCTCCCTCAAGATTTTTAACCTTGGTTCAGCTGGAAGAGACCCAAACCATCTCATGCAAACGCTCTGGACTTTCCATAATTATAATATATATATATATATATATATATATATATATATATATATATAAATATAAGATGATAGAATAAAACTCATTCAATTACAATTTTATATTTTCCTTGTTTATTAAATTAAAAACATAAAATATATAAAAACACTACAAAGAAAGATGCAGACTAATGAAAATACATCTAATCCCGACAAGGTTGTGCAAAAACTTAAACACCCACAATGAAATTAACTTGTTGAATTATTCATTATCATGAACATAAATCTCTAACTAGGTCACCCTTTAGAGCTTCAAGTCCAAGTTAACATCAATGAATTCGAGTCCAATGGTAGCACCCCATCCTAAACAATCAGCTCCATTAGCAGCAACATCGGTTCCTTTTGGTTGATTGTCAATCAACGATCGATATAAGGTTCATAGTTCGAGGACCCTCTGGAGAAGTAGGAAAAAGTTGCAATTCTTGAGGCCTCTTGTAAGGGTGGTAGAGTTGGTAATTAGCAAACCCATATGCATGAAAAGTGTTTTCTGAGTTGGTGGGAAACATGGTTGGGTTGTGGTGGTGAGTTCTTCCTAGTTGTGCGAATGGTGAAAGTGGGGGGTTTTGTGAAAGGAAGGTGTTTTGCAAACAGGGAAGGATTTGGTGTTTAAGAAGCTCATGCGCAGAGGAAAAGGTTTTTGAGCAATGACACGTGAATTGGGTGGAGGGGGGAGGAGAAGGTGGTGGAGAAGCAACAATGACATTAGTGACAACAGGGTTATTTTCACTGCTTCCTTTGCTACTCTAACTATCAGACAAGTTCAGAAATTTAGGATCCATTTTAGTGATGAGAGAAAGAGAGTGAAAGGGTATAAAGAAAAAAAAAGATGATGGAAACGATGCTCTCTTTTAAAAGAAAGGGCGTTGTTTCATGTACCATGAAGAGAGAGTGTTTCTGTGGGTATGCTGCTTCACAATGAAAATGATGTATATAGAGAGAGGGTTTGGAATAGGGTCATGCCTTGGACGCATTTTTTTAACTATATATATATACATATATATATATATATATATATATATATATATATATATATATATTTGTAGTTAAAAAAAATTAGTCTCTTTAAGATGACTTTTTAAAGATTAATTTGACCTACATTTCCATTACATAAGGACCAATTACCAAATTACAAAAGTGTAAATACATTTTCTATCGCGATTTACTCTAAATTAAAAATTGAGTCACTAGATTTACACTTGCATTGCGAAATTTATTGTATTAGATACTGTTGGCACATGAAATTTATATTATTCGGTATTTAATATCAATTGCAAATGAGCTATATATTTACATGTATATTTATTAATAGTTATTATATTATAATTCAGAATAACGCTATATATTAAGCCCTAATTTCTTATCCCGAATCACTTTCCGAAAAACTTTTGGCTCTTGTACAATAATAATAATAATAATAATAATAATAATAATAATAATAATAATAATAATAATAAGGTTTCACTCAATATATCTCTCACGACCTGTTCAGAAATTTAGGATCCATTTCAGTGATGAGAGAAAGAGAGTGAAAGGGTATATAAGAATAATAGATGAGGGAAAATTTCTCTTTTAGTAGAAAAAGTGTTTACTGAGAAGAAATATTTTTTGTGGGTGTGCTACTTCACAAAGAAAACGATGTATATAGAGAGGGTTTTGACGCATTTTTTTCCTCTTTTTAATTATATATATATATATATATATATATATATATATATATATATATATATATATAATCTCATGAAGTGCCTCCAATCCAACGAAGGGATTAGTCACTGCGTTCGGCGGTGAATACCCTGGTCTTGACCAAAATATATAACAAAGATGATATCATCTTTTTCTATAACTTAACGCATATATAAAATGAAATTTATCAATTCGATCATTGAATAACATGATATCATATATATATATATATATACACAAATCATAAATTAATTGACACCATCATGCTATTTTATTTCGATTAATAATATGTTATTTCAAAGATAAGTAAATGTGCGTTGTTAGCTAACACACCTATAAGTATTCAAAAAATTTGAAATTTAAAATACATGACCACAAGTATAATATCAAGTTATTCAATGGTTGGATTGATAAATTCATTTTCTATATGAATTTATTAATTGATGTAAGTCGCTAAGTTTGACACTTGTGTCAATATATTCTATCTCATATATATCAATCAACTCAACTACAATATATGAAAGCAATGAATTTATTGATGTAAGTCATTAGCTTAGATACTGAATTTGTTTGCAGATTCATCTTTGCGTTTTTAGCAATGTTGAATTTATGTCATATTCGATGTAATCTATCAATTTGAATGAGTTAATATCTTTTTTTAGTCAAAAACATTATACTAATAAGATGTAATTGTTAGCTGACTAGGCTCAAAAGAAAAATAATCAATTTTAAAGTTAAAAAGAATTGTAATAGTAAAATATTAAAAATATATTCTGAAAACCCATAATGTTTTCCCATCAAAAGTAACAAAATTTACCAGTTGAAACTCATAAAAAAATATAAAAAATAATTATATCCACGTCTATTATTTTATCGTCGAGACTCAAAAGCAATATAATAAATATCTATTTATAAAAACATAGTGTTTGTATGTAGCTTGTAATAAATCTAATATTTTGTTTTTACTAATTTCAATTTATATTAAATTAAATTAAATTGACTTTATTAATAATACATTGATGTATAAAAGTCTTAAAATCATAATGACAATATATATTTTTCCGCGTAAGAACTACAAAGAAAATAATTATTTAATTTTATTTTTAAGCAAAAGAAAGGGTTATGAAGCTTCGTTAAAATTTTTTTAATGCAAAACCCTCCTTAGGGAAAAAATATCAGAAGAAAAGAATTTATTGATAAAAAACGGAAAATATACAAAATACATGGGGGAATAGGTCAATACCCATGAATAAAACAACATTACATCCAAAAGGAAAAAGAAGCAGTCCTATTAAAAGGTATTTAGACCAAATAAAGATAAAATTAGCGTGCAAAAGTATTATTATAATGACTCTCATCCCGATTAGGTTGACCTCAACGTTACGATAATTTAAAAATAATAATTATATTAAGTTACGATAATTTAAGACAATAACCTTACATTGACAAATTTTATTAAATAATTATATTACTTAGTTTAGTTAAGAAATAAATTTAGTAAAAAAATTGAATTGAGTTAAACAGTCAATTTAGAGAATTTTTTTTTGACTTATTTGTATCAATATAAAAAATAAAACTGAATACGTTAACTATAATAAAATAAGTTCATTTACATTACTTGATATGTTTATTACATTCTTTAGACAAATAAGCGTGAATCAAAGATTAAATATTTCCCTCAGTGACATTTTTTAAAATGCACCCAAAAAATGACATTTTTAAAATAAAATACATCTTAGTCCTTTTAAAACTAACATCATTTCTCCATTTTAAAGAAAATGTATACATAAAAAGTATGATAGAGAAAAAATTGTTTTTACAGTTTGTTCTTATACGACAAATAACAGATCAAGTTAGCACAAACAAATTGCACCCAATGCAAGGTGGTATCTTGTTTTTCGGTGGTTAGGTGTGGTAGTTGTGCTAAGAGGCAGATTTAAAGGGTGTTCTTGATATTTTTCGGTGGTTAGGTGTGGTAGTTGTGCTAAGAGGCGGATTTAAAGGGTGTTCCTGGTATTCCCAAGAACACCCAAACATCTTGGCCTTCGTGGTAATACTCCAAATCTTACAAAGAGGTCCTAGGTTCGAAACAAATAGAACACACTAACAGAATTTTCTTCTTCTTTTTCTTCGCACGCACACGCTCTTCTTTCTCTTCTTCTCTTTATCACGCAGACTTCTCTTCTTCTTCTCTTCCTCTACCATTTTTGTTTTTGTTTCTTCTCCTCTAATCTCTTATCTGTTTTGTCTCCTCTAATCTCTTCCTCTTCCTTTCTACTTCTTCACAAAATCCCAAACACAATCCCTAATTTTCCCAAATTCCAAACACAATCCCTAATCTTCTTCTTCGCAAATCATTGTTTCAATTTCGATAGTAAAACGAGCAAGCCAACACTTCGATTTCGATTTCAAATTTTCAAGTAATTTTTTTTCGATTTCCAATTTTCAGGTAATTTTTTTTCCAATTTCAATTTCAGATTTTCATTGATATGAGGTTAGTTAAACAAATTAGTTCATTGATATGAGGTAAGTTAAACAAATTAGTTTTTGTGCTTGTTCATTGATATCATTGTTTGTAGACTGTTCATTGATTTCATTATTTGTATATTGTTCATTGATTTCATTGTTTGTGAATTCCGAATTATGTGTTTGTGAATTCTGTTTCAATGATTTTGGAATTCTAAATTCTATTTCGATGCCTTGGAACATTACTTTATCGTTAATTTTTTTTTTTTGTAAAATCCTACCATTGTTAAATCATTAAAGCAAAAGGAACATCCTACTTTAAAATGTACCAAAAAAATGACATTTTTTAAAATAAAATATATTTTAGTCCTTTAAAAACTAACATCATTTCTCCATTTTAAAGAAAATGTATACATAAAAAGTATTAGAGAGAAAATTGTTCTTAGAGTTTGTTATTATACGACAAACAACGGATCAAGTTAACACAAGCAAATTGCACTCAATGCAAGGTGGTATCTTGTTTTTCAGTGGTTAGTTTTGGTAGTTGTGCTTTCGAATAGTGATCTCCTGTCCTTGTTCTCCGTCCTCTACTCGGGGGCTAGTCCTAGAAAATAAAGAATGGGCTTTATGGTGATTTGGCTTTTTGTTCTCTAGGTGATTTGGAAAAGTAAGAATGAGGTGATTTTCTCTAATAAGATTTTTGATCTTACTGAGACCTTATTTTTGGTTAAGTTTGATGGAATTGGTTTGTGTCTAATACTAAGTCAAGTTATTTTCTTTTCTGAGTGTTGTGTTAACCTGTTGGAATGTATTTCCAGGAGATAAGAGCATTTTTTTGTTTATTTAACTAAAAACATAATGAAAAAACTTGACTGAGACCTTACTGAGCATTTTTTTGTTTATTTAACTAAAAACATAATGAATAAACCTTCCTGCGACCTTATTTTTCTTTGTTTATTTAACTAAAAACATATAAAATATATAAAAACAGTACAAATAAAGATGCAAACTAATGAAAATACATCTAACCCCAATAAGGTTGTGCAAAAACTTCAAACACCCACAATCAAATTAACTTGTTGAATTATTCCTTCATGAACATAAATCTCTAACTAGGTCACCTTTAGAGCTTCAAGTCCAAATTAACATCGATGAATTCAAGTCCAATGGTAGCACCCCATCCCATACGATCAGTTCCATTAGCAGCAACACCGGTTCCTCTTGGTTGATTGTCAATCAACGATATAAGGTCAATAGTTCGAGGACCCTCTGGAGAAGTAGGAAAAAGTTGCAATTCTTGAGGCCTCTTGTAAGGGTGGTAGAGTTGGTAATTAGCAAACCCATATGCATGAAAAGTGTTTTCTGAGTTGTTGGTGGGAAACATGGTTGGGTTGTGGTGGCGAGTTCCTCCTAGTGGTGCGATTGGTGAAATTGGTGAGTTTTGTGAAAGGAACCTATTTTGCAAACAAGGAAGGATTTGGTGATTAAGAAGCTCATGCACAGAGGAAAAAGTTTTTGAGCAATGACATGTGAATTGGGTGGAGGGAGGAGGAGAAGGAGGTGGTGGAGCAGCAACAGTGACATTAGGGACAAGAGGGTTGTTTTCACTGCTGCCTTTGCTACTCTCGCTATCAAACAAGTTCAGAAATTTAGGATCCATTTCAGTGATGAGAGAAAGAGAGTGAAAGGGTGTAAAAGAAAAAAGATGATGCAAATGATGTTCCCTTTTAAAAGAAAAGGCGTTTCATGTACTGAGGAGAGAGAGTGTTTCTGTGGGTATGCTGCTTCACAATGAAAATGAAGTATATATAGAGAGGGTTTGGATAGGGTCATACTTTGAACGCACTTTTTTTACTTTTTTTTTAATTATATATATATATATATATATAGAGAGAGAGAGAGAGAGAAAGAGAGAGTAGATTTTATTATATTAATTAGGATATATTGACACCGGGTGTCAACCTTAGCGCCTTATACCAATTAATAACATCATTTAGAAAATGAAATTTATCAATCCAATTGTTGAATAACGTAATATTATCCTAGTGTTCATGTATATTAAATTTCAAAAAATTTGAATACTTATAAGTGTATTAGCTAACAACACACACTTATTTATCTTTGAAATAACATATTATCCATCGAAATAAAATAGTACGATTGAGGGTTGGTCAATTTATTAAATTTTTTGACCAAAGGGTCAATCAATTTATGATTTGTATAGATTTTGATATATATATATATATATATATATGTATATATATATATATAAATGATCTCTAAGATGATATCATGTTATTCAATAACTTCACGCATAAAATGAGATTTATCAATCCGATCGTTGAATAACATGATATCATCTTTGAATCATATATATCAAAATTTATACAAATCATAAATTGACTGACCCTTCATCATTTTCTTTTATTTCTATGGCTAATATGTTATTTCAAAGATAAGTAAATACGTGTTGTTATCTAATACACCTAGATGGTATTCAAAAAATTTGAAATTTAATATAGTAATTGGTGTAAGTCGCAAAGTTTGACACCTGGTGTCAATATATCCTAACGCATATATATCAATCAACTACAATATATGAAAGCAATGGGATCTTTAAATTACAAATTTGGAGGTTTACATTTTTATCTCACCATTTTAAATGTATTATTGTAATTTTCTTAATAACCTTACTCTTTGCATTTCTCTCTCCACATTTATTTCTTTTACTTTTTCTTTTTCTCTCCAACTTTACTTTTTAATATCTTTTTCTTTTTTTTACAAATTTTAATATCTTTTTCTCTCTCTTTTCTCTCTTAATTGAAAATATCAAATTTACAAATAGTTTGACTACTTTTTTTAGTACCTATATGAAAATATTACATGTATTCCGTGAAATTTTACTATTTTGATATAATTATATTTAAGTTTTGTCTTCATGAATGTCATTACTTTTTATAAATCAATATTGTCTTTTCAGTATCGATATAACAGTTTTTTTCAAAGTCATTATATTGCATTTGCATCCGAATGGGAGAACGTTATTTATTGTTGAAATAAGTACTTTAAAGTTTTGTCTACATAATAAGTGCATATTTTGGTTTTTAAGTTTCAACAGAAAACAATTTCGTATAGTTGGTGTAATTTCATTACTGTTGATTATCGACGAGGAAATACTATTGCATTTGAATTCCGATGCGATAACAGTAACTACCGTCAGAATAATAATTTTAAAGTTTTTTGTCTATATAAGTGTATATTTGCTTTTGATCCAACGGGAAAACTTACGTGTTGTAAGTGTAATTTCATTACTGTCCATTACGTGTTTTGAGCCATTACGAAGAATATCACTGGTTGTCTGTCTTTAAGTAGCTCTGACGGAAAAAATTATATCTTACCAATATAATTATTTTTTTACATGTTTTTTCTTATCTTTGTAAATCTATTTATTCTAAATCTATTAAATCATTTCGATCACTACAAAAAATACCAAACTATCCATTTCTAAAAGCCACTTTTCAGGACAATATATGTCATTCCAAGTTATTCTTTCTCACTTTTTATCTTTTTTTTGACCAAACACTTTTTATCTTTTACGAGTCCCATTTTCTCACATCATCTCTTAACTTTTTTATCTCACATTTAAAACCCACTTTTCTCTTTCCTGTCTCTCACTCTTATCGTTTTCCGTTCTCTCTCTCTCTCTCTCTCTCTCTCTCTCTCTCATCTTTTTCAAAGTCATTATATTGCATTTGCATCCGAATGGGAGAACGTTACTTATTGTCGAAATAAGTACTTTAAAGTTTTTCTACATAAGTGCATATTTTGGTTTTTAAGTTTCAACAGAAAACAATTTTGTATTGTTGGTGTAATTTCATTACTGTTGATTATCGACGAGGAAATACTATTGCATTTGAATTCCGATGAGATAACATTAACTACCGTCAGAATAATAATTTTAAAGTTTTTTGTCTATATAAGTGTATATTTGCTTTTGATCCAACGGGAAAACTTACGTGTTGTAAGTGTAATTTCATTACTGTCCATTACGTGTTTTGAGCCATTACGAAGAACATCACTGGTTGTCTGTCTTTAAGTAGCTCTGACGGAAAAAATTATATCTTACCAATATAATTATTTTTTTACATGTTTTTTCTTATCTTTGTAAATCTATTTATTCTAAATCTATTAAATCATTTCGATCACTACAAAAAATACCAAACTATCCATTTCTAAAAGCCACTTTTCAGGACAATATATGTCATTCCAAATTATTCTTTCTCACTTTTTATCTTTTTTTTGACCAAACACTTTTTATCTTTTACGAGTCCCATTTTCTCACATCATCTCTTACTTTTTTATCTCACATTTAAAACCCACTTTTCTCTTTCGTGTCTCTCACTCTTATCTTTTTCCGTTCTCTCTCTCTCTCTCTCTCTCTCTCTCTCTCTCTCTCTTATCTTTTTCAAAGTCATTATATTGCATTTGCATCCGAATGGGAGAACGTTACTTATTGTCGAAATAAGTACTTTAAAGTTTTTCTACATAAGTGCATATTTTGGTTTTTAAGTTTCAACAGAAAACAATTTCGTATAGTTGGTGTAATTTCATTACTGTTGATTATCGACGAGGAAATACTATTGCATTTGAATTCCGATGCGATAACAGTAACTACCGTCAGAATAATAATTTTAAAGTTTTTTGTCTATATAAGTGTATATTTGCTTTTGATCCAACGGGAAAACTTACGTGTTGTAAGTGTAATTTCATTACTGTCCATTACGTGTTTTGAGCCATTACGAAGAATATCACTGGTTGTCTGTCTTTAAGTAGCTCTGACGGAAAAAATTATATCTTACCAATATAATTATTTTTTTACATGTTTTTTCTTATCTTTGTAAATCTATTTATTCTAAATCTATTAAATCATTTCGATCACTACAAAAAATATCAAACTACCCATTTCTAAAAGCTACTTTTCAGGACAATATATGTCATTCCAAATTATTCTTTCTCACTTTTTATCTTTTGTTTGACCAAACACGTTTTATCTTTTACGGGTCCCTTTTTCTCACATCATCTCTTAACTTTTTTATCTCACATTTAAAACCCACTTTTCTCTTTCCCGTCTCTCACTCTTATCTTTTTCAGTTTTCTCTCTATCTCTCTCCCCATCTCTCTCTCTCTCTCTCTCTCTCTCTCTCTCTCTCTCTCTCTCTCTCTCTCTCTCTCTCTCTCTCTCTCTCTCTCTCTCTCTCTCTCTCTCCATTCCAAGTCTTTTTAATCTATCTACAATCTAGTTCATCAACCAACTATATATTGATCATTTAATCAATTTAACTACTACCAGATGGTATAGCTGGCAAAATGGGCCCCCATCGAGCTCGTGCTTTTACGATCTGGGCTGAAAAACCCGAGTTGAAATTCGGCCTCACTTTCTGCAGCCCAAGCCTGGTCCTATAGGGGCTCTAGGCTTTTCGGGCTAGCCCGCATTGTTTGCAATGTTAAATTAAAAAGGCTTATTTGCACTTTTTGTTCCACTATTTTAATCAATGTGCAATTTTAATCCCCTATTTTATTTTGGGAAATTTTGGTCCCCTATTTTACAAAGTTGTGCAATGTTGACCAAATTGAAATTCTAAACTCTAAAATGCTTATGTGTCAATATTTCAATTGACGTGGTAATTGACTAAGCTTTCTTGGCATGCCGTTTCTGTTTTTTATAAAAATACATTTGCTTTTATTTTATATTTTTTATAATGTTTATTTAAAATAATTAAATAATTTTTATATGACTTTAATAATTTAATAATTAAAATTTATATTTTACAAAGCCACGACCTTTCTTTTATTCTTCCCAGAAATCTAATTTTTCCACAGTTAATCCATTGTGTATTTAAATTGGAATCATCCCATAACAAATGTAAGATTCTTTAAACAACTTGATGTCAACTTACCAAGCAAAAACAAGGTTCGTAGAACAATGGGGACAAATCGGTACCATTCAAAAAATTGCAACAATGCAATATTACGGAACTGCAAATTCAAAGCTCCCCACAAATCTTTGAGGACCAATCAATGCTTCTTCAAATTTAGACGAAACCCATTGTAAAAATAGCCGATGGAAGTGACGACATGGCAAGGAAGCATGGTGGTCGACGGTGACTTGATTTCAACGCTCTGGAAGCTACGATTGTTGAGCAGTGGTAGAGAAGGGGAAATGGAATCGTTGACGAGAGTGAATCACACCCTTAGTTGTTAATTTGGGAAATGGGTGAAGATGGTGAAGATGAAGGAAGAAGGGAATCTTGAAAAATCCTAATGGAATGAGTGAAGAAAGTTGATTTGTTGTTTATGTGACTTTTAAATATAAAAATTATTTAATTATTTTAAATAAATATTTTATAAATTGAAAAAAGAAATTTAATAAAAGAAATGAAGTGGCATGCCTATAATGCTTAGTCAATTGTCGTCTCAATTAAAATATTGATAGATAAACAACATCTTAGAGTTTGAAATTTCAATTTGGTCAACATTGCACAAATTTGTAAAATAGGGGGACCAAAAGTGCGTTTAAGCCAATTAAAAAAGATTTTTTAAAAAAAATAATAATCATACTATTCTGATAAACATTTGTATATTTTCCACTTTGCTTCTCCACCTACTAACTTCTATTGCACTAAATTCTGAAGTTTGCACTCTCTGACTCTTTTCGAATTTGTTACATAAAATTTGTATTTAAAATGTAACTTGTAAAATGTTAGAATTAAATGCAGGGATTCAACTCTTTCAGAACAGAAGAAGAGTGTATTCTAATGACCATTGAATATTTATAGTGTGAATTTTGATAAACATTTTTAGCCGCATTGCACTATAAATCTAATGATACTTCTTTGACTTGCGGGCTTTCGGGCTACCCATAGTCCGGTTGGGCTAGCCCAATACGGGTCTAGACTTTTTAGGGTTGGGCATAAAAGCCCGGATATGAAGATGGGCTCAACTTCTCCGTCCCAAGTCCTATGTTTTTTCTGGGTAGCTCGACTCGGCCTGGCGGACTCGGCCCATTTTGCCAGCTCTACCAGATGGTAATTGATTTAAAGACATCGTATGAGTTATGGAGAGGTGCCGCTTGAGGAATTCACTTAGATTTCTTGAAATCTCATCCTATCATGGTTTGTTGTTTTTCAGATAAAGAGGTTACTTTGGACTCTCTTGAATTTTAAGAGGCTTGATCTTGAGATTAGCAAGATTATGACCATATAGTTGAAGAATATTAGTTATTTTGTATTATTGTCTTTTGCTATATTAGCAATACTTAAGTATTTTTAGAGGAAACTCAATAAGGTTTAATATCATCATGTATCAATCTATATTTATTTCTATGTATTCTGTAAATTTGGACTTTATGACTCTAGTAATATTATATCAAGTCATCTGGGAGCCGAAGTTAATTCGCTCGGTCCAAAACATTTTGCGCGATCTCTGATTATCATTTGAACGACATCCATAATCTTTAAAGACGATTAAAAATTAGGGATGTTACAGGTGACAACAGATCTTACCTGTGCACGGTGACAAACGGTAAAGGAGATCTGGAGACGTTGAGGAGGCCATGGCAGCCGGAGAACAGAGAGATGTGACCAAGGATGATCCCATGGCTTGTAATGGAACTGTCACTTGAGGTTTTATTTTTTCTTCCTATTTCCTCTCTGCTAGCTCTTCATTTTGATTCATCTTTTGCTTTTAATTTCTTTTCAACTTCCTCACCCTTTTGCTTCTGATTTTTCTATGAGATCTTTGCCTCCCTCAATATGTAAGCCTCAGCCTATTTATATGGATGATATCAATTTGACCGGTACACTGGTGAGAGACATAATTGATCCCTCACTCTAGAAACCACCACGATTTTATAAGTAAATATTAGTTGTTAATTGCTAGGGTGAAGAGAAAAGGTTAGTTTCCAAAATTTGTACTATGAACCTTCTTTTTATGTTCCTTCGACGACTCTTAACTCACTTACTGAACTACCTAATTTGTTCAAAACATAATCATTTTTCATTCATATGTAAAAATGCCTTTCTTTCTTGTTCAACCAATATTTATATTCTTTCTCTGTAACCCCTCTTCCACCCCACGAGAGTGACATTTATGGCGTTTTTTCTTAACCTTTATGCATAAAAATGTACATCTCTCATGTTATTATCTATTTATTTTCATGGTAAAATGGTAAGTAGAGTGACTTGTCGACTTGCCGTGTAAAAAATCATATAGCAAATGCCAGTATAGGACAAAAAACTATTACTTTCGTTCAATATATAGTTCCACCTCGCCCCACCCTTGATCATGTGTGTAAATAAAATTAAGCAACGTAGCGCTTCGCATGTTGCAGAGAACATGAAAAAAATTTTACTTTCAAAAGCAAAAGGCCAATATATATATATATATATATATATATATATATATATATATATATATATATATATATATCAAAACTAAGACACTAGGGGCGTCCTAACCAATAACAATATACAAAGAGCAAAGACAAGCTATTTCTGACTATACACATAACTAGGACAACTTGCCACTCATAGTAGAGGCATCATGGACCAATGGATCTACCTAGGAACCATCGCCATGAAAAGGATCTAACACTATAAACCACTAGCTCAGGATCCGGTATGTTTGCAGAGAAAATACACGCATTGCATATCTCCCAAAGAAGCCATAAGACAGAATTCCAAATTAGATCAAGGCCCCTCTTTTCCCTTGCTCCAAGGCTAAAAGAACAGAAGGCATCAAAGAGGGGGGATAAACTAGGACACTAGGGGTGTCCTAACCCATACCCGAGTGGGAAGTCTGTCTAAAAGAAGCTGTCAAGAGAACACAATAATATTCGGAGGGTCCAAGCTCCGCCACAGACGGCCCAAACCGTCACATGGTCATCAGAAAAATCTGAAGCTGTAAAAGTGTTATCCGTCAACACTGCATACGCTGACCTAACCGAATACAGCCCAGAGGCATCCCCTAACCACACCCAAAAATCTACCAGATGTAAGTACCACCGGATGCAGATGTTGCAAAAGATCCCTCACTAGACCCTCCTCCCACACAAACAAAGTCTTTCTCAGAATGTTTTAGAAAGTGATACAAGTTTGGTCTCAAAAAACCAAAAGTTGTCGTTCAGAATGTCTTTTAAAGTGATACAAGTTTCAAATCTTCGTAAAATTGAATAATTAGGAAGTTTGGAGCAAGGAGCTATTTCTAAAAAAAATCAAATATACTTATTAGAGGATTAATGAGAGCTTATATTTGACTGCTTTTTTATTTTTCACTTACTTTTTATTCCATAAAATAATTTTTTAAATTTAGAACAAAGTAGTAAGATTGATAATTCTATGCTTATCGAAAAGAAGATTGATAATTCTAATTTAAAAGGTTTTAGAAGTGAAAAAAAATGATGTATGAATTATTTTTAGTTTTAAATATATTTTTTCCTCTTGCAAATATGACATTTTTATCAGGTTTAGTTTAGTCCCTTCAAAAAAATTGTTTCTCATCTTAGTAAATATATTTTTTTAATCCTTGTTATTATTCTTCGCGATATATTTTATAGGGAATTGATTAATAGTACGAGGGACAAAAGCGAAGAATATATTTCAATGGCTTGGGTCCCTTTAAATTCGGTCATATATAGTGTGTGCAGTGTTTTTACATTTTCTAATAGTCTTACACATTTCCTTTTGTTCATTTCGTGTTTCTATATATATATATATATATATATATATATATATATCATAACAAATAACAGTACTCTTTTTTTTATATTAGAATTATTCATGTAATATCTAACATCCTAAGTTTTAGACGTCAAAAAGTCTAGAATGTTAATCATTTTACAAAATCAGACAAAAGCAGTTTCAAGTTTGGATTAAAACTACATCATACAATGAAACCAAATAACACTTTAAATCCATCATTACAAAGATTAATGTGAAGCCACATAGTGCTTATGCATCAAGTAATAGGAGTTAAGATTTGTTAGGCATGCCTCTTGAAACAAGTTGAAAGTACCATTCAATGATTATTTACTATTGTAGATCATTTGTTAGATTTGTCTGATTTGCTCCTCAAAGTTTTCATAACAATGTCTGAATCGTGCACATCAGGCCAGTTTCACTATAGAGCCATACAAACAATGCCCCAAAGATAACCACACAAAAATTATAGAAGAATTAGTAATATGAAAATTGAAATTTGTCACTAATTGTAGCATTCCAAAATTTGGTGTGTCGGGTTTTGTCACATGTTTAACATTTTTTGTTACTAATTTTCTCCTTGCTAATTTTATTTTTTCGAATAAAACCAAAGATAATGTTAGCTAGTGATGGCAATGATATAGAAGGTGGCGAACAACGACAATGATGGTGAAGAATGCCAAGCAATAGTGGAGGCAACTGAGAGTATCAGACAAATTATTAGAAAAAGTTGAGTTACCGACAAAAATCAAAAACAGACTCTGATTTCGTTGTTAAGTGTTAGAGGCGCCAAAATTGTAGAACTATTTTATTTTTAGCTGGTAATTTTTTTTGTTGTAATTCAACATTCTCTAGTACGTGGGGGCAGTAAGAATGGTGGAGTTTCTAGTAGAGGTAAGCAAACATTGCATTGACTTTATTTGGATCTAGCAACCTATTAAGGCCTAAAGATCAAAATTGACGAGTTGGTTAGGGTTGTGTATAACTCATCTCAATATTTCCCTTGTTCACCGAAAGTTGTTTGTTTTATTCTACTTAAGCCAATATTCATATAAATAAATATCGAGTTGAAATCAATGTTCGTTTAAATAATAATCTTACTATTTTACAAGGCATGATTTTGTGAGTACCTAGAGTAGAAATCACCTAAACTTTGTTTATAAAAAACATAATCAAATATATATTTCAAAATTTGTTTCTCTTTTCCATATTTATTGTTTTTCCCCCCGTCTTCTCTTTTCCTTCCTTTTCTCAAAACATGATTAAATTTCTAGTCTCCAGAATCTAAATAATGAATAAAGAAAGTAGTAAATTTAACCAAAACGAAGGATATAATATATTTAATGTATATATTAAAAGCTAATAATTATATTCTAGAAAATACAAAACAATATTTTTTAAATAGAAATAAAATTGCTTAATTCACCAACCAGATCGACAACATAAATGTGAACAAAGAAAAGCATACATACCTTTTTTACCATTTTCTCTATCTCACTGAAAGCTTAACAATGAAGGAAACAAGATTTGGCATATATTAGATTTATGGTTAGTAGTTAGGAAGATAGTTGATAGTTATAAGTGAGTTTGTTATTAATTGGTATATGCCTATAAATAAGCTTCATGTAATCATTTTAGAAATACTTTTTCATTTTTGTATCAATTCACTTTGATTGATATTAGAGTCTCTTAATCTTTTCTCTCTTATCTTCTATGGATACCATATTCTTCAATATGGTATCAGAGCAAACATGGTATCCACCTTGAATCTGAATTCCATTGCAGGTTCTTTTTCATTTTATTAGTTTCTTTTTCATTCATTTCCTTTTCCGATTTATTCTTTCTTCCATTTGCGTCCCTTTTTTTCTTCCGTTTCTTGATTTGTTCATGCATGAGAAACAATTTCTTTACATTTTTTGCCCCTCTGTTTGGAGAAAGCTCCGGTGCTTACGCTTGGTGGTGGTTATCACTTTGGACTTCCAGTGGGATTTGTTGCTGACTCTATTGGCGCAACTGTTGGTGCAGGAGCTGCATTTCTTCTCGGTAGAACTATTGGAAGACCATTTGTTGTTTCTAGGTTGAAAGATTATCCACAATTTAGATCAGTGCTTCCTGGTTAGGAATAATGCCAATAACACTAACTAATTAACTACTAACTATAAATCTAATAGCATATGAAGCCAATTGGAACATAGATTTAACATATGAAGCCGAGACAACTTAGAACGTTCGTCCAAATCACAAAAGTTAACCTGCAGTTAAAAAAGAAACAAAATAGTAGATTCATGTTGATCAACCTAGACATCACATAAAAACATGGAGATGACAACCTTACTGGTTTCAGTTATATTTAGAATTATTTACTGAGAGAAACTCATAACTTTAGGAAAAAAATCATCGAACACCGTTTTATTAACTCTCTGAATTAAGCATGGATAATCCAACTAATGTTTTAATTATTCATTTATAGTATTTAAAGAAATTAATGTAGTAATTACTAGTAGCCTCGATTAAATACTCCATATCATGTATAAAGGTCTGAATGAGTAACCTTTGTTTGTTTGATTTTAATAAAACAATACAAAATAGTACAAAAAATTAAGACACAACGAAATCCCTACAAGGTGCAATGTGTTTCATAGGAAGGTTCTAGGTTTTAATAGATTTGAAAGAGTTATTATGTTGTTTTTTTGGCGATCAGCAAAATGAACTTGTAATGTGTTTTTATCGCGATTTTACTTCCCTAGATGGGTGGGGTATTCAATTCTAGTTGCTTAAACTAGTTTTACCTTTACCAATAATTATTTCATTTTTATCTTCAATTCTTCTTGCTGGACTTGTGAGAAGAGTTTTGGAATTTAAAAGCAGTCATTTTGTCCATTTGGAATATAAAAAATGGAGTAAACTTTTCACTCTTAATTTCTACAGAAACAGTCTTGTTGAACTTCTTAAAAACTGGTTTATAATGTGTTTGAATGATGTCTATATAATATAATATTTATGTATTTGCTACTTGTTTTTCTGTTTTATTGTTGCGGGTGAATCTTTCAATTCAAGTAAGTTATTCTAGACGACTTTTTAGAGGATTTGGGTTTGTTTATTATATTCATTTCATTGTTAATTATTGGTGCAGATTTGCAATGCAAAACTCCACATGACCTTGGGGCAGAGAACTATATTCTCTGAAAGGTTGCTAAGGTTTCAAACCACAGCCTATTGCTGTTAAGGTCCCTCAAAACTATAACAAGGTTTAGAGAGAAGTATACTGATAGAATTCGTGTAAGATAAATACTCAGTATGGATACATCATATCAATGTTTGTTATTCCTTGGTGCACTCTTGTTCACTATGGCACTCTAGATTGTAGACCAAGCAAATGATTGTATATAGATCTTACTGAAACAAATTGAAATTCCACAGGTAGTTTTTATGTAGTATTTTTTCTCACTATTTTATTAAGTTTTGGATGTTGAGCTATCCTGTTTTGTTCTTGATTTTATCTTTGTTGTATCTATTTTATTGTTATAATCATATATGCAAAATGTGAGTTTGAAAAAATAATTACTTGACTCATTTTATGAATTTCATGTTCAATTTTAGTTTTCTGATGTTAGTTTTGAAGTATAATTGAACACTGGGATGTTAACTAATAGTGGGAGGTGGGAATTTGGTCGGGGAGAAATGAGATTACAAAGGGGAGGATAGTAGTGTGTGGTAAGATGTAAACTCAGAATTATTTTTAAAAAAAAAAATAGATATTTAGCATTGGTTGTTTAAACAACTGATGCTAAATGCCATTTTTCAGGACATTTAGCATCAGTTGTTTAAACAACGGATGCAAAATGCCATTTTCAAGACATTTAGCACCAGTTGTTTAAAGAACTATGTTAAATGTCATTTTTATCCAACAAAAATAGTCATGAAACACCATTTAGCATTGGCTATTTGAACACCTGATGCTAATAGGGACATTTAGCATCAGTTAAATAATCGATGCTAAACTCTAAATGTCATTTTACAGAACACTTAGCATCAGTGTTTAAAAAACCGATGTTAAATGTCATTTTTAGTCAGCAAAAACAGTCATGAAACAGCATTTAGCATCGGCTACTTAAACACCCGATGCTATAGGGACATCTAGCATCAGTTAAATAACTGATGTTAAATGTCCAACTTTTAGCATCGTCTGATAATCGATGCTAAATGTACCAAATAACTGATGCTAAATGTCTTTTTTGCACTAGTGACTCATCGACATGACTGAGTTTGATTGAAATTGTTGATAGGTTAGATTGAAATTGTTCAGAAGAGTTATATTCAAAATTGTTGGTAGGTTAGATTGAAGAGTTAGATTGAAAACTGTTAGACATATTAACTGAAATTGTATTAAATTATTGAAATTGAAACAGGAAAGTCTAATTGAAATTGTTGAAAAGTGTATGTTAATTTTTAGAGTTGTTAATTGAAAAGTGTCTAACTGGAATTGAAAATTGTTGAAAAGTGTATGTTAATTTTTTGCTAGAGATGTTAACTGAAATTATGTTAAAATGTTGTTTTGTTGAACCTAAAAGTTCGAAAAGTGTGTGGTCATCTTCGAATTCATGTTAGTAGGGATTAGGTCCTCTGAGTTATTGTCGAGCCTTACCATGGTAGCCAATGGCATTATATTCAGTATAGCACCTCCATCAGCGCGCGTCACCGTGAAGGAAACACCAAAACACTGTGTGAAATATCACCAAACAATACTAATTAAATCTCTGATTTGAACATTAATTGATTATCCAATTGTTGTATTAATTATTCATTTATCTTATTTAAAGTAATGTAGTAATCATTAATATAGGCTCAATAAAAAATTCCATGTCATGTATAAGGGTTTGAATGAGTAGCCCTTTTCATTTAATTGGATTTAAAAAAATTACAAATTAAGACACCACGGGTGCAAGATGAATTTGTAGTCTATCTGTGTTTTGTTGCGATTTTTTTCCCTAAATGAGTAGCCCTTTCCATCAGTAACCTTATTTCACCATTATCTTCAATTCTTCTTCTGATATGTGGTCTTGTTGTTAAACTTAGAACTGGTTTATAGTGCTGTGTTTTGTTTCTTTTTTGTTTGAATGATGTATGTGTATTCTTTTAGCTTAGTTGGCTAATATATGGTCTATCAAATTTAGTTGAAATTTGAATACAATTTTGAGTAACTTTTTACATGTTATTTGCTTTTCAAAAACAAAATTTGCAAGTATACAATACTCACAAACGAGAGTGGATTCTTTCATCCACAATGTTTCCTCTCTTTTTTCGTATACCTCCAAGTTGACTTAGTAATTATAACATAACTAAGAATGCTTCTGAACTCTAGCATATAAAGAATATAAAATAAAGAAACCATTTATTTATAGAAACAACAATACCAAATGCATAAAACAGTACTTTCAATTACATATTCATGCTTATATAAATCTCGAACGCAGCATACTCATACAAGTTTACATATTTCATTCATGAAAGATGCTAGTTTGCTAGCATGCATCTAGACACGACACGGACAGGAAAGCAACTAAACAAAAAGAAACCAAATCAAAGAGAAAAATTCTTTGGTTCTTTTTAGTTTTGAAGCAGAATCTGTAAAAACAGACACCAACACCAACAATTCACAATTCGAGAGTCAATTCCACCCTTTTCTTGAAAGTGGTTTTCTTAACCTTTTCCTCCATGCTCATGTCATTGTCAGAAACAGAAGCCATTGGAAGGTTGCCACCAGTACTAACACCCCCTTCCCTCCCATAAATTCCCAAGGACAGATCAGATAGCTCACGAGACCCACTAGCACCAACACCATCTTCTTTCATCTCGTTAACAGGCATGAAATCAAAAAAGTTTATCACCTTTTTGTGCGGGCCAAAGCCAAGGTGTATATTCAAGTTAATTCCAGACTGATCCTCAGAATTTGCCACCACACCGTGATCATTAGCTACCACCATGGGAAATTCACCACCGGTACAATTGCATGACTGATCATCATCAATGGGTTTGCCCTCAATAACTTTTTTCCTCCTTTCTTTCTCCTCTTCATACAAATTTACATCAACAACATTCAATTGAATTTTTATCCGAAGAGTGCGGTCGGCGTTTGGGTGCCCCCCACGGCCTGAAGAGACTTGAATCTCTTGTTACAGATTGGACAACGATGGCAACCCTGGGGAAACAAGCTCAGCCACATCCCCATCTCTTCCTTCACTAGCTTTTCTCCTTTATATGACTGCTTAGCTTTCGTTACAGAACTCTCACGATATGCCATTTTCTAAAACAAGTGTTTGTTTGTGGGCAGAAGGAAAACAATGTGAGACTGGTTTGAAAGAAAGAGAGAACAATAGCAATTTTAAAGCAGTTTGGAAGGGCTTGCTTAGTGATATCGTAATAGACACGCAAAATTGATGCTAAGAAAAAGTGATAGAACGTGAATAAAGAAGAAAAGGATAGAAGTGTAGCAGAACTGCATTTTTTATTTGTACCCGCAAGACAAATTGCATGCAGAGCAAGTGAGGAGGAAGGAAGACGCGTGGTTCTTAAGTTGGACGAAAGTAATTACGTAACTTTAGGTTTTAAGGATTGGTTTACGTTTCACTTACATGAATTGCACATTTTCAATTTTTCAAAAAGTAGTATTCTTTTAATACTTGAAGGGGAAAAACTGGAGTGTTTAAAAAATAAAACTTCATATTTTTTGGTAGAGTGCATACTCCTTATATTAATTTTTTTAATCATAAACACTAACTTCTATAGTAGACATGTTTAGACAGATCATTTATTTAATTAAATTATAAAATTAATTAATTTTTGTAGAGGATTAAATAATTTTTTAAAATTTTTAAAAAATGCTACCAAAAAAACTAAGAAATATTTAAGTTTTTTTTAGATAATTAAATAATTTGTAAGTTTTTTTATGCAAACAACTAAATAAGTTAGTTGAAGCATTAACTAAATAATTTAAAAAGCATTAACTACAACGTTAAGTAATATTTATTTGACTTAGAAAATTTAAAATGAATTGAATGGTTTTTTAAATTATAAAATGAAATGACAATAAATTTTGAAACAATTTATTATGCTCTAATAAAATTATAAACGTAATGACATAAATGCATAATAAATGCTCCATTTGGTCCATATTGTAGAAACAAACCTCTAATCCATAGAGACGAGAATCCTATTGGAATCATTATTAATAATTAATATTCTTAAATTTTGTTTGTCTTTCATAACAAAGCATATATATATATATATATATATATATATATAGACTAGTATACCTGCCCGTGCGATGCACGGATAACAATTCGAGTACATTGGTCATTAAAAAAATACAATTTATTAGCACACTATTATAAATTCTTAAATGTCCCCCCACATACATATATGTAGCATTATTTAATTGATTTACGTTTGTTATCTAGATTAAAGACAGTTTTTACTGATAATGTGTGAGGAGTCATGATTTAGTGATTTAATGTATCAATATTATAAACACATGTCTATTTTTTATCTTTTGATGTTAATACGATACTTCATTTCATATTTTACAGTTATTAATATTGTCATTTTAGCCTTATTGGTTAATAATAATAATTATGTATTTGTAGTATGTAATTTATATTTGTTTGAATATATATATTAATTAATGATTATTCAAGATATTATGAATTAGTCAGGAAAAACATATTAAATTTTTTTAATGGCGTGCCTAAATAAAGGGTGTCAAAATAAGTCACTGACAATAGAAAAATATGTCAACGAAGTATGAATAATAACTGATTCGTTGCTAACAAATTTAAATTAGATTGAAACCATTGATATTGGGATTTGAAACCAATAAGATTTGGATGTGTATAACTTTTTTTACAAAGAATGTGTATATCTATGTTTTTATGGGAAACAAATGTGTATGGCTTGATTCATATATTTTTTGACAAAAAGAATATGTATACTATCGAAAAAAAATATGGAATAATTGTAGACTAATTAATCAACAACGTTGATTTTTTTCTCTTTCCCTAATAACAAATGTATTTATTAGTGTATATTTTTGCAAAAACTCTATAGAGGAAATTGACTGAAACATTAAAGTTTTTTTTTAGCATATTCAACGGTGAAATCATTGCAGGTTCTTAAAGTAAACTCTACAATGCCACCTCTGTTTTAAACACTTGAACAAATTTTTATAACAGCTCTGAACGCAAAAAAACATAAATTGGGTCTAATAATTTATATCACTTTATACTTATTTTATTCATTTTTTGTTTTTCTATGAACTTAATCTAATGATTAATTTATTTTAAAATATATTTATTTACATTTATTATTTCTTTATTTTAACAAAAAAAATGTTATATTAAAACAATAAAATAGAATGGATTTGGTTATTTTTTACTAAAACTTTGATGATGTGGGTAAAGATATTATTATTATTATTGTTGTTGTTGTTGTTGTTATAGCAAATCGTTTAATTGTTATTATAATTATATTTCCGACCCGTGTTTTGCACGGGAAATGTTCACTGTTTGATGAATTGACAAAGTTGTTTTTACTTCATATAATCTTATAAATACAAACTTATTGGATAAAGTATTATATAAATTTGTAAGTAAACATATTACATATATAATATAAATTTTTGAATCGAACTTCTAGTGGACGAAAATTTAATTTGAATGGGCTTAAATATACGTTTTGTCCCTGCAAATATACAAATAATTCACTTTTGTCCCTGTAAAAAGAAAACCTTCAAAAAATACCTTGCAATTACAAAACGTGTTTAGTTTTGTCCCTACTGTTAGTTTTAGACTAACACTGTTAATGGATGCTGACGTAGCAGCCAACATGGATGCCAAATCATCATCTCTTTGATTCCTCTTTCTCTGAAACTCTGTTCTTCTCTCATCTTCAACAAACCAATTTTTTTGGCAAAAACAACAAACAAATTCTTAAATCAACAACAACAACCCATGGAAAACGAAATTAATCATCATCAACCCATAACGCGATCTGAGTTTCTAAACTCAACAACAACAACAAAACATGAAATTTCAAAATCAAACAAAATTAATCAAACGAAATTAATCTTCCATCAAATGAAATTAATCTTCATCTTCCAGAAACGATTTCAATCCCAAATTTTGATCCCAATCGATTTCAAACCCAAATCTACAAAAACGAAATCTATTTCAATTCCAAATCTTCAACCTTCAAAAGATTTTTCGTCTTCCAGATCTGTTTCTGCGTTTTCCATCCAGATCTGTTTCTGCGTTTTCCAAATCTAAAAAACCGAAATCGATTTCATCTTCCAAATATGTTTATGCGTTTTGCATTAGGGATTTTTCGTTTCCAAATCATTTTCAACAGATGTTCTGCGTTTTTTATTTGGGATTTTTCGTTTCCATATCTGCTCCTGATTGTTTATCTTGTTTCCAACAAAATTAATAAGGCAATATGTAATATATATTGTTTTTTGGTTTAGTATACACCAGTGTTCCTATGGTTTAGTGGTAAGGGGGAGTGTGTTTCACTATGGGGTCATGGGTTCAACCCTTGTGCATTACAAAAATTTTGTTTTTTTAGTAAGCACATGTGACCTCACATTACCATGTTGGCAGTGCCACGTCAGCATTCATTAATGGTGTTAGTCTAAAACTAACGGCAGGGACGAAACTAAACACATTTTGTAATTGCAAGGTATTTTTTAAAGGTTTTCTTTTTACAGGGACGAAAGTGGATTATTTGTATATTTGCAGGGACGAATCGTATATTTAAGCCATTTGAATGCAACTACTACTTAAATTATAGTTGTTGATGAAGCTTTAATTTTATTATGTGTTTATAATATGTCAATTGGTAAGATTTTCTACGAAGTCTAAGTATATTGTATTTTTAAAAGAAACTATAATGTAATAGACCTTATAATGTATTTTCTACGAAATCTAAGTATATTGTATTTTTAAAAGAAACTGTAATGTAATAGACCTTATATGACACTCACTTATTTAACTATAAATATAATTTTGTTATTAGTTGCTTGTAACTCATGTGACAAAGAGGCCTCTGACCCAACACAATAACACTGAATTGGATGGTCACGACTCCACGTACTTGTCTTAATTTTTATCATATACAAATTTTAGTTTATCGTATATGGATTTTAGTTAGAGTAAAATATAAATTTTAGTTTATGATATATAGATAATCAAATTTTGAATAAGTTTTATAGTAATTAGCTTCGTAATGGATATCTTCGTATTGATAACTCATATTAAAATCTCATTTAACATTAACCCTCTATTAAGTCTTTACTCTTTTTTGGCTAAATTTAGGTGTAAACCCTTTATATGTAGAAATAAATTTATTTGTCATATATTTGCTATCCACATATGTAGGCTCGTGCTACGCACGGTGTATAGTAAATCAATAAAATATTTATAGAAATATCCCCTCGGTAAGTTAAAAATTAATGTTATTGCATAAATAATATATAAAAAAATTCTTAATAGATAGGTGGTGTTGCTAAACTAACAAAATAGAAATGACAAAATAATTATGTGAATTCGTTTCTAATTTCTAATATAAAAATAGTTTTTAAATAATTTTTATATAAAAAACTCCTATTTAATAAATATGAATGAGAATTGAGGAAAAAACAAAACTCCTATTAATAATATGTAGGATTTGCTATGCACGGTGTATAGTTATTGTAAAAATTATATTGATATAAGATACTATTAGAACATTTTTCCATAGTAAGTTAAATAGTATTGTATTCCATGTAAAATTATGCCTAAGAAGATGGAGTTAAATACTTGATTTCAGTGATAGAAGCTACAAACCAATACATCAAACAAAATGTATTTAACCCAGGTGGTGTGGTTGAGCAGTTGGAGCTCATCCTCCCTTAACCAAGTGTCGAGGGTTCGATCCTCGCCTTGAGTATGGAGCAACTTTAAATCCCTGGCCCAGCTGTCTCACCCTTCGAGGTGCCTTAAATCCTGCGAGGGGATTAGTCACTACGTTCGACAGTGGATACGCTAGTCTCAACCAAAAAAACAGAATGTATTCAACAAAAATCAAGTCAAGACCGTTCATCAAAAAACCCAACTATAAAAAAATTTATGAAGTTTGAGTATAAGATATTACCTTGGGACATGATTTGCAGCTTTAATTTGAGCTAAAATAGAAGGTGAAATAAGTTCGAAGACGACAATGACGCCGATTCTTGTTCTGAAAGGTTCTAGAAGTCTATTGAAAAACAATGCAGCAAACAAAATAGTTATGACAAATCCTTGTTGGAAGTAACACACCTTGTTACTATCACACCATTATAGTAATTTATTCAACTCAACAGAAAGTGGAAATCAATTCAATTCTAAATGGCAATAGCAAACTTATCAACATTTAAATTTTGCAAATATTCATCTATCTCATGTGAAACATAAAAAAAATGACGACTTTAAACTTTGTCTTACTTCTAAATATCCATCCATCACATACTTAGAGTCTTCCCTTTGGAGAATATATCGTTAAAATCCACCAGATGGAGTCACTTACATCAACACATAAACAAAGTAAATTAATTCACTGACTAAAATATCCTACTGTAAAAATAATTGGGGAAGATGTGCTTGTGCAAATTTCATTGTAGTTAGTTTTGGCACTTCATTGGTTGTTACCATAACGTGTTATGGTTTATCATTTGTTATGAGATCGCAAGAGAAGTCAAATGACAAAGAGTAGGTAGACATGGGTTCTTGGGGCTATCATTATTGGATCCCAAATAGAAAATAATTAAGAAAAGGGTTGTCAAATGCTACCTAAAGTCCGCAAGAGAAGTAGTAAGAATATTGTGTGAACCCATGATTCCAATAATATTGGGAAAGAATAAAATTTAGTAAATCAGAAAGGTGTGTCATGTTAATCTCATAATATTGAGCCTAGTAAAATGTTTTCGGTTGCATTTAGTAAAAATACATTGATATCAAAGTGAAAAATTTCTGAGCAACATAAAGAAAGCTATGTGCATTATGGTCCTAACAGTGTAAAATAGAGATGTAACACAGAATACTCAGAAAGAAATCTCTTTATTCGGTGTTGGATTAGATATTTTAGTCTTCAATGTTACATCAATATTTCTTCTGTGTTCCTCTGGAAAAAACTTAACTTTTGAAGAAAAAAATGCAAAGTTGATTATGTATATAGAAAAATAATGTACAACAAATCAAATTTAGATATTTATGTATATATGTACATGAGTCTATTCATTCATTATATACCAAATTGGCCAAGATGTATAACTACTTGAAATTCTTACCTGATCCCCTCCAAACAACTTAATATTTGATATTTAATTCTGAAGCAAAATATATATACAATCATCTATAAACTAAATGTACACTAATTTTAAATAATAACAATAGTAAATGTGTGTAAACTAAATATCTTTGTTATGTTAACAAACAAATATATCATTGTCATTCAATCTTGATGCCCTGAATCAAAGTGAACCTCCAAACGTGTCCTCGCCTCATCTAAGCGAGCTTATGCTGAATCAAAAATTGAGGTACCATTCACTGATGCATTTCGCGGACCTCTTCAAGCAAACCTCTTTTGAATTGCTCCTTCAAATCTTTCCCCCATTTTCACCATGCTAGAGCTTGAACTAAAACATATAGGGACAAAGTGAATTGTTAAAATGAAAACATACAATCCCTAGTGTAAACAAAGCAAAAATGTATACACAAAAGCATTTCAAATCTAGAGAAATATGTGTAGTAAATAGGGTATTTGAGTAATAAAGGGTATTCTAACTGAAAAACATCATCCCCGTGCCCATATAATTGTTGTGACTGCCTCTTATACTCCCCATAGGTTTCCTTCTTCATTTTTATTGTCACATCCGCATAATGGAATGGAGTGTAGGAGGAGAAGAGTCAAACATCCTGAAAAAAGGATCCAGAGAAATTAGAAAAAAGTTAACAATTATTGTACATAAAAAATAAACAATTGATGAGAGAGGAACAAAAAGAAATGAGCAAAGGAAGAATTGTATAAAGAAAATTTTATAAGCAAGAGAGAATGAGCATGAAAATTCAAATTTATAGCTTAATTCTCAATAGAAAAGGGGAGTCCACCATTTTTCAAATCAGGGTCTTCCCACTTCCTTGTGATGCCCACAAATAAGTTTCATTTTCCATACCTGGCATTAATGTCAAATATCATGTCATTTTGGTGATGGTATACTGCTTGTATGGTAGTCTTAGTTATAACTGGATGAGAACCTTTTCAGAGCAGGAAATTAGTATTCGTAAGATTAGTCGCATTTAATAAAAAAGCGTTTTAGTGCAATTATTTTATATGAGTAATTTGTGCTTCAGTAAGTGTAGTTGTCTGGAAGGGGACTCCATTAGTGTGGTTAAAAAACGTCTTTTTGCAATAATTGAAATTATGATTGTTGAATTATAAAAACGTCTTTTTGCAATGCAACAATATGCCTAGAATTATGATTGTTAAATTATAAAAACGTCTTTATGCAATAATTATTCATCATTTTTCTTTAACTATGATGGTTACAATATATTACAATTATGATGGTTACAATATTATTTATCAGTTTTTTTATCTTCAACTATAATCATACCAATTAAATGTTGAGTAACTGTCGATATTATTCATCAGTTTTTTATCTTTAACTATCATCATAACAATTAAATGTTAAGCAACTGACAAAATATTGAACTGTTATTTTTCTTCAATTAAATATGGGAGAGGTGACATGGACAAAATTTATTGCCAAATGAACCATGAATTGACATGTGTGAGATTACTAAATGAAATCATTTTAATTTATATTTTATATAGATATAGATTGTCCCGTTACAATTAAAGATAATATGTCATCAATTCTACAGTTACAATTGATACAAATATAAATTTGTAACGTATTTTAAAAATGTGTAACGTCATTTTAAATAATTCAGTTACAACATGATTATTCATTATAAACGTCTTTGACACAATAAAAATAAATTCATGATTAATCGATTTTTATAGAAATAATACGTTTATAGATGTGATCAAGACCAAACAATATTAAATAATCTATTAGTAAAAAATCATATGTAGAAATAATACGTTTATTACAATTCCTCGTTTTTTTAGATAATTATTCAATTTTATTATCACATGAATACACAATTTTTGATGAAATCATACTTACTTGAGAAGTAAATATAAATCATGTGTAAAGTTTTTTGTTTTGTTGGCGAATTAATCATAGTGCAATATCACATTTTTTGGTAAATGGACTAAATTTTTCGCAAAATCATCAAAATGGAGGTACATGTACATCGAAGTTTATTTTAGACTCCTTTCAGTTACATATGTTAACATCATTTCGGCATATTTTTGCATATTTGATATCTAGCATATAATGTTGATTGTTCCAATTGAAAAATTCATGACACGGCGAAATCATCAATTTGCAATATATTGGATTAATAATAGGTTTATACAATTTCATTTGATATGAAGATTTAAAATACATGGATGTCAAAAAATTTGCACATTAATACATATTATGGAAAACATAAATGACAACATGTCAAATCATCATTTAATAGCAATATAAGTATAAGTAGCTAACTTCATCATTTTCATCAATTTCTTCATAATCTTCAATACTACGAAACTAATGATTGTCTCCATATAAACTTTCAAAAGATTCTCAACACGTATGAAAAACCATTGTTTACTAATAGTCATTCCTTAATTTCCATGTCACCAATTTGATCCAGATAGCTGACATAGTCATCTTGGTGAAAGAAAAAAAACCAACAGATAATTATCAATATTGTTTAAGGTTTTTGCCAATAAAATATTTTCTTTATGGGCAGTAACAGCAGCATTTGGAACATCCATCAAAGAGAACAAAAAAAAATTGACAGTGATTGTGTGATTCCAAGTGTTGGACCTAAGCGACCCATTCTTTTTTCTGATTTTGCAATTCTTCATATCTCAAATAGAATACAACATGACTGATTGTCAATGCATACCTAACAAAAAAAATGTAGACAACAATCCCCAAGCATCAAATTCCTATATGACTGATTGCAACTCAACATGGTGATTGCTTGCGCGGGCATTGGATGGATTGGCGATATATTTGCTTCGGGAGAGCAATATGTTACACTGCAAAAATGGAAAAATAAGTTAATATGGAGAAATGGGGGAAGAATAACTTGGGATATTTATATTCATATTCGTGTAGAGAGTTACAAAATAAAATAACCGTTTTTCTTTTTACTTTAATTCTCATCATTCTTATTCGAACGTTACAGTATATTTAACCGGTTTTTTAACATTTTTGAACAAAATTCGAATAGGATATTAATATAGATGATATGGCATAATACTTATTGCCAAATTGATCTTAGTGTGACATGTGGCAAAAAAATAAATGAGGAGATTTTCAACAAATTTACTGTGAGGACTTTTTCGTTTGGCTAAGAGGAATGTTGGTAGTGGATAATTGTTGGTTGTAGTCATCTTATTTATAGATGGGTGTTTCTCATCATAAGAGGGAAATTTTAAAAATAATTGATTTAATAAAATTTTGAATTTTGGAATTAATTAGCACACATACGTTACAACCTAGAAAAACATTGGATTTAATTCTAATCAAATAAAACCGTTACACGAAATGTATTTATCACTTTGGATGGCCTATAATAAACGTTTGCTAATATCATGTGATATAAATGATCATTAAAAAAGGTTACATGAAATAATAAAGACCATTAATTAGTTCAGATATTGAGTTATGTATTGGTATTATAACTTATATGGAGTTGACTATTGGTATTAGAAGATAGTCCTACAAATCAATGGTGCAAAATGATTTGGTTCAAAGAAAACGTTAATATTGATCTTTAGTCACTTAACAATTAATTAAACAAAAATTTTTAATATACCCTTAAAAAGTAAAACATACTAAATTGAAATAATACATGACATGTGATATAATTCAAATTTCAAATATAAGTTAATTGAAAAACATATAATTAAATATTCATATGTAAATGAATTATTGTCAACTATCAAACCTATTAGCATATTGCACCATTTAGAGAAATTGATGAATAATAACGCCAGTTTATTACCATTTAATTGGTATGATGTGATGTTAAATAGAAAAACCATAACTGATGAAAAAGATGTGTCTTTTATTATTTTAAATTTAAATTATGTTACAAATTTAATTGGTATAATGATGGTTAAATATTAAAATCATAACTGATGAATAAAATATTGTAACTGTCATGATTATTAGATATATTAAAGACCATATATTGTAACTGTCATAGTTATATAAAAATAAATTATATTTATTGAATCAAGGAAGTTTTGAAAGTATAATTATTTTTAATTATGGTGATAGGACGTTTTGGAAGGACGTTTTGAAACTATAATTATTTTTAATTTATAAAAATAATTTGGATATTAAAAGGTTTTATTCATCATTTAAATATTACTTCTACCAAAAATCAAACATTAATTTAAATATTTCTAACTTATAATTCTAATATAAAATTAATTTAATTGTTTGCAATTATACTAAAAAAAATGTAAAGATTTGATTTATTTTTAGAGACTAAATTGGAGTGTGTCAATTACCAAGTAAGGCCAAATTACCTATAATTTCTAAGTTGATTACATATGAAAGAAAACATGCTACTAAATCTACTAAAAAAATTTAAAGTTTTATTTTTAAAATCAAATTACCTATAATTTCTAAGTTGATTACACTCTATCTGATTTGGTGTCTTCAAACCCCCCCCCCCCCCCCCCCCCCCCTTCCCCCCCCCCCCCTATCGTGGCTTTCACCTTTGTATCCAACTTCACTTTCAAAGAATTTCACTCTTGCTCTTCATGCTCCCCTTCAACTACTTCTTTGTGTCATTCTCCAGTGAATGCCCATTTCTTCTGTAACACCCAAAACAATCTTTGACTTTTTAAGTAGAAAATCATTTACTAGACAGGATGTACATATTTGTTTGTATTATTTAGAACAATTAAATGATTGTATGGGAATTGGAAGTTAAATAGTGATTTACTAATTAATTTAGAGTGGGTGTTATTAGAAATTGTGAGATAAGTGTGAGGGCATAATAGGTATTTAACCTACCAAACACTCACTCATTCTCATTAAAACATGCTGAATCCTAAACCAAACAGACACACACATATACGCTTGTTGTTTTGGAAAAGAAAAGAAAGAATAGAGAGTGGAGAGAATGGGAGGGGTCGAAGAGGAGAAAGAAAGAAAGTGAGAGAGAGAGAGAGAGCTCCACCTCCACAAGTGAAACTGAAAACCTACACAATCACTGAATACTTTCTCACTTCACCATCGATTGAAAGTTCAAAAGCTTATAGTGTAGTTGGTTCCACCGCATCTCATACTCTTCTCCTTCATCTGTGAAAATGCCCAAATGTAAAGGTTAATGGAAGTGAACATTTCTAGGTTGCATGTGAAGTTGTTCATCATCATTCCACTCACCTAAATTGCTTTCTATTATACCACAAGCCATTAGAGCTTAGATGCTACCCAAAAGCAGAATTTTAGTCATCTTCATCCTCCCCCATTTTCAAAAATACAAGGATTTAGTGGGTTGACCTGGAATATTGTTTCATGTCCACATTAAAGCTTGCTTAGGACTCGCTGGGTCTACATTGTGCATTTAGAAGTTGAAGAAAAGGGTTTGAAGCTTAGGGTCAATTGTTGAAGTATTAGAAATTGTGAAGAAGGGTGTGTTATTCTTCTTGCATTTAGAGTTCTTCATCATTCCAGGTGAGTTCCTGTTACTCACTTCCCTAATACGCTTAAGATTTCTACTTTCATGAGTGCTTTATGAATAAGTTGTTTGAAGCATGAAAATGTATGTTGTTGAATGCTTGATGTGTTGATATTTCCCATGAATGCAAATTGATTGTGCATTTGTGTGTTGTGATTACAAATTGTGTACTGTATGGGTTAGATTGAGTTTAGAGTGAATGGAGAAGGATTTGGAAGGATTAGAATTGGTTTTCAATTGATTTTTATGCTACAATATATGCTATAATCGATTATTTGCTTCTTAAAGGGATATTATTCACTTTTTAATCGATTATCAAGCTTTTAATCGATTAAGTACTTTGAAAATAAATTATGGACTTGAAATAATCGATTATATGCCTTTAAAAATCGATTTGACTATTTTCAAGCTTTTAATCGATTAGATGCTTTAAAAATCGATTATGGGCTTGAAATAATCGATTATATGCTTTTGGAAATTGATTTTTGACTCTTGCTAATCGATTATATGCTCATGATAATCGATTATAGGCTTTACAAACTATTATTCTTGTTGAATGAGAACTGTGTTAGTGGTTGATATGTTGGATACTACTAACTATCGAGCGAGAGAACACACAAACTAACCTAACAAGGACATGAACATAAATCATTAATGGGATGACGATCCTAATATTTTAGCATACTTGGTGGAGGGAAGTCATTAGCCCAGAAGCCAAGGCTCTAGCATTATCCTTCAGTGATTGTTGGATTGGGGTTTCCGTTGAAATCGAGTGATTTGGTTTCTCGGATTGTGCTAAGCCAAGTAAAAAGACAAGATAATTAAAATGTGCAACCGAATTGGGGTTTCTCTGATTAAAGGGTACTCTAGCATTATTCGGTCTGTATAATCGAATTGGGGTTTTTCAGATTAATGGGTGCCCTAGCATTATTCGATATAAAAGAATCAGTTAATTAGGTAAACAGTTGAAAAGATCAGAGGAGAGATTAAAGTCTATGATTCTAGAAATTTAAGGGGTATCGGGGAGGTGTGTGTTAGGAATTCACTGAGATTTCTTTGAAATCTCACCCTTTTATATTTTGTGGATTTTCAGATGAGCAAGAAGAGCGGGTTAACCGAAGGAAAGAGGATTTTATGGTTTTGAAGCAAAAAGGATTGTTTTCATTAAGAGTACTTTTGGGAAAGAAAAAGAAAAGTCTCTTATGTTTGTATTAGACAATATTATACACGTATAAATGTAATTTGAGACATACAAAGAAGATGTATTATTTTTTTTATGTTTTATTGAACAATATTTTTGAGGAGGACCCAACTCTCAATATAACAGATACTACTGTATGGATTATTGGTTTTCAAATTTATCAGTGTATTTATTTTTAGTTTTCATATATACAAGGATGATACTTTCTTAAAATGATCTAAAGATTTATAAGTATATACATAAGCTTATACCCTTATTGAGAGTAGAGTGTATCGTAAGGATAATAGAGGTTATATTGTGAGTCGTTGAGAGTAGAATTTTTAATTCACTCGGTCCAAAAACGCTTACGTGTTCTCTGATTATCAATACAAAGTAAATACTGATCTTTGATGTCGACTGAAAAGATTAGGGATGTTACATCTTTCACCACTGAAACCCCAGTCTACTTGGATTCACATGTGTTCCTAAGCTGAGCTTAGGGTTCAAGAACACGTCGAAGATAGAGATGGCAGGAGTGAAGTTGACTGATACACTCTATCTGAATCTTCGCCACCCTTATAAGAAACTTGTAAATCAACAATGTGGCTCGTTCACATGCAATAGAATTCAACTCAACTCTTTCAACATGAAATTTTCAAATGGGGATTTACACAACCCAAATTTGTATACCACAAATATTTACATTACATTTGGAAATGGGGATATACAATTTGTACCAAAAAAAAGAAATGGGGATATACAATAGAATTCAACTATTATTGAAGATGAGGTGATGGTGTGGAGAGTGTTGTCAATGGGGATATACAATAGAATAAAACTCTTTCAACATGAAATTCCCAAATGGGGATTTACATTACATTTGATATGGTGATTTACATAAATTGAGGGACAAAAAGTTTGAACAAAATAGACATATTATGGAAAACCTAATTGACAACATGTCATATAACTATCTAATAGCAATAAGATGAAATTATAGAAAAACTCATATATCCCCTAATAGCAATGATATTCACCTCCTTCAACATGAAATATCCAAATGATTAAGAAGATCTCTCCAAGAAAAGTGAAAAGAACCATGAAACACAAAACGATGTTTATTGAAGATGAGGTGATGGTGTGGAGAGTGAATCAAACCATCACCCAACCTTGGCTATTTATAGCCATATTTTAATGGAGAGTTGTAATTTAAAAAAAAAACGTTTTTTTAATTTAATTCTCTTAAACAATTTTGACCGTTACACTTTTAAATCATTATTGAGTGAAATATATTTAAAAATAATAGAAATATATTAAAAATTAATTTATATTTTATTTGGAGATAGCATTAATTGCCTAAATGATATTAGAGTGGCATGTGGCGAAAAAATTAATGAGATTATTCTCAATTGTTAGTTATATATATATATATATATATATATATATATATATATATATATTCTCCCTTCTCCATTAATATAAGGCCATTTACAACTTTCGAGATACATTTATTACTATTTTCACAACATATCGTTATTAATAATACTAAATTGTGTTTGGTATATGAAAAGTTAACATTAATTGTTAGGGTAATTTAGTAATAGTCATACAAAATTTATCATATTAATTACACCAACAATTTTTCTTAATAACTGTCAAAAGTGGAATGATGCCTTATATTTTGGGACGCAGATCAGATAGCTCACGAGACCCACTAGCACCAACACCATCTTCTTTCATCTCGTAAACAAACATGAAATCAAAGAAGTTAATCACCTTTTTGCGCGGGCCAAAACCAAGGTGTAGATTCAAGTCAATTTCAGACTGATCCTTAAAATTTGCCACCACACTGTGATCATTCGCGACCACCATGGGAAGTTCATCACCGGCACAATTGCATGACTGATCATCATCAATGGGTTTGCCCTCTATAACTTTTTTCCTCCTTTCTTTCTCCTCTTCATACAAATTTACATCAACATCATTCAATTGAATTTTTATCTGAAGAGTGCGGTGGGTGTTTTGGTGACCCCCCAAGGCCTTAAGAGGCATGAACATCTTCTGACAGATCGAACAACGATGGCAACTCGAGGGAAGCAAGCTAAGCCACATCCCCATCTCTTCTTTCGCTCGCTCGTGTATTTTAGATGACTGTTTAGCTTTGGTTGCAAAACTCTCACGATATGCCATTTCTGAAACAAGTGTTTGTTTTTGGGGAGAAGGAAAACAATGTGAGACTGGTTTGAAAGGAAGAGAGAACAATAGCAATTTTAAGGCAGTTTGGAAGGGCTTGCTTAGTGATATCGTAATACACACGCGAAGCTCATCCAGAGAAAAAGTGATTGAACGTGAATAAAGAGGAAAAGGATAGAAGTGAAGCGGAACTGCATTTTTGATTTGTACCTCTAAGACAAATTGCATGCAGAGCAAGTGAGGAGGAAGGAAGACGCGTGGTTCTTAAGTTGGCCGAAAGTAATTATGTAACCCCAGGTTTTAAGGATCGGTTTACGTTTCACTTACATGAATTGCACAATTTGCAAAGTAGTATTCTTTTAATACGAAGGGGAAAAACTGGAGTGATTAAAAAAATAAAACTTCATAATTTTTTGTGGAGTGCATACTCCTTATATTAATTTTTTTTTGACGGATCCTTATATTAATTTTTATAATCATAAACATTAACTTCTATAGTAGACATGTTTAGACATATCATTTATTTAATTAAACTATTAAACTAATTAATTTTTTAGAGGATTAAATAATTTTTTAAAATTTTTAAAAAATGCTAAAAAAAAACTAAGTAATATTTAAGTTTTTTTAGATAATTAAATAATTTGTAAGTTTTTTTATGCAAACAACTAAATAAATTAATTGAAGCATTAACTAAATAATTTAAAAAGCGTTAACTACAACATTAAGTAATATTTATTTGACTTAGAAAATTTAAAATGAATTGAATGGTCTTTTAAAGTATAAAATGAAACGACAATTAAATTTGAAACAATTTATTATGCTCTAATAAAATTATAAAAGTAATGACATAAATGCATAATAAATGCTCCCTTTGGTCCATATTGTAGAAACAAACCTCTAATACATAGAGACTAGAATCCTATTGGAGTCATTACTAATAATAATATTCTTAAATTTTGTTTGTCTTTCATAACAAAGCGCACATATATATATATATATATATATATATATTAATAATACAAAAGAGCATGCTCCTCAAAGCCAAAGCTCATAGGTGGCATCCATAGAGCATTTCGTGGGGAAAACATTAAATACGAGTCCTATGTGGCCATGCCAACTATAACGTTTTAATTGGGCCATCAAATCAAAATTTATCCATGTAATCATAGTGTGGAATTATTTATTGAAATTTAAATCAAATTTATAATATATACACCATTATTGAGTTTATCAACCGAGAGACATATATGGAAGGTTTTTATGGCAACAACTATAGGTTTAATTCAAAATTTGAATTCAAATTTAATTTAATTTCAAATTCAAATATGACAATAACTTTTGGGTTTAATTTAAATTTCAAATTCAATTTTATTATTAATCTAATTATTCTATTACTATTATTATTAACATTATCATTAACCACCACTCCCTCTATTTGATGCCTTTAGTGCTAAATTGTTGCGCAAATTAAAACTCAACCAATAATTTATTAATAATACAATTTTATATGTTCCTCAAAGCAATTTTTCCAATGTGTCATCCATAGTGTATTTTATGGGGTAAAAATTTAATGCGCTTCCTATTTGGCTGAGACACAAGATTAATTTTAATTGGACCACATCATTCCTCTCTCTACACACATCAGTAATTATAAAGCCAAATCATCAAGTCTTGATTGTATCTGTACAATAAAAGAAATGAAAAATAAAATAAAGTTAAATACAATTCGTAACATTAAATACCAATTTGTTTCAAAAAAAAAACATTAAATACCAATATAATGGTTATAACTGAAATATATAAAACGAATTAATTTATTACAATAATCAGCTTTAATGGAAAATTCAAAATTCAAATTATTTTAATACAATCCTAATATTAAATTAAATGATAATACAATGCTCATAACTGAAAAATATAAAAGGAAACAATTTATTGCAAAAATAAGTTTTTATTCAAAATTCAAATTATTTTAAATACAATTCCTAACATTAAATGACTTTCACAATCATTTGACATTAAATGACCAATTTCAACCATTACTCTTTAATTCTCATTGATGAGTTCTAACTCCTGCAAAAAAAATTTAAGGATTTATGCATTTTGCTAATTTGAGTCACCCACCATTAACAAGGGAATGGAGCTTCACCAGAATGGAGTGCTGCTTCCAACTTTCTTCTACGACGTATGTTGCTTTATTTTGCACCGTCGGCGCCATTGCATAGGCCCCTCTCAAGGTTTGTGATAGTTTATTATCATTTTAATGTTAAATGTTACTGCATAATTAACACCAATGTGTGTTGAAGTCAATATTGATAGGTATCTACGCATTCTTTTTATATATGGTGTAAATTTTGGTTGTTGATTAATTTGCTTTTGATTATTAAGAACCTCGTGTTTCTATACATCAATTGCATTGACAAGTATGATCAACATGTATAATCTACATGTGTAAAAAAAAGCACGATCTACATGTCAAAGTTTATACTTTATTTTACTCAATGCATCTTACTATAGATAATTTTAACTATTTATATGTGATTGTTGATATAGAAAAACATGATACCTAACGTTGGAGTTCGCTTTAGCCTGCAGATCACTTGAACCCTTGAATTGGATGTATGGGGATTCAATAACCTACTTGAGTTTGGAATTGAATTTGACATGTTTGTGCATAATATATATTTGTCAGATTAATCTCTATGTATTTTTATTTGATGGTCTATCAATAAGCCTATAACGTGGTTTAAGCTTTCAGTTGTTTTGTTTTATTTCTATATTTTTCATACAATAGGTTTGGGAAATATAACAAAACTTATCAATGCAGGTAAGATATATTCTTCTAAACTGATCCATATGAAAACGCTTAATGTTTTGTGATTGTTTCCTCACTTCAAATGTATTTGTTTGCTTCGTGTGCTTCTTCTCATTTGTTTTGGTCATTATTGTAACCATACAGGATGCATGGGTACTAGGGAAGCAAATAAACTCTGGAGTAAGATTGATACGGAACAATTACAAGAAGATCCAGTGGTCGGTTCATCTAGAGTTACTTTAATTTGAAGGCTATAAGTGTTTTGAGGATATGATCAGGTTTTCTGATTTTTGCGTCTAAACTGTCCAGTGTCTGAACTCCTTTTGGGCTAATATCATGATTTCACCATCGGTCATAAATTCATAACTATTCATTATTCTAATTCTAATTCTAATCTTATTTTATTTTATGACTTGAGAGTCTACATTTTTATATATTTATATCAACATAAACCATAAGTTATATATCAATATGAAATATAAATTATAAGCCCTGGATTGTGGCAAATAAGATTTAGTTTCTATTTCCTTGGTTATCGATATATGTGACTTATATTATAGCTTCTTTGATGTATGTTGTAGCTCGATTGATCTTGCTTCACCGAGCTGTAGGAAATCTTATTTGTGAAGATGGTTGTAAGCTTCCAATTACCTTAAAAGAGGTAAGAAATCTCATTTCGAATATACATTGTTGCTTTAAAAATTGCTTGCATTCTAGAATAAATTTTATTATTAAGAAACATATGTTCTTGCTTTACAAATTGCTTGAATGCTAGAAATATTTGTCTGTGTTCACACATCAAGACATGCTATCCTCCTATTTAGCTGCCAAGTGTTAATTTCTAGAGCTCATTCGGATTAACCAGAAAATAATACTTTAAGCAATTATAGAGTTGAGCCTATGAAAGACTTTAAAGCAGGGTTTTAGATTTTGGTTTTTGTCATAGTAAAAGTTCTAGTAAATGTAAGAAAAGGCGAAAAATTAAAGCTGACGGATTTAGATGGGTCCAAAATATGGTTGTGTGGCTGGTGCAGCAATATTGTGGCTGCATTGGCCTTTTGTTTATACCTTTGGTTTTCCAAATTCATCTACCACACATTGGTTGAATATTTATATAAAGCATAACTGTCACAATTTTCTTGAATTGACTATACTATCATTAAAGCTGCTATATGTGGTTTTTAATGTAGTTTGTTTCAAATAACTGTTCTAAAGTATAGGTGAAGATTCGTAAGTGTTGGTTGATATTTTACTAAGATAATCCATACAATTATTTATTTTAGACATTGCTACCATTTAGCCTTATGCACTACTAAATAAAACCCCACATGTGAAATTAATTTTAGGGAAATGGATTTGTTCCAATGGTTGTTTATGTTAATGATTGACCAATAGATTTATTTCTTTTGTTGAGGTCAAAAAAAAAATAGATTTATTTCTTTTGCATTCCACTTTCCTCATAGTTCTCTACACAACCTTTTTAAGGGAAAATATGATCTATATACACATCATTTACAACTAAATGGTTTAATTTGTTCTGCAGGTTCAGTATATTAGTGAACAATCATATATCAAAAGAGCTCGACAATGTAAGTGTATTTTACTTCTTCAAATCCAATGCTTACTTATATAACTTTTTTCAAATATGATGATTGTCGTTTCCTTGCTTTTTTATTGCAAGTTTATATCAGTTTCTTTCTGGAAATGACTTTCCCAATTTCCAATTTAATGCAAGATTGGTTAATTAATTGGAGAAGGCATGGATGTGTACCTCCCGTACCAAATTGATAATCCATTTTGTTGTGGCTTGGAAAGGGGATGGTTCAATGCTAATTGTATGTTGCTATTATTGTCAATTCTTGATCTAACATTTTGGTGTTATTGTGTTTTGTCGAAGTAGCTGTAATGGATAGAATTTGGCATATATTGACTTTTCGATCAATTTTATTATTTATATTTTGCAACATATTTCATACAAACATAGAATCTACCCTTCGTTTTATTGTACAGGTGCTGCATGCATTTAAATTTAACCATGGAAGACCAAGTGTCTTTTGTGTTGGTTTGGTTTGAGTGTTTTTTAGTTCCCCTTTTTTTTGTATGAAAGGGGAATTATAACTTGGGTATTTGTCAAAGAGTTATATTGATTGCTTACTTTGTGAGATTTGTTGTATTTGATGGGAATTAATATTAACATAACTAGCACTAAACTCGTGCATACACACGGGTCGTACTGTGTTGCTTAATACGAATGATTTAAAATATTGTTATGTACATAAATGAAATTAAAGTGATCACTTATTAAGTTTACCCGTCGTGATCCAAAAGCAAAACAATAATTGATAAATAGTAAACTTTTGTAAAAATAGATGCAGCAGCAGTTTGATCACTTATTGGGTTGTTTGCTCTGATTCTTTGCATCTTTTCTTAGCGTATGGTATAAGTTTTTTTTTTGGATTTAAATAATTTATTATTGGGCATGATTTGTCATTAAACAATTATTTGAACAATGCACACCTAAGAAGAAAAAAGCTTCCACGGTTGCAGATCAAAACATACGATTAGATTTAGCTTACCTCTATAAGCGCTAAAAAGAGTCGTGAGACATGCGCTGGCCTGGTGAGCCCCCGGAGCTCAACTCACCTAAACTTTTTGTAACCAAAGAAGATTGAGCTTCAAAATCAGGAGATAATGAAATTTTTCGTGAGTGCACATATTAATGCAAGATAGAAGAACCCAACCAAGTCGATAATCATGACAAACTCAACATCACCTAAAATAATTGACTCTGGATTCTAGATTTCAAGTGAAACGAGTCATACACAACCTATGATTGAAATAATTTCGCGTTTCTTTATGACAGTAACCGATGTGGGAAAAAAGGAACTCCTCCAATACCTTTTTGAAGCTTGTGCATATGTGTGAGCCTTTTAACATAGTTCTTATTGTGTAGAAAAAAATCACATAAATATGTACTTTTCTATTTTTAATTCGAATTTATTTCCTTTGACACATTGTGTGAGCAAATCACTTTCGATCGACCTAGCCCAAAATTAGTTGTGAAAATTGTTTGTTTGGAGCTTTCTATGTGAGTATATATGGTCTCAACTTAGAGTATTTTATTATCAGGGGAATATTAAATGGTGAGTTCTTTAAAACAAGTTTGAAGTTTTTCCCCTTTTTGTTTGGAACTAATTTAATTTTAAGAAACTCATTTCTTATTACACTTTAATATCTTTTCCAAAATATACATAATTTAAAATTAAAATTGTAGACCATGCATGGTTTTCCTCTCAATCTTACCATTTTGAAATCCTCACATTGATTCTTATCACACTTTACAAAGGAAAGGAAGGATTAAGGCCTACCAATGAAAAAATTGAAGTGTATATATATATATATATATATATATATATATATATATATATATATAGGAGGTGTATCAAGTGATTTGAGTTTTAATATGAGAGCGTGAGAGGGATAAATCTGGACCGTCTAACAATACATGGGTGGTTGTGATTCAAAGGTGGGTGGTTACCACATTGACTTTTGGTTTTAATCTCAACCACTAACCATTTAATCTATGATTGAGATTCACTCCTCTCACCCTCTCATAATAAAATTGCTCTCACTTGATATGTTCCCTGTAGATATATATATATATATATATATATATATATATATATATATATATATATATATATATATATTTACAATAAAAATATAAAATATTATATATATATATATATATATATATATATATATATTTGAAGAAGAAGGCATGAAATAGTTTATGTCATGGTTGAAATATTCCCAGCTTATATTCTTTAACCACTATGCATAATACATGTCGACATTATGCGGAGCTAAACGGAATTTTACATGGATTATTAAAAATCAAAGGGTAAATACTTATGTCACATAAAAATGAGAATTTTATTTAAAAAAAATATGAATATATTTGAAAAAAATTATTTTTGAAGGCGCGCACGTAAATATATATATATATATATATATATTACATGAAAAAGAAATGATAGACAAATCATGAATATGATTGTATAACATACATATATTACATAAAAAAAGAATAATATTTGAATTAGAGTAAAAGTATATCACACGAGATTGAGTCTTTTTACAAGAAATTATATTAATGTCTAACTAATTAAAATAAATATTAAACTTTAGTTGATTGTTTTTTAATATATATATATATATATAATAAGTATTAAACTTTTGTTTGTTTATTGTTTTTTTGTTTTATGAAAAAATTAATAAAACTGATGATTTTTTTTAAACTGAATTACAATATTAAACATTATTAATAAATGTTTACAAACTTTGTGAAAAAACTAATAAATAAATAAATAAATAAATAAATATGTTTACATGTATCAATTTTTTAAAATACTAAGAAAAAATATTGGCCACATATTTACTTTTACTTTTTACTATCAAATTCCCGTATTTACGCACTGATATGACACTATGCATTGTTTCCGTAATCATTTATAACTTATACAATTATATTTTATTTGATTCACCACCACACAAACACTTTACCATTTTGATTTTAAGATAACTCTTTTAATTTTATTTTTTATGCGATTAATACACAATAAATGTCTCATATTCTTCAATAAATTATATATAGTCATTTAATAAAATATTAATCATTTCAATATTTTAAACCCAAAATTGTTTCTCGTGCATCGCACGGGTTACATACTAGTATATATATATATATATATATATATATATATATATATTCTCCCTTCTCCATTAATATAAGGACATTTACAACTTTCGAGATACATTTATTACTATTTTCACAACATATCGTTATTAATGATACTAAATTGTGTTGGTATATGAAAAGTTAACATTAATTGCTAGGGTAATTTAGTAATAGTCATACAAAATTTATCATATTAATTACACCAACAACTTTTCTTAATAACTGTCAAAAGTGGAATGGTGCCTTATATTTTGTGACGCAGAGGGTATATGGGTTTGCTAATTTACAACCACCTATTGTTTAGATGGTGTAAGATAGCACCCCTACACCTTTTGTTTTGGACCATAAATCCATTATTGTCTTGTAAAAAGTTAATAAATGTGTGGGTATTGAAGTAATTTACAGCTCACACTAAAATCAAATTTATTTTTCCTCTTTGGAGTTAATGCATGTTTCCCTCTTTCTTCACAATTAATGTTTCTCTCTTTTTTTTTAAACTATCCTGTTAGTTTTTATCTATCAAAAAAATTACGATACTAATACCAAAAAAAAATAATTACGATACAATATGTTTGCTAACTTACACCTTCTTTTTTGATTGGTATGTCTGAATGATGTTTGTGTATTCTTTCAGCTTAGTTTTGGCTAATATATGGTCTATGAAATTTAGTTGAAATTTGAATACAATTCTGAGTAACTTTTTGCATGTTATTTGCTTATCAAAAACAAAATTTGCAAGTATACAATACTCACAAACGAGAGTGGATTCTTTCATCCACGATGTTTCCTCTCTTTTTTCATATACCTCCATGTTGACTTAGTAATTATAACATAACTAAGAATGCTTCTGAACTCTAGCATATAAAGAATATAAAATAAAAGAAACCCTTTATTTATAGAAACAACAATACCAACTGCACAAAACAGTAGTTTCAATTACATATTCATGCTTATATAAATCTCGAACGCACACTCATACAACGCACACTCATACAAGTTTACATATTTCATTCATGAAATATCCTAGTTTGCTAGCATGCATCTAGAAACGACACGAACAGGAAAGCAACTAAACAAACAAAACCAAATCAAAGATTAACAAAAGAGAATAATTTTTTGGTTCTTTTTAGTTTTGTGGCAGAATATGTAAAAAACAGAACAGCCACCAACAATTCACAATTCGAGAGTCAATTCCACCCTTTTCTTGAAGGTGGTTTTCTTCTTGGAACCTTTTCCTCCACGCTCACTGTCAGAAACAGAAGCCATTGGAAGGTTGCCACCAGTACTAACACCACCTTCACTCCCATAAATTCCCAGGGACAGATCAGATAGCTCACGAGACCCACTAGCACCAACACCATCTTCTTTCATCTCGTTAACATACATGAAATCAAAGAAGTTAATCACCTTTTTGCGCGGGCCAAAACCAAGGTGTAGATTCAAGTCAATTTCAGACTGATCCTTAAAATTTGCCACCACACTGTGATCATTAGCGACCACCATGGGAAGTTCATCACCAGCACAATTGCATGACTAATCATCATCAATGGGTTTGCCCTCTATAACTTTTTTCCTCCTTTCTTTCTCCTCTTCATACAAATTTACATCAACATCATTCAATTGAATTTTTATCTGAAGAGTGCGGTGGGTGTTTTGGTGACCCCCAAGGCCTTAAGAGGCATGAACATCTTCTGACAGATCGAACAACGATGGCAACTCGAGGGAAGCAAGCTAAGCCACATCCCCATCTCTTCATTCGCTCGCTCGTGTATTTTAGATGACTGCTTAGCTTTGGTTGCAAAACTCTCACGATATGCCATTTCTGAAATAAGTGTTTATTTTTGGGGAGAAGGAAAACAATGTGAGACTGGATTGAAAGGAAGAGAGAACAATAGCAATTTTAAGGAAGTTTGGAAGGGCTTGCTTAGTGATATCGTAATACACACGCGAAGCTCATGCAGAGAAAAAGTGATTGAACGTAAATAAAGAGGAAAAGGATAGAAGTGAAGCGGAACTGCATTTTTGATTTGTACCTCTAAGACAAATTGCATGCAGAGCAAGTGAGGAGGAAGGAAGACGCGTGGTTCTTAAGTTGGCCGAAAGTAATTACGTAACCCCAGGTTTTAAGGATCGGTTTACGTTTCACTTACATGAATTGCACAATTTGCAAAGTAGTATTCTTTTAATACGAAGGGGAAAAACTAGAGTGATTAAAAAAATAAAACTTCATAATTTTTTGCGGAGTGCATACTCCTTATATTAATTTTTTTTTGACGGATACTTATATTAATTTTTATAATCATAAACATTAACTTCTATAGTAGACATGTTTAGACATATCATTTATTTAATTAAATTATTAAACTAATTAATTTTTTAGAGGATTAAATAATTTTTTAAAATTTTTAAAAAATGCTAAAAAAAACTAAGTAATATTTAAGTTTTTTTAGATAATTAAATGATTTGTAAGTTTTTTTTATGTAAACAACTAAATAAGTTAATTGAAGCATTAACTAAATAATTTAAAAAGCGTTAACTACAACATTAAGTAATATTTATTTGACTTAGAAAATTTAAAATGAATTGAATGGTCTTTTAAAGTATAAAATGAAACGACAATTAAATTTGAAACAATTTATTATGCTCTAATAAAATTATAAAAGTAATGACATAAATGCATAATAAATGCTCCCTTTGGTCCATATTGTAGAAACAAACCTCTAATCCATAGAGACGAGAATCATATTGGAATCATTACTAATAATTATTATTCTTAAATTTTGTTTGTCTTTCATAACACAGCATATATATATATATATATATATATATATATATATATATATATATATATATTCTCCCTTCTCCATTAATATAAGGCCATTTACAAATTTCGAGATACATTTATTACTATTTTCACAACATATCGTTATTAATATTACTAAATTGTGTTGGTATATGAAAAGTTAACATTAATTGTTAGGGTAATTTAGTAATAGTCATACAAAATTTATCATATTAATTACACCAACAACTTTTCTTAATAACTGCCAAAAGTGGAATGTTGCCTTATATTTTGTGACGCAGAGAGTATATGGGTTTGCTAATTTACAACCACCTATTTTTTAGATGGTGTAAGATAGCACCCCTACACCTTTTGTTTTGGACTATAAATCCATTATTGTCTTGTAAAAAGTTAATAAATGTGTGGGTATTGAAGTAATTTACAGCTTACACTAAAATCAAATTTATTTTTCCTCTTTGGAGTTAATGCATGTTTCCCTCTTTCTTCACAATTAATGTTTCTCTCTTTTTTTTAAAACTATCCTGTTAGTTTTTATCTATCAAAAAAATTACGATACTAATACCAAAAAAAAATAATTACGATACAATATGTTTGCTAACTTACACCTTCTTTTTTGATTGGTATGTTTGAATGATGTTTGTGTATTCTTTCAGCTTAGTTTTGGCTAATATATGGTCTATGAAATTTAGTTGAAATTTGAATACAATTCTGAGTAACTTTTTGCATGTTATTTGCTTATCAAAAACAAAATTTGCAAGTATACAATACTCACAAACGAGAGTGGATTCTTTCATCCACGATGTTTCCTCTCTTTTTTCATATACCTCCATGTTGACTTAGTAATTATAACATAACTAAGAATGCTTCTGAACTCTAGCATATAAAGAATATAAAATAAAAGAAACCCTTTATTTATAGAAACAACAATACCAAATGCACAAAACAGTACTTTCAATTACATATTCATGCTTATATAAATCTCGAACGCACACTCATACAAGTTTACATATTTCATTCATGAAAGATGCTAGTTTGCTAGCATGCATCTAGACACGACACGAACAGGAAAGCAACTAAACCAAACGAAACCAAATCAAAGATGAACCAAAGAAAATAATTCTTTGGTTATTTATAGTTTTGAGGCAGAATATGTAAAAAAACAGAACAACCACCAACAATTCACAGTTCGAGAGTCAATTCGACCCTTTTCTTGAAGGTGGTTTTCTTCGTGGGACAGATCAGACAGCTCACGAGACCTTCACTCCCATAAATTCCCAGGGACAGATCAGACAGCTCACGAGACCCACTAGCACCAAGACCAACTTCTTTCATCTCGTTAACAGACATGAAATCAAAGAAGTTTATCACCTTTTTGCGCGGGCCAAAACCAAGGTGTAGATTCAAGTCAATTTCAGACTGATCATCAGAATTTGCCACCACACCGTGATCATTAGCCACCACCATGGGAAGTTCATCATTGGCACAATTGCATGACTCATCATCATCAAGGGGTTTGCCCTCTATTGATATTTTCCTCCTTTCTTTCTCCTCTTCATACAAATTTACATCAACATCATTCAATTGAATTTTTATCCGAAGAGTGTGGTGGGCGTTTTGGTCCCCCCCCCCCCCAAGGCCTGAAGAGACATGAACATCTTCTTACAGATCGAACAACGATGGCAACCCGGGGGAAGCAAGCTCAGCCACATCCCCATCTCTTCCCTCGCTCGCCTCCTTTAGAGGACTGCTTAGCTTTGGTTGCAAAACTCTTAAGATATGCCATTTCTGAAACAAGTGTTTGTTTATAGGGAGAAGGAAAACAATGTGAGACTGGTTTGAAAGGAAGAGAGAACAACAGCAATTTTAAGGCAATTTGGAAGGGCTTGCTTAGTGATATCGTAATACACACGCAAAGCTCACGCAGAGAAAAAGTGATTGAACGTGAATAAAGAGGAAAAGGATAGAAGTGTAGCGGAACTGCATTTTTTATTTGTACCTCTAAGACAAATTTAATGCAGAGCAAGTGAGGAGGAAGGAAGACGTGTGGTTCTTAAGTTGGCCGAAAGTAATTACGTAACACCAGGTTTTAAGGATCGGTTTACGTTTCGCTTATATGAATTGCACAATTTGCAAAGTAGTATTCTTTTAATACGAAGGGGAAAAACTGGAGTGTTTAAAAAAATAAAACTTCATATTTTTTGGTGGAGTGGATACTCCTTATATTAATTTTTTTTTGACGGATCCTCATATTAATTTTTATAATCGTGAACATTAACTTCTATAGTAGACATGTTTAGACAGTTCATTTATTTAATTAAATTATAAAATTAAATAAATCTTTAGAGAATTAAGTAATTCTTTTAAATTATAAAAATGCTAAAAAAAAACTAAATAAGTTTTTTATGCAAACAACAAAATAAGTTAATTGAATAGAAGGTGTGTCATTTGACCGAAATTTCAGGTAAGTACAATTACCTCGATAAAATTATTTAAAGAGGCATTAACTACAACATTAAGTAATATTTATTTGACTTAGAATATTTAAAATGAATTGAATGGTCTTTTGAATTATAAAATTAAGTGATAATTAAATTTGAAACAATTTAATATGCTCTAATAAAATTATAAATGTAATGACATAAATGCATAATAAAGGCTCCCTTTGGTCCATATTGAGAAACAAACCTCTAATTCATAGAGACGGGGATATAAACGGTTATTATTTTTTTGACAAGTTGATAAACTGCGATTAAGTAATTTTTATTTTGTAAGTATATTAATATATTTTGCAAAATTTGAATAAAAAAAATTTAAGCTATCGAAACTCTATATTAATTTGTTGTGTTTTAGTGGTTAAAGCTCTCCAGCTAAATTTTAATGCTCGGTTGGGACGATGTAATCAGCATACAACTACCGTTTCATGTCATATAGAAGTTATATATTTGATCTACAAAAAGCACAATATGTACATAAAGTTTTATACTTAAGTTAAAGAATATAATATATATATATATATATATATATATTATTGTATATTATTTAGGGTTAAATACGTTTTTTGTAACACCCTGGGCAATTTGTAGTGGGAACGCATTGAACATGTACTTGAGCCTCAGGGTACATGGTTCGATTCCCACCGAAGGCAAAAACTCTACATGGGGGTAGAGAAGTTCATCATGATGTGCATTTTTGGGTAGCCTACCAAGACAGAAAAGGGTCCAGGGTGTTACATTTTTTGTCTCAATAAATATAGCGAGTTTTGTTTTTAGTTTCTCTAAATTTTTTTGGATACTTTCGATCCCTACATTATTTGCCGTTTGCATTTTTGGTCCCTGCTGTTAGTTTCTATTAAAGGTGTTGGCGTGCATTGGTTATGTGGCAATTTTTTATGTGTTGACATGCCATGTTACATTCCATGTCATTATTTTCCTGCCACATAATTAGAAAGGTTGAAAATGATAAAAAAAAAATTAAAATCATAAACTAAAAAGCAAAAATAAAAGTCCCTAATCTCGTGCTCATCTTCATCTTGTTGTCTAACACAATCTCTCATCTTTTAATCTTACCTTCATTATGTAGCGACGAGTTCAAAGTTCAAACCTTATCTCTCACTGTTGTTTTCCCTCACCTCTCATCTTGACCCCCATTATCCCTCTCAAAGCCACTCTCTCACAGAAATAAAGCCAACTTTTCACCCATAACCCCTCATCTCCCTATTGCTCCATCATCTACCTCACATTATTTTTCAACCCATAATTGATCTCTATTGCTCCTTTTTTATGTATCTTGGTTATGCAAACAAAGAATGCTACAAACAACAAATATCAGTTTCCTCCCTTAATTGATTCTCGGTTTATTATTTTAGTTACAAACCATCATTTTCTTATATTGTTATTATGTTGTTGCTTCAGATCTACAAACTACACAAACTCATTGTTTCTCATTCCTTTTAACAGTATTTGTCCTATCACTTTCATCCCAACAAAAAAACGATTTGACAATAAAAAGGAAAACTAAGAAACAGTAAAGTAATTTCTATCAAAAAAAAAAAGTAAAGTAATTTACGGCTTACGCTTGATAAATTTTAATTTATTTTTCTTCTTTAGGGTTAATGCATGTTTCCCTCTTTCGTTACAATTAATGTTTCTCTCTTTTTTATAAAACTTTCCTTTAAGTTTTTATCAATCAAAAAAATTACGGTACTATATGTTTGCTAACTTACACCTTCTATTTTTCAAGTGGGTGTAAATTAGCAACCCCATATATATATATATATATATATATATATATATATATATATATATATATATATCCTCACACCCGCACTAAGATGCTAACGAAATCTCAAAATACCCCGTGCCCATATCACTAAATGAGGTAGCCCGGCTAGGCATAACTGGGGGGAAACGAGGATATCTGAGTACTTGAGAATAAACATGTCTGATATAATCTGAAAATTCAAATAACAACTCACAAGGTCTTCAAGCCGAGGCTTTTCTATCAGAACGACCACGACTTGGTGGGCAACTGTTCTAGGCAAGACAGCGCCACAAAACTCTAATAAATCAGTCCTATGATCCATAGAGATAGGAGGACCAGATTTATCCTCTCCATCATACGACTCAAACGCCCTGCAGGCAATGTATACTTCAACAATAGAATTCGGCCACTTATTGACACTATTCCCTCTAAATACGATGTCCCCACAATATGTCAGGTATGCATTTATTACGACATATCACATTTTCCCTATGCTGACTTAAGCATCAGAATATGTACAGGTACCACACCCCTTATCGGATCAACGCGAGGAAGAACATCTTGACATTGGACTTGGAGTATTCTAGCTTCTCAACTTGGTGAGCTCTCGGTCTTTTTTCCCCAACAATAAAGGCTATAGATCAATAATGTGTAGCCTGCAAACTTATTTGTTACGGTAACTTATATATTTATTTTTGTTAATCATTATGTTGTTTCCATTTCTTCATGGCCTTTTGTTTTCATTTCGTAATTATAGGTTTTTTATTTGCAAAAATTGGCTTCTATTTTTATCTTATTTTCTAATTTTATTTTATTTTAGGACTCAATACCCAACTTTAGAGTAAATAAAATATCTTAAATTATACAATTATTTTTATACAATTTCAATTATCAATTTATTTTTACCAAACTTAAATAATTCATTTAAGCTATTCGAATAGTATTTTCAAAGGAGCTTGAATTTTTCATCCGTATTACTTTGCTGCTTCAATTTATTTCATTAAAATTTAATAAAAGAAAGATAAAAATATATATTAAATCGGACATTACAAATTTTTTTTATTTTATTATCATATAGGGCCACAACTCAGAGTTCGTTTTAGGCCTCCACATATGATGGGTCGGCTCTGCAACCAAGACCTGCATCCAATTCTGTTCAGAAAACAATAAAGAGAATGCAAAGAGAGAGTTGAAGAGATAGAAGCTCGTGATCGAAAGTGATACGCAAACGAAGGGTTGAAGAAAACTCAAACAGAACTACACGCACATGCATGGTCATGGTGAGGGTCTATTGTATTGGGTGAGAGATGAAGACAAGATTTTGTGGGGTATGCAATCTGTGAAGAAACAGGGCAAATGACCCAGGAACAAAGGAAAGGAAGGTTAGAGAGAGATAGTAACAGTTTCATAGGAAGAAGCCAAGAAGGTGATTCACACAAGTACAATTTATTTAAGGTAACAAAAGTCTCACCTCTTTGATTATAAAATTCTATGTTAGAGTTTGATAGTGGGAAAATAAAAACCTAGTTAAATTTGTATATATAAACTAGAATAGTTTGGACTACTTACTAAGTTACTATCTTGAAGACATAAAATTTCATCTAAAGAAAGTATAAATTTTATTGATATTTCTTAAGGTAGGGGTTGAAAATGGATTTTGTTATTAAGCTAGAATACAAAAGTTAGCTTATAAATCTTAGAATTTGGGTTGGCCTAACTCAACCCTACAAAATCAGCTTATAAGGTGAGGATTGTCCTTTCACTGCATACTAACAACAGTGTGTGTTAGCCTTGGTGCACCATGATTTATCTGTTAGGCGAGGAGCCAACTTTTATATTTTCAGGCAAGGAGCCAATGATTGATATGTCTAGACGGGGAGCATATGATTGATATTTCTAGGCAAGGAGTCTATGATTGATATTCTTAGGTTGGGAGCCTATGATTGATATTTCTAGGCAGGAAATCTATTATTGATATTTCTAGACGAGGGGGAGCTATTATTCATATTTACAGGCCGGAAGCCTATTTTAGTTATGTATAAGTACTACCCTCTATTTATATGATTTACTTTATTAAGCTATAATTTTTTGATGAAATCATTTTTAAATTGATATTATCGTATCACGCTTGTTATGCTCTTCATCATTTGCTCTTTGAGTAGTGACTCACATCATCCCTCTTATATGTTTCAAATTCTCAATCTCGTATCAAACCACACCCTTGTTAGAGTGTAATGTCTTACTTCTAGGTGATGCTCCCTTTTTGTTTTGGAGAACCGCTAGTTATGTTTACCTATCCCTTCCTTTGTATCCTTCTGAATTTAGCTTGTGAAAATCTGTAGTGGGACTGTTGCATTATTGGGTTGTTTGATAGTAGCTAGATATATGAGGACTTTTTCTTGGATGGTATATTCTATGTTTTGAATATCCAGGTGCTTATGATATTTATTTTTTTTGACAAAGGTGCATATGATATTTTAGAATGTCTATATTTGAGGGAAGACTTTGCCGAATTTTAAGTAGAAATTTCTTCAAAATATAGGCCATTCTAGATTTAATATGAGGATTATTCTTCAAGTCGGGATGATATTGTTAAGGCGTAGTATGTGCGCCGATCATGATCAAAATCAGGTCGTGACTATTTGTGAGCCCAAATACATTAAAGTAAGTAATTTTTTGAATTTCATAGTGTAGCTAGCATTGAAAAATTCGGAGCATTCTTCATGTTGAATGAAGTCTCAATCATAGTTCAATAATTAGGCCAAACATTCATAAATCTTTTTCAAAACAAAAATGATCTTTGGAGTGTATAATCGCTATGTTATTTTTTATAATGTTGTACATTAACTTCTTTTGTAAACATGCTTAGATTTCTTAGTATAAATATAATCATTTATGACAAATACATATAATTAATGATAGCTCATTTATTTAATTAAATTACTGAATAAAATAATTTTTTAAAGCTATAAAAATATATTTCGAAAATATTTTTTCCCTTTTCCGCCTCTATTGTTTTTGCTACATTCTCTTTCCCTTCCTTTTCTCCAAACATGATTAATTTTCTAGCCTTGATCGAGGATCTAAATAACCAGTAAAAAAAGCAATAAATTTAACCAAAACAAAGGATATTCTATATCTAACAAATATATTAAAAATTAATATTACATTCCAGAAAAGACAAAACAATATTATTTAAATAGACGTATGGTTACTTAATTTAGCAACCAGATATACAACATAGATGTGAAGAAGAAAAATAAACATGCATTTTTAACCATTTTTTTCTCTCTCATGGAATGCTTAACAATGAAGGAAATAAGATATGACATATGAATCCAAAACCAATTGAAACATAGATTTGGTCTGGTATATGAAGCCAAGACAACTTGGAAAAATATTAGTCCAAATCAAAAAAGGTAACCTGCGGTTAAAAAAGAAACAAAATAGAAGATCCTTGTTGATCATTACCAATGCATATGAATGACTGGTGCGGTTGCTTGTCCGCGAACCCATTAAAATTTGAAATGCATATGAATGACATGTGTAGTGTAACATCCCAAATTTGTAGTCGACAAAAACAAATTCAAGATATTACCTATAGCCATTCAGAGATGCACTTCTACGGATTCAAAAATACATAACTGATAAATCAATTATGAACAACTGGAAATATCAATTTTCGTTAAATCTTTATTTACATAAACAAATCCTCGAAGATTCATATAATTCCAGTCATTACAAAAACTCACTAATCCAAGTGCATAAATCCTAAACTTAAACTCGGTCATAACCCGATATCTAATACCGAGTACCAATCATGACCCGTGAACTTCCTCAACATGATAGCCCCAAGCAGCTAGGGTCTTGAACTTCCTGAACAATTAGACTTTATACCTGTGGATCTGAAAAACAGTCAACAATAAACAGTGAGATTAAAAATCTCAATGAGTGACTCCGAGACCCCTTACGGTTCCTCTCATTTGTTCCTTTTAAGATGCATTATCTTTCCATTCTGAATAATGCGGGAGCTCCCATTAATATGAGAACTCCAATTCGATTATATTAATAAATGATTTTATCATTTTCTTTGGCTTAGCACAATCCGTGAAACGAAATCTCACGAGATCACGGAAACCCCAATCCAACATACCAATGAGGGATAATGCGGGGGCCTTGGCTTAATGTTCATGATTATAAAAATTAATATAAGGAGTATGCTCTCCACCAAAAAATGTGAAGTTTTATTTTTTTAAATACTCCAATTTTTACCTTTCGAGTATTAAAAGAATACTATTTTGAAAATTGTGCAATTCATGTAAGTGAAACGTAAACCGACCCTTAAAACGTGGCGTTACGTAATTACTTTCGTCCAGCTTAAGAACCACGTGTCTTCCTTTCTCCTTACTTGCTCTGCATGCAATTTGTCTTACAGGTACAAATCAAAAATGCCGTTCCGCTACACTTCTATCATTTTCTTCTTCATTCACGTTCTATCACTTTTTCTTAGCGTCAATTTTGCGAGTGTATTACGATATCACTAAGCAACCCCTTCCAAGTTGCCTTAAAATTGCTATTGTTCTCTCTTCCTTTCAAACCAGTCTCACATTGTTTTCCTTCTCCCCATAAACAAACACTTGTTTCAGAAATGGCATATCGTGAGAGTTTTGCAACCAAAGCTAAGCAGTCATCTAAAGGAGGCGAGTGAGCGATAGAAGAGATGGGGATGTGGCTGAGTTTGCTTCCCCCGGGTTGCCATCGTTGTTCGATCTGTAAGAAGATGTTCATGTCTCTTCAGGCCTTGGGGGGTCACCAAAACTCCCACCGCACTCTTCGGATAAAAATTCAATTGAATGATGTTGATGTAAATTTGTATGAAGAGGAGAAAGAAAGGAGGAAAAAAGCTATAGAGGGCAAACCCATTGATGATGATCAGTCATGCAATTGTGCCAATGATGAACTTCCCATGGTGGTGGCTAATGATCACGGTGTGGTGGCAAATTCTGAGGATCAATCTGGAATTGACTTGAATTTACACCTTGGTTTTGGCCTGCGCAAAAAGGTGATAAACTTCTTTGATTTCATGGCTGTTAACGAGATAAAAGAAGATGGTGTTGGTGCTAGTGGGTCTCGTGAGCTATCTGATCTGTCCCTGGGAATTTATGGGATTGAAGGTGGTGTTAGTACTGGTGGCAACCTTCCAATGGCTTTTGTTTCTGACAATGAGCGTGGTGGAAAAGGTTCTAAGAAGAAATCCACTTTCAAGAAAAGGGTGGAATTGAGTCTAGAACTGTGAATTATTGGTGTTGGTGTCTGTTTTTACATATTCTGCCTCAAAACTAAAAAGAACCCAAGAATTATTCTCTTTGGTTCATCTTTGATTTGGTTTCGTTTGGTTTAGTTGCTTTCATGTTCGTGTCGTGTCTTGATGCATGCTAGCAAACTAGCATCTTGCATGAATGAAATATTAAAACTTGTATATGTGCGTTCGAGATTAATATAAGCATGAATATGTAATTGAAAGTACTGTTTTATAAATTTGGTATTGTTGTTTCCATAAATGTTTTCTTTATTTTATATTCTTTATTCTTTATATGCTAATGTTGAAAAGCATTCTTAGTTATGTTATAATTACTAAGTCAACATGAAGGTATATGAAAAAACAGAGCAAACATCGTGGAAACGCTAACAATTTCAATCCTAAATCATTTCAGTTTAAAGCAAAAAACATAAATAAATTCACTATTAATTTCAATTTCATTAAACAACTTCAATTTCAACTTCAACTTCAACTTCAATTTCAATATATATCTTCAATTTCAACTTAAATTTTCAATACAAACTTGAATATCAATAAACAACTTGAACTTCAACAGACAACTTCAGTTTCAACTTCAATTTTAATATACAACTTCAATTTCAACTTCAATTTTCTATCCTACACAATTTCTACAAATACTGATCCTATTTTATACTTCTAAAAATGAAACTTTGACCAAAGATTAAGGACCAAAAGTACTATTTAACCTTTGTTTTTTGTCAACTCTTAATTACTCAAATTGAAGCCTGACCCTAGCTAGGAGTGCCTGTGTAATTAGCTCAAACTCTCCCGGCTTCGGGCGATCCTCTCCAAGTTGAAGAAATGGAGCATCGATAGATTTTAGTGTGTTTTTGACGAGAAATTTTTTATGATTTATAATTTAATTGGCTGGCTTATAATTCTTTTTAGCAGAATTTTACAATACCCTTGAGTTTTCTTGGGTACCAATTATCTGTAGGAAAGTTAATTCAAAATTTAAATTTATTTTAAAATATTAAATAGGCAAAATTACACCAGAAGAACTTTAAGTTATTTATTTGTAACAAGTTGGCCCTTTAAGTTTTTTTGTAACAAATAGACCCTTTTAGGGATTACTCTAGCTTATATATTTTGATGTAATGCTACTTTATATATTGTGATTACTCTAGCTTATGTATTTTGATATGCAATCAAGCATATTTTGGTGTATTTTGATGTAATCAACGATATGACATTTTACCAATTTCTTTCTTCACAACTTTTCTTCTAAATCAAATGCACTCGTAAATCTAATTTTGAAAGATGTAGAAATTGGTATACTAAAACAAAATTATGGGTCACGCTTTTCCCAACCCCCCTCCTACTCACCACACACCCCCAAACCTAAAATATTCTAAAATTACCCTCACGTGGAACATGCGCGGAAGCCCCCTCACGTTGTATTTTAGAATGGTTAGGCTAAACCTCCGGACTTGTTCGGTTGCCAGTCTTCGAACTGATTTGGTGGTTAAGTACCGAACGTTTAAAAATTTGGAAAAAGGAGGTACCTGTTAGGCCTCTCTCAACTACGCTACATGTAACATCCCAAAAATGGTCATTTTTGAATGCTTGCTTGATGGAGTGCTTTAATGAATTTTCTTGCTTATTGACTATTTATTTGGTTGAATTTGATTGTTGAGTGATTAATTGATTGAGATTGGGTGTATTGTATTGGGTTTAATTGAGAATTAGGAATATAGGAAGGGTAGTTTGAGGATTTCACTTACCAAACATTCCCTAACTCCCAAACCCACCCACACACTCACTTGACTCTTATAGACACATATACATTAGAGTGAGGGAGAGCTGAAAACAGAAAAACAGAAATAGAACGAAAGAAAGAAAGAAAGAAAGAAAGAAAGAAAGAAAGAAAGAAAAGAAAAGAGAGAAAGAAGGAGAAGAGAGGGAGAGGCGAAAGGGAGAGTGAAGAGGAGGAGAAGAGATTCTGATGCATGTTCTATTTTCTACCACCATTCTTCCTCATCTTCAATTCTCTTTCCATTAACATCAAACACAACATCTAGTTCTAGCCCAAGCATCTACTTCCCCTTCTCCCTTAAATTCGAAATTAGTGAGCTAGAGGGAGGGTTTAGCACATTCACCACTTTCTTCATCAAATTCTGAGTTTTGAGAGATTGGGAGTGATTGTATGCAAGGGTATTTCGTGATATTGGGTTCTTAGAGGAGTTAGTTCCGTTTTGGGAGCTTGGGTTCGAGTTCGAAGAGTTCGGAAGTGTCGGAGTTGCGTTCGTTGAGTTCGTGAGGTTCGGTTCGAGACGTCAAAGTTTTCGAGGGACGTCACTACCGGTGAGTGTTCTCACCACATCGTGTATGTAGATGGTTTGGGTTGAATGAAACAGTGAATTTTACGAAACTAATGATTTTACGGTTTTTGAAAATGTCTCGATTTGAATTTTAATTGCTCGAATGTGCTTTGGTGAAATTGAGAAAATTATGCCATGATTGTATGTAAAATATGTGTTAGAATATCTGTTTGAATGATTTGGATTGCTGGAAGTGGGTTTAGTTTCAGTTCGGACGCGACACGAGTGAACGGGAAGTGAGAAACTCTGTTTGGGACTGTTTGGTATAGGGTCAGTGTTTATGTGATTACGAATTTCCTGTGTGTCCAAAAAATCGTATGGTTTGTTTGTCTGGAAACTAGACACAATTTGCCACAAATTAGGCACTGAGTTTAATCAATTTGGGTAAGTATGATGGGAGAATTTCTGGTTGCAATTTGAGTCAAAAATCTGAGACAGTTTTGGGTATAGGTTCGGTGTTTTGCTTGTAGTGACTTAGGTAGGACACCGTTTGAAATGATTTCTGTTTCATTGGAAAGTAGACTCGTTTTGATTCAATTTGGGCACTTGGTTTTCTTAATTTGATTGAAAATTCAATATGAAAACGGAGTTACAATTTGGGCAACAGTTGCTGTCCTGTTTCTGGATCCCTACGCTTTGTTTTGAAAAACTGTACTTTTTGGCTACGTAAACAACTAAATAACAATTATATCCAGAAACTAGACACTCTAAGGTTTCCGATGAATATTTGTTTGTCTAATTCCGATATCGTTTGCTATGTTAAAGAAATTGTCGAAATTCATGTACCACTGTTGAAAACTTACTGCACCTAGAATGTTTATTGAAATGTATGATATATGCTGATGTTTATGTGTGGTGGATGATAATTTGTCACTTGAGTTCATTAATTGAATTATGTGTTGATCGGAATGTAGTATAAACGAGTGGGAACCCTTAAATGGTTTTAAACGGAATTCCTGAACATGTGTAATATTGTTCAGTGATTAATAATGTACTAACGGGGTGACGACTCCGAGTTATTTAGCATACTTGGTGGAGGGAAGTTATTTGACCAGAATTTGAGATAAGTACAATTACCTCGATAAAATTATTTAAAGAAGCATTAACTACAACATTAAGTAATATTTATTTTACTTAAAAATATTAAAATGAATTGAATGGTCTTTTGAATTATAAAATGAAATGATTGTTGAAGGCAAAATTACACTAAAGGTCCTCTAAGTTTTTTCGTACCAGTTAGGTCCTTTAAGTTACATAATGTGTACAACGTTAGTCCTTTTTTTATTTTTCGTTACAAAAACCCAAGTTGGCACTAATAGAGCTGACATGGCCATGACGGAGTCTACGTGTCATCTATCTGCTGACAATTTGGTCATTTAAGACTACTGTCTTGTAACAATTTGGTACTTTCAACTTAAAAGGACCAAATTATTGCATAACAGAAGTCTTAAATGATTAAATTGTTACGAGATAGATGATACGTAGACTCTGTCACGACCACGTCAGCTCTATTAGTGCCAACTTAGGTTTTTTGTAACGAAAAAAAAAAGACTAACAGTATACACATTATGTAACTTAAACGACCTAAGTTGTGCGAAAAAACTTAAAGTTCCAACTTGTTACAATGAAATAACTTAAAGGACCTCTAGTGTAATTTTGCCATGGTTAAATTTGAAACGATTTATTATGCTCTAACAAAATTATAAATATAATGACATAATAAATGCTTCCTTTGGTCCATATTGTAGAAACAAACCTCTTATCTATAGAAACGGAACCGTATTGGAATCATTATTGATAATTAATATTCTTAAATTTTTTTTTTGTCTTTCGTAACAAAGATAGTATCTATATATGTGTTTATATATATATATATATATATATATATATATATATATATATATATATATATGCTTAAATACTTGTCGACCCCTGCAAATATATACCTGATATTCAGTTACCCCTGCAAAAAAAATTTTTGCAAAACAAACCTTGCAAAATCTAATAGTATCTAATTACCCCCCCTCCCGTTAGTTTTGGTTAACAGTGTTAGTTAATTGCTGACGTGACTACCTAGTTGGATCACATAGGTGGCTGCCACGTCAGCAACCAATAGATGGTTGCCACGTGGCACTCACTTAGCAATGGGAGAAATAGTGTTACTTAAAAAAAGCATTTAGGTGATAGTAGGTGTTGAACTTGAGACCAAGTTGCCAATCCCACTGCCTTTTACCATTAGACCACATCAACCCAGAAACGATTTTTCATCTTCATCTTCAAGAGAACAAAATCTTCAAGAGAACAAAAATTATGTTCCAAAAAACGAAATTTGTAGAACAGATCTGGAATCATCATCGGCAATACAAATGAAAATGCATAACAGAATCATCACCATCATCACAGATCTGCTTTTGCTTAGATTTGGAAACAAATCGATCTGGAAACAAACTTTCTCCCATTCGAAAATGGACTGAAGGTATACATTCTGGAAAACGATCTGGAAAACAAAAACAAAAATGGACTGAAGGGTTGAAAATCATTTTGAAAACGTTTTGAAAATGGAAAACGAAAATGGGGTTTAGAATCCATTCTGGAGATGAAGGGTTGAAGATGAAGAATCAAAAACGAAAATGATGAAGAATGGGCTGCAGATGTAATGCCCTAAAATTTAATCAAATTATTTCGAAGTTGGATTGCCGTAGGATGATTGTAAGAATTGAAATTATGGGCGTAGTAGCTATGTTGAAAACGAGTTAGATGATAATCACGTGTTGTGGGCTAGTTAAAAATAGCATTGGGCCCCCTTCCTATGTGGATAAAGTCCCAAATAATTTAGCCCATTATGTTTCTCACTTATTATAAGTGGAGAGGATTAATTTAGGGTTGAGAGAGAGAGGAATTTCGGATTAGAGCAGCCACCAAAGAGAGAGAAAAGAAGAGAGAAAACAATTCCCGTTTTTCTCAAACCTGTCACCGTAAAATTGTGATTCCGGTTTCGTTAACCGTTGGATCGTCTTCGTTTTTGGGCAGCAGGTTCGTAAGATATATTTCTACACTTTCACCGTTCGGATCTTCGAAACGAGTTCTTAGGAGAGAGATATTGGCTTCGCACTGAAGCTGCAGTTTGGGGGAGTCGCCGTATTCGGAGATCGAGGAACGAGGCTAGGAGGGAGTTTGCGCCACCATAGTTGAGGTAAGGGTGGGCTTAACCTTGATAATGGGTTGATGATAATTATGTGTGGGTAGTCTAGGGTTTTGTTGAATTGTTCGTGTTGTTGCATATCGTGTTTTCGTTGAGATTGGTGCTTTGATGATTATTGCACGTTATTGTGATTTGTTTCGTTATTTGTTGTTGCGTGATTGTTGTATCACGATGATGGTGTTGTTATTGTTCGTGTTTTTGTTGTTGCTGTGCGTGGTTGATTGTTGTTGTCGCGTTGTCGAATTGTCATTTTTGTTGTAGTGGTTGCGGTATCGTTGCCGTTAGGGTTTGGTGTTTGGCAATTTAGCGATTCTGGACACAGGTTCGGTTTTTCTAAAACTGGCGCTGTTTGGTTGATCCAAAAATTATGAGGTTGATTGTTTTTGAAAATAGACTTAACGCCGGTCGTTTTGGCACTGGTTTCGTTAAATTCGGAGTTGTATAGCTCGAGTTATAGGCGATACAAGTTAGGTTAAAATTCTGGAAACGATTTGGGTATAGATTCGGTATTTCGGTGACTGGGAACGTTGTATTGATCGAAAAATTATGTGGTTTATTTTTCTGGAAAATAGACTTAACGCTTGTTAATTTGGCACTGGTTTGGTTGCGTTTAGAGTTGTGTAGCTCGAGATATGAATTCCACAAGTTAGAGTAAGATTCTGGAAACAATCTGGACACAGGGTCAGCGTTTTGGTTACCACGTTTTCAAAAGAACTCCTTTTCGAACGAATCCAATTTCTTTGAAAACTAGACAAAATTTGCCCCAGTTTATGCACAAGTTTCATGCAACTTGATTGAGTTTTGGGCACTTTGGAATTGCTTGAATTTGAAGGACAGAAACTGTCCTCTTTTGCAACTAGCCTGTGTGCTTTTCGAAAACTGTACCTATTGGACACTCTCCTTCAAAAACTGAACTTAGGGATGATAACCAGACCCATAAGGCTTTCCAACAAGTATTTATTTGTTGAAATCCGATGTCGTTTGCTATTTTAATTAATTCGCTGAAGTAGGTGCGATGTGCCTAGGCGCTGTGCGCCAGTCTTGTGCGTGGTGTGCGTGCGTTATGTCCGCGTTGTGGAGCCGTCTGGTGTTAATATTTCAGGTGCGGTGCTGGTATGCTCAGGAGAGTTTAGTGGTAGCTGTGATGCTACAACTTGGTGCTATTTTTGGTGAAATCATTTGTTTTGATTCTGGTGATATAGTATTTATTTTAAATACTTGTTATGGTGAGTTGGTGCATAATCATGGTGTCGCATTGTCATATGCATGTTTTGGTGATATAGGCTCTGCCTCTGGTGTTTATTGGTGATATGCCCGTCGTGGCTCATTTTGGTGATCGGTACCGCATGCATATGCCCACTGGAGGGGTTGCATATCATCCCATTGTCTATGAATGTTATAATTTTGGTGGTTCACTGTCAAATGGATTTTTCCTTTGGTATCTGGTGCTGTGATATGGTGTAATTGTATTGTGTTGCTGTAGTTACCTGATGCTAGCATATTTTTATCATCTGCTTATTATCTCTGTTAGACTCACCCCTTCTGCTTGGAATGTTGCTCTCATGCGGCAACGCTGCAGGTGATCGCTAGTGCTCGTGGAGGAATTGCTAGGTTTTGCTTCCTCTCTCGTTTGGGTCTGTGTCAGCTCTGATATGTAGCACCGGGGAGTCGTTAGTTATCGTTTTGAACTATTATTTTAGTTATTGGAAATTGTTTTAATTTATTTTGGAGATGTCTTTAATTGTTAATTCTGGAGATGTTTAAACTGGTTAATATTTCCGCTGCTTGGTGATTTCTTTTATATAAATTATTTTGGAGATTTTCCTTTTTTAAAAATGGTGAAAAAATGTAGCGCCCTTCGAGGTGACTCTGATAATTGTCTATTTAATTGTAATAGTAAAAGGGGGGTGTTACAGCAGATACGGTCGAAATCGAAAACAAATTTGTATTGATGATGATGGGTTGAAGATGAAGAATTGATTATGCGTTTTTTTGGTTGTATTGATGATAATGATTTCATTTCCAAATCAGTTTCGTTTGTATTGATGATGATTCCATTTTCATTTTTGTCAAAATAATAAGGAAATAAGCAATATATATTTTTTGTTGAATTAGTTTTAACTAAATCATGGTGTGGCTTAATGGTAAGGGGTTGAGTGTATAGCATTGATGTCATAGGTTAAGGGGTTGAGTGTATAGCATTGATGTCATAGGTTCAATCCTCGTAACCACCAAAATTTCAATTTTTTTAAGTAACACTATTGCTCCCCATTGCCAAGTGAGTGCCACGTGTCAACCATCTATTGGTTGCTGACGTGGCACATGTCAGTGCCACGCAGCCAAGATGACATAGGGTGATGACGTGGCGTGTCAGTGCCACGTGGCATAAAGGTCTAATAATATGGTAACACGTGGCAGTGACGTCAGTGCTGACGTCATCTCAGTTTGCCACATCAATTTTTTTAACAGAAAGTTAACGGCAGGGGGGTAACTGGATAATGTGACATTTTGCAAGGTGTTTTTTAATAATAAAAAGTTTGCATGGGGTAAATGGATAATTGCAATATTTGCAGGGGGTAACATATATTTAAGCCATACACCAATTTTTTTAGAAGGTGTAAAATAGCACCCCTACACCTTTTGTTTTGGATCATAAATCAATTATTGTTTTGTAAAAAGTTGATAAATTTGTGGGTATTCAAGTAATTTACAGCTTACACTTAATAAATTTTAATTTATTTTTCTTCTTTGGAGTTAATGCATGTTTCCTTTTTTCTTCACGATTTATGTTTCTCTCTTTTTTTTAACACCCTGGGCCCTTTTCTTTCTAGTAGGCTACTCCAGAACTGCACATCATAACCTTCTCTACCCCCCATGTAGAGTTTTTGCCTTCTGTGTGAATCGAACCATGTACTCTATGGCCCAGGCTGTTACACACAACCCCATATATATATATATGCTCACGCCCACACTAAGATGCTAAAGAAATCTCAAAAATACCATGTGCCCATATCACTAAAAGAGGTGATCCGATTAGGCATAACTGGGGGATATTATGAGGATAGCCGAATACATGAAAATAAATATGTCTGATATGCTCTGAAAATTTAAATAACAACTCACAAGGTCTTTAAGCTGAGGCCTTTCCATCAGAACGACAATGACTTGGGGGGCAACTGTTCTAGATAGAAAAATGGCACTAAACTCTAATAAATCAGTCCCATGATCCATAGAGATTGGACGACCAAATTTATCCACTCCATCATACAGCTCAAACGCCCTGCACGCAATGTATACTTCATCAAAAGCCACGTAGCACTATTCCATGCAATTGTGACATTGCTACTATCTTGAAGGTAGAGATCCATGCAATTGTCGATGGAATGAATTTAGTTTGGTCCAACAGTTATACATAGGTCTGTTATTTATGAATCAGACTATGAGACTACCCTATCGCTTATTGCTCGTGAGCTTGAGGATACCCACCCATATGCTTCCATTATTTCCCACAGCAAATCATTTTTTCTTAAGGCTTGGAATTTGAATTTTGTTCACATGCTTCGTGAGGGAAACTCATGTGCTCATTGTTGATTGGTTAGCAAAGTTTAAGCATTTAATTATATTCATTAGATTAAAAATAGAGAGCGCCTCAAAGTGGAACACTTGGGTTTTTTTTTTTTGAGAAATAAAAACATTTACTTATATTCATTAGATTAAAATTAACAATTTAGAATACTTTATTATTTATAAAGTCCCTTAAGGCCTTATTAATTTCATGTGATCGTTGTTTAAAACAAAACAATCCTATATATTTGATTTGTAATTAATGATTGCTGCTAAAAAAATGTTCTCACTTTATTTCGCAAGATACAATTGACCTTCCCCTAGTTCTTGTGTTATATAACACATGCATCTTTATATCGTAAAAGAAATCGAATTTTCTTACATTGCACATATTTCATTCCCCTATCTTATGTGGGAGTATATAGAAAGTGTTTGTATTGCTTAAACAAAATTTTAGAAAATTGAGTGGAACTTTTTCAATATATAAGGGTGGTGGTGTTATTTTAAAAATAGAGAACCATGTGAGGTAAATACAATTACCTCCATAAAATCAATTTGAAGAAGTATTAACTACAACATTTGGTAATAATTATTTGAAGATAGAATATAAAAATTGTACTATATTAGTCAAGACAGACGTGGGGGATATTTATGAAAAACAAAGGGGACGCGGATGAAAAAATGGAGGTGCTGATAGCGACAGCCAATAGCAGTTTTTTTTGTCAATCACCCAATTTAGGCCTACCTTTGGACTCTAAATGACAATTGCACCTCTTGCTGTGATCAATAAAGAGAATAATTTTGTTATAGTATACCAATTTCTTCATCTTTCAAAATTAGATTTACGAGTGTGTTTGAGGAGTGTGTTTGATTTAGAAGAAAAGTTGTGAAGAAAGAAATAGGTAAAAGAGTAAGGGACATCATTCAATCACATAATGACATCATTTTTTATTTTGATAAAAAAATGACATCATTTTTTATATTTATTATTTTAAAATAAATTTAAATTTTGAATCAGCTTGCCTATAGATAATCAGTACTCCACAAAACTCAAGGGTATTGTAAAATTCTCCTAAAAAGAATTATAAGCCGGCCAAGTAAATTATAAATAAATAAAAAATTCCTCGTCAAAAACACACTAAAATCTATCGATGCTCCATTTCTTCAACTTAGAGAGGATCGCTCAAAGCCTGGAGAGCTTGAGCTAATAACACAAGCACTCCTAGGCTCAGACTTCAAGATTGAGTAATTAAGAGTTGACAAAAAAGCAAGGCTAAATAGTCTTTTTGTCATTTATCTTTTTTTTCTCGTTTTGTTCCTTTATCTTTCATCTGTGTCAGCTTGGTCCTTTAGATGACTGCTTAGCTTTGGTTGCCGAACTCTCACAATATGCCATTTTCTGGTACGGCATTTTTGATTTGTACCTGTAAGACAAATTGCATGCAGAGCAAGTGAGGAGGAAGGAAGACCCGTGGTTTTTAAGCTGGACGAAAGTAATTACGTAACACTAGGTTTTAAGGATCGGTTTACATTTCACTTACATGAATTGCACATTTTCAATTTTTCAAAAGGTAGTATCCTTTTAATTCTCGAAGGGGAAACACTGGAGTGTTTAAAACAATAAAACTTCATATTTTTCGGTGGAGTGCATAACAATTGTTTAGTATTTCTTACTAAAGGGGTATATAAACAACTTCTCTAAAATAATGGAACCGGTTAAACAGGATGGATAGATATCAAAAAATCTAAAATAATGGAACCGGTTATTTTGGAACCGGTTCCAATATCAAAAAATCTAAAATAATGGAACCGGTTATTTTGGGATTCCTCCCAAAAATCATGGAACCATATATTATGGTATTCAAACCAAAAATCATGGAATTTATTTTACGGCTTCAAACTTTCGTTCTATCTCTCTATCGTATTTTCTGAAACGAATTCATCTCTCTCCTTCGTTTCATCCTTCTTGAAAATACGGCTTCACCACTGAAACGAGTTTCATCTCTCTCTCTCTCTCTCTCTCTCTCTCTCTCTCTCTCTCTCTCGTTCGGATTCCACCGCCACCACCGCAAGACCGAAACGCTTCAATCGCACGAAGAGGTTGTTGCCATCGTCGTTGCACAGAGAGGTTGTTGCCGTATAAATACCACATCGGGCATTCACTCTAAATAAATACCACATTTTATAATTAGGATGCATAAGCTTACCGTATAAAATGCATTCAGCTTTAGACTCTGTTTGATAAAACTCATTCGTTAATAGATAGAATTGACTAATGAACGACAAATTAAAAAATTTAGACGTGTTTGGTAAACACTAAACTTTAGCGCTTTAAAAAATTGACTAGTGTTTTCTCAAACTTTATAGTGTGCTTACCAGACCCAGAGTATACTTTCCGGTCTAATCTGATCTATCTATCCATCCTGTTTAAACTGCGCCATCCTCTGTTTCTCCCACCGCCGCCAGTTTCACAATTGCCTTCAAATCACTCTTCAATCTTCAATATTCCTTAATTTCTACTTCGTAAACAGCCACCGTCTGAAGATTAACCCATTAGGGTTTTTTTTTCATCTCCGAACCTAATAACGACACTCACAGCAAAACCAAATTCTTTCTTCCATGAATTCGACTTCTTTAGGTTCCTTCACACTCACATACCCACCACCATGCAAATTCAAAAACCCTCTTCTCACTAAACACCAATCCAATTTCCCATTTCCCCGCCTCACAAGTTCGAATCAATTTTCAATTTCTCTGTTACAAAAATCCAATTTTTCCACTTCGTTGCGAGTCACCGAGTCAAACATTGACACCCCAGTTACATTCCCTGAAGGGAATGAGAATGAATCTTTTGTTCCCGTTGAAGAAATCATTGAGAAAGATTGGTCAGTGCTTGATTATAGTGGACCCAATATTGACCGAATTATATCATATGGGAAAGTTGAAGAGAGTTCAAGGGTTTTGGTTTCAAGTGGGTCTGAAGAGTTTGTGGATTATTTGGTGGATTCTTGTAAATTTAAGTCTTTGCTTGTTGTTCATGATTCGCTTTTGATATTGGCTTTTATTATAGAGAAATATGATAATGTTAAGTGTTGGCAAGGTGAGGTTACTATTGTGCCAGATAAATGGGCTCCTTTTGATGTTGTTTTCCTTTATTTCTTGCCTGCTTTGCCCTTCAAACTTGAAGATGTTCTTGGATCTTTGGCGAAAAAATGTTCACCTGGTGAGTTTTTCTCTTCTTTGTTTTGAAACTCTGTCATTGGTTACCTCTTGTAATGGCAAATTGTTCATGATTGTTTACTGTCCATTTCAGCACCTTGTTCATAATTTCATTGAATATTTAATCATTTTCCCACTTTAAATAGTGCTAGTATAGTAGTATGTAGCAATTTCAGCTGGTCCCAGATGTTTTAGTGTATGTACTATTTATTTGTCATTTCGTCTAAACCGACAAAAAACAACAGTTTTCGATAAGATAAAGTTGGATTCTGCATTGCAACTTACTACAACTTTACAAGTGTTCTATCATAAATATAAACGTATTTTGACTGAGAATCTTGCTGGATATGAACTTCTATTTACTTCTTCATACATCAAGTCTCAATTTTTGCCTTTTATGAAGCTCTTTGTACTGTGTTTCTTGTAACTATTTCCCCCAAAGCTTTGACTAGTATTTTCTTCGGTTTGCTTTATAAGAGATGAATCACTTTTTAGGTTATGGTATGTTTAGGCTAAATACATTTATTTAATGAAACTTAAAAAGTGATTTGTTTCTTACAAAGTGGAACGGAGGGAGTACTATTTACTCTCGAGACAATCAATTGCTTTTTTGGAAAATCACTACCTCCATATCTATGTCTGTTATTGGCTTATTGCATACTGGCTCTTAATTTACTGGTAACTAAGTTTTTATGAGATGATAATTTTGAATGTGTAATTTATTTCACTAATTGTTGTGTGTAAAGTGAAAAAAAAATGCAAACTATATTTTTACTAGCTTAGCGTTCATGCTTCATTACTTTTTTTGAAACTTAGTTCAATGCTTTGAAGGTTCTTTTTAATTTTGTATTTGACATATAGGTGGAAGGGTGATTATCAGTCATCCCCAAGGAAGAGAAGTACTGGAACAGCAACGACAACAGTACCCAGAAGTTGTAGTTTCTGACCTTCCTGATAGAACATATTTACAAAGTGTAGCAGCTAGTTGTTCCTTTGATGTGGCTGAATTTGTGGATGAATCAGACTTTTACGTAGCTGTTTTAGTCTGCTCAAAGGCTTGAAATCTAGTGAACACATCCTTTATTGTATTTTTATATCGTTTTTTGATTTATTACTGTTGGTATGAATTTTTTTGATGAAAAACATTATAAGCGATTCAGTTTGATTTGTATCATTTGGATTCTCTGCTCGCCTCTTTCCTCTCCTTCACAAATTATTAGTGTGGGAGAGTAAAAAATAGAGATAGAGATAGAGATAGAGAGAGAAGGAAAATATTCAAATCTTCGTTTATCGTATGGGGTTTTGATATGATGTGACTGCAACCCATAAACTACATCTGCAAAACACATTTTTCTTTTGCACCGAAGTAATTTCATTTTGGCTTTCTACTTGGCAAGGCTTTCTCTTCTGGAGAACGAATATCAAGTGCAATACTTAAGCTAGGGTCATGTTTAGATAAATAGCTTAATTAACTGTTATGTGATAAGTCCTTATTATATAAGTATTTATGTATAAGCTATTTCTATAATAAATAAAAGATAGAATAAAGTTAACCGTTTTCATTAAAGATATAATTTTTCATCGTAAGTTATTTTGAAAAACTTATAAAATTAAGCCGACAACAATGTAGTCAGCCTTTTTCATAAGTTCTTATACTAGTAGTGCCCAAATTAGCCAGTCCAAACAAGTCTTATTCAATTCCATCATTTTCTATTCTATTGTCCAAACAAGTCATATTTAATTCCGTCATTTTCTATTCTATTTCGATCTTTATGAGATATTAAAACATAGACTTAATTACTCTGTAGGTTTTTAGACTTTTTGAGAATTTCTAAATTGGCTCTTAAACAAAAAGTTAGTAATCAAGTTCCTGAGCATCTAGATAATTTATAATTAGATTCTTGTAATTTAATTGGGTTTATGAGCTTTTGAATAATTTGTAATTAGGTCCCTTCAATATTTAAATAATTTGTAATTGAGTTCCTAATTGCAAGGAAGTAATTACAAATTATCTACAAGTTCAGAAACCTAATTCCAAATTATTTAAAAGTTCATAAACTCAACTAAAAATTACTCCCTCCAGTTTCACATGTAAGCAAAAAATATTGTTTTCTAACCTAAAGTTCTCTATTTAGTAGAATAGCTTTTTGCGCCTTAAATAGTATATCGTTCTAATATTACTTTGCCATGAACGGTGACCGGCCGGAATCACGCGAGGAGCAAGACCTCCTTGAACGGAGTACCAAAAAAGTTAAAGGAGGAGAGCACTCCTTTGCCAACGACTCGACTGTGCCCATTAGCTATGCTGATATCTATGAAGACACTGAGAAGGAGGCCCCGGTGAAGAGGTCCTACAAGGAGACGGTGATGGGAGCCTCTGATGATGTCCAAGAGGAACAAGTGCGAACTAATGAAGATAAGGGGGACAGTGTTGGTGAAAGTACTAGAGTTATTTGGGGAGACATGAACCTGCAAATCGTTGAGAAGAAGAATGGTGGATTTGACTGCCCGGAAATTGTTATCCCTCCACACGCAGAGGAACGTCTAGCCAAGCCTTGGAGACAAGGCCTAATAGTTAACTTGTTGGGACGTAGAATCGGTTTCAAAGCCTTGGAGAATCGCTTGAATCAGATGTGGGTACAGAAGGGTGTGATGACAATCATTGATCTTGGATGTGAATTTTTTCTCGTGTATTTTTCAAGCCCGGAGGATTACAATCGTGCTCTCACAAATGGTCCATGGTTGATCTACGATCACTATCTTATAATCAGGGAGTGGAGACCAAATTTCAGGCCGGAGAAAGAAGAGGTCGAGCGTGTTGCTGTTTGGGTGAGACTGCCGGAGCTTCCTATTGAATATTATGATCCGGATTTCCTCTTCTTCTTGGGAAATAGGATTGGCCGTACGGTTAAAGTGGACAAGACAACTCAGAATATGGCGAGGGGGAAATATGCAAGGTTATGTGTTGAGATAGATCTTAATAAGCCATTGTTGGCCTTCTTCGAAATCAAAGGTCATGTATACAAAATAGAATATGAAGGACTCCATCTCTTATGCATGGCATGTGGTAAGTTTGGCCATCACAAGGATCAGTGTGCTGATCGAGTTATTCCTCAAGTTAACGAGCTAACTACAACGGAGGCTAGACAAGGAGGGAAGTCAGGAAATACTTCTCAAATTGTGCCGGAGGATGGTCCTTGGACAATGGTACAAAAGCAACGTTTGCCTAGGAAGCCAAAAGAAAAAATTACGCCGGTGGCTGGCGGTGGTAGGATCCTACCAGCGAGCATTAATGGTAACGCGACTTTGGGGGGATCTCGTTTTGACGTCTTGAATACTGGTACCCGGAATATGGGAGAATTAAATGGTGATATGGCTGGTCAAAAGGAGATACAATCTGAGGTGTTTAATGCTAATAATGGTCAGATTCCAAAAGATACTGTTTTCACTTATTCTAACGTGAGCCGCAAGAACAGGCCCCACATGCGCTCCACAGAAGTCAACAACCAACAAAAGAATATGAGTGGACCCCAGCCAGTACATATTAAGGAAACACGTCCAGCGCTTCTTGTCCCAGCCAATAATAAGGCTGATGCACGTGCTCCCCAACCAGCAAACAACGATGGGACCCATGGTGACATCACTAGACCTTCAAGTAGCAACAGATTCGTTACCCAATCTAAGCATATGCAAGTGGACTTTCGTGACCAGCCCAATGATAATGAAAATGGGCTAGAATATTACCAGAATACAAGGCCACCAGACAGGAGTGCAATGAACACTAATTACACCCCCCCTTTTGCTGATGGAAATGACAAGTTGGGAATGATGGACTCTGAAGAATTCATGGATGCGCATGATCAAGGAGTTTCGTCAACCAGTGATGCAGAGATGGAGGTGGTCAATGAGACCCCCTCTACTTGAAATTTCTTGTTTGTGTGTGCTTATTCCTGATGAAATTTGTTTATGGATTTAAGCAAAAATTTTATCTGGAATTGTCGTGGCGCTGCCAGTCCGGATTTGTTTAGACATTGCAAGGAATATATTGATGTAAATAGACCTGAGATTTTCGTTATTATGGAGACTAGGAGTCACCCTATTAGATTAAAGAATACTTTTCACTCTTTGGGCTTTGATGGTTTCACTTTCGCCGTGAATAGGGGCTTTGCCGGGGGGTATTGTTGTTGGCTGGAAAACCAACCTGGTTGAGATGGTGGAGTTAGTTAATGACTTTCAATTCATTCATTTCAGGATATCTATGACGGTGGATGGTCGTGGTTTTTCACTCCAACTTATGCTAGTCCGGTTGATGAGCTGCGTCGTGGGATGTGGGAGTCTTTTTTGGGTATGAGTAGAGCTATGAATGGTCAATGGTTGATTGCTGGGGATTTGAATGATATTAGTGATGCCAGTGAGAAGAAAGGGGGTGATAGTGCTAATCTTCGGAAATATCAAATATTCAAAGAGAGAACTCAGAATTGTAATTTGATAGACATGGGTTCCGTTGGGCCTCGCTTTACTTGGAGGGGGCCTAGATGCGGTTTGATTGATAGAATGTATGTTCGCCTTGACAGAGCTTTGTGCAATGATAGATGGCGTGTTGCCTTTCCTAATGCTATTGTTAAGGTGCTTCCTCGTACTCAGTTCTCGGACCACCACCCTCTCCTTATTTGTTTGCATGGTAATGTCCAGGATCGTAGGGAGAGGCCATTTAGATTTGAGAGTGCTTGGCTTACTCACAACAGGTTCAAAGATGACATGACAGGTTGGTGGCGGGGGAGTGCAGAGCTTGATCAAAAGTTGGCCAATATTGAAGGTGAGCTCAAGACGTGGAAGCATGATATTTTCGGTTGTATGAGAACTAAAAAGCGATCCCTCCTTGCTCGTTTGGGGGGTATTCAAAAGCAATTCCATAATGGTTGTGTGAATCGTTTCCTTATTGATCTTGAGAAATCTCTCCAAGGAGAGTTGAATGACATTCTTTGCAAGGAAGAGCTCATGTGGTATCAACGGTCAAGGACTAGGTGGCTTCATGATGGTGATCGAAATACTCGTTATTATCAAGTCAAGGCTGCTAATAGAAAGAAAAAGAACAGAATTCATCTTCTTAGAGGCGAGAATGGATCGTGGCTGGAAGATGAGGAAGCTTCTAAATTACATGTTAACAGCTTCTTCCAAAACCTTTTTCTGGACAACGGTCATATCCCTGTTGATCATGTGTTGAGGTATGGTTACAAGCGGTTATCTGAAGAGGTGGCGCTTAGTATTGGGCGGTTAGTAGAGAATGATGAGATTGACAAAGCCATTTTTTCTATGAAGGCTTGGAAGGCTCCTGGCCCGGATGGTTTCCAAGCTGGCTTCTATCATGCTAATTGGCACCTTGTTGCTAATGATTGTTATAATTTTGCTAGGATGGTTTGGAACAATCCAGAGAAACTTCATCGAGTGAATGCTACTGATATTTGTCTTATTCCCAAAGTTGCTAAACCGGAGTTTGTTACTCAATTCCGTCCGATTTCCTTGTGCAACGTCTCCTATAAAGTGATAACCAAGGTGATTGTTAATAGGCTAAAGCCGTATATGCCTGACATTGTATCTCCTTTCCAAACTGGTTTCATTCCCACTCGTAGCATCCATGAGAATATAGTGGTGGCGCAGGAACTTATCCATAGCATGAAAAAGATCAAAGGGAAGAATGGTTTCTTTGTAATTAAGGTTGATCTTGCCAAAGCTTATGATAGAGAAAAGTGGAGTTTCATTCAGAAAGTGCTTGATGAGATTGGTTTGCCTTCCAACATCATTAACATCATCATGCAGGCCATCTCTAGTGTCAAGACTAATGTGATGTGGAATGGCACAAGATCAGAGTTTTTCAACCCTCAACGGGGAATCCGGCAAGGTGACCCCATCTCACCTTATTTGTTTGTTCTTTGTATGGACAGGTTAACTCACTTAATTGCTGAGCAAGTGGAGAATGGTACTTGGACACCTATCAGAGCTGGCAGAAGTGGACCAGAAATTTCTCATCTAATGTTTGCTGATGATCTTCTCCTTTTTGGCAAAGCTACGGAGGACAACATGGCGTGTATCTCTAATACTTTGAATACCTTTTGCGATATGTCAGGTCAAATGGTTAGCTTGGAGAAAACCTCCATTTTCTTCTCCAAGAATGTTTCCAACTCTTTGAGGAGCAGATTAGCGCATCTTTCGGGTTTCAAGGTTAGTGTGTCTATGGGAAAATACTTGGGTGTGCCTTTGTTGGGGAAATGTCCAAGGAAAGCTGATTTTAACTATCTCATTGACAAAGTCCGAGACAAGCTCTCCGGGTGGAAAAGTAAGCATTTGTCTTTTGCGGGGAGGGTCACCCTCTCCAAGTCAGTAATTCAGGCTATTCCAATTTACACTATGATGACTACTCCTATTCCAAAGAATTGTTTGAATGATATTCAGCGGCTCCAGCGGTCTTTTGTGTGGGGGGATACAGATGAGTCCCGGAAGTTACATCTTATTAATTGGAATACTCTTATCTTACCCAAGCATCTCGGTGGCCTTGGCATTAGAAATCTTTCTACTATGAACAAAGCTTGTCTTATGAAGCTTGCGCGGGGTCTCAAAACTGATCCTAGCAGGCTGTGTTTTAAAGTTCTTAATGGCAAATATGGGCGTGGCACTTTGGAGGCAGGCATTATCCATGTTAAGACCCTCGACTCTCCTCTTTGGAAAGCGATCAATGGTTGTTGGAAGGAGATACATACCACTGAGGCGTGGTCCCTTGGGAATGGCGATAACATTAGTTTTTGGAATGACAAGTGGATTAATGGTTCTGTTAGATTGAAAGATTTGGCTTCTGACATTCCTAGTCATGCTGCTGATTGGAAAGTTAGCGATGTGGTTGATTCAAATGGGGCGTGGGCCGTAAGCCAATTCAATATTCTCTTGCAGGCCAACACAATTGCTCAGATCTTAGCTCATCCAGCCCCCCTCCCTCATGATGGTCCAGACTTGCTTTATTGGCCAGGTGAGGGCGCGGGAATTTTTTCTGTTTCTCTTGCTTACAAGCAGCTCCGTAATGATGATATCTCTTTAGCCGATGAGAACTGGCTGAAGGTGTGGAAGCTTCAGGTGCCGGAACGTATTCGTGTCTTTGTGTGGCAAATCCTTCATGGCAAATTAGCGACCAAGGAGTATTGTGGTAAGTGGGGTAATGGAGATGTTAATTGTTATAAGTGTTATAATATTCCGGAATCTAGAATGCATGTTCTTCGTGATTGTTATTTTGCTAAGCAGTTATGGGATCACTTAATTCCTCGCCACTTGCGGCTGAGTTTCTATGGTTGTGATGAGGATGAGTGGATTCATCTTAATATAATGAATTCTAATAATAATGACACTTCCTTGGAGTGGTGCAATGTGTGGGCAACAGGATGTTATAATCTCTGGTTTTGGAGAAATAAGCAGGTGTGTGATGATGATTTCGCTAGGCCTCCGTTTTTGTCCCGTTATGTCCTGGCTGCCGTTCATGAATACGAGAAAGGGAAGGTTTTGCGTGGTTCCATTTTGGATCGCAGTCGTCACCAGATTGATGTCAGTTGGAAACCTTCCGGTAGTGGATGGATAACCATTAATACTGATGGAGCAGTTAAGTCTTCCCTCACTCTCGCTGGATGTGGGGGAACTATTCGTGATCCTCAAGGGCGCTGGCTCGGTGGTTTTGCCAAACGCCTTTATGTCTCTACAGCTTATTTGGCAGAACTTTGGGGTGCTTTAGAGGGTCTCAAGCTGGCGGCAACAAAAGGCTTTGCACAAATTGAACTTCAGTTGGATTCTTGTGTGGTTGTGAAGCTTCTAAAAGGGGATCGCTCAGGTAGTGTTTCTGGCCATCAGTTGGTGAGACGCATCAAGCAATTGTTGGCTACTTTCTCAAATGTGCAGATTACTCATGTCTACCGTGAAGCAAATAAGGTCGCCGATGAGCTTGCTAATATGGGGTGTACCTTTGATGATGGTTTTGTTACATTTGATTCTCCCCCTCCCAATGTTCGTTTATTAGTAGATGCTGATGTAGTTGGAATTCCTACTCCTAGATTGATCCTCGTGTAATCCGTTTTGGGCTTTTAGCCCCGTTTAATCTCAAAAAAAAAAATATATATATGTTTAGTGGTTTAGAATATAAGCAAATGTTAACTACATCTATCATATTTAATACTACTATTATTTTTAAATTGTCTTTCAATCAATCTAGATTTCATTTTCCAAGAACAATTTTATTTTCTTGGAACAAGCCCCTATGAAGGGAAATTTGGAGAAATGCAATTACAATTTTGATTATTTGAAGAAAATTAAATGAGGCTAACTACTTTTGTTAGGAACAAAATATGAAGTACCTTTTTTTTCATATATGAAACTGAGGAGAGTATATAAAAGTTTTAACAAGTAGGGATTCGATCACAAAAACGTTGACAAGTTTATGGACCTTGTTACAACTTTTTTAATTGGAAGACTTATTTAAGAATTATAGAGCCATTAAACTAACTAAAGCTACACTTATGCTCTTTGATACATCATATTCCAAAACAATAATCTCAAGTAGGTAGCTTAGTTAACGAGCCCAGAGATACTGAATGAGTATAAGAAAGAGGCTCAGGTTCAAACTCTGGAAACTAATATTTTCCCCACCCTTGTAACAATTAATCACAAACATTGCCTATAAAAAAATATTCAAAACAATAAGAACTGATAAAAATCACTTTTGACATGAACGTCTCCAAATAAAAATCACACTACATTAAACATATGAAGGATTTATACTCCTATAAAAAATTTAATATTAGCACTTTACAACTTTAAATTAGGATGTGGTGTTACATTAATTCTCGTTGTGTGTGTGGTTCATAGTTAAAACCATACAGTTTATTGTCTCTATCATATGGGATTTTAGTCAAAATACGAGTCTTTGATTTTTGTAATTGTGTAGGGAAAAATTGTTTTGTCCCCCAAAATTTTACTGGAAGATAAAAAAGAAAAATTATCAAATCAAAAATTTCAAACGAAATTCTACATCAATATTGCTTTTCGAATTCCGAATAAAATCATCTAGAATCACTTTCCTTTAAACTCAATTTCAATTAAACTATATAATTCAAAAAAAGTCTAACTCAAACCGAAGTTGTTAGGTTAGACAATTTCTGTGGTTACCCGAGTTCGAAAAAAAGATCTCCACTTTGCACGAGTTTACAAATGGTACTTGTCATCTCCGGAAAAAAAAAAACTCACTCAAACATTCAGATAAGTTGTGTTTTTGTAAACTCTCCGAGCCAAAATCATGGTAGATTTCTCTCTATGGAAAAACCTAGCTTTCAATAGCTTTAGAAAAAAGTGAAGACTGTCTTGAAGTTGGTGATTTTTGCATTTGCGGTCAAAAAAATCTGCACCGAACTGATATTACTGATAATCTATTGCTTCTTTTTTTGTGAGAATCTATTGCTTTGGTTTCAACATAACAAAATAAATCAAAGTATACAAATGCTTCAACTGAAATTTTGGCGTGATTATATCCTTTGACCCGATATAAAAAAAATAAAACAAAAATCCTTCAAAATACCAACACTCAATCTCTCTTATAACAAAGCAAACAAATAGACACAATGGGCAACAATTAACTAATCAAGCTATGGGCTAAAATTAAAAGTTGCTAAGGGAAGCTTATTGTTTACGGAATTACAAGGTATTCAAACCTCCGTACCATATATGAAGATAGGGACTGGATTCCACAACAGCCACCTTATACTTCTCACTTTAGCATTTTAGAAAATCGAAAACCTCAAGTTATTACTTGCTGCAAACAAATTGTATTCCTCCATGGTGGTGGTCTCCTTATTGCAATTATGGACCTTTTCGGCGTGATCTGCCGCACTTCTCAAGCTAAGATCAACAGCATCGCCATTTGAAGATGCAAGGGTCGATTTACAACTTGTTGAAAGAGCAACAGGCCCACCAAAATGAAACAAGGAAAAGTCACTGTTATTCTCTTGTAATTTGGCAGAATGATCATGCTTAACTTCTCCATTAACCCCCAATGTTTTGGAAATAGTTCCAGGTGGAACAGCTCTTTCTGCGATAGATCCATTAAGATGCGATTGCGAGAAAGCTGGCTTGGAAACTCGAGTCCATTCCTCTGCATTTAAGACACTGGCTCTGGTAACAGGCTGATAAACTGGAATGGCAGGGTTAAACAAGGGCGTTGGTTGCTGTAAGGAACCATACTGCAAGCAAAATCTGGGGTCCTCATTTAAGCCATATCCAAGAGGACCAGCATATAAATAGTGATTTGGGTGTGGAAAGGGTACCAAACCATTTGTGGAAGCTGCTGGCCATGAAACTGGATTTTGATGGAAATAACCCATTGGTGAAGGAGCATGGAACACTGGAAATTGAATATTTTGGTTTGACACTGGAAGCAGGTTTTGAGGTTGGGAACACACATTAGTGGTGGAAAAACCACCATCAAAATTTTGGGCAATTTCCACAAGATTCCCCGATGCATCACTTCTTGTACCATCCAAGGATGGACCAATCAGTGCACGTGAATTTCTTGCCAAACCATCACCATTTATATTCTGGCTATTCTCCAAGGCAACCTCATGACAATCAGACAAAACATTTTCCACACAAGCCGAAATATTTCTAACGTCAGATTGTTGGCTAACATCTGAATCTGATGTGGTTGAGGATTCTGGATTTTCATGGTTTGATGAGGTTGTATTATTATCACCGTCACTTAGACATGATGAGCAGTTGTCCGAACTAAAAGTGCTACTTTGGGTGGGATCAGAAGAATTGTTCAAAGCAGGGACTCCAGTTGGGAATATTCCAGGATCCTCAGAAGCAATTTCGGTAGAGCTACAAGAACCTTCAGCCTCAACATGAAAATCATTTTGATAGCCTTCATCCATTCCACTTAATTGCTTTGAATTATGAACCCTATACTCATTTTCACCTGAATCCACACTCTCCCCAATAGATGACTTGATCAGGATCAGATCAGACTGAGCTTCTTGAACTTCAGTGGACTGCAGAATAACATCAGAATCTGAACTACTGTGGTGATATTTTTTAGATTCAATGGGCTCCCAAACTTTCTTTGGTTGAAACAAATCCCAGCTGGGACAGTTCCCCAACATGATTTTGCTTTTGGGTCTTCCATTACTCTCATGACTATAGTCTACTTGATTATACTTGCTACCACGATAAAACTGCTTAGACGTATCTGCTGCAGATTCGGACTGTCTGGCAGGCTTTGTCTCCCGACTGACTCTCGTCACAGGAGAATGAGACTCAACCCTTATCTTATATTCATTATTCAGACTACAACTGCAAGAATGAATATCACATCTGTCATTCATCCGGCTCTTGGAACTGTGTAACTTCTCACTATACTTCGGACTGACATTTCGACCATTGGGTTTTGCGGGAACATTTATTCTTGATTGCCTATTTGATCCATTAATTACCCTGGATGATGTCACAAAACTTTCTCCATAATGTCTTGGCTCTGATCGGCCCGCGGTCGCACCATTTTCTGAAACATCGGCACATTGGCTTTTGTCAGACCACTTCATAGGCATATCCGGTTGAAATTCTTCACTGCATCTCTGTTTTCGATGAGAAAGCATCGAGTGCTCAACTGTAAACTGATCTGTCCTGTCTTTTGCATCAGAATTTTCTTCATCACAATCATCATAAGAGTGGTGTTGTGTTCTCAAGGTATCATTCTCTAGTGAGAATTCCTGGACATAGTGGGAATCATCCCCCAGTAGATTAACTTCATCTGTTTCAACAACTGAATCACTGCAGCTACTGGGAATATTATGCTCCATATCAGCATCTGCAGACAATTCTTCTTTTGAGATTTCAGAAGAATCCGGAATATCATTTGATTCATAACATCTTTTCTCTATGTCTTTTTCCTTCCCTTTTAATCTTTCCTTCTTCCGAAGTTTTTTCTCCTTTTCCTTTGCCCTTCTCCTCTCCTTCCGTTCTTCTTCCTCACGTTTTTCCTTTTCTTCTTCTTCAAGAAGTTTCGTCTGTAGACAAAAGCATACAATTAGAATTCAGGACGTGCAATTCCAAATAGAAACATGTGTTGCTTGTATAAATCCCCAAAAAATAATTCAAAAAATCATAATAACTAAGACCTGCTTTTCTAATGTAATGATTTCTTTGAATGCTACATGCACTCGTTCCTCGAGCAGTTTTAGTGCAAGACAAACAAATATGCTATGTGCATTTTGGCGAGCTGTTCCTTCTCTGAAAGCCTTTTCAACCTGAAAGGATAACACCGTCAGTAGCTGAACAAAATAGATAGCCACAGGAAAATAACATTAATGCTAAACATACCTGCTCTTTAAAAATAACAGTGGCAGCATCTAGCAGAAATTCTCGAGCAAGTTCAGGGCTTTTTGCATGCTTTTGGGGACGAGAGCATTCTCCATCAAGCTCATTTCCATCCTTGTCAATTGAATCATCATCCTAAAATCATACATTATATTATAACACAAATCTTAGTCTGACAAACCCCTCGTGTATGATTATCCAATATCAGATGAATTATGTATAGCAAGGAAGTTTATTTCCTTACTGGAACTTGCATTACCTCTTCCTCCTCGGCCTCTTCAGCATGCTCAAAGAATCTTCTGATACTTTCCCCTTTTGTTATTGTGACGTAACCATCTCCTACAATTAATCGGCAATGTACACACTGCTGACCCTTCAATGAGTGAGCTTTAACACAAAATTCAGTACAGCGCCCATCTAATCTCCAAGCTCGGAGAGTGATGAAACATGCACTCAAACCACCAAGATTCAGGCCCTTAGCATTAACACGTACTTTCAATCCAGCATTTTGAAATTCCAAAATGTCAGATTTTCCTTCACTTGTCCCCACAGCCCACTCAAAGTGATGGTAGGTTCCCAAAGTATCCATAAACGTCTGTTCCCAATCAGCATGAATTGAGTCATCAGATACCTGATAAAACCAAATGGATAAATGTTGTGTTAGGTAGAATTTCTACTCCAGTTGTCAATGGGAGCTTGATAAAATAATCTTTGCATAGGATTGAATTGATACTAAGTAGATTCATCTACTGAAATGTCAATCAAAACTAACTTTACAGGATAGAAATATGAAAGTCACACCTCATATTGAAAGCATGAGTCAGCAACACAAAACCAGCTGCTGCAACGAGGTTCTCTGCGCATGCGCTTCAGTTCTTTTAGTTCTTTGAATTCTCGAATAACATTTCTTCTACAATCTCTGCAAAATCTCTTGCTATCAAACCTGGTAGATAAATAGTAACTTATTAGGAAAGACAAAAGCATATAATATTCTTGAAAAACATTCGATGATGCATATGTATGTGCATACAGGGAAAGATAGATTCCAACAGATATAATAATACTGCCTTGAAACAAAGTTCATATCAAGTTTCAATTTCAAATGATGACAAAATAAATTAGTTCATGCTCAGTATAAAGGAGTAGGTGCCAGGTACTGCCCTTTCGTAATTGAAAAAGCAATAGAACAAAATATTGGAAAAGAGTTGCTAGAGAATACAAATAAATTAATTTCTCTAGTCTAATGGTATGAAGACCTGCTCTATGCTAGAAAGAAGTAGTTTCTCTGACTAAGTACAATAAGCCAGCACCAGAGACAATCTGTTGAAAATATATATAAGTGGTAAAGAACATACAGCTAACAGCTTCATTTAATTTCATTGTGGTTCTTAACATAAGTTCCACTTAAGAATCTAATTATACTTTCTCCGGTGTTACCTTTCAACAGCAAATAATACCAATATACATAATTAAAATAGTATGGAATAATATAAATATACATAAATCAGATAGTACGTAATAAGTAAAAAATAATATGGCTGGACAAGAAAATTTTGTCAAACTATTTTGGGGTTAAACGTCATACATTTCAGCTCATCGACCTAGTATGAGAAGAGTTTACCCTATCGACCTAGTATGAGAAGAGTTTACCCTATGTAACTCACAAATTATGGTGTAATTATTTATACCAGAATTCTGTGAATTGATAATAGTTTGACAAAATTTTCTAATTTATAGTCCATCCATATTATTTACTTATTACGTACTATTTGATTTATGACGATTTCTATTATTATGTGCTATTTGATTTATGTATATTTGTATTATTTGGCATATATTAAGTGTATTTTCTTCTTAGAAATGAGATAATCACGTCCTCACAAACAAATAAGATTACCAATTGCATCTCAATTCTGAGAATAGCTTGTGTGCTAATTTATCTTCTCAAAAATTGCATGACAATAACTCTTTTATAGCATAACCCTTGTGTGTATGTATTTGTCCATGTTTACATTCAACAAACTCCCCCATGAACCTATGTCTCCAACAAAACCGTCTTTTCTTATCTAAATTACTCATGTATCATCCAGTCCACATGTTCCTAGTATCCATTATGTCATAAACTAAGGTGGTCCTATAACAGTCTAAATCATTCTACTTCTACTTTTCCAGATTTTGACATCATACTCAAAGTTCTAGGATGAACAGAAACTATTTTGGGTAATCATTTCTTACCATGCATTGTATAACCCATCTCAAGTAAGAATGAGGACAAAACCTTCATTATCATGTGGTTTCCAGCAAGAATGTGATCCAATAGACCCAGCCCTGGGTCAGTGAGCTCCCGGGCCAAATGAAGCAATACAGAAACTATGAGTATATTTGTAGTCATGCTGCCAGCCTCCTAAACTCAGGGTGGGGTAGAAGCTACTAGTTGTAGCTTATGTGCTGAACGCACAGTAGACCTAACTTTACGTGAGAACAAACAGTCTATACGTATATTCAACAAAAAACTGAAGACACATCACATCACTGATGGGCGTATAATAAGCATCTCCCGCCTACAGTCTATCCCATTCCCAGGTATTGTTCTATATTTTTAACTTAAAATCCACAAATCACTAAATATGACCTATACTTCTGACAGAGTTATGTAAACAGAGTCATAATATAATGTAAGGAATATGCAAATATACACCTGTACATAAGCCTCTCAATAAAATCTTCTTCCTTCATCCTTAGCAGAGAAAGCCGAGTCTCGTCTCCCAGTGCAGACCAAAAATCTACCAGTGTATCACATGGAAGTCTGGCAGTGTGCAAGGCACACGTTTCTCTTGTTCCGTGTCCTCTACCATAACTCACTATTCCTTGGCTAATCCAACCACGGTGTTCCCCACCACAGGCATCGGGATAAAGCAGTTCTCTTTCCCGCTCCCTTGCACGGGCCCCATCAAAGACCTAACAAGAGCAGAGGTTTAGCCACCAAAGAGAGAAACGACTTGCATGAGGATCCAATATAAATGTGTTTCACTTACAATTTGCAGTCCTTTTAGAGACTTTGAAAACAAGTAGCAGTTCATAAGTGTTAGTAAACCATCACGCGTTGTGGTCAGACCTCCCCAAGGATGGATGGATGGATCTTGAATTTCATCTTTGCATCCTTTGACAACACTTGATCCACCATTATGTTGTTTTTTAAAACCTCCAGGTGTGTTGCAAGGAAAGTGAGCACCTACCCCTTCCTGCTGCGAAGACTTTCCATACATAACAATCTGCAGAAATCCTTCAAGAAGCAAACCATTGCACCTGGAGCAGTACAAATTTTTACGAGCTTGCTCAAAAAGGGATTGCTTGTCTATCCTCAAGAGTTCTTGCCGAGCTTGCTGTGACAATTCACTCCAGAACTGTATCAAAATCAAAATGTCATAAAACACCAAAAAGATACAAGGTAAGCAGGTCAGATGTTGCAATTTTACCCAGAGAGCAACCTAATATATGCAACACGGCCTAGGTCACTGTGACTCAACATCAATTCCAATGGATGATTTTCCCTTTTTCGCCCCATATGGTGCAGCAAATTTGATAGTTACTAACAATCATTGATTAGAGAAGAAGGACGGATATGACAAGGACACAAATACAATACAAAATAGATAAGGGAATAAGGCAAGTTTTTAAAAATATAAGATGAGATAACAAGTTACAAGGATATAAATAACATCTGGTATCCTATTCATATTGGTATAAAACTAATGAATAAAAGTGAAGAAATGTAGGATTCAACCAAGGTGTATCATCGCGTCGGACACAAACAAGTGTCCAACACTGATTCACCGCAGCCATTTTGAAGTTTGTGTATTTCACTGTTGATAAATCATTAACTCAGTTATAAAGTATCATTAATGCCAACCTTGTGAGGTGGTAATGATTGCAAAACTGGTAGAAAACCAAAGCAACTAGAAACATTAGAATAGATATTTAAACATCGGGGTTTTTAATTCCATAGCCTTTACCAGACACTACTATGAAGATTACACTGAATGGCATTCATCAAACATAAAAATATTTAATTATAAACAGAAATATATACATTGCCTCCAAGAATGATACATCCAATTCCCGCAGAAGAAATCCAAGAAAATTTCAACTAAACGATCCAATACACAAAAGCAAACAAATCATCACAATTAACACAATAACCAATACGAAACAGTGATCCAGCAGCAATCTTAAACCAAAAAACAAAAAAACTAAACGAAAAGAATCGAATACCTTCTGGAGCTGATTGTAGCTAACGTCGTCAGAATTCTTAGACCAAAATCCATTGGCAGAAAGTGAATTAGAATTGGTTGATGAACCATTAGTGAATTGTTCAATCCTCTGCGGTATTCCTGGCATTTTCATACTAAGCAATATTCATTCACCGATGCTCCCACCGTTCATATCAAAATCAAAATTATAACGAACTCTGCGAAATTTATATCAATCGAATAAGAAACTAAATCAGCATAAATTAATAAATTGAAACGAACAACAAGAGGTAGATCGAAAATGATGATTGAAACTGACGGGAGGATTGGCAGATAGGTTGACGCGGCGGCGATCGAAGATGTATCGAAGAGGTTCGAGAATAATCGTCGTCTGTGTGTGTGTGTGTGTGTGTGTGAGAGAGAGAGAGAAGGGGAAAAAGAGGTAAGGGTTTTTGGTCGATGAGGATGAAAACGGAGACGATGAGATTTGGAGGTGTGTGCGACTGCGTGGGTGGGTGCGTGCGTGTGTGAATGAATATATTTGTGGAGAAAATGAGGGAGAGAAGGATTTGGTATTTTTTGATGTATTGTTAATGGAAATTGAAATTGAAATTGAAAAATGCCAATGGTTGCTCGATTTATCAGGTTAAAACTTATAAGGAACAACAAAGCCCATTCTTATTGTTACTTTTATCAATAAGGAGTTAGCACCCTAATCCCTAGAAATTGAAAATAAAATAGCATTAGGATAACTTAGTTTTTTTTAAAGGATAATTTAGTTAATCAAATCATTAAATTTAATAATTTTCTACGGTAAAAAAAGTAATGATTTTCTCAGAATAAGTATTAAAAAATCGATGGTGAAAATAAAATAATAGCAATGTTCGACGATGTAACCAAAAAGAATGTAACGTAACCCAAAAAGGCAATGTTCAATGATAAGATTAATGATATTGATGACAGTTTCTTTGTTGGTGTGTGTTACGCATTGGTAAGAGACGCACCGACATTTAGGTCAATGAGTATTCTAGCAAAGTAATGGTATACCGTATAAGCAAAGATTTTATGTGTACCTGTCATTCTTGTGGCATACTCTTATTTATAAGATCGTATTAGGTTTATGTCATGTGTATTTCACCCATTGTGTATTTCTCTAGTGGGTTGTTAGGGTTGTGAATCCTATTAGGGAAAATATCTATATTTGTGAGGGGAAGGATCCAAATCCCGTTGGCATTGGGTGTAACATCCCAAATTTTGTAACCCTAATTTGTTGTAATATTTTATCTGGTAAACCTTAATCTGACAATTTACCCTAATTCAACTTAGAAAACTCTAATCCCCACGCTTGATCTTAGGGTTATTTGATCTAGAGAGGAACTAGGGTTTTGAACCAAGAGCATAATAGGAAGAAAATTTTTGAGGATTAGCCCGCCATTGCGTGTAGATCCCACGCCAAAAGACAATCCCACATGGCTCTTAGCACGTGGCACATTATGATTGGATCAAGATCTGTAGAAAAAAAATGGAGCAAATAAGGGTTACATAGGGCCTGCCCTGATGCCCACGCCATTGCGTGGATATTAAAATTCAATTTTATAAAAGCATATCCTAGTCATTAGACAAAGTGAACCTTGGTAAACCATTTAGTTAGAGAATAAGAAAAACCTAGAGAAGGGTCATAAACTCCTTTCTTGAGAACTCTAAGATTTTAGAAGGTGATTCCTTGCGAGCTCTCACACCTAGTCGCACAGGCACATTTAGGGACGCATGTGCATTTTAGGGCTAATCTCCTACCAACCTTTTCACCACGGCAAGTCCATGTGTAGATTGACTTAATACACCTATTTAGAGCTATTTTTCATATTGTTTACATATTATAACCCTAAGCCTGATTTAGGTGTTCTTTTAGTCCAAGCGCTATTGGTAGGGCTTAGTTTGAGCTAGTATTCCGCCAAAACTTGTCGAGATCATTTCTAAGGTTTTGTCAAGCCATGAAAACCCTTGGAACTCTCTTCTGGTAGGTTAAGGATGAATTTTTTGGACCTTAATTGTTGCTTTTTCTCCTTGTTTCACTGCTTGACTTGTTTTAGGGTTTTTGTTCCCATCGGGACTATGTTAGGGTTGAGAAACCTCTCATAGTGACCAAGGTAACTTCATTTTCAACTCTAAAGCCTCTGGACATGGGCTAAGTTGTGGATATCACGTTCCATTTTAGTTTCATTTGTTTGTAAATTGATACTAAGTTGTAAAAGTCGGGGACTTAAATTGATATTAAGTTGTAAAAGCTAGGGACCAAATGTGACAATGAGAATTTGAGGACTAAACCGATTAACGTTTGAAAATGTCATAACTAATTAGGAATATTGTTAATGTTAGAGACTAAACTAAACTTTTCTGAAATTTGAGGGATCAAATTGACTATTAACTCTTTTGTTACAACTAAGAGAGCCTAAATTTTACTTATATTTTGTTACGGAGGAAATATATTTTATGCTTTCGCTACTTTTTATAACACCCGTGTATATATATATGTGTGTGTGTGTGTGTGTGCGCGCCCCCATGTGATGTATATTATGCTTATTTTAATTCCGTTGTGCGACATACTCAATTAAAGTCCAAATTTTTCCTTGATTTCTAATAAGTGCGCTAAAATAGTTAACATTTTTTTTTAAAAATGAAACATCTAGTGCATCTCATTCATAATTACTGACCATACAATTAGTAATGTCAGAGTAAAATTGAGAACTAGCTATAAACAAGGCCACCCACTACAAGGATGTGAGCAGTCTTATTAGCATTCCTCCTAGCAAACTCAACATGCGAGTTATAATTGAAACTAGAGAAATTAAGTTGACAAACCCAAATTACAGATCCAAATTCGATATTCGGGCTCACCAAAGAATGAAAAGCATCAACAACGGTTTTGGCATCTAGCTCAAAAATTACATCATAATGACCTAGGGACCTAACCCAAGATAGCATAATAATGGTTAAATAATAAATAATTCTTTAATGAGGCTGAATGGTGTCTCAATAGACACGTAGTTGGGCTAAAAATATGATTATTTTTTTGTCTCAACTGTCTTAATCTACTTAGATGAAATGAGTCCGCTTCTATTCTAAGACATTCTTAAATCATAAGAGAAACTCATGGTGTTGTCATGTTTTGTAATACTATTTTCTAAAATACTTGTACAATTATTATATATCTGTTAAGGAAATATACAATATCAGTACACAATACTTAAATTCATACAAAAACAAGTTCGTGGTCAACATACTACTAGTGGCATGAAGGATATTTTCACCTAAGACAAGGGCTTTGAATTGTTTTTTTTGTTCAAGGTCTCCATCATGAATTATGCGTACAGATATATACTTCCTATTGTATAGGTGAACAAGCAATCTAATTCAACTTTTGCACAAAATTCTTATGACTCCTGTTAATTTGATATGACATCACAATATCAAGCATGAGAGTCTGGACCAGCTGGTTTTGCATTGAGAAGTGGCTGAAGCGCTTTGACAACAATAGTCATGTTTGGTCGGAAATCAGCTTCATACTGAACACAAAGTGCTGCAACAGCTGCTAACTATATATACACAGCAAATGATTAGTTAAAATCTCAAAAGTATCTTGGAGATATACTATTTTAGCTTAACATATTAAGTGAAAGAATGAAGGAGCAAACCTTAGCAATTGCCTTTGGTGGATAGTCATTGTTTAGTTTAGGATCCACACATTGTTTCACTTTATCTTCACTCAACCTTGGAGTTGCCTGAAATAGCTCAAAAAAATAAACATTGGCAGAAGAGTAGCTATACCAATATTTTAAGAACCGAACCGGGGTCAGTCGGCTCAATCGGTTGAACTGGAAGCAAGTCGTCTCAACAGGTTGAATCGGGAGCCAGTCATGTCTACAGGTCGATTATTCTGGCAGTTTGACCTCTGGCTCGTGTGGTTTAAATCAATTGAACAATGACTCGGAGGTCTTGCCAGTTAAATCTCCGGCTCAGTTCTTAAAACATTGGACTAAACAATTGGAAAATAAACCGGTTAAGGTCATTAAGCTCAAGAAGATTATTCGAATTGGGGATAAACATACCCAAGTCACAAGACTTTGTTGCCCTTTAGGCATTGTATGATCTACTGGCTTTCTTCCAGTCAAAAGTTCTAAAAGCACAACGCCAAAACTATAAACATCACTTTTTTGGGTTATCTGCCCTGTCATGGCATACCTGAAGATGAAAGAAATCATGTTAATGGACAAATTATAGCTGCAAGTTATGTATTAACTCAATTCTTTTTTATTCAACCAAGCACAATTCAGCATAACATGATCTTACTCTGGAGCATGATAGCCAAATGTTCCCAAGACTCTTGTTGAATGTAGCCTAGCTGCTGTATCAGAAGACTGATTTGTCAAGCTAAAATCAGCAATCTTGGCCTCATAGTCATTAAACAACAAGACATTGCTGGATCTAACATCGCGGTGAACTATTGAAGGCTGAACCTTTTCGTGAAGAAACTCGAGTCCTTTTGCTGCACCAAACGCGATTTTCGCTCTTTGATTCCAGTTTAAAACTGGACCAGGTTCAGCCCCTTGTACACCTTTCCTTCCTGCAATAGCAAAAGCCTTAGTTTTAGTCAAAGAACAAGAACTGTAACCTAATAACATATAGTTGTTATATTATATGGTTATAGGCCTACCATGTAATACATCATGCAAAGAACCCAAACTTGCATGTTCATAAACCAAAATTCTGTTGTCTGCTTCTAGACAATATCCAATCAACTCCACAAAATTACCATGCTTCAGTCTTGAAACAACTGATAACTGCAATATCCACAATGAATAATGATGAGCATGGTTGTCAATATCGCATGATCTCATGTGTTTGGCTTCCATTGGTGAGTATGACAACACCAAGAGCCAAAACACTACTTCAATAGAATAAAGGTTTTAAGTCATGGTCGCGTTGTGATTCGTGATATTGCAGAAAGTCACAGTCAAATGCAACTGATGCGGCCTGAATCGTGATCATATCACATTTACAGCAACATCAAAAACCATGATGTCTCAGCTCAAAACACGGCCACAAACACAAACTCTTTTTTAACAATCTCAGAGTAAAAAATTTACCTGAGCGGCAAAATCGGAGTCGGGTTCTGGGGAAGAACTGGTATCAAGTTTCTTGATTGCAGCCTCAGTACCATTACTTAATTTTGCAAAGTAAACACGTCCATAGGAACCTTCACCAATGAAAGCCTTTGAACCAAAATTTCCTGTTAGCCTATTTAACTCATCCAATGATATAGAAGGTATCTCAATTGGTAATACTTTCTGTGGACCACCACTTTTGGTAATATTTCCCCTTGGCTCTCCTCTATCATTGCCTATAAATTCATATAGAAGGTTACAACAAATTATCACTTACAATTACAATGACATAATGCAATTACATACATACATACATACATACATACATACATACATACATACATACATGTGTGTGTGTGTGTGTGTGTGTGTGGAAATGATTAATAGATAATTACCTCCACCTCCACCATATGGGTTACCCCCTCTAGCTGGTGCAGTGTATTGGTTTGCAGGTGGGCCGCTGCTTTCCTCCTCTGCACCTCCGCAGCACAACATAGTTCAACTATTCCTAGCTGCACTCTCAATAAGCCATTCACAACACTGAATGAATGAATCACCTGAAAGTTGTTCAACCCTCAAAAAATTTCCACCACATATAGCTTATTCACACAACACAAGTGTTAATGTAGATGTTCTACATGCACCAAAGGAAAATAAGACAAAGCAGTAGTAAGCACCCAAAAAAAATGACAAACAACCTCATTTGCGAAATTGGATTAAACGACCAATTTTGTCCATGAATTTATCCCGAATAAATGAAAATAATAAATAATTTTAATGTATATCAAATTTGGTTTTGTTAGTCCTGGTGTTATATATTCACAAAATACTAAACATTATTAGGGATTTCTTGTTATTTTTGTACATTTTAGGAAGGAAATATAAGAGAAGGTATATATTTGAGGACAAATTTGTTAAACATAATTGAAGGATTATCAACGTGTTTTGGCAACGTTGCAGGACAAAATCAATTACCTGGCTGCATGCAAACAAATAATATTGACAAGGAACACCACATTACAAATACAAACCCTTACCTGATTCAACAGGAAGCTCAATAAGGAGACAAAAAATGTGATGAAAATGATAGTGGCAGAGAAAATAGGTGAACGAGAAAAGAATTGAAAATTATACACAATGATAAGAAAGGAACAGAAATGCAGAAAAGGGGGAAGAGGCAGAATTGGGAGTTTTTTAGTTTCGTGTAATGAAGAAGCTCCACCGTTTTGGAACAAAGGTACATGTTGTTTTCCGGGAATGTCGGTTGGGTGATGAAAACCTTAACCGAAAAACCAGGTTTCACGTCCTTCGCTCGTTATTCACCTACTATTTTCGTGTAATTGTCTTCATGGTTTGTTGTTTTTCTTACCAGACAACAAAACATAACGTACAAATCAAATGCTGATATACGCACATATACTAAATAATACGACTAGCCTTGCATTTCAATTTTCATACAACGATTTAACCATGAAGACTCTATAAATAAATAAGGCTTTTTTTTTACCCCCCTCCTTATCACCCATACCCCCATAATTGTCATTTGGACCAAAATGCCCCTAATTTTTTTAAAAAAATACGTTTTTTTACATTTTTCCAGATTTATACATAAATTCGGAATGTTAAATTTAAAAATTCCCCAATTTATGTGGTAAATTCGGAAAAAATGAGAAAATGTATTCCGAATTTAGCGTAAATGAGAAATTTACCCCGAATTTATAAATTCGAAATTAAAAAATTCCAGATTTACCCCATAAATCCGGAAAAATCCAAATTTACCCCATAAATCCGGAAGCCAAAAGATAAAAGATAAATCCGGAAGCCAATTTTTTTTCCGGAAATACCCCTTTTTGACGTATTTCCGGAAATCCAAAAAAAAATTCCTTCCGAATTTACGTATAAATCCGGAAATTTCTAAAAACAATTTTTTTTATAAAAAACGGGCATTTGGGGGTTTTTTGGTAAAATAGGGGTATGGATGATAAGGAGGGAGGGTATGAAAAAAAAAACCAATAAATAAATAACTCTACAAAAAAATACAAATCATGTGCTGATATATATAACACCATACATACTAATTAATATAAATGAGCTAGTATTATAAAAGGCGTCTCCTCCCTTTAAATATGGCACCTCCCTTTTCTCTCTTTAAAAGACAAAATTACCATTAATTTCTATGACCTCATGTCCTCTCTCTTGTATGGCTAATCAACGTGTTCATGACACCTTTTTGAAATATGACCTTTATGTCATTAACTTTTTGATATGTTTAATAACCGCGTCAGGCGGTTCCACTAGTGACCTAATAATGCTTTGACCAGGTCATTGGACAGTTTGAGTTTAATATCATTAAATTCTAGTGTGACTAAGGCCCAAATCAATGATTAATCTCATAGCCAATTCAAAAAGTCCAGTAGTAGATTGAGGCCGAAAAAGCCCTACACACTTCGGCTTTTTTACCAATAAAAAACTAAGCATGGGTTTTTTCTATTGAGAAGAAGAAAAGGAAAGAAGAATGTTGAAGGACAAATTGAAAGTAACCCCTCTAATCTATTCTAAAGTGTGAATCAAATGAGAATCAATAGAGACATAAGTAGAGAGCATTAGTGATTCACCTTGCCAGATAGCAAAATCATACAACAATCGTTATAGGCTCTGTACAATGATCACTGCTCTAAGAGACATCCTTGATATATAATAATATTAAATTATATATTTACATCTCTTAATCTTCTCTCCATATACGACCAGTGATTCTCAACTTCAACTCTTGTTTATCCCCACCAGAAAAATAAAGGGCCATGTTTCTCTGAATTATAAGTCCATCTTGACTATCTCTAACTTTACTATGACTGTCACGAATGCTCCTCGGAATTCCTTGCCATATAAGTTTCCTGCCATTCGCACCAACTTCTAAGCTGTAGCTGAAATTTTTCGCTTCATTTTCATCGCCCATAAACCGTAAAAATGCCATAAAAACTGGAGCTGTGCCAAGTTGGAATGCCTCAAAGTGCAAGCAGAAATGCCTTCCATAACAATTGAAAACCTGCAACCAAGAAATTTTGTGATGCAAAGACTTTGGAAAATGTTTAGATGAACATCAAAGAATGTTTAGATGAGGATTAAAGAAGAAAATTCCACCGTGCAGCTAAATTCGATGTATTCAAAACTTAAAGTTAGTAAGATTTCGGAGTTGTGGCCGGCAGAGCCAGATTTGCGTCCAACTTGAAGCTACTACATGTTGTAGCTTTCACATTAACAAGATTTCCAACGTGATTTGATGGTTTTCGATGCGGTTACAAACAGGTTATTTTTCATCAGAAGTCAAAAGACCACATGCCTAATTGCAAATCATGTGACTTACAAGTTACAATAAACTGTCAACACCACATGCAAAGAATTAAAAATAGTACAAAACTAGATTTATTTCTTTTTGTTTTTTTAGTATAGAAACAAGTATGGCCATGTGCACACACAGAATTAAATGTCACGTATAAGATATGGCTGAGAATGTTAACTATTAAATAATAAGAATGACATGCAAAAATGCAAATCTGCAAGAAACAATTAATCAAATCATCAAACAGGCTAGTTAATATAGTTCATTAAACTGAATAACTTACAGTTAGCATCCATGTGGCATTTTCAATTTCATGCGGATTTGTTTTAACATATCGATGATTGAATGTATATCCATCATGCATATCAACCTTATGTTCATCCTTGAGATGCGCAACGAGACTTGGAATGTCACCCATCACAGTACATTCAGATCCAGCATAAGGGCAACTGTATGGACGAAATCCGCAATTTTGCTCATGCTTAAGCTTAGCATAGTATGGAAAAATATCATGACAACCTAGACTCTGATATCTGCAAGGAAGTTCCAATGATTCTGCCACTTTCTCCAAAGCCAAACACCTTATATTCTCTAGATCATGGTGACAGGTTGGGCAGATATTATGGACTTCAATCTTACAATTTGAACATAATGTATGCCCATTTGGGCACTGAAACATAAAATGCATTCATAGAGGAAATATTAGAAATTTAAAATTTAGGAGAAAATTGCATGGGAAAGTGAAAATAAGGAGTCATTTGTAAGGCCAAGCTCAATTGGAAAATGCCTAAATTGTTAGGCTGGAAATCATCACCCGGGTTCGAACTTGGGACCTCGCAGTTGTGTGCGTGTGAGTTTTAGGTGGCACTAGACACTTTGTCTACAGACCAAAAAAATGATCTAAGAGTTTCAATAAATTCTAAAAATCATCCATGTAATCCAACTGTCCTCTCAGCAGAACAAGCACCGAGTTACACACACAGCTTTCTCTGAGAAGGTCTAACAACAACAAAACCATATTAACCGCACCAGAAGTCTATAAACGAATTAATATTCTTTATTGTTTTTTAACTTTTTCCTACTCGACTAGAGCGTAAGTCTCAGTTAAAGTCCACTCTCCTTAGCATATCCCATAACTTTATGGTGTATTTCTCAATTGTAAATATAGGCTTAGAATATACAAGTATCATTCCTGGCCTTCCTTTTGCAGAAAGTGAATGATATCCATATCATAGTTACTGGAATTACTTGAGATTTAACGGCCCTGCGTATTGCATACTGAATTCACTGTCTTCTTTACTAAGTCCACCAAATGTAATCAGCCTTTATGCACTAATAAAGGATTACGACAACAATATTTGTATACACAATTGTCTATTTTATGTGTGCAATCATGCATTTGAGAGAAATGTTTTTCGCAAACCACACAGATACCCAATGAAAATAAAGAAAGAAATTGCAAGCACTGCACCTGGTGAATAGGAGGATACATCAAATTCTTGCACACAGGACACCCAAGCAAGTCCTGCACACCGTTCTTTGAACTGATTCCGTTCTTTCCATTAGAGCCAACACTAGATTTTGTAAATGTACTACTGTTACTCTTGGCCTCAGATTTAGCCTTGCCTGTTTCATACTCTGAAGACAACAGGTGAGATTCAAGAACTTCTTTGAAAACACTGCTTCCAGGAGCCATTGCAGACCCTTATCTAAAGTATTTCTTTCCAAATCACTACGAATACGATCTCCTCTTGTGTCCAATTTATTCTGCTTCAAACTTGTTTTGTAGCATTCTTTAACTGTAATAAACAGTAAAATGGTCAGTGCATAAGAACTTACATAGTAAATGCTATTATAGTCAAATCTTGGTGTTTTTTAGTTCAGAATTTTTGATAAAGAATATACAGGCAAGAACAACTATGATGTTTTTGCATGTATCAAGCAAATGCCTTACCAGTCTCTACATGTCATTCCAAGTTTCCAACAGCTAAAGTAAACTACTATGTAATTCTTAAATTGATAACAGCAAACATAATCTGCATAGATGTGCTTTCAATTTTTTTACACGAAACTCAGTTATTGCAGATAATAGCATCCATATCTCCTCCCTCCCCAATTTAAATTATCCATAGAACAGATCAGAATTATATTCCAAAAAATTCAGAAAGAGTACAAGAACTCAGAAATTCAACCAAATGGCCAGAATACTACCTTTTTCTACTCAATCAAACCAATCAAAAGTTAAATGTAAAATATCTCAAAAACCACTATTTAACAATTCATCATACACACGAGTACCCAAAGCAATCTATGCCCATAAATAGAATCGCAAAGTATCAAGGGCAAGTACAAACAAATCTGAACATAAAAAGTTGAAAACCATATCAATCAAAGGAAAAAACAAAAAACCATAAGATGTAAACAACGAGCAAAACAAAATTATAATTATAAAATACAATAAAGAAACCCAGTTGAGAATTCCAAGCTTTATTTGTGTTGGTGTGTTTCAAACAATTCAAATCAGGGAAATCCAAACACGTGAGAAAACAAAACAAAACAAAAAGAGATTAATTAAACTAAAATATAATGCAAATGGAACTAAAGACGAGAAAGATTTCGAAACAAGAGCTTCTGAAGTTGAAGAAATTACCACCCGATGCGGATGAATAAAACGATTGAAGCAAAAAAAGCGTGTCTTGTTGATATCGATATGAATGGATGTTGACCCACAACGTTGTTTGTTGTTTTATGTCTTTCTTCTACTTCGAAATCGTAGGATTTTTGCTTGTATTGTTTGTTGTTCTGTTTTATTTATTTATTTATATTTATTTGATTAATTTGAATTTTGGGAAATAAAAAAATAAAGTAATTTGGGTTGTTCGTGTCACTCACTGTTCGTTTGTTGTCTGGTTTGTTTCTTATCTTTCATTTCACTTACCAACGATACGTTGCCAAAACAACAAGGTGGTCCAAAGTGACCCTTCCCGCACGCGACGTTTAAAAAGTAAAAAACAAAACAAAACGCCTTTTTCCTTTTTCAAATTTTGATCCTTTTTCGGTTTTTCTTTCTTTTTTATTTTCTTATTTCTTATGTCCCTTCACATCAATTTTCTTCCATTGGCTTCCCCATGAACTCCAAGGGTAATTGGTAAGTTTTTTATTGAAAGGAGTTGGGCAAAAACACTAGGAAGGAAAAAGAGTACCCCTAAAAAATTACGGGGTTGGGCAATTTCTGGTGCATGACAGACTTTTAGCTAATTTAAAAAAGAACGCTATGGGTTGGGCAATTTCTTTGGTGCATATTGTGGTATTGCTATAGAATCAACTTTGCATGTGCTAGGTGATTGTCCATGTGCTTTGAATATGTGGTTGGCTTTAATTAAAGTTGAAGGTCGAAGTATTTTCTTTGGTGGTGATTTGATGCAATGACTTCACTTCAATTTGATTTAAGCTAATTGGAATAGATATGGTGCTGAGTTGACATCTTGTTGGACTATGGGATGTTATTTACTTTCGAGATGGAAGAATAAAAAAGAACATGATGTGTCATACTTGTACATGATCGTGTCATGGAGCATGTTAGTATTAAGTGGGATCCCCCTGATGATGGTTGATTATGTCTTAATTTCCAGACTTGTTCCTGTTTAGTTTTTGTTTTTGTTTTGGGGCTTAGCCCCCATTTCATACACACTGTCTTCGTACAATAAATGGATTGCGACCCTCCCTATAAATAAATCACTCCCACGAGATGCTCTTAACTTTGTTAACAACAAACTTCGGATCAATCACCTTGCCTCTAAATAGAACATAATGCTTATGCATCCAAATATACCAAGGTGTTGCCATCCAAAACAATAATTTGACTCTACCAGGCTTCCTTCATTCGGATTTCACCTCATGGTGGCGAAATGATCAACACCAACCTGCAAATCAGACAGGGAAACACTTAACCAACGCTGGATCTCAGACCAATCCATCTCCGAGTGCCTGCATAAAAAGAAAAGATGATCAGCAGATTCTTCATATGCAATACACAAGGGACAACGAGATTTGTGAAATTTTGTTATAACCCCCTAACAGTTAAAGCGTTTCAAGTCGGTAATCTCTCCAACAACAACATCCACTCGAAAACCCCAACCTTGGAAGGAATTGAGAGGTGCCATAAATCTTTCAATGTTGAAATGGTTGCTGCTTCCAACACAGAATGATGAGCTAAATGGAGCAAATTAATATAACAATACTTGACACGTGAAAGCTATCATGCCTCCAATCCAAAACCACCTATACGAACTGGACTAGCCATGGAAAGAAAAGAATGGACAACTTCGAGCTCCACTAATTCAACAACTGGTAAATTTCTGATCCACTGCAAATGTCGATGTCATACACCATTGTGCCACTATCCATGGTCACTAACAACCGCTTCTTTCTCCTTACATCGACAAAAAAAGCGAGAGAAGCAAGTCCTTTAAAGTCTCATTACAAGGCCACATGTTATGCCAAAAATAAATGTGAGAGCCATCCCCGAGAACTGGCCTGACAGCGGAATGAAAAAAAATCGCCTATTTAAAAAACTCTCCTCCAAGAGTAATAAATCCCTCCAGTAGTGAGTCTTTAGGACACCCTCTAGGATAAGAAAACCGTGAAAGGCTTTCTCAAGTCTGTTGTGTTTTTTTGTGGAAAAAAAAAACAAAGTGTATTTCAAAAGTGGGAAGTCCCACATTGTTTGGTCTTTGACTTGCCAAAGCCTTTATATACCAAAGCATTATGAGAGCTTGTAAACAAGCATGTAGGAGGGACTCCCTCGCGCACACAAGCAGGGACCAACTTGGTTTGGTTCAGTGCAAATCTTTCGATTCCCCCCCCCCCTGCGCGCACGATTAGCTTGGCGCTAATTTTTACTTAATCATTTAATTTTATTTTTATACCTTTTATTACATTTTCGGTTTTGTTGGCTGCATTAAACTGATGGAGCGCCTGCTTCATGGGCCTATATAAAGCAGCTAGTGGAGTAGCTATTCACTCACATCCAAAATTCTTTCTCTATTCGAAATACTCTGTCCTGCGTTCATTTCCTGTTGCGAAAATGCTTTTTCCTTCTTGCTAGTTCTGCTCCCTCACTTGCTACTGCCAGTGGGAAGAACCGGTTGTATCTCGGGGAACTTGCGCTGTAGAGGCGAATAAGTTCTTCAGGACAGCTACCAAGCGCCTCCGGTCACTTTATTTCACGTTTCTTTGTGTTGTAGGTTATTATATTGTTGCTGCAGTTGCGTGATATTACAACAATCTGAAGAACTTATTCCTATGGCTGACGCAACCAACAACACCAACAATGATACCGATCCTACCATCAACAACAATAGCACTGTTGTCATTCCTGCGTGGGATACTCACCTTCCGTTGATCGAGTTTACTTACAACAATAGTTACCATTCTAGCATCGGGATGGCACCGTTCGAGGCATTGTATGGTCGGAGATGTAGGACTCCGTTGTGTTGGCATGAATCTGGGGAGAGTATTGTTCTTGGACCCGAGGTTGTTCGAGAGACTACTGAAAAGGTGAAATTGATCCGTGAGAAAATGAAAGCGTCGCAGAGTAGACAGAAGAGCTATCATGATAAGAGAAGGAAGGATTTAGAATTCCAAGGTGGTGATCATGTGTTTTTGAGAGTCACGCCTATGGTTGGTGTTGGGCGTGCATTGAAGACAAAGAAGTTGACTCCTCGTTTCATTGGACCGTATCAGATCACTGAGAGAATTGGTAATGTTGCTTATAGGGTGGCCTTGCCGCCTAATTTTTCGAATTTGCACGATGTATTTCATGTGTCGCAACTTCGGAAGTATATTTCGGATTCGTCCCATGTGATTCCGATGGATGATGTGCATGTGCGGGATAATCTCACTGTGGAGACAATGCCTGTGCGAATTGAAGATCGTGAAGTGAAGACTTTACGTGGCAAAGAGATAAACCTGGTAAAAGTGGTCTGGTTAGGAGCTGCTGGTGAAAGCATGACATGGGAGTTGGAGAGCAAGATGCGAGAGTCCTATCCGGAGCTGTTTGAATCAGGTATGTTTTCAATGACGAAAATATTCTAAGTGGGGGAGAGTTGTAACGCCCTAAAATTTAATCAAATTATTTCGAAGTTGGATTGCCGTAGGATGATTGTAAGAATTGAAATTATGGGCGTAGTAGCTATGTTGAAAACGAGTTAGATGATAATCACGTGTTGTGGGCTAGTTAAAAATAGCATTGGGCTCCCTTCCTATGTGGATAAAGTCCCAAATAATTTAGCCCATTATGTTTCTCACTTATTATAAGTGGAGAGGATTAATTTAGGGTTGAGAGAGAGAAGAATTTCGGATTAGAGCAGCCACCAAAGAGAGAGAAAAGAAGAGAGAAAACAATTCCCGTTTTTCTCAAACCTGTCACCGTAAAATTGCGATTCCGGTTTCGTTAACCGTTGGATCGTCTTCGATTTTGGGCAGCAGGTTCGTAAGATATAGTTCTACACTTTCACCGTTCGGATCTTCGAAACGAGTTCTGAGGAGAGAGATATTGGCTTCGCACTGAAGCTGCAGTTTGGGGGAGTCGCCGTATTCGGAGATCGAGGAACGAGGCTAGGAGGGAGTTTGCGCCACCATAGTTGAGGTAAGGGTGGGCTTAACCTTGATAATGGGTTGATGATAATTATGTGTGGGTAGTCTAGGGCTTTGTTGAATTGTTCGTGTTGTTGCATATCGTGTTTTCGTTGAGATTGGTGCTTTGATGATTATTGCACGTTATTGTGATTTGTTTCGTTATTTGTTGTTGCGTGATTGTTGTATCACGATGATGGTGTTGTTATTGTTCGTGTTTTTGTTGTTGCTGTGCGTGGTTGATTGTTGTTGTCGCGTTGTCGAATTGTCGTTTTTGTTGTGGTGGTTGCGGTGTCGTTGCCGTTAGGGTTTGGTGTTTGGCAATTTAGCGATTCTGGACACAGGTTCGGTTTTTCTAAAACTGGCGCTGTTTGGTTGATCCAAAAATTATGAGGTTGATTGTTTTTGAAAATAGACTTAACGCCGGTCGTTTTGGCACTGGTTTCGTTAAATTTGGAGTTGTATAGCTCGAGTTATAGGCGATACAAGTTAGGTTAAAATTCTGGAAACGATTTGGGTGTAGATTCGGTATTTCGGTGACTGGGAACGTTGTATTGACCTAAAAATTATGTGGTTTATTTTTCTGGAAAATAGACTTAACGCTTGTTAATTTGGCACTGGTTTGGTTGCGTTTAGAGTTGTGTAGCTCGAGATATGAATTCCACAAGTTAGAGTAAGATTCTGGAAACAATCTGGACACAGGGTCAGTGTTTTGGTTACCACGTTTTCAAAAGAACTCCTTTTCGAACGAATCCAATTTCTTTGAAAACTAGACAAAATTTTCCCCAGTTTATGCACAAGTTTCATGCAGTTTGATTGAGTCTTGGTCACTTTGGAATTGCTTGAATTTGAAGGACAGAAACTGTCCTCTTTTGCAACTAGCCTGTGTGCTTTTCGAAAACTGTACCTATTGGACACTCTCCTTCAAAAACTGAACTTAGGGATGATAACCAGACCCATAGGGCTTTCCAACAAGTATTTATTTGTTGAAATCCGATGTCGTTTGCTATTTTAATTAATTCGCTGAAGTAGGTGCGATGTGCCTAGGCGCTGTGCGCCAGTCTTGTGCGTGGTGTGCGTGCGTTATGTCCACGTTGTGGAGCCGTCTGGTGTTAATATTTCAGGTGCGGTGCTGGTATGCTCAGGAGAGTTTAGTGGTAGCTGTGATGCTACAACTTGGTGCTATTTTTGGTGAAATCATTTGTTTTGATTCTGGTGATATAGTATTTATTTTAAATACTTGTTATGGTGAGTTGGTGCATAATCATGGTGTCGCATTGTCATATGCATGTTTTGGTGATATAGGCTCTGCCTCTGGTGTTTATTGGTGATATGCCCGTCGTGGCTCATTTTGGTGATCGGTACCGCATGCATATGCCCACTGGAGGGGTTGCATATCATCCCATTGTCTATGAATGTTATAATTTTGGTGGTTCACTGTCAAATGGATTTTTCCTTTGGTATCTGGTGCTGTGATATGGTGTAATTGTATTGTGTTGCTGTAGTTACCTGATGCTAGCATATTTTTATCATCTGCTTATTATCTCTGTTAGACTCACCCCTTCTGCTTGGAATGTTGCTCTCATGCAGCAACGCTGCAGGTGATCGCTAGTGCTCGTGGAGGAATTGCTAGGTTTTGCTTCCTCTCTCGTTTGGGTCTGTGTCAGCTCTGATATGTAGCACCGGGGAGTCGTTAGTTATCGTTTTGAACTATTATTTTAGTTATTGGAAATTGTTTTAATTTATTTTGGAGATGTCTTTAATTGTTAATTCTGGAGATGTTTAAACTGGTTAATATTTCCGCTGCTTGGTGATTTCTTTTATATAAATTATTTTGGAGATTTTCCTTTTTTAAAAATCGTGAAAAAATGTAGCGCCCTTCGAGGTGACTCTGATAATTGTCTATTTAATTGTAATAGTAAAAGGGGGGTGTTACATTAGTGGTATCAGAGCAGTTCGATCTGTCCGGCCAAGTTGTCGAGTCGTCGAGTCGAGTAACACTTGAGTAATTGTTACTCGTTTCTGATTATAGTTTCTGTTGCAGTGTTAGGTTGAGATGGCAGGACGGAACGATGCTGCACTCGCTGCTGCTTTGCAGGCTGTGGCTCAAGCTGTGGAGAATAACCCAGGTGCTGCTGGTGATGCTGGGTCGCGCAGTTTGGCTACGTTTCAGAGGGAGAATCCTCCTACCTTTAAGGGCAAGTATAACCCTGATGGTGCTTTGGCGTGGTTGAAAGAGATGGAGAGAATCTTTCGTGTTATGGATTGCTCTGAGGCGCAGAAAGTCAGGTATGGTACTCATATGCTGGCAGAGGAGGCTGATGACTGGTGGTTGGAGGTGAGGCAGAGGTTGGCGACTGTGAATGAAGAGGTCACTTGGGCTGTGTTCAGCAGAGAATTTCTGAGAAAGTATTATCCTGAAGATGTCCGTGGGAAGAAAGAGATTGAGTTTCTGGAGCTGAAGCAGGGTAATATGTCGGTGACTGAGTATGCTGCCAAGTTCATTGAATTGGCGAAGTTCTATCCACATTATGGTGAGGCTGGTGCTGAATTCTCCAAATGCATCAAGTTTGAAAATGGGTTGCGGGCTGATATCAAGAAGGCGATAGGGTATCAGAAAATTCGGGTGTTCTCGGAGTTGATTGACAGCTGCAGAATCTTCGAGGAAGACAGTAATGCTCATTCTAGAGTCATGAGGGATAGGCAGAAGAATTTCTCGAGTCGTGGGAAGCCGTATGAGGTTCCAGTTGGTAAGGGCAATCAGAGAACTGCTGTGGGTAAGAGACCTAGTGGGGGAGATGCTGCTGCTAGTGTGGTATGTTACAAGTGTGGTAAACCCGGTCATAAGCGTCCTGACTGTCCAGGTGATGTGAAGAAGTGCTACAAGTGTGGTAAAGAGGGTCATATGGCGTCTAGCTGTGATCGAAAGGATGTGTTATGCTACAACTGTGGTGAGGGTGGTCATATCAGCACTCAGTGTCCTAAACCGAAGAAAGAAAGGTCCGTTGGGAAGGTGTTCGCTCTGGCGGGGTCAGATGCAGTGAATGAGATCAGAGGTACATGCTATATTAATAATTCTCCTCTTACTGCTATTATTGATACTGGTGCTACCCATTGTTTTATTGCTACTGCATGTGTTGAGAAATTAGATCTTGTTTTATCTTCTATGTTGAGGGAGATGGTTATCGATACTCCGGCTAAGGGTTCGGTGACTACCTCGGTTGTTTGTGCTAAATGCCCTTTATCGATATTCGGTAATGATTTTCTCGTCGACTTGATTTGTTTGCCGCTGAGCGGAATGGATGTTATTCTAGGTATGGACTGGTTAGTTGATAACCATGTTCATATCAACTGTCATGAAAGGTCTGTGAGTTTCTTTTCTCTTGAAGAGGAAGAGTCTAGTTTGTTGTCTGCTGGTCAGTTGCATAGGGTAATGAGGGAAGACGTCCAGTTGTTTTCATTAATGGCGTCATTGTCTGCTGAGAGCCAAGCGAAGGTTGATGAGTTGCAGGTGGTGCGAGAGTTTTCTGAGGTTTTTCCCGACGAGATTCCGGATGTACCACCAGAGAGAGAGGTTGAGTTTGCTATTGATCTGGTACCTGGTACTAAACCTGTGTCTATGGCACCGTATAGAATGTCTGCATCTGAATTGTCAGAACTGAAGAAGCAACTCGAGGATCTGCTTGAAAAGAAATTTGTGAGGCCAAGTGTGTCGCCGTGGGGAGCTCCAGTGTTGTTGGTGAAAAAGAAAGATGGTAGTATGAGGTTGTGCGTAGACTATCGGCAGCTGAATAAGGTGACTATTAAGAACAAGTATCCGCTTCCGAGGATTGATGACTTAATGGATCAGTTGGTGGGTGCTCAGGTGTTCAGTAAAATAGATTTGAGATCGGGTTATCATCAGATCAAGGTGAAAGACGAAGACATTCAGAAGACAGCTTTCAGAACCCGTTATGGGCATTATGAGTATTCCGTGATGCCTTTCGGTGTTACTAATGCGCCGGGAGTGTTCATGGAGTACATGAATCGTATATTTCGTGAGTATCTGGATCGGTTTGTGGTGGTATTCATTGACGACATCCTAATTTATTCTAAGTCAGAAGAGGAGCATGCAGAACATCTGAGATTGGTATTGGAAATTCTGAGGGACAGGAAATTATATGCGAAGCTGTCTAAGTGTGAGTTTTGGTTGAAGGAGGTTAGCTTTCTGGGTCATGTTATTTCGGGGAATGGAATTGCCGTGGATCCGTCTAAGGTTGATGCCGTGTTACAATGGGAGTCTCCGAAGTCAGTTACTGAGATTAGAAGTTTTCTGGGTCTGGCAGGTTACTATAGGAGGTTTATAGAAGGATTTTCGAAGTTGGCACTTCCGTTGACTCAGTTGACTTGCAAGGGTAAAGCTTTCATCTGGGATGACTGTTGTGAAGAGAGCTTCAAAGAATTGAAGGAGAGGTTGACGACGTCTCCTGTTCTGACGTTGCCTAATCCGGAAGAGTCGTTTGTGGTGTATTGTGATGCTTCCAAGATGGGGTTGGGAGGTGTGCTTATGCAGAATGGTAAGGTAGTTGCCTATGCGTCGAGACAGTTGAGGACTCATGAGAAGAACTACCCTACCCATGATTTAGAACTTGCTGCAGTTGTGTTCGCGTTGAAAATTTGGAGACATTATCTGTATGGTTCGAGGTTTGAGGTGTTCAGTGATCATAAGGGTTTGCAGTATCCGTTTGATCAGAAAGAGTTGAATATGAGACAGCGCAGATGGTTGGAGTTGCTGAAAGACTATGACTTTAGCTTGAACTATCATCCGGGAAAGGCTAATGTGGTAGCTGACGCTTTAAGTCGAAAGACGTTGCATATGTCAGCAATGATGGTTAGAGAACTCGAATTAATTGAGCAGTTCAGGGATATGAGTTTGGTTTGTGAAGTGACGCCTCAGAGTGTCAGATTGGGGATGTTGAAGATTGATAATGAATTCATGGCTAGCATTCGAGAAGCTCAGAAGTTAGATGTTAAATTAGTTGACCTGATGGTTGGGATTGATCAATCCGAGAATAAAGACTTTGAGTTGGATGCGCAGAATGTATTGAAGTACCGTGGGAGAATCTGCATTCCTGATGATGAGGAGATGAAAAGAGCAATTTTAGAAGAAGGTCATAGGAGTAAGTTGAGTATCCATCCGGGAGCTACAAAGATGTATCAGGATCTGAAGAAGATGTTTTGGTGGCCTGGTATGAAGCGTGATGTGGCGCAGTTTGTGTATTCCTGCTTGACTTGTCAGAAATCGAAGGTTGAGCATCAGAAGCCTGCTGGGTTGATGCAACCGTTGGAGATTCCGGAATGGAAGTGGGATAGTATTTCTATGGATTTCGTGATAGGGTTACCTAATACTGTGAGGGGGCACGATTCGATTTGGGTGATTGTGGATAGATTGACGAAGTCTGCTCATTTTATTCCTATCAATATCACGTATCCGGTGTCGAGATTGGCAGAGATTTATATTCAGGTGATTGTGAAGTTGCATGGTGTTCCTTTGTGCATTGTGTCGGACAGAGATCCTAGGTTCACTTCTGATTTCTGGAAGAGTTTGCAAGAAGCGTTGGGTTCTAAATTGAGGTTGAGTTCAGCTTATCATCCTCAAACTGATGGGCAGACAGAGAGGACCATTCAGTCGTTGGAAGACTTGTTGAGATCTTGTGTTCTTGAGCAGGGAGGTGCGTGGGATACTCACCTTCCGTTGATCGAGTTTACTTACAACAATAGTTACCATTCTAGCATCGGGATGGCACCGTTCGAGGCATTGTATGGTCGGAGATGTAGGACTCCGTTGTGTTGGCATGAATCTGGGGAGAGTATTGTTCTTGGACCCGAGGTTGTTCGAGAGACTACTGAAAAGGTGAAATTGATCCGTGAGAAAATGAAAGCGTCGCAGAGTAGACAGAAGAGCTATCATGATAAGAGAAGGAAGGATTTAGAATTCCAAGGTGGTGATCATGTGTTTTTGAGAGTCACGCCTATGGTTGGTGTTGGGCGTGCATTGAAGACAAAGAAGTTGACTCCTCGTTTCATTGGACCGTATCAGATCACTGAGAGAATTGGTAATGTTGCTTATAGGGTGGCCTTGCCGCCTAATTTTTCGAATTTGCACGATGTATTTCATGTGTCGCAACTTCGGAAGTATATTTCGGATTCGTCCCATGTGATTCCGATGGATGATGTGCATGTGCGGGATAATCTCACTGTGGAGACAATGCCTGTGCGAATTGAAGATCGTGAAGTGAAGACTTTACGTGGCAAAGAGATAAACCTGGTAAAAGTGGTCTGGTTAGGAGCTGCTGGTGAAAGCATGACATGGGAGTTGGAGAGCAAGATGCGAGAGTCCTATCCGGAGCTGTTTGAATCAGGTATGTTTTCAAGGACGAAAATATTCTAAGTGGGGGAGAGTTGTAACGCCCTAAAATTTAATCAAATTATTTCGAAGTTGGATTGCCGTAGGATGATTGTAAGAATTGAAATTATGGGCGTAGTAGCTATGTTGAAAACGAGTTAGATGATAATCACGTGTTGTGGGCTAGTTAAAAATAGCATTGGGCTCCCTTCCTATGTGGATAAAGTCCCAAATAATTTAGCCCATTATGTTTCTCACTTATTATAAGTGGAGAGGATTAATTTAGGGTTGAGAGAGAGAAGAATTTCGGATTAGAGCAGCCACCAAAGAGAGAGAAAAGAAGAGAGAAAACAATTCCCGTTTTTCTCAAACCTGTCACCGTAAAATTGCGATTCCGGTTTCGTTAACCGTTGGATCGTCTTCGATTTTGGGCAGCAGGTTCGTAAGATATAGTTCTACACTTTCACCGTTCGGATCTTTGAAACGAGTTCTGAGGAGAGAGATATTGGCTTCGCACTGAAGCTGCAGTTTGGGGGAGTCGCCGTATTCGGAGATCGAGGAACGAGGCTAGGAGGGAGTTTGCGCCACCATAGTTGAGGTAAGGGTGGGCTTAACCTTGATAATGGGTTGATGATAATTATGTGTGGGTAGTCTAGGGCTTTGTTGAATTGTTCGTGTTGTTGCATATCGTGTTTTCGTTGAGATTGGTGTTTTGATGATTATTGCACGTTATTGTGATTTGTTTCGTTATTTGTTGTTGCGTGATTGTTGTATCACGATGATGGTGTTGTTATTGTTCGTGTTTTTGTTGTTGCTGTGCGTGGTTGATTGTTGTTGTCGCGTTGTCGAATTGTCGTTTTTGTTGTGGTGGTTGCGGTGTCGTTGCCGTTAGGGTTTGGTGTTTGGCAATTTAGCGATTCTGGACACAGGTTCGGTTTTTCTAAAACTGGCGCTGTTTGGTTGATCCAAAAATTATGAGGTTGATTGTTTTTGAAAATAGACTTAACGCCGGTCGTTTTGGCACTGGTTTCGTTAAATTTGGAGTTGTATAGCTCGAGTTATAGGCGATACAAGTTAGGTTAAAATTCTGGAAACGATTTGGGTGTAGATTCGGTATTTCGGTGACTGGGAACGTTGTATTGACCGAAAAATTATGTGGTTTATTTTTCTGGAAAATAGACTTAACGCTTGTTAATTTGGCACTGGTTTGGTTGCGTTTAGAGTTGTGTAGCTCGAGATATGAATTCCACAAGTTAGAGTAAGATTCTGGAAACAATCTGGACACAGGGTCAGTGTTTTGGTTACCACGTTTTCAAAAGAACTCCTTTTCGAACGAATCCAATTTCTTTGAAAACTAGACAAAATTTTCCCCAGTTTATGCACAAGTTTCATGCAGTTTGATTGAGTCTTGGTCACTTTGGAATTGCTTGAATTTGAAGGACAGAAACTGTCCTCTTTTGCAACTAGCCTGTGTGCTTTTCGAAAACTGTACCTATTGGACACTCTCCTTCAAAAACTGAACTTAGGGATGATAACCAGACCCATAGGGCTTTCCAACAAGTATTTATTTGTTGAAATCCGATGTCGTTTGCTATTTTAATTAATTCGCTGAAGTAGGTGCGATGTGCCTAGGCGCTGTGCGCCAGTCTTGTGCGTGGTGTGCGTGCGTTATGTCCACGTTGTGGAGCCGTCTGGTGTTAATATTTCAGGTGCGGTGCTGGTATGCTCAGGAGAGTTTAGTGGTAGCTGTGATGCTACAACTTGGTGCTATTTTTGGTGAAATCATTTGTTTTGATTCTGGTGATATAGTATTTATTTTAAATACTTGTTATGGTGAGTTGGTGCATAATCATGGTGTCGCATTGTCATATGCATGTTTTGGTGATATAGGCTCTGCCTCTGGTGTTTATTGGTGATATGCCCGTCGTGGCTCATTTTGGTGATCGGTACCGCATGCATATGCCCACTGGAGGGGTTGCATATCATCCCATTGTCTATGAATGTTATAATTTTGGTGGTTCACTGTCAAATGGATTTTTCCTTTGGTATCTGGTGCTGTGATATGGTGTAATTGTATTGTGTTGCTGTAGTTACCTGATGCTAGCATATTTTTATCATCTGCTTATTATCTCTGTTAGACTCACCCCTTCTGCTTGGAATGTTGCTCTCATGCAGCAACGCTGCAGGTGATCGCTAGTGCTCGTGGAGGAATTGCTAGGTTTTGCTTCCTCTCTCGTTTGGGTCTGTGTCAGCTCTGATATGTAGCACCGGGGAGTCGTTAGTTATCGTTTTGAACTATTATTTTAGTTATTGGAAATTGTTTTAATTTATTTTGGAGATGTCTTTAATTGTTAATTCTGGAGATGTTTAAACTGGTTAATATTTCCGCTGCTTGGTGATTTCTTTTATATAAATTATTTTGGAGATTTTCCTTTTTTAAAAATCGTGAAAAAATGTAGCGCCCTTCGAGGTGACTCAGATAATTGTCTATTTAATTGTAATAGTAAAAGGGGGGGTGTTACACTCTGCAACTCCCAAACAGATTGAGGTTTGGACCCATGCCAATAAGGTGTGTCGTCATACAATTTCGAGCACTCTGCACCTACAAGGAAGCTAATCAGATTTGGGAATCAATGATTCTCAAATACACTGCTGAAGATGCTAGCAAGCAAAAATTCGTCATCAGCAACTACTACAATTGCGTGATGAATGAATCTGATGAAATCAAAAATCAGATTAACCAGTATCACAAATTGCTAGAGGAAATGAAGTCTGAAAACATTGTTCTCCCAGATGAGTTCATTGCTGGGATTCTTATTGAGAAGCTGCCTGAATCATGGAAGGACTACAAGCAACAACTGAAGCACAAACACAAGCAATTGTCACTGAACGAGCTACTGACTCATATCATCATTGAAGATACCAATCGGAAAGAAAGCAACAAAGACAAGGGAAAATCCATGGCTGCACGTGCTAACATGGTGGTGAACAACTCTTCAAGGTACGACAAAGGAAAAACTGACTCTTCAAACAAAAGGTATGATTCCAAGAAATTTGCTTATCAAAAGAATCGCAAAAAGAACAATGATCATAACCCTGCTGTTCATAGCTCTGAATTCAAGATAAGAGGTTTTTGTTTTGTTTGTTGAAAGCCAGGACACTATGCACCTAAATGTAGGCATAGGGCGAGAAACGAAAATCCTCCTAAGGCAAACGCCAACTTGGCTGATGCTGGTGGAGATGATAATGAGGATGACGATGTCATTGCTGCTGTCGTTTCTCTGGTCAATATGACAACTGACGTGAACAAGTGGGTGGTAGATTCTGGAGCCACCAAGCACATTTGTGCTAACAGAGAAGTTTTTACTTCCTACACTGCTGTAGGGGAAGGAGAAGAACACATCTATCTGGGTGACTCTCATCCTGCCCCAGTTGTGGGGAAAGGAAAAGTTCTTCTCAAGCTCACATCGGGAAAAACCTTGGCTCTCACAAATGTGCTTCATGTGCCTAATATAAGGGCAAACTTGATTTCTGTTGGAGTTCTGCTGAAGCATGGTATCAAAGTGACCTTTGAATCTAATAAGATTGTTCTCACGAAGAACAACACTTTTGTTGGGAAGGGATATTATGATCATGGACTTTTTGTACTCAACACTTTTGATTTCAATAACAATGCTTCTACTTCTGCTTACTTGATTGATTCTTATAATATGTGGCATGCTAGACTAGGACATATTAATTTTCCGTATGTTATTAAATTGCAACGTCTTGGCATGATCTCGATTAGTGATAAACAACATAGTAAATGCGATGTGTGTGTTGAATCCAAGTTAACAAAGAAATCATGTCCCCCGGTTCAACGCGAATCTGAATTGCTTAGTTTAATTCATACGGACCTAGGAGATTTAAAACAAACTCCAACTAGGGGCGGTAAACATTATTATGTGACCTTTATAGATGACTTTTCGCGTTATACTAAGGTGTTTTTGTTAAGACAAAAGGATGAAGCGTTTGAAGCTTTTCTTACATATAAAGCCGAAGTAGAAAACCAATTAGATAGGAAGATTAAACGAGTTAGATCCGATCGTGGAGGAGAGTACATATCATTTAATGATTTTTGTGAAAAAGAAGGTATAATACATGAAACAACTCCCCCTTATTCACCTGAATCTAATGGTATAGCTGAAAGGAAAAATAGGACCTTAAAAGAAATGATGAATGCTATGCTAATTAGTGCTAGTGCGCCTAATAACTTGTGGGGTGAGGCTATCCTAACCGCATGTTTTATACAAAATAGAACTCCTCATAGGAAAACCGGGAAAACCCCCTATGAACTATGGAAAGGTTATCAACCTAACTTGAAATACTTAAAAGTGTGGGGGTGCTTAGCAAAAGTTATGTTGCCTGATCCTAAGAAAAGAAAAATTGGTAGCAAAACCTCTAATTGTGTTTTTATAGGATATGCTGAACATAGAGCTGCTTATAGATTCCTTGTTGTGAAAAGTGATGTTCTAGATAAAAATACTATTGTGGAAACTAAAAATGCTGATTTCTTTGAAAATGTATTTCCTTTAAAGCATGATAGTATATCTAGACAACCATTAGTATCTACTAGTGATGAACCTCGTGAGGAACCGTATGAAGAACTAAGGAGAAGCAAAAGACCAAGAAAAGAAACATCCTTCGGAGATGATTTTTATACTTATTTTGTTGGAAAAGATCCTGAAACTTTTTCTGAAGCAATTTCTTCTTCTGAATCGAAATTTTGGAAAGAAGCTATTAAAACTGAAATAGATTCAATTTCCAAATGTAAAACTTGGACCTTAGTTGATTTACCTCCTGGAGCAAAACCAATTGGATGCAAGTGGATTTTCAAAAGAAAATATAACCCTGATGGGTCTATTGATAAATACAAAGCTAGATTAGTAGCAAAAGGTTTTTCTCAAAAAGAAAACATTGATTATTTTGATACTTTTGCTCCAGTAACAAGAATTTCTTCTATTAGAGTTTTAATAGCTTTAGCTTCTATCCATAAACTTGTTATTCATCAAATGGATGTTAAAACCGCTTTTTTGAACGGTGATTTAGAAGAAGAAATTTATATGACTCAACCCGAAGGATGTATAGTTTCTGGTCAAGAGAACAAAGTATGCAAACTCCTTAAATCCTTGTATGGTTTAAAACAAGCACCAAAACAATGGCATGAAAAGTTTGATCAAACTTTGATTAATGATGGTTTCTCTACAACTGATGTTGATAAATGTGTTTACACTAAAACTGTGTGTGGAGAACATGTGATTATTTGTTTGTATGTAGATGACATGTTAATTTTTGGTACTTGTCTTGATATTGTTGTTAGAACAAAATCTTTTCTTTCATCTAGTTTTGATATGAAAGATATGGGTGAGGCAAATGTTATATTAGGAGTTAGACTCATCAGGGAAGGTGATAGCATTACACTATCACAGGATCATTATGTGGAAAAACTTCTTAGGAAGTTTGGTCACATTAACTCTACCCCTTTGAGTACCCCTTATGATGCTAACCTACACTAAAGAAAAATAAAGGTGATCCTGTGGACCAACCTCAGTATGCCCAAGTGATTGGGAGCCTACTGCATTTAATGAACTTTTCTCGACCAGACATTGCGTACGCAGTCGGTCGTCTGAGTAGGTATACTCATAACCCAGGTCAGGATCATTGGAAGGCAATTGCTCACCTTATGAGGTATTTGAGAGGTACCACAAATTATGGTATTACTTACAGTGGATTTCCCGCAGTATTAGAAGGATACTGTGATGCTAACTGGATATCTGATTCAGATGAGACAAAATCCACTGGTGGTTACATTTTTACACTTGGTGGTGGTGCGGTAACTTGGAGGTCAGCCAAACAATCCATTATTGCTAGATCGACCATGGAGTCGGAATTTGTAGCTTTGGAATTGGCTGGGACTGAAGCTGAATGGTTAAAGAACCTTCTAGCTGGAATTCCTTTGGGAATAAAACCGACACCATCAGTGTCAATACATTGTGACAGTCAGTCGGCAATAGCCGTTGCAAAGAATAAGACCTATAATGGAAAAAATAGGCATGTGCAATTGAGACATAATGTTGTCAAACAATTGCAAAAATGTGGAGCTATATCGATCGATTATGTGAAGTCAGAAGTGAATTTGGCCGATCCTCTGACAAAACCTCTGATGAGGAAATTAATTTGTGAGACATCGAGGGGAATGGGACTTAAGCCAATTTAAATTAAGAAGTGATGGTAACCCAACCTTTGTGAAATCATTATTTTTAGGAGCCTTTTATTGGCAGGGTGTGAAATCAAATGTAGGTGATGGGAGCAAAAGCAAACGAGTCTCACTAAATTAATGTGTAGATATAAAAATCATCTATAATATACATCATAAGCAAAAAAACAAAACATGTGATGGTGTTAGGTATTAACAATTGATTTTTTGTTGTTGTGTAATATTAAAAAAAAATTAAGTTTACTTGTAATTACTTTATAGTTTATATGTCACTCATATTATAAATTGCGATAAAGTATGATTGAAAAACTTACGCCATATGCCGAATAATTAAACTCAATAAAATACCTAAGAAAACATATTATTGTCTATTTTTTATATGTGTACCCTACTACCCTCACCTATTTTTTACATAATAATTTAGGTACATCTTTAACATCACCTAGCAATCACCTATTGGATGATAATGCAAAAGCAATTCCAATTTCATTTCCATGGTCACTATTTAGACAATATTTTTGAAAAAGAAAATAAAGGGCCTCACCAATAATCATTTCCGCGCCCACCAATAATCAAAAAAACACTCTTTCCTCACTCTCTCTCCCACACCCCCTCCCTCCGTTGAAAAAAAAAGAAAAGGCTCCTTGTCTGAAAAGCCTGCAAGTAGTTGAACGACGTCGTTTCCAACTTTCCGGCAACAATGGACGACGAAGAAGAGCAACAGAAACTTCCAGATCTGGTAACAGAACTCGTCCACCGTTTACTATCTCAAAACCTTCCCCCTAATTCTCCACCTCTAAACCCTAACTCCTCCGATTACCAAAACTCCCTCCGCTACGCTCTCCGCATTCTCTCCAGCCGACTCACGCCTTCCGTCACCCCTGACGCCGCCGCCATCGCCGAATCCATTAAACGTAGCCTCGCCACTCAAGGTAGATCCTCTGAAGCCCTATCCTTCGCCGACCTTTACACCAAATTCGCCGCCAAAGCTACAAGCGTTAATAACAAGTGGGCGTTAATCTACCTCCTTAAAATCATCTCTGAAGATCGGAAAACCGCCGCTAAGTCTCATCTTGATGCCTCCATTCTTCTCCCTAATCTAACTTTCTCTGATACTACGACTCCCCGTCGCCGCCAGGACAAGGGATGGGACGACGGCGTTTTGCTCCTCGCTAAGGATCCTGAGAATCGCCGCGATATTGCGTTTCGTGAGTTTGTGAATTTGGTTAAAGAGGAAAATGATGTTTCTGAGGAGGCTTTGGTAACCGACGTGCTTTATGCTTGTCAAGGAGTTGATGGGAATTACGTGAAATTTGATGGTAAGAGTGATTGTTATGTTTTATTGGATTCAATTAGGGTTTCTAGGGCAACTAGGAGTATGGTTCATAAGCTTTGTGAGTTGGGGTTTTTGTTTAAGAAGGTTACAGGGTATATATCACAGAGTATGGATCGATTTCCGGCGGAAGATGTGGGAACTGTTGGACAGGCTTTTTGTTCTGCATTGCAGGATGAGTTGAGTGAGTATTATAAGTTGTTGGCCGTGCTTGAAGCTCAGTCTTCGAATCCGATTCCTTTGGTGTCTGAATCTGCGAGTTCCGGAAATTATCTTTCGCTGAGGAGGTTGGCCGTTTGGCTTGCGGAGCCAATGGTGAAGATGAGATTGATGGGTGATTTAGTTGATAAATGTAGGGTTTTGCGTGGTGGGGCGATGGCTGGCTCGATTCATTTGCACGCCCAACATGGGGATCCGTTGGTTCATGAATTCATGAAGAGATTGCTTCAGCGAGTATGTTCTCCGCTTTTTGAAATGGTGAGAAGGTGGGTTTTGGAAGGGGAGTTGGAGGATATATTTGCCGAGTTTTTCATTGTTGGGCAGCCTGTGAAGGCAGAATCCCTTTGGAGAGAAGGATATAGGCTTTATGATGCCATGCTTCCTTCATTCATTTCTGCTTCTCTTGCACAGAGGATTTTGAGGACTGGAAAGTCCATTAATTTTCTTCGTGTTTGCTGTGAGGATCGTGGTTGGGCTCGTGCTGCGACTGAAGTTGCTACGGATGCAGGGGCCACGGCAAGACGGGGTGGTTTTGGTTATGGAGAAACTGGTACCCTTGAGTCCTTGGTTGATGAAGCTTCAAAAAGAATTGACAAGCATCTATTGGATGTAATTGACAAGAGGTATAAATTCAAAGAGCACTGTCTTGCGATTAAGCGGTATTTGTTGCTTGGCCAAGGTGATTTTGTGCAGTATCTGATGGATATTGTTGGACCCGAGCTTTCTGAGCCGGCTAACACTATAAGCTCTTTCAAACTTGCGGGATTCTTGGAAACTGCAGTTCGAGCATCCAATGCTCAATATGATGACCCTGACATTTTGGATAGGCTCAGGGTCAAAATGATGCCACATGAAAGTGGTGATAGGGGGTGGGATGTGTTCTCACTGCAATATGATGCAAGGGTTCCACTAGATACTGTGTTTACAGAGTCTGTGATGGCGAGGTATTTAAGAATTTTCAATTTTCTGTGGAAGCTTAAAAGAGTGGAACATGCACTTATTGGTGCCTGGAAGACCATGAAACCAAACTGTATAACTTCTAACTCCTTTATTAGATTGCAACATGCAGTAAAGATGCAGTTAGTTTCAGCATTGAGGCACTGCCAGGTTCTTTGGGTTGAAATTAATCACTTCATTTCAAACTTGCAATACTATATAATGTTTGAAGTCTTGGAGATATCATGGTCAAACTTTTTAAGTGAGTTGGAAGTTGCCAAGGATCTTGATGATTTACTTGCAGCTCACGAGAAATATATGAATTCAATTGTAGAGAAATCTCTACTTGGAGATCTCTCTCAGCCCCTTTACAAATCGCTATTAGTAATATTTGATCTTATATTACGTTTTCGGAGCCATGCGGATCGGTTGTACGAAGGTATTCATGAGTTGCAATCAAGGTAACGATCTTAATTTTTCCACCCCAAAAACAATTATATTGCCATGTTTGACATTTGTTCACCTGTTTGTTTCAGAATCACGGAATCCTCCCTATCCTCTCGAGACCAGAAGAAATCACGAAAGAAATTGAATGATGAGTCTGTGGAACAAGGATCCTGGGTTTCTGATGGGAGGAAAGCCCTAACACAACGTGCTGGTGAATTTCTTCGAAATATGGAACAAGATCTGGATGCAATTGCTAAGGAGTATTCATCATTGCAAGAGGAATTCATTTCTCAGTTGCCTGTACAGCAACATGTTGATCTAAAGTTTCTATTTTTCCGTCTTGACTTCAATGAATTTTATAGGCGAGTTAGCATATAGACAATTTGTGAATATGACTAAGGGTCAGGTTGAAGCATTGTTTATTAAAGAAGAGAAGGCACTAACAAAGCTTTGCAACTAGCTAACATCCATTGTGTGTGTGAGCAGAACAATTGGTGGTAACTTCCTTCAGGCCAACCATTCCTCGGGTCATATTAGACTAACGGTATGGTGGATATCTTGATTTTTTTATCATTTCCTTCAATATTTTCTATGCAGATTTTGACGTTTTATTTCTCTCTAGGTAGGTAGTCTTTTTTTGTGGTTTGCAAGTTTGTTTGTGGCGGATTTGAAGCTATTAATATTCTGATCGGATGCATGCAGCACGATGTGAGTGAGACACATGTAAGTATCTGAATATCTGATGATTTAGTTAGTGTTTTTGGCAACTTTTGCAAGTTGTGCTCTCAAAGATTGTTCATATGTGTCATAGATTTTTGACATTTTGTATTGGTTGAATGAAAATTTGTATCTGAAAATCTAGATTCTTCATCCTCTTGTATTATTTTCTGGTTTACACGAGGTTTATTGCACGAACCCTTGACCTCCAATCACACAGCAATTCTAGCCGTTGTGCCAAGGCTTCCTTTCTCTTCTCACTTTGCAGAGTGGTTAATATTTTTCTGTGGCAATTTTAATAGAGCCACAGGTGATTCAAGTATCGAGATGTTTGCCTTGTAATTCAATATGCTCTATGCTTGCCTCAGGTAATGGAGGAGTTTTTTTATGTTTTTTGTTGGCTCGGTTTCTAGATTTGAAGAATGAAACCTTATTTTGTTATTTTAATGATAGCTGCACGTGGATAGTAGAAGTTATTAGTAGATGAATTGCTTTGGAACTTGCTTAAGTTAAGTATTAACAGTAGTCATATTTCAATTTGGAAAGGGGGGTGATTGAAAATTGGTTGCTTTGCTTTTAGGCAGTGTTGTCATATAGCGGCTATAGCGGTGCTATACCACTATAGCATAGTGGAATTCGAACAAACCGCTTATTATCCGTAATTTGCGATATGCCCATAAATGCTTTTAAATAGCGGCTATAGTGGCACTATAGTGCTATAACATAGCGGAATTTTAGCAAACCGCTATTTTCCGCAATTCGCGATTGACAATACTGCTTTTAGGAAAACTCCTTATTTTTCAGATTTATAACATATCTGATTTATTAGAATTGTTTAATGATTATTTGGAAATAATTATTTTCGGTTTGGCTGAAAGTATTGGAAAGGAAGCAACTTTAGATGTTTTGTTGTATTGTGAGAAAGGTATGAGTGGTTGAATTATTTTGCAGAGATTCAAGAATAGAAGCCACGTTGCACAAAATAATATTATTCTTAAGTCACTGGAAGTTTTTTTTTTTTGGTTACCATGAAGCCACTGCCAAATCAAATGATATTCTTTCTATCTTTGGCAAGTTCAGAAAGATGGATAACCAATATGAAAAACAAAAGATGAATGCCAAAATTCCAGTTAATGCAATTAGCTAGCTGGTAATATTGGAAGAGCCTCGTGAAGTTCTGCTACCAATGTTGTTATATTATTTGGTAGAGCCGTAGAGGGGAATGTTCTGCACGCACTTGTGTATATATCCGTAAATAAGTAAAAAAAGCTACTACCAGCTACTCAGTTGGATCTACACACTCTTCGTGGTATATATCCACCATAGCCAGCTCGCTAGGAACATGTCATCAATTTGGTGTCAAGAAGACAGACAACAAACATGCTTGGACTTTCTTTCGAACAATATGATTTTGGCAGTTGATGTTGAGATGCTTTTTGCACTCTTGAAAACCTGGGTTCGGTGCAATGTGAATGAAGAGTATGAATTGCTGGATTAGCCATGAACTAACAGAGTTGTTGAGTGGCCATAGTGCTGTTTGGCTTCGTGTCTTCCTATGAAATGGCAATGACAAGGCACATCAAGATTAAGTTTCCTCATATCGTGATCAATCTCATTGGTGGGTCTTTCTTGAAGTTACAGGGTTTTAGATAGAGCGTAGAAATAGATAGACTTTGAATTATGATTATGGTTTAGTATAATGATTGATACTTGTCTAATGATACAAAAAGATCAAACACCGACATTATTGGCACTAATACAATGCTCAAAGTCCCAATTAATTAAATAAAGAAACTAATCTTTATCATAATTAAAAATTATGGAAACTAATCTTAGGTTATAATCCAAGTGCTCTAACGTAAAAAAGTAATTCTATGAGATTATTTAAGATACTCTAGTTTAATAAGCAAGTTATTATATTTGTTTCTAATACCCTCCCTTAAGCTAAAGCTTACTAAGCTTTAAGCTCGTTAGAAGTACATCCTCTAACAAGAAACATTAGTGTCCGTTTGGATAGAGTTTATTTTGAACTTATGAAAAATAACTTATGCAAATAAATAAGCTTTTATGTATTATTCATAAGCTTGTCAAGGTAGTTTATGGAAAAACAACTTATAGAGATATAACTTTTGTTAGTGAGAACATATGAATTAACATAAAAACTTATTTATCTCCGTAAGTTGTTTTTTATAAGCTCAAAAATAAGTTAATCTAAACAGGCCTATAGTATAACCAAACAATATAATTGAAGACTTTAGAGGTAGGTATTTGAAGTCATGGTTCTTTTCTTTTTGGTCGAAGTCATGGTTCTTTGAAGTCATGGTTCTATAGAGAAGAAAGCAAAACAAGCAATAGATATTGGTAGTATAGGCAAGATGATGGTCAGCTTGGCAGGCCAATAAAGCTACATGTCCTTGGATTGAACTGGGTTCTGATACCATGTTGAATAAAAGCAAAAGGCTCTAATACCATGTCCTTGTTATGTTAACTATTTGTTTGACGATTCTCGAATATACGTTCAATCACTAATGGACCCAATATCTCATATTGGCCCATTACGATGTGACCATGCATATATCACGTATCACTTTATCGAGAGGCCTGAGTCATAACTCCTGTTGTGCATGGGGGATGAATTCTATCTACATCACTCACACCCCTCCACATGATTTATTGCAGGCTCAATAACCACCGTTATGATTGTCCTGTTATAGACAATGTTTGATGGCCTTAAAGCCTACAACTCTTCATGTAGGGATCATAGTGAACTTAGCCACTTTTGAGATGTTACACCAATCACGTAACTAAATTATTTAACCCAATTCTAATTACTCAAGTTTAGGTTTGAAGTGTCTCATTACAAAATAGGGATAAAGTATGGTTTCGATATAAAATACGATATTAGGTTAATGATGACGTAACCTCCATGTTACCTAACTCGTCTTTTGTATTATTTTAAATTTTTATTTATTAGAAAATATTTTTTTACTTAAAGTCTTTTTTGTTACTTACCAAAATCTTAAAGTTTTAGTACCATGAAGTGACATAGCTTATGTAGAAAGTAAATTCTAATAAATATGCTCAAATTTACCAATCACTTGAACTGTTTTTGTTTAGTGCATTAATATATGAACATGGTGCAATTTTATCTAGTTTAAATTTTAGGTAAGCCTAATCCCGTTCTAATTGTAGTTGATCTTAATTAGACATTATATCAATCTTTTTTTTGGTTAATTTTGGATCCATGAGTATAGTGTATTTAAACTTAACGGTCGGGTTGTATGTAAAGTGTTAGGGAGAGAGAGAGAGAGAGAGAGTAGGGGAGGGAGACATTAAATAGAGAAAGAGCAAAGAAGTAACTATTCTTGTTTGACTATATTGCTTAAAAACACGAAAGAGAGACAGAAAATGTGTAGGTCGCACCACATTTTTCAATCACCACTCTTTTGGAAAGGAGATAGAGAGAAAAACTATTTTATGATGTTCTAATTATACCCCTGAAAAAATAATGAATAAAGTAACTCATTGAACAAAATCATCTAATTGTTACCCGTTTCAACTTTAAGGGGTAATTAACAGGTCGAAGTAAAAAAAAGATATTTAATTTAATTACTCAAACAATTAATTTTTTCAAATAATTAAAAAGTTGAATTAAATTACTGAATTAGTGTAAAGATTATATGTTAATTAATAAAAATATTTGCATGTTAGCTCTTTTAGTTAAAGGTGTTATTTGTCTTATCATAAATGACAACACTAAAATAATCACGATTTTAGTAAAACCTTTTCATCTAAGTCCTTGCCATGAATATTGTGTTTAAATCTTGATTATCTCCTCGTTTGAATCAATTTTTTTGATCAAACAATATCTATAGTATGCTAAAATTTAATTTGTCAGTCCGAGTTGAATAAGCAACTTCAATTTAATTATGACCATAGAAAAATTCAAATTAAACATATTTTAACTCCTTAATAGAATTAGGCATACGGTGATTTGTTTTGTACATGTAATACCCAAAGTAATTGAGTATTACTTTGACTATTATACCATTCATTACATGAATCCATTTGTGCTTTACACCAAATTGAAATGAATTTTCCTTAATCGATTGAAATTGTGCATGTGTCTTGAAAGTATTAAACTAAGCATTAGAGGGAAGGGGTGCGAGTAGAAAAAAAATCATTTAAAGATCTTTATTGGGCTGAGCAAAAACCCAACCTATAAGACCCATGACCCACTTCCATTTCAGCTAAATTTTATGAATAGGAGGGAAACCTACTCTTATTCTTTCATTTCAGCGTGAGAGAAAGAAAGGAAGAATAGCGAGAGAAAGAGTGAGAGTTCGATGAAGGAAGAGAAGAACTAGAGGGATGAAGCTCTACTTTATTTTCATCTACTTGAACTGAAATCACCCCACTTCATCTTCATCATGTCTTCATTTATGTATAGACCAGAAATATTTTCCCCATCCCTCCTTGTTTATGCTTCTTCGTGTAGCATGTGTGTGGTGGAAGAGCTAGGGTTGAGTTTTGGGTATGCATGTGGTTCTAGAAGCTAAAGATGGAAGACTAGGAAGGTGCTTTTGGGTTTACAACATTCAAGAGAGAGTAGTGGGGTCAGCATTGATGTTTTTGGGGTTGCATTGGTCTTGAGAAAGAACAACATAGGATTTCATAACTCTCTCTCTCTCACTCTCTCTCATTATGATATGTATGAGTTGGACTCCTATGAAGGATATTATGGAAGAATTTAATCCAAACTTAGAATTTCATAACTCTGAATTTTTGCTAAATGGTTAATATACTGAATTTTGTTGACGAAATTGAGGATGTTACATTTTGGTATCAGAACAGTTCGACCCAGTCAGACTTAGTGATTACCGATTAGTGATTATTTGATCATGAAGATTGAGTCAGTTAGGGACTAAGACATTAACTGTCAGAACCTCAGTATATTATATGGAGCGTTGAGCCTGATCAACTTAATATTTCATATAAGATACTGAGAATGATGACAATTGACTTTCTTAGCCCCAGAAATTTTTAGAACCCTGAACCACGGGATCTCTGGATCTCCCTTTATCAGAACAGCGCAACGTTTGTCACTCAGGGCCATAACCCTAAATCATAGGATCTCTGGATCTCCCTTTATCATTGAACAAAATCATCTAATTGTTACATACTTCAACTTTAAGGGGTAATTAACAGGTCGGAGTAAAAAAATTATTTAATTTAATTACTCAAACAATTATTTTTTCAAATAATTGAAAAGTTAAATTAAATTACTGAATTAGTGTAAATATTATAAGTTAATTAGTAAAAATATTTGTATATTAGCTCCTTTAGTTAAGGGTGTTATTTGTGTTATCATAAATGAGCAACACTAATTAAATAATCATGATTTTTGTAAAACATTTTCATGTAAGTCCTTTCCTTGAATATTGTGTTTAAATCTCAATTATCCCCTCCTTTGAATCAATTTTTTGATCAAACAATATCTATTCACGGCTAGGTACAGACTACTCACGGCTCGTTTCACCGCCTCCCGACTGAAGCCAAAATCTGAAGAAGTGCTGAGGGTTGTTAGGCAGCGGGAAGGTGAAACACTTAAAGAGTACATTGAGCGTTTCAATAAGGAAGCTTCATGTGTTAAGAACTTGGAAGATAAGCAAAGACTGTTTTGGATGAAAGACGGTCTCAGGCAAGGAAGTCTTTTCGAAATTGATGTGAGAATCAACAAGCCAAGGGACTTGGCAGAATTTCTCCAGAAGTCTCAAAAGTACATGGATTATGAAGAGAACAAGATGGCTTACCGCGAGGCAGCCAAAGATGGTGATGATAAGGGTGATACCAGAGAAACTCGGCAGCGAAAGGACTCAGGAGGAGGACGTCGTGAGGCAAGACCACGACGGTTTGCCGAGCACAGTCTGCTCAACCAATCTCGGCCAAAATCCTGGCAGAATGTGCCAATGCTGAGTTTAAAAATGTTAAGAGGCCAGAGCCTTTAGTGCTGAAGGAAGGCCAAAATCCTTCAAGGAAGTGGTGTCGATACCATCGAAGTGGAGGCCACGATACCAATGGTTGTCGAGCCCTGAAAGACGACATTGAGGAGATGATTCAGAAGGGTAAACTCTTGCAATATGTGAAAAAAGATGGAGAGCCCGCTGACTCGCGCAAGAGGCCCCGTTCACCGGAGCGAAGATCCAAGTCCCCTCGAAAGGGAAAGGCTATTATAGCTAGTGAGGTGGTCAAAGCTGTCAGGGATAACGACACTAAATCCTCAGAGCGGGAGGACACTCGGAAAGCAAAAGGAAGGCCTGTGGCTATGGTCATTCACGGGACCAAACCCCTTGACGATTGGGGATCAAACAAGTCAATGAAGAGAACTTGGAAGGAAATTATGAATGTGGCATCAACATCAACCATCAGGGAAGGACCAGCTAGACCACCCATATCCTTTGATGATAAGGACTTACTGGATGGGAGACCAAACAAACACATTCCATTGCTGATTTCGGCTATCATGGCAAATATTGAAGTGAAGAGAATCCTGGTTGACCAAGGGAGCTCGGTGGACATTATTTTCGAAGATTTGCTGCAAGTCCTGAATATCTCCCCCAAAGATATGACTCCTTACAGTGGAAAGGACCTCACAGGATTCAATGGAGCAAAAACCAAGCCACTTGGGCATTTAGAGCTGATGGTCACCTATGGAGACCCCGATGGCGAGCAGCCGCTATTCAGAACTATGAAGACAGCCTTCCTAGTCCTCCCGTGCAAATCTGTTTACCAATGCATTATCGGGAGGCCGACGCTAGGCAGACTGGAGGCGGTAACATCAATGGCCCACCTAAAGATGAAGTTCTACAGTTTGGAAAACAAGGTCGTGACCCTTCAAGCTGACTTAGGCGCAACGCGGAGATGTTTCTTCATGAGCTGTAAGGATGAAAATGAAATTGCTAAAGTGAAAAACCCAATCAATAAGTCAGGGAAAGAGGCTAAGTTGAACTAGGCGGATTTGGATGCTAGATATGATCCTGACAGCGAGGAAGAGGAGGAGGATTCCGCCCTCGCTAAGGAGCTCAAAAAGCGCATGAAGAGACCTGAGCCAGATGGCGAATTCATCTCCATCCAATTGGGGGAAGACCCTGCTAAGACTATCAAGATAGGCTCTGACCTCCCTGAGGATGTCAAAGAGCAACTCATCAAATACTTGAAGGAGAACGCTGATCTGTTTGCCTGGTCCACAGCTGACATGCCGGGAATACCACCCGAGGTAGCATGCCACCACCTTGCTGCCAATCCCAACATAAAGTGGGTGGCTCAGAAAAGAAGAGTCTAGAGGGGAGAGAAGGCTGAAGCTGCTGCTAGGGCTGTCAAAGACCTTATAGAGGCAAACTTTGTAAAAGAAATTAAGTACACCACTTGGTTGTCCAATGTAGTCCTTGTTAAGAAATCTAATGGAAAATGGAGGATGTGTGTTGATTATACTGATCTTAATAAGGCATGTCCAAAGGACGCCTTCCCCGTTCCCCGTGTAGACAAATTAGTTGATAGTGCCTCAGGTTTTCGTTTATTATCTTTTATGGACGCATACTCAGGATATAACCAGATCCCGATGTACCCACCTGATCAAGAGAAAACGGCGTTCATGACGGAGCAAGGAAATTATTGCTACCGCGTAATGCCTTTTGGGCTTAAGAATGCCGGGGCAACTTATCAAAGAATGATGAACAAAGTGTTTAAAAATCAAATCGGCCGAGTAATTGAAGTATATCTTGACGATATAGTAAAAAGTAAGAATGACCCAAAAAAGTGTACATTTGGGGTTCGAGCAGGGAAATTCCTCGGTTTCTATCTCACTGAGAGAGGTATTGAGGCCAACCCTGACAAGTGCAGGGCTGTGACCGAAATGACTTCACCAACCACAAAGACAGAAATTCAAAAGCTCACAGGCATGATTGCAGCGCTGTCCCGTTTCATTTAACAGGCAGCTCTCAAATCTCTACCGCTGTTTAAGCTTTTAAAGAAAGATACGGTCTTCGAATGGACTGCCGAGCAGGAGCAGACGCTAAGTCTTTTAAAACAAATCCTCTCCGAACCACCTATCCTAACCCGACCGGAGGTTGGAGAGACCCTGTATTTGTACCTCACTGTGGCCGGCGAAGCGCTAAGTGCAGTACTCGTCAGAGAGACCGACACTGGCCAGAGGCCGGTGTATTTTGTAAGTAAGGCATTACAAGGGCCCGAGTTGAGATACTAGAAGGTGGAAAAGGTCGCTTTGGCCCTGGTAATTGCAGCCCAGCGCCTCAGGCCATACTTCGTAGCACATCAAGTAGTGGTTCGAACCAACCAACCTATCAGGCAAATACTTTATCGTCCCGATCTGGCTGGAAGGATGATTAAATGGGCAGTCGAGCTCTCAGAATTTGGTGTCAAATATGAGACAAGACCAGCCATGAAGGCTTAGGTGTTAGCAGACTTTGTCGTCGAAATGACAACATCTCATGAAGATAATGTGGAAACGTCATGGATCCTCCACGTGGATGGATCCTCAAACAGCAAAGGAAGTGGAGCGGACCTGATACTTCAAAACTCTAAAGGACTAACGGTAGAAGTATCTCTCTCATTCTCGTTCCCCACGTCAAATAATCAAGCAGAATATGAAGCTTGCATAGCTGGCCTACAATTGGCCAAGGACTTCGGAGCTACCCAAGTTGAACTTCACACAGATTCACTTTTAGTGGTCTCCCAGATTAATGCAGCGTATGGCGCCTACGACCCGGTGCTACAGAAGTATCTAGCTAGAGTGCGCGAACTCTTAGGAGTATTCAAGAAGGCAGAAGTGATACATGTACCCAGGGGAGAGAATACCAGAGCAGACATACTATCCAAATTGGCAAGTACTAGGGCACCGAGGAATCACAGGAGTGTTCTTCAAGAAACCTTGTCTAGTCCAAGCATCCTCCTTGATAATGGTTCATCAACCTCGGTCCTCACGGTGGAAGCCAGTCAAAATTGGATAACTCCGATCCTCCGATACATACTCGATGGGCATGAGCCCGCTGATGAGAAAGAAGCAACATCCGTTAGAAGGCGGGCATCATCATATTCAGTTATTGAAGGAACACTTTTTCGTTGAGGTTTTTCCATGCCTCTATTAAAATGTGTGTCCTGGCAGAAATCCACGAGGGAATCTGCGGGCAGCACCTAGGAGGACGAGCCTTGGCAGCAAAAGCGCTTAGAGCAGGTTATTACTGGCCTACCATGAATGAAGATTCGCAAAATTACGTCAAGAAATGTGACAAATGTCAAAGGCACGCTGATGTGCACATTGCCCCTTCTTCCGATTTGAAGTACCTGAGTGCTCCTTGGCCGTTTGCTTGGTGGGGGATTGACCTCTTGGGCCCCTTCCTCCCTGGCCCGGGCCAAGTAAAATACTTAATTGTCGCAGTGGATTACTTTACCAAGTGGATCCCGAGCCATTGGCCAACATCACAGCAAAAAACTGCATTAAGTTCTTCAAGAAGAACATCATGACTAGGTTCGGCATACCAGAAGTGGTCATCACTGACAACGGCACACAATTCACAGACAAAGGGTTCAGACAACTCATGATAGAGCTTAATATCAAGCATCGCTTCACCTCAGTGGAGCACCCGCAAACCAACGGGCAAGCAGAGGCTGCTAACAGGGTCATCCTTCGAGGATTGCAAAGACTTGACGAAGCAAAAGGGTGTTGGCCTGAAGAGCTACCTTATGTGTTGTGGGCTTATAGAACCACCCCACACTCATCTACGTCGGAGTCGCCATTCCAGTTGGCTTACGGCATAGAGGCAGTCATACCTGTCAAAATTGGAGAACTAAGTTGGAGGACCAAACACCCAAATCCCCCGGAAGCCAACAAACAAAAACTCCGAGAGGAGTTGGACTTCGTTGATGAAGTAAGAAACCAAGCAGCATTGAAAGAAGCAGTGATCAAACAACAGATGGCCACGAGGTATAACACCAAAGTGGTGAGAAGAACCTTAGAGGTCGGTGACCTAGTCCTACGAAGAGCAGACGTGGGTTTGAAGAACGCATCCCAAGGGAAATTAGCCCCCAATTGGGAGGGACCTTACAGAATTATCGCAGAGACCAAAAAAGGAGCGTTCAAGTTAGAAACTTTGAATAAAGAAACAATCCCTAGAACTTGGAATACTGACAAACTAAGAAAGTTTATTGTATGAACAATAAGAAATCTATATAATGGCTTCGACCATTAATGTTAAAGTGCTCGGATGAATGAAATGTTATTTTTACAAATAGAAATGTGTTTGCAGTACTTATTGTTATTTACAGGATAAAAACCGAGTCCCAATCTTGAGGGCAAGGGACGAGCTAACGAAAAGCCTAACGGTGAAAAGGGGCGGCATGAGATCGACGCTACGATCGTTTGCGCTATCCTATAAACCAAGGCGTGAGTAGACTTACTCGCCACGCGAAGCGACTTTGAACGGGTCGCAACCTCTGATGGGCGAGTTAGAATCAGACCGGGTTCTGATAAACTGTCCCCAGAGTATACATGATCACGAGATAACATAATGGTGAGCACTCGGATGAGCAAGGCAGGACGTGCATCCAATGCCATCCAAGACACCAATCAAGCATCAACCTCGATTCACACAAGTTTATACAAGAAATGAGCTGAAAAGATAAGCAATTCGAGAAAAATCGAGCTAAGAAAATATACGATTAGCATGCATAAATATAAATAAGATAGTCACACCGGAGATGGCCGGGCCCATTGTCAGAGTACATAACCAAATATAAAGAGGCAAAAATAAAACTACATTGTTGAAAGACTAGAAGGCATAAAAATCACGGGTAGATAACATCAAAGCCACTCCCACCAGTGTGGTACTTGACAATTTGCCCATCCAAGGTGTCGTGATCAAAGCTGAGATATTGGGTATCCAACTGAGCCACCGGATACAGGCACTGAACGTGACCCAATGCCTTAGTGTAGGCTTGGTGAGAGAAGTCCACCACTTGACCGGCAATCTGTTCCACTTTCTTCACAGCTTCATCTCTTGACTGCTTAACACCCTCCAATTCAGCATGAACTCCTTCAAGTTGAGCGTGGAGATCTTCCATCTTCCGCAAGCATGCATCCCTATCACAAAAAGCCTCATCCTTCTCCTGCTGATAGCACCCCACGAATTCTTGTGCTCGATGACCGGACTCCATAACCTCTTGTAGGTCTCGGGTAAGCCTCTGATTCTCAGCAAGCAAGCGATCCCGTTCCCCTGCAAGAAGAGGCGATCAAGAATCGATATGACCAACAAATAGGATATCGTAAATAAATAAGCATGTAAAGACTACCTGAACTGGAGCTACCTCCCCTTTCATCCTTCCATTTGGCGTGCATTTCTCGTCCAAGCTGAACCATGCGGATAGCAAACTCCCAAGGATTGTCACAAAAACGATCACACTCCGCATGAGAGAAGTTTACCACCTCAGGGTCAAGTCCAAGAGGACGGTCAGGAGAAGGGCGCTCGACAGGGGAGCGACGTCTGGCAACACTTTTCTTACGCTTAGATGAATGGCCACGACCCTCGGGAGTATTAGAAGCTCCTTCAATACAAACCTCCTTGTCTTGAACGTCTCAGGAACCCTGGGAACTCCAGAGAGCCCAGCACGACCGGGGGCACCAAGACTCAAACGAGACCCCGTTGAGGGGGGGGCCAGCAGCAGATGAAGGGGGGATAGGGCGACCTCCCCCATTTGAATCCTGAGGGTTCCTCCTCCCAACCAAGGCAGCAACTTCGTCAAATGTGAGGGGAGCAGCCATCTTATCTGCAAAAGAGCAAAGAAACGAGTCAATAAAGCAAGAAGGGAAATAAGAAAGTAGAAATTAAAGAACATGAGTAAAACAAGCAACCTAAGTGCCAAACTGCATCACGAAGGTCCAGAGCTTTAGTGAGCTCACTACAAACTATCTTCTTTGACGCCACAGAAAGATGCTCGGCAATATCTCGAATTAAATTTAAAGTATCTGAATCCTCCCTGTTCAACTCAGATGGATTAACTCGATAATTTCGATAGGCGAACTCAATATCAGAATCGCTCCACCCAAGGTGAAACTTATCCCCAGCAATTGACCCTTGCTCATCCAGAATATTCATGCTATCAATTGCTTCTTGGCTCACTGGGACAACATAAAAATATCTATGTTTCCAATCATGCTGACTTTCCGCATAGATTTCAAAATAGGGCAAAGTGCGACGACCCCTCAAGCAAACGAAATCTGATCGCGTGACACCATTTGAAAGCTCTAGACGCCGCTGCACCTCAAAGAGGGCGAAGAAAAGTTTTAAACTACGCCTGCGTCTCAAGACCCGTAACACCAACTCAAAGCACTTGATAAAGCACCATGAGTTTGGATGCAATTGTGAAGGAGCTATCCCGAGGTGCTTCAAAACAGAGAGTTAGAATGAAGTGAAGAATGGGGAAATCTTCATCTTGTGAATAACGGGGTGAAACATCATGAATTTTCGACCCGAGGGAATACAACAAACTCTGTCATCCGGATCGACCGCCTCTAACCGCCAGTGGTCCCCAAGCACATCCTCGCAAAGACTTGAAGGTAAGCTCCTACCGGGAACATAGAAACTCCTGGTGGACCGAACACTACGAGCGACCCAGTCATAGTTGATCCCATCAACCTCCACCACTTCCAACTCGAACCGACGCTCGTCATCAATGTCCTCTTCGTCGGAAGAAGTAACGGGATAGCCAGGTACTACCCCTTCTACACAAGGTGTCGTTTCCGACCGAGGAACTACGATTGTGGGACCTGGGTAGGCCACGTTCACGCGAGCGGTCGACTTGGTTCTCCCCATCTCTCAGAACCTGCAGGAAAGGGGCGAAACAAGTGGTCCCATGTCAGAAAATAACTTGTTATCAAAACCCCCCTCCTGAGGTCGAAGGACAAGGCATAGAAGATAAAATAACTGAGTTAAGAGGAATTACCTTGACAAAATATGGCAAGCAAGTAATGCAAAAAGATCGATGAAAAGACGACTCCCCGAAACACCCTGCAAAACCTGAAAAATTAAGGTGCGAAAGAAGTTCATGAGAATTAGAACTACTAAAGAGTCACGAGGCCCCAATATGAGAAATAAACTAAGTATCAAAGACACGCGCACGAAGCACAAAGGGGGCGTCGCACGAGCGCACGGAGCCTAGCGCCAACCTGGCACCCTGCCGGTTTATGGAAAGGCGCTTGAAGCGCGCAGAGGCATGGCTAAACCTCGACACCCTGCCGGTTTGGGCGAGGCGCATGAGCGCGTGAATGCAAGGCGGAAACCCGGCACCCTGCCGGTTTGCAGGGGGCGCGCGCGGGCTCTGTAACCCGGCACCCTGCCGGTTTGTGCAATGGGGGCGCGCAAGGGAGCCATAGCCCGGCACCTTGCCGGTTTGCGCAAAAGTGCGCGCGCGCGATGGATTTTAACACCGGCACCCTGTCGGTTTACGCGTGGGGGGTGCGCCGGTGTCCAAGGTTTATCCCCTCTATGGTTCCATTCCAAGGCAAGTTTGGGGTGTGGTTTCAATGCAAGAAAAAATTTTGATCAACACAAGGCCATGAGGCACCAACATTCTATTGTCACTTATGACTTTGATGAAAACCAATGCCATGAACATTCCTTTGTCACTAGGAGCTAACATTCTCATGAAGCATGCAATGGTAATATACAATATTGAAAAGAGATAAAAGAGGATGAAGGAAGATATACTTACCAAGGGAGAAAGGAGGATGAGCTTCAAAGGAAATCTTGTGTGGTCCCAAATCTTATCCACTCTTCCAAAATCTTATCTCCACCCACTCTCAAAATTTTACTCAAAGTCTTTTTAGGATGTGGTCCAAAGTAAGGAGCCACTCCATCTATTTATAGTGGGTGAAAAAGGTGGGAAGTTAAAAAATTAATTTTTTTACTACCCTCCGAGAATAAAAATCTAGATACGCTGCCGCGGTTGAGGGAATTTTTCAATGCGATCGAATAGAACGAGTATCGCGATACGCCAAATGGACGAACTAAAAGCTTTAAGCCAAGACCATCCTACGAAATAGTCTCGGCTTGGGGGGCAACTGTTCTGGACTGGGCCACGAGGCCCATTCAGCAATTGATTTGGATTGGCCCAATCAACTTGGTCCATATCCACAATTTGCAAGCCCAATATGAATCTCATGATTGAAGGGCTCAGATCAATTCATTCGATCTAACGATTCACAATGGGCAAGCTTTCCTATAAATACTGCTTCACATTGCCATAATTAGGTACACTCTCATTCCTTGCTAAATCACTCACCTACTCTCAATACTAACTTGGGCGTCGGAGTGGCTTCGCAAGTCCCCCTCCCGGACGCTCGTTGATATCAAGTCATACCGCAAGAGACCACCGACGCAGTCCGCACAACACTGCTAGGTACAGATCCGTATGCTAAAGTTTAATTTGACAATCCGAGTTGAACAAGCAACTTCAATTTGATTATGACCATAGAAAAATGCAAAATAAACATATTTTAACTCCTTAACAAAATTATGCATATGGTGATTTGTTTTGTACTAGACACATAATATAAAATTAAAGACTGCTAGTATAAAGTAGAATGTCATGCAAGTTAGTAAATAAAAAACAAGGTTCATTAACAAAAGACTAATAGAATATGAAACTACTTAGTCGAAAAAAGTTAAAATCTAACTTTATTACATTCCATGAAGAGAAAATAACTACAAGAAGGACTTTTTTATTTTGTAGACTCTTCCTTTAAGATTTGTTTATTGCAACATAAATAAAATAATTTTTCTTGTCACCATCTTCTTAGAACGTTGATTTCACATGAAACGTGCTATTTATCCTTACAAGCTTCCAAGCATGAACCCACGTAGGCATCGATACCACGAGCATCTGACAAATCGGGAATTAACAAAATAGTCAAAATACAAGTATTTAACTCAATCATAATTGTGTAGATTATCGCTTGATACAAATAAAAGATAATAAAGAAGGGAAAAGTAAAATATGAATATATACCGGTGTTGGCATCAATGGACTTGGACAGGGTACAACTAGTAGTACAATCATATGCAGCTTTCGATGGTTTCTTATGGCATTCCAATCCACAGGCAGCAACACAAGCAGCATACACTTCTATAATCCTAAGTAATGGTCTGCATTTTAGGCCACACTCGCCAACACAAAGGAATACACTTTTTGCAGAAGGTGGGGGAGAATCATCTGCTTGTGCAAAGACTAACATCATCAATACGAAAAGCACAGTAACAATATTTTTTATCTGGCCTTTTGCCATAACTCTTCTCTAAGTAAATCTCGAATATGCCTTAGTATATGTTATATCTAGTCTGACCGACCCATGTTGAATAAACAATCTCAATTTATAAGCATGGAATAATGCATGTTAGGTATGTTTTCACTCATTAACAAAACTACACGTCAGACGTGTACACGTTTTGGGCCACGTGATATTTTTAGGTATTATCAAAAAAAGTAAGCAAATAGGTAATAGTTTAACGTGGAGAGAGACTATACATCAAATAAATTTTAATTTATATAAAAGGAGAATATGTTAAGAGAATTAAAATGTGTTTAACTTAAAAATGTTAAGAATTTAAATTAAATTATTTACGATCAAATTGATTTGCTAATGTAGAATAAATAAAAAGGAATACAGTCTAATATGGTCAATTACTTATTTTCACTTAAATTTTTAAATTACTAATTCTACAAAAGATTGATACTAATCAATATTTTGACATTATAAATACTAATTAACAACGATGACTTAAAAAGAAAGAACAATATAATGAAATCAAATAATCCGGTTAACTTATATAGATTTTAGAGTTCACATTTTAAGTTAGATACATTGTAATTAATGTGTCTTTGATGTTTTATCAACAAAATAAAGCGGGCCTTCCTCGAGTGCTGAAAGAAAAAAAATTGTCTTTCATGTGTTCAAACATTTTATATTTTTAAAGAGAAGTCTTAATATAATCGATTTATATATATATATATATATATAGAATTCAATAAAATAAATTCATTGATTCCTTTCATGCAACTTAAATCGAATTTTATTTTCATACAAATGTAAATTTGAAAGTAAAATTTCTCAGTAGTATTTTTGTTAAATTGAATGAATAAAAACGTCTCCCAAATTTATTTCATTTTATTAGTTTTTTCAGAATAAATATTTTTTAATATAAATTTTTGAACATATAATTGTATTATCTTTTTAGTGATTGCCTTATAATAATAACAATCACAGAATAGTAGCAAAGATTACATTTGCTCAAAAATGTATAGAATGTATTAACTAAGATTAATTTCAACAAAAAAAGTAATTAATATAGAGAAAAAATAATATGTTTAAGCTAAAAAAATTTGGAGGAAGGAAAAATAATAGTGTCTTGGCGTGTAAAATTATTAATTCCTTATATGATATATTAGCTTATGTAGGATTGAATATTGTGTTTGAGTTTAAATTTACTATTAGGAAAAAATAAAAGTGTCTTGCCGTGAAAAAAAGTAATATGTTTATGCTAAAAATAAATTTTGGAGGAAGGAAAAATAATATTGTCTTGCAGTATAAAATTATTAATGCCTTATATGATATATTAGCTTATGTAGGATTGAATATTGTGTTTGAGTTTAAATTTACTATTAGGTGATTGACAAGTAATTCATATGATGTAAATCAGTAAATTAAATTTTTAGTTAACCAATATGAAATATTAAATATTATGATGACAATCACCGGAAAGATGCATTAAAGTCTTTTTTAAAAAAAATACATGATTGTATAAATCACATAGCATATTATAGAACAAAATATACCTATCATTTCACCATGATAGTAAATATCCGAATGGTTTACCCTCTATATTGATATTTTCTTGACCTTATGTAAAAAACATTACGAATAAAAACATTTGAGTCAAACTCGATCAACAGCCGATGATAGGTGTAAATGTTTGTTTCAATTAAATTCATCTTTTTATTCAAATCAAATGGAAAATAAAAAAAGCAAAATAAGATGATGAGAGCTTATTTTTTATTTTCATGACCTTCGGACATGGCTACTCTTGAACCCTATAAACTTAGAGAGAGAAAATGAAGATATAAAAAAAGATGTTACAGCCAAAATCTTTAGAGATTTTTTTGTATCGATTTTATTGGAGAAAAGAAAGATAAATATCTCCAAAAAAAGTAAATTTATATTTTACTATTATTATTATTATTTGTAAATTAAACAGACATCATTTCAAATAGGTTCATTACTACAACAACAATAAACATAATTTAATCTCCTCGTTATGTAACATGATTTATTTACTCTTACAAGTTACATGCTTACGAGCATCAATCTTCGAAGGCATTAACATTGTAGCTGGGAATAGCCCAGTCACTTAGCTAGAGTATTTAACCCAACTCTAATTACTCAAGTTAAGGTTTGAAGTGTCTCATAACAAAATAGGGATAAAGTATGGTTTCGATAGAAAATACGATCCTGGGTTAGTGATGGCGTAACCTCCATGTTACCTAGCTAACACGCCTTTTGTATTATATTAAATTTTTATTTATTAGAAAATATTTTTATACATCAAGTATTTTTTGTTACTTACCAAAATCTTTAAGTTTTAGTACCATGAAGTGACATAGCCAAAGTAGAAAGTAAATTCTAATGAATATGCTAAAATTTACCAATCACTTGAACTGTTTTTGTTTAGTGCATTAATACATGAACATGGTGCAATTTTATTTAGCTTAAACTTTAGGTAAGCCTCTAATTCCGTTCTAATTGTAGTTGATCTTAATTAGACCTATATCATTCGAGTTCTTTGGTTTTTTGTTAATTTTGGATCCATGAGTATAGGGTATTTAAACTTTAGCGTTCTGGTTTTATCCAGAAAAGTGTCAGATAAAGAGAGGGGGGAGGGAGACACTAAATATAGAAAGAGCGAAGAAGTAACTATTCTCGTTTGACTAGACTGCCTAAAAACACGAAAGAGAGACAGAAAATGTGTAGGTCCCACCACATTTTTCAATCACCACTCTTTTAGATAGAAGATAGAAAGAAAAGCTATTTTATGATGTTCCAATTATACCCCCGACAAAATAATGAAGAAAGTAAGTCATTGAACAAAATCATCTAATTGTTACATACTTCAACTCTATGGGGTAATTAACAGGTCGGAGTAAAAAAATTATTTAATTTAATTACTCAAGCAATTATTTTATTCAAATAATTGAAAAGTTAAATTAAATTACTGAATCAGTGTAAATATTATATGTTAATTAGTAAAAATATTTGTATATTAGCTCCTTTAGTTAAGGGTGTTATTTGTGTTATCATAAATGAGCAACACTAATTAAATAATCATGATTTTTGTAAAACATTTTCATCTAAGTCCTTTCCTTGAATACTGTGTTTAAATCTCTATTATCTCCTCCTTTGAATCAATTTTACGATCAAACAATATCTATAGTATGCTAAAGTTTAGTTTGACAGTCCGAGTTGACAAGCAACTTCAATTTGATTATGACCATAGAAAAATGCAAAATAAACATATTTTAACTCCTTAACAAAATTATGCATATGGTGATTTGTTTTGTACTAGACACGTAATATAAAATTAAAGACTGCTAGTAAAAAGTAGAATGTCATGCAAGTTAGTAAATAAAAAACAAGGTTCATTAACAAAAGACTAATAGAATATGAAACTATTTAGTCGAAAAAAGTTAAAATCTAACTTTATTACATTCCATGAAGAGAAAATAACTACAAGAAGGACTTTTTTATTTTGTAGACTCTTCCTTTAAGATTTGTTTATTGCAACATAAATAAAATAATTTTTCTTGTCACCATCTTCTTAGAACGTTGATTTCACATGAAACGTGCTATTTATCCTTACAAGCTTCCAAGCATGAACCCACGTAGGCATCGATACCACGAGCATCTGACAAATCGGGAATTAACAAAATAGTCAAAATACAAGTATTTAACTCAATCATAATTGTGTAGATTATCGCTTGATACAAATAAAAGATAATAAAGAAGGGAAAAGTAAAATATGAATATATACCGGTGTTGGCATCAATGGACTTGGACAGGGTACAACTAGTAGTACAATCATATGCAGCTTTCGATGGTTTCTTATGGCATTCCAATCCACAGGCAGCAACACAAGCAGCATACACTTCTATAATCCTAAGTAATGGTCTGCATTTTAGGCCACACTCGCCAACACAAAGGAATACACTTTTTGCAGAAGGTGGGGGAGAATCATCTGCTTGTGCAAAGACTAACATCATCAATACGAAAAGCACAGTAACAATATTTTTTATCTGGCCTTTTGCCATAACTCTTCTCTAAGTAAATCTCGAATATGCCTTAGTATATGTTATATCTAGTCTGACCGACCCATGTTGAATAAACAATCTCAATTTATAAGCATGGAATAATGCATGTTAGGTATGTTTTCACTCATTAACAAAACTACACGTCAGACGTGTACACGTTTTGGGCCACGTGATATTTTTAGGTATTATCAAAAAAAGTAAGCAAATAGGTAATAGTTTAACGTGGAGAGAGACTATACATCAAATAAATTTTAATTTATATAAAAGGAGAATATGTTAAGAGAATTAAAATGTGTTTAACTTAAAAATGTTAAGAATTTAAATTAAATTATTTACGATCAAATTGATTTGCTAATGTAGAATAAATAAAAAGGAATACAGTCTAATATGGTCAATTACTTATTTTCACTTAAATTTTTAAATTACTAATTCTACAAAAGATTGATACTAATCAATATTTTGACATTATAAATACTAATTAACAACGATGACTTAAAAAGAAAGAACAATATAATGAAATCAAATAATCCGGTTAACTTATATAGATTTTAGAGTTCACATTTTAAGTTAGATACATTGTAATTAATGTGTCTTTGATGTTTTATCAACAAAATAAAGCGGGCCTTCCTCGAGTGCTGAAAGAAAAAAAATTGTCTTTCATGTGTTCAAACATTTTATATTTTTAAAGAGAAGTCTTAATATAATCGATTTATATATATATATATATATATAGAATTCAATAAAATAAATTCATTGATTCCTTTCATGCAACTTAAATCGAATTTTATTTTCATACAAATGTAAATTTGAAAGTAAAATTTCTCAGTAGTATTTTTGTTAAATTGAATGAATAAAAACGTCTCCCAAATTTATTTCATTTTATTAGTTTTTTCAGAATAAATATTTTTTAATATAAATTTTTGAACATATAATTGTATTATCTTTTTAGTGATTGCCTTATAATAATAACAATCACAGAATAGTAGCAAAGATTACATTTGCTCAAAAATGTATAGAATGTATTAACTAAGATTAATTTCAACAAAAAAAGTAATTAATATAGAGAAAAAATAATATGTTTAAGCTAAAAAAATTTGGAGGAAGGAAAAATAATAGTGTCTTGGCGTGTAAAATTATTAATTCCTTATATGATATATTAGCTTATGTAGGATTGAATATTGTGTTTGAGTTTAAATTTACTATTAGGAAAAAATAAAAGTGTCTTGCCGTGAAAAAAAGTAATATGTTTATGCTAAAAATAAATTTTGGAGGAAGGAAAAATAATATTGTCTTGCAGTATAAAATTATTAATGCCTTATATGATATATTAGCTTATGTAGGATTGAATATTGTGTTTGAGTTTAAATTTACTATTAGGTGATTGACAAGTAATTCATATGATGTAAATCAGTAAATTAAATTTTTAGTTAACCAATATGAAATATTAAATATTATGATGACAATCACCGGAAAGATGCATTAAAGTCTTTTTTAAAAAAAATACATGATTGTATAAATCACATAGCATATTATAGAACAAAATATACCTATCATTTCACCATGATAGTAAATATCCGAATGGTTTACCCTCTATATTGATATTTTCTTGACCTTATGTAAAAAACATTACGAATAAAAACATTTGAGTCAAACTCGATCAACAGCCGATGATAGGTGTAAATGTTTGTTTCAATTAAATTCATCTTTTTATTCAAATCAAATGGAAAATAAAAAAAGCAAAATAAGATGATGAGAGCTTATTTTTTATTTTCATGACCTTCGGACATGGCTACTCTTGAACCCTATAAACTTAGAGAGAGAAAATGAAGATATAAAAAAAGATGTTACAGCCAAAATCTTTAGAGATTTTTTTGTATCGATTTTATTGGAGAAAAGAAAGATAAATATCTCCAAAAAAAGTAAATTTATATTTTACTATTATTATTATTATTTGTAAATTAAACAGACATCATTTCAAATAGGTTCATTACTACAACAACAATAAACATAATTTAATCTCCTCGTTATGTAACATGATTTATTTACTCTTACAAGTTACATGCTTACGAGCATCAATCTTCGAAGACATTAACATTGTAGCTGGGAATAGCCCAGTCACTTAGCTAGAGTATTTAACCCAACTCTAATTACTCAAGTTAAGGTTTGAAGTGTCTCATAACAAAATAGGGATAAAGTATGGTTTCGATAGAAAATACGATACTGGGTTAGTGATGACGTAACCGCCATGTTACCTAGCTAACACGCCTTTTGTATTATATTAAATTTTTATTTATTAGAAAATATTTTTATACATCAAGTATTTTTTGTTACTTACCAAAATCTTTAAGTTTTAGTACCATGAAGTGACATAGCCAAAGTAGAAAGTAAATTCTAATGAATATGCTAAAATTTACCAATCACTTGAACTGTTTTTGTTTAGTGCATTAATACATGAACATGGTGCAATTTTATTTAGCTTAAACTTTAGGTAAGCCTCTAATCCCGTTCTAATTGTAGTTGATCTTAGTTAGACCTATATCATTCGAGTTCTTTGGTTTTTTGTTAATTTTGGATCCATGAGTATAGGGTATTTAAACTTTAGCGGTCTGGTTTTATCCAGAAAAGTGTCATATAAAGAGAGGGGGGAGGGAGACACTAAATATAGAAAGAGCAAAGAAGTAACTATTCTCGTTTGACTAGACTGCTTAAAAACACGAAAGAGAGACAGAAAATGTGTAAATAACCGTTCTCCTATAACACTAATAAACTATTGTGTACATCATCGCTCTTGATCCGGTAAAAGGTTATAGAAAAAGCCGTTGTCCCAAGTTCCATTTTTCCCAAGTTCATTTAGATCTATTCATTTATTCCTTCTCGTGAGTTTCGATTTGCGAGAAACGCTACCAAGCCTCAAAAATCAAAACACTACGAAGCCTAACATTTGCTTCTGGAAACGATTCTTCAACCGCATTCAATGGCACTCTGATGCACTCCGCCGCTTCACCACACTGCTATCATGCTCTCCTTTCTTCGGTACCCCAACTTAGAAACCCTTAGAAACCCAAACTACTCTAATGCTCTCTGTTCTTCACTCATTCCTCTTCCTATTCCTTTCTCCTCCACTCATTTTCGAACCATGCCTTTGGGGATCTAGTGATAGAAACACGTAGAAATCTCTCACTTCTTGCTCCTCTTCAACAAGAATAGTGAGATTCTACGAGATTTTATTTTCGATTTATTTATTTATCAATAGTTAATTTTGTGCATTGCTTCACAGTTCCGTAGTGAATGTGAAATATTAGGGTTTGCTGTTTTGTAATTTCCATTCCGTGTTTACTTGATTGAATCTAGGGTGTCTTTTTCTTGAAATAGGTATGGGCTGTTTCATGATACTATTTGCGTTAGATTTAGGTTTTGTGAATGCGATTACGTTTTCTGTCATGTTTAGAATTAGCTTGTTTTAATGAAGTGCTGTGTAAATGTTTGAACTCCTTCTTCTTCTTGCTTGTTTGTTGCTGGTGCGATGCTAATTATACTCCTATCAATAGTTAAAGTTTGTATGTGTTGGACTTCTTTTGTGGAAAAGCACTTGAGACAATTGCTCTCCTGAAATCTGCCACATCTCATTCTTAGGAACATCAATTTGACCTCCAAGTATGAATACAATCCAGTGTTCTACGCATGACTCAACTCTGGCTTTGAAAAAAGGAACTTTATATCAAGTTGCCTGTACTACTTCCTTTCAATGATGGAGTATATGGTCAATTTCTTTGTATTTATGATACATCAATACCAAAAAAAGTGTTTAGAAATGATACAATTGTTTAAATGTCTCAAGAATATCTATCTGCTGTTTTTAAGGTCATGGATTTTAGGTATTCTTCTTTTAAAATATTACATGTAATCTCTTCCACTTTTGGATCTTTGGAGGAATGAGTGATGATTTATTAATTTGATTGTTGTGATCCGGAGATGGTGTATTTGTTGTTCCTGTTTTACTTTCTTCATCTTCATCTTCATCCATTTGGCAATTAATCTTTGAAGCTGGCAAACACAGTCGCACACACACATCAATATAAATACAAGGATTCATAGGAGGAAGCTGTCAAGCTCACATTAATCTTTGAACTCACAGGATAGAGAAACTTGTCACCATTAATCTTTCTTGTCCAAAGGTACGTGGTGTGTATGGGCAATTTCCATTGACCAATATCTTGCTTCTCAACTTTGATCTTTATTTTCATATCTAATCAGCACATTCCCTTGTTAAGTATGTTTATTACTATTTGTTCTCTACATATTAAAAAATAGCTTCACCTTCAGTTTTTGCACAATTGAAGGCATTACCTTAACAGCACTCATATTTGCAATAATGCAAAATGAAGGTGGTAACTTTGTTTCACTACTATGAATCATTTTATCTGTAGTTTCATTCATTGTTCTCATTTTATATGGTATGAGGTTAGTGATATTATGGATCTCCCAAAGAGTTTGTAGTGGAAAACCTCTCAATATACCTTGCTATTAGTGGATTACAGATTAATCTCTTCAAAGTTGTATTTGAAGTCTATGTGGTATGTGTGTCGCATAGTAGCTGTCTCTATTGTGGTAAAGAAAGGTGCTGTTATATTGCCATGATATTACAATAATGTATCCTTGAAAGAGTGTCTTGAGAAAATGCTCTTCAATGTTCTTTCTTTTTCTTTCTTTTTGTGTTTTGGAAGATTCACACAATGCATTGCACTGTTTTGTGTCTCTTGGAAACAAGAAAACTTTCTTAATGTTATTTTTGCTTGAATTAAGTTAGTAATTGACCCATGTTGTATGTCCAGAACTTAAACTATGTTTGTTGATAATATTTGTTCCAAAAGAGGAGCAAAATAATTGCTAAACTAACATCTCAGCCTCATTTGCATGAATTGTTCCAAAAGAGGAGCAAAATAATTGCTAAACAAATATTTGGTTAAGAGTGATTCTATTTGATTCCGTTGAATATGGTTTCTTCTCAGATTTGGTTGTCGCCGGTATCCGAGATGATAGGAGGATGTCTTTGGGGCGTAAGAATGGACACAACATGGGAACCATTTCTGGTATTGTGTGTGGAATATGTTATGTATTTGCAGAAAGTTTAAAGCCTCATATAGGCTTTTGTGGTGCTTGTTTGAAGTGGTTCTGTCAAGTATTAAAGACAAATTAGATGCAAAGTTATCATCAACATAATTTTGGTTGGGAGATTCTCAATGTAAATTTTGTAGTTATTTTAGAATCAATAAGGATAGGGTAACAATTGCCTTTGTGTAATACTTCTATGTTTTTTTATCTATGTGTATTTGTTTCAACTTTTTTTATAGATAGAAAAATACTATTGGTTAGTAATACATAGGGGGTGAGGGAAATATTAATATTTTTTTTCAACTTATCAAGTGCCAAGACAGAAGTGGCCGTAGAGTTACCTACCTGTACAAGCATGTAACTACTATTTACTTGCTATCCTCACACCCCGTTGTTAGTAGTGGTACTAAAAGTTTGTTTATGGTTTCAGCACAATGAATCACTTTCGTTTTGTTCATTCTGGGTTGTTTTGTGGCTTCAAGATTTTTTTACTGGCAGGAGTCTATATTGGCATCCAAATATACATGCTCTGGAGGAAGTGGTCAAGTTGTTAGAATATGAATTTACCAAGGAATCTCTGCATCAAATGGCTAAAGGGTCATACTAATACTGTCACAGGTGTAATATACAATTATAAAGATGAACAAGTTTTAGAATATGGATTTACCAAGGAACCTCTCTTATAATTGTAAAGATGAACAGGTGTAATATACAATTGTTAGAATATGGATTTACCAAGGAACCTCTTATAATTTGCTGAATTATTTTTTTTTTGATTTTTCATTGTCTATGGCAACGGTTCTGAAATGTTGTATTTGATGAAATTAGCAACGGTTTTATATTAGGCAACGGTTTACCACTGTTGCCAATGGATGCAACGGTTTCCTACCGTTGTCATAGATTTAGACAAATAACCGTGGTCTTTGTCTTTATTAGCAACGGTTTTTTGTTGTCGTTGCCTTTGCTATGACAAAACCGTTGCCTGAAGAACAGGCAACGCCTGCATAAATGACGATTTTAAAACCGTTGCTGAAATAAAAGGGAACGGTTTTTTCGCTTTAGAGAACGGTTTTCAGGCGTTGTCTTAGGGTCAAAATGTTGTAGTGACAAGCAGCATACACTTCTATAATCGTAAGTAATGGTCTGCATTTTAGGCCACACTCGCCAACACAAAGGAATACACTTTTTGCAGAAGGTGCTGAAGGTGGGGGAGAATCATCTGCTTGTGCAAAGACTAACATCATCAATACGAAAAACACAGTAACAATATTTTTTATCTGGCCTTTTGCCATAACTCTTCTCTAAGTAAATCTCGAATATGCCTTAGTATATGTTATATCTAGTCTGACCGACCCATGTTGAATAAACAATCTCAATTTATAAGCATGGAATAATGCATGTTAGGTATGTTTTCACTCATTAACAAAACCACACGTCAGACGTGTACACGTTTTGGGCCACGTGATATTTTTAGGTATTATCAAAAAAAGTAAGCAAATAGGTAATAGTTTAACGTGGAGAGAGACTATACATCAAATAAATTTTAATTTATATAAAAGGAGAATATGTTAAGAGAATTAAAATGTGTTTAACTTAAAAATGTTAAGAATTTAAATTAAATTATTTACGATCAAATTGATTTGCTAATGTAGAATAAATAAAAAGAAATACAGTCTAATATGGTCAATTACTTATTTTCACTTAAATTTTTAAATTACTAATTCTACAAAAGATTGATACTAATCAATATTTTGACATTATAAATACTAATTAACAACGATGACTTAAAAAGAAAGAACAATATAATGAAATCAAATAATCCCGTTAACTTATATAGATTTTAGAGTTCACATTTTAAGTTAGATACATTGTAATTAATGTGTCTTTGATGTTTTATCAACAAAAAAAAGCGGGCCTTCCTCGAGTGCTGAAAGAAAAAAAAATTGTCTTTCATGTGTTCTAGCATTTTATATTTTTAAAGAGAAGTCTTAATATAATCCATTTATATATATATATATATATATATATATAGAATTCAATAAAATAGTTTTATTGATTCCTTTCATGTAACTTAAATCGAATTTTATTTTCATACAAATGTAAATTTGAAAGTAAAATTTCTCAGTAGTATTTTTGTTAAATTGAATGAATAAAAACGTCTCCCAAATTTATTTCATTATATTAGTTTTTTCATAATAAATATTTTTTAATATAAATTTTTGAACATATAATTGTATTATCTTTTTAGTGATTGCCTGATAATAATAACAATCACAGAATAGTAGCAAAGATTACAATTGCTCAAAAATGTATAGAATGTATTAACCAAGATTAAATTTAACAAAAAAAGTAATTAATATATAGAAAAAATAATATGTTTAAGCTAAAAAAATTTGGAGGAAGGAAAAATAATAGTGTCTTGCCGTGTAAAATTATTAATTCCTTATATGATATATTAGCTTATGTAGGATTGAATATTGTGTTTGAGTTTAAATTTACTATTAGGAAAAAATAAAAGTGTCTTGTCGTGAAAAAAAGTAATATGTTTATGCTAAAAATAAATTTTGGAGGAAGGAAAAATAATATTGTCTTGCAGTATAAAATTATTAATGCCTTATATGATATATTAGCTTATGTAGGATTGAATATTGTGTTTGAGTTTAAATTTACTATTAGGTGATTGACAAGTAATTCATATGATGTAAATCAGTAAATTAAATTTTTAGTAACCAATATGAAATATTAAATATTATGATCATAATCACCTGAAAGATGCATTAAAGTCTTTTTTTTTTTTAAAATACATGATTGTATAAATCGCATAGCATATAATAGAACAAAATATACCTATCATTTCACCATCTATCTTGTAATGGAGTTGGGTTGCTGCAGTTAATAATTGTAGTAGGATTGGCTTGCAGTTGTATTTTGCGCGCGAGGCTTCGTTTTGTTTGCTGAATGGTAGCCAATCAAAGATCACTTTATTGTATGTTAAAAAATTGTATAAAACCATCTCACCGCCCTCCTTTTGTGTCTTGCTTGCCATGTGTGGTTTGTAGTTTTATTTCTTTTTTTATTTATATTTCTACCAATCTTTTCTTGCTATATATATGAGTTGTTTTGCATTCAAAATTTTGTTTGCTCTGTCCATCATTTGCTAGGTTCTCCTTTGATTTGGTATGTTTCTATTGTTTATTTGTTTTTTTTCCTCTTTCCATTTACTTCTAACCATTTACTTATGTTTGTGTTTAGTTGAACTTTGGGTATGCATCTTCAACTTTTCTGTCTCTATTTATGTGTTTGTGTGTGTTCTTTTCTTCTTCCATTATTTAGTTATTGTTTGGGCTGTTGGTGTATATTCTTTTGTGATTCACAATAATGTTCTTTTTTAGGTAGAGGATTTCCTGTTTGGTTGAAGTATGTTCCTTGCATAGCTTCAAAACCGACAGTGGCTCTTTCAAGGTTGAGCTGTAATTTCACTTCTTTCTATTGTAGTTTGACTAGAGAAATATTGAAATTCATACTGCCCGTTTTTTATACACAACTTTGAGGCTGCAATGCAAGGTTTCTGTAACACCCCAATATTTCTAACATGTAGATATACTAGAATGCACAACTTAAACAAAATCAGAGGACCCAATCCCTGTTAAGATATTGAACATACTAAATTTTTCGATGATAATACAACCAAATCCACCTGTCTTAAACTTCATCGGTCAGTAACTTAAAATACAACCATATCTATTTGTTCAATATCCAAAAACGGAGAAGCGGAAAAAGGTTTATACAACTCATAATAAATATAAGTTACATAACCATGACATAAAGTAACAGGGAAACTTAAGCAGAATAAAGACAACAAGTCTTCAACATCATCAAGCACATGCCACCAAATCGTGCCGTTTCGATTTCTTCTTCCCCTGTTTCTCTGTAAAAACAACAACAATTGATAGGGTGAGATCACATATCTCAGTGAGTTTTACCGTGACCCCTAATTACGCTCACGGTTTAAATACAAAGTTCCTCTTTAATTGGTAATTCAATATGAATTACAAAATAGTCCATTTCATCTTTTATCACATCACCAACCACCCAAAGTAGCTTAAGTGATGAATTGCAATATTACATTTTTATCTTTAGCACGTCACCAACTCCGAAAGCTTAAGTGAACCCCAACATCTAGCCGATAAGTGTACAACTCTTAAAGGCAAAGTAATAATAAACATCTGGGGGCCTAGAATAAGGGCTCATGACTTCCCTATCCTAGTATGCTAACATCTGGAGGTCGTCACCTCAATTCGACATAATCTATATATATCATACCCGCATTGGGCCGTCAAAATTTATATACCCGCATTGGGCCGTCAAACTTATATATCCGCATTGGGCCGTCAATCATATATGATATAATTTATATATCATGTCCACTACAATAGTAGAACATCAAGTTCCGTTTTGATTTGAAAAACAATGTTCTCACACGTGGCTAGACTCGGTTTTTCGAAACATTGATAAGTTCCAAAACATTTCCTAAAAACCAAGTTTGAACATGTTAAAATCATGTTTTTATAAAGTAAATATCATCCCAATTGGTTGAGAAAAGGTTTAGAAGTGATTTGGAACAAAAAGGAGCGACGAAACGACAAAACGACATTTTGAACCCGAGAGCAACGCACGGTCCGTGCCACAGTGGCGCACGGTCCGTGCTGCCTGTAAAAAATTTTGTGTGGGTTTCTGTCTACGGGACGCACGGTCCGTGCCTCTGAGGCGCACGGTCCGTGCTACCTGTACAGAAACAGCATTTTAACTCCGATTCTTCCGTTTCGCAATTTTGGTCGATTCCAAACCGAAACCCAAACCAATTCCAACTGAAAAACAGAAGATTTCACAACATATTCCAGTCCAAACAATCACAATCAAACCAAACTTCACATCACAATCAAAGTATAATTGAAAAATTAAACCGTAAACGATGTTTTTCAGAAATTCGGTTTTTGATTCTAACACCATTTCGAAAGCAAAACATCAATCGATTCCAGAATTTCAACACAATCAATTTAAAGTGTAAATTCCCTAAACGTGAGTAAAACTCACCTATCGTGATGAAAATCACGAAACACCGAGACTTTCGAAGTTCAAACGATTCTGAAACTTCACGAACTAGCTTCGAACACTTCCAATCGCTTCGAAATCGAACCAACTACTCCAATACCCTCTCCTACTGTCCCAAACCAAAATCAAACCGCGAGATGAGTTGTTTTTGAGCTTCTAATCTGAAGGTAGAGCTTCAAGGACCTAATCCAAGCTTTGAGCCCCTTAGAACCTTGGGATAGTTTCCTATGTGCCAAAACTTCAATTTTCAACACTTAAACTTCATCTTCCCTCACTTTGAGCTCTAAAAGTCAACCATGGCACTTTGTGTTAGAGGAAATTGTGGAAGATGAAAATAGGTTCATTAGATAGAGGAGGAAAAATGAAAGAAAATGGAGGAAGAAAGACTTACATCCAAGCACTATGAGAATTTTCCTCTTCCCTTTCTTCTTTCTCTCTCTCGCAACCTTCTTCTCCTTCTCTCTCTCTCTCTCTCTCTCTCTCTCTCTTTCTTTCTTTTCTTTGTTTCTGAATTTTTAAGAATGAGAGGTGAGATGAGTCCCTAGATGGTTAGGTGAGATGAGAATGTAATTGAGAGGGAATTGACCAAAATACCCTTATTTCAATTTTTCACTTAAACTCTCATTTTAACCCCATTTCTCCCCAAATTACCACATAATTCATATACTAAGGCATTTTAATCTTGTGACTTAGCCAATATATAATGCTTTCTCGACTATCCCATATTCGTATCTTGATTTATTTTTCACTTCGAATAATAAATCACTCGTTAATTCCATAAATTGAATTTAAAAGTTAGGGATGTTACAGTTTCACTCAAAAAAAATTGTACAAATGATGAAACCAATCGAACTGATTCGTTTGAGATCTGTTATAGCCTTAGTTGCATCAGGTTAATGACAGAGAGCTAGCATAAAGGCCCATTAAACATTTCAAAAAAGAAAAGGGCCAAACTGCACTCATATTTGCTTTGCTTTAGCAGCTAATCCAAACTATGGAATGGATTCAGCCAGCTTTACAGGAATTGAGATGGAATTATTTGTTTGATATGTTTTGGTACGTGCATTATTTCTGATTTATCACGTAGTATCACTACAACATTTTGGACCTACGGCAACGCCCATTTTTGGAGCACCCAAAAAACCGTTGCTTTAGAGGATTATTGGCAACGCTTTTCCTAACCGTTGTCGTTGCATGTAAAGGTGTTTTGTTTATCTTAGATAAAGGCTGAAAACTGTTGTGAAAGAGGTATAGGCAATGGTTTTATTAAATAATTATTTTATTAGATTGAGCACAGCCAAAAATCGTTGCAGATGAGCAAATAAACTTTTTAAAAAATATATATTCTCACAAAAAACCTTGACGCAAAAAAATTCGATATCACAACCTATCACGCTTATTGTAAAAAAAAGAAGCTATCACGCCTTCTTCTTCTTCTTCTTCTCAAAACCCTATCCCCAAATCGTGCTTCTTCGACTACTCCTTGGAGGCTCTCTGACATGGTCCCCATCTCCGGCGGCTCCTTCTCTGGTGACTTTATTCTCTCCGCTCATATCTCTTTGTCGCATGTCATCTCTCTATCGTCGCTAGAACATCGGTAACCACTTCTCTTTTGTCATTTTCTATACGCTCACTTCCTTTGTGTGTGTTTGTCTCGTTGAATGTTTTGTGGGTTTGGAAAAAGGTTTAGAAGTCGATGATGTAGGTTTGAGCGTTGAGTGAATGAATGAGTTGATTAATTTATTATTTTCGGATTTTGATTTTCGTATACGAATTTCTGGTGCAAGAGATATGATTAGCTTCTCTTTTCTTTGAGTTTAATCTTGTGAAAGCGGTTTTAGACCGTTGCCATTTGCTGAAGATCAAAACCGTTGCGTTTAAGTTATCATTGGCAACGGTTTTAGTTGTTGGTTGCCTTTGGTTGCAAAAAACCGTTGCTTATAGTTTAGGCAACGCTCGCGAAAACAACGGTTTCAAAACTGTTACCGAAAGCAAAGGCAACGGTTTTTAGGCTTTGCGCAACGCTTTTTAGGTGTTACCTTTGTGTCAAAATGTTGTAGTGTATTATTTTATTCACATGAGAAACAAACCTCATTTGGTAACAAAAAAAGAAACAAACCTCATTTTCTTAGCAAATTGTTGTGTTCAACGTGAAGGAAGAGAACTGATGCAAAATATATTATTGGCATTACTTATAATAACTCTCTCTAAAGGTGGCTTCCATCTCTTAATTGAAAAGTTTGTTTGCCATGTCTGTCTTCTGGAGTTGTGAATATAATCTTTTTGTATTTGTTAAGTAGGAGTGCAGTTGCTCTAAGATTAGGATTTATGCCTTTAAAGATGAATTTAAAATAATTTATGTTCCTTTTATTCATTATTCCAATATTTCACCACATTTTCTTAGTTATACCTTCCTTCTTATTGCTATGATGATGGTTATTTGAAAGGTAATTGATTATGACAGTTACTTATTGTTCTGGACTGGGCCACGAGGCCCATTCAGCAATTGAACATGGATTGGCCCAATCACTTTGGTCCATATCCACAATCTACAAGCCCAATTATGACTCTCATATTTGTAGGGCTCAGATCGACTCATTCAATCCAACGGCTCATAATGGGCATGCTTTCCTATAAATACTGGTTCACATTGCCATAATGAGGTACACTCTCATTCCTAGCTAAATCACTCACCTACTCTCAATACTGACTTGAGCGTCGGAGTGGCTTCGTAGGTACCCCTCCCGGGCGCACGTTGACATACCGGCTATACAGCAAGAGACTACCAACTGCAGTCCACCCGTCACTGCAAGGTACAGAACATTGGCGACCACAGTGGGAGGTCTCTACCTTTCACATCTCTACTCTTAGAACTTTTTCTCTTGCACTTTCATGCTCCCAGAGGCAGACCCCGGGTTAAGAGTGTTGTTGTGCCTGCAGCCTGAAGGCACTCCTAAGGGCAATGTTGCTACGCATGAAGATACCCCCATTCAGGCTCCGCAGGAATACTCCCCACAGGGAGGGGTTCAACCCCCGAACGTGAACCAGCTGTTGGATCTTCTGGCCAACCGCACTCAGACTATGCTGCAACAAGAAGCACGCCTTAGGCAAATTGAGAGGCGTGTGGCATCAAGGCAACTGTGGGATCAAGGCACCACCGATCCCCCCCCCCCTCGAAGGCATCACGCCCATCATTCCCCACCAAGGCGTAGGCACGCGCATCGTTCTCCCCCTCGGCGTCAGAAACATCGTGGATCAGACTCACCACCAAGGGCACCTCCATCCTCTCCGGATGGGACTTATTGGCCCAATGACTCCTACTCCAGGGCCTCTTCACGTGACTCCTCCGATTCGCGTGAAAGGTCAAGGAGTAGGGCTAAGACTCATCAGAGACGTCACCAAGGATCGCCATCGAGGAGATCCCCCGACAAACGTGGATATCAAGACCTTGACTTCTCCCCTCGTAACTCAAGAAGGTTTTCAGATGAAGGACCCTTCACTCGGAAGGTGGATGAATGTCCAATACCAAGGACCTTGGAGAAATTGCCAACCCTCAAGATGTATGATGGGACCGGAGATCCGGATCGACACTTAGCACATTTCTCACTGATGATGCGCTATAGAGGCGCTCGAGAACCTGTTCATTGCAAGATTTCCCCCCTCACCCTCGAGGACATCGCATTAGAGTGGTTTCAAGAGCTGAAGCCAAACTCCATCTATTCATGAGGGCAACTGGCAAGATTGTTCAAGGCCGTTTCACCGCCTCCCGGCTGAAGCCAAAGTCAGAGGAAGTGTTAAGGGCTGTCAGGCAGCGGGACGGTGAGACACTAAGGGAATACATTGAGCGTTTCAATAAGGAAGCTTCATGTGTTCGAAATTTGGAAGACAAGCAAAGATTGTTTTGGATGAAAGACGACCTCAAAAAGGGAAGTCTTTTTGAAATTGATGTGGGGGTCAACAAGCCCAGAGATTTGGGTGAGTTCCTCAAAAGTACATGGGCTACGAAGAGAATAAGTTGGCTTACCAAGAGGAAGCCAAGGTTGGCAGCAAAGAGGACGAACGGACCTATAAGGCCACCAAAGAGCTGTGGCAGAAGCGCGGCCAAGCTGAGAAAGCTCTCGGTGAATCTCGACCCCGACAAGGTCGTTTCTTAGAGTACACCTTGCTGAACACATCCCGGGCTGAGATCCTTGCTAAATGCGCTGACGCGGAGTTTTGAGATATCAAACAGCCCGAACCTCTCGTACAAAGGAAAGACCGAGCCTCTAAGAAGTATTTTCATTATCACAAAAGTTATGGGCACAGTACCAACAAATGCTACACCCTCAGGGATGACATTGAAGAGCTGATCCGCGAAGGGAAGCTCACCCAGTACGTGAATGAAGAAGAGGATGAGACCCAAGACTCTAAATAGGGAACAGAGCATCAGAACCTGAATCTAGAGCTAGGACTAGTTAAGAATTTTGTTGTTGTTTGGGCACAAATGCAGAATGTAGAAGCTCGATATGAATGATTAACAAAAGTTCATTTTGCAAGTACAGTTTTTGCTCTAGCTCACTAGCATTAACACTTATTCCAAAGAAAATTCATTAAGATTAAGAAAGAAAAAGGGTCTGACTCCACAGTTAGGGGCGGAACGAGACAAGTATGAGACCCGACATACCCTACAGGGAGGGACTACCTGTCTCGCAGAGGCAACCTCGACATAGTTCTGACTCAAGACCGCCTCCCCAAGGCGGCGCTTTCGTATATACATCTATTGGAATCCTAGTAAAGAAGTCAAGGGTGTCATGGCACACCGAAACAATTAAAGATTATCGATAAAAAGTGATCAAAGAGAGACATCAGGATCATTCGCATGTTCCATATATACCGAAGCAGGAATCTCTTGAGTCTTCCCACTAAGTGACCTTGGTGGTCACAACCCCTTGGGCGAGTCCCGATAAACTGTGCCATGGGTATACTTCAAGTTGACCTTGGTGGTCACAACCCCTTGGGCGAGTTCTATCTGGGCTGAGTCCCGGTAAACTATGTCAAGAATAGACTTCATGTTGACCTTGGTGGTCACAACCCCTTGGGCGAGTTCTATCTGGGCCGAGTCCCGGTAAACTGTGCCAAGGGTATACTTCAAGTTGACCTTAGTGGTCACAACCCCTTGGGCGATTTCTATCTGGGCCGAGTCCCGGTAAACTGTGCCAAGGGTATACTTCAAGTTGACCTTGGTGGTCACAACCCCTTGGGCGAGTTCTATCTGGGCTGAGTCCTAGTAAACTGTGCCAAGGGCTGACTTAAAGCTGACCTTGGCGGTCACAACCCCTTGGGCGAACATATTTGACCACGAGGTGACATGGTATTATACACTCAGATGTGTAAGGCACAACTTATGCACGATGGTCAAGCCCAATTTTCGGTCCGCACAAACAAAGATAGAACAAGTTACCTTGGTACCAAGCGAACTCTGAAAAATCAAAGAGTGATCGAAAGAGCGAAGTATCAGAAACGAAACTAAGGTTAAAGAAAAACGCCACGAGGCGCCAAGACAATAAGATCAGACAACAATGTCATCAAAACCCAGCAGGCAAGCGCACGGGCACACAAACAAGGACTCAAAACCGGCAACATACCGAGGCATAGGGGGCAAGCCCCGGCACCATGAGATGCCTATCATAGGGATTCGGAATCGTAGGGATTCGGAAGCCCCGACACCATGAGGTGCCTATCGTAGGGATTCGGAAGCTGCTGCACATATTATGACTCTTTAAATGAATACTTCCAACCCCGGCACCCTGGAGGGCTGTCTAGTCTGCAGGCCATAACTTCGTCCATGTTTATCCGATGGAGGCGTGTGAGCATGCGTTGGAAAGCTAAGAAGCAGATCTACAATTATTCTGTTAAGCTCAGGATCCAATTCTGACTTCTCCAACCCCGGCACCTTGCCGGCTTCCGCGTCATCCGAGCCGAATCCCGGCACCTTGCCAGTTTCCGCGGCATCCGGGAGGGCTGTCTAGTCTCCAGGCCATAACTTCGTCCATGTTTATCCGATGAAGGCGTGTGAGCATGCGTTGGAAATCTAAGAAGAAAAGCTACAATTATTATTTTAATCTCAAAATCCAATTCTGACGTCTCCAACCCCAGCACCACGATTTGTATCCCGGCACCTTGTAACCCGGCACCCTGGAGGGCTGTTTAATCTGAAGACCATAACTTCGTACATGCTTATCCGATGGAGGCGTGTGAGCATGCGTTGGAAATGTAAGAAGAAGATCTACAATTCTTATGTTACGCTCAAAATCCAATTCGGACGTCTTCTGCACCCAGAACCATGATTTCTTGATGTGGCACCATGAGGCGCCAAGCAAACAGACGCGAGACCCAGCACATGAACGCGAGAGCCGAAACAATTCAAAGCAAATAGACGCGAGAACTGGCTCCACGCCTCATCCAGCACCATGACGTGCCAAGTGCCTCTCCAACGGCACCTTGCCTCATCCGGTGGTGGAATCATCACATTTCATCACGCGGCACAGTGGTTTCATGGGCATGATTTTGGGCATTCTTTAAAAGGATTTGAAAACATGGGAGTCAATAAATCAAGACATGACACCATGGGGTGGCTAAAGCCTAGACACGACACCATGGAGGGTGCCTAGCACACGGCACCATGGAGGTGCCAAGACACAATCACACGGCACCATGAGGATGCTTAGTCCCACGACACCATAGAGGTGCCAAGACATCATCACACCACACCTTGGAGGGCCAAGCTCCTGATAAGTTGGACGAACCGACAAAAATGCTTTAAGCCAAGACCATCCTTCAAAATAATATCGGCTTGGAGGGCAACTGTTCTGGACTGGGCCACGAGGCCCATTCAGCAATTGAACATGAATTGGCCCAATCACTTTGGTCCATATCCACAATCTACAAGCCCAATTATGACTCTCATATTTGGAGGGCTCAGATCGACTCATTCAATCCAACGGCTCATAATGGGCACGCTTTTCTATAAATATTGGCTCACATTGCCATAATGAGGTACACTCTCATTCCTAGCTAAATCACTCACCTACTCTCAATACTGACTTGAGCGTCGGAGTGGCTTCGCAGGTACCCCTCTCGGACGCACGTCGACATAGCGGCTATACAACAAGAGACTACCACCTGCAGTCCACCCGTCACTGCAAGGTACAGAACACTTATATAGTTTGTATGTTTCATTTAATTATACACAAATGTGATTTTGTTTGAACGAGACAAATGCAGGGGATGGTGCTTTATGCGTCTGCCATATGCAACTCTTGATGAGGTATAAGTTGTAACTCAACTCAGACTGATTTTTTTAGTTACAACAACTGCACAACTTTTATTATAAATAAATATACCATGTTGCATGTTACATCATCAAAATGACCCTCATAAACGATTCAATGATGGAGATGCAGTTATGTTTAATCTCCTAAACATTCATCATACCAATGTGGTAGAAGGTTACAAAGTCTTTATATACCATCATTTTCCCAACTATGAACCTTATGTTAGCAAAACATTTATATTTATATTTATAATAATACCAATTTAAAGTTTCCTTTCATTTTGTAGGTGACTAATTGGAGTCTGCAATCTTAGACTTGGACAATGATTACAAGATTAATCTATTAATATTACCCCAACACCTGGAGCTCACTTTTAAATATGTCTTTGCATTTGACTAAGCAGTATTATGTTTTCTTAGTGATTAACTTCTTATTTTGTGAGTTGCATATGAAGACCTGTTCTTTGGCTGCCACCTTGGAGCTTTTGTTTAAAAAATTCAGATTTCCACGTTCTTGGTGCTCTTTATGATTTCCAACCTATGTTTCCTTAGTTGTATCACTTGTGTTGGTCTTACATGAATAATCTCAAAAGTATCAAAGGATGTTGTAACAACACATCAAAGGTAAAATTGTAAATCTTCAGAGACAGGAGATAACTTTCTTTGTTTGGCAGCTTTCTTTTCTCATTTGTCTTTCTTTAGTTACTTCTATCACAAGATGTTGCATAAACTGATAGTCTGTTATTGCAAGTTAATTTTCAGTGGATAGATTATGAGTGCTTAGTATAGTTAAAGTTTGAAGATTTTGTTCAAAGATACTATTTTTGATACTTTAAAGTAGTAGTTACATAGTTTAACAATTTGCAACCATATTTGTTTTCTTCTCTTTTTTTCTCTAGCAAATAGATTCAAAAGAATTGGAGCAGAGAAAAGATCAGCTCAAGACTCTGTTTGTAATAGCTTTAGAGTTTGTTTCAAAAGAAGTTGGATTTTTATCTAGGCATGGAGAAAAATTGCATGATAAGGAAACACAAAAATGTATGATGCTATCAAAATAGATCAGCTCAAGACTTTATGTTTTGTAATAGCTCCAAAGTTGGTTTCAAAACAACATATGCAGGAATAAATTAGTTTTTCAGATAATGTGAAATTGAACAAAAGTGGTACCAACCTCATTATAAATCAAACTCTTTGATATATTACAATTTTTTAGCGCATTAAATGAAGCTTTCGTATTGTCAAAACAAAAATGAAGCTTTCGTGTAGAAAAGAATCTCAAGTCTACATCCTGTATTTAAATTCTAAAATGAAACAACATAACAAAATATTGTGTAGAAAAGAATGAAAACAACTTGATGAAACTCAAGTCTACACCCTGTATTTATAGGTAGATGGTGGTGGAGTTAAAATTAAATAAAAAAATAAAAAACAAAATATTGGTAAGTAGATAAGATCGATATAGTCTATGTTACACGACATTTATAGCTCATCTACAATTTTAAATAAAACAAAAAATTCGTGTACCATCTACTACGTTTTTATTTCTTCTAAAAAACATATTGTATAAACATACATATATATCATCATTTATATAAGGCTAAAATGATATTGGGTCCCTTAACTTTATTTAAAGTAACGATTCAGTCCTTTATCTTTTTTTTGTCCCAAATAAATTCTTTATCTTTCAAAATTTTGGCACATAAATCCTTTTCCGTTATGCTTCGTCCAAATCTGTTAACAGTGCTAATGTGGCGTGCTGACTCATTATTTGAGTCATATTTTTATTCTATTTATGTTTATGATGCGTGCTGACTCATTATTTAATTTAAATTAATATTTTTTTAAAATCTGAATTGTTTCCATCTTCTTCTTCATATGCTCAACCCTAATTTCTCTCCTCTTCCATCTTCTTCAAATATGATCGATCTCATCAATCTTCAATCTTCATGGGTTTCAAATTTCGATTATCAATATCATCATCATCAATCTCATCTTCATGGGTTTCGATTAAAAAGAAATGTAAGTAAGTCAGAAAAATCCAGATCTAGAAGTCGATTAACAAGAAAACAATCTATCTACGTTTTTTGGTCTGAAAAACAATCGAATGTAAGCAAGTCAGAAAAATCCAGATCTGGAAGTCGATTCTTCAATTCTGGGTTTCGTTTGTTTGATTTTCAACAATCGATCTGCGTTTTTGGGTTTGTTTCGTTTCCATTTTTGGGTTTTGTTTCTGGATTTCTGGATTATTGGCTTCAATCATTTTTTATACAGATACAAGCTTCATTTTTTATCCTTCAATTGAAGAAGATGCATAGGCTTCATTTTTGATACAGATGCAGAAAATGAAGAAGATGCACAAGCTTCATTGTTGGCTTCAATTCCTGGATTGGGAAAAAAAATGACAAATAGAAATAAGAGAATGAAACAAGCGAAGAATGCAATCAACAAGACAAGAATGGTGAAAAACAGGAGAGGAATGGCGTTTCAATTCCTGGATACAATTGATTTTTTTTTATTTTTAGTAACAACTAAATTAAAAATGACGTGTAAAAGCCACATACACATAAATTAGGACACATCAGCACCGTTATTTCCACGTGTGCATTTTTAACAGATTTGGACGGAGCCTAACAGAAAAGGATTTATGTACCAAAATTTTGAAAGATAAATGACTTATTTGGGACAAAAAAAAAGATAAAGGACTGAATCGTTACTTTAAATAAAGTTAAGGGACCCCAGGAGCATTTTAGCCTTTATATAATGAATAGGCTTAAATATACGTTTCGTCCCTGCAAATATACAAATAATCCACTTTCGTCCCAGCAAAAAGAAAACCTTCAAAAAATACCTTGCAATTACAAAACGTGTTTAGTTTCGTCTTTGCTGTTAGTTTTAGACTAACACCGTTAATGGATGCTGACGTGGCAGCCAACATGGATGCCAAATCATCATCTCTTTCATTCCTCTTTCTCTGAAACTCTGTTCTTCTCTCATCTTCAACAAACCAATTTTTTTGGCAAAAACAACAAACCAATTCTTAAATCAACAATAACAACCCATGGAAAACGAAATTAATCATCATCAACCCATAACGCGATCTGAGTTTCTAAACTGAACAACAAAACATGAAATTTCAAAATCAAACGAAATTAATCTTCCAGAAATTAATCTTCCATCAAACGAAATTAATCTTCATCTTCCAGAAACGATTTCAATCCCAAATTTCGATCCCAATCGATTTAAAACCCAAATCTACAAAACCGAAATCGATTTCAATCCCAAATCTTCAACCTTCAAAAGATTTTTCGTCTTCCAAATCTGTTTCTGCGTTTTCCATCCAGATCTGTTTTTGCATTTTCCAAATCTAAAAAACCGAAATCAATTTCATCTTCCAAATATGTTTCTGCGTTTTGCATTAGGGATTTTTCGTTTCCAAATCGTTTTCAACAGATGTTCTGCGTTTTTTATTTGGGATTTTTTGTTTTCATATCTGCTCATGATTGTTTATCTTGTTTCCAACAAAATTAATAAGGCAATATGTAATATATATTGTTTTTTGGTTTAGTATACACTAGTGCTCCTAAGGTTTAGTAGTAAGGGGAGTGTGTTTCACTATGGGGTCATGGGTTCAACCCTTGTGCACAACAAAAATTTTGTTTTTTTAGTAAGCACATGTGACCTCACATTGCCATGTTGGCAGCGCCACGTCAGCATTCGTTAATGGTGTTAGTCTAAAACTAACGGCGGGGATGAAACTAAACACGTTTTGTAATTGCAAGGTATTTTTTGAAGGTTTTATTTTTGCAGAGACGAAAGTGGATTATTTGTATATTTGTAGGGATGAAACGTATATTTAAGCCTAATGAATATTATTAATAATTATTAAATAACTTATAGTTTAATCATGCCCCGTGCAGAGTACGGGGTGCTAAAACTAGTGATAGTAAATATCCGAATGGTTTACCCTCTATATTGATATTTTCTTGACCTTATGTAAAAAACATTACGAATAAAAACATTTGAGTCAAACTCAACAGCCGATGATAGGTGTAAATGTTTGTTTCAATTAAATTCATCTTTTTATTTAAATCAAATGGAAAATAAAAAAAGAAAAATAAGATGATGAAAGCTTATTTTTTATTTTCATGACCTTCGGACATGGCTACTCTTGAACCCGATAAACTTAGAGAGAGAAAATGAAGATATAAAAAAAAGATGTTACAGCCAAAATCTTTAGAGATTTTTTTGTATCGATTTTATTAGAGAAAAGTGTAACACCCTAATATCTCTACCAAAGAGAAATATTTTTTTTTTTGACAAAATATCTCTACCAAAGAGAAATATTAAAATGTACAGTTTCGCACATATTAGAGTATAATTTCTGCTTCAGATATTGAACGCAACTAACTTGAAAGATACGAACTTAATAACTGAGTCATATCTAATGACATTTCATAACTTATAAACATAAGTATGTCCATATACTAAAAGTCTCGGTGTATCACACACCTAATATGCCCTAGTGCTCAATATCAAAAATACAAGAAATAGCGGAAACGATTAAGTACTTAAACAAAGTCAAGTCATAATCGAGATACACAATCACGAGGAAATAACATAACAAGATTAAAGAACAAGTCTTCATTCCGCTTCTCAAACACTTTGCCTTACTCATGCTTCTTTGCCTTCCTTTTTCCCTGCTTCTCGGTAAAACAACAACATTTAAAGGGTGAGATTACAAATCTCAGTGAGTCCTACCGAGACCCCTTACTAAACTCTCGGTATTTTAACTTATCTTTCTCTTAGCACAATCCCAGGTACTGCAAGCCTGATACCACGGGAAACCCACCCAACAATAAATATTGTCGAGTCAACTAAAGAAGGCCTTGGTTTAGGGTTCATGAATATTTCCCCTCGCCAAGTGTGCTATAAGGGATCGGCATCCGCTTAATGTCTTATATTTACTTGGACACTTGTGTCCATTACTCGGAGAAATTAATTAACCTATCAAACGTTAACGAAAAATTACAAATGAGCACTCATTAGAAAGCTAGGGATGTCTAGTTTCTGACCATTCCTTTATATTTTCAAAAAAAATAGCCAATCAGAAACAATCCAAATGGTTTCCAGATTGGACAGTTTCTGTACTTCAACTTATAATCACTCTCAAGTGACCTAAACTTGACCAACTGACACGAAACTTGAGCCTAAACAAAAGAACATTGAGTCTTGTTTCTAACGGGACAAGAATCGTTCAAAACGGAGTTCAATTGAGAGCACAAAAACTAAAACACTGAACTTATACCCAGTTTAACTTCAGAAATTTGACCTAACTTGGAACACTCATAACTCGAGCTACACAACTCCGAATTTAACCAAACCAGTGCCAAAAGGACTAGCATTAAGTTTAGTTTCATAAATATAAAGTCCCATAATTTTTGGACTAACCGAACATTACCAGTTTCAAAAATACCGTAACTAAGTCCAGAATGCCTAAAGAATGATTTTGATAACCATAATTGCTCCAAATTGCACCAACAAACACAACAACAACACAAACAGAATTCAACCAAACCAGCAACATAAACAAAAATCCTAAGCGAGTAGAACTCACCTCATTATGATGAACATCACAAACAACAACAAACGAGCAACAAGTGTAGGCTTCACTGAACACGAACTACACGAAACGCTCACTACCGCAAAATATTCCTTTTACGGCAATTCTATAGTGGCCATTGTATAATGGTCACTAATTTACTTATTAAATTATTTCAAAACAACACGTGCTCTCTCTATTTCAGTCACCAACACTCAATTCTCACTTATTTGAGTATTTCTGATCTAAAAAACTCACTCTTACTCTCTCGTCTCAAGCTCTTCTCTCGCGCGCGCTCTCTCTCTCTCCCAATCACAGATCGAAGAGAAGGTCATGGCCATCGGAATCGCTGAACTTCAATGGAATTCCTTCTACATGCACCGCTAATTGGTAACTTCTATGTTAAACCCTAACCTCTTCTCTTCTCTCTCTGCTTCTATTCTACATCTGATTGCCCTAATTTCATCATTTGGCTTTGAAATTCGCAATTGATTTGGATCCAATTTCGATTTGTTGCAGGATTCTAACAATATCAGGGACTCCGTTAAATCCTAACCTCTTCTCTTTCAATTTCTATTTCCAAGCTTTCTCCTCCGTAAGTTTCGCTTTCAGATCCGGCTTCATCTTTTGTTTTGTTTTCTTTTTGTTGTTTTTTGGTTGGATCCTAAAATTGCTTCTGCCTTGTTACTCTTGCTACTATTAAACTATTTATTGCAAGATGATGATCTTGTTCTTACATGATATTTTTACTTTGAGAAGTTTGGTATCATAATCCTGACTCTGTTTGTTCTTTAATCTCATTTGTATCATGAAATTCTCCTTTATATATTTATCTCATTTTTAGCAAAATTCATAAGATGAAGTTGTACTTTTATTAATTAACAAATGTTTGGTTGAGATGCTTGAATCATGAAATTTTCCTTTATATATTAATAATATTCTGATCATGATTACTTCTTTTTGACAAAATTCTGATCATGGTTACTAGGATCCAGTAAATTACATTATATTTTATTGGGAGGTCATTTAGTTTGTTTCTTTTTTATAGGCGGAAGATGGGGTAGAGCCTACACGAGCAGAAGTTTTCCTATTAACTCATAAGCAAAGTAAAGATGGTAGACCGATGGATGAGGAGTCTGCAAAAACAGTAGTAAGAATTTTTAAAAGTTTTATAGTTGTTATTTGGTGTTTAAATTATGCTGAATATTTTTTATATTAGTTTTGAGTATGTCATAGTTGTAACAATCTAATTTAAACTTAGGATATGATGCAACAAAAGTTGAATGATAGAGAGGCATCAAATGAACAACATGCTGGTAGTGTTGCTTGGGAAGGAGATGTGTATTCCCAAGTGCTAGGGCCTGAAAGAAGTGGATATGTTCGCGGTTTAGGACTTGGTCCAACGCCTTCTTTGTTGTGGGGTACCAAATCACATCTAGGGAATATTTTTGTAGAAACCGTACCTAATGCGGTAGTCCAACGTTTGGAACAAGAGGTGAAGGAATTAAAGGAGTTGAAAGAAAAACATAACAAAGAAATGGCTTTGATGAAAAATAATCAAGATAAGATTCTCTCAAAACTATCTCTAATGACAGAATTTATGTCTAAGTTTTTTTCTAAGAGGACTATCTATGCCTCAAATCATTAATGAAAATGAACGCTCATCTAGACCGGTAAGATCATTAGTAATTTAAATCTATTTTTTAAACTTTGATTCTATATGAAATGTTTATAATCTTATGTTTTAATATTTATTAGGTCACTAATACTAATAGCTACAAAAGAGCACCAGAAGCACCACAAATGTCATTTCAATCACATGGAATTGACAGAAACTTTGCAGCATCTCAGGGTATCTAATTTCAATTAAATATTTTCATATAATGCTATTTTCTTTTTGTTTTGCTAGAAATATGGGATGTCAATAGAACATACTGAATAGATCACTTGGTTTGAATAAACAAGAAGATGATTCCTGCTCCAATTCATCCATTCCCTCACCGCCCCACAACGAGAAGGGGTTGAATGATCGTAAGTCGAAGGATGTTCCTCGAAGGCAACATAAGAATGTTGGTGTTCCTCCATTGCCAATGAAGAAATCAGATGGAAGGAGGAGGGTCGAGACAAAGGAAGAGAGGAAGTTAAGAAAAAAGAGAGAATTTGAGAAGGAGAGATTGCTGAAGGCATCTCAGACTACTGTTTTGCAAAAGACTCAAAAGCAGGGGCAGGTGTATGAATCTGTTATTTTTCCTCAAAACAAGTCTCTGTTTTCCATAAAATTGTACTCACACTTTTCCTTCTGCAGGGATGGGTTTGGACGAGAATGTAGGAGAGATGGACGAGAGAGAGGACAATGCTTGCCAAAGGACCTTATGTAAACATGTTTTTTTTCTGATTTACAGCACTTCATCTGATTTACAGAATATCTGGTTCATTATTGTAACATGTAAGCTCTCTTTATAAGTTGATGCTTTAATTTTAATCAAGTGTTTTCTGTTTTGATAGGGGGAGTGGAATTAATAATTTATATGGATCTGATTTAGGTATATGCTAATTAATTGCTTGACTTCATATGGATTTACATTTATCAAATGCAGACAGTATTTTTGCACAACATAGAATTGAATTGTATGATTTTCTTTAATACCTTATTGTGTGATTTTTATACTTGAGTAGTGGGAATTTAGAATTGCTTTCCATGTTTTTGTCTGATGTTCATTTTATTGTCTGGACCTTTGATTGTTTTTGTTTGTTGCAGGGTCCTAAAGATTCAAATACTGGAAGTTGAGTGAATTTTAATATTTGATTGGAAATATTTTGGACTGTGAAAACAGCATTATTAGTTTGCATTTCAGACTTTACATCACATCTTGATGAACTCAAGATCGAATGGAGGATTCCAATGGAAACACTTATAATGATCATTATAAGTGTTTCCCATTTAATTGCACCTTCACATTGATGATCATATTCATAGCTTCATGATATCCTTAATCATGATGGTTGCAGGTTTAGGATCTGCTTACCTACTTGTTTATCTGTTTTGCAGGTTTAGGATTTGCTTATTATCCATATCCTTGGAGGGTTCTTACATCTCTTTTTTTATGTTTAGTAGAATGTATTTTAATTCAGACAATTGTTGGATTTGTGAATCATAATGTAATAATGTGACTTTTAGAAAGTTCTTACATGTTTGTTATGTTTAGTAGATTGCATTTTAATTCAAGAGGATGTGACAATTGTTGAATTTGTGAATCATGATGTTATAATAATGGTGACCTTTGATTGTATGAATTAGCTTTGTTTTCTTTCATTTGTTAATGATGAAATGAAATTCAATCTTCTTATGTGACATGAAAAAATTTAATGAAATTGTTAATCCAATCTTTAGTCTAAATTTGATGATAAATGGATGATAAACATAGACAACAATATTACATTTTTAACGGCAATAACAATTGCCACTAATATTGGAGTGGTTGGCATTTTAAAAAACCCATTTAGGGGCTATAAAAATTGCCCCTAAAAGTATTACTTTTAGCGGCAATTAAACAAGTCTTTACCAGCATTCCTGTTAATGGCTGGAAAAACTTTCAGCGACACTGGAAACACCGGCCATTTGGTGAATACCAGTAAATGTTTTAAAGGCCTTTTTTAATGTCGGTAAAAGCATTTTTTATTGCCGCTAAATCCATCTTTTGTAGTAGTGGCTTTCTAACTCGAACTCAATCTACCCGAACGGCTCCAATCGCTATCCTTACCCTTTGATCTTCATTCCAAATCTCCCAAACTATAATGTAGGTTCCTATTACATTCACCGAATAATGTTTCAGCTCCTACCACAACACACTTGAGAGTTGGAATCTAAGGTGCTAATCAAATCTTTTCAAAACTCCTTTTTTTTACAGCAACTTTGAGCAGTTTTGCATCATGAATATCTGCTTCAATATTTCACCAAATTAACCCAATCAAGGGTCTACAATGAAGGAAATTTTGTCTAGTTTCGGTGGGTTTTGGTTTTGAGCTGAGATAATGGGTATTTGGTAAGATATGGTCGAAACAATGGAACTAGGTAAGATCTCCCACTGATTCACAACACTGATTTGTTGGGTTGATTTCTCTCTCAAAACTTAACCAAATCAGGTATTCTTGTGCTAAAAATGAAGTGATTTCTGTCTAGTTTCCAGATAAATAAATACGGACAACAACTAAGCTCAGTGGGAAGAGTAATGCTTGAATTACTGGAGGCTGTACCAAACGAATTTCAGCAGAATTTTGGAAACTTTGAGTTTGAACCAATTCTCAACAACACAACCACTCTCCAAAACCCCATACTCTAATTTTCGAATCATAGCTACTGGAAATCCCTCCTAAGCTGCTCCAATCCGCAATATAGGTGCTGAGATGACTCAATCTAGCTTCCAAAACAACATGCAAAGCTTCAAAAGTCCCAAAAATGCATTTTCATGAACTTTGAGCTTAAGACTTTGAAAATGGTGGATTGAGATAGAGGAAGAAATAGCTAATAATTTTAGTATCAATGGGTAGAGAATAAGAAACTGAATCTAATGGTGAAGAGAAATGTGACATGCATCAAGCTTTGTTCCCTCTCTCCCTCTCTCATGGGTTCTCTCTCTCTCAAGCTCTTTTCTTTCTTTCTTAAATTCTGGTTTTGTGAAATAATGAGTGTGTGTCAATGTGTGGGAGTGAGGGAATGTATATGGATTCAGCTGAGGGTATTTTAACATACCGTGAAATGACTGTTATACCCTTTTCCCTACTTACTCACTTAAAACTCCAATTTAAACTAACAATCAATCACTAATACACATGCTCTTATCATAAGTAATTATATTAGCCATCACACATATTTATAATTGCCATAATACTTAGGTTAACTAATTAATTTAGTTATAACAGCTTGCTAGGCAAAATGACTGTTTTGCCCTTTACATTATCATTCCCACTTAAACCCCAATTTTAAATCAAACATATATTTCAGATATCTTAGCAATTAAATATTGCCTTCTTGTATTCAAACATGCTTAATGACTTAATTTAATAATCAGATAATTAAGTGACGCTAGTTAACTTCGATAATCGAAATTAACCGAATTAGGGATGCTACAAAAAGAAAAATAAGTATTTCCAAAAAATTAAATTTATATTTTACTTTTATTATTATTATTATTATTATTATTGGAGAAAAGAAAGATAAGTATCTCCAAAAGCTATTTTATGATTATTATTATTATTATTGGACAAAATCATCTAATTGTTACACGTTTCAACTTTAAGGGGTAATTAACAGGTCAGAGTAACTTATTTCAAATAATTGAAAAGTTGAATTAAACTACTGAATTAAAATTATTTGTATGTTAGCTCCTTTAGTTAAGGGTGTTATTTGTGTTATCATAAATGAGCATCACTAAAATAATCATGATTTTAGTAAAACATTTTCATCTAAGTCCTTTCCTTGAATATTGTGTTTAAATCTCGATTATCTCCTCCTCTGAATCCATTTTTTTGATCAAACAATATCTATAGTATGCTAAAGTTTAATTTGACAGTCCGAGATGAACAAGCAACTTCAATTTGATTATGACCATAGAAAAATGCAAAATAAACATATTTTAACTCCTTAACAAAATTATGCATATGGTGATTTGTTTTGTACTAGACACATAATATAAAATTAAAGACTGCTAGTATAAAGTAGAATGTCATGCAAGTTAGTAAATGAAACAAGGTTCATTAACAAAAGACTAATAGAATTTGAAACTACTTAGTCTAATAAAGTTAAAATCTAATTTTATTACATTCTATAAAGAGAAAATAACTACAAGAAGGACTTTTTTATTTTGTAGACTCTTCCTTTAAGATTTGTTTATTGCAACATAAATAAAATAATTTTTCTTGTCACCATCTTCTTAGAACGTTGATTTCACATGAAACGTGCTATTTATCCTTACAAGCTTCCAAGCATGAACCCACGTAGGCATCGATACCACGAGCATCTGACAAATAGGTAATTAACAAAATAGTCAAAATACAAGTATTTAACTCAATCATAATTATGTAGACTTCTTTGCTCGGAGATCAGAGGGAAGGTCGGCTTGCACGGGGTGAAATTGGGAGGAAGTCGTTGTGGGCTTCTTTGCTCGGACCCTCTGATGGAGTCAGAGCTCGGGGATCAGAGAGCAGTTGAAGCCACTGTGGGCTATTAGCAAGAGATCCAGCTAGAAATCCGAGACCGAAGAGAGGAATTCCAGGTAGAAATTCGGTCTGATTAATAGATAGAAGTCCGAGATCTCAGCACGGGAAACCCATGATATGATTACATTCTAAGATGAAGATCCAAGATAAGATGTCGATCTGAGATAGGAGCCTCTAGGAAGACGGGCTCAAGCCGTTCTGGAGGCGAGCTATGAAGATCCAAGACGGGATGCAAATCCAAGATGAAGATTCGAGATAAAATGACTATCTGAGATGAGAGTCTCTAGAAAGATGGACTCAAGCCGTTTTAGAGGCGACCTATGAAAATCCAAGACGGGATGCAAATCCAAGATGAAGATTCGAGATAAAATGACTATCTGAGATTAGAGTCTCCAGAAAGATAGGCTGAAGTCGTTTTAGAGGCGAGCTATGAAGACCCCAGACGGGATGAAGATTCAAGATGAAGGTTCGAGATAAGATGACTATCTGAGATGAAGATCCTCTAGAAAGTCGTGCTCAAGCTGTATCGGAGGCGAGCCAAACCTGCGAGTGATGCGAGATGGTAGCAATTGATTTAGTGAGTGGAAGTCGGGGCTTACCTCGGGAAGAAGAAGCAGATTGGAAAGAATTCGTATAGCAAGAAATATCTGAAGGTAGAGAGTAGACAGAGTCCGGAAGCAAGTTGTTATTGCTCCCACTGTGGTCGCCATTGTTCGGTACATAGGCTCCAGGTTTGGCCGAGCCCGGGATACGAGATTGAGTAGATGTGCTTCCGAGGGTTGGAGATTAGGCTCGGATCGTCCGAGGTAGCTCACATCCACGTCGGGTGGGGGGTACCTGCAAAACACTGACGCTCAAGTCAGTAAGAGAAAGAGAGAGTTGTAAGGAAAATTTAGTTAATGTCAAAGTGAATAACGTGTACCTGTGATTGGAGGGCGAAACCTCTATTTATAGGCAAAGTGTCGTACCTGAGGGGTTGGATGCGGGTGCCCGGATCCTGGCCATTGGATGCTGGTACTTAAGAGCTTGAGCATGTGCCGGATTGCCTGGAGTACGGGAATGGGCCAGCCCAAGTCCTACAAGGTTTGGCCCAGTCCGGAACAATTCCTATGAGGGGCTCTCAATATGTTTGGTCTAACGGTAGACTAAGAAATAATTATACAGAGAGAAGACTAGATAGATCTATTTGTAATGAGGTTTGGCTCAATTTTTGGGACAGTGTTGATTGTTGCACACTTATTAGAAATATGTTCGATCATTTTCTACTTCTATTGCTTATGAAAAAAGGAGATTTCTCAGAAACACTCTTCTTTTAAATTTATAAAAATTTGGAGTCAACACCCTCATTGTTGATAGTTGTCTCTAAGGCTTGGCAAAGTCATGTAGTCGCTACATACATGTCTTATCTCAAAAATTTAAAAACTTGAAGGAAAAGTTCAAAGATTGGAACACTGCTATTTTCAGTAACTTTTTCGCATTGTTGATGAAGCTTTAGCCAAACTTGATAATATCTAGGAGGAGACTAATTAATAATCTAGGAGCCAAACTTGATAATATCCTAGACTAATTAAAATACCCGTCGTGATCCTAAACTTGATAATATCATAAACAACATTTCTGCAGCTGCGACAAATCGGCCTCGGACTGTGTGTGTTTTGTGTGTGTTAGGCCATTGTGCCTCCTTTGAAACCAAAAATAATCCAAATTACAGAAAGTTATATTAAGAAAGAATATTACTAAAGAGTGATTGTACCAATTTTTTTCTTATAAATTAAATTACAAATATTAGCATTGAATCTGGTTTTAATAGTTTTGATTATCTTGTTGTTCCTTAAGTTTTGTATCTTTTGATTATTTTTTTAATTGGGTATCCTCTGCGCGCAACTGCAAAGACTAAACCCTTGAGCTGGGTAGGACTACAATGGACGGTAAAGCTCTCCCTCAAGAGATTTAACGTTACTGCATTCTCAATGCTGAATCCGAACACTATTTCATCCAAACACTATTGGTTCTTTTGATTACCCTTTATTACCAAGGATTATTGAAATTCGAATTAGTTATTACTTTATTGAATTTTTCATTATTCTTTTTGACAACAAAAATGTTCATTATTTTTTTTTTTGACGGAAATTTTTTTCATTATTGGTAACCGTAAAGTTTCAAGCCTTACATACCATTTCCAGCTTTGCACATATTCCGTAATGATTATTATTCCTTTATGCGAATGACGTATTATTCCTATTATTATTCCGATTAATGCGAATAACGTATTATTCCTATCTGGATTAATAGCAATGATATCTAATAATTGAATGGTACTTGCTATTTGCTAATATGACTGGTTTTTGTTAATGAGTGAAAACATACCTATAACATGCATGCTTATAAATTGAGGTTGTTATTCAACTTTGGTCAATCAAATCAAATTTCACTTATACTAAGAAAAAAAGAGATACTTGAGAATTACTAAGAGAGAAGTAATGGCAAAGGATGAGATGAAAAAAGTTGTTACATTGTTTACAATATTGATTATGTTAGTCTTTACACAAGCAAATGATTCTCTCCCAACTTCTGCATCTAGTGATCTCCTTTGTTATGCCCTGTGTGCCCTCCAATGTATTGATTTCATTGATTTGGAAGACTTGTATATAGCTTGTGTTTCTGACTGTGATTTGTCATGCCATAAAAAACCATCGAAAGCTGCATATGATTGTATTACTAGTTGTGCCTTGTCCAAGCCCATTGATGTCAAAACTGGTATATACTCATACTTTTATTTTTCCTCTTTTTTATCTATTGGGATCAAGCAATAATCTTATCAATTATGATTGAGTTAATTACTTGTATTTTTTTTTAATAATTTTAGTAAGTGACTCTTTGTCAGATGCTCGTAGTATCAATGCCTACATGGGTTCATGCTTTGAAGCTTGCAAGAACAAATAGCTTCTTCCATGTGAAATCAATGTTCTCAAAGGATATGGACAAGAGAAATTATACTTATTTATGTTGTAATAAAGGAACCTTAGAGGAAGTGTCTACATATTTTAAAAAACAAATATTTTTATGTAGTTATTTCTACTTTTTATTTAATCGAATAAAAATAAATTTAAACTTTATTAGACTAAATAATTTCAAATTCTATTAGTACATTTTTTTATGAATATTTACTAAGTTGTGTGACATTCTAAATTTAGACCAGTGCTATTCAAATCAGACCGATTGGCCGGATCAAATTGGTTCAACTAGGAACCGCATCCAAGAAAGGATCGGTTCTCCATACAACCCAATCAAATTTTGGTTGAATCGACCGAAATCGGTAAAACTCAGTAACTCAGTCTGGCCAAATTGAGTTGTAACAAAAGAACTATTTTATTATTTCAAAACCTACAAAAATGTCCAAGGTCAAGAATCGAATCGAACACCGCTACACTTGACTAAAGAGTGCAATACTCTACCACCATGACACCACCTAATTGTTGGACAAGTCTTGCTTATAACTTATATAAATAATACAAATTTTCAATGTTTAGGAGCAAATTTCGCATTGGCCAACACCGAGTTTGTCCACTGCGGGAACAAATTTTTAGTGTTATAAAAATTTCAACTAAATACAAAATTTCTTGCTTATACTCTACCAACTTTGATGTATATTAAGAATAAGAATTTTAATGGTAGCCTTTAGGCCTATGTGTGAGTTAGGATATACTGAAATCAGATGTCAAGTTTAGCGACTTAGACAAAATATTTTATATAGAAAATGAAATTTATCGATCCAATCTTCAACGTTATTGAGTGACTTTTTTGATAACTATACGTAAAATGAATTTGTACTACTTGGTGTTGCCAACGTTTGCTTACACATTGGATTTGATATCACTTTCTCCCATCCCCTAGATGTACGCCTCCATTATGGCAGTGTGAGGAGAGAGAATAGAGAGTGAAAGAGTCAAAACGAGATAAAAAGAAGATAGTTAAAGAGGATTGAGAGATTTGGAAGGAGAGGATCCACACATCCTCCTTAAGATTCACGATCTCCTCGTAAAAAATACACCAAAAGCAATATGAGTAGTATTGATGCTGGGAATAAAACCTTACAAATTTCAAAGGTGATGGGACACATTTCCCATCTAAATCTAAGGTGTATCTACTTATACTATATACATTTGAAATTTACATAACATGTCAATGGGGTACATTACCACTCCACTTACTATAATGGTGGCCTAAGAGTGCTTTTTGGAGAACTAATCCAAGGGGTACCTGCAATGGCAAATCTCCACAGTGCATCGACGTGCTCTGGTAGAGCGTATTGGATACCGACACGTGGACCTACCAATATGCTTTTTGGCTCTGGACCATCTAATAGTTCTAAACCACCTACATTAATCATTATTTTCCCTTTTGAGGAATCATTGATATCCATTTTGTCAATTTTACATTTAGTACGTTGTAATTATATAAGCTTACCTGGGGTATAAAGTGGGTGATTGGACCATTCTGTTGAAAGACCAAGTGCCTGCCCCACCTATGATTTGGGAGAACATTCAGATTAATCAAATTAATATGTGACCAAAATATTAAACAACTATGAGAATATGTTGTCTTCTCCATTATAAAATCGAATTTGCTTTGTTATGTAATGATTAGAGTTCCTGTGTTTATTTTATTTTTTCAATGAATGATTTCATGTGTCAATTCTCCACATCAGACAGGATTTGATTTATAAGTTCTTTTATGTGTTCCTTTAAATAAATCTTATACATTCATATAATCCTTTCAAGTCTTAAAACTTCAATGATATAAACTCATTAAAATTCCAGCTACAAAATCATGATTATAAAAGTCTTCAAAATCTACAATAATAGTTATGCCAAAATAGTCTTTTAAAGTTTCAATTCAATACACTCCCTTTTATGCGGGAAAAAAAATGTCATCTACACCAATACTCTATGTAAATAGTAAGGAAAATGGTCAAAGAAGTAAATAAACTAAAATACTAAATGATGAAACCTTCATATTCTTTTATCTTCTCTGATTATTCCCTTTTAGCAAGAACTTTAGTGATCATAATGAATTCTATTACATTATACAGCGTCAAATAGAAGTTACAAATGATGCATACTTTTTAAATCATCACCTGAGATATTTTACTTATGTGCTTCTACGTAGGCATGCTCATGTTTCAATTCAGGCAAAGAACCGAACCGAACCGAATTGACAGAAATGGTTCGCCGAACTGAACTGAACCGTATTAATAGTTCTCATAAACCAAACCAAACTGATGTTATCAGTTCCGTTCACGGTTTTATTTCCGAACCGAACTGGTTCAAAAAATGAACTTTTGTTAACTGCTTTATCCGAACTTTTGGAACTCGAACTGAATCGAACTATTAACCAAACTTTTTCTAACAGGTTTTTTGACTGAACCGCTAAATTACAGTGTTTTTGAACTACTAAAATTATACTTTTTTTAACAATTTTAGAAGATTAAGATATATTAGCTGATATATCAATTAAGATAAGTGAAAACACCCATGCCGATACCTCAGTCAATAGAAGTTCATAGCATAGAACAAGAAATATAATAACTGATATATCAAATATCAATCATGATGAGTCAAAAAAACAAAAGACCAAACGGGCCACATATCTGGAAGCCTAAAAAAAGAGAATGCTATAACATTTTCAAAAGGAACCAATATGTCAGGTCCATTCATAAACCAAGATGGAAAAGGAACTAAACAGGCCAGAATAAAAGAAATGTATCTGAAGTCTTTACTATTTACCAGAATGGACTAACTAGGAAGATGTAACTTCTTAGTAGTTATCATGAAGCATAAATGTAAAAGCAGGAATAGAAAATATGCCACATGACTGAACAACAGGTAGCTTGTTTCTTATCAGCGACCAGTTTACCTATTTGGACCATGTGCAATCATTTGGCAGATTAGTAATGAAGAGGTAGTTTAACTGTTATCGAATGTTATCAAACTGTTCTTCGGTTCAGTTTGTGAGGTTCACTAACCGAACTGGACTTAACGGTTCAGTTGTTGAACCGTGTTTAACAAAGTCAGTTCCGTTCAGAGCTGTTAGAAAAAGTTCGATTTGTGACAGTTCAGTTCGGTTTGACAGTTCAAAGGAACAGTCCTACTTCTAAGTTCTGATTCTTTATGGACAGGTACGATCTCTATAAACTTAAAGGAGGACAAGCACAATCTTTGAAAACTTCATTACAAAAAATGAATCTGTATCAGAAATAGCTAAACTATTAAACTTAAATAAACTGGACAGCAAATCACTTCACAAATGACAAGCATATGTTAAGTCATAACCATGAGGTCATGTGAAGAACAACTCACAAATGTAGATAGCTTTGAGTTGATAAGACACACGGACAAAGGGCAGCGCACAACATTAACCAAATTATTTTTCTGGAAAGCATCTCAAACAGACAAAAAAGGGGGGGAACTAACCTTCCCAGGGCCGGTAAGAAGGACAGGTTTCTCTGATTTCTGACCTCGGCGCTGTTGAATAACATCCAATCCTGTGATATTGTAAACTATAATAAAATAAACCTATAACGATTTCATGCAAGGTCTCCTTATTATGATGCTAGTAGAGATATTGTGGTCTTTTTTCTAGAGTTGATTGAAACGTTACCCCCCCCCCCCCCCCCAATTGCAGAAAATAGCGGTTTGCTCAAATTCCGTTATGCTATAGCGTTACTATAGCTGCTATTTGACCATACTTATGGGCATGCCATGGACTGCGGACAATAGCAGTTTGTTCAAATTCCACCACGCTATAGCGGTATAACGCAGCTATTTGAAAACACTGTGAATAAACGATGCTGAACTTATAATGAATGCTAGTGAAGGGAGTGTGTATGAGTATGCTACTATATTATTGAGTATTTACCACTAATTGGGGCACAAGAACGTATCAAAACAGCAGCTCCAGCTCCTTCCTTATCAGCAACAACATTCAACATCATGTGCAAACCATAGCAAAGATAAACTAATGCATGCCCACCTGGTCCAAACTGCAATAATAGTAACTATCTATTATCATTAATTCATTATTACTCTAGACTAGATAACCCCACACAGCATCTTCAATTGAATTTGAATGAAGAGAATTCAGACACCCATCATGAACATGGTTATGTAAATAAATAAATAAATAAAGTGAGAAAAAGGAAGCATCTTACAGCAGGGGCAGTTCTTGGAGTAATACCAAACCGACAAAGACAAGCTGAGTCATTTGGTCTATATGCTTCAACCTGTCTCATATAATTCATCGTTAAATCAAAACTACAAAACATCGATGAATGCTAAGTAACCAATGTAATGTAAAACGGCCATAAAGAAAAACAATTAGACACACACATTTGTGTACCTCTGTAATCTGAAGAACGACGTCGTCTCTGCGAAGAAACTTTCCAAGCAAACGAGGGGCAAGGTCCAGCGCGTCGATTTGAAAGAAGTTGCGTGGTAAAATTTTGGGTTTTCCTAATGAAATGGGCGGTTCTGACGAGTTGGATTTGGCGCCGAGCTTTGTTGATTTGGAACGGCGCGTTTTGTTGGCCGGTTCGGTTTGTGAAACCTGCAATATGGGTTTGGCGGTTTGCTTGAACCGTCGTTTTTGCGTCATTACGCTGCCGCGGTAACGGAAAGAATCAAATATAGAGGATTCTGAAGTTGATTCGCGCTCGAATGGGGTTGTGGTGGCGGTGGACTTTGGGAAAGACATGCCGCCCACACATGTAGTTGCATAGCATATGCAACAACACACTCGTTTTACGGTAACATTTTATTTGAGTCCTTCCAGTATCAATTTAGGTCCTAGTCTTAATTAGACTCATCAATACAAAACTAAATGAAAAGAAAGGGGTATATAAGTGAAGTGAGCTCACATGCATGGCTAGCCTACTCATGAGAAGTTGGATGGAAGTCACAAATATTAAGACTTGTAATTACCAATGTTACTCTAGGAAATTTCTAGTCATCCCAAACTATAGGGTTTTCTATTTCCTTGTAATTGTTTCAATAGATGTAGGATTTCATTTCTAGTGTAATGTGCTTTTGATTTGAGCCTTGTTGGCAATAGAATAGGTTAAGGTATTTAGTTACTTTGATGTGGCCATGAGCCTTATTTTCCTATCTCTAAGTGGATTGTAAGTTGGGCTTAGGATCCATTATACCCAACATATAAATGTTATTCCACTCCTTGTAATTCTGAAGACTTTGATGAATGTGAAATCATTTGCTACATTTTGCAAAAGCTAGAGCCTTGAGAGCCAAAGAGATGTGTGGGAGCTTGAGAGCATTGTATAAGTGAGTTCATCATGTCTTCCTTCGTTCTTGGAATGGAACCTTGAGCACCTACCTTTGAGGCTTGGAGAAGCTCAAAGCGGCGTGTGGTCTTCATCTTCTTCCCAAGGAAGAAGTGGCGGACATCATTCTCCACTTCATCTCTATTCTTACCACATTTGATTCTGTCTTCACTTTTGTGTTCTTCAAGTAAGTGCCATCATCTAATCTTGAAATTGTGTTCATGTTCATCATAATGACTTAGAGATTCATAAAGATTTGTAATTTTCTATATCCTAAATTTAGTGATTCTTGTGTGGATCACATCACTAAGAAATGTAATTATATTATTTTGCTTTCATTAAGAAAATCAAATGAAATTAACCATTATTGTTTCAATCAATGCCTCATTAGGATTTTTTAAGGTCCGTTTAGTAAAGCCCTAAGCAACTTCGTTACAACACCTACTAGCATGACAAAATTGGGCCACGCAAATATTAGAAGCAAGACACAAGCACTCTTCAATAACTTTGTCCAAGTAAGACAAGTTGGGTCTAAGGTTTAGAAGAGTAGAAATAACACACAAGCTATCAGACTCGACCACGACTCTCTCAAAGCAGCTATCTAAAGCAAAGTGAGCACAAAGGGCCACAACCATCGCTTCTGCGTAGCTAGGGTTGTCAACACCGAAATCCGCTCAGCACGCTGCAGCCAAGACACCACAAGCCTCATGTCTAATCACCGCGCCGAAGCCTCAGCGACCTGAAACAAAACAAGCTACATCCACATTGAGCTTCACCAAACTAATAGAAGGGGGTGCCACTTGCAATCAATCACTACATAAGAGAAGGGAGTCACCATAGCAATCACCTTGCTACCAATCTAGAACTCAACGAGGTTAGCCAGGGCCATCGTATTGCCAACAATTTTTGGAGCAACCACTTTATACACATATATAGTTTCCAGCAAGCAACAACTTCAGATGTTTCATTTCTCTTATATGATCTCTCTGACTCTTCCTATATTTTGCATATTCATTGCAAACATGCTAAATAGTACTCGCATTCTCAACATGTTGATCTTTCAATGTGAGAAGAATACTCCTGGGACATGCCATGTTGTTGGTTATATTATCAACCATAACCCTCTTCCCTCTTAGCCAGCCTACATACGAGGGAAATGGATCGTCTAACTTTAGTTTATTTTAACTTTGGTAACTTTAGGCTTTTTTCATGAGAGAGAAAGATAAAAAAAAATGGAGAGAGAGATAGACTCAAAGTTAGGGGGAAGTTCCCGCCCTAAAGTTAGACAATTCCTATCCACATATGAGTGACCTACTATTGTTTATGTTGTCGCATGCACATGGTTATGTTTCCCACACATTATACTCACCTTCTACATATGCAAACAATGACAACCCTACCCTACCTCATAATATGAAAGAGCATTCACATATTATTGTTCCACTATCCTTGTGCTGCCTCTGCTCTTGAATTCTTTGTATTTTCCACTCCTTTCATATCCCAACACTAGTGTCATCTTTAGTCTGAGTTTGGTGATCTAACCTCCTAATTACTACAACAAATCCTAACATTTTCGCTTGTTCTCTAACATATTTGAATAGATGATGTAAAGTAACAAATACCTAAAATGAAATGTTACCTTACAATGATAAATATAATCCACAAATTTAACATTTATACCCCGACATATAATTACTAATTAGTAGTGAAATGTTGATTTTTTGTTTTGGTCAAATAGGGATAAGCCACTTTGGGCCGTTCATCCAAACTAGTGCTCTTGTACCTATTACTGTTTGGGCTTGGGTTAAGCTTTCGGCCTTTATCGTATCTAACCAATCAAAAAGCGGCGCTGCAACTATCAACCTCCCTAACCTTTGCGCTGCGATCCCTAATCCACGTGATTTGGTCTATCTTCACGTTCTAGATCCTTCTACTCAATTCTCACCATTCTGGACCTTTCCCCGCACTCTCACTCTCACTCTCAATTTCTCTTCTTAAATTAAAACCTTCTCTTTCTCTCATCTCCGATATCTCTCATTCTTTCCCATTACAAGAAAAGCGAGGTTGTCGTTGTTATTGTTCTTGGTTGAAATGGCGAAATTGGGTGAAGGAGATAAACGTTGGATCGTAGAGGAAAGACCAGACGGAACCAACGTCCATAACTGGCACTGGTCTGAAACCAACTGTTTAGAATGGTCTAGAACTTTCTTAACCAACCTCCTTTCCAACCTCGTAATCCTCGACGGCGAAGGTAACCTATTCGTCAAAACCACCACGCTCCGCAACCTCGACGGTGAAGCCTATGTCAACATTCGTAAGGGGAAAATCATTCCCGGTTACGAGATCAACCTCACTCTCGATTGGGAAGGGGAAGCCAAAGACTCTGAAGGTAATTCCTTGCATAAGGTTACCGGTACCGTTGAAATTCCTTACATCGCCGATGAGAACGCTGACGAGGATCCTGACCTTAGAGTCACCGTCAATGATGAAGGACCGATTGGGAAGAGAATTAAGGATGCGATGTTTTCGAAAGGGAAACCGTTGATTTTAGAGAAGGTTAGGGTTTGGGTTCAGAGTATGGCTAAAGGAGGTCCCGTTAAGGAGGAACTGGACACCAAGAAGCCCTCGCCGGCGCCACAATCACAGAAGCAGAATCATGCTCCGGCGGCGACGAAAGCAGTGGCGGCTGGTACAGTAACGGCCGTTAAAAAGGAAGCTTCGGCGGAGAAGAAGGAGGGCAAGAAAGGGAGGAAACGAATTGTGATGACGGAGAAGTTTAATTGTAGGGCGAGGGATTTGTATGAGATATTGATGGATGAAAACAGGTGGAAGGGTTTTACACAGAGTAATGCTAAGATTAGTAAAGAGGTTGGTGGTGAGTTTAGCATTTTTGATGGGTCAGTTACTGGAACTAATTTGGAGTTGCAGGAAGCTAAGTTGATTGTGCAGAGATGGAGATTTGGGAACTGGAATGATGGTGTTCACTCTCAGGTATATATGTGGTTTTTGTTTTGGTTTAGTGCTTAATTTTGAATTGAATTGTCTAGAATTAGAAATTTGAATCAATGTGGTGATGAGTGATGGTTTATTTGTGTAGGTGAGACTTGTGTTTGAAGAGCCTGAACCTGGAGTTACTGTTGTTAAGCTGACACATACTGATGTGCCTGAAGAAGATAGGTGAGTGGTTGAATATTGCGATTGGTGGTAAATACTCAATTTTGATATTCGAAATTGTAGAATTATACATTTTAGGCTTTCATACTACGAAGTATGAAGCACCGATGTCCGCTGTTTGACATGACCGACACCGGCACTTTAATTACTTATATTTTCCAGATTAAAACTGATGTCTGCATGTCCGTGTCGTGTCGTGTTCGGTGTCTGTGCTTCATAGCCTTCATATTATTAATATTTCAAATTGATGCCTAGAATTACAAAATGTTAACAAGTTTGTTTTATGTGAAAATGCAACTTGATACTAGACATTATCAACTTAATGTCATTGTAGTCATTCAAATACTAGTTGCAATTGCAAGAATCATTTTAGAATATTGATAATGTGGGATACTAAATTGATATATGCAAACAAATTTAGGGACTAAATCGGATATTTATTTAGTAGTTTTGTGGATGGTTGGATTTTGTTCTTTGATTTGCTGAGATGGTTGGTTGTTGGTGCAGGTATGGGAATGCTACTGTGGCAGAAAATACTGAAAGGGGGTGGCGTGATCATATTTTCCAAAGGATACGTGCTGTTTTTGGTTTTGGAATTTGAGATTATTTATATGTAGTCTTTCACTCTCACTCTTTTGTGCGTTGTAGAATTTGCGGATTTTGATATTGATATTGAAAGATTAATGGATTGACATTGGATATTGATAACTGCAATGCTTACTGCTACATTTTCTTCGATAATTTATGCATCTTCGTCTGTGCAATATACAAATTTCTTACTCCATGTCTAGTTTGAATGTGATTTGTCTTTGGTGTCGTTACTAGTTCCTCTTGTACAACAAATTAATTGGAAAATGACCTTGCTAGTTGCTTTAGAGTTTAGACTGTGCATCGCCATGTGCAAAATTAGGGAGGGTTAGTTGATTATGCATTTATGTAGTTTAGTTTTGAACATATAACCTGCTCATAAAACCTTACATAAACTGGCGAGTCATTGTTACTGTTTTATGAAGTTGAATGCTACCCGACCATGAACTCTAACTAGGAAATGAAGTTTAATTGTCAGAACTCTGTTGGAAATGTTGTACCGTTTTGGGTGGAATATTTGTAGATGGTCGTGATATATGGAGTCCAAAAGATAAGACGATATAACTTTGCTTACATTTTGGTAATTTGGTGGTGGTTCTGATTCACTGGAAAAAAATGTTTTTTTTAACATTCTCACTATTTTATTTTTGAAATACATGCGAAGTATTTTTTTTTTTTAAGTTTGATCCTTGTAAATATATATGTTTTTGCTTTTCGTCTATGTAAATATTTTTTTTGTTTTTCATCTCTACCATGTGACAGTCATCTATTGGTTGTCAATATGGCATGTCAGTGCCATGTAGCAGTGATGATGTATCATGGAAGCACCACATGGCAATGTGGCGTGTCATTGCAGAGCTTTGTGGCACCATTTGTTTGTCACTGTCATCTCTTTTTAGACCAAAGATTAATGATATGGACTAACACCAAAGCATTTTAATTTTAGGGGAGGCAATCCAACCTTTCTTATAGAACTACTAAACCAGAAAATCCCTATTTGTAGGGAGGAAACATATATTCCTGAATATTTAGGATTTAATCAAAGTTTTCGGTCTCAAACTTATTTAGAATAACACAACTGCATTGCAAAATTATCGGTTCAATGGTGCAGGCTATATCAGGCTCGTGTTAGGCCAGTTTTTTTTTTAAGTAGACAAGACTAAACCTTTTTTAAAAGCCTACTTAGCTATAAAGGCCGGACTACAGACCATGGAAAAGACCTACCAGGTTGATTTGCGTAAGTAAACATAAATAATATTTTTTATTACTACTATTTATATTAAATTTTCTACTTTTTGTTAAATAATAAATTTGCTTACATTTTCCGTTTATTAAAAAATATTGACCTAAATCAATTTTTGACCTATTCAAAAGTGTTATTATAAAGTAGAATTCAAATAAGTTGTCATATAAAGATAATTCTTTAAGATTTTTGTTAAATCTCGAAGTAGAACTTAATATCGTTAATATATTAATATGTTAGTCTATTTATAAAGTAAACAAAATTGGTGAAATAGGCTTTTAAACAAACTTTCAGGTATTGTCAGACTTTCAAAAAAGTCGGATCAAACCTCAAAAGTCGTCGTATTACAGGCCATAGACCAGACTCAACCTAATGTTTTTAACGCAAGTCAGTCTCAAGTCATGCAAAACGTAACTCCGCCCAACCTATTTCCACCCCAAGTTCCACGTTCATATTACCAATTATTCTACAAATTATTCCTAATTTATTTCTTCTTTTATCACTAATAACTTTCTACGATCATTTTAAAAAAAACTTTCCAAATGGCAAAAAGAAAAATATTAGAGATGCAGTAGCTGCCCATAGGAGAAAAAATTAACGTCGCCTGAGAGATTCGAACTCTCGCGATTCGAACTCTCGCGGGATAAACCCATGTACTTAGCAGGCACACGCCTTAACCACTCGGCCAAAGCGACTTTGTAATATGTCCAGTAAAAGTAAACAATTTAGAAAAAATATATTTAAGACCTAAACGTTTCTGTATTTGAACACTTTTACCTACAAACTACTCATAGGTATATCTGTATCGCTGTGATTGAAAATTATTGTTGAGTCTCTGCGATATTAACATTAACAAGAAGTTAATGACACTTAACCCCTTTCATTCATAAACATGAACATGATACACAACTATAGGCCAAAAAAATATTACTTGAAGATTGCTTCTTTTAAATACACTTTTTTTTTATAATTTGGTATTTTGCGGCCAGAGGGCTTAAGAAACATAACTCAGAAGATACCATATCATATATACTTTTGGATCATTTCTCTAACTTCTTCAATGACTAGCCATGCCTTATGGCCTCCAATCACTTCCTCTTTCAACTCTCCATCTTTCCAAAGCTGCAAACAATTCAATTTATTCCCAAATATTTCCCCATACTTTGATTATTTTTAAAAAAAATTGTGGTATCATATAAAGAGAGTAATTTAATGGAGGACGCACCTGAATTGTTGGCATTTTCTGGAATGCATAAGAAAAAAAGAAAATTAAAAGGAGCATAAAGAATGTAACACATTGTTACTAGAAAATAATCAAACGTTGAAAGAATGCAAAGTCATACTTACAGAGATGTTTCCACGTTTGACTAGAGATTGAGGTACTTTATTGACATCCACATAATAAAATTTGACTCTGAAACGGTGCGAAATAACAAAACAAACAAATTAATTAGTAGCAATATTCAGTTGGTTACAAAGAATTGCATTACATGCTTGAATTTTCAGTCGAGTTCAATTTTTATCTTATGGTTGAATTTAAGGCTGGATAAACAACATTTTCCTTAAGTAGCTAGGTTGAATTGACTATAATTTTTTTTTTCTAGTTTTAACTTTTATAAGACTATTTGATCAAATTAAGTAAAATCCCAAGAGATTATATGACTGAAGGGAAAAAAATACTAGTAACTAGTTTACCTGGTGTCAAATTCAGCGGCTAATTTTTCCAAGCTGGGCTTCAAATAGATGCATTTTCGGCACCAAGCAGCCATCCTACACAAAATTAATTATAGATTAGATACATCAGTTATTCAATAAACCTAAATATGCATTTTCCTCTAATAAAGTGGACCAGAAATAGTATTTCATAGACCAAGCAGACAAACATGAGCATGTCTTTAGGACAATAGTATTTTTTATATCAGAATTATTCAATGTACAAATTCAAAAGTAGTTATCCACATAATTAAACTCGAATATGTATCCATTTATTTATTCAAATGGAATATCTAAACAAACTCATTTATTTTTCTTAAGTTTGTTATTCTTGTACTAGATAGAGAGTAATCTCACAATTGTGATCAAAACACCTCATCTAAAGGGGCTGATTTGGTTAGAACAACTTTGAGTCAAATTTTATTTAACTCTCAATCAAAATCTAAATTAGTCAGGCCTTTCCTCTAGACGTTGAAATGGGGTCAAAGATTCCTCAACCTAAAGAAATACCAAATATAAAACTGTAAACAACATTGTCAAAAAAAAAACTGTAAACAACAAGAATAATTTTTAAGGGGCAACTATTCACTATACAAGATGTTTAAGGGGAAACTTTTCATAATCAAGTTTTGCTACCATGCACTAGGGATGGCAAAGGGGCGGGGCGGGACCGGGGAGTACTTCCCCGCTCCCCACCCCCACCTCCCATATTGTCCCCCATCCCTATCCCCATTCCCCGCTTCGGGGGAGTTTTCCTCCCCATCCCCATCCCCACGGATCCCCACGGTCCCCGCGGGGACTCCAAGAATTCATTCAAAGTTAGCAAAAATTAAAATTAAAGTATAATAAAACTGAAAAAATGTATAAAAGTAAGACTAAAAAACAAAAGTTTAACATTAAATATAAAAAAATTATAAAATTTAGTCTTAATTTGATATTTTAATATTTAAAAAGTATAAATGTGAGAATAAAAATATAAAAATTAGCACAATTTAATATTTTATTAATTTTTTATTTAAAATCACATATTAAAAGACAAAAAAATCTATAACTTTGAATATAAGATATATCTATAATAAGAACATTTATGTAATATATTCGGGGGCGGGAGATATGAACCCGGTCCCCATCCCCAAGTTAACTGCAGGGGGATTTTCTCCTCCATCCCCGTCCCCACGGGGAAAAATCCTCCGCCTACGGGGCCCCAAACTGGGCAATCCCCGCAGGGATCCCCACTCGCGAGTAGAAATTGCCACCCCTACCATGCACCCCCTATAAAAGTTAATTTTTAGAACTTTCTTCTTTTACTCATTTTTCCATTGAGATGTTTATTTCTGAATAATTATATATTGTTGGGATATATTTATGGTAAAGGCGTATTAGAAAAAAAGTGTTGTGAATAGTAGGCCATTTTAAAATGGCACTTGAGCTCCCAAATAGCCCAACACCATAAAATATCTCAAAATATCTAGACGCAGACACTGCACCGCACTATACACACCTCATATTTTATTTTACCAAGGAGCTTAGATCCAATCCAAGGATAAGATGAAAGAAAAATGCAACATGACCTCACATTCTAAGGACATGTTTGTATTTGGTTATTTTTGAGTTAATGCAAATAAATGAACTATTATGTTAAACATATATAAAATGATTGTACAATTAAAATGGAAGATTGAAAGAGAGAAATACCAGTCAATAAGGATGGGTTGAGAATTTTGCTGAGCAAGAACTAAAATTTGATCAAGTTGCTCAGAATCATTAATCACTTCCAATTCTATCTTACTTGGTTTTGACATATTGGGCCACATAGCTTCCACTCGAAAATTCCTTCGTCTAATCTTACGTTGTTCTCTGTTTCTGCTTTCAATCCATATGTTTTCACAATCACTCTTACGCCAAAACTTATAGCTTCCCTTGCAGCCACTTAAAAAGCACTTGGGATACTTTTCATCTCTCTGGTAAATCTCTTTATAGAGAAAATGTGAATATGTTCCTATTACCGACATACCCTCTTTAGACAACAAGACAAAATCACAGTAATTAGTGGATAATTAAGGAAAAGAAGAAAGAAGGCATGGATTTGGTTGCTGAGAAATGGGAAGAGAATAGTGTTCAATTTTGGTTGGTCTTGTTGGACTATGAAGCAAGGAGACAAAAATAATGAAAACGAAAAATAATATATATTGTTATTATTAATTTGTATTTAAAAAACCCCGGAAACATGGTACCCACTAGACTTCTTATCCAAAAGGTGTGCACTGTGATAACTTAAGAAGGAGAGGAAAAAAAGGGAAAAGAAAAAGAAACCATATGAGGAGGGAAAAGAATCTCGGCCCTAGACAGCGCGGATAAAGCTCCAATGCGGATAAATCTCTTCCTTATATGGTCATTTTCAAATTTAATTTTAAACTGTTTAACTGTTTAACCAATACGGTTGGCGAGTGGCATAATTTATCCGAGGATATGGGAGTCGACTCAGTGCTCCTGAGTTCAATTTTTACGGTGGATGAATTCGGTGTTGGTCACGAGTAAATATTAGTTTTTTCTGAAAGTGTTAGGACACTCTGTAGATAACTTAACAATGTCAAAAAAACGATTTAGTTGTTTATCCAAGAAGAAACTATTTATTTAATTAAAATTTTCCACTTATTTGGATCCATGTTTTATTTAATTGCAATTTTCCATTTATTTGGACCATGTGAGAAACTCTGAAGAAAAATAAGTAGTAAACACAAAATTTGGTCCTTGAAATTACAATATCGTGTAATTTAGTCTTTTACATCATTACTATTTTCAATTGATCTATGAAATTGCAAAATGAGAATAAGTTTGTTCTTTCGCTCGAATCAATTAGCAAATGTATCTCAGACATTATTCGCTTAGTTTTACTGTGTTATATATTTAGTGTATTTTTTTTTCAATATAGTTTAATGTGTCTAAAATGATCCGAACACAATTTTTTGGCTCATGGATCAGCCCATTTAGACCGCGGTCCATATAGGGTTGGGTTGTGCTAGTAAATTAGTGGCCTAAAATGGCTCAACCTGACATGTTCGTAATTGTGTTTTACCCAAATGGGTCTGGTTGACCCAAATTGATAGCTCTATCTTTAACCATCATCTTCTTCCTTACATTTTTTTTACCACAGCCATCACCTTTTTGGGTGTCCAGTTCTAAACATACTTTTGAAATTATCTGCCAATAAATGTATAAAAGGCGAAAATCTCAGAGTTATGAGTCCTCATTGTTTGAAAGTTTACGGTTCTGTTTGGCAATGTAAATCTGCTAGCATATAGCAGATAACTCATAACAAAGAAGTTCATTGTGAGTGTTTCTAAGACTAGTTTATTACATTTTTCACTAGCTTATAGCGTCTCTTTTTTCTCTCATTTTTATCATTGTTACTTTAACAAAATTTCCCATTTATCCAATATTAAATGAATATTATCTCATTTTTAAACATTAATTAAAAATGTTCATTTATATCATTTTATATTTATATAAGTCAGCTCAATCGCTAATTTTATGAAACACTTTAAGTTGATTTCACTCGCTTATCCGCTATCAACTATATTATCCACTACCCACTAGCTTATCCGCTATTCATCATTTTTTTACCAAGTAGAGCTTATGTTCCAGGAGGGCATTTTGGAAAAAAGTATATGAAAATACACCATAGAAAGTATATTAGGAAAAACATAAGGTGTAAATAGTAACACTCTTAATTCTTTCCAAATGATTGGGCTTGCCATTATTGATAACATATCACGTTTGGGTTTTTTTTTTGTACCCCCACCTATTCACCCCATACCCCACATAAAAGTGAAACCCGAAAATATCCTCCACTTTAAAAATTCGCGCGGATTTACCTACCAATAGATAAATCCGATTTTTTGGTTTTTTCCCAAAATCGGATTTATCTTTTAGTAGGTAAATCTGATTTCCCTAAAAAAAAAAAAAAAAATCAGATTTACCCCCACCCAAGGTAAATCCGATTTTGTCATTTTTAAAAGCGGATACCACCCAAGGTAAATCCACTTTTTGCATTAAAAGTAACCGTTTTTTATTTAATTTTTTTTTTAAAAGTGATGAAAATACTACTAAAAATCCATTAAAGCGTCAAAACTAATCTAAAAATTATAAAAACACCATTAAAAATCTAATAAAACCAAAATAAGGTTATGCAAATTTTTTAAGATTTTTTGGAGATTGTGAAAAGTTAAACAAATTAATAAAAAATAGTAAACGATGGAATTTGGGATTTTGAGCCCCCCTGTCCTGAAAAGAAGTCCCTTCTTGAGGTGTATTGATCCTTGATTTTTTTCGATTTTAATGGTTGTGGTTTCATTACAATCTGAGTAGGTTGCTCGAAAACCGATTTGACGTACAACATCGTCACGTGTTAACGAACAACACACTAAACAGAACCAAAAGACGACAAATATTCATATGTATTTTATATTGGTAAAAAAATAATTTTAAAAGAAAATCGGATTAATTTTAAAAGAAATTAATTTTAAAAAAAAATTAATTTCCCTAAAAAAAAAGAAAATCGGACTTACCCCCACTACAGGTAAATCCGATTTCCCTAAAAAAAAGAAAATCGGATGTACTCCCACCCAAGGTAAATCCGATTTGTTATTTTTAAAAATCGGATTACCTATTGGGTAGATAAATCCGCTTTGAAAAAATAACAAATCGGATTTACCTTGAGTGGGGTAAATCCGAGCGAGTTGTAGTTTGGCAGGGGTATTTTCGGGTTTTAAAAATTATGTGGGGGTATAAGTTTAAAGGGTGGGGGTAAAAAAAAAAACCATCACGTTTTGGGGTGAAATTCATTTCCTGACTGCATAAATTTACTGCAGATAATCTTTCTCAAAAAATAAATTTCCAAATTAGGTGTGCTTGTTAGCAATAAATAGGAGGTGTACGTCTTTAGTTTCTCATTGGCCCATTTACAAGGACTGTGCATTTATTTCAAGTCTTGTGTGTTCTTTGTTTACACATGTCTAGGATAAATTTACCATCTTTGAGGTAGTAGAGTGCGATATCTCATATCTCTTGCGAATAAGGTACTTGCAGTTAATCTGCATTCGGTTTTTGGCACACAGATTATCGTTCCTTATTTTGTACTTGTGTGAGTTTTGTTCTGCTGCTTCTCATTAAGATACTCTCTGGCCCACGTAATGGGTTCCTTATTTTGTACTTGTGTGAGTTTTGTTCTGCTGCTTCTCATTAAGATACTCTCTAGCCCACGTAATGGGTGGCAAATTTTTCGATGGCATTAGTCGTAGATAATGCAAATGTGAAGGAAGAAATATGAATAAGGTACTTGCAGTTAATCTGCATTCGGTTTTTGGCACACAGATTATCGTTCCTTATTTTGTACTTGTGTGAGTTTTGTTCTCCTGCTTCTCATTAAGATACTCTCTGGCCCACGTAATGGGTGGCAAATTTTTCGGTGGCATTAGTCGTAGATAATGCAAATGTGAAGGAAGAAATATGAAGGAAGAAATAATCATGGAAAGAAAATCCTAAATAAAAGTGGGAAAAAAACGGTTGTGGTGCAAAAAAAAAATTATATACCAAAATAATGCACATTGTAGGTTATTTACCAAAGTAGGCAAAATTTATTTTCAGACTTCTGAACTGAGTTTTGCAATTTTTTTTTAAAATACAGTTCAGAAGTCGCCCCCCCCCAGGGTGACTTCTGAACTGTGTTTTGCAATTTTTTTTTAAAATGCAGTTCAGAACTCGCCCCCCCCCCCCCCCCCCCCCCCCCCCAGGGTGACTTCTGAACTGTATTTTGCAATTTTTTTTTAAAATGCAGTTCAGAAGTCGCCCCCCCCCCCAAGGGTGACTTCTGAACTGTGTTTTGCAATTTTTTTAAAAAATATATATAAAAATGATAAAAATTTAATTAATTTAATTTAAATTAAAAAATTGTATTAAGATAATTAATATTTTTAATCCAAATTTCCTAATTAAATTTAAGGGTCACAAAGAAATATTACAACACAATAATTGATTTAAAAGACCAACCGACAATTACAATAGTTATTTAAAAGACTAATCCGAAATATTACAACATATTAATTGCGGTTAGGACAGTTGTTTTTGTTGTGACCCTCATTTCTACAAATTCCGCATCTTTTGGTGCGTGTACCCCTTTCTCTTTGATCCATCTCTGTACGAATACGGGTAGACTGTGGACGACCCTTTTTATCTCTCCGTTTAGTTGGATCATGCTGTAGTTCTAAAGTATTGAAATAAGGCCATGACGTCTCAGTTGGCAAGGGTGGGAACTCCACAATGTAAGTATTGAAAACATTCTCCATTGTGTACGGTGGATCCACGAATTGCATGTGGTCGTAATTGCATTTTGAGCATGCTGCGATGACATGTGAACAAGGGTAGTGAAGTGCCTGGAATTCCCCACACTCACACGTTTTTGCTCTGAAGTTCACCACGAATGTTCGCGCAGGTCTACCACTTTGTGGTCGTACAAGTTCTTCAACTCGGAACAATTGTTGGGCACGATCGTGAACTGCGACGTTATGCGTTTTTGAGACTTTTATGTTCCTGGTAATATTTTCCAACAATTTTTCAGAGTACATAGTTCCGGATCTCAACATTGCCTGTGCCTGTATTCCCCTTTTGACGAAAACCTCGTTCATCCTGAAATATGTTGCATCTATCAATGAACGAATAGGGAGATTCCGCACCCCCTTAAGGACATTGTTGATGCACTCTGCAAGGTTTGTTGTCATGTGCCCCCAACGGGAACCTCCATCGCACCACTGCAACAATTGTTCTGCGGTTATGTCTTCAGCCCAAGCCACCCCCTCAGGACCTACTTCCCGACCAATTTTTTGTTTGTAGTGATCAGCCGATTCTTCCGTCATTGAATATGCTGAAGAAAAAAAAGAAGATGTTGGTAAGTATGGAATGGAAATTTGAAACTAATTAATTAAAAAAAAATGTTAAAAATACTCACCCATATTGATGACATGTTTCCTGGCAGGAGTGTTTTTGAAGTGTCTCATGAAGTTTTGTGCTATGTGGCGAACACAGAAGACGTGTTTCCAATTGGTGTTTAGTTGCGTAACAGCACTTTTGATAGACTCGTGTCTATCTGATATCAAACAAATACCCTCCTGTGGTGTCACATAGTGTCTTAAACGAGATAGGAAGAAAAACCAAGCCTCCTTTGTCTCACCCTCGACCACTGCATATGCAATTGGGAAGGTGTTGTTTCTTCCATCTTGTGCGATTGCCAAAAGAAGACACCCTTTGTACCTACCGTACAACCATGTTCCATCAACAGAGACAACTGGTTTGCAAAATTGAAAGCCTTTAATGCACGGGCCAAAACTCCAAAAGATGCGGTGGAATACACCTTTGTCGGCAACTAGTTGTCCATTCTCATAGAATGGTTTGTACTGCCAGTCGTGAACTGTGTCTGGAATATAGTAAGAGAAAGCATGTAGCCACCTGGTTACTTCATTGTAAGAGTCCTCCCAATTACCGAAGATAAGCTCGATTGCTTTTTGTTTAGCAATCCAAGCCTTTCTGTAGGAACTCTGGTACGTGAATCGCTCCTTGATGTGTGCAATCAACACAGCCACTGATATTGTCGGGTCCTTCCTTACAAGTGGAAGTATATGAGTACACATGAGGGAGGAGGTCAGCTGGCGGTGATCTTGGGAAATAGTCGATGTTGTACATGTGTGTGGGTGAGTCAACTGTGTAATCCCCCAATATCCAGTTTTTGCTCCTAGTCTCACTACACACCTCCACAAACAGGTTTCATGAACACAACAAACGGTCCATGTGTGTGGTTTAGACTCACAGATTTTGTATGCAACTGAATGGTTTAGGTGATATGTTTGGATGAATTGTTGGGCTATTTCTTTTGTGGGAAATTTCATTTTGAGTTTGAGTTCGTTTGGGTCTTCATTAGATAAAAGTTGGTTCCTGTCCATGAAATGACCAAACTCTACATCATAAGGTTCTGGGTTATCAGCTGTGACGTTTTGAAAGTGTGGGACTGGCTCGCGGAATGCAACACCTATGTTGGGGTTAGCTTCAATTGGTTCATCAGCGACGTCACGCTGAAGAATTTCATCTTCATCTTCGCTAAAGTCCCCAACGTCTTCATTATGGACACCAACAAACATACTAAACGGTGGGGTATTAGTTTGAGTATGTAGAGGGTTGCTTGTGTTAAGGTCAATGGGTGTGTTTGAGGATGATGGTGCAGAGTGATGGTGAGGTGTTGAAGGACTGTAATGCATGTCAGTTTGGGATGATGAAAGATTGAATTGAGGGTAAACAGGTGGAATGAAGTCAGTGTATGGTATTTCTGTTTGTTGAGAAAAACGTATGTTCTGTTGTGATGAAGATGGCATAGAGTGGGCGTGACTTACCTGGGTGTAGTTAGAAGGAGCGTCAACCAAATCTGCGTATATTTCTGGTGTACATATACCAAGGTGTCTATCTTCTTTGAAATGCTCTATCATAAGTTCAACATCATCGTCAGAATTTATTTCGAATCCCCCATAAAAGGTATGGCCAGTACTAAGAGTTGTGGGGTACCGATATGTAAGACTAGCAACCATTTTTGAATGGTCAGGAGAGATTTTTTTTTCAATGGCTTGTTTAACTTGAGCTAGTTTGGATTTAGAGTTTAGTTTGACAAGGGTGTTGTTATGACACCTAAAAAATATACCCTCAGTATTTGTTTTTTCAACATAACCATTGTAAAAGACCGTGATGAAAACATTCGTTGGAGCCATTGACGAAGTTGGGAGTAGGAGGGTGTGTTTGAGTTTCAGTTCGTAGTAGGAGAATCTATGGCAGTTGGGTGTTTAGTGGTGAGAGATTTAGGGCCTATTTATTGAAATTTGAATGGTCTAGATTTCACCGATGGTTCTGAAGGCCAGGATTGCACCGACACTTTTAAAGGCCAGGATTGCACCGACACTTTTAGTCATTTTTTCGAATCTTGTCAACGTGGGTTATAAGTCCGTTAGTACTAACTCAAAACATGAAACCGTAGTTCTATAACTCTACTATAATGTGATAACTCTACTATAATGTGATATCATTTTTTTTTTAATTTGGTCATTTAACAAAATTGGTTAGAATTGATCTAAACATGGTAAAATAGTCATTTTTTAGACTTAGGAAAAACCTTTTTTAGTCATTTTTTCGAATATTGTAAACGTGGGTTATAAGTCCGTTACTACTAACTCAAAACATGAAACCGTAGTTCTATAACTCTACTATAATGTGATATCATTTTTTTTAATTTAGTAATTTAACAAAATTGGTTAGAATTGATCTAAACATGGTAAAATAGTCATTTTTTAGACTTAGGAAAAACCTTTTTTAGTCATTTTTTCGAATATTGTAAACGTGGGTTATAAGTCCGTTACTACTAACTCAAAACATGAAACCGTAGTTCTATAACTCTACTATAATGTGATATCATTTTTTTTAATTTAGTAATTTAACAAAATTGGTTAGAATTGATCTAAACATGGTAAAATAGTCATTTGATATTCAAAGTTCACGTGATATATTATATTTGGTCTTTGGTCTTGAAGATTATATTCCTTCTTGTTTTCTTCTTCAAAATTATTTCCACTTGATATTCAAAGTTCACGTGAAGTGTCATCACCATTCCCATGTGCACAAACATTGCATACACTTCCTCTAACTTCTTGTGCACATACGTTGCATCCACTTCCTTTAACAAAATTGGTTATAATTTATCTAAACATGGTAAAATAGTCATTTTTTAGACTTAGGAAAAACCTTTTTAGTCATTGTTTCGAAGGTCAGGATTGCACCGACACTTTTAAAGGCCAAGTTTACACCGATGGTTTTGAAGGCCAGGATTGCACCGACACTTTTAAAGGCCAGGATTTCACCGACACTTTTGAATTGTTCAATGTGCATTGTTCACTGTGCATTGTTCAGAGTGCATTGTGCAGCGTGCTTAGTGCAGAGTGCAGTGTCCCATGCTGAGGAAAAACCGGTTTTAGTCATTGTTTCGAATCTTGTACACGTGTCAACAAAATTTAAACTACGGTCAAAATTCTAAACACGTGTCAAAAGATTTTAAACTACGACCAAAAAACTAAACGCGTGTCAAAAAAATTTAAACTACGACAAAAAAACTAAACGCGTGTCAAAAAAATTTAAACTACGACAAAAAAACTAAACGCGTGTCAAAAAAATTTAAACTACGACAAAAATACTAAACGCGTGTCAAAAATACTAAACGCGTGCACCGACACTTTTTAGACTTAGGAAAAACCTTTTTTAGTCGTTGTTTCGAATCTTGTAAACGTGGGTTATAAGTCCGTTAGTACTAACTCAAAACATGAAACCGTAGTTCTATAACTCTACTATAATGTGATATCATTTTTTTTAATTTAGTAATTTAACAAAATTGGTTAGAATTGATCTAAACATGGTAAAATAGTCATTTTTTAGACTTAGGAAAAACCTTTTTGGGTCATTTTTTCGAATATTGTAAACGTGGGTTATAAGTCCGTTACTACTAACTCAAAACATGAAACCGTAGTTCTATAACTCTACTATAATGTGATATCATTTTTTTTAATTTAGTAATTTAACAAAATTGGTTAGAATTGATCTAAACATGGTAAAATAGTCATTTGATATTCAAAGTTCACGTGATATATTATATTTGGTCTTTGGTCTTGAAGATTATATTCCTTCTTGTTTTCTTCTTCAAAATTATTTCCACTTGATATTCAAAGTTCACGTGAAATGTCATCACCATTCCCATGTGCACAAACATTGCATACAATTGAGATATATTCCTTTAAATATGTCTTCCTGAACATTCAAGTCACTAAACTCAAACATAACTCAAAGGCAGCAACACAACCACATAACTCAAACATTCAAGTCACCATAACTCTTCAACAACACTTCCTCTAAAAATGTCTTCCTTACTAAACGAAGAACGTCACATTTCCATGCTTCTCAACAATGACCCAATGGAAGTTCACCACGCATTCAGTCTTCCCGAACCAGATGGCTCTATATTACCATTGATAGAAAGAGCTGGGTTTCGTGACATTGCTTCAATTGACGCATTCAAAATAAATCCAGCTTTGGTGGCAGCAATGGTCGAACGCTGGAGACCAGAAACACACACTTTTCATCTTCCAGTAGGGGAGTGCACAATAACTCTCTAAGACGTGGCTTTGCAGTTGGGACTTCCCGTTGATGGAAAAGCCGTTACTGGAAGTTGTGAACAAAATTGGGATCGAGTATGCGAACAACTTTTGGGTAAGCCTATCCCATCAAATGGCATGGTAGGCAACCAAATTAAGTTCACTTGGCTACAACGTGAATTTAATAATGTTTCAGAGGGCGCTTCCAACAAAGTGCGAAGACAATATTGTCGGGCGTACCTATTGCAGTTGATCGGGGGATACATACTCCCAGACAAATCATCAAACAGAGTCAACATAAAATACCTACCCCTATTGAAAAATTTCGATGAAATTTCAAGTTACAGCTGGGGGTCAGCATGTCTAACGAACTTATACAGAATGTTGTGTAAGACAGCTACATGCTCCTCACGCACAATGGGTGGATGTACTCTTTTGTTACAGTCTTGGGTCTGGTACCGCATGCCGTTCCTAGCACCAGACTGCAACCGTCCTTATGAATGGCCACTAGCAAAGAGGTAAAAATTTGACACAACTTATGAATACTAACAATTATATTTCTTCTTTATGTTAACAATTTATTTTTTTACCAGATGGGTTCGCACGCCACTTAGCCACACTAAGTGTCCAAAAAGCCTTATTTTGTACAGATCAACAATAGATCGCATGACACATGAAGAGTTTGAGTGGTTGCCATATCGGGAATTCAATTTGCCAGAAATAGCATATCGGCACCAAGGCATATGGACTACAAACACGGCTATGGTCTGTTTCCATATTGTAGAATGGCACCATGCGGATAGAGTGACCTTGCAATTTGGTCTCGTCCAAGACATACCATCAGCACCAATAGATATGAGCCACATGCACAACATCACCATGCAGGGACAGACTGATGTCAATTGGGTTGTATATCACAGACAGTTAATTGATTTATGGAATGATAGACAAAATCGATGTGTTGTGGGCAATGTTTTAAAAACCGGACCGAACCGGCCGGTTCAACCGGTTGGACCGGGAACCGGGCACTCGGGCGGTTGGTTCAACCCCATTTGAACCGTAGGCACGTTGAACTGCTTAGAACCGGTTTGGACCGGATTGAACCACGGTTCAACCGCTTTGAACCGCCAATTGACCCGGGGTTGAACCGCCCGGAATGCTTTTTTTGACTTTTTTATTGACTTTTTCTCCAAAATTTAATACCTTTCTTATTTTTTATTTAATTATTACTCATCCGGTTCAACCATGGTTCAACCGAGTGAACCGATTGAACCATGACCCGGAGCTCTCTCCGGTTCAATCTCCGGTCCGGTTTTTAAAACATTGGTTGTGGGTCGACCGTGCTTTGCTAAACCAACGCAGTCAGATAAATACATGCGTTGGTTTCTAAAAAAATCAAGGCCATATATTTCAGCGGACCAACATCTAAGGGATCCACGTGGTCTTGCAACTGTTCGTGATGTGGATGAAGAAGATGAACAAGACGTGCCAGCTCCCCCAACTACTCAAACCCAACGTCGAGAACGTAACCGTAATCGACATCGACGTGCACCACCAACTCAACAGAGGACCCAAGAAGATGTGCCTCACCGCCACTCTATCTCCCACACACCAACATTCCAAGAAGATGTGCCTCACCGCCACTCTATCTCCCACACACCAACATTCCAATATTACGAACAATACAACCAGTCAGTAGAACATACTCCTTTTCAACATACATATCGACATTCTACGACCGAAAGGGACCCCGATATGTTCTATGAGTGCTTTGGGGTCCAACCCGGCTCTGCGCAATCTGTGGCGTTGCTTCGTCAAATTCAAGAGCAGGCCGGCGGCGCTAGTCCTTCATCAGTTCCCCAATATTTTCCAGAGCCACCGCCCCCTGCCCCGACTGAGGAAGAACATCAACCACCACATCGGCATCAACGTCCACGGCGTGTCCCCCAACCTCGAAAGTGTGGAACTGGGTCTCATCTTTGTTAATTTTTTTCCTGTACTGGCTTTTTAGTTTAATTTATCAATTATTGTAATTTTATATTAACTAAGTTATTAATTTTAAGGGTTTAATCTTATGTGACATTTATTACATTTGGATCAATAATTTACTCTTTTGTCTTTAATAGTGCTTTGTGCAGAGTGCACTATTAAAGTGTGCATTGTGCAGAGTGCTTAGTGCATAGTGCAGAGTGCACTATTACAGTATGCATTGTGCAGAGTGCACTGTTAAAGTGTGGATTGTGCAGAGTGCATACGTCTTAATTTCTTTAAGGGCCTAGATTTTGCCGACACTCTTTAACGGCCTAGATTTTGCCGACACTCTTTAACGGCCTAGATTTTGCCGACACTAAACCCTAAAATCAATGGTTAAGATCATCCAAAATCAACGGCTTACATACGATCACCCCTATTATAAATACATTCTAACATTATACTCAAATTCACACCAACAGTTTACCCTCAACCTATATTTCTGATTAATCTTCTCTTCTCTGGTTCTTGCCAAACACCGTCGCCCAACCCGCTGAAATGGAATGACAGTTGTGCCCAACCCATTACTCAAATGACAAATTCCTAACCGCACTTCATCACAGTGGAACTGTAACCACCGATGAACATGGTGTTGTCTTTCGTTGTCCTAATCATATCTTCTGTAGGATGAATAAGGACATCACATTCGCCCAACTCAAGGAGAAGGCTGAGAGGAAGATACGGCCAGAGGGAGGGTGGCGTAAAGACGTGGAGCGTATCCGTTACAGAAAATTCAATTGTGGAGATGACGGGACTTTCCGTTATTCTGTCATGGAGATCCAAACCGACGACGACGTTCGAGCAATGATGGAAGCTCATGCTAACATTCCAATGGGACGTAGTCTCTTGGAGCTGTACGTGGACACAATACGCACTCCGGAAGAAATCATTCATCTTCTGCGACCACCCCCACCACAACAAGTCATACCGGAAAGAGTCATCAACCACTACTGTACACTTCACTGTCAGGCCCATGTTATGTACAGGGAAGAAGATGATGTGTATTTTAGTGGTCCAAACACCATTTATTCCAGGCTTAAGAACAACATCACCTTCGCCGAACTAAATGAAAAACTAACGGAAAAGGCGCAGCTGGAGGGTGAGGAGCAAACAATCACTCGTATCGTTTATCGCTGCCCCCGGATCGGCGAAGGTAATCGTATTCGGTGGTGCGTAATGACTATCAAGACTGACAAACACGTTCGACAGATGTTTCAGCAGCATGAGATGTTTCAACCTCATACTCGGAGTCCTATCGAATTGTGCGTCGAAACCACTATTTCCACCGATGAGATCATCCGTCGGGTTACCCCTCCAGCGGTCCAATGGCCACTACCAGAAAATGTTTGGTGGAAGTAGTTTCGATCATGTTTTCCTCTCGTTTCGTTTTTTATTTTCTATTCTTGTATTTCTGAAAATTTTGTTGTTTATTTCAGTCTTTTTTCTACATTATATGTTGTAATATTTCGGATTAGTCTTTTAAATAACTATTGTAATTATCGGTTGGTCTTTTAAATCAATTATTGTGTTGTAATATTTCTTTGTGACCCTTAAATTTAATTAGGAAATTTGGATTAAAAATATTAATTATCTAAATACAATTTTTTAATTTAAATTAAATTAATTAAATTTTTATCATTTTTATATATATTTTAAAAAAAATTGCAAAACACAGTTCAGAAGTCACTCTTGGGGGGTGACTTCTGAACTGCATTTAAAAAAAAAATTGCAAAACACAGTTCAGAAGTCACCCTGGGGGGCGACTTCTGAACTGTATTTTAAAAAAAAATTGCAAAACTCAGTTCAGAAGTCACCCTGGGGGCGACTTCTGAACTGAAAATAAAATTTGCCTACTTTGGTAAATAACCTACGATGTGCATTATTTTGGTATATAATTTTTTTTTTGCACCACAACCGTTTTTTTCCCAATAAAAGTATCTTACGCCTACTTTGTTGACTTTTCTTCAATTTTCTCTAATGTAAAACTCGACAATAGCCTTCCAGGAACATTTTCATCCCCGTAGCTTTTCCACAATTGATGAGGATAATTTGGACCATTGGTTTATCTCAACAACAAACATATAAATTTACAAAATATACCAAACATATAGATTTACAGAATAAATATCTATAAAATTTATTAAATATTCTAATACATAACTCAAAATTAATACAACAGAAAAGTCTATAAATTTTTTTGAATGTAAACTAATACAATCTTTCAAATAAATAAAATTTACAATTTTGAGAACACTCAGAATTCATACAACAGATGTGTTAAACAGAATATATACAACAAAATATTTAATTAATAAGTTTAAAAATCAGAATGTTGAAGATTTGAGGGGGAAGATGCAAGGTAGATCACAATAAAAATAAAAGGGAGGGAGGGAGAGATGGTTTCAGAGTGACGAAGGAGTAATCCTATATGGTGAGCAAGAAACATTGAAAAATTAGAAAAATATAGAGGAAGCAAAACAGTGATGAACAGATGAAAAAAAATAAGTGTTGAAGCACCACCTTCTTCTTTACTACATATATCTTTCTCATCTCAGATCCGTCGTTCGCCCACCATATTCGCACAGCACCACCGCCGCCATCACCACGCCTCTAACCTTGTGTTTCAGCATCACTGGAGCTACGCTCTATATTCCAGATCTTTACTCAGTACTTCTATTTTTGGTTTGCATGTGTAGATCTATTCTGAATCCTTCAATTTCTAGCTTTCAAACATTAGCTATGGAAGATCGCCGTCAGTGAGTTGGTTCAAAGATGAGGGAGTTGTGAAAGAAATTAGGAAGGAAAGGCGACAAATATGTTATTTTTGTCCATTATGGGTTAAAGAGATGAGATGAGGCATTTTGAGAGAGATGAATTTTGTTTGTGACACAGAGAATGAGAGAAAGGGAGTTGTTGATGATGATGAAGTGGGGAAAGGAATGGTGAGAGTGTGAGGTTTGACTGAAGAGGCGTGGAGTTTGAGAGAGAGAGAGAGAAAATCAATTGCATACAAAATATAAAGAAAGATCTAGAATGGTGTGGTACCAATGGCCATAAATGAGAATAAAAATAAAAATAAAAGATACCACCGTCCAGGTAAAATTTATGGTTATCAAAAATTATTTTACACACAATTTATTGCCTTTTATCAAATGGATTCTAATTAAAAATTTAGGGGGTGTGGTTGAGCGGTTGGGGCTCATTTTTCATTGACTAAGTGTCGAGGGTTCGATCCTCGCATTGGGAATGAAGCAGTTTTAAATCCTTGGGCCAATGTGCCTCCAATCTAGCGAGGGGATTAGTCACTGCACTTGACAGTGGATACCCTTGTCTCGACCAAAAAAATGTATCCTAATTAATGTAATCACTATCAAACTTATATCATATATTTTGTTACCGTGTTATTGGTGCGTAGTTTCCACCAACTTTGTCAGTGACTAATCTATGCGGGGGAACCTGACTGGCCACCAGTACCGGGCTTTGCCGACCCGTGTGGTTTTCCTATTCAACAAAGTTTCTATCCGACTTATATCATATCTAATTACGAGGTGTTGGCAGCTGCTAAGTTTACTTTTTCCTATACAAGTTTAGAGATCAAGCCCAAATTTAGAGAGTTGATTTTTTCCTATACAAGTTTCGGTAAAAGGGATTACTATTTTCACCATTTTAGCTAATACACATCCATCCACAAACAGTTATTTGTAGATTGTGTGGGTTTATTTGATAAAGGTAATTGATAAAATAGGTCATTGTTTGTTAGTTTATTTTTTTGTACATTTTTTTATAAACGTTGTTGGTTTCTATTTGAAACACTGATTACTTCTATTTTGTATAGTTTAGTAACAATACTTATTTTTTTCTTATGAAAACAATAATGTTGATGAATATACAAAAATAGTAGGGTAAATCTAAACAGGATACAATTTGTGATAAAATTGAGATATTTCTATTGGTCAAAAAAATTGAGATATTTTTTTAACCGTTTAAATCTACAAAGTTTGTTCCTTAATAACGGGTTTGCTGGAAATAATATTTTATAAGTTTAACTAGATTTCTTAATGTATAAAAAAATATATTTTTTAGTACATGGTGCCACATTTTAGTAATATTCATATTCGACCAAACTTAAATTAATACTTATATTATATGCGAGTACCGTGGCTTCAATCGATACTTTGCACCGAACATTAACAGTTTTGTGTATTTTTTAGCTTAAATTTTTTGTGGTGTTATATGTAAGTGTGTGCTTCAATCGGTACTTCGCACCAAATTTTGGCATTTATGCGGTTTTTTAGTTTAATTTTTTTGTGACCTTGTATTGTTTTAGATTACCTGTTTAGTAAAAAAAAATTAGTAATGACTTTTCCGATTGTAGTCATGTGATATTCTAGAGTTTGTGATTTTATTTGCATTCTGTTGTTGTACATTGTATGAAAATTCTACGGACATTATGGCTAGCAAATATAATGGAAATGTTTTCGCCAATAATTTTCATTATAGCACTTTATTTCTTTGGTTGTGCTTATCTTTTTTACAGGTGTTGCTTGACAATATAGGTAAATTCTATGTGTCTCTTAGATAGATGTTTCTTGTAAGTTAAATAGATTCTAGATCTAAGTTAAATTGTTAGATCGAGAATCTGAATTCATTATTTAATGAGATTATCTATTATTATGCAAAATTTTATTATTTTTGGAATTTTTTTTTGTTTCTCTATGTATAAAGAAATAGGTCTGAGATGTTTTTAAAAAAATAGTTTATTATCTATTATTATTTTTGTATTTCAGCCAAAGTGTTATAATTCGTAAAAAATATTTAATTAAAAAATTATATTTTTTTGAGCAAAACGTTTTTAAAAAAACTACTTTATCAATTTTGCGAATTAATTATTTACCGTTTATTTGATTGTGGGGTTGTATGTATTTAGATTGTAGATATACCCATGATTATGTATTTACCTAGACGTGTATGTATCTTTTCTCTACACGTGTTGTTTGTGAGTTTAAATCAATCCAAGTGTTGCTAGCTTTATTCTCTTGTGATTTTGTGTCAATCAAATGCTGCTAATTTTTCTAAAATCTAATTTAGAAGAACAAGCTGCAGTTCCTAAAGAAAATGACTTCAACTATGAACCGTTAGACCACTCTATTTATTTGGGACACAGTCCCATCTCTGTGTTTACGCTGCATAAAGATTGATCCGTCAGGATATTTCTACTATTTATCTGGTAATTTTGTTGCATTCTAAAATTTTAGCTTTTTTGAATGGTTAAAAAATTGACTGTTTAACTTTCAATATTCATGTTTGCGTTTTTTTGTTGTAATCGTGGAATTGATATTTAAATGCAGCATCTTCCTAAGGATTTCTGTGACACGATCGACCCTAATGGTGACGATATTGCTGGTACAATCATTGACCCCTATGGAAATGCATACCAAGGTGCTTTGCATATTAGAAGTTCTTTCAGTTCTGATCATGGAATGCTGCAAGGATGGTTGCCTATTTTGAAAAAATTTAACTTCTCGGAAGGGACTGCAATTAGAGTTGAGATACCTGTTTTGTTTAAGGATCATATTTTTATATGTTTTGATTAATGTTATGTACTTTCAATTTAAATTGTATGCTTAGAAACTCTGTATGTTGCTTTTGTATTTATAATAAAAGGTGTTGTTTATGTATGATTTGTATCATAATCGAGATATCACAAATATTTAAAAATGTTTGTAGAACGCTTAGATTCTGCGGCACTAAAAGTAAAAAATCAAAGAAGCTGCAAACTACAACAGAAACAAAAATACAGAAACGAAAATACAATAGAGACCACGATTGTATATGCATTCAAAAGTTTGCAATATGTTACAAATCATCGTTGATGAAATCATATGAATTACTTAAGGAAGCCTGGAAGATAGTGTGCGGTGATAGACAATTCTATGAAGAAGACTCAACATTTGCTGAGTACAAAAATAATAATATAATTGGCCTACAAAGAACATTACAAGATGAAGCCGTTGTTTAAAATGTTTTTCCATTATCACAGTATTTTTGACTCTAACAACATTAATAAAACTTTTCATACTGGTAGTATATTTGACAAATAAAACATTTTAAACTATTCATTAAGAAACTTTGAATTATTTGACTCAGAAGCAGTTGAAGATTGCAGCAAACTTTCCCTATTTGATGTTGAGTATCAATGAACTGGTTGTCATTGATTTAATATAGTAGCTCTACCATATGCTGTGTGAGATATTAGCTTCCGATAAATATTTTACCATTGTTTACTCTTAGTGTCAATTAGTACATCGTGAAAAAACCCAATTGTGTAAAATGGTGGTGCAGCAATTCGTGATGGTCCTAAACAAGCACTGATACACCTTATTAAAATCAGTGGCACTTGCCCCCACTAAATTATTTTTGTTAGTCTAAATATACTTAATAAAATTACTTTGGCCCACAGAAAATTAAATATTGCCCCTATGAAATGCTTTTTATAACAAAAAGTACGGATACAAAGCTAGAGCTCGTTTGTTATAGGTTTTTTTTAATAATCACTTTTTTTATAAAATAATTATTTTTAAAGGCTTTTCATCCATTTTTATAGCTTTTAAGAAAATAAATGAGCTTGTCAAAAGAAAATAAATGAGTATCTATAAATAATCTAAAAACTGCTTCTAATAAGAATATGTTTTGAATAATGATAGAGTGTCAATTAGTTCTAAATAGATAATTTAGTATTTTAATTTAGATGTTGACGTCTAAATTAAAATACAAAATTATCTATTTTAATTATCTAAAAATTTCTTTCGTACCTTCTCCACAAAATTAAATTAAAATTACGTTCTCGTAAAAATTACTTTCTCTAAAACTCAATCTCTAAATTATTTAACAACAGAATTAATTATTTTTTGTTCATAACAAATGGACTCTTATTAGGTTTTGGGATCAAATTTTTTGTCACAAAACTAGGTATTTTATTAAAATTTATAATAATTTTCTTATATAAAAATATTGGAACCAATATTTTGCCACCGTTAACAAAATTTCTAAATCCATAGCTCTTTGTCCTAATATAAAATATAGTGCATCTCTTTTTTAAACCAAGCTTTTCTCTTTTTCAATTTTTTATACAACCAAAAGTAGTGTGATGAGAGTTGGTGTAATAATGCATGCTTTGTAGTCATCCCAGCAGGCCAAACGAAAACTACAATTATCCTGCTCTTCCTTTTCAAGTAAGCTTCTCAAGCATATATATGCTCCCCTTACGTCCTGCTATCTCTATCTATTTATGAAGCTGAAAACCCCATCAACAAATATTTAGGACCTGTGACGAATTTAGGATACGAGGTTAGAGAGGTCAAAAAATTTAAAATCACAAATGCATTACTAAAAATATATTAATTTTTTAAATATATTTACTTAAATAAATTACATAACTCATAATTGTCCTCTATTGATATGAGAATGAGAAGACTTATATTGAGTAATTGAGTAAGTGGTATGGTATGGACTTGGTGCAAAATTAGGAGTTTGGATGCAAATTATTTTTTAAGGTGTGCAACTTTTTTTTAATCTAAGGTGGGTAGGTTTAATTTTATTTTTTAGGGGGAATTGTTGGTTCAAAAGTATGGGGAAGGGAGTGGCGAATAATTCCAATGCCCTCATATCGGTTATCATATTAGTGGCGTGACGTTTTATCAACTGGGGGGCCTGTGGGGTGAGTGGAGGAGACTGGTTTATGGAGTTTGTATCCAGAAAGTTGGGAAATGAGTGGTTGATCCACTTTTCACCAAATATTTGGATGGCTCAGTCTCCCTAGAATTCGGCCTGCCCGAGGCATTTTTCTATCTTGATACATAAGGAGTTGAGGGTGGTTGGCATGAGAGGTGGGGGATGGGGCATGAGACCTGAAGTGGAGGAGATTACTTTTTCTTGGGACGAATGTCTTCGAAGTGATTTGACTAATCTAGAGATCGATGGATTAGGGAGGCAAATAATAATGGTATTTTCCTAGTTAAATCAGCTTATAATTAACAACTTGTTTACATGGATCCTATTGTAGGAAGGTGATTTCAATTTAAGGATCTCAACTATGGATAAGCAATAGAGGATTTAGGAAAAATGATCCCCTCAAAGGAAAACCTATTTTGAAGGGGTGTGATTGGAGACTATGATATTTCGTGTGTGTTTTGTGCAGTAACCCTAGGGAGACTGAGTCCCACTTTTCTATTATCAAAGGGGTGGGCCACATTCTGGCTAATGCCTCCATATTTCTTTTATCTTTTTAACTATATGATTTGTCTACCCTTCTACGAGGGCAGGAAAGAGGCCATTTTTATTTGGTGTTCAATATTCGAGGTCTAAAAAATGAATGCATTTTCTCAGAGAAACAACCTTGTGTGGAGGAGGTTATGGTTTATATTAAAAATATCTCATGGATGTGGTTTCTTGCTAGAGCTTCTTTGGGATACTGTCTATTTTATGAGTGGAGTGTGACCCACTAGAGTGCATTGCTAGAAGTTAATTTATTTTCATTTTAGCGAGGATCAATTTTTTCTGGTATATAGGAATAGGTTGCGACCATAGCCGTCCCAAAGAATTTAGCCCCAATTTTATCAAATTGGGCCTTACAGGTTATTCCATTTTAATTTAAGATAAATTTGTCTTAGGTTAATTATTTTATTAACGAGATCAACCTTGTTCTTGTGCAGTTGTGAAATGAAGGCAAAGTGTTGATAGTGTTTCTTTTGTGGGTTTTAATAGTAGTCTCGCATCGATAAACTAAGCCAGTTGGATAGAAAACATATTTTATAAAAAAGCTTGAGAGGCTATTTAATTAAAATTTTAAAGAGGAATGTTGGCCGAGGACATAATGTGTTCCTACTGGCGGACCCACATCTCGTTTCTTGAAAAAAGTAGAGTGTTAAAGTTTTTTTTAAAATTTGTACTCCCTACGTCCCTATTGTAGTTTATTTTTGTTTTAAAAAAACTACTATTACACACCCTTCTCTTAGTAGAGATCGATAATATCTATATTATGTCTTAAGTTATTCTATTTAGGGAAGACAACGAGCACCCTCTAAGTATGGAATTACAGTGTCTTTTTTTTTTTACGGAGAGAAAGTTTAGGTGAGTTGGGCTCCAGGGGCTGACCAGGGATCATCAACCAAAGAGATCCTCACTTCGGCAGCGGGAGTTGAACCCACGACCTTGTGGGGAATGGACCAACTCCTTACCATTGAGCCAACCTTCATTGGCATGGAATTGCTGTGTCCGCTCCCATGGGCAATAACTTTAGTGCCAGTATATCCTTCTCCCATCTATATTTTGAGTATTTTGATGCTTCTATCTAGCAATTTTAATGAAGACGAGATAAAATTATTTGATAAATTTAATATAATCCTCTTTGACGAATGAGTATAGAAAGCAATGGGACTCGTGTTATTGCACAAGTAACTTGCTAGCTAGTTATTTTAAACTTTAGTTATTTTGTTCAATTTTTTGATGGGAAAGACATTGGAGCAAAATTCCTCCAGACAATTTTAAAATTTAGACTTCTTTTTTTTTAGTGCGAGTTTAAACATTTCAAAGGTGAAAAATATAATTTCCCTTCTATAAAACCTCCCCCTATATATCCTCGTTGAACTAAATACACCATTTTCAAAATCTTCGTCCTCCCTCCTTCTCTACTATCAAAATTTTACTTTTTGAATTTGAAGTCATTTTTATGTAACTCAAAGTTTAAATATGAATTTATCTATAATCCACTAATTTCATGGAATCAATTAAATTACTTTAGTTTAGGGTAAGAAAGACATGTAACCAAAAAAAGAGTTATTGTAACCAAAAAAAAGGTCAGAAAGACATGTTGTCTTTCTATCTATCTATCTATCTCTTTTATCTTATATAAATATTTTATTTCTCATCTTATTTTATTTTTCTTCCTCAAGTTTTTTCTCTCTAATAAAAATCTAAAATCACAAATGCATGGACTCTTGTCACCAAATACAAATCGAGATCTCAAAGAGTGACCACAACTTCCACAAGGACCTCAAATTCAAATAGAAAGTTGTTAAGACGTACGTTCAATCGGTGGTGGGGGGTTTATTTAGTAAATGAATGTGACTTGAATTAAATGAAGCATCGTAGCGGTGTACGGTGGCGGAGCCACGTAACTTTGACGGTTCAGTTGAACCCCCCAAAATTATTATTTTTTGACTTACCGTCTTATAGAAAAAAAAATTGACACTCATGAATTTTTTTAATTGCACCAATAGCCTAAATTTTGCACCCATTTACATCAAATACCCAAATTTAATTTAGCCAAAACACATCACAGTCACTGTTTCACGCACGCACAACTCTCTCTCAGTCTCAGACTCTCACGTTCTCTATGAGCTCTCTCACTCAACTCTCTTCTAAAAAAAAGCAGTTAAGTAAATAGTGTGTATTAGTCTCCAATTAGTATTAGTTTAATTCTAATTAGTATTAATAGTGTATTTGAATAAAGTCATCAAATGGATAAATTTTTAGCAAATTCTGTATTTAAAAAATTTGACACCCCTAACCCCGGGGTCCTGGTTCCGCCACTGGCGGTGTACCAAATGCTGTTAAAGAAGATGAAGATGGTTCCTAAATTATCGATGTTTGATTCTTTTTAGGGCTAAATACGTTATAGTAGGTCCCAATAAAAATTCATAATTTGGTTTTTATATTTTTCATCCACTTTTAGTTCTCATCGTATATTCTCTGTTATAAATTCATAATTCAAGTTTTTGGGTGGGAGATATTTTTCATGTTGTTAACATGTATGCAGAACATCATTAAAAAATTTGAAATGTATACATGAGTTGACATTTTATAGAGACTAAACTGCTGACAAAAAAAATTTGTGGAGGATTAAAAGTCGACAAATTTTTTAGAAGCATTACAAACAAAATTATAAAATTGTATAAGGACTAAAAACATATTTAACTAACTGTTCTTTTTATAATGATTTGATGCTTAAGCTTTTGCTAGAAAAATGCTAAAATATAGGCTCAGTTTTTTTACATCAATATAGGCACAGTTTGATAAGGTGAAAATTATGGATTATATACATTACTCATTTTATAAACCTAAAATCGTATTTTTTTTCTTCTTATAAATAGTTTCAGAGGGATTACTTTATAATATACTACATCTTGTCCCCAAAATAAGAAACAAGACCCGACATCACCCTGACTAAGGAATGATAATGAAATCAACCATTCTCATTTAATGTAACACCCTAATATCTCTAATCAATAGAAATACTAAGAATATACAATTTAGTAAACATCAGAGTAACTTTCCTACTTATAATAAGGAAAAAGCGGAAACGATTACATAACTCAATTATCTCAAGTCATATATCGACTACAAAGACGACGGGAATAACATAATCAGAGACTGAAGGATTAAATCTTCAATCTCCTCTTCTTGCATGACACCTACTCGCATCCCTTAACCTTCTTCTTTTCCCTTGTTTCTCTGTAAAACAACAACAAATGATAGGGTGAGATAACATATCTCAGTGAGTTCTACCGCGACCCCTAACATTCATTCGGTTCAATTATGAAAACCCTTTTAATTCGTAATTCAATATAAATTACAAAATAGTCCATTTCATCTTTTATCACATAACCAACCACCCAAAGTAGCTTAAGTGATGAATTTCAATATTACATTTTAATCTTTTGCAAGTCACCAACTCCGAAAGCTTAAGTGAACCCCTAATTACGCTCACGGTTTAAGTACAAAGTTCCTTTTTAATTGGTAATTCAATATGAATCACAAAACCATCTGGCAATTCTACAAATGAATTGCAAAAACATCTGGTAATTCAATAAAAGAATTACAATAAAGCCTTATTAATTCTAGCACATCACCAACAACCCAAGGAAGCTTGAGTGAACCCCAACATCTGGCCGATAAGTGTACAACTCTTAAAGGCAAAGTAATAATAAACCTCAGGGGGCCTAAGATAAGGGCTCATGACTTCCCTCTCTTAGTATGCTAACATCTGGAGGTCGTCACCTCAATTCGATATAATTTATATATCACACCCGCATTGGGCTGTCAATCTTATTTAATACCCGCATTGGGCCGTCAATCACATATGATATAATTTATATATCATGTCCACTATAATAGTAGAACATGAAGTTCCGTTTTGATTTGAAAAACATATGTTCTCACACGTGGCTAGCCTCGGTTTTTCGAAACATTGATAAGTTCCAAAACATTTCCTAAAAACCAAGTTTGAACATGTTAAAATCATGTTTTTATAAAGTAAATATCATCCCAATTGGTTGAGAAAAGGTTTAGAAGTGATTTGGAACAAAAAGGAGCGACGAAAAGACAAAACAACATTTTGAACCTGAGAGCAATGCATGGTCCGTGCCACAGGGGTGCACGGTCCGTGCTACCTGTAAAAAAATTTGTGTGGGTTTCTGTCTACGGGACGCACGGTCCGTGCTACCTGTACAGAAACAGCATTTTAACTCCGTTTCGTGATTCCGATCGATTCCAAACCGAAACCCAAACCAATTCCAACTGAAAAACAGAAGATTTCACAACATATTCCAGTCCAAACAATCACAATCAAACCAAACTTCACATCACAATCAAATTATAATTGGAAAATTAAACCGTAAACGATGTTTTTCTAAAATTTGGTTTTTGACTCTAAAACCATTTCGAAACCAAAACAGCAATCGATTCTAGAATTTCAACACAATCAATTTAAAGTGTAAATTCCCTAAACGTGAGTAAAACTCACCTATCGTGATGAAAATCACGAAACACCGAGACTTTCGAAGTTCAAACGACCCGTAACGCGCGAACACGTTCCGAACTTCACGAACTCGCTTCGAACACTTCCAATCGCTTCGAAATCGAACCAACTACTCCAATACCCTCTCCTACTGTCCCAAACCAAAATAAAACAACAAGGTGAGTTGTTTTTGAGCTTCTAATCTGAAGGTAGAACTTCAAGGACCAAATTCAAGCTTTGAGTGTTCTAAAACTCCATTTCTCTTCGCTATGAGCTCTAAAGGTCATCAATGGTGATTTGAGGAAGGAAGAAAGAATGGTGATGAAACTAGTATCAATAGATACGAAATGAAAAATGGAGAAGGATTGTGGTAGAATAACTTACATACAAGAACTAGGGTGGAAGTTCCTCTTTTCTTCTTCCTCCTTCTCTCTCACGAGTCTCTCTCTTCTCTCTCTATACCCTTTTTATTTTCCTTTCTAAGTTTCAGAATTTAGGAAAGTGAGGTGGTGTTGGCTGATGTTGGAGTGTTGAGTTGAGGGTTATTAAAAGGTATGAAAAGACCTAAATACCCCTTCTCTCTAATCCTCACTTAAATCCATTCTAATCAATTTAGCACTCATCAATTCCTATAACTTAGCAAATTAACTACCATTCCCATGATCCTCCCATGTTTAGGACTCAATATATTATTTCATTGAATAATAAATCTTTACTAGGTGGCAAAATGACAATTTTACCCTTGTGCTCTAATTCTCACTTAAGCCAATTTCTACCTACAACAATCACACGCAATCATAGATATAATTCAAACAACAATGCGATTAAATCACATAATCTAGCAATTTTATATTGCTTTCGAGACAATCTCATATCCTCGACTAGATTTATTATTTCATCGAATAATAAATCTCTAGTTAATTTCGTAAACTGAAATTAACGAAACTAGGGATGTTACAATCACCCCAACTTGAAAGATTTTGTCCTCAAAATCGTTCAAGTCCTATACGCATAGTTGATGTGATACCAACACTCATCAATTTATCAACCGCATTTTCCCTACTATATAGACACTGGCGGTTATTTATCCACGGTGTACTCACAGTTTGTTTTAGAAAACAGTCCATAACTTAAGGTAGAAACACGTATCTCTCCTTCAAAACAGATGGAGTTCGAAATGTTCCGGCTTAGCCGTAGCTTGGATTAGGAGAAAAGGATGTCTTTGAGAGGATTGCTTTGAAACTAAACCACGTAGTATCCGGAAGAAAAGTTTTCTTCTCTTCCCGAGTTACGCTTACATAAGCACTTAACTCGTTTTACTCAAAATTTCCATGGAATATAACAAATTTTTTTATAAAATAAGTTGACTCTTAACCAAGTAAACATGAAGAAATGATTTTTCTTGCAACTCGACTCAAGAAAACTCTAAAATTGTAGTGACATAATCTTTTTAATAAATCAGTTTCAGAATTTGGAAGTAAATTCATTTTATTTAGGTAAAAATTCTTTTCATTGGGGTTTTCAAATAATGATACTTTGAAAAATACTATTGTCCAAAAACGATGATTCACCCCAACTTAAAAATGACCTTACTAAATGCACGACGTTTCAACCAAAGGTATTCTCACTTTCAGATTTTAGAAATTTTCGACATTGAAAGTAAGTATAAATGTATTACTTGGTTGAAATTAACCATTTGTGTGATCAAAATCTCACAAATTTCCCTCATTGTGCTTTAATTTGGCCTCTTTAATGTTAAAATACTTAGGTCTGTTTGAGGAAGGAATTTGGAAGGAGATTGTGTCGATCGGAAAGCGGATATTTGATTTTTAAAATAGGGATAGAAGCACGCACTCAGATCGGACCTTAGGGTGCACGGTCCGGCTCCTACATTTGTACCTTTGTTTGAAAATTTTGTTTTTCTTAAACCGCTATTCTATTCGATCCAATTCGTTCCCTTTCAATTCTTTTCTCAAATTGGCCTAATGACAAGATTTCAATGATAACCCATGTATATGTATGTATATATATATATATATATATACACACATTTATATTTCATGATGAAAAACAGACATAGACCTTTCGCCTCAATGACACAAAAATGGTTACAGTATTCACTATCAAGGACTCATGTGTTAAATACTCACTGTCCAATCATTTAGTCTTAGCCCGACATGTGGTTTATCATAGACATTCCTCCATCAAAACAGTGTAGTGGGTAAAACCTTTACTACATATATCTGACTTATGAGATTCCTTAGAAACAGCTTTATGTGCTGGACTAATCAGACAACTCTGAGTTTAGCGCATGCGTGTTCTATTGACATTTAACCAATAGAATATCTGGATTGAACAACTAGTCTTGACTAATACAATGGATTAAAATCATGACATCACACTGTTAACCTGAACGAAATTAAGGTTAACTATTGGAATTTACCTCAGTGGCGGAAGCTTGAACACTATAACTGCTGAAAGATAATTGCCTAAGCATGGCTTGATACTTCCCTTACTTGCAATTATATTCACATATTAACCCAATCTTCCACTACATTCGGGTAGAGGATTGAGGAACTGAAATCTTCGGTTATCTTAGAAACACTTCTAGCATTTTGGTTAGTCATCAGTACAAACAATATTTTCGACTGACTCACGAAGGGGTAATGTTTACAGAAAAATTTTCTTGAAAACATTTTGATATAAAACAATTTTATCATGTACCCAAAGGAGTCGATTCTCATAACTAACCCAAAAATACTAATAAGAGTGTATCTTTCAAACCTTAACTTAGTACACGGGATTTAACCCTAGAACCTGATAATCCTACACAATATGCGGCTTTTCGGAATTACTTAAGTCAAAGATTTATCCAAGATCATTGTCCTTCTGGATCAATCAGGCTGAGATTTTTATATCTATGCCTTCTTAGGTCTTGTCCATACAAACGCTAAGGAAATAAGAGTTTCGGTATTAGGAATCTTACTAGAACGACATAAGGTTTTCCTTAGAAGGTAAGCTTCATTACCATTCTATGAAATTCTGGATCTATTGATTAACCTTAACGTAACGATTATTCTTGGACTAATTATGAAATTAAAACAACGGTGGCACTAAGGAGTTTTTGAAAATGAAAGGTTTAGGGAATCAAACGAGCACACCAATAGTGTCATCGTATTGATTCATAAAATTTTAGTATAAAATCATTAAACATTTCCTTGGCTCAACTTCTCTTCGAATTTCTGCAACTGTCCAATCATAGTCTTTACGATCACGTTAATCAATCAAGTTTTACAACGATTCTACATCCATAACAACATTCTGTCCGACACGTAGGTAACTTTGAGCTTCTCGCTCTTCCGACATACAAGATGGGATTATAGTCTAAGAGTTCAGAAAACACTTCCAATTATTGAAAGGCTAAAATTACTAATAATCATTCCCGAGAAGTAGATTCTTTGGAAAAAGTTACAATGAAGGCCATTCAGAACCGGTGTCCAGGAATCTAAACTTAATGGTTGGAACTCCTCGTCCAATACACCGTGCAATTGCAAGATTTCCAATCTACAAATGCGTTGGGGTGTAACTGCTAAGGATAAGACAGAGATACACTTCTAAATAAAATTAGAAACTCAGTTTACGACCTACTCAGTGTTGACCAAGTGACTTCAAACACAAGAGGGGGGGGGGGGGGGGGGTGAATTGTAAATTTGAATAAAATAAAAATAGAGTTTAATGACAAATAAATAACGTAGATCTTTTTGTCTTAATAATAATTTTGAAGTGAAAGAGACAAATGATAATAAATAGCAATACGAAATTAAATGAACAATAATGGCTTGAAATAGAAAATAAAAGAGATGAAGAGAAATGGAGAAGACACACAGAGATTTATCCTAGTTCGGCCACTCCTATGGCCTACGTCTAGTCCCCAAGGCAAAACCACCAAGGGATTTTAATCACTGAAACACTAGCTTTTAGAACGGGTTCAGCTAGAAACCATTACAAATAGAAACAACTTTCAATAGGGTCTCCTTTATTCACGAGATATAGCCTCTCTATGAATTTATAGGATCACACCCCAAAAACAATTACAATTGAGAAAGAAATAGATAAAGATGATTACACCCAAGTGTAGATAGGACAAATTGAAGCTCAAATAAAATTACACAATAAACTAAATAGTATAAAAGCTCTCAAGACTAATAAAACAATTGCAAAATAAAATGAGAGTGATTGGAGAGTATTTTTGCTTGAAAATTCGGAGTCAAAAGGTTGGAAAAAGGTGTCAAAAAGGACTCCTATTTATAGTGATAGTGACAAAATCTAAATAAGGAAGTCAATTAAATAAAAATGCTGTCAGATTGCTTCATAATCGATTATGAGGATCCCATAATCCATTATTGGGGCGCGGCTGACAATGCGCAGGAGGACTTCGCAGGCATAATCGATTATGCTAGATGCCATAACAGATTATGCGAGTTTCTGCTGTGCGGGATTTGGCTTCCGCAGTCATAATGGATTATGGCTTAGGCCATAATCGATTATACTCGTTTAAAAAGTTGTTTTCAAGCTGGAAAGACCCAAAAATTTATTTTCAAGATACCTCCTTTTTCAAAAATGTTTTATTATAAAAAAAATTATTTTATGAAAATAATTTTTGTGAGTGGGTGATTTATTTTCAAGAGAGCTTTTTCTACTACTCACATAGGATCCTAAAAAATACATTGATAGTGAAGAAAAATATTTCTAATAATCCAACGCTCTAGTAAACTGGATCTTTGACCGCTTTTTGTAAGCACGCCCTTCTTTTGTCTATCATCAAAAATAATCCTGTCAAAGCATATATTCACATTCTCCCCCTTTTTGATGATGACAAACATCTCCAAGAGAATTGTGCTCAAAGTAAAATTGTTAGAGTAATAAAAATAAGATAATCAGAGATAAGCGCAATTATTACTCCCCCTCACTATATGCATTATGAAAAGAGCACTCCCCCTAAGTCATGGAATTTATATCTCTCCCCCTTTTGGCATTATCAAAAAGCGGGAAAAAAAAACAGTAGCATATATTCAACATGGAGCATATAAGAGAAGATTAGTCCACAAAGTAGTGCATGAAGACAAAAACATAATAACTTTTAGTTCTCAGCATCATCGTCATCATCATCCTCCTCAACACCAGCATCATCGTTGACAACTGGTTGCATGGGGCTGTCTAGGATGATATCTCGAGAGGCTAACAAAGCTTCCATACTATCCATTCTACCACTCAACCCATCCACTTTGTTGCTCAGCCCATTTATTGCAGCAGTGTTGTTTCTGACTTCTGTAAGAATAGTTTGAAGAAGTTGCAGCATCTCGAAGGAGTTGGATTCCGGTGGAGATGGATCAAAATCCGGAAGGAGATCAAAATCTAGTGGTGATGATGGTATTTCAATAGTTGAATTTTTCTTGGGTGCCTCTGGTTTGTGAATCCACACACCATTGCGGAACACCACAATTTCATTTGATTCAACGTGGTCTTAGTAAACATAGAGGAGAACTCGTGAACTGAAAATTTCTTTTCCTCGGATAGATCAAAATCATAGTGAGATAGAATGCGGGTCACAATATGAGCAAGTGGTAATGGCCCTGCAACTTTCATGTCATGCATGTGTTGCATAATCAAAGCTGCCCAATTCACATTATATTTATTTTGTAGTACCCACATAAGAACAACATCTTGTTTCAGCAACTGAGAAATATTGTGAGGCCGGGGAAATAAACATTTACATATTACATAGTGCAAGAGCCTATTTTCAACAGTTAATTTTTTTTGCAGTAATTTCTTTCAGGCTAGCATCAGTTGGATCAGTCAAAAGTGAGGCAGTTGCTGTTGATCTATCAAAGGTAGCCAAAGTAGTTGCTGGATTTTCAAGAAACAGTGAGGGTCCTTCTGAAGGTACCCCGATAATACGCCAAAAATCATCAGCAGTTAGAGTGATAGTTTGATGACATACCTCAGAGGATAACACCCCATTTTCGAGATGAAGGTTGCAGAAGAAGACCCGAGTGAGTTCTGGATATACATCGTCCGGAGAGGAAAGATATCTCGTGAGCCCAGCAGAATCAAGAAAAGTTACGAACTGAAATTTCTCACTTCTCAGAAACTCTACATCTAGAATTTTCGGTTCTTGGATCACCCTCTCTTTGTACCGTTTTTCGAAAATCTCGACTTGAGAAGTGTTGGAGAAGAACTTGGACTCGTTTGGTGACAATGACTGACTCTCTGTTTGCGTTTTTTGTCTCTTGGGTGCCATTTTTGTGAGAAATGGTGATTGATGAAGAGGATGATTCGGCTGGATCAGAGAAGAAGAAAGAGAAACAGTAAAAAAAAATAAAAAAAAACGAAGAAAACTGACCTTGTGTTTGGCGCGAATAACGGATTATGGTATCTCATAATGGATTATGAGAAGTGTTGCCATAATAGATTATGGAATATCCCAGCATATTCCGTAATGGATTATTGATGGCGCCTTTTTCAAATTCCAAGAAAAGGAAAAATAATCGATTATGGCATCTCATAATGGATTATGATATCCGTTGCCATAATGGATTATAGGATATTCCAGCATATGCCATAATGGATTATTGAGACTTTATGAGAGCAAAATGAGATATTCCAGCATATTCCTTGTTGGCTTGTATATTCATAAGGGCATATACCATAACAGATTATCAACGCCTCCATCCTTCCTCCTTTTTTTTTTATGACCACAAGACCTGCATAAAATTGTTAGCACACTCCACATAAAAGTCAGTATGGATTTAGAAAAAAAATGCACTTACACACAGTCACTCAATGCATGATTGATTTAAAATTCCTAATTCGGTTCTTATAAAGAAGAAACTTTCTTTAGGCAAAGGTTTAGTAAAAATATCTGCGAGTTGATTAGATGTCTCCACAAATTCAATCAAGCAATCCCCTTTTTGAACATGATCCCTAATAAAATGGTGTCTAATCTCAATGTGTTTAGTTCGTGAGTGATAAACCGGATTTTTTGTGAGATTTATGGCGCTAGTGTTGTCGCATTTAATTGGGACTGTTTTGAGATCAATACCAAAATCACTTAATTGTTGTTTCATCCAAATTATTTGCGCGCAACAACTACCTGCAGCGACGTATTCCGCTTCGGCGGTGGATAGCGCTACACTTGCTTGTTTTTTACTATGCCAAGATACTAATGCATTTCCAAGCAAGTGACACGTTCCACTTGTACTCTTTCGATCCATTTTACAACCTGCAAAATCAGAATCAGAGTACCCAACCAAAGTGTAATCTGTCCCTTTACGATACCATAAACCCATGTTTTGGGTGCCAATGAGGTATCTCATGATGCGTTTGACCGCAGAGAGATGTGATTCTTTGGGATTAGCTTGAAAACGCGCACACATACAAACACTAAACATAATATCAGGACGACTGGTAGTGAGATAGAGAAGAGATCCGATCATACCTCTATACTTGCTTACCTCCACCGACTTACCTTCCTCGTCTTTGTCAAGAGAGCATGATGTACTCATGGGAGTTGAGATTTCTTTGGCATTATGCATTCCAAATTTCTTAAGTAGCTCCTTGCAGTATTTGGATTGGTTTATAAAGATTCCTTCCTTTGTTTGATGGATTTGTAATCCAAGGAAGTAGCGAAGCTCACCCATCATTGACATTTCAAACTCACTTTGCATGATGTTAGAAAATTCTTCACAAAGAGATTCATTGGTGGCTCCAAAAATAATATCATCAACGTAAATTTGAACCAATAAGATGTCATGATTTGAGTGTTTGATGAAAAGTGTTGTATCAACTTTACCTCTTTCAAAACCATTTTCAAGAAGAAATTTGCTTAAACGATCATACCAAGCTCGAGGTGCTTGTTTCAAACCATACAATGCCTTTTTCAATTTAAAAACGTGATCAGGAAACTCAAAATTTGTGAAACCCGGGGGTTGATCAACATACACCTCTTCTTGAATATAACCATTTAAGAATGCACTTTTTACGTCCATTTGAAAAAGTTTAAAATCCATGATGCAAGAGAAAGCAAGAAGCATGCGAATTGCTTCTAATCTAGCCACGGGGGCATATGTTTCATCAAAATCTATGCCCTCTTGTTGATTGTAACCTTTGGCAACAAGTCTTGCTTTATTTCTAATAATGATACCGTTTTCATCAAGCTTGTTCCGAAAAACCCATTTGGTTCCAATCACTAGATGATCTTTAGGTTTAGGAACGAGTTCCCAAACACTGTTTCTTTCAAATTGATTTAATTCCTCTTGCATAGCAAGGGTCCAATGTTCGTCAAAAATAGCTTCATCAATATTGTTTGGTTCAATTTGAGAGACGAAAGCCATATGGTTACATGCATTCTTTAAAGAGTTTCGAGTAGTTACCCCTTCTGAGATATCACCTATCACTTTGTCAAGAGGATGGTCCTTAGACATTCTCCATTCTTTAGGTAGATCTTGATGAGGTGATTGATCTTCATCTTCCTTGCTTTTGTCCTGCTCTTTTAGAAGACTATTTCCCAAAATTTCTGCAAGATCATCAACATTCTTTTCTACAACAGTTTTGGGGTTAGTTTCATCAAAGGTAACATGCACTGATTCTTCTATGGACAAGGTTCTTTTATTATAAATTCTAAAGGCTTTACTAGAGTTGGAGTATCCAAGAAATATGCCCTCATCAGCTTTAGCATCAAACTTACCAACATTGTCCTTACCATTATTCAAAACAAAGCACTTACATCCGAATACGTGAAAGTGGGAGATATTTGGCTTTCTTCCTTTGTAAATTTCATAGGGCGTTTGTTTTAGAATAGGCCTTATGAGGACTCTATTCATTACATAGCATGCGGTGCTTACCGCGTCTGCCCAGAAATACTTAGGAAGGTTAGTTTCATTTAGCATCGTCCTTGCAAGCTCTTCAAGAGACCCATTTTTCCTTTCCACCACTCCATTTTGTTGAGGAGTTCGCGGTGAGGAAAAGGTTTGGTCAATTCCATTTTCATTGCAAAAAATTTCAAAAGCCTCATTTTGGAACTCACCACTGTGATCACTTCGAATAGATGCAATAGTTAAACCTTTTTCGTTTTGAATAATCTTAGCAAGTTTCCGAAAAGCACCAAAAGCGTCATTTTTATGAGAAATAAACAAAGTCCATGTATAGCGAGAGTAGTCATCCACAATGACAAGTGCATAGTAATTGCCACCAAAACTCATAGTTCTAGATGGGCCAAATAGGTCCATGTGTAAAAGTTGTAAAGGTCGATTTGTAGAAATAACATTTTTTGGTTTAAAAGTGACCTTTACCTGTTTTCCTTTCTGACAAGCATCACATAATTTATCTTTTTCAAAATGTATTTTTGGTAGGCCAATTACTAATTCCTTGCGAACTAGTTTATTTAAGTGATCCATGTGGATGTGAGCTGCTCTCCTATGCCATAGCCATGTTTCATCCTCTTTACTAATAAGACAACATGCATCATTTGAGGGAAGATCATTTAGATCAACAGTATAGGTGTTTCCAACTCTTTCACCCGTAAAAAGGGTTTGTTTGTCCACAGTGCTTTTTACCTTGCATATAGAAGAATCAAAAACAACTTTATTACATTTGTCACAAAGTTGGCTAATACTTAACAAGTTATGCTTCAAACCATCAACTAGTAATACATTTTCAATAACAGGATTTGGTTTCTTACCAATAGTGCCGATGCCGATAATTTTACCTTTAGTATTGTCACCATAAGACACAAAGCCACTACTTTTAGGAGTTAAATGAGAGAACTTTTCTTTGTCTCCCGTCATGTGCTTCGAACAGCCACTATCTAGATACCACTTTGAGCTCTTGGCTTTCAGGCACACCTACATCACAAAATCAAGTTTTAATTTTTGGTACCCAAATCATTTTGGGTCCGTTTGTGTTAGTCTTGGGCTTTGTACCCTTTGGAATCCATTTCCTCTTGTCATCCATATTAATATTCTTTCTTGCATTACTAATAGAAGATGTATGACCTTTTCTACAACAATAATAACATTTTGTGAAAGGGCTACTAGTAGTCTTGTTTGGACAAAAAAACTTTTTGAAAGATTTTTCATGATTCTTTGGTTGATAGCCCAAACCAGGTTGATCATAAGTTCCCCTTTGATTTCCCAAAATTATATTTAAATTGTCTCTTCCCATAGTGAATTTTGCAAGAGTGTTGTGCAAATCATCAACTTCATTTTTCAAAATATTGCATTCTTCACATTTGATAGTGTTCTTCTTTTCAATTTTATAAGAGTTGCAAGAGGAGACTTCACTTACAAAAATTTGTTTCTCGTTAAGAACATCTATTTCCTTGTTTAAAGTTTCAATTTTAGACTGAAGAGTGGAAATAGTTTTCTTTGAGTTTGAAACAATTTTTTTTAGTTTAGTTGACTCATTATTTAGTTCTTCACAAATACTAAGCAACTCATCATAAGTTAAATCAAGTTCAGTTTCAAAGGAGCTTACCTCGTCTTCCTCATGCTTTGCCATGAGACATAGTTTTGCTTCCTCATCTTCAGATTCATCGGATGACTCCATGTCGTTTTCATCCCAAGTTATATATGCCTTTCTTCCTTTTGATTCCTTTCGGGGTTTTCTATCCGATTTCTCATATTTTTGATTTTGAGGACAGTTTGGCTTTATGTGCCCCTTCTTACCACATTTATAGCATGTTGGATTGAAGGAAGTTCCTTCCTCATTTTTCTCTTGAGGATTAGCAAATTGTTTTGATTTACCTTTGTGCCACATGAACTTTTTGAATTTTTGAACCATTAAGCTCATGTCTTCATCATTTTCATTGAGGCTGTCATAATCTTCTGTATCACTTTCTTTGGTACTTGTTTTTAGAGCAAGTCCTTTCTTTTTCTTTTCACCTTCATCGCTCTCAGCGAGTCGATTCAATTCGAGCTCATGCTCCTGCAATTTACCAAATAGAGTGGTTAAGTCCATAGAGGATAAATCTTTTGATTCTGAGATAGCTGTCACTTTGGGTTGCCAGTTTCTATTTAGGCATCGTAGAACTTTATTGATCAAATCCTCATTTTCGAAGGATTTTCCAAGGCCTCTGAGATGGTTAACTATATGGACGAATCGTTTGTTCAATTCTTGGATGGTTTCACCCGGTTTCATCCTAAATAACTCATACTCATGGGTTAATGTGTTCATTCTAGCCCTTTTGACCTCGGTAGTACCTTCATGGGTCACTTGAAGGGCGTCCCACATTTCCTTGGCGGTTTTACAATGTGATACACGATAGAACTCATCGACGCTTAAAGTAGTTGTGATGATGTTCTTAGCTTTCAAATTGTATTGAACCTTTTCTTTTTCTTCTTTGGTCCAAAGAGATCTAGGTTTGTTCACCATTACATTATTAACAAGATGAGTGGGAACAAATGGACCATTTATGACAGCATCCCAAATATCACAATCTATTCCTTCAATGAAAATTTTCATTCTCTCTTTCCAATGAGCATACCCTTCACCATTGAAAGATGGGGGTCTGTTTAATGAATCATTGTTTGAAGTCATCTTGCCTCTTGAGACGATGAGTCTTTACCAAGAGTCTAGCTCTGATGCCACTTGTTGACCAAGTGACTTCAAACACAAGAGAGAGGAGGGGGGGGGGGGGGGGGGGGGGGGGGGGGTGAATTGTAAATTTGAATAAAATAAAAATAGAGTTTAATGACAAATAAATAACGTAGATCTTTTTGTCTTAATAATAATTTTGAAGTGAAAGAGACAAATGATAATAAATAGCAATACGAAATTAAATGAACAATAATGGCTTGAAATAGAAAATAAAAGAGATGAAGAGAAATGGAGAAGACACACAGAGATTTATCCTAGTTCGGCCACTCCTATGGCCTACGTCTAGTCCCCAAGGCAAAACCACCAAGGGATTTTAATCACTGAAACACTAGCTTTTAGAACGGGTTCAGCTAGAAACCATTACAAATAGAAACAACTTTCAATAGGGTCTCCTTTATTCACGAGATATAGCCTCTCTATGAATTTATAGGATCACACCCCAAAAACAATTACAATTGAGAAAGAAATAGATAAAGATGATTACACCCAAGTGTAGATAGGACAAATTGAAGCTCAAATAAAATTACACAATAAACTAAATAGTATAAAAGCTCTCAAGACTAATAAAACAATTGCAAAATAAAATGAGAGTGATTGGAGAGTATTTTTGCTTGAAAATTCGGAGTCAAAAGGTTGGAAAAAGGTGTCAAAAAGGACTCCTATTTATAGTGATAGTGACAAAATCTAAATAAGGAAGTCAATTAAATAAAAATGCTGTCAGATTGCTTCATAATCGATTATGAGGATCCCATAATCCATTATTGGGGCGCGGCTGACAATGCGCAGGAGGACTCCGCAGGCATAATCGATTATGCTAGATGCCATAACAGATTATGCGAGTTTCTGCTGTGCGGGATTTGGCTTCCGCAGTCATAGTGGGTGATTTATTTTCAAGAGAGCTTTTTCTACTACTCACATAGGATCCTAAAAAATACATTGATAGTGAAGAAAAATATTTCTAATAATCCAACGCTCTGGTAAACTGGATCTTTGACCGCTTTTTGTAAGCACGCCCTTCTTTTGTCTATCATCAAAAATAATCCTGTCAAAGCATATATTCACACTCAGATGTATAAACATTTTCGTTAGCTTTCCAATGCTTCTTAGAACATAAAAATCGGAGTTCTGAAGTATGAGTTATTAATAAAATGAGTTGGAAAACTAGCAAAAATTTCTCGCAGACTGAGACGAGCGTGCACTTAACCAGAGGATTGGTATAAGGTGATTTCTATCGACTCTCTTTACTAGTCTAATCATGAAAAGGATTTGGTTTAAGGGTTCGGATCATTTGGTAACTCAGTTCATCCTTACATATGTTGCTCTATCATTTGCTAGAGTGGCTTTATACAGTTCGAGATGTGATTCTGGGAGAACAGAACCTTGATTTAGGCTTGGAACTTATCCGATAGAAGTCTCTAATTGTGACATAAGTCAGGGTTCTAGCTTGAGTCACTAAGAAGAATTAATTGCTAAACCGTATATCGGTCCCGAGTAGATTGATTTCAAAGGTTATAGCTTTGTGATATCAGCTAATCTTAACTGATCTTAGATTAACGACTTGGCCGTAGCAAAACAATTACCTTGGATTCAAGAATGGAGTAGTCGCCCTCAATTTCTTCGAACAAATCCGGATGCCCATCTATAGCCCTTCGCTTACGCTACGCACTCTAATGAAACGAAAAGGCTAGGATCCTAAGGTTTAGGTTTTGGACATTATCGGGGCTGAGGCAACTAATCGTCATCATTCTCAGTAATTCACATGAAACATTGAGTGGATCCTGACCCAATACATCACATGATTTACTGAAAGGTTCTGACATTTTAATTGTCTAAGTCCCTAGCTGACTCGATCTAACCTATTGACCCAAAGGTCTCTAAGTCCGACAAGGTCGAACCGCTCTGATACCAAAATGTAACACCCTAAAATCTCTAATCAATAGAAATACTAAGAATATACAATTTAGTAAACATCAGAGTAACTTTCCTACTTATAATAAGGAAAAAGCGGAAACGATTACATAACTCAATTATCTCAAGTCATATATCGACTACAAAGACGACGGGAATAACATAATCAGAGACTGAAGGATTAAATCTTCAATCTCCTCTTCTTGCATGACACCTACTCGCATCCCTTAACCTTTTTCTTTTCCCTTGTTTCTCTGTAAAACAACAACAAATGATAGGGTGAGATAACATATCTCAGTGAGTTCTACCGCGACTCCTAACATTCACTCGGTTCAATTATGAAAACCCTTTTAATTCGTAATTCAATATAAATTACAAAATAGTCCATTTCATCTTTTATCACATCACCAACCACCCAAAGTAGCTTAAGTGATGAATTTCAATATTACATTTTAATCTTTTGCAAGTCACCAACTCCGAAAGCTTAAGTGAACCCCTAATTACGCTCACGATTTAAGTACAAAGTTCCTCTTTAATTGGTAATTCAATATGAATCACAAAACCATCTGGCAATTCTACAAATGAATTGCAAAAACATCTGGTAATTCAATAAAAGAATTACAATAAAGCCTTATTAATTCTAGCACATCACCAACAACCCAAGGAAGCTTGAGTGAACCCCAACATCTGGCCGATAAGTGTACAACTCTTAAAGGCAAAGTAATAATAAACCTCAGGGGGCCTAAAATAAGGGCTCATGACTTCCCTCTCTTAGTATGCTAACATCTGGAGGTCGTCACCTCAATTCGATATAATTTATATATCACACCCGCATTAGGCCGTCAATCTTATTTAATACCCGCATTGGGCCGTCAATCACATATGATATAATTTATATATCATGTCCACTACAATAGTAGAACATGAAGTTTCGTTTTGATTTGAAAAATATATGTTCACACGTGGCTAGCCTCGGTTTTTCGAAACATTGATAAGTTCCAAAACATTTCCTAAAAACCAAGTTTGAACATGTTAAAATCATGTTTTTATAAAGTAAATATCATCCCGAGAGCAACGCATGGTCCGTGCCACAGGGGCGCACGGTCCGTGCTACCTGTAAAAAAATTTGTGTGAGTTTCTGTCTATGGGACGCACGGTCCGTGCCTCTGAGGCGCACGGTCCGTGCTACCTGTACAGAAACAGCATTTTAACTCCGTTTCGTCCGTTTCGCGATTCCGATCGATTCCAAACCGAAACCCAAACCAATTCCAACTGAAAAACAGAAGATTTCACAACATATTCCAGTCCAAACAATCACAATCAAACCAAACTTCACATCACAATCAAAGTATAATTGGAAAATTAAACCGTAAACGATGTTTTTCTAAAATTCGGTTTTTGACTCTAAAACCATTTCGAAACCAAAACAGCAATCGATTCTAGAATTTCAACACAATCAATTTAAAGTGTAAATTCCCTAAACGTGAGTAAAACTCACCTAGCGTGATGAAAATCACGAAACACCGAGACTTTCGAAGTTCAAACGACCCGTAACGCACGAACACGTTCCGAACTTCACGAACTCGCCTCGAACACTTCCAATCGCATCGAAATCGAACCAACTACTCCAATACCCTCTCCTACTGTCCCAAACCAAAATCAAACAACAAGGTGAGTTGTTTTTGAGCTTCTAATCTGAAGGTAGAGCTTCATGGACCAAATTCAAGCATTGAGTGTTCTAAAACTCCATTTCTCTTCACTATGGGCTCTAAAGGTCATCAATGGTGATTTGAGGTAGGAAGAAAGATTGGTGATGAAACTAGTATCAATAGATACGAAATGAAAAATGGAGAAGGATTGTGGTAGAATAACTTACATACAAGAACTAGGGTGGAAGTTCCTCTTTTCTTCTTCCTCCTTATCTCTCACGAGTCTCTCTCTTCTCTCTCTATACCCTTTTTTTTTTCTTTTCTAAGTTTCAGAATTTAGGAAAGTGAGGTGGTGTTGGCTGATGTTGGAGTGTTGAGTTGAGGGTTATTAAAAGGTATGAAAAGACCTAAATACCCCTTCTCTCTAATCCTCACTTAAATTCATTCTAATCAATTTAGCACTCATCAATTCCTATAACTTAGCAAATTAACTACCATTCCCATGATCCTCCCATGTTTAGGACTCAATATATTATTTCATCGAATAATAAATCTTTACTAGGTGGCAAAATGACAATTTTACCCTTGTGCTCTAATTCTCACTTAAGCCAATTTCTACCTACAACAATCACACGCAATCAGATATATAATTCAAACAACAATGCGATTAAATCACATAATCTAGCAATTTTATATTGCTTTCGAGACAATCTCATATCCTCGACTAGATTTATTATTTCATCGAATAATAAATCTCTAGTTAATTTCGTAAACTGAAATTAACGAAACTAGGGATGTTACAATAGGGCTAGAAAAATACTAGAATTGTGTTTTTTCATTAAATAGTGATTTATACAACTAATAAATAATATCACATTTAATTACACCACTTAAATAAGAGTAAAATTAAGATTGATCATTTAATACATCTAGAAGTAGAGCTTTTTTTTACAATAAAAGTAGAGCTTATTTCTTATATTTTGGACAAATAAAAAATACATTTTGTTTCTTCAATTTTGTGTGTGAGAGGTAGTAATGAATTAGACCAACGAATGTTGGTCTAGTTGGTAAGGATTCAGCTCACATCTCACAACATTGTGATATCAAATTTGGTTGTCGATGTGAGGACCTTGTTGATGAAAAATATGTAAGTATCTCTGTAAGGACTCAAATATCCTAGAGGCTTTCCTTACCCCTAGTGAGCCTCCAGGACCCAACTCTGCTAAACTTGTTTCTATTATCAAAATATATTGAAATAATTGAATCAAAAACTGTTCACGATATTGGACATGACAACTCAAGTTAGGGTGCGTTTGATTTGCTAAAAAGTAAGGGGATGGACAGAACAACTCAGGTTGTACCCTGTTTGTTTTAGAAACCGTTCACGATATTGGAGAAAAGTGACGGTAAGGGACTAAAAAAAACAAATTCATGTATCTCACAAAACCACGGTACAATTCTGTCTCACGTACAACGCATGTCAACCCAAAAATACCAAAATATTATTTTTATTTTCTACTTAATAATTTTGATCTCTCTCTCTCTCTCTCTCTCTCTCTCTCACACACACACACACACACACACATGCCATGTGCTGTCCATTATTCACTTAATTGTGTACATCACAAAATGTTGTCCAGTAATATATTGTCCAATCCAGTACTTACCTGTTTGCAAATCAAACAGACTCTTGTAGTTGTTTTAAATATTACATGAGATAGCATATGAGATTATCAATACCTATATATAAAAGAATTTGCCTTCAATAACTAAGGCCCCATTTGAGTAAAAAAAAACTAAAGGCCCCATTTGAAGTGATTTTTGATTTTATTTTTCGAAAATTTCAAAAACCAAATCTCGTTTTTATTTTGAGTTTTTCTTTATTAAATTTTGATTTTCACCTTTTCTTTTTGAGTTAAACTACTTACTTCACTTCACCTCAATATTAGTTTACCCAATTTTAAAATATAAATTTGAAAGAATAATAAGAAGCTAAAGTAAATTAAAAAAAATGGCTACAAGATAATTTGACACTGTTAAATATAATAATATCTTCACAATATATATTTATATATATATATATATATCCATTTAATTTATATAAACCCACAAAGTATAATTTTTTTATATCATCAAGCAATCAAAAATTTCTACTTTCATTAAAAATGTCAGCTCATCGCCTGTTTATTTGGCCACAAGTACCTGGCTTTGCCAAAGAATAATTTACACCGACAATTTAGTTAGCCACGAGTATCAGGCTTTGCTGGCTCGTGTGGTTCTCCCCACCCAACAAAGTTTTTGCCACACCAAGATTCGAATCTGAGACATTGGGGTGGGATCCAAATCCAATTATACCATTGGACCAACCCTTTTTGGTGATTATACTGGTTTAGAAACGAACACTATTTTTGAAAAATAAAAAAGATAATAAAAGTGTATTTATAACACTTTAACTGCTCAATAACTAGTGGCAAGTTTACTTATTTTTTTTAAGTAAAGCATCACAAGCCGCATAGTTTTTCCTATTTGGAAAAGTCATCCATACTAGCTAGTACTAGTATGTGATTTTTATTTTGATCAGGTACTAGTATGTGATTAGTTATTAGTGTGAAAAAACTACTATTAAGGAACAAAAAAATAGGAACAACTAAACTAGGCTCTCTCTCTAGCCAAGAGTGCGCTATAACAAATAGCTTATAGTGGATTCGCTAGTTGTAAAGTGTTTGATACGATTAGTTTTTAGCTTTTTTTCACTAGCTTATAGCATTTTTTGAAATGCTACTTGAAGTAGCATTTGAGCTTATAGCTTATAGCGTTTCATTTTTTCTCCCAACTTTACCCTCATTACTTTAATTAAATTCCTCACTTATCCTCGATTAAATGAATTTCTCTCTCATTTGTAAGTATTAGTTACAAATGTCTATTTACGAAAATTTGTTTTTATAAGCTACTTCAACCGCTAATTTTACCAAACACTTTAAATTCAATCCGCTACCTCATCCGCTATAAACTAGTTTATTCGCTATCCGCTACATTTTGCCAAAAGAGAGACTATATACCGGTGCAGAACAACTAAACTCTCTGTCTCTCTCTCTGGCCAAGAGTGCAAATGGACGAAGAGCAAGCAAAAGCGCGTGTGGTGCACTAGCCCCAAAAGGGCGTCGCAATAGAAGTGCGCTGAGGCCCAGAAAATAGAGCCAAGCCGTTGAATTGAATTTTGAATAGAGATTATGCGCTGTAATCACACGTACGGAGGTTTTGGAGGTACGGTGGGTAGCTAATCGAAATAGGGATATAATATTAGCGTTTTTTTTTGTTGACTGGGGGTATATATGCTCTTTTGTTTTTCATACATGGGGATATTTGCAATCGTTCTTATATTACTTCTTTTTTTTGACAAAAAACATATTACTACTTACTTATTCATAAATATTATTACTACTTTTTTAATACTTATAAAAAATAAGAAAACAAAAATGTTAATATAATTAATAAAGATGGCTACCAAAAAAGAAAGTCTTTTTTATTTCATATTCAAAAATAGGAAAAAAAATAACTTTCAGTATGCTAAAATAATTTGGAATTTATAATTAAAAAATACATCTTTACATTTTGATTTTAGCCAAAAGGCCGAAAAATGTATAAATACATCATTATCTTTACTTATATAAAACTGTTAAACAGTTAACCCTTTGTCAAAAAAAATAGTTAACCCTCACGAAAAGGATGGGTATGATAGGAAATTCATAAATTTACCGTTGCCTTTTTTTTTGACAAGAATTTACTGTTGCCTCTTAATAGTGACGTATCTAGGACTCTGGTCTAAGATGGTCAAACGATTTAATTTAATAATTAATATATATCGTCGAATAATTTTTTTTTACAATTTCAGTCAATCACGAAAACACATCATAAAAAATGTTTGACTTTTATCTTATCTACCTTAAAAAGTTTTTAAAACGATAGTGTATGCCAATTAAACATATTTTGCTCTTTTAATTTAGTAATTAGGTCCTTGTGATTTTTCATTGCACTTTTGGTTGCTAAAAATCATGGATTGCGCAATTTTATTCCCTTATTGTTCCAAAATTCAAGATTTTTGAGGACCAAAATTGCAAATAATACATGATTTTGAAGGGGAAAATTGTGTATTTACAAAAAAATGAGGACTAATATTGTCAACAGTAAAATAAAAAGACTAAAATCGACATATTTGTTTGTGATAATAATAGATTTTTTTTTATCAAATGAGACTAATTAAACTAATGGACTTGTTATTGTTCTTTTATCTCCTTAAACAAATAAACTTAGTTGTTTTTGACAATTAGACAAATAAACTTAGTTGGAGTAGCTAAATAACATATTATTGGGGTAGCTAAATTTAAAATATACCTAATTATTCAAATACATATATTATTTTTGGATAGCCAAAACTATCTCATAGTTATACTACCAACCGCTCCTAGAGCTTCAATAGGAAAAATTAGTTATGAATGGAACGAGAAAAGTAGTGACAAAATGTGAAAAAAATAAAACGAAGAATATCAAAATATATTTTTATAGAAGTATTAGTGTACATTTTTATATTTAAGGGTGTGCAACCTGACCAATATATAATTCCGCCCCTTCCTCTTAATACATTTGATGTGATACACTATCTTATGTTATAATGCTTTATTAAAGTTGTCAAGAAAATACCGCTTTATTAAATAAACTTTATTTTTGTAAAGTAAATACAAATCTTTTATACATTGTCGTTGAAATTTTGTTTAAATCATCAACCAATAAAAAATAGTCTGAATGATATTTTAAGATAATTGAGATAAAATCAAATATTTTTTTATGACATGTTATTTAGTGATTAGGTGATGCTATAAAAATATTATTACACTTGCAGTACATAAATTAAATCTAATAAAAAAATCATACTTTCAAATATTACAAATAATGGATAATGGATTTCTATACTCATATTTATTTGAGCATAAAAACCTAAATAAGTCAAAAGCGCACAATTATTTAAAAATTTTAAAAACAAATATTTATCAGTAGATAGGAGAGGTTGAATGCATGAATATATCGTAAAGCCAAAAATTATTCAATATTACCCTACAATAGTTGAAAATTTTAAAATAGTGGCTTTCATTATTTATTTTTGTTGGTATCTTATTTAACGCCTTATATTCTTTTTCTGTGAGAGACAGATCCCGTTTCATTTGTGATTGTGAATCAAAATAAAAATTGCGCGGTGTAAATCTAATATTCCAAATAATAATAATAATAATAATAATAATAATAATACAACGCGGCTTCACCGACACACACAAGGAAAGGTGGCATTTTCTGCAATTAATCCGACAAACCATGGATGGAGGGCCATATTTCATATCTAATCTAGCCCTTCTTTTTCCTTATTCTTGATCATCTCATCTCACCCTATAATAACAACAAATCCTACTACACCATTACACCATTGCATTAGTATTTTAATTCAATGTGTGACATAATAACAAAGTGTAAAGTAAAGTCTAAACCAATAATATATTTTTGTGATACAAGTCCAACATTGTGACCAGGAAAATCGTCGGCATCAAATACTCCCTCTCTAGTCTCTCCATTTTTGACTCTTGCCTAGTTTGTTAGTAGTAGTGTTTTCCAATTCAAAGTCACATTTTCAGATTTAGTTAGTGTGACTTGCCCAAACATCTCTTAATAACTCACACCGAACCCACCCCATTCATTCTATATTTCTCATTATTTTACTTTCACAGTCGAACACATTCACATGCCTTAACAGTATCCTAGCGTGTGTAACTACTTCACTTTCTCTTTCTGTCTATATCTCTCTCTAATCTCCAAACTCATTACAGACTCACAAAAGTAGAAACTCAAACCTTCAAACTTCAACTTTAATGGCGGATTCCACTAAGTACGTTCCCATTGGTAATGGTGGAAACTCAATCACACTAGACATCAAAAACCTCTTCTCCATTCTCAAAACTAGAAGAACTGTTACTTTTGCTTATGCTTTTATGCTTATCTTTATTTGTTTCACTCTTTTCTTAGCCTTTTCTCCTTCTCCTAATGCTTCTTCTCCTTGGTTCACCAACATATTCTCATCTTCCACATCAACCGATTCTTCTTCTTCTCCTTCCAAATCTCAACTTGCTTCCCTTTACTCTTTCTTTTTCCCTAATACCACTACTTCTTCTGATCCACTTCAGAATAACATTTCTAGATCTAGTAATGTAACTTCAGAAAACTCACTGTTCAATTCAACCAAAGATGCTAACACAACTTCTGTAGAAGATAACTCTGTATTCAATTCAACCAAAGATGCTAACACTACTTCTATAGAAGAAAACTCAGTGTTTAATTCAACACAAGATGCTTCAGTTTCTGTTGTTTCAACCAAAAATCAAACCACAATTCCAAACCCTACTACTTCTCAAGTAGCAAAAAACGAAACATCAGGTATTCAAGATCGCACTGATGTAGCCAAAACTATAAACTCAAATGCTATTGCTCCATCAAACAATGTTTCAGTAGTTTCTCCTCCTCCACAAGTTCCGGTACTTGGCACTCACCAGAATTTGAGTTCTAATTCTTCGGTAAAATCAGATTCAGTTAAGGTTGTTGCGTCGAATAATTACACGGCTTCGTTGGCGAGGAAACAAAAGAAGAAGGATGAATTGATGGAGTCTTTGATGAAGTGTGATTTTTTTGATGGTGAATGGGTTAAAGATGATTCTTATCCTTTGTACAAACCAGGTTCTTGTTCTATAATTGATGAACAGTTCAATTGTATTGCAAATGGAAGACCTGATAAAGGTTATCAGAAATATAAATGGAAACCTAAGGGATGCTCCCTCCCAAGGTATTCAAATCTCTTCATATTTTTTTTGGATTATTATTATTATTATCATTATTTTTAATCGGTTGATTTGGAAGGTTTTTTTTTTTTTTTTGTATTTTAGTAGAATTGATCCACTTGGTAGTTTTTTTGGGGGTTTCTAATTTGGTTGAATTATTGTTAATTTGATAATAGATTGGATGGGCATCGAATGCTGGATTTGTTGAGAGGCAAGCGATTGGTTTTTGTTGGTGATTCTCTAAATAGAAATATGTGGGAATCTCTTATTTGTATACTTAGAAATTCTGTCAAAAATAAGCATAGAGTTTATGAAGCTAATGGAAGAGTACATTTCAGAGGCGAAGCTTCTTATTCATTCATATTCAAAGTGAGTATTCAATTCTTCTGGGCTATGATTTTTGTACATATTTCTGTTTGGTTTTATGATTCTTGTCCTCATGCTGTTGGTTTGGTATGAATGGTCATGTAGGATTATAACTTCTCTGTGGAGCTTTTTGTGTCTCCATTCTTAGTTCAAGAGTGGGAAATTTCTGATAAGAATGGGACAAAGAAGGAAACACTTCGTCTTGATTTGGTTGGTGGATATTCATCTCAATATAAAGATGCTGATATCATTGTCTTTAATACTGGCCATTGGTGGACTCATGATAAAACTTCTAAAGGGTAATTCCATTATTATTATTTTTTCCCTTTCATATTGATTGCAAATTTGGGATTGAGGCTTATTTTCTGTTTGTTGTTGTCTACCTGTCTTGGTGTTCATAATTGTTTTTCTAAGTTTCAACTTAATTGTGTGTGAAAATTCCAGAGAGGACTATTACCAAGAAGGTAACCATGTTTACCATGAGTTAAATGTTCTTGAGGCATTCAGAAAAGCTATAACAACTTGGAGCAGGTGGGTTGATGCCAACATTAATCCATCCAAGTCCATTGTCCTCTTTAGAGGCTATTCTGCCTCTCATTTCAGGTAAAGTGCAAATGAATTGGTGATTTTACATTAATCACTCTTGGTTTAACTTTCATTACTTATACTTTAAGAATACATTTCTTGCTTTCTATAAGACTGGAATTAAAGACTGATTAATCATATAAGTCTTTTTTATCTTACTGCAGTGGTGGACAATGGAATTCGGGTGGACAATGTGACAACGAAACTGTTCCCATTGACGACGAGAAGTACCTAAACGAGTATCCATCAAAGATGAGGGTGCTGGAGAGTGTGCTGAAGTATATGAAAACCCCTGTGAGCTACATGAATATCACTAGAATGACGGATTTTCGGAAGGATGGTCATCCCTCCGTATACAGGAAGCAAAATCTATCACCTGAGGAAAGGAAATCGCCATTGAGATACCAAGACTGCAGTCACTGGTGCCTTCCTGGTGTTCCTGATGCATGGAATGAGATTCTATATGCTGAACTTCTAATGAGAGAGTATAGGAATCATCATCAGCAGAAGAAAGCATAGGTAAAGAACTACCAAACTTCTGCCTCACTTATATATTACTATATCCAATGACTTAGAGATTAAAGATGAAATAGAAAACAGATGCAATATACATTTTGGTCCCATAAAAATCCTGGATAGGGAGGAAACAAAAAACCATACAGAAATTGCCTTTTTTTCTTCTATTTTTTGGACAAGGTTTAAAAAGGTAAGCGAGACTATATATGTAATTAAGAGATGTGATTTCCCTTTGTGTTGTATCATCATTTTCTTTATAGCCTGAAAGGCTGATTCCTATTGTAAATCTCTAATTAATCAATTATATTTTGTTTAATATAATCAAATTATTGAGATGGACTATTCGAGGATTATCCTTCCTTAGAGGCTTAGAGGCTATTATGCTTCCAGGATAATCAAACAATTTATGTAAGTGCAGTTAAATTAATCCTATGTGGGATTCATGTACTGCATTGATTGACTTTGTTTGTTTTTGAAGTTACAAACATATGACTTGATAGTGAAAAAGGTATTATAAAACAATTGAAATGGAAGTGCACATGGTTAACTTTTCTTGCTTGTTACATACCAAAGCCTTAATATTTTCAGCCATGCATACTTAATACTCCCTCCGTTGCTAATCTTTGGTACTTTTGGCTTGTTACACACATATTAAGGTACCATTAATTTGTGTTGTTTAAGTACTAAAATGCCCCACTTGTAGTTGTATTGGGATAATTGAAGTTAAAGTAAAATAGTCTTGGGACAATTAATTCATGCGTTGGAACTCTAAAAGGATAAATAAATATAGAGGGTATATTAGGAAAAATTAGGTAAATTGTACATTGCGTTTTTAAAAGTACCATTGTTTTGGAACAAAAATAAAAGGCCAAAAGTACCAAAGATCAGGAACGGAGGGAGCATGAGTTTTCACCCATTTTCCATCTCATTTGGGGGAACAAATGTCCAATGAAGAGGATATTTTAATTTAATATTTCAAACCCACTACCAATTAAGATTAGTCTACGGTCGTGTCTCTACTACCGACTCCCTTCATTTCAATTTGACTGTTGTTAAAGGTTTGTTCATCAAGATTAAGATTAAAAAATCAAGAGCATTTCTAATCAAACCGGCTACCAACAAAGATTAGTCCACGGTCGTGTCTCTACATACTCTCTCCATTTCATTTTGACAATTTGGTACTCTTTTTCAATTTTTATAAATTGTTAATGACTGCACAATTTACAACAGGGCTAGAATGGGAAAAGTTAATGCAACATTGAAAATAGTAAATGACTAATTAATCTAAAAAAATCTCTAAAACAACAGTCAAATTGAAGAAGGGGTACTTTCTATTTCTATGTAATTATTATTATTTATCTATCAAAAAAAAATGTAATTATTATTTATTATTACTATTAAAGTAAATGGAAATTACATTTTTCTGTTCTAGTTGAATGACATACCTCAGCTGTACCCCCACCAACCCGAATTTTATGTAAATGACACCAGCACTCTCTCTATTTTTACATAATAGAGAAAATTTGTGTATAATACAAGGGAGATTAATGCCTTTTACAAAATAAAGTGGTGTGTTATTTGACAAAAACTGAAGAGAGGAAGGTGTAATTTTTTTTTTTGGTCCAATGTAATTTTTCTTTTTAGTTAATCATATTTGTTTCGGATGAACTTACACCCAAATTGTTAAATATACCCCAGTTTTATAGCATACACCTAGGATCCAAAAATATATGTTTCGACAGTATAATTTGTTAAGAATATATTTATGAACAGAAAAGTAATCCATCTCCATAAATAAATTTTAGGGTGTACTCCCTCCATTACAAAATATAAGCAAAAATTGGTTAACGAAAGTTAATGTATTTGGTCCAAATTTTGAACCAGATACATCAACTTTTGTTGATCAGTTTTTGCTTACAGGAACACATGAAGTATTTAATAGTGAGTGAGTCATGGCATATTCATGAATAAAAGTTGGCTATTACGATGTTGATCATCCCTCGCCTCATTACCAAACACTCCTTTTAAGTAAACAAGCACAAACCTTAACGAGCCATTGGAAGTACAAATTAGATCAAGGTCGTTCGTTCTCTACTAGCAACCCATTGGAATTTTGACATAGGAAGTTGCTTGTAAAGTAGGTATTTTTTTTTCCAAGGTCAACCAAGTATTTGATAAATGATAATCCGTCCATTTTACCAAGATCGAGCAAACCCAAGGGCAATTTTTCACCTTGGGGTATTTCTTTTAACTATTAAGGCTCTGTTTGGTAATGCTCATCCGCTAGCTTATAGCGGATCCGTTAGTTGTAAGTGTTTGGGACAACTAGCTTTTAGCGTTTTTTCACTAGCTTATAGCGTTTTTTGAAACACTACTTGAAGTAGCGTTTAAGCTTATAGCTTATAGTGTTTCATTTTTTCTCCCAACTTTACCCTCATTACTTTAATTAAATTCCTCACTTATCCTCCATTAAATGAACTTCTCTCTCATTTGTAAGCATTAATTACAAATGTCTATTTACATAATTTTATTTTTATAAGCTACTTCAACCGCTAATTTTACCAAACACTTTAAATTCAATCTGATACCTCATCCGCTATCTGCTACCTCATCCGCTATAAGCTAGTTTATCCGCTATCAGCTACTTTTTACCAAACAGAGTCTAACACACTTCATTTTCCTTAGTGATAGGCTTGATAGCCCCACAAAATTCCTTTTAGACTAAAATACTTTTTTCTTGACAGTTTAGACGAAATAGTAAATAAACGCCACACATTATCACACGGTCACACTTAGATTCAAGTTTGGGAGCCAGTATTTTTATGTCGCTGAAATTGCCAATGCAACCAACCCTAGGGGCTTAAATACTGTTCATTGATTTATCTTTACAGAAACACACCCCTACTCTGTAACCAAAAAAAACACACCCGTACTCACCAACATGGTATAGCATAGGGGATGTACTTGGACTCCTTAACCATCTAGTCAAATGTTCGAATCCTGACCGGTGCGTATGAAAAAATATCTGGTGGGAGAGATCAACTCCTTAAATGAATCTCTGTACCTCGAGAGATTAGTTTCAGCAATTACGCGCATAGGATATTTTAGTTTGCCAAAATAAAACACACCCCTACCCTACTGTACAATTTTTTTGGTTGAACTAGAGTATTCGCAAATAAGTTTCGAGATATATATATTTAAAAATATGTACCAGAAACTTGTAGTTTACAGTACATATTTTTGTACATTATTTTTACAAAACAAATGTATTTGTGAACTATTATTTTCCAGTACATATTAGGAGCTTATGACTTAGATTTCTAATTAAGTTCGAACCAGTTATGCACTTGGATAAGTGAGACTGGCTAGTTTTTGAAAAATTCAGTAAATCAATGACTAGACAATCCATGTGTTACTTTTTTCTATTGGCAAATTGCCTACTTTTCCCACTAAGAAATTTCAAAGCATGGTTTTGAACCAATGATGGATCCACTTAGGGGGGTACAGGGGCATTTTCCCCCACTATAACTTTTATTAATTCTCACTATATATTTTTCGATAATTGAAAAAGTTTTGTTAAGAAAATATGATTGCCAAAATACACCAATTTATTTAGGGCGTGTTTGAGAGTTTGGAGCGGAGTGGGGTGGGGAAGATGAGTACATGAAATAAATAGTGTTAATTCGTTGGTGATGGGAGAAAAATTATCTCCCAAACCCCTTAAGCCCCTCCCCTAGTTTATTTTTTGAGCTCTTCCGACTATTGAGGCTTGCCATAATTGAGTCAATAAGGGGCTGCAACATGCTTGCTCTTCTTGGATTAGCACCTACTAGTACTCATAGAAACTTGAAAGAGACCGATCCAATATTGCACGCCAAGAAATGAGAGATATATACCCCTAAGAACCCTTTTCTCCAAATTAATACCCACCACGTTACTCTTAGCAAAGTTAACCTTTAAGCTCGAAGCAATTTCAAAACATTTCAGAATTGCTTTTAAACCCCAAACACTCCTTTCCTTTCCGTCATATAAAAAGCTCGTATCATCCGAAAATTGTAACAATGATATAGAGAGCGAATCCTTTACTTTGAAACCCTTTAAGCAATTTGACTCCACCCCGTTGCGAACAAGTCCCGCCAAACCTTCAACTGCTATTAAGAACAAAAACGGAGCTAACGGGTCACCTTGCTTCAACCCTTTTTGGGCTACAAATTCTTCCGTGGTATTGGCATTTACTAAGTCTGAAATTGAGTTTGATAAAAAACACGTTTTCATCCAATTTCTCCACTTTTCAACAAAGCTCATCCTTGTTAACATGTACTCCAAATAGGACCAACTCTCTGAGTCGTAAGCTTTAGCAAAATCATCCTTGATGAGTAAATACTCTTGTTTCCTTCTCTTCGCTATATTGTTAGCCTGCATTTTCGACAAGCTCAATTAAATGCAGTCAACGAGGTTTAGTTTGACCTTGTATTTCAAGAGACAAGAAGTAATTTCAACGTTCAAAATGGGTTAAGTTATCAGGTTATATCAAGCAGATTTCGACGCTGGATTTGGTGAAGTCGAAGAAGTTGCAAGCAAAGATTTTGACAAGAGGAAGTTTGAAGGCTGATGTCGAAGTGGAATCAAGCAACCTTGGTCGAAAAGACATAACAGTTACTGTTTTTTAAATTCTCTGTACAGTTAGTTAGTTATAGTGTTTCCCTCCTTGTATAAATAGTAGTTTTTCATAGGAAAAACGGGTCACAATCTCATTACAGAATTCTCACGCCCTAACTTCCAACACATTACATAGAAAACGAGCCAAGAGAAGAATGTATGATCTGTGCACCAACTCTCTTTACAATTAATGCAATTTTAATTTGTTTTCTTCTTTGCTTTTCTGCAATTTTTTCTTTGTTTTATTCTCCCTCATTGAGGAAATTCGACTGTTTCGCGCGAGATCGACAGTTATCTTCTTCTTTTTACTTTTAAACTGCAAGAACACATATAATTCTGGGAAAAACTTTAACACAAATGGTCTTAGGAATATTACTAGTTGATCCTGCAAACAGAAGCAATTTCAAACTAGCGGTGTTTACCAAAATCCAAGGTAAACATATATCCAACACTTCATTCACCACCACAAAACCATCCAAAATCTGTCTACCCAATAGAAAAGCATTTTTGACAATCCGAAACCACATTGCTCAAATCATTTTTGAGTTTCAAAGCGAGAACCTTCGCTAGCATCTTGTACATTTTTCCAATAAGAGAGATTGGCCTAAGGCCCAGAGGATTATTGTTTTTTCCGGATTAGCGCCATAAAGGAAGCGCACACTGCTTTGGGTAACTTCTCCCGACTATGGTCTATATATTTTAATATCTATTTGAGATTTTCAAAATTTGAAAGAATAACATGATAGATAATGATAAAACATTGTTAATCACACTTCATTTTTGTTTAGAAACATATAACATCGTCGATTTAGAATTGAAAATCAAATCCTCTCCTCCTATACCCACCCCCCCATACATGCCCTTAAGTACTTCCCCAAAGTTGTTACAAAGCAACCAATAAATGTTAAAATCATCAAGACAGTCCCTTAACAAGGTATGGTGAAATCAAAATCTCCATCAATGATTTGAAATTGGGAGAAAAATTCGGACAACTAGGGTTCAAGTTTAGGAATTAAGAGTTTTTTAATTTTTAATTGTGATGTGCGCGTAGTCCACCTGGCAATTAAATCTAATTAGCTGGGGTAACCATGAGTTGCTGTCTCATTTAAAACGTACGCGTGGGACATACCGCATTAGATTTCTATTTGGCATTTTTCCAGGGATTTAAAACATTGGTGGAGAAAAATATGATGACTAAAAGTGAGTGAATTATTTTATAATTAAAGATTAAAAATAAAATTCACAAATTTTATAGGGATTAATAAAACATAATTTCATTTCCAGTTTCATCGATAAGATCATAGGTACTTCATAAGTGATCACATCAAAAAAGGTTGCTCTTCCTCTGAATTGCACCGAAGCTAACAAACAAAACAAATGAATAGAAGAAGATAAATGAAGTAAAAATTTAAGGAAAAGAAACTATACAGAGAGGGAAAAGGTCAATATTCTATGTCCTATTTCATATATCAGGTATCATTATTAAATCTGAAAGAGTAAATGGTCAACGATAAATCATGAAGCAATCTGATGGGCCTTGTGGGCCTGGTGCGTGTGGGCTTGACCATTAGGTAAGTTCAATATCCTGGGCTTACCAAGAGACAACGTGGCAGAGACTTGAGAACCATTATTATTGTTGGTGGTGACACTGACGGAGGTATTTTGGTTGGCCTTGGCGGCGGTTCCGGTGGTGGTTGTGGTGGTGTTGGTGGCGACCCTTTCACAAGAAGGACACATGGTGAGAGTGGTAGCTGGAAGCTGCATGTAAAATGGTTTAGAAGTTTTTAAAGCTCTCAATTCTTGTAGTTCCTTTTGCAACCTCCTATTCTCTTCTGTTAGTGTCTCACAACATCTCTTCAAATATTCACAATCCACTTCCGTTTGCTTTAACTTCGTCCTGTAATTTTTTTTTTCCATTTTAACAAGCTTTCTTTTTTCTGATAAGTTATAACACATAACTCTCGCATGAAAAGGATAAGGTGAACGTGAATGATAGTTACCTTGCTCTTCTGTTCTGAAACCAAACTTCTACTTGACGAGGACGGAGATTCAACTGTTTTGCAAGAGCAAGTTTCTGCTTCTGTAGATTTTGGTAACAATAAAGGATAAAAGACATTAAGACTAATGAAAAAAATAACAATATATATTGAATCTTTGGATAAGTGGGTTCAAAAAAACAAAATATAATTATAATTTCTTCGGATTGTTCATACGAGGGATTAAATTAAATTAAATTAAATACTATGTTCTTCCCATTTAATTTGAGAAGATGGATGGAAAATGACTTCTTTTTAACTAATGCCTCATTAAATATTATATCAATAAACATTCTAATCTATTTCAATATGCAACCATTTCCATTCCGTTTTACATGTTCAAAAATAGCATAAAATAATGGATCGAAGTTGAAAAGGAAAGACAGTGTAGTTGGAAGAATTATTACAGGATTGAGAGTGGTGTGTTCTTTGAAGCTATCTTCAAGAAAAGCTGATTGTTCTTTAGAGAGTCTTAGTTTCTTCCGAGTGGAGCCATTTTCTTCATCCTCACTAGTTCTATCAGCAACCTCACGCTCGTACTCTCTCTTATTTCTTGCTGCATCACCATTCATCTGAAAAGATGACACCGCACTGTTGGGGGATGAAAGTGAACCACCGTCGTCTGTGTCCTCCGCCGCCGGTAACGGAAATCGGTTCACATCTAACACCCTCACCGCCGGTACTTCAGATGCCACCCTTTCCATACCCACTGTAATAATTAATGAACAAGTATATATATTTAGAATAATATCCTTTAAAGAATAAAAAATAAAAAAAGAAGGTAAATAATGAATAGTGAATAGTGGGTGTTTAATTACGTGCATCGTTGAGCCATGGAATGCGAAGGAGTGAAGAGGAGTGGTGGGAATTAGGAAGAAGAGGTGTTGAAGGAAGAAGGTTGAGCTGTAATGGTGGATCTGAGGAACAACCTCGTGTCTCGTCCAATGATTTTTCAAGCAAAGACAATGGTTTTGATGTGTCTCCTAAGCTCAAAGCAAGCTCCATCGATTGTTGCTATGCTATGTTATAAGGTTTAGAAATTTAGAAATTGAAGAGAAGAGTTAAGTTTATGGTATTCTAAGGAAGAGAAGGGGTTTTAAGAGAGTGAGTAGTGCCAATTGGCGTAGACTATTATAAACTTTGGAAGCAAAGGCTACATGTGACTTTATGTTTTTGTGTTCAGAGTATCTCCTTTTTTAAATGGTAAAACAAGAAAAGTCACAAATTCTCAAAGGCTCAGACTAGTAGTGTGCATAAAAATGAAGAACCCTCTACCCTAGCTGCTACGTACTACTACTACTCTCTTTTTATTTCTTCTTCTGCTCTCTATTGGCCTTTGCGTGAAGTAAAGATTGACCGACAAATTCAGGTTAACAAATGCACGTGAATTTATTTAAAAAAAAAATGCAATTATGGCTAGTAACGAATCGAACCAACTAGAACAAAGAACAAAGAACAAACTCGAATCAATAAATAATTTGTTGAACTAGTTTCAAGAAAAGTCACAAATTATCAAAGGCTCACTCTAGTAGTGTGCACATAGATGGAGGTGGAGGCAATTGCCCTCATAAGATACAAATATTTTAGTAAAGTATCATTAATAAATTTTATTTTGCCACCATAAAAAAAAGAGGTGTTTACCCCAATAAGTCAATTATATTTTAAATAGATATACAAAATTATAAAAGACACATAATTGACACTATTAAATTCTTTTATTCTTTTTATTTTTATTATTTCGGTCCCTTCTAACACTAAATACATGTGACAAACTTTAATATTTTGATTTTTTATGAGTAAAAGCGCCAAAAAAAATCTTTTTACAAACAAAAACATAGAGACTTATTTGCTCTTTAATTAAGAAAAAAAAATTAGTCAATCAAAATTCAACTATTAGTCAAATTAGTCACTTAAGGGAGACTAAATATCCCTTCAATTATTGTAGAAGGACTAATTTGATAAATATTTGAGAACTAAATTGATATTTTTCATTTCTTTAAAGACTAATTGAGCCTGTTTTTTCTCAAGTTTCAATTTAGATCTTTACTCTTTTATCATGATATCTATTTTATAAATTGTAATATTTTTTCTAAGAAAATATTAGACTAATTTTCCCCTCCACAGTAAAACATTTATGGATCCGTCATTGTTCATAAACAAAATGAGTAGAACTTGAGTTGAACTTTACTTATATTTTAAATTTGGTAATCATTTTATCCAAAAAATACTAGTAAATTTATAATTTAATTGTTAATGATCTAGAGTTTTTTGGATTTTCACAAAAAAAAAAGAGAAATTATTTTTACTTTGTATTCATTCGAGTCGAGCTAACGAGTTAAACCGAGTTGCTCACTAGCTGGAGCTGAGTCGAGTTTGAGCTGACAAAAAAACTTTATGTCAAACTCGAGTCGAGTTACGAGCTGAGCTGGTTTTTATCGAGTTGAGCCGAACTGAGCCAAATTTGATTCAACTCGACTCATTTCCAGCCCTATATACAACCCGTCATGCCACTAGCCCTTAATTTCACTTTTTTAAATAGTATTTTAAAGAGATAATATGAGGGATTTAACTATCAAATTTGTTGTTACTAACACGTTGGAAAAATCTTGTGAAAGATGTAAATATATTTAAAACTTAAACTTCAAACATAAATAAACTTTACTTCAACTAAATGAATAAGATATTACCCAATAATCAATAATGAAGTTGAATCTTTAGTGTATCGACCCTAGGTTGTATATCAGCTGAACTAGCGGATGAGCTAACATATACTAGTATCTGATATACTAGCAGATTAATTTTTATAATGTTTGGTCAAATTGACGGCTGAATTAGCTTATAAATATAAAATGACATCAATGGACATTTATAATTAATTCTTAAAAATGAGAGAGAATATTCATTTCATAATGGATAAACGGGGAATTTAATTAAACGAATGAGGGTAAAAGCTGGACTAAAAAATGAAGCGCAATATCCTATAAACTCAAACACTACTTTAATTATATAACGTTCGGAAAAAAAATGTTAAGTTAGTGAAAAAAATATTATTCGGTAGTAGTACTAAACACTTACCACAAATTGATCTGCTATAAACTACTCCCTCCGGACCTATATATAAGCAAAAAAACACTTTTTAGGTTCATTGAAAAACTGATGTATCTGGACTATAATGTAGTCCAAATACATCAGTTTTTCAATGAACCTAAAAAGTGATTTTTTGTTTATAAATAGGTCCAGAGGGAGTACTCGAGAAGCTAACTGTTTCATCTTGCCATTGCCACCTAACTAGTGAATTTGATTTGGCTCTTCCAATGAGTTAAATTTATAAGCGGAAATTAAGGTGTTGCAGTTTCCAAGTTAAAAAGTTGTTTAAGAGTGAGGACAATTGAAATGAATGAAATGACTTATGACTTTGGTAACTTCCAGCCATGACCATTGACCGCTACTCTTCAAAGAAGCCACAGCAACATAATAATAATAATAATAATAATAATAATAATAATAATAGAAGAAAGAATAGTAGGACTAGTGTCTAGTACTCACTACTCAGTGTAACAAGCATGGTGGGAACAAAGTAAAAAATGGAGTAAAGGGATGGGTGAGATGATTACTTAGGACGAGATTTTAATTTGACCATACCACTATTATTAAACTGTTTTAATAGACAGACAAGGCGACCAACTTTTACTATTCCCATAAAAGCTTTCTCCTTTTTAATTTTACTTTGCGTTGGTTTAAGTAAGCAAACACTACTACTACTACTACAAATCATGAGAAGCAAAAGGTTCTTTTGTGTCTTTGGCAGCATCAGGAACCCCAAAACCCAGTGGACAACAAGGATAGAAAAAATATACACTATGTGTTAGATATATACACCATTTGTAAAAATAATTTGATTTTTTTTTACCCTCAGTTAGAATAAGTAACCTGAGTTAAATACCTAGATTAGCTTACCTTCTATCTATCTGTTAGAGCTAGTTACTTTTCTATTAGAAATTGGTTATTTTCTGTTTTAGTTTCTCAGTTGTAACTTACTAGCTTCAACCGATTCTGTTGAGCAAAAACATCTTGTATATATCTGATTCAATCATTAATGAAAAAGTTGAGTTTCATTTTTCATTCAATTGTAACATGGTATCAGATGTAATTGAAACTCCATTTTCATCTCTCTTCTCTCCTGTCGCGAAATTCCTCTGATTTCGTTTCGGAACCCTAAATCCCCTTTTCTTCCAATTGCATTTCATTCTGAAATCAATTGTTTTCCTGCATCTTTCTTCCTCCATTGATCATCTTCCGCACTCCATGACTTCCTCTGAATCTAGTGATTCTGGTTCTTCACCATCACCACCACCACGCTGCCGCTCTTCGTCAAAACGCGATGTCGTCTCTGATTCGTATTTCATCCACTCGAATGAAAATCCCACACTGAAATTGGTTACTCCAGTTCTTGAAGGCGCAAATTATCATTGTTGGATTCAAGCTATGACGATGGCGCTTGAAATGAAGAACAAATTCGCGTTTGTTGACGGCATCATTCAGAAGCCTCTCATTTCCAATCCAAGCTTTCCGAAGTGGAAACGATGCAACATGCTGGTACTTTCTTGGATCAATCACTCTGTTTCAACTGAAATCTCAACAAGCATTCTGTGGATCATCGAGGCGTATGACGTTTGGAAAGAACTTCGCAACCGTTTCTCGCAAGGTGACAACACTCGTATCTACCATCTCCAACAAGAAATCTACTCGCTTAAACAAGGCGATCTTTCTATAAGTTCCTACTTTACTAAGATGCGTGTTCTATGGGATGAATTGTGCAATTTTATCCCTATTCCTCCCTGTGCATCTCTTGATAGTTGTTGCTGCAATGCTACGCACACGCTCAATGGATACCGTGATCGTGATGCTGTTATGAGCTTTCTTCAAGGGCTCAATGAGAACTACGCAGCTGTTCGCTCTCAGATTTTACTGATGGATCCTCTTCCCAATCTACCTAAAGTTTACTCCATGATTGTTCAGCAAGAACGGCAAATTGGTACTCCTATCACCACTGATCCTCTTGTTGCACATGTTACCACTCAATCCCTCCCTGGTGCTGGCCGTGGAAGAGGAAAACCACCTTACCCCAGGGGTTCTCGTTTGTGTACTCACTGTAATCGCACAAACCATACAGTTGAAACCTGCTATGTAAAGCATGGCTATCCTCCTGGTTTTAAAAATACCAATAGCAAGAAATCTGTGCAGAATGTCACTACTGAAAAGTCATCATCATCTGAGGCTTCATCATCATCTCCTCTTCTAAACCTTACCTCTGAGCAAATCCAAAGCCTACTTTTTCTCATTCCCTCATCCTCACCTACAGCCACAATTTCTGCAAATATGGTCAGTGCACACCACATTACCTCTGGTTTTACTGATCAAGGTATATTTTACATTCTATGGCTTGTTGACACTGGTGCTACAGACCACATATGCTCCTCCCTTGCATATTTTACGTCTTATAGAGCCATCAAGCCTATCTCAATTAACCTACCAAGTGGTCACACTACCTATTCACGCTTCAAAGGAACTGTAGTTTTGTCTCCTGACCTTATCCTTTATGATGTTTTTTATGTTGAAAACTTCAGTTCTATTATAATTTCAGTTGGCCAATTGGCTGAAACCAGTAACTGTGAAGCAATTTTTGATGGGAATAATTGTATTTTGCAGGATATCCTATCGAAGAGGATGATCGGAAGCGCTAAATTGAATGGAAGGCTATACCATTTGGTGATATCTAGCAAACAGTTTGCTTCTGCCTCAACTCACATACTCTGTAATTCCATTTCCCTTAAATCTTCTAGCATAGATTTGTGGCATCATAGACTAGGCCACCCATCTAGTTCCAGTTACAATCTTGCACGAAAAATTCATTGTAATATGCCAAATTTGATCAATAATACTTGTGATATTTGTCATTTTGCAAAACAAAAGAAATTGTCTTTTCCTACACACACATCCACCACTCTAAATTGTTTTGATCTCATCCATGTGGACATTTGGGGGCCTATGGCTATCCCTTCCATCAATGGCAATAAATACTTTCTCACCATTGTAGATGACAAATCTAGATTCACATGGATCAAACTTCTCAAAAACAAAAGTGAAACCAGACCTGTCCTAACTCACTTTGTTGCTTTTGTTCAAACACATTTCAATACCACAATCAAAACCATTAGATCTGATAATGGAAAGGAATTTCTAATGAATGATTTTTTCCTTGAAAAAGGCATTATTCACCAAACCACCTGTGTTGAGACACCTCAACAAAATGGAATTGTAGAAAGAAAACACCAACACATATTAAATGTTGCTAGATCTCTCATGTTTCAAGCCAATCTACCCCTTCAGTTTTGGGATTTTTCCATCAACCACTCAGTTCACATTATCAACCAATTACCATCTCTTTCCCTTGATTCCCAATCACCATATTTCATTCTTCACAAAACCAACCTTGACCTCTCTTCTCTTAGAGTTTTTGGATCCCTTTGTTATGCCACAACTCTCCAAGCTAACCGTACAAATTTTCAATCACGTGCTAGGAAATGTATACATCTTGGTCACACCCAAGGCACTAAAGGCTATCTCCTACTTGACCTCTTAAACAATGAAATATTCCTATCTAGAAATGTGACATCATATGAACATATTTTCCCCTACCAACAAAACACCTCAACCACTCACTCAAATCCCCCCAATTCCCAACCCACTACTCCTGAACCATCAAAAATTAATTTCACCAGCTTCTTTTCCTGACCTTCAGATACTTCCAACCTCTCAAAAGACATTAACTCCCATCTCACACAACCTACTGAACCAACCAACCCCCCCAACACCAACCATACTAACCAGACTATCCCTCCAAACTCTGATAGCAACTCCCCTGATACCTCCAGTTCACACATTGACCCTGCACATGACACTGAGTCATGTTCATTAGACTCCTCCCCTGAACTAGAACCTACTAGACACTCAACTAGACCTAAATCTAAACCCTCCTACTTGCAAGACTATCACTGTGGTATGGTCTCTATTTCTCCTAGTGATTCTATTCAATCCTCAAGTATGCTTTATCCTCTAAAGTCTGTTATATCCAATGATAAATTGTCCCCCTCCCACTGCTCCTTTGTTGCTTCTGTCTCCAGTTATGTTGAACCAACCACTTACCATCAAGTAATCAAACACCAATGTTGGAAGGATGCTATGGCCTTGGAACTTCAGGCTTTAGAATCCAATCAAATTAACTTGGTCTCTCATTGACATTCCCCATGGTAAGAAGCCCATTGGATGTAAGTGGGTGTATAAGGTGAAGTTAAAGTCTGATGGTACTCTTGAAAGGTACAAAGCCAGGCTTGTAGCCAAGGGCTTCACTCAATTAGAAGGTGTGGATTACTCAGAAACTTTCTCCCCTGTGGTCAAGTTCACCACTGTCAGGCTTGTTCTTGCCTTGGCTGCTGCACATCATTGGCATCTTCAACAATTGGATGTCAATAATGCCTTTCTTCATGGTGACTTACATGAAGAAGTCTACATGAAGCCTCCTTCTGGTCTCCACATCTCTAGCCCTAATCAAGTGTGTAAACTTCACAAATCCCTATATGGATTGAAGCAAGCAAGTAGACAATGGAACTCCAAACTCATATCTCTGTTAACTTCCATAAGTTTCATACAATCCAAGCATGACTACTCTCTCTTAGTAAAGACTACAGACACTTACATCACTATCCTACTCATCTATGTGGATGACATTGTTCTCACTGGCAACCATCTAGAAGAAATTAACTGTCAAGTCCATACTTAACCAAAAATTCAAAATTAAAGATCTTGGTAACCTCAAATTTTTCCTTGGTTTAGAAGTTGCTAGGTCTGCTACTGATATTATTCTGTCACAGAAAATATGCAGTAGAACTCCTTGATGATGCTGGTCTTCTTGCTTGCAAGCCATCCTCTACACCTATGCAACCAGCACTCAAGCTGAGCACCACTCTGGGCACACCTCTCACTGATCCTACTGTGTACAGAAGGTTAATTGGTCGCCTCATTTACCTGACAAACGTCAATTCTTGTCTTCTCCAATGGACACTCACATGAATGCTGGCATTCATATTCTCAAATACATCAAAAGTTGCCCTGGCCTTGGTCTGTTTTACATCTCCAAATCTGATGGTTTGCTGAAAGCTTTCAGTGATGCTGACTGGGCTGCTTGCCTTGACAACAGAAGATCTATTACAGGTTTTTCTGTGTTCCTGGGATCCTCCCTCATTAGCTGGAAATCTAAGAAACAAAGCATTGTTTCAAGGTCCTCCTCTGAAGCTGAATATCGAACTCTTGCTCTCACGACCTCAGAGATTCAATGGTTGCTGTACCTGCTACAAGATCTTCATCAACCACACACCAAGGCTGTCTCTCTTTACTGTGACAACAACTCTGCAATACAGATTGCAAAGAATCCAATTTTCCATGAAAGAACCAAGCATATTGAACTGGACTGTCACTTAATCCGTGATAAAGTAATAGCAGGAGTCATTCACCTCATGCCTATTTCAACTAAGGCTCAAGTTGCAGACATTTACACCAAGCCATTACATGCAACACAGTTCAGTACTCTTCTTTCCAAGCTGAACATGCAAGATATCCATGGTCCAGCTCGAGGGGGGGTGTTAGATATATACACCATTTGTAAAAATAATTTGATTTTTTTTTACCCTCAGTTAGAATAAGTAACATGAGTTAAATACCTAGATTAGCTTACCTTCTATCTATCTGTTAGAGCTAGTTACTTTTCTGTTAGAAATTGGTTATTTTCTGTTTTAGTTTCTCTGTTGTAACTTACTAGCTTCAACCGATTCTGTTGAGCAAAAACATCTTGTATATATCTGATTCAATCATCAATGAAAAAGTTGAGTTTCATTTTTCATTCAATTGTAACACTATGGGTAAAATAAATAAATGGATGGTCCTATGGCTATTGAGTTCACAGAACAGGATGGGTCGAATGGTGGTCCACACGCGTGGAAATGCTAGCTTTGGGATAGCTTCAAAAACAAGAGGTAATTAACGGACTCCTTGTCATGATTCTCTCGAGTTTTGAGTGAATTTTTTACTTGAAAAAAATACTTGAATTGAGAACATGATTGGCAATGGGCAAAAATGGGTGTTTGCATTGGGCTAAATTGGGTTGAATTTCACCAAACTAAATGTTTAAATTAATCAATTGTTTTTGGTTAGGGTTAAGTATTCAACATGTACTTTACACTAAAATTGAACCAAATCAATTTGATCATCAATGAGTTGAGTTAGGTTGGGTCCAGGTCATATGTAATGAAGGAAGAAAAAACTTTTAAATTCTAACTAGTGGTATATGCGTCCATACGCTAGCGTCATCTCATGTTGTTTGCAATGAATTATTCTAAAATTAAATTTGCATTCTAAAGATTTACATAAGTAAATATATTTAGTACTATTCTATATAACAATTGAAGTCATGTTGTTGGGATGATTGCAATAATTGAAGTCATGCAAGCTTTAATGATAAGCTGCATAGAGAAGGGGGGATGCGTGAATTATTGGGTAGACCCTCCTCCTCTCTCAGTAAAGTAACGTACCATGCCATAAAGTGACCATCACGTAATAATTGGTTGTGGAATGTAGGAAAAGCCATAGCCCATGAAGCCATAAAATTAAACTAACTCTCTCTCCCTCCCTCCCCATGGAGGTCAAAGTCTTGAATCTTACTACTAAAGTTATTTACTCCAATATTTCTGATTTTTGATACTAATGAGTAGGAGTGTTTATGGTGTAATTTGGTTCAGTTCACTTTTGAGACAAAAAGTGAATCGAATTGCAAGGTAAAACTACATGCAATTTTGTTTAGTTCAGTTGGCTTCCTAAAAAGACCGAAACCAAACCAAACCAAAGTGGTTTGGATATTGGTTCGGTTGGTTAGGTTTTTTTCGAGACAAAACATAATTTAAAATAGAGTTAAAATTAACTAAAATAAAAAACGCTAACATAAATCTTTAAGAAAAAAACTGCTCAAATATATGTTGTATATAAGTTGCTCTCTTTTCAATGTTATCAGAACAGAACCGGTCATCGAGCCGGTCAAGGCACTGGGTCACTAGGTCTTTGGTCGGGCCGGCGGCTCTTTGGTCGGACCGCATGAGCCGGTCTATATTAAATAAATTCAAAAATTATAATATATACAAAGAAAGTATTTGTATTTATAATTGTAATTAAGCAAAATGATAAAATATTTAAATTTAATAATAGAACAATGCGATAGTAGTGTATTGCAATGGTGGAAAATAATTAGCAATGCTATTTTAATGGGCTGTATAATTAGTTTTTATAAGAGATATAAATATATTATATAAGTATATAACATATAAAATTAAAAAAATACAACTTTAACAAATGGAAGGTTAATGGAAAGCTTGGTAAAAAAATTTAACACTAAATGATTATATATATATATATATATATATATATATATATATATATATATCATATAAGCAACACCTTCACATCAATTAGGTGTGGCTCAGTTGGTTGCAAGTGCAGAACCGGATCAACATACAAGCCGAGCCGGACAAGGCTCCGGTTCCTAGTCGGGCCGATCGGACCCACCGGTTTGGTCTGGTTCTGATAACACGGTCTCTTTTAATTCTTTTAAGATAGCTACAACCATGTTTAAAATAATTTGAATTAAATGTTTTATTGTAAATTTTTAAATATATTATAACAATATTGATTGTTTGTAAATGAATCAAGGAATCAATTGGATTTGGGCTAGTAAGTGAGTGAGAGTTGGGTTTTAGTTGGATTTGGGCTAATAAGTCAGTAAGGGAGGTTGTAAGTCAATAAGCCTTAGTGTTACTTGCAGTTTGGTTCGGTTGGTGGAACAAAAACCGCGGGCTGAATCAAACTGCGCGGTTGATTGAAAAAAAACGAATAGATTTTGCAGTTTGCGGTTTTCGATTTGAGTTGGTTTGGTTTGCGATTTTCTATTGGTTGGTTCAGTTTTGAACACCCCTACTAATAAGTTCAAGCGAACCCATCAAATATACTTTATTTCTCACGTATTTCTCTTTTCTCACACTCTCCCATTCTTTCTCTCTTCTCAATTTCTTCTACCACAAACACACCATTAATTAACGGAGCCGGCCCAAGGGTAACACAACTAAATCTAGGGCTTTAGGCATCAAAACATATATATTTCATAAAAAAGAAAATCTAATTAATAACCCATTTTTGTGTAATTTATAAAATGTAAGTCTTCAATTTAGTCCTAAAATAACACCATTTCCTCCCCTGTCTGATCCCTAAATGACATCAAAATAATAAGTACTTACTTTCTAAAATTGTTAAATCTACTATATTGGCCTCTAAAGTTTTATAAGTAGTAACTAAAAATTTGTGAAATTCATCACATTAGTTACTTGTAAAACTTTATTGTTTCTTAATTTTTCTAATACTCTAAATTTTTGTGAGGTGTTTATGGTGTGATAAGACTTTTGTTCAACCAACATCATTGTCTGGTGGCTTAATCTATCTAAGGACACAAGAGGTCGACCCGATACTCCTGCGTTCGTTCTCGCAGTGGACAAATTTGGTGTTGGCCAGTGCAAAATTTAATCTAAGCATGAGCGGAGATTAGTCTTTCGTTGGGACACTTCGTAGGTAGCCAGCGATGGTCCGAACAAAAAAAAACTTTTTGCACAGCATAAATTTTATTCATGTCATGAACTTTTTTGATGAGTTCTCAATTTTTAAAATGGATATAAGACTTATATAAAATGAGTTTGGTTATTGTAAACCAATTTACTCTTCTCTTCTTTCTTGTTTCCCATCTTTTTATCTAAATAAGTGGTTACTACATAGATCTATCTTTTCTCATTTTTTATTTGTTGTCTGAGTACGGCGTTATTGTTGTTCTTCGTCTTGGTGCGGCGTGTTTGGATTCCTGTCTTGTTACGATGTTCGTTTGGATTTCCCGTCTTGTTGTTGTGTTTGTTTGGTTCAGATCGACAAATCAATTTCAGATTCAACCAATGACTAGGTCCTCAAAGTTACAGATCTGAAAAAATGAATGCTACGGTGACTTTTATTTTGTCACATTTGTAGGCATTTTGCGCTTTTACGCTATCAACTTGGGCGTTGTGAGTTTGTTTGTAAATTCATCTTTTATGTTTTTAGCAATGCTGAATTTGTATTATCATCGATGTAATATCTCAATTTGAATGAATGAATATATTTTTTTAGTAAAAAAACATATTATAAGCAAAACTTATATACTGAGTTTGTTTATTTAAAACCAACTCAATCCAATTATTCAAACTAACTCAATTTAATAGGTTAGATTATGTTATGAGTTGAGTTAACTCAAAGTATACTCATGTTCACCCATGCTCGCACGTATCATCAAATAGTATGACAGTAATATAGGCAGCAGGGATCAGGAAATCACGTGAGGAAGTAATGATGAGGTTGGGTCAGAGGTGAGTGGAAATAACTGAATAAGGAAGCGTAGGATTGGAGCATACATTCAATTTCAATTCAGAGAAGCAGGGATTTTTGGTTCTGAGGCAGCTAATTTTGCTGTCTGTTAGTGCTAGTTATGGTACAGCTAGCATCATTGCTCATTTAGTAAACCCATCTGCATCTGTTTTTTATCATGAGTGGGGTGTGGATAATAATCATAACAGATACGAGGAGATTCATGGATTTCAAATTGAATTGAATTTTAATTAAGTGCAAAGGGCAGAGAGGGTGAGGTGGTGGGGACCAAGTGATAGAAATGTTTCTGCAGCGTTTCAAGGAGACAGTATACGGAACAGCAATCATTTTTACAAATAGAGTATTTTGTGTTTGGATCTACTCCTATGTTCTTTCTTTGCCCATGTATTTGTAGTTGTACCATGTTTGTTTCTTTGCATGTTATCATGCTTGCAATCATTTTTAATTTAAAAGATTTTTTTTTTAATTACATTACAATTTAAAAAATACATATAATTGGAATAGAAATGTATTTTATTGGTAAAATTATGTATTCACCGAAACCAACATAGAGCAAGATGTTTTCTTATGTCACTACAAGAATTTTCGCTTTTAGCGTGGGCCAAGGCCGACGCTAGCCTTGAAAAGCCGACAACGTTTAGCGTGGGTGGTTATACGGCCAACACTATGTAGCGGGGGACAAAGGCCCACACTTTTGTCGCAGCAAAGAAAACAACTCATGCTAATTTTAGCGTCGTCCAGACTGACGCTACCTAGCATCCAGATCGTTTTTAGAGTCGACTTGGCCCACACAAAATATAACTTTTCTTTCTGCAGGGCTGACTCTATTTTTTTTATAATCATACAAATCTGTATATTATATTATTTTCCTAATCAAATCTAAACCTGAATATATAAAACAGTGCTTTCACTTTGTTAAATTAAAACAAAATACCAATGATAGAAATATATTTAAACTAACAACCATTAGGATAAACAAAGTTCAACGTCATATCATTAGAATAAACAACATTCAAGGGGTTAAAAAATATTCAACGGCATAAATAACTCTTCACAGAGTAAACAACATTCAAAAGTACGTGTCATGATACTAGCACAAAATTATATAACGCAAAAAGTTAAAGAACATTCGAAGTGGATTGGAAATCTATCAACAACAATCATCTGGTAACGCCTCATCATCATCCATCATCATCATCATCATCATCATCATCATAATGAGAATGGTGAGGAGCCTGACTAGTGCTACTTGAAGCTCCACCTGATTGATGCTCTAATGCTGCCATACGCTCCATCATAGCATTATATTTAGCCTCCAAATCACAATACATTTCCTCAGCTCTTGAAGCCGTTTCCTCAGCTTTAGCCACTCAATCAGGAAGTGCAGCATTTGCAACTCCATCATTACTACCAAAAGTTGTTTGAGACTCCTGAAGCAAGGATCTACTACCACGTGTGACATTTGAAGACATGTCTCCAGTTCCAAAGCACCGACCTCAACCTTCTTCCACTCATTCAGCTTTCTCGACCCATCTACTTGTGTCCCAGTTGGGGTAGTGTCGCCAATCTCAGTTTGTATCTCACGCAAACGTTCACGATACAACTCCTAGGCACATGAAAACACAACATAACCACGTACACTATATTTTTCTTTGACAAACACATATTTGATAAAGTGTATTACTGGTAACTTACATATGTTCTTTCCGAACGACTATCAACCCATTCTCCAGACCTTTTTCTATGGGTAACCAAGAAAAGTTCATCAACATCGACAGACCGCCCAAGTTCTATGGCCTACCAAAAAGTCAATGCATATTTATAAATATCAAATATTCCAGATAATAAACAAGACAAGTGTTGTGTGAAGACATACCAGATCTAGTGCCACCTCATGATGAGATCTACGACCAGTAGTATGGATTGACCCCCCTTTCGAAGAAGCCCGATTAGATTTATTTTGCTTAGATAAGTTCTTGAATTCTGGACTCTTCCAATAGGTAAGAAGACCTTTATATGCCTCATCCCCTATCCAACCAAGTTTTTTGCCTTTTTTTCTCACCTTTGTGAGCATGTCAGATTGTCGTTTTGCAACTCTCTGCTCAAATAGGTGCTTAATAGTATCATGATGACAAGGATCCCATGAAACTTGTTTCTACAAAAAAAATTAATCAACAATTATACCAACAACAGCAAAAACCATCTACTAGGATTATTGGGCTTAAAATTCCAACCTTCAGTGCTTGTAATGGGGGCTGATCTTTAATCCTATAGAGAATACACAGATTCATGCACGCTGTCAGGGCCTATTAGTTTACAAAAGTATGCAAATTACTAGGTGATCATACAATAAGTGTGAACCAATTATCAACTTTAAATCCTTATCTTCTTATCTTTGTGCTAGTAGGCATGCTTATTGAACATATACAAGAGACAGAGTCACAATCCATGTTTTTTGCAAATGTTATAACATCAAGAAATATAATAAATGGGAAGTTAGAAATTTGGAGAATTGAAACAATTTCTCCAACAGCATTCTACAGAGTTCTAAATCTTTGGTTGTGTTTTACAAACTGTCACAAGTAATTTGACTGTGCTCAACTGCAATCTTTGGCTATGTTTTAGATCTCATTGTCTACCATTTTCTCTTCTATTTCTCCTAAGTACCATGGATTTTATTACAGGGTTCTAAATCTATATGTGTAATGTGTTCTGCTAATACTCATACACCATATAGAATGATCAACTTATATCATAATACTGAGAAGGTAAGATGAAGCCAAAAATAAATAACGAATCGATCACAAAGAGCAAACAAAGTAGAAAAAAGCAGGTTGACTAGTAGTTAATCTTTCAAGCAATCTAAATAATTACCTTGAATGCCGTCCACCAATATTCCTTCACATCATCTGGGGTCTCAGTCCAACAATGGTAAGGACGACAAAACAATTATTGGATAGCAACCCTAATTGCATTAGCAGCCACCAAGCTAGGGGTAAACCTACAAAATATATACACAATCAACGTAAAACATCAAGTTAAATCGAATTAAATGTATATATAAAACTAATTGCTTAATAATTCATAGAAAAACAAATTAAACTTTAACATACCCTCTACAATAAGGACTTATGATATACTTCCCTTTAGCATCCCTCGGGTGCTGTCTCAAAATAGGACGTCGAGGCTCATGCTTCTCAGCATAGCTTCCTCTTCCTCTTCCTCCCCATGATCTACATCGTCATCCTCTCTCTCTCTCCCTCACCATCTTGAGGAGGCTGCTCCTGTGTGTGGAATGAAGATGTCCCTGACTCATAATGTCCCTATGACTTTTCCTATAATTTCCCCTGATCTTCATCTACTTCTCTTCATTGAGTTATTCTCCACTTGATCAACTTTTTCATGGATTCACAATTTCACATCTAGTGCTCTCTTTCTTTTTTAAGGGACCCAAGATATGATAACAGAAAATTTTCAACACAGTTTGCACACATTAAAGATACCAAAATCAGAATTTTCTTAAGTTTCAGCAAACCAATTTCGTATAACAGGCTTCTTATATTATATTAATTTAATTTAACAGAAGCAAAAAATAACCTGTAGATTAGCTTTAGTTTATGGGGGCTTCTTAATTGAAGTAAGTGTTTAGTTCTTTACTTACAAAAGGCCCTTATAAGTTTATGAGTGTCAGTGGAGAAAATAGGTGAGGGAGGAGCTTATGAAAAAGTTGATTTACAAAAGCTAATTCCAACTTATGAAGAAGCTATTAAGTAGAATATTTGTAGCTATTGCAAGATCATTTCAACTTAACTTTTCTTGTAAGTGCTTGCTGAAAAATTTATTCAATCTGACTCTTAGTTTATAATTTTTAGGGCCTAACAGAACAATGATAAGATCACAATCACAATCAAGAAGATCAAAGCAACACAACAAGAAGAAATCGAAACGAAAGAAAAGGGGAATCGTACCAGAAGCGGGATCATGGTGAACGAAGCGACGAGTTGAAGAAGCGGTGAACGAAGCTGGCGCTGGCGGTGAAGAAGCGGGTGAACGAAGCTGAGAGTTGGGCGACGAAGCTGAGAAGGCGAGAAGCCAGAACAAAACAAGAAGGCACCGTTAGTTTTCCTTTTTCTTAATTTGCGCAGAACAAAACAATAAGCCAGATGATAACGAATTCACAGACAGAAGCAACAATTTCACAAAAGAATTCACACACAGAAGCAACAAAACGAAAACGAGTTCAAAATGAATTCACACACACAATGGCTTTCACAAACAGGGTTTACGGAGAAGTTCAAAACGAGTTCAAAACGAAAACGAGTTCAAAACAATTCAAAACGAAATTGCAAGCATAAAGAAGAAGATGAACTTACGGACCTATAATCTGAAGCAATGGTTTCGTTTTCTTAGCATAAACGAAATTGCACGCTACTTGATCATCTTGATCATCCCATAGCAATCGTTTCGTTTTCTCAGTATAGAGTTTCGTTTTCTCAGTATTTTGGTGGTGGCATTAAGGTGCGAGTTGTGTAACACCCCAATTTTCGTGCGTTGTGATTCTTTTATTATGTGTTTGTCTATGAATTATTTTAGTTTGATAAAATTATATTATTTTGATTTATTGTGTGTTTGAGTTATTAAAATTAGTTGAAAATAGATTTAAATGTGTTTTTATATGCTATAGTAATATATGGTTATTATTGAGTTTTAGAATATTTGTATTTGAAATATATTATTTTAATTTACTTATTTTATTCTATAAAATATTGGTGTTTGAAGTATAATTGATTTTTAGAAATGATTTTAGGTTATTAAGGTGTTAAAATAGTGTGTATATTTAAAATGAGCATTAAAAAGGATTTTAAGAGGAGTTTGGGGTTGTTTTCTCGCATACAGCCCCTCTTTTCCTACTTAACGCACCCCCTTGGTATCAACTTAACCCAGAACTCTTTCCAGCCCAGTCCAAAACCACGCGACCCGTTTCTAAGCCCACGGCCCGACCCGTACAAACTCCATCTTCTTCCTTAGCGCCTGCAAACCAGCGAACCCTAATAGCCATCTTCCCCAATTCCGTTCTTCCTCCTCAAGCCATGGCCAGCCACGAAATTTCTCCCTCCCACTCGGAATTGGCCGCTGGTTTCAATTCCAGTATCGGTTTTATCAATTGAGGCTTCCGTTCGTTGATTTTGGTCGCACCCCACAAGCCCCAAGCGAACGGTTTTCCCCCATTGACGACCTCTACAAGCTTCGTTTCAACGAATCAAGTATATATTTGTTTTCCCCATGATGAAGTCGACATCCTATGATGTCTAAACTCCCGCAAACTGTTGATTCCGGCGAGACGACCTCCATGACCACCACCTTAGAGCTCAACTCCGGCCACCACGATTTGGTTAACCGAAACCTTGTCTCTTCACCTCCTTCACCTTGTTGTTCATCGGATTGTGAGCTATACCTTGCGTATTTGATTTAAATTTGGAAATTTTGAGCTCGCCGATTGTGTTCCCGAACCGCGTCGTCATATACATTTCGGATAGGTACGTTCTTTCAAAAAACACGATTAATCGGTTAAACGAACATATTTCTATTATTGTTTTATATGTTGATTAATTGAATGCTATTTATATCTTATTATATGCATCCGAGTCAACGGTCACGTCATCGGATTTATAGCATGTTCGAGAGCTCGTCATTGACCTTCGCGGACCCTCATTAGAATATGATTCATACCAGGTACGGGGGGAAAGGGTTTCTGTTCTATATGGGGAATAGGGGATAGAACTAATATGGTTTTGATTATTCACATTTGTCTGTATTTATTTATTATTTACTTTTTATTATTAATTTGGATGACTGTAATCATTGAGGATGACTGTAATAATCTAAATGGTCTGTAAATAATTTGGATGACTGTAATTGAAATATTGTGGTGGATGTAGCTAATATGCCAAGTTTAGGGAATGAATCTAGTCAATTTTATGTTGAATGATGTTCTTTGATTTGGATGACCCGTATGTTACCAATAAGGTAAAATTGAGTTGACGGTGAGGTTGACTTAATAGTAAGAACAGAATAGTTAGAATGAATTAATGAGCTTATACGACTTGAGCATTGCTCATACTGTAGATAGAGAATGAAGATTTAGTTATAAAAGTTATAAGACGAGCTAGTGTCTAATGTGCTAATGGATTATAATGAGATGAGAGAATAAATGATACAAATTAATATGGGTTGAGTTCTCGATTGATATCTTAATGTTTGTTAACATAGCTGAGATTGACTCGGAGTTGTTGAGTCATTAAGTTACATGATGGTAATGCGTTGTCGTTATTGCTGGATGGTTTTATGTGTATTGTTATCGGAAACTTGTCTCGCGAGTGGCAAGTTATCCTTCTTCGATGATTAGCAAGCTGGTTCGTGTTGAAGAACCTTGTCGCAGTATGGGCAAGGACTCGCTGCAGTATGGGCGAGTCGTACCTTAGTAATTTAAATTCTAGGAGGAATCTTGTCGCAGTATGGGCAAGGACTCGTCGCGGTATGGGCGAGTCGTTCCTCAAAGGATGGTGATAGGTGTTGTTGTCATTGTCGTCGTCATCGTTGTTGTCGACGTTGTCGTCGTTAGTGAGGGCATTATCGGGCAAGGTATCCCGGTCCTCATAGTCCTCTTTTGGGTGTCCTTCAGGGCATTATCGGGCAAGGTATCCCGTTCGAGTGTCTCAGTCCTGTTGTTCTTGTAGGGCATTATCGGGCAAGGTATCCCGTTCGGGCAAGGTATCCCGGTCCTCAGAGTCCTCGTGCTGCAGTTCTTCGTAGGGCGTTCTCGGGCAAGGTATCCCGGTCCTATTGACGTTGTTCCTTGTAGGGCATTATCGGGCAATGTATCCCGTTCAGGCAAGGTATCCTGGTCCAATAGTTGTTGTTTCTTTGTAGGGCATTATCGGGCAAGGTATCCCGTTCAGGCAAGGTATCCTGATCCTATAGTTGTTGTTTTTTTTTGTAGGGCATTATCGGGCAAGGTATCCCGTTCAGGCAAGGTATCCTGGTCCTATAGTTTTTGTTTCTTTGTAGGGCATTATCGGGCAAGGTATCCCGTTCAGGCAAGGTATCCTGGTCCTTTGGTTGTTGTTTTTTGTAGGGCATTATCGGGCAAGGTATCCCGTTCAGGCAAGGTATCCTGGTCCTATAGTTGTTGTTGTTGTTGTCATTGTAGATGATGATTGTAAGGTTGTATCTGGCAAGGTATCCTAATCCTGTTGTCGTTGTTGTTGCTGCTTGTAGTTTTAGGACCATACGTGAGGTCGCGATACTAGGATTAGTTGAAGATTATTTAAGGATTGTTTGTGGATGTGCATTATGAAAGTTGTATCCCCTATTGTTGATTGTTCCCTTGTTTTGTGGTAGTCTTTGCTGTTTTAGTTTCGGTCTTATGTTCCTTATATGGTTTGGATGCTCTTTCTCACCCGTGCACCACTTTTTTAGATTGAGTTCCAGGTGTCGTTGGAGCAGCCTTCTACGATCGTGACTCGGTGGAGATGTGATCATTACAGATCCCGTAGTAGCTTGTAGTGTGATACTATGCATTGATACTACCCTTTTTAATTTATTTGTATTAAAGATATTTGCTCTGATTATGTGACATCGGGATTTGGGTTGTACTTTTAATCTGATACGAAAGTCATTCTTGTTATTCTATTGAAGGAAATCTTTTATCAGTTAGCCTTTATTTATTTATTTATTATAAATTGTGTTTACACGACTTAAAGAGTTCGAAGACATCTTTTACCTGCGAAAGTTATTTCGAAAATAGATTGACAATTTTATTTGAAAAAAACAAATTTACTCATTTTCCGCACCTTTTCATCTATAACTACTTTTGGGGTAAAGGGTGTCACAAGTTGCAATTGGAAGAATGTGGGAATTCTTTTTCTGATGATCGTGTGTTAGGGTTTTTACAAATTGAGACGGGAAATTAGCCGACGCTTACATTCTTTTTTCCTTTTTAACGAAAACTTATCTATAGCGCGAGCCAAGTGACCGCCAGGCCTGTTGATTTTTCAACCCTTTAATTTCAGGGGTGTGCACAACAGATAGGGTGGTGTGAATAACAATTCACAGACCCAACAACACACTAACCCAAGCCCACTGGATTACCCGGTTACTTGGATTACCCGGTTCAATTAAAAAGGAAAACACTTCTTCTTTCTACGCGCACTGTTTCCTTCTTCTTCGTTCTTTCTTTCTTCTTCTCTTCGTCTTTCTCTTCTTCTTCTTCTCTTCACTGAACCACCGTGATTTCACATAAAACCACCATGATTTCTCTTCGATTCTTCAGCACAACACCTCGCGACAAGCCTGCGATCAAAACCCCTCTAGTTTTGATGTCTGATTCTGAGTATTGAAGACCCCTTTCTCTTTGTTTTTCAATTGAGGAGTTCAATTACCCGAAAACTTTTGCTCCAGCGTTCAGTGAAGATACAGAGGTAAGATACTCACCTAATTTACCTTCAATTTGATGATTATGCCAAATCACACAACCTAATTGTTTTTGTGATTTCTCTGATGTTGTACATGCAAATTGCTATTTGGAAACACACAAATCTTCGGTTCCTTTGAAGATTTCAACAGTGAATCATACCACAGAGGTATTAACTCTTCTTCCTTTCTTTCTTATTTTCCTTCTATTCTGTGAACTGATACTCACACGAACACTCACTGTTTGTGTAATTTGGTATATGCAAGGTACCCTCTACACTGCAAACTCACCAATGCTCACAGGAACTTAAAGAAAAATGAAGACACAGGGAAGAAGAAATGAATTTGCAGAAGACTTGTAAAAGTAAAAACTCAAAACTGATGTATATTGAATGTTCAAAATGTATGAATGAAATTATGTACAACAAAAATGTATTTAAATGCTTTCTCTGGGAACTAGCTGTTAGTTTTTGGAGTTTGTTATTTAAAAAACAAACTCAGTTTGTTTACTCAGTTTGTTTATTAAACAAACTAGAATAGTTTTAGGGAAAAACTACGCTATAACTAACCGGGTTGTTTTGGACCAAGTGTTCAAAACTACCTAAATTAAAATTGGCCACAAAAAAGTGTTAGTTTGTTTTTGGCTTACAAACCAACAAGGCCGACGCTATTAGCGTGGGACTCGCGGCCCACGCTACTTTCTTGGCAGCTAAAACTTGATTTTCTTATAGTGTGTGTGCTATGTCCAAGAGAATGTGAAAAATGTGGTAAGAATGCCACGGCAAAGGATATTTGGGATTCATTAGCTTTGGCTTATGGAGAAATAACTCAAGTTCGCGAAACAAAAACCAAAATTCTTGTCTGATACTTTATATTTATATTATATTTTTGTTGTGAGTTGGATTTGAATTCTAAATTTTGGTGGACAAGTTATACATTAAATTTGGTGGTTCTCTTATCTGAATCTATATATACAATTACCATGCATGCTCAGCGATGACTTTGTAAAGCGACATATAACATGGACTATTATTGAGCAGGGTAGATGGAATATGTGAGGGTATTTATGGCAATTTAATTGTTTAAAATAGTGGATTAGTATTTCTTAATAATAAATTCTTTCAAAAATTGTTTGGAATATACTACAAGTACGAAAGCACTATACTGATATAGTATAAAATAATTGAAGTGTGGTAAGTTAGTTGATCTTTTGAAAACATAGACTTTTCAAACTTAAGAAAAGAAAAAAAAAAGTTGATGATCTATAAACAATCATAACGGCATGGCTATAAGTAACTTTGCACGATTGCATGCTGCATAATCACACATGATTTATAAACAATACTAAATGTGATTACGAAAGTGTGAGCAAAGCAATTTAATTATAGGAGGCAACTAGGCATGCAATCCTGCACATAGAAGGGTCTTTGCTCCCAAGCTCCTCAAACATCATAATGGGACACTTTGGTATCAATTATCAAAATGATAATCATCACCAATTCACCATCATAATCTTCATCTTCTTTGGCCTGGGATGCTGGCAAAGTAAGGGACAACTCACCCAAAAATATTTGCACCTGATCAGTGACTAATTCATCATAATGATGGAGATTAAGCACCATGTCTAATGTCTTTCCCTATTTCATTGGCTTTTTTTTTTCAAGTTATTTAGTTTAGGATGCATGGTTCATTTTAGTGTATATAAATATTGCAACAATTTGATTGGCCTGATACACTTGCTAAATCAGACAAAAGATTACGGGACTTAAAGAGGTTGTCATATGACTCGTATCATTGAGGTTTTCAAATAACAAGTAGAAATTAAAAGCTATATAAAAGAAATTTTATACTTATTTTCTTGACACACATAATATACTTGATAAATATAATTTATCACGATTCATGAGTTCGTTGATTGATCGATTTGCATGTCGAGACAAAACTTTGTTGGGTTTTTTTTTTGTACCCCCAACTTGTCTCCCATAGCCCCATATTTGCTTTTTTGACCAAAATACCCTCATTTTAAATAAAAAAAAAACTGAACTTTTCGGAAATACACATAAATTCGGAAAGGGGGTAAAAAAAAATTCCGGAACGCAATTTTTTTAAAATAGCTTCCGAATTTATTCGGAATATAAAAAAAATATTCCAAATTTATACATAAATTCGGAAGCGTAATTTTTTTAATCAGTTTAAATTAATTAAAAAATCAATTTAAATTATTTTAAAAAAATCAGTTTAAATTAGTTTAATCAATTTAAATACGATAACGATAACAAAAGAAAAACAACCGAAAATATAATAAAGTCGATAAAATACGAGTACATATACAAAAATAAAACCAAAACAAATAAATCTACGGATGAAAGTCTAAGTGTCCTAAAGCCTAGAGGAGGCTGTCATATGCATCGGCTGGAATGCCTCCCTCACAACCCATAGCATCGAGTATGTGTCCAGCGGCAGTATCCATCGCATCCTGATACGTCCATGGACCAACTCCCTCAACTATAGCCTGCTGCTCTGGTACATGCTGCTCTGGTCCATGCTGCTCTGGTACCACCTCAGCTGCAGTCAGTCGTGGAATGGACACGTGCTGATACCAAGGTAGATAGTCATCGGTGCACTCACCCGCCATGCCTGCGACTCTGCTAGTACGAACAAAAATCCGTGCTGGGGATGGATACACCAACAATCTCTCTAAAATGGAGATCACATCTGGACGTGGGCCTAAGATGGGTGCAGGAGGGATCTGCTGGATGCGCCCAAACTGTCAGCGGATCCGGTCAGCCATATATGTGACAGCAATGTCGCCCCAGATCGCCATGGTGTGGAATGGAACGCGCAGTCTGTGGTCCTCCCAAGGCGTCAAAATGACCTGGTCCAGCCGCAGGTTATCGATCCGCTCCCGAAAATGTATCAGCTTTAGATCAGCGCACTTGAAGTTCTTCGTGGAAGCCCAGTATCAGGGAACATCCTCCGTCGGACGATAGTGGGGAAGTACTCATAAATCTAGCACTGAAATAAAATAATTAAATGAATAAATAATTAATTATTTCAATAAGACCAATTAAAAGAATAAAAGTAATTAATTAATTACCTGTAGCAGAGAAGCGTATCCGCCAATCTTCCTGGTGTCCCAGTAAGCGGCCAAGTTCAGCTGGTCATAGAGATATGCCAGAGCAGTTGGACCTCAAGCCCACTGGCTACATGTGTCAAAATCTGAAATGAGACTAATCCACCTAGCAGGCACGTACGTGTGACTCTTGTTGGAGAAGACGGTGCCCCCAACAAGTGTAGCATATAGCACCGTGCTGCATGATCAAACTGCCCCCAATGCATGTTATCTCTGTAGGCATCCTCTAAAAATCGGAATCTGAAAGCCGGAGTCCTGCAGGAATTAAACTCGATCCAGCAGGCCGCCCCACCTACTCCGAGAAAATTCACCCCAGCCTGAACGGCATCAGCAAATGAAAGATGTGGAGGCTCAGCCAAATGATTGCCGGTGAGCGGCAAGTGGAGCAACACAGCCATGTCGTCCAATATGATGATCATCTCCCCCCAAGGCATGTGAAAGGAGCTAGTCTCAAAATGCCACCTCTCAACAAAAGCAGATACAAGCTCATGGTTGATGTTGTTGAGAGGTGTGGCGTCCAACTAAAATAGCCTCGCCTGCTGCAACCAGACTGTAATATGAGGGTGGTGCACCTCAGGTCTAATACTGGATATCTTCCCCCGTGAGATGTAACCTTCAGCGTATTTCGGTCCTGTAAAAAAATAAAAGTAATTAATAAATAATTTAAGCTAATTAAATAATTTAAACTAATTAAGTAATTAATAAATAATTTAAAGTAATTACCTCCCCCGCAAGTAGTCGACTGACGCGGTGATCCACTAAGCGATGCAATAAAGGCTGCTCAACAGCCTCAGCCTGATGCTCAGCAGGCTCCTGTATATATGCCTGCTCAGCGTGTGGTATCTCTGGCTGCTCAGCCTGTGGTATGTCTAGTATGTGTGGCTGCTCAGCCTGGTCCTGTCGTTGTCGGACACGCCTCTGACGCTCAGAAGCGTGCCCGGCCTGTCTGACCAATCTGATCCTCGTCCTAGTCCTAGGAGCAGCATCATCTCCCGGTGTAAATCCAGATGTCTCGCCTGGTGTAAAAATTCCTCCTCGACTGCTAGCCACTGAAAAACGAAAAAAAGAGTTAAAACGAATTTTTTTTTAAAAAAAAAACAATAACCTTCCGAATTTACATGTAAATCCGGAAATTTCAACATTGAAATTTCTGGATTTACACGTAAATTCGGAAGGTTATTTTTTAAAATTTTCCGGAAATACATGTAAATTCGGAATGTAAATCTGGAAATTACATTCCGAATTTACATGTATTTCCGGAATTTTTTTTTAATTTTGAATTTGCCTTCTGAATTTATACGTATTTCTGGAAAAATTACAACTTTTTCCGGAAATACGTATAAATCCGGAAAATTTAGGGAGAAAACTCACTTTTTTCCGAAAATATATGTACAATGATGAGAATTGTACTTTTTTTAAAAAAAATCAGGGGTATTTTGGTCTATTTGGCTAATATGGGGGTATGGGAGACAAGTTGGGGGTAAAAAAAAACCAACTTTGTTTGCTAAAAGTTTTTTATTTTAACATATTTATCTATATCTTTAAGACTTCAAGGATTTTCTTGGCAGAGATCGATTTCCAATTTAACCTCCAAATTCTTCAAATATAAATTGAGATCTTTCATGTGCTATGGAGCCAATTAGGGATAGAAAAAAAAATACTTGCATTTGTCACATGTTGAACATATTCACTACAAATAAATATATTTCTTGAAAATAAATGTTAAGTTTTTGTGAAAATTCTTAAGCAACAAGTTGACATTTGTATTTGTCAAAAAAAAATTGACATTTGTATCTCACAACTTCACGATTCTCATTTTCTTCTCAAAAAAAGCTCATTGTATACAATTTACTTTACGCCTTCAACTGTTCAAACTTCAGGTCCAAAAACATTTGTTTACAAAAGGAGTTCAATTCTTCTTTAATATGGGTTTCCGATTTTGGCCAAATATAACTTTTTGTCTGCAATTCTTAATAGACTTTGGTGCAAGATCCTCATTATCACTCACCATATTTAACGTTGTATTATATGCAAAGACATTGCCAACGCCGACTTCATTTTAGTTCCATCGTATTTTGTTCATAACAAAGTATATTGAGATCTCTTTATTTTCACTAATTTCGGGTATAAATTGGGTCATTTTTATCTCTTTCTTTTAGGATTTTTATTGTTGGAACCTACGGATCTAAAGCTCCATGTGTTGCTGAAACTCATTTGCAATGTTTGGTTCTCCAACAAAGATAACAATTTTTATTAGAGCATTAACATATGGTGATTACTTTACTAAACTTTGCAAATAAATTATATTTTGAACTTCTGGTTCACATTGGTTTGTATGAGGATCAAGATGAAATTGTGATAATTTATTCCAACAGTTATCTCCTTTTCCATCTGCTTAGTCTCTCCCTAATAATGGGCAAAACCGATTCATGAAAATGACAATACACAATCTAAGATATGAATAAATTCTCATTGATGGTTCAAGATGTTTTGTTATAGATGAAGATCCCAAATTCTCAAACTTCTTTCAAGAACCATATTAATGTTTTGCATGGAGAAATTGGAACATACATAACACATCCCAAATTCTTAGTTGCAAAATATTAGGTTTCTCACAAAAAAAAAAACCACTCGTAAACAGGAGAACATGTGATAACTTATTGGATGGAAATAACTAATAAGTGCCGATATTTGCCATATTACGGTTCCCTAAGTAGTAATGGAAATTTTGATCTCGCAAGTTCTCCCTCTGTCCCAAAATATAAGGCCTCATTTGACACTTTTATTTGTCCCAAAATAAAAGTCCCTTTACAAATATCTAGATACATTTATTACTCTTTTTTCAAATATATCCCTCATTAATACTTCTAAATTGAATGTGAAAAACTAACATTAAATACTTTTACACACAAAGGGTAATTTAGTAATAGTCGCACACAAATTGTACATATTAATTACTCTACCAACTTTTCTTAATATGCGTAAAAAATGCAAATAGGGCCTTATATTATGGGACGGAGTGAGTAATAGTCTAGCAATGAGCTTTTGATGCTCAATGTAAATTCACCCAAGTTATGTAAACACATCCCCATAATTGGATAATCGATTAAAATGAGTTTTTTCATCAAATTAAATTACTTGGATGACCAATCTAGCGAAAGCTTGATTGCGAGTTCATAACAAACAAATATTTCACCATTTAGCTGATACATCAATTAAAATTATAAATATATCTAAGTAGTCCGTATATATATATATATATATATATATATATATATATATATATATGTATATTGTAACATCCCAAATTTGTAGTCGACAATACAAATTTGAGATATTACTCTTTAGTCTTTCAGAGATGCACTTTTGTGGATTAGAAGAACATACTTGATATAATCAACTATAACTAACTCGATTGATCAAAAACTTTTAAAACTTCATGGTTTAATACATAAGAAAAATAGTGACGATCATACCACCCAGTCATTAAATACATAACTCAATCCACAGTGCATAAAGTCCTAATACAACGGTCGTACATAACATAACTGATACTTATACAATACTTCAGGATCCTCAACATGAATATTAGCAATTTTATGCTAATCTCCTCAATCTGACAATCCTCGTGCCATAAGGCCCTTAGACTTGCCTGAAACTGCTTTATCCTTTAACTGTGAATCTGAAAAACAACATCAATGAGGGGTGAGATTACATAATCTCAGTGAGTTCTCGCGACCCCATACCATAATACTCTCTGGGTTCAATTTTAATTTATATAGCCTAGGGTGCATCCCTCCTAACGTGATAGACTTACATAATATAAACTCTATCGCGTACACGGTGAGGGAATCCGACACTCCCAATCTAACGAATAACAGAACCACGAAGACCCCGGGAGTAGTCCATGTCACTAACCCCAAGTACACCATCCATTCTTTAATCCATTTATATTGGGTGTCCTTATATACGGACTAGAATAGTGAGCTCACACGCGTTCGCATAAAAACAATTTGGTACATGACATTTGAAACATTCACATAAACATGGTCATAATGTACACATGATTGAAATAGCTCAAACATGGTCCAAATAGGTTAGGATAGCTTAGAATAGGATCGGGTAAGCATAGGATCGACCCAGAACACAAACAATAAAATTCAAAACTTGAGCCCCGGATTTTCATTCCGAAATCATTTCCTATCGCTTTCCGATCGAATCCTAAACTATGCTAACTTATATGGACAGTCAATTGAAACATGCTATAAGAGCAAAACAACAACCATTTCATGGATTAAAACAAGGCACGTTATACAAATTCATTGAAAACATAATCACCCAAACAAGCAACAATTCAAACATTTGAATTCAGCAACCGTACCTAAATTTTGAGAATTTATTTAACCTATCAAACGGCCACGGAATTCAGCAAATGAACCCTCTACGAAAAGCTAAAGACGTCTAGTTTCTGACTATGTTTTTATAATTGTAAAATGATGGGTCAATAAATACAGTTTTAGTAAACAACATAGTATGTTCAGAAAACGATACTGCGACTGTGACCTAAATTACGATCCTTCTAAAATGACCAGAACCCACTCAAATAATTAATTCTTGTTTTCAAAGAAATAAAAATCATTCGAAAAGGAGTTCAATTGAAACCACCATGCCCAAAACACTGACCCTATGTCCAGATTGTTCCCAGAATTTTACCCTAAATTGTAGAGCCTATAACTTGAGCTACACAACTCCAAATTCAACCAAACCAGAGCCAAATTAACGAGCATTCAATCTAGTTTCTAAAGTGACAAACCACATGATTTGTGAATCAGCAAATCGTTCCCGGTCACTGAAATACCGAACCTACCCTAGAATGTCTCAAAACAGCGAACTTAACAACACAATTAACACCAAACAAGCACCAAATTCAACAATCCAGGCATTTTATCATCAAGGAACAGCAACACGCATATTTTTACTGAAACAAAATACAAAATACAATAAAACGCAGAACTCACATGTTTTCAGTTGCACAAATCAAAATCGAGCAAGAACTTGATCTTCAAACACAATACAAGCTCCTAGAACTTCAATAATCAACACTAGACTCCAAACATTCCTTCCAAGCCCTTGTATTAACAATGTTGCTTCCAAAATACTCTAACCACACTCCCAAACTAACATGCAACCCATAAAAGTTCATAACCAAGCTTCCTAACTATCATGCATCTCAACCAATGTCCAAAGGTTGAAGATGAAGTTGTAAATTCAGAATTTTGGTATCAATGTGTCACACCCTTTGGTAAGAACAAAAAGGAGATGAAGAGATGCACTTCATTTTCAACTATAGGCATAGAATACAAAGAGGGGTTTCACTTTATCACCCAACTTCACTCTTCTCTCACGCTCCACTCTCTCTCATTCTGGATGGAAGTGCTGATGTGATACAAATTTCTGGTTTCAAGGCTGCACATGACTGAATGATTGAGAAGGAGTAGTGTATTTTCATGTTTGGAGTGGAAAGGTTTTTGGTTCTGTTTTAGGGTATGAATTGAGAGTAAAAGTAGCTATTAAGTGAGAGATTGGTGAAATGATGAAGACGATAGTAATAAGAAGTTAAGAACAAAGATCAACTTCATAGCTACTTTTCCTCACTCTCAACTTTCGAGCTTCCTCTCTCTTTTCCCCATCTATATTTCTTTTCCCTCTCTCAGCTGAAACAATTAATAGAGTGTTTTTCCCTCTCTTTGGGGGGTTTTTGACTAAAATGAAATCATTTTGGGCTGTTGGTTTGGGTTAAAACTCAGCCCAAGAAGTGGTCAATAAAAGGATTACTAACAGCACCCCTCATACTTCCTAATACATGGGTTAGATCTATGGTTTCACAATTCTAATAACTTAGTGATATATCGTTTTCACTCAATATATTGAGATCAACCACTCTTCATTAATTATCACACTAAAATCAAGCAAGTTATTCAATCACATACTAAAAATAAAAATTAATTCGCAAGCAATGATATCCAAAGAAAATTTAAATTTACTTTGGGTATTACATATATTTGTTGGGAATGAAGCAAATATGGAATAAGTTTTAATTAATCTCTATTATACTAAACCATAGGTTTTACTAGTACACGTCCACGTCACAAATTCACAAATAAACACCTCAGATCCAAGTCAATTCCACGTCTGCAAAATTCATGACACATCAACGTCCAGTAGTTACCACTATTTAGAGTTGACAGATCGAACGGTTAATGTTTGAAAGAGGAAGATTCAAGCTAACAAATAAAGGGCTGTTATTTGCCAAACTTTCATGATCAATCTCAACGGTTCATGTGGCACAAAATTTCGGCTGAGTAAAAAACGGCGATCATTTAATACAATGATTGTGTTTCTGTTCTACCATTTAAACTATTTGATGACCAATAAATGATATCCCTACAAAATTGGATCTACATTTATCTTGAAATGGCTCTTGATATAATCCTAACCACCCATGTACCAATCTAAAAACAAAAGAAACAATCACAGTCGTCATTATCATTTTTTTTTGGCTTGCAAAAGTTGAACGTCCACCAACGTTAGCCATTAAGGTAATTGTTTTACTTTTTATAAATATAATATTTTTATTTTGATGTGTCACATTCATGTGTGTTTTCAATATAATCGTTTTGTCAGTTGCAACTTTTAGCAACACTAAAAGACTTCAACATTATGATGAACATAGCAACACTAAAACACGAATTGTTTTAGAAGTATTTGATTATTGAGTATTGAACACTAATAGGCTTCAACAGTTTGATGAATGCGAATTAAAGATTGAAACTTTAGCAAGTTTGTCCAATGTGCAATGATCATTTCAGAATATTCCCCATTGCTCTTTAGAATTGTAGTTTAATTTTGAGACTTTAACATTTGAAACACACAAGTATCTAACATTATGTACAATGTTGTATTTTTTTGGTTTGCTACTTTGATGTGTCTTTCCCTAATTCTCTATTTTCTTTTCTCGAGCCCCAACCCTACAAATGATCATATTTCAGATAAGCAACTAATTTGTTATTATTAGTTTTATCTATTTGTTAAAAAAATTTGGAGATCAATCGTGCTCTAACAATGTGTTTATTTTTATAAGCTACAAAATCTAAAACAATAAATCATGGTCGACTTTGGACTACCAATAATGATTTTTATTTGATTGTATTATCAAATAGATAAAAATAATAACAAATTACTTCTATCAACAACAAAAATTCACGTTCTTTATTTATCTATTTATTTATTTATTTATTATTTTGTTCATAAGTTCATCTCACATTACCCAATTAGTTAAAGTTATATTCTTTTATAGAGATAACCGGTATGGTAATTTATTGTTTTATATATATATATATATATATATATATATATTATTGAATCATTGAACTGATTTGGGATGTCGTTCATATATGTTAATTTTGCCAAAAAGAACTCTTTGATCTAATAGTCGGGTTGGTGTTTTTTGTACACTCAAGAAGCCTCCAATTTATTAGAGCTCTTTTTTGGGTCGAAATCAGAGTATCCACCGCCGAACGCAGTGACTAATCTCCTCGCTGGATTGGAGGTACTTCGAAGGTATTAGAACTCTTTTAATACGGAGTATCCAATGAGCAAACAACAATATTGATTAAATTAATGGAAATAACACATTAAAATATAATTTTAGTAGATCATATGACATATGTAGCATGGACCATTAATGACATGGTTATTATTTTTTTACTTTAACATATGTTATTTGTTTTTCTTTTACAATATCTTCATGTCTATTCTTACCAAATATTAATATTTTGATTAACTTCAAATTAACTTCCATGCCAATGTGATAGTTTATTTGTTTACTTTAACATCTGTTATTTATCAAATTAACTTCAAATTAAAAAAAATTTACTTTAACATCTGTTATTTGTTTATTTGTTTCTCACTGTGATTGTGTTTGACCAGAAAATCGTGCATCTGCAATTATCCTAAAGCTAAGATATTCATCATACATACCTTTAAACGCGAAATTCTTGAAGCAAGAATGAAGCACTCGATTTTGATATGTTGCAGGTGAAACGACCTATGATCATTGTGTCTTATAATATTTTGAACTAAACTTGATCTACTAATTTTAACACTTTTTATTGTAATTTTTTTGAATGCAATACATTAGTGATTCAACAAATAATTTGTGTTGGTTTAATTGATAAGATTTGAATATGAATTTCAATTGTTTCCTTCAGTTTGAAAATAAAACACACCTAATCTGAAAATAGTAAAAACCGCAAACTGTCAAATCTTCAAAAATCAAATGTAAAATTGAATATTCTTCTTTACTAGGCATGGAACATTAAAATATTGTTTTAATTAGATTTCACACAATTATGCCTCAAGACTATTTGTAATGTCTCCAAAAAAAAATCACATTCTATATGTAGTTATATAAAATTAATCCTATTTATCATTTTACATTAGATATACTCTTTAACGATCAAATAGAATTGTTAAAAAATGGTCAAATAGATTTGCCCATATTTTTTAACACTATTGAAAATGATTAGAAAACCTAATTTGTGTTATACTATTAAAATCTCAGTCCGATGCTAATTCGTCGCAGCGGCAAAAATGCTGTTTATGGACACCCGGTTGTCGGGTTCGATCCCCACCGGGTGTCGAACCTTGGTTTTCCCATTTGTGTGTGTGTTAGGTCCTGGCACTTGCCAGTCCAACCATCAGACAAGAAAATACTATTAAAATCTCAATATATTTAGATCTATTATAACTTTCCTATCTATAATTTTAGAAATATATCGTTTCTATTTGAATTATATACTTCTGACTTTTTGCTCATCAATAACAAAATTGTCGATATATATATATACCAAAATGAGGGAATAAATCCTATTTACACCCAACGACAAGTTGAGAAATATTATTATAAAAGGCCCTCCCCTCAAGACCTTTTATATGAGGAAAATGATTCCTACCAGAATTCATATTCTGGAAAACAAATCTATGAATGGAACATAGATGGTTTAAATGACAAACAGATTATTGATTTAATACATAAAATGATTATGTATTCAACAGTTTGCAAACAGCATGGAAATAGTGACAGTTCCATTGCCTCGTTTATACCCACAGGATTTATAGGCCAGCTAAGAGGCTGGTGGGATCATTATCTCACAGAAGCCCAGAAAAGGGAAATATTGTCCCATAAAAAAGAAGTCAAAAGAGAAGATGGTACTTCTTCTAGTACTGGGGAGGAAGATGCAGTCTATACGCTGTGTCTTTCTATTCTTAAGAATTTTGTAGGAACCAATATTCCCATAGGAGAAAAATTAACTTCTCTCCTTCAAAATCTCAGGTGTCCTTCGTTAACCCATTTTAGATGGTATAAGGATACATATTTATCTAGAGTCTTCCAATTAACAAAACCCAATGATATCCATTGGAAGGCAAAGTTCATAGATGGTCTCCCCATCTCTTTGCAGAAAAAGTTAGACATACTCTAAGAAACCAAAATGATGGTATTAATATCAATTACGATACTTTAACCTACGGGCAGATAATAAGCTGCTGTATCAATGAAGGATTAGCCTTATGCAATGACATAAAGCTAAAAAATCAATTGAAAAAGCAAAAGTTGACAGAAAAACACCAGCTAGGTGAATTCTGCGAACAATTTGCTTTTGACCTAGGTAAGATACCTGAGGATAAAAAGAAAGGTAAAAAGATATCTTTTAACAAAAAAACAAACAACTTTTATAAAGGTAGAAAGAAAAATTTTAGAAAAAAGAAAGTCTTTTCAGAAAAAGCAAAAGACAATGTCAAACCTTTCCAGAAGAGGGGAAAGCGAAAAGCCAAAAGGCTTGACATTACTTGTCACAAGTGTGGAAAAGTAGGCCACTACGCCAACCAGTGCTAGACTAAGAAAGCACTAAGTAATATCCAAGATGAACAATTACGTTCACAATTGGAGAAGGTTTTGTTAATTAGTTCTGAATCAGAACTAGACACAGAAATAGTGTCTTCAAGTGAAGACTTAGAGATGATTCAGACATCTTCTGGATCGTCATCAGAGGGCAACAATGATTGTCAATGTAATGAAATAAATTACTGGAAGTCCATAGTAGATATGAACGGGCTAAATGTCCTCACAGAGGAACAAGATGAAGCCTTAAAGGCCTTAGATTCCATTGAAGATGGAAACATAAAAAGAAAAATGATAGAAGTCCTTATGAGAGAATATTCTAAAAAGAATACTCCTCTAATAATAGAGGCACCTTACCAAATTAGTGAGGTCCTTAGCAGATTCCATGAATCCAATACTAAGGAAAAACCTATTTCCATTAATGACCTCCGTAGAGAAATTAACATTTTAAAGGGAGAAATTTCTCAAATTAAAAGAGAAAATGCTCTTTTAACCAAGAGAGTTTCTGTTCTGGAAAATCCAGATAAACCAGAATCCTCTTCAAAAAGCTATCTTTCTATATTAAATAAAATTACTTCACAAAAATGGTTTGTGAAAATTACTCTTATTATTGACAGAGATTTTGTTTTAGAAAATGAAATTGCACTCATAGACAGTGGTGCTGATTTAAACTGCATTCAAGAAGGTATTATCCCTACCAAATACTTTTCAAAAACCACTCAGTCATTGACCCAAGCTGGGGGTGATAGATTGAAAATTAATTTCAAACTACCAAAAACCCATGTTTGCAACCAGGGAATATGTATCCCTACTTCCTTTATTTTAGTCAAAAATTTAACCCATAGAATTATTTTGGGTACTCCTTTTCTTCATCAAATTATGCCTATTACCAATATTGACCAAAGAGGCATAACAACTATTTTGGAAAATAAGAAGATTATTTTCGAATTTATTACAGACCCCCATACTAGAATGATCAATGAGATCAAAGAACTCTTAACCAATAAAGAAAAGCAACTATGCTTTCTTAAAGAAGAGGTTAGTATCATGAACATTAATGATCACCTCAACAGGACTGGCATAAAAAGCCAAATAAAGGCTTTAGAGAACCAGTTTATAACTGAAGTCTGCAGTGATCTCCCAAACGCTTTCTGGAACAGAAGAAAACATATAGTTTCTTTACCATACACGGATGACTTCAATGAAAGTCAGATCCCTACAAAGGCCAGACCAGCCCAGATGAATCAAGAGTATCTTGATTTATGTAAAAAGGAGATAAAGTCTCTAATAGAGAAAAATCTCATAAGACCCTCCAAGTCGTCTTGGAGCTGTACTGCTTTCTATGTTAATAAACATGCAGAACAAGAACGAGGTGTTCCCAGATTAGTCATAAATTACAAGCCCCTTAATAAGGTGTTAAAATGGATTAGATATCCTATCCCCAATAAGAAAGACCTTTTGGACAGGCTAAATGAAGCCTTAGTCTTCTCAAAATTTAATATGAAATCTGGATATTGGCAGATCCAAATTAGTGAATCTGACAAATATAAGACTGCTTTCACTGTCCCATTTGGCCATTACGAATGGAACGTGATGCCTTTCGGGCTTAAAAATGCCCCTTCTGAATTCCAGAATATTATGAATGACATATTTAATCCTTATACGGATTATATGATAGTCTACATTGATGATGTTCTAGTTTTTTCCAAGACCATAGAACAACATTTTAAACATCTTAAAAATTTTAAGAATGTTGTCAAGAACAATGGTCTAGTTCTATCTGCTTCCAAAATGAAGCTTTTCCAGACTAAGGTAAGATTCTTAGGTGACCTCCTCCTTGGATAAATAATTACCTTGGATGTTTTAACACTGACTGAATCAACTTTGTCCCTTCCCTTTCATGTTCTGGGCCATTGATTGGATCATGGCATCCCAGAAATCTTCTGGGTAAGCTTCTTCTTCTTGGGATTCTCCAGCTAAACATTCCATTTCTGCTGATCCTTGAGAGGATGTAGACATGTCTTTAACTGGGAAAGTATTAAAGAATTGTGCTTTCATATGGTCAAGGGTTCTGACCATGATTTCTTCTTCATTTTCCTGAGGATATTTCTTCTGGAAGTAATGCTTCAAGTTTGCCATAGACAAATTTTGGAGATTAACATTCTGAAGACCATTATTTTTATCTTCGTTAATGGAAGACTTTATTTTTTGAATTAAAACTTTTAAGTCCTCAGGATCCATCCTGTTCCACCATTTATAGAAGATAGAACTAAGAATCTTACCTTAGTCTGGAAAAGCTTCATTTTGGAAGCAGATAGAACTAGACCATTGTTCTTGACAACATTCTTAAAATTTTTAAGATGTTTAAAATGCTGTTCTATGGTCTTGGAAAAAACTAGAACATCATCAATGTAGACTATCATATAATCCGTATAAGGATTAAATATGTCATTCATAATATTCTGGAATTCAGAAGGGGCATTTTTAAGCCCGAAAGGCATCACGTTCCATTCGTAATGGCCAAATGGGACAGTGAAAGCAGTCTTATATTTGTCAGATTCACTAATTTGGATCTGCCAATATCCAGATTTCATATCAAATTTTGAGAAGACTAAGGCTTCATTTAGCCTGTCCAAAAGGTCTTTCTTATTGGGGATAGGATATCTAATCCATTTTAACACCTTATTAAGGGGCTTGTAATTTATGACTAATCTGGGAACACCTCGTTCTTGTTCTGCATGTTTATTAACATAGAAAGCAGTACAGCTCCAAGACGACTTGGAGGGTCTTATGAGATTTTTCTCTATTAGAGATTTTATCTCCTTTTTACATAAATCAAGATACTCTTGATTCATCTGGGCTGGTCTGGCCTTTGTAGGGATCTGACTTTCATTGAAGTCATCCGTGTATGGTAAAGAAACTATATGTTTTCTTCTGTTCCAGAAAGCGTTTGGGAGATCACTGCAGACTTCAGTTATAAACTGGTTCTCTAAAGCCTTTATTTGGCTTTTTATGCCAGTCCTGTTGAGGTGATCATTAATGTTCATGATACTAACCTCTTCTTTAAGAAAGCATAGTTGCTTTTCTTTATTGGTTAAGAGTTCTTTGATCTCATTGATCATTCTAGTATGGGGGTCTGTAATAAATTCGAAAATAATCTTCTTATTTTCCAAAATAGTTGTTATGCCTCTTTGGTCAATATTGGTAATAGGCATAATTTGATGAAGAAAAGGAGTACCCAAAATAATTCTATGGGTTAAATTTTTGACTAAAATAAAGGAAGTAGGGATACATATTCCCTGGTTGCAAACATGGGTTTTTGGTAGTTTGAAATTAATTTTCAATCTATCACCCCCAGCTTGGGTCAATGACTGAGTGGTTTTTGAAAAGTATTTGGTAGGGATAATACCTTCTTGAATGCAGTTTAAATCAGCACCACTGTCTATGAGTGCAATTTCATTTTCTAAAACAAAATCTCTGTCAATAATAAGAGTAATTTTCACAAACCATTTTTGTGAAGTAATTTTATTTAATATAGAAAGATAGCTTTTTGAAGAGGATTCTGGTTTATCTGGATTTTCCAGAACAGAAACTCTCTTGGTTAAAAGAGCATTTTCTCTTTTAATTTGAGAAATTTCTCCCTTTAAAATGTTAATTTCTCTACGGAGGTCATTAATGGAAATAGGTTTTTCCTTAGTATTGGATTCATGGAATCTGCTAAGGACCTCACTAATTTGGTAAGGTGCCTCTATTATTAGAGGAGTATTCTTTTTAGAATATTCTCTCATAAGGACTTCTATCATTTTTCTTTTTATGTTTCCATCTTCAATGGAATCTAAGGCCTTTAAGGCTTCATCTTGTTCCTCTGTGAGGACATTTAGCCCGTTCATATCTACTATGGACTTCCAGTAATTTATTTCATTACATTGACAATCATTGTTGCCCTCTGATGACGATCCAGAAGATGTCTGAATCATCTCTAAGTCTTCACTTGAAGACACTATTTCTGTGTCTAGTTCTGATTCAGAACTAATTAACAAAACCTTCTCCAATTGTGAACGTAATTGTTCATCTTGGATATTACTTAGTGCTTTCTTAGTCCAGCACTGGTTGGCGTAGTGGCCTACTTTTCCACACTTGTGACAAGTAATGTCAAGCCTTTTGGCTTTTCGCTTTCCCCTTTTCGCTTACCTAGGTCAAAAGCAAATTGTTCGCAGAATTCACCTAGCTGGTGTTTTTCTGTCAACTTTTGCTTTTTCAATTGATTTTTTAGCTTTATGTCATTGCATAAGGCTAATCCTTCATTGATACAGCAGCTTATTATCTGCCCGTAGGTTAAAGTATCGTAATTGATATTAATACCATCATTTTGGTTTCTTAGAGTATGTCTAACTTTTTCTGCAAAGAGATGGGGGAGACCATCTATGAACTTTGCCTTCCAATGGATATCATTGGGTTTTGTTAATTGGAAGACTCTAGATAAAAATGTATCCTTATACCATCTAAAATGGGTTAACGAAGGACACCTGAGATTTTGAAGGAGAGAAGTTAATTTTTCTCCTATGGGAATATTGGTTCCTACAAAATTCTTAAGAATAGAAAGACACAGCGTATAGACTGCATCTTCCTCCCTGATAAACTCCAATTTAGTGTATTTTTAGAGATATTTTTAAGTCTTTTTCTTAGAGCAATTGTTAACAATAATATAATTACTAATTTGTTTTACTCTATTTTGTAGAAAAGTGGCAATGGATTAAAGAAATAATGGTTTGACTTAATGGGAGCTTTCAGCCCATAATTTAAACTCGCCCATGGCCATTTGGAAAAAAGAGCGATTTAAAAGGATTAATGGCCAAAGCCCATTAATTGAATTGTAACAAAAAGGAGCCCAAAGTAATAGGAATGCAACTAACGTGACCAACAAGAAGCAGAACCTAGGGAAATACTAGTATAAAGGTAGCGCAGCTTTTTAAAGAGAAAACACGCTACCCTACGCAAGAATTAAGAGAGAAAACAGCCGCAAACAGAGAAGAAGGACACAACACAGTGACGCTGAGGAGAGAAGAAAAGGAATTTGGTATCCGTTTTTGACACCGTGAGAGAGCTTTGGAGCAGGATACAGAGACTGAATACAGGATCAGAATTTACTCAATCTCCGGGTTATTTTTATATTTTGTAATTCATGACTTTTTATTTTAATCCAATGTTCTTGAACACTATGGATAGCTAAATCCTCTTCTAGGGTCTTAGGTGGATCTTGCTTGATTAGAGACCTTTTTATGTTTTAATTTATATTTTGAATTCCCAAGTTTTATTTCAATTAATATTATCCTATTGCTTTATTACATAATTAGGATTGACAACCCTTTGCATGTTTATAATCAATTAGTTGATTAGCGACCGTACTACAACTAGTTGGTGGACCTATAGGATAATTGAGACTATAATTAATGAATGACCAAACTTTAATTTAGTCTTCCAATCATTCAACCTTTTTGTACTTCATGCTTTTCTTAAATTTAAATTCTAGCATGACCAAACTAGGATTAATTTAGGGAAAAGAATATTAATCACGAATGACCAAACGGATTAATAGGTTTAGTAAAGGGATTGGTAATTGAATAAAATAAGGAATTCAGGTAGAATTAGACATAGAGGAATCGAAGCTAGCAAGTGAAACCGAGACCCTAGGCTCCTCTCCATTGATCGAACTTCTCAATTTTAATTCTTGCTATTTACTTCGTTTTATTTTAGTTTCTAATACAACCAAACACTCGTTCGTCTAAATAATAATTAATCTTAAATAGTTTGGTACTTATTAATTAATCCCTGTGGAGACGATATTTTTTATACTACTTCTGCAAGAGAGTACACTTGCTCTCAAGTGTGTTTTTAACGCAACAAGTTTTTGGCGCCGTTGCCGGGGATTAATTTAATAATATTAAACGGAAAAGATTTTTTATTGCTTTAGACCTTTTTTTTTATTTATTTCTTGTTCTACTTTGTTTTATTTTAATTTAATAAAAACAAAAAAAAATAATTACATTTAGTTTAATTTTATTTGTTAGTTTTATTTTTATTATTATTACTCGTGCATGCTCACCCGCTCCCAAGAGCCTATTTTGATTTTTGATCCAGAAATTGAAAGAACTGCTCGAAGGATAAGAAAAGAGACAAGAGTGATGGCTGCCAATCCGAGAAGAACTCTTCGGGATTACTTCACTCCAACAGCAAATATCACTACGAGCATAGTCAATCCACCTATGCAAGCTACTAATTTTGAGCTCAAACCAAGCTTAATTCAAATGGTTCAGAATTCTACTATGTTCAGAGGTGCACCAACAGAAGACCCTCACACCCATCTTAGAAACTTCTTGAGGGTGGCAGACTCAGTAATTTGTAATGGTGTCCCTCCTGATGCAATTAGAGTGAGATTGTTTCCATGGTCATTGGCTGACAAGGCATCTGCTTGGCTAGACTCTCAACCTGCTGAGTCCATTACCACTTGGGACCAACTGAAGCAGAAATTCTTGACCAAATATTTTCCTCCAGGTAAGACTACTAAGATTCGAGGTGCAATAATCAGCTTTGCTCAACTTGAGCAAGAATCTTTACATGAAGCTTGGGAAAGATTTCAAGACTTACTCCGAAGTTGTCCGCATCATGGATTTGAGAAGTGGCAATTGCTTGAATATTTTTGTAACGGATTATCTTCTCAAAATAGGGGAATTATTAATATGGCTTGCGGGGGCTCTCTGATGAATGGAGAACCTGCGACAGTGTATGATTTAATTGCAGAGATAGCAGCCGATAATGCCCAATGGGAAACTAGTGACAGACACATTAAGAAATCAGTTGGAATGTACAAGGTTGACGATGACACTAGTATTAACATAAAGCTGGATGCTCTCTCTAAACAGATGCAATCTTTGATGAAGGTACAAGCTCAATCTACTCCCATAGTTACCTCCACAAGTGATATCACAAATAATCCCTGGGGAGGCCTAACTGAAGAAGTCAACTATCTTGGTCAGAAGAAAAGTGACTTAAGGCCTGGCATGCAAGATTCTTTAGTTAGATACATGGAAAAGGTTGGACATCCATGCATGGGTGTTTTAGCCAATTACATGGACAGAACTGATGACAGGTTACAATCTATTGAAGATTTAATAAAAGCACAGGGTCGACCATCTGCTTCAACTGAGGATGCTAATTATGTTCAGAATTCTAACCGGGACCAAAATGATCCTTATTCAAACACTTACAATCCAGGTTGGAGAAATCACCCGAATTTCTCATGGGGAGGACAACAAAAGGGGCAAAACTCAAACTCCTATAAGCCTCCACATGTGCAAAGGCAAGAGGAGAAGAAGTTGGATACCAATGATGGGTTGGCAAGGTTTATGGAGCAGACAAATGGAAAATTTGAAACATTGGAGAAGAAATTTGGAAGCTTGGAGGGCCAAATTGGAGCCATGAACAATGAATTTGGAAGCTTGAAGGGTCAAATCTCAAATCTCGTTACTGTGTTGTCTCAAAGGCCTCAAGGTTCACTACCTACCCAAACTGAGCCTAATCCAAGAAATGAGCATTGCAAGGCTGTCACTCTTAGGAGTGGCAAGGAGCTGGTTCGAGAAAACAATCAAGATGGGCTGGCACCCGAGAAAGAAATACAAGCTCCTACTAAGGGGAGCACTTCTGAGAAAAGCAAAAAGGAAAGGGAAGAATATGAGCAAGCAAAGGTAAATGTTCCTTATCCTCAAAGACTTAAAAGTGAGCAGCATGATAAGCAATTTGCTAAATTTCTTGAAATATTTAGAAAATTGCATATCAACATTCCTTTTGCTGAAGCTATTGCTCAAATGCCTAAATATGCCAAATTTTTAAAAGAAATTATTTCCAATAAGAGGAAGTTAGAAGGCTTTGAGACAGTTAGGCTTAATGAGGAATGCTCTGCTATAGTTCTAAAAAAGTTACCACCTAAGCTTAAAGATCCAGGTAGTTTTACTATCCCTTGTACAATTGGTAACTCTCATTTTGAAAAGGCTTTATGTGATTTAGGAGCAAGTATAAATTTGATGCCTTTTTCTGTTTTTAGAAAGCTTGGTTTGCAGGAACCCCATCCTACTAACATCACTTTGCACCTAGCTGATAGATCCATTGCCCACCCCCGTGGAGTGGTGGAAGATGTTTTAGTTAAAGTTGATAAGTTTATTTTCCCTGCTGATTTTGTTGTTTTGGATATGGAAGAAGATGAGGAAGTCCCAATTATTTTGGGGCGTCCTTTCTTGGCTACAGGTAAAAGTTTAATTGATGTACAACAGGGAAAATTGACTTTGAGACTTGGAGATGAGGAAGTTGTGTTTCAAGTTTTGAACTCCTTAAAAAATCCCTCATCATTTGCTTCTTGTAATTTTATTCAAGCTAAGGATATTAATGATGTGGTTACCTCTGAAAATTTTGATGATTTTAGAATTCAGGATCCTCTAGAAAAAGTACTTACTGTGCAGGGACTTGGCATGTTGCAGGGTGGTGAGGAAGAAGAGTTCTTAATGTTTTTGCAGGCTCACCACCCTCAGAAAAATTGGAGTAATCATAGATTTGAGGAATTGGAATGGGGTGATACTCCAAATCCGAAACCTTCAATTGAAGAGGCTCCTGAGCTTGAATTAAAGCCTCTTCCTTCAAATGTAAAATATGCTTTCTTGCAACCCCCTTCCTCTTTGCCTGTGATTATTTCTGCAGATTTGACAGACACCATGGAGGATAAGCTTTTGAGGGTATTAAGGGCCAACAAAGAGGCCTTTGGATGGTCAATTCATGATATAAAGGGCATGAGCCCCTCAATTTGCACTCACAAGATTTATATGGAGGATGATTATCAACCTCGGGCACTACCTCAACGCCGCCTCAATCCTAACATGAAAGAGGTGGTCAAAAAGGAAGTGATTAAGCTCCTTGATGCAGGTATCATATATCCTATCTCTGATAGTAAGTGGGTAAGTCCTGTTCAATGTGTCCCTAAAAAGGGAGGTACTACTGTTATGGAAAATGATAAAAATGAATTAATTGCAGTTAGGAAAACTACCGGGTGGCGTATGTGTATTGATTATAGGAAATTAAATGATGCCACCCGAAAGGATCACTTCCCCCTTCCCTTTATTGATCAAATGCTTGAGAGAGTGGCAGGTCATGATTATTATTGTTGTTTGGATGGATATTCCGGCTATTTGCAAATACCAGTGGCTTCCGAAGATCAAGAAAAAACTACTTTTACTTGCCCATATGGAACATTTGCATATAAAAGGATGCCATTTGGTTTATGCAATGCCCCTGCCACTTTCCAAAGATGCATGATGGCTATTTTCTCTGATTTGGTTGAAAAATGCATTGAAATATTCATGGATGATTTTACTGTTTTTGGACCCTCTTATGAGGATTGTTTACATAACTTGAATTCAGTGTTGCAAAGATGCAGGGATACTAATTTAGTGCTCAATTGGGAGAAATGTCAGTTTATGGTGCAAGATTGCATTATTTTGGGACACAAGGTGTCTACTAAAGGCATTGAAGTTGATCCTGCAAAGGTCGAGATAATTGCGAAGTTGCCCCCACCCAATTCTGTTAAGGGGGTCCGTAGTTTTCTAGGCCATGCTGGCTTCTATAGGCGGTTTATTAAAGACTTCTCAAAAATTGCAAAGCCTATGACTGACCTCTTGGTTAAGGAGGCCACTTTTGATTTTTCTGATGCTTGTTTGAATGCTTTTAATTGTTTAAAGGAAAAATTAATTAGTGCCCCTGTTGTTGTTGCCCCCGATTGGTCGCTTCCCTTTGAAATTATGTGTGATGCTAGTGATACTGCTGTGGGGGCTGTTTTGGGGCAAAGAAAGAATAAGGTATTCTATACCATTTACTATGCTAGTCGCACTCTTGATGATGCTCAAAGAAATTATACTACCACAGAGAAAGAGTTGCTAGTCGTAGTATTTGCATTTGACAAGTTTCGCCATTACCTTGTTCTTTCTAAAGTTATTGTTTATACTGATCATGCTGCTATTAGATATTTACTTGGAAAACAGGATGCAAAACCCAGGTTAATCAGATGGATTTTGTTGCTACAAGAGTTTGACTTGGAGATTAGAGACAAGAAAGGCTCAGAGAACTTTGTAGCTGATCACCTCTCAAGGCTCGACCATAGTGTGATGCAGGCCTCAAATGATGGGGAGATCAAAGAGGTTTTCCCTGATGAGAGACTTCTAGCTATTTCTACTATTCCTTGGTTTGCAGACATCGTCAACTACTTGGTGGGTAAGGTTGTTCCCCCTGATTTTTCCTTTCAGCAAAAGAAGAAATTAATTTCTGATGCTAGACACTACTTGTGGGATGACCCTTACCTATTTAAAGTTTGTGGAGATAAGGTAATTCGGCGTTGTGTGCCTATGGATGAGGTAACTTCTATCCTTGAGCATTGTCATTCAAAAGAGGTAGGTGGCCACTTTGGCCCAAATAGAACTGCATATAAAGTTTTACAATGTGGTTTTTATTGGCCTACTATATTTAAAGATGCTCATGAATTTGTGAAAGCTTGTGATAGTTGTCAAAGGAGTGGCAACATTTCTAGGCGTCAAGAGATGCCGTTAAATAATATTTTGGTTTGTGAGATATTTGATGTATGGGGTATTGACTTTATGGGGCCCTTCCCTAAATCTTTTTCAAATCAATATATTCTTGTTGCTGTAGATTATGTGTCTAAGTGGGTAGAAGCTGTAGCCTTACCCACTAATGATGCTCGGGTGGTGGTGAAATTTTTAAAGAAAAATATTTTTTCCAGATTTGGCACTCCTCGAGCCATTATTAGTGATGGTGGCACTCATTTTTGCAATAAACAATTTGAAAATCTTTTGAGCAAATATGGTGTTACCCATAAGGTAGCAACTCCTTACCACCCACAAACTAGTGGGCAAGTTGAAATTTCAAACAGAGAGTTGAAAAGGATTTTAGAGAAGACAGTTAGTGCATCAAGAAAAGATTGGTCTTTGAAACTTGATGATGCACTATGGGCCTATAGAACTGCTTTTAAAACCCCCATTGGGATGTCTCCTTACCGCCTTGTTTTTGGAAAGGCATGTCATTTGCCTGTTGAATTAGAGCATAAAGCACTTTGGGCTTTAAAATTTCTAAACTTTGATGCTCAGCTTACAGGTGAAAATAGGTTGTTGCAGCTCGATGAATTGGATGAGCTCCGTCTGGGAGCTTATGAGAATGCCAAGTTATATAAGGAGCGGACTAAAAAGTGGCATGATAAGCGCATCCAGCAGCGTGAATTCCATGTTGGTGAGAAAGTTTTAATTTATAACTCACGTTTGCGTCTTTTTCCAGGAAAGTTGCGCTCAAGGTGGTATGGACCCTACACTGTTACTCAAGTTTTTCCTTATGGAGTTCTTGAGGTATCTCATGAAGATGGTACCACTTTTAAAGTCAATGGTCAGCGTGTGAAACATTTTGAGGAAGGGTTACTCCAAGTGAGCTATGTCACTGCCCTCAAGGATTGACCCTACTACCGTCAGGCTCGGGACGTTAAACAAGCGCTTCGCAGAAGGCAACCTGTGTTTTATTTCCTCTTATTTTTATTTTATTTTGTTTTTTTTAGGAATTAGCTCATTCTGCAAGCTCTCTCAGGGAAGTCACTCTTACTCTCTCTCTCATTTATTTCCTTTTGTTTCTATTTGATTATTTTGCATTGAGGACCATGCTCCATGCTAGTGTGGGGGAGGATAGTTTATATTGTCACTATATCTCTATTAATGCACATACCCACTATATATGTTGATAGCATTTTTTCTGGCTTGTTTTGCATGAACTATGCTTAAATTGAAAAAAAAATAATAGAGATTTTGCCTTTAGGGGATCCCATAACTAGTTCACTTGACAGACTTGTGCTTAATTGTAACTGTGAGGATGTCCTTAGGAAGCTGATAATTAGCATTTGTCCCTCTTGAGTACTTTTTGTGAACTAGCTTCTAAATGTGAGATCTGAGCCTTCATAAGGGGATTGATACTAAATCATAAATTTTTACCCCTTTTTCTTTCTATGAGTGTGTTTCCCAACTTGCTACATTCTAGAACTTGTCTTTTGACCGTTTCAAGGCGAAAATTGATTTGCATCATGTAAAAAGATTTGGGGATTTAGGTATTTTTCTGGCCTCAGAGTTGCTTGATGAATTTATCCCTTAGTTGCCCCCCTTGAGCCTATTTGTTATATTTTTTCTTTGGTACCCAGATATAATTTTTTTCTTTTTTTTTGTATGTGGTAACCATTTGAAGTTGAATGTGGAGCAACTATTGAAAATTACAATTTCGTCCTATATTTTAGCTGTCTATACTCTATGTTGTCAGGACTGAAATTTCGTCCCATACTTTAGTTGTCTATCTTGTTAGGATGATGAAAAAAAAAATCTTGTCAAAAAAAAAAAAGTGAATCATGTGCTTACAAAAATATTTTCACACAAAGGAAACAAAATAGGAGTTATCATGTACTTACCTTTTCCTCCTATGAAAAAATTGAATTTGTCTACTCAAGAAAGAGCCAAAGGGCACATCAAAGGAATGAAAGAGCCAAAGGGCAAACCCAAAAAAAAAAAAAAAAAAAAAAGAGTCTACTTAAGAAAAAAAAAAGAGCAAATCAAAAAGAGTTGACTCAATAGAAAAAGAAGAATGAAGAAATAGAAGTGAAATTAGTTTGGAGTTTGGATAAAAATTGTAAAATAGATAGGAGCTCCATATTTGGTTTCAAAGGTTACTATTTGCTTCTTGTTTTTAGCCCTTTGATTATCCCTTTCTTCTTGTTTCCTACCTTGCATGACTTCACCCTTGGCCCCATTACAACCCATGAAACCCCATCTTTTGCATGCATGTGAACCATTTAGCGGAGATTTGGTCAAATTACAAGCTTATGGTAATGTGCATTTTGTGGAAACTTGAGTGTATATTTTCCCTAGTCCCTAAACACTTAGAGAGATTGTGAGCGAGTGTCTTTATTCACAGAAATGTATTCTTCAGGGACATGAGCCTCTAATTGGGCAACCTCTTGACACCTCATATGTGCTATATTATCCATTGTCTGTCTTTGTGCTTCTAATTTTGGGTCTCCTATTTGGTTGTCTCTGTTATTTATTTGAAAATTGTATTGAGCCAGCAAATTTGTTTGAGGACAAACAAAAGTTAAGTGTAGGGGAGTTGATAAACTCCAATTTAGTGTATTTTTAGAGATGTTTTTAAGTCTTTTTCTTAGAGCAATTGTTAACAATAATATAATTACTAATTTGTTTTACTCTATTTTGTAGAAAAGTGGCAATGGATTAAAGAAATAATGGTTTGACTTAATGGGAGCTTTCAGCCCATAATTTAAACTCGCCCATGGCCATTTGGAAAAAAGAGCGATTTAAAAGGATTAATGGCCAAAGCCCATTAATTGAATTGTAACAAAAAGGAGCCCAAAGTAATAGGAATGCAACTAACGTGACCAACAAGAAGCAGAACCTAGGGAAATCTTAGAATCTAAAAGGTAGATAGTGGTTTATCCGCCATTTTTTCAGCCAAATTTTCACTTCCCGCCGGTGAGTTTGAATGTTGTTTACAATGGAAATGGTGAATATTATGGAGAGGGAAGACGCTACAGTAGTGAATAGTATGGAGAGGGAAGAAAAGTTGACTTTCCGTAAAAAAGAAACAATAGGTTGAGTGTGTGAATATATGAACAGTGTAGGTGAATAGTTAGGAGATGTAAACCATTTTGTTTGGTTGCTGTTGGAGTTATAGTTGACAATTAGAACTGATGTGATGAATAGTGTCGGTGGTACTGTTTAGCTACAATACAAGTTTGCATGTCTCAAAGACCAGTACTGTTTGTGTACAATTTAAGAGAATGAACAATGAAAAGTGAATTGCAGAGTAAATAGTGAATAAATAGTGAATTGCGTGTAGGTCATGTCATGTCATTTTGAAAAGTAGTATTTTAGTCAGGTCATCCTGCTGTCCTTTTAATAGTTTTTTTTATGAAGAGTTAGTCCCCTATTTTTATGAAGAAATGTAACTTTGGAGGAAAAAATTTAGTTTACACTATACTCATAAATATTTAGAATTGTGTGTTCTAACTTGGAGCTTGAAGAGAAGTGAGTACAACAAGAAGCAACATACACAACATACAGAAATTAGAAAAGAAAGGAAGCTTTACACTCAGTATACATAAATGCTCATATTTAATTCCCATCATGTAGAAATGAAACAAAACCAATAACTAATTATCCATGTTCTAAGCTTTGTCTTCAAAGTTGTCCTCATGATTTCCATTCATTTCTTCAATATTTTGAATCTGTGGAAAAAAAAAAAGGTCATCAACACCAATTTAATTGCAACATACAGAAATTAGAAAAGAAAGGAAGCTTTACACTCAATATACATAAATGCTCATTTAAGTTCCCATCATGTAGAAATGAAACAAAACCACTAACTAATTATCCATGTTCTTTATCTTCAAGCTTTGTCTTCAAAGTTGTCCTCATGATTTCCATTCATTTCTTCAATATTTTGAATCTGTGGAAAAAAAAGGTCATCAACACCAATTTAATCTTAGTTTTCACTTCTGTCACTTTATTATTATTTTCTTCTCTTCTTCTTTTCTGTTTTAAAACTATTCACGAAAAAATAAAAGCAAGTTTGTATTAGGATAAACTCTGGTTGTTAGTATAGAAACAGAATAAACATGCTTCTTCTTTTTTAAATATAGGTTAGATTTTTTTTTACAAAAAAAAAAAAAGAAGAGCAAACCAAGAGAGAATCAGTAGAAACTTTAGAATCAAGGTGAGGAGATGATAAGAATAAAAAGTAACGAAAAACTGACCTCCGGCCACACATGCGGTGTTGCTGTCGCCACTGCCGTCATCAAGCTTGCCACCACCGGCGCACCACCGTCACCGACACCACCCCGTGAACCGTCGTCCCATCTCCTCCCTCACTATGCAAACCTCTCTCTCTGTCTCCCTTCCTTTCTTCCTTCCCTCTCTGTTTTCGCAAGCTTCTTTCTTTCTCTCATGGTGAAGATGAAATTCTCACTCTCTCTCTCATGGTGAAGATGGATGCGGCGCTGGAGAGTGAAGTGGGAATGAAAAATTAGGTTTAGGTTAAAAGTTGTAGTTTTATATAGTCTGGGCTTCATTCCTTTTATTTTTAATAATTTTCAGATTTCTATTTACACCGTGAGTTTTAACTTATACACCCCCCTTTTTATTACAACGCACGACAGTTCACAAAAACAAGTTGGGCTATGCTAAACGCACCCCCTTTTAATAATACCCCCATTCATTCTTTTTTTCAACTTTTTCTACAAATAAACATTTTTTCCACAAACTTACATTTTTCCTAAAATAAATAAATAAATTCTATCTAAAAAATAGAAATAGGGGACTTACCCGACTGTATAGTCGGGTTAGTCAGCGTTCTAAGATGAATGAGTCGTACAACTCAATAGTTCTAGAACCCCTATAAAAAATAATTAATAAATAAATCTTTTTTCCCAAAAAACAAATAGGGGACTAAGTCGATTGTACAGTCTGGTTAGTCAGCGTTCTAGGATGAATGAGTCGTACGGCTCAAGAGTCCTAAAATCCATATTCCAATAAAATCAAACCACTACACATCAAACCCTTTTTTTAAAACTTCAAAAACTTTATTTTCAGAAAATAGGGGACTAAATCAACTGTACAGTCGGGTTAGTCATCATTCTAGGATGAATGAGTTGCACAACTTAGAAGTACTAAAATACCTATATTAAAAAACACCAACACAAACTTTTTCTACCAAGAACTACGTAGCTTTGATTTCTCCATCGCACCTGGAGATACGTAGGAGTGGGGGCCCACTCCTGTCAAGGACAAAAAATAAATATTTTTATTAAATCTTTTATTCAAAATAAAAAGGGTAAAATAAACATTTTGAAAATTAGCATTCTTTTTATACAACTAATTAGCAGGTAATCTTCCTTAGGAAGGATGCCGTGGGGTGCTAATACCTTCCCCATGCATAACCGACTCCCGAACCCAACTCTGGTCTCAAGGACCCTTATCCATCTCAAAGGAATTTACTAATATTTGCCCTTATAATTAAACATTGGTGGCGGCTTCTTTTTTGAATCTTCGAGGAATCCTTTCCCGGATTTTTCGATCGCTACGTATAGTCATGTCATTCTGTTGTCCTTTTATTACTTTTTTTACTGACAAAACTTTACTACTACTTTTCTTTCGTTGGATTACTTTTCTAAAATAATTAATAACCTCCAATTCTCTCTCTCTCTCTCTCTCTCACGTTTCCTCTCGTGTCATTTTCCTTTCTTTCAATCTTTTCTCTGTTCCTTTACCTTTTTTGTATAGCATAGGAAGATAAGTCTCAGTATCATATTGAATACTGCAACAACATAATAAAATATTAGTATTGATATAGATAAATCATGGCCCAATATCTAACGGAAGATTAGTTGGAAAATCCAAAATTAGTATTGATATAATAAAATTAAGTAATAAAATCCAAAATTAGGTCATACTAATAATTAATTATTAGGCACTACAATTAAACTAACAACCCTAAAAACGTTCAAGAATTAATATATAAAATCCAAGTATGAGAAGCGCAACCCAACCCACGTATACACACATCACTCTTCTTCCAAAACAAATAATTCATATATACACAATTGGTTCATTTTCAAACAGCAATTGCAGTTAGTAAGGATTAGAGTCAAACCATCCATCAAAGTTATCTAACACGAAATCATCAACAGATCGAAAAATTAAAGTCATGAATCATCAACACATTTAACACTTGCTCGATAACAAAAGAAATAAAACCAAGGTTAGGAATAGTACCACTTTCAACCTCCATCATGGAAACAAAAAACTAAATCACTTTCAAGATTTTTAATAGACAGAGAGAATAAAATCAAAAACCCAAACCACTGGTTTTTCCGAGAGAAATGAATATTACTCAACAAGAAAATATACAAGACTGGAGAAAATTCGAAACAATTGCAGTTGTGTACAAACAGAGAGAGAAGGAATAAAAAAATAGAGGAGACAAAAAATTCAGAACTGGAAAAAATTAAACAGAGAAAAAAAGAAGCAGAATGAAGATGTAGGAGAGAACCACCACCGGCTCCGACAACCACCGTAGTAAAATCCTCTCATCTCTCTCGGACCCTCACCATGTGTGATCTCTCCCTTGATTATTTTCTCTCTCCTCGAGACCCCTCTCTCTACACCGCCATCACCATCATCTCACCCCATCTCCTTCACGGTGGCAAACCTCCACCGCAACTCCCTCCGACGAGTTCCACACCTTCCTCCGACGAACTACAGCACCACCACGCCCCCTTTCGTTCTCAATTTCGTCCTTCTCTCTCTCCGGAGCTTTCTCTTTCTTTCTTTTTTCTCGCTTTCTCTCTCTTTGATTTTTCTCTCAAATTTCTCTCTCTCCTAACTTGTATGCAGCCCAGACTTCATCCCAACCCATTGTAAACCAAACATCATCATGGTAAGAAGCAAACTCAACATTCCATGTAGTTCCATTTGATGTTGTTATTTCTAATGGATTTTTTAAGGTATGGCCATAGTAAGTGATGAATCGCATGGGCAATTGCTGAAGAACATAGATGTAACTTTGATAGTTAGAATATAATGAATACAATTGTCCGCAACAATTACTATTATGTATAATAATAGGATAGGATGCTACGGCCTAAAAAATTTGACTTTGTAAATAACTCACAACATTGGTATGATGGTGACGTTGATGGACAACAAGAAAATTTTCCATTAGATATTCAAGTTGGTTCACCTGTAAGAATACAATTGAAAAAATAAAAATTATTAATGATGGTATGCAGCACCTTATTGAACATGTTTCAGCCTCAATACATGCTTCGTTTTTAAAAAATATAACGATTCGAACTTAGGAACCAAATATGAAAATGATAAAAACAAAAGAATGGATGTATTTAAAAGTAAAATTTAACAAAGTCAGAGTATTTAACTCAAGCTCTAATGATTTTGTATCTTCCTTTGAGCCTTTGTTTTGAGTTAGCCTATCAACTATGTAGAGTCGTCTATTGCTAAAAGAAAAAAATGGCAAATTGTATCAAACTGTGTATTGCTAAAAACAAATGTCAATTGGGGATTTGACTAATACAAACTCAATTAGGGTATGTTTGGATACTTTGAATTAAGGAGTGGAGCGGAGCGGAATGGAGGGGAGCGGAATGGAGGGGAGTGGAACAAAGTTTCCATTCCATTGTTTGGGTATTTTTAAGATGGAAAGGTACAAATTCCCACTCCGTTGTTTGGAAAATGAACGGAATGGAATGAGTTCTAACTCTTTTATTCCAATTTTACGCTTACTTAAAAAAAACCTTATTATATTCTAAAGGATTAAATCAATATTTATGGTAAAAAGGAATTAAATCAATACAATCTTTTGTTAATTTTAATTTTGAAACACAATGTATTTTTGGAAGAGAAATAAGAGTTGATAAAATGTATTTTGATACGTTATAAAAGAAAAAGCAATTGTGAAGAATTGGCTAAATTAGAGAAAAAATCATAATACTCAATATCAAAGTTATTTCCTTCACCAACAAAAAGCAGCCCTCCTCTAAAACGATCCTCACGCATGTAAAACAGATTTAGAAAACACTTACAGTATAAGGTAGTTTATATTTTAACGAATCTTGAATGTTAGAATTTGGAAAGAAAAACGAGAACACCTATCAATTAAAAATGAAGGAAAATATCAATAATAGACACACTTAACAAAGACGGTAATCAATTAAGTTGGGAATAGTAATTGGTGACTGCATGAACTGTTGTAGAACGGTGACGACAATAATAGACACACTTAAGAGAGACACACTTAAGAGAGACGACAAGAAAAATGGAAAACAATGATAAAGCTGTATAATTTAATACCTGTAAAGTTAAATAAATGAATGATTCCATCCGATACCTCCCAAATTAGAGGGGAAGCAAAATGGGGGTAAACAAAAATTAGGGTTTTCAGTTTCACATAAATTATGGATTACAGTTTCATTTTAAACATACATTATAGAAGGAAAATTGGGATTTACGGCTTACTAGATAGAAGATGACAAGATGAATTGAAATTTGTTCGATTTCTGCTTGAGATCGGAGAAGTAGAGAGAAGAGGAAGCTTAGCTCAGAAGAGTTCACTCGCATTAAGAGAGAAGAGAGATGAGGAACCGTCCGTGGTGGTGGTTGTCGCGTTGGTGGATGGTGCCATCGTCAGGGTTGGTGGTCGCCGCATGAAGACAATATATGGAAAGCTGTCGTGGTCGTTTGGTATGGTGGTGGCTGAGTTTTTCTTTCTGTTTTCTGCAGGATGAAACACGTGAGAGAGAGAGAGAGAGAGAGAGAGAGAGTGGAGTAAGTGAGTATGACCCTATAATATCACCTAAAAAACAAAGAAGAGTAAATTAATTTATAAAAAATAGTAAATTATTCCTAAAATCAAGTGTCTCCTTAATAATATATATTAAGTTAGCTATATTGTTTTATCAAATTAAGAAAATAAAGTATACTCAATTGAAAATTTTCCTCACGTTTTGTCTTTATTAAGTATTCATCAATTCCATTTATTGTTTCAACTAACATTACTAATTTAGCCTAAAGGAACTAACAATTTCTAGAAAATGTAATATGCTTCACTTATTCTTTTGCCAGCAAAATGCTCATCGAAATAAGTTCAGCCTCTTTTGACAGCAATAACACCATGATCACCGACTTTGATGATCCGCATTCACTCTTGAATGGTACTCTGATATTGTTTTGGATTGCACCGGTAATTGATCATATGAAAATAGGTCAGGTGTCATAGTGAGGGTACTTTTTAACTAAGTTGAATAACTACATTGGTTCCATTTATTTTGAGTAATCCGTTAGTGTTGACATTTTTGTTGTCAATTGTTTAATGTAGCATTTTCCCAAAAAGTGTGGAAGAATGATTCTAGAATGATTAGAAACAATTCATGTTCACCACTGTGATGTCGATTTGTATTATTATTTTGACATACATGTTGCCAAGCGATCAAAGGAGGATTCACAGAACTTCGTTAAAGACAACGACCTACAAGTTGGAGATGTCCTTTAGTGGAAAAATGAAAGCGACCCAATTGCAATTTTTGTTAACATTATGAGGAATGTAGTAAAACACATGTATGTCGTACTTTGTTTCAACATTGAAAGATATATGTATTTGACATATGTATATCGTTAATCTACTTCGCCCGTGCATGCACGGGTCCACCGACTAGTACTAGTATAAAGGTAGCGCAGCTTTTTAAAGAGAAAACACGCTACCCTACGCAAGAATTAAGAGAGAAAACAGCCGCAAACAGAGAAGAAGGACACAACACAGTGACGCTGAGGAGAGAAGAAAAGGAATTTGGTATCCGTTTTTGACACCGTGAGAGAGCTTTGGAGCAGGATACAGAGACTGAATACAGGATCAGAATTTACTCAATCTCCGGGTTATTTTTATATTTTGTAATTCATGACTTTTTATTTTAATCCAATGTTCTTGAACACTATGGATAGCTAAATCCTCTTCTAGGGTCTTAGGTGGATCTTGCTTGATTAGAGACCTTTTTATGTTTTAATTTATATTTTGAATTCCCAAGTTTTATTTCAATTAATATTATCCTATTGCTTTATTACATAATTAGGATTGACAACCCTTTGCATGTTTATAATCAATTAGTTGATTAGCGACCGTACTACAACTAGTTGGTGGACCTATAGGATAATTGAGACTATAATTAATGAATGACCAAACTTTAATTTAGTCTTCCAATCATTCAACCTTTTTGTACTTCATGCTTTTCTTAAATTTAAATTCTAGCATGACCAAACTAGGATTAATTTAGGGAAAAGAATATTAATCACGAATGACCAAACGGATTAATAGGTTTAGTAAAGGGATTGGTAATTGAATAAAATAAGGAATTCAGGTAGAATTAGACATAGAGGAATCGAAGCTAGCAAGTGAAACCGAGACCCTAGGCTCCTCTCCATTGATCGAACTTCTCAATTTTAATTCTTGCTATTTACTTCGTTTTATTTTAGTTTCTAATACAACCAAACACTCGTTCGTCTAAATAATAATTAATCTTAAATAGTTTGGTACTTATTAATTAATCCCTGTGGAGACGATATTTTTTATACTACTTCTGCAAGAGAGTACACTTGCTCTCAAGTGTGTTTTTAACGCAACACTCCCCAGTACTAGAAGAAGTACCATCTTCTCTTTTGACTTCTTTTTTATGGGACAATATTTCCCTTTTCTGGGCTTCTGTGAGATAATGATCCCACCAGCCTCTTAGCTGGCCTATAAATCCTGTGGCTATAAACGAGGCAATGGAACTGTCACTATTTCCATGCTGTTTGCAAACTGTTGAATACATAATCATTTTATGTATTAAATCAATAATCTGTTTGTCATTTAAACCATCTATGTTCCATTCATAGATTTGTTTTCCAGAATATGAATTCTGGTAGGAATCATTTTCCTCATATAAAAGGTCTTGAGGGGAGGGCCTTTTATAATAATATTTCTCAACTTGTCGTTGGGTGTAAATAGGATTTATTCCCTCATTTTGGTTGGATCCGTTGATGTCTTGATTAGCAAACATTTTTGCTAATTTATCAACTTCCTCATCAGATGCTTCTGATAAGATTTCTTCAGAGAGAACATTTAAATTCATGTTCTTTAGTTTTTCCTCTAGAATTCTGATAAAATCACTTTTACTGTCTTCAATCTTAAAACCTTCAATTTTAATTGGGGGTTGAACCATAGGTTCTTCCTTAATAATAGGGACAGGAGCCATGTTTTTCAAAACGGCTTTTTGTTGTGAAATTTGATTTTCAAAAAGGTTTTTTAAAGAAGAAATTTTTTCTTCAAGAGCTTCGAATTGGTTTCCTATGCAAACTAAAAATACGTTTGTATAATTTTGGGACCTGATAATAGAATTTAATTCTTTCAAGGTGACTTGGTCTTTTTCAATTTTTTGAAGACCAATGAAAGCACTTGCTTCAACATTTTCTCCTAAAACAATGTCATTTTTCTTAGGAGGAAAAGCAGAAGAGATTTTTTCTCCTTTTGCTGTTTCAAAAATTAGTTCCTGTAAAACATTAGCTTCATAATCTAATTTGTTTGTAAAATAGGTTAGAAACCATTCAATAAAAGGTATATAGGTTTGTTGTTCCGTTAAATGATCATAGAAATCATTTTTTATGGCTTCCAATTCGGGAGCTGAGAAATAATTAAAATACCATTTTCTAAAATCGGTGTATTGGTTTTTCATAAATTCATTATTAATGAATTTCCTCAGACTGCTTCCTGGACTAAAGTCCATCAATATGGAAACTCATATCTGATTGGGTAGGTGATTGCCTACTTTTTGTGTTGTAAACACCGTGGGGAATATCATTTTTACTTATTCTGATATTTTCTACTGTCTCTATTTCTTCATGAGACGTAGATGGCCTTCCTAGTACACTTGGAGTAGAATAAAACTCACTCACAGAGTGCCTGGATGACAAGGACCTTGGGATTCTAGTAATCCTATTAGGATTGAATCTAATCTCTATATCTCCTTCAGTATTCTGAATAATTTGATCTGTATCCTTATTAAGGATAGGTTTGGGATCAACCTCTTGGGGAAGTGCCCATGATTCTGGGAAGTTAATTTCTTCCCATTTGATCAACCTATTAGTTGCAACGTTCGATGTGAGCAAATTTGTTTGCACCAATGTTGTTGTTCCTGGAAAGGTTATTTGCTTAGCCCTTGGGTTAAGCGTATTTAAAATCTTATAGTAAACTCTATAGCATATGGCTATGACCTCACTACCTTGCTTATAATCATACCCATTCGTATGAATATTAAGCTGGAGGGCTTCTGATAAATTTTTATCAGACATGGATAAACTCAGGTTTGGGGCAACCTGGAAATAAACAGGTCCATGACATAAACTTGTCTCAATTAAGGCAGCTAAAGATTGTTTGAAGTTATTACATCTGCCGTCACGGACGTAGGCCATAATGCTAGAATTTAATCCTAGCAAAGTCAGAGGCTTAAGGGCAATCTGAATAAGTCCAATATGAATGAAATTATAGTCTTTAAAAGGAATTAGGTCCTTTTTATTAAGGAGACCAATAGTCTGATTGTCTTCTGTTATTTGAACTGTTTGTTCAAGTTGTTTAATGGCATATTTTGCTTTCAAGTCAAATAGGCCAAATTTATAAATTTGGTTTGAAGGTACGGAGGGAATAGTCCATTTATTAAGTTGTTCCAAATTATTAGGGAACTCAATTAGTTCTTCATTTTTTATCTGGTTATTTTGATGACTATATTCACCAACTTCCATAAAAAAGGGCTAAAGTGTTGTGGATCAGCTTGCCTTAAGAACATAGCCAAAAGATAAACATATTAAACATAACTTCAGATAAAATAGATATCTTTGGATGCTTCTTTTGTCATCTTTGCAAATGGAAGACCATTTAACTATCAACCAACAAGGGATAGAAGGAGTAGAACTCCTAAACCAAAGATGTAGCTTTGTTATCTAATAAAATCTTCAAGGCTAAATGCACGGTCTAATTCATCCCCTTTTCTCTATAGGGTTAATGGACCATAGGCGAAAACACTAGATAACATAGCCATATTTTAATTAAAAATCCCAAAGAAGCATGAGCTATAGAAAACTCTTGGTGTAAGTATAAGGAATATCCATTGCTGGACGTATCCAATGGGATACCATACTCCTAGGCTACTGCTCCCAATACTAACTCCTTTGTTAGATCATCGGGGACGGTTCACCTAAAAGAGTAAGATTACATAGCTTATTTCCCAATAAGCTTTCCTATACTTACATCCTTGAGTTTAAAATGGCTCTGATACCATCTTACAGCGGAATGAACAGCATGTTTATCTGAATGGGGTCAGTTCGTAAGAACCAGCCTACCACAACACTAATTTAGCTGCGAAAGCAAAAACACATAAATAATTACCTTGGTATCCAAGGAGGAGGATGGATCTTGAAACTTCAAAATATTATACAGAAGAAGATATGTTACAGAGTTATGAGAGGAAACTAAGAGGGATTACAAGGAGAGAGAGATAGAGAGAGAGAGTACTTGGCTAAAGCCTGCCTCCAACTAATGGAGAAGGGTGCCTTATATAGAAAAACTAAGGCTTATTATTTAAGCCGGTCAAAAGGCTACTGTTCATTCAGGTAGCCGGTTACACAAAATGACAAAACTTCTTTAAAGATATATATATATATATATATATATATATATATATATATATATATATATATATATATATATATAGACAAAAACAAATATAATGTATACCCGTGCAGCGCACGGGTCATACATACTAGTATTATAAATATAAGAATATAGATAGATGAGGTAGTGGCAATGCTCACGAGATCAAAAGTCTGTTTGGATAGAGCTTATTTTGAGCTTATGAAAAACAATTTATGCAAATAAATAAGCTTTTATGTATTATTCATAGACTTGTCAAGGTAGTTCATGGAAAAACAACTTATGGAGATACAACTTTTGTTAATGAGAACTTATGATTTTACATAAAAATTTATTTATCTCCATAAGTTATTTTTCATAAGGTCAAAAATAAGCTGATGGCCCACAAATAGTTCAATAATAGGTGTTTTTTTTGGTGAATTAATAATGGGCTTTTTGAACACTATATGTAGTCCACTAACCAATGTAAAGCTTGCTTGTCCATGTGGGCTATCCCCTTGCAGCCCCAATCCTAGCCGTGAAATGTCGGCTATAGTGGGTTTCGATGGGCCCCATGGGCTTGCGGTTTAACTGAAAACTTTAGATATAGAGTTTGGCTTTTCTCACACCCCTCCTACTCACCCCACATCCCTTGACCCTATGAAATTACCAAATTAACCTTACAACTCAGAAAAATTTCAACCATATCCTTCATCCCTCTTCTTCTCCTCCATCTCCTACACACTCCCCTCAAACAACTCAAACCTCCCATCTGCTCCACTCCTCTCCCTATCCACCATTTCAACATCATTACCCTTCTAATCATCTTCTCAACATCGGCAAACATCATAAGGTACAAACCCTACCAAACATTTTTTGTTTTAATCTCATATAGTTACTGTTTTTTGCTTGTTTTTTTTTCTTCTGAAATCACGCTCAGTTCGGTTGACCTCAACCGAAAGGATTCGGTTAGGGCCAACCGAACGCCTAAAAATCACATTTGGGGGTGTTTTTTCAATTGGTTACTCAGTCAAGGGGAACCGAATGTGTTCGGTTTAGGGGAACCGAATGAGTTCGGTTTGGGGAAGCCGAATAGTCGGATTCCAGTATCTCCAGTAGCTTCTGTTTGAATTTTTTTTATGTAGATCATAAAAATGGAAGGAAATGATGTGCTGATGGTACTAGACTTTACGAGTTCGTTCACAACGGATAAGGTACGGAACATTCATTCTTTTCATTATGTTTAATTTGCCTAAGCAAGACAATGACATTTAATTTTCCATTTTCAGTTGTTTACAAACTTTGAAGAGTTGTTGACATGGGTACGTAGCATCGGCGGGTCTCTTGGCATGGTGATTGTGATATCTAGATCCGGCACCGGAAAGCGATCAGGTAAAGAATTTTGCACGTTGGTTTGTAAAAAAGGTGGAAATTATAGGACTAGTGTAGTTGAGGGAACAAACACTAGGAAATGTTGCTGTCAGTTTAGATTGAAAGGAAAATATATCAAGAATCGTGGAGGATGGATATTGAGGGTTATGTGTGGAACACATAACCATGCAGTCATATCTTATGATGAAGGTCATCCGTACAGTGGCAGATTAACTGAGGAAGAGAAGGAAGTCGTGGATAAAATGACTAAAAATCATATTGCACCTAATCTCATGCTTAATGAAATCATGACAATGAAGCCCAAAGATAGTTGTACCACTCTTAAGCAAATATACAATTGTCATTCAAGGCAACGATCGACTATGCGTGAGGGTAGGACTGAGCTCCAACATTTGATGAAGTTGCTGGAGCGTGATAAATATATTTACTGGTCTCGAGTTGCAGAGGGCACTAATGTTGTCAAAGACATGTTTTGGGCACATCCAGATTCCATTGAGCTTGTCAACACATTTCCAATTGTATTGTTGATTGATTCCACGTATAAGACCAACTGGTATAGGTATCCGTTGGTTGAGATTGTTGGTATAATCTCAACCGAGAAGACGTTTTCGGTTGCATTTGCATTTTGGAGTTAAGGGGTGTGTGGTAAATAGGAGGGGGGGTGTGGGAAAAGACTAGGACTAGATATAACGTGTTGTTTGACCTTTCTTCACTACTAGAAATTTTAATAGTGCTTAAACACAAAGTTTCCGTTATTAAGGGCACCCCCATTTTGAGGTACCCTCATTTAGTAAGAAGATAAAAAAATACTCTTAAAGATTTTATTCTATTTAACCTCATCCACCATCACTGTAAAAAATAAGTTATGTAGAGAAAAAAAATTTCCCATGTTTTGCAAATAAGAAAGTTACTATATGTGAGATGATTAACTTAAGCATTCACCATTAGACTAAATATAATAACTTAAGCATTCACCATTAGACTAAAAAAATAAGTGAGATGATTAAATATGACGTAACATAATGGAGCACTTAATAGGAGATAAACAACTCAAACTTAGTTGTTTAAATACTTCCCATTCATTAAAGATGCTCTAATAGTTATTTGAGCTTATTAGTGTAAAACTTTGAAAGTCCAATTGTATATCATGTACGTGTGGGAAGAAGTTCTTTCCTATTCTTTTCCAATATATTATTGTATATGGTTCGGCCATTTGATGGATGAATGAGTATAATTTTTTTTAAATAGTGAATTATAATTTTCAAGATAATGCAAAAGAGTGAAAATTTATAGAGATACATTGCATGAGGTGAATGAATGTGTTTAGAGTCTTGGAAAGGTGAGACAATTAATGTCTACTAAGTCATCCATGGAAATCATGTTCTCTCCTGTAAATAGAGAGACTTGTGAAGAGGTGAAGACATCCCCTTTTGGGTGATCATATGGAGTGTGAAACATCCCCATTCTCACCATGGGTGATCATATGGAGAGTTAAACATCCCCATTTGGAGAGGTGGGTATTTCTTTTTGGGTGATTATGTAGAGTTGAAGAATCTCCAACCATGTCCTAGTGAGAGGAGAGTGTTGGTGATAATCACTTGTGTGAGATGAGAGTGTTATCATTCCTTGTAACTCTTAGAGTGAAAAGAGTATTGTATGGTGATACACAACTTGGGGTGGGTTACAAATTTGTTGTAATCATATTTGAGATAGTGAATGAATTATGTTGAGATGTTCCTGTGGACATAGGCAAGAGGTGTCGAACCAAATAAATTTTTGTGTTCATCTTTTCTTTATTATTGCAATGTGTTTATCAATATTCTTTCAAAGATCCTTGGGCGTGAGGGTTAATCGATTTACTTGTGTAATTTTTCTCAACAGGCCTCACGACACTCACACTTACTCAAATGTGTCAAATGAATTTCAATCATCCAAATTCTAGTTAAAGGTATATTTATATGTTGGGGCAATTGGATCCACGACCCAACATTCAAGTCCACTAAATGGTTTTGGATCCAATCAAAATTACTTGTGTGTATACATGTTTGCCACTTTTAATCATTTTGACAACTGAATCAATGTCACCGCAAAACTTAGAAGGATAGATTTAATTTTGAGGCGTGAATGAGAATTTTGAAATCAGAAGCCAAATATAACGAATTTGTGATTAAACTATGTTTGACCAGCCCACACATGATGTTGGTTGGACTGTGGAACCCCACAATGTATTTTGTTTTGCCGGGACAAAAATTGATTTTGAATGAAGCTAAAGCAAAGGCTACAAATTCTAACTTCAATTTAGAATCGATTAGCAAAATTAATTTTCTTCGGAAAGCGGTTTTGTTTCCATAATCAATTTTGACCTCTCAAAAGTGAATCCAAACATACACATAGGTTAAATATAAGATACAAATGCATGTTTAGTTCTGTGATGACAAAAATTAATTTTAAGTGAATTAATTTTGAACAAAAGTGAGTTCAATGTAAACTGATTTATGTTTGAATAAATTCACATATTGAATGCTAAACTTGAAAGTAAAACTCACTTTTAAAAGCAAAAACTACAAATCTTAACTTCAAGTTAAAATAAATTCTAGAGATAAAACCAATTTAACTCGAGAACACTAAAACGTACAAAAGTAATTTTATGTCTCCATAATCAATTTACCTCTCTCAAAAAGTGAATCCAAACATTCCCTAAGAGGAGAAAAGTTGTGTGAAAGAGAGGGAACTTCATATAGAAAACAAGAGATAAAAATGTTGTCCTGAAAATCACAAAAAAAAACTCTTGAATGAAAGAAAAGACAAATTTTCAAGAGAATCAACTTTTTAATTTCATCAACCTACATTCGTCTGCAAAGTCCACCGAATTTTTCTTATTCTTACTAGGGGAAAGACGGGCCCTTCGGGCCCGTCTTTCATGTGTTGGTGGGTGGTTATAGAAGTAATAGATAAATAATATATAAATAATAAATAATAATATAGTGAAATAGTGTTAGTGGGTAGTTATAAGGGTATTTTGGTCAGAAAAATCTGACACCAAAAAAAATGAATTCCCTTTATATATAGGTATAGATAATTAAAAGTAAAAAAAGCATTCCATCAATTGCTTACTTTTTTCCTACATTTTATCCAAACAAATGAACACAAACAAAAACTCTCTCCTTTCTCCCTAAAAAGAAAGATTATATAATATGGGAAAACCATGCTTGTTAAGCTTGATAAAAGAATTGGTCAAAAAAAAAAAGCTTGATAAAAGAAACACACACTTCACAAATTAACAGACCCATTATAACAGTGTACCTCAGAAACAAGAGGAAGGGAAACACAGCAAACAACTATTATTGCAGCAAAGATGAGTTTTTGCATACCAACAATACGAACAAATGAAACATCCACATACAACACTATTTTTACAATGCTAAACAAAGAGTAAATAACTACTAGTTTACTATTTACTATATCTATAAAAATAATTAACTGTCTACAACAACTTGGCTGAAAAGCACAGCCTGTATTTTTTTGACAAGGAGCCACAATTGCCATGAGATATGTCTGCATAACATAACACAAAAGTAAATATCAATAAATCAGCAAAGCAACTTGAGACCAATACAGTAAGAGATGCATTACCAACTCAGATTTAGATACCAGCAAATAGCTGAATCATTCAAGGAAATTGTTCTACTCTAAGTGAACACATACATTGAAATCATCTTAAGTCTCTACCAAAACTGGTAAAAGGTGAATGCTTTATTAAGGACATATTAAAAGCAAGGAGCACTTACATAGGTGTTGGAAAATTATTGTAATGAGTTACATGCAATAACTTGATCTAGAAGACTTCTATCAGTTCAAGCGTCTGCGTCGTGGAGCACGAGAATCTCCGCTATCGACATCAGACAATCTTGAAGCATCACTTCTCCTCCTAGAAGAGGATGTTGATAAGGATACCATGGAATCAATTTCTACTGCAGTGTCCACTTGACTTCCTGAGTTTATAACAGCAGCAATGCTTGAAAACGAATCTCTGTCATCAACCGGAGGAGGTTGTTCTTGGTTTCTACCTAATGGATTGCTACGAAAATACGCCTCAACTAATCTTTCAGCAGAAGTCAGTGCTGATGAAAGAGTTGATAGTGAAGCTCTCTGTGAATGTGATCTTCGAAGCAAAACCGATTGCATCCTGCGGTCATCCCCTCCTAACTCACCACCACCACCGCCGCCACCAACATTGTTCTGATTCAAACCAACTGCATCATCTGAGGGTGGCACTGGATTATGCTCTCTTCGCATACCTCGAGATGTCAAAAACCTACTTAGCAGGGACGTAGTTCTCTCTGCTGTTTCGCGAGCATTTTCTGGTTCATTTGACTGAACTAAATCCCTAGTAAGATCAATTCTACTTCCAAGACGACGAATCATCTCTTCCACAGGTAGTGCAAATGCATTTCTCTGCAAGGTTTGTCTCAGACTCTCAACACGCCTTGCTTGCGGCCTAGGAGGAACTTTGAGAGTGAAATCCTCCTCAGGAACGCGCACATTGTTTCCACCACCATATATCGGTGTAATATTTTTGATTGTAACCTCTCCCTTGCAAACTGGACACTCCTTAGCATCTGAATGCATATGCAGCCATCGATATAAGCATTGCCAACAAAACAAATGACCACAACAAGTCACAACAGGATCCTTTGAAAGGTCCAAACAGATATTACAATCAAAAAAACCTCCATCACAATTACCACCCTTTTCAACATCATCTTTCTTCTGTGATGTCTCATCTTCAGTCACACCATTGTTGTTCTCACACCCTTTCAGCACTTCCTCAACCTCCTCCATTCTTTGCTCAGCAGCCACACTTCCTTCCCCGGCCTGTAACGCGTTTCCATTACCCGAATTGACTAAGAAACTGTTCAATTCCATCGATATATTGCGAGCTTCAGGTGGGATATAAAAATGTCTTGCAGCTTCAGGTGGAATGTGAACATTAAGTTCAGAAGGAGGGCTAGGAAGATGGCGCCATCTCCATCTATGGCGCGCCCTAAGCCTCACTGATTCGCCAAGTCGGCGACGAAGATTAGGATCCTCAATCCAATCATCCAAGTTCACAGCTTCATTAGTTGTTGGTTCTGGGGCTGGACCCAGATTCAAATCAAGGTTCATTGCATCGGAAATCTCATCCCCCATCACAAAGCTTGTGAATGAATGTCCAAGCAAGAAAGCACCTTGCTTTATTACAAATTTCAAAGAAATACGATTACAGGGTTGAAAAAATAAAACAAGAACGAAAAATTAAAAAGAAAAAAAAACTAAACTTTAACACAAATCGAAGAAACCCATGTTTGAGAAATGAGATTCATACAACAAAACCATGCTTGCTGAAAAAATTAAACTTTCAGAAATGAAAATTGACAAAAATTGGGAATAAAAACCCTAATTTGATAGCAAACATGAGGAATCCTAGATCCAGTGAACACGATTGACCATAAAACAAGCGATGAATTACTACAATTCAAGTCGAGCTGAAGCGAATTCGTATCGAAACAGCCCTAGATTAATGGTTCATGAAAGGGAAGAGAAGGTTGTTCAATTGAAGTGATACCGATAAGGGTTTCGCGATAACGAATTGACCGAAAAGTAGGTAATTGAAGGAAAAAAAACAAGAAAGAAAAGGGGGTTTAGATCTGGTGAAGAAGGAAAACGAGAAAGGGGTTTAGATGAAAGAGAGAATGGAGAAAAGAAGAAGAAGGAAGAAGGAAGAAGAAGAGGAAGAAGGTAGCACCTGAGGTAAGCGGCTTGGGTGCTGTGATAAGAATGGACGGCTGTGATGAGGTGTTGGCTACGAGTGGCTTTTCTGTTGTGTTGTGTTGTGTTTTGCTACACAGCGTTATCACGGCCGTTCGTAGGATGAGAAGGAAGACACAACAACAGTACACCACTGTCTCTTATATAATTAATTAATTAATAATTATTATTTTATTAATCGAGCTATTTACTTTAAATTTGATTTTTATATTAGAAAGGAGCCCTAAATATCATAAAAGGCTTTGTATTTGAGAATTGAGGGAATAGTTATGGAGGGAATATCTCTTGTTGTTTGAAGAGAGTATTTTGCTTTTGACATGGACAAGGGTAAATAATGTAACAAAGACTTAACTTGTCCCTAGAATTTAGTGCATTTGAAAGGCTAGGAATTCTATTTATATTGCGCATGAGGTTTATACTTATCAGTTTCATCTCTTTATAAGGAGTTTTCATGTCTTTCTCTCCAATTCTTTTACTGGCTCGGCCACTCCTAAGGTGCAGCAGCTCTGGACCTCGTGACATTCCTATAGGGGCCAAACTTTTGTTCTTAATGTGGATTGGGTTTTGGTGGTGTGACCTGAACCTATGATGGTGATTGGCTTTGTGACTTTTCAGGTCACATTGGTTTTTATTTATAATAACTTGTATGCAGAACTGCTCTTTCTCTTTCATGGCTTGCAGTTGGCTTGGGACAAAGGTTATCACAACTTGATTTGCTATTCAAACTCTCTCAATATTATCAAGTTGATCCACAACTCCTCTGGTGTTTGGCATGTGGACGGAACCATTATTCGCACCGTGCAACATATTCTTGGTAGGGAGTGGAATGTGCAGTGGCGCCATACGCTCCGAGAGGCTAATTCCTAGGTAGACTTCATGGCCAAATTCGGTGCCACAAATGATTTTACTTGGCATGTTTTTTATAGTCCTCCAGCAGACCTGGATGCTTTGCTGCTACCTGATGCTTCTAGAGTGCATATTCTACGGCCTTAGCTTTTTTTTTCTTTTCCTTCATGTACCAAAAAACCTTGTCCATGGTAGGTATGTTTCTTACTAATAGAACTATCAAATTGCATATTAGGGAGAAGTGTATGATTGCAATATCGCAACTCAAGAGAGGGTTATGAGAAAGGAGGTGGACTGGTGGAGTTGAGCTTTTGTTTACTTTAGTTCTATAATATGACTGACCTGCAAAAAGTGTTAACGAGATGTCTTTTGTCTTTCAATAATCACTTATTGATCCAACAGAAAGTACATGCATGTGGGGATGTGTTGAGCTAAATATATGTATCATGTGGCATTTTGGGTGTAAGTGCATAAGCTTCCTACATGGTTCATATCTCCAACGATCAAAAAATATTTTGGGTAATTTTATTAGATAATTCTGGGATTCTAATGCAAACAACTCTAGTATTTGGAGGACTTATATTAGGATACGAGTTAGGTCAACATTCGACTTTTGTTGACAAAAGAGAAGAAATGTAATAAGTTTAGAGGAGAATAATGCATAAAGCTTATTGAGAGTCTAGGGTTTTTTGAAAAAGTTGTTCTCTTTGAGAATGATAATGGTAATATTAGTTGGATTCCATACTCAAGGAAGATGAATGTTGACCAAGAGGAGGAGGTGGCGAAAAGCAACTGAGAAGGTCTTTGGGTGTCAAAAACTAAAGACAACATGGGAGATAATCAGAAGAAACAAATTACGATAATTGGGGGAGTGGTTCTAATTCAAAATCGGTTCAAGAAGCAAGTAAGACAATGAGGGTTATGGCAGGGAATGTCGATAATGGAAAGAATAACAACATGGAATTCTCTCAAATTAGGAGAAGAAATGCATCAAAGCAATAACGTCGGGTGGTCATACATATGGTGGAGCTCGATAGAACCCTAGGTGGTGTGGCTAACATGCATACCCTTTTAAACCTAATCCATGTTTAACATTTGTTTTGGCAGAACCCAGTTTCCAGGCCTATCATAAGTATCATTAGTTGGAATTGTCGAGACCTAGGTAACATGTGTGCATTTCATACAAATTGAATGTTATGTTCTCGTTTGAGATATTGGTGTGTGCTAGAAAGATTGAAGAAGTTAGATGTAAGGTGGGTTTTAACCTCACTCATTGGAGATGTCGAGGTTGCTATTCTCCGGCGCAAGATCCTCAATTTTGAGACTTCAATGTACTCATTGAACTATATTAGTGTAGAAGTCAATGCAGTCAAAGACATACAAAATCTTTAAGTTTTATTGATAAAGGTTTCGTGATTAACTATGAGTTTACAAATAAGCATACGATTAAAGAAAAAAAACATAAAGGAAAGAGGGATTTGTAATGGTGAGAAATATAAGATTTTTTTTAAAGGGGTATATGGATGTCATATGACGCTGTCCTTAAAGATAAGCCAAATTGGAGGGGACTATAGGTGCGAATCGGTTCAACCATTATCATTGGATGGTTTGACCTAGCGGAGAAGGAATGACAGAAGAATTTGAATAAACACAAATTGGAGAGAGAGAGAGAGAGAGAGAGAGAGAGAGAGAGAGAGAGTTGGACACAAGTGGCTTTGTGTAATGTTTGACAACAACACTCACAGTCGTTTGTAGGATGACAAGGAAAGAATAACAATAAAATATAGTATGATTGGATCAATAATTTATGGATTACTCTCTTTAACCAAAAATAGTTTTCGCATTTCCAAAAAAGTTTTTTTTTCATAAAATGACCATCTTTTTCAAATTTCAATCCAGTCATAGTAATATCCTTCTAGTTTAACCCTAAATAAAAATGCTTTTAAAACTCTGCTACTATGTTAATCAATCTTTGAGAAAACTAACTACACCTAAACTTATATTCAATCATCTGAGTGCGATATCTTCATTAATTATGACCATTTTCTGTATCAATATGTCGATTAAGTTCTTGTATTATTTCAATGTGAATTCTTGTTTGATTCAACTTAATAACGATCATACTTCTGTGAAAGAATGAAGAGGCACATAATAAAATAAATAAAGGCAGCTAGCACTCACTATCAACTCATCCCAACAAAAACTATATCAAGTATATATCAAGGAAACTGATGATTAATGTGGATGGTTCATCGATATGTGCAGATCCATTGTTTAATGAAATAAGAAAAGCAATGAAAAATCTTTCTTAAACTAGCAAGATTTGCATCGGTCACTTTGTTTTCACACATTTTTTCAAATACAGTTCTTTTTTGAAAAATACTTTACATTGCGACAAATATAGTTAATTCTTTTAGTTCTCTAAAAATGCATAAAAAATAAAAGTATTCAAGCAGTATAATTATAGCGATAATAGTAATATTTCTCGGTCAGGACCCAAAAGTAAATTAATAATTTATAAAATATAATGATATTCATAAAGAAATAATATTAAAACTAATGTATATGATGTAAAAGTAATACCGACAATATATAATGCTTTTCCATTGGAATACTTAAAAAAAGTGGCAGCATAAAATACTTATAAAGGAAAAATATAGAAAACAAAATATTTTCCCAGTCAAAATAAATATTAGTAAAATTATACCTTCATGCAATAATTATACAAAAAAACTATAGAAAAAGTTGTAACATGTTATTTCGTATGAAGCTAGATATAAAAAAATGTGACTACTATTATGTAACCCGTGCATCTAGGAATATTTTGGGTTTAAAATATGAAATTAATTAAATTAAATTTTTGAATTGAATATAATTGACAGAAGAAAAGAGTAATATTAATTATATGAAAATTGGTAATAAAAATGAGTAATAACAAATGAGTAATTTATCTGTAGGTTGCAAATGTTTATGGGAAAATACATAATTATGTCAAATCAGAGCTTAAATAACGTAATTTCTTGGAAAAAGAATAAGCATAAATATATTTACATAAAGAACTGTAAGATAGATTTAGAAATATACTGTGACAGGTTAGTTATACTACCTTTTAGACTTATTAATTGTATCATTAACTCAAACTAAATTTTTATATTAAGATGAGTATCTAATCGAAATATCATTAAGAAATAAGATTTTTTACTATACTGAAAGGTGTGCTGGATATTTAATATTATGATAGTATTTATTAATAGTGCACTTAAATACAACATTTAATATATTGATGGTATTTGATACTTTGTTTTATGAAAGTTACTGATAGAAATAAATAGTTTTTTTTATGGATGATAGAATTAAATATAACATTTAATATATTAATGGTATTTAATAGTAGTACACTGTTTTTTATAAAAGTCAACTTTTGGAGACTCAAATTTCATAGTTTTTTAAATATCTATTTTTTGTCTTTACTTACAATTAAATGGTGGAGGTGGAGGATAAGGGGAAAAAGTGGAGCCTATCGTATAACATCCTAACCTTTAGACGTTACTAAGATTAGAATATTAACCATTTATATAAAGCAGAGTTATAAACCTATTTGAGTTTTTAGACGTAACATAAAATTGATGGGGGAAAATTACCGTCACTCCGAGATTTTTAGGGTAAGATACCGATATTGGAACCATATCAACATAACCGACAATAAATAATTTTGTCGTGGTACTAAAGGTGTTCAAAATCCCAAACAGGTTATATACATCCTAGCTTGATAAAAATCAAGGAATTATCCTAAAGGGGTACAACATAAATATAGCTAAGAGAAAACTAAGCAAACTTTACATAAATTTGATAATTAGAGATCCTTCTATACCTGTAGCCCGGAACAACAGCTACAAATTCTCTGTTTGCTTTTCCTGCACATCTGTAAACACCACATAGATAAACAATGAGTTCTTTCGAGACCCCTCACAACTCCACTCTCGGTGTTTTATATATCTCTTACTTGTAGCCCAGTCTAGCAACTACGATGTTCTCGTGTAATCCATTCTAGCTACAATATTCTCGTGTAATCTAGTCTAGCAGCTACATATGTATCTTGTCTTAGCACAACACTAGACAACCACTTCACAACCAACCCGTTAAGCCTAGATTTTGGGCTCATGACTTCCCTCCCCTATTACGCTATAACTCGGGATCATCATCCCCATGGTATTCTATTATTAACTCGGACACTAAGTCCATTACTTGACACGAAGTCGTGTTCTCACTACAAAAAAAACGCTTATTTGCGAGGGACATTAGCGAGGGAATAACATTCCCTCGCTAAAACTGACTTTAGCGAGGGAATTAGCGAGGGAATGTGATTCCCTCGCTAAAACTGACATTAGCGAGGGAATTTGAAAATTTGACCGTTAGCGAGGGATTTAGCGACGGAATTTGAAAAATTTCCGTCGCTAATTGTTTGGAGGGAAAATTCAGTCAAATTCACGCGAATCAAGGAAATTAGCGACGGAATTAGCGAGGGAATTAAAATCCCTCGCTAATTAAAGTGGTTTTAGCGACGGAATTTGAGTTCCCTCGCTAATTAAAGTGGTTTTTAGCGACGGAATTTGAGTTCCCTCGCTAATTTTTTTAATTTTTTTTACTTAAATCTGTCACTCACTCACTCACTCTTCTTTCTCACTCTTCTTCTCTCCTCTTCACCCTTCCTTTTCCCTTCCTCTACTCTCCACCACCACCACCATCACCACCACACAACCAACCAACCACCCTCACTCTTCTTCTCTCCTCTTCACCCTTCCCTTCCTCTTCCTCTACTCTATCTCTCTCACCTATAAACCCTAACCCACCACCACACAGCAACAACCACCACCACACAACCACCACACAACAACCACCACCACACAACAACCACCACCACCACCACCTTCTTTCCTCTTCCTCTTCTCTCTCTCTCTCTCTCTCTCTCTTACACAATTTCCACTTTCACTCTTCTTCTCTCCACCTTTTTCCACCACTTTCACTCTTCTTCTCTCCACCTTTTTCCACCACCACCACACCACCACCACCCACGAGACCACCACCACACCACCACCACCCACGAGACCACCACCACCACCACCACCTACGAATTTCTTTCCTCTTTCTCTCCACCTTTCACCACCAACACCACCACCACCACCACCACCTTTCACCACCACCACCACCACCACCACCACCACAACAACAACCACAAAATTAATAATATAATATAATAAAAAACTGATTTTAAAAATAATATAATAATAAATATAAAAAACAAACCATTTAAATTAAGACACGTGTCAGTCAGAATTTGAAAATTTGCACAAATTTTGAGGCAACATTAGCGAGGGAATTAGCGAGGGAAATGTCCCTCGCTAATTAGCGAGGGATTCAAATTCCCTCGCTAATTTCATTAGCGAGGAAGGTATTAGCGAGGGAACCGGTCGCTCGCTAATTCCCTCGCAAATGACCATTAGCGAGGGATTTTGGTCAGTTTGCGAGGGAAATTTCCCTCGCTAATCCCTGATTTTTTTGTAGTGTCTCACTCGATAACAAACTATACAGTTTTTAACCAAACAACCATACAACTTGGATTCTCAATAATCATCTCAAACATAGGGAATTCCATAGTATTATAATTCAATTACCATTAAGGAGTGTTGAGGAAGGAATTAGGATAGGTTTGGAACCAAGAGGAATTCCATTTGAAGGTTCAAAAATAGCAGGACAAAAGGTTTAGCACGGTCCGGGCTCTAGGGCGCACAGACTAGGCTTGTTTTGAAGCAAAATCAGTATCGGCAATAGAATTGGGCGCCTGGTCTGGGCTTAGAGGCACACGTTCCGGGCTCCCTTGACAGGTTGGCAAAAATTCTATTTTTTTCGTGAAAGTTGGCATTTCTTTCGATTCCGAAACTTATTGTACTCAATTCAAATCTCAGCAACAGTTCAATACAACACTTAGGCATACTTAAACAACCAACTTAGGCAATCAAACATACATCAATCATCAAATAGCATCTCGTACCAAATATATTGACAATACCGCATAAATTTATCAATTCGACGTTTTTTAATGAAATCGTTTTACATGAACTTCACACATAAACAGAATCAACCACGTGTGTCCCAGGAAGGTAAGTCAGTTGGCGAGCTAAGGGACATGAAGGAGTTACAAAGCTGCAAGAAGGAGGTACAAGGTTCAAACCCCGGAAACTAACTTCCCCCCCCCCCCCCCCCCCCACTAACATTTGCTTCTCAAAAAAAAAAAGAATCAACCACGTGTATCACCAAATACATAAATGAAAACATACAACGGAGTAAGAACTCACCTCGAATTCGTGAATACAACAACAAGCAAGCAAATCGAAACTTGAAGCACCACACAAGCTCCTAACACCCAAACTCAAACTCAAGCTTTAACTATCGAAACCCAGGTATCAATCCTCTCTCGTTGATGCTCCTAACCATAATGTAAATTCCAAATAACTCATCTAAACTCTCAACACCAACATACATTAACCCTTGGCCCTTCATCTAGTGTTTCCATATGAATGCAAATCGAAATGTATTGGAGAAGAAGAATGAATTGAACTCTTATTCTTAAGCTTAGGTTGAGAATAAAGAAGAGAAGGGTGATGACTAAAGAATGATTTGAGCTGAAGTGATTTGTTTGTGTGTGATTTTCAGTTTTGGTCTTCACTCCCACTTCTTTCCTTTCTTCGAGTTCTCTCTCCCTTTCCCTAGAGATCTTGTTTCTCTTTGAAAAATGAAATGAATTAATGTGCGGGTGTTGGTCACTCAGCTGAAGGTTTAAGTAAAATGGAGTGTTTGGTTGGGTTATGAAATATCTATTTTGCCCTTACTCTCATTTCTCTATTAAGACTACTTCTAGTAAATCAAATGAGCACTCAATGCACACAAATACCACATTTAGGCAAACAATTCATGAAATTATAAATCACCAATTAAACAATTAATAACTAAATTATCAACCAATCCTCATTCCAAAAATAATTAAATCACTCAAGCATCAAGTAATTAAAAATAACCACTTTGGAATGTTACATATCGAATTCGAGCTTGGCCTATTGACCTTATTTCCGGTGTCTAGATAGCACTTTGTATGTTTTATCACCAAGTTATAAAGCTATGTTCTTGGGACATGTTTTAAATATCTGTAAGACTACGTGAGAATAACTTATAAAATAACCATTTTTTTGTTTTCTAATTTATTTTTCTTAATTATCTTTCAATATTTGTAAATTCAAATTTAAAAGTATAGAAATTTTCTTCTGTCAGCAGTTTTAAATTTAAAAATTTATAATTCACTTTACAAAGATTTTAAAATTCCCTTTTGGTCACCAGTCTTTTTAAAACTAATATTTTTTTTGACCAAATTTAAAACTAAAAATTTATAAACCGCTACCTCCACTATGTACTCTCTATAATCGAACATTTGAATAGAGTTCGACTAATTAAAATCATGTAACCAAGAAAAGCTGAGGCCTTTAAAAAAATGTGCGGCCCAACAGAATTAAATGCCTAATTAAAGCAATTTCTCGTAGGAGGTCTTATTTTAGTGACCAAAAATGTGTCTAAAATTGAAGCTCAATCTAATTTAAGAGATCTTTTTCATTCAAATTGAGACTCTCGACCCTTCGCCATTGTTTTAACTAAATATAATATATATGTATTTAATGATGGACTTCAAGTTGTGGCAGAATTTAATTATTAGCATGAGTGACATGTTTTATTCAAGTATCATACGTGTCTTCATTGATTTACTTTTTTATTAGAAATTAAAAGTTATTTTTTTCACATTATTAGCTCGGTTCGTAAACGTTTGAACGTGATGTCTACTGGCCTGATTTGGGTCGGGTAGCCCATTTTGTCAGCTCTAATTAAAATGCAGGTTGGATATTTAGTCCAAACGAAACACAATTGATTGATTCAGGTATTGGGCAGGTCCAATTCAATCCAATCCAACCCACAAACACCCCTACCTGCTACACAAACCCTCCTCCCGCTATTCTAGCCTACACAATCCATGAGATCTTAACTCTTAATAAGCTATAATTCTTATGTTATAAGTTTCACTTTTATACACATAAAACTTTCCTCATGTCATTTTTTAACAAGTTTTTTATAATATAATATGACAAGCTGAGTTAGAAGGAGAAGTTAATGAATATTCGGTTATTAAAATTAAAATATGACTACTATAGGCTATATATAACAATTTCAGTTTCTTTAAAAAAGGTAATAAATAAACACGTAAAAAAAAGGTAATAAATAATACTAACTTTTTTGCCCCCTTGACATTTTTTCTGGTTCCATCCCTGAAGGGGGGGTGGTTTCTCATATGTATTAGTAGTATAAAAAGTTCAATTTTTTTGCTGTTTAAAAAAGTACAAGAAGTTAAAAAAATTGAAAAAAATTAAAATATAACAAAAATATATCCGACACAGATACAAGCTTATATATAGAAGTGTGTTCTCTTTCCAACAGCAAGCCAATAGTCAAGTACAATAGGTATATCTTATTACATAAACAATATCATGGTGACACAAATTATATGAAATACTGATCATCATGGAAATCCTCCCATTTTCAACTTCCATTCACTTTCCTACAGTTGGATCTAATATCTCCTTGACTTCCTGTTAATGGGTTAATATTCCCCATATTAATCATTGACTGAGCAAATGCTTCAAAGAAAGCCGTTTGGTTGCTAGCAAAGTTGTTAACAATGGATATTGTGGCAGCACCATTAGTGGAAAATAGTTCTTGATCTGATTGGAGAAGTCCTTGATTGTTAAGAAGATTTTTGAAGTAGTTGTTATCAAAAGTATTTGGAGATGAGGGGTCGAGGTTGTTCAGAGTGGTCCCATTTCCATTTTGTGGACAGTTTTGTTGTAGAATTGCAAGATATGTTGCATTCAGTGTGGGATCAGGGTTGCCAGTGTTGCTGAAGTTGAATAGTCTCTGGTTGAAAAATCTACATTGTGCACGACCAAATGTATGTGCACCTTCAAGTCCATTTCCATGAGTCAAACAGTAGTTAACAAATCATTGTAAAAATTATATGACCAAATCAAATCAATGTTCACAAAAAAAAATTAATCAAAAAATTATTATTTTTAGATTTTCAATAAAAAAGTATATATTATTTTTACTTAGTTTGTTCTCTAGAGCTCAATTTTACTTACTTCTTGATCAAGTTCCGATTTAGTTAGGGCCTCTAATTTTCCCTAGAGATTGGAATGGGTCGAGCTTTGTACAAGCCTAAAGTACAAGCTTTTTGGCATTTTTTAAGTACTATAATTTTAGGTCAAAAAATGTTAAAACGCCAATTAAATTACAAACCCTGCACATGTAGAGTCAATCTTAAACCTAATTTACCAACAATGGTTGGTCCGAGTGGTAACTGGACTCGAATCTCACTCCAAGGTCTCGAGTTCGAACTTTGGGTGTAGCAAAAACTCTGTTGAGACACACACGGCCCGGCAAAGCCGGGTACTCGTGTCCAACAGGTTCCTCAGTGTATATTAGTCATCGGCAAAGCCGATGAAAACTGCGCATCAATGATAGGTGTTTATTGCAGTGTTGTGACAACTGGGATGACCAAATTAACTGGTAACCGGAGAGTCAACTTTAATTGGATCGACCGCAGTCTGATTAAACTTAAAACATCCAATTTTGACCTAGCTCAACAGGCCGACCCGATGACCCATTGTTTGGAGTTGGGCTCAGCAAGAACCAGACCATTTTTGCCTAGCCTAGTTGGCCCATGGGTTGAATTGGGCCTGCTTTTTTATACTTTATTGAACACTTTTTGTTTTCCATTGTTAAAATGTGAAGTGGGACGGGCCAGCCCACTAGGCCTAGTGTTTTGGGCTGTGATGGGATACAAAAAATGCCAAATAGATAATTGGACTGGCCGAATCCAATCCCTTTTTGCACTTGATCCATTGATCTAGGATAATAGTTCTTTCTTCAGACCATGGTTGAACTGAGTTTTTCAATTGAATTTTCACCTAGGGATGTCAACGGGGCGGGGCGGGGCGGGCACAGGTAGCAACTACCCGCCCCGTTTAGTAAAAATGGGACCCGTACCCGCCCCGTACCCGCACGGGTACCCGCTTAGCGGGTCTTAAATGAGTATTGTTTCTTAACGGGTACTCACGGGTGCCCACAGATATTTGTAAATTAATAAAAATATTTTTTAGAAAAAAATAAAATTTGAAATACCATTTAAAATTAATCTTTTGAACACTATTTTTTCGGTTCATTTATATAAGAAAATTAGGTATTTCGATACGCATTTATCTTATCAACTATTTACTAATATATAATCGTTAATGAATGGAGAATTGGAGATAAAGAACACTAAAATTATAATAATTCCCAACTTTGAAAATAACAAGTCACTAACATTATCCAAAATAATAGAATAAATCTTAATATATTTTGCTAGGTATATATATGAGGGGTATTTAAGTATATTTTGCTACGGGTCCGGTACCCGCGGGCACGGGTACCTCACTACCCGCCCCCGCCCCGTTTACTAACAGGTAGTTTGACTATCCGTTTATTCAACCTGCGGATACCCATTTGACTACCCGCTCCGGACCCGTCACGGGTTTTACCCGCGGGTCCGGGTTTTTTTCCATTCCTAATTTTCACCCTAAGATCTCGCTGGACGTTCTGGTCTGTTTTTTTTTTGGACAAGAGTTCTGGTCTGATTTTAAAAACATTGCTTAGTAAATGTTTATGAAAATGGACTACAAAGAGAAATAATAATGCATGATTACCAGATAAAGCAACGAGGTCTGTTGTGTTTAACCCAACGGCAGTAAATTTGGCGGTGATGTTAGTAAGGCTTTCAGTTGGTGTGGGAATTGAAGTGTTTGCACCTGATTGGTTTGCGATCACACCGTCCCTTCTCCCAACTAGTACGTTCCATGAAGGACCTCCTGACTGCAAATTCATCATATATATATATATAAAGAATATATAATAGTTTGCTACAAGGAATTTGAGAACAAAAAGGGGATCGTTATAGTTACCAAAGAGACAGAAGCTTCAGCCGCAAGGGCGAGAATATCAGCACAAGATACGACACCAGGACATGAATTTTCTACAGAAGTTTTGATGCTGTCAACTACATCAAAGCCACGAGCTGAATTATTGTTTGGAGTTGCATTTTTCTCACTCAGTGTTATGTTCCCACCTTGATCTAGCAAAAGAGATGCATCACATCCATTAACAAAGCAATCATGAAAATGAAGACGGGTTAGGCTAGCGCCAATACGAGAATCAGATTGCAGTGCCTGCTGAATAACATTTCTCACTATGGAAGACACATTAGGGCATGTGTTAGAATAGAATGTTGAACTCAGCTGAGCATTTAACGGGTGAAGAAAGATTAGCGCTGAAAGAATGGTAACGAGTAGTGAAGAAGGTGTAGAACAAAGCATGGTTTTTGTATATATATTTCTTTTCCTAATGATGGTTTTGGTGTTTGATAATTTGATATCTAAGTCTAGCTAGGTAACATATATATATAAATGAAGAAAGTATGTCTTTATTTGCTTTATGATATTTGCTTGTGGGTAAAGTTTTTCAGTGGTTATTACTTAGGAGTTTAAGCAAGCGAATATAGTATCAAAAAGAAAACAAAAAGGATGAGATTTGCTACGATCATTAGGTACACAACGGGACGTGGAAAGGAAAATTAAAACCGTAATGATTGTTACCTGACCATAATTGGTAAAAAATTCCTCCCCAGATATGGATGGACTAACTCTAGTTCTAAAGCACAACATATAAAATGGGGATGATCATTAAGGATGTGTTTGGTTTAGAAGAGAAAGAGGGAAGAGAGAAAGATCTGAGAAATAGAGTAGATTACAAGTGTTGTTTGGTTTAAGGGAAAGATAAAAGAAATAGGGGATAGAGATATGTCTCTTCGTTTGATTTGAGAGAAAAAATACTACTTTTGAAAACACAAAAACAACCTTGAACTAAAAAGCATTATATAATTTAGTCATTAGTTTAATTAACTATATATTTATTTTAATTAAATTAGCTAAATATTTATTTTTATTTTTTTTTGAATTGATAGAGGGCTCAAAGGCCCAAAAAAAGAACACTAAACACCAATTACACGAGGAGTGGCTACACCCCTGATATCATTACTAATTGCTCTAGCAACCTCAACAGGAGGTGCATCATAAAGCACTAATTGGTCTACTTGATGACTTCCTAATTTAGCAAGGATGTGGGCACAGGTATTGGCTTCTTTATAGACGTGCTGAAACTCCACCTTCCAAATGTTCCCCTCCAGCAACTTCTTAATTCTGTGCATAAGAGTCCACCCCTCACCACGACCACTAGCTCCTTGATTGAGCGCAGATATGATCATTTCAGCATCCGATTCAATGATGATGTGCTTGCAACCTTTGGATTTTGCCAGCAGCAAACTCTCATAAACCCCCCAGAGTTCAGCTACATAAGCAGTACACCAACCAATAGACTTGGAAAACCCACCTTTCCAAGTGCCACACGAGTCACGGATAAGCCCACCACACCCAGCCAAGCCACAAGACTGATTGCAGGAACCATCAGTATTTAACTTCACAGTACCATAGTTAGGGGGCAACCATTTGATTAACTTAGCCTGATTCTTGCCATTATGATTATGGACTTGATGGCTCCAAAACCAGAGTAAATGACACGTATTTGCCCAAGTAGCAGCCCAACAATTATCAGCAAAGTTTCCCAGCTCAGTGTCAAGGTTGAGAACAATCCAGTCTTTCAGCTGTCTACCAAAGAAATCAGCTCTGCTATCAGGCTTTATTAAGTGCATCCAAACATTTGAGGCTAAGGGACAATCTCTTAACACATGAATGGTGGTTTCAGGCTTTCCAGGGCATTGATGGCAGTCAGCCACACCTAAATGCATTTTCTCCAATCTAGCATTAGTGAGAATCCTGTCATGGTATATGAGCCATATATGATGTCTAACTCGCTCTTTAGTATCCAGCTGCCAGATTTTCATCCATATGGGATTGGTTCCAGTTTCATCAAAATTACAGAGCAAGTTGTAACCATCAACAACTCTATAATTACCATCACAGCTTGTTGGCCAGACACATTTATCAGATAATTGGTCATCAGAAGGAGGAGGAATGGCCTGAATTTGAGCAAGGACTTCTTCAGGAACCCAGTCAGTGAGAATATCAAGGTTCCAAGAACCATTTATAACTAGATCAGCAACATTATAATTCATCAGCATAGGAGGGATTGTGATGCCAAGGTCCTTGATAGAGAGGCTAAGATTGAACCATTTTTTGTTCCAAGCATTTGTAGTTTTGCCATTACCAATTGCCCAGTATTCATGTTGCTTCAGAAAGGTCTCAAGAGGGGCAAGAGATCTCCAGAAGCTAGAATCATAAGGTTTGCGAATCCAGGAATTTGACTCAGTAGCATTTCTATTATACTTTCCTTTTATAACCTGACACCAAAGGCTATTGTTTTCACTACGCAGATCCCACCCCATTTTCAGCAGGCAGGCAGAATTCATCTGAGATAATCTTCTAAGACCAAGGCCACGAATATTCTTTGGTTTTGTGAGCACTTCCCAACTCACAGCATGAAGCTTCCTGTGACCTTCATCATCACCCCACACAAAACTACGTTGTATCTTCTCCAAATCATGCAGCACACTCATGGGAATAGCAGCCGCCATCATAGGATAGATGGGAATAGCCTGAAGGATAGATTTTGCAAGAGTAATTCTACCAGCCCTTGAAAGATGTCTAGCCTTCCAACCTGTAAGCTTGTGTTGAACTTGCTCAATTAAGTAGTGATAGTCAATTTTATTAGGGGTTCTTCCAATGAGAGGCACACCCAGGTACTTCCCTAAAGAAGGTACCTCTCTAAAACCAGCTCTATTAATGAGATCCTTCCTCAGTAGCTCAGGAACATTATTGGAGAACAGCATGCTAGATTTGTTGAAATTCACTTGTTGTCCAGAGATAGAGCAAAAGACTTCAAGAGTTTGCAGCACACAATCCAGCTGATCCATATTAGCCTGCCCAAAAAGAAGAAGATCATCAGCAAACATTAAATGAGAAATCATGGGACCATCTATCCCAGTCTTAATACCCATCCAATTTCTAATGGCCACTTGCTCACTTATCAAGTGGGAAAGTTTATCCATACAGATAATAAAGAGGTAGGGTGACATTGGGTCACCCTGCCTGAGCCCTTTAGTAGGCTGAAAATACTCATTTCTACCACCATTCCAATTAACATTAGTCCACCCACTAGTTACAGCACTCATAATTAAAGTAATGATAGTGTTAGGCAATCCAACTTCCTGCAAGCAATGCTCAATGAAAGACCATTTCATCATATCATAAGCTTTTGACAAGTCCACTTTTAAAGCAAAATAATCCTGCTTTCCTCTGGCCTTGTTCATGCTATGAATCATTTCCAGCGCAATGACAATATTTTCTTGAATTCTTCTACCAGGGATGAAACCAGATTGATAAGGACTAATAATGGTTGGCACAATATCTTTAAGTCTGTGCACCAGAATCTTAGTGATGGCTTTATACATAGTATTGCAAAGGGATATTGGACGAAATTGGTCAACAAATTCAGGTTTCCCCACCTTTGGAATAAGACAGATGTCTGTGTAATTGATAGTGGCAATCAAGCTAGGCTCAGTCCATAATTTCTTCACAAACTCACAAACTTGGAGACCAACTACATCCCAAGTATGTTGATAAAATCCTGCAGGATAGCCATCAGGGCCAGGGGCTTTCCAAGGTGCCATACTAAAAAAGGCATGTTGAATTTCTGCATCAGCCAGAGGTAACTCCAGAGTATCCAGAATATGTTGATCAACAACTGGGTAGGTCATCATGGTTTGAATCCAATTGTTGTCATCCTGGGTGCTACAGAACAAGGTCTTGAAGTGATGAGTAACCATGCTTTTGATATTGTTCTCCTCCTGCTCCAAGTACCATCTCTTCTTCTAAGGGCCAAAATCTGATTCTTCTTTTTGCGGGCAGTAGCTTTGAGAAGATAATATCTTGTGTTCCTATCACCTCCTTCAAGCCATTTGGCTCTAGAGCGTTGGAACCAAAGCAACTCCTCCTGATAATTGATCAAATTTAGCTCAGCTTGCAGCTTGTTGTCTAATTTCACCAGATAAGCTTTCTCACAGCCAATGCAGTTTTTGTTTTGAATGCCTGCAATTCTAGCCAGCAGGATCCTTTTCTTTTTTTTAATAGCTCCAAAAGTGTGATGGTGCCACTGTTTCAGAGTACTGCTCAGATGCTGCAGATTTTGGTCAATGGGCAAATTCTCCTTCCAGTGCTTCTTTACCATATCCTGATAAGATGCCTCAGTCAACCAAACACTCTCAAACCCGAATCTGTTATTACTTTGCTGAGGACCATTTCCGCTTGGCAGAATAAGGAGAGGGTGATGGTCACTGTAAGTAACTCTAGCAAGGACTTTAACCACGGCATCTGGGAACCTTAGTCTCCACCTATCATTGCACAAAGCTCTGTCTAAGCGCTTGAAAATGTGATGACCATCATGGAATAGAGGCCCACAGCTCCAAGGTCCATGAGTTGACATTTGTTTACATTCTCATTGAATTTTAGAATCTTGGCAGTAGGAATTGACCCTCCCCCTTTCTTCTCATCAGAATGCGCAATGTCATTGTAATCACCAGCCATCAACCAATCACTCTTCAAGTCTCTGGCAATATCTTCCAGCTCTTTCCACATCTGCTTTCTTTTGTTCTGGTATGGACTTGAATAGACAGCAGTGAAATTCCACTCCATCTCAGTTTTGTTAGATACTTCAGTGTGAATGAACTGAGGTGTTATTTTCAGCACTTTAATACGCAGTATAGCTTGCTTCCATGCTATAATAATTCCTCCTGCAAAGCCATTTACAGTAGAAAAACAGAAGCCATCATATCCAAGAAGATGAAAAGTTTTTTGTAATTTACTAGGATCAAATCTGAGTTCCACAATGACAATAATATCAAATTTATGGACATCAGTAAATTGCTTTATGTTTCTAGAAAGATCAGGATTTCCTGCACCACGAATGTTCCAAACTAACAAATTAGGTTGCATAATCATCATATGAAAATTAATTAAAAAAGGATACACACAGAGCTAGCTAGGCAGGGCTTGGCCTTTTGGATTCCTCCAAGGGTTCCATGTCCTAATCCTTACTATTATCATTTTTTTCCTCAGTTCTTGTCTCGTCAGAGACTTGCATTGCCACCTGATCCTGCTGGTTTAGGTTATGCCTATCAGGGGGTCTTGGAGCATGGCTTGGAGGGCACTCAACACCATTTGGTTGTGAGGCACCTCTAGCCATTCTTCTGGTAGTATTGACATTTGATAGAATCTCCTGGGAGTGGACATGGAGTTGACCACTATCATCCACAGAGACCCAATCTTCATATCTGACAAACTGATTTCTCTTCTGAGTAGCAGTTGTTGCATGTTTTGTACCAAATTCCATCACATTTTTGTCAACCGAAGTGTGCTCCATATCCATCTCAGTATCAGCTATCCCTTGTTGTTTTGTGACCTCTTTCCTTTCCAGAGTCTTCTCTTGTTGGTCTGTTACAGTCTTCGGAGCAATTTCTGATGTGTCCTCCTCCATATGTCTAGTGCTTTCACTTTTGCCTTCTACTTCTATCCCCAAGTTTTTTTTCCTTGTTTTCAACCACATTATCCTGAGTTGTACTGACCTTTGTGTTGACATTGGTATCATTCACACCAGTACTTTGATTGCTCTTATTGTGTTCTCCGTGATTCACTTCAGGTTGCATGTCGTTATTCAACACATTAAACCTGGATCCTCCTCCTTTATTCCCAGGTTTGTTCACTTCATTCCTTTGTGCCATTGGTTTTTTCTTGGAATTATTTCTATTTTTTTGCACTATTGTCCACATAGAGTTGGCTTCCTCATTAGGTTTACTTTGATCCAGGTCTTCTTTAGCTGGCTCAAGTTCTGCTTCCACCACATTGCAGCCTTCCTTGTAGTGCCCAAATCTCCTACATTTCAAGCACAGCAGGTGGAGGCCTTCATATTCCACTTTGTATTGCTTACCATTTACTTCAAACACAACAAGCAGTGGCTTATCTAGATCAACTTCGACACAAAGCCTGTAATACTTGCCTCTGTCATGTTGCAGAGTTGTCAGGTCAACCTTCACAGTTCTTCCTATGCGATTACCCACAAAATGCAGAAAGGATGGGTCATAGTATTCTATTGGCAATCCAGAAAAACGAACCCAGACTGCCACTCTTTCTATTCTAGCTCTTTCAGGCTGGAAGTTTGGGCACCATTCCCTAACAATGAGGTAGTGATCATATATCAACCAGGGCCCTTGGCTTAAGGCAAAATCACGATCTTGTTCACTTGTGAATGTAACCAAGAAGAAATCTTTCCCCAAATCAATGACCGTGATTGTTCCCGTCAATACCCAAAGCTGGTTGAGGCGAGACTCAAGGGCTCTAAACCCAATCTTTCTACCAAGAAGATTTACGATTAATCCTTTCCTCCAAGGCTTTTGGATTCTCGCTTCTTCCCATTTGGATAATTTGAAAACTGGATATTCATGTTTTCCCAAAAGTTTTTCTTTGATCACAATCCTTCCATCAAACATGTCCTCTGTGTATTCTATGTTGTTCTCATCGAATGCTGGTTCTGCTTGGTCTTTCGCCTTTGTTCTGCTTGGTTTTAATCATTTAATCTAATTTATGAGGATAATTAAAGTGAGATTAAAATGGTAAAAATATAATTTCTAAGCTTTTTCTCTCTACTTTCTTCTCATAATTGGAGAGATTGCAAAAAATACTAAAATAACCATCCCTTTATCTTTCTCACCCATTTCTCCCCTCAACTAAACATGGGAAAATCACAATCTCTTTCCTTATCTCTTTTCCCTATTTTTCTCTTTTTCCTATTTCACCTCAAACAAAACACACCCTAAGGGTGTTTAGTTTAGATTTTTTTCCCTAAAATTGAAAATTTAGTTTCCCACCAAAACTCAAGAATTTACAATCTACAACTTCTTAGATAACTATAAGCACCAAACAACAACACCTACCTTAAGTAGTTGTATACATATGTTTTTGACAAAATATATACAGCAAATAACTAGTTTACACCATGCTTATAAAAAAACCTAGTTTACACCATCTTGAGTCCCACATTAGATGTGAGGTATGAAAAAATTATAAGTGAAAGACATCTCTCACCCTATAAGCTAATTGTATATATAGGGTTGAGTTAGACCCAACCCATATTCAAAGATGTATCCAAAATTCATTAGGTCACCCGCTATTGGACCACACTCAGGTCAGACTCCAATTGTCGAGTCTGTGTGTGAGGGGTATAGATCGATGTTGACTATACATGAAGAAGGGCTATTATAGGCGTATTTTTGTCGAGTTAGACTATATGTGCAAGTTTTGTACTATTGTTAATGAAGTGTTACGTTTAAATAACTACTGCATAATTTGGTTAGACTTAAGAGACAACGTTGGAATCCATACCATAGGAATACGAGTGCATATGAGCAAGGAGTCTTTTGTGGATAAAATGTTTGTACATTTTTGGACAATTCGACCTCCAATCTTAGATACCTCAACACATTAGGGTTTTGAGTTTTCTACCCCCTCCATTAGGCTCTATACAGTGACGGATCCAGAAAATTTCATTCGTGGGGGCAACTAAATTAACTATCTATAATATTTCATAGAATAAAAATAAAATAAGGTTTTACAAAATACATAATCACGTATGTGACAAAAAAAAACACCAAAAAAAAAATTCAATTACTTCCACAAGTCACAATTGTCTTTCCACAAGTTACAATTGTCCTCTACGTGCTTTCATATTCTGAAAATGCCGTATGATAATTTCATTGTCAATACTATCAAAAATATCACTCTCAATATATGTAACTAGACCATCATTCAACCGTTCATCTCCAATACGATTGCGCAGTCCATTCTTCATATAACTCATTGCAGAGAAAGATCTTTCAACTGTTGCAGTTGCCACTGGCAAAATCAAAGCTAGCTTCAAATAACAATAAATTGAGAGCAAATAAACTAGTTACACATCTGATATAGAATATCAAATAACAAATAATGGTATAAAAAACACTAAACTAGTTAAAGCAAATAAGCTAAAATGAGAGCAAATAAACTAGATAAAGCAAAAATGAGAAGAAAGGAATGAGAAGACCTGAATACGAATTGCAGAGAGAAGACGAAGAAGGAACAGACATGTGAGAGAGAGATTAGGGTCTTACTGTGTTGTATTTTGGCAGTTGGATATTTGTGGGGTTAAACCCAATTTTTTATTGGGGGCAAAAACTTTTTATTGAGTATATTGAAAGTAAAAAAAAAATTTTGGTGGGGTCAATTGACCCCACTATTAACAGTCTGCATCCACCACTGGCTCTATACCCCTACATAACCCAAAACTTCTCATTTTACCCTTTAATTTTAACAATACTCCCACACATTTTATGTTTTTACTCTCAGATTTATGTTTTTGACATAAATCCGAAATGTAAAAATTAATTTTGGGAAAATCTTTCAATAGCGTTTGTTTGAGTAAGCGCTATTAAAAAGTATATTTCAGATTTATATATGAAAAGATACTTCAACATTTATATCAAAAACATAAATCCGAAAATTTCTGAAAATGTCCTCCGAAAATTACGTCGTATATAGATAATTCCCAAAAAAAATTAAAAAAAAGGAGTTCTGAGTTAAATTTTGAATATGTTTTAAAGGATAAAATTGGAATAAATGAAAATGTGAGGATTTAAAGATTAGAGGGGGAGGTAAAAAAATCAAAACCCACACTGCATTCATTATTGCCCGCTTTGAGGGCAAACTACCTTATCCATTAATCCACATAACACTCCATTGGGCCTATACTAGAGATGATGTCAGCGGAAAGTCATGCAATCATGCAAGTTGCAAATTTCTTGTTTACAGAAAAAAGTTCCAAATTTCTTTGTTGACAAAAAGGTTTGCAAATTCCTTTATTGATAAAAAAAGGGGTAATGATTTTTCTACCCCACACTTTGGTCACATACTCACACATTTTCATTTTAATCTTTTTTTTTATACAAATGAAATAAACATTTTCATTTTCATTTTAATCTCATTTAACCTTTCAAAAAAACTTAAAATTTAATTCAGAATTCCATTTTTTTTCCAGAATTATCTATGTAAGTTGGGAATCAAAAAGATACACTCCGAATTAATGTCAAAAAACATAAATTCGAAAGGCAAAAAAATTGGAATGTCTTTTAATAACGCTTATATATGTAAGTGTTATTAAAGTGTATACACAATACCACTTCACGAACTCTTGAAGTAGTTTTGGATTTATCTTTGACCCTTTTATAGCGCTTACTCAAATAAACGCTATTAAAAGACTCCCCAAAGGATTTATGTTTTGGATTTTTTTACACCCCCCAGTTGTCTCTTATACCCCCACAAAAATCTTTTATCCCCATTTTACCCTTTGAACTTTATACTATATTGATTTACCTATTTAGTAGATAAATCCATAGTTAAAAAATAACTACAAATTTATCGATTTAATTGATAATTTCGTAATTGATTTTATAACTGCGGATTTATCTACTTAATAGATAATCCGTAGTTAAAAAAATTGAATTTCGGAGTTATCAATTTTTTTAACTATAGATTTATCTATTAAATAGGTCAATCCTTATAATATAAATCTTATATGGTAAAATGGGAGTCTCACAGCGAATGTGGGGGTATAAAAGCCAAGTGGGAGTTTAAAAAAAAATTGACAAAATACCACCCGGGATCCCTTAACTTATTTTCTGTTTTCATTTAGGTCCCTTAAGTTTGAAAGTTAACGTTCAGGTCCCTTAAGTTGTTAAAACGTTGCACCGTTTTCCCATTTAACGTTTTAACACTAACACCGTTAAACAGTCTCTTGTTTGACTATTTGACCGTTGAGTTGGCATGTTAGACCAGTGATGTGTATGTCCTAGTCATCACTTCATATTTTTATTTTATTTTTTATACAAAATCACATTTATTCTTGGACTGAACTTGAGAAGAAAAAATTGAAGTGAAGAAGATGGGTTTAAAATCGAAGCCATAGTTATTCTTGGACTGAACTTGAGAGGAAAAATCGAAGATTTGGGAATCACCGAAAGTTGAAACACAAATTTGTGGGTATGATTGCGTTTGACCGAATAAAACAACTCAGAAATGAAACAACACGGGTGTTCTTCCTCATCCCCTTTCTTCCTCTTCCTCTTCCCCATTTTAGGTTGAAAATCTGCCAATCTACAAACCTGAAACTTGCTATTTGTATTCATTTTCCCTAAATCTGGAAAAAAAAATCCCCAATCCTCTCTTTGAACAATTAGAAGAACAATTGCAGTGAAATAAAAAAATGAGCTCATGTCTTTAATGGTAATGAGTGTTGATAATCCCCCCACTCTTATTCTCTGGTTCATAGTTTTCTTGAGTTTTTCAAGATCCAGATCCAAAGCTAGATTCAACGCATACGGAAATGGAGAGACTATCAAAAGATTTTGGAAAAACATGAGATTTCTTGGATGAAGCTTGGGGAAGAACAAATTTGAATTTTTTAATTTATATTAATAAAAAATAATAAATCAGTAAAACGTGGCGTGCCAAGTCAGCACACTAACAGACATGTAAGACATTGCTTAATGGAGTTAAAGACAAAACGTTAACTGGGAAAACGGTGCAACGTTTTAACAACTTAAGGGACCTGAACGTTAACTTTCAAACTTAAGGGACCTAAACGAAAACAGAAAATAAGTTAAGGGACCCCGGGTGGTATTTTGCCAAAAAAATACTATAAATCACAAAAAAATCCTATAAGCTACCAATGTCAAACACTTACCAAAAGCTCATTCGCTATAAACTAACGGATTTACATTACCAAATAGAGCTACATAAAAGACTAAATAAACAAGGAATTATGAGAAAGTTTAATTTCAGAACTTTTTTTTTTGACAGGATTAATTTCATAACTTAATTAATACAGTTCATGGTAACCGGTAATTGCAAGAACACCCGTTGTAAGTGCATGAATCTTTAAAATATAAATCTTGTGGAGTCTCCAACTCCACTTTCCTTCCAAAACACCCCCCACCCCTTACCCCCCATTTTTTTTTAATATTTTCCTTTTTTATATTACATTACAATTTTGAAAAAATTTATTTTTTTCCGATAATCAGATTGGTGAAAAACGAAAATTAATTTCGTGATATATTATGTTAAGTGTGTGTTAGCCTGTAATTTCGACAGGCTTCATTGAAAATGGTCAACAAGGCTCGACTTATATTTTGACAAAGACCAAGGTATTTCGACAGAGAAAATGGTCATGCGCAGGGTAAATTCGACAAGCTTCTGGGGAAGCAAAAGCAAGAAAGAGGAAAATGGACACAAGCGTTCGACAGACAGAAAACAGAGCAGTTATGCGCTGAAGAACTAGCAGTTGGTCGAAGCGTGATGAAGCGGTTCTTGTCGAAAGTAGGAGTAGCAGTTATTAATTTTCAAATTTCTAGGCAGTTACTTAGTTTAGTTTTCCCCCCTCTTTTCCTTTGTATAAATAGTAGTTTCTGATAAGAAACAAGGGTCACAATTTCATATTTTAAACTTCTCACGCTCTAACTTCCGCATTCAAGAGAAAAAAGAGTCAGAGAACAATGTATGATCTTGTGTACCACTCTCTTTCATTTTAATGCAATTTTAATTTTCCTTTTCTTTACGTTCCCTGCAAATTTTCTCTTTGTTTTATCCTCCCTCATTTGGAGTAATTTGACGGTTTCGCGGAGAAATCGACGGTTATCTTCTTCTTTTACTTTTAAACAGCAAGAACACACGCGATTCTGTAAAAACTCTAAACACAAATGGTCTTAGGATTCACTGGTTGATCCTGCAAGTTAACCAAATTGGAGACCAGCGGTGTTTACCAAAATCCACGGTAAACAGTGTGATGCTAGCAATTTTTTGAGGTTCTTTAGAGTCCGAAACAAAATTAGTTGTCAAAAAAATAATAATTTTTCCTCAATAATCGGATTGCTAAAAAATGAAAATTAATTTCATAATAAATTATGTAAATTATGATGCTGGCCAGTGTGTTTTTGTGATGCTTTTTCAAATACTCAAAATTCATTCCTAAATATCGAAAAAAGTTTACCTGTTCGAATACATAAAGTTTGTTCCTCAGTGACTGGTTTGGTGAAAAAAAAATTCAAAAAATATGTAAAGTACAATGTTAAGTAGTGTGTTTTTTATGCTTTATTGTTTCCAAAAAATCTACTATTCAAATGTCAAAAATTTGTGACTCAATAACCGATTTAGTGAAAAAATATATAATTTCATGATAAAATACGTAAAATGTAATGCTAAACAGTGTATTTTTGGGTACTTTAGTGTTTGAAAAAAAAAATTTACCGTTCAAGTACTCAGAGTCCATTTCTCAATAACCGATTTAGTGAGAAATAATAATTTCGTGACAAATATGTACACACTCTATTTTAGTTTTTAAGTCTGCAATTGCCCTTATTAAATAATTATTTTTTTAGATTATACTTACCTTCAATTTAAACAAAGTTTTCTCATGTTGCAATTTAAAAAACAAATTTTACCCAATAACAATTCTATATTAACTAGAGCTTTTACCCCGTGCCAATGCCACATATTTAAGAGAAATGTCAGCTATAAACCTATAAAACTTGGATATTTTCTCTAGCATGTGAATAGCTACGGCCTATAATAAGTTGACAAAACCAGAAAACTTTGTTTTGTTCATAAGATTACAAGGTGGGTTGATGAAGATGAAGACAAAGTTAAAGCTATAGGGGACAAAAGTTTGGAGTATCATTCTACACCACATTTTAAAACACCACACTTTGAGAGTAGAGTGATGATGTCTTATATCATTTTTTTCTTGTGTTGAATTTGTAATGAGTAGAGTTTGATTTGTCTTGAGATTGTTTTCTTTGGGGCGAGTAAAGGGTTTGGTAGGGGTTAAATTTTGAAAGCCGTTGATTGGAACTGTTCTGGAGTGGGCCGAAGCCCACTATCCAGTGCTCTGGCACTAGATCGGCCCAACCAGGGGGCACAAAGCAAGGAACCGCATCAACGGCCCGGATCTGTCCGTACGTCCATCCAACGGCCGAGCACGACTCACGCTCACTATTTAAGCACTCATTGCGTCAGTTGTCAGGTACACACTGTTCATCAATACCTATATTTTTGCTCGTCCTTTCCTGACTTGGGCGTCGGAGTGTTATCGCAGGTACACCCGCCCGCTGGAGCAGAGCTAGCTGAACGACCAAGGCATACAGAGATCTGAGACCTGGAAAACAGCAAGCAAGGATATCTAAGGAACAGATCAGGAATCATATTTAAATTTGTAAATTAGTTTGAATGAGTTTGTCATCAAGAAATCCACTTTGGGTCAGGCTCAGTAATTGGGAAGTTGATAAAATGTGTGTCACTTACTAAATGCTTGGCATTTTTAGTACTCTAAAATCACTTTCTTTATGTTTTGAGAAGCATTTTATGTTGATGTATACTCTTTGTGTGAATAAGACCGGGCAATCATACTTAAAGACCAAAATCACTGCTATAATGAATCTTTTTGCTTGAAGGTCCTGCACTTTTTGATTTCACTTATGTATCTCAAGGGCATTTCAATATTCATGTTCCTTGACAACTATTGTTGATCGTCGTTGACGACGTGTTATGCGTAATCAATGACCTTCCATCCAAGTGGAGTATCTTAATCAAAATGCTTATGGTGGAAATGTTAACGGTGCTTATGCTGATGGTGGGTATGCTAACAACCTAATAGCAACACAACGTGCCTTATATTAAGACCAAGACTACTGAGATTATGAATCTATTTGGTGTTGATGGTTCGATTGGAACACCTACTAGGAGTGAGGTTGTTTTAACCTATGTTTCAAAGGGTTGCTTCAAAATCCATTGTCCGATGACTGCTGCACGTGTTCGTCTTAGAATAATGCCCAATCAGCCGCCTCCAATTTAGATGCTCTACCCTCATCGAGGCTGCCGTCCCATTCATAGGACTAACTCTTCTCATCATGAAGAAGTTGGCCAAAGTGCTCACAATCCTATTATTATGTAATGACTTTTTTTAGTGGCATGTACCTTCAAGATATTTTATCTTTGTTTTTTTTTATTTTGCTCTATCTTCAAACCTTTGTTGAAACTTTTATTGCTATGGAAATGTAATATTTAAACCTTTTATATTGCAACTTCTGTTTTTTTTACCCCGTGCACAGCACGAGTAACACTGCTAGTTGAGTTTAACGTTCCTAGTGAGGAGGGTCGGAATGGCGGGGTCCACACAGCCCCCATCATCTTATCTTTTCTTCTCTCTTTTCCCTAAAATTAAATAAAAAATAATTATTATTATTATTATTATTATAAGTTTATAACGCTTTCTTCCATCCTCGTCGTACTCTGTCACTTTCTGCATCTCTCTCTTCCACCGGCTACCGTCCCCACCGGTCACCACCACCTCACACGTGCTTCCTCCTTCCAAAACGCTCTCACACGTGCCATCTCTCACCCATACAATTCCCGTCCTTTCTATGGTGCAACAAATTAAAGTTAGAGAGAGAAAAAACAAGTCATTGAACGAACGAACTACTAATATATACATATGGAATGCGTTTGTTTGTGTGAAGAGTGAGAAACAAAGAGTAGATAATAAAAGCATCAAATTTTCTTGATGGATTTCCCTTCTCTCTTTCTCTATTCTTCCTCTCTAAATATTTGAAACCGAAAAATCGCTTCTGGGTCTAAGCTAGCTCCTGAGTTTTCTTCTTCTTCTTTTCAATCTTGCACTGATGAGGATCCGGAAAAGGCAAGCTCTTTTATCTTCTTCGTCTTTTTCACCGTTGCATCTCTCAGATCCCCACCTAGTCAACCGGTCACCGGTGGTGGTGCAACTCAACGATGCTACACACAACACCACTTCGGTACTCTCACAACATGATACAGCAATAGCAGCACAATCCAGCTTGGATCGTTATCAACCGTCTGATCAAACACTCCAACTGATCGGGAAATTACCAAGCAACGGTTGTGATGATATCTCCGGCATCGGGGAAAGTGGGGCACACAAACAGCTCAACAAGCAACACCCTTTGGTAATCTAAAAACCGTTTAATTTTATTTTTTTTGTTTAGTATTAAAGTTTTGTTTTTTCGAAATTTCATGATGTGGGTTTTTATATAAGTGCACTTTTGTCCAATCTATAGCTAGTGGTTGCCCGTTGGTGTCAAATTTATTTATCTTTTCCTCTTTTATTATTTTTGAAAAATAAAATCTTTCACACCCAGAAAGGGTCCTTATATACTGTGGATCCTATATTTGTTGATATTGCAGGAGGAGAAGGTGAGCGGGATAGAGAGTGGAGACTTGGGAGAGAAGGGTAATGATACCAGGTGAGAATGAGAATAATGAGAAAAACAAAAAGATGCCATTTTTCCTATGTAATTATTTCATGAAATGTGGTAGTAAACTAAAAAAGTTGAAAACATGGAGACCCATGTCTTCAATTCAAGTTTTTAGCCAGCAGCATCCAAAACCAAAAGGAAAATATTTTTATTATTTTATATAAAATATAGCAGTGCAAATTACTGTAGAATGTGATTTAATTGTATAGCCACCCACTATATATAGCAGCATTGTATATCTAACCAAATTAAGGTTATCGTAGTTTTCTCAAAATTGGCCAACTACCATTTGCACTTGAGGTGCACTAGCTACTAACTGGTCCCCAGCTACATTGCACTTTGTTCCTTAAAAATATTACACTCTTGTCCTACTATTTATCTTATCCTATGCTGTAAATTTTATGTATTCATGTAAATGTGTGTATATATATATATATATATATATATATATATATATATATATATATATATATATATATATATATATGATTGTTGTTCTTTCTGGGTCTGGCTTTATCCTTAGCAAAGGAGACATCTTGGTTTCTCAAGTCGTGCCATCTTCAACTTCTTTAGCTCAAGGTAACAAACATTACTTCATAAAATGCATGTATTTTTATATATGAATGGTTTGCAAGCTGGTGTTGACTAAGTTTTTGGAATGCATGTGTTGCAGATGGGAGATGGTGGGAGGGAGAGAAAGCTATTCCACTAAAGAAACGAAGAGGGAGCTTAGAGAATGGGATGGAGGATAAGAAAATGAAGACAAAGATGACTAAGAAATGTTCCATGCAAAAGGAGGAAGCTGAAGATGAGAAAAAAGAGATTGAAGGAATTCATGTGAATGTAACAAAGAAGAAGTCAAGAGGAAGTGCAGTATTAATGGAAGGGTCAAGGTGCAGTCGTGTTAATGGGAGAGGATGGAGATGCTGTCAACAAACACTTGTTGGTTACTCTCTTTGTGAACATCATTTGGGGAAAGGAAGGCTTAGAAGCATGACAAGTGTTAGAAACCGATCACTAAAGAAAGTGCATGATAGTAATAATGTTGAGTTATCAATATCTGATTCTTCTTCATCTCTTAAAAAGAAAATTACTTCTGGCATTGATGATGATAATATTGATGATGAGAAGAAGGCAATGATAATCACAAAGAAGAGAATGAAGCTTGGAATGGTTAAAGCTCGATCCATGAGTAGCTTGTTGGGACAGACAAATACTCAGGTTTCTTTACCTGATCAGGAGATCAATTACAAGTAAAATTTTAATCTTATTTAGTTGATGCTATATATTATGTCTTATGTATATTCGACTTGGTATAATTTACTTCCTAGCTATTCTGTGATATGCTTTAGATGTGTGTTTTTGGTGGGAGTAGAGAATATTATTATTTATGCACACATTCGGTTACATTATCGAACGGATATATATATTTAGTGGACTCATCATGAACATTGTATGTATGTACATGTGAAGATTTGTGAAACCGGATAATAGTTTTACATGTCATTCAGATGATAAGTGCTGTATATATGTGTGGTTTGGTAATCTGGTAATCCAAGCATTAGTTTATGTAACACGGGGAATTTGCACTTATCGATGTGATAATTAGAAGCATGATATCGCTGTCTTTGATGATAATGTGTGGTGGTTTGAAAATTTGGTAAAATACAAGTTTGTAGATTTAGGCATGTATATTGTATTTGCCTTGTAATATAGAAATACAAGGTGGAATTTATGAAGTTTTAACTGCAATGTATTTGTCAACTTTTAAGAAAATTATGGAAGTTAATAGGCCTCGTGTTATATGTCAAACTTTTAAAAAAATTAGCCTCTATAATAAATAAGATAATATAAGATAAGTAAGGCCTCTATCAAGTAATATAATATGTTCCTACCCTTATTTATCATGCCCGTAAATAGTTTATTATTATTATTATTATTATTATTATTATTATTATTATTATTATTTATATTTGTATTTAACATACATAAAGTTTATGCCCCTTGATGCACTGGTCTTTTAATCAAGATAGGTCGAATAACAGACATTTAAATAGATTTACAGGCCATATTAGGCTTTCAGCAGCAGCAACAACAATAATAATAATAATAATAATAATAATAATAATAATAATAATAATAATAATAATAATAAGTCATGCATAGATTTAAACAAAATCTTGTGAGAAACCAACACCCTTGGCCTAATGGCTTAATCTATCCTAGGACACAGGGGGTCGACCCGGTGCTTTCGGGTTCGATTCCCGCAGCCAACAAACTCGGTGTTGGCCAGAACGAAATTTGACCCTCTGCACAAGCATAGTTTAATCTTTCGTTGAAAGCGCTGGAACACTCCGTGGGTAGCCAGCAATTGTCTGAAACCAAAAAAACAAAATCTTGTGAGATTAAGTTACATTCACCCCTATTTATTTTTTAAAGTTTGCATGATATTTTATAAAATAATAAATGAAATAAAAAATTTAATGAGTTTGATATTATCCGCCAAAGTCTGCATGATATTTTTTTTGATCAAAGGGAAAGCAACAAAAAAAACAAAAAACAAAACTAGAGCTTAACATGCTCAATTCCCATAGCATCCGCGATAAGGAGAGACGAGACAGCAGCAGGATAAAGAAGTCATACATGTTCTCCATAACTCATATTAGCTCCAAAGTTTGCATGATATTATCCACTGTTGTTGGTAGTCATATCGGACATTTACTAATTTGAATTGAGTTGGGTGGATCCTTATAAGTGCCAAAAATCACTTAATGCCTATTTGTTTTTCTTATGCAAGACTTGAATGCGCGCACATGACTTTACTCAAAAGTCAAGAGGAATAAAACTTCTCGCTACTTGGACAAACAATAGTCATTGGGTAAATTTTTAACATATATATGACTCATTATCTCAACTAGAAACACCAATCGACCATTTCACTAGTTACCCATTGATTCAGGAAATGCTCAAATCCATGGATCTGCGTAGGAAGTTGACATTACATTCCTTTACGATTTCTAAATATATTTTCCATTAATGATGCTTTGATACTCTAATCCAAAAACAAATTGAAGAAAATTGACCAACTTCACATTCTTAATATGTTGAAGTCTAAAAGAGGAAGAAGTGAAATTGATTCCAACAATCATATGAATCACTATATTACATATTTACATATGCACGTTTTTTTTATGTCACTTCTAAGAAGAAAAAAAGTTGAGGACTTTGTTTGACATGAGTCAATTTATGCATAATTAAGGTGTACACTAGAATAGAAACCAAAGAAAAAGGTAAACCTAAAGTGAGCACTCCTCCGGCAATGTCTTTTCTTTTATAGTGGCAATTTATCTGTCATTGCACAAAAGGTGGAATATTAAGAAGCCTAAATCAACAAAGTTTTTGTTTGGTTAATGTTTTCAATGGCATGCACATTGGTATATATTATTATTATAATTTAAAGGGAAACTAGTAGGATACCCGTGCATACGCACGATGCTATCGTGTTCTTTTTATGAATGAATTACACAGTATTTAAATAGTCTGAATATTATCTTGTGAAAATAAAGACAAATTTAAAGTAAATAAAAAAGGAGTTTCAAATAAAAAATAGATAAATATTAAAATCTAAAAATGTAAAAGTATCATTTAAAAAAATCTGAGCATTTATCCTGTGAGTTTTATATCAATGTAGTGTTTTTTATATATCAGTGTAGCTATATATCTCGTGTTTTTATATATATCACAGTAGTTATCCCCGCATTTTTTGATATATCAGTGTAGTTATCCTGTGTTTTTTATCTATCAGTGCAGTCATCTCATAGTTTCAATTGATTATTTGAGTTGATTAGTAGATTATAGTAGATAGTAAAAGATAGATAGTAGACTATCAATAAGAAATATTTATCTCGTGTTTTAAATTTAATCAGTTTAAGTAGTTATTAAACCTTATTATTTTTTAGATAGTAGGTTTATAGTAGTCTTCAAAAATTATAATTATCAATAGCAAATATTAATCCCGTGTTTTTCTATGTATCACAGCAATTATCTCGTATTTTTTTATATAGCAGTGCAGTTATCTCATAGTTTCAATTGATTATTTGAGTTGATTAGTAGATTATAGTAGATAGTAAAAGATAGATAGTAGATTATCAATAAGAAATATGCATATGTTTTAAATATTAATCATATTAAATAGTCATTAAACCTTCTTGTTTTTTTAGATAGTAAGTTTATAGTAGTATTCAAAAATTATAATTATCAATGAAAAATATTAATTATCTGTTTTATTTATGTATCACTGCAGTTATCCCGTGTTTTTTATATATCAGTGTAGTTATCCCGTAGTTTCAATTGATTATTTTAGTTGATTAGTAGACTATAGTAGATAGTAGATTATCAATAAGAAATATGTATCCCTTGTTTTAAATAGTAATCAGTTTAAATAGTCATTAAATCTTCTTATTTTTTTAGATAGTAGGTTTATAGTAGTCTTCAAAAATTATAATTATCAATGACAAATGTTATATAATCCTGTGTTTTATTTATGTATCACTGCAGTTATCCTGTGTTTTTTTATATATCAGTGTAGTTATCCCATAGTTTCAATTGATTATTTTAGTTGATTAGTAGAATATAGTAGATAGTAAAAGTTAGATAGTAGATTTCCAATAAGAAATATTTGTTTTAAATATTAATTAGTAGTTTAAATAGTCATTAAATCTTCTTGTTTTTTAGATAGTAGGTTTGTAGTAATAGTCTTCAAAAAAATTAATTATCATTCCTTTACGATTTCTAAATATATTTTCCATTAATGATGCTTTGATACTCTAATCCAAAAACAAATTGAAGAAAACTGACCAACTTCACATTCTTAATATGTTGAAGTCTAAAAGAGGAAGAAGTGAAATTGATTCACACAATCATATGAATCACTATATTACATATTTACATATGCACGTTTTTTTATGTCACTTCTAAGAAGAAAAAAAGTTGAGCTAGGACTTTGTTTGACAGGAGTCAATTTATGTATAATTAAGGTGTACACTAGAATAGAAACCAAAGAAAAAGGTAAACCTAAAGTGAGCATTCCTCCGGCAATGTCTTTTCTTTTATAGAGCCAATTTATCTGTCATTGCACAAAAGGTGGAATATTAAGAAGCCTAAATCAACAAAGTTTTTGTTTGGTTAATGTTTTCAATGGCATGCACATTGGTATGTATTATTATTATTATTATTATTATAATTTAAAGGGAAATGAATTCCCTCCACTTATATTTTCCAGCTGCTACTTTCTGAAATGAATACCTTATTAATTACATGCACACATAACCCTGAGAGAAAAGTCAGCGTTGTATTAAAACCAGTATAGATATCTCTTTCAAATAACTGTAATGGAAAAAGTAGTTTTGTTTGCAGATTATTGGTAGTTATGGACTTGATGGGAGTAGGTTTCCAGATGACAGCTAATCTATATATATATATATATATATATATATATATAGTGGCGGAGCATGGTGGGAGCGGGGATACCATGGTACCCCCAGAAAAAATAAAACTTCTTTTCTAGTATACTGCCTATGTATTCTAGATCTGGTTTTAGGGGAAGAAAATGAATGGTTGGGGTCTCCAAATTTGGCATAAGAGAAGATAGAAACAAAAACAAAGAGACGATGTTGTGAATGAAGCTCACGGTGGCCGGCATAAATAAACACTGAGTTTGTGAGTGGGAAAGGAAGAGAGAAATGCACGGGGAAGAAGGTATAGTTAGCGTGTAATAACTTGATGCTAGTATAAAAAACTATTGGGTAGTGTGTTTGCAGTAAACAATTTAATACTATAAAATATAAACTTTAAGTCAAGTCAAGTCACTAAAAAAGACTATACTAGGTTGATTTGCTGCTTGATGTGATGTGGTCCATTGCAGTAAAAGAAAAGTAAGTGGCTTTCATACACGTCGAAGAAAAGGCTTGCTAGACTGTTAGTATTTTTTGCGGCTTAATTACAGTTTTCGTCGCCGTATTATGACCAACTCACGATTTTAATCTCCAAACCTTTTTTTACGATTTCGATTCTCCTATTTTTCCGATTTCTAAAATCATAAGACCCTCCTAATTTGGTCAAAATTAAATCTGGTGTGGCACTGGTTATAATATTTTAGTTACTAGTTAGGGTACCCCCAATATTTTGGCAAGCTCCGCCACTATATATATATATATATATATATATATATATATATATAGATAGATAGATAGATTAGCTCTTTCTCAGTAGCCAAGTCCTACGTGTACTCATGTACTGTTGTGTTGTGTTGATAATGAGGTGTGTGAAAAAATTACAACCCAACCCAAGTTTGCCTATGTTTTTGTTAAGAATAAAATAAAATGAAAAGCAAATGTCTGTTAATTGGCAGAAGAATAAAAGAGCTGATATAGACACATGAACACGGTGACGACATTATCAGATTTGTTTGTTGTAGTATTGTTATGTGTGATACATATATCACCAACCTTTTCTTAGTTTGTAATACCTGCTTCTTAATATTATGACTTCCACAACCATTACTGTGCTTTTTGATTTGTTCTTCTTTTTATTTCAATTTGCAAAAAAACAAAAAATAAGACTCTGTATTTGATCAATACTAGAAAAACTTGAAATAAAGAAAAAACAAAATTAGAGTTGAAAAAGCTCTGAAGCATGGACACCTCTTCCGAATGTCGTGTTCGGTATGTCAGACACCGACACAGACACTTCAATTATTTGTATTTTTCAAAAAAAATTCAAAATAAAACCGGAGTCCGAGTGTCCGTGTTCGGTGTCCGTGTCTATGTCGGTGCTTCATAGGAAAAAAAAGTCAAAATTCGATTATAATTTAGTCAATAAGTGTAACGACAAATTTCATTTTTTCATTTTTAATTTCTTAACTTTTTCTAGTAGTGAGCGAAAACATTATATAAATTACAACTCAACTTTTTTGTTCTTAGTACAAGCGTACGATTGAGGTGGAAGGTTGAGGAGGGGGGAATGAAGTATAACGAGTGGAACTTTGAACCCTGTTTTTAGTGTCGACATAGCATTTACTTGTGTTTTACCACTACACTATATTCTCGAAACAAATTACCACTCATTTGTTTGTAGAGATAACTAAAAATGCCATATAATGTCGCTTTTTAATTTATGCCTTAGCAATTAAATGTGACAGAGATTCTTTAGGATGGAGACTGTTTGGATGGAGACCCTCTACCAGCAATTCTCCCTCCACATAGGAGGGCTCAATAGTCAATTCATGCCCTCCATCCATTTTCTAGGGAAGTCTCAACCTAGTTAGATTAATAAATTATGAGAACAGTATATTTAATTTTGCAAGGTTCTGTTGTGAACTGTGATGGCTATAGACAAGTCAACCAAGTCAAGTTCCACAAAGAAACCTAAACCATTTGAAGTTCTCCACCAATACATTTGATAGTAGTATAGTACTAGTCGTTTCATATAGCTAATTAAGCACGTTATTATCATGAACTAAAGTCTTAAAAAGCTAATCTAATTACTACTAAATATAGAAGAAAAAAATTGGAAAGAAAAAATGTTGCAGATGCAATTGGTACATGCATATGAAAAAAAAGAGACAGAAACATATTGTTGGCGCCTATAACAAATTTGTAGACTTTCAAGTTGTTAAAATATGGTTTTTCTTTGGATCCATATCATGTATATATTGCGTGTTGCTTTAGATCTTAAATTATGGCATTGATGGATGATTGGAATTCACATGCAATAGTAAGTTTGTTATTGGTGGTAATGCAATGGTTGAAGGTAGCTTTTGTTTGGTGTAGAAAGGCCACTTGTCAGCAGAAAAAAGAAAGGGAAAAATGGGATTGTAATTCACTCACATGCATTCAGCGTTAATTTAAGGGTATTTTTGTCATTTTCATACTAGTTATTATTTTTTCTATTTTCCCTCTCCTATTATTTACACAGTAACTCCAGAGAATCACTATACAAAAAAATGTGGCATAAGGTGAGATGAGAGGGGCCAAAACCCAAACAGCAAAGTGAGTGTGGGCAATAGACAATACTAGCATGCTTTTCTTTTGGCTTAATTACAGTTTTGGTCCCCCTATTATGTCCAACTCACGATTTTAGTCCCCCAACTTTTTTTTTCACGATTTTGGTCCCCCTATTTTTCCAATTTCTAAAATCAAAGTCCCCCTCTTAATTTAGTCAAAATTAAATCTGATGTGGTGCTCAGTTAACTGACATGGCAAGCCACGTTGGATTGACCAAATTAGGGGAGACTTTAATTTTAGAAATTGGGAAAATAGGGGGATCAAAATCGTGAAAAAAAAAGTTAGAGGACTAAAATCGTGAGTTGATCATAATAGGGGGACCAAAACTGTAATTAAGCCTTTTCTTTTCTTTACCTTAGTGAGTGATGTAATGTATTCAATTCCATGTGGTTGGACGGCCCACCAATGATTGAGCTATTTGTTATTAATAAGGGATCTTAATTTTACTATTAAATACAATCAGTGATCAAAATATGGGAAAAGTAATTTTAATCTCTGTAGTTTTGTGAATCCATCTTTAGTTCCTCAATTTTAAAGCATCCTATTTTAATCTTTTAGTTTTAGAAATTAATATACTGTTAGTAGTTAGCAACTTTCTAATTCGAATGTGGTCGCCTCGCTCACCAAGGAAGTGGAATTTTTTCATGAGAATTGATTGAATTATGACCTTCTCAAATTATCACTTGAGACTAAAAACAGAACCTCTCACAGAACCTCTCAAAGTTACCTTTGGAAATGAACATGTTAGTTTAGTTATTAATAATTTGTGACCATCCTCTTAGGTGGATGGTGTAGATACCTAGAAGTTACAGCTTGGTTTAGAGTAGGAAACCTTATTTCTTAATTAGTTATCTGTTGCACAGCTCCTAGATTACGAGATATTTTTTTGACAGCTTAGACGAAATGACAAGTAAACACAATATTATCAAATGGACATAGACAATATCACATGAACAGACTCAGGTTCAAACGTGGGAGCAATATCTCATGACGTCGCTGAAATTGTCAATGCAATCAATCAGTAATGAAGACTATCATTTGGTTGTATTACTCCTTAACTCGTGTAACACAGTACATGACTCATGTATCTGTTATTCGCTAAAGCAATGAAATTCATTCTGAATTTATGCAGCACAAACAACTTTCTAAACCATAATATATAATCGAGACAAAAGAGGAGGATCCCTCTTTTTTGTTGCAACTAATGTACAATACTACTCTTACAATCAAACTATATATACTATTTCTTGTTCTAAAGGCAGCAAGTTAGCAACTTCCTCCAACCTGAACACTTGTTTCTTTCCTGCAAGCAACAAGAAAATATCACAACATAAGTTCTTTTTAATTTGTACCTAAATTAAAGTCTAAAAACCATGCATTGTCATCAACTTAATTACCAAATCTAACTTGGTGATTTTCTTATCTTCAACACGCCACTTAGCCAAGCTTTCTTTACCATTTCTCATTACAACTTGCTGATTAGATTCTTCAAACTCCCAATCACTTCCTCCTTTAGAAAATGCTACATCATTCAGCTTATTCTTGTGTAAATGATTGTTAAGCCAATTAACTACACCAATAGTTTCTTCACCTTGCACAGAATTACTTGACATCACACTTTGAGATATATAATCACTACTACTAACTTCTTTCCGTAAATTCTTTTGATGAGTTGAATACGACTTAGTCAAATCAATTGAAAAATAAGAGTCACTAAATTGGTAACTTGATGAAGGTGGAGTACTAGTATCCCTAAGTGGTGTTCTTTCTTGTAATTCATATTCAACTTCAAAACTACTTATACTACGCTTTTTTAATGGACTATATAGTTTCTTATACCATCCACTATCAACTTTAGTCTTCATATTTTCAACAGCACATGCTACATGTAAATCAAATTCACAAATATTACACCTATAAAGCCACCCTTTATTATAACTAGGCTTGTTACACAAATCACAAAAGAAATCATAAGGTGGAGAATATTCAAGTTTAATTATATGATTATGTGATGTGATAGAGAGAGAAAGAGGGAGTTTTGTACATAGAGCATGAAAGAAGATGTTACATTCAGCACAATGGTAACAGAAGCCAGTGATATTGTTTCTACATGCCATGCAGTTGAAGGTGGATTTGGTGGCATGTAATGATGAAGGGATAATAATTAGGACTAAATTGTGAGGTGGATGTGAAGGGTGATTTGTGATTAAGGGAATGTTGTAACAAGTAGAGGGAAGAGAGAAATCACATGTTTTGCAGTTGTAGTAATGTTCAGTGTTTGTGAGTCTTTGTTTGCATCCAAAGCAGTTTATGTTTTCTGTTGTAGAGGGTAATAAGGTTGTGTGTTCTAAACCATGTTGATGGCTAAAATGGGAAACCAGTGAAGAGTTGTTCAGTTTCTGTGTAGATCCCATTTCTCTTTTGTGTTGTGGTGATAGTAGATACTAGATGAACAACTGAACTAGTTTCTTTTTTCACTTTCTTGTGGGCAATAGTTGAACATCCTTAGTTTTTTTACAATATGATGACCTTTTTTTGAATCTTTTTTTAATAATTGAATGCTAGCTGTTGGTTGTATACTTGTCTGTTGATGCTTTTCGGAGATATCTAAATACTTGTAATGTGTGTTGGGGACACGTGGCTGATTCTTGGGATGTCCGGAGATTCCGCACATTTTAGCCGGTGGATGCTCTTTGGCTGATGTATTATTATAGGCTTATGTTCTTTATAAACTTTTTCTCCAAATTGGAAATATTATCTTCAAAATCATATATTATTGTGTTTTTTTCTTTATCATTCTAATACTGTAAACAGCAACACTGTTCAGGAAAAAGGATTTTGTGACAACTTGAAGATTGGTTGAAATTTTAATTTAGCTGCATCAACTCAAAATTTAGGCAGCTTTGACCTTGGTTCTTGTCTTTTCACATTGTGTAAACATGAGTGCTCACTTTGGTTTAATGACTAATGATAATCTTTTAAGATTTTAATTAAAATTTATTACTGTTAATTGTTATTTACCCACAGAAGCTGATAAATCATTTAAGATAATATTACAATAACAATAACAACATAACCTTTTTTTATAAGCAATGTTAGTGGAGGAGAGAGAATGTTAGTTTCCGAAGATTGAATCGGAGAGCTCCTTCTTGCACTCATTTGGTGCACTCCTTCTTATTTTGTTATTTATCTTAATAAAATCACACGATTGTTAGTCTCTCTTTTATTGCTGTAATAGGTTAGAGTTGAGGAAAAGTGTTTAGGCTGGCCTTGTCTGTTCGGAATCTCTAAATGTTAAGTCAGCTGCCTAATGAAGTTTATTTTCAACTAACTTACCAAGTAAAAATTTGATTCAATTAATAAAAATCATTTTAGTAATAGTACTAAATTATAAAAACATAAATATTTAAAACTCTAATTGTCAAAAATATTTTAGTAAGAACTTGCAAATATGTTTTACTTGGGTGATGCTAATCAAGCAAATTTAAATCAGTTTGAATAAATGAGAAAAACAAGAACAAACTATCTTTATTAAATAGCTATCAATTCAAGAAAAAATAACATTGATCTGATGATTTTAATCTAATGTAAGCATTTAGAATACGTATCGAAACATCAAATATAAGACAGATTCGTGAAGTGTACAACTTCAAGATCCGGTAAAAAAAACATAGTTTTATGAGGAAAGACAATGTGTAACATTATCTTCATATGTTTTCGACAAATTAGCAAAATAAAGTATACTTCATTTTTTTTTTTTGACAATAAGTATACTTCATTATATATATGATTTTAGCTATATGGTAAATCTACCTAACCCGTGCATGCATGGGTGCAAGGTCTAGTTTATTATTTTTATATTTTTCACAAGTTGTATGCATCCATCTGATATGCTTATAGATACTTACAATGTGGCAAACTGGCAATAACTAAAGTCGTAAATTTTGGCTTTAAAAAACATGCCGGTGAAAAATCAAGGATTATAAATAAGAAATTAAGCAACTATAGTACTATACTATCAATGCACCAGAGTAACAAACGATGACATTAGTTTGTATACAATCTGAAATAGTGATTAGGATGAAAGAGGTAAGATAATCTCATCAAGCACAATCAATCTGCACTGTGAGGTCCTGCACACCCAAATCATGATATAGACCATGCACAAATTCAAGTATTAGCCGATCATCCACCCCTTTCTTCACCTGTCACCATATTCCACTAAATCTCAGCATCTACACAATAGCTACTCACTCAATATAAAAGAAAAAGGAAACATGCAATACTAACAATAATAAAAAAGCTTGAGAATTATGTTCAGGTCTTTTGCACAATAGATAAACATATCACTTATGTATCCATGATATTTTTTAAGGGATGCCTACAAAACATAGTATATTCTATCCTAACTAATAACAAGTCATCCGATTTTTGCTTCAACCACTTGTAACGGAAAAGGGAAGTAAAACAAAAACTAAATTACCTGTATTGACAGTGAACCAACCACATGACCAGGCACCGATTCCCAGAAACGAGCCTGTGAGACTTCCAGTACATCTTCCCGAGCAGAAATCTGAACAAAATATACGACACGCATTGACGGATTGACAGGGGGGTGTCAAATTAAAAATGCTGAATTTAAATAATATACACTAAAGCAAGCAAAATGCACTTTTAACTCCCACCCCCAAGATTGAATCAGTCACGGCATATTTAGGCACACACATAAATAAGGAGAGAGAGAAGATGAAAGAATTAAATAATATATATTGAAATAATGAAATGATGTAATTTTGTGTGTGCCTAAACAAGTGTCTAAAAGTGTTGTGACCATACAAGTATTTTTCAGGTGTCAGTATCCCAAGCCAAATGAGGGAAGGTACATTTTTCCCAAGAAAATGAAATAACCTGTCTCAAGCATTTGTTAAAAGCACTAGGTGGGATGCTGGGAGGTGCCATTTGGAGCAAGATACCACCAGTTGCCCTAAAGAGAGGCAAAACAAGCATAAAAACCGTAACAGAAACAAGTCCCAGACACAGGACTTCTGCATTCTCAAGCCTATAAAAAAACAGAAAGAAGTCAAACTATAATATCTGAAGAAATCAGCTTAGGGAACTGTCAAATTCTTTTTTTTCTAATGCTTTTTAATTTCCATCTCTCTCGAGATCAAATAGACTAAAAATGGAAAAAAAATTACCCGATGGACAATAACCAGGATGCCAATATCAAACCTGCACTGAGAAACCATTTAAGCATGTAAGCCTAATATGAATTTGATAAGGAAATGCATTAACATTGAAGGGGTGTCATGTTAAAACATTTCTGTCAAACACACACAATGACAGGTAAATTCAAGTACATCTACCTGCGAATGGAATCTGAAAGAACATGAAGGAAAACAGAGTGGCAATTCATGTCTTCTGCATTTCTGTAAGCTGGAAGATAATTTCCAGAAGAAACATATAAAAGACGTCACCAGTCAAGGCTCAAAACGAAGCATTAAAACACGAGCATACCATATGAAAAAGGGAAAAGGCTAAATCAAGTGAATCTTAAACATCCAATAAATACTAACCAAGATTTATCCGAGCATAGTTTCTGAAGAACCACACACCAATGAGATTCACAAATAAATTTGTCACTGCAGAAACAATCAAGTAATGCCTACAAGCAGAACACAGTCATCAGAAATAAAAAACAAAAACAAAAACTCAAGAACAAAATTTTTAGAATGAAAAATACGTATTTAAAGAGAAACCCTTTCCTTAATGAAAGAAAAAAAAAGTACATATATGTGATGAAGACAAGCAAAATATAGAAGTTGTAATTTATATAGAAGTCACTCGTTGAATATTCTAGCAATTTATATCAGGCATCCTAAAGCAGGTACTTGGTAGTAGTGTCACTTATGGCTTCAGTTTTTGTTGCCTTTTCCAGGAGTTAGTTTTACTAATTAATCTTTTATTCAAGTTTATTTGACAATATTTATGTAGGTGTGATGTCTGGGCTAGGAACTTTACGTGTGTCCAGGTTTATGTTGCTACCTATTTTTCATCTTCTACTATTTGCTATCTTTTTTTTTTCAACAACAAAGATTTCACCCCCTTTGCCATAAAGCATTAAACCTTCACCCAGTCAAATCCCCAATCATTGCTAGCTGGAATTTGGGCAAAATCCATCAGATCCTAAATTTTGCAGTTGCACTTGCAGCTACTTTTAACAGCCCCATAAAAGCCATTGGCTGAGCATCATCATAATGTATGCAAGGCAGTTATGTCTCGGCATATCCCATATAAGCCATCAATTCCCCTAAATCATAATCTTTGTTGTCTCAAGAAAACCGTAATTTTGATCTGGGAAACCCTACACCTTTCCGGAAACACAGGTGCAAAAATACACTATAAACGGAAAAAGAAAGAAAAAACATCACATGACTGGTCTTAAATAGATGGAAACTATTATCCTATTGGAAAATATTGTCCTTCATTTATCAATAAATATCATTTAGTTTGAACCGAAGACGTACAGAGAGTGAAACGTCAGAAATCATTAAAATGGAAAAACAAACATTCCCATTAAATACTAGTAATTCTAATGTTAACTACTATAGCTCTCGCAAACCATAATCTATGTAAAAACGAATGAAGAAAAAGACCGGAACAAAAGATTACATCAAAAATATTACCCGAAACAGAGAGAGAGAAAAATGTGACTGACTGACTTGTTCTGCACATGATTTTCAGAACAATGTAACAATTATAGCTCAAATATCAAAGAGAGGAAGAATGTAAAATGGCTCATGCTTGATATAGATAGTGACCATCTTGGCATACATGATGAAGTGAAACCCGGCCACAAAAATGAGACATACGTTTCAATTTGATAGGACTTATACTTCAAATAAGCTTGTATTATTTATTCAGCTAGGGTGTTAAGTGGTCTAGGGTATTAAATGTTTATACTAAGAAAAAGAAATAGAAGACATGTGGCACAAGGTGAGAAAGGGGTTAGTGTACGTGTGGTGATGGGGCGTTGTTTAGAGGAGAGAGAATGTGCGGTTAATGGGTTATTATTAGGAGATAATGATGAGCAGGTTAGGCAGCAGAACTTTGGGAGCAATAGTTTGTTTTGGGTAGAGGGGAGTACTCTAACTAAGTTCTCAGAATTGTTGTAGTAAATTACATATACTGAATAATACAGCTTCTTGTGTCCTTTCAGTCTGTTTTCTGAGAATTATCTCTTTGATTTGGTTTTGGCTATCAAGTTAACACGATTCTGCAAACTAACACAGTTGGTCAATTCGTTTGTTGCTGGATATGTAAAATATTCATTAGAAATAAAATAAAACAAACAATCATCATGAGTATAAACTTACTTGTGTTCTGATTCATCTTGTATAAATGCATGAAGTGCCTCAACTGCTAGGGAGAATGACATAAACAAAAGAAACAGCTGTCTACACAAGCAACAGAAGAAGAAAATTCAATATATTAGCGTATATGATGTAATGTACCAGATGAGAGAGAGAGAGAGAGAGATATCAAGCGATGGAGAAGTAGTAGCTATAATGCAACAATTAAGTAATAGATATGGTGTTAGTGTCCTATATTTTAGACATTAGAGGTGTCTAAATGTTTGTGTTAGTATTCGTGCTTCATAGCTATAAGTTGTTTCTATAATTGATAAGGGAATGAGGATAAACTCTACATAAGTTATGTAGAAGCTATCCTAGCATATAAAAAATAAGCTAAAAATAGCTTATGGTCATATTATAAACTATTTTTACAAGTTCTTCCAAATACTTACTTAAGTGCTTGTCATAAAATTACGTCAAATAAACTCTATCAAATGCCCCTAAAACCTAATGAAAGAATCAGAAAACTTGATTTGAGACCAAGACCAATCATCTATCTAGCTTGAGATGCATATTAGGAGACAAAAGGATTTTGACATTGTTTAAATTGTTATTATTTTTATTAATTCAAGTAATATTCTGTAACTTAATGACAATATCAGGCAAGATATTCACAATCATACAAGGTAATAACTGACTAACTGCAGTAGAAAAGGAAATGTGGATTACTTACGGCATTTGTAAATGCAGACAAGACTTCTAGTCTTTTATACCTGAAATTAAAGAACATGTAAAACCATAAACAGGATTGAAATGATTAATCAAACAGTAAATAATAGTTCCAATAATATGTTTGGTAACACACGTGCAATGATACATGTGCACAGAAAGGTTACAAGTTTCAGTGTGCATGCATCAGACATTGAGTACTTGGACAAGCTCATATTCTTGCATGCAAAACGTAAGCAATGGATATAGAAAGGGGAAAAAGTTATCTTAATCACATTATCAATAATCAATAATAACTACAGGGCTATTTCCAGAAAAAGTATCTAACCTAACATATCCCCCCTCACCCACTACCTAATAGGCTAATACTTTACAAATCACAACTCAGTTACAAAGTAAAAACTGTAATTGAAGAGAAACCTACAAATGCTCTTGCATTGCACAAGACAATACTTGAAACAAAAATCTCACCCATAAGTATAATCATGATCAGGTTTCTTCCTAGACGCGCCCATTACAAATAACGAAAACGTGAGAAGACCACATCCAAAAGTCAAGTGAACTGCATCAGACACAAGACCTGAAAAGGCATAGGTATAAATTGAAAAGTCAGCAGAGAAATCAGAGATTCAATTAAACTTGCCACTAATGGAAATGTTTGGAATTGGAAGTTTACTTAGGTTTATGCATAACACTAGTACGAGTGTTTGAAAAACCAAATAACTTACAATATAGTGATATACTCATAAACTAAACCAGCTTATTTTCATCAACTCGTAATAAAGCATGATACTATGACATACTCATAAGCTAAATCAACTTATTTTCATAATCTCAGAGCTTACACAAACAGCTTATTTAGAGTTAAGGTAGAATTTAAATTCACTTCTTTTCAATTCTAGAATCAGTTTATGAACAATTATCATTTCCAACGCAGCAACTTTTTTAACGATAAAATCATCCTAAACAAGCAAGTATGAAAATTTAAAATCAAGACTAAAATTGAGTTCAATACTTCAATAATGAATCTTACCTACACGGCCAGTGAAGAGTCCAATAAGCAATTCTACAGTAGAATACGCCACATTAAGCGAGATCATCAAAAAAAGTCTCTTCATATACCTATGGCCAGACCTAATATTTCGAAAAGCGTAGAAAACAAATGACGAAAAAGACGATCTTTGCGGAGAGCCAGAAGCTTTTTCATCATGTGAAGACCAATAGTGATGATGGGATCCCGAAGAGGGGATATCAATACTGGAATCGGTTCGGGAAAGGAAGGGTTTTCTGGAAACCAAATCGTTTGAATCTGAAGGAATCGGCGAGCGAGGTTGTTGTTGTTGGTGGAAAGAAGCTTGGCGCGAAAACGCGAACCTTCGATCGCTTCCACTGAAGCCGAAATCGCCGTTGAGAGAACCCAGCGTATCTCTGGATTGCATCACGAACGCAGAAAGAAACGGTGAAATTCAATTGAGGGTGTAGAAAACAAAAGAAAGAAAGAGAAAGTTTGTATTGTGATAGTGTAATGGGTTTTGTCACTGAAACTGAAACCTCCAGTGTCGGAGGAAGTAGGAGGTGCCGTGATTTAATGATGAAAATGGAATGCCTCGCCCAAGTCAAAAGTAAACTCAATTTTTAGTTTTTTTTCCACAAAAAAAAAAATAATAGTGTTGGTGGAAGGAAAAAAACAGAAAATGACATCACATTAACACTGTTCTAAAAAAAAAAAGAGAATTCTACCATACTCATTGAGAGTTTGATGAGTATGATACATTCTAGGCAAAATTACTTCAATATATAATTTTTATTTTAAAATTTTTAAATAGAAAAAAGTGTTGTAACAAGGTTTCCGTAGGTGAACCCGCGGAAGGATCATTGTCGATGCCTTACATGCAGACCAACTCGTGAATCTGTTAGATTCGTACTTCGGAGTTCCAAGGTATTCTTGTTGTTTAACCATATAGCTAATCAGTGGCATCTTAGCCAGATTGTTGTAGAAGCAGACTTTATGGTGGCTTGGAAGCTCATCTAGCAGGACACTTCTAGGAGTTTGATGAGTTATGATACATTTTAGGTAAAACTAGTTCAATATATAATTTCATTTTAAAATGTTTAAATAGAAAAAATGTCATAACAAGGTTTTCGTAGATTAAAGGATCATTGTCGATGTCTTACATGCAGACCAGTTCGTGAATCTGTTTGAATACGTAGGGATGGTTGGGGTGTTTGGCACCACAACCTCCCTTTGGGTAGAAGGGGGCGCACATGCGTTTCCCTCCTGCCCGAACACAAACCCTGACGCTCAATGAAAAAACCGAAGCGCACTTGGATGAGATGGTAGGGGTTTCATACAACTTAACCAATGTCCTGGGTTTGAATCCAGCATTGGGCATACAGCAGTGTTAAATCTATTGAGGGAGAGTTTTTGCCCCTCATTGTGGTCCTACTCGGCTCGAGGGATTAACCTCTTCAATTGCAAGCAGAGGATACCCGATTAATGCCAAAAAATGAAGTGTCATTAAGTGAGTGGATATTGGGTATCATATCCATCAAAAACTCAATAGGTATGAGAGTGTTAACCAAAAAATATTGGGCTAATATGATGGGACCGAATGTAAAGTGTGGGTTACACACGTAAAACTCGAGCCCAAATTAATTTTGCCATTGCTATGAAAATCATTTCAGTTTTGATAAAAAAATATCAAGGATAATGGCAATGCAGTTCGTGGGGGTGTGATTAGAAACTCTAATGGCAGTTGGATTATTGGTTATGATTGGCGGCTTGGGAGTTCCAAGGTATTCTTGCTGTTTAAACATAGCTAATCAGTGGCATCTTAGCCAGATTGTTGTAGAAGTAGACTATGGTGGCTTGGAAGCTCTTCTAGCAGGACACTTCTAGGATCTCTGATTATAGTGCCATTCTTGAAGGGATTCATACTTTATTTTTTTGAGTTTGACAGATTTAGACACAATATGGTTGCTCACATATGTCATCAAGACAAATTGTGTGGCGCATTGGATGCCCCAGTTGGGTATGATGTTTAGGGGACTATTCATGTTTTTTGAATTTTGAGAGACCTCATCTCATTTGTGTGCATGTTTTATGCACGAATGTTGTGGGCCCATTCCCCCTCCCTCAACTAAGTCCTCTTTGTTCGTTTTGATTTTCTTTGATGTTTAGTTTCCTTTGTAACAATAAAAAATTGTTGCAACATAAACAATAGTAAATTTATACTATCTTGAAGGTGACTTCAGTTTGATGATGTTTCTAAATACCACCACACCTCACACAAGAGCCCATTGAACCTATAAGCAATACACAAGATCGCCAAACTCACATTCTAGGGTGATATGACCCGGGGAAATATAGAAAGTATGTCGTTATTAAATTAGCATTCAATTTGTTCGCATAGAGTAGTGCTATTTGGTACGACTAGGATTCGACGAATTGTAAGAAATGTACTTGACTAAAGTTGTTTTTTACAACACTACATAGGTGGCTGGTTGCACAAAATCGGTGTTTAACTTTCCTGTATGTTTCACTTCTTACGAAGCAGTATTACTCGTTCACATAATGATCTCACAACGGTCTTACATTTTCTCACAACGGACTTCTGAGATTTTACCCTGGCATAATGATCCAAGATTTCTGATGGTTCACCCCTCTGGGTGGCAAAATATCTATTTGAAAACATTTTATTCCTTTTTGCTAATCATAATATCGTTGCCTCCAATCAGTCCTCCTAAGGGTAGGATATCAATTAGATTGCAGGCAAAATATCTGTCCGATTAAACTTAATTGTCAATACTTGAAAAATGTCAACAAAAAAAAAACACAAATGTGAAGTGTATTCTATGTCAGTTAACGGTGAACTTGACAAGGCACTAAACAAACAAATACATGCCAGTGGGCAGGGTTAAATTTCATCACTCCAATTCCAAAGTTTGGTCCAACAATGGTTTGAGGATCAAACTAAGCATAGATTTTGCTGCTCGGCAGTTACATTCTTGCTACTGAATTGCACCTAACAGGAAAATATGAAAAACTTTGAACAAAGAATTTCATTTACCTTAATGAATGTTCATGTTTACAATTAAGGCAAAGGTCAATTAGATCACAAAACAAATCCCAGTATCTCTTCTACAATAGCAACTGCCTATCAATCTGATATGGAACGCTTATCAAAAACCGTCGAGGAATTTGCTGGCGATCACAAATTGCATCAAGCACAAGTGAGCTATTATGTGTTTTGATTGTTTTTTGAATGGAAACACTGTTCGTCTATCTTTTGACTAGATTTAAGCCAGAAATGCTCAAGTCCTTAAGAAGGAACAGCAATCTTCAGGTGCAAATTTGTTTTAATTACAATCTTCAATATCCAGACTCTACTGCAACCAGAAAAATGTTTGATGAATGGTAGTTAAAATACTTTATAAAGTACTTGTTGAAATGCACAAAATGCATATATATCTCAATTGTATTCTTTATCATCATCATTGTTGCAATATAACATGAGGAACTAACCTGTTTATCACGGCTCATGTGTGCATGTGATGATCCAGTGTGTAAGCACGAATATCAGAAGGACTTGTACCCGGCCTAACAATAAACATCAAGACAAAATCGAACAACGTGATTAGGATCAGAAGTCTAGGTATACACGTTCCAGAAATATTCAATGAAACACCTAGAAACAGTCTTGGGAATCAAATAGCATTGTTAAACATACAGAATCATGTTCAAAAGAGAACACATTGATTTAATCAGTTTGCATTTCTGCAAAATATATGACAGCCCAAGCCCGAACTTAAGTAAAGATAACCTATATTTTTTTCCTAATTAATCTAAATGTTTTACATTTTGTTAATATTTATACCAGGCTAATATGGTTGAGATGTATGTGATGAGCCAGGCTAAAATATTTCAGTCCTCAATGAAAGTGCAGTAACTTCTTTCCCAAAAAAATAATCACCTTCCTCAAACCACACCACAAACAAAATTGGGGCACAATATCCTGTATTTAGGACAAAACTACCTTTTGTTAATGGTTCCATAATGGAATTTGGGCTTTCCAGCTTTGATATCCTCCATATACTGTGGCCATGAGAAACAACATGAGACACGATATGAGTAGGCAACATTAAAAAAAAGAACACACAGCCAGAACGTGCATATATCTTAAACATACCAAGTTTAAGGTTACCACCATTGATGAAAAGGATAGAGAATTAAAAGGTATATCATCCGGTGAAAAAAGTTGGCATTCTGATGATTCTGGACCAGGTGAAAAATGAGGCTTCTTCAGCTTTGCTAAGAATATCATGTAAGTCTGCCTCAAACATGCCATTGTCAAGATAAAAAACCTAGTCAATAATATTATCAACAAAAAGAAACAAACAACAAATAAATAAATCAAAGTTTCTTCCTCACCTGACCAATTAAAGGAATATCCAATTGAGCAAAGGGAGAAATTACTTCTACATCTGCATTTGCTTCCTCCCTTGTTTCCCTCATGGCACCTTCCACAGCTGACTCTCCAATTTCCAAATAACCGGCGGGTAGCGTCCTTGTTGATACCAAAATATGAAATTAACATAGCTCACTGATGAAAAGAGACCCAATATTCATCATTATGATAAATTTATTAGCATCTAGGTTGTAATAGTTCCGGGGAAGGAACCTAATCTGTACATAGCCAGATACAATGAAAAAACACAGTTCAATGGAGACACTGATTCCTACCAAAGGCCATGAGATGGTTGAATATTCCTCTTGCAAAGCAGGACCTTGTTGTCATGTTCAATGAGGCAACCAACTACCTACATTGTCAGCCAAAATCATGTCAGGTTCAGAACAAAGTAATTAGTCTTGTTTGAACTGAATGAAAAGAACAAGTGTTTTGACAGACAGCATACAACTATTACAGAGTTCTTTTCCTGGCAAGTCAGAGAATAAATCTAAAAACATATGATACTCCTTCAAAATCGAGATCCTTGTTTGTTTTGCATTATAATTAAGTGTTTTGTCCAAAGGTAGGTAGGCCAATTTAAAGCATGTAACATGCAGGACATCCTAATTTCTAAAAGAATCTAAATTATAAAAACAAATCCTAAAGCCGATGCAATGAATGCTGGAAAAAAATCAAGATCTGAGTCATCTGACTTCTTTTTCTCGATCGGTCGAGTCAAGCCCTCCTAGATCTTGCCATGATGGGAACTTAGTAATACCAGGTTTCTACTTCCTTTTCTCAATGCCCATTTCTAATACATGTTAAAAAATCAGTAAAAGTCGTAGCATTTAATATAACAAGCAACATTGGTGTCTAAAATTATATAAGCTGAGAAGTGTATATAATATTACACCATAAGCCAACCATAAAACTTTCAGATCTTGGATTGAAGTTAAGGTTAACAATAAACCAACCATACTGGTTATAGCACATAGAGGTCCTAATCCAAATTTAAGGGTATTACTTTTTAGTGAACAGAGACTTCACTACAAAGTCAGCTGTCAAAGTACTTCAACACACTACACATGAAAGAACAAGTGAAAGCAGTTTCAAAGAGCAGAAGTGAGTGATATACTCTTTTGCATAGCAACCAATTATCTTGCAAGTAGGGACCAAAATACGCCATACTGTCCGTAGGGGGCCTCTGGCCTAGTCTACATCATATATCGGTCATACATTCATACCGGATTTATTTAGCGCATAAACTAGGTTTAGACTTATTTAAAAGTCTTTTAACAAGAAAACCAGACTTCAAGCTATTCAAAAGTGTTTTTAAGCCAAATAGATTGACCTATTTAAATTGTTACAATTACTATTACATTAAATTTTTATTATAATGTGCTAAAACTATATATTTATTGACCTATTTAAAGATTTAAGCGATTTAGCTTTAGCCTACATATAGAGTTGACATTAAACTTTCGAGTGAACTCTTAAAATCTTACGAGTTAACAATTCTAGATCACAAAAACGTGTTGACTTGCATGTAAACTCTCTTTCTAGTAAGTAATTGGTCAATATTGTGGGCTACCTGAGCTTAATTATATATGTGCAGCAATATAGGGATTTAGATGCTCAACCAAACCGAGTGTATTTCTTTCTACCCCTAATTGCATGTCAAACACACATATCTGAAACTCCAATTTAAACAGCAACCCTGTTTTGTAAAACACGCACTAAATTAAAAAAAGCAGAAGCTACAAAGAGGTGTTACTAGACATTTACCATTTTAGGATTCATATAGGCAATCTTGCCACAAAGTGTACATATAGCTCTCAATTTTTCTTCTCCATCGGGAATATCATGCTTCGTTGAACCACCACACCATTGACAGAACTTGATGCTTCGAACATTTCCAATCGATTGAAGCGATGAGGAAGCACGAAACTGTGCGAATCGAGTGGTGCGAGGTGTGGGAAGGAGGAGTTTGAAAGGGGGGTTAGGGTTTGTGATTGGAGAGAGTGATGAGATTGAAACGATGGAGGTGCGATTGCGAGGTTTTAATGTCCAGCAGCGTTGGCTAACAAACCCGCATACTTGAACCTGGAGGATACCTTTCACCATCATTCTTCTTTCTAATGTGCTTTCTCAATTGGAAACACACAATACAACACCGTCCTCCTATCTATACACTTTTGAATATCACAATTTCGATGAGCAACTATAATAAGAATTTAACATTTGTTTTAAGTCACATCCTAGTCCATCCATGTGTGTTAAAACATCCACATCAACCTTCCCAACTATTTTAAAATATGTCAAATCGGCTTAAAAATCAAGTTAGAGACTGTACTTGAATAATTTATTTAGAAGTCGAAAATGATTATAAGAGGTCGGATAGTTTTTTGTCTATCACGATTATGAGTAATATATTTGTTATCTGATGTCTTTTCTTCTATGTCGAGGTCGTCATTAATAGGCGAGCCCTGTCTCAACCGCCGGGGTCATTGCATGTCGGGCTCGTATGTTGTCATCTTCTCCTTCTTCCACTTGTCCTGGGACTCATGTCTCGTCCTTATCCGATCTTTTGTTCCCTCAGCCGAGCACACGTGACTTCTGCATGATTGTCATCTATCCCATCCTTGGTGAGTCGTTAGGTCGGGTTGGCCTGCCGAGGTCTTTAAGGAATCAAACCGGTTACAGCCCCCCAAGCTCGAGTGCTGTAAGGACGAAGAGCTTAAGGAAATGAAGGAAAAATTCTTTTGAAGTGGAGTATGAATTCAGTTTTATTGGTGAAGGAGACTGTTGAGCTTCGTACAGGTATCCGAGCTTGTTGTTGCCGATTTGTTTTAAAACTTGTGAAGCCTTGCTGTCGAGTTCTTTCGGTGTTGTCGCCGAAGTTTATTTGATATTGTGTCTTGAAACGCACCTGCAATCATATGAGAAGAAGAGCAGTAGACCATTCGACTTAACCCGGTAAGCGGGAAGTGTCTTATGGCAAGAGATAATGAAATTTATGATAGTAGTCCATTTGACTTAACTAGTGCACATGCGTATACATTAAGATTTATTTTGGCTTTGACATATCATTAAAATCATGAACTCAGGCGGCAGCCAAACTATCGAAGTTAAATTTAAACAAAAATGAATGAATAAATTACCCATTAACCGAATGTTGTCATTATCATTGCAGTTATGCAAGATCGACTGAATGTCTGTGTTTTCATTACGGTGACGGTGAGAAAGAATTTTGCCGAGTTGATGACGAACTCGGCGGTTTTGATGAATCCATAAGCAACTAGATATTCGTATTATAACTAATTAAATATTGGTAAAGAGAGATAAAACCTAGTGTCAGTTTGTTCGATTCTTCCTTTTATGGTCTCAAGTCCATGAATTTGTTTGATTTGCGACCTTGAAGTTATGATTGAGCCCCCAAGTTCAGTTTTGTTGGCTGTAGGCCGGCCTTAGGCTTCTTATTATCTCTCGGTTTTTTGTGGGAAGCTCGTTCAGGTTCGATGTTCCCAGAGCGAGTTATCTCTTTGTCTCTTGGAGACTTACTTTAACCTTGAAGTAGAATCAATGTCGACTCGTCTCGTGGAGATTAGGCCTCATCGATCTCTTGGAGGCTTGTTTTACTCTTAAGCAGGACTCAAGGTCACACCTGTCTTGTGGAAACTTGGTCTTATCAATCGAAGTAGAGTCAAGGTCACCTCATTTCGTAGGGTTGTTTCTTCCTTTGTTCATTCAAACTCGGTTCATCCACCTGATCTTGAGTGCCTCGTGGAGGTCTTTGTTTATTTAGTCTCGATTCATTTCATGTAGACTTGACCTTGATTGTCTCTTGGAGACTTTATATTATTGTTGACGAGTTGGCTCACCTCGAGGAGGTTTGGCCTTCTAATTGGCTCCCCTGGCCCTTGGCCCCCCTCATGTTGACATGAGAAGGTTCAGAATGTATTTGATGAGTTCAGCCCCCTGTTACCCTGTAATTTCGACAGGCTTCACTGAAAATGGTCAACAAGGCCTGACTTATATTTCGACGAAGACCAAATTATTTCGACAGAGAAAATGGTCATGCGCAAGGTAAACTCGACAAGCTTCCGGGGAAGTAAAAGCAAGAGAGAGGAAAATGGACACAAGCTTTCGACAGACAGAAAACAGAGCAGTTATGCGCTGAAGACTAGCAGTTGGTCGAAGCGTGATAGAGCGGTTCTGGTTGAAAGTAGGAGTAGCAGTTATTAATTTTCAAATTTCTAGGCAGTTACTTAGTTCAGTTTTTCCCCCTCTTTTCCTTTGTATAAATAGCTGTTTCTGAGAAGAAACAGGGGTCGCAAATCACAATACACAACCCGATTCCTGAAACTCTAACTTCCAAGCCAGAGCGAAAAACGAGTGGAAGAATCGCTGTACGTGATCGTGTACCACTTTTACGATTCAATGCAATTTATTTGTCTTTTCTTTACAATTCATGCACCATTTACTGCTTCTTTTCTTTTCGATTCTGTTATCATTGCAAATCGTCCCCTTTTCTACATTTTCTGAAACACAAACCACTCGCAATTCAGAGGCAATTGCTTTGAGATTTTTCTAGTTTGATCTCACAAACCTTCTAATAAAACTAGTGATTGTTTGCTAAAAACACCAGCAAACAAATTGGCACGCCCAGTGGGACTTTGCCTTTGATTTTGTTCATTTTCGTACTCTCTTATTTGTATTCGCTGTTGTATGCACTTAAGAAGTGGTAAGATGGTTCGTTTTAGTACGAATAATGCGTCTAGTTCCAACCCTGTGGTTTCACAAGGGCAAGGAACAACAATGGATTCTGCGAGCATTAGCGCAGGACCATCATCGTCGACAACCGTTCCTTCATTATCAATGACTAATGTTGGTTCAACGCAGTCAGAAATGGCATCTTTGCCTATGTCTTTGCCGTTAAGTGCAGGGCTTCATAGCCCTTACATGGCAATGGGAAACAGTTTAGACCCACGTTTGAATAACGTGCATCTACCCCCATTTCCTCTGGGAATGTATGGCATGCCTACTGGAATGCCACATATTTCGACCTTTTCCCCTACACATGTCTCTTCTGAGAGTGTATTTGGTCGGAATCCCCCAGCATTAACCAATACGTCTTTGTTGGCCTTAAGACAGCAAGTAGACGAGAGTAATCACGATATGGTTAATATGCTTACCCAACAAATTGGTACAGTTTTCAATCCATTGATTCAAAATACCAATAACAGTTACCAAATGTTGGCAAATCAGATGAGTAGGATTGCAGATTTCTTTGGGGCTCCAGCGGTTAATAATAGGCAAGTTCCTATTATTGCGGGTAATGCGTCGCCAGTTAACCCCCAAGAAGCAGTTGCAGTCGAAGCGTCCACAATTGTAGGCGAACTACAAAGGGCAGTAAACCACGTCCCTGAAGTAGTTTTGGTAAATAGACACCAGAACGCTGATGAAGTTGTTCGACAAGTGCAACAACACAATGTCGGCGCAGAAAACAATATAGCTACTTTAGTCGAAACTATTTTGGCGCAAAATGGCCTTAACATAGGTTTACAAAGGCCTAACTTCGTATCACCATTATGTGAATACGTATTACAAACTGAGTTACCAAGGGGATGGAAAGTTCCCAAGTTTACTAAGTTTGGTGGTGATACAAATGAGTCCACAGTCGAACACATTGCTCGTTTCTTGACTGAGGCTGGGGACTTAGCACAAAATGAGAATTTGAAGATGAAATACTTTCCAAATTCTCTAACTAAAAATGCTTTCACTTGGTTCACGACCTTACCCCCTGGTTCTATGTTCACGTGGGGGCAATTAGAAAAGGCATTCCATGCACAGTTTTACATGGGCCAGTCGAAAATTAGTCTTAAAGAATTGGCTAGTGTTCGGCGCAAAATGCCTGAAACTATTGATGATTACTTAAACAGATTTAGGCTGTTGAAATCTCGCTGCTTCACACAAGTCCCTTAACATGAGCTTGTCGAAATGGCTGCTGGTGGCCTTGATTACTCAATTAGAAAGAAATTAGACACATCTCATTTGCGAGATATGGCGCATTTGGCTGATAGAGTTCGACAAGTTGAAAGGCTTAGAGAGGAAAAATCTAGGTCGAATAGGTATCATAAAAAAGAAAAAGTGGCATATGTCGAAGAAGAATTCGACGTTACATATAGTAATGTCGAAGAAGAGGAGATAGACGTGGCTGAACTTAAGCCTGGTCCTCCTTATACCTGTAAATTATTAAGGCCTGCGAATGGGAATAACCCTGTAGAGCCTAAGAATGATAGATTTATGCCTAAAACTTATACTTTTGATGTTACTAAATGTGATGAAATTTTTGATCTTTTAGTAACTGATGGTCAAATATTAGTGCCTAAAGGCCTTAAAATACCAACTCTTGACCAAAGAAAGAAAAAGGGTTATTGTAAGTTCCATAATTTTTTGGGACATAACACTGACCGTTGTGGGCTCTTCAGGGATATTGTGCAAAAAGCAGTTGACGAAGGAAGACTCAAATTTGCTGATAAGAAAATGAAAGCTCCTATGCAGATTGATGTTGATCCATTGCCTAAGGCTGAAGCTATGTATTCTGAACCTGTCGAAGCTGATGTAGGCATGGTGGATGCTCAAATGGCAGACCCTCCTAAGTGTGTCAAGACTGCCACCGAAAAATTAAAAGGTTTTATGTATGCTGAAGGTAAGAAACAGGAAGTGACCCTAAAAGAATATGATGGGAAGATACATGCTGTGTATCCAAAGGCTGAGGAAGAATTGGTAGATTTCCTCAATCGGTGTAAGTGGAATAACTCTGAAGTTATGCTTTGCCCAAGGTGCAGCGCTGTCTTCAACAAAGAAGCAGCTAAAGTTGTCGAAGGTTATCAGGGTCAACAACAACGTAAAAGAAAATGGCTTGATAACAGGCCGAAATTTGACTTTGCAAAAGGAGATCTTCCTGGCTATAACGCTAATGTGTCAACAAAGCCTTCAACAAGAAAACGACAATTTGCTAAGGAGAAGTCCTCAGCGAAAGGGTATTTGAAGCTGTCAACAAATAAATCCTTTGTCCCAAGTGCTAGTGCTCCTGTTGAAGCGTGGGTGCCCAATAATCAACGTGCTAAAGCTGTCAAGCCAGATACGGATGCTGTTAAGTTTAATTATAAGAATAACTATAAGGGTAAGAACCCCATGACTAGAACACAGTGGCGTCGTTACCAAAGACAACAGAAGAAGAAGGCACACTGTGACATTAACAAGGTTCCAAGTCATTTGGCTAATAACCATGTTCCACGCAGTACGATTGACATTAATCAAGTTCCACGCAGCATAATAGTGGCGAAGAGTGAGGTTCACAAAGCTGAAGTTGCCACAAAGAGGAATGCTGATGTTGTTAGTCATGTGTGTGCAGCGAATAAGGCCAAAGGCAAGGCTGTAGTAACAGAAAAGCCAAGAAGGCCTGCTCTTGAAAGAATATTTCCTCCATTGTCAATAGTGAAAGAAAAGAATGCTGATTTCGACATGGATGAAGACATGGAGTCTGATTTTGATGATTCTGAAGATGATTTCGATGTTGTTTGCAATGTGGTATCAATACTGCCTCTTGAGTACGATGTTATCACAGTACCAAATGATGTTGAAGAGGATTTTACAGAGGATATGGCTCATCATAAGCCAATGTGTTACTATGTGATGAACAATGGTTGTGTCGAAGACCAAATGGCTACCTTCGAGAAGCCAGATATGAGTATGCAAAACCACTTGAAACCCCTGTATGTCCAAGCCAAAGTCAATGGTGTTGGAATTAACAAAGTGTTAGTGGATGGTGGAGCTGCAGTGAATTTAATGCCACATGGTCTTTTGAAGAAGATTGGTAAGTTCGACACTGACCTCAGGCCACATAACATTGTCTTAAGCAACTATGAAGGCAAAACTGGCCATTCTTTGGGGGCCATTGAGGTGGACTTAATCGTTGGTTCCATAAAGAGGACTACATTGTTCTTAGTGATAGCCTCTAAAGCGAATTTTAATTTACTCCTTGGTATAGAGTGGATCCATGGAGTTGGTGTTGTCCCTTCAACTTTGCATCAACGTTTAGTGATGTGGAAGGAAGATGGTTTGGTAGAGTATGTTGAAGCCGATCAGAGCTACTTCCGTGCTGATGTGAACCAAATTACCAAGGAAAATTTTGAGAAACAAATGGCGAAGATCGCGCCATGTTCATCTTCTAATGAGGCATATGTTCCTGCGGATAATGTTTTTGCCTCAGTTCATCTTGACCCAAATTATGGTTTTGTTTGGGAAAGAGAAATAATGGGAGATGATAGTGTTTATCCTGATGGTGTTCTCCGACCAACGGGGTGGAACACTGGTTCTTGAAAATGTTCTTATGTCAGTGCCAAATGCATGGGACAAAATTACGGCTTATATGGCCGAAAACAAGTTTAACGCGGCTATAGAGGCCGAAATTATTCAACAAACAATGGCTGTCGAAGCCAGTGAGTTACATGAAGGAAATGGCATAGTCATAGATGAAAGACTTGACTGCATTTATGATGATGATCCATTAGGTTTTGAAAAGGATCCTAGAGATTCGGCAAAGCATATGCAAGCTCAAGACCCGTTAGAAGAAGTTGATTTGGGAAATGGCTCAATAAAACGGCCAACTTATATTAGTGCAAATATTGATGCTTCTCTAAAAATCCAAGTCATCACATTGCTAAGGGAGTTCAAAGACTGCTTTGCTTGGGATTACGACGAAATGCCTGGGTTAAGTCGAGAAGTAATGGAAATGCAATTACCAATTCGACTAGGGAAGAAACCAGTGAAGCAAGTGCCAAGACGATTTGCTTCTCAAGTGTTGGCTAAGATCAAAGAGGAAATCGAAAGGCTATTCAGAAACAAATTCATCAGAACTGCCAGGTATGTCGAATGGTTAGCCAATATAGTTCCTGTAATAAAGAAAAATGGGACTCTTAGAGTTTGCATAGACTTTAGGGATTTAAATAATGCAACTCCCAAGGATGAATACGCAATGCCTGTGGCAGAAATGCTAATAGATTCAGCAGTAGGATTTGATTATCTTAGTATGCTCGATGGTTATTCTGGGTATAATCAAATCTTCATTGCTGAAGAGGATGTGTCGAAAACTGCTTTTAGATGTCCGGGGGCATTGGGTGTTTATGAATGGGTAGTAATGCCCTTTGGATTAAAGAATGCTGGTGCTACATATCAGAGGGCCATGAATTCTATGTTTCATGATTTTATTGATGATTTTATGCAAGTATACATAGATGATGTGGTGGTTAAATCTTCCTCAGAAAGTGGTCATTTAGACCATCTTCGCCGTTCTTTTGAAAGAATGAGGAAATATGGATTGAAATTAAATCCATTAAAATGTGCCTTCTGTGTACGTGCAGGTGATTTCTTGGGTTTTATAGTGCACAAAAAAGGCATTGAAATCAATCAAAATAAGACTAAGGCAATTATGGAAACGAAGGCCCCTTCGACCAAAAAGGAGCTTCAGTCGTTGCTGGGAAAAATCAATTTCCTTCGAAGATTTATATCAAATCTAAGTGGCAAAACACAAGTTTTTTCGCCATTGTTAAGACTGAAGAAGGAAGAAGAGTTCAAATGGGAACCAATGCATCAAGCAGCCTTCGACGAAATCAAGTCTTATTTGATGAAACCACCAATTTTGTTGCCTGTTATTAAACACAAAGTGCTCAAATTGTATATAGCAGCTTCTGATAGAACAATAGGTAGCATGTTAGCACAAGAGGATGATAGTGGTGTCGAAAGAGCCATTTATTACCTCAGTAGGGTCTTAAATGATGCCGAAACGAGGTACACTCCTATAGAAAAGTTGTGCCTTTGTTTGTATTTCTCGTGTACAAAGTTAAAGCAATATATAAAACCAGCTGATGTTTCTGTTTATTCGCATTTTGATGTTATTAAGCATATGCTGTCGAAACCAATAATGCATAGCCGAATTGGTAAATGGGCTTTGGCTTTGTCAGAATACAACTTAACTTATCAACCTCTAAAATCAATTAAAGGACAAGTGGTTGCTGATTTTATAGTAGACCATTCTGTTGTCGAAGAAACATTAAGTTTTGTAGACGTATATCCTTGGAGGTTGTACTTTGATGGTTCAAGCCATAAACATGGAGCTGGGATTGGTATTTTAATAATATCTCCTACTAACATTCCAACGAAGTATAAGTTTAAAATTCGAGATGTTTGTTCCAATAATGAAGCTGAGTATGAGGCTTTAATAGTAGGCCTTGAAATTTTACTTGAGCTGGGGGCAAGTCATGTCGAAATAAAAGGTGACTCTGAGTTGGTTGTCAAACAATTGATAAGAGAGTACAAATGCATTAAAGAGCACCTTATCAGATACTTTGTTGTTGCCAATGCTTTGTTAAAAAGATTTGAGTCTGTTCACTTAGAACATTTACCACGAATTGATAATCAAGTGGCAAATGAATTGGCACAAATTGCTTCAGGCTATAAAGTTTCAAAACAAAGCCTGGAAGAGTTAATTGAAATAAAGGATAAAATCATTTCTAATGACTATTCTTCGTCACTATTGTCAACACCAAAAACTGGGGGGGGGGGGGGGGGGGGGGGGGGCAACAAACGCAAACGAGGAACTAGTCGTTGTCGAAAAACGTCAATTTTTTGGTGACTTTGACTTAGCAGAAATTTTTGCTCTTGACAATATGACCAATAATGATTGGCGAAGGCCTATTGTGGAATATTTGCAAAATCCCACAAGAAATACTAATAAAAAGGTAAAATACAGAGCTTTGAGCTATGTGATAATTGGAAACGAATTGTTTAAAAAGACTCCTGAAGGAGTACTATTAAAATGTCTTAGTGAAAATGAGGCATATTTAGCAGTTTCTGATACACATAGTGGAGCATGTGGTTCACACCAAGTAGGCCACAAAATGAAGTGGTTATTATTTCGACAAGGAATGTATTGGCCAACTATGCTGAAAGATTGCATAGAATTTGCTAAGGGATGCCAAGAGTGTCAAAAGCATGCTGGGATACAACATGTACCTGCAAATGAATTGCATGCCATAGTCAAACCTTGGCCATTTAGAGGTTGGGCTCTAGATGTGATTGGAGAGATAAAGCCAACTTCGTCGAAGGGCCATAGATATATCCTTGTGGGAATTGATTACTTCACCAAATGGGTTGAAGCTATACCTTTAGCCAATGTTGATCAAGAAACAGTGATAAGGTTTATTCAAAATCATATCATTTATAGGTTTGGAATTCCAGAAACCATTACTACAGATCAAGGATCAGTTTTCACTGGTAGAAAAATGATAGAGTTTACTTCTGAAAATGATTTTAAGTTATTAACTTCGACACCATATTATGCGCAAGCCAATGGACAAGTAGAAGCTGCCAATAAAGTTATTATTAATTTGATTAAAAAGCATGTTGGGCAGAAACTAAAAAATTGGCATAATACCCTTGATCAAGCATTATGGGCTTGTCGAAATTCACCCAAAGAATCTATCAACACTACTTCTTATAGGCTAACATTTGGACACGATGTAGTGTTGCCTGTTGAAATTTGTCTACAATCAACAAGAATTCAAAGACAGTGGGAGATTCCCTCTGATTATTATTGGAATATGATGCTTGATGAATTGGTTGATTTAGACGAAGAAAGGTTATTAGCTTTAGATATGCTTATTCGACAGAAAGAGAGGGTAGCTAAAACTTATAACAAAAAGGTTAAGTTTAAAGCCTTTGATTCAGGTGATCTAGTGTGGAAGGTCCTATTGCCTGTGGATAAAAAAGATAGAGTCTTTGGTAAATGGTCCCCAAGTTGGGAAGGACCATTTAAAATTTTACAAGTTTATTCAAACGGCGCATATGAGGTCAAAGAGATTGGCGCTGATGAAAGAATTTTGCGTATAAATGGCAAATACTTGAAAAAGTATAAGCCAACGTTGCAAGAAGTTAAAATAACGCTGGAATAAATATAAAGAAAGCGTAAAAACATGGCATTTAAGTTGCCAAAACATTGTCGAAAGCACAGAATAAAAATTGCTCAAGAATAAAATGGAAGAAATTTCATTATAATGTTGCCAAGTTACATGTGCCAAAGGAGGCATTTGTGAATTACATAGTGCCGAAAGGGTAAATAAACTAGGCATAAATAAAACGCTGAATTGCAGTTGGTCTTTTACGACCAAGTAACTTCTCTTTTGGGTGGTCTTCTTCGACCACGTTGACGCTTCCCGTCGTTCGGGGGTCATTCTTTCGTCTGCGCGTTAGGCTTGTAAGCCTTTCAACTGGGCGTTTCCTTGCTTGGTAAACCTCAGGAAGCCCTTCAGAGAGGAGATATTGATGAATCTTCCTGCTCCCACTTTGAGTCTCCCGCATAAACTCAGAAAGTTGCAAGATCAAGTGACATGAAGAAAAAAGGAGCAAAGCCATAATTCGCAGAGATCAAAAATCATCACTTTGAACCTCCAGGCAACCTCACTGCAATTATGAGAGATGAGGTTACGCGGAAGACTCAAAGCAAAGGGAATGATCCTGGAATGGGAAAGGAAAAGAGGAAAAATCATGGAGTGGTGAAGATGAGAAACAAAACTCTTCTATTTATAAGGAGAAGTATGAATGAGCGTCAGTTGGTTACGAGTTTGGCGTTCCGAGAAGTGAGGCATCACTTTAATTACGGCGTTAGTAACGTAACGGAAGATGGTGGAACCATTCAAAGTTAAAACAGAGAATCAGTAAACATAGTCAAAGGCCGAAATTACAGGCTGTTCAAGTTCAAGGTTTGAATATGGATTATTGATGGCAACTTATGAGGTAAAAGAAGTGGAAGAATTGGAGAAGCCTTATAGGAAATGGTGAGATAAGGCATTTACTGAGAAGTAAAACGTTGAAGGCCACGTAATACACCAATATAAGAGTAACGTCAGCAACACTTAACAGTGGTGACATCAGGTATGCAGCTATTTTACTCAAGTGCAAAGTTATTTCGATGGTGAATTCAAAAATGTCTTTCTCTTCTTCCTCCTCAAGTTCAGTCGAAAAAGACATTTTTGGGGGGCAATTTGTTAGCCTGTAATTTCGACAGGCTTCATTGAAAATGGTCAACAAGGCCTGACTTATATTTCGACGAAGACCAAATTATTTCGACAGAGAAAATGGTCATGCGCAAGGTAAACTCGACAAGCTTCCGGGGAAGTAAAAGCAAGAGAGAGGAAAATGGACACAAGCTTTCGACAGACAGAAAACAGAGCAGTTATGCGCTGAAGACTAGCAGTTGGTCGAAGCGTGATAGAGCGGTTCTGGTTGAAAGTAGGAGTAGCAGTTATTAATTTTCAAATTTCTAGGCAGTTACTTAGTTCAGTTTTTGCCCCTCTTTTCCTTTGTATAAATAGCTGTTTCTGAGAAGAAACAGGGGTCGCAAATCACAATACACAACCCGATTCCTGAAACTCTAACTTCCAAGCTAGAGCGAAAAACGAGTGGAAGAATCGCTGCACGTGATCGTGTACCACTTTTACGATTCAATGCAATTTATTTGTCTTTTCTTTACAATTCATGCACCATTTACTGCTTCTTTTCTTTTCGATTCTGTTATCATTGCAAATCGTCCCCTTTTCTACATTTTCTGAAACACAAACCACTCGCAATTCAGAGGCAATTGCTTTGAGATTTTTCTAGTTTGATCTCACAAACCTTCTAATAAAACTAGTGATTGTTTGCTAAAAACACCAGCAAACACCCCCCGAGCATGTAGGGTAGCATTGTCCAACCGAATTTGTAGAATTCATGTACAAAGCCTCATTACATCTTTGGAAACTAATCATGGGAGTGTATTTTCTAATTGTGTAGCTCATTGATGAGTAGAATTTGTAATGGTATTCCTTATACTCTTCTGAATGTGATTGCTAGATCAAGTATGAAATTGGTATGTTTGATTTTGTTTGAGACTCGTCGGGTTGGTTGTTTCATTGATGACGATTTTGATAACTTCCCCAGGTGTTCTCGTTATCACCTTGGTCATCTTTCCCATCTTTCGTTCGTTTTTTACATGACAAGTGGTGAATTTCTTTATGAGTAGTTTACCTTAAGTGTCGTTGAGTTTCACAATGGTTGGGGTTGATGATAGAGATGTACACGACGCTGGTTCGAATCTCACAGCCTCTGTTTTCTTAGCTTAGCTCGGCTTCATGAAGTATGCATTTCTTTGGAATTAGGATGATTAGGCATGATGTTGAGGTTGAAGGCGATTTGTTCTAAGGAAGTTGCATGCCTTAATTTATTATGTGTGTGGTCGGTCTTTGTTGTCTTTTGCCTAGCACAGGTCTTTGAGATAGTGTTTTACTCAAAATGGGCCGAGGAGGAGCATCTCAATGAGATATGACCTTTAGTAAATTTCTTGGTTTCTTGCAAGTCATTATGCTTTCTTTATCAGCTTTATTGAGCGTGACTTTGCGCTTGGCTTTATGGTTTTCGCGCGAGTTGTTTCAGGGTACCAATCATCTTTTGGAGACTTGACCCTGTTTGCGAGTAGAGTTTGTTTTATTGACCTGACTGCTGGGTTTGCCCCTCAAGCGTGGTATTCTAGGGGTGTACTCGGCCTTGCATGTTTCGATCGAGTTGTTTTAAGGTCAAGTAATTTTTGAGGGAGCTGATTATGTTTGTGAACCAAGCTCATTTTATTAACTTGACATGTGGTTAGCCCCCCGAGCACGGCGTGATAAGGCCGAGTTATTTGACTCAGACTTATCCTTTTGAACGAGTTATTTATCTCGAACTTATCCTTTTGACTGAGTTATCATCTCGGACTTAGCTTTTTGACCAAGGTATTTTTCAAGTTCAAGTGTGACCTTATTATCCCCAGGTCGGTTATAGAATTGTTTTACGAATGTACATCCTTTCGACCTACAATTGGGTGAGTATCCACTGACCTTATTGGATTTGAACTGTCTCGTGGAGATCTTAGTTCTTATTCTGTTCGTGTGATTAATTTTTACTTACTCCGGGGAAGTCTATAGATGCCTCCAGGCTTTTCATGCTGATCTTGTAATGCCTCCGGGCTCTTTGAATAGAAAGAAGTCCTAACTTCTCTTTAATTATATTGCTCTTTGCGTTTTCCTTTGTTGCATACGGATTCTGATGGTCTTTAGCAAGTTGTCTTAAAATTCCTTAAGGTTTTTAATGCATTTGCACTTTTCCCTTTTTTTTTTTGATCTTTAGCTAAGCTTTGAACTCGGTTTAAGTGAGTAGCCACTAATCTTTGTTGGTTTTGAACGATCCTATAGGGATCCCAGTTCTTTCTTTTATCGAGTGGTTAATTTTTACTCGCTGCAATTGCAGTAGAAGCAAGTAAGAGTAATCCTTGTCTCTTGGAGACTTAGCGTAGAGACCTGCTTTTTTGTTTTGGTTTTACTAACTTCAATTGCAGTAGAAGGTAGTGGGAGTAATCCTTTATGGAAGGACGAACCCTCGTCTCATGGAGACTTAGCGCAGAGACCTGCTTTTTAGTTTTGATTTCACTTACTTCAATTTCGGTAGAAGGTAGTGGGCGTACCCCTTTGGAAAGGGGGCACCCTCGTCTCATGGAGACTTAGCGCAGAGACCTGCTTTTTAGTTTTGATTTCAGTTACTTCAATTTCGGTAGAAGGTAGTGGGAGTAGCCCTTTGGGAAGGGGGAACCCTCGTCTCATGGAGACTTCTCATGAAGACTTTTTAAATTTTACTTGATGTGATCAAGAGGGAGTACTCGTTGAGGATTAACCCTTGTTGCATTTGTGTCTCGGGGAGACTTTTATTGGCAAAGCCAAAAGGAGCATCCCATGGAGATTTGACCTTTGATGTACTATTTGCTTTCAAGAGGTTTTCAAAGAGATTTGACGGTTCAAAAGTTAAAATTAAAAAGGCTTAAATATAGTTTTGGTCTCCCAAGTTTCACCAACAACGATTTTGATCCCCCAAGTTTTAATTTAACGAATTTGATCCCCCAAGTTTCCCAATTTGTAAAATCAGAGATAGTTTAAGTGTTTTTTTTAATTTCTATTTTCTTAAATATAATATAAGTATATATATATATAAACAACATGTTAAAATAAAAATAACAATTTTTAATATAAAAAAGTCACATTGGCATGTCAGCGTGGCTGCCGCATAGTTTAAGTGGCAGACAGGTCAGCATCAATTTTGACCAGATTAGTGGGGGACTCTGATTTTACAAATTGGGAAACTTGGGGATCAAATTCGTTAAATTAAAACTTGAGGGATCAAAATCATGAGTTGGTGAAACTTGGGGGACCAAAACTGTATTTAAACCAATTAAAAATGATAGTATTAAGAATAATTAATAAATTTACTATGCAATTGAGGATAGGACAACCATGTCGGTGTAAAATTTTAAATTAATGGTATCGAGAAATTTTAAATGTTAAATAAATATGCATTTAACAGTTTAAGCATATTTTCAGAAATAACATCTAAATCAACTCAGTTTAATGGTATCGAGAAATAACATCCAAATCAACTCAGTTTAATGGTATCGAGAAATTTAAACAAGCAAATACAAAAGACTTGTTTGATTGCAGCATTTTTGGAATTGGTATTTTGTAGATAAACTTTATCAAAGGTTTATTCTTGAGTAAAAATAATTGTCGACTTGTCCATAAGCAAATGTGTAGTTGTCAGTTTTTTTTTTAAAAAAATTTAAAAATGAGAGATTTCCAAACAGTTATTTGAAGTAAGAGTTATTGGGTGGCAGTTACCAAAATTAATAAATTGCAAGGGGGTGTCAACGTTGGACAATTGATTGGTCAGAGTAATTTTCCAGACTTAAACATATACAAGATTTTCATAGCATCTCTGCATAACTTGGGATCTTTTTTTAAAAATTAAACAACATTTGCATAATGACCTTGCAAATTATCTTTCCAAAATTACGGGAGGCCATTAAATATGTTAGTATCGTATATGTACTGAGAATGAAGGAAAACAAGAAAGTAATAGTTAATTTTGAACTTATCTGGAGGATGATGTCCCTTCACGAACTTCATCCGGTGGAAGCTGTTCTTTGCTTTATTTTTAGCCATAGCAAAGAATGGAAATTCTTCATACTTGGCGGTTATGTTGATTTGCTAACCGTCCAAAATTTCCAGAATTGCCAATTTGGTTCTTTGGTTTCAATATTCAAGATGTTGATTTCGTTTGGAACAAAATTATATATATATATATATATATATATATATATATATATATATATATATATATATATATATATTCTTCTATGAAATGAAAAACGCACTGCTAATCACTTTCCAATCTTTTATTATCTTGATAATATACTTCATATGCTAGCTTGCTAACAACACAATTGCTTTGAGGGGAATTTGATCTCCCACGGTTGGAGCAACAAATTCTTTCCACTACTAACTTAAAATCAAATCTCACTTAAATCATAAAATTAAGCTTATTCACCCATGCTAATTTGCCATATAGTTTGACACATATACTAAAACTACAGACTCTTATTAAAATGTGATTTTCAATATAAGTGAGTCAATTCCCTTTTGTGTCCTAATTGAAATTTGCAAAATTTGATAGCGTGACAAGGTCTTCGAAGCCTCTAAAGGACGCTTGTTCCAAGCTTCCAATTGCCGTTTGCCGGTCAAGGAAGACAACAATCACTGTAATGTCATCATGAAAAGCTTGTCTGTTATTATGATTTTGAAGGGATTCATAGCTAATTTTCTTTTTTTTAGCTGCCTTTCCTAGAGCCTTCCTTACAAGTCTTTTTGCGATTCCCTGCATTTCAAATTGAAAAGTCAGCTTATGAAAGATGAGTCATTTTGGATAAATATCTCATCCACATGTTCTATGTTATGGCATAAACTCTCCTAAACAACCCACAAGTGCTTAAACTAATACATAAATTCAAATAAGTCAAACCAACCAAACTCCTATCCACGTACAAATCGTGGTTTGCGGTGAACAATGTTAACAGCCTCCTCATTTGACAAAAATTCCCAAAGTCCATGAGATGCAATTATAAAGAATTTATCCTCATCTCGTAAGATTCTTTGCAATGCCTCTGGTGTTGATGATATCACTGGTCGTCTAAAAGGCTCACACACTTTGTCAAACTTTGCGAGATCTACATGAGAGAGTGGTAGCTTCTTCAAAAACGCATTTCTCATACTTTTGCTCAACTAAACAAGAAAGACAAATAATACAATGAGTTAAGCTGAGTTGAGTTTCTTTAACAAAAAAATAAATAAAGACTATGACTATCAATCAAACTCTTTATCTAAAGGATATAAACAAGTAGAAAAATAATAAAAAAAAGAAAGAAAAGAAAGAAAACCTTGCTTATGCCTTTAACGAACCAAGTTACAGGATTCTGCAACACAATATGAAGATCATCGTGATGCAAATTCGTGATAGCCCCATTTCTGCCATTCCAATCTGTGGTCAGCTGCTCAGCAGTTATTTTGTCGTGTTCATTTACACAACCAATTACAGCTCGAGAGTCTCCAAGATTTGTGAGATACAAAATCCGACATCTATATATATAACCGGCGAGACAACATGAACCAACTCTCCCAAGCACTGGCCGTAGGATAAAATCCCTTCGAACAACATTCATAAACCCTTCCACAGTCTCACTAAAAGCAAGCCTCATAGCATCCATTGTTGGTCGTTGATTTAACCCCCCTATTTGTTACCACATTTTACATAAAAATAAAAGTTCCATTAAATTTTTAAACAAACATGACATTATAAATTTAGAAGAATAAAAAACAGATAACTAAGTTTATTCAAATATATTTAGAATTTAATTCGGATACATTATCATTATCTTAAAGATTTTTTACCCACTTATTTTTTCATAACCATCAAATTATTAAAAAGATGCGACTTACATACTTCTAAAGTTGCACATTTTATTGATCATGACTTGCTGACACTACCATAAATTGTTTTACACCTATGGTGTATAAAAATTACCCTTATCGATCTAAAAAAACAAAAATGGGAAGATGCAAATTAAGGAAGATGATGGAGTGACTGACTCAATAGGTTTGGGAAGAGATGAGTGGAGAGATATTCAGAAGCTTCGGTGCCTCGATGGCCATCGTAAAGACCAAAGAAAAACGCCTCATAGCCATCTTCAAATTGGCTGAAATCCTCCATAATTTCATTGGCATGTACGGCAGCCATGGAGAAATCACCAGTGTAGTAAGTCTCGATATCCCTCGACCATCCACAAGGATCTTCATCAAAATCATCAACGTCGTAACTCTCGGTCCTTTCAAATGGGTACGTCCTCGGAAGGCACGAAAACATCTTAATCAATTCACAGAAGATGAAAATGTGTGTGATAATTAGATGAGAAAGAGGAGTGTTAAGTGTGCCGATGAATTGTTTTATATGTATTTATATGTTATATCATACTTGTGGTATACTGAATTAGTCATAAGAGAAGGCTAACTATAACTTCGCTATATGAGAGTGTGGATGTGTTGGGAAGACTATATCAATCTTTCCTTTTTTTTTTCCTTTTCTTTTTGAAACATTTTGCTCAAATTTGTTGGTTTTAATTTGTTCCACGTGTGAGTCGTGAAACTTTTAGAGCAACCTTATCGTTTGGAAATTGCATGGGTAGCGTCCATCTACGTGGCATGGTGACAAGCCTCAAATTTGTCTATGTACACTATACAATATGTGGCAACTAACTATTTCTCAACCATTAAAATTAAGTTTTTATTCATTCAATTTAGGCTATAGAGAACTAACTTGCTATTCTCGCAGCACTATAGCTATCCATCTGGTTCAAGGGGAGGCTAATGTTTGGCATCACTATGCTGCGATTATATTAAATATCAAGGAGTTGTTGGCTACAAGCTGGATTGTGCAGCTAGTTCACACGCTCAGGGAAGTGATTCGGTAGCAGACTATCTTGCAAAGCAGGGTGTTGTTAGGAATGCAGATTTGGTGGAGATCTTGGAGCCCCCTAGTGAAGTCCTAATGCGCTTGCAATCAGATGCCAAAAAAACAAATATTAATTTTTTTATTCACCTTAAAAAGAAAGAATACAAGTGTTCCGTTAAAAAGTTAAAGTGAAGAAATATTGTAACCTTCTATTACAAACAAATAAATAAAATAGAACAAATTTGGTGAAATGAAAAAGAGTAGCCCACAACATAAATCCGTGCAGTGAAAGCAAAAACAATAAAACGATAGAACTATTTTATGGGTATTTTATTTAAAGCTGATGATTCATAATTCAGATGTTAACCTTCTACTAACTTTATTGTAATATTAACTATTAGATTTTACTGCGGAAAAATTGTTATTGTAATATTAAGTATTAGATTTAAATAAATGTAAATTATATTTTCATAATCAAATAAACCTAATAGTTACCTTAGTAATGAAAAAAAAATAACGATCACCAATGCAAAAAAGGCTTTTGGAATCGGTTGTTTGGCACATTTGAAATCGGTTATTGGCCGACTCATGTGCTGTTGATTCTAAAAGTGGGGACCTTTTTGAATTGGGTAAATAACCGATTCAAAATGTAACATTTTAAATCGGTTATTTAAACAACCGATTTGTAATGTCCCTTTTTAAAAAAAAATTAATTCATACGTACCTATTAACCAAATTGCAATGCAAACTGATTTCCATAAAGCAGCAACTCATAATAATTCAATAATTCATAAATTTACTTCTATTGAACTTAAAAGTGCTACAAGCACAAAATTCCAACAATTTATTAAACTTGAAAGTTCATTAAACTTGAAAGTTATACAAGTTTCTTAAGAAAAAATTTTAGAACCATAAGATATATATATATATATATATATATATATATATCTTATCTTATGTTGCAGTGTTAAACAGATAGCTAGTAGCAGACCGATGGTTCACTCGAACCCGTCGAGAAAAATGGTATTTTTATCTCTATATAAATTCTTTTTAAACCCTCTAATTTTCAAGATTTCACTAATATGATATTTTTACCTCTATATAAAATCTTTTTAAACCTTCTAAGGATATCAAAAGAGTGCACCACTAATATTGCCTATAAAAAAACACTTAAAAGTTAAAACACAATTGTGAACCCAATAGTTATCCGCAACACCTCCATGTGAGGACAGGGTAATGGAAAAGTACAACTGACGGTTAGATGTGAGGGAAAATTTGAATAAGTCAACAAAGGATTGAATAGTGGGGACAGAAAGGGAGGTGAGTGTAGGTAGATTCTACCGCAGCAAACAAAACACCCTTACATGTTCTTTTGGACAGTTGCAAACTGAATGCTGAGTTGGTGACGACATGCAGTGTCGCTATTTGCGCCGTCCCATGTATCATGACTCCCACTCTTACCCCACCGGCCACCAAAAAGTTGGAGTGAAAATTACACACCTCCAACATGAAGAAAAGCTGCTTCTCAAATTAGTAGCTAGCCGTCGTTAACTTTACTGGTGGGGCCTTTTTCCTTTACCAAATTAACCCCTCCCTTTTCAAAATCCAGCTAAATTACAATTTTACTACTCCAATTTCTTATAGGTAAAATTTAGTGAATGAAAATAGATGTATTTGATTCTAATTAAAATCAATTAGGAAAAATTATATCAAGAATTCTTTAAGTTATTTAATTGTAACAAGTTGATCTTTTAGGATATGTTTGGGAGGGGGTTTTGGGAGGCGAAGGGAGGAGAGAACATATTTTTCAAATCTAAATTGTGTAAGCTATAGAATGTCTGTAAACATGAATCAAATGTGATTAAAAATTTTATATTGATATCTATAAATTTATTCTTTTAATTTTTTAAAATCTCTAATACATATTAAAATATAGACAAATCTTTTTCAAGTCCTCCCCTCCCTTCCCCTCGCAAAACCTCCTCCCAAACATACCCTTAAGTTTTTTCTGTATCACTAGGTCCTTTAAGTTACATAACGTGTACAACGTTAGTCATTTTTTCATTTTTGTTACAAAAAAGGTCAGTTTGCACTAACGAAAGTGTCATTTATCTTGTAACAATTTGCTCTTTTAAGACTATCGTCATGTAACAATTTGGTCCTTTCAACTTAAATGAAAAAGAAGATGAACCATTAAAATATATATATTTTTTAAATTAAACAAATACCAAATTGTTACATGACAGTAGTTTTAAAGACCCAATTTGTTACAAGACAGGTGAGACATAGACTCTGTCACGACCACATTCCCCCTCTCTCACAAATACTCATTCCTTTATTTCAGAGCTACCTACGTAACGTAACGTTCCTCTCTAATTATCTCTTCAGGTTGTCATCAAAGTCACTAATTAACAATCATTTGCACCACATCATAAACAGAAAACAAAGGGAAAACTCAATCCCTCAAAAAGAAGAACACTAAACCCAAGAAAGAAATCAGCAAAATCTATAGCAAGACAAACCTAACATATTCCTAAAAAAGTCATCAATAATAAAGCTTGGAATAAAATCGCATCAAACAAAATCATTTAAATTAGTTTCATGACCCCCAAGCTTATCAACACAGACATTACCATATCTCTAAATATGAGTGTAAAACTCCCTTCATTAAAGTGAAATATTTTTTTAAAAAAATTACAATGAGAAACTCCTCTCTTCATTCATAGTAAGTATCTTTTTCAATATAATATTAGTTTTTCCTTCAACTTTGTCTTCAAATAATATTGTTTGAATTACTCTCAAGCCATTATAATCTATCATTAAATATATCGAGACTAAAATCATAATGTTTAATCATTGTAGTATATATATTATAAAAACTAATTACAAAACCAAACATAGTTAGGAAACTATTGTAATATTGACAATTTAAATTCATATATTATGAATAAAATCGATCGTTATCAACATTTTCGCCATCATTGGGCGCTCTATCTATGGATATTTTGTGTTGCTCATTTTTGAGAATAACTTCACCGCCAACATCATTATCCCTCATGTCTCTATTAATCTCTTGGTCAGGGATATCCTCACCACCAACATTATGATCCTTCGGTTGATCCTTCCCACATGTAAATTATGAAATTAACTTAATTGATAATCAGTGTCATTTTAAGAAGTAATTTAGCGGATACTACTTATTAATTGATTTCTTAATTTTAGTGAATTAAGTTAAAATATTTTTAAAATATTTATAAATTATCACTAAATACTAATAAGTAATTTCCTATGTTAACATTTTCACCCGTAAAAAAGTTATGGTGAAATTTACTTTTTTTAATAGAAATGTTTAAATTCACTGTGCTATAAAATACTAGTAATCATAAATAAATAAATAACGGGGTAATTTAGGATATATGAGAGAGATCAGATGGTGATGTGCTGTGGAACTAACTGGAAAGTAAGGAAAAGAGCAGCAGTGCCAGCTATTTCCAACATGGAACATAGCCCGTGGATGACATATTCGAAACAGACGGTGAGGATTAAACGACAACCAATTAGCGGTTCATTATTTGCAACACAAGACCTTCTTCTCTTTTTTAAACCACGCGGCGGGTACTAGCTTACCCACGTTGTCACTCTCTCACTCACAGTCACAGCACAGACATTCATTCCTTCATTTCGGAGCTACCCACGTAACGTAACCTTCCTCTCTAATTCTCCCTTCAACAATCCCTCTCTCTAATAAACATCATTTTAATTAATTCCTATTGCGTGTGTGTGTTTCTGCAGAAAATCAATAAACAACAATGGCAGATTCTGAAGACATTCAACCTCTAGTCTGCGACAATGGAACCGGAATGGTCAAGGTAAATAAATATACATAAATTAAATCGAATCAAAAACCTTAAAATTTCAAAACCTCTAATAATTTTTTATTTTTTTTTGTTTGTGTAGGCTGGTTTTGCAGGAGACGATGCACCAAGGGCAGTATTTCCAAGCATAGTAGGAAGACCACGCCATACAGGGGTAATGGTAGGAATGGGACAAAAAGATGCATATGTTGGTGATGAAGCACAATCAAAAAGAGGTATTTTGACATTGAAATATCCAATTGAACATGGAATTGTGAGTAACTGGGATGATATGGAGAAGATCTGGCATCATACTTTCTACAATGAACTTCGTGTTGCTCCTGAAGAACACCCTGTTCTTCTCACTGAAGCACCTCTTAACCCTAAGGCTAATCGTGAGAAAATGACTCAGATCATGTTTGAGACTTTCAATACTCCTGCTATGTATGTTGCCATTCAAGCTGTTCTTTCTCTTTATGCTAGTGGACGTACAACTGGTAGGTAATCAATTGTGATTCATGTTCATTTTATATAGATTTTGTCAATTGAGTTTACTTTTGCACGCCATGTATTTGTTAAAACGTACTCTCAAATTCAATCTTTTGTTTTATTTTAGTCTTGTAAGATGATGGACTTTGCTCTGTTCATTTCATTATTAGTTTGTTATAAAGATATGATTGGATGAGCTTATTTGGGTTTATCTGTTGGACATAAGTACTTCTAAGACTGTTTGGAAGAGCTTATCGAGACAACTTATGACATGTTTATAAGATAGTTTATGAAAATAACTTATAGCTTATATAAAAATAGTTTGATTTGATTTTATCTTTTATTATAAAAATAGCTTATACATAAGCACTTAAATGATAAACACTTAATTAAGTTGTTTATCCAAACATGACTAGTTGAGGCAATTTGTGTTAGTTTTGGTTGTTAATTTGTTGAAGTTAACTAGTGGGTATTTGGGTAATCAGAGAAATAAGGCAACTTATCTATAAATAAGAGGAGAGATTAGTCATTTAAGTGAATTAGGGGCATTGGAAGCTTGCAGACCCTTGAAGTTTCACAGTTCATATTATATAGAGGGGATTTCTTCCCTATTTTGTTCTAATAAAATTGTGTAGTGAATGCTGAACATGATTTGAAGGAGTGGCTATTTAATGGCATGTCCTTGAGATTGTAATGAGTTGATGTGGTTTTCTATGGTGTTGTTTGTAGGTATTGTTTTGGACTCTGGAGATGGTGTCAGCCACACGGTTCCAATTTATGAGGGTTATGCCCTACCACATGCAATCCTGCGATTGGACCTTGCAGGGCGTGATCTCACAGACGCGCTGATGAAGATTTTGACTGAGCGTGGTTACTCTTTCACCACATCTGCAGAGCGTGAAATTGTGAGGGACGTGAAGGAAAAACTGGCATACATTGCTCTTGATTATGAGCAGGAGTTGGAAACTGCCAAGACCAGCTCAGCTGTTGAGAAAAGCTACGAGCTACCCGATGGACAGGTGATCACCATAGGTTCCGAAAGATTCCGCTGTCCTGAAGTTCTATTTCAGCCTTCTATGATAGGGATGGAATCTCCCGGCATCCATGAGACAACATTCAACTCGATCATGAAGTGCGATGTTGACATTAGGAAGGATCTCTATGGTAACATTGTCTTGAGTGGTGGTTCGACAATGTTCCCAGGCATTGCTGATAGGATGAGCAAGGAGATCACGGCACTGGCACCAAGTAGTATGAAAATCAAGGTTGTAGCACCACCCGAGAGGAAGTACAGTGTCTGGATTGGAGGCTCCATTTTGGCATCCCTCAGCACTTTCCAACAGGTAAAGTGCATGACAATGACTATAATCACAAGTTGCTCTTTGATTTTGAAATTATAATTCAGCAAATAGATCAGGAAATTTTACTTAAACAAGAAGTGGAAGTTATAAACAAAATAGGAGGAAATAACAAACTTAACGAAATGAAACTAGTTTGTAACATATATTCTTTCATTGGGATTGTGAGGCTTCACAGATTGAACTGTGAAGTTATCACTGGAGTCACTCAACTCAAACAAACTCCTTCAAGGAATCAGTTCTAATATATCCTTTCTGATATATTTTCTTTTATGTGTGCAGATGTGGATTGCAAAGGCAGAATATGATGAATCAGGGCCATCAATCGTACACAGGAAGTGCTTCTAAGTTCTAATCATGTAGGATGAGAGCTGGACCAAGGGAATTACAATGTATACTTCATACTACAGAAATACCATCTAGTGGTTAAGGAACTTCCCATTTCCTATTTTTGCCATTTCTTTCATCATGTTTCTTTGTATTTTCCTTTCTTGATTTGTTGGGATAAGAGCATGAAAGCTAGGAAGATGTGTACGATTCAACCCCCTCCCCCCACTCTTTGTTCTAGAGGAGATGTGTATTGTTGCTGATTTGGTTTGTTTGAATCAACAATTCATTTCATTAAGTAATCCAAGATCCAAACACAACCAGCTCTAACCAATTTGATCTAGTGGGTGAATTTTCTGATTGATGAAAAATTGTTGGATATGGAATGAGCCCCTCATCCGTAGTATCTTTGTCCCCAGAGATGTTGAAGTGATTCTTCGCATCCTGCTTCTTAATTGATTTGACTCAACTAAATGATATTGTTTGGCAGTTTGATCCCCAGGGGTGTTATATGTTGTATCTTTCCCCCAATCATATGTTGTTTTTCAACCTCTATCGCCGATCTAACGTAGGCGACCACGCCACTAGAGTCACCACCTCATCATGACCAATTAATAAATCCACATAGTACTTGCGGAAACATCCCGGACATTGATGACAGTTTTGGTGTGCCTATGGCTGGGCTTGACGGCTGTATCTGTGACTTCTTATTTTGATTTTTTCCTATCATCTATGTTGTTCTTCTTCATCTTATTCCCCTAGAATTTTTTTTTTGTTTCTCAATATTTTTCACACTTACTTAAAGGCAAGGCAAGGGATTTGGGTCTCAAAAAAATTTTGATAAAAAAAGGGGCCTTAAAATTTACTGTCGTTGACCGGGGTCCCGACGTAGACGGCTCAAAAATAGATTATTTTTGGGAGTCGCTACCCAATTTATTAAATAAGAAAAATTGAGAAAAACCTAATTTAAGATTATTCGGTCTACGAAAACTAGATTGGATTCGGGAGTCGATTATGCAAAGGGAAGGGCGAAAACCTAATTTTACTGCACCCCTAATACGTCCGTCCTAAGACGGTTACCTTAAATTTGATTGTGTAAATAAATTATTTAATTATTTGTTTACCCAAAAAATAATATTTAATAGTAGAAAATAATATGGACTAATTTAGAAAATTTTAATTTTGACTTGACGGGGAACTCCCGCTCCTACGTATCCTCCGGTGCAATGAGGAACTCAAAAGTCACGTAGTTCTTCCTGAAAATATTGTTGGTTGGTTGATTTTATTTTTGAAGGGGTTTAAGATCAAAGTTGTACAGCTAAAGTCTCTTAAACCGGAATTGACAAGGTGTACACCTTGATCAAAACCATTTTTATTATTTTTTCATAGAAAATAGGTGTTAAAGAAAAAAAGATTGATTATTTATTAGAAAAAAGATTAATTTCGCTTGACGGGGAGGCCCCGCTCCTACGTATCTCCGCGTGGCGGAGAATCAAAGGCTACGTTAGGGGTGGCAATTTCTACCCGCAAGTGGAGATTCCCGCAGGGATTGACCCGTTTGGGGCCCCGTGGGCGGGGAATTTTCCCCCGTGGGGACGGGGATGGGGGAGAAAATCCCCCGCAGTCAACTTGGGGATGGGGACGGGGTTCATATCCCCCGCCCCCGAATATATTACATAAATGTTCTTATTGTAGATATATCTTATATTCTATCTTGAATTCAGAGTGCAAACGGAGAAGAAATGTAAATGGAAATTTCATATTGCATTCAACTAAGAAACTGTACAATACAAAACTGTTATATACATTCAGTTAACTAGTCTAACTGTACTCTAACTGTTAACTAGTCTAATTAACTATACCAGCTAACCAATGATACAATTCTAACTATAGTTAAGTAGATGGTCGATTACTACACTATCAATAATAGATAAATAATAACTGTAATAGCCTCCCTCAAGTTGGAGCATGGATGTTGCAAAGTTCCAACTTGGATATCAGATTGTTGAAACTGCTAGTGTACAATGGCTTTGTAAATACATCAGCAATCTGTGCTACAGATTTAACTGGCAGTAAATGAATGATGCCCTTCTGGATTTTCTCTCTAATCACATGGCAGTCTATTTCTATATGCTTCGTTCTCTCATGGAATGTTGGATTATGAGCAAGATATATTGCTGATTTGTTGTCACAATACACTGCTGTAGGACCTGCAAAATCAATCTGTAAGTCATGCATCAAGTAATGTAGCCACTGTATTTCACAAGCAAGGCTTGCCAGGGCACGGTACTCAGCTTCAGAGGAAGATCTTGAGACTGTGTTTTGTTTTTTTGATTTCCATGAGATCAAAGCAGAACCTAAGAACACACAGTAACCAGTAATTGATTTTCTAGACTCAGTACAACATGCCCAATCTGAGTCAGCGTGCCCTGAGAGTTGTATAGGATTAGAACTAGGGAAAAATAATCCTTGTGCTGGAGCACCTTTGAGGTAACGTAGCACTCTGTTTGCAGCTTGCTGGTGTGACTCCATGGGATTAGAAACGAATTGACTAAGCTGCTGAACAGAGAAAGAGATGTCAGGTCTTGTGGTAGTTAGGTAAAGTAATCTTCCCACAAGGCGCCTGTAAGCAGAAGCATCAGAGTGAGGTGTCCCCCCTTCACTGCTAACTCTGCAGGAGGGATCAGAAGGAGTTGGTGCAGGCTTGGCAGCGAGATGGCCACTGTCTTCTAGCAATTCAAGTGTATACTTGCGTTGATTGAGTAGAATACCCTTCTATGATCTAGCCACTTCCAGGCCAAGAAAAAATCTGAGAGCACCAAGGTCTTTGATGCGGAATTGAGTATCAAGAGTGTGTTTAACATGACTGATTTCTGTCATGTCTGTACCTCATCCACATAAACAAGTAAAATAGTAATATGGGGTGAAGAGGTCTTGATGAAGAGTGAATGATCAGCCTGGGATTGAGTGTAGCCCATGGACAAAAGTGTAGTGGTAAGCTTGTGATTCCACATTCTACTAGCTTGCTTCAATCCATATAAGGATTTATGAAGCTTACAAACCTTATTTGACAAGTCAGAATTCTGAGAAGTAAAGCCAGGAGGAATGGTCATATAGACCTCCTCAGTTAAGTCACCATGCAAAAAAGCATTGTTGACATCCAATTGTTCCAAAAACCAATTGTTTGCAACTGCCAAAGCAAGGAGAACCCTCACAGTAGTTAGCTTTGCAACAGGGCTAAAAGTGTCAAAATAATCTACTCCTTCAAGTTGGTTGTAGCCCTTGGCTACAAGTCTAGCTTTGTACCTTTCTAAGGTACCATCAGCATTATATTTGGTCTTATAGACCCACTTACAACCAATAGGAGTCTTACCTGCAGGAAGGTCAACAATTGACCAAGTGTTGTTCAAAGCTAAGGCATCAAGTTCAGCCTGCATTGCTTGCTGCCAACAGTCATATAAGGAAGCTTGGTGGTAGGTTTGGGGTTCAACATTGATTGTGGCATTGAAACAGAAGTTTTTATATGAAGAATTACATTTATCATAGGATAAAACAGAGGATAAAGGATAATTTGGTAAAGACATATTAGACAAAGTACCTGTGGGATGATGATCAGAATGATTAGTGCAGCTAGAGAAACTGCAATGGTAGTCCTTCAAGTAACTGGGCTTGTTGACAGTTCTAGTTGACTGTCTAGTGGGTAAAAGAGCTGTGGGGTTTGGGCTATCTGGTGAATTTGTTTCTGATGATTGTTCTGGTGACTGGTTAGTTGACTCATTGGACAAAGTGTTGGTATTGGAGGGAAAGTCTGGGGAATTTGTTTCTGATATAGAGGAAGGAAGAGGATCTGTATCAGGTGTGGAAGGTGATGGGGCATTGTCAAAGGTTGAGTCATTTGAAGATTGGAGGCTAGTGGTTGGCAGTGGCACTGTGGTATCAATTTGAGGGATAGTGGAATCAAGAAATGTTGGTGTGGCAGTGGGTTTAGAGGTGGAATGAAAGGGAAAACCATTTTCATAAAAGATGACATTTCTGGACTCAATTAGTTGATGAGACTTTAGGTCATAGAGAATATAACCCTTGAGTCCTTGTTTGTATCCTAGAAAGGCAGTTTTCCTGGCTCTTGGGTCAAACTTAGTACGGTTAGCAATAAGAGTGGAGGCATAAGCAAGGCAACCAAATGATTTGAGATCAGTAAGGGAAGGTGATTTGTTATGGAGGATCTGATATGGTGATTTGTTTTTCAGAACAGGTGTAGGAATGCGATTAATTAAGTGTACAGCATGCTGTATGGAGAAATTCCATAACTTTTTGGGAAGTTTGGCTTGAAAGAAAAGAGCCCTAGCAACATTTAGTAGGTGTTGGTGTTTTCTTTATACAAGTCCATTTTGTTGAGGGGTTTCTACACAAGAGCGTTGGTGAATAATACCCTTGCTAGCATAAAAATCATGCATAAGAAATTCTACACCATTATCACTCCTAAGGCATTTAAGTGTTGTTTGAAATTGTGTTTCAATGTGAGCAATAAAATTGGTTAAATGTGTTCTTGTTTCAGATTTGTTTTTCATGAAGATGATCCATGTGAACCTACTGAAATCATCAACTAAGGTCAAGAAATACTTATGACCTAAAATGGATGGGTGAGCATATGGTCCCCAAATGTCAGCATGAAGTAATTCAAAGATGTGATTTGTTTTAGAAGTGCTGAGAGGAAAAGAAAGTTTTCTTTGCTTAGCAAAGTGGCAAATGTCACAAGCAAATTTATTCTCATCAAATTGGATAAAAGGAAATTGAGTTGAAATACAATGATGTCTATCATGTGAAATGTGACCTAGTCTTGTATGCCAAAGTCTAGGTGACTCTGTGTGTGTAGTTTGTGAATTACAAAGTGTAGGGTTTATAGAAGCATTACAGGCAGAACTAGAACTTATCACAAGTGCAGTTACTGGGAGATACAACCGGTACAGGCCATCCAATCTAGCTGATCCAATCATCTGCTTTGTATGAGCCTGTAACATATACAAGTCATCATCATCAATAACCACAGATACATTACTATTCTTGACTAATTGTCCTACTGACATGAGGTTGGAGTTGAATCCAGGGACATAGAGCACATTGTATAGAGTTAAATCTTTGCAAAGTTCAATGGTTCCTATGCCAAGAGCAACAGCAGTGGTATTATTTGGTAAATCAATTGTTATAGGTTTTATAGGGGTATATGAGGTAAAAAAAATGAAAGTTGGATGTCATATGATCCGTTGCTCCTGTATCTACTATCCAAAAAATGAGAATCTTACCAAAAGTTGGATCACTAATGGCTATACTAGCATAAGTGGATGAGGAAGTAGGGCTGGAAGAGACTGTATGAGCAGAATGCGATGCAGACTTTGGTTGTTGCTTTGCCTGTTGAAGCAACTCCAAGATCCGTTGATATTGTTCCTGCGTCAAAGACATAGGTGCAGATGCAACATTTGCAGCAGCTTCTTGCTTTCCTTGTGGTTCACCTTCACTTCCAGCAGTGTTTGCAGAAGAGCCAGAGGAGTTTGACTTATTGTTTTGATTTTGGTAGCCTTGAGGGAATCCATAGAGGAAATAACAAGAATCAACAGTGTGATTCGTTTTTCCACAATGCGTGCAAAGGCGAGGCGCACCACGACCTCTTCTTTGACCACGCCCAAATCTGCCACCACGGCCACGACCGTTGTTACCTCCACGAGTAAAAGATGCGTTGTTTGCAATTGCTAGAGTCTTCACTTCATTTTCTGCTTCTGCAACTGCTGGTGTGGCAATTTGAAGATGGTGTTCTTGTTGGACCACCAAGGAAAAAGCCTTTGATATCAGCGGAAACGGTTCCATCATCATTATCTAACTTCTCACATGAGAGTATTCTTCATTGAGACCTTTCAGAAATTTGATTGTGTAGTCTTGTTCGCGAAATTTCCTTGGAGACTTGCTCGCATCACAAGCACATGGCGTCTCGCAAGAACATAGAGCCAGAGGTCGGAAGCTATCCAATTCATCCCATAGCGCCTTCAATTCAGTGTAGTAATCTGAGATATCTCTAGTTCCTTGAGTAACCTTGCTCAGATCTTCCTGAAGATCCGCAATTCGGAACATATCACCTTGATCAAAACGATCGTGTAAATCTTTCCACAAATCGTATCCTTTGTCGAAGAACACAATCGATTTGAGGACATTAGGGTTCACCGATCTCTGGATCCAAGCTAGGACCAGGTTATTGCATCTAAACCATTGATTGTAGAGTTTGTCCTTCTTGTCTGGAGCAGAAATTGTTCCATCAACGAAAATCATTTTGTTTTTCGAAATCAATGCAACGCGCATTGAACGAATCCAGCCTTGGAAGTTTTTGCTTCCTTCCAATTGCGGTTGAACGAGCACCACCGCAGGAGTTTCATTCGGATGAATGTAAAAGGGATTTGATGAGTTTGTTGCATAATCTGCATAACAATCAAGATTCTGGTTCGCCATTTGCAGCATGAATCAGAATTCAAAGGAGAAGAAGAATGTAAACGAAGAGAAGAATGCAAAAGATTGGTGGCGAACCAGAGCTCAACGATTGAGCTCTGATACCATCTTGAATTCAGAGTGCAAACGGAGAAGAAATGTAAATGGAAATTTCATATTGCATTCAACTAAGAAACTGTACAATACAAAACTGTTATATACATTCAGTTAACTAGTCTAACTGTACTCTAACTGTTAACTAGTCTAATTAACTATACCAGCTAACCAATGATACAATTCTAACTATAGTTAAGTAGATGGTCAATTACTACACTATCAGTAATAGATAAATAATAACTGTAATATTCTAAGTTATATATTTTTTGTCTTTTAATATGTGATTTTAAATAAAAATATTAATAAAATATTAAATTGTGCTAATTTTTTATATTTTTATTCTTACCTTTATACTTTTTAAATATTAAAATATCAAATTAAGACTAAATTTTATAATTTTTTTATATTTAATGTTAAACTTTTGTTTTTTAGTCTTACTTTTATACATTTTTTCAGTTTTATTATACTTTAATTTTAATTTTTGCTAATTTTGAATGAATTCTTTGGGTCCCCGTGGGGACCGTGAGGATCCGTGGGGATGGGGATGGGGAGGAAAACTCCCCCGAAGCGGGGAATGGGGATGGGGATGGGGGACAATATGGGAGGTAGGGTGGGGAGCGGGAAAGTACTCCCCGGTCCCGCCCCGCCCCATTGCCTTCCCTAGGCTACGTAGTTCTTCTAGAAAATGTTTGTTTTGTTGAATGATTTTAATTTTGAAAGGGTTTAAGATTACCAAGCTGTACAACTCAGGCGTCCAAACCAGAATCGACAAGATGTCCCATCTCAATCGATTCCATATTTTTTTTGTTATAATTGATAAAAGAGAGTTACTAATTTAATTAAAACAAATGAACAATAAAGTAAAACTAAGTTTTAAAAATAATAATAGTAAAATATTGATCGTACACGTGAAGAAAAAGGAAAAGGGGTAGGGGCGCGGCGCTAGTTTTCAAAATATGTCAGATGCAAATTTTGACTAAAAAAATAAGGTAAATTCTACCGTACCCACCCAGAGTTTGGTGGGTATGATACCTTCTAGGCAAAATACTCATGACACCTCTTTTTTTCTATTTAAATATTTTAAAATAAAAATAAATATTGAACCAATATTAACTAATTTTGCCTAGAAGGTATCATACCCACCCAACTCTAGATGGGTATGGGAGTAATCACCAAAAAATAATTGTTAAAAAATGGTAAGCTAAATCTTATATCTCAACTTCAGTTTTTTTTTTCTTTTCTATTCTTCCTTTTTTTTTTTTGCTTTTCGTTTTTTATTTATTTTTTTTCTTCTTTTATATTACTTCCGTTTTTTATCTTCTTCCTTTTTTCATTTACTTTTTTTTCCTCTTTTGTTTTTAAATGCTTTTAGGGTGAGGGAACAAATCAAATTCCTCGGAACCATTAAATATGACTGTAGGATGTAGTATTAAAATTCATCAACGGTTGAGATTTAATACAAGTTGATTCAATCTTAACCACTCATAGCATTTTACACAATATCCTACGATCAATTTTAGTGGTTATAGATGACGGATTTAATTTGCTCCCTCAACCTAAAAGCACCATTTGGTTTTTACTTCAGTTTTTTCTTCTTCTTTTTTTTTATTTATTTTAAGAGCTGTTTTACAGTCTCAAAAATTTTAAATGTTTAAATATGCAAATTTTTACGTAAATATTTAAGTCTCAAAAATATTTATTTACGTAAACTTTAGTCACATTTACAATAGGTCCCTCAATCGTACTCTTTCAACTTTCTATAGGTGCTTCTATTTTATTTGTAATTTCCATCCAACACTACACGATACCACGTGTTTCACTTTCTATTTGTGTTTTCTTCTATTTTTTGGTCATTTCGTACCAACGGGTATTTAAACCATTCTTTAATTGGATTTTATATTTTTATCTTTCTTTAAAATTCGAGTACAACATTGCTGCATTGACTCTTGTGGGAACTTCAGTCATATTTACAATACAACCTTCATGATCTTCTTTCAACGGGAACTTCAGTCGCATTTACAATAAAATCTCCAAAATCTTTTTCAATTTTGTATAACTACACCTATTTTATCATGGGTTTCCTTCAACCATGCTTGATATCCAGCGTGTTTCACATTTTAATTGTGTTGTCTTTTTTTCTTTCTAATTATGGGTTAATTTTTTTATTTACATTTGATGAATGTGGATTATGTTATTAAATTTTTTTAGACTTTTTCTTCTTATTCTATCAAAGGTTAATATTCTTTTTAAAATTTATAATCTTTTGATTAAAATTTCTATTTATAATTTAATTTTTATTCACAGTTATTAGATTTTATATTTTGCAGACTAACACCATTTGCCCAATGGCACAGGTTACCTTGGGGCCTGGTAGTCGATCCCGTGCTCCAGATTTTGATTCTCACAGTTGACAAACTCAGTGTTAACCAGTGCAAAATTTGTATTCAAGCACAATGAGATATTAGTATGATAGAATTTAGATGTTTAAATATGCGAATTTTGTTTTTCAATTATCGATTTGGTGAAAAAAAGATTTAATTTCATGACAAAATAAATAAAATGATATGCTAAACAGTGTGCTTTGGTATACTCGATGGTGAAAAAAATATATTTTTAACAAAATACGTAAAGTACGATGTTAACCCGTGTGTGTTGAGGCACTTTAGGATTCAGAAAAAAATTAGCTGTTCAAACACCCGAAGTTTTTTCCTCAATAACTGGTTTGGTAAAAAAAAATATAGCTTTGTGACAAAATAGTTAAAGTGTGATGCCAACATTGAATTTTGGGGTACTTTAGGGTCCAGAACAAATTTTATATGTTCAGATACGTAAAGTTTGTTCCTCAACAACCTGTTTGACGAAAAATAAAAAAAATACGTGACAAAATACGTAAAATGTGATGCCAAACAATTTGTTGAGGTACTTTAGGATTCAAATTTTTTTACATGTTCGGATACACAAAGCTCATTCCTCAAAAACCCGTTTGGTGGAAAAAATTTGTGACAAAATATGTAGTGCGATACTAAATAGTGTTTCTATGTGCTTCTATTTTATTCAAATATGTGAACTTCTTTCTTCAAAAATAGTTTTAACTTTGTATATGTGCTTCTATTTTATTGGTGGTTTTAAATCAAACTCTGCATGATACCTATACGTACGTGTTTCACTTTTTAATTATGTTGTCTTATTTTCTCTTTAATTATGTGTTAAATTTTTATATTTACATTTGATAAATATAGATAACGTTATTAAAGTTTTTTAAACTTTTTCTTCTAATTGTTTATGGATGTTCAATTTCAATGTATTTGTTGTTATTAATATTCTTTACGTTTTTTTCTTATTATCTGTGGATGTTGAATTTCAATGTCTTTGTTAAAATTTCTTTTTAATTTTATAATATTTTTATTTAATTTATAGTTTTTTAATTTAATTTTTATTTACTGGAATTTCGGCCACGTTTACAATAGATCCCCTCATCGCCCTCTTTCAACTTTCTATAGGTGATTCTATTTTATTTGTGGTTTTCATCTAACCCTGCACGATACCCGCGTGTTTCACTTTCTATTTGTGTTGTCTTCTTTATTTTTGTCTTTTCGCATCAAACCGTATTAAAAACATATTTTAACTGGTGTTTAAATTTTTATCTTCTTTCAACGGGAACTTCAGCCACATTTATAATACAACCTCCACCATCTTCTTTCAACTTTGTATAATTGCTCCTATTTTATCACGAGTTTTCATACAACCATGCATGATACCCACATGTTTTAGTTTTTAATTGTGTTGTCTTCTTTTCTTTCTTATTATGGGCTAAATTTTTATATTTACATTTGATAAATATGGATTATATTATTAAAAGTTTTAGACATTTTCTTCTCATTATCTATGGATGTTTAATTTCAACGTTTTTTGTCAATATTCTTTTTAAATTTTATAATCTTCTTATTTAATTTATAGCTATAATTTAATTTCAATCCACAATTATTTGACTATATATTTTACAAACCAACGTCATTAGTCTATTGGCATAAGCTACCTTGGGACACGGGGTCGACTTAGTGCTCCCGAGTTTGATTCCTGCTGTGGACAGAAAACTGTTGTCTTGAATGATTGATTTATTAAAGAGGGTTTCCCCTTTTCGATTTTACTTTAATTTTACTAACTAAAAATTAGTCAACCCCGTGCGTAGTACGGGGTCAGGGGCTAGTAATTAAATACGACAGCAAACCCAAAAAAACAAAAAAGGTGAAAAGACTATAAGGGGAGGGTGGGGAACCAACGGCCATGCTTCTGATTAAAAAAAGACTAAATATTATTATAACAAATTAAAACTTAAAAAAACAAAAGTGAGGTATGTAAGGAAACAACTACACCAACAGAAGCTTCATCCTTCCATTCTATCTTCCAGCGTCTCATTTACAACAGAGAGAGAGTCTTACGAAGAGAGAGAAACATGGTTTGAGATGAGAGAGAGAAAGCGCAAAACCGAAGTGAGGAGTGGTAGTGACAGAGCGGCGGTTCGCCGGAGGCACTGTTGGTTAATGGTGGTACTCCTCCTTCCTTCGTTGTTCTTCTCCTAAACTTTTTCTTGTAGCTTATTTGAGTTATTTCCCCTCCCTATCAAACTCTAACTCCGTTTCCCTCCTCCCCTCCCTCCTTTTCTTGCTTCTGAGTTTTCTTGATTTTTATAGAGCCAACTAGTATATTAAGACAAATTGTTTGTTTTGCTTTTTTTCGAGAAATCAGATGTAGTGGAGGAGCAGCAGCAGGGTGCTTGGTTGGAGCTAAATTGGTAAAAGACAAATGACAATGAGAAGGAAACATGGACTTATTACTAAAATAAAAGTTTCAACAACAACAGCACATGTTGCCATGCATTGTACTATTTTTTTTTTTAATTAACTTCTGTAACTTTTAAAACAATTTTTTTTTATAAATTAATTCTTTTTTAATAAGTTCTACTAATAGTAATAATACAAAAAGTCTAATTGATAATAGCAAAAATAACACAAAATCGCCAACAAACACAAAATAGCACGTATAAACGATAAAAATCTAAAATTACGCAAAATGACATATTTTTGGGATTTTTATGAAAAAGAAAGAAAATGCCGGTTAAAATTGGTGTTCACATTTACTATCACAAAATACTCAAAAGAAATTTCGCTTATTCTAATTGAAATGACATCAACTCCTTGTTAAGCAGAGTCCTCCTTATTCTCAATTCCCTGTGTTCGAACCCTCCTCCAACCTTAACTTTTGAGAGAACATAGTTTTTTGTCATTTACAAAATTACCCCCATACACCCTGGTCAAAGTTTTCTCCACTTTTAAACATTATTTTTGTATTTTGACCCAGATATGTGTTTATATTTACGATATATGAGGCATGAGATATATGTTGTATCCATCAAATATACATTTTGAATAAGAGAGCTAATCTGTTTGTTTTGATTTCTCTTAGGTGGATCTCTAAAACTTGGTTCAAGGACACAAAAATATGTTGAGAAGAGATTTGATTTTGAGTAAGAGAGCGTATCGGTTGTGGTGGCTATATACAAGTCAACCAAGTCAAATAGCTAATTAAGAAAGGTTTCATGAACTAAAGTATCTAAAAGCTAATCAAAATTACTAAATATAGAAGGAAAAAGTGTTGCATATGCAGTAGGTACATATGAAAATAAAGAAAGTATTGGGGCCTATAACAAATTTTAAGACTTGGAAATTGTTAAAATATGGTTTATTTGGATCCATATCATCTAAGTTGTGTGTCGCTTCATAGATGTGGATAAAACACTGTTTGGTTGGTAATGCATCATAACTTCCCTACTAATTCTTACAGGTTTGCTAGACACATCACCCAGGACCAATCCTACCATAGATGTGGAACAAATGTTGAATCCATGTTGTATACATTGCGTGATTGTCCAAGGGTTTTCCATATCTGGCCTATTTTTGGAATTAATAATTTGCAGGACTTTAATTTGAATGATTCTCTTCTTTGGTTCATGTCTAATGCAACATGTAAACTTGGTCCTCTCTTCATTGTAACCTGTTGGATGTTATGAGAGCCCGTAATGATGAAGTCTTCTCCGACTCACGATGGAAAAGCTGGAAAATAATTAATAGAATATGTTCTCTTTTGGATACTATAAACAAGGTCTTTGCCTCATACTCAAATAATAGGCAACCACACAATGTATACAACATGGAGGGTCTTGGATTCCTCATCGTGATTAGTGGCTCAAACTAAATGTGGATGGCAGCTCTTTGGGTAACCCGGGTCGTTCAGGTTATGGAGGGCTATTTCGGAATAACCTTGGGTAATAGATTGTTGGCTTCTCTGGCGGCTACGACATTACAACTAACATGAATGCTGAATTTCAGGCTATAGCAAAGGGTCTTATGATTGCTTGGAATAACGACTTCCGTCTTATTATTTGTGAAATTGATTCTTCAACCGCCCTTTCTTTTATTGAATCGGGGGTGCCCCAATCTCATTCTTATGCTCCAGTTATCGACAACATTAGATCGTTGATGAATATGGATAGACAACTATCATTGTACTGATTGGCTGGTTAAATACAGTTCTTTTGTGGGACAAGATTCTCACAATTGGGTTCAGTGTCTTACGACTATTCGTGCCACACTCCTAGATGATGCCTTGGTCATAACTAGGATTAGAGATTAGTTTTCTTCTTTCTGCTCTGTTTTTTCCTTTCATTGTAATTAAAAAATTGTGTGTTGCTTTCGGTATTAAATTATGGCATTGATTGGATGATTGCAATTCACATGCAATGGTATGGTCGTAATGCAATGGTTGAATTGAAGGTAACTTCTGTTTGGTGTAGAAAGGCCACTTGTCAGCTTAAAAAAGAAAGGGGAAATATGGCTTAAGATGAGATGAGTCGGGCCCATCTAAATAGGTGGATTCGGCTGGTACTCAAATTTGATCCTCGGTGATGAAACGAATTGGAGTCAGACTTTACTTACCTTTCGATCGAACTCTGGATTATTTAGGGTCTCTTTTCCCTGGACACTAAAGCTCGGTCAAATACCTCTAGACAAAAGGAAAATGGGTTTTTTTTGTACCCCCACTTATACACACTATACCACACGCAGTGTGTGTAATGACCAAAATACCCCCACACTATACCCCCCCCCCACTTTCGTTTTCACCTACGGAGAAGTACCTACTTTCATTTTCACCTACGCAGAAGTACCTACTTCTGTTTTCATCTGTGCGGAAGTACCTACTTCCGTTTTTCTTAAATTTTAACCAAAACGGATTTACGTAACAAATAGATAAATCCGTTAGTACAAATAATGGAAACGAGTTTATCTATTTATTAGGTTAATTCGTTTTGAGAAAAACAAAACGAATTTACCTAAAAGCAACATACTTCCGTTCCGTTATTTCACCAGAAACGATTTTTAACTTTGGATTAGGTAATTCTGTTAGCACATTTTTATTAAGGACATTTCTGGGAATGAAAAAAATATGCGGGGCTATAGTGTGTATAAGTGGGAGTAAAAAAAAAGCCAAGAAAAAGATGAGTGGGGCCCGAACCCAAACAGCAAAGTGAGTGTTGGCAATAGACAATACTAGCATGTGGTTGGACGGCCCACCAATGAGACACATCAAACCAAACTAAATATATTTTCATTATTTATGAACTGAAATCTTTAAAGTAAATTAATTAATCAATGATTTAACTAATACACTGGATGCATGCAAAGTTATGGTTTCTATTCTTGGGGTAGAAATTTTCTAGATTAACTGAAATGGAAATTTTCAGTGATCACCCATGCGATCCCAATAGATTAACTGAAATGGAAAATTTTCATGAGAAGTGACTAAATTGTGACCTATTAATTATAAAATTATCAGTTGAAAATTAAAACAGAACCTCTCAAAGTTACCCTTGGATATGAACATGTTAGCTACAAATAATTTAAACGACCATCCATCCTTTTTTTTGGTCTAAAATGACCATCCATCTTAAGAGGATGTCATTTAAATTATTTGTAGCATAAATTGCTTCTATGGACCCGTTTGGATAGAGCTTATTTTGAGCTTATGAAAAATAACTTATGCAAATAAATAAGCTTTTATGTATTATTCATAAGTTTGTCAATGTAGTTTATGAAAAAACAACTTATGGAGATATAACTTTTGTTATTGAGAACTTATCGGTTAACATAAAAACTTATTTATCTCTATAAGTTGTTTCATAAGCTCAAAAACAAGCTCATCCAAACGCCCCTAAAACTATTTGTATCCATTTGGAGCTTGAGGATGAAAATTTATGCTTACTAATCTAGTTACCGTTTATTTAAATAATAAATCAATGTGTTTGTAAACGTGAGTTGAAAAGTTGTAAACCAACCATTGTTTTATTACGTAGAGGATGGTGATTTGAAAATCATTTTAACAAGAATCAGTTTAGTAAACATTCTTACATTTCGTTAAAAAATTATACATAGGTATACTACCAAATAGGTACCCAAGAGCTACGCTCGGGGATCCAATCGCAATGGACCTTAAAGATCCTCACATAGTTCTCCATTTTCATCTTACTTTAAGTAATTGGTTGAGACAACTTTACGACGATAGCAACTTGCATCAGTGGTGTATCTAGGACCCTGACACAAAGTGGCCAGTATTTAAACCGTGCAAAACCAGTGTATAGGATGCCGGATAATAAAAAGTAGGATGCTTATTAATTAATTCCATGCTTATTAATTAATTAATTAATCAAAAGTAGGATGCTGGATAACGGTTCTCGCGGGTTTGACGGGTTGCGAGTTAGCCGGTTGGGTGTGGTTTTCAGGTTTTAAAAGAATAATACTCCCTCCGTCCCATTTTATTTGTTGTTTTAGCAAAATCAACTTATCTCAAATTGATTGTTGTTTTAGATTTTCAATGAAATTTTTAATATTTTTTCCACTTATAACCCTATTATAAAAAAACATAAAAATATAACATATAGTCACTACAAAAAAAAACTTAACGTAATAATTGTAATAACATAAAGTCACTATAAAAAAAAACTAAAAGTTACTAGTAGTGTGCAAGTAATAAACTAGTAATATAGTATAGTAATATATCAATATAAATACTAGTCAATATAAATACTAGTATAAGTCAAGTCTAAAATCAGTAGAAAAAGACTAAGATTGAATGCTAGTAGTAGGTTTGCTCCTTGATGTGATAACTTTACAGGAAAATTAAAGTGGCATTCGTAACTTTGAAGGAAATGCTTGGTTACACGTTGAAGGTGAGATGGTATAATATCAACTTTAAATCAAACAACAGTATTTTTATTATCATGCTGTCCCACAAAGTTCCTTGAAAGTTGGGGATTGCAATCAACTCACTACTTAACCGAGAAAGTAGTTTCACAAGTTGTCTTGGAAGTTGTTTTTTATTGCCTTGAAAGTGTCTCTCTCGCCTTCATCTCCCACTCTAGTTTGTTGTTGTTCATCTTCTTTGTTCATCCTTTACTGTGTATCTCCATTTTTTCATTATATCTTCCTCATCATCTCTTTCAATTTTTTTTGATCTCAATAGATAAGGTAAGGGTGTAGAGTTAGAGTGTGCAACTAAAAGGTATATGATTTAAAACAAAAAGAAAATAGGGGTGTAAATGAAACTTTTAAAATATGAGAGTGTGCAGCTGCACACCCTCACCTCTACGTAAATTCGCCCATGTATATAATCAATTTGAGCCTTTAACAATTATGTGGCTTTGCTCCTTTTTGTTTGAATTTGAATAAATTATTTCTTTATATGAAATCTGGTACAGGTGTTCTAAAGAGTAATAATAATCAGATGTCTCACGACATTTTAACGCAAGTTGTTTCAGATATTGACTACAAGTTTATTAAGTTTGTTGAACACCATTACGAGCGCCAAAATTATCTTGGTAAGGTGGGATCATTTTGTCTGTGTGGCTTTATATGGGAAGACACTTTGTACCTTAGCAATCTGGGAGACTCTAGGCCAATATTTTGCTATGAAGACGACAACAATGAGCTGCGTGTTTTACAGTTGACTGAAGATGACAAGTGTGATAATGATGACATCAGAACTAAACTCCAGTTAGCTCATCTAGATGATGATAACATTGTTCTTCAAGTTGGTGGATATTTTCGCGTAAAGCTGTTTTCTAACTGCATTTTATTTCACTTCTAAGTCATCTTCCTTTTCACCTGAAATTGACACGTGCTGGATATCGGGTGACCCGAACTGTAGGAGATGCATATTTGAAATGGCTACCCATCGAATCTGAGTCGTTCCCAAGGTTTGAAGAGGTCCCTGGATCTTTTGACCGACCGATGCTAACATCACAGCCGCGTGGACATACCAGAAAGATCCTAGAGGAGGATAGATTTCGCATTGTTGCAGCTCATGAATTCTGGGAGGTGATGACTAATGAAGAGGCTGTTCAAATTGTTAAGACAGAGAAAAATATTTATTTAAATTTCTAATTTTACCTTTGTTTGACAGTCCACCAAATGTATTTTTCTAATGTTGTGCAATGTTGCCTTTTTCTTAAATTGCACAACATTAGAAAAATACATTTGGTGGACCGTCTTTAACAAATGTAAAATTAGAAAGTTAAATACATTTTTTCTCCGTCGTTAACAATTTGAACAACCTCGTCATTAGTCATCACCTCCCAGAATTCATGAGATGCAACAATGAGAAATCTATCATCCTTTAGGATCTTTCTGGTATGTCCACGCGACTATGATGTTAGCACCGGTCGGTCAAAAGGTTCAGGGACTTCATCAAACCTTGGGAAAGAATCAGATTTGAAGGGTAGCCATTTCAGATATGCATCTCCTACAGTTTGGGTCACCTGATATCTAGCACATGTCGATTTCAGGTGAAAAGGAAGATGGCTTAGAAGTGTAATAAAATGCAGTTAGGAAACGGTTTATAAAAAGCTAAACCTTCATTATTCCTGTTACGCGAAAACATCCATCGTCTTGAAGCACAATGTTATCATCATCTCGATGAGCTAACTGGAGTTTAGTTCTGATATCATCATTATCACACTTGTCATCTTCAGTCAACTGTAAAACACGCAGCTCATTGTTGTCGTCTTCATAGCAAAGTATTGCCCTAGAGTCTCCCAGATTGCTAAGGTACAAAGTGTCTTCCCATATAAAGCCACACAAACAAAATGATCCCACCTTACCAAGATAATTTTGGCGCTCGTAATGGTGTTCAACAAACTTAATAAACTTGTAGTCAATATCTGAAACAGCTTGCGTTAAAATGTTCTCAGACATTTGATTATTATTACTCTTTAGAACACCTGTACCAGATTTCATATAAAGATATAATTTACTCAAATTCAAACCAAAAGGAGCACAACCACATAATTGTTAAAGGCTCAAATTGATTATATACAGGGGCGGATTTACGTAGAGGTGAGGGTGTGCAGCTGCACACTCTCATATTTTAAAAGTTCCATTGATACCCCTATTTTCTTTTTATTTTAAACCATATACCTTTTAGTTTCACACTCTAACTCTACACCCTGACCTTAACTATTGAGATCAAGAGAAGCTGAAAGAGATGATGAGGAAGACATAATGAAAAAATGGAGATAAACAGTAAAGGATGAACAAAGAAGATGAACAACAACAAACTAGAGTGAGAGATGAAGGCGAGAGAGAGACACTTTCAAGGCAATAAAAAACAACTTCCAAAGCAACTTGAAACTACTTTCTCGGTTAAGTAGTGAGTTGATTCCAATCCCCAACTTCCAAGGAACTTTGTGGGACAGCGTGATAATAAAAATATTGTTGCTTGATTTAAAGCTTATACAATACCATCTCACCTTCAACGTGTAACCAAGTCTTTCCTTCAAAATTATCAATGGCACTTTAATTTAACTGTAAAGTTATCCCATCAAGGCAGCAAACCTACTACCAGCACTCAATCTTAGTCTTTTTCTACTAATTTTAGGCTTGACTTATACTAGTATTTATATTGATATAGTACTATACTATATTACTAGTTTATTACTTGCACACTACTAGTAACTTTAGTTTTTTTATAGCGACTTTATGTTATTACAATTACCCTAAGTTTTTTTGTGCGTGACTATATGTTATATTTTTATGATTTTTTTTACTAATATTTAACTGTGCATACGTACGAGTGATACTGTATGATCGATGTATTGTCTTGAAGTTGCTCTTGTCTAGAACACAAATAAGTAGCAGGCTAGCAGCCCACAAGAAAAAGAGTGTGCAAAGAACAAAATAAAGAAGGGGGAGAGAGAGAGAAACACAAGTGAGGGAGCGAGAGGGGTTTTGGTGGAGAGTGGTGGTGAGAGAGGGAACACGACGGTGGTTCCGGCAGTGACGGGGGCGGAGCGGTGGCGGTTATTGGTTGTTGTGCACAGACATGAAGAGAAAGGGAAGCTACCTCCATGGGAGGGGGGTTGATGTATCTCACTCAGATTCTCCCTTTTGCTTTCTCTCTAAAGGCTTCTCCTCTATTCTTTCTCTCTTTTTTTCTTAGTTTCTCTATTGGCTTCTACATTCTGTCTCCCCCTTTTGATTTTCGATTTCCTCTCTTTTATAGAGGATTAAGATTTGTTTTTGTTGTTGTTGCCAGCTATGAGCTCTTGAAGTGTCCCTCTCATCTTCTTAAATCATGATTCTGCATCTCTTGTATATTCTGATGCTCTCAATGATTTTTGTCCATTTTCCTTTTTGATGTTTGTAGATGTTCCGTTTGTGATAGGTTGCAGCAAGATGATGAAAGTAGTTGTGAACTCTTGGCACAAAATAGAAGATGCCTTCCTTTACTTGTGTAACGAATGGAAATATGATAAAAAATATGACTTTTGCCAAAAGTAGATGTTTTTTTTTAAAATTTTCGTTTTCTACTTTTTTTAATTTTTTAATGTGTAAAAAAAGTATTTAATGTTAAAACAAAATTTTTAATAAAGTTTTTTTTTAGAAAATAAGTTCTACTAATAAAAAAGATAAGTAGAAATATCGCAAAATTGTCAACAAGCACAAAAATAGTACGTGTAAACGAAATAATCTCTAAATGCGCAAAATGACTTATTTTTGGGATTTTTATGTTATTACAATTACGCTAAGTTTTTTTTTGTGTGACTATATGATATATTTTTATGATTTTTTACTAGTATTTTACTCGTGCATATGCACAGGTGATACTGTATGGTTGGTGTATTGCTATGAAATCATAATTGTAATTTGGAAGATATTCATAAGTTGTGAACAATGTCCAAAATGTATGATTTGAAATTCAAAGTGGAAAGAGATAGGTATTATTTCACATAACATACAAATTAAATACATTTCCGTTGGCCCTCCCGTGTGCATCCTCGTTGGTCCTCCCGTCTCGTTACCTCTTTCATTGTCACTCCTGTCGCGACTCCTGTTCCAGGTCCCATTGGCAGTCTCTCGTTGTCGCTCCCGTTGCCACATGTTAATTCGTATTTTTCTATATGATTTCATATTAATTAAATCATATTTGTTTAATTATAAGTAAGTTATTTTGTAATATTTGGTAATGGCTAAAGCTGTTTTTTTACAATTTTTAGTGGTTTAATTGATTGATCTTAATAGTTTTAATAGAGAGATTATAGTAAATAATAAAATTTAGATGGAGAAAAATGAAGAATAAAGAAAATAAGATTTTTTAAAATAAGCACTCACGTTGGCGTTTTGTTGTCGCTCTCGTGGTCAATTCCATTGTCAGTCTCGTATTGTCGCTCCTGTTGCCGCGTATTATGACTTATTTTTTTTCTGTATGACTTAATATTAACTTAATCATATTAATTTATTTATAAAAAAAGTTAATTTTAAACTTTTGTTACATGTACGTCTTTTTTGGACAATGGATAGTGGTTAAAATCATTACTTTGACCGTTGTAAAAAATTAATTAATTTTAGTAGTTTGACTAAATTATAAAAATAATGAGTAAGTATTTTTAGTAAAAAAGGTCTAAAAAATTTAATTTTGATGAAAAAAAAATTATGAAAAAAATATTTTTTTATTTAAAAAACAGTTTAAAAAAACTGTTTCTTAAAAAGAAAACAGTTTTTTAAATGAAAATCAGTTTTTTAAAGGTAACACAGTTTTAAAAAAAAAACTGGCACTGACACGCGTCAGTATACTTTTTTCCTGAAAAAAGCTGTGAAAAGCTGATTTTTTTTGTCTTTTAGTGGTGAATTTACAAATTTACCCTTATTTTTTTGCCATATGGCAAAATTTGAAGATGTCTATAGATGTCATTTTGCTAGTATTTGTTTTGAGCAGAAGAGAGTAGATAATAGGGTTATAAGTGGAAAAAATATTAAAATTTTCATTGAAAATCTAAAACAACAATCAATTTGGGATAAATTGATTTTGCTAAAACAACAAACAAAATGAGACGAAGGGAGTATTATTTTTCTAAAACCTGAAAACCACATCAACCCAACTAACTAACTCGCAACCCGTCAAACCCGCGAGAACAGTTATCCAGCATCCTACTTTTGATTAAATAATTAATAAGCATCCTATACACTGGTTTTTGGACGGTTATATCACTGACCACCTAGATACACCACTGATTATATATATATATATGTATGTATATATATTTCTAGGAGATAATAACCATATATAGTGATCGTATAATATATAGTAAAAAGGAATGAGAACGGGACTCACGTAATATTTCCTTATGCAGACTGCAGCATGGTGCCCTCTATGGCCATCATTTACTCCGAAGTAGAGTCCACGAGGGTTGGTATCCACTTGTATGTAATCATCTAATTATACATGGTTGCCCTTCAATGTAGCCATCGAAAATTTGGCTCGGTGATACTTCATGAGGTCGTTTAACCATAATCGGGGATCATCATCATGAGCTGCAGCTCTCTCATGACTTGGAGTGGCCCTTTGAAAAATTTGCTGAACTGCTTTGACATGAGTTTGGGATTGGATGGTTTTTCTTTGTGTTTTGTTCTTCTGTAAACAAGTTTGTTCTCTTGAGAAAACAATTGAAATAAATACAAGAGTTTAAGGGAAGAATAAAGAAAAAGAAAAAAGAATCAAGTGATGCTTTTAATGCTACTATTACACGTAACCGAGGCTGCTGCTCTGCAGTAACCATTATTACACATTTATTCGTAGGTTGCTTTTTTATTGTTATTATTACACGTAACGAGTCTGCTACTCTGAGTAACAGTATTACACATTTATATTCGTTGGTTAGTTTTGGGCTATGCTACTAAGATACTTTTCTGCTTACGTCTGCTATTTTTCACGGGAATGTTAAGTTAGTGAAATGAAGAAGTATTGTGATGGTGCAGCAAGTGGTTGTTTTTAAGTTAGCTTTTATTTGTTGATCAAAAAAAAAAGTTAGCTTTTATTTTTCATTTTGGATTACAAATGCAACGACTACAAAGAAATGAAGTGCTTCTATTCTATAAAGTATTTTGCTTAATACTTTTATCCCTCAATTCCTTGATTGTGTGGGGTCTGATTGTTTTTATATACAATATTACAATCATAATAACCACTCGACTTTTAGTATAAAAAATGGGAAAAAGGAATATTATTATTATTATTATTATTATTGTTATTATTTAAAAATACATGTACTCTTTCAAATTTCAATACCACTTTTTACTTTTAGCCTATTTGCTGCTCAATTCTGAAATTCAAAAGAGAAGCAAAATATATAATACTTTATATTATTTAATTGGCAAAATTAAACTAGAGATACATTAAGTTATTTAATTATAACAAGTTGTTCTTTAAATTTTTTTTTCATACCACTTATGTTCTTTAAGTTACATAATGTGTACACCATTATTTCTTTTTTCATTTTTGTTACATGACAATAGTTTGGTCCTTTTAATAGAGTTGACGTGATCGTGAGGGAGCCTGCGTATCACCTGTCTATATATATATATAACAATTTGGTCATTTAAGATTACAGTCATGTAATAATTTGGTCCTTTTAACTTAAATGAAAAAGAAGATGAACAACTTTTTTTAAAAATTTTAAATTGAAAGTACCAAATTGTTACATGACAATAGTTTTAAATGAGCAAATTGTCACGAGATAAATGTCACGTAGACTCTTTCTTAGCCACATCAGCTCTAATAGTACCAACTTGAGTTTTTTGTAACGAAAAATTAAAAAAGGACTAACAATATACGCATTATGTAACTTAAAGGACCTAAGTGGTACGAAAAAAACTTAAAAGACCAATTTATTACCATTAAATAACTTAAAAAATATCTAGTGTAATTTTTCTTATTTAATTTTAGAGTACAAAGTGACCTCGCATATAATATATAACTAGCCGCTTGACCAGTGCTACGCACGGGGTTGACTAAATTTTAGTTAGCAAAACTAAAGTAAAACCGGAAGGGGAAACCCTCTTTAATAAACCAATAATTCAAGACAACAGTTTTCTGTCCATTGCAGGAATCAAACTTGGGAGCACTAAGTCGACCCCGTATCCCAAGGTAGCTTATGCTAGTGGACCAATGATGTTGGTTTGTAAAATATATAGTCAAATAATTGTGGATTGAAATTAAATTATAGCTATAAATTAAATAAGAAGATTATAAAATTTAAAAAGAATATTGACAAAAAACGTTGAAATTAAACATCCATAGATAATGGGAAGAAAATGTCTAAAGCTTTTAATAACATAATCCATATTTATCAAATGTAAATATAAAAACTTAGCCCATGATAAGAAAGAAAAGAAGACAACACAATTAAAAACTAAAACACGTGGGTATCATGCATGGCTGTATGAAAACTCATGATAAAATAGGAGCAGTTATATAAAGTTGAAAGAAGATGGTGGATGTTGTATTATAAATGTGGCTGAAGTTCCCGTTGAAAGAAGATAAAAATTTAAACACCAGTTAAAGTATGTTTTTAATACCGTTTGATGCGAAATGACAAAAATAAAGAAGACAACACAAATAGAAAGTGAAACACGTGGGTATCGTGCAGGTTAGATGAAAACCACCAATAAAATAGCACCACCTATAGAAAGTTGAAAGTAATGTTAGCTAGTAGCTTATACATAGTTGGTTGAAATATATGTGTATCACTCCCGTGCGATGCACGGGGTGAGCTAGTATCGATGGATGTAAATGTATTAAATCAACTCCTTTTTTTACCAAAAAAACATTAATATTGTGGGAAGATGACTATTAATTAGAAATAGTTTAGTAAATGTATTTATTTTTTCCATGAATCCAAGAAAATTAAATGCATAAAACTACTATTCTTAATATGTGTAAAGGTAATTATTTTTGCTTATAATCAAGTTCGGAAGAAGTACATCAATACATCGTGCAAGGTTAAATAAAAATCACCATTAAAATAAAAACACCTATACAAAATTATAAGAAAATGTTGGGGAGTTCTATTGTAAATGAGACCGAAGTTCCCATGGAAAAAAGTTAGCTTTTAAATATAGATTAAATAACAATATTATAAAATTAAAAATAAACTTTAACAAAGACATTGGAATTGAAAATTCACAAATAATAAGAAGAAGAAAAAATATAAAAAGTTTTAATAATGTTATCTATATTTATCAGAAATATAAAAACCTAACCCATAATGAAAAAGAAAATAAGACAACACAAATAGAAAGTGAAACATGTATGTAGGTATCATAAAGAGTCTGATTTAAAACTAAACACCAATTTAAGTATGTTTCTAATACTCGCTGGTGCGAAATTATCAAAATAAAGAAGAAAACACCAATTTGAACATGTAAACATTTTTCTGGAACCTATTTTGTCACGAATGTTTTTTTGCTTTTTCATCAAACATGTTATTGAGGAACGAACTTCGCGTATTTGAACATCTAAAAAAAATTTGGGACCCTATAGTATCCCAAAATACATCGTCAGCATCACACTTTACGTATTTTATCACAAACTTATTATTATTTTTTACCAAACCGGTTATTTACAAAGATACTTCTGGTATTTGAAGACTTAAAAAGTTTTTATGAATCTTAAAGTACCCCAAAACATACTATTTAACATTTCACTTTAAGCATTTTGGTACAAAATGATTTTTTCACAATCAAGTACACTAAAGCACACTGTTTAGCATCTCACTTTACGTATTTTGTCACAAACTTATTATTCTTTTTAACCAAACAGTTTACTTACGAAGAAACTTCTGGTATTTGAAGAATTTTTTTTTTATTAATTCTAAAGTACCGCAAAACATACTGCTTAACATTTCACACGTATTTTGGTACAAAATATTTTTTTTCCACCATAAGTACACCAAAACATGCTGTTTAGCATCTCACTTTACGTATTTTGTCACAAACTTATTATTATTTTTTACCAATCAGTTTACTTTCGAAGAAATTTTTGGTATTTGAAGAGTTAAATTTTTTTATGAATCCTAAAGTACCCTAAAACATACTGCTTAACATTTCACTTTACGCATTTTTGTACAAAATAATTTTTTTGCCCAAGTACACCAAAACACACTGTTTAGCATCTCGTTACATATTTTGTAATGAAATTAAATCTTTTTCTCACAAAATGGATTATTGAAGAATTTTTTTTTGCATATTTAAACATCTAAAATTTTTCAGAGACTGTAAAATACCCCTTAAAATATAAAAAAGAAAAAATACAAAATTTTAAAATATAAAAGTAGAAAAAAAACTGAAACCAAAATGGAAGAAGGAAAAAAATGAAGAAAAAAAGTAAAACTTTAAAATATAAAAGAAGAAAAAGGAAAAAGAGAAAAAATGGAAAAAAGGAAAAGAAGGAAAGAAAAAAAAAAGGTTTGGAGCCAATTTGAAGTGGCATGACAAGCCACATATATATATATATATATATATATATATATATATATATATATATATATATATATATATATACTTAGTTATGCTTTTATATTACTCCGTATTTAGTATGTACAAAGTAATGATGCTTTTTGAAGAATAAACTGACACACCACAAAGTTATCCTTTTAATGCCTAGAGTTAGAGTGTGTAAAGCGAAAATTTAAATCATAATTAGAAATAAAAGAAGACAATACGATTAATAAGTGAAAAGCGTGGATATCATGCAGGGTTAGATAAGAACCACCAATAAAATAGAAGTAGCTATACAAAGTTGAAGAAATATGGTCTTTAAATTCTTGTTTTTTCAAAGCATCTTAAAATTATTTTTTTAAAGTCCAAAAAAAATGGTCCTAAAAAATATAAAGAGAAGAAGTATAAAAAGAAATTGATTTTTTAAACCGGTTATGAATGAACGAACTTTTAGTATTTAGACAATAATTTCTTGTCAAAAAAAAGTATTTGAACAATAATTTTTTGCAAACGCAAAAGTACCCACAAACACACTACTTAGCATCGTACTTTACCCATTTTTTCACGAAATTACTTTTTTAAACAAACTTTGCGTATTTGAACCATTAATATTTTTTTCGAACTCTGGTAACCCAAAACACATCAACTTTTTTTTGGTTTGTCCAAACCAATTATTAAGGAACAAACTCCATATATTTGAACATCTAAAGTTTTTTCTGAATCCTAAAGCACCTAAAACACACTACTTAGCATCACAATTTATATTTTAGTACAAAATTATTATTTTTCCAATAAAATTGATTATCGAGTAACAAGCTTTGCTTATTTAAACAATTAAAAAAAATTCGGATCATAAAGTACCCCAAATCACATTGTCTAACGTCGCACTTTACACAATTTGTCACAAAATTCATTTTCTTTTTCACCATTTCGATTATGTAGGAACAACCAGTGCGAAATTTGATCCTAAGCACGAGGGGAGATTAGTCTTTCGTCGAAAGCGTTGGGACACTCTGTGGGTAGCCAGCGATGGTCCGAACCAAAAAAAACTTCACGTATTTGAACAATTAATTTTTTTCCAGATCCTAAAGTACTCTAAAACACACTACTTAACGTCACACTTTACACAATTTATCACGAAATTAATTTTCCTTTCCACCAATCTGGTTATGAAGAAATAAAATTCACTTACTTAAATAATTTAAATTTTTTCTAGACCCGAAAGTACCTAAAAAATATAAAAATATAAAGGAAAAAATGGAAAATGAAAAAAAGATAAAAGAAAAAAAGGAATGGAAAAGGAGGGGAGCTTGGCGGGAGACTTGGCGCCAAGACTCCCCTTTCCTTATCATGAAATTAATTTTCCTTTCCATCAATCTGGTTATGAAGAAACAAAATTCGCCTACTTAAATAATTTAAATTTTTTCTAGACCCGAAAGTTACTATAAAATATAAAAATATAAAGGAACAAAATGGAAAATGAAAAAAAAAAATGGAAGCGGGGGGAGGGGGGAGCTTGGCGCCAAGACTCCCTGGATCGATGTATATATAGAGATAGGGAAAAATTGGTTATTATCCTTCAAATAATGGCATCATATGCAACAAGCCTTTTTAAAATATAAAAACTATTTCCATTGTAATCATAGTATCTACCATTTCTCCCCCAAATCTGGATGACCAGTAGGAAACTCGAAATGGAGTCTGTCAAAACCTGGGATAATTTTTTTGATGGTGACCTTACAGTCTTATGCTAAATGGTTTTGTAGCTACCCTTGAAAGTGATATTGTCATTGAGGCTGCTAATACCAGCAAGATTAACCCACACACGATCTGCACATTGGTTATTACCAAAAACCACAATAGAAAAATTAGAAGGGGAAGTTTAAAGATTAAATAATGTGTTTCATTTGGTCTTTAACACCTTATTCTAACTATTTTTTCAATACTTACTTGAATATAAACTTGCTCTCTTCGATGCTACTATTAAAATGCTTGCATTAAATGGTTGTCCATTTGATCTTGACTGACCATTAAAGTGGTGCTATGTCAAATTGCATATACAGGTTGCTATCAAATTAATCAACACGAAAAGCTTAGATTTAACTTACTTATAAATCTTGCATAGTTAGTAAGAGGTATCAAAAGTATATCTCAGATGTATCATTAGTTAATAAGAAGTTTTAAACATATTTCTGAAAAGTATTGAGTAACATATTTTTTAAAAAAATTGGATATGTATCGTCAAACCCTTAGGTCCTAGCGGTGGGGTTGGCCAGAGGTTTGGACAGTCTTTGGTGAACTTTGGTGCAACTGTAGTAATAGCAATCCCCATGGCCTCCCAGCCAGATGATTTGCTTTCATCAAAGATCCAAAGCTTGTGTCCAACAATTACTAGGAACGTTTGTTTTACAGAAACTCAGTTCGACACATTAAAAGCGCAAGTGCGAGAGCATTGATAACAATCAAATATGATTGTTATTACCTCTTATTTCAAGCTTAAATCATTGTTAATTCTCAAGCAATATAGTAATTAATGTTGTAAATATGTTAGTTTAGAGTAGCTTAAGGTGTAAGCTTGAATTTGTTATAATTGGCACTTTGGTGCCCAATTGTGGTTTAATGTGTTTGTTTAATTGCTGCAGCATCTAATGTGGCAGCAGTGCAAAAATGCGCAACATGAGAGAGAAAGCAATAGGAAACACAGAAATTGAGGAAAGGACAGTTGTCAGTGATCATCAGGCGTGGGTGTGCGTACCAATCATGGAATATTCGCTGATGACCTAGGGATTTGGGCAAAAAGGACCTTTTGCCCTCATTAAAGGAAAAACGGCGCCTCCCCAATTTGGGTTACCTCTCATCCCTAGCCTCCTCTATATAAAGGACCACATTCCCAGAATTAGGTTAAGCCGAATTTGAGGTATAGAGATAGCCTCAAGCTTCGTGCCTTCTCCAAGTCACCAAAAAGATCAATTGCTGGATTTTGATTGCTGCAGCAACACTGAAGCTTCATCTCTTGGAAGAAGCTACGTTGGAGAGCTGGAGTTTGTTCCTTTGATCTTCATTGGAGCTATTCTCATGTTCAAAGATTGTAGTGTAAACTCTCTCCTTGGGATTTAGTATGACTTCTTCATTTATGTTAATGTTTAAGTTGTTTTCCTTGTTGTCAAAGCTCAACATGAGCTAAACTCTTGTAGTTGGGATGCAGAACTGAATGTAATGAATTTATTGTGTTATTAATGTTTATGTTTAAGTGTTGAGTACTTTATCTTATGTGCTTTTAATATTTTCATCTTAGATTAGGATTGGCCGTCTAATCTAAGTAGCATTTATATTCACAGAGATGGTTTGTAAATTTACCCCACAAGATAACATGGTATGTTGCATAATAGAGATATTGCTGTTCCTTGTCTTAACCCTAGAGATAGGGGAGGCATAAGCCATGAGGTGAACACTGCGGGTGCTTCAGCAGCCTAGGACAATACTCCTTTCTGGTCTAGAGATAAACTAGTAGGAAAAAAACCTAGTGTCTAGTATTTGAGAAAATACGCAATTGCGGTCGCACCTAGTGCTGCAGCACTTAACATAGCATTTTTGTACACTTTAATGAAATTACTGAAAGTGAACGGATCTCAACTTGTTCCAAATATCTGATCTTATTTACCTTGATACTTTTTATTATTTTGCATGTTACCAAACATTTGTGTCATTTACTTTATTTTTACCATCACTAATTTGTTGATTAAATTAAGCTTTGTTTAAGTGCTAATCCTCGTGGGAACGAACTTTACTTTCACTTTATTACTTGTTGACAGTGTATACTTGCACTATCACATTTTTGCGCAACAAGCATCACATTAGTTCTTGAAAGGAAAGATGAAGATGATGACAACAGAACTGCTGAACCAATTCGGTCCTGATGTGTCGTACCATTCCAAAACGTAGTGTGAGGAGGGTTTCCAGTGTGTTCCACGCGAGGGTAAATTTGGAATATTTTAGGTTTTAGGGTGTGTGGTGAGTAGGAGGGGGATTGGGAAAAGCATGAGCCTTAGAATTTTACCAAACAAATTCAATCCAATCCATCCATTGATTAAAAAAAAAAGTCCATCAAACCCATCCATTAACAATTATTTTATAGATGGATATCCAATCCATCCGATAATAACAATTTAATAATTTTAAAATTAATAAATTGATGTATATATAGAGATAGGGAAAAATTGGTTATTATCCTTCAGATAATGGCATCATATGCAACAAGCCTTTTTAAAATATAAAAACTATATCCATTGTAATTATAGTATCTACCATTTCTCCCCCAAATCTGGATGACCAGTAGGAAACTCGAAATGGAGTCTGTCAAAACCTGGAAGAATTTTTTGATGGTGACCTTACAGTCTTATGCTAAATGGTTTTGTAGCTACCCTTGAAAGTGGTATTGTCATTGAGGCTGCTAATACCAGCAAGATTAACCCACACACGATCTGCACATTGGTTATTACCAAAAACCACAATAGAAAAATTAGAAGGGGAAGTTTAAAGATTAAATAATGTCTTTCGTTTGGTCTTTAACACCTTATTCTAGCTATTTTTTTCAATACTTACTTGAATATAAACTTGCTCTCTTCGATGCTACTATTAAAATGCTTGCATTAAATGGTTGTCCATTTGATCTTGACTGACTATTAAAGTGGTGTAAAGTCAGATTACGTATACAGGTTGCTATCAAATTAATCAACACGAAAAGCCTAGATTTAACTTACTTATAAATCTTGCATAGTTAGTAAGAGGTATCAAAAGTATATCTCAGAAGTATCATTAGTTAATAAGAAGTATTACACATATTTCTGAAAAGTATTGAGTAAAATATTTTAAAAAAAAATTGGATAAGTATTGTCAAACTCGTAGGTCCTAGCCGTGGGGTTGGCCAGAGGTTTGGACAGTCTTTGATGAACTTTGGTGCAACTGTAGAAATAGGAATCCCCATGGCCTCCCAGCCAGATGATTTGCTTTCATCAAAGATGCAAAGCTTGTGTCCAGAAATTACTTGGAACGTTTGTTTTATAGAAACTCAGTTCGACACATTAAAAGCGCAAGTGCGAGAGCATCACATTAGTTCTTGAAAGGAAAGATGAAGATGATGACAACAGAACTGTTGAACCAGTTCGGTCCTTATGTGTCGTACCATTCCAAAATGTAGTGTGCATTGTAATCATAGTATCTACCATTTCTCCCCCAAATCTGGATGACCAGTAGGAAACTCGAAATGGAGTCTGTTAAAACCTGGGAGAATTTTTTTGATGGTGACCTTACAGTCTTATGCTAAATGGTTTTGTAGCTACCCTTGAAAGTGGTATTGTCATTGAGGCTGCTAATACCAGCAAGATTAACCCACACACGATCTGCACATTGGTTATAACCAAAAACCACAATAGAAAAATTAGAAGGGGAAGTTTAAAGATTAAATAACGTGTTTCCTTTGGTCTTTAACACCTTATTCTAGCTATTTTTTCAATACTTACTTGAATATAAACTTGCTCTCTTCGATGCTACTACTAAAATGCTTGCATTAAATGGTTGTCCATTTGATCTTGACTGACTATTAAAGTGGTGTTAAGTCAGATTGCATATACAGGTTGCTATCAAATTAATCAACACGAAAAGCCTAGAATTAGCTTACTTATAAATCTTGCATAGTTAGTAAGAGGTATCAAAAGTATATCTCAGAAGTATCATTAGTTAATAAGAAGTATTAAACATATTTCTGAAAAGTATTGAGTAAAATATTTTTAAAAAAATTTGGATATGTATCGTCAAACGCTTAGGTCCTAGCCGTGGGGTTGGCCAGAGGTTTGGACAGTCTTTGGTGAACTTTGGTGCAACTGTAGTAATAGGAATCCCCATGGCCTCCCATCCAGATGATTTGCTTTCATCAAAGATCCAAGGCTTGTGTCCAACAATTACTAGGAACGTTTGTTTTACAGAAACTCAGTTCGACACATTAAAAGCGCAAGTGCGAGAGCATCACATTAGTTCTTGAAAGGAAAGATGAAGATGATGACAACAGAACTGTTGAACCAGCTCGGTCCTGATGTGTCGTACCATTCCAAAATGTAGTGTGAGGAGGGTTTCCAGTGTGTTCCACTCGAGGGTAAATTTGGAATATTTTAGGTTTTGGGGTGTGTGGTGAGTAGGAGGGGGATTGGGAAAAGCATGAGCCTTAGAATTTTACCAAACAAATTCAATCCAATCCATCCATTGATTAAAAAAAAAGTCCATCCAGCCCATCCATTAACAATTATTTTATAGATGGATATCCAATCCATCCGATAATAATAATTTAATAATTTTAAAAATAATAAATCGATGTATATATAGAGATAGGGAAAAATTGGTTATTATCCTTCAGATAATGGCATCATATGCAACAAGCCTTTTTAAAATATAAAAACTATTTCCATTGTAATCATAGTATCTACCATTTCTCCCCCAAATCTGGATGACCAGTAGGAAACTCGAAATGGAGTTTGTCAAAACCTGGGAGAATTTTTTTGATGGTGACCTTACAGTCTTATGCTAAATGGTTTTGTAGCTACCCTCGAAAGTGGTATTGTCATTGAGGCTGCTAATACCAGCAAGATTAACCCACACACGATCTGCACATTGGTTATTACAAAAACCACAATAGAAAAATTAGAAGGGGAAGTTTAAAGATTAAATAATGTGTTTCGTTTGGTCTTTAACACCTTATTCTAACTATTTTTTCAATACTTACTTGAATATAAACTTGCTCTCTTCAATGCTACTATTAAAATGCTTGCATTAAATGGTTTTCCATTTGATCTCGACTGACTATTAAAGTGGTGTTATGTCAGATTGCATATACAGGTTGCTATCAAATTAATCAACACGAAAAGTTTAATAAGAGGTATCAAAAGTATATCTCAGAAGTATTAAACATATTTCTGAAAAGTATTGAGTAAAATATTTTTAAAAAAAATTGGATATGTATCGTCAAACTCTTAGGTCCTAGCCGTGGGGTTGGCCAGAGGTTTGGACAGTCTTTGGTGAACTTTGGTGCAACTGTAGTAATATGAATCCCCATGGCCTCCCAGCCAGATGATTTGCTTTCATCAAAGATCCAAAGCTTCTGTCCAACAATTACTAGGAACGTTTGTTTTACAGAAACTCAGTTCGACACATTAAAAGCGCAAGTGCGAGAGCATCACATCAGTTCTTGAAAGGAAAGATGAAGATGAAGACAACAGAACTGTTGAACCAGTTCGGTCCTGATGTGTCGTACCATTCCAAAATGTAGTGTGAGGAGGGTTTCCTGTGTGTTCTACGCGAGGGTAAATTTGGAATATTTTAGGTTTTGGGGTGTGTGGTGAGTAGGAGGGGATTGGGAAAAGCATGAGCTTTAGAATTTTACCAAACAAATTCAATCTAATCCATCCATTGATTAAAAAAAAAGTCCATCCAGCCCATTCATTAACATATATTTTATAGATGGATATCCAATCCATCCGATAATAATAATTTAATAATTTTTTTTTGGACAAAATAATTTAATAATTTTAAAATTAATAAATCGATGTATATATAGAGACATGGAAAAATTGGTTATTATCCTTCAAATAATGGCATCATATGCAACAAGCCTTTTTAAAATATAAAAACTATTTCCATTGTAATCATAGTATCTACCATTTCTCCCCCAAATCTGGATGACCAGTAGGAAACTCGAAATGGAGTCTGTCAAAACCTGGGAGAATTTTTTTGATGGTGACCTTACAGTCTTATGCTAAATGGGTTTGTAGCTACCCTTGAAAGTGGTATTGTCATTGAGGCTGCTAATACCAGCAAGATTAACCCACACACGATCTGCACATTGGTTATTATAAAAACCACAATAGAAAAATTAGAAGGGGAAGTTTAAAGATTAAATAATGTGTTTCCTTTGGTCTTTAACACCTTATTCTAACTATTTTTTCAATACTTACTTGAATATGAACTTGCTCTCTTCGATGCTACTATTAAAATGCTTGCATTAAATGGTTGTCCATTTGATCTTGACTGACTATTAAAGTGGTGTTATGTCAGATTGCATATACAGGTTGCTATCAAATTAATCAACACGAAAAGCCTAGATTTAACTTACTTATAAATCTTGCATAGTTAGTAAGAGGTATCAAAAGTATATCTTAGAAGTATCATTAGTTAATAAGAAGTATTAAACATATTTCTGAAAAGTATTGAGTAAAATATTTTTTAAAAAAATTGGATATGTATCATCAAACTCTTAGGTCCTAGCCGTGGAGTTGGCCAGAGGTTTGGACAGTCTTTGGTGAACTTTGGTGCAACTGTAGTAATAGGAATCCCCATGGCCTCCCATCCAGATGATTTGCTTTCATCAAAGATCCAAGGCTTGTGTCCAAAAATTACTAGGAACGTTTGTTTTACAGAAACTCAGTTCGACACATTAAAAGCGCAAGTGCGAGAGCATCACATTAGTTCTTGAAATGAAAGATGAAAATGATGACAACAGAACTGTTGAGCCAATTCGGTCCTGATGTGTCGTACCATTCCAAAATGTAGTGTGAGGAGGGTTTCCAGTGCGCTCCACGCGAGGGTAAATTTGGAATATTTTAGGTTTTGGGGTGTGTGGTGAGTAGGAGGGGGATTGGGAAAAGCATGAGCCTTAGAATTTTACCAAACAAATTCAATCCAATCCATCCATTGATAAAAAAAAGTTCATCCAGCCCATCCATTAACAATTATTTTATAGATGGATATCCAATCCATCCGATAATAATAATTTAATAATTTTAAAAATAATAAATTAAAAACAAATGATTTATCATTGCAATAACCACTGTAAGCCATCTCCCACTGACGAGTGCCGCCGCCCTCCGTCACCGGATATAATTTTTCTCTCTTTTTTTTGGCTAGAATTTTTACCCCACTTTTAGTAGTACATTCTGTATAAAAAATAAAAATGGTAGAACTAAAGATGCTAACATACATATGAGCATAAATTGTCATAGTCTCATTAATTCATTACTAATAATACCATATTCCAATAATCTTTTGTCAAAAAAATAATAATCTTTCTTTCCAGCTAGCTATACTAACTTAATTTAGTTTACTTTCTCAAATATATAAATTGTCAAATGAAAATAGAAAATCATGCAAATTTTCAAGCCAAATAGCTAAGCTGTTGACCTTGACACCAGAACCAAAGATCTGCCCATCCGCAGATGTTAAGACTGGATGATAACATTCAAAAAATTATGATGAGAAAATGTACCAAATTAAAAGTTCAAGCTGCTGGATGCTAACTCGAGAGTTCCACAAAGCCAATCGTTTGTACGACCACCAATGCTAAATGTCGATTCAGATGCAACTGTAGTAATAGGAATACTCAAAATATCTCTGGCCATCACAGAAAGTTCTGGAAACTTGCCCTCATTTAATTTCCAATACTCCAAAACACCCAAGTCGGCAAATAAGTTTTGGTCAAGTCGTGCTTCAAGCAAATAAACTTGCAAATCAATCTGTTTACTTGTTGATCCACACAAGTGCTCTGATATGTGTCAAAACTTGCCACTTCACTTGAAGGGGGAATGCTTGTGCGGCCTCTAAATGATGGTAGCTTTGTGTCATCTGAAGAGGATTTAAGACCTTTTGAAAAAAAGCTACCATTTTATCATGGACATCCTTTGCCAATTTCACACCCTCAACTGCACCATACAATTTTACATAGTAATTGTTATGATGAGTCTTTTGACCACATACACCCCCTTCTTTCGCATCTATTCACACCACACAAAAGCCCAATATCAAAGGGCCCAGTCCGAACATCAAGGGCTCAGATCAAACCACCAGATCGGACGGTCCTGATTCATTGGAATCAACCCCACCCCACTCTATAAATACAACATTCATTGCCTCATTAATGGTAAGCATTCTCTTATTTATCACTTCGCTAAGACTATTCCACTGACTTTAGCATCGGAGTGACTTTGCAGGTACAACACCAGCAGGATCGGATACGGTCATTGACTAAGGATATCAACCACTAACTACCTCGGATCTCTCTTCAAGGTCGGAAGTACAGTGCAGAACATTGGCGACCACAGTGGGAGATCTCAAAACCAAGATCTTCTCCCCTCACCTTAATCAATGACAACTCGAAATCTTCGTTCCAAGCCAAACAGCCACACAATGGGAGTCCATCTCGACCCTATCCTGAGACCGGTCATGCCCCATTTGGCCGAACCTCAGGCGACCCCGGACGGATTCGTTCAAAACCTTCCAAACTCCGATCAAGGGCGAGTCCAACATCAGATTCCGGACCTCGTTTTGGTATCCGGAAGCTCCGCAAGGAACCACGTACCTCCTCAAAATCCACTTTCTGTCCCGGCCGATGCTGTCCAACAGCTCGTCCTACTGCTCAATCGACATGAAGTGGTAAACCAAGAGAGGAGTTACCGATTTACGGATCTTGAAGCGCAGGTGGCGGAGCTCCCAGCTCGGAATATTCCGGATCAGGTCTCGCCCGACCGAGATTCCCCCGAAAGAAGAAATCCGGCTCGAAAGCGCCAGGTCTCGCCCGACCGAGATTCCTCTCGTGTAACGGTAGTTCCTACCACTATAAATCTACAAACTCCTTCACAATAACTTCTTGGACCGATCTCATAAGATCTCCATACGTGGCCAAAGCAGTCACAACCCTTAGGGGCGAGTTCAATCCGGGCCGAGTCCTGGTAAACTGCCCAAAAGGTACGAAAGGTCCGTTAAGGATTTTTCCTTAAATCGATCATTGGCCTTAGTAGCCAAGAACCCTAATGGACGAGTTAAATCTGGGCCAAGTCCTGGTAAACTGTCCTTAGGCCCGATCTTACGAGAGTTCTCAACAGGTCTTCTCTAAATCGTTTGAAGAGCTCCTCTCAAACCTTTTTATACCTACGTCCCACACTTATCGGTTTTGATCTTATCAAAAACTATAAAGTCAAGACTATGAAAATTAACAATTACGGTGACGAATACAAGATTAAATTCATTACAACCACCTCGGATACGGCCGAGACCTCAAGTTTTATAAACAAAAACTAAAAACTAAATCGACTTAAAGAAGTTCCGAGCTTATGCATGATTCTCTGTATAAACCCGGAACTCTTACAAAACTGGATCTGAACATAAATCAGGCAGACTTGGGATGAACCACGGTCTTCACATTGGTCTTGATATCGACCTTCACGATCTGGTCTCCCTCGATCTCGTGATCCACATTCTGGACGGCCTTGTCAAGATTAAGAGAGGGATAGACAAGAGCAATTTGATCAAGTGCAAGATCGAAGCCATCTCCTGCCATTTCCAGAGCAAGATCGGCAGCAGTCCGCGCTTCCTTCTTAGATTTTACCAGCTCAGCACGGGTTTGGGCAAGCTCTTTCTCAAGCACTGCGCATCGATCTTCAGGAGTGGAACTAGTCCCAGCGTTGTTCTCTTCAAATTTTTTCAGCGACGCCATCAGCTCCTGAATCCGATCCTCCAACCTTTTAATTGTACCTTCAGCAATCTTCCTCTCTCCTTCAAGCACTCTGATCCGATCGTTCAGCTGACCGATGCGAACAGTGCTATCCTCGACCTGCGACTTAGCAGAATTATGGGATTTTTCAAGATCATCCACATAAGCCTTCAAAGTCTTCAAGTTGCTCAAAGTGTTACCCAGGACTTTATTCTTTTCTGCCAGTTCTTTCAGAGCATTGAATAACTTGGCCCTCTCACTGGTTACCAACTCTGAAAAACAAATAAAGTCAATAAGGTAGGTAAAAAGAACGACAAACGAACTCCAGAAAGAACACCTCACCTTCATGACGACGTTCCATCTCCTCCCTCTGCAATTTGGTAACATCGGCCAAGCGAACAAACAGCTTTGCGGCCGCACTAACTGGATCGGTAAGGTATTCCTCCATATTCTTTTCCATAAAACTAGCATCCACGGGAACAGGAGTTGCTTTCTTAGAAGATATATGCCCCTTGGAAGACTTAGAATCTGTTGGAATCACCACCTTCTTCTTCTTCACCTGCTTTGAAGAGGCTCCCTCATTCGCCGGTTTTCTCTTCCGATGCTGAAGATCTTCCCCAGGATTCTCCAGCAGCTGTTCCTCGTGGACGGTCCTGATTGGGGAAACGTGAACGGCACCGCTTAGATCGGGAATATTCTCTGGAACCTCTTGGTTTGCATGATCACCTTCCTCGACCCCCGGGTTCTCCAACGCCATCCTTCTTAATTGAGCAATCCTACTCCCTGCCATCGTATCTGAAAACAAAGAAAAAATTGGACGAATTGGTCAAAATGGCATATTAACAATTCTCAGCCAAAAGATAAATTGACAGATCGAAAATACGACCCTACCTAGAACCCCCATAACCTTTCTTCTGGTAGCACATTTAACCAGTCGATCGACAGGAATGCCTCGGTATTTATGCTTGGTATAAGGCACTTGAGATGAAATAAACAACAAGATATCTCTGGTCAGGATATCAGCACGGCAAAGATGAGATTCGCCGACATGATAGGATCTAGGAGATCGGTTATAATGACCAAGTCCCCATCTTATGGGAAACTTAGTGGACACCAAAGTTTGCCCATCCGAATCAAATCTACCCACATGGTCAATTGCCTCACTGTTCACCGGCTCCACGAAATAAAAAAGCTCCTTCCACCTCCCCTTCAGCGAATCTGAATAAGCCCGGAAAATCTTGGCACCTTTCAGAGACCGAAGGCTCACATGCTCCCAAGCGTTTCCTTCCTCGCCTCTTTCGCTATTCCTATTTACCTCAAACAAATGAAAAAACAGATCGGCGGACACTGGACGATCAAGTTCGAGGCATATCAATTCAAAGGCTCGAAGAAACGCCCAACCATTGGGGTGAAGTTGCGAAGGTGCCAGTTCCAATCTCGCCAAAACAGTCTGTTAAAGATTAGTAAACGGTGGACGAATATGCATATCCGATACCGATACATCATACATGACAAATTTCAAAGATCCTGGCCAGGTCGCTGGATGCTCATCGGATCTCATACCCTCGACATTCCAAAGTCGGCCCCGAATGGATAACTTATCTACAAAAGTGCTCATATCTTCCCCTGCTTCGTACAGAGACATTGTTTCAGTAACAGAAGAAGCGACCCAATTAAGAATGCGAGGAACATTCACGTCATAAGGCATAGGAAGATCGACTCGCCCCGGACCAGTGCTAGAATAACCATCAGTCAAAGCAGATGTACGATCATCAGCCTCGGCAGCCACGTCAACAGCAACCTCATCGTTTCTTTGCTGCAAATAATCTTGCCTATCCTCAACTTCTTCGCCAAGCCTTTTGCCCTCACCAACCTCGTATCCCGCATGGCTTCTCTCCCCTGTCTCGGTTCTAGACTCCGATTTTGATTCAGAACCCCCCACTTCCTGAGTGTGCGAAGACCCTTGCTCATCATCGGAACGCGTCGGTTCAGAAGACGCCGTCTCCACCACGACGACATCGGTATCAGTGTTTTTTACACCAACGACAACCACATCCTCAGAAGACTGCTCCCCATCATCAGAAGTATGACGACCAACCTCAGGATCATCCTCCACTTGTTCGCTGGTCGGGGCTGAATCAGGGTGATCTTGAACTTCGGGAATAACCGGGACAGTGTCAGAACGACAACCCTCGACATTCTCTCCACTAGAGGCCATCACGTTCGCAAGTTGCGGGGGTTGCTGGGAAATCTGCCTACGAGTTTTTTTGGTAACCGCCAGTTTTAAAACCTGCAGGAATGGGGGCATGGGAAAGTCAGGAGTAACGACCTAACGGGTCCGTACCGATCTTAAAACCGACCTGACGACCCCCACCCTGTGGCAACTAAAGAAATGGGGGCAAATCTGACTGTTCAAAGAAAAAACAATAGAGAGATTGAGAAAAGAACTAACCTCGCACAAACAAAGTTCTCGCTGATAATCTTCTGCGAAAGTCAAGCACTTGAACCCACTGGAATGGTGAAACTCTAGCCACTATCCTCCTGATCGACGAACTTAAACTCGAATATGAAGATCGGTATGCAGAGCAAATTGGCAATCAGGAATAAAGGAGGGGACCTAACCCCTATTTATAATGGGCCTCGCAGAACTGGATTGGGCCTAAATCGAATCGACCCATCCCATCAAAAGCTTTCAACACACGCACACGCCTACCAAAGCGTCACCATCATTAGCCACCATTGGGAAACGCGCTCTGACAAGCGCAATAAATGCAAAGGCGCCAATTCAAAATTCAAAATTATTATAACGGTCAAAATCACTTCATCACTATCAGAGACCATACTCGACATCGGTAAGAAAGAACACTTCGTATCTCATCAAACATCGGACAGATAAGATCGCCTTCCCATCTCGTAGCAATGTCTGAAAAATCACAGCTCGTTCGGAGATCGTGAAAACACATCATAATCTCGTCAACAAGTCAAGATCGCCTCTAAGACGACCAGACTTGGGGGGCAACTGTTATGGTGAGTCTTTTGACCACATACACCCCCTTCTTTCGCATCTATTCACACCACACAAGAGCCCAATATCAAAGGGCCCAGTCCGAACATCAAGGGCTCAGATCAAACCACCAGATCGGACGGTCTTGATTCATTGGAATCAACCCCACCCCACTCTATAAATACAACATTCATTGCCTCATTAATGGTAAGCATTCTCTTATTTATCACTTCGCTAAGACTATTCCACTGACTTTAGCATCGGAGTGACTTTGCAGGTACAACACCAGCAGGATCGGATACGGTCATTGACTAAGGATATCAACCACTAACTACCTCGGATCGCTCTTCAAGGTCGGAAGTACAGTGCAGAACAGTAATATTCCAGAAACTGCAATTTATACCTAGGATCCAAGATAACAGCAAATGATAAAACAACACTATAGTGGTGCCAATACTTATCGAATTTCTCCTTCATCCTTTTTGCCATAAAACATATTTGATTCTCACGTTCAAAATCTTCATGAAAATAACATGCAACTTCTTCAATCTTATACTGAATTTGCCACACGCCATGAAAATAGAGGTTAGCCGTTGGATAAGTTGTGCCTGAGAAAAGAGTAGTAATGTCATAAAATGGTTTCAAAAATTCGACTAACTTTTTTACCTTTGTTAAAGACGGTCCACAAAATGTGTTCAAATGTGTTGTTTGGTTGACCACAAATCACAACAGTAAATATGAAGAAGTTGGACTTGAACTCAAGCAAAAATATCTGTTTGATGATACAATTGTGTTTGTTAATCGTGGATCATGACGAGTTTAAGGCATCATTAAGGTTTTGTGTTACTATGATGATTGTTACTAAAAGTGACACACACTTAACCTAAATAAACAAAACACAAACCCACCCCACAGTGAGGGAGAGAGAGAGATTTGTGAGAGGGGAGAGAAAGGGGGATCACGGTGTGGTGGAGAGAGATGAGGGGTGACATGGTGGTGATAGAGATCAGAGGTTCCAAGGGGAGAGGGACTGAAACAGTAGGGAGAGAGGGAGGTGGTTCACCGGACAGAGGTGGTGGCGTGGTGACGGTAGCTCACCGGAGCTGCTGGGGGTTGGTTAATGGTGGTGTTCATGGAGTATTCTCTTCCTTCCTTCTCTCTTCTTCTCCTAGAATTTTTATTGTATCTTATTCACCTTAATTATTGAACGCTGGTTATGTTGCCCTTCTTAAATAGGCTTTTCAATTTGGTTTTCTTGTTATTGCCAGCTCTCACATTTCCCATTTCATGATACTGTGTGCTCTGTCTATGCTGATTTTGTTACTGGCTCCTGCCCATTTTCCGTTTTATGTTTGCAGGCTAAAGTGATAAGCAAAGGGTGCAGAGGCGTGGGAGAGAGAAAGAGTGGAACAGTTTTATTTAACTACTTGTAAACACGCAAATCAAGGCAAAAAAACCATGTGGGGGTAAAAAAAAAATTTATTTACCAAAATAATGCACTTTGTGGGTTATTTACCAAAGTGGGCAAATTTTTTTTATAGTTCAGAAGTCGCCCCCCCCCCAGGGTGACTTCTGAACTGTTTTTTGCAATTTTTTTTTAAAATGCAGTTCAGAAGTCGCCCCCCCCCAGGGTGACTTCTGAACTGTGTTTCGCAAATTTTTTTTAAAATACAGTTCAGAAGTCGCCCCCCCCCAGGGTGACTTCTGAACTGTGTTTCGCAATTTTTTTTTTAAATACAGTTCAGAAGTCGCCCCCCCCAGGGTGACTTCTGAACTGTGTTTTTTTAATTTTTCAATAATTATATATTAATATATAAATATCTAAATTAATTTATTTTAAATAAAACAATAGTTATTTAAAAGAGTAATCCGAAATATTACAACACATTAATTGCGGTTAGGACAGTTGTTTCTGTTGTGACCCTCATTTCTACAAATTCCGCATCTTCTGGTGCGTGTACCCCTTTCTCTTTGATCCATCTCTGTACGAATACGGGTAGACTGTGGACGACCCTTTTTATCTCTCCGTTTAGTGGGATCATGCTTTAGTTCTAAAGTATTGAAATAAGGCCATGACGTCTCAGTTGGCAAGGGTGGGAACTCGACAATGTAAGTATTGAAAACATTCTCCATTGTGTACGGTGGATCCACGAATTGCATGTGGTCGTAATTGCATTTTGAGCATGCTGCGATGACATGTGAACAAGGGTAGTGAAGTGCCTGGAATTCCCCACACTCACACGTTTTTGCTCTGAAGTTCACCACGAATGTTCGCGCAGGTCTACCACTTTGTGGTCGTACAAGTTCTTCAACTCGGAACAATTGTTGGGCACGATCGTGAACCGCGACGTTATGGGTTTTTGAGACATTTATGTTCCTGGCAATATTTTCCAACAATTTTTCAGAGTACATAGTTCCGGACGTCAACATTGCCTGTGCCTGTGTTCCCCTTTTGACGAAAACCTCGTTCATCCTGAAATATGTTGCATCTATCAATGAACGAATAGGGAGATTCCGCACCCCCTTAAGAACATTGTTGATGCACTCTGCAAGGTTTGTTGTCATGTGCCCCCAACGGGAACCTCCATCGCACCACTGCAACAATTGTTCTGCGGTTATGTCTTCAACCCAAGCCACCCCCTCAGGACCTACTTCCCGACCAATTTTTTGTTTGTAGTGATCGGCCGATTCTTCCGTCATTGAATATGCTGAAGAAAAAAAAAGAAGATGTTGGTAAGTATGGAATGGAAATTTGAAACCAATTAATTAAAAAAAATTGTTAAAAATACTCACCCATATTGATGACATGTTTCCTGGCAGGAGTGTTTTTGAAGTGTCTCATGAAGTTTTGTGCTATGTGGCGAACACAGAAGACGTGTTTCCAATTGGTGTTTAGTTGCGTAACAGCACTTTTGATAGACTCGTGTCTATCTGATATCAAACAAATACCCTCCTGTGGTGTCACATAGTGTCTTAAACGAGATAGGAAGAAAAACCAAGCCTCCTTTGTCTCACCCTCGACCACTGCATATGCAATTGGGAAGGTGTTGTTTCTTCCATCTTGTGCGATTGCCAAAAGAAGACACCCTTTGTACCTACCGTACAACCATGTTCCATCAACAGAGACAACTGGTTTGCAAAATTGAAAGCCTTTAATGCACGGGCCGAAACTCCAAAAGATGCGGTGGAATACACCTTTGCCGGCAACTAGTTGTCCATTCTCATAGAATGGTTTGTACTGCCAATCGTGAATTGTGTCTGGAATATAGTAAGAGAAAGCATGTAGCCACCTGGTTACTTCATTGTAAGAGTCCTCCCAATTACCGAAGATAAGCTCGATTGCTTTTTGTTTAGCAATCCAAGCCTTTCTGTAGGAACTCTAGTACGTGAACCGCTCCTTGATGTGTGCAATCAACACAGCCACTGATATTGTCGGGTCCTTCCTTACAAGTGGAAGTATATGAGTACACATGAGGGAGGAGGTCAACTGGCGGTGATCTTGGGAAATAGTAGATGTTGTACATGTGTGTGGGTGAGTCAACTGTGTAATCCCCCAATATCCAGTTTTTGCTCCTACTCTCACTACACACCTCCACAAACAGGTTTCATGAACACAACAAACGGTCCATGTGTGTGGTTTAGACTCACAGACTTTGTATGCAACTGAATGGTTTAGGTGATATGTTTGGATGAATTGTTGGGCTATTTCTTTTGTGGGAAATTTCATTTTGAGTTTGAGTTCGTTTGGGTCTTCGTTGGATAATAGTTGGTTCCTGTCCATGGAATGGCCAAACTCTACATCATAAGGTTCTGGGTTATCAGCTGTGACGTTTTGAAAGTGTGGTACAGGCTCGCGGAATGCAACACCTATGTTGGGGTTAGTTTCAATTGGTTCCTCATCGACGTCACGCTGAAGAATTTCATCTTCATCTTCGCTATAGTCCCCAACGTCTTCATTATGGACACCAACAAACATACTAAACGGTGGGGTATTAGTTTGAGTATGTAGAGGGTGGCTTGTGTTAAGGTCAATGGGTGTGTTTGAGGATGATGGTGCAGAGTGATGGTGAGGTGTTGAAGGACTGTAATGCATGTCAGTTTGGTCTGATGAAGGATTGAATTGAGGGTAAACAGGTGGAATGAAGTCAGTGTATGGTATTTCTGTTTGTTGAGATAAACGTAAGTTTTGTTGTGATGAAGATGGAATAGAGTGGCCGTGACTTACCTGGGTGTAGTTAGAAGGAGCCTCAACCAAATCTGCGTATATTTCTGGTGTACATATACCAAGGTGTCTATCTTCTTTGAAATGCTCTATCATAAGTTCAACATCATCGTCGGAATTTATTTCGAATCCCCCATAAAAGGTATGGCCAGTACTGAGAGTTGTGGGGTACCGATATGTAAGACTAGCAACCATTTTTGAATGGTCAGGAGAGATTTTTTTTTCAATGGCTTGTTTAACTTGAGCTAGTTTGGAATTAGAGTTTACTTTGACAAGGGTGTTGTTATGACACCTAAAAAATATACCCTCAGTATTTGTTTTTTCAACATAACCATTGTAAAAGACCGTGATGAAAACATTCGTTGGAGCCATTGACGAAGTTGGGAGTAGGAGGGTGTGTTTGAGTTTCAGTTGGTAGTAGGAGAAACTATGGCAGTTGGGTGTTTAGTGGTGAGAGATTTAGGGCCTATTTATTGAAATTTGAATGGTCTAGATTTCACCGTTGGTTTTGAAGGCCAGGATTGCACCGACATTTTTAAAGGCCAGGATTGCACCGACACTTTTAAAGGCCAGGATTGCACACGTGACTTTTAAAGGCCAGGATTGCACCGACACTTTTAAAGGCCAGGATAGCACCGACACTTTTAAAGGCCACGATTGCACACGTGACTTTTAAAGGCGAGGATTGCACTGACACTTTTAAAGGCCAGGATTGCACCGACACTTTTAAAGGCCAGGATTGCACCGACACTTTTGAAGGCCAGGATTGCACCGACACTTTTGAATTGTTCAATGTGCATTGTTCACTGCTTAGTGCATAGTGCAGTGTCCAGTGCTTAGGAAAACTCATTTTTTAGACTTAGGAAAAACCGGTTTTAGTCATTGTTTCGAATCTTGTACACGTGGGTTATAAGTCCGTTAGTAGTAATTCAAAAGATGAAACCGTAGTTCTATAACTCTACTATAATGTCATATCATTTATTTTAATTTAGTAATTTAACAAAATTGCTTCAAATTGATCTAAACATGGTAAAAAACTCATTTTTTAGACTTAGGAAAAACCGGTTTTAGTCATTTTTTCGAATCTTGTACACGTGGGTTATAAGTCCGTTAGTACTAATTCAAAACATGAAACCGTAGTTCTATAACTCTACTATAATGTCATATCATTTTTTTTAATTTTGTAATTTAACAAAATTGCTTCAAATTGATCTAAACATGGTAAAAAACTCATTTTTTAGACTTAGGAAAAACCGGTTTTAGTCATTTTTTCGAATCTTGTACACGTGGGTTATAAGTCCGTTAGTACTAATTCAAAACATGAAACCGTAGTTCTATAACTCTACTATAATGTCATATCATTTTTTTTAATTTAGTAATTTAACAAAATTGCTTCAAATTGATCTAAACATGGTAAAAAACTCATTTTTTAGACTTAGGAAAAACCGGTTTTAGTCATTTTTTCGAATCTTGTACACGTGGGTTATAAGTCCGTTAGTACTAATTCAAAACATGAAACCGTAGTTCTATAACTCTACTATAATGTCATATCATTTTTTTTAATTTAGTAATTTAACAAAATTGCTTCAAATTGATCTAAACATGGTAAAAAACTCATTTTTTAGACTTAGGAAAAACCGGTTTTAGTCATTGTTTCGAAGGCCAGGATTGCACCGACACTTTTAAAGGCCACGATTGCACACGTGACTTTTAAAGGCGAGGACTGCACTGACACTTTTAAAGGCCAGGATTGCACCGACACTTTTAAAGGCCAGGATTGCACACGTGACTTTTAAAGGCCACGATTGCACACGTGACTTTTAAAGGCGAGGATTGCACTGACACTTTTAAAGGCCAGGATTGCACCGACACTTTTAAAGGCCAGGATGGCACACGTCACTTTTAAAGGCCAGGATTGCACCGACACTTTTAAAGGCCAGGATTGCACCGACACTTTTAAAGGCCAGGATTGCACACGTGACTTTTAAAGGCCACGATTGCACACGTGACTTTTAAAGGCGAGGATTGCACTGACACTTTTAAAGGCCAGGATTGCACCGACACTTTTAAAGGCCAGGATTGCACACGTGACTTTTAAAGGTCAGGATTGCACCGACACTTTTAAAGGCCAGGATTGCACCGACACTTTTGAATTGTTCAATGTGCATTGTGCCTCACTGCTTAAAGGCCAGGACACTAATGCTTAGACTAGAATATATACAACAAAAGGCAGCAACACAACCACATAACTCAAACATTCAAGTCACCATAACTCTTCAACAACACTTCCTCTAAGAATGTCTTCCTTACTAAACGAAGAACCTCATATTTCCATGCTTCTCAACGATGACCCAATGGAAGTTCACCACGCTTTCAAACTTCCAGAACCAGATGCCTCTATATTACCTTTGATAGAAAGAGCTGGATTTCGTCACATTGCTTCAATTGGCGCATTCAAAATAAATCCAGCTTTGGTGGCAGCAATGGTCGAACGCTGGAGACCAGAAACACACACTTTTCATCTTCCAGTAGGGGAGTGCACAATAACTCTCGAAGATGTGGCGTTGCAGTTGGGACTTCCCGTTGATGGAAATGCCGTTACTGGAAGTTGTGAAAAAAATTGGGATCGAGTATGCGAACAACTTTTGGGTAAGCCAATCCCAACAAATGGCATGGTAGGCAACCAAATTAAGTTCACTTGGCTACAACGTGAATTTAATAATGTTCCAGAGGGCGCTTCCAACCAAGTGCGAAGACAATATTGTAGGGCGTACCTATTGCAGTTGATCGGGGGATACATACTCCCAGACAAATCATCAAACAGAGTCAACATAAAATACCTACCCCTATTGAAAAACTTCGATGAAATTTCAAGTTACAGCTGGGGGTCAGCATGCCTAACGAACTTATACAGAATGTTGTGTAAGACAGCTACATGCTCCTCACGCACCATGGGTGGATGTACTCTTTTGTTACAGTCTTGGGTCTGGTACCGCATGCCGTTCCTAGCACCAGACTGCAACCGTCCTTATGAATGGCCACTAGCAAAGAGGTAAAAAATTGACACAACTTATGAATACTAACAATTATATTTATTCTTTACGTTAACAATTTTTTTTTACCAGATGGGTTCGCACGCCACTTAGCCACACTAAGTGTCCAAAAAGCCTTGTTTTGTACAGATCAACAATAGACCGCATGACACATGAAGAGTTTGAGTGGTTGCCATATCGGGAATTCAATTTGCCAGAAATAGCATATCGGCACCAAGGCATATGGACTACAAACACGGCTATGGTCTGTTTCCATATTGTAGAATGGCACCATGCGGATAGAGTGACTTTGCAATTTGGCCTCGTCCAAGACATACCATCAGCACCAATAGATATCAGCCATATGCACAACATCACCATGCAGGGACAAACTGATGTTAATTGGGCTGTATATCACAGCCACTTAATTGATTTATGGAATGATAGAGAAAATCGATGTGTTGTGGGTCGACCGTGCTTTGCTAAACCAACGCAGTCAGATAAATACATGCGCTGGTTTCTAAAAAAATCAAGGCCATACATTTCAGCCGACCAACATCTAAGGGATCCACGTGGTCTTGCAAATGTTGGTGATGTGGATGAAGATGATGAACAACACGTGCCAGCTCCCCCAACTACTCAAACTGAACGTCGAGAACGTAACCGTAATCGACATCGACGTGCACCACCAACTCAACAGAGGACCCAAGAAGATGTGCCTCACCGCCACTCTATCTCCCACACACCAACATTCCAAGAAGATGTGCCTCACCGCCACTCTATCTCCCACACACCAACATTCCAATATTACGAACAATACAACCAGTCAGTGGAACATACTCCTTTTCAAGATACATATCGACATTCTACCACCGAAAGGGACCCCGATATGTTCTATGAGTGCTTTGGGGTCCAACCCGGCTCTGCGCAATCTGTGGCGTTGCTTCATCAAATTCAAGAGCAGGCCGGCGGTGCTAGTTCTTCATCAGTTCCCCAAAATTTTCCAGAGCCACCGCCGCCTGCCCCGACTGAGGAAGAACATTAACTACCACGTCGGCATCAACGTCCACGGCGTGTCCCCCAACCTCGAAAGTGTGGAACTGGGTCTCATCTTTGTTAATTTTTTTCTGTACTGTCTTTTTAGTTTAATTTATCAAGTATTGTAATTTTATATTAACTAAGTTATTAATTTTAAGGGTTTAATCTTATGTGACATTTATTACATTTGGATCAATAATTTACTCTTTTATCTTTAATAGTGCTTTGTGCATAGTGCACTTTTAAAGTGTGCATTGTGCAGAGTGCAGAGTGCATAGTGCAGAGTGCACTATTACAGTGTGCATAGTGCAGAGTGCACTATTACAGTGTGCATTGTGCAGAGTGCACTGTTAAAGTGTGGATTCTGCAGACTGCATAGGTCTTAATTTCTTTAATGACCTAGATTTTGCCGACACTATTTAACGGCCTAGATTTTGCCGACACTCTTTAACGGCCTAGATTTTGCCGACACTCTTTAACGGCCAGGATTTTCCCGACACTAAACCCTAAATTCAATGGTTAAGATCATCCAAAATCAACGGCTTACATACGATCACCCCTATTATTAATACGTTCTAACATTACACTCAAATTCACACCAACAGTTTACCCTCAACCTATATTTCTGATTAATCTTCTCTTCTTTGGTTCTTCCCAAACACTGTCGCCCAACCCGCTGAAATGGAATGGCAGTTGTGCCCAACCCAGTACTCAAATGACAAATTCCTAACCGCACTTTATCACAGTGGAACTGTAACCACCGATGAACATGGTGTTGTCTTTCGTTGTCCTAATCATATCTTTTGTAGGATGAATAAGGACATCACATTCGCCCAACTCAAGGAGAAGGCTGAGAGAAAAATACGACCAGAGGGAGGGTGGCGTAAAGACGTGGAGCGTATCCGTTACAGAAAGTACAATTGTGGAGATGACGGGACATTCCGTTATTCTGTCATGGAGATCCAAAGCGACCACGACGTTCGCGCAATGATGGAAGGTCATGCTAACATTCCAATGGGACGTAGTCTCTTGGAGCTGTACGTAGACACAATACGCACTCCGGAAGAAATGATTCATCTTCTGCGACCACCCCCACCACAACAAGTCATACCGGAAACAGTCATCAACCACTACTGTACACTTCACTGTCAGGCCCATGTTATGTACAGGGAAGAAGATGGTGTGTATTTTAGTGGTCCAAACACCATTTATTCCAGCCTTAAGAACAACATCACCTTCGCCGAACTGAACGAAAAGCTAACGGAAAAGGCGCAGCTGGAGGGTGAGGAGCAAACGATCACTCGTATCGTTTATCGCTGCCCCCGGACCGGCGAAGGTAATCGTATTCGGTGGTGCGTAATGACTATCAAGACTGACAATCACGTTCGGCAGATGTTTCAGCAGCATGAGCTGTTTCAACCTCATACTCGGAGTCCTATCGAATTGTGTGTCGAAACAACTATTTCCACCCATGAAATCATCCGTCGGGTTATCCCTCCAGCGGTCCAATGGCCACTACCAGAAAATGTTTCGTGGAAGTAGTTTCGATCATGTTTTCCTCCCGTTTCGTTTTTAATTTTCTATTCTTGTATTTCTGAAAATTTTGTTGTTTATTTCAGTCTTTTTTCTATATTATATTATGTTCCAATTTTTAATCTCTTAATTTTTTTGTCCTAAATATTAACGTAATTAAATTATAAATAGGTATAATCATTTTTATAAATTTAAAATAAATTAATTTAGATATTTATATATTAATATATAATTATTGAAAAATTAAAAAAACACAGTTCAGAAGTCACCCTGGGGGGGGGCGACTTCTGAACTGTATTTAAAAAAAAAATTGCGAAACACAGTTCAGAAGTCACCCTGGGGGGGGGCGACTTCTGAACTGTATTTTAAAAAAAATTTGCGAAACACAGTTCAGAAGTCACCCTGGGGGGGGGCGACTTCTGAACTGCATTTTAAAAAAAAATTGCAAAAAACAGTTCAGAAGTCACCCTGGGGGGGGGGCGACTTCTGAACTATAAAAAAAATTTGCCCACTTTGGTAAATAACCCACAAAGTGCATTATTTTGGTAAATAAACTTTTTTTTTACCCCCAGTTGGTTTTTTTGCCGCAAATCAAGCCTTCAAGAAAGTGCCATGTATCCTATCTCAAAATAAAAGATGCTCAAAAGTATTAGTACTATTTTATATTTACTTTATTGTATTTTTCTTGTAATATTAATTTGGCAAAATATCTTCCTAGGTCCTTTAACTTATTTATTTGTAACGAATATGTCCCTTAACTTTTTTTTGTAACACATAAGTCTCATAACTTATTTATTTGAAACAAATAGGTCCCTTAACTTTTTTTTTAACGCATAGGTCCCTTAACTTTTAAAAACATAACACTGTTGCCCCTTTTAACTTATTTAAGGGAGAGATTTTAAGGGGCAACAGTGTTATGTTTTTAAAAGTTAAGGGACTTATTCGTTACAAATAAATAAGTTAAGGGACCTATGCGTTACAAAAAAAGTTAAGGGACTTATTCACTACAAATAAATAAGTTAAGGGACCTATACGTTATATAAAAAGTTAAGGGACCTATTCGTTATAAATAAATAAGTTAAGGAACCCCGGGAGATATTTTGCCTATTAATTTTGTCTTCTTTTATTTTACCTTTTTTGTTTAATTTTCGTTTTTGTATTTTTTATTTTTTTAATTCTGTAACAGTATTTAATATAATTACATTTTTTTTAAAAAAAAATTAGTTAAGTTTTTCTTGCAAAAAAAAAAACAAGTTACCAAATGACAAGTGTCCACGAATAAAATCTCAAAATGCACAACAAACCATATCTTTGGGATTTTTAAAAAAAAAACAAAAAATATGCATACCGCATTCTTATATTTTGAGGACTTATATGTGTATGCAAGCCTTATTTTCTTACTACATTAGCAAAGTATCTATGCATACGCACGAGTTGTGTCGTGTTACTTGTTATGAATGATATGGGAAATTAATTGAAATTGAAAGTAATTTATACGCCTAAGAAGTTAGTTTTGTATTATAATTAGATATTTACCAATAAAATATGTTTCCCTAATCGTAACTTAAAATCAAAATATGCCTTTATGAAAAAACATTCACGAAGAGAAAATAAAAAAAAAAAATACTAGCAAGAGATAATTCTCCATCGAGGCTTACAAATAAAATAATCATTCTTAAACATTAAAGACATTTAATAAAAAAATATAAGATATAATTACATCGCATCTAGGGGCGTTCATGGTGTGGTTTGGTTTGGTTCGGTTTTGAGACAAAAAGTCATCCAAACCGTAAGATTTAAACACAAATGATTTGGTTTGGTTTGATTAACTTGCTTAAAGAAATCTGAACCAAACCAATGTGGTTTGATTTTGTTTGATTGGTTTGGTTTTTTAGTAGTCGAGAAAACATAATTTGATAGCATTAAAACTAGTTAATTTAATTCGATCTTTTCACATAGTTGCATGTCAGTAAACATCATTTCTAAATGACAGAATTTCTAATATAACATAACATTAACATCAAAAGTCATACATTTCTAACATAACATTAGAATGAAAATGGCTACATAAAAAGAAGAAGAAGAGTTACAGCGTAGAAAATGAAAAAAGGGCTAATGGTGTACATGTTATGTAGCTTAAAGGACCAAATCAGTACCCAAAAAACTTACACTAACCCATTGCAAATAAACAATTTAAAGGATCCTTGGTGTATTTTTGCTTAAACTATTCGAATTCTATTTACATCACTAGTCTTGAGCCTAAATCGTGATTCAACTGATAGTGTAACTAATTTCTTTTCTGGAAACCTTATTTTACACTTTGAAATCATCTAAACCAATCTTACACTTTAAACTTGTAAACCTGACGACCCAAATGATTTAATTCGAGTCCTATTTATTCAAGCATTTCAAAATCATTTGTTTATACCGAAAATTGTTGGTAAAACACTTATGAGATACTATTTCTCTATGTGAATTAGAATTTTAATGTAGTTTATAACGAATTTATCCCCCATTATGAATATGTATCTGTCACCGATGATAGCACAAGTCAGTAAAAACTGAATGGTAGTAGCTTCAAATATGAATCTCATATGATTCTTGTATAACCTGATATAAAACTCATTCAACCGGAAAGAAAAACAATAGTTTTTTTTTGTCGAGACTAGGGTATCCACCGCCGAACGCAGTGACTAATCCCCTTGCTGGATTGGAAGGCACCTCGAAGGGTAGGACAGCTGACCCAGGGATTTAAAGGTGCTCCGTACCCAATGCGAGGATCGAACCCTCAACACTTGGTTAGCTGTGAAGTGAACACAATAAATAAAATGCAATAAGAAAATAAGGCTTGCATACACAAATAAGTCCTCAAAATATAAGAAATGCAATATACATTATAATAATTAAAAACAAAAGGCATAAGAAGGAGACAAAGGCAACATAAATTAGTACAATGACCATGAACACCCGATTTTAATTCATATTTTTCGTTTTAAAAAAATCTTAAAATATTGTTTGTTATGCATTTTGAGATTTTAATCATTGACACGTGTCATTTGGTGCTCGTTAACAATCTTGCGTCATATTTATTATTAATAGGACTTGTTTTTTATTGCAAGAAAAACTTAACTAAAAAAATTAAAAAGTTTTGTTATTAGTACTAAATTTCTCACTATTATCCTGTTGTTGAATTAAAACAAAAACTAAAAATAAAGACGAAAACAAAACAAAAAAGATACAAAAAAAATGACAAAATTAAAATTACTAGAAACAAATAGTACTAATGCTTTGGAGCATCTTCTATTTTGAGTTAGGATTCATGGCTCTTTCTTAAAGGCTTGCTTTGTGTATTTACAAGTAGCTAAATAAAAGTGTTCAACTCTTTCTCTCTCCAGCGCCTCTCCACTCATTTGCTTACCACCCTTGTCTTATTTATTTGAAACTTTGCTAGTAGCTTTAGAGGAATTTATATCATTAGCATTGATGCTTTGGAGCATCTTCTATTTTGAGTTAGGATTCACGACTCTTTCTAAGGCTTGCTTTGTGTGTTTACAAGTAGCTAAATAAATAAAATTGTTGGTGGCCGATCACATGCACAAGTCCTAAAACTTGTGTATTTTGCACATGACCTTCTATAATAGGTTTCTAGGTCTCTTACATATTTATATTTGTTACCCAAATGTTTTAATAATTGTTTTTTTGGCCCATATAAAAATTACTCTTATTTTTTAGCCTAAATACCATTTTTGGTCTTTTATCTTTGCTCTAAGTTTCATTTTGATCCTTTATCTTGTTTTTGGTCCGCTTTGATCCTTTATCTTTCATTTTCGTTTCATTTTGGCCCCTGCCATCAATTTAAGCTAACGGACGCCACGTTGGTAGTTAACTGCGGACGTGACGTCTTAAATTCATTAAATGACGTGACATTCATTAATTGATGTGGCAAAAAATGTATTTTTTAATTCTAAATCTAATGACACATAAGCAATTAATTTTTTTAAATTATAAAAACACAAATTAACAAAAAAACACAAGAACACATTCAAACAAAAAACAGAAAAATTAAAACCCAAGAACACCTTTTCTTCAACAAGAACACCTTTTTCAACACAAGAATACCATCAACACTCAACTGACGATAGATCTGGGTTTCAAAGCCATCACTCATCATCTTCAACATAAGAACACCTTTTTCTTCCATGTTCTCTCTGTAATAAACCCAGAAATCAAAACCCAAAATCGCTGCAATCAGAAACTAACGAAAGGAATGAAAATCCAGCGTTTTTAAGAGAATGAAATCGAATCAGAACGAAATCAAAACGGACCAACGAAATCAAAACGAAATCAAATCCAGTGTTTTTCCAGATCTGAACGAAATCGATGCTAGCATTTTTCCAGATCTGGAAATTAGACAATCGTTGTTGTTGTTGTTATTGATGGAAGGGGATTTGAAGAAGAAGAGGATGATGATGGGTTCTGGGTTCTGCTGACGTTGGCAGTTATGATGCACCGTTGATTTTTGCTTTTGTTTTTATGCTTCTGTTTGTTTCTTTTGTCAAAAGATTGGTAATGCAATTTATTTGTGCTATGCTTTTTGGATATTTATGTTGATCATCTTCATGTGGATTTGGTTCTGTGATGGTGAGACTTCAAATTAAATGGCTTAAATACAAATTTTGTTTTTTATCTTTTAGAACTTCGTTTATGTTCCGTCTTTGTTATGTGGCAAATTAGTAACAAAACTTTTTTTCTGGTGTTCTTGTGCTGAAGAAGGTGTTCTTGTGTTGAAGAAGAAGGTGTTCTTGGGTTTTAATTTTTCTGTTTTTTGTTTGAATATGTTCTTGTGTCTTTTGTTAATTTGTGTTTTTATAATTTAAAAAAATTAATTGCTTATGTGTCATTAGATTTAGAATTAAAAAATATATTTTTTTGCCACATCAATTAATAAATGCCACGTCATTTAATGAATTTAAGATGTGACATTCGTTAGCTTAAACTGACGGCAGGGACCAAAATGAAACAAAAATGAAATATAAAGGACCAAAGCGGACCAAAAAAAAGATAAAGGACCAAAGTGAAACTTAGAGCAAAGATAAAGGACCAAAAGTGGTATTTAGCCTATTTTTTACACCTAAGAGAGGTTAACTGGAATTTTTTTTAATCCGTAGTATAGTTTAAAGTTTACACTGCCAGAGATGTAACAACAAACCTTCATTTTCACATACATCCGAGGAGAGAGGCTTTTGTGTCGATTCGAAACTTGAAATTATATTGTTGTAGGGCCAATGATACAAGAAATTAACTGTTAGGTAAAAAACATTAACCATAGTAAGAAAAAAATAGTTACTTAACTAGAGTAAAAGTGGGGTTCAAAATATGAATATCAGAAATTTAATAGAGACCCATTTTAGCAATTGAGTAAATATATGGTAATTACCCCCTTCTCAGGTAGCCACGTGAAATCTGAACCACACGTTTTTTAAATGAACAAATCAAAGGCCACCAGATGCACTTGTGCAAAATGCACAAGTTTTCAAGTTGTGCATATGATCCGCCACCAAAATTGTTCCACTATTTCTCTATCCCACGCCTCTACACCCATTTACTTACCACCCTTGTGTTATTTATTTTAAACTTTGCCAGTAGCTTAGCATCTCTAGTGGGGTGTTTTAAATTGATGAACTAAACTATTTTTTTGGTCTAAACTGCCACTTAGGATTCAAGCAACTCATTGTTGAAAAAAAATAGTTTTTACTCTAATAGTGGTTGTTTATAAAGAATTGTACCTGACCCCTTTAATGTATATTTTTTATTTGCATTTATTAATATTTGTTGAGAGAGAGAACAATTTTTTATTTTTAGTTTATGGTAGTGAGATAGTTCATAGGGCGGGATTCGAACCCCGTACACATATATTTTCCACCAACAATGTTCATTCCATTTAATCATGTGAGCTACTCTTCTGGTAATAAAGGTGCTCTTAGGGATTAAAAATGTAATTAGTGTTAAATGCTGCCACGGAAATAAAAAAAATTAAAAATACAAAAACAAAATTTAAACAAAAAAGCTAAAATACAAGAAGACAAAATTAATATTACAAGAAAAATACAATAAAGTAAATATAAAATAGTACTAATACTTTGGAGCATCTTCTATTTTGAGTTAGGAATGATGGCTCTTTCTTAAAGGCTTGACTTGTGTGTTTCCAAGCGGTTAAATAAAACTGTTTTACTCTCTCTCCCACGCATCTGCACCCTTTGCTTATTACTAATTTAACCTGCAAACATAAAACAGAAAATGGGCAAAAGCCAGTAACAAAATCAGCACAGTCACAGTATCATGAAATGGGAACTGTGAGAGATGGTGATAACAACAAAACAAAATTAAAAAGCTTATTTAAGAAAGCAACACTATAACATCCCTAATCTTTTAGTCGACTTCAAAGATTAGTATGAACTTTCATATTAAATATCAAAGAATGCGTTTTTCGACCAAGCGAATTAAAATCGACTCTAAATGACTCCATAAAACAACCTTGTATATCCTTTCCGATACTAAACCTGAAATCCTTTTTAGGAAATCGTAAGTCAATATGTCTGCCAAAGAATAGATATAGATAGGAACCGACATTTATATATATATATATATATATAACTCCTCCAAGTATTAAATATCGACATAATAAATAAATAAACTTCTTAAATCCAAATACAAGTTCCTTAGAAAACCAATTTCGGTCCCTTTGAAAGTAACAAATACTGGAGTAATTTCTCCAAATATTCAAGAATTATGCTCGTGTTTGATTGCAACTAACAGGAAGAAAATATACTTCTTGATTGATAGGCTGATCTGCCTTATCACAACTCTTCCAGATTTTACAACAACAACTAAGAGATCTTTTTAAGAAATGGAAATGATGAAAATGAGGTTGAGAAAAAAGATGGAATGTGGGTTTCTAGCAGATTACGTGACAACTTACATTGAAAGGGAAATTAATGCAAGTATTAGTTCTAACTCTATTATTGATGATCTCAAATCACTTAGAACACGTAAAATATTATTTTAAGGTATGTAGTTTAATTTCTTGATGATCAACTTTGTGCTTATTATAACTTAATATTTTCGTATACAAAATAATTTGCATATTTAATTTATATACTATAGTTTACTTTACCAACCCATCTGGACTTTTTAGTGAAGCGCTGCCACTAACAATGCTCTCATGCAAATGCTTATTATCTAAAAAACAAATATAGAATTTAGTTCTTAATAACCAATATAATTCTTTGACTTTTGTGTTTTTTCACCTCCTACCAACAAAAGAGGAATCTTGGACGATTTGGTTTGGTTTTGAAAGAAAAAGTCATATCTAAACTGTAGAGTAAAAACAGATGTGATTTGGTTCGGTTGATTTTTTTTTGAAAAATCTGTACTAATGCAATATTGTGTTTTTGCACCAATCCGTACCGATGCAATATTGTGTTTGTTTGGTTGGGTTGACGTTTTTGCACCGATCCATATGCTATTAATGTTGTGTTTGGAAATGCATTGTGACCCACGTTAAGTTCAACTCTAGAACTTGTAGAGTCTTGTTGGTCGCGCGATTGCGACTCTCCCACTGCGTATCCAAACACTGACTAAGAAAGAGCTTGAACATATATGTGTGCATTTTCTAACATGTAGCATGTATAAATGTTGAACCATGAATTCAGGTGTCACGCTCTCTTTTTAACGTGTGCGTATAAGCACGTTTATGAGCTTTGGCGCAAGAAGCAATCATATGTGATGCGATTCTTACAGCGTGTGAGGTGTTAGGCGAATCGTCAATTGTTCGTCTCACTAGGCCTACTCATCCCGACAAGGCTAACCGCTTGGGTCATAAGGCCAAACAGAGGTATATGTTGTTTATCGTGTTTGAGTTCATAGGGGTGGTAAGAAGAGACCTGTTCCGAAGGGTATTGTTTAGGGGAAGCCAACTAACGAGGGACTTACCCAACTAAAATTCCAGCGAAGCAAGGGGTCTGTTGTTGAGGAGCGTGCTAGACGAAAGCTTGGTGGTCTCAAGGTTCTGAATTCATACTGGGTTAATGAGGATTCTACTTACAAGTATTTTGATCGAGATTGTTTTGGTTGTTGTTGCCACAATGCCGTAAGATATGATCCAAAGATCATCTGGCTCTGCAACCCAATTCACAAATACAGGGAATTGTGTGGTCTCACTTGTGCCGGTAAACACAAAAGGGTTTGGTGGGCAAAGGACATCTCCACCACAAAGCATGCCCATCTCGTAGGGCAACTTGGAAGAGAAACAACACCCTTTCTCTCCGTCGTTACTGTTTAAGCAATTTATTTTGTTTTTTTTTTTTTTCAGAATATTTGGAGTGCACTATATTTTGACTTTGGAATATTATTATGTTTTGAACCCTCAGATTTCGTCTTTTTCCCGCAATCAATTTCTGTGGTAAATTAGAAGAAATTGATGACAATTTTTCTTCTGAAAAAAAAAATGTTGAACCATGGGTGCCATCAAGAGAGTACACCTCTTGACCAAAGATAAGCAGAGTTAATCAAAATCATTTTCATCAGAAGCCGAGCCACAATTTTAATTCATGTAATGCAACTTCAAAAAGGAATCACAGGAAGAGATATCTCTCGTGGTGTTTTTTCTAGTAAAGCAATCATACACATATGACTTGAATGGAACCCCAAGACCTATGAATGTAAAATAAATAAATAAATTAATAATCAATGATAAATATAAAACATTAGTGCATTTGTGTTTACACAAACCATAAAAGCTTAAATGTTTAAATATATGTTACCCCTACAAATATACTCATTATTCATTTACTCCCTGTAAAAATAAAACTCTTAAAAAAGACCTTGCAAATGTAAACCGTTTACGGTTACCCCCTGCTGTTAGATTACGTTGACAACGTTAAGGGTATAATGAGTATAAACCGTTTACGGTTACCCCCTGCAAAATATAAACCATTTACGGTTACCCCCTGCAGGGGGTAACTAGAAACACTTATTATTTGCAATGTCCTTTTTAAGAGTTTTATTTTTACAGGGGGTAAATGGATAATGAGTATATTTACAGGGGGTAACATATATTTAAGCCAACCATAAATCTATATTGTCATGATTTATTTAGCAGCTCTTTTATCACTAGCTTGTTTTTTTGTCCGTAGACGAAATGATAAAAATTTCTTGAAACTCATCCACCATCTTATTTCATTTCTCTTTTTCAGCTATTTTCTTACCATTATAACATAAATAATATTTATGGTTAGGGATTCCACAATGCACATCCTTAAGCATCATGATCTGTCTCTTCTTCCTATTCCAAAACTTGGTTCCCACACGAACAACCTTGCTCCTCATACTTTCTGACATTTACTTCACATGATCAACAAACAATGTAGATTTAGGGTCTATAGGCTAATTGAATATTGAACTCGAGTTTAGAGAGTAAGGTTTGAGAGAGTCGGTATAATGAAAGTGTTAAGACCCAAAATCTGCCAAGTTTTGATCGAGGAAGAGCTTAGCTGAGGAAAGGGCCTGGTCGAGTGGATATGAGCTGAGATACTCATATGTGGAACAAAATTTACTTTATCCTCTTAAGTCCTATGATTTCTAGTAAGAGCAACCACATATTTGATGATGGTAGCCTTAGTGGAAGGTGGTCGTGGGGATAAGGAATATGTGCTAAACGGAGAAGTTCTCTTCAGAAAAGAAGCTATCAAGGGGGAACTAAATTATGATGAAGCTAGCTAGGAACATCAGAAAAGAAATGCTTGTCGAGGTAGACATAAAATAGCTAAGGGCAAAGGTAGTCTAATTACTCGCATTTATCTTTATGTTTTTACGCCAGTAGGTGGTCTAATTTCACGTCCCTCTCACCTAATCCAACACTCTTTAGAGGAGTTGGGGAATCCATAGCTAAGGATCATAGAGTTCCTTCCTCAAATCAATTGCTTGAATGCTATTTCATTAGTCATATTAAAAGGTTAACCCAATATTGTCGCGAGTGTTCTGATGTTTTTTTCACATGCCCCTTTTCTTGGAATATGTAGTCACTTATTCAAGCTTAGGGGTAGAAAAGTTAGAAAGGTTATACTTATTATTTGGCTTGATCCTATTTCATTAGTCATATTTCAGTCTTTGGCCTCAATTTTAGAATCCACTTATCCCATCTTAAGTGCTTATTGCTTAATGACAGAGATCTAACATACATTTTTCATGTTCAAGTTTGTATGCATTGCAAGTAGAGATTCAACCTACGAGTACAGTTTATTACTTTGAGAAAGAACGAATAATTAATCTGTAAAAATAGCATCAATAATTGAACTAAGCTAGTAGTAGAGTATACATAAGGTGAGCCTTTGCTTTCTTCTTTCTGATAAGCAGCTTGTAATAGTCTTTCAACAAGCAAGCCTAAACAACATCATTGATCAAACGTTTATGGCGATGATAATGCTTTTCAATGAAAACTCTGGAGGCACCTTCTACAGTTCTACGCCAAGTCTGCAACAAGGAGTAAACAAAAAAAGGTCATCAAATTCTGCTCTGGAAAATAGCCATAAGCTAATTAGCTAAACATTTCAATAAGATGAATAATGAAAATTAATTAATTAACTTTCAATGAAGCTTCTATTTTGAGAGAGCATGAGCTGAGTTTTCAAACACTTTCAACCTATAAAGCACAAACTCAGACACGATCACCAGACAGACACTAGACACTAGACACTAGACACTAGACACGAACATATAAATATCGATAATAATTTGAGAAATTATAACTATAAGTAATTGAAGTGTTGGGGTTTTCACTCTCACCTTGTGTATGGTTCCCAAGAGTGATGACTTATTTCTGGCATGATCTCTAGCCCTGAGCTGCCGGAGCAACATGGACCTCCGGCTAACTGCTGGTGGCAGGAGGGATCTTCTTTCCACCACGGCGGTGGCACCACCACCATCACACTGATCTTCCTTTCTCTTCTTCTTCCGCCGTTTAGTAACACGCAACTCTTTCTTCTCTTTGGTACCCACTTCAGCAAACTTTCTTAGTAGCTCATCGGAAGATTTCTTAGTAACTTGTTGAACTGTAGCACAAGTTGTAACTATGATCACATTGTTAGTGTCCATTGCAGAGTGAAATTAAATTAAGTAGAAACGAAAATGGTATTGTAAATATGCTATGTAGTGTAATGTAAGCAAATGTTTAATGGTTTTATGAGAATGAATCATAGACCGTTGTAGAAAATGTAAATGATTAATAATTGAATTTGAATAATGGAAGAGAGAGGAGAAGAATATAGCCGTTGGGTTTTTAGATGATGAGATGTTCGTAAAGGAGAGTAGTGGTGTACTATACTTTATGCGTATATGTAGGCATGGCATGTGAATTTTCTGAGAGCGACAGTACAATATACAAAAATAATAACAAATCGACAAAACCTGCAATGACGCTCTCCTTTAGTTTCTGTATTTCATTCTGACATACTTTTTTCGGTTTTTGCCTAATGAAAATTCCAAACATCTCAATTTTATAATTTTGTCATTTTTGATAAAACTTTTTACCAAAACATCCAAATTATTAAAATTAATTTTTAACACAAAGTAATTGTCTATGCTAAATTCTGTACAATGTGTACTGTGGTCGATGGTTTTACGTCTCAACGTAGAGCAGAGCGGTTCATCAGAACTAAAAAATTAAACTGAATTGTCAAACTGAACCGAACTAAACCAAAATTAATTGAATTTTTACCAACAGTTTAGAACTAAACTGTTCAAACAGTTCGACCGAACCGAACCGAACTGTCTTAGCGGTTCGCCGAACTGAACTGTTTTAATAGTTCGGTTCGACAGTTCAAATTCAAACCGAGCTGTTTAAATTTCGAACTTTTTTCAAACTATTGAACTTGACTTTTTGAACTAAAAAAAAAGTTCAAAATTTAAACAGTTCGATTCGAACTCGAACGGCCGACCTGTTAAGGCAGTTCGGTTCGGTTTAGGCGAACTGTTTGAACAGTCCGGTTCAATTCCCCTCGAGAACTGAACCATGAACAGCCCTAACGTCAATAGGTACCTAGAAATTGGGACGGAACTACAAGTAAGTAATTGGGGGTATTTAGCTCCACTTTAAAAATTATTTTGATTTAATTTATATACATAATAGGTGTATTAGTGTTTTATATTGTCTATGAATTACAAATTGACACGTCATTAAAAAGAAATTAGTCAATTGATTACCACCTTACCATGAATTGCTATTGGTTGTGGTTGTAAAACCCTATACACTCTGGATCTTTTTAAGTGCATTGAATAACTGATGTATTTGAACTATATTATATTCCAAATAGTTATTCAATAAATCTAAAAAAAATATTTTTTTTTCTTATAAATAGGTCCAAAGGAAGTACATTGTATGTGTACATAAATCAAACCCAAACTATTTTAGTTAGAAATATATATAACAAATTTATTTTGTCCCCATAAAAAAATAAAGGTTGTCTCAAAAAATTAATTTTTTAAATTACATGTAAAAATTCACAAGAAATAAATAGAAAAACAATACGTCGGTACTGATTTTACTTTTTAGCTATATTATTTATAGAAATTTAGGTATTTTAAGACTTTTTGAAATTATGTATTTTATAAAAATTTATAATATTCTTTTAGAAAATATTATAAACTATTTTTTTTAGCAAATTAAACCAAACCTCAAGATTCTTATTTTCTAATGGATTACACTCAGAAAAGTTGGCCTTCCATGAGCTTTCAATACAATATGTGTTAATCTGCTCTTTTGCTTCTCAACGAAAAAAAAAATCTGCTCTTTTGCAAAAATGACCGTCCAAATTCAGAAAGAAAACAAGATAGGGTTTTTTTTACCCCACCCTTTGACACTATATCCCCACGGACCTAACGAAAAGACGCAATTACCCTTCACAAAATTTAAAAACTCAAACATACCTCAACTCAAAAATTCACTCGGATTTATCTTTTAAAAGATAAATCTGATTTCCGAAAAAAAAACAGAAAACAGATTTATCTTCTATTAGATAAATTCATTTTTGTCATTTTTAAAAGCGGATTTACTTTGGGTGGGGGTTAAATCCGCTTTGTGTATTTAAAATAACTGTTTTTTATTTAAATTTTTTAAAAAATGTTATAAAAACACTACTAAAAATCCGTTAAAGAGTCAAAACTAATATAAAAATTATAAAAACACCACTAAAAATCTAATAAAACCAAAATAAGGTTATGCAAATTTTTTTAGATTTTTTGGAGATTATGAAAAATAAAAAACAAAAAATAGTATACGATGGAATTTGGGAATTAATTTTAATTTCAAAGCGGATTTATCTACCCAATAGGTAAATCCAATTTGCAAATATAACAAAGCGGATTTAACCCCCACCTAAGGTAAATATCCGCTTTGTTATTTTTGCAAATCGGATTTACCTATTGGGTAGATAAATCCGTTTTTGGTGAAAAATCCGTTTTTGGGAAGGGGTATTTTCGGGTTTTAAAAACTATGTGGGTGTCTATGGGATGAGGTGGGGGTATAAAAAAAAACCCAACAAAATATATAAGAAAACGGGTATGAAAGCCCAACCCAATTATTTGGCCCACTACAAGTTGAAAAAGAAACCGCATGTCTAGTAAAACACATTTTCGAAAATTAAGACTTCTGAACTCAGCTTCCGCGTCAACATAAGATTTGTAGCTCTGCTTGTTAGCTTTCAAACACCACAAAAATCACTGGAGTCGGATAATGATAGCCCAAATCATGGTTTGCAAAAGAAAACTAGTTAAAACCAACAAATACCAAATAATCTTACTTAAGCTCAGTTGAGACCCAAAGTTGTTAAAATATCAAAGACTTGATTATTGGGCCTAATATACATCTGAAATGACCAAGTAAAATGCTCAAGATTGTGCACTAAAATGCACCGATCAACAAATAAGGAAGAAATGGGTAGGATAGAAAGAAATAGGGAAGGGATAGTGGCTTTCTCTTATTTGGTGGAGAAAAGAAGTTGGAAAGAGAGAAAGAGAAGAGAAAGGAACGAGAAAAACTCATTGGTTAATAAAATTATCATTTTATCCTTATTATTGTTTTAATATTTATGTTCTGGACTGGGCCAGTCGTCAGGCCCAATCTAGTAGCAACGATCCAACCCAGCAAGGGAAGGGCCATCTTCGCTGGGCCTAATCCAACAGCTAATCAACCAGCCCAATAACGAAGTGGTCAGCTCCACTGATACTTGGGCCAACGATCCAGACTATTCACTATAAATACCTCCAGTCACCATATGTCAGGTACGCAATTCATTCACTAGATATTACTGTAGCTCGATATAGCTGACTTGGGCGTCGGAGTGTTCTTGCAGGTACACCCCCCCGCGCGTTCAGGTCCTCCTCAGTCTACAGTATCGGACGATCCGTCCCTTGACCGTCTCTGCAGATCATCCGTCTCCGCAGATCAATCACAAGGTACGGTTCATTGGCGACCACAGTGGGAGGTAGCTACTATCCCACCAACATTTCAAATGCCTCCAAAAGCAAATGCAACTCGCGGTAGACCAAAGTCGACTGTGGCCGCGACCCCAGTCGATCTACCCCTAGCGCTGGAAGGAACGAGGGCCAACGCTGAGGTCGTCGCCCCTGGCTCCCAACCAGGCACGACACAGCAGGTCAATGTTACCCTCCCAGCCGACTTGGTCCAGGAGCTCAGGGATCAGCTTCTGAATCAAAACAGGCAAATCGCCCGGCAGAACGACCTCCTCACTCAGATGGAGGATCAAGCAACATCCAGACGGGTGAATACCGCTCCTGAACTTCATCGTCGAGGCAGCCAGTATAGGAGACATCGCTCACCCCCTAGAAGACGCCTGGTCCACAGGTCTCCACCCCCCAGGAGGGGACGAGGAGGAGGACTAACCCCGCCGATCATCACACCCTCCGCTTCAGATTACACTTACTGGCCGGAGGAATCTTCGCAACAGGAGTCCTCGTATGATTCATCCGGATCACGCGGCTCACCCACTCGATCACACAACCAGTCCTATGAAACGCCTCCACGCCGCCATCGATCGCGTAGTCGCTCTTACGAAACGCGCCCGCGTCACCGACCAAGAAACGAGCCAGAAGGAGGAAGACCCCGTAGGGGCACAATGCGCATGGGATTGGGTCCCTTCACCAGACGGATAGACGAATACCCTATCCCACGCTCTTTACGAAAACCCCCTTCCGGGCTCAAAATGTATAGCGGCGTGCAAGATCCTGACGCCCATCTGAAGCATTTCGACGTCATGATGCAATATAGGGGGGCATCAGGGCCTGTCAAATGCAAGATCTTCCCTTTAACATTGGAAGGATCAGCCTTGGAGTGGTTCACCGAGCTACGCCCAAACACTATCTCTTCCTGGGATCAAATGGCCAGAGTGTTTCTTGCGCGTTTCACAACGTCAAGAATAAAACCTAAATCTCAGGATGTCTTGATCGCAATCCGGCAAGGGCCCCATGAGTCTCTTTGGAGTTATGTGGAGCGGTTCAATCGGGAGGCAGACCAGGTGAGGAACCTGGACGATAACCAAAGGTTGTATTTCCTAAGAACAGGTCTACTTCGAGGGAGTAGATTTGAGGTCGAGGTTGGCCTACACATACCAAGGGACTTAGAAACCTTCCTCCGAAGGTCTCAGAGGTTTATGAACTACGAAGAGAAAACAATGGCCATAGAAGCTGCCGAAGCAGGGATGAATAAACAACCTCGCGGAGAGCGCGACCAGAGACAGCAGAGAGACCAGACCGTACAGCAGAGAGATCCCAAGATCAGGAAGTTCGCTGACCGCACGAAACTTAATACCTCGTACGCGAAGATCCTGACAGAATGCGCAAACGCGGAACTTAGGGAGGTGAGGAGACCAGAACCTCTCGTCTTAAAGGAAGGGCAGCGCCCATCTAAAAAATACTGTCGCTACCACAAGAGCAACGGGCATGATACCAACGATTGCATGGCCCTCAAGGATGACATAGAGGAGTTGATTAGAAAAGGCAAGCTGTCCCAATACGTGAAGAAAGACCAGTCTAACGGGCGGGACGACACGAAGCTCGTCCGGTCACCTAGAAAGGGAAAAGCACCAGCTAATGAGGTAGCTAAGATAAGAGAAGAGGATGAGGATGGGTTTGATGAAGCCTTAGATACGAGAAAGTCTAAGGGAAGACCCGTGGCGATGGTGATCATGGGAGGTCTTCCCACTGATAGGAGGGAGACGAATAAGAGTATGAAGAGAAGATGGGATCAGATCCTGAGCGTCGCCTCAACGTCCACCCCAAGGATCCTCACTAAGAGACCACCTATCTCATTTGGGGACGAGGACCTCCTGGATGGGACGCCCAATCATGAAGTACCACTGGTCGTGTCTGCAGTCATGGCCAACATGGAAGTCAAGAGAATCCTGGTCGATCAGGGAAGTTCTGCAGATATTATTTTTGAAGATCTCCTGGAGGTTCTGAAAATACCGAGAGAAGACTTGAGGCCTTACAGGGGAACAGTCCTAACCGGGTTCAATGGGACGACCACCACCCCGATCGGACGTATTGAGTTAATGGTCACTTTCGGGGATGACACCGTGGAAAGACCCCTGTGCAGGACGGTAAGGACGGACTTCATAGTGCTGCCATGTAAGTCGGTCTACCAATGCCTCATCGGCCGTCCAACACTAGCACGACTGGAGGCAGTCCCATCTACTGTCCACCTGAAGATGAAATTTTACACTAGGGAAGGGGAGATAGCAACAGTTCAGGCTGATCTACTTGCAGCAAAACGAGCATTCTTCCTGAGTCTCAAGGAGCAAGGTGAACAGGTAAGAAAGGAAATAGAAGAAACAATGAAAGGAGGAGAACAGGTTAATGTGGCCGACCTGGACGCCAGGTACGACCCTGACAGTGAAGAAGAGGAGGGGGACGACCTCCTGACCAGGGAACTCAAGAAGAGGATAAAAAGGCCAGAACCAGATGGAGAATTTATGCATGTACAGTTGGGGGACGACCCGGGAAAGACGATCAGGATAGGGAACGATCTCCCCACTAGCGTGAAAGATCAACTTATACTATGCTTGAAAGAACACTCCGACTTATTTGCGTGGAGTGCAGCAGATATGCCTGGAATTCCCCCAGAGGTTGCTTGCCACCACCTGGCCGTAGATCCTGAGGCAAGATGGGTTGTTCAGCGACGACGGGTGCAGAAAGAAGAGAAGTCGCAGGCGGCAGCCAAGGCAGTTGACGACCTCATCGAAGCAGGATTCATCAAAGAGATCAAGTATACGACCTGGCTGTCCAACGTAGTCCTAGTAAAGAAAGCAAACGGTAAATGGCAGATGTGCGTGGATTACACGGACCTCAACAAAGCATGCCCAAAAGACGCATTCCCAGTGCCCAGCGTGGATAGACTGGTCGACAATGCGAGTGGGTTCCGATTGTTGTCGTTTCTAGATGCATACTCGGGCTACAATCAAATCGCCATGCACCCACCCGACCAAGAAAAAACAGCTTTTATGACAGATAAGGGCAATTACTGTTACCGGGTCATGCCCTTTGGATTGAAAAATGCTGGTGCGACTTACCAGCGAATGATGAACAAAGTTTTCCGGGAGCAGATAGGCAAGGTGGTGGAAGTATACTTAGACGACATGATAGTTAAGAGCAGGGAGGATCCAAGACATGTGGAAGACCTGAGAGAAGTGTTTGCAGAAGCTCGAAAAAACTCCCTCAGGTTCAACCCTGAGAAATGCACTTTCGGGGTCAGAGCAGGCAAGTTTTTAGGCTTCTACCTCACAGAGAGGGGAATCGAGGCCAATCCGGACAAATGTAGGGCGGTAACGGAGATGAAGTCGCCCACCACTAAAAAAGAAATACAAAAGCTAAATGGGATGGTGGCCGCTCTCTCGCGTTTCATAGCCAAAGCTGCGAACAAGTCACTTCCCCTGTTCAAATTGTTGAAGAAAGAAGTTCAGTTTCAGTGGACGCCCGAGTGTGAACAGGCTCTCGATCAGTTGAAGACAGCTCTATTGCAACCTCCAATACTAACCACACCAGAGCAAGGAGAAACACTTTACCTATATCTCTCCATTACTGACGAGGCGTTGTCTGCAGTATTGGTACGAGAGGCAGGATCCAACCAAAATCCTGTATACTTTGTCAGCAAAGCGTTCCAGGGAGCAGAGTTAAGATATCAAAAGATTGAGAAGCTGGCGTTGGCACTTATTGTGGCTGCTCGAAGACTAAGGCCTTATTTTGTGGCTCATCAGGTCGTCCTACGGACTGACCAGCCCATCAGACAAATCTTACACCGACCTGACCTGGCTGGCAGGATGATCAAGTGGGCAGTCGAATTGTCAGAATTTGGAATAAAGTATGAGGCAAGATCAGCCATCAAGGCTCAAGTGTTGGCCGACTTTGTAGCTGAGATGACTCCCATCCCTGAAAACCCGATGCATCCTCTTTGGATATTGCACGTGGATGGCTCGTCTAACAGCAAGGGCAGTGGGGCAGGTCTAATCTTAGAAAGTGACAAGGGGACGACGATCGAAGTCTCCTTAACATTCTCGTTCTCTACCTCCAACAACCAAGCAGAGTACGAGGCTTGCATTGCCGGACTGCTGCTTGCGATCGAATTTAACGTCAAACGAGTGGAGTTGTACTCAGATTCTTTGCTGGTGGTATCTCAGATCAAAGAGACCTTCACTGCGAAGGATGAGGTCCTGCAAAGGTACTTAACTAAAGTAAGAGGGTTATTGGAGCACTTTGATCACGCAGAAGTCAAGCATGTCCCTAGGACGGAGAACGTAAGAGCAGATGTACTGGCAAAGCTTGCGAGCACCAAGAGTCCAGGGAACCACAGGAGCGTAATTCAGAAGGTACTCACACAGCCCAGCGTGCAGCTTCATCAGATAATTATGGACCCTGATATATGCATGATCGACCTAGACGGGAGTTGGATCGATCCCATCGTTAAATATATCAGGGATGGGGAGGAGCCAGAGGATCCCAAAAAGGCCGCTCTTGTACGCAGGCGAGCATCCTCCTACTCAATTATCAACGGACAGCTCTATCGAAGGGGATTCTCCATGCCACTTCTGAAGTGTCTTCCCCCCGAGGAAGCCAACTATGTACTTAGAGAAATTCACGAAGGGATCTGCGGAAATCACTTAGGGGGAAGAGCATTGGCAAAGAAGGCGCTCAGGGCAGGATACTATTGGCCTACTATGGATGAGGATGCGAATCTCTTGGTTAAAAAATGTGACAAGTGCCAAAGACACGCAGATGTCCACCTCGCTCCCCTAGTCGAACTGAACAGCATGACTGCGCCATGGCCGTTTGCCTGGTGGGGAATGGACCTCTTGGGTCCCTTCACGGTTGCTGCTGGGCAGCTCAAATATCTTGTGGTAGCAGTGGATTATTTTTCAAAATGGATCGAGGCAGAGCCTTTAGCTACGATAACATCCAACAACTGCCTTCGATTTTTCAAGAGGAATATCCTGGTCCGTTTCGGAATTCCAGAGGTGGTCGTGTCCGATAACGGCACACAGTTCACAGACAAGAAGTTTCAGGAAGCTTTGATCGAATTTGGGGTGAAGCAGCGCTTCTCTTCAGTTGAACACCCGCAGACGAATGGACAAGCCGAGGCTGCAAACCGAGTGATCTTGCGCGGCCTCAGAAGGCGATTGGATGAAGCAAAGGGAAGATGGGCTGAAGAACTCCCGTATGTGCTATGGGCGTATCGAACAACCCCACACTCCACCACTGGGGAGTCCCCCCTTTAAGATGGTCTACGGGACCGATGCTCTTATCCCGGTCGAGATCGGAGAATTAAACTGGAGGACGACCAACCCCAAGCCGCCTAGTGAGAACGACCAGGCCATCCGGGAGGAGTTGGACTTAGTAGAAGAGCTCCGCAGTAAGGCAGCACTTAGAGAAACTTTGATCAAGCAAGGGATGACCACGAGGCATAATGCCAAGGTCGTCCCCAGGGATTTCAGTGTCGGACAGCTGGTGTTGAGGAGAGCAGATATTGGACAGAGGAACGCAGCCATGGGCAAGCTCGCCCCCAACTGGGAAGGCCCCTACCGTGTCATATCCAAAACAGGCAAAGGTGCTTACATGCTGCAGACTATGAATGGTGGACTGATTCCCAAGACGTGGAATGCCATCAACCTTAGGAGATATTACATTTGATTAGTCTTTTTGTATTTCTACCAATGAATTTTATGTTAAACTATGCGAACAAATAAACGGGCGGGACGCTCTTTTTCCCACAGGGTTTTTTATCGAGGCCCGCCCGTCCGTCAATAAAGACGAGGCATTTTTTATTGATGTGTGCATTGATCTTTTTATTCACGAATGATCTATCACGAGCGAACCGATGATGGTTCACCCCACCACGCGAGTTAGAATTGAACCGAGTTTGATAAACTGCAAGGTGGGGAAAAACACTTAAACGAATTTAAGTAAAACGAAGCGACCGAACGAACGGGCGCATTCCCAAGGGCGAGTTAAATCTGGGAAGGAGCCCGGTAAACTGTCCGCGGGCTAAGATCGATCCCACTCGAGCGAAACAGGTGGAAAATACAGATAACGCGAGATCAACAAGTCTAACACGTAAGGCTATCAAATAACTAAGAAAACCAAACGAACTTAGCGGTTTACACGATAATATAAACCAAATAAACGAATCATTTAGCGGGCGCGGCCGCTCCTCCCTTGGGCGATCTGGCCAGGTATGACCTGGCAATACAAAAGGCGATCATGCCTGCCAAGGGACGATCATGCCTGCCTAAGGCGATCATGCATGCCAAGGACGATCATGCCTGCCTGAGGCGATCATGCCTGCCTAAGGCGATCATGCCTGCCGGGGACGATCATGCCTGCCTAAGGCGATCATGCCTGCCAGGGACGATCATGCCTGCCAAGGACGATCGTGCCTGCCAGGGACGATCATGCCTGCCTAAGGCGATCATGCCTGCCAGGGACGATAATGCCTGGCCAAGTACAACCTGACTAGGGGCGACCAAGTATGGCCAAGTATAAATTGCCATGACATTGCCCATCTAACAAACGTTTCGGAAAACGAGAACGCATTTCGAACATATCAGATATATCGTCAAAGAGTTTGAGTATCATATATACGCAAAGAGTTTAGGCAAAATAAACCATGCAACAAAACGTTGGAGTATGAACACATCAAGCATGGGTTACAACGAAATCAGATAAACTCCAAAGCTAGAAAGTTAAAACGTAAGTCAGGGAAAAGTAATATCAGAACTACAAAAGGATGTGTGTGAAAGACCCAACCACCCTCATGGCCGCTGATAGATGACCTGGTTGGTCCCATCAGGCCTGCCGGTAGGCTTCACAATCTGATCACCTAAGACGACATGATTGGGATCAAAAACAGTCGTGTCAACCACCACCTCGGGATAACGAAGCTGAACTTGCTTCAGAGCATTAGCGAACTGCTCCTTTACGATCTCAACGGCATCACGGGTAACCCTGTCACCCCAATCTTTAGCCTCCTCCAGTGCCTGCTCATTCTCATCTCTCTCTTTCTTCAATGCTTCGACCTCATCCTTGAGCGCGGAAACCGATTTCTCAAACTCTTCCCTCATCATAACCTCAGAAGCCTCCTTGGCCAACTTCAGCTCTTGCAGCTCTTCCTTCATCTTAGCTTCAGAAACTTCTTTGGCAGACTTTAACTTTTGCAGCTCTTCCTTCAACATGCTAACCCTCCTCTCAGATCCCTCCAGGGCATCTTTGGCTTTCTTTGCTTGATCTAAAGCCTTGTCCCTCTTCGCAGTCAACTCTACAAAAAGAAAAAAGTAATGTAAGGAAATCCAAAAGCAAGATATGTCGACCGGTCAAGCTAAGACAAAAGAATTTACCTGCAAACCGCTCATCCTCCTCATTCTGAGTCTTCTTCAGCTGCTTGGAAGCAGCCTTCAAAACGTCAATAGCGGTGTCGATAGGGTCTTCCACGAAGCGGTCCCGGTAAGCAGCACCCAGCTGGTCCAACATCACCCTAGGAGACTTGCCACGACCATGCTTCTTCTTCCCAGGTTGATCAGATACAACGTCAGATACAACGTCATCAGCCCGCCTCCTCTTTGTTTTCTGAGGACCTTCAGGGTCGCCCCCAGGATGTGGATGAACCGGAGGAGTTTGTGGATGCGCCTCGGGAGGTGGTAGGGAAGAATTAGGGGTAGAACCCTCAGCACGAACCGATGTTCTACGCTTTGGAGGCCCTTGTCTGGCACCAGCAACTAGCTCAGCAAAAGTCAACTGTCCGCCTGCCATCTCGTCTACAAGGAAACAAACATAGGCGTTAGGAAACAAGCAAGGCGACAAATAAGTGATAAGGCAGTCAAAAGAAAACAAACGAGACCATTACACATGGATAAAAACTAATACACAAATAAGAAAGCCAGCCGACCTAAAGCTACAGCCAACTTGTCAAGGGAGTCGGACAGAACAAGTGGCTTGCAGGGAATCAGCTTCTCTTCAGAGGGTAAATGGGAGGCCAAATTCCTGAGCAATCTCAAGGTCTCTCTATCAGTGGCACCCAACTGCTTTAAAGTGAGCCGGTAAGTATGTGGCTCCCGAAGGTAGTGTCGCTGTGACCAAGAAATAGGAAACACGAAATCGATGGCCTCCCCGTAGTCGTTTAGACATCCTACCAACTCTTGATCGCCACGGCTGGTCGGGGCAACCCAAAGAAACTTGCTCTTCCACTTCTTCACAGAATCCATATAAGGTACAAAAAGTTTGAAACCAGTAACAGCCTTCAAACTGAGAAACTCCCACCTAGTTTTGTGACTATCCTTCTCTCCACGACGGTTAGTATCAAAGATAGTAAAGAAGAGCTTCTGAGAAACCGGCCTCTTCAGCACACATAACAGAACCTCAAATGCCTTGACGAAGCCCCAAGAGTTGGGATGAAGTTGTGATGGGGCGACATCTAAGAAACGAAGGACCCCACGCTCAAAGGGAGTAAAGGGTGGCCGTATCTTCATGATGTTGAGAACCCTCATGTACATGGTGAACTTCAGCTCCGTCGGGAAGGTAGCAATGTGCTCGCCAATTCCCATGCTTACGACTTGCCACTCTTGGTCGTCATTGCCCACGCACTGGGCCGCTAAATTCAACTCCCTTTTTGTCACTGTCGATACTTCATTCAGAATGGTGGAAGAAACCCAGGAATAATCAATGTCCGTTTGATCCCCGAAAGATGACCGGAGCCTGGCGGGTCTAGAAGACTCGGCACTCTGGGAAGAAGAGCCGGACGACCTATCCCCTATAGAACGGGCATGAGACTCGGAAGAACGGCTAGACTCAGAAGAGCTCGTATCCCCCTCACCATCTGACATCTCGGGAGATCTCCCCTTTTTCAAGGTAGCAACTCGAGCAACGTGGGGATCGGAGGATGGAGACTTGCGTCGAGTTTGCTTGGTCCTCGCCACGATGCAAACCTGCAAGAAGGGGCGATCACTCGTTAAACGAGTACTTAGGCTTGCGGATGAGGGGCGATTGTCTCACCCCAAGCCTGATCGCCCCTCCCCGCCAAACCAAAGATAAACAGAACAAACAAGAATAATAGATACAAAAGAAAGGGAGAATACCTTTGGATCAAGATTTGCCGAGAAAGAAGACCAAGTCACCTCCTAGGATGGTCAAAACAACTCACTGGATATAAAAATAAACGGGGCGATCAGACTCAAAGACAAGAAGTCAAATTTCTACGTATCGCATCAAAACCGCACGCACTTCACAATTACGAAACGAAGGTGGGAAAGCAATAAGGAAAATACCTAGAGTAAAGCAGTGTGGTCGCTTGTGATAGTGATCACTCGTGATACGGATTGTCAGAAGGCAAAGTCGCCCGCCGTTAGACAAAACCTGAAGATCATACACCAACGGATATCAGAACTAATGCAATATAACGTTCATGGTAAATCCGAGGAACCAAAGTAAGATAGCGGTCCGCGAGATCTAGCGTTAATAAAAATAAAGAGCTTACGACCAGATAATGATAAGGGGAGAAGAAGGGAAAGAAACTGACCTTGAACAAGGAGGGAATCAGGTCACCTCCTTTCCATGAAGCGTAATGGGTCACGGTCGCCCCTTTTTAGAAGAACAACGGGTCGCCCCTTTCGTAAAGAACAACGGGTCGCCCCCTCCTTTTCAGATCGCCCCTCTCCTGTCTTCGGGTCGCCTCTTCTTCTTCTTCGGGTCGCCCCCTTTTTCGGTTAGATGAGGCGCCTCCTGCTGTTCGCCTCTCACAAGGAATGGAGCAGGCTGCTCTCACTCCCAATCTTCCCGCAGATTGCCTTCGCCCTTCTTCTTCTTCTTCGGATCGCCCACACTTACTTCGAAGGAGTTGATCGCCCTCAGCGGATGAAGCTTCTGCGGACGAAGGAGTTGGCCACAATCGAAGGCAGTTCCCCCTCAGTGGATGAAGCTTCTTTGGGTCGTCCTTTTTAGTGGAAGAGGAAATTGAATTTCTGGAGAATGAGTGTTTGGAATGAGTGTTTGGGTCGCTCCAAGTCAGCTGCAGATCGCCCCCTTTTGCGTGGAGGAGGTCGCCCCTTTTTGACAAACACGGGTCGCCCCTTTTCTCACAAGCGGGTCGCCCCCTTTCTTCCCTTCAGCTCGCACCGTCGTAACCACCCAGCAACGTCGCAAGTTCACCGGCAGCGTCACGTGCCAATAGGATCAGGTCGCCCCCTTTTCTTGTTCGCACAAATGAGGGCAGGTCGCCCCTTTTGTTGGCACCAAGGAGGGGAACGGGTCGCCCCTTTTCGTTGGGAAGAGGGAACTGAAATTTTGATTTAGTGAATGAGTGGTGAGAATGAAAGAAAGAAGAGACCCCTCACACTAACATATATATTGTCTTTTGATTAGTAATACAATATCTTTCTTCTCACTTTCTGTTCAACGAAACAAAATTACCATCGTTCTCACTGTCGCTCTCCATCGTTACTCTGCCATTCTCGAGGGAGCTTGCTATCTCCGGTAGCACCTTGACGGATGTTGTATCCCCCACATCCACATATAGTTTATGACGAAGACAATGAAGGTTCTCAAACCCGGATGTTCTCTTTTCGGTGGACTTGAGTTGGGTTATTCTTTGCAAAGTTTGTTTGTTTGGTTCATCTTCTCTAAACATGCAACTTTTTAATCTAGTTAGGGTTTAAAACATAAAACACTTGAGGGAGAGCTTTTACGCTCATTGTTGTTGAGAGTATTATAGGAACATGGTATCAAGGCCAATTTGGATGAGGAAGATGGTTGTTTTCCATGGTTCACGTATGGCTTCTGAGATAATAAAGCAGTGTCGTTAAGACTAATTTCTTGATCGTTTTCAATTGCATACTACTCAAACAAACAGAATATGATTCAAAGAATAGTAAAGAAAGTTATCAGCCAAGAGAAAATATATTGAGTTTCAGTGACGAAGCTACAATATGAAATAAATAAATAATTAAGGATAGAAGATCGTGCATTATTGTTCCCAATTATTTCAAATCGAAACAAAATGCTCCATTGTACGTAGCTTAGTTCACTAAGCTAATTTTGTTCATTTTGCAGAAGTAATCTTGGGGTTTCATGACCTTGCCAATCAATGTGGTATTTCTATGAAATGAGTTTGAAAGATTGAAAAGAGTTTTTTCTAGTATGAAATTATATATTGCTTTAATACCAAGGTCTGATATGCTACATATTAATTATAGAATCGATGATAGAAATGCCATATTAATTAAGTAACAAATCCATTCCACCACTGACTTAAAATCAAATGTCACCGGATTATCTTTTCCAAAAAATTTGTCAAAAAAAATCTTTTCCAAAATTAGGCAAAGCCAACCATGTTTATTTGCCATATAGTTTGAGACATATACTATAACTCTAGACACTTATTAAAATCTGATTGTTCAATATAAGTGTGTCAATTCATTATCCATTAATGGGTCGTGATTCAAAGTTGTAAAATCTGATAAGATAACTGTTCTAGAGTGGGCCGAAGGCCCAATCCAATCAAAGAGCTGACTGAAAACAGCCCAAAAGCAAGCAAGAAGAGCATATCAGATCTCGACGGTCAGGATCCACCTACATTGATCCAACGGCTCCCCACGATTCACTGACTCTATAAATAGGGGATTGACCCCACTTGTCAGGTACATGATTCACCCTTATTGTTACTCTGCCAAACTCTACCCACTGACTTGGGCGTTGGAGTGTCATTGCAGGTACAACCCGAGCTCTGGATACAACTAGCAGTCAATCAGGTCGACTGCCCTCATCAGCATCAGGTCGACCGCCCTCATCAGCATCAGGTCGACCACCCTCATCAGTATACAGATCGACCTGATACCTCAGTCACAGCATCAGATGACTTGTCCCTTGACCAGCTCTACAGGCGATCTCAAGGTACAGATCATTGGCGACCACAGTGGGAGAACACTATCCCACCAACATTCCCGATGCCTCCAAAGGCAACCCTAGGCGGACCGCGGTCAACCCGCCTACAAAGCATGGTCTAGACACCAGTTCAACCACCTCCTATACTGGGGGGAACGACGACCAACACTGAGGTCGTTGCCCCCGGTCCCCAGCCATGCACGACCCAGATCGCTCACCGAGATGACCTCACCCAGATGGAGGATCTAATAGCTTCCATCACACAGAGCCCGAGCCGCGCCATCGCAACAATGGGTCGCCCATCCCTCGGGCTAACCCATCAAGGAGGCATCGTTCGCCTCCCCGCAGACAGCTCATCCATAGATCTCCACCCCGTCGAAGGGGAAGAGGGGGAAGATTAGCCCCAACGAGGTGATGAGGCCACGACCCCAGGAGCGGACGTCAATCATGACTTAGTAAAAAATACTTAGTCAAAAATAAGATAATAACAGAAGGCAGTAGCAAGTCGCCCTACCTGCCCGCTTGGGGGAGCAAGTCGCCCTCCTTGCTTGGTAGGGTGCCCAAGTCTTTGGCCGCCCAGAAGTACAGTCTCGTGAAGGAGCTCCCAGAGTTCTGGCATGATTCGTCAAGGGCCAGAGTGGGAACGGATGGCCAGAGTGTTCATTGCCCGCTTCACCACCTCAAGGGTCATGTTTAACTTAATGAATGAAAAGAATAAACGGGCGGGACACACTTTATCCCACAGGTTTTTTTAGTGAGGTCCGCCCGTCCGACAGATAGAGATGAGGCGTTTCTTATATACATATGTTTATGTCTCTTTATTTGCGAGCGATCAATTACGAACGAACTAAAAAGTTCAACCTGCTATGCGAGTTAAAATCAAACCGAGTTTGATAAACTGCAAGGCATGGGTAACACTTAAACGAATTTAAGTATAAACGAAGCGACCTAAAAGTAGGCGCACTCCAAAAGGCAAGCTAAGTCCAAGTAGAAACTTGGTAAGCTTCCTGAAGGGCAGGGTCGACCAGTGGTCGACCAAAACGATTAAAAAAAGACTTATCCAAGTAGAGACTTGGTAAGCTGCCTGAAGGGCAGGGTCGACAAGAGGTCGACCAAAGCGATTAAAGAAGATTTATCCAAGTAGAAACTTGGTAAGCTGCCTGAAGGGCAGGGTCGACAAGAGGTCGACCAAAGCGATTAAAGAAGATTTATCCAAGTAGAAACTTGGTAAGCTGCCTGAAGAGCAGGGTCGACCAGAGGTCGACCAAAACGATTAAAGAAGATTTATCCAAGTAGAAACTTGGTAAGCTACCTGAAGGACAGGGTCGAAAAGAGTTCGACAAGAGGTCGACCAAAGTGATTAAAGAAGACTTACCCAAGTAGAAACTTGGTAAGCTACCTGAAGGGCAGGGTCGACCAGAGGTCGACCAAAACGATTAGAAAAGACTTATCCAAGTAGAAACTTGGTAAGCTGCTTGAAGGGCAGGGTCGACAAGAGGTCGACAAGAGCGATTAAAGAGAATTTATCCAAGTAGAGACTTGGTAAGCTGCCTGCAAGGCAGGGTCGACCAGAGGTCGACCAAAACGATTAGAAAAGACATCCAAGTAGAGACTTGGTAAGCTGCCTGAAGGGCAGGGTCGACAAGAGGTCGACAAGGGGTCGACAAGAGGTCGACACGAGGTCGACCAAAGTGATTAGAAAAGACTTGTCCAAGTAGAAACTTGGTAAGCTGCCTGAAGGGCAGGGTCGACCAGAGGTCGACAAGAGGTCGACAAGAGCTCGATAAGAGGTCGACTTAAGTGATTAGAAAAGACTTATCCAAGTAGAGACTTGGTAAGCTGCCTTAAAGGCAGGGTCGACTAGAAATGACTTATCCAAGTAGAGACTTGGTAAGTTGCCAGAAAGGCAGGGTCGACAAGAGGTCGACGAGGGGTCGACAAGAGGTCGAAAAGAGGTCGACATGAGGTCGAAAAGAGGTCGAAAAGAGATCGACAAGAGGTCGACCAGAGTGATTAGAAAAGACTTATCCAAGTATAGACTTGGTAAGCTGCCTAAAGGGCAGGGTCGACAAGAGGTCGACAAGGGGTCGACAAGAGGTCGACAAGAGGTCGAAAAGAGGTCGACAAGAGGTCGACAAGAGGTCGAAAAGAGGTCGACAAGAGTGACTAGAAAAGACTTATCCAAGTAGACACTTGGTAAGCTGCCAGAAGGGCAGGGTCGACAAGAGGTCGACAAGAGCGATTAAAGAGAATTTATCCAAGTAGAAACTTGGTAAGCTGCTTGAAGGGCAGGGTCGACAAGAGGTCGATCAAAGCAATTAAAGAGAATTTATCCAAGTAGAGACTTGGTAAGCTGCCTGCAAGGCAGGGTTGACCAAAACAATTAGAAAAGACTTATCCAAGTAGAGACTTGGTAAGCTGTTTGAAGGAGAGGGTCGACAAGAGGTTGAAAAGAGGTCGAAAAGAGGTCGACCAAAGTGATTAATGAAGATTTATCCAAGTAGAATGGGCCTCGGTCACGTGAACTCCTCACCCGTGAACACCTCGTCCGCGCAAGAATGGGTGTTGGTCGCCCTTGAGCATTGGGCGCTGGTCGATCCGTGAGAGAAACGGGTGCTGGTCGCCCCGTGAAGAATCAAGCGCTGGTCGCCCCGTGAAGGAGTGGGCGCTGGTCGCCCAATGAGAATAGCAAAGTGGATCCGACCACCCACCATTCAGCTTGCCAGATCGCCCACACAAATGAAGAGCTGGTCGCCGAAATCGCCCAGTGAACGTGTGAAAGCGGTCGCCCGATGAGTATGGGAAAGGGGTCACCCTCCAAGTCTCTAGTGTTTGAAAAAATTGAGCCCTTTGAGAAGTGGATGGAAAGAATGGGGTGGAGATAAACCCTACTATCCATATATAGGCCCATAAATGATAAAAATATTCGAAACAAGTCCTATGGGAGTTATCAAGCACACCCTCTTCTTTCTTATTAACGACTCGATATGATCTCAAGCACCGAAAAATTCACCAAGTAACAACTGGGGGCACAACGATCAGAACCACACATCAAGCCTAAGTCCGCTCAATGATCGACCTTGGCTTGGGGGGCAACTGTTCTAGAGTGGGCCGAAGGCCCAATCCAATCAAAGAGCTGACTGAAAACGGCCCAAAAGCAAGCAAGAAGAGCATATCAGATCTCGACGGTCAGGATCCACCTACATTGATCCAACGGCTCCCCACGATTCACTGACTCTATAAATAGGGGATTGACCCCACTTGTCAGGTACATGATTCACCCTTACTGTTACTCTGCCAAACTCTACCCACTGACTTGGGCGTTGGAGTGTCATTGCAGGTACAACCCGAGCTCTGGATACAACTAGCAGTCAATGAGGTCGACCACCCTCATCAGCATCAGGTCGACCGCCCTCATCAGTATACAGATCGACCTGATACCTCAATCACAGCATCAGACGACCTGTCCCTTGACCAGCTCTACAGGCGATCTCAAGGTACAGATCAGTAATCATCTCTGTGAAAGTTTTGAAGGACACCTCTTCCCGCTCCATGGCTGTCAATGGTTTTCCGCGATCAAGGAAGATAACGATCACGGTAATGTCATCATGAAATCTCGCCAGTTATTATGATTTTGAAGGGCTTCATAGCTAATATTCTTTCTTTTAGCTGCCTTTACTGGAGCACACCTTACAAGTCTTTTTGCCCTGCGACAAAAGTAAATGTAAGTATGTATAGCATAAAAGAAGAGTCATTTTGGATAAATAAATTCAAATATGCCACAAGTGATTACACTAATAAATATCCCACAAGTTTTTCTGCCTTGTTTTTGGAACTTTTTCAATGTTTTGTAATTTAGTGATATTTTTATTAGAATACCCTAAAAAAATGGCACATGACATTTTTTGAAGATGTTTAAAATAGACATTGCGATGACACTTAATTTTATTACATTAGATAGTTTACATTTTTATCATTGGTTTAGGACACTTGGCAATTGTATAAGTGGACTATTTTTGACATTTTGTTAGTATATGAATTGATTATACTATTGTATTAGATAGATTAGTATTACATAAATATGTTTGAAGTGGAATAAAATAGAAAAATTAATGAGAATAAATAGAGAGGAGAGGGGGTATATTATGAGAGAGAGAGAAAAAAACTAAAAAACAAGTTGAATAGCTGAATGATGTTGAGACTAGGGATGACAATTGAGCCCATACCCATTGAGTACCTGCAAAAATTACTCGTAACGGGCCAGCACCCGCATATACTCATTAGATGCGGGCTCGGGTATGGGCACTATGGTGCCCAGCCCGCTTCGGACCCGTACCCGCACAATACCAATCCTCAATAGAGTACAACCAATATAAGTCTTACTAATTGATTTAACCAAATTTTGAAAATACTCAGGTGCCAAATATCTACTAAGTTAAAGACTTGAATAATCAATAATAATATAATAAACAGAACAAAGTAATATCCCAAACACACTAACATATGAATTAAAAAATGTTATCTCTTTTCTCAAAACCTGTTTGGGAGTAAAGTTCAATTATTTCTAAATTAGAGAATGGAAAGAAATTGCAATAAGGTTGTGACTGAATAATTAAAACTAACTATTACATTGGATTCCATATGTACTATTTTATTATGCTTTTGTCCTTTGTTAGCTCTCCTTAGGGATTGAGCCAAACATTTACAGCTGGCATTGTATTGTTTTGCTATATGTACTAATTTTTCCATTCAATAAAGGCAAGTAAGAAATTAAAGAAAGAGAGTATCCTTCCATTTTCTGCTTTTCCTTTCTCTCATTCGTTGCTTTCCTTAGCTCAAATCACTGTCAAACCGATTCATCTCTCTACCTGCGTTTATCATACTAGCTCAGGCCCTACACTTCTCTCTGAGTTTCTTTTCTTTACACTCAACAAGATGCCTCGAGATGGTTTAGTGTTGCTGGTTCTGGTAGTAATGCTAACAAAGAGGAAGAAGTAGACCCTCTAATGTGGCGACAAAAAAACGTAAAATACACTTTAGGGGAGTTTTCGATGGCCCTCGAACAGAGCAATGTCACTCAAGATAAAGATAATCTCAATATCCAGATAGACACAAGTCCCGCTGCAATGTTTGTTGGAATCTATGACGGTAATGAAAGCAATCATGCTTCTGAGTTCATTGCAACTCATCTATTGAATCGGGTCCTAGGTTGGTTTCTTGGTGACACTCTATATTCTTTATTTTTTAATCTTTTATGGTTATATGTACGCTCCGTCCTTCTTTTACCTTCCATATTCTCTTTTTTTTGTAATCTTCCTTCTTTTAATCTTTCATCTTACTTCATTCTATATTCTTTATTTTTTAATCTTTTATGGTTCCATATGTATCATATGGTTACAGATCGTTTATTCAAACAACATCTGAATATGACTGAGGAGGTACTTAAAAGAGCTTTTATTGATATGGAGGATGAGTTTTTGCGTCACGTGAAGCTTCGCTACTAGGAGAAAAATAGGCAATCGTTTGCCAAATTAGCTTCCTCATGTCGTCGTGCCGCAAAACGATCTTTTTGAAGAAGAGACATGAGGAAGCTGATTTGGCAAACGATTGCCTATTTTTTTCCCGGTAGCGTAGTTTTGCGTGACGCAAAAACTCATCCTCCATATTGAAAAGCTCTTTTAAGTACCTCCTCAGTCATATTCAGATGTTGTTTGAATAAACGATCTGTAACCATACATATGAAACCATAAAAGATTAAAAAATAAAGAATATAGAATAAAGTAAGATGAAAGATTAAAAGAAGGAAGATTACAAAAAATAGAGAATAGAAGGTAAAAGAAGGACAGAGCGTATATATAACCATAAAAGATTAAAAAATAAAGAATATAGAGTGTCACCAAGAAATCAACCTAGGACCTGATTCAATAGATGAGTTGCAATGAACTCAGAAGCATGATTGCTTTCATTACCGTCATAGATTCCAACAAACATTGGAGTGGGACTTGTGTCTATCTGGGTATTGAGATTATCTTTATCTTGAGTGACATTGCTCTGTTCGAGGGCCATCGAAAACTCCCCTAAAGTCTATTCTACGTTTTTTTTGTCGCCACATTAGAGGGTCTACTTCTTTATCTTTGTTAGCATTACTACTAGAACCAGCAACACTAAACCAACAAGGAAGTTGATCGTTTGCCAAAGTATAAGAGACGGGGCCCATTGTGAAACAATTTGTGGAAGAATTAATACTCTCAAACTGTTGATAAGTCTCTTGCAGGGACATTAATGAGTACTTTAACCACCATAAAGTTTGATGGTTCTCGTACCATGCATGAACATGTCACTGAAATGACAAATATTGCAGCAAGAATTAGGTTACTAGGAATGGCAGTTGATGATGGTTTCCTTGAACAATTCATATTTAGTTCATTATCGTTTGAGTATGGGCTTTTCCAAATGAACTATACCATTATAAAGGATAAGCGGAATGTGCATGAACTGCACAGTAAGCAAGTTCAAGAGGAAACCCGACTCAAGAATCAGGGAAACCACTCCATTCACCTAGTGAATCATCAAGGAGCTGGAAAGAAATATCAAAAGATGGAGGGATTCCTTACGATCCAAACCATAAAGCCAAATGAAAGATTTGTCTTTGTGGGGAAGGTGTCAAGAATTATCGTTTGATCTTGGACACTGGGCATCATTTAGATTTATTTGAGACTTTGTATGTACCTATAATTTTTAGGAATTTAGTTTCAACTTCTAGACTTGATGTTGCTGGATATACTTATAATTTTGGTAATGGTTGTTTCAACTTGTATAAGAATACCTTTATGATTGGTTCTGGTATTCTTTGTGATGGTTTATATAAATTGAATCTTGATAATTTATATGCTGAAACACTTATGACACTGCATCATAATGTTGGTATTAAACGTGGTTTAGTGAATGAACTCTCTGCTTACTTCTGGCATAAGCGATTGGGACACATTTCCCAAGAAAGAATGAAACAATTAGTAAAGAATGAAATCCTTCCGGATTTAGATTTTACTGATTTAAATGTTTGTGTTGATTGTATTAAAGAAAAACAAATAAAACACACAAAGAAAAGAGCGACAAGAAGTACTCAGCTTCTTGAAATTATACACACAGATATTTGTGGACCTTTTGATGTCAATTCTTTCAATAAAGAAAAATCATTTATCACCTTTATTGATGATTTTTCACGTTATGGGTATGTCTATTTACTTCATGAGAAATCCCAAGCAGTAAATGCTTTAGAAATTTACTAAATGAAGTCGAAAGGCAATTAGACAGAAAAGTGAAAATCATTAGGTTAGATAGAGGTGGTGAATGCTATGGAAGATATGACGAATCAGGACAACACCCTGGTCCATTTATAGATTCCTTGAAAAGCGTGGTATTTGTGCTCAATACACAATGCCAGGAACACCACAACAAAATGGTGTGTCTGAAAGGCGTAATCGAACCTTAATAGGTATGGTTAGGAGTATGTTAACTAATTCATCTTTACCTGTAATGTTGTGGATGTATGCCTTAAAAACTACCATGTATTTGTTAAATAGGGTTCCTAATAAGTCGGTTCAAAAGACACCTTTTGAACTGCCATGTATTTGAGTTGAATTATTCTTTGCAAAGTTTGTTTGTTTGTTTGTTTCATCTTCTCTATACATGCAATTTTTTGATCAAGTTAGGGTTTAAAACATAAAACACTTGAGGGAGAACTTTTACACCTATTGTGGTCCTACCTAGCTTGAGTTGAATTATTCTCTGCAAGCGCAATACCCAGTTTACACCAAAAAAAATCCATACACATTATCATTTTAACCCAAAAAAAATGTAAAGCTTTAACATGGCAACACCCTACCGAGATTGTGCGACTGCGAGCTTTGCTCGAAAGATTTGACGAACAACCAAGCCATAATCTGATCAAGTAGCTAGGGGTTGTGTCCATTTCTCCTTTTTAGGGCCCAACCAAAATAATAAAAAGAAAGACGGTGCTCCTTTATCTTTGACAAAATTTCAGTTTGGGCTTTTATCTTTTTCCGACTTTGGTCGTTTATCTTTCATATCGGTGTTAGTTTGGTCACTTCTCTTTTTTTCCTCACTTTGATCTTTTATCTTTCATATTTATTTCAGTTTGGTCCTTCATTTTTCTGTGTTTTAAGGACCAAACGGAAACAAATATGAAAGATATAGGACCAAAGTGAGGAAAAAAAAAGGATAAAGGTACTCCAAACTGATACGGACATGAAAGACAAATAACCAAACTAAAATTTTGATTAAAAATAAATAATCAAAAGTGCAATTTAACCTTTTATTTTGCGTGTATGTGGTTGTGGGCATGGCATGTGATTTTTTTTTTTTTACAATCATAGCATGTGAATTTCGGAGTATATACAAAAATAATAGCGAAGTTTGCCTCATAAAGTGATTTATATTATGCAATTTTCGGAGTATATACAAAAATAATAGCAAAGTTTGCCTAATAAAGTTGTTAGATTGTGTAAAAGTAAAAAGAAGATTATTTTCTAAAAATATTTGAGGAGTCCATCGATTTTTTTTTGTTGAGATTTTTGATAAAAAATTACCCAAACATCTAAATTATTAATCTTATATTAAAATGGCCTTTTGGTCAGCCTAATAATTTATATTATTTAGGCTCTGTTTGGCAAAGTCAATCCTCTAGCTTATAGCGTTTTTCCACTAGCTTATAGCGTGTTTTGAAACGCTACTTGAAGTAGCGTTTGAGCTTATGGCTTATAGCGTTTCATTTTTTCTCCCATTTTTACCCTCATTATTTTAATTAAATTCCCCATGTATCCTCAATTAAATGAATCTTCTCTCTCATTTGTAAGCATTAATTACAAATGTCCATTTATGTCATTTTATATTTATAAGCTAGTTCAACTGCTACTTTTACCAAACACTTTAAATTCAATCTGCTAGCTTATCCGCTATAAGCTAGCTTATTCGTCATTCGCTATTTTTTACCAAACAGAGCCTTAGTCGGAACTTAAGCTAAAGAGTTTAGATCCTCTGCTACACTGTGAAGTAGTTTAGATCTAGATTGGGATATTTTTTTGGTTGAGACCATTGTATCCACCGCCGAACGCAGTGACTAATCCCCTTGTATTTTTTCCACATGAGATCTAGATTGGGATATGGCCATATGGGAGTAGTTTTTTTTTCTTTTCATTATCTATTTTTGAATGAAACAAACTCCTTGTATTTTTTTGTTACCATGTCATTAGCGTCTAGTTTCCACCGGCTTTCCCAATGACTAATCTACACCAGGGAACCTGACTAGCCACGAGTTTCTGGTTTTGCCGACTCGTGTAGTTTTCCCCTCCCAACAGAATTGTATATTATATATTTTTTTATTGTATACTGCTATATTTATCATTAGTAATTTACAAGGTGATATCTCTCAAAAAAACATACAAGGTAAGATCCACATACTTAACATAAATCCACAAAATATCCAATAACCCTGCACAATTTATGCGTGTGCCCTAAGCATTATTTTTATTTTCCCTATTTTGTACGAGATTAATTAACTTAGCTACAATACTGCCATCAGTGAAGAATATTACCTTACCTGTACAGATAGAACTATGCCTTAGCTGTGCAAGTGTAACTCTAACTAGTTTTGCTATAATTTCCTTTTGCAGAACAGTTATGTCTACCGCGCCCGTCCTCCGCTTTTGATTACCGCGCTACAGTAGATACATATGTAGTACCGGTTTACTGTGAGTTTCAGACTTGGTTAACTCAGTCCAAATGGGCTTCGACCCAAAGGCCCAATAAACACATTGCAGCACGTCGTTATTTTCACCCTCTTGATCTAAAGGCCAAGATCGGCTGGGCGGGGTCGAAAGGTCAGATCACACCTCATGTCTTCACCCGCACTTCCAAGCGCCTTCCGCTTTTAATTACTGCGCAATAGTAAATACTTCCATAGTTGTAGTTTTTTGTGTGTTTGGGCATCGTTAGTACAGTCCAAATTGGCAAGCCTCATGATCTGACTACTATACCTATTGTGTCTTTGGGACGAAGCCCATTTAGACTCACAATAAACCACTACTACATAAGTATTTACTGAAGCGCAGTAATCAAAAGCTCTTTCGCTAGTTAAATATAAACCCAATTAACTATTTAAAAAGCTAAGTTTTCATTTGAAGTTGAAGCGAGACATTTTGGAATGTTGCTTAAGACAATACTCCGAAATTTTTGACACGGTCTTCTCTCATCAATCTAATCGTGCTACTTGTCATACAATTGAGGAAGTATCAGTTTCGTAATTCCAATACATATTTTACGATAATTTTAAAAAATTTAAAAACAAATATAAACCAAAAGTAAAGGATAAATGCTAAACTTATAAACTGTGCATCACAATCCTTATCATTCTGTACGTCCATCAACACACCTAAAAACAAAAGCATTGGAAATCAATTCTTAAGCTCCACACAACAAAAGAGATGAAGAGCGAATTTGAAGGTAAACAGGCATGGCACATAATAATGTCAACTCTTCTCTCTCTCGCGGTCTATCCTTTGAATATTGGTTGTTTTAATGAAACTGTTGTGAGAGAGAGAGAGAGTACCAAAGAACGCAACAAAGGTTGTTTTAATGGTTCTTCAACCTTTTGTTGCTCCCTTTTTTGTCACAATCATGGTCTTTTGTTCTGTTTTTAACTACAAATCTTATGTTCTCTGAGTTTTTGACAAAGATTTCAAGGAAGAGGTGGTTACTCAATATGAGGGGGAGGCGGTTACTTTTTTTATCCCGTGTTAATTGTCTGGGTGGTTTGTAAAAGGGTATTTTTGCCAATTAGAAAGTGATACACCAAAAGTTAGTTATTTTTGTGAACTCTCTTTATATATAGGTATATATTTATATATAGGTATATAGGTATATATATATATATATATATATATATATATATATAGGTACATATAGGTATAGATAAAAGGGGGTAAAGTAAAAACCAAAATATGTCGAGACGATAAAAAACCTTGATTAATTCAAAATTGAAATGTTCTCACTAAACATAATACAAAGGTGTAAAGACTATGTTACAGTAAAAACTAAATAGAAAAATACACATGCAACTTCTTTTTTGACAAACAAATACACATGCAACTTGCAACTCAATATACTAGGTTAATACAAAAATACATTACACTAAAGAAATAGAGAGAAACAGCCCTCATGAACTTCAAAATTCAATTTTCAGTTCCTAGTGTTAACTCCAAAACATGCCGATGTCAGCGCAATCAACAAACTTTCCATAACCTGTACAAGATAAAAAAATCCTATTATTTGCCGTACCTGGATGTAAGTGCAAGTCAATCTGTCAAGAAACCTACTACAGCTAAATTGTATCTTTATTATTATTATTATTATTATTATTATTATTATTATTATTATTATTATTGTTATTATTATTATTATTATTATTATGATAGTGAAGAAACCTAGTACTATTACATATAGACATGAATCAGATGAATCCAATAATTTGTATCAGCAAGACATTTCAAAAACATTTAAGAATAAAATTGATGATACTAGGCTTAGGAATCAGATGAATCCGGAATCAGATGAATCCAATCATTTGTATCAGTAAGACTGTAACTATCATAGAGAAGCAGCAGCAGTATTTTTTAACAACTGCTAAAATTTTGAAGGTCACTGAGATTTACCAGAACAACTCCATTCTGCATTGTTACAAGCTGAACTGAGTTCCAAAAGTGAGAGCATGGCATTCAAGATTCCTCAGATTCAACTGCAGAAAAAGAAAGATTCATGTATCTTTAAGTTTGCATCAAGAATCACCAGACAAAACTTAAGCAAAGAAACGCCCCATCGTGATCATGCCACTAATATTGTTCTTTTTTACAATTTCATCAAAATAGGAAATGACCCCAGATGCTCATCAGGGAACCCATATAGTATTGACCAAAAAAATTTACAATGTTAAAGAAGAAACACGAGATTACTGACTAGGTCAGTCATGCCACATTGATGGCAAGTTCAAAAAGTTGCACCAGGGCCTTTTACTTGACTCATTAAAAATTTTACAAAAGCACCGCCATCGAAGCATTAAACAATATCTGCCATTACTAAAGCAGGAGGAATCTCAGGAAAAGTCTTTCAGCTATATAAACTTCATTTGTCAATCTTATCTTTAGCAAATAATAAACACTCATCCAATTGCAAAAGAATCTAATAGGCACAAAAAACAGAACTAAATGTGTTTAGATGAGTTATTACGGCTGATAAGGATTGCATCCATGCAGCAATGTCAGCAACTGAGTACAAGTTTTGGGATAATTTTTTTTCATTTTTTCTATTTTTTTCATGATTCTCTTGAAAACCCAATTACCCAGGTTTAAACACAAGAATAAAAAAACTTATTAGACATGTTTGTCTTTTAATTGAACTTTACAATTGCTTCATTAAATAATAGAAGGGAAGGGAGAAAAGCAGTAATTCAGAATTGACTAGAACGAAATGCCAAACATTAGTAATTTGCAGGGGCTTTGACGGTTACTTTAAGCACCAGAGACAAGTCATTATGTGGTTATGGTGTAACATTTATGCATAAAGGACAATTTCTGAGGAAAGATTTAAGCATGAAAACTTTAGAGCTCACCATAACAGCAACTCCAGTTTCACTGAATTTAGGAACACACATGAGTCTCACCAATTGCCCCTCTGATCCTGCAATCAACGTGTACAATTGAATTGAGTGTTGGGGCAGAAGAGGTTATAGAAAAATGCAAATCAGAAAAAAGTAATATTTATTTTTGAGATGTAGATTAAGGAATGAAGGTACCCTTTATCAGACGAGTGTCATATTTATCCTGATTGCCGACAAAGTACACATGAGGACAGCTCTCAATAAAAAAAGGGTCCCTATCGGTATAAGGATAGCACCCTGAAGACAACAATTAATATAAGAATACATTTCCATTTTTAAAATTAAAATCGTAGTTAGAATTTAACCTTCTAGATTTCTTTAGAAATGGGGAAAAAATACAATTGACATTGACAAATGGTCAACCTTCAAGAAATGGTACTGAGCAAAGTCAAAAATGACACAGGTTATTGTTACCCAAGCAAATGTAAGTGCAAGCATTGAAATATATATGATGTTATACCAAGGGTATTAGGTGCAGTTGGTGCCAAATGCCTCCACCGTAATGTCCTTTCCATGAATTCAAGCTTATCTTTTGCCTCTGAATAGTTCTCAAGATCATCTACATTCTGACCAGATGTCCCGAGAAACCTGGAAGCAATATGGATCATGTTTGATGTTTGATGTAAAGTACATTCAGGAGCAATGACAGTAATATTATAAATAGTCTATTTACCTGATATTATCAATCTCAAAACAATGAGGATTTGTACAAGATCTAAAAGTGTTATATGCTGACGACCCAGGGAAAAGGCATCTATGCAATGGCTGAAAGTGCAAATCTTAGTAAAAAAGTCAAACAACACATGCTATATATGGCATAAATGCACTTAAGGCACAACATAAGAACCTGCTGTGGTAATGAGAAATTAGCAGGGTCACTGGGTCCTGGCATGATATCCAAAGGCAAACCAGCAACAATCTGAATATAATAGAAGTTAAGCAAGATATTTAGAAAAAAAGACTACAGTAAAGGAATTAAACTAATGAAACAAACCTGATTCAACAGAATATCTAGCTCCTTTATTGGTTCTGCCATCCTTGAGAGGTCCTTTGAAGCCAAATTCTGCAAATATTGATGACAATGCTCATAAATCCACTCTTAGGGAATATAAATATATAAAATGAACTCGAATATTTTTTGTTTGTGTATAACCAGGAACTGTGTCATTAAACTATAATAACTGGAAAGGCATACATGTGAATGGGTGCTGTTAGCATCCAGTTATTAAGACTGACAATGTCTAAAATACAACTATAGCAAGTTGTATAGTCAGACAATTCTGTTTCTCATCTAATTATTTGTCCCGGATGATTGTTATATTCCTCAATACAGACTATGACAAACGATCACATAAGAGAAAGTGACTGAAATCAAGCAAATCAGATACCACAACAAGTTAATTACTGATGTTACAACAAGGCAAGAGTAGTAATAATTTTTTGAATGCACTTTATGGGAAAAAGAAAATTAAAATAAAATAAAAGATAAATGAGAGTAGAAATATATGGCACCAAATGTATTGACTCATATTGCCTACATTGTTCAAACTAGAACTCAAAACAGTATCACTATTTGAGACGAACAATAATACCTGTCCATTCATATGTCCTCGAGCTATCTCAACAGAATTTCCAGCAACGACTACATGAACAATTTGCGACGCAATACTTTGCTCCTGTTTATTTTATTACTATTGACAAGTTAAAACCTTGAAATATTGCATAATTATCGGCCTGAGAGCTTTGGGAGTAAAACAGGACAAACCTTCTCATCTCCTAAATGCCCAGTAATATGGTCGATTAGAAGCTGAAAATGAAGAGGGTTAAACTTGCTGCTTCCAATACTTAATCCCGACACAAGAACAACATATTTATCCTCATCTGTTGAATCCAAATAATAACAAAATTTTAACCCAACACATCTAATAAAATTAGAATAATGAATAACAAATATTGAAGAATGGACTATAAAAGATGCAGTTAAAAGAATAAAATGGTACGGCTGTTACTCATCATCAGTAAGTTAACGAAAGCAAGGGAAAATGAAACATACAGCAAGCAAAAATTTGAATTATGACTGAAGATAACTTAATAAAGAATGAAAATATAAAGAGAGAAAAAAAAAATTGTTTGTTCAACTTCAGCTAACGAAAAACCTTGTGCCATGAAAGGAAACGGACTATGTTAAAAGAAGCAAAGCAGGACAGTATGCACTTGCTGACATGAATCCTAAATTTTCAAGCAGCACAGCTCTTTTTGAGCAAATATGAAATAGACAACTCAAACAACACTTCATACAGGAAAGTGGGACACATTAGGTTTATCACTTAACCTATCCTAAAATGGAAAATCTCAGTCTAACATTGTTCCATATGTGGTTAAAAGTGTAGTATGTGTAAAGATTGAGAAGAGATACTCGATTTAAGGGGGAATTCTATCTGCGGTGGTAAGCCAGCTTCTAGCACTTCATGAACCAAAAAATCGCCTGCCCCTGTCTCCTTTCCATGTAAAGCAACCACAATACCTGTCACAGATGATGTAGGCACAAAATCATCATGAACAAGACAGAAAAAGGCAAGTTGAATTTCTAAAAAGCCCCCTGTTTGATTTCTAAAAAGCATGGAGAAATATGAAACATAGCTGAAAGCATAGCAATATAATATTGCTTGCACCACAACAAAATCAAGTTGTTAAATAATGATACAGACCTGTTACGTAAACAGATGGTGAAATGGGATTCCCACCAAGCTTAACTCTTCCACTTTCATCTTCCAAAACAAGATAATCATCTTGATGCATAAAGTTATGCGGCTTGACAAGTGGAATCACCGTTCTCTGCACATAATTGTCAAAGAAACACATCACTGTGGCATATCATTACCAAATTCGAAATAGGAAAAAAAAAACATAAACTCGAATTAAAATCACATAAAAAAAAACATGATTCCTAATACCTCCTTAGAATACTCATCAAGTACACAAGGTTTGAGTTTCATGTGTTTATAGATAGTCCCAACAATGACACATTCCTTGCCCTCTTCCAATCCCAACACCGTGCACACTGTTAGAAACCAAAATCATGAACAAATTCACACAATTAATAAAACCTAAAACAATTAAACATCAAAACACACACAAATAACAGATTTTTTTTTTAGCAAAACAAATAACAGATTAAAAGGCCAAAAATGAACTATCGAAAACCCTAAGTTGATAATAATAAAAATTGAAAAAAAAAAAAAAGGAGTGAAATTGAGAGTACCAGGAGAATTAGGTTTCCAATGGGAAACAAGGGAATACAAGAGTGTTCTCATTAAGTGAAGGCGAGCAAAGTAAATCTGACTGTATTGTTGTCCCCGATACATTTCTTTCCCAATTTCGAATGTTTCATCCTGCACAGAAAACTTGTTAGCATATTATCATCTTTGAATGAGGTAAAGAAGAAGAGAGAATGAGTGAAAGCAGTGAACCAGGGACTCATAGGCGCATTGCACTCTCTCCATTCTCATGGCGGGAAGAGTTCGAAACTCGCACTCTTTTTTGCTGCTTCACAGGGATGCGTGGCTTAACGCCGTAACCTTATTATTAAGAAGAATATAAAGAAACTGATATCATGAAAAGAATAGTTTGGTTAAATTTACAAAATTGTTGTGGGGATGTAGCTCAAATGGTAGAGCGCTCGCTTTGCATGCGAGAGGCACGGGGTTCGATCCCCCGCATCTCCACTTTTTGTTGTTACATAATACATTCATTCAAATTAATAGCGCCATTCATAATCATGGTTGCATTGTCAAAAAATAATCGTTGTAGGTAAATTATTCTTTTTTACAAAGTGGTAGGTCAATTTTGAAGCTGATAAAATCCTTAATATACGTTTGGTTTTTTTATGTGTGATGTATGTTTATTGTCAAAAAAAATGTGTGATATATGTTTAATTTGATCATTTGATAAAACCATTTTTATTTGTTTAAAAAAAACCATTTTTATTTTGATATATTAATAAGCTATTGATGTTGCATTATTATTTATTTAATTAATTTTTTTGACCAAAAATAATTAATTTAATTAATAAAGATAATAAAAAAATTAAATCAATTAAATTTAGTTTAGACAAAGATTAATTTCAAATTACACGGATTAAAACATAATATAATCAAAGCTTATATGTTTTCTCCCATTCACTTTCCTTCCACTACCACCACCCTGCAACCCCCTCCTCACCCTACACTCCCCCATTTATCCCCTTCTTTGAAGAAGGATATGGTTTATGGTATTCCATTCTTATGTCATTTCTCCCTTGGTCACCACCTATCTTTCCTTCAACAAGCCCAAACAAGGATCTCAACTATACGGTAACACTAGAAATTGAAACCTAGGTCTCAGCTTTCCCCAGCTCTCATCATCGTAAGAACAACTGTCATATATAAAGTCTCGCTAGTTAGGATTGTCTGCTTTCTAGAAATATAACAAATGTATATCCCCTTCCCAATAGAAATATCCCCCATTACATTAGTTGTAGATGAAATGAAAGCCCTGTGTTTCGATTTACGGTGGGAGGCTGCTAAACTCACATTTAAGCCAACTCTCCAACGAGTTATGTCAAAGGAAACGTGCGTCAAGAGCATCCTGACGTGTTTCCAAACACACACGAAGTCTCCTAGAAGACAACTTGGTTCCTAGGTTCTTATTCTGTAACTTATACAATTTTTAGGTTATAAAATTCAGGATGTTGCGATTTTGTAAATCATAAAGTTTAAAATTTTGTTTGTAGGTGATCTGGCAATGCATACTGGTTTCCCAAAAAATTGGGGTCATCTTTGTCAAAAAAGTATATGGATCCACACTAGCGTAACAATGCCATCAAATCATTAATAACATTATTGAACGACTAAACGTCTAACTTTTGTTAAAGGGTTTCAAATATTGAACCTGTTTGTTATAGCTTATTTTTTAAAAAAATCACTTTTTTTAAAAAAATAATCACTTATGATGACACGTTATCCGTTTGTTACAGATTCTTAAAAAAATGGAAAGTTGAAAATAATCTAATGATGACACGTTATCCGTTAGTAGTTTTTCAAAAAAAACCAGTTTTTTTAAGAATGATTTTTTTAAAATAAGTGATTTTCAGTATGTTACACAAAAAAGCTTCTCATTTTTTTAAAAATCTCTAAAAACTAATCTCTAAATTATTTAACAACAAAATCACTTATTTTTTAATCCGTAACAAACGGCCCATTAAGTGGTGGCAATCTATTATCTTGACTTACCCCAAGTCCATCCATGTATCACAAGTTGACCAATACATAAAATCCCTCGCTTTAGCTAATACATCATCTATATAGAGTTTTTTTCAATTTTTTTTCCTAAAATGTCCCAGTCCAAAAGTTAACTCAAAAAGTATGTTGACCCAAAGCAAAAGTGGGTTGATGAATTGCAACATGTAGTGGGATTAAAGAACAAAAATTCTCTAATGTTGAAGCTAACTACGTGAAATTTCTCCATAATAGAAGGATCGAAAATGTGATTTGGGTTTGGCCAAGGTAGAAACTCCGAAAAGAACAAAAAGCAATTAAAACAAGGCAGAAAAATTACAAGATCTTTTACATGCCCCTCAGCGTTTAATTTTCCTAATCATCTGCACTCTCCATCCAAATTTATAATGAATCATTCGGGAGTTATGCATCTAAATATTTATTAAGCAGCAGATTCTGACTACATAAAGTTACAGACAAATTCATTATTCATCATTCCGAGTCAATCACGAAATATACGAATGACATGAATCAAGAACAAGAATAACAGTGAGTTTCCCAACCAATAATAGATAGGCAGATTTGCAGTACCATCCTGAGAAACTACATCGACATGCACTGATTTCAAACCATGATGCAATAATCGAACTGTTCATAAATGCTATATCTTATTCTGCAATCAAGCAAACTACATACTTCACTACTGTTTTACTATTACCAATATCTGGATTCAACAAAATTATTCGCCAAGAGCAAACATCCTAGATTGTCACGCAGTAAAAGTTCAAGCCTTCCAACCTGATAGCCAACAAACTTCAGCAGCTCTAACCATCAAATTTATTGTTGTACCAGTACACACCTTGGCTCCCAGTACTTTGATCTGGCTCAACATAAACACACTCTTTTGCTTCTCTCCACAATGCCTTGTAAAATGGAGTCTCGTCAAGCCGATAATACTCTCCCAAAATTGGTTTTATTGCCTTTGTAGCCTCCATTGCATGATAATGTGGCATTGTGGAGAACAAGTGATGTGCCACATGAGTGTCTGTAATATTATGGAACACCTTGTTCAAGATTCCATAATCTCTGTCCACTGTTGCTAAAGCTCCTCTCAACCAGTCCCACTCAGAGGAATCGTAGTGCGGCAGCGCAGGGTGAGTATGCTGCAAGAATGTAATCAACACCAAGAATCCATTGACCACTAGCAGTGGAACTCCATAAACACACACAACCCAGGCAAGCCCTTTGGCCATGGCAAGATGGTAAAGCCCAAAGCATACTGCAAGTACTCCCGCATCTGATACATATATTTGAAGCCTTTCGCGGTCTGAGTAAATGGGACCATATGGGTCAAAGTGGCAAGCAAACCTTTCATAAGGCCTGCCTGAAACATTAAGAGCCAAGTATAGGGGCCAGCCAAGAGTGAGGGTGATAGTAATTGTGACAACTCTGCCTAGTGGGTTGTTAAGGTATTTAGAGTACCACTGGATACCAGACTTCTTCTTTGGCACAAAGACTTCATCTCGGTCAAGAGAGCCGGTATTGGAATGGTGGCGGCGATGGCTATATTTCCATGAAAAGTAAGGGACTAGAAGAGCAGAGTGGAGAACAAGGCCAACAGTATCATCAAGCCAATGATAGTCACTGAATGCATGGTGGCCACATTCATGTGCAATAACCCAAACGCCGGTAAGGATACAACCTTGTACAGCCCAGTAGGCAGGCCAGGCCACGAAAGAGAGAGGGCGGGGAAGGTTATGGAAGTAATGTGTGGCAATGTAATAGAGGCAGAAGGCTATGGTGAGGTCATAAACGACATAAGAGAATGACCGGATAATGGAGCGCTTAAAACAGTGAGGTGGAATGGCCTTCTTCATCTGGCTGAGAGTGAACGGAGGTTTTTCATATGGCACCCGCTTCACAATGTCAGTCTCTGACTTCCTGTTGGGGGGAAGAACAGAGGTTCGGCCACCAGCCCCCATCTTCACACAACCTGCCATAACATAACAGTGTATTTTGTTATATTCAACAGTGTCTACCATATGTAAGTGTACAATTTTCAGTAACTATCTAACAAGGCTGAAATCTTAAATCTAGGATTATCAGCAATGCCTGCCGTAATGGTCTCTAAATGCACACAGAATTGGAATGAACAATGCATGTGCCCTTCATAACATTAATTAAAATAAGGTGTAAATCTTGAGTGCCTGTATCAAACACTTCAAAACAGTTACCAAGACGTTCATCCCATTATTGCTTTCAAGTTTATCACTTTTCATCCCATACTTTCCATGTGATAAAGGGAAAATAACACAGATCAATTATGGCCAAAAGAATCAACAGGTTATCATAACACTTTTCATCCCAAACTTTTGATCTCAATTAACTATTTTTTTTACACAATTTCAGTTAACTGTGAGATTTTACTTATCTAATAAATTATAAATTTAGATAATTTATTACATATACTTATTTTTTATTATCTATTTAATTATTAATTGTAATTATAATGATGCGTGCATTGATCACAAAATAAGAGTGGAGCACCAGCAGCCACGCTTCATTTCAAGCAAGTAAGGTGTGCAAGTGCCAAACAAAGCAGCTCTAAGCCTCTAATCTTTCTAAATCACACATAGCCAACTCACCAAACATGTTGTCGGCTTTACCTGACTAGTTAATAGATGAGTGCCCAACCTAGTGGTGGTCCGACGAACAAATCAACACTAAATATTTTAGAATGAATAAATAAATAATGCACATAATAATTGACAACCACGCGAGGTCCTCCATTTGCCAAACTCGTGGTAATAATTTAATCATTTCTAAAGCAAATACAGCTTGGAAGCTTAGCCATCAATAAAAAATCAAAAACATATTGACCCTTTCTTATGGAGATTTTTCGTATCAAAGCACGGGAGTCGGCACACTAAGTACCAAAATTGGGCGTCAGCGGACCCACATAACATGGACAAGTCATAAAAATAAGGGTTCTGTTAGAATATTGATTAGAAAATTTAAAAATAAAATCCTCTTATCAAAAATCATAATCATAATATTAATATATCAAATTTCATAAATTAAGACATTACTTTATCTGATAGAAAATTTAAAAATAAAATCTTTTAAGATATGGTAAGATTGTTTTACAGTTTTTTTAAGTATGAAAGTTGATACGCATCATGAACTTATTTGATATTTTTTAATTGCAGCCAGGTCATCTTTGATAACACCCCTAGTTACTATCAAAATGAAATCATTAATTTTCAACCAAAAACAAATTAAATCATTAATTTACCCATTATACTCACACCAAAAGGCTTAGATATTTTTCCTCCAACCAAGCAACAAAAGGAAATAATAGACTTTTGTGGTCCATACGACTTCAAAAAATAGTAATCACGTATTTCCATTAAAAGAAATTACTCTCTTTAACAATCTGGTTCACGTGAGTCTCGTTAAATTAATGAGTATACATACTAGTACTCATTTTTAAAATGAGTCTCTTTATTGATTAAAAAAAAGTCTCTTTAAAAAAAGGCAAAATTACACTAGAGGTCAAGTTATTTAATTGTAACAAATTAGTCTTTTAAGTTTTTTCGTACCACTTAGGTCCTTTAAGTTATTTAATTGTAACAAGTTGGTCCTTTAAGTTACATAATTTGTACACCATTAGTCACTTTTTCATTTTCTGTTACAAAAAAACTCAATTCGCACTAACAAAGATGACGTGTCTGTGACGGAGCCTACATGTCATCTGTCTTGTAACAATTTTGTCATTTAAGACTACTATTATGTATCAATTTGGTCCTTTCAACTTAAATAAAAAAGAAGATAAACCATCGTTTTCAAAAAAAAATTAAGTTGAAAGTTCCAAATTGTTACATGACTGTAGTCTTAAATGACCAAATTCTTACATAGGTAGCCTCTGTCACAGCCATATCAACTCAGTTAGTGCGAATTGAGCCGTTTTGTAATAAAAAATGAAAAAAGGACTAACGGTGTACACATTATGTAACTTAAAAGACTTAAGTGATACGAAAAAAACTTAAAGGACCAACTTATTACAATTAAATAACTTAAAGGACCCCAGTGTAATTTTGCCTTAAAAAAATGAGTATCCTTTTTAAATCGGTGGACCTACACGAATTACTCTATTAAACAATTATAAACCAGCCGTCTGGGAGAGTTATATTTCTGTTTTACCTATATTTCTGTTTTACAGAGAATCCGAATATACTCCACTTTCAACCTAAGTGGTGGTCCAGATCTTCTACTTATAAAAATATATATTCATTGCTACATCACAATAGAGGCTGAGTAAACCAAGGCTAATAATGCTAACCAGCGATGTAGACATGTTTGTTGGGAGCAGTTCTTTAAATGTTAGTAATAAATTTTTGTTTTCAACACAAAATTTCTATTTAATTTTTTTCTGCAAAAGAAATGATAAACACTGCATGTAAACTAACACACAACAGGGGTAGCTAAGAAAATATATTTTCTAACAAGATGGCCTTTCCCGATTATATTAAGCCTTACGGATTATACAAGTAACTAAGAAAAATATTCGGTTTAAGCAACTAGGCCTAACAAATAATCACTAACTTTTTAAGCCATAAACTTACTAAATTTTTTATTTTTTAATTTAGAACCCTGTTTTAGCCAGAACTGAAAATAAAATACCAAACGGAAAAATTAAAGAAAAATGTTATTTGGACAAAAAAAATGCACTTTAAATCTTGTGCTTCCGGTCTCCTTAAATCTCGCTCCTTCCTTTTTATTTCTCTTTTACTTTGACTCTCTCTCGTCATTAAAAAATTATAAATAAATAAATAATGAGAGAGAGAAATAGAGAGGAAGGAGGAATATGTAGGAAAAGTAGAATGAGATAATCTAAATCCAAAAAAGTGTACTAAAGTATAATATATTATATGCATATGGCACTGAACTTAATTTAAAAAAATAAAAAAAACAAATGTGTTATATGCTCCGTATCCCATATGTATTCATATTTTGGTATATTTCGATACACTATTTTTTTTTTGTACAAATAACATTTCTCACACTAAAAACTAAATGCGGTTAAGCACTTTCCCTAAAGTGGGCTCCCTGGATTCAACTTGACTAAATTTATGATATCTTTTGATGCGGTCAGAAACTAGGAGTTATTGAATAAATAAGATCCACAAGAGAACAGACATTTGCAAAACTGTCCCCAGATTCACGAAGAGTCGAGTCACATATTTAAAAACAATCAATATGCATACGCATCATAGCAATTAATATAAATATAATAAAATTATAAGAAAACAAAAGAATAACAGAATTGTGACGTTTCATGTGAGATTGGGCAAAAACGCCGAAAATACGGCGAATAATCAGGACAAAATGAAGATTTGCGTTAGATCCAATGGAGATGGAGATAATGCTAAACACAAAATACAAGCTAGTGCCAAATACACAAGGACAGGAGAAAAAAGTAAAATAATAAGAGAAATTAATGAATCAACTAAGAAATTGCCGATAATAATCTGTAGTTTATCAAAATCACATGGAAAATTTGAAGAGAGAAAGATGTTTGGTAAATAGAAACGCAGAGATCTAAAATATATTGGGGAGGTGTTAGATCTCTAAGGGTAAATGAGAGAGATAGAAGTATGAATGAGAGGCATTTGATTGAAGGGGGAAACAGAGAGAGAGAGATACATACCTGAAGGAGATTTGGTTGTTGTGGCGCCGCAGAATGTGAATGAAGAAAAGAGAGAGAACCGAGGGGTGTGGGCGAACTCGTGAGTGCGCAAAAGACCACTATTTATTAAGGAACAACAACAACTATTTCCACCCTTCCGTCCAAATTAACTGGGACCCACCCTTTATTTTTAATTTCTTTTAACGTGTTGTTCTTAGCAAATTGCAATCAAACCATCTCTTCCGCAAATTCAAATTCTCTCAAATACTTAGTCTCCCTCTCTTTTCGGTAAAAAAGAGCTGATAGAAGATAAGTTAGTGAATAGTGAATAAGTTAACAGATTGAATTTTAAATGTTTAGTAAAATTAGCGGTTAAACTAGCTTATAAATATAAAATATATATAAATGGACATTTGTAACTAATGCTGGAATAAGAGAGAGTAGAATCATTTAATGGTGGATAAATGAAAAATTTAATTAAAATAATAAGGATAAAAGTAGTAACAAAATGAAACGTTATAAGCTATAAGCTCAAACACTACTTCAAATAGCGTTTCAAAAAACGTTATAAACTTGTCTTGTCAAATAGCTACCACGAGCTTATAACGTTTTTTTAAACGTTTATAACCAGCCGAAAAAATATCTCAACTTTTCATATTTCACCAACACCATCGAACTCGTAGTTTCTCTCTTCTCTATAACGCATCAGGACCGAGATCTAAACATTCTTAATCATTTAGTTTTGAACACTATGTTTCTGGAACGCGTTTCAGAGAAAGAAAGAAGAAGAGAGTTTTAGAGAAAGAGGACGAATAAAGGAGATGATGATTTGGCATCCATGTTGGCAGTCACGTCAGCATCCAATAACGGTGTTAGCCAAAAACCAACGGCAAGGACCAAATTAGAAGTGTTTGGTATTTGCAAAGGTTTTTTATAATAAAAAATTTGCAGGGACGAAACTGGATTTTTTGGATATTTGCAAGGACCAAAAGTACCTTTAAGCCTATATTTTATACAACCAACGAGGGTTGGTCAAAGTGGTAACTGAACTTGGATCCCACCCCAAGGTCTCAGGTTGAAATCTTGGGCGTCGCAAAAACTCTGTTGGGAGGGGAGAACCACACTAGGCGGCAAAGCCGGGTACTCGTGGCCAACCAGATTCCTCGCCGTAGATTAATCATCGACAAAGCCAATGAAATCTGCGCACAAAAAACATGATAACAATATATATATATATATATATATATACACACACACTAGTCGTCTGACCAGTGCTACGCACGGGGTTGACTAATTTTTAGTTAGCAAAATTAAATTAAAAACGGAAGGGAAAAACCGAAAACCTCTTTAATAAACCAATCATTCAAGACAACAGTTTGTTGACCACTGCAGGAATCAAACTCGAGATCACTAAGTCGACCCCGTGTCCCAAGGTAGCTTATGCCAGTGGACCAATGATGTTGGTTTGTAAAATATATAGTCAAATAATTGTGGATTGAAATTAAATTATAGCTATAAATTAAATAAGAAGATTATAAAATTTAAAAAGAATATTGACAAAAAACGTTGAAATTAAACATCCATAGATAATGGGAAGAAAATGTCTAAAACTTTTAATAACATAATCCATATTTATCAAATGTAAATATAAAAACTTAGCCCATAATAAGAAAGAAAAGAAGACAACACAATTAAAAACTAAAACACGTGGGTATCATGCATGGTTGTATGAAAACTCATGATAAAATAGGAGCGGTTATACAAAGTTGAAAGAATATGGTGGAGGTTGTATTATAAATGTGGCTGAAGTTCCCGTTGAAAGGAGATCAAAATTTAAACACCAATTAAAGTATGTTTTTAATATCGTTTGATGCGAAAAGACAAAAATAAAGAAGACAACACAAATAGAAAGTGAAACACGTGGGTATCGTGCATGGTTAGATGAAAACCACAAATAAAATAGAATCACCTATAGAAAGTTGAAAGAGGGTGATGAGGGTATCTATTGTAAACGTGGCCGAAATTCCCGTAAATAAAAATTAAATTAAAAAACTATAAATTAAATAAGAATATCATAAAATTAAAAAGAAACATTAACAAAGACATTGAAATTCAACATCCATAGATAATAAGGAAAAAAACGTAAAAAATATTAATAACAACAAATACATTGAAATTGAAAATCCATAGACAATTAGAAGAAAAAGTTTAAAAAACTTTAATAACGTTATCTATATTTATCAAATGTAAATATAAAAACTTAACACATAATTAAAGAGAAAATAAGACAACATAATTAGAAAGTGAAACACGTACGTATAAGTATCATGCAGAGTTTGATTTAAAACCACCAATAAAATAGAAGCACATATACAAAGTTGAAACTATTTTTGAAGAAAGAAGTTCGCATATTTGAATAAAATAGAAGCACATAGAAACACTATTTAGTATCGCACTACATATTTTGTCACAAATTTTTTCCACCAAACGGGTTTTTGGAATGAGCTTTGTATATCCGAACATGTAAAAAAATTTGAATCCTAAAGTACCTCAACAAATTGTTTGGCATCAAATTTTACGTATTTTGTCACGTATTTTTTTTTTTTTTCGTCAAACAGGTTGTTGAGGAACAAACTTCACGTATCTGAAGATTCTGAACATATAAAATTTGTTCTAGACCCTAAAGTACCCCAAAATTCAATGTTGGCATCACACTTTACCTATTTCGTCACAAATCTATTATTATTTTTTTGACCAAACCAGTTATTGAGGAAAAAACTTCCGGTGTTTGAATAGCTAATTTTTTTTTCTGAATCCTAAAGTGCCTCAACACACACTGGTTAACATCGTACTTTACGTATTTTGTTAAAAAAATATTTTTTTTCACCATCAAGTATACCAAAGCACACCGTTTAGCATCTCATTTTATGTATTTTGTCATGAAATTAATTTTGTTTTCACCAAATCGATAATTGAAAAACAAAATTTGCATATTTAAACATCTAAAATTTTTCGAGACCGTAGAGTACTCGTTAAAATATTAAAAAGGTAAAAATGGAAAACATTAAAATAAAAAAGATGACAAAAGAAAAGAAAAAAAAAACTAAAGTTAAAAAAAAAGTGCGGCAATTCCCGCACGGGGTTGGCTAAATTCTATCGTATATCGAGTAATTAAATTTTTTCGAAAGACTAATATCTCATTGTGCTTGAATGCAAATTTTGCACTGGTCAACACTGAGTTTGTCAACTGTGAGAATCAAAATCAGGAGCACGGGATCGACTCCCAGGCCCCAGGGTAACCTATGTCATTGGGCAAATGGTGTTAGTGTGCAAAATATAAAATCTAATAACTGTGAATAAAAATTAAATTATAAATTTAAATTTTAATAAAAAGATTATAAATTTTAAAAGGAACATTAACCTTTGATAAAATCAGAAGGACTAAAAAAATTTAATAACATAATCCACATTCATCAAATGTAAATAAAAAATTAACCCATAATTAGAAAGAAAGAAAAAAGACAACCCAATTAAAAAGTGAAACACGCTGGATATCAAGCATGGTTGAAGGAAACTCATGATAAAATAGGAGTAGTTATACAAAATTGAAAAAGATTTTGAAGATTTTATTGTAAATGCGACTGAAGTTCTCGTTGAAAGAAGATCATGAAGGTTGTATTGTAAATGTGGCTGAAGTTCCCACATGAATCAATGCAGCAATGTTGTACTCGAATTTTAAAGAAAGATAAAAATATAAACACCAACTAAAGAATGGTTTAAATACCCGTTGGTGCGAAATGACCAAAACATAGAAGAAAACACAAATAGAAAGTGAAACACGTGGTATCGTGTAGGGTTGGATGGAAATTACAAATAAAATAGAAGCACCTATAGAAAGTTGAAAGAGTACGATTGAGGGACCTATTGTAAATGTGACTAAAGTTTACGTAAATAAAAATTAAATTAAAACTATAAATTAAATAATAAGATTATAAAATTAAAAACAAAAGGTTATTGAGGAACAAACTTCACATATTTAAACATTTTAAAAAATTTTGGGACCCTAAAGTACCCCAAAATAAGAAGATGAGGAAGGTTCTATGTAATATAACTGAAGTTCTCTCAGGAGTCAATGTAGCAACGTTGTACTCGAATTACAAAGAAAGATAAAAATATAAAAATATAAAAACCAATTAAAGAATGGTTTAAATACCCGTTTGGTGCGAAATGACCAAAATAAAGAAGAAAACACAAATAGAAAGTGAAACACATGGAATCGTGCAGAGTTGGATGGAAATTACCAGTAAATTAGAAGCACCTAAAGAAAGTTGAAAAAGTACGGTTGAGGGATGTGTTGTAAATGTGACTGAAATTTTTGTAAACGAAAATTAAATTAAAATTTTTCGGGACACTAAAGTACCCCAAAATACACTGTCACCATCCCACTTAACGCATTTTTTCACAAACTTATTTTTTTTACCTCACCGGTTATTTACGAAAAAACTTCTTTGAAGAGTTAAATTTATTTGAATCCCAAAGTACTTCAAAACATACAACTTGACATTTCACTTTATGTATTTCGTTACAAAGTAGTTTTTTTATACCATCAAGTACACCAAAACACACTTTTTAACATCTTACTTTACCTAATTTTTTATGAAATTAATTACTTTTTTAATGAATCAATTATTGAAGACTAAAATTTACATATTTAAACATCTAATTTTTCTCGAGACCGTAAAGTACTCTTCAAAATATAAAAGAAGCAAAAACAAAAACAAAAAAACTGTACAAAAAATTAAAATAAAAAAGAAAAGAAAAAAGAAAGAAACAAAAAGAAAGAAAAAACTGAAAGCAAAAAAAAAAAAATAGCAGGAGTTCCCGCGCGGCATGTAACAAGCCGCATATATTAAAGAAATATATATTATACGGTGCAGGTCTAAGGTGTACAAATTGATTATCTAAAGAACACACCTCTTATTGTTTTAAGCATGACAAAAGCTCAAATCTACTAATCTAAAGGCTAAATCGCTTAAGAGGGAGATTTTAGGCGCCACTTTTGGGCTTTCGGATGGTTTTTTTATATCAATTTTTTTTTTTAGTCTAAAAAAATCATTGTAATTGTAATTATGACGCATCATACCATACAGGGTACCTTAAACACGTTACAACCTATGAAGCACAGTTACGTGGGAAAAATAATAATTTCGTGACAAAATACATAAAGTGTTATGCGAAGTAGTATATTTTGGGGGGTACTTTAGAGTTCAAAAAAATTTAACCGTTCAAATACGCAAAATTCTTAAAGACCAGTTTGGTGGAAAAAAGTTAATTTTGCGACAAAATCCACAAATGTGTGATGCCAAGCGGTGTATTTTGAGGTATTTTAGGATTCAAAAAAATGTAACTGTTCAAATACGCAAATATTGTTCCTCAATAGTTTGTTTAGTGGAAACAAGATTAATTTTGTGATAAAATACGCAAAGTGCGACGCTAAGCAATGTGCTTTGTGGTACTTTAGGGTTCAAAAAACATTAACTATTCAAATACGCGAAGTTCGTTCTTAATAACCAGTCTGGTTAAAAAAATAATCATGTGACATAATATGTAAAGTGTGACGCTAAACAGTGTATTTTGGGGTACTTTAGGGTTTGGGAAAAAATTGATTGTTCAAATATGCAAAGTTCGTCCCTCAATAATTGGTTTATACAAAAAAAATAAATCGTGACAAAACATGTAAAGCCCAGCGTTTATCAATGTCATTTGAGGTACTTTACTATTTGGAAATTTTTTTAGCTACACATCACAAAACCCTTCTTCTTCAGCAAACCCCTACGTGCTTCAGAAAATTATCACAAATTCTCAACAGGAAATTAGTTAAAATAAGAGGGAAGACTTGAACATTGCAAATTGAAATATGAAGAAGATGAAAACTATGGATTAAAAATTGTCCATACAGAAGAAAAAAAAAACTAAACTGTTAAGCATCTAAAAATTCCATATTAGAAAGAAAAAAAAACAAAGGAACTTGCCCATCTCAAAAATAACATTAAAGAATGGAAGCATCATATTGAAAAAAGGGGGATGAAGATTCACAGAAATCAAGAGTGGATCTATTTCTCGGTAACGAACAAATGTGGTTGTTCTTGTGGTGGTGAAAGAAGACCGAGAGATGAAGCGTCAAGACTGAGATATGGGGAACTAGGCGATAAAGGATTGAAGATGGGAAATTTGAGGGTGAAGGACATGAAAGTCGTGCAGTTGTCTGTAGAATAGTTGAATTTGCTACGTGGAATGTAACACCCCCCTTTTACTATTACAATTAAATAGACAATTATCAGAGTCACATCGAAGGGCGCTACATTTTTCACCATTTTAAAAAGAAATCACCAAGCAGCGGAAATATTAACCAGTTTAAACATCTCCAGAATTAACAATTAAAGACATCTCCAAAATTAATTAAAACAATTTCCAATAACTAAAATAATAGTTCAAAACGATAACTAACGACTCCCCGGTGCTACATATCAGAGCTGACACAGACCCAAACGAGAGAGGAAGCAAAACCTAGCAATTCCTCCACGAGCACTAGCGATCACCTGCAGCGTTGCCGCATGAGAGCAACATTCCAAGCAGAAGGGGTGAGTCTAACAGAGATAATAAGCAGATGATAAAAATATGCTAGCATCAGGTAACTACAGCAACACAATACAATTACACCATATCACAGCACCAGATACCAAAGGAAAAAATCCATTTGACAGTGAACCACCAAAATTATAACATTCATAGACAATGGGATGATATGCAACCCCTCCAGTGGGCATATGCATGCGGTACCGATCACCAAAATGAGCCACGACGGGCATATCACCAATAAACACCAGAGGCAGAGCCTATATCACCAAAACATGCATATGACAATGCGACACCATGATTATGCACCAACTCACCATAACAAGTATTTAAAATAAATACTATATCACCAGAATCAAAACAAATGATTTCACCAAAAATAGCACCAAGTTGTAGCATCACAGCTACCACTAAACTCTCCTGAGCATACCAGCACCGCACCTGAAATATTAACACCAGACGGCTCCACAACGCGGACATAACGCACGCACACCACGCACAAGACTGGCGCACAGCGCCTAGGCACATCGCACCTACTTCAGCGAATTAATTAAAATAGCAAACGACATCGGATTTCAACAAATAAATACTTGTTGGAAAGCCCTATGGGTCTGGTTATCATCCCTAAGTTCAGTTTTTGAAGGAGAGTGTCCAATAGGTACAGTTTTCGAAAAGCACACAGGCTAGTTGCAAAAGAGGACAGTTTCTGTCCTTCAAATTCAAGCAATTCCAAAGTGACCAAAACTCAATCAAATTGCATGAAACTTGTGCATAAACTGGGGCAAATTTTGTCTAGTTTTCAAAGAAATTGGATTCGTTCGAAAAGGAGTTCTTTTGAAAACGTGGTAACCAAAACACTGACCCTGTGTCCAGATTGTTTCCAGAATCTTACTCTAACTTGTGGAATTCATATCTCGAGCTACACAACTCTAAACGCAACCAAACCAGTGCCAAATTAACAAGCATTAAGTCTATTTTCCATAAAAATAAACCACATAATTTTTCGATCAATACAACGTTCCCAGTCACCGAAATACCGAATCTATACCCAAATCGTTTCCAGAATTTTAACCTAACTTGTATCGCCTATAACTCGAGCTATACAACTCCGAATTTGACGAAACCAGTGCCAAAACGACCGGCGTTAAGTCTATTTTCAAAAACAATCAACCTCATAATTTTTGGATCAACCAAACAGCGCCAGTTTTAGAAAAACCGAACCTGTGTCCAGAATCGCTAAATTGCCAAACACCAAACCCTAATGGCAACGACACCGCAACCACCACAACAAACACGACAATTCGACAACGCGACAACAACAATCAACCACGCACAGCAACAACAAAAACACGAGCAATAACAACACCATCGTCGTGATACAACAATCACGCAACAACAAATAACGAAACAAATCACAATAACGTGCAATAATCATCAAAGCACCAATCTCAACGAAAACACGATATGCAACAACACGAACAATTCAACAAAACCCTAGACTACCCACACATAATTATCATCAACCCATTATCAAGGTTAAGCCCACCCTTACCTCGAATAACGTAAGCTCCGGAACACGACGAACGAGACACGAACAAAACCACAGCAACACGAACGATCTCCTTTTGAAATTCTTCGCGAAACCCTCCTCTTCTCTCCCTCTTTGCGCCGCGTGCTCTCTCTCTCACTCTCACTTTCGTTTTTCTTTTGCTTGCTGCGAATGAGGGTTTGGCTTAAACCCCCAGGGTTTAAGTTGAGGGCTCAGTAAACACTGGGCTCTCTACGTCACCACCTCCTTTACTCGTTTCACCTCCTACGCATATAAAATATTAACCTTTTAATTTATCTATATCCCGCCTCCAAATTATTTTAATAATTCAATCAACTATTTTAATTAAATTATTTCCGGGGTGTTACAACCCTCCCCCACTTAGAATCTTTCGTCCTCGAAAACATACCTGATTCAAACAGCTCCGGATAGGACTCTCGCATCTTGCTCTCCAACTCCCATGTCATGCTTTCACCAGCAGCTCCTAACCAGACCACTTTCACCAGGTTTATCTCTTTGCCACGTAAAGTCTTCACTTCACGATCTTCAATTCGCACAGGCATTGTCTCCACAGTGAGATTATCCCGCACATGCACATCATCCATCGGAATCACATGAGACGGATCCGAAATATACTTCCGAAGTTGCGACACATGAAATACATCGTGCAAATTCGAAAGATTAGGCGGCAAGGCCACCCTATAAGCAACATTACCAATTCTCTCAGTGATCTGATACGGTCCAATAAAACGAGGAGTCAACTTCTTTGTCTTCAATGCACGCCCAACACCAGCCATAGGCGTGACTCTCAAAAACACATGATCACCAGCTTGGAATTCTAAATCCTTCCTTCTCTTATCATGATAGCTCTTCTGTCTACTCTGCGACACTTTCATTTTCTCACGGATCAATTTCACCTTTTCAGTAGTCTCTCGAACAACCTCGGGTCCAAGAACAATACTCTCCCCAGATTCATGCCAACACAACGGAGTCCTACATCTCCGACCATACAATGCCTCGAACGGTGCCATCCCGATGCTAGAATGGTAACTATTGTTGTAAGTAAACTCGATCAACGGAAGGTGAGTATCCCACGCACCTCCCTGCTCAAGAACACAAGATCTCAACAAGTCTTCAAACGACTGAATGGTCCTCTCTGTCTGTCCATCAGTTTGAGGATGATAAGCTGAACTCAACCTCAATTTAGAACCCAACGCTTCTTGCAAACTCTTCCAGAAATCAGAAGTGAACCTAGGATCTCTGTCAGACACAATGCACAAAGGAACACCATGCAACTTCACAATCACCTGAATATAAATCTCTGCCAATCTCGACACCGGATACGTGATATTGATAGGAATAAAATGAGCAGACTTCGTCAATCTATCCACAATCACCCAAATCGAATCGTGCCCCCTCACAGTATTAGGTAACCCTATCACGAAATCCATAGAAATACTATCCCACTTCCATTCCGGAATCTCCAACGGTTGCATCAACCCAGCAGGCTTCTGATGCTCAACCTTCGATTTCTGACAAGTCAAGCAGGAATACACAAACTGCGCCACATCACGCTTCATACCAGGCCACCAAAACATCTTCTTCAGATCCTGATACATCTTTGTAGCTCCCGGATGGATACTCAACTTACTCCTATGACCTTCTTCTAAAATTGCTCTTTTCATCTCCTCTTCATCAGGAATGCAGATTCTTCCACGGTACTTCAATACATTCTGCGCATCCAACTCAAAGTCTTTATTCTCGGATTGATCAATCCCAACCATCAGGTCAACTAATTTAACATCTAACTTCTGAGCTTCTCGAATGCTAGCCATGAATTCATTATCAATCTTCAACATCCCCAATCTGACACTCTGAGGCGTCACTTCACAAACCAAACTCATATCCCTGAACTGCTCAATTAATTCGAGTTCTCTAACCATCATTGCTGACATATGCAACGTCTTTCGACTTAAAGCGTCAGCTACCACATTAGCCTTTCCCGGATGATAGTTCAAGCTAAAGTCATAGTCTTTCAGCAACTCCAACCATCTGCGCTGTCTCATATTCAACTCTTTCTGATCAAACAGATACTGCAAACCCTTATGATCACTGAACACCTCAAACCTCGAACCATACAGATAATGTCTCCAAATTTTCAATGCGAACACAACTGCAGCAAGTTCTAAATCATGGGTAGGGTAGTTCTTCTCATGAGTCCTCAACTGTCTCGACGCATAGGCAACTACCTTACCATTCTGCATAAGCACACCTCCCAACCCCATCTTGGAAGCATCACAATACACCACAAACGACTCTTCCGGATTAGGCAACGTCAGAACAGGAGACGTCGTCAACCTCTTCTTTAATTCTTTGAAGCTCTCTTCACAACAGTCATCCCAGATGAAAGCTTTACCCTTGCAAGTCAACTGAGTCAACAGAAGTGCCAACTTCGAAAATCCTTCTATAAACCTCCTATAGTAACCTGCCAGACCCAGAAAACTTCTAATCTCAGTAACTGACTTCGGAGACTCCCATTGTAACACGGCATCAACCTTAGACGGATCCACGGCAATTCCATTCCCCGAAATAACATGACCCAGAAAGCTAACCTCCTTCAACCAAAACTCACACTTAGACAGCTTCGCATATAATTTCCTGTCCCTCAGAATTTCCAATACCAATCTCAGATGTTCTGCATGCTCCTCTTCTGACTTAGAATAAATTAGGATGTCGTCAATGAATACCACCACAAACCGATCCAGATACTCACGAAAGATACGATTCATGTACTCCATGAACACTCCCGGCGCATTAGTCACATCGAAAGGCATCACGGAATACTCATAATGCCCATAACGGGTTCTGAAAGCTGTCTTCTGAATGTCTTCGTCTTTCACCTTGATCTGATGATAACCCGATCTCAAATCTATTTTACTGAACACCTGAGCACCCACCAACTGATCCATTAAGTCATCAATCCTCGGAAGCGGATACTTGTTCTTAATAGTCACCTTATTCAGCTGCCGATAGTCTACGCACAACCTCATACTACCATCTTTCTTTTTCACCAACAACACTGGAGCTCCCCACGGCGACACACTTGGCCTCACAAATTTCTTTTCAAGCAGATCCTCGAGTTGCTTCTTCAGTTCTGACAATTCAGATGCAGACATTCTATACGGTGCCATAGACACAGGTTTAGTATCAGGTACCAGATCAATAGCAAACTCAACCTCTCTCTCTGGTGGTACATCCGGAATCTCGTCGGGAAAAACCTCAGAAAACTCTCGCACCACCTGCAACTCATCAACCTTCGCTTGGCTCTCAGCAGATAATGACGCCATTAATGAAAACAACTGGACGTCTTCCCACATTACCCTATGCAACTGACCAGCAGACAACAAACCAGACTCTTCCTCTTCAGGAGAAAAGAAACTCACAGACCTTTCATGACAGTTGATATGAACATGGTTATCAACTAACCAGTCCATACCTAGAATAACATCCATTCCGCTCAGCGGCAAACAAATCAAGTCAACGAGAAAATCATTACCGAATATCGTTTAGCACAAACAACCGAGGTAGTCACCGAACCCTTAGCCGGAGTATCGATAACCATCTCCCTCAACATAGAAGATAAAACAAGATCTAATTTCTCAACACATGCAGTAGCAATAAAACAATGGGTAGCACCAGTATCAATAATAGCAATAAGAGGAGAATTATTAATATAGCATGTACCTCTGATCTCATTCACTGCATCTGACCCCGCCAGAGCGAACACCTTCCCAACGGACCTTTCTTTCTTCGGTTTAGGACACTGAGTGCTGATATGACCACCCTCACCACAGTTGTAGCATAACACATCCTTTCGATCACAGCTAGACGCCATATGACCCTCTTTACCACACTTGTAGCACTTCTTCACATCACCTGGACAGTCAGGACGCTTATGACCGGGTTTACCACACTTGTAACATACCACACTAGCAGCAGCATCTCCCCCACTAGGTCTCTTACCCACAGCAGTTCTCTGATTGCCCTTACCAGCTGGAACCTCATACGGCTTCCCACGACTCGAGAAATTCTTCTGCCTATCCCTCATGACTCTAGAATGAGCATTACTGTCTTCCTCGAAGATTCTGCAGCTGTCAATCAACTCCGAGAACACCCGAATTTTCTGATACCCCATCGCCTTCTTGATATCAGCCCGCAACCCATTTTCAAACTTGATGCATTTGGAGAATTCAGCACCAGCCTCACCATAATGTGGATAGAACTTCGCCAATTCAATGAACTTGGCAGCATACTCAGTCACCGACATATTACCCTGCTTCAGCTCCAGAAACTCAATCTCTTTCTTCCCACGGACATCTTCAGGATAATACTTTCTCAGAAATTCTCTGCTGAACACAGCCCAAGTGACCTCTTCATTCACAGTCGCCAACCTCTGCCTCACCTCCAACCACCAGTCATCAGCCTCCTCTGCCAGCATATGAGTACCATACCTGACTTTCTGCGCCTCAGAGCAATCCATAACACGAAAGATTCTCTCCATCTCTTTCAGCCACGCCAAAGCACCATCAGGGTTATACTTGCCCTTAAAGGTAGGAGGATTCTCCCTCTGAAACGTAGCCAAACTGCGCGACCCAGCATCACCAGCAGCACCTGGGTTATTCTCCACACCTTGAGCCACAGCCTGCAAAGCAGCAGCGAGTGCAGCATCGTTCCGTCCTGCCATCTCAACCTAACACTGCAACAGAAACTATAATCAGGAACGAGTAACAATTACTCAAGTGTTACTCGACTCGACGACTCGACAACTTGGCCGGACAGACCGAACTGCTCTGATACCACTAATGTGACACCCCCCTTTTACTATTACAATTAAATAGACAATTATCAGAGTCACATCGAAGGGCGCTACATTTTTCACCATTTTAAAAAGAAATCACCAAGCAGCGGAAATATTAACCAGTTTAAACATCTCCAGAATTAACAATTAAAGACATCTCCAAAACTAATTAAAACAATTTCCAATAACTAAAATAATAGTTCAAAACGATAACTAACGACTCCCCGGTGCTACATATCAGAGCTGACACAGACCCAAACGAGAGAGGAAGCAAAACCTAGCAATTCCTCCGCGAGCACTAGCGATCACCTGCAGCGTTGCCGCATGAGAGCAACATTCCAAGCAGAAGGGGTGAGTCTAACAGAGATAATAAGCAGATGATAAAAATATGCTAGCATCAGGTAACTACAGCAACACAATACAATTACACCATATCACAGCACCAGATACCAAAGGAAAAATCCATTTGACAGTGAACCACCAAAATTATAACATTCATAGACAATGGGATGATATGCAACCCCTCCAGTGGGCATATGCATGCGGTACCGATCACCAAAATGAGCCACGACGGGCATATCACCAATAAACACCAGAGGCAGAGCCTATATCACCAAAACATGCATATGACAATGCGACACCATGATTATGCACCAACTCACCATAACAAGTATTTAAAATAAATACTATATCACCCGAATCAAAACAAATGATTTCACCAAAAATAGCACCAAGTTGTAGCATCACAGCTACCACTAAACTCTCCTGAGCATACCAGCACCGCACATGAAATATTAACACCAGACGGCTCCACAACGCGGACATAACGCACGCACACCACGCACAAGACTGGCGCACAGCGCCTAGGCACATCGCACCTACTTCAGCGAATTAATTAAAATAGCAAACGACATCGGATTTCAACAAATAAATACTTGTTGGAAAGCCCTATGGGTCTGGTTATCATCCCTAAGTTCAGTTTTTGAAGGAGAGTGTCCAATAGGTACAGTTTTCGAAAAGCACACAGGCTAGTTGCAAAAGAGGACAGTTTCTGTCCTTCAAATTCAAGCAATTCCAAAGTGACCAAAACTCAATCAAATTGCATGAAACTTGTGCATAAACTGGGGCAAATTTTGTCTAGTTTTCAAAAAAATTGGATTCGTTCGAAAAGGAGTTCTTTTGAAAACGTGGTAACCAAAACACTGACCCTGTGTCCAGATTGTTTCCAGAATCTTACTCTAACTTGTGGAATTCATATCTCGAGCTACACAACTCTAAACGCAACCAAACCAGTGCCAAATTAACAAGCATTAAGTCTATTTTCCATAAAAATAAACCACATAATTTTTCGATCAATACAACGTTCCCAGTCACCGAAATACCGAATCTATACCCAAATCGTTTCCAGAATTTTAACCTAACTTGTATCGCCTATAACTCGAGCTATACAACTCCGAATTTGACGAAACCAGTGCCAAAACGACCGGCGTTAAGTCTATTTTCAAAAACAATCAACCTCATAATTTTTGGATCAACCAAACAGCGCCAGTTTTAGAAAAACCGAACCTGTGTCCAGAATCGCTAAATTGCCAAACACCAAACCCTAACGGCAACGACACCGCAACCACCACAACAAAAACGACAATTCGACAACGCGACAACAACAATCAACCACGCACAGAAACAACAAAAACACGAGCAATAACAACACCATCGTCGTGATACAACAATCACGCAACAACAAATAACGAAACAAATCACAATAACGTGCAATAATCATCAAAGCACCAATCTCAACGAAAACACGATATGCAACAACACGAACAATTCAACAAAACCCTAGACTACCCACACATAATTATCATCAACCCATTATCAAGGTTAAGCCCACCCTTACCTCGAATAACGTAAGCTCCGAAACACGACGAACGAGACACGAACAAAACCACAGCAACACGAACGATCTCCTTTTGAAATTCTTCGCGAAACCCTCCTCTTCTCTCCCTCTTTGCGCCGCGTGCTCTCTCTCTCACTCTCACTTTCGTTTTTCTTTTGCTTGCTGCGAATGAGGGTTTGGCTTAAACCCCCAGGGTTTAAGTTGAGGGCTCAGTAAACACTGGGCTCTCTACGTCACCACCTCCTTTACTCGTTTCACCTCCTACGCATATAAAATATTAACCTTTTAATTTATCTATATCCCGCCTCCAAATTATTTTAATAATTCAATCAACTATTTTAATTAAATTATTTCCGGGGTGTTACATGGAACTTTGCAGTAGTTGTTGTTGTTGTCATCTACGCAAAAAATGGTCGCAATGCTACCACATTTTGTCGTGGGGCTTCAAAAGGGGATGATAGCATAGCTTGAGAGTAAGTACCTTTGAGAGATGAGAGAGTTTCCGAAAAAAACAGGGAGGTGAAGCAAGGTTGCATGTTTTGAAGAGAGGGTGGGTGCACATGATTTGGAAAATAAAAATGGAATTAAATGACTCTTAATCTAGTTCTAAAATTATAGGCAATTAGTTGAGACTAGAGCTGTGAATGGGCTGGGCCCGGCCCGGCCCAGCCCTGCCCATAGGGCCAAGCAGCATTTGTGGGTTGGGCTGGGCCGGCCCAATATTCTAATGGGATGCATATTTTATGGCTCGGCCCGGCCCGACATCAGCCCATTGGCCACAAATCATTGATTTTTTAGAATTTTGACCATAGTTTTTCCTACAAATGAGCAACATACATAAAGACAATATTTTGAGAGTAACATAGTATATACATAAGATAAATAAATGTGTTATGGCTCAAAAAAAAGTCAATTTAAATCTATTTTGGCTCTAAAAATCACCATAAATAATTAATTAACGCTTTGTCCATCAGCCCATGGGCCAGCCCACCAACCCATGGCCCAACCCATATATATGATCGGGCCCATTGGGTTGGGCCAAAAACTTAGTGTTGCTTTTTGGGCCTCTATTTTTAGAGCCCGGCCCAACCAAATAACGGGCCGGCCAAAATTGACAGCTCTAGTTGAGACATTGGGAAGATGCAAGATAATTAGTTAGAAAAACAATTATAGATTGTAATTAAAAATAATTGAGAGATTACAAATAATAACTTTATTTTTTTTCCAAATAAAAGAACTTTATTTTTATTTTCATTTATAACTGAAATTACCCAAGTGAACATTTTTTTTCGTTTTAAATTTTAGCATGAATATATGTCACTAAACTATTTTGCAATGAATGGATTAAAATACTGTATGTGGACATAATATATATATATATATATATATATATTTGCTTTTTTTAAGGATGCTTTTTGTTGATGTTGTTTCATATTTAGATAAATAATTGAATAACTGATTGACCAACAGAATTGTATTGAATTGAATTATTTATTCCAGACAAAAATAACTAACTAAAAACATGTATAATACTATATATTTTTTCAATAATCATAACACGTGCATCGCACGGAAGGTAAATTCTAGTTTTCTCAAATACTCATTGTTTTAAGAATGACAAAGACAATAAAATAATAATACTCTTTTTGTTTCACAATCGTTTTAATTCATTTTACACATATAAAAAAAATATTTTAAATTGAAAAAACATACTAAATTATCTTTATCAAAAGGGAAATTGCGGCCACCTCCCTCTCAATTTTAGTTAAATAGCATGGATTATATATATATATATATATATATATATATATATATATATATATATATATACTTTTTCCCTATAACATTTTGCTTTTAGTTTCTATAGAGAAAATTACTCACTTGTAGTCTCCGTATTTTTCTCTCTCAATATTTTTAGTCTCTCATGACTTTCAGTAGCACTTTTTTAAGTCTTTTAATAGCGCATCTAAGTGCTATTAAAAGTCATGAGGGACTAAAAAATATTGAATAATGAAAATGTGAGGACTAAAAATTTAAATTTTTTATAGGGTCTAATTCTCAAAAATTTTGGGCAATAAAAACATATTTAACCCTAAATAGCACATACATTCCCTTTATTTTCGACAAGTTATTGACCTTTTTAGGTTACATACGCATCTCATCTGTTATGTAAGAATAAAAGAGTATTTATATTTTTAATGGATTTGAAAAACTTTCTCCATTAAATGAATTTCTCTCTCCATTTTAAGCACTAATTACATATGTCTATTTACGTGATTTTATATTTATGGGTTACTTCAATCCCTAATTTTACTAAACACTTTAAATTCAGTCCGCTAATTTTAAGCCTTAATATTTTCATTGAAATCTGAAATGACGCTAATATTGAGACAATTTTTTTAGTAAAACGACACGTATTGTGAGACATATTGAGAATATGACTACTATTAATTTTTCATATGTGTCTCTGAGCATGACACAAATTCACAAACTCCTCTCTCACGCACCTCCCAGTCACTTATATTTGTTTTTTTGTTTTTTATTTATAATGAAAGGAAATGTCTTTTTCCTCTCTCACTTTCACCTCTTTATTCCCTGATGCCCAAACAAGAGGCAATGACGATGACCTTGCTCTAATGCACTTATACAAGTTACATAAATTTCTGAGAAATTAGGGATACATCTAATGATCACCGAGTGATAGCAGAAGTAAACAAACACAAGTAGGATAAATATGTCAGTCACATAATAGCTATGTTTTTTGCTCTTTATGTTATTTTGTATAATATCTATAAATCTCGTGTTGCAGAATGCTACATTGCAATAATAAAAAATTGTTTGATTTCACAGGCTCTTGTCCTCTGTCGTTTACCCTCGTGACCACACTTGTCTTCCAACAAAGCACCAAGGATCCCTAAGACCAGGTTTGCTGTTGGCCACATCAACCATGTGTACTATTCAACTTCAGAATCGGAATGAGAGATGGTCGATTGCTTCTTGGATTTCTAAAGATGAGGGATGAGCTAATAAGCACACAATATCTAGAAATTAATCTGAAAGTAGTGGGGAAAATTTCCCAATCTAAATATGCAAAACCAGAGAATTTACGGTTAAAATTAGCAAGAGAAAACACTCTTTTACCGGGAGAACTTTTGAGAGAGTAAGTGTGTTTGCAGTTCGATTTGATTCGGTTTTGAATAAAAATCAATCTAAACTGCAAGGTAAGAATATATGCATTTTGGTTTAGTTAGCTTCCATAGTAAAATTTGAACCAAGGTAAAAATACATGTATTTTGGTTCGATTGGCTTCCAGTCCAAAATCCGAAACAATCCGATCCGAACCAATGCGGTTTGTATTGATTGGTTCGGCTTTTACATGTCGAAAAATAAATTTTGATCTAAAGTTAGATTAATTGATCTACTTGTAAATCCAAATATTAAAAAATAAAATAATAATAATAATAATGTGATTATTATTTCATAAATAAACTATCAAACTTGCTTCAAAAAAAAAATAAACTATCAAACTCAATATATTAAAAATAGAAGTTATATGTAAAACATTATATGAAAGTTGTATAAACAATAACTTTCAATACTTTGTCAAAAAAAATAACTTTCAATACTATGTGTAGTAAACCATAGGTAGTTTATAACATTTAATTAAAAAACAAAATTGTACCGTAGAACAAATATTTTCAATTAAGTGGGAGTATACAGGGTCACACGATAAAACGATCTTTGTTTGGTAAGTCTCACCCGCTAGCGGATAATGGATTTGGCTAGCGAATGACAAATAGATGTGTTTGGTAAGCACCCAGCATTTAGCGTTTTTTAGGTAGCTACTTCAAATACCATTTTTTTCAAATGCTACTAATAGTGTGTAATATCTTATTTTTTTGCCATTTTTACCCTCACTAATTTTCTTAAATTCTTCCTCTATCCTCATTAAAATAAATTAAACAAATTTAATTCCCTAGCTTTTTTTTCCCCAATAATTTTTTTTTGAAAGGTAAGACATCTTCATTCAATAGAAATCAAATACAACATTACAGCTAGAATGAAAGCAAATGTGTCGGGACATTTCCCATCCACAACCTAAGATCATCATCTCAACGAAAGCAACATAAACATTGTTATAGCCACAACTCATAGATCGTTTAGAAACTATGAGAACATAGACAAACCAATCACGCCAATCTAACAACCAAACTATCAGTAGCTTCCGCTCCCAGTCCTTGGCAATCACGAAAAGAGAAACTCTTGTCTTTTTCTCCAAATCCAATCCGGATGATTTTTGACTTCTGAAAGGCACATTTCGACTAATTTTGTTCTCAAGATTCAACCAATTTCCCTGGTATTCGATAGCTGAAAGATACCTGGAGAGACCGAGGCAACTGGTGCTAGTCACATAGTCCTCTTCAGTCCCTATGATGAGGTGCCAAAATGCACACAGCAAAATGCAAAACACACCAGAATCTCTGTGGGGACTTTTGGCAAACAGTATGAGTGCAGCTCTATGTTGAGCATGATTCAGGAGCAAAAGAGAAAATAGAGCAACCATAGAAGTACCATACACAAAACTCAGCCTCGTCAGAGAGAAAAACCTGATGCAAGCCCATGGTGGCTTTGGTGGTGGCCGAAGGAGGAACACACCAATAGGCAAAGGAACCGTCAAACCAAGCTTCAAAAGTGAGCGAGCAGATTCCCATGAGCGCACAGATGCATAAGGTTCTTTCATAACAGTGACATATTCTGGTGGGGGAGGCTCTGGAGGAGGCCGTGGCGGCGCGGCGGAGGATCGTGGCGGAAGAATAAGACCTCGCGAAGGAGTCACCGGGGACAACGATGGAGGGATCCTAGCGGATGAAGCAGATCTCACGGTCACAATGTTGATTTGGTGAAAGGGTGTAGGGATATGGTAATGGTGGTTGCTCATGAAGGTAAATGAGAAGAGAGGCGTGGTGAACGGTAAAGGAGATGCAATGGATAGAGATCGATGGGGGTTGGGTCGCTGGTATGGGAGGATTTCGGTGAGGGTGACAGGGAGATGGAGAAAGAAGGCTTTTGTGGTTAGGGAAGTATGGGTTTCGGTGGTGGTGAGGGAACAACAACGAAGGAGAACAGCGGCAAACCCCAACCGGTGGGGGGATGGAGAGCCTCCATGGCGGAGGGGGTGGGAGCCTCCATGGTGGAGGGAAAAGCCTCCACTAACCCTAGGGTTGGGAGGAGATTTGGCGATCCTAGAGAGAAGTGAGAGCCTCTCTCTCATTGATTTTTTGCCCCCAATAATTAGGAATTTATTGAAATGGTATAACAAAAAAGGTAGACGAGAAGCAGACTACAATCAAATAGAACCAGAGCCAACCTAGAACAAATATATAGAAGAAACACGCCTGAGACCGTTGCTCTAACAAAAACTATAGAAAAGAAACCTGAAAAAGGTACCTCAAACATGCCTAAGACTGCCAACACACCAAAAAAACTAAAGAAACAAACCACCCAAGATGACTTCGAACACACCGCGGAGTGAGAATCACCGAAGGACAACTAAAACTTCGAAGTTTTGTTAGGTTTTGAAAAACTTCCTCCTCCATCTCTGCATGTAGCCCCACTTGCTTACCAAGCTCCCAAGTTTTTCTCATTTATTGAAGGTGCTCTTCAAAGTTGAGAACATTTAAAAATGTGGTTTCTTAGCTTTTTCTATTTTTATTTTGACTTTCTCATTCCCTTAGTCTCTTTCTCAGGGGATGTCACTCATTTTTCTTTAGAAAAATCTTTTAAAACTTGCTCCTAGATCCGTTGAGGTATTGGCTTGACCCACTAAAGAAGCCTCGGGATTACATCTAGAAGCTACCCACTAAAGAAAAAACTCGTATGAGGCCCTTTTGGTTGGGCCAAAAAACTCAAAGCCAGACGACTTAGCTTTTATGTTATTTTATATTCATCAATTAGTTTAATCGCTACTTTTACCATATACATCATTTCTTACTAGTTAATTTATCGACTATCCACTAGCTCATCCACTATTATCTATCCGCTCATTTGAAAATAATTACTTAGTTAAATAAAAATTAACAGTGTTTGTAATGTACAAGGCCCAACAGAAACACATAAGGGAGAGAGCTTGTAATGTGTTCGGTACCTAGGCTTCAGGCGCGGCCGAGCCCGAGGTACAAGATTGAGTAGATGTGCTTCCAAGGGTTGAAGATGGAGCTCGGGATGTCCGAGGTAGCTCGCACGTCCACGTCGGGTGGGGGGTACCTGCAAAACACTCCGACGCTCAAGTCAGTAAGAGAAAGGGAAGGAGAAATAGGGAAAAATAGAGTAATGCCAATGAGTAAAAGTTACCGCGACTGGAGGGAGGAACCTCTATTTATAGACAATGCGTCGTACCTGAGACGTTGGATACGGGTGCATGGATCCTGATCGTTGGATCTGGGTACCACAGATTTGAGTTCATGCTGGATTACCTGGAGTACGGGAATGGGCCAGGCCCAAGTCATATAAGGTTTGGCCCAGTCCTGAACATAATGTACAATGCCCACTAGGTCAACAAAAGTGGATGAAGGAACACATATAATTTGATTGAAAATTTTATATACAAAATTTGTTTTGAATGTGATTTAAGAGTTTTTCTATTTTGGAAATCACTATGTGATATGCATTGATAACAACAATATTTGGTCTTAAAATATTTTAGAGAATCAAATCACACATGCTTATAAGGGCCTTTCAAATAGACTCCAATGTTATGGATTTGTTTGATAAATTGTTTACTTTACTTTAATTTTCAATGGTGATCCCATCTGCGGCCTTATTTGATAATTTGAACGTGTTCTGCAGCATGCACATGTTTGTTTATTCTTATTTGTTTTATATTTAGTTCATATAATTTGAAAGTGACCTATACCTGATTTAAAATTATTTTAACCTTTGATCCGTGATTGTTAATTGATTTGTTATGATTTTAATGTTTATGATGACGATAATAAGTGTTATTATTATTTAGCATTTTTAAATAAGTGGTGTATGAAAATCACATTCTTTTTGGTAAGAATATTATTATGACATTGGCATTAGGGAATAATTTATTTATTTTAAATAATTTGTAATTGCTTATGGTGGGAGGCAATGCATGTTGACATTGGTTGGAGAAGCTAACACGTAAGTCTTATATGTTTAACATGTTTAACATGTTTGAGAAACGTCTAACATATGTTAGATTCTGTTTATTAAAAAATAGCAGATAGCGGATAAGTTAGCAGATATCAAATCATGTGTTGTGGTAAAGCTAGCTATCGGTTAAACAAACTAATAAATGTAAAATGACATTAAAAATAGGGATTTAAATTTTTTTTGTTTAATTTAAAGAGGATTGAGAAGAAATTTAAGAAAAATAATGACGGTAAAAATGACAAAAAAAAGTTAGACGCAATACCTAGCATTTGAAAAATCGTTAAACGCTAATAAAAAAACACTCAATGTTGATTAAAAAAAACACTCAATGTTAACATAACCTTAATATAAAAGCTGATGCTATTAACTAATCAAAATTCTTCAAATTAAATATTAAGTTTATTTCCTTCCCATGTGTGGGCCTGTCTAGGAAGGTTTCAATAATACTAATTGGAGGTCTAGAAAATCTTCTTCACGCCACATCTTCACCCAAAACCTTAAGGCCCAAACCAGGATCCACTCATCACTCTCGCACCGGGACCAACAACGAGCTAACCAATGAATCGAATCACCAGGAGACTTGGACGCTATATCTTCACCTAAAACCGTAAGGCGTCAGGTTTATGGTTCCCTCTCTTATATATCTTTCATGTAGCTCATTTCTAGCCGATGTGGAACTAACCACTCACTCTCGAGTTCCCAACAGTAGGGTCTGAAAATTTCAATATATCCAACATGAGTGGAAACAGCCTATCAAGAAAGCATTAAAGCCAAATTGAGGAGAAAAGAATTTAGGTTACATAATGAAAACTTTGACTCTATCAAGTAATAGACCAAGCAATGAGGCCTAAGTAATTTTTGCTAAATTTTCAAGGTTTGAGGTTCCATATCCATAAGAAGGGGACTTTGAAACCAATCAAGGTCGGTTTGCCTCAACGCAAAAGGGGTTAAGTGTTGATAAACGTTCCGAACGGAACTCACTGAGAGAATCGTACCTCACGGTGGTGATGCTGAGATGGAAGTCCGCAATCGGAGATGACATGGCCGAGGTGGTATCAGCTCTGATGTGAAGCGTGGGGAGACCGCCACCTGCAAGCACTCTGACGCCCAAATCGGTCTATAATCAAAACAGAGCATATCAGAGGGATGGAGAAAGCGTACCCTATTTTAGAGTGTGGAGTGGTATATATAGTGGTGCGACTGAGCTTGCTTACGATTGGGCTCCTAGGCCATTATCTCTAGCCAAAGTTGGATCCGGAACAATTAAGTCCTAAAATATTTGAAAATAAAAAGTGGTCATTAAAGTATGTGATATTGGTAAAATTACTTCATAAAGTTTTATAAATAGCCCCTTACAGAGATTAATAATGGCAAATTTATTGAAAATTGAGTGCAAATTGGGTTCAAATTTAAAAGTTGAAATGCAAATTTAAAATTTCACGGTGTTCAAAAAAATTTGTATAATTGTAGTAGTTCAATTTTTTTAAGGGGTTCAACTGAACCCCCAAAACCAACATAGGTATGCCACTGGGCTATTATTGTGAGTTTTTTTCAATTCGTTTTCGATTTCAATGTATTGTTATTATCTTTTTGACCATTACAGTATTGTAAATCTTGTCATTTGCCTTCATCTTTTTACTTTTTTATTCTTATTTTTATGAATTCTTTATCTTCTGGGCTTGACTTTCTCACTTAGATCCTTGTGGTTTGGTGCAAAATAGTTATTTCTGGATTACACCTATGATTTGAATGACATTTATATTTCTTTTTATAAACAATACATAGGTGAATGCTACCAATCTGGAAATGACACCCCCATACTTCCCTTCTACTTTAACAATAAACCACCCTCAAGTGAGCATTTTATTTGTATTCACCACAAAGTTGCCATCCACACTTGAAACCCAATCTTGTAGGACTTACAACCAGAAGCAATATTGTCAAAGGATACAAAGTGAGGAATACATTCCAATTCCACATCAAAAGTAGTTTCCAACCAAGACCCCGCAATTTGCTAAACAGACTTGGAAAAAGCACATTTATAAAATATGTGCGTAACAGTCTCCTCCAATAGACTAAAAAAAGGAAACAAAGCATTATTGTTGTTTTTGAGTTTCAGAAAATAATTTCAGAAAATCAATCCACCGAAGATATTACTGGGTTGAGTCGCGGACTATGTCGCTCTCTTTAAGACATTTCGTGGCACTGCTCAAAATTGTGCAGGCAGACTATCAACCACGACGTCCCCAGGATAAAACAGCCCAGTCAAAACTGTTACGAAATATCACTGCACAGTGAAATTTCGCTCAAGAAATACAACCTCAATATGGTTAAAAAAACCACTCTGAATATGGTTCGCAGACTACTCTTGAATATGGCTCGTAGGCCATTCTTTAAAGTAGAAAAGAAGAAAAATCGAGAGAGGAGAGAGAGCTTGAGGTATGATTTAACGTCAAGCGGTGTAAAGAGTTAAGTGAGAGAGGGGCCTATTTATAGGCTTCAAAACTGACTTGGTGCGCAAGTCTTAGAGGATAAGACCGGAGTGCTTGCACTCCAAGCTATAACGGATAGGAACAAACGCGGATAAGAACGACTCTGTTCAACGAATCTGTACGCAACAGTTAGTTCATCGTATCCGGACAGTTCAACGAATCTGGACACGCAACGCACCAAAAAATAAAATAATAATTAATTATTTTCACAAAAATGTATTTACCAAGCCCAAGCCCGGCCCGACTGACCTGAGCCTGCCGGACGGCGGTGCGCACGCGTGTGTGGTGGTCAGATGGTGTGCGTGCTTTCCCATTTACAAAACTGGGTACCCATTAGGCTCCAACCGAAGGTGTAAAGTCCACACTTATAAACACTCTTAAAGTGTTTATTCTATCCAATGTGGGACTTTTTCAATTCACAATTAACAAAGTTCCAACAATCCCCCACTTGAATTTAAAAAGAAGTTTCAGAAGTAGCGTCAAACGCCTCCATAAGATTGTGCATAAGCAGAGGTGTCATACGACTTGAACCTTTGCGTAGCGGTTAAGATTTAGATTCAACAAGAGTGACTCATAGTCTTGAACTCTATCTCTAATCGTCAAAACCACACACAACCTTTTCCTTAGGTGTATTCTCAAAAGCCCATGCGTTTATGGCCCTGCACGTCTATCCCAGTTTAGTGAACGCTCTAGGAATTTCTGCCAACAATTCCATAGGAGGCGGCCCCACTTCCACATTCACGAAGGTGAGTCTATCAAGAGTACTCCTATAGCTAGGTACTCCACTCCACATAGAGTATAGATCTCATTAAGAGTTTCTATTATCTCAACCTTACATCGCTTCAGGAATCATGCTTCTTTACTTTTAATAGCATGTTCATCTCCTATCACTTCACAACTTTTTATTACCCATTGAACCTAATTCTTGGGATCTCCAGTCTTTTAGGTCGGGTTACCATTGCGAGTGACTCATGGTTCTAAAGGCAGTAGTCCCATCCTTTGAGATGTATTTTGGACTTTCTCTCTAGCTAATCCTTTCGTCAAAGGATCGGCTAAGTTCTGATCAGTGTGTACATGATCCACTCTTACAGCTCATTTTAAGAGAATTTCTCTAACAATGCTGTTCCTACGACATATTTGTCATCTTTTATCATTGTAATAATGATTCTTTATTTTGCAATCGTCGGGGTACTATCGCAATGGATCAACACAACTGCATCGGTTTTCCCATAAGGAATCTCTACTAGTAAGCATCTCAACCAACTAGCTTCTTCACTGGCGGATGCCAATGCTATCATTTCAGAATCCTTAGTGGACTGAACCAAAATGATCTGTTTCTTAGATTTCCAGAAAACAATACCACCATATATATACTAAGTATATAGTCACTAGGTGCTTTTGAATCATCTGATAGAGTATTCTAATAAGCATTACTGTATCCTTCAAGTACAACTGGAAATCTCTAATAATGTAACTTGAGTTTCATGGTCCTCTTCAGGTATCACACGACTCTCTCAATAGCGTGCCAATGCTCTATACTAGGTCGACTGGTAAACCTACAGAACAATCCCACGACATAGGCAATGTCGGGTCTAGTACAATCAGTGGCATACCTTAGGTTGTCAATGATGCTCGCATATTCCGTTTGTCAATGTCGGGTCTAGTACAATCAGTGGCATAACCAATGAATACACATTCATAGGCTCTACTGGCGAGTTTAACTCTTTTTGGGATTATGACATAAGCCAAGTTATCCCAAATTCAAAAATAAGACAAGATGGGCTGTCTTTTCTTCAAGATCTCCGAAGGAAATTTTTTATTTCTTTAGATTCGGCGAATCTATTCATAACTTAACCAACAGCTTATAAAAATTTTCCACAACACAGATCAAGTCCTAGAATTCAGCAAAATAGCAAATCAATAAAGATTTTATTTTTCTTTCTGCTTTACCATTCATTTCAGAAAAAATATGGTGCAGTCGTTTCATGTATAATTCCATTAAATTAATGAGAATCATACTTCGTTCCTTAATTGCTATAAAAACTCTTAACCTTTCTACTTACTTGATTTTCAAAAATCTGTAATGGAAAACTTTGAATATGTCAAGCACTTCACTTTTATTTTTCCCAAAGTATACTACAATGTAGTCAAAACAATTATAAATAAAAGTGATAAACTATCGTTTTCCATTTCTGGTTAACATTCTATCTTATTCGCATATATCTGAGTGAGTCAAAACTAATACTCAGATTTCCTTACTGATTTATGCGAAGTCTTGAAAATTCTTGTTTGATTTCAAAAATACAATTTTCTTTCTTAAGTCATTTGAAAAAAAAAATAACTTTTGAAAAATGCTATTTGGCTCTTATTGAAAAGAATGCATTTGTTTACACGTCAAAGTCAACCATGTTTAAAAAAAATATCATTGTTTAAAATAAAGTTCCGATAGACGAAGTAAACAATGCTTTAAAAAAATTATATAGTGTAGGAAACTTCCGATAGATGAAGTAAACAATGCTTTAAAAAAATATCATTGTTTAAAATAAAGTTTTAACCAGACTCAACATCATTTTCTTATTTTCAGCAACCTGTATGTTCAAAACATACTCAATAACCATCCACCAACCTTCGCATTCACCAACAATGTTGATTTCAAAAATTATAGCAACAAATTGCTATCCAATCAGGTTAGCCTGCGGGGCAGAGCTTGGCCTGTTCATACACTTGCGTGTCGTATGACCTGGTCTCTCGCAATTGAAATAATTAAATGGAAGAGCAGTGTCATTTCTAGATGGGGGTCCCATTCCAGTTGCTGTTCCTTTGAGCCTGATTACTGTTTTAATTTTTTGAAAGGTTTTCTCAAAATTATATTGCAATCAATATTGCACTATATCGTAAAAGGTATAACTTCTCAAAAATAACGTTATTGCTAAAAAGCAATTCTATGATTTAAAATCATTAACCATTAGCATTAACCACTAACGGAAACGATATGAATTAAGAAAATTTATTCTTGTCGGGTAGGTTCCCAAGAAAGAGAGGTGGATCACAACGGACACGCTTAAGTACCAAGTCTTTCCTAGCCAGAACTTTTCCCAGACAATATGAATTAAAAAAAAATTCATTCTTATAGAGATGATTATTCTTTCTGTAGAATTAAGAATAATATAGAGATAATCATTCTCTTTCTATAAGACCGTATAGAGAAAATTACTCTCTTTCCATTGATAAATAGTCACTACAACAAAATTGGTAACCGGCGGCGGTAATTCTGCGGCGGTTATGGCAAAACCGCCGCCGATGTTAATTTTGTGGCGGTGCACGCGGCAGTTGTGTTGTCTGCCCGTATTATTAAATAACCTGCGGCGGTTTCGTGTAATTCTGCGGCGGTTCTAAAATTTAGTAATTTTTTAAAATAAACCTGCGGCGGTTATATGTCATTGTGGGGCGGTTCCTCAATTTAGTGAATTTTTAAAGTTATCTGCGGCGGTTGTGACCCAACCTGAGGCGGTTCCTCAATTCTACCACAAAAATTTCATTCCCACCGTTTTTCCCCAAAAATTTCATTCCCAAAAATCATTCCCTCTCTCTGTCTCGAAAATCATTCCCCCTTCTCCCTTGAAACCCTATTCCCTCTCCACTGTTTCACACTACTCCCTTTCTCCATCGTCCCACACTGCTCCACCGCCACACCTCCCTTGAAAATCATTTTCTCCACCGCCACACCTCCCTTCTCCACCGCCCCACACTGCTCACGGTCCCACTCAACTCGTTTCTGTCACGGTGTGTCTCTCACTCTCTCTTCCCATTCGCTCCCTCTCTCTCATTAACCCTAATTTCTTGTTAATAATGCTCTTCTTGTTGTTCTTGTCAGGATTCTGGGAGAAATATTCCAATTGAGGAAAGGTTGTCGTTTGGGACTATTTCTTCAAGCATTATCACCAAGGTATCACGCTTTCCCCCCTCTCTCTCTCTCTTCCCAGTTGTTTTTTGCTGATTGTTTTAATTCTATTTCTTAGTGTTTGGATTATAGGTAAATTTGGATTATAATTGTGTCTTATGAGATTAGGGTTTTTTTGTTGTTGAGAAATTGGGATTATAATTGGCTCTTATAGGAAGCAATGCTCTAAAGTCTTAAACTACACGTCTACTGTGAATGAGTTTTGTTTTTTTTAATTGAATAATTCACCACCAAACTACATGTCTTATTGCTGATTGCTAATAAATTTCTTGTTACTCTCTTCTTCTTGAATGAATCTTAGATGTCATGTGGAGAAGATTGTTACCCTTGAATGAATCTGTGGAATTTGTGTACTTTGTTTTTGGTGATGAAAGTTTAGGATAATAACTTGGTAGTTTCTATTTTTGAGTTTTTCTAAAGTGATGATGTGAGTAGTGTTAGGCTATTTCAATCCTAAGCTAATTGCTCTTTTGGTGTAAGTGTAATGTATGTCCATGCTTAAAGTCTTTGGTGGTGGTTCTGTTATATAAGTAAGACATGTAATGAGTTAATGACATTTTTAAGCGACGTTTAATCTCGGATAAGTAGCTATGAAGAAAGCATTATTAACAAGGCTTGCAGATGACAATAAAGATCTTACCATATAATACCAAGCTTCTGTTTAGACTGTAATAAGAAATGATGAATGGTTACTCAAAAGAATATTGGTAAATGCTGCATAGGGTCAATGTGGTGGACAGAACACAAAGCTTGATAAGAAACTAAGTAAAATAACAATATCAAATTATGTAATGATTCTGGTATAATAAAATTGCAAAATGACATCTTAGTATTGTATCTTTACATGAATGATGAGATTTAAAGACCTATAAACATTGATCATTGATCATTCTATTCTTGGCATCATGGGTCATACATGGGGTATATTGAGTTTTTTTTTCCTTTCTGGTTTGGCTTTGTGCTTGTAGTATTGGGTTTGTGTGGGGCATATTAATTGTAGTATTGAGTTTTTATGATTCTGTTTGGCTGGAAACTTGTGTCTTATTGAACTTTTAAGCTATTTCAATCCTCATTTCACTTCACAATTTCGATTTTATGTATGTGGGGCTGAGTTTTAATGAGTTTGTTTGGGTGGAATATATTGCTTATTGTGTCAGCATTTTAATTTTAATTATATTGCTTATTGTGTCACGCATGTTGAATCTGATGTGATATTTATAAAACTTATAGAGAACATGATTAATAGTTTGTTGCTGTATATATATTTATAGTTTGTTGCTGTATAGGTAAATGTATATATATTTTGTTGCTGTATATATATTTATAGCATTCAATTTCCATCTAGTTTGTTGCTTCTATTCGTAGTCTTTATTTATTAGTCTTTATATATATATTTATAGTCTTTATTTTTGTGTAATTTTAGGCTGAAGATTTACGTTCACCTGCTCAAGCATTGCGCTCTTCATCTGCTAGTCATGCACCAACACATCATGGACCAACATCTACTCTTTAGATTTAGGATTTATTATTAACTAGTAATGTTGAAAACATGTTCTTATATATTGGAGAAACTTATACTCCTAAACCCCGTATCTTTTGATATTTTGGGACAACAGTACCTTTTGATATTATTGTGTTATTTTACTTTTAAGTATGAATGAATGAACTTTTATTATTTATGTAGGTTTTTAATTTGATGCATCTTTATCATACTTCATTTTATTTTTTAAATAATTTGAGAAAATGTTGCTACAAAAAACAAAACAATTTATTTGAGCCTCTAAAGCTAAAAGTAGTATCCTCCTCAGGTTTTGAACTACCACAAATATCGCTAAAATCACTGCAGATAGAGAAGGAATACATCATTAGGAAAACGGTTTAGCGGCAGTTCTGAACTGCTGCAAACATCCCCCAAACCGCTGCAGATAACCAAAGTTAATGGCTTCAGAGATAATTTAGTAGCGGCTGCAAACCGCTGCAAATATAAAACCGCCGCAAAATGCCTCAAAACCGCCGCAGAAATATGGGTATCAACCAACTACCTAGCGACGGGTTAAAACCGCCGCAAATCTCTCACCGCTGCCTAAACTGCCGCTATTTACTGCTCCCGGCGGTTATTCCAACGGTTGAAACCGCCGCAAAATGCTTTTTCAACCGCCGCCGCTTGCCTGTTTTGTTGTAGTGAGTATAGAGAAAATTATTCTCTTTTCAATGATAATAAATTATATAGAGAAAACAATTCTCTTTCTATAGAGAAAATAATTCTCTTTCCATTAATAAGTTCTATAGAGAAATTAATTCTCTTTCTCTTGGAATATTTCTTTAGCTATTTTATCTCTTCCTTTCTGATCAATTGTTTCAGTGAGCACCTGAATGTCATCTTTTAAATATTGGCAACATTTTTCATATTTAATAAAAAATTATTTTCTTGCCATTGACATTCTTGAAAATGAAACGATTTGTTGAAATTAGAAACAGCAGAATCAGAGCCAGTAATGTATTCGATAGTCATGGCTAAATTTTGAAACGTCTTAAAATTGTTGTTTTAGAGTTTCAGAAAATAATTTCAGAAAATCAATCCACCGAAGATATTACTGGGTTGAGTCGCGGACTAGATCGCTCTCTTTAAGATGTTTCGTGGCACTGCTCAAAATTGTGCAGGCAGACTATCAAACACAACGTCCCCAGGATAAAACAGCCCAGTCAAAACTGTTACGAAATATCACTGCACAGTGAAATTTCGCTCAAGAAATACACCTCAATATGGTTAAAAAACCACTCTGAATATGGTTTGCAGACCACTCTTGAATATGGCTCGTAGGCCATTCTTTAAAGTAGAAGAGAAGAAAAATCGAGAGAGGAGAGAGAGCTTGAGGTATGATTTAACGTCAAGCGGTGTAAAGAGTCAAGGGAGGGGCCTATTTATAGGCTTCAAAACTGACTTGGTGCGCAAGTCTTAGAGGATAAGACCGGAGTGCTTGCACTCCAAGCTATAACGGATAGGAACAGACGCGGATAAGAACGGCTCTGTTCAACGAATCTGTACGCAACAGTTAGTTCATCGTATCCGGACGGTTCAACGAATCTGGACACGCAACGCACCAAAAAATAAAATAATAATTAATTATTTTCACAAAAATGTATTTACACCTCACAAGCCAAGCTCAAGCCTCGCCCGGCCAACCTGAGCCTGCCGGACGACGGTGCGCACGCGTGGGTGGTGGTCAAATGGTGTGCGTGCTTTCCCATTTACAAAATTGGGTATCCACAAAGACAGTTGTTTGACTCATTGAAACACCCACTTCCACAACCCATTATCCCACCTACTCAATGCAACCGTAGCACTTTGTTGGGCCGAAGCTTGATACAAATTTTAAAATTCAACCATACAAGAAGCACTTCTAATCCATTTATGAGACCAAAACCAAATATCCTCTCCATTCCCTATAGCACACCTAATTGCTTGGGGAAAGAGGTTATGACTCCTCACTAATTAATCCTCCCCCAACATCATCAATTTCCTCCACCAAAGAGAATCCTTCAATCCCCAACCTCGACTCACCTTACATGTTTGATTAATTAATAAATCCCCATATCTGTATCTTGAATACATCTCCGCTTCCACTTTCCAAGAAGGGAAATGTTAAACATCTCCAAATTCTTCACACCTAACCCCTCCTCCTTTTTGGACTTACAAATAGAATCCCAAACCACCCAACAAATCTTCCTATTTTTCTCATTAGCTCCCTAAAGAAAATCCCTCTGAATCTTGATGAGTTCCTTGATAACTACCTTTAGTGCTTTATAAAAAGAAAAAATAAAGCAGGAGACTAGAGAGTACTGAGTCGATAAGAGTCAACCTATCACCTGTGGATAAATGATGACCCTTCCACAAAAATAATCTAGCTTGCAGTGGAGGAGCTAGCCCATTTTTTATGAGGGGGCTATATACAGTTATTTTCTTATTCGGATAATTTTCATTGCTGAAAAATATCTATTAGATATTACAATTGAGAAAGAATGTGTCAAAACATATGAACAAATCTATCAATCAAATAATAATAATATCTTGGCTCTCCCTCCAATCTGTATTATATTTATGGCAAAACTCAAAATTGTTATATCTTAGAAAGCTTAATGTTGAGGAATAATAATAATAATATAACATCAATTTATTAATTGAGTAAATATTGTTTTTCACATGCTGGTTTCTCGACTTGCTCTTTTTGGCTTGGTTATTTTATTTTTTTCACTTATGCTTTGCAGATAGATCTATTAGTAGTATTAGTTATATACTTTATTTGGGTGGCAAAATTGTATATTTATTTCTTTTTGGGTAGTCATGTCTACGCCATGAGATAAAGAGGAGCCGACCTTGCTAGCTTGCATAGAATCATTCACGGCTTTCAAGTATGTTTTCTCCTTAGGTTTAGTACCAATCGAGATACCCAAAAAACTTGAAAGGAAGTGAAGAGGTACTACTAGGGGTGGACACATATTAGCAACCCACCCGAACCCGTACTACCCGACAGTGAAAATTGTCATTTCGGCTGTGTCAGCGGAAACCGAAACCGACCAACTATGACACATCGGTTCCAAATGGGTTCAAATGGGCGGGCTCGGACCTCCAGACTGCATCCATCAATAACCGAACCCGACCGCTGGTAAGCTATCAACAAAAGTTATCAGTAACTTTGAAGTTTGAATATGATGACTACTGAGCAAAGGACATGACTACTGAATAAAGTTTATTGGCAAGTGAGCTACTTTATCAGTTTATCGAGACAAACAATTTTTTACTTTAAAACCAAAGCCAATTAAATAATCTACACGGCACACACACGTGACACATCCACTTAGTCTACTTTTTCTGAATTATTTTTTATTTAACAAATATCAATATTCCCTTTCTACAGTGTAAAGTAGTAGTACTCCTACTAATTAATAAAACACATATGGTCATCTTCTTCCTCTGTATTCTGTTTCACCGATCTTCCAAGCTTCATTCTCACCGCCAGATCATTTTTTTCTCCGAATGCTACAAAAGCTTCAAACCGAAAATATCCACCCGCCAAAACCGCCACCCGCCGGACCTGCCACCCGCGAGAACCGACTCTGAAAACGGTCGGAAGCAGATGTTATTTCTCTTGCTCGGTTTTCAATCGGATGCACCTCCGACGGCCCGAATCCGGCCGTAACCGACCGATGTCCACCCCTAGGTACTACAAGCAAGAAAAGAGGAAGTCAATTTCATAAAATCCTCCTTTAAATTTATTTCTTTTTGAAATGCTTGAGTCTATCATTAAAAGGGGCTGCACATGTTACTGACATATGGAGGTGCAACATTGATAGCTAGTGTGGACACTAGAATGCATGCAAGAAAAGAAGAGTTAGACAGTTGTTGCACTTTTGGGACACATGTAGAGGTCAAGATGGGATGAAGAACAACATGGGTTGGCATACATGTACCATCATGAGATGATGGTACCTCTTCAAGATGATCATGCCTTTGGACTTCCCAGGTGTTCTACTACCCTCATGGAGTGGTTTATTTATTGTGTTTTCTTGCTTCCTTTTGGTTCAGTTGTTTTTCTTATTTTAGTTGGTGTATGTTTGTACTGTCTTTACTTATAGGTGTAGGTGGGTTGGATCTCACTTGAACTAGTGTGCAATCCTCAAATGCTCTTTGTTGTATTAAATTTTGGTGTTTGTTGTTTCCGATAGCTTTATAGAAAGTGGGGGAGTGTGTAAATGATGCTAGCTATTTGGCAATTAATATTATTATCTCTAATTATCGAAAAAAATTATATACCAATCAAATTACTTTTATTGAAATCTCTTATATATATGTGGCTTCTCATGCCACTTCAAATTGGCTCCAAAACTTTTTTTTTTCTTTCCTTCTTTTCCTTTTTTCCATTTTTTCTCTTTTTCCTTTTTCTTCTTTTATATTTTAAAGTTTTACTTTTTTTCTTCATTTTTTCCCTTCTTCCATTTTGGTTTCAGTTTTTTTTTCTACTTTTATATTTTAAAATTTTGTATTTTTTCTTTTTTATATTTTAAGGGGTATTTTAGAGTCTCGAAAAATTTTAGATGTTTAAATATGCAAAAAAAAATTCTTCAATAATCCATTTTGTGAGAAAAAGATTTAATTTCATTACAAAATATGTAACGAGATGCTAAACAGTGTGTTTTGGTGTACTTGGGCAAAAAAATTATTTTGTACAAAAATGCGTAAAGTGAAATGTTAAGCAGTATGTTTTAGGGTACTTTAAGATTCATAAAAAAATTTAACTCTTCAAATACCAAAAATTTCTTGGAAAGTAAACGGATTGGTAAAAAATAATAATAAGTTTGTGACAAAATACGTAAAGTGAGATGCTAATCAGCATGTTTTGGTGTACTTATAGTGGAAAAAAATATTTTGTACCAAAATACGTGTGAAATGTTAAGCAGTATGTTTTCCGGTACTTTAGAATTCATAAAAAAAAAATTCTTCAAATACCAGAAGTTTCTTCGTAAGTAAACTGTTTGGTTAAAAAAGAATAATAAGTTTGTGACAAAATACGTAAAGTGAGATGCTAAACAGTGTGCTTTAGTGTACTTGATTGTGAAAAAAATCATTTTGTACCAAAATGCTTAAAGTAAAATGTTAAATAGTATGTTTTGGGGTACTTTAGGATTCATAAAAACTTTTTAAGTCTTCAAATACCAGAAGTATCTTTGTAAATAACCGTTTTGGTAAAAAATAATAATAAGTTTGTGATAAAATACGTAAAGTGTGATGCTGACGATGTTCAAATACGCGAAGTTCGTTCCTCAATAACATGTTTGATGAAAAAGCAAAAAAATATTCGTGACAAAATAGGTTCCAGAAAAATGTTTACATGTTCAAATTGGTGTTTTCTTCTTTATTTTGATAATTTCGCACCAGCGAGTATTAGAAGCATACTTAAATTGGTGTTTAGTTTTAAATCAGACTCTTTATGATACCTACATACATATTTCACTTTCTATTTGTGTTGTCTTATTTTCTTTTTCATTATGGGTTAGGTTTTTATATTTCTGATAAATATAGATAACATTATTAAAACTTTTTATATTTTTTCTTCTTCTTATTATTTGTGAATTTTCAATTCCAATGTCTTTGTTAAAGTTTATTTTTAATTTTATAATATTGTTATTTAATTTATATTTAAAAGTTAACTTTTTTCCATGGGAACTTCGGTCTCATTTACAATAGAACTCCCCAACATTTTCTTACAATTTTGTATAGGTGTTTTTATTTTAATGGTGATTTTTATTTAACCTTGCATGATGTATTGATGTACTTCTTTCGGACTTGATTATAAGCAAAAATAATTACCTTTACACATATTAAGAATAGTAGTTTTATGCATTTAATTTTCTTGGATTCATGGAAAAAATAAATACATTTACTAAACTATTTCTAATTAATAGTCATCTTCTCACAATATTAATGTTTTTTTGGTAAAAAAAGGAGTTAATTTAATACATTTACATCCATCGATACTAGCTCACCCCGTGCATCGCACTGGAGTGATACACATATATTTCAACCAACTATGTATAAGCTACTAGCTAACATTACTTTCAACTTTCTATAGGTGGTGCTATTTTATTGGTGCTTTTCATCTAACCCTGCACGATACCCACGTGTTTCACTTTCTATTTGTGTTGTCTTCTTTATTTTTGTCATTTCGTATCAAACGGTAATAAAAACATACTTTAACTGGTGTTTAAATTTTTATCTTCTTTCAACTGGAACTTCAGCCACATTTATAATACAACCTCCACCATCTTCTTTCAACTTTATATAACTGCTCCTATTTTATCATGAGTTTTCATACAACCATGCATGATACCCACGTGTTTTAGTTTTTAATTGTGTTGTCTTCTTTTCTTTCTTATCATGGGCTAAGTTTTTATATTTACATTTGATAAATATGGATTATGTTATTAAAAGCTTTAGACATTTTCTTCCCATTATCTATGGATGTTTAATTTCAACGTTTTTTGTCAATATTCTTTTTAAATTTTATAATCTTCTTATTTAATTTATAGCTATAATTTAATTTCAATCCACAATTATTTGACTATTTATTTTACAAACCAACATCATTAGTCCACTAGCATAAGCTACCCTGGGACACGGGGTCAACTTAGTGCTCCCAAGTTTGATTCCTGCAATGGACAGAAAACTGTTGTCTTGAATGATTGGTTTATTAAAGAGGATTTCCCCTTCCGGTTTTACTTTAGTTTTGCTAACTAAAATTTAGTCAACCCCGTGCGTAGCACGGGTCAGGCGGCTAGTTCACTTGTAAGCTACAAACGAATTCAAAGCTTCGAAAATAACTTTGATTCTCCAAGTTTTATGATATTCAAGTTCTTTATGATACCGTTATGATATTTCAAGTAACGTTAAATTGATCTTGTACTTTAAATTTATCAGCTTAAAACTTAAAATTTAATTTGAATCGCCTCAAAAAAAACATTAAATTTTTTGAGCCGTTGAAGTTCCTAAATTCTCTCATTCTCTCACTCATTCTACATCTCTCTCGATTCTCTCTATATCTCTCTTAAATTTACTCTCTCATCATTATTTATAATTTTTTAATTATTTTCTCTTTCCTACCACCCTTATATTTTTAAGGTTTGAAACATGAATCTCCTCTTATAATCATTCGATATCTCTTACTTTACTTACATGGAATATCAAGTTATTAGTTGATCATTTTAGCTTTGCACACATGCATTCACATCTCCGTTTTTCCGTGAGTGATGAAACAAACTACCGGTAAAAGCAAAGGAACGACAGCGGTTGTTGGTGAGGAGGGGCACAAATAAACTCCTCGAGTCCCTAACTTCCTAAACTGCCACCCTTGTGTCTTATTTAGACACATGGCAATTACGTGTTAGATGATTAGTTCACTTAACATCAGGAACTCGCCACGCGTCTTGAAAGTCGACACGTGTAGAAAAAGCAACGTGGCACCTGAATCTATTTAATGGGTAGAGTGCAGTGTGCTCTAACATCGATCAAGCAAAAGAAAACAAAGCTAGAATCAAAGAAAAGAAGAAGTAATATCATTGAAGAAGTGAGAAATATCGAAAATGCAAGGAGCAAAGAAAGCTGGAGAGACCATTAAGGAGACTGCTGCCAACGTTGGTGCTTCTGCCAAATCTGGTATGGAGAAGACCAAAGCCACCGTCCAAGAGAAGGTATTTTGCCTTTCAATATATTGTTTTTTTAGTAAAAGGAGTTAGGTAGTTTTAATCACACAAATTACCTATGAAGCACGGATATCAGATACCTACTACACATATACTGACACTATTTTAGTTTGATTTTTAAAAAGAATACAATAAATTTAAGTGTCGATGTCGATGTCAATGTCAATATCGGTATCCAGATGTTGGACATCTGGACACTTCTTTAATATTGAAAGTGTCCGTGCTACATAGGTACTGCATAGGATATAAGTAGAGAGTGTCTCACATATTTAGGGAATGTTAGGGACTAAAATAACAAAAAGGACTATTTACACTTTTCATAACGTGTGTTGAATTGATGAATGTTTCTATCTGGTTAAACAGACAGAGAAGATGACGGCACGTGATCCTGTACAAAAGGATATAGCAACACAGAAGAAAGAGGCAAAGAAAAACGAAGCAGAGCTGAACAAGCAGGCGGCGCGTGAGCACAACGCGGCTACCAAAATGTCTGCGACGCCCACGGGCCATGTTGTTGAGGGAGTAGTGGGCTCTCATCCAATTGGGACCAATAGAGGCCCAGATGGGACTGCTACGGCCCATAATACCCGTGTTGGTGGAAATACAAATGCCTCCGGTTATGGAACTGGCAGTACTTACAGTTAAATTATAATAATAATAATAATATATTGTCTGTTTATTAGCATCAGACAATACAAGGTTTAGTTTATGGTATGGTCTTCTTGTTGTTTCCTTTTCTTTTACTGCTGTAATAAGCTTATGAAACGTTCCCAACTAGTTATATGTGGAGCGTTCTGTTTTGTGTCGTGTCGTGTCATGGAGTTGTAATTCCACTTCTTTTGTTAATGAAATTTTGAAATATGCTTTTGTAAAAGTGATAATTTACAATTTGACAATATTAAATAAACTCTTGAGTCTAGTTCATATTTATTACCAGGCGAATCGAATATGAGTGATTAGAAGGGAACAAGGAATGGACATAAATCCACTCTAGTGCCTTTATAAACGAGCACTAGTGTTTTCTTTCTTACTTACCACAAACTAATAAAAGTTGGTTCCCTTTTTGCTTGGAGATATATACTCAGAATCGATTCACAAAAAATGGAAATTTTATTCTTATCCTTATATTATTATATTTCTAATCTGTAAAGAAAGATGAAAGAACAAAAACTAAAAAGTGATAATGCCGTGATGAAAAAGAAATAGATATTCAATATTTCCAATTGAGTTGTGCTATATATCACGACATGGTCTCCTCGTGAAATTTCACAACCAATGTGTTTGGAGTTTCTTTCCTATAAAACTTTAAAACAAATTAGCTAGCAATTGTTTTAACCTTTCCATTTCCAGTAATTTTGGCTTGATCCACTCCCACCCCAAACCGTAACATAAATGGTGTCTTTCTTTCTTGCAAACACATTCTCTGCTAAGTTTGCATTGCATCCTCTCCTCATGCCTATCGATATTTTCATCATTTTCACTTGTGTGGCACTCCAAATCCTTGTCATTGCCCACTTCTTATAATAGTTAACAGAAACTACATAGATAGTTGTTGTATGCTGCTAGATTGGACCCTCATTTAATATTTTTGGATAGACACAAGGGAGGAAAACATGAAGATTCGATAAGAATAAGAATAGAAAGAATTAATGTTATATTATATGTGTCATTCGTTATTCTTTGATTTTATTGACTATATTTGGATTGGAAATGATAAGGACTATGGTTTACTGAATGGATTGGAAATGATAATGTTATATGGTTTACTGAATGAACTATGTGGCTCTTCATATTTGCAACTCCAAGTGTATCTCAAAACTTCTTCACAGCTTTCATCCTTGAGGTAGAAGTGCTCAAACAAGAATAAATGCATCATGTTTCTTTTATTCCCTTACAGGGACTGGAGGTTTTCCGCATGCCTTAATAATTGAAGACACTGTCATTCAAGTATCTAAAACACAACCATGTCCCTATCATTTATTTAGGATGAAATATGATGAATGAATTTCCAAGTCTCTCCATTGTCTAGCTCAATAGGGTGACCATCGATGCTAAAAAAGAAACAAACCTCTCCACCAATATCATCCGAAAAGGAATCAATAATAAGATTCAAGGTTTAAAATATAATTGTTACATCCAGTTGCTCCTTCCAAAGTAAGGCAGTTTATGCTACTCTTTTTACTTTTATGATCATTGAGAATACCCTATTAGAGTTTTCCAATGTACAAGGCTCAAATTGCAGAGGAATTTCCCTACCCCTAACATTCGAACTTATCAGCTTCATTGGACTATTATTATCGCAAAAGAAGAAGAAAAACAAGCTTCATTAGACTAGATGTTGTCGGTCATCCAAAACCACCTTTGTGATCCAAGGTTAAGCATTTCCATATCAGGCCTTTTAGAACCACAAACCCCAAGGTCTCACCGTACTTCAAACCTCCTCGTTCATTTTCCCCAACATGAAAAACGCTCCCTAAAATTAAGTTTTACGTGATTCATTAAATTTCAGGCCTAAGAAAAGTAGCCCATTCTGCTGGACCGTTGGTAAATGATATTAACTTAGATGCGGTTGTCTTAGAAGAAAATAATAGTATTTAAAGTATGAACTTACCAACAAACATTCTGCTTAACAGACGAGAACGACCAGCATTGGGAAAATTTTTGATATAATGAAAGAGGGAATAAGGAAGAAATAAAATTATCCGCATCAAAATGAGAAGCACTAAAGTCATAATCTGTGTAGGCTGGGGAAAATAAGGGGAAAATTGCAATTGAAAAGTTACTGTTGCTATTTAAAGGAATTCAGAACAATAAAACTCTAAGATCAGAAGTCCTGTCAGTACCCTAAGTAGCAACGCACAACAACAATAAAAATAATAATAGTGGGCCAGGCTAACATGATGATAATGCATCAGTTCATAGTCCTGATTTACGTAATTCAGCCGCTCCATGTGCAAAATGACATCTTTCTCCAAAAGTGCAGCATCCTTTCGTAAAATTCTCACACAGCTTTGTTTTGAAGTTGCTTCCAGGATGGCCATGGCCGCCAGGAGCACCTGGGGTTGTTTTAGGTGGTGCAGACATTTGCAGGGTCAACAGCAACTCTTTCACCATGTTACTGGCTTGCTGAATTTGTTCAAAACTTCCCTCAAGTTCAATGTTCCTAATATTTGGATCGGATTCGTGATCTCGAATGGAAAGTTTTGCTCCAGTTTGGCGACAGATCTGCTTTGAGTTCACACCACCCTTCCCAATGATTGCTCCAGCCAGGGAAGCTTCTACACTTATCTTGGCTGTGGCATTGGCACCAAAGCTACCAACTGGACCAGGAGGAGGCTCCATCATCCGACCAGGCATACGACCTACTGCAGGGGGTCCCATGCCGCGGTGATCATCAAATGAAGGAGCAACAGGTTTGCCAAGTTCCCATTCACCGTGGGCAAAATGACATTTGTCACCAAATTTGCAGCCTTCAGCGGTATTAAACTTGTTGCATACGCGGGTTTTAACAGTAGCTGATGCAGACCCATTAGGCCCAGGTGGTGGTGCTGCAACGTTTCTGGATGGTGGAGGGGCAGCAGGTGTTAGATTCATCAGATGAGCAACAGCATTATAGCCACCAGGAACATAGTGCAAGAAGTGGCAGCTTTCACCAAATGGGCAGCCAGCAGTGCTGAAAAACAAAATATGGCTCAATTAGAAAACACTGAATTACCCCGGAGTTCCATGAGCTCATTTCCAGGAGTAAAAGAACATCAATATGTAACAGATCCAAGGATTACTTAGAATGATATAATCATATAAAGCAAGAGAGTATTAATTAGGATAAATAGCCGTTCAATGATCTATTGTGTATTATTCAGCAGTGTTATCAAATAGTAGCCATGACCAATTTATGAAGGATGGTGGCATCGTGTAGCAACTTGAAAATAGTGGATTTTTGAAAAAACACTATGGTCGACCATCTACAATGAATAACACTGTTGCCTACTCAAAATTCTGAAGTGCAAAGCTCGCATAAGTTACAGAACAGTCCCTCCAGATTAACTACAAGGAAAACCTAAATTCAAACAAAGCATCTGAATGGGTAACAGACAGCAGGAACACTCAGGCAGCCAAACAGAAGAAAGAAACATTGGTCATATGGAACAGGTCAAAATTTTAGCTGTAACAAGTACAGTACAGTAACATAGAACTTCTACTTTTTGGGTGTAGGACACTCTACGTGGTTGTGACCTACTGAAGAATTTTTTCTATTGGCTTGGACGTGCACTAGGCACTTCTTGGACAACTAAACACCACTGAAATCAGGCAGCACACTCAAAGCACAGAACTGATAAAAATAATCCTTTTTTAAGAACATTCAGGAAAGCCAATTGGATATACAAAAAAAATGGAAATTTAGTAAGAGTCTTGAAGAATGTTAAGTAAAATCTCTGGTACACTTCACTAGGGAGTGTTTCTTCTCCCCTAAGACCTAACCCAACACACGTATATATGAGGCATATACAGTGACAACATGAGAAGTGACAGGAGCAAGCCTAAACCACACACACACACACATATATTCAAGATTAACTCCTCTTATGTACTCAAGTGGTTTGCTCCATACATACATGCATGCAAATAGACACACCGTTCCTAAGTGTCCTAGATTTTAGACGTTGCCTGCAACAGTGTCTAGAATTTGTGTTTGTGTATGAGCTTCAAAGAGTACAGCTACTCCAGTTTGAATCAATCCAAGAAATAGTTTAATTGTGCCACCTTAACTCAATTTCACTTGTAATTACATTTACCAGACCAAATTCTTTAACAGTTAGGAGAAGAAAATAAGCATGGAATTGAGACCTAGAAAGTACAGAGGAAAGTACTACAATAAACTAACGTTATGATAAATTACATAAAGTTTACTTAAAATATGCACAAAGATGCCAATAATAATTACAATGCATCAACTTATACGAAAAGTATAGACAGCCAAGTCAATAATTCAAATCTACAAAATATATTGCCTAATCAACAAGCAACCATCCATCAGAAGCCACAAGAAACGATACAAGGATGAAGTTTCCATACTTGTTTTTGTCTGAGAAAGTTTTATTCAATTAGAATCTGGTATTGGACTTATCTTCTCTTGCCGACTAATAAAGGTTATGGATAAAAAAAATTCTCTCATTTTTCTTCAACTTCAACAAATATGTAAGATACAAACCACTGAAGTGATATATATAGTACCATATATATAGTACTAACTCATACCTGACCCAATTAATCAAAGTTCAATTCATATTAGTTTGTTGATACTTGATAGCTTACCAATTAGAAGGTAAGTTCATAAACAATTGAATCCACCAAAAGCTGAAAGCTTGGTGTTAGAATAATTAAAATTTAGACAAGTTTATTAAGCTAAAAGCTAAACATCAATTGGAAAACGATCAATTTATCATTGATAATAGATGTCTCTGTCCAAACTATTGTCCTCCAAAGTGTTATCTTTTTGGTACTCTGTTAATAAAATTCTGTTACAACTTAGACCAAAGAGTGTGTACCTGTATAAGAGCTTCATATACCCAGTTAATTATCAGAATTTCACAATTTAGTTTTAAAGAAATTCAACAATTATTAATTATTATTAAAAATATAAAATATGGCAGTTCAGAGTATTTAGTTAAACAGGAATAGATTTGAACCTGAAAAACTTGGTACATGGCTTCGATTTGCTTCCTACACCAGTTGATAAGGACTCCATTTCTGTTACAAAACATTATTACTTATTCTCAGTTAACATTCCCTCGCTTGATTATCTGTTACACTTTATTTCAAAACTATTAACAAATTTTTTAAATAAAATTATATATTTACTTCAAAGTAATAAAATTTTGGAAATTTTATGTGTTGAATGTTTTGTAGGTATGTTCGTGTGCGTGAGAGAGAACGTTGTCTCCTCAATGAGACACATACCATTAAAGTTTTGCACGTTAAAAGTTTTAGTGAAATTTTTTAAGTAATAAAAAATTGAAGAACGATTTCTGTGTACTCTCACGCACAACGACGACGTAAAAGCTTGTAAACAGTGTAACAATTCAGGAACCACAAAAAGCAAGTAACTTTAATAGAAGAAACCAAACCAAAGCGAAGCACATAAAAAAAACCTAACAGAGTGTGAGAAAAAAAATCGAACCTTGTCTGGATTTCTTGAATCCGCCATTAGTGTTGAATCCATGTTCGGGTCTTCCCCTCTTGCGGGTATCCATAGATCGGGATCTGGTTAGAAGAATGAGTTCAACGAACGGAAGATTCTAGAAGATGCCTTAGCGGAAAAGGCTTCAATGAGAGAATGATCTGGATAGGAGAGAAGAGTGGCGGAGAATGAAGGGAAAACCCTAACCCTAGCCGTGAGTCCAAAAGAGGGGTTTTGGAGAAAGGAGCGAAGAGAGAAAGAGAAAAGGCGGTGGCTGTGATAAAAAAAGGGAGTGGAAAAGAGAGAGAGAGAGAGAGAGAGAGCGAGCGAGGATGACAAATTGAAAATTGAAAATTATTGTGATAATTATATAGTACTACTACTGTGCACTGCGTAACTGTTAAAAAAGAGGGGCGGGGTGTTAAAATTAGGGTTTCAAAATTTGAGTTGGATTTCTCGTGATGGATCACCCTCTCACTCACGTGCTTCCTTTTTTCGTCACACGACATAACATGGTGGATGCTAGTTTCGCATAGTGCCGCCATAGCCATAGCCATACAGATACAACCATCCATAAAAAAAAGTTTATTTTCTGTTTTTGAAATAGCTTCCTTTCTGTACTCGTAAAATCAAGAAACAAATAAATAGTTTCCTTTTTATTGAACCAGAAATAAATAGTTTCCTTACATACGCGTAATTATGTTTATTGGCAATTAGTAATTAGTTATACAATTATAGATTTAATATAATTGTTATAACTATAATTGCTCTTTATGTTTATTGGCAATTAGTAATTAGTTATACAATTATAGATTTTATTATAATTGTTATAACTATAATTGCTCTTTTTATTTTTTAATTTCCTCTTATTTGATGTATTGCTTAATAGTTTTTTTTTGTCGAAACCAGGGAATCCACCGTTGAACGCAATGATTAATCGCCTCATTGGATTGGAACCACCTCGAATGATGGGACAACTAGCCCAGAGATTTAAAGCCGCTCCATACCAAGAGATTGCTTAATAGTTATTACTGTTTCCATACTTAGTTGTTTTCTTTATTAAAAAATAGCAAAATAAAACACTTTTTTACTCAAGCAAAATAAAACTTGAATTTGAGTAAATTAACCAATAAAAAAAAAAGAATGATTGTGAGTGTTCGGATATGTTACACAAAAACTAAACTATTTGACTCGTAGCAGATACGAGTATATATATTATGTTAAAAATAGGCTTAAATGCACGTTACCCCCCCTGCAAATATCCCCATTTTTCGTTTACCCCCTGCAAAAATATTTTTTAAAAAAAACACCTTGCAAATATTAAACGTCGTGGCAAACAGAACGCCACGGCTGCCACGTATAGGACTCGAACTCGCAACCTCCAATTCCCACACAAGGAGAATTACCATTGAACCAATGTTACACTTATGATATTTCACCAATTCTATTATATTTACATTGTTATTCTCTTTATCTTCATCATCAAAGCTTCATATCTGCAACCAGAAACAAAAATCAATCTGCGTAAATCCCAATCTTTAATAGATACAAGAACTGCACAAATTAAACCTGCTATAGCAAGTCAGAGGAGCACTCAAGACAACACAACTCAACCTGCTACAACAGGTCATACAAGATTAGTTTAAACTAAGTTAGTTATATTAGCTAAAGTTAGTTTTAGTGTCAGTCAGAATCTTGTATGTTCATTGTAACTAAACTGAATTGATCGACCTTATATAAACGACACAATTCAGTTCACAAACGAAATGAATTCAATATCAATGAAATCAATTCTTTGAGCTTATCTTACATGGTATCAATCGCCGGTAAAGATCACCAAACCATCGCTTTCGCAGCATTACCAAGCTTTGTCAATGGCGGAACCCACGCCCAAACAAGCGCTCATCACCAATGAATCCCACAGTAACAACGTTTTCGCGTTAAGTTCCAATCTTTCGAGTAACTCCCATGGATTCACAGCGGCACCCAAGCTCTCAATCAAGCTAGAAGACAAGAACTTCTTGCTCTGGAATCAGCAAGTCGAAGGTATAATCACTTCTTACAAACTGCATCGATTCCTCGTTAACCCCCAAATTCCCCAGCAATACGCCTCGGAGGAAGATCGCCTAGCACTCAAGATCACCGATGAATATGAAAGGTGGCTTGTGCAAGATCAAATGTTATTCACATGGCTCCTTTCTACCCTTAGTGAAGCTGTTCTCCCTTGTGTTCTAACATGCAAGCACTCCCACCAAGTTTGGGATCGTATTCACAAACACTATTATTCCCACCTCAGAGCTCGCATTCGCCAACTCAGGTCTGAATTGAAGAATACCAAGAAAGGAGAACGCTCCATCTCAGAATATTTGATGCGAATTCATACCCTTGCAGATTCTCTTCTATCAATTGGGGAAAACATTACTGATCAAGACAAGATAGATGTAATTCTTGATGGGTTGCCTGAAGAATTTAACCCCTTTGTTATGATGATCTATAGCAGATCAGACACCACCTCAATTTCTGACATTGAGGCCCTTCTTCTTGTTCAAGAAGCCCAGTTTGAAAAACACAGGCAAGAACTTTCAAATGCTTCTGTCAGTGCCAACATCGCTCACACCAACTATAACTCTCGCCCCAATTCTGGTAATTTCCGTGGTCGAGGACGTGGTAACAGAGGACGTGGCCGTGGAAGATCAAGCAACACTCACAACTCAACTCAAACTCCTGCAAATTCAAGACCCACCTGTCAATTATGTGGAAAAACTGGGCACACTACTGTCAACTGTTGGCATAGATACGATGAGCACTTTGAAGGCACCACCTCGCAGCAGAGGCAACACAAAAATGATGCAGATACAAAGACTGATAGAGCTGCTCAGAACACTGGAACACAACCTCAGGTGAGTTATGCAGCAACTGGTGAAGAAGTGCCCACAGATTCTCTTGAAGAGGATTGGTACAAGGATACAGGTGCGTCTCACCATGTAACTCCTCACTTACACAATTTGGACACTAGCACACCATATAGAGGCACCACTAAAGTTTCTATGGGAAATGGTCACAAAGTGCCAATCAAAGCCATTGGCACAAGTAGATTTAAATCACCATTCAATCCTGCTATAGTTTTTAAACTTAACAAATTGCTGCATGTTCCATCAATTTCCAAAAAATTACTTTCAGTCTCTAGATTTTCTAAGGACAACAAAGTTTACTTTGAATTTCACTCAAACTGTTGCCTTGTAAAATCTCAGGAAACTGATCAAGTGGTTCTCAAGGGAGTAAAAGGTCATGATGGGCTCTATTCTTTCAAGAAATTACCCTTCCACGTTGCAATAAAACCTAACTTTAGAATTCACAACCTGAAAAAGAATGTATGCAAATCCAATGTCTGTACAAACATAGTTTCTGTTTCAAAAGAAAACACAACTAGCTCTAGTATTACTGTCAAAAATTACAAACTATGGCATTCTAGATTAGGTCATGCCAATGCTCATGTTGTAAATTCTATTCTTAAGATGTATGCCATTGCTACTCCTAATAAAACTGATCTATCTTTGTGCAACTCCTGTTGTGTGGTAAGTCCCATAGATTATATGCCCCTGCATCTTTCACTGAATATACACACCCTTTTGAACTTATACACTCTGACTTGTGGGGACCATCACCCTCACCATCATGATAAGTGCCAAATATACTTGAATTTGGTTTGAAATCAATGGAACTTATTGAATTTATTGAAATGAATTTGCTATTATTTAACCCCCAAAAGTGTTAGTTTCATTTAGTTTTTATTTAAGTAGGTGATATATGTGATGGTGAGTTTTTGTACATTTTAATCCCTTTGTTTAGCTTGAAACAGATGAAAGAAATAAAGATGAAGATTTGATAAAGAGTTCAAGCAAAAGAGGGAGAAGGAGGACAATGATGAGATTGATAGAGTTGTAGATTTCATTTGTGCCTTGTTCACCAAAGTTCATCTAGAGGAAAAATGGAAGCCACATCATCTATATCTCAAATTCATGGAGTTCCTCCCTAACAAGTTAAAGAAGTTGGATGATGTGTTATCTGTGTCATTTTGGCCACCTTGATAAGTGGTACAGGCGTCAAGCTAGTGACGTAAAAGAAGCGCTTATTGGGAGGCAACCCAATTTTCTAACCTTTTCTCTTGCAATTTTAATTATCTTATAGATGTGTGTTTCGTTCATTTTATTTGAGTTGATTTGTAGTTGTGTTTGTTTGTGATTTAAAGCATGTGAAAATAAAATATTTTGAGTTAAGGTGAGTCAATGAAAGGTGGGAAATGAAAAGAAAATGTTTCAAGAAGCATTCTGACTTGATATAGCTGAGCCAAACCTGAATAGGCTAAGCTAAATTATGCAGACAAATTTTTGAAAATTTTGCTGTCAAATTGGGCTGAGCCAAACTTGAGCGAGCCAAGCCAAACTATGCAAAAAAAATCAAAATTTTTGCTGTCAAATTGGGCTGAGCCGAACCTGAGAGGGCTTAGCCAAATATTGGATTTGTTTCTGACTTATTTTAGCTCAGCCCAACCCATTTTGGCCCAGCCATATTTTAGCCTTTTTTTAAAAAAAAAAACAGAGAGAGAGAAAAAGAACCAGCCCCTTTTCACGTTTTTCTTCTACGTTTTTTCTTCTTTCTCACTTTCAGCCCTTCTACGTTTTCTTCTCTCTCACTCTTGCAACAACTAATTTCTTCATTCAAATCACTAATCAAGTAAGTAAATTTCTTTCTAATCCTCTTTTTCATCTTGATTCTTTTTGTTGTTGTTGATTTAGGGATAGTTTATATAACAAATTTGTTCAACAATTGAAATCCCCAAATCCCAAAACCCTAATTTCGAAATCCATAGAGAATGTTCAATTTGCCATGGATGGAAGAATTGCATGTTCTTTGTTGTTGTTGTTATAATTCGAAATCCCTAAAAATGTGCAATATGAAAGATTTACATGCTCTTGGAAATCCCCAAAAACAGGCTTTTGGTTGTTGTTCATAACTTTTAAAATCCCTAAAAATCAATTTGTAATGAATGACTTCCATGTAAAAAGGGTGATTTAAAGATTGCATCTTGAAATTCCATGTTAATTTTTACACCCATGTATGATTGTTGAATTCTGTAGTCAATGTGGTTCATAAAGTGTTACAATGTGATGAATGTGTTGAATGCCACAAAGGATTTTCTAGAACTAAGCAGTCCCATTTGTTTTTTTACATGGTATAGCTATTTAGTGGTGATTGTTCTAGTTAATTTATGGAGAAAAATTAGTCTTCATATGTTTCACCAAAAGAATTTGCAAATTGAGAACAAACAAAAGGAAAAATCAAGGGATGAGGAATATGTGATTTTGAATTGTGAGTTTGAGTGAGGAGGAATTTTATTGAAAGAGAAGAGTTTCCTTTTCTGAAGGTGAATGTTGTGTATTTGAAACGAAGAAGATGAAACACAAACTAGGTCTCACTTAGAATGTGTGTAATTTTCTAACTTTTCTTTTCAACTCTATATCTACTCATGTGCAATTACAATGTGAATATATGTGCAACGTTGGTTTATGGAATTATCATATTTTTGAGATTAAAATGTTGCAAGTACATGAAATCCTAATTTGAACAAAGTGTTGCAATAGATACCAATTGTGTTGTGAGACTCATGAACTAATTTGCAGAGAGAAACCATGGGCTACACCAGCTCAGTTTGTTGCACATGTAGCATGGCCTGAGGACAGTCCTGTGTCCCGGGAGGGGAAGGAAGCAGCAAAGAATGGAGTTGCTACTCATATTCAAGATGATTTCATGGAATAGCCTGAAGACTTGGATTAGCCACCTTACTGAGTTCATTTTACATGCTTTAAATATTTTAGCTATTTAATTTCAGTACTTTATTTACCACTACTTATGTTTGGTTTGAATTATGTTTTGGATTTGTTTTGGTTGAATTTCTATTTGGAACTTGGAATTGTTTTGGTGTTGAGTAAAATGAACCTTTTGTGTTATGTTATAAACACATTTTGGGTTAAGGCTTAGAGATTGATTTCCAGGTTTCAAAAGGATATGTGTAAAGGAATTTCTGACATGTGGTGGTTTTTGAAAAATGAAGCTTACATTTTAAGAAACTAGAAAGAAAAAGGTTTTTTGAAAACCTTTAATTCATAGTAAGATCATGTGGTTGCACTCATTGTCAGTAAAATCTGATACATTGCACAATCAAAAGTGGATTTTAACTTGGAATAACATGAAGTTGTTTGAAATCAAGACATACACATTTTGTGTGAATGAGTGAAACACATACACAGATTATAAATCTTCATTGTTTCATAGAAATTGATTTTGTTTGAGTCTCATGTTATTGCACAGGTCAAGGATACATGGAAAGGATCAGGGCAGTTTATTTCTATAAACCCACTAGCCAAAAAGCCAACCCAATGATAATATCCTTTGCTTACCCAACTTTGAGCCTTAAAAGAAAAAATTTCTTTCTTAAAACAGAACCCTCAAGCCTAGTGAAAAAAAAAATCTCCTTACCCTATGTTTTAGGATAAGAGAGCAACCTCTTAGGTGATGGTTTATGCTAAGTTGGGGAGAAAAGTTTAGTGTGAAATAAAAGAGTTTCAGGGCATTATTTGTGGTGTGACATAAAAGGGTTTAGGGCATTATTTGTATGTATAAGAAAATAATTTTCTTGATTAAAAGAAGATTGATCTGTTAAAAAAAAAACCAAAAAAAAAAAAGAAAGAAGAAGAAGAAGAGTTATGTTATTTATTAGTACATTTGTAGTATATATAAGTGATTTCAATTAGTATGTAAATAGTGAATAGAACTCTTGGTTGCTCTTTTAAGCCTAAAACATATTTTGTTATCCAGAAAAACCAAGTCTGCTTGTAGCCCAGCCTCATTACAAGCCTGAAAAGACCCTAGTGATCCATGATCGAATTGACTGGTGTAGTGATTTAGAGACAGGTAACAAAGTTGATTGAAGTGATTCATTGAATGATATGAGAGAAACATTCTTCCTACCTGGTTAGTTGAGAGAACCATACACTATTTGGTGAGAAATGTGTTGCTCTTGATTGAAAGACAACGAATTGTGTAACAAGTTAACCTACATGATGATACAAAAATTGTGTTTTGATTGATACTGTCAGTTGTGGGCATCATAAATCTTTGTTGAATTGATTGTTTTCACTTGACCTTAATAATTGATGAAGTTGTAAGGTAAAAACAAGCTTGATTGCTGAAAAACCATGATCATGGTTAAGATAATCTTGTTGTACATATCCAAGGTTTTGAAATTACTTTTTGGATTAGGACTTTTGTTTGAGGACAAACAAAGTTTTAAGTTGGGGAGAATTTGATAAGTGCCAAATATACTTGAATTTGGTTTGAAATCAATGGAACTTATTGAATTTATTGAAATGAATTTGCTATTATTTAACCCCCAAAAGTGTTAGTTTCATTTAGTTTTTATTTAAGTAGGTGATATATGTGATTGTGATTTTTGTACATTTTAATCCCTTTGTTTAGCTTGAAACAGATGAAAGAAATAAAGATGAAGATTTGATAAAGAGTTCAAGCAAAAGATTGAAGAATGAAGAATGAAGAGAAAGAGGAATTTCTGGGCACTCTAGCTAAGCCAAATGTACTATGGCTAAGCCACATTGATGCATAGAGGAAGAAGTAAATACTGGGAAATCTGGCTAAGCCAAGCGTGTTCTGGCTGAGCTAAATAGAGACAGAATGTTGCTACGAAATGGGCTAAGCCTTTCAGGATTTAGCTAAGCCAGAACAGCTTTCTTCAAGACAGGGTAATCTTCAAATACACGGTTTGGCTTAGCCATAAGCTATGTGGCTAAGCCAACGTTAGCCGACTTACTTTTTTTAAAACAGCTATAAAGGCTTCTCTTCAGTTTTTTTTTTGGGATTCTGAAATCTAAAAAGGAGGATAACACAAGGGCACGAAGGAAGACAAGAAAGAAGTGAAGATTCATCATAGGGAAGCTTGGAAAAGTGGTAACTTTGATTGTTCTTCAATTCCTACTCTTGAATCTTTGTAAAGCTTCCATGGAAATGGATAGTTAAACCTCTTTTATTGGGATTAGATGTAATCAACTCTATTATCTATGTATTGTAAACTGATCTTGAGTTATTCTATATTGAATCTATGTGTTGATTTAGTGATTTCATCTTATACTTAATGCTTTTGATAGCTTGATCACCTATTGAATGATTTGAGACATGATATCTTGTTGGAAAACTATCTATTGTGTTTGAACTAGTTGAAGTCACCTATATAATTTAACATCTAGGAATAGAGTTGATTCTATAGTCTTGTTTACCCAATCTTAATGCTTTTGTTTATTCAAGTGAGTGAGGGATCATCATTTGCCTAATTCAATAGATCTTTTCTACTTTGATTAAGGAATTAACATTGTAGGATGACATGGTAAGATAAATCAATACTAGGATTTATATAGGATTAATGAAGGATTATTTACACACCTCTAGGTAGAGTTGATGAAATCTAATTCCAATGCTTTTAAGTATTTGAATCACAACCCTTTTACATTCCAAATTTCTGTTTTATGCAAACAACAATCATTTTATCTTTACACTTCACTTTAGCATAAGAATAGTTGAACGGCTCATTAGTATTATCAAATCCCTGTGGATATGACCCTGATACGATACACTGTATTAGGACGACTGTAAGACAAAATTCACGTAAAAGTCTTATCACATCACTCTCTGGTTATAGGTATTATATTGCTTTTGTTGATGCATTAACCAAGTTTACATGGCTGTATTTTTTAAAGAACAAATCTGATGCCTTGTCCGCTTTTACAAAGTTTCAATGAATGATTCACACACAACACAACACAGTTATTAAGGCTGTACAGACAGACTTTGGTGGAGAATTCAGGTCATTTACAACACTGCTAACTTCCCAAGGAATCCATCATCGTTTAACATGTCCTCACACCTCTCACCAAAATGGCACGGTTGAAAGGAAGCACAGGCAAATAGTTGAGATGGGATTGACTCTGCTCTCTCATGCCTCCATACCTAAGCCTTATTGGGACCATGCATTTACTACAGCAACTCATCTAGTAAACAGGCTACCAACACTTCTCTGTGACAATTTGTCAGCAGTTCTGCTCGCACACAATCCTATTCTTCACTCAAGAACAAAGCACATTGAAATGGACTTGCATTTTGTTAGAGAGAAAGTTGCTGCCAAGACCCTGCTAATACAACATGTCCCTGCCACTGCTCAGTTGGCAGACATACTCACCAAACCTGTTGGGACAACTGCATTTATCAGACTACGAACCAAACTCAAGGTAAAATCCCTCCTTGAGCTTGAAGGGGGAGTAATAGATACAAGAACTGCACAAATTAAACCTGCTATAGCAAGTCAGAGGAGCACTCAAGACAACACAACTCAACCTGCTACAACAGGTCATACAAGATTAGTTTAAACTAAGTTAGTTATATTAGCTAAAGTTAGTTTTAGTGTCAGTCAGAATCTTGTATGTTCATTGTAACTAAACTGAATTGATCGACCTTATATAAACGACACAATTCAGTTCACAAACGAAATGAATTCAATATCAATGAAATCAGTTCTTTGAGCTTATCTTACAATCTTAATCTTCTTCTCCATCAGATCTGCAATTCGTCTTCCATTATCGTAAATCCAAAATCGTAAACGAAAATCCAAAAACGAAACTCAGAACGTAAAACAAGATCTGGAAATTGAAAACGTAAATGCAAAACGAAATCAATCTGCGTTTTTCATCAATTTCGTTTCCAATTTGCGTTTTCCATCAATTTGTGTTCTCCATCGTTTTCCTTTTCCAGATCGAAATCAAAACCCATTTCGCTTTCCATTGCTTATGCGTTTTGGTTTCCATTTCGTTTTCAATCATTTCTGATTCTGCTGCATTAATAGAGATCTTTGTTCCAATATTTTTCACGATCTGAGTTTTTGCTTCTGCTGTGTTAATCTTTGTTCCACTATTTTTTTTAAAAAAAAACTATCTATTGTTTCAGATTCGTTTTTATTGTTAAACAATCAGAATTGAAAAATCCCAATTGAAAACCTTTGAACCCTAAATCCCAATTGAAACCCCTTCTTAATTTTGAATTCGTTTATGTTGTTAATCTGAGAAACACCAATTTCGATTATGTTGATTTTAGAAATACAAATATGTTTTTGTTGATGAATTCGTTTATGTCATGGTTGTTGATTTTGTTGATGAATTCATTTATGACAGTCTGTTGTTGAAGATGATGATCTAATTTTTTTGTTTGTTTTTTTATCTGGAAGAAGATATATATATCACTTTTGTGAGAGTATTATCAACTTGAATTAGTGGTGTAGTGGTTAAGGAGTTGCACAGTAGTTAAATGTTGATGTTGATGGGTTCAATTTCCAGCCTAGACTTTTTATAAAATACATTTTAATGATTGTAAATGACAATATCTAGAACCTAAGAGCACTTGGATGAGAAGGTAGGTAGGAGTCTCTTCCAGCTTAACCAAGGTTTTGGGTTTGAATCAAGACTTGGGTATGCAGCAGTGTTAAATCTCTTGAGAGAGAGCTTTGTTGCTCATTGTAGTCCTATGCAGCTCGAGTGATTAGTCTATGCAGTTGCGCGCAGAAGATACCAAAAAAATGACAATATCGTGTCTTCAAATTTCAGCCTAAGGGTGTGTTTATTTGAGGTGAAAAATAGAAGAGAGAGTCGTCTTCTCATGTTTGGCTAAAGGGAGAAATGGGAAAGAGATCTCTCCAACTTTGAGATGAAAATGGGGAGAAAGGATTTAATAATTATGTTTTTATCATTTTACCCTCACTTTATCACCTCAATTTGCTATTTCTTTTTATTATTTAATTAAATTAAATAACTAAAATAAATATTTAACTAATTAAATTAAATGATTAAAATAACTATTTAGCTTATTAAAATAAATATTTAGCTAATTTAATTAAGTAATTAAAATAACTATTATGTTAACTAAATTAAAAAATTAAATCAAACACATAGTGGTTTTTTCCTTTCAAAACTAGTATTCTTTCTCTCTTCTCTCTTTCGCTTCAACCAAACCAAGAGACACAACTCTTTCTTCTCTATTTCACTTATCTTTCCCTTAAACCAAACAACACCCCTAATATACTCTATTTCTCACATATTTTTCTCTTCCCTCGCTCTCTCTTCTCTCTTTTTCTTCTAATCCAAACACACCCTAAACGTCTATTAATTATCCTTCATATTTATTTTGCTTTTTTTTTTACACACCACCTTTAGTTTTTCACCTTTTTGTCAAAATTTGATCTGTTAGGTTTTATTGTTTGATGTATGGCCTCGTATGGTGCTAATTATAAAAGGTTTCTTTCATTTTTGTCCCATAGTATTATGTAATACCCCGTGTTGCAGACGCTAATGAGCTTGAATTGCTTAAAAGTAGTTGGGTTATCCACTTTAGGAATCAGGCCAATAAGTTTACAGCTATAGCTGGTTTCAAAGTGTATGTGAAAAAGGCATCATGAACAAGCTTGCTAACATCAGGGCATAGAAAATGCCAATATTGTTTAAAGAAGACTCATTTCTTTATACTCGTCTATTAAGCTTGCTAACATCAGGGCCTAGAAAATGCCAATATTGACTACTTTTTTCCCTTTCCCTACTTATACTAGTAGTTTGTAATTCTTGAGGAATTCGTTGCCCTGCCTCGCCTTAGTGCTCGTCCTCCTTTCTGAATATTCGGATTAGGAGCCACTTGCACATGTGGCTCAACAAAGTTTGTCTTTTTGTGAGTGTTAGTGTGAGTAATGCTTGTGCCAGGTGTAACAGATTGACTATTCCTATGAGGCATCAACTCCTCTCCAACTCCAACAGAGCGAACCATCAACTGTGAATTCAATAAAAAGAGTAGAAGAAAAAAGGCATTAAATAATAAAAATAAAACTACCTAGCAGTTTCACGTAGAGGTGTCAAAATGATCCATTTGTCCGGTGGATATCCGGTCCATCCATAACAAAATCCATCCAATCCATCCGTTACAAAAAAAAAATTATAAATTGATTGGATTGGATCCATCCACTTGATTTATGGATGGTTGTGATCCATCCATTAATTTTTTCAAATCCAATGGATTGTCAATAAATACAAAATCAAAATCCATTGGATAATTATAATAAATATTTTTTTACCAAAAATATATTTATAAAAATACTTTTCAGTTTTTTTTAAAAATATATTTTTTTCCAGATTTTTTTTAAAAAAAAATCAGAAACAAATATTTATATATATATATATATATGTATATTTAAGTATATATATATATATATATAATATATAAATATATATTTTAAAAATAAATAGAAGTCACCACTGTCGCCGCCGGAGAGCCCCGCCAACCACCATCGGCCGCCGGAGCGCTGCCGCCGGAGAGCCACCCCCGGAACAACCGTGAGCCACCGGAGCTCCGCCGTCGGCCGCCGTGCCGGTCGCCGGAGCTCCGCCGCCGGCCACCGCTGCAACCACCACCTATTATTTATATTATATAGAATATATATTTATATATAATATATATTTAAATATATATATATTTATATTATATATTTATAAATATAAAAAACTATTTAAATTGCTGCCAGTTTTAAAAAAAAAATTCATAAAAATATTATTTTATTAAAAGATTTTTTAATGTTTTAAAAGTGTTAGTGGATGGATTGGATATCCATCCATAAAAAAGTTGTTAATGGATGAATTTGATGGATTTTTTTTCTCAATGGATGGATTGGATTGGATTTATTTGATACAATCCTAATGGATATAAATTTTTTAATGGATTTCTCCAATCCATCCATTATAATCCAAATCCATATCCATCCAATCCATCCATTTTGACAACCCTAGTTTCACACAAGTTCATTCGGTAAAAGTTAACGGAATAAAGAACCAACACATAACAAATATTAGTTGACAACCCAAAAACAAGTTAATTTAAACATGATTCTTTCCATATACCTTCCAATCCATATAGTCAAATCGGAAAACGAAGTGGCTTAAGGCAACATCCTTAGAAATAATTGATTTTGCAGCTGGAGCATTCCTTGGAGCTGGCATAGTACAAGTGCACTGTAGTTAAAATCAAGGATAAAAAGTATAATAAACTTAGAGAAAGGGATCAGAATAAGCATTTTCAAAATAACTCACAAACTAATTGCCTTCCAGCCTTATCCACTTTTATTTCAGCCCGCCCATCTTTGACTAAAAAGGATAAAGCAAATAAATTCTCCACCGTTTGAGCAAATGAGTTTCTATTCAAAACCAAATTTTCAAGCTTGACAACTCTATTCTTCCTTAAGATGTTAAACATGGTTGCCATATTTTTATCAGTGTCATTTCTCTCTTTCTGTAAACCTTCAACAAGCTGTAAAAAGGATACAATAGGGTCAAGAAAAATCAGGATTAGCACATCAGATAACAGAACAGTCATTGTGTTTCTATTTTCAAGCAAAAACTGCAGAATCAATGAAAGAGTTTTACCTCTTCTGGTCGAGCCAATTCAGTGGGTTTCACACGCTTTCTTCGATTAATAACCTTTCTCTGGTTTAGTTTAGTTTCATCGATTGGGCCAATCCTGAAGAAGCAAAATTGTAAATAAATATCCAAGGAGATATATTAGAATGGAAAAAACCAAATTGCAAAACAAAGAATTCTTGATGTATGAACACTACATTGTAGAACACCCATATCCCCCTCCAAAAACATTTGAAACTGCAATTCCAATGTCCTTCCATGCTATTGAGATTCTGCGGCAATCTTCTTTGCCAGTACTTGTTCCACCTTGTCTTCTGAATTCTTTAAGAATGTGAGTTACAAAGGCTGATGGAGTGAGTCCACCATTGGCATGAGTTTTCACAGAAACTACCAAGGATCTCATGATACCCAAAAGAGCCTGTGCATCAGCTACTTGTTCTCTTGGAGTTTTTACTGAAATTAGACAGAACATTAAACCAATCTGTGTCTGTATCCTGAAATTTTGGATTAACGTGCCATAGAGACAAACGAAAACTGAGAACATAATTAAGCGATATTTAAATATTACAAAGAAAGGAATTTGTGGATGTCTATCTTAGTTCAATAGTTATTTTATGTTGATTAGAGATATGGCCCAAAAGAGTTTTGTATAGACTAGTGTACACCCCCACCTTACAAAGTTAATTTTGTAGGCTTGAGTTAGACTCATTGCCCATGCTAACACGTTAAATGAAACTATGTTGTCTTTTGATTTGAGGACTAATATAGAAGGGTTTTTATTCAAATTCTGAAATGGTGGACTTCATGAGAGTAATTTTCTCTTGAAGAAAAGCAGGGAAGGGATTTAGATTCCCTGTACTCAAAAGTGACTGAATGATAAAATTTGGATGGATGGTCTACAGTGATTTGGTGAAATTTGCATATCTGAAATGTCCACTAAAGATCAAAATGAAGTTTGAGACTACAACAAATCTAAGTCCATCCATCAAGGAAAATGCTAAATTGTACTATAGTTATTTCCTATTCAATGCACGAATGAGTTATGGTTTGTTTGACTGTGTTTTGATTTTTTTTTTAATTAAGTTTTAAAAGAAACAGTTTTTTTTTTTGACGGAAAAAAGAAACAATTTTTAAAAATAAGTATTATCTCGTTTTAGTGTTCTTGACTCATTTAGTGTAATTTTGTTTGTTTAGGACGGACATATTTGAGTTGACTTGTTGGAACTTAATTATATTGACATAAATATTTGTCACATTGTTTCAGAAGAAATTTGGATCACTCACTTGGACTTATCTACCAACAACAAACTTGTAAGATTGTTTCCGAGGAGGTTATGAAAACATGCAGCTATTTTCAACTTATTTTCATAAACTTTAAGATAGTTTATGAAAATAATTTATAAGTTATATGAAAATAATGTGATTCTATTTATTTTTTATATTGAAATAGCTTGTACATAAGTATTTATATTTTAAGTACTTAATTAGACTTAAACCGTATATTCAAATAGATAGATAATTTTTGGTACGAAAAGAAACGTACGAGTCCGTATCAGAGATTACATCCGACAGTGCATGTTGAATTGTTAGTAAAACACACCGTTTAGTAATAGTTTTCTTACAATTCGTACATATTGAGTTCATCCCAAATATCATTGTTGATTCAAATATAATGAAGACTATACTAGCTAGGGACCACCTAAATTTATTTGGTAATATTAATTAATCATTAATCAACAGAAAAAAAAACCGAAAGCAACTTAAACAAGTGCAGTCCTTTTTTTTACATTCATACATGTACCGGTGTTTTCATTCCTATTAGAGGGCTCCTTTGTTGTGTGACATTGAGTAGATAAAATTTTCACTTTTCAGTTCTCATATTATCATATACAGATTGACGGTTTTCTTTTATTTTCCTATGAAAGAATTAAATTTAAAATAATAATAACAATGCAGTGCCATTGAGGCTATCCCCACCTCTTTATGGTATGAAATAACTAAGCTGCTCTATGCACATATGTAAACCAAGTTTAATATACGTTTCAAAGCTTCTGAGAACTCGGATCATACTATTTGTGTGATTTTAGTTATGCTAAGTAAAGCAATAAATTTAAATAGTTAACTAGAGTTCGAATTGAACTCCAACAAGCTAATTTTCAGTTCTACTTACTACCATAAATAAATAAACAAAAAAAATCAGACAAATTAAATACCTAGATGGTGCAAGCTCTCCATTTCAGTTAAGATCAAGCCAAACTTGTCAGAACCAGGTTTTGCCATTTCCTCCCTTTCATCTGCAAAAACGGTTACGTGAACCCAAAAACTTGTCAGAACTAGGCTTTGCCAAAAACGACACCAATAACACAGAATCAGAGACCGTTTCCCGCGCTCTAACTTGCAAGGATCGTGTAACCAAAATCAAACAATCAAGAAAAGGCTAAAAATCGAACTCGTAGAACACAGCGACGGATTAAGAAAAGTAAAATACATAAAACGGAATCGGCCCTGACTTACCGTTAATCATGTTCTGGACGGCGTGGTAGCGAGAACGGAGAACTCGACGGCCGTTGATAGTTTGATAATCAGCATCTTCAAAATCAACATTGCTGTCACTGCTATCATCATCGTCTGTTAAATCCAATTCGCGTTTCACCATGATGCTATGCTGTGATCGAGTTCTTTCTACCGAAGGATTTAGAGAGGGTTAACCGAAAACTAGAGTGCAAGAGTGAAGTAAGGAAGTGAGTGAAAAACGAAACGAGAAGCGCGAAGGACTCGAAGAGACTTCCGACGCACGTTTCTCTTTGGAAAACGTTTCAAGTTTTGAAAGCTGCCTTTATACACAAGGGCAGCCCGGCTTCTATCGTAAGCTTTCTTTCTTTTGATTTTTTTAGGTCTCGGACCCGCTCCGAAGTCGAGGGGAAATGGACATCGAATAATCCGAGTTTGTCTGGTCGATAAGTAAAGTCCGACTCCAATTAGACAAAAAGAATTTGGATCAACGTAAGCTTTCTTTCTGATATATACACATTCTATTTTAATTTTAGATATTGATTTTCATACCCCCACACTTGGCCCTAATACCCCTACAAGTTTTTTAATTCCTAATTTACCCCTCTCAAATGTACACCATACGGATTTATTTATTAAAAGATGAAACCATAGTTAAAAAAATTAATTACAGATTTATCAATTCAATAGATAAATCAGTAATTTAATAATACATTACGAATTTATCTATTCAACTGATAAACTTATAATGTATTTTTAAATTAAAAAGTAAAGTAAAAACACCACTAAAATTCGTAAAAGAATCAAAACTAATCTTAAAATTATAAAAACATCACTAAAAATCTAATAAAATCAAAATAAGGTTATGCTATTTTTTTCCACATTTTTTGGAGATTATGAAAATTCAAAAAATTAATAAAAAATAGTATACAAATAAATTTATGATGATGAGCCCCGCAGTCTCATAAGAAGTCCCTTCAGCGGGATTATTGGTCCCTGATTTTGTTTTGGATTTAATGATTGTGGTTTAGAGGCAATCAGAGTAGGTTGTCTGAAAACAGATTTTTTGCCTAGATTGTCTAGCCCAGCGTACAACATCGTCACATGTAAGGAACATCTACACACTAAACAAAACCAAAAGATCATCGATATCCATATCTATTTTAATTAAAAAATAAAATTAATTATTTTTTAACAAATTAGAAATAATTACGGATTTATCTATTTAATTGATAAATTCGTAATTTAAAAATACATTACGAATTTATCAATTAAATAGATAACTCTGTGATGTATTATATGTAAATGAGAGGGGTAAAATGGGATTTTCACATACTGTGTGGGGAGGGGGCGTGTAGGGCCCAACTGCAGGGGTATAAAAATCAAAATCCTTTGATTTTTACACGGGCCTTGTTTCTAGAGTTGGGTTAGATTCACTTGTACTTATCTATTACTAGTATGGTTCACCCGTGCCAGCACGAGTATACAGTTTTTTTTACATTCAATTATTATATGTTTTTTTGAAATAGAGATAAGGTCTGGGGCACCAAAAATAGCTGGACATGTGGATATTTTTTGGACTATATAACTTGTTTATTCAGGTGTTTTGATTGGAGACAGTAAAAGAGACATGTTCCTTCTTTGGGGTACATAGTTCAACGAAATTCTGGGATTATTTTGGTCCAGTTCTTATTTAATCGATTAATATTAAGTTATTTTGACAAAATTGAAATTACCGATGTCGCACAGGAATTTACTTCTTTTTTTTACATTATAATGTAAAAGGTTAGATGAAAACCTGCATGAATAAACAATACTTTTACGACGATAAAGGATCAAAATAGTTAGACTTACAAATCAGATATGAAAATGAAATTACCTAGGTAACCCAATATTTTAGTTCGGTTTTGTTAAATTTAATGTAAAATATTTCATATTCCATTGAGAAAAAAATAATATTTATTTATGGAACACAAATTTTAATCAACTTATAAAACGTTTCCACTATTTAAAAGATGTGGTTTTTTTGCACCTTATATAATATTAAACAGGCATTGATGGAAAGAAACCACATCACTCCAAACAGGGATATATACGGGATTACGTTGGAAGTATAGGGTTATTATAGGAATTTCACTGTGACTTGAAGTTCATTTACCTTACTGAAACCCTGGATCCACGCTTAAATCGAATTCACTTTCCCAATTTCCTTTCCGTCATGACTTAGTGGCCACATCCTCAGAACCTGATCGCTCGTATCTGTTGGTGCAACGCATAATCAATGGCGAATGGATATCTATCATCTTCATCGCGTCAAGCTCCGTTGGAAATCGAAGGTTCTCATCCACTATTGTTTCAACAGAATTCCCAAATTGAGGTATGTTCAGTTTGTAGAATTTGTTTATATTGATTATGATGATTAACGATTTGTAATTGTTGATTGTATATTATATATTAATCTATCAAGAATCATTCTAATTATCTTGTAATTTATGATAACCTAAGTTTTGGATTTCAATAATGTGATGGTATTTCTCTATGTGCCATGTGAATTCAATAGCGTTATATCATTGTATTGGTACTTTGTCCAAATGATTATTATGTTCCTTTTGCTGTACAATAACTTAGAAAATATACCTGGTATCAGCAGAAAATGGTGGCTTAATTATAATGTTCAGATCTGTTCTGTTGTGTCCACAATCGTTTACATTTTGAAAGTTCTGATTTATTGTTCTACCCAAAGTGAAATTGTTTTGCTGAGCTTAATTAGAACTATCCTTTTTTATAGTTCTACTGTTACTTAGAATGTTCTGCCGTGCTTTGCAATATTCTGCTACCAACATCACCTTGTAGAACTTTGGTTGGTGTCTAGTCCTAACAACATATGGCAAGCTCATAAGAAAATCTTATATAATGCCAATATAACAATAAAATTTCAATTCCAGTTCAGTGATGAAAACGGCAAACCAAAAGAGTTATTGTGGTTGACGAACTGAGAAGAATTAACATTTTAACTCAGCAGTCAACACATGTAGCATATGTGTGTAGCATTTGTTCTATTTCCCCCCTTTAGTCTGTTTCTTTCACCTTCACGCTCTTAATGTGTTTTGGTTTTGTCTTCTCTTTTTGTTGATGCCCAAATTTTCTTTTCCTGACAAAAATTCACTTCAAATGTAAACTTGTATTCTCAATGGCACCAATATAAATCCAATTGATGAGAAAAAGAGTCGATCAAATATAAATTTGCAATAACACAGCTGCATAAAAGAACACTCATCCAATGTGGCAGAACAATAAATAAGCATGAAAAATGGAACTTTGGATAAGATCTACAAAATCATGATTAATAAAGATATGCAATCTAATAAGAACACAAATTAATAATGAGTAAAAGAACTAACCACAAAAAATGTGCAATTGGTTTGCTGATATGAAAATAAGGATGCAAGTATGGAGTTTTTCCAACAATTTCAATCAAATGAATAAGTATGGAGCATGAGATCGTAAGAAATCAATACCTCTTGATGTCTCAGACTCACAAATTTATTGTCCTAAATATCATATGCCCACAACTTCTTATGCCAAACTCCAACTAATTATGGTTGGTTAATAGCGCACCATTAACAATGTTAAAAAGCATGAGTATATCATCCCAAAGATGTGGGAAGGATGGATGCTTGGCAAAATGCTTTCATGTAAATGCTCAAATCTTCTTGCTCCTGAATAGAATAGAAAGGAAAATAGCCCTTAGTTATGGTATATTCTATGAAAGAATTTGTATACTAATTGAAAGACAATTGGAATAACAAAGAACTTCTTGAATCTCAGAAGTTAAAAACTAAATCTAGAAAAGTACTTTAACAACTGATTCAAAGGAATTGGAACATGCCTATATGATTAAATGAATATGTTGCAAATAACTAGAGTTTGAAAACAAAACTAAACAGGTCGGTAGAAGCCGGCAGAAACTAAGAAAAAACGGTTCCCCCCACAACATAACAAACCCAATTATAATAAAGTCAGTTATCACATTCCCTTTAAGATTGAGTTTTTCTTTTATAATAATAATTAAACAACCGCAAACAAAGTTTTGATTCAATAGTAAGGATTGATTCAAATGTCAACTAAAATCATTCAAATGGCAAGTAATATCCTCACCCCTTCAACTAAATCAGCAACTCCAGCTCCAAACATCCCAAATATATAATCATAAGTGAGAAATGCATCATCAAGAGTATCATGCAAAAGCCCAACAACAACTACAGTTGAATTTGCAACAATCAAAAATCACTGAAAAGTAGCCACAATTCATGAGAAAATAATTTGGCAATGTAATAACTCAACCTTTCACAACTCCACATATGCTTTAGCACATTGGAGGTCTATCCAGTCTTGGATTTTTTCTTGGTATCCATGACACCTTCAACAATTCAAATCATTAGTTCTTAGCATTGAACCATGAAGCTAAAATAACCTGTTAAGGTTTATTTGAGAACCTGACAATTTAAATGTTGTTTGCAAGCCTTTAAATTGTCTAATATCATTAATGAGAAAAATAATCAGCGATGGGAAAATAATCTGTTCTATCATTAAACCTGTCTAGAATGCCGTGACTTAAAAGAGCAATTTCATCTTATATCAAGATTCAACAGGATAAAATGAAACTGTAGAAAAATCAAATTCCGCATTCAAACCACCAGAATCTACATTTTCTAGAGTCCTTACAAAGATTTAGAGTAAGAACCTGAAAATCTGACACCATCACAATCCTTCAATTATTACTACTGGACACTTCAATGAAGTCATATTGTTTTCTCTTTTGCTGCAGCACTGAAAATAAGAACATGACATAGCTTTAGAAACCAAGTATGAGAAAAAACTTACCAAAACATACAAAAGCATTACAAAAACAACACAACCACCATTACACCTTATTTTGGTCATCATATATAAAGGAAATGTAATAACACTTTGATTTTGTGTGTGTATTATGAGAAGAAACTGCATTGGCAAATTAGTAGTATAATTTAGAAACCTCACAAACTACAGTCTTCATTACCATAACAAAATAGATGTAAGAAAAAATCAACATATAACTATTGGCAAAATGATTTTCAAAGACAAATTGTTTGATCATAGCACTACTACACACACTCGTGTGATTGCATGGACCTCATTCTCCAAAGAAAGCCATAATAATCTTCATAATGGTAAGATTTATTTACCTTTCTAAAAGCCCCTATCTCAAGTGTCAACTAAGATCTACTTAACTAAAACTACTTCAAATAAATTTGATGGAAATATAAAAAGTTGATCTAATAAATTCAAAATTGATTAAATGAAAAATTTAGAAGCTTTCATGTTTCATCACTGTGGGAACATAGCAAATAAGCGCCTTCTAGTTGTATTTATAAAAATTAATCTCTTTAATAAGAAAAAAGCATTTACCTGTTGTTTTATGAGAATCTAATGAAATACCTAACATTTCCAATCCCTGGCAAATCAACATCAGAAATCAGAAACACTGCAAATATCATAAGCAACCCATCAAAATTCTGAATGTTGGATATAAACAGAAGATAAAATTTCAAAGTGTAAGACAAAGAAAAATAGAAGAATGACGTTCAAAATCTAGGATTGATAGCATACCCCATCCTGAAATATTTGTTTTGGGATTATGTTCTCCCCAACACGCCACCGTCGTCTTCCCAAACACGTTCACCGTCAGCACCGCACCCTCTTTCATCTCCACCGCGCGGCGTCGCCAAAAATGGCGTTAGCTCCCTCCATCGCGTTGTTATTCAACCATCGTCGCACTCTCTCTCCATCTCCACCTCCTCGTTCCTCTTTCTCTTTCCTGGAACTCTCTCTCTCCTCGTTCCTGATCACTTTTCAATTTTCATGTGCCAATCTTCATGGACATGTTGATAGCGCATCAGGAAATCTAAAAAAAAGTGATCAGGCAAATTCATTCTGAATTTAATTCTATGAGGTAAGGATCCTTGTGTATTGAATAAAGATGGAACTGTTATGTATGTGTATCAGGTAATGGATGTTGTTTACTGGTTTGATTTGTGCAGGTTTCATTTTGATTAACGATGGTTAAGAGGATTCAGGTGTTGGATCCACTATTTTAGGTTGGTCTTAATTACGTTTGGCTGTTATGTTTGGGGAAAACATGCAATTAAAAGCTTTAATTGCAAATCCTTCAAATGCGCAGGTAATGGGAGAGGTCAGGCTTGGTAGAATACCTGATCTAGGCCGTCTGATTGTTGTAGAATTGTCACGATTGAATGTGAACCGTCCGTTTGTAGTCTTCATTATTATGAGTCTGTACGCGTGTCATGCAACCTATTTTCTTGAGGATCTGCGTGTAATTTTCTGATTGGGCTGAGTTGGACGCATAGGTGGACAATCTCTTGATTGTAATTACTTATGATTATGATTAGCATAAGTACTAGTGATTTAATTTCAAACAGTTTATAGAAACAACTTATTACATATATATTGTTATGAATAAAATGGATGGAGAATTCCACTTGTAATTTACTCCCTTTTGTAATGGGTGGTTAGTGGCTCTTCAATAGTTTGATCTTTCACTTCCATTCTATCCTATAAATAGGACTATCTCCTATGTGTAGTTTAACACTAAAAGGAGAAATAAAATATAAAATGACTTCCATCTTCTCTCCTCTCATTCTCTTGTTCATCTTTTGATATAGTCTTGCTTATTTTATAACACGTTATCAGCACGAAGTTCTACCAATTGAAGGTAATATTAATTCTTTTTTGTTCTATGATACTTGAAGTGTAGTATGAGATACCTTTGTGCAACGATGTATTTTTCATCTCAGAATCAAGGTTTGTGGTTTGCCTTTCTAATGTATTTTTCATCTTCTCAAATATTATATAAGTTACCCCTATGATTGTGTAAAAATTGCTCTTCCCTTTGTATTAGATCACAATTTTTTACGTAGTGGGGGTCGATCCAGTTTGCTCCCGGGTTCGATTCCCGCCCACGTCAAAAATAGGGTGTTGGCCAGCGCAATGGTTAAGAGTCTCTACGCGCGAGCACAGATTAGTCCTTCGTTGAAAGCGTTGGACACTGTGTGGGTAGCCAGCGATGGTCCCGAACCAAAAAAAAGATCACAATTTTTTACGTGGTTTTTTTCCCCCTCAAAGCCATGCCTTTGTCAGTTTATTTTTAGTATGTGGGTTTGTAGCTTTTTTAATAGATTTTCGGATATTTCTAACAATCTATGATAATATTGGTTCTTGTATTGCGTAGTATGGAATACCTTTTTGCTAGAGATGATAATGTCGATACCATTGCATGTGTATAGTGTCGATACAACGCATCTGTTCTTATGATATAAGGCTTTTTATTATCTTTCATCATTCCCTTCCATCCACTACATTTTGTTATAATAAGCTATTTCATCAATCATGATATAAGGATTTTTAATCACATAGTTTGCTGAAGGTTCATTCAAAAGTTTTTTTTCCTCTACTCTGTAGTTTGCTGAAGGTGTTAACTTATAGGAGTATTTGTCCATTGGTATGGTAAAGGTGTTAACTTATAGGAATATTTTTCCTTTGGTATGGTAAAGGTGTTAATTTGTAGTCATAGTTTATCTTTTAGTTTTATAATTATCACCGTGATTATTAATTTTTATATGTTTCCATAATGTTGCCCTATTGTTGGAAAGATTTGAAAAGACACATGATTTGCATGTGCTCTATTGTTGGATATGTAATGATTCTTCTGTCCAGATTCATTGTACGCATAATTAGTTAGTTCTAGATTTATTTATCCACGTGATCAGATCAATATATGTAGTATTGCTTGATGTGCATGATATACGGTATACAGCTTTCACATATTAGCTTATGCTTAGTTCTTTGCCCTCTTCATCTAACTTGGCGGTTAATCAGGAGCCTATACCATTTCCTGGTAGAGATTTTGCAATCTGTGATCGGTTCTCAGTTACTTGCTGGTATTGTTTGGTCTTAATATATTGATCTATTCAACAATTCACTAGATGCTATATATTGGCTTAGAAGGTTGTCATGTTGGACATGATAAGTCATATTTTACTTGTAGTTATAACTCATCTAAGTTCTTAATCTTATTTGAAATCAACTTGAGAAACTTGAGTAATTGAACTTAATTTGATTAAAATATTTAAAGAGTTTTATTTATCTATTCGTCTGTTTGTCGTGTGATTTGTTTTGTCTATGTATCTTTTGGATTGTGACTTTAAAATTTCAGTGGTTTGTTAATTTTGCAAATTAATCCCTTGTAATTTGAACTTTTGTTACTTAATTGTAAATATGTTGTAATCCTAATATGAATTTTACATGTAAACTATTGCTTGATCATTACTATAATATATTGTCTTACAAATTCATTGGAAAAGGCAACATGACCTTATAATACGTTTTCAGTAGACGGTACACCATGCCAGAATATTATTACTTATAACTATGGTGTTGTTGCGCCTTCAACTAATAGTCATCGGAATATCACGAGGATCATCCCACTAGTACTGCTCCATTCCCAGAAGTGAAAGTGGCAACACTCGATAACAAAATAATGAATTTTTAATGAAAAGTCATGAGACTCGTCCCACTAGTACTGTTTCATTCCCAGAAGTGAATGTAGCAACACACGACCACTATGGGCAAACTCGTGGTCGTGGTCTTGTTCGTAGACGCAGTGGAAATCACAAGAACACGCTTTTTCCCCAGAAGTGGAAAAATGTTGGAAAGAAAGAAAAAGGTAGGCAGAGTAGCAAAAATAATAAAAATGTTTGCTATCGTTATGGAGGCAAAGTATCTTGTTGCAATTTACCTTGTTACTCACTTATATATTTTCCTCTAATAACATTTTATATTTAAGTGTATTTTCAATTTCTATCTTTATCCTTTATCTCTTATCAATTTTTTTTTGGGATAGAATGAGTATTGACACTAGCATCAAAATATTTCTCTTGTTTAGTGAAGCGAGAAACTGATGTTAGTACTATATCTGGCTTTTCAAATATAATTGTAGGCTTCGGAAGAGCCAATATACCGTTATCCAGGGGAACAAACTTACGCATTAAGAACGCAATATATTCCCCTAAGACTCATAGAAATTTATTACTGTTATCCCGGGGAACAAACTTACGCATTAAGAACGCAATATATTCCCCTAAGACTCATAGAAATTTATTACGTTTTAAGCATATCCGTCGAAATGGATATCATATTGAAACATGAAATGAAGAAGATACAAATAGAATAGTTTTGGATAAAATAACTGTAGTGGAAGTGTTGCCCACTTTTCCTCTAGTTTGTTTTACACTTATGTTAGTTCAAGAAGCATATGTTGTTGTAAACCAGAAGTTTACAAATCACAATAAATTTGTTGTTTGGCAGACCGGTTGGGTCATCCCGTGTCTATAATGATGCGAAAAATAATTGCTGATTCATGTGAAAAGAACCAGGAGTTTCTTCAATCTTATGAGTTTCATGTATCTTTTGTACACAATAGAAGTGTAGTGAAAAAAAAAATCTGACGCATATGATATGAACTTGAAGTTCGAGATAAAACATTCGTAATGGAAGTGTGGTGTATCTCTTGTACATAATAAATCTGTAAGCGGACATTTTTTCCACTAAATTAGAAAACATCTGACGAATATGATATGTCTATTAGAATTGATATTGGACATCACGTAACAAATGTTCATTCATAAAATGGTCTTGAAGAACCATTCTTTAGACGTCTAAAGTTAATTATATGTCCAATACTTATGAGATAAGAACTTCCAATTTCTACTTGGGAATATGCAATTTTGCATATTGTAAATTTGATTCGAATCAAGCCAACAAGTTATCACAACTCTTCCACTTTGCATTTAGTTTTTGGTCACCAACCTAAAATTTCCTATCTTAGAATTTTTGGTTGTGTAGTGTAGATGATCCAAATTCTCCGTTCACAATGCACTATGATAGGTACTCAAAGAATTTTGGGAATATACATTGGATATAAATAAATCTTCATGTATAATAAAGTATTTTGAGCAAACAATTGAGATTTGTTTATAGTCCAGTTTGATGAATAAAATTCTCAACATTAGGGGGAGAGAATAAGCAGATGGAAAAAGAGATCAATAGAAATGAATTATCATTGTCTCTTCTTGTTCCTCAAACTAAACAATGTGAACTAGAAGTTTAAAAAGATAATTCATTTGCAATGCTTAGAAATTCATCTACCAAATGCATTCACTGATCCAAAGGTGTGACAAAATCATACATAATCAGCTGCTAAATGCTCCAATAAACTGGATGTCCCTGTTGGACAATCGAATATTGCAAATGAGCCTCAATCGCGCCTGAAGCGTGGTAGACCAATCGGTTCCAAAGATAAAAATCCTCGAACAAGAAAAGGAGCTAAAGCAAAAGATGGTCCAAGCGAGGATATAGAAACTCTAGAAGAGTCTTCAGACATAATTAACATTTCAGTTCCAGAAGAACTAATCAGGTACCTAAAAAATTCTGAAATTAAAGAGATCTCAATGAATTATGTCAATAATGAAATACAATGGAACCGAAATGAAGTCAACGTTGACGATATTTTCACATATAATATAGCGCTAAATGTGATAAATGATAGCAAGGATCATGACCATTAGTCTACTAAAGATTGTAGGCAAAGTGAGAATTGGCCAAAAGCCCAAAATTGAAAGATGAAATTGAAGCAGAATTAAGCTCATTTTTCAAAAGTTTTTGGATATGTAGTCCAAACACCTGAAGGTGTGAAACCAGATGTTGAATGAGGATGGTGAAATTGTGAGATTCAAAGCTCGACATGTTGCTCAAGGGTAGATGCAAGTACTTTTCAGTACTTAATTAGCCTTGTAGCACATGAAGAGCTCAATTTTCACAAGATGAATGTTGCTACAACTTATTTGTATGACTCATTTGATAGTCATAATTATTTGAAGATCCCTGAAGGATTAATATTCCAATACACACTTTTTGAATTCTCACTTAAATTGAATCAATCCCTCCACGAGAGAATATAATTAGAACACATATGGTATAATCGTCTAAATTTATATTCTAAAGGAGACATACAAAAAATGACATCACCTATCCTATAGTTTTATAAAAGTATTTGGGAAAGAATTTGTTATAATTGATGTCTATGTTGATGACATAAATATTATCAGAACTCTTGAAGAGCTTCCAATAAAAAACTATAGACCGTTCAAACAAAGAGCTCTAGATGAATAAAATCAAATTATATCTGATGGATTTTTGAGGTTGAACCTATAGTGGACCTCTACATGGAAAATCCTAGAAGGATTCAAGATAAAAGGAAATATCTTTAACTAAATTCTTTTGAGAAAGAAAGTCTCATATTGATCTGCAAAAATTATCTATAATGAGTACATATGAAATATCTCAGTCCTGAAGACTATGAAAGCATGCATGCATATTACCAAATGTTATATCCCTTGACATGATAATATTATGTGATAATTAGTAGCAATATAGTTCATTAAAAACCAAAAGGCATTAGAACAAAGTGGGATGCATATTTCATTTTTGACTAACTTAATGAATAAATTATATTATCTATGTTACACAAATTTACCATGCAGATACAAAGTATTTTTCTGATCTAGATGAAGTCAGATCGCAAGTCAGTTATTATCTACTTGTGGTGACATTGAAATTTATTTTTGATCTACAAAACGACCTATAGTTCTTGCTTCTTCATTTCATGCCAAAATGCCAACAATTCAAGGAAGATGTTTTGAAGATAATATTGACCGCAAATCTCCATTAAAAGAGGATACATCACAAGTGACAATGGAGTAGATTGCTCCATATGCACTCAGGGAGAAACTCCAGATGTTGAAATTCGTATTCTGAAGTAACGCTTCATTTAGGAGGAGAAAAGATGCACTCTTTTTTCCTTTGCCATGGTTTTGTCCCACTGGGTTTTCCTGGAAAGGTTTTTAACGAGGCAGCTCCCATTGACAGGATATTGTACTCTTTTTCCTTCACTAGATTTTTATCCCACTGGGTTTTTTCTAGTAAGGTTTTAATGAGGCATATCCTCGGTGGACATCCAAGGGGGAGTGTTATGAATAAAATGGATGGATGTCCACCTCTCTTCCAATTCCACTTGTAATTTACTCCCTTTTGTAATGGGTGGTTAGTGGCTCTTCAATAGTTTGATCTTTCACTTCCATTCTATCCTATAAATAGGACTATCTCCTATGTGTAGTTTAACACTAAAAGGAGAAATAAAATGACTTCCATCTTCTCTCCTCTCATTCTCTTGTTCATCTTTTGATATAGTCTTGTTTATTTTATAACATATATAGCTTTTTTCTTTCATAAACTCTCTAATTAGCATATAAAAATAGCTTATAGTACATATGAAAACAATTTTACTTTATTTTATCTTTTATTATAAAAATAACTTATAAATAAGAACTTAAATAATAAGCGTGTATCGTGTATGCTTTAATCTTTTTAATCTTTCAAAATTAAGGGTGGCTACAAGACAACCACTAGTCGAACAATAATAATAGTATAGAGATACTTGGGATGGTATAGGTATATGAGTGAAGATAGCTTTCCATTTATAAGAGGAAATGTAAACTAACAATGATGATAGCTTCTTTTGAAAATTGTTCCATATAAGAAACCATCTATCTTGTTTGACCAGTGGTTGTAGAGGTTTTTATTTTTATTTTTATATAATCCAAATTTAAGGGTGTGATTTACCATTACGGGTACTTCAATCTATGAAAATCCCCTCATATTGCAAGACAATTGGTTCTCGCTAATGTTCTTGGAGTTTCTACTCCTCGTGTGATCTCTTTCTGGGCGTTATGCCCCAATTTTATTTAAAAAACAAACAAACGTGCTATCGTAGACCATTTTTTCGACTTTACACGTTCCTTTATTCGAGGGTCTTAAGGAGTCCCTTTGTTGAGCATGTTATTCAGAGGTTTTTTATGGAACAATTAGAAAGATGAGTGACATGGGATAGAGCTATGTGTTATTCAGAGGTCAACTGACCCCTAAAAAAAGATAACTACTTTTATACACCAAGGTGGAGCTATGTGTTATAAAAAATTATATTGACTCCTTTCAATTTCAAAGTTTGCAACCAAACTCCTAAATTTAGTTTACTGCAAGACTGTTGCATTATATCCACTCGATTTATATGAGTGAACCGTTGTCTAGTAACTTATATTAATAGATATGTATTCAATTATCAACAATAAACACGTTACTCAATCATTGTAAAACATGAAATCACGTAAAGAACAATTATGAGATGTTTAATTTATTAAATTAAATATATTAAAATTTTAGTTTATGATATTTTTAAGAATTTACACCTGACATTAGACTTACGCTATATAATAAGCCGGGAAGCTTAGATTTCTCAGCCCAACTTGAAACTGTATCTAACAATTAAGACGATGATTCTGCCAGTATTAGCATAACTGATAACAATCCCATACTAACAAAAGTTCTATTATTCCATTCCCATGACAAAGTGTACAGCAACTTTATCCATTATATGTCTGCAACAAGGAAGTTACTCGACAGTGATACCTGAAACGGAAAAAAAATAATGAATGTCTTATGCAGACAGAAAATGATACAGAACATACCAAAGAACCTGAGAGGAAGGGAAAAAAGTACCTTCTCGCCCATTTTGAAGGGAGGGAGTCCCTTGTAAGGACAGCTACCGCACCTAAAAGCATCCCCTAACCCACACTGTAGAGCAAACACAACCCTTGAGAACAATCCCAAATATAAAAAGAAAAAAAACTGAAATAACATTAGAGAACATATTGACACAATAGAGAGTAACTATTCACAGAGAGCAAATCCCAAAATCTACAAGAGGATCACAGAATTTCATTGTTCAAGTCATGCTGACAATAATTTAAACCAATCTTAGGAGAACTATTTCTATCAATGTTACATGACTGACTAAAATAAATGTTCAACGCCACAACTATATTTTTTGAATTGCAAGATGCAACTCGTTGGGTTTATATCCCAGCAGCCAAATTCAAAACAATAAAAGTCTTTTCCATCCAAGTGGAGTTGGTTAAATGGGTTTAGTAAGTCTGCTAAAAACCGTTGCCTAACGAATAGGCAATGGTCGCAAACACAACGGTTTAAAAACCGTTGCCGAAAGGTAAGAGAACGGTTTTTCTGCTTCAGGCAAACGGTTTTCAAGTGTTGCCATTGACTTAAAATGTTGTAGTGAAAGACATACACTGCCACAAGCTGATTGAGGATTGCTAATCTGTTCGGCTGTTAATCCTAGCTTTAATACTTTTTCCTCTTCTTGGGCCCTCCCACAACTGCAATTTTTGCAGGCTTTTCTTGTAGTTCCAATTTCACAATCACCTATTGCATAAACACGTTAGCTAATAGCAACATATCACACAGAATACTAACTGAGAAAAGAATTAAAGAAGTACTGAAAGGTATTCATTACCAGGTGGCAGCTGGGGTTTCTTTAAATCTTCTTCAGTTAAAAGACTATTTTCATCGATCAGATCGGAATCAAAATCAATCTGCACTTTAGGTGAACTCTTCACCACCTTCTTAATTGCAAATGAGGAACCAATTTCCCATGAAGGCATTTTAGCTTTGATCTATGTGAAATACAGAACACAATGATAATTAGAATGTATAAGGTGGTATAAGTTAACTAGGAAAGAGAAAAAATAATAACTTTAAATGACTCATTGTCCATACTCCATTTCACAGGAACTAGGAAAATGAATTTGCCAGAGACACGAGAAATAATATTGTAATAAAAAGAAAACTGAAATTAATGATTGAGCACAAAATGAAAAACCATTAACTACAAGAGTTGTCAAATATTGAAATACCACTATTCCAATAAACTGGGTTACAAGACACATGTCAGCAAACTATTCAACCCATCATATACATTTCTATTGTAATTTGTTCTGTTGTATTCTATCGTACACAGTATCGTTAAATAGCGGCCATGAGAAGACAATAACTTATTCATCGAATGTTTGTATCGTATTCTATTGTTATTGTACAACAATTCACACATGAGAAAACAATTAAATAATTCATTTAAGAAAAAAAAATTACATAGATGGCAAGACAGATACAAGGTAATGAAACTTACCCCAGAAAATTTGCCTCCTGATGGAACAGTTGATTGTAAAGCCTGTGTTTCTGAAAAACCTGCCAATAATAATTTATTCCCAAGATCAGATATGATCTGTAAGGACAAAAGGGAAAAAGTCAGATCATGTACAATTTAAATACACTCGGGAACAATATAACTGTTAGTTTTTACCTTATCATCTGAACCCATAATAGATTGAGAGGACTTGCGAATAAGAATTGTCCCACCTTCTTTTAACACTCTCAGAACTTCTTGAGTCAGTTGGTCCATAGGACAATCAAGAGATTGCCAGATTAAGATTACAAAATCTATGGAGAAAGATTCAACTGGAAACTTGCCTGAAGTTTGCAATAAATAGGGGTAAATTTTGGTTTCTGTGGCTAAAATAAAATATCATATTGGCATTTGGCACGGAATGGAAATTCATGATTTGTAAGGGAAATAGCAGAACTGGCTATTTCCATTTTCCAGCTTTCTCACAGACCATACCACAAACTTCAAGCATTAAAAATCAGTATCACCAGCCATTAAGCATCCATAGCAGTTTTAATTTATACAATAGATTCAGACATGAATCCAGTAAAAAAAAGGCAGCTGAGCTCGAAGTTTTAAACCATCAATCTATAGAAGCCTAACTTGAACACTAATTTATTGAATGCAAGTTATGTACATTATGTGATGAGTGACGACCCCAGGTAATTGCAAAACCCTAAAAGAGGGACATAATCAGGCACCATTTGCAATAAACAGCTTCTACTTCGGTAAATTCGAATTGATCAAGATGTAAGCAATAGAAACATATAACTTATTCGTTAAATTAAAAAGTAAATTACTCCTTAAAGATATATTTTACATGCAAAACTATCACATAATATATAAAAAAATACAAGACAAGTAATCAAAGGAGAGGTAGAACTACTCAGTGATGATGCAGATGTAATAACTAGACTAGAGGATCCAATTGCTCAACCCCTTCATTCCCAAGTTCTCTAATTGTATCAAAGACTTGACTGAGAGGAAGAACCGCTTCATCCGTGCATGCCAACACAGCACCATGCGTCTTTACAGCATTCTGTAATAATAATAATAATGAAAAAAATTGTTTCAAATGTTGCAAATTATACATGTTCATACAGAGAAAATTTTTAGGATGCGAATGATAAAGCAGAAAAAAAACCCGAATAATTTGACTTGTAGATATAAAATAACAAGGTTTTTAAAACCAAACCGGTTATTAAACCAGAGAAGAAACTGGTTCAAGGTTCAACAGTCTAACCATGTTTGAAGTGTAGTTGAACCGATAATAATTAAATGATTCTTGTAAAAAATTAATGTATTTTATTAAGGAATATTATATAAGCTGCAAAGTCAAGCGGTCTTTTTAATATATTAAGCAATATTAACTATATATAATCAAATTTTAATATATTACTATTTCTGCACATATCGGGTTTGTAATAGATGAGACCAATCAGAACATGGATTCTCATCCTCATGCCAAGAGAAAGGTATAGGCAAAAGGAAATTGGCTGGTATGTGGTATGTTCCTCCTATTGTTGGATTAAATGCAACATAGACAGATCATTCACTGAGGGGGCCTCTAAAGCTAAGTGTGGTGGAACTGTGGAACTATTCGAGATGATGCGAGCCGTTGCCTAAGTGGTTTTGTGCAATGTGCATAAAATTGGATCGAGTTCTGTTGCTGTGGTGGAACTTTTGGAGAATTTTTATGGTCTCCAGCTTGCTTGGGCATAGGCCATAGATAAGTGTGGATGGAATGTGACTCTGAAGTTGTAATTTCCTGATAGGAACCGGAATTTCTCATCTCTCAATAGAACAATGAAACTGAATCAAACTGTATATTAATGGTGATAAAACTGAAATTACAAAGGTAACCGATAAACTAGGCAATTCGAGAAGCCGATCTCCTAAAGGCACTTATAGAGGCCTAATCTCTCCCATAGGAATAACTTTCCAAATTCATACTTGCTTAATGATTATAATTCCCTCAACTCCTATTTATAACCTCCACTAACCTACTCACTTTCCCTCCACTTTGCCACATAAGCAAGTGGTTACAACCAACTCTCATTTCCCTCCCCTTACACTTTATTTATTTATTTATTTATTTATTTATTTATTTATTTATTTATATAAATCCTATCATTTCCCTTATCCAGAACAATGGTACTCACCATAGATATGCAGCAATTATCAGTTCTATTAAACAGCATTTTTCTCGCGCCTTACATGTGAAGCTGTCCCAGGTTAATAGAGAGGATAACAGAGTGGGCAATTGGTTAGCCAATTCTACAGATTCATACCCCTTAGACTTGCATAATCATATAACATTTCAATCACACTTCATTCATTTTTAAAAAACATTTCATAGCTTTCGTCAATTGAGAAAGAAAAATCCCTTCCTATCCTGCAAAACCCTCCATCCAAGCAAACACCCGATGGTCCTCCAAAAGGTTGTAGATTTCTATTATGGTTTGACTTTGCTGGTGCTACTTGCTTAAGATAGTGGTCTAAACTCTTAGGGTATGTTTGGGAGGGAGTTTTGCGAGGGGAAGGGAGGGGAGGACTTGAAAAAGATTTGTCTATAATTTAATATGTATTTGAGATTTTAAAAAATTAAAAGAACAAGTTGATAGATATCAATATAACATTTTTAATCACATTTGATTTATGTTTAGAGACATTTTATAGTTTTCTCAATTTAAGATCGAAAAATATGTCCTCCCCTCCCAAAACCCCCTCCCAAACATACCCTTAAGGTCTCTTTGAGACAATAGCACTTTAGCATGTTTCTAAAAAGTTAAGTCTATTGGTCTAAATAAATAGCCATATTCATGATCATTAGTTTCCCTAAACTCCTCTCAATTTCTATTTCTACTTTAGAAAGCTGAACAAATGTTTTTATTCTAACTGGTCGAAAAAAAATTCATTTTTATTCTCTTTCTCGTTCTAAGTTCTAATTATATCGTTTCTTTCCCAACGTAAATGAAGAAGCAAAGATTGGAACCAAGCTCAATGCAAGACAAATGAAAAGACAACTAGTTAATTGTAATTTTCAATTAACAACAAGAAAAACTAAACGAATGAGAAACATTGACAGAAGTATGAACCTGAGGATCGTTAGACATCTTGCTTTTGGTTCCGCAAGCGCAAAAACAACGGAGGCAAAAAACGCAACAGCAGCACCAAAAGTTCGGAGCAAAATAACGCCAATAGAAAATGAGATGCAAGGGGTCGTGGAGTCAAAACGGGAACGCCGGCGATGAAGGGGGTACGCCGGAGGTCGCCTTGTCACAAAAATTGGATTAGGGCTCCGCGCGAAATAGATTTGCTGCTGGCGGGAGATGATATCCAATGTTGCAGCCAAAACACAAAACGGCTAGATAGACGCCGTTTTTATGTAATTTTTTATTAAAATTTAAGGGCATTACTATATAAAAATAGTATTTTACCCGTGCATACGCACATGTGATACTGTATTTGTTATAATTTGCTATGAAAATATAAATACGTTGAAATTTGCAAAATATAATAAAAGTAAAATGAAGAAAAAGGAAAATCATATGCACCCCCGTTAGCTCTCCTATTGGCACTCTCATTGTCATATGTTTACTATTTTTTTATATAATTTAATATTAATTTAATAATATACATTTAAATATAAAAAATTTATTTTATAAATTTTGGCCGTTGTTAAAGTGTTTTTTTTTACAATTTTTAGTCGTTAAATTGATTTTGATTTTAATAGTTTTAATAGAGAGATTATAGTAAATAGTAAATTTTAGATGGAGTAAAAAAGAAGAAAAAGGAAAATGAGATTTAAGGTAAAAAAATATGCACTCCTACTGGCACTCCTGTTGCCGCATCGGTAGGCACTCTCATTGCCGCTCCCGTTACCAGTCTTGTTGCAACGTGTTTACTCCTTTTTTATATGATATAATATTAATTTAATAATATACATTTAAATATATAAAAATTATTTTGTAAATTTTGGTAGTTGTTAAAATGTTTTTTTTTACAATTTTTAGTAGTTAAATTGATTTTAATTTGAATAGTTTTATTAGAGAGATTATAGTAAATAGTAAATTTTAGATGGAGTAAAAAAAAAGATAAAGGAAAATGAGATTTAAGGTAAAAAAAATATGCACTTCCGTAGGCACTCCCATTGATAATGGTTAAATTAATTAATTTTAGTAGATTATAAAAATAGTTACAAATTTTATTTTTTAGTAAAAAAACTTTGAAAAAAATAATTTTTATAAAAAAGACCGAAAAAAAGGTTTTAAATTAAAATAAGTTTTTTTAAAAAAAATTGGAAAAAAATAAGATTTAAAAAAAACAAAAAAACTGACAATTTTACCCTAATATTGTAACTAATGGAAGAATGATAGGTTAGTCAATTTGGTGGTGGTTAAATTGCAACTATTGATAGTAGATAGATTGGTTTTAATAAAAATATACACAGCCGCATGATTGTCATAAGCGGTTTGTCCGTTTCGTTGTGTTCAAAAGATCATTTTTTTCAAAATTTATTTGTTGCGCATATGAAAGTGTTCATTGATCGGTTTAGATCAAATTTGTACAAATCTACACCAATTAAAATTACTCGGTTTGAGTTTGTTTGGATTTTACGTTTTTTCTCCAAAACCGGCCCGAACCAACCCAATATTATATTGGACAAGTTAGTTTGAATTTTGGCTCGTGGGGTCATGCACAAAAACGTTAGTTTTTTAAAATATAAAAAACTACAACTTTTTTTTAATATTCCAACACTTTTAAATAGCCCATAAAATCTAAAACTGAAAAAATACACCAAATTATAGGCTTTATATGTGACACTAATAGTCTTTATATGTGACACTAATGAATCTACAATAGGCTCCTCCCCTTTGAACAACAAATTATTTCTTGCAATCCAGATGGTTAAACAAGTAGCAAACCATATAATATATCTTGCTTTTTGCATTTGTTTGCCAGGAAAATGCAATCCAAAAGACTTATAATGACCCACCATACTTGTACCTGGGTTGTGTTCTAGACCGAGCCACACAGCCACCTTATCCCACACTCCTAAGGCGAGTGAACAGGCAGTAAAAAGATGCAATGCATCTTCACGATGATGACCACAAAAACCACAACCGGCTCCCTCAACCGAAATAATGTGACGACGTGCTAACAAATCACGCGTTGAAAGACAATTAGTGAACATTCTCCACCCAAAAATGTTAATCTTTGAAGGAACTTTGGTCTTCCAAATTGAATTAAAAGTCATTGTGTCAACATTACCTATTGACGAATCTGGTTCAGTTCCAGCCAACATCGGTCTAATCCCTGCATTCATAAACGCTAGGGGTGGACACGCGGTTGGGCCGGTCGGATTCGGGCCAAAAAACCACCATCCGACCAAATCCGCGGGTGACATTATGAGGCCCAGTTTTAACCATAACAAGTTTCAGACAAGTCGGGTTCGGTTTGGCGGGTCACTCGGATTACGCGGGCGGGTTTAACGGATTGGTGTAGTTGTGGAGGAGGTGGAGAAATGCTCTGAAAATTTTCTGCGTGGGTTAATCGATGGAGAAGATGAACAGTAGTAGTATTTCACATTTATTTAATATGTTATTTTATGTTTAAATATATTAATATAAATTAATAGTAGATTACGTGTGGAGTGCAAAAGTAAACTGTGTCTATGTGCAGTGAAAAAGTAGAAGGTGTGAAGTGTCTATGTGCAGACTGCAGACTGTGACAGCTACTTGCGCACAGACTGTGCAAAAATACAGTGTGATTCAAACCAACTTTTTAGGAATAGTGCACTAAAGTAGTGTTTCGGTTAGCGTCGGGTACCGATGGATGCAGTCTCCAAGTCCGAATCCGACCATTTGAGCCCAAAAGTAACCGATTTTAAAGATTCGGGTAACCGAGACCCGATCTGTGCAGTCCGAAAGAGACACTGTCGTCTCGGGTAACGCGGGTTTCGGTCGGGTTGTAACTTCTTGTCCACCCCTAATAAACGCTGACAGCACCTGTGTTGAACCACCAGCAGAGGCCGAACTTGGCCTGGCAGCAACTTGTACCCGAGAAGAACCACCAGCAGAGTCCCTCCAATCTATCCCAGTCGCGTTTAATTGCTGTTGATTTGCAGCAGCAGACGCGAACACAATATCTTCGGCTGATAAAACCACCTCGGATGCACCTGTTTCAGCAGCTAAAACTTCAGCACCAGCAACATTAATTTTGTTCAGAATATAGAAATAACAATATTTCACCGTGAATGATTTGTTAGAATCAACAATCCACTTACAACTATCCTCCTTACCACGAGACGGACTTAATTCACGCAGAATATCTCTTAAAATGCTTGCCTCTTCCCTCTGTTGTTGAGAATTAATTCCTCCATTGAGAATGTCCCACTGCCATCTATCATCTTCCCAATGACCAGCTGCTGCGACATTCAAATTCTGCTCGACACACCCTGCATAACAGTGAGGAAAAACTTTGTACAGTGGCTGAATACCAAGCCACTGATGCTTCCAGAATAGAACTCCGTTGCCTGCCCCTAAAACTCTTTGGATACACTCATGAATCCAGCCACTATTGATCAACACATCTCCAATGTGAAGAAGATCGCGCCACCACAAAGAATCACGCTTATTTCCCCTCAATGAATCGGATGTCATAAAGGAAGACAAATCACCATATCTAAGATTCAATAGTCCTCTCCAACAAGCTTTAGAATCCTCCAAGAAACGCCACTTCCATTTAGCAAGAAGAGATATGTTGAATATTTCCAGATTTTTTATGGCCAACTTGACGTCCGTTAAAGTCGGTGGATGAAAATATTAAAAAATGATCACTTTGACACAGATTTTAAAGATAAATAACCAAACTGAAATTTTGGTGAAATAGAAATATTAAAAAGTACATTTTGGCCAAAAAATTATAATCCGAGTCCTAATAATTTTTTGATATTTTGTAACTGAATCTCTATGTTTTGTGTCAAATTTTTTACTTTATATAATTTTTAAATTAAAACCATATAACTTTAACCAAGTCCTTAAAAATGACTTGATTACAAATTTTTTAAAAGTTTAGAAATTGGAATCCAATTATAAATTGGAGGGTGGGGGGTTCTGTGAAATTAATGAAACAACTTTCTTTTGGTGCAAGTTGTAGCCCATGACAATTAATAGATGTTTATATATATGCAGAAATGATGCACATGCACAGTACCCATCTTTTCCAAAGAGCACAAACTGGATGTGTTTTACTTGCATTCAATGATTATCTGCTAATGCCAAATATGGGATTTCCTTATTATATGGTATTTACTGATCCCCAAGACCTGATCAGAAGGGTAGTATATATATGTATACTAGAATAAAAATCTTACAATGTGCTGAATTTCTTGGTTTATACTCATCCAATCTTCTAATTAATCTCGGGAAAACAAGAAGAATCTTGAGTACAAAAAAAACACAAAAAAACAAAACTTGCAGCCTGATTGTAAATCTTCAAGATCAACAGTACTATTTTCAAATGTGTCTGACAATCCAGCTAAGATAGTTTGAATTTTCTACTTGAGTTTTAATCTAACTCAAAAGTATAAATAAGGTTTTCACATGTTAATCTGAAAACATTGCAGCATTAAGCGAAAACACTAGTGGAAAGACAATTTTAATAATAGTGAAAGATGACTAAGTAGAAATTATTAGGTATGTTTAACAAGATCTCCCTAGTGTATTAAGGAAGTATTTTAATTATTAATCTAACAAAAGAGATCAAACCAGTGTTTTTGTTGACAAAGCAGTGAGCTTGAGTTTACATGGTTTTTATATCAGATCCACATGTTCGATCACATGAATATTAGTAGATTATGAGTCACATATAGCAGCTTCCAGGTTCCAACCTAGTACTCTACAGTGTGAAAAAGTACTATGCATTTCTCTTTCCCTTCCCTCTAATCCCACCCTTTAATTCTTGTTAATGGTATGCTGAAAATATATTAACTATATCATTAACTAAAAACTAACTCCTATGATTAATTAAGCGACTACCATTTTTCCTACTTCTAGAATATAATAAGTTATACCAGACTATAAACCTTTAATAACCAACACAGTTGGTGAGTGGCTTGAGTTCGATTCCTGCAATAATAAACTTTGGTGTTGGTTAATGTAATTTGTTTGTAAGTACGAGCAGAGATAGTCTTTTATTAAAATAGCTAAAAACAACAATAAAGTGAAAAGACGGACACGATTACACTAGTATATAATATAATAGCAATAACAATACTCCCTCAAAAAGAAAATATAATAGCAATACAAGTGATGGTTAACCACGTGAAGTAGGCATGCTCCTCCCCTTCTTTTTCATATAAACCTGATCCAACTCTTTAAATCACGAGTACCCTCTTTCATCAAAGCATATATGTTATATTTGCTGCTGAACCATAAACCTTAAACCTTTCTCAATTCATCATGAAGATCACTAGATGCAGAGTTCTAGCTACTATCTTAGCCTTAGTTCTGATTCACTTTCTTCTATTCTCTTCGTGCTGTTTCCACCATGAAGCAAGCTTTTCAAGAAAGCTTTTATCTTCATCATCATCTAATTCAGCTTCTTTTGTAACCAATAATGGTAAAATAAGTGGAAGCAAGAAACAGAACAAGAAAGTTGTGGAGCCAAGTTTGAGGAAAGCACCACCAAGCATCCCAAATCCTACACAGAACAAGTAACACTGAACATTTCTTGTAAAGATCTCAGCAAGGAACAAATGTCTGTGATTTGCTCTTTTTTGTCTGTTTTCTTGGCTTTTTGCTAATATAGTATCTTAGATTGCCAGATTATATATGATCTTTTCTTGGTTATTATTTTATTTTGGATGGTTTTACTTGTAATGTTGAAGGATTTAGATTTAGAGAGATCAGGATGCAGGAAATGTATATAATTAAGAACTATAATTCAAAATAAAAATAGTACTGTAATCAAGTATCTTGCTTTGTAATAAGCAGCAATTAGATCACCTAAGCTTATATGTTAATTTTGCATTCAATCAAAAAATTTCTAAGTTCAATTTTAGTGTATTTGATTAATTTTTTTATTGTCAAATTTTAGTTATTAGTATGTCATGTTAGTGGATAGGATTTGATTGATAACTCGTATTACTCTAACTCCTATCGTGTCCTAGCTCAACCAGTTAAGCTAGGTCGGGGTTTCGACTAGTGTTTTTATGGGTTTATAGACAGAATGATTAATGCCACCTGAAACTCACACACAAATGTAATGTCTTGAGTTTGAATCTGGACGATGACATTCAGCCTAACAATTTTAGCATTTGTGAGTTGAACTAGGCTTTAAGCATGATTGACTAGTGTTTTTGATTATTTTGGTCAACAAAAATATTGTTGATTTTGTGACCAGTGTCTTGAAACATAGTGATGGGTTATGAGAGATCGTACAGGGTAGGACTCACACTCACATGAATTATTTTTGTTTGTGAGAGGATAAATTATTAGAATTCTTGGCTTATATGTTTTGCTAATGAAGATGCATGGTATTGAATGATGTATTGGTCAAAAGTTGAGTCATAAGAACAGATGGAAAAGTGAGTAGTGCACGTTTGATTGTTGGGTAGTGAGTTGTTGGAACATATATGTCTAGCCATACTATCACACACAACTTTTAGGTATGAAAGTTACCTTTACAGCCAAAAGAGTTGGAACCTAATCTTGGCGGTGATGGGAAACAAAACATTGCTTGGATACATAGGAAATGGGGTTGGCCCCAACATTAATCAATTTGAAAAAGAAATGTGTCTATGTGTGCTAACGTGCACGTGTGAAGGGACAATAAATCCTTTGGGTTCCTGTTTGCATGAAGAATATGAATAACATTTCATCCTTTGAAGATTGAGCTGTGTAATAATGGTATGCAAGGAGGCAAAGTAAGTAATTTTTCATATTTTTTTGGATAATTAGAAATTTATTAAAATGGTCTAGCCAATAAGTTAGATGCGGAGTAAGTTGATCACTCCTAAAATACTGGGTATGTTTGGGAGGGGGTTTTAGGAGGAGAAGGGAGGGGAGGGCATATTTTTCAATTTAGAAATGAGGAAGCTATAAAATGTCTCTAAACATGAATCAAGTGTGATTAGAAATGTTATATTGATATCTATCAACTTGTTCTTTTAATTTTTTAAAATCCCGAACACATATTAAAATATAGACTAATTTTTTTCAAGTCCTCTCCTCCCTTTCCCTTGGAAAACCCCCTCCCAAACATATCTTACTACTCTTTGCCCAATCCTCATTAAGTACGAAAAGGTAAGACCAAATAATAAACACACCTAAGGAAGTAAGGAAGATGGAAACTATCGATAGATTATATTACCTCTAAAAAATAAATTTGCTCACTCCACAATTGAGAAAACACCTAAACACCTAAACACCTAAGCATAACTAGACAATATTTATAGAAAAAAGTATGATTAATAACGCCTTAGGATGGATCTCTTTCTCAAGTTTTTGTAGAGTTTTTGGATTACCTCCTACTCCATCTTTGCATCCCAACTACTTTATAAGCTCTAGTGAGTTCCGTGTTTAAAGTGGTGTTCTCATCCGAGTCTTGTTGAGACCTAATATTCCTTATGACACATTGCTCTTTTTTCGCTTTGTTTTTAAGAAATTATAAGAAAAAATTATAAAAAATTTTGGGGATATTTTAGTCTAGTTGTTATAAGAAATATAATAGATGCATTATAAGTTGCTAATTTTTTTATATCTATGTTTAATGTGAAATGTGATTTTATTTTTTTGACCAAAAAATGTGATTTTATTTAAAACCTGTCTTTTCGCTATATACCATTTAATATTAAAGATATATTTGAGATTACAATTCAATTTCATATTGCTAAATAATTTGACTCTCACATTTTTTTTACTATCTCAAGGGAGCCATATGACTCTTCCATTAGGTTTTGGCTCCCTTGGGATATGCGAAATTTTACTCTCAATTACTATGCAACAACCAAACAGGAAAGCACAAAACTATTTGCGGCTGATACATAATAATGGAGCCACATACCATTCATTATACATACATCGCAGGGATCCATGACTGGATCTGATTTGGCACGTAAAATACACACATTTCGCATATCTCAGGGAAGCCATATGATTGAGTGCCAAATCAGACTCAATCTCCGCTTCCCCCGAGCCCGTCTAAAGGCGTAGAAAGCCGAGAAAAGAGATAATAAATCTAGTGGCATTGGCATTTGCCACCCCAACCAATGGAACACATCATACAACACCTTATGGAGTATGGACGAAGGAACACCGCAAAAACAAGTGCAAAGCGATTTCCACCGTTCCCCGCAGATCGCACAAAAAGCAAGTGAAGGATCCAGAATAACCTTTCACCGGAGAAGGTTCCCTGAGTGGGGATACGGTCTAGAAGTAGCTGCCACACAAACGCCATAACATTTGGGAAGTGCAAGACTCTGCCACAACCGCTCCAAAGAAGCCACATGCTCATCTGAAAACCCCACAACTGTCAACTATACCTCCGCAATCCTCGCATTTACAGATTTGACTGAGAAAACATTAGACGGATCACCCACTGAAGCCCAAACATCATCGACTGGCCCAGAAGGAGGATATACAATATATCCCACAAAAGCCTCCTCCCACACAAACAAACCGCGACCACCCAAGATTCCACCGCCACACACCATCCACCTCCTTTTTATTGTTGAATCTAATTTAATATTATATATCACCAATAGGTGGGAGAAGGATCTATCCTATTAAGATCTTGAGTTGCTTATGAGAATGCCAATTGAAAATGAATAAACATATTCTCAATTTGATAACGTAAAGAGGAGTTTTCTTGATTTTTGTTTTTCACAACGGATACGTATCGAGAGCTCTTGAAAAAAGAAAAAAGATGGATCATGAGATGACCCACCAAAGTAGGACCAAAAATATTTGCAAATACAACAAAGCTGGGAGCCTGGAAGAGTAGTGTCTAAAGCCATTTAATTTGTGCTACTCAGATTTCAGAGCCTACAATATTTCTTCACAAAAAGCCAAGTTGCAGGCCATTAGGATTTTGGGTACACAACCGGGTTTTTAAATTGATGGGCGCTTCTTACTTGTAAGCTCTTGTGGAGCTTTACATGTGGAATGTTAGGTTATTGGGTTTAGTACATGTATAATATGATGGGTGTCCCAACAAAATCTACGTTTTTTTTTCCATGGACACCATCCTTAAATTCGGGTTTAGGCCCCCCCCCCGTTGCCACTAACCAGGTCACGTAACACGTGGCCCGACAATGGATCTATCGCAACCATTTATTTCATATTACGATTTTGAGCCTAATTCCTGTGACCCAACAATGAATCTAAAATAGGCTCTAATATCACATTAGAGTCTATTATAAATTGCACAATATTTCTAATTTCTGTAAAAGCTCATGCCTCACAAAAGATTTGTAATTGCTCTCTAGCTAGACTTTTTGGTTAAAGAGTATTAATAAATTCCTAATTATTGGGAAAAAAAATTCTAACACCGTATTTGAGTTTGGGTTTTGACCTAACTCAAAACCAAAAGCCAGCTCATAGAACAAGAGTTTCTCCCACTTATAATCACTAATCATGTTATCTCATTCTTCCAGCACACCTCTCACACCGAAGACTGGACATTTGCATCATTATCCGATAACAGGTGGCCAAACAATGGATCTATGACAGACTCTGATGTCATATACTAGGATTTTGGGTTCACCGTGGATCTAAGATTGATTCAAATATTATATAAGGATTTTGGGTGTAACTCATCTTTAGAAAATCGACTTATAAGGTGAGAGGTTTCATTGCTTATAAGCCCTTCTGAGGCACTATCTCAAGTCAATATGAAATTTGAGTTTTTTTCAATACAATTTTCCTAAAGATGTGACCCAAAAAACTTTATATAACCTGGACACTCCTCTAAGCACAAACTATATTTATGGAGAGTTAGGTCTGATATCATAGATGATATTAGTCTAACCAAGTTTATCCTAAGGACATAAAAGCAACTTATAAACTCTGAACAATCCTTTGAAAATTATGTGAAGTTTAGTGTATGTTTGGATTCACTTCTGTGAGAGACAAAAGTGATTCTAGAGACCTAAAGTGAAGTCTATCAAAGTTTAACCAAAATCAGTTTTACAAATTAATTTATTCAAAATCAAATTTTGCTACCCTATAACTAAACACAAAATTTATTTAAGCGCAAAATCTAAAAGCACCTTACACGACAAAGTCTACATAGTGATAAAGGTAACTTGTTGGTCAATTTTGAATTTCAGAACACTCTTGTAAAAGGCCACAAATGATAAGCTCCACAATATAGGTCCAGATTGGAAGTTCTGAGCCCTTGTTGTCTGTGATTTATTTACAACTTGTTGGGCTTTCCTATGGTCCAAGAAGTTGCATTTCAATTTTCACAAGTGAGGCATTTTTTTTGAACAAATGCTAGAAGCATATTGTAGCTAGAAGCACCTTATCAATATGATCCTATCTTAAAGAATAAAATCCCAATAGGTTCTATTCCACCCCATTCACTTTTATGTTTAAAGTCAGTTTCTATTTGGGAACAAGGAGACCAAAGGTACCAAGTTTGGATACATTAAAGCTTCCATGCTCCCTCTCTCTCTCTCTCTCTCTCTCTCTCTCTCTCTCTCTCTCTTTCTCTCTCTCTCTATCTATGTCTCTCTGTCTATAAAAAAGCATCTAAAGAAGTTTTGGAATAAAGGAAACTGGAGAATTTATGCCTTCGCTATCTTCTTTTTACTGTCCTAACAACTATATACCTGAAATTGATTCCTGACTGGTCTTTGTTCCTTTGTACTTGTACTTGTAGTTAATACAGATCAGAATACAAAAGATAGAACAATTTTTGAAAATTAATTCAGCAGAAAACAAATATTTTTAACTACATCTAGAACGTGAAATATGGCTTCATATATGACATGAAGATATTATTCTAGCTTGATAATTTATGTGTACTTTTCACGGCAAATAGTTAAGATTCCTTGACAATGGTTCCAATCATGGACACTTTTGTTGATGTGAGACTTAAGTATAATTAGTTAATTAATTTCATATATAATCATTAAAGGGATTGTCCTAAAACAGTGGAAGCATAACATGGCTGAATAGACAACTATTTGTAATTATCTTAATTATTTTTAACATTTGTTTAATTAACAGTTGCTTACAAAGTTCTTCAAGATCCAACATCAATGAGACAAGAAGTCCTATATATATTGACAAAAAATCATCCTGTAGACTCTAGTCCAGTCCACTATCCTAAAATCAATTATTAGCCTTTGAAATTAATTAACTACCACAAATTAAGTTTATTTCTCTTAATTTTATAAACCCACTTGAGGATTAAAAAAATGTTTCTCCTTTTATATTTACTATTACTATGAGTACAACATTTTAGCTTAATAATTAGGATATTCATATTATTGAGCTACTAAGAAAGCATCAATACGATTTTCTATGCAAAGGCAGAAAATGTCACTCTTTGCTTACATAGGAAAATATCAAAACAAATTCATATCCCAATTAGCATAAAGTATACAACTTTGATTTGCTTAATATTAAGTGCATCAGCATGTGACATCAATGTCTTATGCTCTTGTCATTGACATGTGCTCTTATTCACACAAGGCTACATATAAGATTTCCATTTTTCTCTTTTTACTTAAAATGTTAATTATTCTAGTCAAGTGAGACAGAGCTCAATCAGTAGAATGGAAAGGATAATCATGAATTACTACATATGGAGATAGCAGAAAAATTTGACAACCTTATTGAATTAGTATTACCTGTAAACATGATTTTTGGGTTTGAAAATTACTAAATATATTTTGTTGGATCTATCACTATAGTTATCTTGCTTGTTTCAAAACTATATGTCTAGCTGTCTTGTGGTGAGAGAGTGTGTGTGCATCAATTGATCCATGCATTTACCTACTTAATGGGGACCATTATATGTGAATCAAGTTGAGGTTAAGATTCTTAGTTATGAACCCAAGAACTAGTCTTTTCTTCTAGTGTATCTTCCACCTAATGTGGTTCCTGTTAGCATATTCTGTTTCTTTCTAATAATTTTATCTTTTTCTTGCTAAAATGTCATCAAATATTTGTATAATGTAACAAAATTTCGATTTTCCAAATCCCTTATGTCAAATTTTGGATTTGAACTATGGGGATAAAAAACGGATATGGATCCCGACAGTCACATGAGACTGCAGGTTTGTGCATTTAGTGCGAATAGGATATAAAAATGATTATGGAGAAATAACGTAGGCATAGGAAATGACCAAACAACCCCTATAAAATATATAAATATTAGGGACCGCTAGTTTTATGACTAGTGGTTCCCTACCTTACAAAAAATGGTCGGACGATTTTCCTATTTTTTGTTACAAAAATTTGGGGGTGATGGGATGCATGACACCCCAATCTAAGGCAAAAAAAACCTTTGGTCAATTTGAACGGTTAAAAAGGAATTATATTGACCTCATTCCAAAGAAACTAGTGGAGATATATGTGAACTCATAACCTCCCGAATACAAATTCTATCATGCTCTACTTGATCAATCTCTTGGGGTTAGACGATAAGTGATCGGCCAAGCCGCTAAGCATTTTGTACCTATTAAATGGTTAAAAAATTGAAAAATATAAATAAAAAAAGTGAAAAGAGTGGTGTGGGGGTAGGAGCAGGTGAGTTGGGTATACATAGACTAAGTCTACTCTTTATCACATATATAAAACAAAAATGGTTAACAAATTGAGCTAAACGTTCTGAAAAAATCATGCACTAGAATTGACATGTGCTTTTTAACTGAAGATATATATGCAAATGCAATCAACAAGAGATACGGTAGGAAGTTGGAAGCATCAAGGGATAAAAATACGTACTCATCAAGAAATTAACAATAATAATAACAATTAAACAATTATTAATATATACCGAACTTTGAAAATTTAACTAAGGGAAAGGGAAGAAGAAACAAACGTGTTAACACATGAATTGTCGAATTGGAAACCTGATATTTCTTTTTCATTAATTTTGGCAGCAACTCAGAGACGAACTAACAAACAAGAGAATAGCACCAAAAATAGTTTAACAGTGGATAAGATGTTCTTGTCCACTATTTTACACTATAGTATTTAGGTATCCGGAAGACATGGCGCCGTATAATTTTGTATGGCTTTCATTGTAGGGAAACTTCTTAATAATAAGATATACACATATAAAAACTGCCAAATTTTGGGATAACACACTTTCTCTCTCTCTATAAGAACTAGTTAGGTTAGTATTTGATTTCGATTTCCACGATCGAGTAATTTGGAATCAAACTTTACTGACTTCTCAATTGAGTTTTAGATTAGTCATTACCGGTTTTTTTCCTGAAAATTAGAATAATTTGGAATCAAACTTTACTTATCGCTCAATTGAGTTTATGATTAGTCATGACCGCTTTTTCTTGAAAACTAGAATAATTTGGAATCAAACTTTACTTATCTCTCATTTGAGTTTTAGATTAGTCATAGCCGCTTTTCTCCGATTTTATTTAGGTATCAATTGAGTTTTAAATTAGTCATAACCGCTTTTTCTTGAAAATTAGAATAATTTGGAATCAAACTTTATGTATCCCTCCCTCAATTGAGTTTTAGATTAGTCATAGCCGTTTTTTCTTGAAAATTAGAATAATTTGGAATCAAACTTTACTTACCCCTCAAATGAGTTTAAGATTAATAATAACCACCTTTCCCTGAAAACTAGAATAATTTGGAATCAAAGAGTACTTACTCCTCATTGAGTTTTAGATTAGTCATATAACCGCTTTTCCTTGAAACTAAAGACCAGAGTGAGACTGAAGGTCTCTAGAACAAAATAAAAAGATAGTCAAAATAATTTTGAGGATATTAACTTATTTCAATGTGTTTTTTATGATACATTTCTACATTTTGTATCCTATTATTTTTGTTTAATGAGAATGGTGAGAGTGACACTGATTCATGGTTTTAAATTGCAATATGCAAGTGCAATTGTGGCCACAACCAAAAAAAATTAAAGGTTCAATTTGGATGTTTCTACAACCACCTCACAATTGCAATTGTGGCTTCATTAGCAGTATTTATATGCAATTTTTCATAATACTAAAGGCCTAGCTCAATTAGCAAATGACAAAATTAGTAGACCAAATACCATGTTTCGGGTTTGAACTCAAATTACGGGCTAATCATAGTGCAACTCAAATTTAAAACCATGCTAAGATCTACTACTACAAGTACTTAATTGGAAACACGAAAATAAGCCTGGAAAATAAAAGTTAATGTAGTGTGAACAGTAGAATTGCACAATTCCCCACCCCATATCTCATCACATCACCACGTACAGATCTTCAAACAATCCCTCTCAATCTCATCTTTTGAAAACTTGAAATAAAGAACAAAAAAAGGCTGCTAATTAACAAATTCACCACCAAACTATACTAATTTAACAAGCTGAATTTGAATGTGAGAAAGCACAATTAAGCTTGATTTACATGCTTCTAGCCAGCATTTCTTGAAACCTTCTATCAGATTCTTGTTTTTCCAACTTGAACTTCTCATGACAATTTGCAATAAACATTTCAGCTAACATATCAATATTCTCATTCATCTCTTCCTTCTTATTCTTCTCACCACTTTCACCTTGATTCTTCTTCTCTTCAAGCCACTGTAAATAACCTGCAAGACGTGAATCATCTGAGAAATCCTCACCTGATGAGTTAACAGTAGTATCAAATAACCCTTCATAAACTGGTTCAGGAACTGGCAAAACATGAGAAGATTTAGAAGAACACCAATTATAATGAAGTCTAAAAGAACCCAAAATAATCTTCTTTCTGATATTGTTGCTGTTACGTTTTTTCTGATGAAAATTAATGGTTGTTGAGTTGTCCTTAAGAATCTCAACTATAACATCTTTGACTTTGGATAGTGTACGAAATATTCTACACAAGTGTGACACTATAAGTGTGTGAATAATTCTCTTAAATTTCATGGAACTCATGCTTGAAGATGATGATGATGATTTTACTGAGAATATTTGAAGAGGGTATAAGGTTTTGAGATTAGAAGGAGTGAACATTTTTTTTTCCATTTTTTTTTTGTGTTTGTGTGAGAGTGAGTGTAGTGTAGATGGTCCATGTTCATGAGAGTAGTAGTTTTATATGGGATGTTAGTCTTGTTGAATTACTCTATTGTCCTTTCTCTTTTGGTTTATTTAAAGGACTGCCATGGACTGGTATATACACTTTTCGTGGGAAAAATAGTCAAAATTAAATACATTGCCTGCCATTCTTCTTTTTCTTTTTTGTGGATAATATGCTGGGGAGAGATAAGACCCGCTTCTCTGTTTTAAATTCAATCTTTGCTTATTTTTTCTATTATTATTATTATTATTATTATTATTATTATGGGTTCAATTGGTGTGCATATTTATTGCAAAATTTATTACACCATCGATCAATAAAAGTTTATAGTATGAGTGACTTTTAAAGTGGTTAAGAGAAAATCAAACTATTTTTATGACATGTCATTTCGCGATTGGCTGACGTCGTAAAAAATCTTGTAGAACAACGAAGTATACAAGCCTGATTATTGGCATGTGCGGGCTGTGCTACTTCACGGGGCCTAGCCCAATGCTATATTTCTAGGGCCCAAATAAAATATTACTCTCATTTCCTAATCTTTGATATTTTTGGTCTTTTATTTTTCTCTCAAGACAATAGTTATTTTAAAAACCCAATCTACAATTTATCAAACTTTCCCAAATATACCCTACAAATTAATTCTTCGTCCAACTTTGTTCTTTAAATTTTGAATTATATAGTTTCTCAAGCTCTTTTATAACAATCGTTTTCCATCTAGATAGCTTAGCTTCTTGTTACTGCTACATAAGAACAGTGTTACTACTCACAAAAGAAACTATGTTCAACACTTTGCCTTCATGTTACTGCTGCATAAGAACAGTGTTGATCTTGTTAAAAAATAATTAACTTTAAGAGATAAATTGTTTATAAAGTTCTTATGTGGATTTTAATTTATCTTAAAAAATAGAGTAAATCGTAAGACCCAACTTGATGAAATAGAGGCCCAATTTGTAAGATTTGAACAAAATCTCTAAATTCTTTGAGACAATCCGATGCATATAAATTAAATCTTTTTTTTTTGAGAAAGTATAAATTAAATCCTAACTAATATGTTATTATAGTAAGTAGCTCGAGAACGGTTATTAAGGCTTAAGAATCGCCAGAATTACGAAACCAAGGGCTATAAATTTAATGAGAACTATTGTTTAATGTTTCATTAATAATTAGAGTCTGACAAAAACAAAAACAAAATAATTAGAGTCTGCAGTTTCCTCGATATTACAATTGGTTATTTTTATTGCTAAGAACCTTCGTCTAAATTTTCAGGTGAAGATGTATGTAATTTTCTTCCGTGTAAACAATAATAGCATCCTTAACTTAAACGTAGTTTGACACATTCTTTACCCAAAACTTTATTTGGGTCACGTTATTAGATGGGAGAAGAACGTGTGTCATTTGAATGACATAAGAAAGTTATCAGCAAAATAATACAAGTACTACTCATTGTTACTTTATTAATTTCCCGCAGAAAAGAAGATTGATCATAAGTCATTTTCGCGTCTTTGTTTAATTAAGATGAAGATGTTGTTCTAATAATTAAACCCAACCCAAGAGATGAAAATGAATTTCATCGTTTTGCATGTGGATTGCTTACAATTAATCAATGGAGTGCATATACAAAAATTGGATTTGTCAAATGACGGTTCTAACTTTTCTCTTTCTATAGTGTTCTCACTTCTTCCCTTATGACTCAAACCAAGCTCTTTTTAGGTTTAGGAGATCTAAACACTCTAAATTATGACATTAATCAGTGGCGGACTCAGGACCCTAAGTTAAGGGTGAAAAAAAAATTCTTTATCAAAAATGTTGGTTCATGTTTATTTTTTATTTTTAAATATCCTTACTTAATTTACTAAAATTAAGGAATCAAGATATCTATCTCCAAATTTATTTAAGAGTAAATCGCTAAATTAGTTTCTAAGTTTGCCCGATATTACCTATTTAATTCCAAAACTATAGAAAAATAAGTAGTCTATAAAAGTATGTGATATCGGTAAAATTACTTCCTAAAAGTTTATAAATAGTCTCTTATATACTGAGATTAATAAGACAAATTTATTAAAAGTTAGGTGCAAATTGAAAATTTCATGAGGTTCAAAATAATTTTATATAGCGGTACCAGTCACTTAAACCCCCTGAAAACGATGTATGTCTGCCACTTACACTAATGTCTTAACTTTGACACTTGTTTAACTTTTTTATTTTTCATGTGTCTCCTTAAAAAATTTCATGTGATGCATATTTTATCAAAATTTAATAAGAGAAAGTGAGAGAAGTAAATTTAAACTGTACATCTATGCATAAAGTGTATCAAGTGAGAGGAGTTTTATAACGAGAGAGGGTTAGAGGAACAAATCACAAATGATTAAAACTAAAACAAGAAGTGATGTTACTATTTTAAGTGTTCATATGATCACAAAACTAGTTTTAGTCATGACCATCCATATAATATTGTAGGTTTAAATATGTTTTTGTCTCTACAAATATGGGGTGTTCTCAGTTTAGTCATTCAAATTTTTTGACCATCCAATGTTTTCTTTTTTGTTCCACTCTTCCACACTCATAGCAGACATCATGTATACCTAGAGACCCGACCCAATTACAAGGATGAGGAATCGATAACTAGTGAGTGTGGAGAGGGTGCGAGGAACGAGAAGGAAAAAGAAAAGACAGTGACGTAGACAAAGATGTTGGTGAAGAAAAAGGTGTGATATGGTTGGGTTTGGGGGAGGCGATGGGAGTAAAAGGTAAGGATAATGACGTAAAAGGAAAGGCATCTTTGATATATATATATAAGGAGAGGAAGAGAGCTTTGATATATATATATATATATATATATATATATATATATATATATATATATATATATATATATATATAAAAGGGAAATGGCATCTTTGTAGGGTTTGTGCCAAACATGGCAGTTTTCGAAGTGGGTGGACGCAAAGTGGAAGAGTGCCTCAAGGTGGTGAATTTGGAAGGTGAGAAGGTTGGTGGATATGTATTGGGAGACGATGAGGGTGGAGATAGGGAATGTAGTTAGCACCATCGTTGTTGTGATTGTGAATACATGACTTTGCACACCAAAATCTCCAATGACTGCAATAGTATATATCTTTATTGGGAACACCGACTTTGATGCACATGTTATTTAAACCCTCAGTTATTTTCCACGCAATGTGTTCAAGTGATTAGGGTTCCAATGTGAAACCTCTAATCTTTTTAATTGCTGGTGAAAATACTCAGATTTCTCTCCAGCTTTAGCTTGGATGTCTTCCTATGTTGATTGTTGTCCTATTTATAGTTTTTTTAATCAAAAATTGTTTCTAAAATTGACTGTTAAAAGATTGATGTTAAATTGATATGTTTAGTTTTGGTTTCTTTTTGGCCTAGGTGCATCTATTATTTAATGAATCAAAATACATCTTACAACACCTTGCAAAACCCCACCCCAAAAGAAGTAAACACGAAGACTCAAAATATAAAGTGTTTATGCTACAAATGTTTAATTAAACAGTTTATTCAAACAAGATATGACTCAATTTACTAGAACATTAGGGTAAAACAGAGTAATACCAATAATAATTGTTTTTGTTAGGAGTGGAAATAGGGGGATAAGGTGGACCGAAAAAAGTTTTGTTTAAATAGGCATGCGTATGAAAAAGTTTTGTCCATTTCTCATCCCTTTCTCTCTCTTATGAAAAAATATCTAGTGGAAGAGATTAACCTCTTAAATGGATATTAGTACGTCGAGAAATTAGTCTCTATCGTTGAGTTGAGCGTAAGGATACCTTAGTCTAAGAAAAAGTTATTCCTTTTCTCTTCACTCAGTATTGCTTAAATTAGCACATGACATCGCGCAATCCAAATTGAATCAAACAAGTAAGCTGCAATATTTACTTGCGTAATGCTTGCCTTTCTCTCTCAATTAAGGCTACGGATCCATTATTTTAACTAATAATAAAGTGGACGGCCTATATATTCAGTATTTTTTTTTTGACAAATAGTATGCTCGAGTCATTCTTCTGATATCATTTACTTTATCATTGGCAGCCTCAACGTTTTGGAGCTCAAGGATGATTTGTTTATGGCTATCTTGATAATAAAAACAAAACTGAACACGAACAATATATCAAAATATGAAGTCATTTTCCACTTTTTCCATTTTGAGCACATGAAAGAGGCACAAGAGTGATCATTGCAGTGTGCATCAGCATGTAATGCAATTTGTGTGCCTACCAGCACTTGCTAAGTGTCGAAATTGTCTTGTAAGTTGTAATACTAAATAGGCCCAATGATTGCATTCTTTTCATTTTCATTTACGCTATGCGAGTTTGAAGGGGATGCGAGGAGAGGAGAGGGCTTTTCACTCCTTAATTGAGAAACTAATTTTGTAGACAATCATACAAGAATGTTTATGATTCATATATTTTTAATTTTAAGACTATTATAAAATGATATTATTATATCGTTGCACATGCAAATCAAACATAAGACAGTGTAATTGCTTATCATATTTATATCTCGTCTTATTCTCATCTATTTCTCTTATCCTATTTATATCAAAAAAAATTCATTACATCCGATCTATGTCGATGATAGTGTATTATTGATACTAAAAAAATGAAGCATTCAATGAGATTAAGTAAAGAAAATTTGTACCCTTTGCCTCTTCTTTTATCCTTCTATCCATTTATAGACCTTAAAAGGTTCAATTTGGCCTCTTGCCTGTTACATATGAGGCTAAGAAGATGGGTGAAAGATGGTAGAGTGTTGTAAGGAGGAATTGCAAATTCAGAGATACATTAGAGGATTCTCGTGGCCGAAAAAGGGTCACATATTTGGGACCTGACTTGCTTTTCTTATTTTTATTTTCATTTTCTGTAATCAGAAATAAAATATGGGTGATATTTTTTGTACCCCACACCTAGACCACCCCTCACATTTTAGCCAAACTTCACATTTTGCCCATTAACTTCAATAAATATTCCATCCCACATTTCCTCAAACATTTCGAATTTGTGTTTTAAAGATGACTCTAGAATGTAGTGTTAAAAAATGAATTCCGAATTTAAGTTTATTTATAATTCCGGAATTAAGTTTTAAAAGCTGCACTCCAGATTTATATTTAAACATGAACCTAGAATCTAATTTTAATTTTTAGTTATATATTTTAATAGCACTTGTTTGAGTAATCACTATTAAAGAGTAGATTCCGGATTTATGTGTTACAAACATAATTCCGGATTCACATTTAAAAACATAAATCCGGAATTAAATATATATTACGGAATTATATTTTTTTAGTACATAAATCTGAAAAATGGGGAATATTAGTAAGGCTAAAATGGTATAAAATTAAAATGTTGGAGGTATATAGTGCAACTGTGGTGGTACAAAAAATATCACCCTAAAAAAATTGGGTTCCAAAGCCCAAAAGATTTTGGACATATATGAATTTTTTAAAGGGTTTTTTTTTACCCCCACCATTTTCGTATATACCCCCACAAGAATTTTTTGGACGAAAATACCCCTAAAAAATTTGAGCAAAAATTGTATATACCATACCATACATATATACGACTTTGACTAGTTCAAGTCGTATATATGTTAAAAAATTCTAAAAACGATTGATAATTTATAAACAAGTCGTATATACATCTGGGGGGATGTATATACGACTTTGTAACATACAAGTCGTATATACCCCCACACATACATATATACGATTTGGTGAGATACATGTCGTATATACGTATATGTGGGGGTACATACGACTTGTATGTTACAAAGTCGTATATACATCCCCCCTGACGTATATATGACTTGTAAAAAAAATTGAATATCAAAAGTTGATCAACGGTGAGGATTTGACTTCCAAAAGTTGATCTACGGTGTAGATTGCACGGATAGTATCAACGGTTGATATTCATTGACGAATTCTATAAATACCCACCCCCACCCTCATTCTTTTCACACCAAAATTTCACTGTCAATTACATTTCTCACACATCCAGAATGCAGATTTGCGTAACACAACGCTCTGCTGAGAATAGGCTCTGTAGTATACATTATGGGGGCAACATCACGATGAGAGAAGATGGGGTCTACTTTTGGAGTTCGAAGCCGGAGTTATGCCGAATCGACCGCGCCATGGGGTTTGATGGTTTGAAGGATAAAGTGTGGTCAAAAGTACAAGTGATTGGAGACGACCGTGACGTCACTGGTATCATTTATCGGAAACCCAATCGTGGAGATGATGGCTGCATTTCCTACTCGTCCATGTCTATCAAGACCGACGAAGACGTGGTGAACATGTTTGACATTCATGACAGGCTTATGGGGTATAAGCCTTTGGAGCTGTACGTGGAAACACAACGGAGCGTGAATGAGATATTACGTCGTCTGCGAGCACCGGAGTATTAGGATTAGGGTTTAGTTTGTTATGTTTTATCTTTTATGTAACTTTATTTTATCGCATGAATGAAATGGACTGATATGTAACGTTGTTTTATCGCATGAATGAAATCGACTGACCGAAATTTGAAGGAAACTCGCAAGAAAAGTAGAAACATAAAATAAAAGTACAAATAGAATCCAGAAAAGTGCAAATAGAATCCATAAAAGTGCAAACATAAAATAAAAGTACAGAAAATGCCCTAGTCAAGCCCTAGCCCTAGCCTCTGCAACAACTGATAAAGGTCAGTGTACGTGGTGGTGCCCATACGAATATGTCCACGACGATGCCCATTCATAACCAAATTTGCCATACTGTGCGCCCATTCCTCAGGTGGTGGTGGTGCTGCCTGTGTTGGTGGTGGTGCTGCTGCAGGTAAGAGTCTCGGAATCGACGCATTCACATACCATTGCAAGTAGCCTAGACCAACCTCACCCAACTCCTCAGCAAGACGGGTAGCTGCTAGAATGTCCTGCACTAACGGCAAGTGGTACGCAATCTGAAAGAGGACGTTTGCATGGGCCGGACGACCAGTAAGAGGGGTACGTGTGATGCCCTGCACATACCCAAACTGTCACAGACACCTATCAGGCATGTAGGGAACTCTGATGTCTCCCCAGCTGATGAAGCCCCTGTACAGTGAAATCATCTCAAAGGCTCTATCCCCCGGAGCCCCTCAAATGGTCGCCAACAGACATCATCGGAGGTCAGCCCATCAAGCAGCTGCCTATAATCTAATAGCTTCACAGCGTCTGACTTCTTCTTCCTCCAGCGTCCACACAGTGGTCCCTCCATTACACCACCCGGCCTCCTCTCAACTAGGGTAGGAAAATACCATAAAATCCAGGCCTGAAATCCAATAATAAAAAACAAAATGGTTAATTAAAAACAATTTATCAAAACTCGGAAAAAATGAAAAAAATAATTTAAAATTTGTACCTCTAGTAGGCTCGCATACCCTCCTATCTGTTGTGAAGTGTCCACACAGGAGTAGTTCAATGCATCATACATGTAAACTAGTGCTACTACCCCCCTTGCATACCCTCCAACAACATCAGCACTGATCTCCGCAAGCAGGAGCAGCCACTTAGCCTCAGCCCTGTCTCTAGTCTTGCAAGTGAAGATGGAGTAGCTTAGAAGCAAAAGTATATATGCCTTGACAGCAGCATCCATGTTCTCCCCCCCGCCATGGAATTCACTCTAAGTATGTCTTCCAGCCACTCATAACGGAAGTATGGACCAGTAGTCCTCCCACACCCCATACGAGCCTGCTCAATGCTCACACCTAGATAAACGTGTGCTAGGTGGATGGACTGCTCCGTGGTCACAGAAGTGGGTGGAGCTCTGAAATAATTTCCCTGGATGGGAAGATGAAGCAGACAGGACACATCGTCAAGAGTAATCGTCATCTCACCAAATGGTAAGTGAAATGACGACATCTTCGGGTGCCATCTCTCAACGAAGGAGGACAGCAGCTCATGGTCCATCGTGGAATGTCCGGTGGAGACAAGGGGGATAACTTGGAACCTCTAACATAGCTGAACAACTGCTGGTTCTGGCAATAAGGAAATAGTCTGGTAATAATCTTGTTGCCATGGTTCCATGCTTTCACCACACGTCCAAATGTCTAAATTAAAAACAAATTAACAAAATAAGACTACGTACAAGAATAAATTAAACTAACAACACAATGTAAATAAATTCAACTTACCGGGTCTGCTAGTACACAAGAACAGACATGACCTGCTAAAGTAAAGAGAGGCTGCTGCTGATGGTGGTGCTGCTGCTGATACTGCTGCTGATGGTGGTGCTGCTGCTGATACTGCTGCTGATGGTGGTGGTGCTGAGACATAGACTGGTCCTCAGACATAGACTGGCCTGAGGACATAGACTGCTCCTGGTCAGTCTCATATGGGTACGCCTGCTGGCCCTCCTCATACTCAAACTCAGGCTCAGGGACCGGGACCTCCTCCACCGGCTGCTGTCTCTCTGTGCGCCTACGCCTCGTAGACGCATGTCCCGCAATCCTGTGGCGGGTGCGTATAGATGGAGCTGACGACGCCGAAGTTGAAGACTCCCCTCGATGCCTATGGGACACTGTAAAAAAAAAACAAAACTTAAAAAAAAAAAATTTTTTTTAAAAAAAAAAGCAAAAAACAATGTCGTATATACCTATATACGAATTCCAATCGTATATAGGTATATACGAATGGAAATCGTATATATATTAAAGGACGTATATACGACTCACTTTTCAACAAAGCCGTATATATCTAAATGTTGAGGTATATGCGATGCGAATTTTTCAGGCTAATCGTATATAGGTGTGGTGAGGTATATACGATTTTCTCTGAAATTTCTGGTGGTAAATCCTATGTAAGTAAAAAATGGTAAGTGTTTTGTAATTTTGTTAATTTTTAAGGGTATTTTGGTCTTTTCGCAGGGGACGTGGGGGGGGGGGGGGGGTATGAGGGAAGAGTGTGGGGTACCAAAAAAAACCCTTTTTTAACAATGTTTTTCGAACTTAGGTGAATATCAAATTGGTGAGACTTTTAGACTATATTTCAATTGATTTAAACCGCTCAAATTTCGATTTTGAAGCAAAAAGTAATTTGGCCCGAAGATTTAAACAACACACAATCTGGTTTTGATTGGATAACTTCCTTAAAAATAGTTCAAACTAATATGATTAGATAAAATATGTAGTTTGTATTCGATCAAATGATTCAACTTTTTCTTTTTTTACCGATAACAGCTTAAGAGTGAATTTTTTAATAAATTAATCTCTGGTAAATATAAAAAGAATTATTCAAATTAGTTGTTTATGTCTTTATTCAAAAGATGCAATAAAAGCTATATTGCTGGCAAATTGGGCCGAGCCAACCGGATCAGATCAAAAAGGGCAAATAAGTATAGGGTTTGAGTCATCAATCGTGAGCCCAAATAAGTTTAGCGCAACTCGATTTGGTCCCAGCCTGTACCGGGCTTTGGGCATATGTTATTAATTAATAGAAAACGTGGAGACAAAATATATATATATATATATAGTATAAATTTATAATTGTTTTTCATTTTAGTTCTCATTCTTATTTTTAAAATATTAAATATTTTTGTGTTTGTGCACACATGTAAAGGTATTTTAAAAATATAAACTAGAAACTACATAGCATTATCTCCTAATGAAGGAGACTATCTCCACTTGCATCTGCTAGAAGAAAACTCTCAATCCCAAGAGGGGGAGCAGCATAGAAATTCCAACCATTCGTGCCGTCACCAAGTTTCGCAAAATAATCCGCACACACATTTCTCTCCCGTAAAGTGTGAGCAAAAACAACATTCAAATTTATGTTATCCTAATATTATTGTGAATGATAAAAATATTTAAATTAAATAAATTTATCATTAATTTAAGAAAAAAAAGGACATACTAAGAAAATTGAAAACATATATCTGGGCTCGCTTGAAAAACATGCAATCTCCATTGGGTTGGGATTGAGCAGCAAATGTTGAGTCTATATTTTCTCGGCACGCATTTTTTTACCCCCACCTGGATACACTATACCCTTACACTATGTGTGAAAAACCTAAAATACCCCTACCAAATTTCTTCTTCCCATTTTATCTCCGTTGGTTTTGCCAAACAGCTTTATCTTTTAAGTAGATAAATCTGTAGTCCAAAAAAAAAACGGATTTATATAACTCATGGATAAACCCGTAGTCCAAAAAACGCGTGCCTATTTTGTGAGATAAATCCGTCATCAATTTTTTACAAAACGAATTTATCATTTTATTAGATAAATCCGTTTTGCACTTTTTAAAACCAGATTTATATATAAAAATGATAAATCCGTTTTGTATTAAAAGAATATATTTATTTTACTTAAATTTTTTATAAAAGTTATAAAAACACCATTAAAAATCTGTTAAAGAATCAAAACTAATCTAAAAATTATAAAAACACCACTAATGATCTAATAAAATCAAATGAAGGTTTTGCAATTTTTTTTTGGAGATTATGAAAATTTTAAGAAATTAATAAGAAATAGTAAACAATGGAATTTGGAATTTTGAGCCCCGCATACCGGAGTAGCTTGCCCGAAAACCGACTTTTTAGTCTAAGTTATTCACCCGGCCAACAACATCATCACGTGTTAATGGATATCTACATACTAAACAGAACCAAAAGACCACCGATATTCATATCTATTTTATTTTTAAAAAAAATTAGTTTTATTTTTTAACAGATTTATCCGTTTTATTTATTAATTATTTTACAAATCAGATTTATCTATTTATTAGACAAATCTGTTTTGAAAAAATTCAAAATGAATTTATCTAATAAATAGATAAATCCGTTATTAAAAAATAACAAAAATGGATTTAAGTATTGCTTAGGTAAATCCATTTTGTTATTTTTGAAAACTGGATTTATCTATTCGTGAATTAAATTTGTTATGCATTTTTTTCTATATCGGATTTACCTAACTAAAATATAAGTCCATTTTGGTTTTTTCCCAAAAACAAATTTATCTTTTAGTTAGAACAAATCCGTTAATGTAAAATTCGTAAGGGGCATTCTAGGAATAAAAAAATTTGTGAGGTTATGAGGTCTCATAGTGAGGGTACAAAAAACGCGTACCTATTTTGGCGAGCTTTTTGTTCTAGCCCAAAAAGGCCTAAGCCTGATGCACATTGTGTAGTAGTCATAGACTATGGGCCTGTTTGGATAGAGCTTATTTTGAGCTTATGAAAAATAGCTTATGCAAATAAATAAACTTTTTTGTATTATTCATATATTTGTCAATGTAGTTTATGGAAAAATAACTTATGGAGATATAACTTTTGTTCGTGAGAACTTATTGGCTAACATGAAAACTTATTTATCTCCATAAGTTGTTTTCCATAAGCTCAAAAATAAGCTCATCCAAACGGGCCCTATGTATATTGCGTTGTTTGGATAAACAATTTAATTAAGCGTTTATAGCATAAACACTTATCATATAAAAGCTTATGCATAAGTTGTTTCTATAATAAAAGATAAAATATTGTTAATTTTTTTTTCAATAATCTATAAGTCATTCCCATAAGCTCTCTCATACAGTTTCTCAAGGGCTTATGGCAATAGATAAACTCAAACAACCAGATCTGAATAGGCTCTATATACAGAGTACAATTTGGTTTGGTCCCAGACAAACAAACCGCAAACAAAATTGAACCATGTGTATGCACAAAAAAAACGGCCCCTTGGCGATTTTCAGTTTTTTTGAATTCGTTTGCGATTTTTGGATTAGTTTGAAGTTGAACATCCCTACCAAAGACAATGTCGATTCAAGTTTCAACTAATTAATCTATTTAGTTATGTGTCAAAAAAACCTGTTTAGTTCAGTTTAGTTTTTAAAACACCAATTAGAAATATGTGCATTTGTACACCCACAAATAGGGGTGAGAAAAACCCGTCTCAATCCTAAGACTCGTCCCATCTTCGTTCCATTAAACTCGGAAAACAGGGTTTGTTCGGGTCTAAGTACGAGTTAGGGTTAGCTATAACCGTCCCAACCCGTCCCTTAGTCACTCGTCGCTTAATTTCGAAAACTATGTTAGTTTAAGTAGAAACATTAATGTAAAGTAATATTGTAAAAGTCATGTTTTGAGTTTGAAAAAAAAAGAAGATAAAATACTAAAAAAGTTCAATTTATCACTTCTAACTTTTAGTCATATTTAAGTATTGTTTCAATTATCCTTCGGGTCAATCCGGTCTCGTCCTAAATAGACTCAGTTTTACTTTGATCTTAAAAACATCGAGTTTGTTCGGGTCTTAAGACGGGTAGGGTCCAAAAAATGACTCTCGTATAATTAAGGGTCAGATAAGGGATAAGTGTAACCCGTCTCAACCCATCTCTTACACACCCTTGCCCACAAATATTTATAATGAAAATCTCTACTTCTTTTAGCTAGTAATATTATAATGAGTATACAAATTTAAGCTAGTAAGACGACTTGAAGTAAAACTTTTTTAGCTAAAGATGTTTTTAAAATTTTTTAATACTATCAATTTAAAGACAAGTTAGGGTTGACTTTGAGCCTATTGTAGGTTGGACCATATTCGACGGTCCGGGCCAAGTTTCATTCCTAACCAAGAATCCTCTAGTTACATTTCCATTCTGCTTTTAAGGCGAATAGAAAATTAGATGCATTTTTCTGGTAATTTCTGATGTTCCACTATGCAAGATGCAGTGGCAAGCAATGAAACAAGAACTTTTAAATTCCATATATTATATCTTCTTTTTTAAGAAAGATTCGGTTGTCTTTAAATGATTAACTTCTATGTGGGTGGTTAAAGTTATTTCATCCGAATCCTTTATAAGAATATAATAACAGATCTATTGTGTGTGAATTTATACTAGAATCTTTATTTAATATATATTTATATTAATTTAACACACTACAATGCCTATAAAGCCATCCTAATATTCTCCAATTTTAAGATAATCAATCAGTAGTATTTATTAGTAATAGTTTGACTGTAGTTGTCCTCTCTGACTTTTTAACCTTTCATGTGTGACTCTTTAAAATTACTTATTTTTGATTTAAACTATAACTGTTACTCGCAGAGTGTCTCAATACTTTCAATAAAAAATTAATCTCTGCTTGTAATCAAATTTCGCACTGGCCAGTACCGAATTTGTTCATTGCAAATATTGAATCCAAGAGCATTGGGTCGACTCACATATTTCAGGGTAGATTAAGCCACTGGACATCATTTTTCGTTTTTTAAAATTTACTTATGATACTTGGTTTTGGAAAAATGTTTATTTATTTTAAATCGAATTATCACTTTATTTTTATCTTATTCATATTTTTTAAGTTTTTATATAAGAAATTAAAAGTAAAATAAAAGTAAGATAGTAATTTTATAACCAACATTATGTTAGATTCTAGTTGAATTAGACTCAGATCCCCTAAATAACATCTCAGATTCGAATCTTATGAATGGAAAAACATGGTTTGGAGGGGAGACCCCGCTAAAGATGGTTAGCCAAATTCTACAATAGGGATTAGTCATCGTCAAAGTTAGTGGGTACTCTACACTAATAACATAACTGCCAAAAAAACATAATAATTTTAAAATTAAAAATTAAATGTAAAATTATAAAAGCATTTTCTGAAAGTAAATGATCCTAAGCTTTCCTCCTCTTTATACCTGATTCATTTTCGCTTCGTTGAAATTCACGTGGAGACAACATTAGACAAAAAATCTTTTTTGTTTGTTTCTGTGTACCATACTTTGTTAACATCAATTAATTATTGTTCATTCTTATCTTTTATACAAAGAATAACAGCTAATTGACCTTGCATTGTAACATTTAGACAATTAGATTCAAATCTTAAACCTGAAGCCTTATAGGAATAGTAAAGATTATATTATACCATAGGCTCAAATTGGCATTATTAATGTCACCATTCCAATCGTCTTCTTTCCTCCCTCTTTCATTTGTTGCTTTTCAATAAATATCAACTTTCAAACATTTCCAAATATCTATTCCTTTTGTCCATCATCATCATCATTATCATCCTAGTTCATATCTTGTGTTGATATTTGGTGCAGCGATCTAAGTCCACGACTCAGCCTTATTTTTGTTCGTGTTCGTCACTGCAACAACACTTTCAAAACACTTTCAAATGAATGAAAACAAGGTTGATTATGAAGGAATGATTCAACAAAGTCATGGACTAAATGGTGATATGAATTCTGAGTTTGGAAATCGTTATTGTCAATATTTTGATATAAGACAAGTTTTGAATATGGGAACATGTAATCAACAACAACTATCAATAGCTGAAGGAGGAAAAGGAGAAGAGTTACGATACATAGTAGGCTCATCAAAATCATCTAACACTAGTAGCACTATTATGAGTCGTTTTGAGTCACCAACTTCTGCTTTTTATGCAACAGAAAATTGCATGAAGTTTGCAGAATTTGAATCTCAAGTTGGTAATAATCAATCTTTGAGTTCTCATCAATTATGTAAGATTAATGATTTGGAATTCCCTATGTATCAAACTCTAAAGGAAAACAACCGTTTCTTGGATTCATCAAATCAATCTGATTCACTCAATTTGTCAAACACTTTGCAAGCAATGGTGAACTCTCAATTGAATAGTAATCTATGCCTTAGATCATCAGAAAAATCCAACAAACTTTCATATGAAAATTTTCCAATTCAACAACAAAAAGTGTTCATTGATGGTTATTCCTCAGTTAGCAGAAGCTCTTCATTTTGTGACAAAGGAAATCAGGACCATATGGTAAGTATTCTTTTTAATACCCCATATATATAGAAACGGTCCGCAACCGAAATACAAAGGTTTTTGATATCTCTGCAAACTGTACAGTCATATTTAACTGCGATTCTATGTAGGTTGCTTGTGGATCTTATAACTTACCGGTTGCGCAGACGAGCTTCTCGTCTGAGCATGATAAGTTATCTTCAACAATTTCAGCAGGAAGTGTGACAACGAATTTCGGAAATCCGGGTTCTAATGGAACAGTAGTTTCGAGTAAAACGCGTATAAGATGGACTAAGGATCTTCATGAGAAGTTTGTTGAGTGTGTGAATCGACTTGGAGGTGCTGAGAGTAAGTAAAGTAACTTAGAAAAATTTTCAGTTGGAAAAACATTTGTTTAAAATCTCATAGTATTCTTCTTCTATTGGCTGCTTATTATGTGATTTTAGAGGCAACACCAAAATCTATATTAAGGATGATGGATTCAGATGGTTTGACTATCTTTCATGTAAAAAGTCATTTGCAAAAATATAGAACTGCAAAATTCATGCCAGACTCAACTCAAGGTAATTTTCTTTTTACTTAGCATAATTCATTAAGGTAGAATTAGTTATCGTGTTATTGGTGCGTAGTATCAGTTTACTTTCTTTTTCATGTCGAGTAATTTATTGTCCCAATAATTTTATAATTTATGAGGTTCACTCCTAATGCTGAAACTAAAATGTGTTCTGTTTTTCAGGGAAATCTGAGACTAGAATCAATAAAGTGGATGTGCATCATCTTGGTGTTAAAACGTAATGCTATTTCTTTTACCTATAATCTTAGTACTTTACGTTAAATTGTTTGGTAAATTTATACTACTATAAAACTACTAAATTTATACTAATCTTGATTTGTAGTGGCTTGCAAATCAGAGAGACACTTCAACTACAATTAGATGCTCAAAGACGTCTTCATGAACAGCTAGAGGTATATTTCCTTGCTATGATCTTCTCCCAATACTTCTTATTTTTGCTATAGTATATTTCCATGTTTCTCCATACTACCAAGCTATGTAGCACCGACACTTTGGATTGAAAAGACAAGTCCAGTGTCTGACACGTGTTGGTGTTGGACCGTCGATACGACATCGACACATGTGATTACATTCAATCACTTCCATTTTCTCAAATCGTTATTGGTGTCTACATGTCAATGTCAATGTGTGCTCGGCATTCGTGTCTTAGTAGGAGTTTCTTAACTATCTGGTTCTTCATTGGTACTTCATATTTGTGACCCCATCCCCTCTATCTAAAAAAATCAGTATTAGCCATATTTTCATGGAAGAAATAGTACACATATTTTCATCCAGAAGAATAATCAATTTTAGCAGTGTAACATGTTCAAACTCTAACCACAACTTTTAAGAAAAAAGTAACACTTTTACAAGCAAAAACATGATATATTTAAAGCCTCTATGACTTCTCTGCCTAGTTACAATTTTTGTTTCTTGTAGTTCAAGACACAATCAACACCCAGCTTGTGATCGATGTTGTTTGAATTTCTCAATATATTAGTTATCTTTTGTCATAGGTGATAATTTGAAAATGCACTATCTTAATTTTTTTATTGTCGGTTTAGACGAAATGAAAAATAAACATCACACGTATAATGTTACACAGTCACACTCGGGTTCGAACTCAGGAGCTGACGTCTTCATGTCACTGAAATTGTCAATACAACCAGTAGTGGGAGACGCTGTATTTTATGCTCAAATTTGGATGAAAACATGTTGGGGATATTTGATGCTAAAATTAATGGATGATTTAGTATAGTTTCATTCTAATAATACTCTTTCCTAACTTCAAATTGTTATTTGACTTACTTTTTTGATACTCTAGATTCAAAGAAGATTACAGTTGAGAATTGAGGAACAAGGGAGGGAGCTGAAAAAAATGTTTGACCAGCAACAGAAGACATGTAATAACCTCTTGAATACTTCACTTACAGGAAATGATGACACAACAATTATTCACAAAGATGTTGTGGTTTCTGCTTCGGAAGGGGATGGAAATTCCTTATTCCATTCCAAAACCTCTCCAAGTACATAATCTAGTAGTAGTAGTAGTTATGTATACAATTAAAGTGTCTCTAAATCTTACTACTTGTAAGAAAAAGATGAACCTCACCGTGCAATTTTGTTGTGGGATGAAAAGCATTGTTGATTTAATCCTACAATTGCAAACTCAGTGAATTAGTACATAATATAGTGGGACTGCATATTTAATCCTATGGAAACCAAAATGATTTCGGATTTTATGTTTTTAATACGATAACTACATATTTTAACTGAATGTTAAACCAGTCTATTTTTTAGAGGTCTTCGACCCTGATTCTGTTCACGGAAAGAGGCCCTCACTAATCCAGAATTCGGTCGAAAGATTATAAAGTATACTCCCAAGTTGTTTCGTTGATTCTTTTTTAACCAAATAGTGAGTGTATCATTAATTGCAAGTAAATTTAATCAACTAGTTCAATTATAAATTATAAGTAATGAACCAATAAACCATGGATATCCCTAGGGTAAGTAATATAAGGTTGGTGGAGGTCATACTCATCCAAGATTAAAGAGAACTACCAATTTTATTGAGGATTGTGATGAAATTTACGTATAATTAACCAACCAGAACGAGAATTTAACCAACCAAAAAGAGAACTCAAGATTCGAACTCAAGTCACAACTAGTGCGGGCAAGATCAGGTGAGCAAAGACTTTTTTGCATAACGGATTTAAATCTATAAACTCATGTAAACTACTTAAATTCCTTACTCTAGCTCAAGTTTACTAATTTAAGATTTAACAAAGGCCATAGGCAAATATTTTGATTCAAATTTTGATCTCAGTTGTTCACCACCACCAAAATGAAATCCTAAACCTAATATTTACAAATCCAAAATTTTGAAGGGAACAATTTATTTTAGAGGGCAAGTTTATTTATAGGCAAAGTAGTTAGTGTGTTAATTGTTAGAGGGAGGAGGAGCGGGGTTCAAACCTTATACGCCTACGTTTCCACCAACAATGTCTTTTTGGCCCAATCATGTGAGCTTACCCTTTTGGGAAATTTTAGAGGGCAAAAGTTAAAGAATCTCAATTATCAATATGACAGACATATGCATATAAGATTATGAATTTTGTTTTACAGGAATTAGATTATGAATATATCGTTGTACCAAAAAAAGATATATTGGATGTATTAAAGTATTAATTAATAATTAAATTTTGACTTGATTGGTCGAAGCTATTAAACTCAAAATCATTGAAAAGACCGGAATCTTTCTGGGTTGTTTTTATTCAATCGTGGCACCGTCCTTCTTTGGCATTTCGTTTTGGAGTATTAGGGATCTACACTCTATCTTTAGCCATTGGTAACCATTAATTTAAAAGAGAGCAAATATAGCATAAATAAATAGCCATTGGAATAAATTATACTAGTTCTTTAGTTTGTGCTGTATATGACGAGATTCTTTGACATTATTGGTACTTAGATTAAAAGTATTGGAAATGAAGCTCAACTAAAAAAAAAAGTATTGGAAATGAAGACCTATTCTCAAATGATTGAAACTTGAAACGGTGGAATCTCAGAAAGTTTGGCTGAATCTGGAATGTAACTTGCAAATTATATCGCCTATTAGTAGGAATAATTAAGTTTGTTTAACATTTCACATTACTATCGGATAGCGTTTGAAATTCAATTTACTTTTTTTGGTATCGGTGGGTTTTGACCTCGCTCCGGTACTCACGAAGAGGGATCCTAAATAATCTGAAGTTCAGTTGAGAAGTAAGTAAAGTCTAACTTTAACTTATTTCATGATTGAACCCTGACACTAGTCGAATCCGCCCATTTACATAGAGTGCATACATTAACCACTTAACTGCACCCAAACTTGTTATTTTAAATTCAATTTATAAGACATGAAAATGACTTGCATGCCTAAGCCCTTAGCCGTGATAGGTGACAGCTTAATTAATGATAGTTAAAGAAAGTCGAAAAGTGACCTTATTCTCTGTTTAATTCCCTTAGGATGTGTTTGGATTAGAAGAGATAGAGGGAAGAGAGAAGGAGAGAGAAGAGAGTATGGGAAGAGAGAAATAGTGAGAAGTAAGTAGATTAGGGGTGTTGTTTGGTCTAAGGGAAAGAGAAGAAAAATACAATAGAGAGAGTTGTGTCTCTTGGTTTGGTCGGAGCAAAAGAGCGAAGAGAGAAAGAATACTTGTTTTAAAAGAACAAAAACACCCCTATGTATTTGATTTAATTTAATTTTTTAATTGAATTAACTTAATAATTATTTTAATTGTTTAATTAAATTAGCTAAATATTTATTTTAATTAGCTAAATAATCATTTAATCATTTAATTTAATTAGTTAAATATTTATTTAATTTAATTAAATAATGAAAAGAATTAGAAATTTGGGGGGTGATAAAATGAGGGTAAATGGTAAAAGCATAATTATTAAGCCTTTTAATTTCTCCTAACTTTCTTCCCACAATTGGAGAGATTGCAAAAAGCACAAAACAATCATTTCTTTCTACTCTCAACCAAACATGAGAAATCACTCTTTCTTCCCTCGTTCACCTCAAACAAAAACACCCTTAAAATCAATGGTGGTTGGTTCCTCTTGTTAGCATGGTTAGCCATTACTCAAAAAAAATACGTAGTTTAAGTGTACTACAGCGCTATCTACTATAGATTTATACCAATTAACCTCCAATGAAATTACCTATTGCCTCATTTGAGAAACATGACAAGTGTCAAAAATGAGGGTAAAATAGTAACTTACATTTAATCAATTATTCCTTTTTATCTTTCTTCTTACACTCTCTTTCCTCCTTTTCACTTTTCTCTTACACTCTCTTTCTTCCTTTTCACTTTTTTCTTACACTCTCTTTCTTCCTTTTTTTTACTTTACTTTTATTTTTCCCATAAACAATTATTCTCTTTATCCTATCATTTCTCACTTTAGTTTTTTTTAACTAAATTTCTAAACTTATACAAACTAGCTATAAAAATGTAAATTAGTCACACTAAATAAAACTATCACCTTTTTAGAAAAAATTGTCCCGTTAAAATTTTAATTTTCTCTACGAAATCTGTTTTCACTCTTCTGTTTACACTCTTATTGATAATCTATTAACACCTCTTATTGATAATCTACTATCTATTTTTTACTATCTACTATAATCTATTAATCAACTAAAATAATCAATCGAAACTACAAGATAACTGCAATGATATATAAAAAACACACGGGATAACTGTACTGATATATAAAAAAAACACGACATTAATATTTGTCAATGATAATTAATTTTTTTTGAAGACTACTATAAATCTACTATCTAAAAAACAAGAAGGTTTAATGACTACTTAAACTGATTAAATTTAAAACACGGGATAAATATTTCTTATTGATAGTCTACTATCTATCTTTTGCTATATACTATAATCTACGAATCAACTCAAACAATCAATCTACTATAGATTTATACCAATTAACCTCCAATGAAATTACCTATTGCCTCATTTGAGAAACATGACAAGTGTCAAAAATGAGGGTAAAATAGTAACTTACATTTAATCAATTATTCCTTTTTATCTTTCTTCTTACACTCTCTTTCCTCCTTTTCACTTTTTTCTTACACTCTCTTTCTTCCTTTTCACTTTAATTGAAACTATGCGATGACTGCACTGATAGATAAAAAAACACAGGATAACTACACTGATATATCAAAAAATACGGAGATAACTACTGTGATATATATAAAAACACAAGATATATAGCTGCACTGATATATAAAAAACACTACATTGATATAAAACTCACAGGATAAATGCTCAGATTTTTTTAAATGATACTTTTACATTTTTAGATTTTAATATTTATCTATTTTTTATTTGAAATTCCTTTTTTATTTATTTTAAATTTGTCTTTATTTTCACAGGATAATGTTCAGACTATTTAAATATTGTGTAATTCATTCATAAAAAGAACACTACAGCACCCGTGCGTATGCACGGGTATCCTACTAGTTTATCATCTAAAAATGTAGATTGATATTAATTAAATAGATATATTTAATATTTATTTGTTTTATCATGAGTGTTAAACTTGTTTGTTTTACTCAAATTAAGGAAAAGTATGAATGAAATATAATAGTTCTCCTTTGTCTTACATTTATTGTTTCAGCAAAATCAATTTATTTCATATTGATTGTTTTATATTTTCAATCAAACATTTAATATTTTTTCAAACTTATGTCTTTTTTATTACTCCCTCCGTCTCAATTTAAGGTCCTCTTTGCTACTTTTCTTTGTCTCAAATTATTTGTCACTCTAGAATCCTAATGCAACATTTATTATTTTTTTCCAATAATCCCTTACTTTTATTTGTATTTCCAACTTTTCTATTTCTCTCTCCTCATAATAATATAGGGGTACTTTAGTCCTTCCATGCTTTTTAAACATAAAAAATAGCATCTTCAATCATTTTCTTAAAGACTGCATGACCTTAAACGAAAATTAATTTGAGACGGAGGGAGTATGAAAATTTATCAATTCAATAAGTGACCAAAAATTTTGCCTTCACAAAGAAAGTGATCAAAAAATTTTTTGATATGAAAAGATAAAGAGTAAAATACTATTTTTTTTTTACTCAAACAAACTTATATCATTTTAGTAGCAATAATATTTTCAATATAAGTTGGAATAAAGTAATCAATTTGGGAGCTAACAAATGTCTTGAAGCTTTTGTAAGAGCACGAGCAACTAGATTCGCGTGCCTCCGAATAAAGCTAATCTTGTAGCTTGAAAACTGTGAAAGTAAATCATTATAATGAGCTATCGATACACTAAAGTTTTGTGTTGTCGGATGTTGCTTTGATTACCGCATTGACCACAAACATACAATCCAACTCAATATTCATTGCTTCCAAGCCGAAGTCTTTCAACCACTTCAATGTCTCCCATAGACCCATTGCTTCAGCTTCTTGAGGCTCTGGTACACCATTAAACCACATTGTTTTCCCTTCCATGAAGCACCCGTTCTCATCCCTTATACACATGCCAATACCATATTTGTTTTCCGGTGCAAAAAGAGCGGCATCCACATTACATTTCAAAGTACCGGCATCCGGTTTACTCCACCTTGATTGCGTTTCTAATGTTGTTGTCCCCTCTGTCCGATTTGAGCGGCTTCGTGCTAGTTGCCACTTACGCACATAGTCCATAGCGAGTTGCACTGAAACAGTTTTTTTTTTGACATGGCTGAAACAGCTTTTTAGTAATATTTTCCCACACTTTCTCATTCATTCTCTTCCATTAGACCCAAAATATCATCACAAAACTCACTACTTGCTGTTCAGCCGAAAGTGTTTCCAGCAACATAAACATACAATCATTAAATGTAATAGCATTAGAAAAAGGATTAATTACCACATTGTTGATACCACTTAAATTCCATACTCCAGTAGCTTGTGGACATTTTAAGAAAAGGTGCATCTCATCCTCAACGTCCGCGTCACACATTGGACACCGTTGGTCACATGGAACGTGTCGGCGTCTAAGGTTGTCACGCGTTGGTAAACAACCACGTGCCATTCTCCAAAGCAAAATCTTTACTTTTTGTGGAACTTTAAGTTTCCATATAAGCATCCAATTTCTTGGGACTCGAAGAATAGTATTATCAATAAAATCTTCCATCACTAGAATTGTACTACTATCATACTACCCCTTTCATAAAATTTGTACTATTAATTAATTTTCTTAAAAAACATGCCACAACCTTATATTATTACCAAATAATATGTATGAATTAATATTGGGGTATTCACTGTTACTATAAATGCAAAGCGGATGGTATGACTTGATATTGATACACATGGTACTAATTAGAAGATATAATTCGAAAAAGTAATTAATTTTTTTTGGTAAGCTAAAGTGGAAAAAAGTCCCCATACAGTCTGTCTTAATGACCTCAACAACAAAATTTGAAATACTATGAACATGCTTGAGCACAAAACCATCAGCCACCTGGTTCGCCTCCCTGTGAGCATGCTTTAGCACACGCCCAATAGCATCACGAATGAGTCTTCAATTTGATGAAAAATAGGATGTTGCGAATAGCAATTGACGTGACTGAATCAAATTAAATGTGGTCATTGAATCAAATTCGACAACAAAGGAATTGTAACTCCTACTTGTCAACGATTGCAGACCCAGAAGCACAACTCAAATCTCAGTTTTGATAACAGAGCAAGTACCAACATCATAGGCGAAATGGAGGAGAGGAGAAGCCATCAACCTTGTTTCCTTCCTTGCTCATTCCCTTTCTTCTCCTTGGTCTTCCTTCCTTCTTCGTTAATTTGTAGTGAAAATGGAGAGATCGATGTATTTTTTGCTTTAAAAATGCCATTTATTTGTTGATCAAATTGCTTTTTAGCTTTCGTTTCCCTCTTTTGCATTGTGTCAAACATAATAACATATTCAGGCGAGTAGCCTTTTATAGATTTTGCATTGTGTTTGCAAAAGTGAGAGCAGAATGTAGTATAAAATGTGTAAGAAAAAACAAATTGTTGAGGGAAGTTTATTGTAATCACCCCAATCAACGACATGTCCAATTTTGAGCAATGAGTGTTTTGTGGAATTTAGAGGTGCTAATTTTGATTCGAAGAAATAGTAGATAGGTGTGTCGCGTGCCTTAAACAATATACACTAACACGAATACATAATGTAGTAGTAATAGAATAAACATATTAACACGGCTCGAGAGATTAGTCTCTGTAGTTGCACGCAGAGAATACCTAGTTTATACAAACAAATAAACATATTAACCTAAAACAAGGGTAGCAATGGGTTTTCACAACACTTAATTAGGAATATTCCCATTACCCTAGAATAAAATTGCCCACCCCTCTCCCACGGAAGCAAAACTCCTATAAACGAGGGAAAATTTGTTTCCAAGGAAATATTTATTTTCAGAAAATTAGCTTTAATCGTTTTTACATAACGTGAGAAAGTCCAATCCCATATCCCAAGAACCTTTTTTAAAGCCGTGAAACAAACACCCCCTTTACTTTCTCGGTCAATCTATCTTCATGCACTTTACATTCTCACACATTTAAGTTTTCTGCGCTTCTTTTACGTACTTTGAAAGGAAACTATTTTTCTCCTTGTTCTTCCTTCAAACCTCATTAGTGTAATGTAAGATTACTATTTAGCTAGTTTCGAACCTACGACTCGCTTAATAATTTTACTTTTATATGTTGTGTGATGATTTGGATAAGCATAACCAGATTTCCACACCATAGGAATTCACAATCTCCTGCTAGCTACGCTAGTGGGATCGAGTTTTCTAGATAACTTTTCTTTTTTAGCTTTCTTTTTTCTTTGTTTTTTCTCCTTTGTACCAAAAAAAAAATCCACTCCATAAGTCACACATGAGTAATGGATTTAAAATTCGTATTGTATTCAAATTTTTTTGACTCAGCTCGACAAAACTCGTAGCCTTATGCGAGTCTGATAACTCCATGGTTCCCATCTTAATCTATATGTCCGGACATGACTACATGATGGCGACCAAGAATCGCATGTCGACATTTTTTGTCATTGTCATGCTGCAACTTTACACTGATGTGATCATGTTATCATATTTTTGAAATTTTTGGGACATTTGGATTTGTCCATGTATTCCAATAAACGAAGGGATCAATATTAGGTCTGTCGTCACACGCTTGAGTCAACATATATTAGTACTATTACCTAGTGAAAAGATAAAATATTCTGTCTTTTTTATTCATTTGTGTAAGGATTCGAATATGACTTTACTTATGCATGAAGTAACATGGTAATTAAATTAAATAACACCATGTATACATTTGATTAAGCTAATGTATTAGAGAGAAGTTTTTTTACAAGTATACATTGGAAAGGGGGGTTGAAGAAGGTGGCTCCGCTCGTCTATCGTGGTGGTGGTGTCGGTGGGGTGTATCTGCAAAGCCACTTTGATGTCAAAGTTAGGTCCTCATTAGTCCACTAGTGTATTTGTATTTTTAGGACATAGAGAAGTTGTCTTCAGCTAAACGGGGTTCCTTCTTTTCTTTTGGTAAATGGGGTTCCTTCTTAAATGGCCATTGGATGGGTTAATACTGGGACTTATCTTATGGGTCGAGTGTGATGAGCCTAGGAATGCCTAAGCGACCAAAACCGACCAACCAGTGTAGAGGGTCCCTGTCAGTTTAGCGGACGGTCCAATACTGGTACACAATCCGTTGAGCACAAAGTCCAAAGGGTGATAATTCTGTTAGTCCTTCAGTGGAGCTCAGCCGTCTCCTCCTATACAAAGTCCTTTGAGCACAATGCTCGAATGACAATTGTGCCCTTAGTCTGTCAGTGAAGGTCAGCCGGTCTCTCTGATACACTTATAAAAACTAGGGGCCAAACTGTATTTTTGGTCCTTTACCTTTGACCAAAATGTCAATTATGTTTGATATGTTCTGGTTTAGTCCTTCAAGTGGTATGGTATGTTCCAATTTGATCCTTCATACCGTAAACTAAAGAATAAACTTAAAGGACCAAATTAAAACATATCACACCACTTGAATGACCAAACTAAAACATATCAATTATCAAACATAAAAACCACTTTAACACATATTCGAAAGATAAAGAACCAAAGTGGAAAAAAAGAAAATAAATGACCAAACTAACATTTTGGTCAAAGATAAAAGACCAAAAATGCATTTTGGACAAAACTAGGACACCAATTTCTGATTCTGCACATAGCACCCAAGTTTCAAGGAACTTGCATAGATTCGTGCACATTATTATCTCTTTTATTTATATTTTATTTGTTATTTCCTCTTATCTTTTGGAGTGACTGCAAAGGGTGTTTAGTGAGTATTTATTTATTCTTATAATTTCAGCGGATCCAAAGTGATGCATACATAATATATTGCTTTGCTGACTGTTGCTGAGTCACAATAGATTTAACCTTTTATGGTTCTCTTGTATAAAGTAATTGTGTGAGTGACTGTTAGTTTCACTGTGAAGCTACAATTCAAGCTATGTTTCATGGGTCACAATGTACTTAGACAAACATGTTGCCATTATACATTTGAAAAATTCTCTTTGTACCAAATGATACAATCATGTCCACATACATTACTAACTTTTCCACATTGTTCCTCTCTCTCTCTTTCTCCAATCCCCCACACCTATATACATATATTAAAATAACAAACATTTGAACATTTATAATTTCAACTTGTATAGTACTAGCTGTTAAAGCCTTTTTTATTTTTCCTTATATAGTTTTGGCATGAAATGTAAATGAACATCACTAAAGTTAAGTGAGTAGTGTGTTTGCAATTGAGTAGTCATAAAGAGCTAAGGCTAAGAGAAGTAGTATGTATCAACAACAACATTGTTCCAGGATGTATGGAACTCAATGGGATTCCCACATTGGGATTAACAACCTAGTCAAGGTTGTTGGAACAGAACAGCTGAGTTTTGAGCCTATTAAATTACCCTGCAACAACATTAATGTGACTACAACTGTTCAAATACAACCAGGTTTTGGTGCAAGTGAAACTCAAGAATATGATGATGAAGTTCCTTCTTGGTGTTTAGAGTATTTTCCAAAGATAACAGATCCTCCCATGTTGATTTGCCAAGCCTCTGGAGATAACTTCACCAATGCCATCAAACAAGATGGAACTACTTCTCACTACTCAGTTGCTGAATCTTTCTTGTCTAGAAGTTCAGATAGTCATTCATCTGAAGAAGAATATAGTAATTTCCAGCCTTCATTTTATGATCATGATAAATTACTTGGAAATTATATTGCTGCTACAGATGAGAGACCCTTTGGAAGTTCCTTTCAGAGAAATCAGGTAGGTAATTCTTTACTTCCTTTGTATGTGGCTTGTAGTTTTTCATTGAGTTATTAGCAAATTTAATCCCTGAAATTTTAGAAAAAGTTCAATTTGTTTCTCAAACGATATATTGGTAGGACATCAACTAGTAAAAGAAGAAATAAGAAACGAAAACGCAAAATAGAGACACAATATTGGTCAAGCAGTTTGACCAATCTTTGCCTATGTCTGCAACTATAAAGCAGTTGTAGTTCCGTCCAATTACTTGAATGAATTAGGGTTCAGAGTTACAATAGGTACTTATGAATGATGATAACTCGCTCCCCTAGCCGGCTCTCCTGCCCCCAACCCTATTGATACTTCATGAGTCATATTCAACATATATCAACTCAGTTCCTGACTTTTTGCAAAAATGTTTCAATTTAGTCTCTCCGTTATATTAATTTAGTCCCTCTATTTTGTAAAAAGGGGACTAAATTGAAATCTGTTTTGCAAAAGTCAGAGACTCGGTTGATATATTGTTAATTGAACTTTTGAGTTGGGCAAAACTCAATTCTACAAAAAGATAAGTAGTTATAAATACCTTTCAAACAATATTATATCAGATGTGTGACACTCAACAAGCGCGATGAAGAATTTTAGTCTTTTAGAGACGCTCTAATTATTGTCGATATAACTCACTGCTTAGTCTTTAAAGAATTCCATTCCAAGTTAATCTTTCAAACATATAATAAAACATCACAAAATGTGTCTTAAGAAAATTGAAGTGGTGATACACACACAGAGACAAAAGAGTCTACTCATTATCTATTTAGCAGCTAGCTATTGCAATTTACCTCTTTATAACTTGTACGTATTTCCTTTGCTGATGAACTGTAATTCATGACTTATTAGTTGAACTCATGTACAAAGCCAGAAAATCAGTCTCCTTCACACTATGGAATTGGCTGTGTCACTTCTAGCAACTCTTCTTCTAAGAGAGCTTTAACAGGTAAAAGAAGAATAAGATGGACCAAGGATCTGCATGAGCCATTTATGATGATTGTTGATAGTCTTGGTGGTCCAGAAAGTAAGTTAACTATTAGTATTAGTTACTCTACATTAAAAAAAAAAACAATACTTCCTTAAATAAATTCACGTGTTAAATTGCAGAGGCAAAGCCTAAGGCCATACTAGATATGATGAAATCAGATTTGCTGTCCATTTCTCACGTTAAAAGTCATTTGCAGGTAATCAAATCAAATTATTAACATGGAAAAAATTTCTGTGTGGTTCTTAAGCTCTATTGTACACTACCTCATTTGCAACTAATTAATAGTAATTATATGATTGCCTTGCAGAAATGTAGGTCTACATCACGCATGCATAAATCTTTGCACGGTTAACTACTATTTCTATATATTACTTTTTTTCTAATATTATATTATTATGCTTGCTTATGGTTATTTATGTAACACGGTTACTAATTTGTCTTTCAGAAAGATCTGAGGAAAGACATAAAACAGATGGAATCACTGAGCTTCAAGTCAAAATGTAATGTGATTTCTGATACATACATACTAACTAGTTCGTTCTATTGTAATTGCAATTAAGTGTTTATCCTAACTAAATTGTTTAAAATGCATGTATATACTCATTGTTTTGTTTTCCCAATTGGTAGCCTTACGCAAATTGAGGAATCACGGCAACTACAGTTAGAGATCCGAAGGAGTATTTCCCAACAACTAGAGGTAATACAAAGTTTTGCACCTTCCATGGAAATCCTTATTGGAAATAAAGAAAAGGATTATTAATGATATTATGAAACTCAGGCCAAAGAAGCTAGCTAGGGTATGTTTGATTGACTGACTAAAAAATAAATATATTTCATTCTTTTTGTTAACTTGCAAAAATAATAAAAATCTCTTTTAAAATGTATAATGAAGAAGAGACCTTGTACTTGCTCCTAATTACCATCTTTATACTTTTATTTTGTGTTGGGGCACAGATGCAAAGAAGTTTGGAAAAGCTAATTAAGCAAGAGAGGAAGAAGCTCAAAGTAATGTTAGATATTCGTCAAAAGAAAAGACCCAAACTAAAGAAAATCCTTGAGACAGAAGTAGAAGTAGAAGTAGAAGAGTATGTCCCCAAATAATTAATGGGTCAAATACCAACACTATTTTTGTCGCCTTTGTCATTCATTAAGCAATCAAGCCTGTACATAAGTGGATCTTGCCAAGCCAACTCCAATGGACGGTTCTTATAATTTTTTACTATTAAAGTAAATAGATCATGATGCAGCTGCAGATGTTGATGATGCAGCTGCAAAAAAACTCTTCAAAATCTGATTTGTTAGTAAGGCGAGGCAAGCCTCTGTGACAAAAGCTTACTAGTTGCTTTTTCCTCCACAAGGGCCACTTTTTGTCAAAGAAGACATCAATGACAGTTATATATATCATCATGTCAATCCCGTCTATTGTTACTGTCTTTATAATCCATCCAAAGATCTTCATATGTTCGGCACTTTTTAATGGCAGCCACTTCTACAGCTGTCCTGAGAAGTCTTGCTGTGATTCCCTGCAATTTGATTTTTATCGAAGAAAAAGAAGTACAAATACATTTCGTGGATCGTGTTTAACAATATCAACAGCTTCAAAATCTGACAAGAATTTCCAAAATCCGTGGGATGCAACTACAAGAAATTTATCCCTCTCTGGGATCGCCCAAATTTATATCAGGGTCTGATGATAGCTGTGCGTCAAAATAAATCACATCTTCAAACGCTGAGAATGAATCACGCACAATGAATGTTGCTTCTTCAAATATGCATTAGATCGAGTAACCTGATATACACATGTCAAGTAAAAGAAAACAATACAATGAGAGTTGCTTACAAGTTAAAACAAGAAATAAAATGCAATATGAAAATAAGGCTTGTTTCATACACAAATAAGTCCTCAAAATAGAAGAACATGATATGCATTATAATTAGAAACAGAAGGCAAAAGAAGTATACAAAGGCAACATACCTTGATGTAGCCTTTTACACGATAGGATCCACCATGGTAATATAAATTGTATCAGGCGGGAATTCAGCTCTAATTCCTCCATCTCGACAATTATGATCTCTGCTCAATGCCAAGTGATCGTCATCATGGCCAAACACAGCACGTGAATCTCCAATATTGTCGATAAAAAGTCGACTCTCCATATAAAGTCGAACAAACAGCACGAACCAACTTGGTCGAGCCATGGCCTTGTGCCATAAGACTTTTCCACATAATCGTGCATAAACTTTTCTTCAGTATACGATAGACTCAAATACAGAAACTCGATCTAATGAATTTGATTACTTTTCCACATATTCATTACTTTGTACACGATAGGTAACCAAATTCCACATAACAGAAATATAGCCAGCTGTAAGCCAGTTAAGCAGCTTAAACATTCTTCTTGACTAGTTTTATTGACTGTTTTAGGGATTTGAGAGCGAGAATCAACGGTAAAAGTTGTTGGAAAATATAATAATCATTACTGTAGGATAGGTGCTTATCTAGTGTGAGAAAAGGTGTCTTATGTGAGAGTGAGATTAACTATTTTTTAGCCTTTGAATTAAGTTAGACAGGTGAGATTAAAAAACATTTATTAGAGTGACTCTTATTTTGTCGAGACCAGGGTATCCACCGCCCAACCGCTCAACCACACCCCTGGATTAATATCCAAAATTTATATTATTTTTTATATTATTGTCGTGACCGTGATATTGACGGAGACGGCTCAAAAATGATTTGTCGTCCAATTTATTAAATAGAAAATTTGGATAAAACTACGATTAAAATTATTATGTCTGCGTAAACTAGGTTGGATTTAGGAGTCGATTATGAATAAGGAATGGCAGAACTTAATTCCACAGCACCCCTAATACATACAGTTACCCAAAATTTGATTGTGCAAGATATTTAATAAATAATGACATATTTGATTTTCCCATAAAAAGAAATAAATATTTGGTTTACATAAATAAGGGACTAAAGTAATGTACCAAAAAAAACAAGGGATTAAAGTAGAAAATTGAATTTTTTGACTTGACAAGGAAGCTCCGCTTCTACGTATACAATGAGGAACTCAAAAGTCACGTAATTCTTCCTAAAAAAGTTTGTTTATTGGTTGCTTTTACTTTTTTTAAAGAGATTTAAGATTACTAAGTTGTACAACTCAAACATTTTAAATGGGATTGAAAAGATGTCGCATATCAATCAATCCCTATTTTTTTTGTTTTTCTTTTCTTTTTGAAAGAGGGTATTTAATTTTGGAAAACTTAAACATAGATTAAAGTTCTTTTTTTATTTTATGGAAGGGAGGCAACAAGCCATTTTTTTTAAAATAGAGGTGGTATATATGGATGAAAACAACAGGGTGCACCCAGGTCCTTGAAAACAAAGTCCACGACCTTAGCTAAGGAGGGGTTCGAATGGGAAAAATATAGTAGTGATTTCATTTTAAATCTGATTGTCTAAAAATAAATAAATAACAAGAAAGGGAGAGAGGTCTACGACGGTGGGTGGTGGAGCTCTATCCCTATTTTTTATTCTCCTTCTTTTTCTAAACCCTCACCATTTTTTTAGCTTATCATTCCCTTATTCTCTTTACAGTTTTCCTTATTCTCACCACTGGTGTATTTGTATTTTTAGGACGTAGAGAAGTTGGCTTCAGCTAAATGGGGTTCCTTCTTTTCTTTTGGAAAATGGGGTTCCTTCTTAAATGGCCATTGGATGGGTTAATACTGGGACTTATCTTATGGGTCAAGTGTGATGAGCCTAGGAATGCTTAAGCGACCGACCGACCAGTGTAGAGGGTCCCTATTAGTTTAGCTGACGGTCCAATACTGGTTCACAATCCATTGAGCACAGATCAAGTTCAAAGGGTGATAATGCTCTTAGACCTTCGGTAGAGCTCAGCCGTCTCCTCCAATACAAAGTCCTTTGAGCACATAGCTCGAATGACAATTGTGCCCTTAGTCTGTCAGTGAAGGTCGATCGGTCTCTCTATTACACTTATAAAAACTAGGGGCCAAATTGTATTTTTGGTCCTTTACCTTTGACCAAAATGTCAATTATGTTTGATATGTTCCGGTTTAGTCCTTCAAGTGGTATGGTATGTTCTAATTCGATCCTTCATACCGTAAACTAAAGAATAAACTTAAAGGACCAAATTAAAACATATCATACCACTTGAATGACCAAACTGAAACATATCAAACATAAAACCCACTTTAACACATATTCAAAAGATAAAGAACCAAAGTGGGAAAAAAAAAGAAAATAAAAGACCAAACTGACACTTTAGTCAAAGATAAAAGACCAAAAATGCATTTTTGGCCAAAACTAGGACACCAATTTTTGATTCTGCACGTAGCACCCAAGTTTCAAGGAACATACATGCGCCCTTGGGGGACTTGTATAGATTCGTGCACATTTTCTACATTTTATTTATATTTTATTTGTTATTTCCTCTTATCTTTTGGAGTGCCTGCAAAGGGTGTTTAGTGAATATTTTTCTATTCTTATAATAATTTCACCTTTTACACTCTAAAGCAGTTAACTTCAACGGATCCAAAGTGATGCACAACATACATAATATATTGCTTTGCTGACTGCTGCATAGAATAAATGTGAAAGAGCAAAAACATAGTAAAAGACTAATTGATGAAAAAGAAGTACACGTACATTTCTTGGATTACGTCTCACAATATCAATAGCTTCAAAATTTGACAAGAAATTCCAAAAACCGTGGGATGCAACTACAATGAATTTATTCCTCTCTACGATCAACCCAGAATTTATATCAGGGTCTGATGATAGCAATGCGTCAAAGTGAATTACGTCATCAAACGCCGGGAATGCATCACGTACAATGAAGGGTTGTTTTTTTAAATACGCATCTCCTATAGATCGAGTAACCTGATATAACACATGTCAAGTAAAAGAAAACAATACTAAGACTTAGTTAATCTGATATATAAATGTATATTTATATAGCATAGTGGAACTTACATTCAGCTAGCCAAACTATAACTTAGTTACGTAACAACTTCATAGCATTCTGAATTTTATTGAATAAAAACTGAATGAAAGACTAAAAAGAATAGATAATAACATATAAATTGTTACCTAGCCAAGTAGCTTGTAGTCTTTTATTCAGTTTTTATTCACTGAAATTCAGAATGCAATTTATACGTATAATTTAGAAAACTGTACAGTTTTCTAATTGAATTGAATAACAAATTGAATAGAATAACTTCTAGAGCTAATTAAATTATATGAATATCCAACTTGTAACACACATTAAATTGTCAACACTCAGTCAAATCAAATTAGATTTGTGCTCAAACTGAAGCAAAATGAATCTAGGTTCCAACAAGACAAGAATCATTCAAAACTAAGTTCTACATAAAAAAGTTATAATCAAAACACTTAACCTATATCTAATAGAGTATATGGCTTAAGTAATGATATGCTCTTATAGATTGTTTTGTGAGTGGATTGAACAATGACATCAGTAGAGAGGTAATGCTCCATAACCCCGTGACAATAGTGAAGGCAGAATCACTAGCTAAGGTTTACGAAGAGAAACACAATGCACTTACTCAAACACATGCTCAGAAAAATTCCACACTACCCAAGTCCCAGAACCTAAACACAAGCTACCAAAATAGAGCCCACTTCAATCCTAACAAAACTGAAAATTCCACACAACCTGCCAAAACCCCTTCACCACCCTTACTACCTACCCCACCTACTAGACCCATGAATTTGAACCAGAAAAATCCCAATATCAAAAGAATTTCACCTGCTGAAATGCAACTAAGAAGAGAGAAGGGATTGTGTTATTTTCGTAATGAGAATTTCTATTCCTCTCAAGAATCGCTCCATCTCCTCTCTATCCCTAGGTTTTCTCTCCTTTGCATTTGTTGGCTGAACATATATGAAAAATGCTTCAGCTGGAAGTTTCCTAATCAAGCCTTAAGTGGGAGTGTTAAGATAGGGGCTGTTTTGCAAATATTTATAGTTTAAATGATTTTATTCAAATAAATCGACTAGAGTACATGGGGTGTTACACTACATACCTTGATGTAGCCTTTTACACGATAGGCTCCACGAATGTAATAAATGGTATTATACATGGCATCATGCGGGAATTCAACTCTAATTCCTCCATCTTGACAATTATGATCTCTGGTCAATGCCAAGTGATCCTCATCACGGCCAAGCACAACACGTGAATCTCCAAGGTTGCCAATAAACAATCGATCTTGCCATATAAAGCCGAACAAACAGCAGGAGCCAACTCGACCGAGCCATGGCATTTTGCCATAAGACTTTTCCACATAACCGCGCATAAATGTCTCCTCAGTATCTTTAACACCTTGCCTCAAGGTAGCCTCAGAGATGACGAATCCATTACTCCGTATACGACCTTACAACCAAATTCCATATAACAAAAACATACCAATCAGTTTAGACACACAAAACTAAAAAGGATTTTTCAGAAAATGAAACCAAATAATAAGGAATTTCATAAACAACATTACCATACCATATCCATCTATATTTAATAGGTAAATCATGTCATATGTCTTACACTAATTTCATCATTTCATATCAATTTTATTTTTTATGCAAACCATTGACTATAAGTTTGAATTTGGGTATGCAACCAATTCAAGCAACTGTTGTATTGTATCTAGTTTAAAAAGGCAGGTGGAGACAAAATAAACTTGAAGCTTAGAATATACACACTTAAGAGATTTTCTCATTCCTTTTAGTTCTTCCTTCTCGTGGAAGCATCATCACCATCATTAATCACCGCCGCCGGAGTTAAGTAAAAAGTCAAGAATGAGCTAAAACCGAACCTAAGTATACCCGTTTCTTGCGGCTGTATTGTAATAACATACGAGAACGACATGAGACCCACTTACTAAGCATAAAAGGCATCCAAATAAGGCACAAATTATACAATGATAATAAAACAAAAAAAACACATGCAACCAGAAAAGGATTAAGAGGGTAATGATAATAAAATAATGAAAGAACATGCAAGAAATGAGAGAAATCAGAAGGAATATAACAAGAAGATGGTAATCCAACCAGAATGAAATAACAAGAAGACGCAAGAAACGAGAGAAATTAGAGAACATAACTTACCTAAAATCTTTCCTAAAAGGTGTACAGCACAATGCTCAGCAGCTTGATGGCCTTTATGGCCATCATAAACTCCAAAAAATAGGGCATCAGCGCTGGTGTCTACCTGAAGATAGTCTTCCATAGTAGCGTTTCCTCTAACAGTGGCCATGGAGAAATCACCATGGTGATATTCTTCCAAGTCTTTGCTCCAAATGTAGTTATCAACTTGATCATCATTGTTTGGGTCACCTCTAATCCAGCGAAGAAACTTAGACATTCTCTTAGAGATTTGGGTGGGAGAGAATAGGGTTTTTTTCAATATGCAGAGATTTGGGAGGGAAAGAATAGGGGTTTTTTCAATATGAAAGAGTAGAAGAAGAAAAAGGGTTGATGAGAATCCGGTGAGAAAGACAAGAAGAAAGAGAAAATGAAAGGGTGCTGATTATTGATTATTGATTGGTGTTAAGCGAAAATCAACGGTGAGAAAGGGTATAGTGAGATGGTCTCTTAATCAAAAAAGAGAGTGAGATGATCTACACGGCTGTTTCTTGTGTTCGATACTTAGGTGCAGTAGTTTTGTTCTATCCTAATATTTTTTCTGATAGAAAAAAAAGTGAGTGAGATGAACTGTTTTTTTATTAAGTATGAACTGTTATTATTATTTAATTTCTTTTGGCTTGTTATTGAATTTCTGATTTGTTTTGTTCAGTTTTGTCTTTCTCCACTTTTGGCTTGATTGCTATTCATTGATCTTCATTGTTCTTTTGTCCTCTTCTTTTCCCCTAATGCTTCTACACTATTGCATTATCATTATTAGGAACCGTAATTAAGTCTAAATCAGTACATAATTAAAAGTCAAAATCAAAATATTTCCTTAGGTCTCTTAACTTATTTTTTTGGTAACGAATAGGTCCATTAATTCTTTTGTAACGACTAGGTCGCTTAAGTTTTAATAACATTGTGTTGTTGCTCTTTTTAACGTTTTGTCATTAACTCCGTTAATAGACTGATTATGTGGCTATTTAGTTTAACTACCGACTTGACATGCCACATAGGATAATTTCATTTTTTTTATAATTATTTTTAGTTAAAAATTAAAGAAAAATGTGAATTGTCTTTCTTATTCTTGTCTCCTTCTTTTCCTCTTCATTCTTCTTCCGCCTTTAATGCACGTGTATCAATGTAACTCGTGCGATGGTATCAATTTCCTCGTCATGGTATCAATTATTATTCCGTTTTAATGCGCGGGAAGCAAATTTTGTATTATATAAACTGCAATTAATTTTGTAAAAAAAGTATTTTAATTCATAAATAAAATATTGTGTCAAAAAATAATAAAAGATGTCTTTTTTTTTTTACGAGAAAATGATTTCATTAAGAAGCTAAATCAACTGCAACAAATGAAGCAATACAAGGAGGGCATTCATCAATCCAAACTGAATCAGTAGAAACTAAAGCAAACTTAGCTAAGTGGTGTGCTGAAAAATTAGCAGTTCTTCTAACATGTTGTAGCATAAAAGCACTAAATGAACTAATAATCCTGCGACAATCATTAATAAACAAACCAAAGTAGGAGTGATCAGAAGTGGTTCCTTGCACTCCTTGAATCACATTGAGTGAGTCACCTTCAACCTCAATTTCAAAAAAAAACATATCCAACGCAAATTGGAGTGCTAATTTCATTCCCATTGCCTCAACAATATCAGCGTTAGGTAAGGCTTCAAAATTCCATGTGGCGGCTGCTAATACAAAACCATCCCCATCTCTAATAAAAGATGTCAGAAAAAGGGCATATAAATAGATTTAAAAATATTTTAACTCAACAAATAACATTATTTTAATTTGATATATTGTATAACATCAGCTAATAGGTTTAAAAAAATATTATTCTAATCAAATAACTTAAGTAACATATAAAGTTGATGCAAATGCGAACAAAAGAAATTATTTTAAATATAGTTTGTCATATTTTATTTATCTATAAATTAATATAGTATACAAAAACATTATCTTAAGAAGTCATTTCTTTTGGTAATAAAAAAGTCATTACACATTAGTTGACAATCCAAATTTGTAAAGCTTTCATGTTAAATTGTAGTAATGAATTAGTTGATTACTATTACGGGTAATTATTTGAAAGATTGATTACTTTTTTTTGACGCTGAAATATTGATTACCGAAAACATTATATTTACAATTTAAATTAACGTGCTTAAGTATCATGTAAAAAAAGATGTGCTTAAGTGATCCCTATCATTTCACCCCAAGTGCTCTCCCTCAAGCCGGGTATAAAACTCTCCCTCAAGAGATTTAACACTGGTGCATGCCTAAAACTAAATTCGAACTCAAGACCTTGGTTAAACTGGAAGAGACCCCTATCATTCCACCCAAGTGCTGTTGGGTGATTTGTTGACTATATGAACAAAAAGTAATATTCTATATATTATTTTTTTATTGACTATATTTGCACTGTTAGTTCACAACTAGGTCGATAGCAGCGGAACAAAAACTCACAGAAGCACAAACAACTCACTTGTGGCGCCTTGCACTTGGCGCATTGGCGGGGTCACGACACACACGAGCAATTTGGCACGATTCACAGCAAATGGCGCTTTGGCGCCTGGGACACTTGCACGAACTCGCACAATGATTAAAACTAGAAAACTTTATGAACTAAATTGCATTATGTTCATTCATTTCAATGTTCTATATATTTATAGCATACAACTTGTAAGATGTAACTAGTCGTTTTGCTAACTAACTAACTTTCATACACTACAACTAACACATTTAGTTTTTTTTTTTTTAGCTAGTTGCTTAACAACTCTAAAACACTAAATGAATTTGAATTACAATTACAACATTCCCCCTAATTCAAATTCCCTAGCGAAATATTTACACCCAGTTTCCTTCTAAGTTCTTCAAACCTCACAATCTTCAAACTGGCAAACAAGTGAGTCGGGGCTTTTTATATATCGACACTCACAAGAGAACTGATGGGACATACATTAATGAAGAAGCTAGGGTTGTTTGTGTAAGTGATTAGTTCTTTGTGTGAATTTTCATATCATTTTGTTCTCTGATATTTATTGTTAACATTTTCTAACTTAAAATGTGTAGAATAAAATTGCTGAGATTGAAAGTCTAGGAAATGCTCCTGTACAAATCTCACCTAACAACTCCCTTGGGCGAGTTCTTGGAAGGGAACATTTTGGTCGAGTTCGTGGTGTAGCTGAAGAGAATCATGTTGCACAACTAGAAAATCAAACCTAATAAATGAATCAAAAGCAAAAGATGAAAAGTTTAAGAAAATAGAGACATTTCTTGCGCAACTCTTTAAAAATTAATCCATGACTATACCTATTGATCTACTGAGTAGCCTTGAAAATATTGTGAGTTGTTCTTATCATTTTATGGTTAGGTATTATTATTTTTATATTCATGGTAATAATGGTGTATTTTTTTTGCAGGAAAGTCCTAGAGGTCTGCCGTCATCACAATCTAACATCAGTCACTAAAAAAACTTGGATCTGTTTCCTCGTCTTTCGAGGTGACCGTTCTTTCTCATCTAAAATGTTAAATGGTGTAGATTAGATTATGAAGACCATGTGGTTTTAATGACTGACTATACAACCAATTCCCTCGGCAATTACTGATCCACCATATGCAAATCTTACCTTAGATCTTTTGTAAGCATCTAAGTCAACCAACCATTCTCTACGGCCTGTCATATGATTTGAGCATCTTGTATCTAGGAATCACTTACCTTTTCATGTGATTCCTCAGTTACAGTTGCCATTAATGGGGTATTATCATGATCAGAATCTTCTACTTGTGATTCCTCAATGATAGCCATCAAGGTCGCAGTATCAGAATCTGAGTCTTCCCCTTGCGCTAAGCATACCTTCTGATAATTTGTTTTCCTTTTCTTTCCCTTATCTGACTAGCATTCATTTGGAAATAAAGAAAAGGATCATTAATGATATTATGAAACTCAAGCCAAAGAAGTTAGCTAGGGTATGTTTGATTGACGGACTAAAAAATAAATATATTTCATTCTTTTTGTTAACTTTTAAAAATAATAGAAACCTCTTTTAAAATGTATAATGAAGAAGAGACCTTATACTTGCTCCTAATTACCATCTTTATACTTTTATTTTGTGTTGGGGCACAGATGCAAAGAAGTTTGGAAATTCTAATTAAGCAGGAGAGGAAGAAGCTCAAAGTAATGTAAGATATTCGTCAAAAGAAAAGACCCAAATTAAAGAAAATCCTTGAGACAGAAGTAGAAGAGTATGTCCCCAAATAATTAATGGGTCAAATATACCAACACTATTTTTGTTGTCTTTGTCATTCATTAAGCAATCAAGCCTGCATGTAAGTGGATCTTACCAAGCCAACTTCAATGGACGGTTCTTATAATTTTTTACTATTAGAGTAAATAGATCATGATGTAGCTGCAGATGTTGATGATGCAGCAAAAAAAACTCTTCAAAATCTGATTTGTTAGTAAGGTTAGGTAAGCCTCTACAAGGGTCGCCTTTTGTCAAAGAAGACATCAATGACACACTGTCTTTATAATCCTCTCGAAGATTTTCATATGTTCCACACTTTCTAATGGCAGCCACTTCTAGAACTATCCTGCTGCGATTCCCTACCATTTTAATTTTTGTTAAACAGAAAGCATTCATGAGAACAGAATAAATGTGAAAAAGAAAAAATATAGTAAGAGGAAAATTGAAGAAAAAAAGTACAAATACATTTCATGGATTGTGTCTAACAATATCAACAACTTCAAAATTTGACAATAATTTCCAAAATCTGTGGGATGCAACTACAATGAATTTATCTCTCTCTAGTATCGGCCCACTTTTATATCGCGGTCTGATGATAGCCGTGCGTCAAAATGAATCACGTCTTCAAACGCTGAGAATGAATCACGTAAAATGAATGTTGCTTCTTCAAATATGCATCTCCTATAGATCGAGTAACCTGATATACACATGTCAAGTAAAAGAAAACAATACTATGAGTTTCTTACAAGTTAACACAAGAAATAAAATGCAGTATGAAAATAAGGCTCGTTGCACACACAAATAAGTCCCTAAAATAGAAGAACATGATATGCATTATAATTAGAAACAGAAGGCAAAAGAAGGATACAAAGGCAACATAAACTACATACCTTGATGTAGGCTTTTACGCGATGGGATACACGAATGTAATATAAATTGTATCTTGTGGGAATTCACTCTAATTCCTCCGTCTCGACAATTATGATCTTTAGTCAACGTCAAGTGATCGTCGTCATGGCCAAGCACAACACGTGAATCTCCAAGGTTGTCAATAAACAGTCAAACGACATGAACCAACTTGATCAAGCCATGGCCTTGTGCCATCAGACTTTTCCAAATAATCGTGCACAAAATAGATGCGGTGATAACAAATTCGTTACTCTGTATACGATAAGTAACCAAGTTCCATATAACAAAAATATACCCATCAGTTTAGATCCAAAAAATTAAAAAGGGGTTTTCAGAAAATGAAACCAAATAATATGGAATCTCATAAACAACATTACCATACCATATCCATCTATATTTAGTAGGCAAATCAAATTGTGGCATATACCTTAGATTTCATATTATGTAAGCCAAATTTATCTGAGTGATTGTGTGTGCTCATATCCAAAATTAGGTTTTATGACCATTATACACACCCTTTTTATGTAAGGTTGATTTATTTACTGGTTTTAAAATAATAATTTCCATTCAGCCAATAAAAAAAACACCAAGTAAAAAGCCATTCAAAGAATCAAATAAAACCGAACCAAAGTATACTTGTTTCTTGCGGCTGTATTGTAATAGCATACAAGAATGACATGAGACCTAAGCATAATGAGCATCCAAATAACAAGATGGAGACACAATTTATACAATGATAATAAAATAATAAAAAAGGATTAATTTTATTGGTTTCTTGATATTTTTAGGAAAACATTTTCAATCTCCTCCAAATTCAACTGCATCACAACTATTTATGAATAAATAAAGAAAGAAACCATTCAAAAAAAAATATACTAAGTTTCCGGGAGTTGTAATGTAATAACATGCAAGAAAGTCCGAAGACCGTAAAAGATAAAAGGGTATTCAAATAACAAGACTGTGCATAGTAAATACCGTAAAAGATGAAGGAAGCAAGAAATGAGAGAAATCAGTGAATGTAACTTACCTAGAATTTTTCCTAAAAGGTGCATAGCACAGTGTTCCGCAGCTTGGTGGCCTTTATGGCTATCGTAAACTCCAAATAATGTAGTCCTCCATTATAGTATTCTCTTTAACGGCCGCCATCGAGAACTCACCATAGTGATATTCTTTGAGGTCTTTACTCCACACATAGTCGTGGTTTTGAAAATTCACAGAGAAGAAGAAAGGGTGTTAATGACTATTGACTGGTGTTAGAGATTTAAAAGCGAGAATCAACAGTGAGAATTGTTGGAAAATCTAATAATCATTACCGTAGGATAGGGGCATATCTAGTGTGAGAGAGTTGAAGTGTTGAACTATTTTTAGCCTTTGAATCAAGTTAGGCGGTTGAGATTAAAAAACCAACTCACGTGACTTCTTTTTCCAATGTTAGATTTTTGAGAAAAGCTATCATTGTCCATGTTTTATTTGCTACCCACCAACGCCACCACCGCAGACCTCGATGATTGCAAAATAGCCTCAGTAACAAAGCTATTACTCTGTATACAACCTGTAACCAAATCTACTATATTTTTTTTTTTACAATCCAAATCTTCTGTCTATTGTATCTATAAGCAAAATAACTACCACCAATTTTACAAAATTACCCATAACTATTATCAAAACATTATTTTTAACAAAAAGTTACTAACTTTTTTTAAAAAATCTATAAAGTAGCAATAGAGAGAGAGAGGAGAGATGTAGAGAGAATGTGAGATAGAGAGACAGAGAAGAGACGCTGAGAGAGGAAAAAAAGAGAAAGAGAAAGAGAAAAGAAACAATGGGAGAGGAAAAAAGAGAGTGAGAGAATGTGAAAGAGAGAGAAAAGAAAAAAAATAATTCAGGTGAGTTGGGCTCCAGGGATCACCAGTCACCAGGGCCAGTGTACTTACAGATTAGTGGGTGCTCACATCAACAGTGGGATCACACCCTTGCGGGGAGCCAACTCCTAACCAACTAAGTCTACTTTCATTGGCAATCTATTATCTATTTTTTAACTACTAGTAAAAAATTTCAAACTAATTTTTTAGTCTCTTAGAAAAAATAAGAAAATTTAATGACTATTCAAATTATTAATAAAAATTAAAAATATAAGTGATAAATATTTGTCAATGATACCTAAAGAAAAGGACAAATAACTGTCACCTCTATAAAAGACCATGAGATAAATATTTGTTATTGATAATTATAATTTTTGAAGACAACCGAAAATTATCTATCTTCTACTATCTACTATCATAATATATAAATCTACTATCTATCTTTTACTATTTATCATAATCTACTAATCTATATTTTACTATTTATCATAATCCATGACTATACCTATTGATCTACTGAGTAGCCTTGAAAATATTGTGAGTTGTTCTTATCATTTTATGGTTAGATATTATTATTTTTATATTCATGGTAATAGGGGTGTATTTTTTTTTTGCAGGAAAGTCCTAGAGGTCTGCCGTCATCACAATCTAACATTAGTCACTAAAAAAACATGGATCTTTTTCCTCGCCTTACGAGGTGACCGTTCTTTCTCATCTAAAATGTTAAATGGTGAAGATTAGATTATGAAGACCATGTGGTTTTAATGACTGACTATACAACCAATTCCCTCAGCAATTACTGATCCACCATATGCAAATCTTACCTTAGATCTTTTGGATGCATCTAAGTCAACCAACCATTCTCTATGTCTGTCATATGATTTGAGCATCCTGTATCTAGGAATCACTTACCTTTTCATGTGATTCCTCAGTTACAGTTGCCATTAATGTGATATTATCATGATCAGAATCTTCTACTTGTGATTCCTCAATGATAACCATCAAGGTCGCAGTATCAGAATCTGAGTCTTCCCCTTGCGCTAAGCATACCTTCTGATAATTTGTTTTCCTTTTCTTTCCCTTATCTGACTAGCATTCATTTGGAAATAAAGAAAAGGATCATTAATGATATTATGAAACTCAAGCCAAAGAAGTTAGCTAGGGTATGTTTGATTGACGGACTAAAAAATAAATATATTTCATTCTTTGTGTTAACTTTTATAAATAATAGAAACCTCTTTTAAAATGTATAATGAAGAAGAGACCTTATACTTGCTCCTAATTACCATCTTTATACTTTTATTTTGTGTTGGGGCACAGATGCAAAGAAGTTTGGAAATTCTAATTAAGCAGGAGAGGAAGAAGCTCAAAGTAGTGTTAGATATTCGTCAAAAGAAAAGACCCAAATTAAAGAAAATCCTTGAGACAGAATTAGAAGAGTATGTCCCCAAATAATTAATGGGTCAAATACCAACACTAACGATTGTTTTCTGTTTTTTTAGGGTTGATATCTTAGAAGTGAAATCAATCAAGCAAGTTCTCAAAGTTACAGGGTACAAAGTCTTTAAAAAATGTAATAGAATAAAGGAAAACTCTCAGCTTAATCCGGCAAGTGCTGCTTATGGAGGTCTTATTAGAGATAGCTACGGTAACTTCATTCAAGGGCTTCATGGGTCATTGGGAAACTCCGCTATTATGCACGCCGAGCTATGTGCTGTTCTACATGGTTTGTCTATGTGTTGGGAGATGGGCTATAAAAAGATAGTTTGTTATTCAGGTTCTCTTAACTCCTTGAAGCTTATTGAGAGTGCAGATGTGACTTACCACCATCATGGGGACGAAGATGCTTTGGTCATAAACTTGCTAGCGCGTCTTGGGATGTAAGAATTCAGCATGTTTTTAGAGAGGCTAATTTCTGTGCGGATTACGTCGCAAAACTTGGTACCACAGGATCACAAGTTCATGTAGCTCTGGGAACTCCTCTGGTAGCAATGTTACAGCTGCTTCAAGCTGATGTACAAGGGTTCTCTTTTGTTAGGCCTTAACTTTCCTTTGTAACTTTCCAATCTTTTATTATCTTGATAATACAGTTCATATACTAACTTGGTAACAACACAATTGCTTGTGAGGGGAATTTGATCTCCCAAAGTTGAGTAACAAATTCATTCCACCACTAACTTAAAATCAAATGTCGCTGAATTATCTTTTTCAAAATTAGGCAAAGCCACCCATGATTATTTTCCATATAGTTTGAGAAATATACTATATATAACTCTGGATGCTTATTAAAATGTGATTGTTCAATAAAAGTGAGTCAATTCCTTATTGTGTCGTGATTGAAAGTTGTAAAATTTGATAAAGTAACAAATTTTGTGAAGCCTCTGAAGGACACCTGATCCATCTTTGGAGATGGCATTTGGCGGTCAAGGAAGACAACGATCACAGTAATGTCATCATGAAAAGCTCGCCTGTTGTTTTGATATTGAAGAACTTCATAGCTAATTTTCTTTTTTTCAGCTGCCTTTGCTAGAGCATTCCTTAGAAGTCTTTTTGCGATTCCCTGCATTTCAGAGAGAAAAACCAACGTGAGCATATATAGCATAAAAGAAGAGTCATTTTAGATAAATATCTTATTGACATGTTATATGTTATTCCATAAACTCTCCCAAACAGCCCACGAGCGCTTATACTAATATATAAATTCAAATAAGTCAATCCAAATAGATTCAATATCTACATACAAATCTTGGTTTGCGGTGAACAATGTTAGCGGCCTCCTCATTTGACAAAAATTCCCAAAGTCCGTGAGATGCAATTATAAGGAACTTATCCTCATCGCATAATATTCTACGAAACACCTCTGGTGCTGATGATACCACTGGTCGTCTAAAAGGCTCGAGCACTTTTTCAGGCTCTGGGAAGTCTACATGAGTGAATGGTAGCTTCTTCAAATACACATCTCTTATACTTTTTCTCAACTAAACAAGAAAAACAAACAATGCAATGGATTAAGCTGAGTTGAGTTGCATTAACAAAAAATAAATAAAGACTATATGACTATCAATCAAAGTCTTTATCTAAAGGATATAAGCAAGTAACTAAATAAAAGAAAAGAAAACCTTGTTGATGCCTTTAACGAGCCAAGCTCCAAGATTCTGTAACACAATATACAGATAACCATGATGATCATCGCGATGTGAATTTGTCTCATCTCTAATAGTCGCATTCCTACCATTGGAATTTGTGGTCAGCTGCTCAGCAATTATTTTGCCGGGTTTATTTTCACAACCAATTACAGCCCGAGAATCTCCGATATTGGCGAGATATAGAAATCGGCCTCTATATATATAACCAGCGAGACAAGAGGAACCAACTCTACCAAGTGTTGGTTGTAGAATATAATCCCTTCGAACAACGTTCATAAACCCTTCCATTGTCTCAATAACAGCAAGCCTCATAGCATGCACTGGCGAGTGACGATTAAAACTGTCTGTTTGTTACCACATTTTTCATAAAAATTAAAATTCCGTTATTTTTTAAACCAACATGACAATATAAAATTAGGAAAAGGATTTTTGTTTTTTGACTCAAAAATTAGGAAAAGGATAAAAAACAGACAACTAAGTTTCATTCAAATATATATTTAGGATTTAATTCATATACATTATCATCTTCATAAAGATTTTTACACTGTTATTCATTAGTAACCATCAAATTTTTGAAAACTTGTATTATAATACTTCAAAAGTTTCACATATCGTTGATTGTGACTTATTTACACTGCTATAAATTCTTTTAGACCTATGGTGTATTACAATTAACCTTATATAGATCTAGAACACTAAAACAGAAAGATGCAAATTAAAAAATATGAATGGAGTGACTGACTCAATAGGTTTGGGAAGAGATGAGTGGAGATGTATTCGGCAGCTTTGGTGCCTTGATGGCCATCGTAAAGACCAAAGAACAGTGCCTCATGGCCATCTTCAACCTGGCTGTAATCCTCCATAACCGCATTGGCTTGTACGGCAGCCATGGAGAACTTGCCAAAGTGATAACGCTCGAGATGCATCGACCATCCATAAGGATCGTCATTAAAATCATCGACATCGTAACTATCGCTCCTTGTGTTGTACGTCCAAGGAACATACAAAAACATCTTAATTAATCCCCCAAAAAATGAAAATGTGTGTGACGATTAGATGAGAACGATGATTATTTAGTGTCCCGGATGTATTGTTGTATATGTATTTATATGGTATATCATACCTATATGGTACTGAATTAGTCGTAACAGAAAGCTAACTATAACTTCGCTATAAGAGAGTGGGGAAGTGGCACGAAGACCGTGTCAATCTTTCCTTCTTTTTTTTTTTTGGTTTTTTCTCTCTTTTCTATTTTTTGAAACATTTTGCTAAAAATTGTTGGTTTTAATTTGTGCCACGAATGAGTCGTGAAACTCTTAGAGCAACTAGAGCCGGCAAAATGGGCCGAGCCCGCCGGGCCGGGCCGGGCCGGGTTAGCCCGAAAAAGTATAGGGCTTGGGCCGATAAAATTGAGCCCGTTTTTTATATCTGGGCTTTTTAGCCCGGTCCTAGAAAGCCCAGGCCCGCATTGGGCTAGCCCGGTCGGGCCACGGGTAGCCCGCAAGCCCGCAAAATAAACATAATAGGATTTTATTTATTGTGTATTGATGCCAAAAATTATGAACTTGAAAATTATGTGCCAAATGAGAACAAGACAACCGATAAGTGGTATATGATATTGTTGGTATTGAAATTTTATGCTTATGTAGTGTTAAGTATTTATCACCTATGGACTTAAAAATGCATTGCAAACATGTTATCAACATTGAAATGCATTGTATTTTTGTTTTTCGACAAAAGAAATACACTGTTGAAAAATGCAAAGATGCATTGCTGGAATGTTTACTGTTTATTACTATTCAAAGTCAAAATTGAGTTCAAATAGCATCAACATATGTGATGCTAATTTTATCTATGTTGGATTTATCTTACTTTGAAAATTAGATATCAAATTGTCTAAACCACTACATATATTTTAGTATTTTTACCTTTAATTTTACATTTTTCCTAACATATAGAGTTAGTATATTTTTATTTTATTTCTAGAAAAATATTTTTTTAATTTGCATCGCGTATAATGTGGGCTAGCCTGAAAAGCCCGTGGCCCGCATAGGGCTGGGCTTGGGCCACAAAGATTGAGCCCGAATTTCAGCCCGGGCTTTTCGGCCCGACCCTTAAAAGCCCGAGCCCGATGTGGGCTGGCCCGATGCGGGCCGGGTAGCCCGTTTGGCCAGCTCTAAGAGCAACTTTACCGCAATGCAATTGCATGGGTAACTTGTTTTAGAAAAAAATTATAACAGGGCAATTGCATGGGTATTTTGTTTTAGTTTACGCTTAAAATTTGTACGCAAGGAGTTATCTATAACTAACTATTAATAAAGGGGATTCTAAAAAAAAACTGTCATTTTGGTGTCAGATTTTTCTGACCAAAATGCCCTTATTGTAATGATAACTACCCACTAACACCCAACACATTTCTATTTCTAATTCTAATAATAATAATAACCACCCACTAACACACCAATACACCAACACATGTGAATTCTTCCATACCCATTCTATAATTGAGGGGTATCATACCTTCCTCACTTGTCCTAATTTAATTGGGTCATGTGTCATCTGTGTTCCATATCACTTTTAAAATGTAATTTTTAAAATATACCCAAATCTTTAGAGTAATTATGTTAGAGCCTAACTAAAGTTTCATACAAATCACACAAAAACCCTATTTATTTCAAAATCAATTTTTGTAACCGAGTAAAATCAAAGTATCAAACTGCCGTCTCTTTCAACCTCTCTTCTTCTTTCTCTCCCTCTTTTCTCTCTTTCAAAAAAACAGAGTTCGTCGTCGCGCCGTCGGCGCCGCCTGTCACGCCGTCGTGCCACCGTGGCCGCCCTTTTGTCATCGGCCGCTTTCGTGGTAACCATTTTCGTATCCTTCCCTTTGCTTCTCTGACTTGCTTTCCCTTTTTTTTATTTGTACCATGTATTTGATAATTGATTCTTGTGCTCTTGAGTCTTTGTTCTTCTTGAGGGTTCTTGTTTTGATTGTTCCTTTAATTTTTGTAACAACATCGGTAATTTGATATATGTGTATCCCTAACTTTTCTTGGTTGCTGAAAGTTAATTTGATATATGTGGGGTGGAAATATGTGTAATTTGATATATGTGAATCCCTAGTTTTTCTTGTTTGGGCTGTTGTGGATGATTAGTGGCTATGCAACAGGTAATACTCGGTGCTCATCTAATGTTTTTGTGTGAGAGTTGAATGTGATGACTGGTTCAGCAAAAATAAAAAAGAATCACGGGTATCCTCTTGTTGATTTAAACTTGGAGACTATTGTGCAGAAAGATTCACTTAAAGCTTAACTCTTGTTTATCAAAATTGAATTCCAATTAGGTGCACTATTTCTGGTTCCATTATCGAGATTTAGGTATGTCTCTATAAATAATATTGATTTAAATTACATACGATTTAAACCGTAAAATCATTTTTGAATCGTAAAATCGTACGATTTCACATTTTTTTCCGATTCTGCATCAAAATAGTATAGTAGGGGGTGTGTAGAAGCGTGGAATCAAGCGATATTGCGATTTAAATTGCGATTTTGATAACTATGCCTAAATAGTTTGATCAAAATATAATCAGTGCACAAACGTTAGACAAAAAGAGAAAATTCTACATCCACAGTGTTATTATAAAGTAAAAACCAGTTTTTACTTCAATTATCAAATGTTTATGCAAATAGATGCAGTTTAGAGATCCACAAAAACTTCTAAGTTGTGAATGAAGTTGTGCAAGAAAAGACACATTTTAGAACAACAAGAACTTATCATTATCAAATTTGGTAATGAACTTGGGAGGACTGTGTCTAAGGACCCACAATAAACAACAAAAACCAAAAACTAGTTGCACAATTTTACTTAAATATCAAATGGTTATGCAAACAGAGCCAGATTAGAGATCCCAGCAAGTGAAATGAAGAAATGAGTTCAAATTATGATAAAGAATGGCATCTAAAGAAAAGGGACAAAAGGTATGATACAGTAGCAAACTAAACAAATATCCAAGTTTGTGGCACCCTGATTCACGGTCAAGATAACCAATTCTGCTTGTGGAGCTTTACTCTTGCACATATTCTAAAAGATCTTGTGGAGTTCTGAGGGCATAGAAGGACTGTTCACAGGATTCTCTTTCGATTCTATATGGCCATACAACATCTTTATCACAAATTTCATAAACCTAGTACAAAGTATTACAGTGAAAGTTAGTATATAGTAATAACCAAAAGACAAAGCCAAAAGGCAAAACAGATATAACAGGTAATGTTAACCAAGGATGTCGATATAACAGACCAATGACAGTAAATAAACAACTCCTGCACCGCCCATCACTTCCTCTGTGTGTAATCGAATAAATTTAAATTGAGTTGTGGAGGCCTAAATTATTAAAATTTTGAAGACAACAGAACGTTTAGTGCAACAAAAGGTATGCACCCATGTAAGAGTGCTATAATTCAAGATATGTGTTGATACTACTAATAATGTTGATACTTGGGTGTTGGTGGTTATCTGTTAAGGAAACTAACTCAATAGGGCACATACAAATACTATTAAGAGAATTCTTAGAGAATGAGCATGAACCGTGTTAAAAAAACAAACTATAAGTTGGCCTTGGGCATCTCGTTTCCACCAACAAGCCCAAACTAACCATCATGATCAATATATTGCTATGTCCTAAAAACGGCAAATCTATATCCTATGTATACCAATCAAAAGTATTTGTCATGTGTCGGATACTCATAGATTTTTCCAACAAGAAAACCTAAAGAGCTATAGAAATCATCAAAGGAAATACATATTTAATAATCCGACATATCCAAGTTCTCTCAAGCAAAAGTCAAGGTATTCTTACGGTCATTAAGAAGTTGGGAAGCTGCACTGCTACTACAGCCTTCTAAAGCTATGAATCTTGAATAATGGTTTTCATTAAGAACATTGCTGCTACCAGCATCTCCGTGATCTGGAACTTGAAAATTTCTTGAAGAAGGGGCCTGATTCTTTTCTAAATCACTCCCGGCGCTGTTTGTTCGATCAATCCGATCTACAGTGTATGATAGAAACAAACCGACATGTAGAAATTAGAAAAGAAATACCAATTTGTAGAATGAAAACGAAAACCCAATCCCCAAATCACACGGTGCAAACCGAAAATCAAATACCAACTCCGAAAACGAAATCTAACCTTGACGAAAGGGCGCTGACGGTGGCGCGGCGGAGAACCCTGCAAGACTGTTTTCAGCCACAACACAACTCTCAAAAGAGAGAAATAGAAAAGAAGAAAGAGAGAAGCAGTGAGAAAAGAGGGAGAGAAAGAAGAAGAAGATCGTTGAAACCGTTCTGTTTTAATGGGTCACAAAACTTGATTTTGAAACAAATAGGGTTTTGGTGTGATTTGTCTGAAGAATTAGGGTCTAACATAATTACTCTAAAGATTTGGGTATATTTTAAAAATTACATCTTAAAAGTGATATGGAACACAGGTGACACATGACCCAATTAAATTAAGACAAGTAAGAAAGGTGTGATACCCCTCTATTATAGAATGGGTATAGGAGCAATCACCAATAATAATAATAATAATAATAATAATTTGTTACGTTTTTCCAATGCACGGATGGAGTTTCTCATCCGTTGCATCTTCTCATTTGGCTCTGCAACGTTGCTGTCGATTGTTTGGGTTGAACATCCACTAGTGCAAAATTAGGAAAAGAATTAGACATTTAAAGTCAGACACTCAGGTGCCTGACTTGATATGTAAACGCGGTTGCAAACTTGTAATTAAGATGAAAAATTTATCTGACGCGTGTGTTTTTAAGTCGTGCATAAACATGCATGACTTCAAAAGTTAAAACTTTTAACATTTTAAGACAGATTGGTATATAACCTGACTTCAAAAGTACTAAACAAAAGAAAATTAAAAAAGCTCTCTCCCTCAAATTATTCAGACCTCGCGACCTAGCTTCTATATTCCATACGGCCAAACCCTCTTCTCCCAGAAAACACGTAGGGCTTTGCTTCCATAATCCCTCCAGAACAATGAGTGATATGATTCATCGATTGCTGTCTTTTGTTCGCCGGTGTCCTAGTCCATTAAAGACAAATCTTCATTCAATCTGTCATCAATTTCATCAAACTCTACACAAAATTTCATTAGGTTAGTCTCTCATACTTCTCCTATAAACGCTTTCTTGTTTTATACTTTTCTCTATTTCATTCAATTTATTGTTCCTCACTTGATGTAATTCTGTTGAAGGGGTTTTTTTGGACCCTATTAGGGTTTATGTTTTGGTTGGTATGATATGGTTCGATTAAATTAGGGATTTGCTTGTTGTTTGGCAGGTATTTATCGTTGTGGAAAATTTTTACAATTGAAATCTGGATTGGACCCACGTTGAAGCTTTCAACTTGGATTCTAACAAGGATTTTCTTGTTGTTTGGCAGATATTTATCGTCAAATGTAGGGTGGCATTAGGAATGGGATATTATTAGACTATTCCTCTGCATCATTATTTTTTATCCTAAAATTAAAAGCCCGTGTTAATCAATATTGTCGTGTTAAGTCTTATAGGTGAAGCATTTTTTCCTTACTCTTTTGTGGTGGAAATGGAAGTTTCACCTCACAAGTTTGAGTGTTTCATGCAACATATTTTGATGGAAGGTGTGTTCTATGAATCATCTGTTAACTTCAATGTCACATGTGTGAGGTGGTATTATTTGTTGAAATTCTTTGTTACTGTTGTTGAAATATTTTGTTTTTGATAAATGGTAATTTCATTAATGAACCAGATTCAGCATCATCGTGCACACATCCACACAGCTTCCTTTTGAGTTGTAATCTCTAACTTTTTTGTAATATTGAAGTTGTCAATTGTCATATTATCTGCATGAGTAAGATTAGAAAAATCTGGATATGGAGAATAACATAGAAGGTTAGTATTCTTGTGACATGATAACAAGATATCATGCGAATTGGACTTTCTAGGAGGTCATGATAGACAATAGACAACTAGTAGGCAGGAAAAGAGTTTTTACCAACGGCCCCAAGGTAGAAGCCAATGTTCTCGTATATAAAATGAGGGTGGTGCAATCTGTAAGGCATAGCTCAACTGGAAAACGCCAAAATTGTTAGGCTGGATATCATGTCCGCGGGTTCGAACTCGGGACCTCATAGTTGTGTGCGTGAGTTTCAAGGAACATACATGCATTTTGGCCAAAACTAAGACATCGATTTCTGATTCTGCACATAGCACCCAAGTAAGTTTCAAGGAACATACATGCGCCCTTGGGGGACTTGCATAGATTCGTGCACATTTTCTACATTATTATCTCTTTTATTTATATTTTAGGAAAAATATCTCCCCAGGTCCCTTAACTTATTTATTTGTAACAAATAGGTCCCTTAGCTTTTTTTGTAACGCATAAGTCTCTTAACTTTTTTATTTGCAATGAATAGATCCCTTAACTTTTTTTATAACGCATAAGTCCCTTAACTTATTTATTTGTAACGCGTAGGACCCTTAACTTTTAAAAACGTAACACGGTTGCCCCTTTTAACTTATTTAACAGAGAGATTTTAAGGGGCAACAGTGTGATGTTTTAAAAGTTAAGGGACCTATGTGTTACAAAAAAAAAGTTAAGGGACCTAATCGTTACAAATAAATAAGTTAAGAGACCTATGCGTTACAAAAAAAGTTAAGGGATCTATTCGTTACAAATAAATAAGTTAAGGGACTCCGGGAGATATTTTGTCTATTTTAGGCAAAACGTGAGAAAGTTTGTTCCCATATCCCAAGAGAAATTAATTTAAATCATTTTTACACTCATGAAAAAGGTTTCTTCCCACAATTGGAGAGATTGCAAAAAACACTAAAACAATTATCACTCTCTTTCTTTCCCATTTCTCCTCACAACCAAACATGAGAAATCGCTCTTTCTTCCCTCTTTCACCTCAAACAAACACACCTTTAAAATCAAAGGTAGTTGGTTCCTCTTGTTAGCATGCTTAGCCATTACTTAAAAAAATACGAAGTTTAAGTGTACTACAACGCTATTTATCATCTAAATATGTAGATTGATATTAATTACATAGTTATATTTAATATTTATTTGTTTTATCATGAGGGTTAAACTTGTTTGTTTTACTCAAATTAAGGAAAAGTATGAATGAAATATAATAGTTCTCATTTGTCTTACATTATTTATTGTTTCAACAAAATCAATTTATCTTATTTATATTTTCAATAAAACATTTAATATTTTTTCAAACTTATGTCTTTTTTATTATGAAAATTTGTCAATTCAATAAGTGACCAAAAATTTTGCCTTCACAAAGAAAGTGATCAAAAAAAATTGATTCAAAAAGATAAAGAGTAAAATATTACTTTTTTTTACTCAAACAAACTTATATCATTTTAGTGGCAATAATATTTTCAATATAAGTTGGAACAAAGTAATCAATTTGGGAGCTAGCACAATGTCTTGAAGCTTTTACAAGAGCATGAACAACTAGATTTGCTTGCCTCCGAATAAAGTTAATCTTGTAGCTTGAAAACTGTGAAAGTAAATCATTATAATGAGCTATCAATACACTAAAGTCTGTGTTGTCGGATGTTGCTTTGGTTACCGCATTGACCACGGACATACAATCCAACTCAATAGTCATTGCTTCCAAGCCTAACAGAGAGAGAAGAGATGAAAAATGATTATCATATTGATCAATCTGAATAATGAATAATTTGTACAGTGTATATACAAATTGATATATGTAACTAACTTTCTCTAACTGAATTACTACTAATCTAACTAGTGTTAACTTTAACGGAAGTAGTTACAATATAATTAACTAGAGTTAGTGGTAATCTAACTACGATCAACTATCTACATTATTTACAATAGGTAATATCCCCCCACAAGCTGGACCATGGATAGTAATGAGGCCAAGCTTGGACACCATAGCAGTAAAGGTTGGTGACAATAAGGATTTGGTGAGCACATCTGCAAGCTGTGAAGCTGAGGGCACTGGCAGGAGATGAATGAGCCCACTCTGAATCTTCTCACGGACAACATGACAGTCTATCTCAATGTGCTTTGTCCGTTCATGAAAAATGGGATTATGAGCTAGGTGTATGGCACTCTGTTGTCACAGCAAACAGAGACTGGCTGATTAAAACTGATGTGAATATCCTGGAACAAATAATGCAGCAATTGCAATTCACAGGTCAAGCTTGCTAAGGCATGATATTCTACCTCAGAGCTTGATCTAGACAAAGTGGATTGTTTCTTGGATTTCCAAGACAGCAAGGAGGATCCAAGGAAAAAACTGTAACCAGAAACAGACCTGCGTGTGGAAGGGCATGTAGCCCAATCTGAGTCTGCAAAACCAGATAGTTTCATAGTGGAAGAAGCTGAGTAAAGAAGTCCTTTGGCTGGAGTACCTTTGATGTACTTGAGAACTTTGAGAGCAGCAAGATGATGAACTTGTAAAGGCTTGGAAATGAATTGACTCAATTGTTGAACTATGAATGCCAAGTCAGGACGTGTTGTGGTAAGATACAGCAGCTTACCAATGAGTCTTCTGAAGGATGAAACATCTTCCAGAGGTGGTGAGTCACTGTCATGGAGCTTTAAAGATGGACCATATGGAGTGGAGCTAGGCTTTACTGCTAACAAACCACAATCTTCAAGAAGTTCCAATGCATACTTCCTTTGATTGAGAAAAATACTCTGTTTTGATCTAGCCACCTCTAGACCAAGAAAGAATCTTAAAGTGCCTAGGTTTTTGATTTTGAATTTGCTGTCAAGGAACTGCTTGACCATGGAAATTTCAGTGGAGTCATCACCAGCTAACACAATATCATCTACCTATACTAGCAAGGCAGTGAAGTTGTTATTTTTCAATTTTGTAAAAAGAGAATGGTCTGCATTTGACTGAGAGTATCCCAAAGATATAAGGGCAGTGGACAGTTTAGATTACCATTGTCTGCTGGCCTGCTTGAGACCATAGAGTGATTTATTTAATTTGCAAACCTGAGGAGTTGAGGAAGGGTTGGTAGAAAGAACTAAACCAGGGGGCAGCTCCATATAAACTTCCTCATGGAGATCTCCATGAAGAAAAGCATTGTTGACATCCAATTGCTCCAAGTGCCAACCCTTGATAGCAGCCAGAGACAATAGAGTACGGATGGTTGTCAACTTTGCAACAGGAGAAAAGGTATCAAAGTAGTCAACCCCTTCTAGTTGAGTGTAACCTTTAGCAACTAAACGTGCTTTGTATCTCTCAATGGACCCATCAGCATTATGCTTAATTTTGTAGACCCATTTGCATCCTATGGGTTATTTACCTTGTGGAAGGTCAACAATGGACCAAATATTTGTTGATGCAAGAGCATCCAATTCAGATTTCATAGCTACCTGCCAACAATCAAACTTACAAGCCTGGTTATAGGTTTTGGGTTCAATGGTAGAGGAAATGGCTAAGCAAAATTGTTTATAAGAAGGATTGCAATTTGTGTAGGACAAAACTGAGGAAAGAGGGTAATTGGCATGGTATTACCTGAGGAAGTCACTGGTAGCTGAGAAGAGAGCAAATTGCAGTGATATTCAGAGAGATATTTTGGTTTTTGTTTGATTCTGGTTGATTGGCGAGTTGGAACATTTGTAGTGAAGGTGGTAGGGTTCTGTGAGGTAGTGCAGGGTGGGGAAATTGGGTTAATTGGATGCTGAGGTGTAGTTAGTTTCTGCAGGATTTGGTTGGTAAGTATTGGTTGATGAAGGGCCATCATAGGGCAAGTCATAAGGGGCAGAAGCAATTTGAGGAGTGGTTGGTTGGGAATTTGCATTTTGAGTGGTGTTATGAAAGGGAAAAACTGTTTCATGGAAGGTTACATGTCTGGATATGTAAAATTCATTTGAGTTGAGATCATATAGGAGATAACCTTTGGTTCCATCCCTATAGCCAAGGAAAATTGCTTTTCTAGCACGAGGATCAAATTTTGTTCTATGGTTATGTGAAGTTGATGAAAAGGCAAGACAACCAAAAACTCTAAGATGAGTAAGTGAGGGAGGTGTGGAGTGGAGAAGCTCATAAGGGGATTTATTGGATAGGAGAGGGGTAGGAAGTCTGTTTATTATGTGTAAAGCTTGTTGGATGGCTAAGTGCCAAAAATTTGAGGGTATATGAGATTGAAAAGAAAGAGCACGAGCCACATTAAGTATGTGTTGGTGTTTTCTTTCCACAATGCCATTTTGTTGTGGTGTTTCCACACAAGATCTTAGGTGGATGATGCCTTTAGAGAGGTAAAAATCAGTCATGAGGAATTCGAGACCATTATCACTACAGATACATTTGAGTTTCTTTTGAAATTGTGTTTCTATGAAGCTAATAAAATTGGTCAATGTTTTCTAGTTTCCCCTTTATTTTGCATGAAAATAGTCCAAGTGAAGCGACTAAAATCATCAACTAAAGTCAAAAAATATTTGTGGCCAGAAACTGAGGGAGTGGCAAAAGGGCCCCAGATATCAGCATGTATTAAATCAAAAATACAAGATGAATGAGTGTTACTAGATGAAAAAGGTAAATTTCTTTATTTAGCATAATGGCATGTATCACAAGGTTTTGAACAAGAATTAAAAGAAACAAATGGGAATTGGTTGGAAATACATTTGTGAACATGTGTGGATAAATGGCCTAACCTATAATGCCAAACAGTGGCAGGATCACTAGGTAATATTTGTCTTACATTATTTATTGTTTCAACAAAATCAATTTATCTCATATTGATTGTTTTATATTTTCAATAAAACATTTAATATTTTTTCAAACTTATGTCTTTTTTATTATGAAAATTTGTCAATTCAATAAGTGACCAAAAATTTTGCCTTCACAAAGAAAGTGAAAAAAAAAATTGATTCAAAAAGATAAAGAGTAAAATATTACTTTTTTTTACTCAAACAAACTTATATCATTTTAGTAGCAATAATATTTTCAATATAAGTTGGAACAAAGTAATCAATTTGGGAGCTAGCACAATGTCTTGAAGCTTTTACAAGAGTATGAACAACTAGATTTGCTTGCCTCCGAATAAAGTTAATCTTGTAGCTTGAAAACTGTGAAAGTAAATCATTATAATGAGCTATCAATACACTAAAGTCTGTGTTGCCGGATGTTGCTTTGGTTACCGCATTGACCTCGGACATACAATCCAACTCAATAGTCATTGCTTCCAAGCCTAAGTCTTTCAACCACTTAAATGTCTGCCATAGACCCATTGCTTCAGCTTCTTGAGGCTTTGGAACACCATTAAACCACATTGTTTTCCCTTCCATGAAGCACCCATTCTCATCCCTTATACACATGCCAATACCATTTTGTTTTCTGGTGCAAAAAGTGCGGCATCCACATTACATTTCAAAGTACCGGCATCCGGTTTACTCCATCTTGGTTGCGTTTCTAATATTGTTGCTGTCCCCTCTATCCGATTTGAGCACCTACGTGTTAGTTGCCACTCACGCACATAGTCCTTAGCGAGTTGTACTGAAACAGCAGCTGGTTTAGTAATTTTTCCCACACTTTCTCATTCCTTCTCTTCTATTAGACCCAAAACATCATCGCAAAACTCACTTGTTGTTCAGCGGAAAGTGTTTCCGGCAAAATAAACAAACAATCAGTAAATGTAATAGCATTAGAAAAATGATTAATTACCACATTGTTGATACCACTTTAATTCCATACTCCAGTAGCTTGTGGACATTTTAAGAAAAGGTGCAGCTCATCCTCAACGTCAGCGACGTCACACATTGGGCACTGTTGGTCACATGGAACGTGTCGGCGTCTAAGGTTGCCATGCGTTGATAAGCAACCACGTGCCATTCTCCAAAGCAAAATCTTTACTTTTTGTGGAACTGTAAGTCTCCATATAAGCATTTAATTTCCTGGGACTCGAAGATTAATATTATCAATAAAATCTTCCATCACACCAAAATATGTTGACCTTACCAAAAATGAGCCATTTTGGCTTCGCCACCAAATCAACTTTTCTTCCTCACTAGAATTGTACTACTATCATGCTACACCTTTCATAAAATTTGTACTATTAATTAATTTTCTTAAAAAACATGCCACAACCTTATATTATTACCAAATAATATGTATGAAACAATATTGGGTATTCACTGTTACTATAAATGCAAAGCGGATGGTATGACTTGATATTTTTTTTGGTTGAGATCAGAGTATCCATCGTCGAACGCAGTGACTAATCCCCTCGCTAGATTGGAGACACCTCGAAGGATGGGACAGTTGGCCAGGGATTTAAAGCTGCTACATACCCAATGCGAGGATCAAACCCTCGACACTTGGTTAAGGGAGAATGAACCTCAACTGCTCAACCACAGCCCATATGTTAATATGACTTGATATTGATACACATGGTACTAATTAGAAGATATACTTCGAAAAAGTAATTAATTTTTTTGGGTAAGCTAAAGTGGATACCCCCCAAGAGAAAGTGGAAAAAGTCCCCAGACAGTAGGTCTTAATGACCTCAACTAACAAATTTTGAAATATTATAAACATGCTTTAGCACAAAACCATCGGCCACCTAGTTCGCCTCCCTATGAGCATGCTTTAGCGCACGCCCAACAACATCACCAACGAGTCATCAATTTGATGAAAAATAGGATGTTGCGAATAGTAATTAATGTAACTGAATCAAATTAAATGTAGTCATTGAATCAAATTCGACAACAAAGGAATTGTAACTCCTACTTGTCAACAATTGCAGACCCACAAGCACGACTCGAATCTCAGTTTTGATAATAGATCGAGCAAGTACTAACATCATAGGCGAACCACTGTTATAGGGGATTAAGTTGATGGTGATGGTAGGAAAAATGGGAAAAGGTGAAGAAAACCTGATGTTGCGAAATGAAGGAGTGGAGAAGCCATCAACCTTGCTTCCTTCCTTGCTCGTTCCCTTCCTTCTTCTTCAATTTGTAGTGAAAATGGAGAGATATATTTTTTGCTTTGAAAAAGCAATTTCATTGTTGAACAAATTGCTTTTTAGCTTTCATTTCCCTCTTTTGCATTGTGTCAAATACAATAACATATTCAGGCGAGTAGCCTTTTATAGATTTTGCAGTCTATTGCATTGTCTTTGCAAAAGTGAGAGCAGAATGTAGTATAAGATGTGTAAGAAAAAAGAAATTGTTGAGGGAAGTTTATTGTAATGACCCCAATCAACGACATGTCCAATTTTGAGCAATGAGTGTTTTGTGGAATTTAGAGGTGCTAGTTTTGATTCGAAGAAATAGTAGATAGGTGTGTAGTGTGCCTTAAACAACATACACTAACATGAATACATGATGTGGTAGTAATAGAATAAACATATTAACACGGCTCGAGATATTAGTCTCTGTAGTTGCGCGCAGAGAATACTTAGTTTATACAAACAAAAAAACAAATAAACATATGAACCAATAACAAGGGTAGCAATGGGTTTCCACAACACTTAATTAGGAATATTCCCATTACCCTAGAATAAAATTGCCCACCCCTCTCCCACGGAAGCAAAACTCCTATTACCAAGTGAAAAGATAAAATATTCTGTCTTTTTTATTAATTCATTTGTAAGGATTCGAATATGACTTTACTTATGCATGAAGTAACATGGTAATTAAATTAAATAACACCATTGATTAAGCTAATGTATTAGAGAAAAGTTTGTTTACAAGTATACATTGGAAAGGGGGGTTGAAGATGGTGGCTCCGCTCGTCTATCGTGATGGTGGTGTAACTGCAAAACCACTTTTGTCAAAGTTAGGTCACCATTAGTCCACTAGTGTATTTGTATTGCCCTCAGCTAAATGGGGTTCCTTATTTTCTTTTGCTAAATGGGGTTCCTTCTTAAATGGCCGTTGGATGGGTTAATACTGGGACTTATCTTATGGGTCAAGTGTGATGAGCCTAGCTAGGAATGCCTAAGCGACCAAAACCGACCAACCAGTGTAGAGGGTCCCTGTCAGTTTAGCTGACGGTCCAATACTGGTACACAATCTATTGAGCATAGAGTCCAAAGGGTGATAATGCTCTTAGACATTCAATAGAGCTCAGCCGTCTCCTCCAATACAAAGTCCTTTGAGCACAAAATAGAGACATCAACTATTAAACGAAGAAATAAGAAACGAAAACACGCAAAATAGAGACACAATATTGGTCAAGCAGTTTGATCAATCTTTGCCGATGGCTGAGACTATAAAGCAGTTGTAGTTTCGTCGAATTACTTGAATGAATTAGGGTTTCAATGTTATAATACGTACTTATGATTGATGATACCTTGCTCCTCTAGCTAGCTCTCCTAATATTAATTTAGTTGTTTCAACATGTATCAACTCAGTTTCTGACTTATGAATGATGATACATTGCTTCAACATATATATATCAACTCAGTTTTTGACTTTTTGCAAAAATGTTTCAACTTAGTCCCTCTATTTTGTATAAAGGGGATTAAATTGAAATATTTTTGCAAAAGTCAGAGACTCGGTTGATATATTGTTAATTTCAAGAGCAGAATTGAACTTTTGTGAAATTTCAAAGACCAAATTGGCTAATAACTTGTTTTTCATTTCATTTCAATCATATATGTGAAATGACATGGAATTGTGACTTTGTTTCTCTTCTAAAAAACTATTTCTTTGTTTCGCTGAAAGAAAAATATGATTAGTCATCCAATCTCTCTTACAAAATTATTAGATAGTCTTTAAGCATTTTTAGAATTTTAAAAATTTGGGTTGGGCCAAACTCAATTCCACAAAAAGATAACTAGTTATAAATACTTTTAAGACAATATTATATCAGATGTGTGACACTCAACAAGCGTGATGATGAATTTTAGAGACACTCTAATTATTATCGATATAACTCACTGTTTAGTCTTTAAAGAATTCCATTCCAAGTTAATCTTTCAAACATATAAAACATCACAAGATGTGTCTTAAGAAAATTGAAGTGGTGACAAACACACACAGACAAAAGAGTCTACTCATTATCTAAGAATTATACTTCTCCAACTCATCCTATTTAGTAGCTAGCTATTGTAATATAACTCCTTCACATTATGGAATTGGCTCTTCTTCTAAGAGAGCTCTAACAGGTAAAAGAAGAATAAGATGGACCAAGGATCTGCATGAGCCATTTATGATGATTGTTGATAGTCTTGGTGGTCCAGAAAGTAGATCATGATGCATCGGCAGATGATGATGATGCAACAGCTGCAAAAGACTCTTCAAAAGCTGCCAAAAACTCTTCAAAATCGGATTTGTTACTAAGACGACCTAAGCCTCTGTGACAAAAGGTTGCTACTTGCTTTTTCCTCCAGAAGTCCCTCTTTTTGTCAAAGAAAATAACAATGACACTCATGTCATCATGCCAATCCCGCCTACTATTGTTACTATCTTTATAATTCGCTCGAAGTTCTTCATATGTATGGCCCTTTCTACTAGCAGCCACTTCTAGAGCTGTCTTGAGAAGTTTTGCTGCGATTCCCTGCAATTTGATTTTTGTTAAACAGAAAGCATTCATGAGCATAGAATAAATGTGAAAGAGCAAAAACATAGTAAAAGACTAATTGATGAAAAAGAAGTACACGTACATTTCTTGGATTACGTCTCACAATATCAATAGCTTCAAAATTTGACAAGAAATTCCAAAAACCGTGGGATGCAACTACAATGAATTTATTCCTCTCTACGATCAACCCAGAATTTATATCAGGGTCTGATGATAGCAATGCGTCAAAGTGAATTACGTCATCAAACGCCGGGAATGCATCACGTACAATGAAGGGTTGTTTTTTTAAATACGCATCTCCTATAGATCGAGTAACCTGATATAACACATGTCAAGTAAAAGAAAACAATACTAAGACTTAGTTAATCTGATATATAAATGTATATTTATATAGCATAGTGGAACTTACATTCAGCTAGCCAAACTATAACTTAGTTACGTAACAACTTCATAGCATTCTGAATTTTATTGAATAAAAACTGAATGAAAGACTAAAAAGAATAGATAATAACATATAAATTGTTACCTAGCCAAGTAGCTTGTAGTCTTTTATTCAGTTTTTATTCACTGAAATTCAGAATGCAATTTATACGTATAATTTAGAAAACTGTACAGTTTTCTAATTGAATTGAATAACAAATTGAATAGAATAACTTCTAGAGCTAATTAAATTATATGAATATCCAACTTGTAACACACATTAAATTGTCAACACTCAGTCAAATCAAATTAGATTTGTGCTCAAACTGAAGCAAAATGAATCTAGGTTCCAACAAGACAAGAATCATTCAAAACTAAGTTCTACATAAAAAAGTTATAATCAAAACACTTAACCTATATCTAATAGAGTATATGGCTTAAGTAATGATATGCTCTTATAGATTGTTTTGTGAGTGGATTGAACAATGACATCAGTAGAGAGGTAATGCTCCATAACCCCGTGACAATAGTGAAGGCAGAATCACTAGCTAAGGTTTACGAAGAGAAACACAATGCACTTACTCAAACACATGCTCAGAAAAATTCCACACTACCCAAGTCCCAGAACCTAAACACAAGCTACCAAAATAGAGCCCACTTCAATCCTAACAAAACTGAAAATTCCACACAACCTGCCAAAACCCCTTCACCACCCTTACTACCTACCCCACCTACTAGACCCATGAATTTGAACCAGAAAAATCCCAATATCAAAAGAATTTCACCTGCTGAAATGCAACTAAGAAGAGAGAAGGGATTGTGTTATTTTCGTAATGAGAATTTCTATTCCTCTCAAGAATCGCTCCATCTCCTCTCTATCCCTAGGTTTTCTCTCCTTTGCATTTGTTGGCTGAACATATATGAAAAATGCTTCAGCTGGAAGTTTCCTAATCAAGCCTTAAGTGGGAGTGTTAAGATAGGGGCTGTTTTGCAAATATTTATAGTTTAAATGATTTTATTCAAATAAATCGACTAGAGTACATGGGGTGTTACACTACATACCTTGATGTAGCCTTTTACACGATAGGCTCCACGAATGTAATAAATGGTATTATACATGGCATCATGCGGGAATTCAACTCTAATTCCTCCATCTTGACAATTATGATCTCTGGTCAATGCCAAGTGATCCTCATCACGGCCAAGCACAACACGTGAATCTCCAAGGTTGCCAATAAACAATCGATCTTGCCATATAAAGCCGAACAAACAGCAGGAGCCAACTCGACCGAGCCATGGCATTTTGCCATAAGACTTTTCCACATAACCGCGCATAAATGTCTCCTCAGTATCTTTAACACCTTGCCTCAAGGTAGCCTCAGAGATGACGAATCCATTACTCCGTATACGACCTTACAACCAAATTCCATATAACAAAAACATACCAATCAGTTTAGACACACAAAACTAAAAAGGATTTTTCAGAAAATGAAACCAAATAATAAGGAATTTCATAAACAACATTACCATACCATATCCATCTATATTTAATAGGTAAATCATGTCATATGTCTTACACTAATTTCATCATTTCATATCAATTTTATTTTTTATGCAAACCATTGACTATAAGTTTGAATTTGGGTATGCAACCAATTCAAGCAACTGTTGTATTGTATCTAGTTTAAAAAGGCAGGTGGAGACAAAATAAACTTGAAGCTTAGAATATACACACTTAAGAGATTTTCTCATTCCTTTTAGTTCTTCCTTCTCGTGGAAGCATCATCACCATCATTAATCACCGCCGCCGGAGTTAAGTAAAAAGTCAAGAATGAGCTAAAACCGAACCTAAGTATACCCGTTTCTTGCGGCTGTATTGTAATAACATACGAGAACGACATGAGACCCACTTACTAAGCATAAAAGGCATCCAAATAAGGCACAAATTATACAATGATAATAAAACAAAAAAAACACATGCAACCAGAAAAGGATTAAGAGGGTAATGATAATAAAATAATGAAAGAACATGCAAGAAATGAGAGAAATCAGAAGGAATATAACAAGAAGATGGTAATCCAACCAGAATGAAATAACAAGAAGACGCAAGAAACGAGAGAAATTAGAGAACATAACTTACCTAAAATCTTTCCTAAAAGGTGTACAGCACAATGCTCAGCAGCTTGATGGCCTTTATGGCCATCATAAACTCCAAAAAATAGGGCATCAGCGCTGGTGTCTACCTGAAGATAGTCTTCCATAGTAGCGTTTCCTCTAACAGTGGCCATGGAGAAATCACCATGGTGATATTCTTCCAAGTCTTTGCTCCAAATGTAGTTATCAACTTGATCATCATTGTTTGGGTCACCTCTAATCCAGCGAAGAAACTTAGACATTCTCTTAGAGATTTGGGTGGGAGAGAATAGGGTTTTTTTCAATATGCAGAGATTTGGGAGGGAAAGAATAGGGGTTTTTTCAATATGAAAGAGTAGAAGAAGAAAAAGGGTTGATGAGAATCCGGTGAGAAAGACAAGAAGAAAGAGAAAATGAAAGGGTGCTGATTATTGATTATTGATTGGTGTTAAGCGAAAATCAACGGTGAGAAAGGGTATAGTGAGATGGTCTCTTAATCAAAAAAGAGAGTGAGATGATCTACACGGCTGTTTCTTGTGTTCGATACTTAGGTGCAGTAGTTTTGTTCTATCCTAATATTTTTTCTGATAGAAAAAAAAGTGAGTGAGATGAACTGTTTTTTTATTAAGTATGAACTGTTATTATTATTTAATTTCTTTTGGCTTGTTATTGAATTTCTGATTTGTTTTGTTCAGTTTTGTCTTTCTCCACTTTTGGCTTGATTGCTATTCATTGATCTTCATTGTTCTTTTGTCCTCTTCTTTTCCCCTAATGCTTCTACACTATTGCATTATCATTATTAGGAACCGTAATTAAGTCTAAATCAGTACATAATTAAAAGTCAAAATCAAAATATTTCCTTAGGTCTCTTAACTTATTTTTTTGGTAACGAATAGGTCCATTAATTCTTTTGTAACGACTAGGTCGCTTAAGTTTTAATAACATTGTGTTGTTGCTCTTTTTAACGTTTTGTCATTAACTCCGTTAATAGACTGATTATGTGGCTATTTAATTTAACTACCGACTTGACATGCCACATAGGATAATTTCATTTTTTTTATAATTATTTTTAGTTAAAAATTAAAGAAAAATGTGAATTGTCTTTCTTATTCTTGTCTCCTTCTTTTCCTCTTCATTCTTCTTCCGCCTTTAATGCACGTGTATCAATGTAACTCGTGCGATGGTATCAATTTCCTCGTCATGGTATCAATTATTATTCCTTTTTAATGCGCGGGAAGCAAATTTTGTATTATATAAACTGCAATTAATTTTGTAAAAAAAGTATTTTAATTCATAAATAAAATATTGTGTCAAAAAATAATAAAAGATGACTTTTTTTTTTTACGAGAAAATGATTTCATTAAGAAGCTAAATCAGCTGCAACAAATGAAGCAATACAAGGAGGGCATTCATCAATCCAAACTGAATCAGTAGAAACTAAAGCAAACTTAGCTAAGTGGTGTGCTGAAAAATTAGCAGTTCTTCTAACATGTTGTAGCATAAAAGCACTAAATGAACTAATAATCCTGCGACAATCATTAATAAACAAACCAAAGTAGGAGTGATCAGAAGTGGTTCCTTGCACTCCTTGAATCACATTGAGTGAGTCACCTTCAACCTCAATTTCAAAAAAAACATATCCAACGCAAATTGGAGTGCTAATTTCATTCCCATTGCCTCAACAATATCAGCGTTAGGTAAGGCTTCAAAATTCCATGTGGCGGCTGCTAATACAAAACCATCCCCATCTCTAATAAAAGATGTCAGAAAAAGGGCATATAAATAGATTTAAAAATATTTTAACTCAACAAATAACATTATTTTAATTTGATATATTGTATAACATCAGCTAATAGGTTTAAAAAAATATTATTCTAATCAAATAACTTAAGTAACATATAAAGTTGATGCAAATGCGAACAAAAGAAATTATTTTAAATATAGTTTGTCATATTTTATTTATCTATAAATTAATATAGTATACAAAAACATTATCTTAAGAAGTCATTTCTTTTGGTAATAAAAAAGTCATTACACATTAGTTGACAATCCAAATTTGTAAAGCTTTCATGTTAAATTGTAGTAATGAATTAGTTGATTACTATTACGGGTAATTATTTGAAAGATTGATTACTTTTTTTTGACGCTGAAATATTGATTACCGAAAACATTATATTTACAATTTAAATTAACGTGCTTAAGTATCATGTAAAAAAAGATGTGCTTAAGTGACCCCTATCATTTCACCCCAAGTGCTCTCCCTCAAGCCGGGTATAAAACTCTCCCTCAAGAGATTTAACACTGGTGCATGCCTAAAACTAAATTCGAACTCAAGACCTTGGTTAAACTGGAAGAGACCCCTATCATTCCACCCAAGTGCTGTTGGGTGATTTGTTGACTATATGAACAAAAAGTAATATTCTATATATTATTTTTTTATTGACTATATTTGCACTGTTAGTTCACAACTAGGTCGATAGCAGCGGAACAAAAACTCACAGAAGCACAAACAACTCACTTGTGGCGCCTTGCACTTGGCGCATTGGCGGGGTCACGACACACACGAGCAATTTGGCACGATTCACAGCAAATGGCGCTTTGGCGCCTGGGACACTTGCACGAACTCGCACAATGATTAAAACTAGAAAACTTTATGAACTAAATTGCATTATGTTCATTCATTTCAATGTTCTATATATTTATAGCATACAACTTGTAAGATGTAACTAGTCGTTTTGCTAACTAACTAACTTTCATACACTACAACTAACACATTTAGTTTTTTTTTTTTTAGCTAGTTGCTTAACAACTCTAAAACACTAAATGAATTTGAATTACAATTACAACATTCCCCCTAATTCAAATTCCCTAGCGAAATATTTACACCCAGTTTCCTTCTAAGTTCTTCAAACCTCACAATCTTCAAACTGGCAAACAAGTGAGTCGGGGCTTTTTATATATCGACACTCACAAGAGAACTGATGGGACATACATTAATGAAGAAGCTAGGGTTGTTTGTGTAAGTGATTAGTTCTTTGTGTGAATTTTCATATCATTTTGTTCTCTGATATTTATTGTTAACATTTTCTAACTTAAAATGTGTAGAATAAAATTGCTGAGATTGAAAGTCTAGGAAATGCTCCTGTACAAATCTCACCTAACAACTCCCTTGGGCGAGTTCTTGGAAGGGAACATTTTGGTCGAGTTCGTGGTGTAGCTGAAGAGAATCATGTTGCACAACTAGAAAATCAAACCTAATAAATGAATCAAAAGCAAAAGATGAAAAGTTTAAGAAAATAGAGACATTTCTTGCGCAACTCTTTAAAAATTAATCCATGACTATACCTATTGATCTACTGAGTAGCCTTGAAAATATTGTGAGTTGTTCTTATCATTTTATGGTTAGGTATTATTATTTTTATATTCATGGTAATAATGGTGTATTTTTTTTGCAGGAAAGTCCTAGAGGTCTGCCGTCATCACAATCTAACATCAGTCACTAAAAAAACTTGGATCTGTTTCCTCGTCTTACGAGGTGGCCGTTCTTTCTCATCTAAAATGTTAAATGGTGTAGATTAGATTATGAAGACCATGTGGTTTTAATGACTGACTATACAACCAATTCCCTCGGCAATTACTGATCCACCATATGCAAATCTTACCTTAGATCTTTTGGAAGCATCTAAGTCAACCAACCATTCTCTACGGCCTGTCATATGATTTGAGCATCTTGTATCTAGGAATCACTTACCTTTTCATGTGATTCCTCAGTTACAGTTGCCATTAATGGGGTATTATCATGATCAGAATCTTCTACTTGTGATTCCTCAATGATAGCCATCAAGGTCGCAGTATCAGAATCTGAGTCTTCCCCTTGCGCTAAGCATACCTTCTGATAATTTGTTTTCCTTTTCTTTCCCTTATCTGACTAGCATTCATTTGGAAATAAAGAAAAGGATCATTAATGATATTATGAAACTCAAGCCAAAGAAGTTAGCTAGGGTATGTTTGATTGACGGACTAAAAAATAAATATATTTCATTCTTTTTGTTAACTTTTAAAAATAATAGAAACCTCTTTTAAAATGTATAATGAAGAAGAGACCTTATACTTGCTCCTAATTACCATCTTTATACTTTTATTTTGTGTTGGGGCACAGATGCAAAGAAGTTTGGAAATTCTAATTAAGCAGGAGAGGAAGAAGCTCAAAGTAATGTAAGATATTCGTCAAAAGAAAAGACCCAAATTAAAGAAAATCCTTGAGACAGAAGTAGAAGAGTATGTCCCCAAATAATTAATGGGTCAAATATACCAACACTATTTTTGTTGTCTTTGTCATTCATTAAGCAATCAAGCCTGCATGTAAGTGGATCTTACCAAGCCAACTTCAATGGACGGTTCCTATAATTTTTTACTATTAGAGTAAATAGATCATGATGTAGCTGCAGATGTTGATGATGCAGCAAAAAAAACTCTTCAAAATCTGATTTGTTAGTAAGGTTAGGTAAGCCTCTACAAGGGTCGCCTTTTGTCAAAGAAGACATCAATGACACACTGTCTTTATAATCCTCTCGAAGATTTTCATATGTTCCACACTTACTAATGGCAGCCACTTCTAGAACTATCCTGCTGCGATTCCCTACCATTTTAATTTTTGTTAAACAGAAAGCATTCATGAGAACAGAATAAATGTGAAAAAGAAAAAATATAGTAAGAGGAAAATTGAAGAAAAAAAGTACAAATACATTTCATGGATTGTGTCTAACAATATCAACAACTTCAAAATTTGACAATAATTTCCAAAATCTGTGGGATGCAACTACAATGAATTTATCTCTCTCTAGTATCGGCCCACTTTTATATCGCGGTCTGATGATAGCCGTGCGTCAAAATGAATCACGTCTTCAAACGCTGAGAATGAATCACGTAAAATGAATGTTGCTTCTTCAAATATGCATCTCCTATAGATCGAGTAACCTGATATACACATGTCAAGTAAAAGAAAACAATACTATGAGTTTCTTACAAGTTAACACAAGAAATAAAATGCAGTATGAAAATAAGGCTCGTTGCACACACAAATAAGTCCCTAAAATAGAAGAACATGATATGCATTATAATTAGAAACAGAAGGCAAAAGAAGGATACAAAGGCAACATAAACTACATACCTTGATGTAGGCTTTTACGCGATGGGATACACGAATGTAATATAAATTGTATCTTGTGGGAATTCACTCTAATTCCTCCGTCTCGACAATTATGATCTTTAGTCAACGTCAAGTGATCGTCGTCATGGCCAAGCACAACACGTGAATCTCCAAGGTTGTCAATAAACAGTCAAACGACATGAACCAACTTGATCAAGCCATGGCCTTGTGCCATCAGACTTTTCCAAATAATCGTGCACAAAATAGATGCGGTGATAACAAATTCGTTACTCTGTATACGATAAGTAACCAAGTTCCATATAACAAAAATATACCCATCAGTTTAGATCCAAAAAATTAAAAAGGGGTTTTCAGAAAATGAAACCAAATAATATGGAATCTCATAAACAACATTACCATACCATATCCATCTATATTTAGTAGGCAAATCAAATTGTGGCATATACCTTAGATTTCATATTATGTAAGCCAAATTTATCTGAGTGATTGTGTGTGCTCATATCCAAAATTAAGTTTTATGACCATTATACACACCCTTTTTATGTAAGGTTGATTTATTTACTGGTTTTAAAATAATAATTTCCATTCAGCCAATAAAAAAAACACCAAGTAAAAAGCCATTCAAAGAATCAAATAAAACCGAACCAAAGTATACTTGTTTCTTGCGGCTGTATTGTAATAGCATACAAGAATGACATGAGACCTAAGCATAATGAGCATCCAAATAACAAGATGGAGACACAATTTATACAATGATAATAAAATAATAAAAAAGGATTAATTTTATTGGTTTCTTGATATTTTTAGGAAAACATTTTCAATCTCCTCCAAATTCAACTGCATCACAACTATTTATGAATAAATAAAGAAAGAAACCATTCAAAAAAAAATATACTAAGTTTCCGGGAGTTGTAATGTAATAACATGCAAGAAAGTCCGAAGACCGTAAAAGATAAAAGGGTATTCAAATAACAAGACTGTGCATAGTAAATACCGTAAAAGATGAAGGAAGCAAGAAATGAGAGAAATCAGTGAATGTAACTTACCTAGAATTTTTCCTAAAAGGTGCATAGCACAGTGTTCCGCAGCTTGGTGGCCTTTATGGCTATCGTAAACTCCAAATAATGTAGTCCTCCATTATAGTATTCTCTTTAACGGCCGCCATCGAGAACTCACCATAGTGATATTCTTTGAGGTCTTTACTCCACACATAGTCGTGGTTTTGAAAATTCACAGAGAAGAAGAAAGGGTGTTAATGACTATTGACTGGTGTTAGAGATTTAAAAGCGAGAATCAACAGTGAGAATTGTTGGAAAATCTAATAATCATTACCGTAGGATAGGGGCATATCTAGTGTGAGAGAGTTGAAGTGTTGAACTATTTTTAGCCTTTGAATCAAGTTAGGCGGTTGAGATTAAAAAACCAACTCACGTGACTTCTTTTTCCAATGTTAGATTTTTGAGAAAAGCTATCATTGTCCATGTTTTATTTGCTACCCACCAACGCCACCACCGCAGACCTCGATGATTGCAAAATAGCCTCAGTAACAAAGCTATTACTCTGTATACAACCTGTAACCAAATCTACTATATTTTTTTTTTTACAATCCAAATCTTCTGTCTATTGTATCTATAAGCAAAATAACTACCACCAATTTTACAAAATTACCCATAACTATTATCAAAACATTATTTTTAACAAAAAGTTACTAACTTTTTTTAAAAAATCTATAAAGTAGCAATAGAGAGAGAGAGGAGAGATGTAGAGAGAATGTGAGATAGAGAGACAGAGAAGAGACGCTGAGAGAGGAAAAAAAGAGAAAGAGAAAGAGAAAAGAAACAATGGGAGAGGAAAAAAGAGAGTGAGAGAATGTGAAAGAGAGAGAAAAGAAAAAAAATAATTCAGGTGAGTTGGGCTCCAGGGATCACCAGTCACCAGGGCCAGTGTACTTACAGATTAGTGGGTGCTCACATCAACAGTGGGATCACACCCTTGCGGGGAGCCAACTCCTAACCAACTAAGTCTACTTTCATTGGCAATCTATTATCTATTTTTTAACTACTAGTAAAAAATTTCAAACTAATTTTTTAGTCTCTTAGAAAAAATAAGAAAATTTAATGACTATTCAAATTATTAATAAAAATTAAAAATATAAGTGATAAATATTTGTCAATGATACCTAAAGAAAAGGACAAATAACTGTCACCTCTATAAAAGACCATGAGATAAATATTTGTTATTGATAATTATAATTTTTGAAGACAACCGAAAATTATCTATCTTCTACTATCTACTATCATAATATATAAATCTACTATCTATCTTTTACTATTTATCATAATCTACTAATCTATATTTTACTATTTATCATAATCCATGACTATACCTATTGATCTACTGAGTAGCCTTGAAAATATTGTGAGTTGTTCTTATCATTTTATGGTTAGATATTATTATTTTTATATTCATGGTAATAGGGGTGTATTTTTTTTTTGCAGGAAAGTCCTAGAGGTCTGCCGTCATCACAATCTAACATTAGTCACTAAAAAAACATGGATCTTTTTCCTCGCCTTACGAGGTGACCGTTCTTTCTCATCTAAAATGTTAAATGGTGAAGATTAGATTATGAAGACCATGTGGTTTTAATGACTGACTATACAACCAATTCCCTCAGCAATTACTGATCCACCATATGCAAATCTTACCTTAGATCTTTTGGATGCATCTAAGTCAACCAACCATTCTCTATGCCTGTCATATGATTTGAGCATCCTGTATCTAGGAATCACTTACCTTTTCACACTACAACATTTTGACCCTACGGCAATGCCAAAAATTGCAATGTCTAAAAAACCGTTGCCTTAGATAGCAATGACAACGGTTTTTTGACACCGTTGTTGATTCATATTTTTTTTATTAAATTTTTTTGGCAACGGTTAAAAACCGTTGCGTAAAGGTCAAACGCAACGGTTTTTTCTTTCAGCTTTAGCCAACGCACTAAAAACGTTGTCATATATTAAGTTATTAAAAAAAATAGGTGCTAAATACTGCTACTGCGTTTTCCAATTACCAAATTTTGGTGCTATACAAAAAAATCCTAATCAAACAAATATAGAATATACAAAACTAATTCCATCAAACTCACCCTCTCTCACGTCTCAGCAATTCTCTTCCTCCCTCAAACCCTCAAATCAGAAATTCCATCGAACTCACCCAATTGTCTTCCTCCCTCAAACCCTAAGATCACAATAACTCTTCCTCCCTCTAACTCACTACGAAAATGCGGTTATTAGCCACGTTAGAATCAACCAAGAGAACTCTTAGTTTTATCTCTCTCGCTCCAGTTTAGTTTGCTCTCCCAATACTTTTCACGCAGCTTCTCATCTTCACTGCCTAAGGGTTTTGATGCATTTCATCTTCGCTGTCTCTACGCGGTAGTGTTCTCGCATTCCCTCTCATTCTCGACAACTTCGAGGTTCGTTTCTCACCCAATTTCACAACTTCGTTTCTTCAAATTCAACGTCAATTTCGAAAATGAAATGAAATGAACATGCTCGCCAGGTTCCTTTCTCTTTTTTGTTATTAGGAATTAGGCTATAAATTCGGGAACATTAGACGCATCCTAAATCAAAATCTCAAAACCCTAGAAGTGAAAATTTGGGGGAAAACGTTTGAACTTGTTCTTTTCTTCAAAACAAAGCTCTCCTTGTTGAATCGACTTTTAGTTTGTTTCATTTTATTTCTGGAATCAATCCTTTTCTGAGATGTGACTATCTTTTCATTTTTTTGTTTTTGTGTTTAGATTCTATTTGATAATTAATTTCTTTTATTTTGGAGCATGAGGATCAAAGAATGGAAAAGATTACAATATACTGGAGTATAACTTGGTAGTTTTCTTTTAATAAACTTGTTAATTAACACTTACAGCCCTTGCCACATAACAATTTACAACCAGACCTCTTTGGCTTCAGCATCAGAAGTTTCATATTTGTTTTGATATTCTTCTAACACTATATGTTGCTACTGCTTGAACCTGGTTATTTATTGGGTAAAGGTGTTACCAAGTGGCTTCAGTCTCAAGAGGGGGGGTGAATTGAGACTTTAAAAAGTTTTCCCCTTTTTACGACTTAGATTAATTTTTTGCGCAGGTTTATGGAACGAACGAATTAGAACTTAAAACAATAAAGGACACACGAGATTTATACTGGTTCGGTCACCTCCCAGTGACCTACGTCCAGTCCTCACAACCCTTTGTGAGATTTTCCACTATCAAATTAAAGCTTTCAATCGGGTGCTTTAAAACCCTTACAGACTCAGGCGCTCTTCACCTAGGATACCCCACCTTGTGCAAGAGCCCTAAAAACAATTACAACAAGAGATACCCCACCCTTGTTACAATCAAAAACCCTAGAGAGATACCCCACTCCCTAGTACAACCAATTGAAACAAGAGATACCCCACCCTTGTTACAATCAAAACCCTAGAGAGATTCCCCACTCTCTAGTATAAATCAATAACAGTATTAAAAGAAATTACAATGAAATAACAAATACCTCTGAGAAGGCGAATACAACAACTTGAAGATTTCCAACCTAACCCTTGTGAGAGATCAACTCAAATTGATAGAAATAGTGAAGAGCAAGTGTGTTTGTGTAATAGGGTTTGATTTGTTCTTTGTTATGCGTAGGTTGTTGTTGAATCGTGAAACCTTAACTCTATTTATAGAGTTTGTAAAAATATGACCGTTGGAACACTTTTTAACTCTATTGTGATAAGTGGACAATCAATTGTTGTCCTTTAAAACATAGTAGAAGAAATCGATTGTTTGCTTAACTTAGAGAAGAGAAGAATCGATTTTGGTGCTTAAAGAGGTAAGTGGATAATCGATTCCTAGCTTTAAAAAACAAGTTCACAAAAACAAGTGAGGAATCGATTTTCTTCTTTGAAGAATGAAGTCACAAATCGATTGTTTTGTTTCAAAGAGGAAGCATGAAATCGATTGTTTTGTTTCAAAGAGGAAGCATGAAATCGATTTTCTTCTTTCAAATAGGAGGCTATGAATCGATTTTGTTCTTTCAAAACACCAAGTCATCAATCGATTGCTTTCTTTCCAAAACAAGTTCCTTTTAAAAACATCAAGTGTGAAATCGATTTATAGCTTCAAAAAGCAATAATGAAATCGATTTCTAACTCTAAAAACAAGAAAGAAATCGATTTTACACTTCAAAAACAACAAGTCATCAATCGATTGTTTTCTTTCCAAAACAACTTCCTTTTTAAAACCAATTAAGACACAAATCGATTTCTATCTTTAACAACATGAATGAAATCGATTTTCAGCTTAACTAATATGAAAGAAATCAATTTCTAGCTTAAAAATTACCAAAACAAGAATCAATTCTTTACTTCAAAAACAATTTCTTTTAAAACATTAAGCCATGAATCTATAATTATAAAAACAACAAATGCCTAACCTATTTAACATGCTTTTCTCAATTCGATAACATATGTTAGGTTTGTTTGTGTGAGTGCTAGTGTGTTGAGTGATTTGAGTCGATCCTCAAAAGCGGTTTACATTTCATTCCTAATACACGACCCAACTTCCTAGCGACTACCCTTGAAACAGACTTACTTCTTGAGTTCGTTGTGCCTTGGAGTTCCATTTGTCACTTTGTCTTATATCACTTCATCATCAAAACTTAACCTGCAACACAAGATATCCACAAAAGGGTGTTCAGCTAGGGGTTTGAATCTGATTATTTGAAGGAAATTGTTGCTTGGTGAAGGTATGGCTGGTTCTGGATAAGTGGTTTGCACTGCTTTGGCCATCTCTAATGCCATTACTAGTCTCTGTGGTATGCTTTCTCAGACTCATACTGTAAATTGATAATATATGTTCAGTTTGTCTAAGTTGGCAAATGCTTTGAATTTTTCTTTTGGTTTAAACTTAAACTTTTATTGAAGTTGTAAAATTATCCAATTTGAATTTATATGTAACATGTAGCCAATATATTTGGGCAACTGCAGCTTGGAATGGAATGGCTTGTTAGTGTTAGTGATATCATTGTTGAATTAATACGTTCTTGGCAAACATACTAGATGGACAGAAACTAGAGGTAAAATTGGATTGAGTCCTAAGTCCAGTTCTGAAACTCTTTGACACAGGTAAATTATTATGATTCTTGTTCTTTCATGCCACATTAGTAGTTGAGTGAGACATCATTGAATCGTTGGGGTCTTATGCTTAGTCATGCCACAATGAACAAGTATGGTTGAGGTCTTGTTCTTCACACATTTGAGGTCTTATTCATGATCCTTTTTACTGCAAAATTGTCCTTCTTGTTCCCCCTTTGGGTTTTACTTCTACATTTACTAGATAGCAAGAAAGTATGCTTTGCCTTTGATCCTATTTGCCCTTTATATGCGCGTTATTTTTGCTCCATTTTAGTGTTACTACTATTCTTCTTTTTAGCTAGTTCCTTTTATTGTATTTAGTCATATAAATATAAATTGGTAATGAAGGAAAATATCAGAACACGTTACTGAGATGTTTATCAATATCATTTTTGATGTATATATCAGTTATACATATTGATGTCAGAGCCAAATCATATTATTGTGAAGCCTATACCCAACACTTAGCCAGAGATGAGATTGGAGCTGCATTGCCTTTCTTTTATGTTGAGCCTAAGAAGGCAACGATAAGGAAGTACTTCCCTGAGGAGAGTGGACCTAAACCAATATAGATCGAATTGGTAATTGAGCTGTGATTGTTCATTTTGAATATACTGAATTTAACAAAAGAATGCTATCATCAGATTTACTAACATTTGCATGTTTAATGTGTGTTAGAACATGAAAGAACATCAAATGAAGCTGCAATATTGGACAAAATTCATCCAGATGATCATAGTCATAGTAAAGCAGGAGTTGTCCCTAGGGGGGAACCTAATAATTATACCACCAGTGTTCTTACCATTCCGACAAAAGCGATATGAGCTACCATTCGTTCCATTTTCCTATGTGAGTTTCATCTTTCATATATGTGTTATGTCATCATTATGCTCTATAACATATCTAAGTAGATTAGACATTTAATGCAAAACCAACTAAATTGAGAATGTGTTTCTTCAAAAGCATGTGTAATGTGTTACCTGGAGACATCTACAAATTGAGAATGTGTTTTGTCTATAGTGAATTTATATTTGTTTCTTTTTCAAATGCATGTGTAATGTGTTAGCTGGAGACATCTACATATATATTATCAGTTTGCTGAGTGAAATCTTTTTTGCGTTGTGTTTGAAATTTTGGATTTTTTTGGATTTCAACGTTTTTTTTAAATTCTCTACTCTTGGGATTTTATTTAGAGCAACAATGTGAAGTGAAGCAAAAGGCACAAGTTGAGTTTGGACAATGTTGGTCATCAGTATTTTCAATTGGGATTGAGTTGTAATTTGCACATGAATGTTGTAGTTTGATGTTGCAAGCAAATGATCTATTTTTAATTGAGTATTGTATATTGCATTAATTGGGTTTTGTTACTTTTGTAGGAAAACAATGAAGGTATAGATCTTGATGGATTGGATGAAGGAGAGTATGAAGAGTGAAGAAACGTGTTGAAGAATCGTGAAGTTTTATTTTGGAGATCGAACAATGTTTTTTGCAATATAAGGATAAGCTTTTTTTGTACTTAATTATGTCGTTTAAGATAAATTAAATACTTGAAGTAGCAAATACTTTTTTTTTGTAATTTTTTTAGTTTATAATGACAATTGTTTTGGTAAAGAATTAGTGATTCATACATTCTTTTAAATTGTTTTATTTTAGGTACAACATTAATATTTCCTTTGAAATTATTAGAACTAAGAGTTCACCAAAAAAAATGATTAGAACAAAGTTTATTGTGATGCTATTGATACCAATGAATTCACATCATAATCGAATCATTTTTTGTGGTTGTCATTAATAGCAACGGTTTTTTCGGGTTGCCAATGATGGCAACGATTTTACTCTGTCAACGAGAACGGTTTTAAAGTGTATTCGTTCGAAGTATTCGGCAACGGTTTATACGTGTTGTTGTTTATGGCAACGGTTTTTAAGTGTTTCCATAACTGGCAACGCTTTGTCGTCGTTGCCATAGCCTGGAAATCAAAACCGTTGCGTTTCAGTTATCAATGGCAACGGTTTTAGGTGTGCGTTGCCTTTGGGTACAGAAAACCGTTGCCTATAGCTTAGGCAACGCCCGCAAGAACAACGGTTTCAAAACCGTTGCCAAAAGTTAAGGCAACGGTTTTTTGCCTTTAAGCAACGGTTTTCGGGCGTTGTCTTTGGGTCAAAATGTTGTAGTGTCATGTGATTCCTCAGTTACAGTTGCCATTAATGTGATATTATCATGATCAGAATCTTCTACTTGTGATTCCTCAATGATAACCATCAAGGTCGCAGTATCAGAATCTGAGTCTTCCCCTTGCGCTAAGCATACCTTCTGATAATTTGTTTTCCTTTTCTTTCCCTTATCTGACTAGCATTCATTTGGAAATAAAGAAAAGGATCATTAATGATATTATGAAACTCAAGCCAAAGAAGTTAGCTAGGGTATGTTTGATTGACGGACTAAAAAATAAATATATTTCATTCTTTGTGTTAACTTTTATAAATAATAGAAACCTCTTTTAAAATGTATAATGAAGAAGAGACCTTATACTTGCTCCTAATTACCATCTTTATACTTTTATTTTGTGTTGGGGCACAGATGCAAAGAAGTTTGGAAATTCTAATTAAGCAGGAGAGGAAGAAGCTCAAAGTAGTGTTAGATATTCGTCAAAAGAAAAGACCCAAATTAAAGAAAATCCTTGAGACAGAATTAGAAGAGTATGTCCCCAAATAATTAATGGGTCAAATACCAACACTAACGATTGTTTTCTGTTTTTTTAGGGTTGATATCTTAGAAGTGAAATCAATCAAGCAAGTTCTCAAAGTTAGAGGGTACAAAGTCTTTAAAAAATGTAATAGAATAAAGGAAAACTCTCAGCTTAATCCGGCAAGTGCTGCTTATGGAGGTCTTATTAGAGATAGCTACGGTAACTTCATTCAAGGGCTTCATGGGTCATTGGGAAACTCCGCTATTATGCACGCCGAGCTATGTGCTGTTCTACATGGTTTGTCTATGTGTTGGGAGATGGGCTATAAAAAGATAGTTTGTTATTCAGGTTCTCTTAACTCCTTGAAGCTTATTGAGAGTGCAGATGTGACTTACCACCATCATGGGGACGAAGATGCTTTGGTCATAAACTTGCTAGCGCGTCTTGGGATGTAAGAATTCAGCATGTTTTTAGAGAGGCTAATTTCTGTGCGGATTACGTCGCAAAACTTGGTACCACTGGATCACAAGTTCATGTAGCTCTGGGAACTCCTCTGGTAGCAATGTTACAGCTGCTTCAAGCTGATGTACAAGGGTTCTCTTTTGTTAGGCCTTAACTTTCCTTTGTAACTTTCCAATCTTTTATTATCTTGATAATACAGTTCATATACTAACTTGGTAACAACACAATTGCTTGTGAGGGGAATTTGATCTCCCAAAGTTGAGTAACAAATTCATTCCACCACTAACTTAAAATCAAATGTCGCTGAATTATCTTTTTCAAAATTAGGCAAAGCCACCCATGATTATTTTCCATATAGTTTGAGAAATATACTATATATAACTCTGGATGCTTATTAAAATGTGATTGTTCAATAAAAGTGAGTCAATTCCTTATTGTGTCGTGATTGAAATTTGTAAAATTTGATAAAGTAACAAATTTTGTGAAGCCTCTGAAGGACACCTGATCCATCTTTGGAGATGGCATTTGGCAGTCAAGGAAGACAACGATCACAGTAATGTCATCATGAAAAGCTCGCCTGTTGTTTTGATATTGAAGAACTTCATAGCTAATTTTCTTTTTTTCAGCTGCCTTTGCTAGAGCATTCCTTAGAAGTCTTTTTGCGATTCCCTGCATTTCAGAGAGAAAAACCAACGTGAGCATATATAGCATAAAAGAAGAGTCATTTTAGATAAATATCTTATTGACATGTTATATGTTATTCCATAAACTCTCCCAAACAGCCCACGAGCGCTTATACTAATATATAAATTCAAATAAGTCAATCCAAATAGATTCAATATCTACATACAAATCTTGGTTTGCGGTGAACAATGTTAGCGGCCTCCTCATTTGACAAAAATTCCCAAAGTCCGTGAGATGCAATTATAAGGAACTTATCCTCATCGCATAATATTCTACGAAACACCTCTGGTGCTGATGATACCACTGGTCGTCTAAAAGGCTCGAGCACTTTTTTAGGCTCTGGGAAGTCTACATGAGTGAATGGTAGCTTCTTCAAATACACATCTCTTATACTTTTTCTCAACTAAACAAGAAAAACAAACAATGCAATGGATTAAGCTGAGTTGAGTTGCATTAACAAAAAATAAATAAAGACTATATGACTATCAATCAAAGTCTTTATCTAAAGGATATAAGCAAGTAACTAAATAAAAGAAAAGAAAACCTTGTTGATGCCTTTAACGAGCCAAGCTCCAAGATTCTGTAACACAATATACAGATAACCATGATGATCATCGCGATGTGAATTTGTCTCATCTCTAATAGTCGCATTCCTACCATTGGAATTTGTGGTCAGCTGCTCAGCAATTATTTTGCCGGGTTTATTTTCACAACCAATTACAGCCCGAGAATCTCCGATATTGGCGAGATATAGAAATCGGCCTCTATATATATAACCAGCGAGACAAGAGGAACCAACTCTACCAAGTGTTGGTTGTAGAATATAATCCCTTCGAACAACGTTCATAAACCCTTCCATTGTCTCAATAACAGCAAGCCTCATAGCATGCACTGGCGAGTGACGATTAAAACTGTCTGTTTGTTACCACATTTTTCATAAAAATTAAAATTCCGTTATTTTTTAAACCAACATGACAATATAAAATTAGGAAAAGGATTTTTGTTTTTTGACTCAAAAATTAGGAAAAGGATAAAAAACAGACAACTAAGTTTCATTCAAATATATATTTAGGATTTAATTCATATACATTATCATCTTCATAAAGATTTTTACACTGTTATTCATTAGTAACCATCAAATTTTTGAAAACTTGTATTATAATACTTCAAAAGTTTCACATATCGTTGATTGTGACTTATTTACACTGCTATAAATTCTTTTAGACCTATGGTGTATTACAATTAACCTTATATAGATCTAGAACACTAAAACAGAAAGATGCAAATTAAAAAATATGAATGGAGTGACTGACTCAATAGGTTTGGGAAGAGATGAGTGGAGATGTATTCGGCAGCTTTGGTGCCTTGATGGCCATCGTAAAGACCAAAGAACAGTGCCTCATGGCCATCTTCAACCTGGCTGTAATCCTCCATAACCGCATTGGCTTGTACGGCAGCCATGGAGAACTTGCCAAAGTGATAACGCTCGAGATGCATCGACCATCCATAAGGATCGTCATTAAAATCATCGACATCGTAACTATCGCTCCTTGTGTTGTACGTCCAAGGAACATACAAAAACATCTTAATTAATCCCCCAAAAAATGAAAATGTGTGTGACGATTAGATGAGAACGATGATTATTTAGTGTCCCGGATGTATTGTTGTATATGTATTTATATGGTATATCATACCTATATGGTACTGAATTAGTCGTAACAGAAAGCTAACTATAACTTCGCTATAAGAGAGTGGGGAAGTGGCACGAAGACCGTGTCAATCTTTCCTTCTTTTTTTTTTTGGTTTTTTCTCTCTTTTCTATTTTTTGAAACATTTTGCTAAAAATTGTTGGTTTTAATTTGTGCCACGAATGAGTCGTGAAACTCTTAGAGCAACTAGAGCCGGCAAAATGGGCCGAGCCCGCCGGGCCGGGCCGGGCCGGGCCGGGTTAGCCCGAAAAAGTATAGGGCTTGGGCCGATAAAATTGAGCCCGTTTTTTATATCTGGGCTTTTTAGCCCGGTCCTAGAAAGCCCAGGCCCGCATTGGGCTAGCCCGGTCGGGCCACGGGTAGCCCGCAAGCCCGCAAAATAAACATAATAGGATTTTATTTATTGTGTATTGATGCCAAAAATTATGAACTTGAAAATTATGTGCCAAATGAGAACAAGACAACCGATAAGTGGTATATGATATTGTTGGTATTGAAATTTTATGCTTATGTAGTGTTAAGTATTTATCACCTATGGACTTAAAAATGCATTGCAAACATGTTATCAACATTGAAATGCATTGTATTTTTGTTTTTCGACAAAAGAAATACACTGTTGAAAAATGCAAAGATGCATTGCTGGAATGTTTACTGTTTATTACTATTCAAAGTCAAAATTGAGTTCAAATAGCATCAACATATGTGATGCTAATTTTATCTATGTTGGATTTATCTTACTTTGAAAATTAGATATCAAATTGTCTAAACCACTACATATATTTTAGTATTTTTACCTTTAATTTTACATTTTTCCTAACATATAGAGTTAGTATATTTTTATTTTATTTCTAGAAAAATATTTTTTTAATTTGCATCGCGTATAATGTGGGCTAGCCTGAAAAGCCCGTGGCCCGCATAGGGCTGGGCTTGGGCCACAAAGATTGAGCCCGAATTTCAGCCCGGGCTTTTCGGCCCGACCCTTAAAAGCCCGAGCCCGATGTGGGCTGGCCCGATGCGGGCCGGGTAGCCCGTTTTTCCAGCTCTAAGAGCAACTTTACCGCAATGCAATTGCATGGGTAACTTGTTTTAGAAAAAAATTATAACAGGGCAATTGCATGGGTATTTTGTTTTAGTTTACGCTTAAAATTTGTACGCAAGGAGTTATCTATAACTAACTATTAATAAAGGGGATTCTAAAAAAAAACTGTCATTTTGGTGTCAGATTTTTCTGACCAAAATGCCCTTATTGTAATGATAACTACCCACTAACACCCAACACATTTCTATTTCTAATTCTAATAATAATAATAACCACCCACTAACACACCAATACACCAACACATGTGAATTCTTCCATACCCATTCTATAATTGAGGGGTATCATACCTTCCTCACTTGTCCTAATTTAATTGGGTCATGTGTCATCTGTGTTCCATATCACTTTTAAAATGTAATTTTTAAAATATACCTAAATCTTTAGAGTAATTATGTTAGAGCCTAACTAAAGTTTCATACAAATCACACAAAAACCCTATTTATTTCAAAATCAATTTTTGTAACCGAGTAAAATCAAAGTATCAAACTGCCGTCTCTTTCAACCTCTCTTCTTCTTTCTCTCCCTCTTTTCTCTCTTTCAAAAACACAGAGTTCGTCGTCGCGCCGTCGGCGCCGCCTGTCACGCCGTCGTGCCACCGTGGCCGCCCTTTTGTCATCGGCCGCTTTCGTGGTAACCATTTTCGTATCCTTCCCTTTGCTTCTCTGACTTGCTTTCCCTTTTTTTTATTTGTACCATGTATTTGATAATTGATTCTTGTGCTCTTGAGTCTTTGTTCTTCTTGAGGGTTCTTGTTTTGATTGTTCCTTTAATTTTTGTAACAACATCGGTAATTTGATATATGTGTATCCCTAACTTTTCTTGGTTGCTGAAAGTTAATTTGATATATGTGGGGTGGAAATATGTGTAATTTGATATATGTGAATCCCTAGTTTTTCTTGTTTGGGCTGTTGTGGATGATTAGTGGCTATGCAACAGGTAATACTCGGTGCTCATCTAATGTTTTTGTGTGAGAGTTGAATGTGATGACTGGTTCAGCAAAAATAAAAAAGAATCACGGGTATCCTCTTGTTGATTTAAACTTGGAGACTATTGTGCAGAAAGATTCACTTAAAGCTTAACTCTTGTTTATCAAAATTGAATTCCAATTAGGTGCACTATTTCTGGTTCCATTATCGAGATTTAGGTATGTCTCTATAAATAATATTGATTTAAATTACATACGATTTAAACCGTAAAATCATTTTTGAATCGTAAAATCGTACGATTTCACATTTTTTTCCGATTCTGCATCAAAATAGTATAGTAGGGGGTGTGTAGAAGCGTGGAATCAAGCGATATTGCGATTTAAATTGCGATTTTGATAACTATGCCTAAATAGTTTGATCAAAATATAATCAGTGCACAAACGTTAGACAAAAAGAGAAAATTCTACATCCACAGTGTTATTATAAAGTAAAAACCAGTTTTTACTTCAATTATCAAATGTTTATGCAAATAGATGCAGTTTAGAGATCCACAAAAACTTCTAAGTTGTGAATGAAGTTGTGCAAGAAAAGACACATTTTAGAACAACAAGAACTTATCATTATCAAATTTGGTAATGAACTTGGGAGGACTGTGTCTAAGGACCCACAATAAACAACAAAAAACAAAAACTAGTTGCACAATTTTACTTAAATATCAAATGGTTATGCAAACAGAGCCAGATTAGAGATCCCAGCAAGTGAAATGAAGAAATGAGTTCAAATTATGATAAAGAATGGCATCTAAAGAAAAGGGACAAAAGGTATGATACAGTAGCAAACTAAACAAATATCCAAGTTTGTGGCACCCTGATTCACGGTCAAGATAACCAATTCTGCTTGTGGAGCTTTACTCTTGCACATATTCTAAAAGATCTTGTGGAGTTCTGAGGGCATAGAAGGACTGTTCACAGGATTCTCTTTCGATTCTATATGGCCATACAACATCTTTATCACAAATTTCATAAACCTAGTACAAAGTATTACAGTGAAAGTTAGTATATAGTAATAACCAAAAGACAAAGCCAAAAGGCAAAACAGATATAACAGGTAATGTTAACCAAGGATGTCGATATAACAGACCAATGACAGTAAATAAACAACTCCTGCACCGCCCATCACTTCCTCTGTGTGTAATCGAATAAATTTAAATTGAGTTGTGGAGGCCTAAATTATTAAAATTTTGAAGACAACAGAACGTTTAGTGCAACAAAAGGTATGCACCCATGTAAGAGTGCTATAATTCAAGATATGTGTTGATACTACTAATAATGTTGATACTTGGGTGTTGGTGGTTATCTGTTAAGGAAACTAACTCAATAGGGCACATACAAATACTATTAAGAGAATTCTTAGAGAATGAGCATGAACCGTGTTAAAAAAACAAACTATAAGTTGGCCTTGGGCATCTCGTTTCCACCAACAAGCTCAAACTAACCATCATGATCAATATATTGCTATGTCCTAAAAACGGCAAATCTATATCCTATGTATACCAATCAAAAGTATTTGTCATGTGTCGGATACTCATAGATTTTTCCAACAAGAAAACCTAAAGAGCTATAGAAATCATCAAAGGAAATACATATTTAATAATCCGACATATCCAAGTTCTCTCAAGCAAAAGTCAAGGTATTCTTACGGTCATTAAGAAGTTGGGAAGCTGCACTGCTACTACAGCCTTCTAAAGCTATGAATCTTGAATAATGGTTTTCATTAAGAACATTGCTGCTACCAGCATCTCCGTGATCTGGAACTTGAAAATTTCTTGAAGAAGGGGCCTGATTCTTTTCTAAATCACTCCCGGCGCTGTTTGTTCGATCAATCCGATCTACAGTGTATGATAGAAACAAACCGACATGTAGAAATTAGAAAAGAAATACCAATTTGTAGAATGAAAACGAAAACCCAATCCCCAAATCACACGGTGCAAACCGAAAATCAAATACCAACTCCGAAAACGAAATCTAACCTTGACGAAAGGGCGCTGACGGTGGCGCGGCGGAGAACCCTGCAAGACTGTTTTCAGCCACAACACAACTCTCAAAAGAGAGAAATAGAAAAGAAGAAAGAGAGAAGCAGTGAGAAAAGAGGGAGAGAAAGAAGAAGAAGATCGTTGAAACCGTTCTGTTTTAATGGGTCACAAAACTTGATTTTGAAACAAATAGGGTTTTGGTGTGATTTGTCTGAAGAATTAGGGTCTAACATAATTACTCTAAAGATTTGGGTATATTTTAAAAATTACATCTTAAAAGTGATATGGAACACAGGTGACACATGACCCAATTAAATTAAGACAAGTAAGAAAGGTGTGATACCCCTCTATTATAGAATGGGTATAGGAGCAATCACCAATAATAATAATAATAATAATAATTTGTTACGTTTTTCCAATGCACGGATGGAGTTTCTCATCCGTTGCATCTTCTCATTTGGCTCTGCAACGTTGCTGTCGATTGTTTGGGTTGAACATCCACTAGTGCAAAATTAGGAAAAGAATTAGACATTTAAAGTCAGACACTCAGGTGCCTGACTTGATATGTAAACGCGGTTGCAAACTTGTAATTAAGATGAAAAATTTATCTGACGCGTGTGTTTTTAAGTCGTGCATAAACATGCATGACTTCAAAAGTTAAAACTTTTAACATTTTAAGACAGATTGGTATATAACCTGACTTCAAAAGTACTAAACAAAAGAAAATTAAAAAAGCTCTCTCCCTCAAATTATTCAGACCTCGCGACCTAGCTTCTATATTCCATACGGCCAAACCCTCTTCTCCCAGAAAACACGTAGGGCTTTGCTTCCATAATCCCTCCAGAACAATGAGTGATATGATTCATCGATTGCTGTCTTTTGTTCGCCGGTGTCCTAGTCCATTAAAGACAAATCTTCATTCAATCTGTCATCAATTTCATCAAACTCTACACAAAATTTCATTAGGTTAGTCTCTCATACTTCTCCTATAAACGCTTTCTTGTTTTATACTTTTCTCTATTTCATTCAATTTATTGTTCCTCACTTGATGTAATTCTGTTGAAGGGGTTTTTTTGGACCCTATTAGGGTTTATGTTTTGGTTGGTATGATATGGTTCGATTAAATTAGGGATTTGCTTGTTGTTTGGCAGGTATTTATCGTTGTGGAAAATTTTTACAATTGAAATCTGGATTGGACCCACGTTGAAGCTTTCAACTTGGATTCTAACAAGGATTTTCTTGTTGTTTGGCAGATATTTATCGTCAAATGTAGGGTGGCATTAGGAATGGGATATTATTAGACTATTCCTCTGCATCATTATTTTTTATCCTAAAATTAAAAGCCCGTGTTAATCAATATTGTCGTGTTAAGTCTTATAGGTGAAGCATTTTTTCCTTACTCTTTTGTGGTGGAAATGGAAGTTTCACCTCACAAGTTTGAGTGTTTCATGCAACATATTTTGATGGAAGGTGTGTTCTATGAATCATCTGTTAACTTCAATGTCACATGTGTGAGGTGGTATTATTTGTTGAAATTCTTTGTTACTGTTGTTGAAATATTTTGTTTTTGATAAATGGTAATTTCATTAATGAACCAGATTCAGCATCATCGTGCACACATCCACACAGCTTCCTTTTGAGTTGTAATCTCTAACTTTTTTGTAATATTGAAGTTGTCAATTGTCATATTATCTGCATGAGTAAGATTAGAAAAATCTGGATATGGAGAATAACATAGAAGGTTAGTATTCTTGTGACATGATAACAAGATATCATGCGAATTGGACTTTCTAGGAGGTCATGATAGACAATAGACAACTAGTAGGCAGGAAAAGAGTTTTTACCAACGGCCCCAAGGTAGAAGCCAATGTTCTCGTATATAAAATGAGGGTGGTGCAATCTGTAAGGCATAGCTCAACTGGAAAACGCCGAAATTGTTAGGCTGGATATCATGTCCGCGGGTTCGAACTCGGGACCTCATAGTTGTGTGCGTGAGTTTCAAGGAACATACATGCATTTTGGCCAAAACTAAGACATCGATTTCTGATTCTGCACATAGCACCCAAGTAAGTTTCAAGGAACATACATGCGCCCTTGGGGGACTTGCATAGATTCGTGCACATTTTCTACATTATTATCTCTTTTATTTATATTTTAGGAAAAATATCTCCCCAGGTCCCTTAACTTATTTATTTGTAACAAATAGGTCCCTTAGCTTTTTTTGTAACGCATAAGTCTCTTAACTTTTTTATTTGCAATGAATAGATCCCTTAACTTTTTTTATAACGCATAAGTCCCTTAACTTATTTATTTGTAACGCGTAGGACCCTTAACTTTTAAAAACGTAACACGGTTGCCCCTTTTAACTTATTTAACAGAGAGATTTTAAGGGGCAACAGTGTTATGTTTTAAAAGTTAAGGGACCTATGTGTTACAAAAAAAAAGTTAAGGGACCTAATCGTTACAAATAAATAAGTTAAGAGACCTATGCGTTACAAAAAAAGTTAAGGGATCTATTCGTTACAAATAAATAAGTTAAGGGACTCCGGGAGATATTTTGTCTATTTTAGGCAAAACGTGAGAAAGTTTGTTCCCATATCCCAAGAGAAATTAATTTAAATCATTTTTACACTCATGAAAAAGGTTTCTTCCCACAATTGGAGAGATTGCAAAAAACACTAAAACAATTATCACTCTCTTTCTTTCCCATTTCTCCTCACAACCAAACATGAGAAATCGCTCTTTCTTCCCTCTTTCACCTCAAACAAACACACCTTTAAAATCAAAGGTAGTTGGTTCCTCTTGTTAGCATGCTTAGCCATTACTTAAAAAAATACGAAGTTTAAGTGTACTACAACGCTATTTATCATCTAAATATGTAGATTGATATTAATTACATAGTTATATTTAATATTTATTTGTTTTATCATGAGGGTTAAACTTGTTTGTTTTACTCAAATTAAGGAAAAGTATGAATGAAATATAATAGTTCTCATTTGTCTTACATTATTTATTGTTTCAACAAAATCAATTTATCTTATTTATATTTTCAATAAAACATTTAATATTTTTTCAAACTTATGTCTTTTTTATTATGAAAATTTGTCAATTCAATAAGTGACCAAAAATTTTGCCTTCACAAAGAAAGTGATCAAAAATAATTGATTCAAAAAGATAAAGAGTAAAATATTACTTTTTTTTACTCAAACAAACTTATATCATTTTAGTGGCAATAATATTTTCAATATAAGTTGGAACAAAGTAATCAATTTGGGAGCTAGCACAATGTCTTGAAGCTTTTACAAGAGCATGAACAACTAGATTTGCTTGCCTCCGAATAAAGTTAATCTTGTAGCTTGAAAACTGTGAAAGTAAATCATTATAATGAGCTATCAATACACTAAAGTCTGTGTTGTCGGATGTTGCTTTGGTTACCGCATTGACCACGGACATACAATCCAACTCAATAGTCATTGCTTCCAAGCCTAACAGAGAGAGAAGAGATGAAAAATGATTATCATATTGATCAATCTGAATAATGAATAATTTGTACAGTGTATATACAAATTGATATATGTAACTAACTTTCTCTAACTGAATTACTACTAATCTAACTAGTGTTAACTTTAACGGAAGTAGTTACAATATAATTAACTAGAGTTAGTGGTAATCTAACTACGATCAACTATCTACATTATTTACAATAGGTAATATCCCCCCACAAGCTGGACCATGGATAGTAATGAGGCCAAGCTTGGACACCATAGCAGTAAAGGTTGGTGACAATAAGGGTTTGGTGAGCACATCTGCAAGCTGTGAAGCTGAGGGCACTGGCAGGAGATGAATGAGCCCACTCTGAATCTTCTCACGGACAACATGACAGTCTATCTCAATGTGCTTTGTCCGTTCATGAAAAATGGGATTATGAGCTAGGTGTATGGCACTCTGTTGTCACAGCAAACAGAGACTGGCTGATTAAAACTGATGTGAATATCCTGGAACAAATAATGCAGCAATTGCAATTCACAGGTCAAGCTTGCTAAGGCATGATATTCTACCTCAGAGCTTGATCTAGACAAAGTGGATTGTTTCTTGGATTTCCAAGACAGCAAGGAGGATCCAAGGAAAAAACTGTAACCAGAAACAGACCTGCGTGTGGAAGGGCATGTAGCCCAATCTGAGTCTGCAAAACCAGATAGTTTCATAGTGGAAGAAGCTGAGTAAAGAAGTCCTTTGGCTGGAGTACCTTTGATGTACTTGAGAACTTTGAGAGCAGCAAGATGATGAACTTGTAAAGGCTTGGAAATGAATTGACTCAATTGTTGAACTATGAATGCCAAGTCAGGACGTGTTGTGGTAAGATACAGCAGCTTACCAATGAGTCTTCTGAAGGATGAAACATCTTCCAGAGGTGGTGAGTCACTGTCATGGAGCTTTAAAGATGGACCATATGGAGTGGAGCTAGGCTTTACTGCTAACAAACCACAATCTTCAAGAAGTTCCAATGCATACTTCCTTTGATTGAGAAAAATACTCTGTTTTGATCTAGCCACCTCTAGACCAAGAAAGAATCTTAAAGTGCCTAGGTTTTTGATTTTGAATTTGCTGTCAAGGAACTGCTTGACCATGGAAATTTCAGTGGAGTCATCACCAGCTAACACAATATCATCTACCTATACTAGCAAGGCAGTGAAGTTGTTATTTTTCAATTTTGTAAAAAGAGAATGGTCTGCATTTGACTGAGAGTATCCCAAAGATATAAGGGCAGTGGACAGTTTAGAATACCATTGTCTGCTGGCCTGCTTGAGACCATAGAGTGATTTATTTAATTTGCAAACCTGAGGAGTTGAGGAAGGGTTGGTAGAAAGAACTAAACCAGGGGGCAGCTCCATATAAACTTCCTCATGGAGATCTCCATGAAGAAAAGCATTGTTGACATCCAATTGCTCCAAGTGCCAACCCTTGATAGCAGCCAGAGACAATAGAGTACGGATGGTTGTCAACTTTGCAACAGGAGAAAAGGTATCAAAGTAGTCAACCCCTTCTAGTTGAGTGTAACCTTTAGCAACTAAACGTGCTTTGTATCTCTCAATGGACCCATCAGCATTATGCTTAATTTTGTAGACCCATTTGCATCCTATGGGTTATTTACCTTGTGGAAGGTCAACAATGGACCAAATATTTGTTGATGCAAGAGCATCCAATTCAGATTTCATAGCTACCTGCCAACAATCAAACTTACAAGCCTGGTTATAGGTTTTGGGTTCAATGGTAGAGGAAATGGCTAAGCAAAATTGTTTATAAGAAGGATTGCAATTTGTGTAGGACAAAACTGAGGAAAGAGGGTAATTGGCATGGTATTACCTGAGGAAGTCACTGGTAGCTGAGAAGAGAGCAAATTGCAGTGATATTCAGAGAGATATTTTGGTTTTTGTTTGATTCTGGTTGATTGGCGAGTTGGAACATTTGTAGTGAAGGTGGCAGGGTTCTGTGAGGTAGTGCAGGGTGGGGAAATTGGGTTAATTGGATGCTGAGGTGTAGTTAGTTTCTGCAGGATTTGGTTGGTAAGTATTGGTTGATGAAGGGCCATCATAGGGCAAGTCATAAGGGGCAGAAGCAATTTGAGGAGTGGTTGGTTGGGAATTTGCATTTTGAGTGGTGTTATGAAAGGGAAAAACTGTTTCATGGAAGGTTACATGTCTGGATATGTAAAATTCATTTGAGTTGAGATCATATAGGAGATAACCTTTGGTTCCATCCCTATAGCCAAGGAAAATTGCTTTTCTAGCACGAGGATCAAATTTTGTTCTATGGTTATGTGAAGTTGATGAAAAGGCAAGACAACCAAAAACTCTAAGATGAGTAAGTGAGGGAGGTGTGGAGTGGAGAAGCTCATAAGGGGATTTATTGGATAGGAGAGGGGTAGGAAGTCTGTTTATTATGTGTAAAGCTTGTTGGATGGCTAAGTGCCAAAAATTTGAGGGTATATGAGATTGAAAAGAAAGAGCACGAGCCACATTAAGTATGTGTTGGTGTTTTCTTTCCACAATGCCATTTTGTTGTGGTGTTTCCACACAAGATCTTAGGTGGATGATGCCTTTAGAGAGGTAAAAATCAGTCATGAGGAATTCGAGACCATTATCACTACAGATACATTTGAGTTTCTTTTGAAATTGTGTTTCTATGAAGCTAATAAAATTGGTCAATGTTTTCTAGTTTCCCCTTTATTTTGCATGAAAATAGTCCAAGTGAAGCGACTAAAATCATCAACTAAAGTCAAAAAATATTTGTGGCCAGAAACTGAGGGAGTGGCAAAAGGGCCCCAGATATCAGCATGTATTAAATCAAAAATACAAGATGAATGAGTGTTACTAGATGAAAAAGGTAAATTTCTTTATTTAGCATAATGGCATGTATCACAAGGTTTTGAACAAGAATTAAAAGAAACAAATGGGAATTGGTTGGAAATACATTTGTGAACATGTGTGGATAAATGGCCTAACCTATAATGCCAAACAGTGGCAGGATCACTAGGTAATATTTGTCTTACATTATTTATTGTTTCAACAAAATCAATTTATCTCATATTGATTGTTTTATATTTTCAATAAAACATTTAATATTTTTTCAAACTTATGTCTTTTTTATTATGAAAATTTGTCAATTCAATAAGTGACCAAAAATTTTGCCTTCACAAAGAAAGTGAAAAAAAAAATTGATTCAAAAAGATAAAGAGTAAAATATTACTTTTTTTTACTCAAACAAACTTATATCATTTTAGTAGCAATAATATTTTCAATATAAGTTGGAACAAAGTAATCAATTTGGGAGCTAGCACAATGTCTTGAAGCTTTTACAAGAGTATGAACAACTAGATTTGCTTGCCTCCGAATAAAGTTAATCTTGTAGCTTGAAAACTGTGAAAGTAAATCATTATAATGAGCTATCAATACACTAAAGTCTGTGTTGCCGGATGTTGCTTTGGTTACCGCATTGACCTCGGACATACAATCCAACTCAATAGTCATTGCTTCCAAGCCTAAGTCTTTCAACCACTTAAATGTCTGCCATAGACCCATTGCTTCAGCTTCTTGAGGCTTTGGAACACCATTAAACCACATTGTTTTCCCTTCCATGAAGCACCCATTCTCATCCCTTATACACATGCCAATACCATTTTGTTTTCTGGTGCAAAAAGTGCGGCATCCACATTACATTTCAAAGTACCGGCATCCGGTTTACTCCATCTTGGTTGCGTTTCTAATATTGTTGCTGTCCCCTCTATCCGATTTGAGCACCTACGTGTTAGTTGCCACTCACGCACATAGTCCTTAGCGAGTTGTACTGAAACAGCAGCTGGTTTAGTAATTTTTCCCACACTTTCTCATTCCTTCTCTTCTATTAGACCCAAAACATCATCGCAAAACTCACTTGTTGTTCAGCGGAAAGTGTTTCCGGCAAAATAAACAAACAATCAGTAAATGTAATAGCATTAGAAAAATGATTAATTACCACATTGTTGATACCACTTTAATTCCATACTCCAGTAGCTTGTGGACATTTTAAGAAAAGGTGCAGCTCATCCTCAACGTCAGCGACGTCACACATTGGGCACTGTTGGTCACATGGAACGTGTCGGCGTCTAAGGTTGCCATGCGTTGATAAGCAACCACGTGCCATTCTCCAAAGCAAAATCTTTACTTTTTGTGGAACTGTAAGTCTCCATATAAGCATTTAATTTCCTGGGACTCGAAGATTAATATTATCAATAAAATCTTCCATCACACCAAAATATGTTGACCTTACCAAAAATGAGCCATTTTGGCTTCGCCACCAAATCAACTTTTCTTCCTCACTAGAATTGTACTACTATCATGCTACACCTTTCATAAAATTTGTACTATTAATTAATTTTCTTAAAAAACATGCCACAACCTTATATTATTACCAAATAATATGTATGAAACAATATTGGGTATTCACTGTTACTATAAATGCAAAGCGGATGGTATGACTTGATATTTTTTTTGGTTGAGATCAGAGTATCCATCGTCGAACGCAGTGACTAATCCCCTCGCTAGATTGGAGACACCTCGAAGGATGGGACAGTTGGCCAGGGATTTAAAGCTGCTACATACCCAATGCGAGGATCAAACCCTCGACACTTGGTTAAGGGAGAATGAACCTCAACTGCTCAACCACAGCCCATATGTTAATATGACTTGATATTGATACACATGGTACTAATTAGAAGATATACTTCGAAAAAGTAATTAATTTTTTTGGGTAAGCTAAAGTGGATACCCCCCAAGAGAAAGTGGAAAAAGTCCCCAGACAGTAGGTCTTAATGACCTCAACTAACAAATTTTGAAATATTATAAACATGCTTTAGCACAAAACCATCGGCCACCTAGTTCGCCTCCCTATGAGCATGCTTTAGCGCACGCCCAACAACATCACCAACGAGTCATCAATTTGATGAAAAATAGGATGTTGCGAATAGTAATTAATGTAACTGAATCAAATTAAATGTAGTCATTGAATCAAATTCGACAACAAAGGAATTGTAACTCCTACTTGTCAACAATTGCAGACCCACAAGCACGACTCGAATCTCAGTTTTGATAATAGATCGAGCAAGTACTAACATCATAGGCGAACCACTGTTATAGGGGATTAAGTTGATGGTGATGGTAGGAAAAATGGGAAAAGGTGAAGAAAACCTGATGTTGCGAAATGAAGGAGTGGAGAAGCCATCAACCTTGCTTCCTTCCTTGCTCGTTCCCTTCCTTCTTCTTCAATTTGTAGTGAAAATGGAGAGATATATTTTTTGCTTTGAAAAAGCAATTTCATTGTTGAACAAATTGCTTTTTAGCTTTCATTTCCCTCTTTTGCATTGTGTCAAATACAATAACATATTCAGGCGAGTAGCCTTTTATAGATTTTGCAGTCTATTGCATTGTCTTTGCAAAAGTGAGAGCAGAATGTAGTATAAGATGTGTAAGAAAAAAGAAATTGTTGAGGGAAGTTTATTGTAATGACCCCAATCAACGACATGTCCAATTTTGAGCAATGAGTGTTTTGTGGAATTTAGAGGTGCTAGTTTTGATTCGAAGAAATAGTAGATAGGTGTGTAGTGTGCCTTAAACAACATACACTAACATGAATACATGATGTGGTAGTAATAGAATAAACATATTAACACGGCTCGAGATATTAGTCTCTGTAGTTGCGCGCAGAGAATACTTAGTTTATACAAACAAAAAAACAAATAAACATATGAACCAATAACAAGGGTAGCAATGGGTTTCCACAACACTTAATTAGGAATATTCCCATTACCCTAGAATAAAATTGCCCACCCCTCTCCCACGGAAGCAAAACTCCTATTACCAAGTGAAAAGATAAAATATTCTGTCTTTTTTATTAATTCATTTGTAAGGATTCGAATATGACTTTACTTATGCATGAAGTAACATGGTAATTAAATTAAATAACACCATTGATTAAGCTAATGTATTAGAGAAAAGTTTGTTTACAAGTATACATTGGAAAGGGGGGTTGAAGATGGTGGCTCCGCTCGTCTATCGTGATGGTGGTGTAACTGCAAAACCACTTTTGTCAAAGTTAGGTCACCATTAGTCCACTAGTGTATTTGTATTGCCCTCAGCTAAATGGGGTTCCTTATTTTCTTTTGCTAAATGGGGTTCCTTCTTAAATGGCCGTTGGATGGGTTAATACTGGGACTTATCTTATGGGTCAAGTGTGATGAGCCTAGCTAGGAATGCCTAAGCGACCAAAACCGACCAACCAGTGTAGAGGGTCCCTGTCAGTTTAGCTGACGGTCCAATACTGGTACACAATCTATTGAGCATAGAGTCCAAAGGGTGATAATGCTCTTAGACATTCAATAGAGCTCAGCCGTCTCCTCCAATACAAAGTCCTTTGAGCACAAAATAGAGACATCAACTATTAAACGAAGAAATAAGAAACGAAAACACGCAAAATAGAGACACAATATTGGTCAAGCAGTTTGATCAATCTTTGCCGATGGCTGAGACTATAAAGCAGTTGTAGTTTCGTCGAATTACTTGAATGAATTAGGGTTTCAATGTTATAATACGTACTTATGATTGATGATACCTTGCTCCTCTAGCTAGCTCTCCTAATATTAATTTAGTTGTTTCAACATGTATCAACTCAGTTTCTGACTTATGAATGATGATACATTGCTTCAACATATATATATCAACTCAGTTTTTGACTTTTTGCAAAAATGTTTCAACTTAGTCCCTCTATTTTGTATAAAGGGGATTAAATTGAAATATTTTTGCAAAAGTCAGAGACTCGGTTGATATATTGTTAATTTCAAGAGCAGAATTGAACTTTTGTGAAATTTCAAAGACCAAATTGGCTAATAACTTGTTTTTCATTTCATTTCAATCATATATGTGAAATGACATGGAATTGTGACTTTGTTTCTCTTCTAAAAAACTATTTCTTTGTTTCGCTGAAAGAAAAATATGATTAGTCATCCAATCTCTCTTACAAAATTATTAGATAGTCTTTAAGCATTTTTAGAATTTTAAAAATTTGGGTTGGGCCAAACTCAATTCCACAAAAAGATAACTAGTTATAAATACTTTTAAGACAATATTATATCAGATGTGTGACACTCAACAAGCGTGATGATGAATTTTAGAGACACTCTAATTATTATCGATATAACTCACTGTTTAGTCTTTAAAGAATTCCATTCCAAGTTAATCTTTCAAACATATAAAACATCACAAGATGTGTCTTAAGAAAATTGAAGTGGTGACAAACACACACAGACAAAAGAGTCTACTCATTATCTAAGAATTATACTTCTCCAACTCATCCTATTTAGTAGCTAGCTATTGTAATATAACTCCTTCACATTATGGAATTGGCTCTTCTTCTAAGAGAGCTCTAACAGGTAAAAGAAGAATAAGATGGACCAAGGATCTGCATGAGCCATTTATGATGATTGTTGATAGTCTTGGTGGTCCAGAAAGTAGATCATGATGCATCGGCAGATGATGATGATGCAACAGCTGCAAAAGACTCTTCAAAAGCTGCCAAAAACTCTTCAAAATCGGATTTGTTACTAAGACGACCTAAGCCTCTGTGACAAAAGGTTGCTACTTGCTTTTTCCTCCAGAAGTCCCTCTTTTTGTCAAAGAAAATAACAATGACACTCATGTCATCATGCCAATCCCGCCTACTATTGTTACTATCTTTATAATTCGCTCGAAGTTCTTCATATGTATGGCCCTTTCTACTAGCAGCCACTTCTAGAGCTGTCTTGAGAAGTTTTGCTGCGATTCCCTGCAATTTGATTTTTGTTAAACAGAAAGCATTCATGAGCATAGAATAAATGTGAAAGAGCAAAAACATAGTAAAAGACTAATTGATGAAAAAGAAGTACACGTACATTTCTTGGATTACGTCTCACAATATCAATAGCTTCAAAATTTGACAAGAAATTCCAAAAACCGTGGGATGCAACTACAATGAATTTATTCCTCTCTACGATCAACCCAGAATTTATATCAGGGTCTGATGATAGCAATGCGTCAAAGTGAATTACGTCATCAAACGCCGGGAATGCATCACGTACAATGAAGGGTTGTTTTTTTAAATACGCATCTCCTATAGATCGAGTAACCTGATATAACACATGTCAAGTAAAAGAAAACAATACTAAGACTTAGTTAATCTGATATATAAATGTATATTTATATAGCATAGTGGAACTTACATTCAGCTAGCCAAACTATAACTTAGTTACGTAACAACTTCATAGCATTCTGAATTTTATTGAATAAAAACTGAATGAAAGACTAAAAAGAATAGATAATAACATATAAATTGTTACCTAGCCAAGTAGCTTGTAGTCTTTTATTCAGTTTTTATTCACTGAAATTCAGAATGCAATTTATACGTATAATTTAGAAAACTGTACAGTTTTCTAATTGAATTGAATAACAAATTGAATAGAATAACTTCTAGAGCTAATTAAATTATATGAATATCCAACTTGTAACACACATTAAATTGTCAACACTCAGTCAAATCAAATTAGATTTGTGCTCAAACTGAAGCAAAATGAATCTAGGTTCCAACAAGACAAGAATCATTCAAAACTAAGTTCTACATAAAAAAGTTATAATCAAAACACTTAACCTATATCTAATAGAGTATATGGCTTAAGTAATGATATGCTCTTATAGATTGTTTTGTGAGTGGATTGAACAATGACATCAGTAGAGAGGTAATGCTCCATAACCCCGTGACAATAGTGAAGGCAGAATCACTAGCTAAGGTTTACGAAGAGAAACACAATGCACTTACTCAAACACATGCTCAGAAAAATTCCACACTACCCAAGTCCCAGAACCTAAACACAAGCTACCAAAATAGAGCCCACTTCAATCCTAACAAAACTGAAAATTCCACACAACCTGCCAAAACCCCTTCACCACCCTTACTACCTACCCCACCTACTAGACCCATGAATTTGAACCAGAAAAATCCCAATATCAAAAGAATTTCACCTGCTGAAATGCAACTAAGAAGAGAGAAGGGATTGTGTTATTTTCGTAATGAGAATTTCTATTCCTCTCAAGAATCGCTCCATCTCCTCTCTATCCCTAGGTTTTCTCTCCTTTGCATTTGTTGGCTGAACATATATGAAAAATGCTTCAGCTGGAAGTTTCCTAATCAAGCCTTAAGTGGGAGTGTTAAGATAGGGGCTGTTTTGCAAATATTTATAGTTTAAATGATTTTATTCAAATAAATCGACTAGAGTACATGGGGTGTTACACTACATACCTTGATGTAGCCTTTTACACGATAGGCTCCACGAATGTAATAAATGGTATTATACATGGCATCATGCGGGAATTCAACTCTAATTCCTCCATCTTGACAATTATGATCTCTGGTCAATGCCAAGTGATCCTCATCACGGCCAAGCACAACACGTGAATCTCCAAGGTTGCCAATAAACAATCGATCTTGCCATATAAAGCCGAACAAACAGCAGGAGCCAACTCGACCGAGCCATGGCATTTTGCCATAAGACTTTTCCACATAACCGCGCATAAATGTCTCCTCAGTATCTTTAACACCTTGCCTCAAGGTAGCCTCAGAGATGACGAATCCATTACTCCGTATACGACCTTACAACCAAATTCCATATAACAAAAACATACCAATCAGTTTAGACACACAAAACTAAAAAGGATTTTTCAGAAAATGAAACCAAATAATAAGGAATTTCATAAACAACATTACCATACCATATCCATCTATATTTAATAGGTAAATCATGTCATATGTCTTACACTAATTTCATCATTTCATATCAATTTTATTTTTTATGCAAACCATTGACTATAAGTTTGAATTTGGGTATGCAACCAATTCAAGCAACTGTTGTATTGTATCTAGTTTAAAAAGGCAGGTGGAGACAAAATAAACTTGAAGCTTAGAATATACACACTTAAGAGATTTTCTCATTCCTTTTAGTTCTTCCTTCTCGTGGAAGCATCATCACCATCATTAATCACCGCCGCCGGAGTTAAGTAAAAAGTCAAGAATGAGCTAAAACCGAACCTAAGTATACCCGTTTCTTGCGGCTGTATTGTAATAACATACGAGAACGACATGAGACCCACTTACTAAGCATAAAAGGCATCCAAATAAGGCACAAATTATACAATGATAATAAAACAAAAAAAACACATGCAACCAGAAAAGGATTAAGAGGGTAATGATAATAAAATAATGAAAGAACATGCAAGAAATGAGAGAAATCAGAAGGAATATAACAAGAAGATGGTAATCCAACCAGAATGAAATAACAAGAAGACGCAAGAAACGAGAGAAATTAGAGAACATAACTTACCTAAAATCTTTCCTAAAAGGTGTACAGCACAATGCTCAGCAGCTTGATGGCCTTTATGGCCATCATAAACTCCAAAAAATAGGGCATCAGCGCTGGTGTCTACCTGAAGATAGTCTTCCATAGTAGCGTTTCCTCTAACAGTGGCCATGGAGAAATCACCATGGTGATATTCTTCCAAGTCTTTGCTCCAAATGTAGTTATCAACTTGATCATCATTGTTTGGGTCACCTCTAATCCAGCGAAGAAACTTAGACATTCTCTTAGAGATTTGGGTGGGAGAGAATAGGGTTTTTTTCAATATGCAGAGATTTGGGAGGGAAAGAATAGGGGTTTTTTCAATATGAAAGAGTAGAAGAAGAAAAAGGGTTGATGAGAATCCGGTGAGAAAGACAAGAAGAAAGAGAAAATGAAAGGGTGCTGATTATTGATTATTGATTGGTGTTAAGCGAAAATCAACGGTGAGAAAGGGTATAGTGAGATGGTCTCTTAATCAAAAAAGAGAGTGAGATGATCTACACGGCTGTTTCTTGTGTTCGATACTTAGGTGCAGTAGTTTTGTTCTATCCTAATATTTTTTCTGATAGAAAAAAAAGTGAGTGAGATGAACTGTTTTTTTATTAAGTATGAACTGTTATTATTATTTAATTTCTTTTGGCTTGTTATTGAATTTCTGATTTGTTTTGTTCAGTTTTGTCTTTCTCCACTTTTGGCTTGATTGCTATTCATTGATCTTCATTGTTCTTTTGTCCTCTTCTTTTCCCCTAATGCTTCTACACTATTGCATTATCATTATTAGGAACCGTAATTAAGTCTAAATCAGTACATAATTAAAAGTCAAAATCAAAATATTTCCTTAGGTCTCTTAACTTATTTTTTTGGTAACGAATAGGTCCATTAATTCTTTTGTAACGACTAGGTCGCTTAAGTTTTAATAACATTGTGTTGTTGCTCTTTTTAACGTTTTGTCATTAACTCCGTTAATAGACTGATTATGTGGCTATTTAATTTAACTACCGACTTGACATGCCACATAGGATAATTTCATTTTTTTTATAATTATTTTTAGTTAAAAATTAAAGAAAAATGTGAATTGTCTTTCTTATTCTTGTCTCCTTCTTTTCCTCTTCATTCTTCTTCCGCCTTTAATGCACGTGTATCAATGTAACTCGTGCGATGGTATCAATTTCCTCGTCATGGTATCAATTATTATTCCTTTTTAATGCGCGGGAAGCAAATTTTGTATTATATAAACTGCAATTAATTTTGTAAAAAAAGTATTTTAATTCATAAATAAAATATTGTGTCAAAAAATAATAAAAGATGACTTTTTTTTTTTACGAGAAAATGATTTCATTAAGAAGCTAAATCAGCTGCAACAAATGAAGCAATACAAGGAGGGCATTCATCAATCCAAACTGAATCAGTAGAAACTAAAGCAAACTTAGCTAAGTGGTGTGCTGAAAAATTAGCAGTTCTTCTAACATGTTGTAGCATAAAAGCACTAAATGAACTAATAATCCTGCGACAATCATTAATAAACAAACCAAAGTAGGAGTGATCAGAAGTGGTTCCTTGCACTCCTTGAATCACATTGAGTGAGTCACCTTCAACCTCAATTTCAAAAAAAACATATCCAACGCAAATTGGAGTGCTAATTTCATTCCCATTGCCTCAACAATATCAGCGTTAGGTAAGGCTTCAAAATTCCATGTGGCGGCTGCTAATACAAAACCATCCCCATCTCTAATAAAAGATGTCAGAAAAAGGGCATATAAATAGATTTAAAAATATTTTAACTCAACAAATAACATTATTTTAATTTGATATATTGTATAACATCAGCTAATAGGTTTAAAAAAATATTATTCTAATCAAATAACTTAAGTAACATATAAAGTTGATGCAAATGCGAACAAAAGAAATTATTTTAAATATAGTTTGTCATATTTTATTTATCTATAAATTAATATAGTATACAAAAACATTATCTTAAGAAGTCATTTCTTTTGGTAATAAAAAAGTCATTACACATTAGTTGACAATCCAAATTTGTAAAGCTTTCATGTTAAATTGTAGTAATGAATTAGTTGATTACTATTACGGGTAATTATTTGAAAGATTGATTACTTTTTTTTGACGCTGAAATATTGATTACCGAAAACATTATATTTACAATTTAAATTAACGTGCTTAAGTATCATGTAAAAAAAGATGTGCTTAAGTGACCCCTATCATTTCACCCCAAGTGCTCTCCCTCAAGCCGGGTATAAAACTCTCCCTCAAGAGATTTAACACTGGTGCATGCCTAAAACTAAATTCGAACTCAAGACCTTGGTTAAACTGGAAGAGACCCCTATCATTCCACCCAAGTGCTGTTGGGTGATTTGTTGACTATATGAACAAAAAGTAATATTCTATATATTATTTTTTTATTGACTATATTTGCACTGTTAGTTCACAACTAGGTCGATAGCAGCGGAACAAAAACTCACAGAAGCACAAACAACTCACTTGTGGCGCCTTGCACTTGGCGCATTGGCGGGGTCACGACACACACGAGCAATTTGGCACGATTCACAGCAAATGGCGCTTTGGCGCCTGGGACACTTGCACGAACTCGCACAATGATTAAAACTAGAAAACTTTATGAACTAAATTGCATTATGTTCATTCATTTCAATGTTCTATATATTTATAGCATACAACTTGTAAGATGTAACTAGTCGTTTTGCTAACTAACTAACTTTCATACACTACAACTAACACATTTAGTTTTTTTTTTTTTAGCTAGTTGCTTAACAACTCTAAAACACTAAATGAATTTGAATTACAATTACAACATTCCCCCTAATTCAAATTCCCTAGCGAAATATTTACACCCAGTTTCCTTCTAAGTTCTTCAAACCTCACAATCTTCAAACTGGCAAACAAGTGAGTCGGGGCTTTTTATATATCGACACTCACAAGAGAACTGATGGGACATACATTAATGAAGAAGCTAGGGTTGTTTGTGTAAGTGATTAGTTCTTTGTGTGAATTTTCATATCATTTTGTTCTCTGATATTTATTGTTAACATTTTCTAACTTAAAATGTGTAGAATAAAATTGCTGAGATTGAAAGTCTAGGAAATGCTCCTGTACAAATCTCACCTAACAACTCCCTTGGGCGAGTTCTTGGAAGGGAACATTTTGGTCGAGTTCGTGGTGTAGCTGAAGAGAATCATGTTGCACAACTAGAAAATCAAACCTAATAAATGAATCAAAAGCAAAAGATGAAAAGTTTAAGAAAATAGAGACATTTCTTGCGCAACTCTTTAAAAATTAATCCATGACTATACCTATTGATCTACTGAGTAGCCTTGAAAATATTGTGAGTTGTTCTTATCATTTTATGGTTAGGTATTATTATTTTTATATTCATGGTAATAATGGTGTATTTTTTTTGCAGGAAAGTCCTAGAGGTCTGCCGTCATCACAATCTAACATCAGTCACTAAAAAAACTTGGATCTGTTTCCTCGTCTTACGAGGTGGCCGTTCTTTCTCATCTAAAATGTTAAATGGTGTAGATTAGATTATGAAGACCATGTGGTTTTAATGACTGACTATACAACCAATTCCCTCGGCAATTACTGATCCACCATATGCAAATCTTACCTTAGATCTTTTGGAAGCATCTAAGTCAACCAACCATTCTCTACGGCCTGTCATATGATTTGAGCATCTTGTATCTAGGAATCACTTACCTTTTCATGTGATTCCTCAGTTACAGTTGCCATTAATGGGGTATTATCATGATCAGAATCTTCTACTTGTGATTCCTCAATGATAGCCATCAAGGTCGCAGTATCAGAATCTGAGTCTTCCCCTTGCGCTAAGCATACCTTCTGATAATTTGTTTTCCTTTTCTTTCCCTTATCTGACTAGCATTCATTTGGAAATAAAGAAAAGGATCATTAATGATATTATGAAACTCAAGCCAAAGAAGTTAGCTAGGGTATGTTTGATTGACGGACTAAAAAATAAATATATTTCATTCTTTTTGTTAACTTTTAAAAATAATAGAAACCTCTTTTAAAATGTATAATGAAGAAGAGACCTTATACTTGCTCCTAATTACCATCTTTATACTTTTATTTTGTGTTGGGGCACAGATGCAAAGAAGTTTGGAAATTCTAATTAAGCAGGAGAGGAAGAAGCTCAAAGTAATGTAAGATATTCGTCAAAAGAAAAGACCCAAATTAAAGAAAATCCTTGAGACAGAAGTAGAAGAGTATGTCCCCAAATAATTAATGGGTCAAATATACCAACACTATTTTTGTTGTCTTTGTCATTCATTAAGCAATCAAGCCTGCATGTAAGTGGATCTTACCAAGCCAACTTCAATGGACGGTTCCTATAATTTTTTACTATTAGAGTAAATAGATCATAATGTAGCTGCAGATGTTGATGATGCAGCAAAAAAAACTCTTCAAAATCTGATTTGTTAGTAAGGTTAGGTAAGCCTCTACAAGGGTCGCCTTTTGTCAAAGAAGACATCAATGACACACTGTCTTTATAATCCTCTCGAAGATTTTCATATGTTCCACACTTACTAATGGCAGCCACTTCTAGAACTATCCTGCTGCGATTCCCTACCATTTTAATTTTTGTTAAACAGAAAGCATTCATGAGAACAGAATAAATGTGAAAAAGAAAAAATATAGTAAGAGGAAAATTGAAGAAAAAAAGTACAAATACATTTCATGGATTGTGTCTAACAATATCAACAACTTCAAAATTTGACAATAATTTCCAAAATCTGTGGGATGCAACTACAATGAATTTATCTCTCTCTAGTATCGGCCCACTTTTATATCGCGGTCTGATGATAGCCGTGCGTCAAAATGAATCACGTCTTCAAACGCTGAGAATGAATCACGTAAAATGAATGTTGCTTCTTCAAATATGCATCTCCTATAGATCGAGTAACCTGATATACACATGTCAAGTAAAAGAAAACAATACTATGAGTTTCTTACAAGTTAACACAAGAAATAAAATGCAGTATGAAAATAAGGCTCGTTGCACACACAAATAAGTCCCTAAAATAGAAGAACATGATATGCATTATAATTAGAAACAGAAGGCAAAAGAAGGATACAAAGGCAACATAAACTACATACCTTGATGTAGGCTTTTACGCGATGGGATACACGAATGTAATATAAATTGTATCTTGTGGGAATTCACTCTAATTCCTCCGTCTCGACAATTATGATCTTTAGTCAACGTCAAGTGATCGTCGTCATGGCCAAGCACAACACGTGAATCTCCAAGGTTGTCAATAAACAGTCAAACGACATGAACCAACTTGATCAAGCCATGGCCTTGTGCCATCAGACTTTTCCAAATAATCGTGCACAAAATAGATGCGGTGATAACAAATTCGTTACTCTGTATACGATAAGTAACCAAGTTCCATATAACAAAAATATACCCATCAGTTTAGATCCAAAAAATTAAAAAGGGGTTTTCAGAAAATGAAACCAAATAATATGGAATCTCATAAACAACATTACCATACCATATCCATCTATATTTAGTAGGCAAATCAAATTGTGGCATATACCTTAGATTTCATATTATGTAAGCCAAATTTATCTGAGTGATTGTGTGTGCTCATATCCAAAATTAAGTTTTATGACCATTATACACACCCTTTTTATGTAAGGTTGATTTATTTACTGGTTTTAAAATAATAATTTCCATTCAGCCAATAAAAAAAACACCAAGTAAAAAGCCATTCAAAGAATCAAATAAAACCGAACCAAAGTATACTTGTTTCTTGCGGCTGTATTGTAATAGCATACAAGAATGACATGAGACCTAAGCATAATGAGCATCCAAATAACAAGATGGAGACACAATTTATACAATGATAATAAAATAATAAAAAAGGATTAATTTTATTGGTTTCTTGATATTTTTAGGAAAACATTTTCAATCTCCTCCAAATTCAACTGCATCACAACTATTTATGAATAAATAAAGAAAGAAACCATTCAAAAAAAAATATACTAAGTTTCCGGGAGTTGTAATGTAATAACATGCAAGAAAGTCCGAAGACCGTAAAAGATAAAAGGGTATTCAAATAACAAGACTGTGCATAGTAAATACCGTAAAAGATGAAGGAAGCAAGAAATGAGAGAAATCAGTGAATGTAACTTACCTAGAATTTTTCCTAAAAGGTGCATAGCACAGTGTTCCGCAGCTTGGTGGCCTTTATGGCTATCGTAAACTCCAAATAATGTAGTCCTCCATTATAGTATTCTCTTTAACGGCCGCCATCGAGAACTCACCATAGTGATATTCTTTGAGGTCTTTACTCCACACATAGTCGTGGTTTTGAAAATTCACAGAGAAGAAGAAAGGGTGTTAATGACTATTGACTGGTGTTAGAGATTTAAAAGCGAGAATCAACAGTGAGAATTGTTGGAAAATCTAATAATCATTACCGTAGGATAGGGGCATATCTAGTGTGAGAGAGTTGAAGTGTTGAACTATTTTTAGCCTTTGAATCAAGTTAGGCGGTTGAGATTAAAAAACCAACTCACGTGACTTCTTTTTCCAATGTTAGATTTTTGAGAAAAGCTATCATTGTCCATGTTTTATTTGCTACCCACCAACGCCACCACCGCAGACCTCGATGATTGCAAAATAGCCTCAGTAACAAAGCTATTACTCTGTATACAACCTGTAACCAAATCTACTATATTTTTTTTTTTACAATCCAAATCTTCTGTCTATTGTATCTATAAGCAAAATAACTACCACCAATTTTACAAAATTACCCATAACTATTATCAAAACATTATTTTTAACAAAAAGTTACTAACTTTTTTTAAAAAATCTATAAAGTAGCAATAGAGAGAGAGAGGAGAGATGTAGAGAGAATGTGAGATAGAGAGACAGAGAAGAGACGCTGAGAGAGGAAAAAAAGAGAAAGAGAAAGAGAAAAGAAACAATGGGAGAGGAAAAAAGAGAGTGAGAGAATGTGAAAGAGAGAGAAAAGAAAAAAAATAATTCAGGTGAGTTGGGCTCCAGGGATCACCAGTCACCAGGGCCAGTGTACTTACAGATTAGTGGGTGCTCACATCAACAGTGGGATCACACCCTTGCGGGGAGCCAACTCCTAACCAACTAAGTCTACTTTCATTGGCAATCTATTATCTATTTTTTAACTACTAGTAAAAAATTTCAAACTAATTTTTTAGTCTCTTAGAAAAAATAAGAAAATTTAATGACTATTCAAATTATTAATAAAAATTAAAAATATAAGTGATAAATATTTGTCAATGATACCTAAAGAAAAGGACAAATAACTGTCACCTCTATAAAAGACCATGAGATAAATATTTGTTATTGATAATTATAATTTTTGAAGACAACCGAAAATTATCTATCTTCTACTATCTACTATCATAATATATAAATCTACTATCTATCTTTTACTATTTATCATAATCTACTAATCTATATTTTACTATTTATCATAATCCATGACTATACCTATTGATCTACTGAGTAGCCTTGAAAATATTGTGAGTTGTTCTTATCATTTTATGGTTAGATATTATTATTTTTATATTCATGGTAATAGGGGTGTATTTTTTTTTTGCAGGAAAGTCCTAGAGGTCTGCCGTCATCACAATCTAACATTAGTCACTAAAAAAACATGGATCTTTTTCCTCGCCTTACGAGGTGACCGTTCTTTCTCATCTAAAATGTTAAATGGTGAAGATTAGATTATGAAGACCATGTGGTTTTAATGACTGACTATACAACCAATTCCCTCAGCAATTACTGATCCACCATATGCAAATCTTACCTTAGATCTTTTGGATGCATCTAAGTCAACCAACCATTCTCTATGCCTGTCATATGATTTGAGCATCCTGTATCTAGGAATCACTTACCTTTTCACACTACAACATTTTGACCCTACGGCAATGCCAAAAATTGCAATGTCTAAAAAACCGTTGCCTTAGATAGCAATGACAACGGTTTTTTGACACCGTTGTTGATTCATATTTTTTTTATTAAATTTTTTTGGCAACGGTTAAAAACCGTTGCGTAAAGGTCAAACGCAACGGTTTTTTCTTTCAGCTTTAGCCAACGCACTAAAAACGTTGTCATATATTAAGTTATTAAAAAAAATAGGTGCTAAATACTGCTACTGCGTTTTCCAATTACCAAATTTTGGTGCTATACAAAAAAATCCTAATCAAACAAATATAGAATATACAAAACTAATTCCATCAAACTCACCCTCTCTCACGTCTCAGCAATTCTCTTCCTCCCTCAAACCCTCAAATCAGAAATTCCATCGAACTCACCCAATTGTCTTCCTCCCTCAAACCCTAAGATCACAATAACTCTTCCTCCCTCTAACTCACTACGAAAATGCGGTTATTAGCCACGTTAGAATCAACCAAGAGAACTCTTAGTTTTATCTCTCTCGCTCCAGTTTAGTTTGCTCTCCCAATACTTTTCACGCAGCTTCTCATCTTCACTGCCTAAGGGTTTTGATGCATTTCATCTTCGCTGTCTCTACGCGGTAGTGTTCTCGCATTCCCTCTCATTCTCGACAACTTCGAGGTTCGTTTCTCACCCAATTTCACAACTTCGTTTCTTCAAATTCAACGTCAATTTCGAAAATGAAATGAAATGAACATGCTCGCCAGGTTCCTTTCTCTTTTTTGTTATTAGGAATTAGGCTATAAATTCGGGAACATTAGACGCATCCTAAATCAAAATCTCAAAACCCTAGAAGTGAAAATTTGGGGGAAAACGTTTGAACTTGTTCTTTTCTTCAAAACAAAGCTCTCCTTGTTGAATCGACTTTTAGTTTGTTTCATTTTATTTCTGGAATCAATCCTTTTCTGAGATGTGACTATCTTTTCATTTTTTTGTTTTTGTGTTTAGATTCTATTTGATAATTAATTTCTTTTATTTTGGAGCATGAGGATCAAAGAATGGAAAAGATTACAATATACTGGAGTATAACTTGGTAGTTTTCTTTTAATAAACTTGTTAATTAACACTTACAGCCCTTGCCACATAACAATTTACAACCAGACCTCTTTGGCTTCAGCATCAGAAGTTTCATATTTGTTTTGATATTCTTCTAACACTATATGTTGCTACTGCTTGAACCTGGTTATTTATTGGGTAAAGGTGTTACCAAGTGGCTTCAGTCTCAAGAGGGGGGGTGAATTGAGACTTTAAAAAGTTTTCCCCTTTTTACGACTTAGATTAATTTTTTGCGCAGGTTTATGGAACGAACGAATTAGAACTTAAAACAATAAAGGACACACGAGATTTATACTGGTTCGGTCACCTCCCAGTGACCTACGTCCAGTCCTCACAACCCTTTGTGAGATTTTCCACTATCAAATTAAAGCTTTCAATCGGGTGCTTTAAAACCCTTACAGACTCAGGCGCTCTTCACCTAGGATACCCCACCTTGTGCAAGAGCCCTAAAAACAATTACAACAAGAGATACCCCACCCTTGTTACAATCAAAAACCCTAGAGAGATACCCCACTCCCTAGTACAACCAATTGAAACAAGAGATACCCCACCCTTGTTACAATCAAAACCCTAGAGAGATTCCCCACTCTCTAGTATAAATCAATAACAGTATTAAAAGAAATTACAATGAAATAACAAATACCTCTGAGAAGGCGAATACAACAACTTGAAGATTTCCAACCTAACCCTTGTGAGAGATCAACTCAAATTGATAGAAATAGTGAAGAGCAAGTGTGTTTGTGTAATAGGGTTTGATTTGTTCTTTGTTATGCGTAGGTTGTTGTTGAATCGTGAAACCTTAACTCTATTTATAGAGTTTGTAAAAATATGACCGTTGGAACACTTTTTAACTCTATTGTGATAAGTGGACAATCAATTGTTGTCCTTTAAAACATAGTAGAAGAAATCGATTGTTTGCTTAACTTAGAGAAGAGAAGAATCGATTTTGGTGCTTAAAGAGGTAAGTGGATAATCGATTCCTAGCTTTAAAAAACAAGTTCACAAAAACAAGTGAGGAATCGATTTTCTTCTTTGAAGAATGAAGTCACAAATCGATTGTTTTGTTTCAAAGAGGAAGCATGAAATCGATTGTTTTGTTTCAAAGAGGAAGCATGAAATCGATTTTCTTCTTTCAAATAGGAGGCTATGAATCGATTTTGTTCTTTCAAAACACCAAGTCATCAATCGATTGCTTTCTTTCCAAAACAAGTTCCTTTTAAAAACATCAAGTGTGAAATCGATTTATAGCTTCAAAAAGCAATAATGAAATCGATTTCTAACTCTAAAAACAAGAAAGAAATCGATTTTACACTTCAAAAACAACAAGTCATCAATCGATTGTTTTCTTTCCAAAACAACTTCCTTTTTAAAACCAATTAAGACACAAATCGATTTCTATCTTTAACAACATGAATGAAATCGATTTTCAGCTTAACTAATATGAAAGAAATCAATTTCTAGCTTAAAAATTACCAAAACAAGAATCAATTCTTTACTTCAAAAACAATTTCTTTTAAAACATTAAGCCATGAATCTATAATTATAAAAACAACAAATGCCTAACCTATTTAACATGCTTTTCTCAATTCGATAACATATGTTAGGTTTGTTTGTGTGAGTGCTAGTGTGTTGAGTGATTTGAGTCGATCCTCAAAAGCGGTTTACATTTCATTCCTAATACACGACCCAACTTCCTAGCGACTACCCTTGAAACAGACTTACTTCTTGAGTTCGTTGTGCCTTGGAGTTCCATTTGTCACTTTGTCTTATATCACTTCATCATCAAAACTTAACCTGCAACACAAGATATCCACAAAAGGGTGTTCAGCTAGGGGTTTGAATCTGATTATTTGAAGGAAATTGTTGCTTGGTGAAGGTATGGCTGGTTCTGGATAAGTGGTTTGCACTGCTTTGGCCATCTCTAATGCCATTACTAGTCTCTGTGGTATGCTTTCTCAGACTCATACTGTAAATTGATAATATATGTTCAGTTTGTCTAAGTTGGCAAATGCTTTGAATTTTTCTTTTGGTTTAAACTTAAACTTTTATTGAAGTTGTAAAATTATCCAATTTGAATTTATATGTAACATGTAGCCAATATATTTGGGCAACTGCAGCTTGGAATGGAATGGCTTGTTAGTGTTAGTGATATCATTGTTGAATTAATACGTTCTTGGCAAACATACTAGATGGACAGAAACTAGAGGTAAAATTGGATTGAGTCCTAAGTCCAGTTCTGAAACTCTTTGACACAGGTAAATTATTATGATTCTTGTTCTTTCATGCCACATTAGTAGTTGAGTGAGACATCATTGAATCGTTGGGGTCTTATGCTTAGTCATGCCACAATGAACAAGTATGGTTGAGGTCTTGTTCTTCACACATTTGAGGTCTTATTCATGATCCTTTTTACTGCAAAATTGTCCTTCTTGTTCCCCCTTTGGGTTTTACTTCTACATTTACTAGATAGCAAGAAAGTATGCTTTGCCTTTGATCCTATTTGCCCTTTATATGCGCGTTATTTTTGCTCCATTTTAGTGTTACTACTATTCTTCTTTTTAGCTAGTTCCTTTTATTGTATTTAGTCATATAAATATAAATTGGTAATGAAGGAAAATATCAGAACACGTTACTGAGATGTTTATCAATATCATTTTTGATGTATATATCAGTTATACATATTGATGTCAGAGCCAAATCATATTATTGTGAAGCCTATACCCAACACTTAGCCAGAGATGAGATTGGAGCTGCATTGCCTTTCTTTTATGTTGAGCCTAAGAAGGCAACGATAAGGAAGTACTTCCCTGAGGAGAGTGGACCTAAACCAATATAGATCGAATTGGTAATTGAGCTGTGATTGTTCATTTTGAATATACTGAATTTAACAAAAGAATGCTATCATCAGATTTACTAACATTTGCATGTTTAATGTGTGTTAGAACATGAAAGAACATCAAATGAAGCTGCAATATTGGACAAAATTCATCCAGATGATCATAGTCATAGTAAAGCAGGAGTTGTCCCTAGGGGGGAACCTAATAATTATACCACCAGTGTTCTTACCATTCCGACAAAAGCGATATGAGCTACCATTCGTTCCATTTTCCTATGTGAGTTTCATCTTTCATATATGTGTTATGTCATCATTATGCTCTATAACATATCTAAGTAGATTAGACATTTAATGCAAAACCAACTAAATTGAGAATGTGTTTCTTCAAAAGCATGTGTAATGTGTTACCTGGAGACATCTACAAATTGAGAATGTGTTTTGTCTATAGTGAATTTATATTTGTTTCTTTTTCAAATGCATGTGTAATGTGTTAGCTGGAGACATCTACATATATATTATCAGTTTGCTGAGTGAAATCTTTTTTGCGTTGTGTTTGAAATTTTGGATTTTTTTGGATTTCAACGTTTTTTTTAAATTCTCTACTCTTGGGATTTTATTTAGAGCAACAATGTGAAGTGAAGCAAAAGGCACAAGTTGAGTTTGGACAATGTTGGTCATCAGTATTTTCAATTGGGATTGAGTTGTAATTTGCACATGAATGTTGTAGTTTGATGTTGCAAGCAAATGATCTATTTTTAATTGAGTATTGTATATTGCATTAATTGGGTTTTGTTACTTTTGTAGGAAAACAATGAAGGTATAGATCTTGATGGATTGGATGAAGGAGAGTATGAAGAGTGAAGAAACGTGTTGAAGAATCGTGAAGTTTTATTTTGGAGATCGAACAATGTTTTTTGCAATATAAGGATAAGCTTTTTTTGTACTTAATTATGTCGTTTAAGATAAATTAAATACTTGAAGTAGCAAATACTTTTTTTTTGTAATTTTTTTAGTTTATAATGACAATTGTTTTGGTAAAGAATTAGTGATTCATACATTCTTTTAAATTGTTTTATTTTAGGTACAACATTAATATTTCCTTTGAAATTATTAGAACTAAGAGTTCACCAAAAAAAATGATTAGAACAAAGTTTATTGTGATGCTATTGATACCAATGAATTCACATCATAATCGAATCATTTTTTGTGGTTGTCATTAATAGCAACGGTTTTTTCGGGTTGCCAATGATGGCAACGATTTTACTCTGTCAACGAGAACGGTTTTAAAGTGTATTCGTTCGAAGTATTCGGCAACGGTTTATACGTGTTGTTGTTTATGGCAACGGTTTTTAAGTGTTTCCATAACTGGCAACGCTTTGTCGTCGTTGCCATAGCCTGGAAATCAAAACCGTTGCGTTTCAGTTATCAATGGCAACGGTTTTAGGTGTGCGTTGCCTTTGGGTACAGAAAACCGTTGCCTATAGCTTAGGCAACGCCCGCAAGAACAACGGTTTCAAAACCGTTGCCAAAAGTTAAGGCAACGGTTTTTTGCCTTTAAGCAACGGTTTTCGGGCGTTGTCTTTGGGTCAAAATGTTGTAGTGTCATGTGATTCCTCAGTTACAGTTGCCATTAATGTGATATTATCATGATCAGAATCTTCTACTTGTGATTCCTCAATGATAACCATCAAGGTCGCAGTATCAGAATCTGAGTCTTCCCCTTGCGCTAAGCATACCTTCTGATAATTTGTTTTCCTTTTCTTTCCCTTATCTGACTAGCATTCATTTGGAAATAAAGAAAAGGATCATTAATGATATTATGAAACTCAAGCCAAAGAAGTTAGCTAGGGTATGTTTGATTGACGGACTAAAAAATAAATATATTTCATTCTTTGTGTTAACTTTTATAAATAATAGAAACCTCTTTTAAAATGTATAATGAAGAAGAGACCTTATACTTGCTCCTAATTACCATCTTTATACTTTTATTTTGTGTTGGGGCACAGATGCAAAGAAGTTTGGAAATTCTAATTAAGCAGGAGAGGAAGAAGCTCAAAGTAGTGTTAGATATTCGTCAAAAGAAAAGACCCAAATTAAAGAAAATCCTTGAGACAGAATTAGAAGAGTATGTCCCCAAATAATTAATGGGTCAAATACCAACACTAACGATTGTTTTCTGTTTTTTTAGGGTTGATATCTTAGAAGTGAAATCAATCAAGCAAGTTCTCAAAGTTAGAGGGTACAAAGTCTTTAAAAAATGTAATAGAATAAAGGAAAACTCTCAGCTTAATCCGGCAAGTGCTGCTTATGGAGGTCTTATTAGAGATAGCTACGGTAACTTCATTCAAGGGCTTCATGGGTCATTGGGAAACTCCGCTATTATGCACGCCGAGCTATGTGCTGTTCTACATGGTTTGTCTATGTGTTGGGAGATGGGCTATAAAAAGATAGTTTGTTATTCAGGTTCTCTTAACTCCTTGAAGCTTATTGAGAGTGCAGATGTGACTTACCACCATCATGGGGACGAAGATGCTTTGGTCATAAACTTGCTAGCGCGTCTTGGGATGTAAGAATTCAGCATGTTTTTAGAGAGGCTAATTTCTGTGCGGATTACGTCGCAAAACTTGGTACCACTGGATCACAAGTTCATGTAGCTCTGGGAACTCCTCTGGTAGCAATGTTACAGCTGCTTCAAGCTGATGTACAAGGGTTCTCTTTTGTTAGGCCTTAACTTTCCTTTGTAACTTTCCAATCTTTTATTATCTTGATAATACAGTTCATATACTAACTTGGTAACAACACAATTGCTTGTGAGGGGAATTTGATCTCCCAAAGTTGAGTAACAAATTCATTCCACCACTAACTTAAAATCAAATGTCGCTGAATTATCTTTTTCAAAATTAGGCAAAGCCACCCATGATTATTTTCCATATAGTTTGAGAAATATACTATATATAACTCTGGATGCTTATTAAAATGTGATTGTTCAATAAAAGTGAGTCAATTCCTTATTGTGTCGTGATTGAAATTTGTAAAATTTGATAAAGTAACAAATTTTGTGAAGCCTCTGAAGGACACCTGATCCATCTTTGGAGATGGCATTTGGCAGTCAAGGAAGACAACGATCACAGTAATGTCATCATGAAAAGCTCGCCTGTTGTTTTGATATTGAAGAACTTCATAGCTAATTTTCTTTTTTTCAGCTGCCTTTGCTAGAGCATTCCTTAGAAGTCTTTTTGCGATTCCCTGCATTTCAGAGAGAAAAACCAACGTGAGCATATATAGCATAAAAGAAGAGTCATTTTAGATAAATATCTTATTGACATGTTATATGTTATTCCATAAACTCTCCCAAACAGCCCACGAGCGCTTATACTAATATATAAATTCAAATAAGTCAATCCAAATAGATTCAATATCTACATACAAATCTTGGTTTGCGGTGAACAATGTTAGCGGCCTCCTCATTTGACAAAAATTCCCAAAGTCCGTGAGATGCAATTATAAGGAACTTATCCTCATCGCATAATATTCTACGAAACACCTCTGGTGCTGATGATACCACTGGTCGTCTAAAAGGCTCGAGCACTTTTTCAGGCTCTGGGAAGTCTACATGAGTGAATGGTAGCTTCTTCAAATACACATCTCTTATACTTTTTCTCAACTAAACAAGAAAAACAAACAATGCAATGGATTAAGCTGAGTTGAGTTGCATTAACAAAAAATAAATAAAGACTATATGACTATCAATCAAAGTCTTTATCTAAAGGATATAAGCAAGTAACTAAATAAAAGAAAAGAAAACCTTGTTGATGCCTTTAACGAGCCAAGCTCCAAGATTCTGTAACACAATATACAGATAACCATGATGATCATCGCGATGTGAATTTGTCTCATCTCTAATAGTCGCATTCCTACCATTGGAATTTGTGGTCAGCTGCTCAGCAATTATTTTGCCGGGTTTATTTTCACAACCAATTACAGCCCGAGAATCTCCGATATTGGCGAGATATAGAAATCGGCCTCTATATATATAACCAGCGAGACAAGAGGAACCAACTCTACCAAGTGTTGGTTGTAGAATATAATCCCTTCGAACAACGTTCATAAACCCTTCCATTGTCTCAATAACAGCAAGCCTCATAGCATGCACTGGCGAGTGACGATTAAAACTGTCTGTTTGTTACCACATTTTTCATAAAAATTAAAATTCCGTTATTTTTTAAACCAACATGACAATATAAAATTAGGAAAAGGATTTTTGTTTTTTGACTCAAAAATTAGGAAAAGGATAAAAAACAGACAACTAAGTTTCATTCAAATATATATTTAGGATTTAATTCATATACATTATCATCTTCATAAAGATTTTTACACTGTTATTCATTAGTAACCATCAAATTTTTGAAAACTTGTATTATAATACTTCAAAAGTTTCACATATCGTTGATTGTGACTTATTTACACTGCTATAAATTCTTTTAGACCTATGGTGTATTACAATTAACCTTATATAGATCTAGAACACTAAAACAGAAAGATGCAAATTAAAAAATATGAATGGAGTGACTGACTCAATAGGTTTGGGAAGAGATGAGTGGAGATGTATTCGGCAGCTTTGGTGCCTTGATGGCCATCGTAAAGACCAAAGAACAGTGCCTCATGGCCATCTTCAACCTGGCTGTAATCCTCCATAACCGCATTGGCTTGTACGGCAGCCATGGAGAACTTGCCAAAGTGATAACGCTCGAGATGCATCGACCATCCATAAGGATCGTCATTAAAATCATCGACATCGTAACTATCGCTCCTTGTGTTGTACGTCCAAGGAACATACAAAAACATCTTAATTAATCCCCCAAAAAATGAAAATGTGTGTGACGATTAGATGAGAACGATGATTATTTAGTGTCCCGGATGTATTGTTGTATATGTATTTATATGGTATATCATACCTATATGGTACTGAATTAGTCGTAACAGAAAGCTAACTATAACTTCGCTATAAGAGAGTGGGGAAGTGGCACGAAGACCGTGTCAATCTTTCCTTCTTTTTTTTTTTGGTTTTTTCTCTCTTTTCTATTTTTTGAAACATTTTGCTAAAAATTGTTGGTTTTAATTTGTGCCACGAATGAGTCGTGAAACTCTTAGAGCAACTAGAGCCGGCAAAATGGGCCGAGCCCGCCGGGCCGGGCCGGGCCGGGCCGGGTTAGCCCGAAAAAGTATAGGGCTTGGGCCGATAAAATTGAGCCCGTTTTTTATATCTGGGCTTTTTAGCCCGGTCCTAGAAAGCCCAGGCCCGCATTGGGCTAGCCCGGTCGGGCCACGGGTAGCCCGCAAGCCCGCAAAATAAACATAATAGGATTTTATTTATTGTGTATTGATGCCAAAAATTATGAACTTGAAAATTATGTGCCAAATGAGAACAAGACAACCGATAAGTGGTATATGATATTGTTGGTATTGAAATTTTATGCTTATGTAGTGTTAAGTATTTATCACCTATGGACTTAAAAATGCATTGCAAACATGTTATCAACATTGAAATGCATTGTATTTTTGTTTTTCGACAAAAGAAATACACTGTTGAAAAATGCAAAGATGCATTGCTGGAATGTTTACTGTTTATTACTATTCAAAGTCAAAATTGAGTTCAAATAGCATCAACATATGTGATGCTAATTTTATCTATGTTGGATTTATCTTACTTTGAAAATTAGATATCAAATTGTCTAAACCACTACATATATTTTAGTATTTTTACCTTTAATTTTACATTTTTCCTAACATATAGAGTTAGTATATTTTTATTTTATTTCTAGAAAAATATTTTTTTAATTTGCATCGCGTATAATGTGGGCTAGCCTGAAAAGCCCGTGGCCCGCATAGGGCTGGGCTTGGGCCACAAAGATTGAGCCCGAATTTCAGCCCGGGCTTTTCGGCCCGACCCTTAAAAGCCCGAGCCCGATGTGGGCTGGCCCGATGCGGGCCGGGTAGCCCGTTTTTCCAGCTCTAAGAGCAACTTTACCGCAATGCAATTGCATGGGTAACTTGTTTTAGAAAAAAATTATAACAGGGCAATTGCATGGGTATTTTGTTTTAGTTTACGCTTAAAATTTGTACGCAAGGAGTTATCTATAACTAACTATTAATAAAGGGGATTCTAAAAAAAAACTGTCATTTTGGTGTCAGATTTTTCTGACCAAAATGCCCTTATTGTAATGATAACTACCCACTAACACCCAACACATTTCTATTTCTAATTCTAATAATAATAATAACCACCCACTAACACACCAATACACCAACACATGTGAATTCTTCCATACCCATTCTATAATTGAGGGGTATCATACCTTCCTCACTTGTCCTAATTTAATTGGGTCATGTGTCATCTGTGTTCCATATCACTTTTAAAATGTAATTTTTAAAATATACCTAAATCTTTAGAGTAATTATGTTAGAGCCTAACTAAAGTTTCATACAAATCACACAAAAACCCTATTTATTTCAAAATCAATTTTTGTAACCGAGTAAAATCAAAGTATCAAACTGCCGTCTCTTTCAACCTCTCTTCTTCTTTCTCTCCCTCTTTTCTCTCTTTCAAAAACACAGAGTTCGTCGTCGCGCCGTCGGCGCCGCCTGTCACGCCGTCGTGCCACCGTGGCCGCCCTTTTGTCATCGGCCGCTTTCGTGGTAACCATTTTCGTATCCTTCCCTTTGCTTCTCTGACTTGCTTTCCCTTTTTTTTATTTGTACCATGTATTTGATAATTGATTCTTGTGCTCTTGAGTCTTTGTTCTTCTTGAGGGTTCTTGTTTTGATTGTTCCTTTAATTTTTGTAACAACATCGGTAATTTGATATATGTGTATCCCTAACTTTTCTTGGTTGCTGAAAGTTAATTTGATATATGTGGGGTGGAAATATGTGTAATTTGATATATGTGAATCCCTAGTTTTTCTTGTTTGGGCTGTTGTGGATGATTAGTGGCTATGCAACAGGTAATACTCGGTGCTCATCTAATGTTTTTGTGTGAGAGTTGAATGTGATGACTGGTTCAGCAAAAATAAAAAAGAATCACGGGTATCCTCTTGTTGATTTAAACTTGGAGACTATTGTGCAGAAAGATTCACTTAAAGCTTAACTCTTGTTTATCAAAATTGAATTCCAATTAGGTGCACTATTTCTGGTTCCATTATCGAGATTTAGGTATGTCTCTATAAATAATATTGATTTAAATTACATACGATTTAAACCGTAAAATCATTTTTGAATCGTAAAATCGTACGATTTCACATTTTTTTCCGATTCTGCATCAAAATAGTATAGTAGGGGGTGTGTAGAAGCGTGGAATCAAGCGATATTGCGATTTAAATTGCGATTTTGATAACTATGCCTAAATAGTTTGATCAAAATATAATCAGTGCACAAACGTTAGACAAAAAGAGAAAATTCTACATCCACAGTGTTATTATAAAGTAAAAACCAGTTTTTACTTCAATTATCAAATGTTTATGCAAATAGATGCAGTTTAGAGATCCACAAAAACTTCTAAGTTGTGAATGAAGTTGTGCAAGAAAAGACACATTTTAGAACAACAAGAACTTATCATTATCAAATTTGGTAATGAACTTGGGAGGACTGTGTCTAAGGACCCACAATAAACAACAAAAAACAAAAACTAGTTGCACAATTTTACTTAAATATCAAATGGTTATGCAAACAGAGCCAGATTAGAGATCCCAGCAAGTGAAATGAAGAAATGAGTTCAAATTATGATAAAGAATGGCATCTAAAGAAAAGGGACAAAAGGTATGATACAGTAGCAAACTAAACAAATATCCAAGTTTGTGGCACCCTGATTCACGGTCAAGATAACCAATTCTGCTTGTGGAGCTTTACTCTTGCACATATTCTAAAAGATCTTGTGGAGTTCTGAGGGCATAGAAGGACTGTTCACAGGATTCTCTTTCGATTCTATATGGCCATACAACATCTTTATCACAAATTTCATAAACCTAGTACAAAGTATTACAGTGAAAGTTAGTATATAGTAATAACCAAAAGACAAAGCCAAAAGGCAAAACAGATATAACAGGTAATGTTAACCAAGGATGTCGATATAACAGACCAATGACAGTAAATAAACAACTCCTGCACCGCCCATCACTTCCTCTGTGTGTAATCGAATAAATTTAAATTGAGTTGTGGAGGCCTAAATTATTAAAATTTTGAAGACAACAGAACGTTTAGTGCAACAAAAGGTATGCACCCATGTAAGAGTGCTATAATTCAAGATATGTGTTGATACTACTAATAATGTTGATACTTGGGTGTTGGTGGTTATCTGTTAAGGAAACTAACTCAATAGGGCACATACAAATACTATTAAGAGAATTCTTAGAGAATGAGCATGAACCGTGTTAAAAAAACAAACTATAAGTTGGCCTTGGGCATCTCGTTTCCACCAACAAGCTCAAACTAACCATCATGATCAATATATTGCTATGTCCTAAAAACGGCAAATCTATATCCTATGTATACCAATCAAAAGTATTTGTCATGTGTCGGATACTCATAGATTTTTCCAACAAGAAAACCTAAAGAGCTATAGAAATCATCAAAGGAAATACATATTTAATAATCCGACATATCCAAGTTCTCTCAAGCAAAAGTCAAGGTATTCTTACGGTCATTAAGAAGTTGGGAAGCTGCACTGCTACTACAGCCTTCTAAAGCTATGAATCTTGAATAATGGTTTTCATTAAGAACATTGCTGCTACCAGCATCTCCGTGATCTGGAACTTGAAAATTTCTTGAAGAAGGGGCCTGATTCTTTTCTAAATCACTCCCGGCGCTGTTTGTTCGATCAATCCGATCTACAGTGTATGATAGAAACAAACCGACATGTAGAAATTAGAAAAGAAATACCAATTTGTAGAATGAAAACGAAAACCCAATCCCCAAATCACACGGTGCAAACCGAAAATCAAATACCAACTCCGAAAACGAAATCTAACCTTGACGAAAGGGCGCTGACGGTGGCGCGGCGGAGAACCCTGCAAGACTGTTTTCAGCCACAACACAACTCTCAAAAGAGAGAAATAGAAAAGAAGAAAGAGAGAAGCAGTGAGAAAAGAGGGAGAGAAAGAAGAAGAAGATCGTTGAAACCGTTCTGTTTTAATGGGTCACAAAACTTGATTTTGAAACAAATAGGGTTTTGGTGTGATTTGTCTGAAGAATTAGGGTCTAACATAATTACTCTAAAGATTTGGGTATATTTTAAAAATTACATCTTAAAAGTGATATGGAACACAGGTGACACATGACCCAATTAAATTAAGACAAGTAAGAAAGGTGTGATACCCCTCTATTATAGAATGGGTATAGGAGCAATCACCAATAATAATAATAATAATAATAATTTGTTACGTTTTTCCAATGCACGGATGGAGTTTCTCATCCGTTGCATCTTCTCATTTGGCTCTGCAACGTTGCTGTCGATTGTTTGGGTTGAACATCCACTAGTGCAAAATTAGGAAAAGAATTAGACATTTAAAGTCAGACACTCAGGTGCCTGACTTGATATGTAAACGCGGTTGCAAACTTGTAATTAAGATGAAAAATTTATCTGACGCGTGTGTTTTTAAGTCGTGCATAAACATGCATGACTTCAAAAGTTAAAACTTTTAACATTTTAAGACAGATTGGTATATAACCTGACTTCAAAAGTACTAAACAAAAGAAAATTAAAAAAGCTCTCTCCCTCAAATTATTCAGACCTCGCGACCTAGCTTCTATATTCCATACGGCCAAACCCTCTTCTCCCAGAAAACACGTAGGGCTTTGCTTCCATAATCCCTCCAGAACAATGAGTGATATGATTCATCGATTGCTGTCTTTTGTTCGCCGGTGTCCTAGTCCATTAAAGACAAATCTTCATTCAATCTGTCATCAATTTCATCAAACTCTACACAAAATTTCATTAGGTTAGTCTCTCATACTTCTCCTATAAACGCTTTCTTGTTTTATACTTTTCTCTATTTCATTCAATTTATTGTTCCTCACTTGATGTAATTCTGTTGAAGGGGTTTTTTTGGACCCTATTAGGGTTTATGTTTTGGTTGGTATGATATGGTTCGATTAAATTAGGGATTTGCTTGTTGTTTGGCAGGTATTTATCGTTGTGGAAAATTTTTACAATTGAAATCTGGATTGGACCCACGTTGAAGCTTTCAACTTGGATTCTAACAAGGATTTTCTTGTTGTTTGGCAGATATTTATCGTCAAATGTAGGGTGGCATTAGGAATGGGATATTATTAGACTATTCCTCTGCATCATTATTTTTTATCCTAAAATTAAAAGCCCGTGTTAATCAATATTGTCGTGTTAAGTCTTATAGGTGAAGCATTTTTTCCTTACTCTTTTGTGGTGGAAATGGAAGTTTCACCTCACAAGTTTGAGTGTTTCATGCAACATATTTTGATGGAAGGTGTGTTCTATGAATCATCTGTTAACTTCAATGTCACATGTGTGAGGTGGTATTATTTGTTGAAATTCTTTGTTACTGTTGTTGAAATATTTTGTTTTTGATAAATGGTAATTTCATTAATGAACCAGATTCAGCATCATCGTGCACACATCCACACAGCTTCCTTTTGAGTTGTAATCTCTAACTTTTTTGTAATATTGAAGTTGTCAATTGTCATATTATCTGCATGAGTAAGATTAGAAAAATCTGGATATGGAGAATAACATAGAAGGTTAGTATTCTTGTGACATGATAACAAGATATCATGCGAATTGGACTTTCTAGGAGGTCATGATAGACAATAGACAACTAGTAGGCAGGAAAAGAGTTTTTACCAACGGCCCCAAGGTAGAAGCCAATGTTCTCGTATATAAAATGAGGGTGGTGCAATCTGTAAGGCATAGCTCAACTGGAAAACGCCGAAATTGTTAGGCTGGATATCATGTCCGCGGGTTCGAACTCGGGACCTCATAGTTGTGTGCGTGAGTTTCAAGGAACATACATGCATTTTGGCCAAAACTAAGACATCGATTTCTGATTCTGCACATAGCACCCAAGTAAGTTTCAAGGAACATACATGCGCCCTTGGGGGACTTGCATAGATTCGTGCACATTTTCTACATTATTATCTCTTTTATTTATATTTTAGGAAAAATATCTCCCCAGGTCCCTTAACTTATTTATTTGTAACAAATAGGTCCCTTAGCTTTTTTTGTAACGCATAAGTCTCTTAACTTTTTTATTTGCAATGAATAGATCCCTTAACTTTTTTTATAACGCATAAGTCCCTTAACTTATTTATTTGTAACGCGTAGGACCCTTAACTTTTAAAAACGTAACACGGTTGCCCCTTTTAACTTATTTAACAGAGAGATTTTAAGGGGCAACAGTGTTATGTTTTAAAAGTTAAGGGACCTATGTGTTACAAAAAAAAAGTTAAGGGACCTAATCGTTAAAAATAAATAAGTTAAGAGACCTATGCGTTACAAAAAAAGTTAAGGGATCTATTCGTTACAAATAAATAAGTTAAGGGACTCCGGGAGATATTTTGTCTATTTTAGGCAAAACGTGAGAAAGTTTGTTCCCATATCCCAAGAGAAATTAATTTAAATCATTTTTACACTCATGAAAAAGGTTTCTTCCCACAATTGGAGAGATTGCAAAAAACACTAAAACAATTATCACTCTCTTTCTTTCCCATTTCTCCTCACAACCAAACATGAGAAATCGCTCTTTCTTCCCTCTTTCACCTCAAACAAACACACCTTTAAAATCAAAGGTAGTTGGTTCCTCTTGTTAGCATGCTTAGCCATTACTTAAAAAAATACGAAGTTTAAGTGTACTACAACGCTATTTATCATCTAAATATGTAGATTGATATTAATTACATAGTTATATTTAATATTTATTTGTTTTATCATGAGGGTTAAACTTGTTTGTTTTACTCAAATTAAGGAAAAGTATGAATGAAATATAATAGTTCTCATTTGTCTTACATTATTTATTGTTTCAACAAAATCAATTTATCTTATTTATATTTTCAATAAAACATTTAATATTTTTTCAAACTTATGTCTTTTTTATTATGAAAATTTGTCAATTCAATAAGTGACCAAAAATTTTGCCTTCACAAAGAAAGTGATCAAAAATAATTGATTCAAAAAGATAAAGAGTAAAATATTACTTTTTTTTACTCAAACAAACTTATATCATTTTAGTGGCAATAATATTTTCAATATAAGTTGGAACAAAGTAATCAATTTGGGAGCTAGCACAATGTCTTGAAGCTTTTACAAGAGCATGAACAACTAGATTTGCTTGCCTCCGAATAAAGTTAATCTTGTAGCTTGAAAACTGTGAAAGTAAATCATTATAATGAGCTATCAATACACTAAAGTCTGTGTTGTCGGATGTTGCTTTGGTTACCGCATTGACCACGGACATACAATCCAACTCAATAGTCATTGCTTCCAAGCCTAACAGAGAGAGAAGAGATGAAAAATGATTATCATATTGATCAATCTGAATAATGAATAATTTGTACAGTGTATATACAAATTGATATATGTAACTAACTTTCTCTAACTGAATTACTACTAATCTAACTAGTGTTAACTTTAACGGAAGTAGTTACAATATAATTAACTAGAGTTAGTGGTAATCTAACTACGATCAACTATCTACATTATTTACAATAGGTAATATCCCCCCACAAGCTGGACCATGGATAGTAATGAGGCCAAGCTTGGACACCATAACAGTAAAGGTTGGTGACAATAAGGGTTTGGTGAGCACATCTGCAAGCTGTGAAGCTGAGGGCACTGGCAGGAGATGAATGAGCCCACTCTGAATCTTCTCACGGACAACATGACAGTCTATCTCAATGTGCTTTGTCCGTTCATGAAAAATGGGATTATGAGCTAGGTGTATGGCACTCTGTTGTCACAGCAAACAGAGACTGGCTGATTAAAACTGATGTGAATATCCTGGAACAAATAATGCAGCAATTGCAATTCACAGGTCAAGCTTGCTAAGGCATGATATTCTACCTCAGAGCTTGATCTAGACAAAGTGGATTGTTTCTTGGATTTCCAAGACAGCAAGGAGGATCCAAGGAAAAAACTGTAACCAGAAACAGACCTGCGTGTGGAAGGGCATGTAGCCCAATCTGAGTCTGCAAAACCAGATAGTTTCATAGTGGAAGAAGCTGAGTAAAGAAGTCCTTTGGCTGGAGTACCTTTGATGTACTTGAGAACTTTGAGAGCAGCAAGATGATGAACTTGTAAAGGCTTGGAAATGAATTGACTCAATTGTTGAACTATGAATGCCAAGTCAGGACGTGTTGTGGTAAGATACAGCAGCTTACCAATGAGTCTTCTGAAGGATGAAACATCTTCCAGAGGTGGTGAGTCACTGTCATGGAGCTTTAAAGATGGACCATATGGAGTGGAGCTAGGCTTTACTGCTAACAAACCACAATCTTCAAGAAGTTCCAATGCATACTTCCTTTGATTGAGAAAAATACTCTGTTTTGATCTAGCCACCTCTAGACCAAGAAAGAATCTTAAAGTGCCTAGGTTTTTGATTTTGAATTTGCTGTCAAGGAACTGCTTGACCATGGAAATTTCAGTGGAGTCATCACCAGCTAACACAATATCATCTACCTATACTAGCAAGGCAGTGAAGTTGTTATTTTTCAATTTTGTAAAAAGAGAATGGTCTGCATTTGACTGAGAGTATCCCAAAGATATAAGGGCAGTGGACAGTTTAGAATACCATTGTCTGCTGGCCTGCTTGAGACCATAGAGTGATTTATTTAATTTGCAAACCTGAGGAGTTGAGGAAGGGTTGGTAGAAAGAACTAAACCAGGGGGCAGCTCCATATAAACTTCCTCATGGAGATCTCCATGAAGAAAAGCATTGTTGACATCCAATTGCTCCAAGTGCCAACCCTTGATAGCAGCCAGAGACAATAGAGTACGGATGGTTGTCAACTTTGCAACAGGAGAAAAGGTATCAAAGTAGTCAACCCCTTCTAGTTGAGTGTAACCTTTAGCAACTAAACGTGCTTTGTATCTCTCAATGGACCCATCAGCATTATGCTTAATTTTGTAGACCCATTTGCATCCTATGGGTTATTTACCTTGTGGAAGGTCAACAATGGACCAAATATTTGTTGATGCAAGAGCATCCAATTCAGATTTCATAGCTACCTGCCAACAATCAAACTTACAAGCCTGGTTATAGGTTTTGGGTTCAATGGTAGAGGAAATGGCTAAGCAAAATTGTTTATAAGAAGGATTGCAATTTGTGTAGGACAAAACTGAGGAAAGAGGGTAATTGGCATGGTATTACCTGAGGAAGTCACTGGTAGCTGAGAAGAGAGCAAATTGCAGTGATATTCAGAGAGATATTTTGGTTTTTGTTTGATTCTGGTTGATTGGCGAGTTGGAACATTTGTAGTGAAGGTGGCAGGGTTCTGTGAGGTAGTGCAGGGTGGGGAAATTGGGTTAATTGGATGCTGAGGTGTAGTTAGTTTCTGCAGGATTTGGTTGGTAAGTATTGGTTGATGAAGGGCCATCATAGGGCAAGTCATAAGGGGCAGAAGCAATTTGAGGAGTGGTTGGTTGGGAATTTGCATTTTGAGTGGTGTTATGAAAGGGAAAAACTGTTTCATGGAAGGTTACATGTCTGGATATGTAAAATTCATTTGAGTTGAGATCATATAGGAGATAACCTTTGGTTCCATCCCTATAGCCAAGGAAAATTGCTTTTCTAGCACGAGGATCAAATTTTGTTCTATGGTTATGTGAAGTTGATGAAAAGGCAAGACAACCAAAAACTCTAAGATGAGTAAGTGAGGGAGGTGTGGAGTGGAGAAGCTCATAAGGGGATTTATTGGATAGGAGAGGGGTAGGAAGTCTGTTTATTATGTGTAAAGCTTGTTGGATGGCTAAGTGCCAAAAATTTGAGGGTATATGAGATTGAAAAGAAAGAGCACGAGCCACATTAAGTATGTGTTGGTGTTTTCTTTCCACAATGCCATTTTGTTGTGGTGTTTCCACACAAGATCTTAGGTGGATGATGCCTTTAGAGAGGTAAAAATCAGTCATGAGGAATTCGAGACCATTATCACTACAGATACATTTGAGTTTCTTTTGAAATTGTGTTTCTATGAAGCTAATAAAATTGGTCAATGTTTTCTAGTTTCCCCTTTATTTTGCATGAAAATAGTCCAAGTGAAGCGACTAAAATCATCAACTAAAGTCAAAAAATATTTGTGGCCAGAAACTGAGGGAGTGGCAAAAGGGCCCCAGATATCAGCATGTATTAAATCAAAAATACAAGATGAATGAGTGTTACTAGATGAAAAAGGTAAATTTCTTTATTTAGCATAATGGCATGTATCACAAGGTTTTGAACAAGAATTAAAAGAAACAAATGGGAATTGGTTGGAAATACATTTGTGAACATGTGTGGATAAATGGCCTAACCTATAATGCCAAACAGTGGCAGGATCACTAGGTAATATTTGTCTTACATTATTTATTGTTTCAACAAAATCAATTTATCTCATATTGATTGTTTTATATTTTCAATAAAACATTTAATATTTTTTCAAACTTATGTCTTTTTTATTATGAAAATTTGTCAATTCAATAAGTGACCAAAAATTTTGCCTTCACAAAGAAAGTGAAAAAAAAAATTGATTCAAAAAGATAAAGAGTAAAATATTACTTTTTTTTACTCAAACAAACTTATATCATTTTAGTAGCAATAATATTTTCAATATAAGTTGGAACAAAGTAATCAATTTGGGAGCTAGCACAATGTCTTGAAGCTTTTACAAGAGTATGAACAACTAGATTTGCTTGCCTCCGAATAAAGTTAATCTTGTAGCTTGAAAACTGTGAAAGTAAATCATTATAATGAGCTATCAATACACTAAAGTCTGTGTTGCCGGATGTTGCTTTGGTTACCGCATTGACCTCGGACATACAATCCAACTCAATAGTCATTGCTTCCAAGCCTAAGTCTTTCAACCACTTAAATGTCTGCCATAGACCCATTGCTTCAGCTTCTTGAGGCTTTGGAACACCATTAAACCACATTGTTTTCCCTTCCATGAAGCACCCATTCTCATCCCTTATACACATGCCAATACCATTTTGTTTTCTGGTGCAAAAAGTGCGGCATCCACATTACATTTCAAAGTACCGGCATCCGGTTTACTCCATCTTGGTTGCGTTTCTAATATTGTTGCTGTCCCCTCTATCCGATTTGAGCACCTACGTGTTAGTTGCCACTCACGCACATAGTCCTTAGCGAGTTGTACTGAAACAGCAGCTGGTTTAGTAATTTTTCCCACACTTTCTCATTCCTTCTCTTCTATTAGACCCAAAACATCATCGCAAAACTCACTTGTTGTTCAGCGGAAAGTGTTTCCGGCAAAATAAACAAACAATCAGTAAATGTAATAGCATTAGAAAAATGATTAATTACCACATTGTTGATACCACTTTAATTCCATACTCCAGTAGCTTGTGGACATTTTAAGAAAAGGTGCAGCTCATCCTCAACGTCAGCGACGTCACACATTGGGCACTGTTGGTCACATGGAACGTGTCGGCGTCTAAGGTTGCCATGCGTTGATAAGCAACCACGTGCCATTCTCCAAAGCAAAATCTTTACTTTTTGTGGAACTGTAAGTCTCCATATAAGCATTTAATTTCCTGGGACTCGAAGATTAATATTATCAATAAAATCTTCCATCACACCAAAATATGTTGACCTTACCAAAAATGAGCCATTTTGGCTTCGCCACCAAATCAACTTTTCTTCCTCACTAGAATTGTACTACTATCATGCTACACCTTTCATAAAATTTGTACTATTAATTAATTTTCTTAAAAAACATGCCACAACCTTATATTATTACCAAATAATATGTATGAAACAATATTGGGTATTCACTGTTACTATAAATGCAAAGCGGATGGTATGACTTGATATTTTTTTTGGTTGAGATCAGAGTATCCATCGTCGAACGCAGTGACTAATCCCCTCGCTAGATTGGAGACACCTCGAAGGATGGGACAGTTGGCCAGGGATTTAAAGCTGCTACATACCCAATGCGAGGATCAAACCCTCGACACTTGGTTAAGGGAGAATGAACCTCAACTGCTCAACCACAGCCCATATGTTAATATGACTTGATATTGATACACATGGTACTAATTAGAAGATATACTTCGAAAAAGTAATTAATTTTTTTGGGTAAGCTAAAGTGGATACCCCCCAAGAGAAAGTGGAAAAAGTCCCCAGACAGTAGGTCTTAATGACCTCAACTAACAAATTTTGAAATATTATAAACATGCTTTAGCACAAAACCATCGGCCACCTAGTTCGCCTCCCTATGAGCATGCTTTAGCGCACGCCCAACAACATCACCAACGAGTCATCAATTTGATGAAAAATAGGATGTTGCGAATAGTAATTAATGTAACTGAATCAAATTAAATGTAGTCATTGAATCAAATTCGACAACAAAGGAATTGTAACTCCTACTTGTCAACAATTGCAGACCCACAAGCACGACTCGAATCTCAGTTTTGATAATAGATCGAGCAAGTACTAACATCATAGGCGAACCACTGTTATAGGGGATTAAGTTGATGGTGATGGTAGGAAAAATGGGAAAAGGTGAAGAAAACCTGATGTTGCGAAATGAAGGAGTGGAGAAGCCATCAACCTTGCTTCCTTCCTTGCTCGTTCCCTTCCTTCTTCTTCAATTTGTAGTGAAAATGGAGAGATATATTTTTTGCTTTGAAAAAGCAATTTCATTGTTGAACAAATTGCTTTTTAGCTTTCATTTCCCTCTTTTGCATTGTGTCAAATACAATAACATATTCAGGCGAGTAGCCTTTTATAGATTTTGCAGTCTATTGCATTGTCTTTGCAAAAGTGAGAGCAGAATGTAGTATAAGATGTGTAAGAAAAAAGAAATTGTTGAGGGAAGTTTATTGTAATGACCCCAATCAACGACATGTCCAATTTTGAGCAATGAGTGTTTTGTGGAATTTAGAGGTGCTAGTTTTGATTCGAAGAAATAGTAGATAGGTGTGTAGTGTGCCTTAAACAACATACACTAACATGAATACATGATGTGGTAGTAATAGAATAAACATATTAACACGGCTCGAGATATTAGTCTCTGTAGTTGCGCGCAGAGAATACTTAGTTTATACAAACAAAAAAACAAATAAACATATGAACCAATAACAAGGGTAGCAATGGGTTTCCACAACACTTAATTAGGAATATTCCCATTACCCTAGAATAAAATTGCCCACCCCTCTCCCACGGAAGCAAAACTCCTATTACCAAGTGAAAAGATAAAATATTCTGTCTTTTTTATTAATTCATTTGTAAGGATTCGAATATGACTTTACTTATGCATGAAGTAACATGGTAATTAAATTAAATAACACCATTGATTAAGCTAATGTATTAGAGAAAAGTTTGTTTACAAGTATACATTGGAAAGGGGGGTTGAAGATGGTGGCTCCGCTCGTCTATCGTGATGGTGGTGTAACTGCAAAACCACTTTTGTCAAAGTTAGGTCACCATTAGTCCACTAGTGTATTTGTATTGCCCTCAGCTAAATGGGGTTCCTTATTTTCTTTTGCTAAATGGGGTTCCTTCTTAAATGGCCGTTGGATGGGTTAATACTGGGACTTATCTTATGGGTCAAGTGTGATGAGCCTAGCTAGGAATGCCTAAGCGACCAAAACCGACCAACCAGTGTAGAGGGTCCCTGTCAGTTTAGCTGACGGTCCAATACTGGTACACAATCTATTGAGCATAGAGTCCAAAGGGTGATAATGCTCTTAGACATTCAATAGAGCTCAGCCGTCTCCTCCAATACAAAGTCCTTTGAGCACAAAATAGAGACATCAACTATTAAACGAAGAAATAAGAAACGAAAACACGCAAAATAGAGACACAATATTGGTCAAGCAGTTTGATCAATCTTTGCCGATGGCTGAGACTATAAAGCAGTTGTAGTTTCGTCGAATTACTTGAATGAATTAGGGTTTCAATGTTATAATACGTACTTATGATTGATGATACCTTGCTCCTCTAGCTAGCTCTCCTAATATTAATTTAGTTGTTTCAACATGTATCAACTCAGTTTCTGACTTATGAATGATGATACATTGCTTCAACATATATATATCAACTCAGTTTTTGACTTTTTGCAAAAATGTTTCAACTTAGTCCCTCTATTTTGTATAAAGGGGATTAAATTGAAATATTTTTGCAAAAGTCAGAGACTCGGTTGATATATTGTTAATTTCAAGAGCAGAATTGAACTTTTGTGAAATTTCAAAGACCAAATTGGCTAATAACTTGTTTTTCATTTCATTTCAATCATATATGTGAAATGACATGGAATTGTGACTTTGTTTCTCTTCTAAAAAACTATTTCTTTGTTTCGCTGAAAGAAAAATATGATTAGTCATCCAATCTCTCTTACAAAATTATTAGATAGTCTTTAAGCATTTTTAGAATTTTAAAAATTTGGGTTGGGCCAAACTCAATTCCACAAAAAGATAACTAGTTATAAATACTTTTAAGACAATATTATATCAGATGTGTGACACTCAACAAGCGTGATGATGAATTTTAGAGACACTCTAATTATTATCGATATAACTCACTGTTTAGTCTTTAAAGAATTCCATTCCAAGTTAATCTTTCAAACATATAAAACATCACAAGATGTGTCTTAAGAAAATTGAAGTGGTGACAAACACACACAGACAAAAGAGTCTACTCATTATCTAAGAATTATACTTCTCCAACTCATCCTATTTAGTAGCTAGCTATTGTAATATAACTCCTTCACATTATGGAATTGGCTCTTCTTCTAAGAGAGCTCTAACAGGTAAAAGAAGAATAAGATGGACCAAGGATCTGCATGAGCCATTTATGATGATTGTTGATAGTCTTGGTGGTCCAGAAAGTAGATCATGATGCATCGGCAGATGATGATGATGCAACAGCTGCAAAAGACTCTTCAAAAGCTGCCAAAAACTCTTCAAAATCGGATTTGTTACTAAGACGACCTAAGCCTCTGTGACAAAAGGTTGCTACTTGCTTTTTCCTCCAGAAGTCCCTCTTTTTGTCAAAGAAAATAACAATGACACTCATGTCATCATGCCAATCCCGCCTACTATTGTTACTATCTTTATAATTCGCTCGAAGTTCTTCATATGTATGGCCCTTTCTACTAGCAGCCACTTCTAGAGCTGTCTTGAGAAGTTTTGCTGCGATTCCCTGCAATTTGATTTTTGTTAAACAGAAAGCATTCATGAGCATAGAATAAATGTGAAAGAGCAAAAACATAGTAAAAGACTAATTGATGAAAAAGAAGTACACGTACATTTCTTGGATTACGTCTCACAATATCAATAGCTTCAAAATTTGACAAGAAATTCCAAAAACCGTGGGATGCAACTACAATGAATTTATTCCTCTCTACGATCAACCCAGAATTTATATCAGGGTCTGATGATAGCAATGCGTCAAAGTGAATTACGTCATCAAACGCCGGGAATGCATCACGTACAATGAAGGGTTGTTTTTTTAAATACGCATCTCCTATAGATCGAGTAACCTGATATAACACATGTCAAGTAAAAGAAAACAATACTAAGACTTAGTTAATCTGATATATAAATGTATATTTATATAGCATAGTGGAACTTACATTCAGCTAGCCAAACTATAACTTAGTTACGTAACAACTTCATAGCATTCTGAATTTTATTGAATAAAAACTGAATGAAAGACTAAAAAGAATAGATAATAACATATAAATTGTTACCTAGCCAAGTAGCTTGTAGTCTTTTATTCAGTTTTTATTCACTGAAATTCAGAATGCAATTTATACGTATAATTTAGAAAACTGTACAGTTTTCTAATTGAATTGAATAACAAATTGAATAGAATAACTTCTAGAGCTAATTAAATTATATGAATATCCAACTTGTAACACACATTAAATTGTCAACACTCAGTCAAATCAAATTAGATTTGTGCTCAAACTGAAGCAAAATGAATCTAGGTTCCAACAAGACAAGAATCATTCAAAACTAAGTTCTACATAAAAAAGTTATAATCAAAACACTTAACCTATATCTAATAGAGTATATGGCTTAAGTAATGATATGCTCTTATAGATTGTTTTGTGAGTGGATTGAACAATGACATCAGTAGAGAGGTAATGCTCCATAACCCCGTGACAATAGTGAAGGCAGAATCACTAGCTAAGGTTTACGAAGAGAAACACAATGCACTTACTCAAACACATGCTCAGAAAAATTCCACACTACCCAAGTCCCAGAACCTAAACACAAGCTACCAAAATAGAGCCCACTTCAATCCTAACAAAACTGAAAATTCCACACAACCTGCCAAAACCCCTTCACCACCCTTACTACCTACCCCACCTACTAGACCCATGAATTTGAACCAGAAAAATCCCAATATCAAAAGAATTTCACCTGCTGAAATGCAACTAAGAAGAGAGAAGGGATTGTGTTATTTTCGTAATGAGAATTTCTATTCCTCTCAAGAATCGCTCCATCTCCTCTCTATCCCTAGGTTTTCTCTCCTTTGCATTTGTTGGCTGAACATATATGAAAAATGCTTCAGCTGGAAGTTTCCTAATCAAGCCTTAAGTGGGAGTGTTAAGATAGGGGCTGTTTTGCAAATATTTATAGTTTAAATGATTTTATTCAAATAAATCGACTAGAGTACATGGGGTGTTACACTACATACCTTGATGTAGCCTTTTACACGATAGGCTCCACGAATGTAATAAATGGTATTATACATGGCATCATGCGGGAATTCAACTCTAATTCCTCCATCTTGACAATTATGATCTCTGGTCAATGCCAAGTGATCCTCATCACGGCCAAGCACAACACGTGAATCTCCAAGGTTGCCAATAAACAATCGATCTTGCCATATAAAGCCGAACAAACAGCAGGAGCCAACTCGACCGAGCCATGGCATTTTGCCATAAGACTTTTCCACATAACCGCGCATAAATGTCTCCTCAGTATCTTTAACACCTTGCCTCAAGGTAGCCTCAGAGATGACGAATCCATTACTCCGTATACGACCTTACAACCAAATTCCATATAACAAAAACATACCAATCAGTTTAGACACACAAAACTAAAAAGGATTTTTCAGAAAATGAAACCAAATAATAAGGAATTTCATAAACAACATTACCATACCATATCCATCTATATTTAATAGGTAAATCATGTCATATGTCTTACACTAATTTCATCATTTCATATCAATTTTATTTTTTATGCAAACCATTGACTATAAGTTTGAATTTGGGTATGCAACCAATTCAAGCAACTGTTGTATTGTATCTAGTTTAAAAAGGCAGGTGGAGACAAAATAAACTTGAAGCTTAGAATATACACACTTAAGAGATTTTCTCATTCCTTTTAGTTCTTCCTTCTCGTGGAAGCATCATCACCATCATTAATCACCGCCGCCGGAGTTAAGTAAAAAGTCAAGAATGAGCTAAAACCGAACCTAAGTATACCCGTTTCTTGCGGCTGTATTGTAATAACATACGAGAACGACATGAGACCCACTTACTAAGCATAAAAGGCATCCAAATAAGGCACAAATTATACAATGATAATAAAACAAAAAAAACACATGCAACCAGAAAAGGATTAAGAGGGTAATGATAATAAAATAATGAAAGAACATGCAAGAAATGAGAGAAATCAGAAGGAATATAACAAGAAGATGGTAATCCAACCAGAATGAAATAACAAGAAGACGCAAGAAACGAGAGAAATTAGAGAACATAACTTACCTAAAATCTTTCCTAAAAGGTGTACAGCACAATGCTCAGCAGCTTGATGGCCTTTATGGCCATCATAAACTCCAAAAAATAGGGCATCAGCGCTGGTGTCTACCTGAAGATAGTCTTCCATAGTAGCGTTTCCTCTAACAGTGGCCATGGAGAAATCACCATGGTGATATTCTTCCAAGTCTTTGCTCCAAATGTAGTTATCAACTTGATCATCATTGTTTGGGTCACCTCTAATCCAGCGAAGAAACTTAGACATTCTCTTAGAGATTTGGGTGGGAGAGAATAGGGTTTTTTTCAATATGCAGAGATTTGGGAGGGAAAGAATAGGGGTTTTTTCAATATGAAAGAGTAGAAGAAGAAAAAGGGTTGATGAGAATCCGGTGAGAAAGACAAGAAGAAAGAGAAAATGAAAGGGTGCTGATTATTGATTATTGATTGGTGTTAAGCGAAAATCAACGGTGAGAAAGGGTATAGTGAGATGGTCTCTTAATCAAAAAAGAGAGTGAGATGATCTACACGGCTGTTTCTTGTGTTCGATACTTAGGTGCAGTAGTTTTGTTCTATCCTAATATTTTTTCTGATAGAAAAAAAAGTGAGTGAGATGAACTGTTTTTTTATTAAGTATGAACTGTTATTATTATTTAATTTCTTTTGGCTTGTTATTGAATTTCTGATTTGTTTTGTTCAGTTTTGTCTTTCTCCACTTTTGGCTTGATTGCTATTCATTGATCTTCATTGTTCTTTTGTCCTCTTCTTTTCCCCTAATGCTTCTACACTATTGCATTATCATTATTAGGAACCGTAATTAAGTCTAAATCAGTACATAATTAAAAGTCAAAATCAAAATATTTCCTTAGGTCTCTTAACTTATTTTTTTGGTAACGAATAGGTCCATTAATTCTTTTGTAACGACTAGGTCGCTTAAGTTTTAATAACATTGTGTTGTTGCTCTTTTTAACGTTTTGTCATTAACTCCGTTAATAGACTGATTATGTGGCTATTTAATTTAACTACCGACTTGACATGCCACATAGGATAATTTCATTTTTTTTATAATTATTTTTAGTTAAAAATTAAAGAAAAATGTGAATTGTCTTTCTTATTCTTGTCTCCTTCTTTTCCTCTTCATTCTTCTTCCGCCTTTAATGCACGTGTATCAATGTAACTCGTGCGATGGTATCAATTTCCTCGTCATGGTATCAATTATTATTCCGTTTTAATGCGCGGGAAGCAAATTTTGTATTATATAAACTGCAATTAATTTTGTAAAAAAAGTATTTTAATTCATAAATAAAATATTGTGTCAAAAAATAATAAAAGATGACTTTTTTTTTTTACGAGAAAATGATTTCATTAAGAAGCTAAATCAGCTGCAACAAATGAAGCAATACAAGGAGGGCATTCATCAATCCAAACTGAATCAGTAGAAACTAAAGCAAACTTAGCTAAGTGGTGTGCTGAAAAATTAGCAGTTCTTCTAACATGTTGTAGCATAAAAGCACTAAATGAACTAATAATCCTGCGACAATCATTAATAAACAAACCAAAGTAGGAGTGATCAGAAGTGGTTCCTTGCACTCCTTGAATCACATTGAGTGAGTCACCTTCAACCTCAATTTCAAAAAAAACATATCCAACGCAAATTGGAGTGCTAATTTCATTCCCATTGCCTCAACAATATCAGCGTTAGGTAAGGCTTCAAAATTCCATGTGGCGGCTGCTAATACAAAACTATCCCCATCTCTAATAAAAGATGTCAGAAAAAGGGCATATAAATAGATTTAAAAATATTTTAACTCAACAAATAACATTATTTTAATTTGATATATTGTATAACATCAGCTAATAGGTTTAAAAAAATATTATTCTAATCAAATAACTTAAGTAACATATAAAGTTGATGCAAATGCGAACAAAAGAAATTATTTTAAATATAGTTTGTCATATTTTATTTATCTATAAATTAATATAGTATACAAAAACATTATCTTAAGAAGTCATTTCTTTTGGTAATAAAAAAGTCATTACACATTAGTTGACAATCCAAATTTGTAAAGCTTTCATGTTAAATTGTAGTAATGAATTAGTTGATTACTATTACGGGTAATTATTTGAAAGATTGATTACTTTTTTTTGACGCTGAAATATTGATTACCGAAAACATTATATTTACAATTTAAATTAACGTGCTTAAGTATCATGTAAAAAAAGATGTGCTTAAGTGACCCCTATCATTTCACCCCAAGTGCTCTCCCTCAAGCCGGGTATAAAACTCTCCCTCAAGAGATTTAACACTGGTGCATGCCTAAAACTAAATTCGAACTCAAGACCTTGGTTAAACTGGAAGAGACCCCTATCATTCCACCCAAGTGCTGTTGGGTGATTTGTTGACTATATGAACAAAAAGTAATATTCTATATATTATTTTTTTATTGACTATATTTGCACTGTTAGTTCACAACTAGGTCGATAGCAGCGGAACAAAAACTCACAGAAGCACAAACAACTCACTTGTGGCGCCTTGCACTTGGCGCATTGGCGGGGTCACGACACACACGAGCAATTTGGCACGATTCACAGCAAATGGCGCTTTGGCGCCTGGGACACTTGCACGAACTCGCACAATGATTAAAACTAGAAAACTTTATGAACTAAATTGCATTATGTTCATTCATTTCAATGTTCTATATATTTATAGCATACAACTTGTAAGATGTAACTAGTCGTTTTGCTAACTAACTAACTTTCATACACTACAACTAACACATTTAGTTTTTTTTTTTTAGCTAGTTGCTTAACAACTCTAAAACACTAAATGAATTTGAATTACAATTACAACATTCCCCCTAATTCAAATTCCCTAGCGAAATATTTACACCCAGTTTCCTTCTAAGTTCTTCAAACCTCACAATCTTCAAACTGGCAAACAAGTGAGTCGGGGCTTTTTATATATCGACACTCACAAGAGAACTGATGGGACATACATTAATGAAGAAGCTAGGGTTGTTTGTGTAAGTGATTAGTTCTTTGTGTGAATTTTCATATCATTTTGTTCTCTGATATTTATTGTTAACATTTTCTAACTTAAAATGTGTAGAATAAAATTGCTGAGATTGAAAGTCTAGGAAATGCTCCTGTACAAATCTCACCTAACAACTCCCTTGGGCGAGTTCTTGGAAGGGAACATTTTGGTCGAGTTCGTGGTGTAGCTGAAGAGAATCATGTTGCACAACTAGAAAATCAAACCTAATAAATGAATCAAAAGCAAAAGATGAAAAGTTTAAGAAAATAGAGACATTTCTTGCGCAACTCTTTAAAAATTAATCCATGACTATACCTATTGATCTACTGAGTAGCCTTGAAAATATTGTGAGTTGTTCTTATCATTTTATGGTTAGGTATTATTATTTTTATATTCATGGTAATAATGGTGTATTTTTTTTGCAGGAAAGTCCTAGAGGTCTGCCGTCATCACAATCTAACATCAGTCACTAAAAAAACTTGGATCTGTTTCCTCGTCTTACGAGGTGGCCGTTCTTTCTCATCTAAAATGTTAAATGGTGTAGATTAGATTATGAAGACCATGTGGTTTTAATGACTGACTATACAACCAATTCCCTCGGCAATTACTGATCCACCATATGCAAATCTTACCTTAGATCTTTTGGAAGCATCTAAGTCAACCAACCATTCTCTACGGCCTGTCATATGATTTGAGCATCTTGTATCTAGGAATCACTTACCTTTTCATGTGATTCCTCAGTTACAGTTGCCATTAATGGGGTATTATCATGATCAGAATCTTCTACTTGTGATTCCTCAATGATAGCCATCAAGGTCGCAGTATCAGAATCTGAGTCTTCCCCTTGCGCTAAGCATACCTTCTGATAATTTGTTTTCCTTTTCTTTCCCTTATCTGACTAGCATTCATTTGGAAATAAAGAAAAGGATCATTAATGATATTATGAAACTCAAGCCAAAGAAGTTAGCTAGGGTATGTTTGATTGACGGACTAAAAAATAAATATATTTCATTCTTTTTGTTAACTTTTAAAAATAATAGAAACCTCTTTTAAAATGTATAATGAAGAAGAGACCTTATACTTGCTCCTAATTACCATCTTTATACTTTTATTTTGTGTTGGGGCACAGATGCAAAGAAGTTTGGAAATTCTAATTAAGCAGGAGAGGAAGAAGCTCAAAGTAATGTAAGATATTCGTCAAAAGAAAAGACCCAAATTAAAGAAAATCCTTGAGACAGAAGTAGAAGAGTATGTCCCCAAATAATTAATGGGTCAAATATACCAACACTATTTTTGTTGTCTTTGTCATTCATTAAGCAATCAAGCCTGCATGTAAGTGGATCTTACCAAGCCAACTTCAATGGACGGTTCTTATAATTTTTTACTATTAGAGTAAATAGATCATGATGTAGCTGCAGATGTTGATGATGCAGCAAAAAAAACTCTTCAAAATCTGATTTGTTAGTAAGGTTAGGTAAGCCTCTACAAGGGTCGCCTTTTGTCAAAGAAGACATCAATGACACACTGTCTTTATAATCCTCTCGAAGATTTTCATATGTTCCACACTTTCTAATGGCAGCCACTTCTAGAACTATCCTGCTGCGATTCCCTACCATTTTAATTTTTGTTAAACAGAAAGCATTCATGAGAACAGAATAAATGTGAAAAAGAAAAAATATAGTAAGAGGAAAATTGAAGAAAAAAAGTACAAATACATTTCATGGATTGTGTCTAACAATATCAACAACTTCAAAATTTGACAATAATTTCCAAAATCTGTGGGATGCAACTACAATGAATTTATCTCTCTCTAGTATCGGCCCACTTTTATATCGCGGTCTGATGATAGCCGTGCGTCAAAATGAATCACGTCTTCAAACGCTGAGAATGAATCACGTAAAATGAATGTTGCTTCTTCAAATATGCATCTCCTATAGATCGAGTAACCTGATATACACATGTCAAGTAAAAGAAAACAATACTATGAGTTTCTTACAAGTTAACACAAGAAATAAAATGCAGTATGAAAATAAGGCTCGTTGCACACACAAATAAGTCCCTAAAATAGAAGAACATGATATGCATTATAATTAGAAACAGAAGGCAAAAGAAGGATACAAAGGCAACATAAACTACATACCTTGATGTAGGCTTTTACGCGATGGGATACACGAATGTAATATAAATTGTATCTTGTGGGAATTCACTCTAATTCCTCCGTCTCGACAATTATGATCTTTAGTCAACGTCAAGTGATCGTCGTCATGGCCAAGCACAACACGTGAATCTCCAAGGTTGTCAATAAACAGTCAAACGACATGAACCAACTTGATCAAGCCATGGCCTTGTGCCATCAGACTTTTCCAAATAATCGTGCACAAAATAGATGCGGTGATAACAAATTCGTTACTCTGTATACGATAAGTAACCAAGTTCCATATAACAAAAATATACCCATCAGTTTAGATCCAAAAAATTAAAAAGGGGTTTTCAGAAAATGAAACCAAATAATATGGAATCTCATAAACAACATTACCATACCATATCCATCTATATTTAGTAGGCAAATCAAATTGTGGCATATACCTTAGATTTCATATTATGTAAGCCAAATTTATCTGAGTGATTGTGTGTGCTCATATCCAAAATTAGGTTTTATGACCATTATACACACCCTTTTTATGTAAGGTTGATTTATTTACTGGTTTTAAAATAATAATTTCCATTCAGCCAATAAAAAAAACACCAAGTAAAAAGCCATTCAAAGAATCAAATAAAACCGAACCAAAGTATACTTGTTTCTTGCGGCTGTATTGTAATAGCATAATAGAATGACATGAGACCTAAGCATAATGAGCATCCAAATAACAAGATGGAGACACAATTTATACAATGATAATAAAATAATAAAAAAGGATTAATTTTATTGGTTTCTTGATATTTTTAGGAAAACATTTTCAATCTCCTCCAAATTCAACTGCATCACAACTATTTATGAATAAATAAAGAAAGAAACCATTCAAAAAAAAATATACTAAGTTTCCGGGAGTTGTAATGTAATAACATGCAAGAAAGTCCGAAGACCGTAAAAGATAAAAGGGTATTCAAATAACAAGACTGTGCATAGTAAATACCGTAAAAGATGAAGGAAGCAAGAAATGAGAGAAATCAGTGAATGTAACTTACCTAGAATTTTTCCTAAAAGGTGCATAGCACAGTGTTCCGCAGCTTGGTGGCCTTTATGGCTATCGTAAACTCCAAATAATGTAGTCCTCCATTATAGTATTCTCTTTAACGGCCGCCATCGAGAACTCACCATAGTGATATTCTTTGAGGTCTTTACTCCACACATAGTCGTGGTTTTGAAAATTCACAGAGAAGAAGAAAGGGTGTTAATGACTATTGACTGGTGTTAGAGATTTAAAAGCGAGAATCAACAGTGAGAATTGTTGGAAAATCTAATAATCATTACCGTAGGATAGGGGCATATCTAGTGTGAGAGAGTTGAAGTGTTGAACTATTTTTAGCCTTTGAATCAAGTTAGGCGGTTGAGATTAAAAAACCAACTCACGTGACTTCTTTTTCCAATGTTAGATTTTTGAGAAAAGCTATCATTGTCCATGTTTTATTTGCTACCCACCAACGCCACCACCGCAGACCTCGATGATTGCAAAATAGCCTCAGTAACAAAGCTATTACTCTGTATACAACCTGTAACCAAATCTACTATATTTTTTTTTTTACAATCCAAATCTTCTGTCTATTGTATCTATAAGCAAAATAACTACCACCAATTTTACAAAATTACCCATAACTATTATCAAAACATTATTTTTAACAAAAAGTTACTAACTTTTTTTAAAAAATCTATAAAGTAGCAATAGAGAGAGAGAGGAGAGATGTAGAGAGAATGTGAGATAGAGAGACAGAGAAGAGACGCTGAGAGAGGAAAAAAAGAGAAAGAGAAAGAGAAAAGAAACAATGGGAGAGGAAAAAAGAGAGTGAGAGAATGTGAAAGAGAGAGAAAAGAAAAAAAATAATTCAGGTGAGTTGGGCTCCAGGGATCACCAGTCACCAGGGCCAGTGTACTTACAGATTAGTGGGTGCTCACATCAACAGTGGGATCACACCCTTGCGGGGAGCCAACTCCTAACCAACTAAGTCTACTTTCATTGGCAATCTATTATCTATTTTTTAACTACTAGTAAAAAATTTCAAACTAATTTTTTAGTCTCTTAGAAAAAATAAGAAAATTTAATGACTATTCAAATTATTAATAAAAATTAAAAATATAAGTGATAAATATTTGTCAATGATACCTAAAGAAAAGGACAAATAACTGTCACCTCTATAAAAGACCATGAGATAAATATTTGTTATTGATAATTATAATTTTTGAAGACAACCGAAAATTATCTATCTTCTACTATCTACTATCATAATATATAAATCTACTATCTATCTTTTACTATTTATCATAATCTACTAATCTATATTTTACTATTTATCATAATCCATGACTATACCTATTGATCTACTGAGTAGCCTTGAAAATATTGTGAGTTGTTCTTATCATTTTATGGTTAGATATTATTATTTTTATATTCATGGTAATAGGGGTGTATTTTTTTTTTGCAGGAAAGTCCTAGAGGTCTGCCGTCATCACAATCTAACATTAGTCACTAAAAAAACATGGATCTTTTTCCTCGCCTTACGAGGTGACCGTTCTTTCTCATCTAAAATGTTAAATGGTGAAGATTAGATTATGAAGACCATGTGGTTTTAATGACTGACTATACAACCAATTCCCTCAGCAATTACTGATCCACCATATGCAAATCTTACCTTAGATCTTTTGGATGCATCTAAGTCAACCAACCATTCTCTATGCCTGTCATATGATTTGAGCATCCTGTATCTAGGAATCACTTACCTTTTCATGTGATTCCTCAGTTACAGTTGCCATTAATGTGATATTATCATGATCAGAATCTTCTACTTGTGATTCCTCAATGATAACCATCAAGGTCGCAGTATCAGAATCTGAGTCTTCCCCTTGCGCTAAGCATACCTTCTGATAATTTGTTTTCCTTTTCTTTCCCTTATCTGACTAGCATTCATTTGGAAATAAAGAAAAGGATCATTAATGATATTATGAAACTCAAGCCAAAGAAGTTAGCTAGGGTATGTTTGATTGACGGACTAAAAAATAAATATATTTCATTCTTTGTGTTAACTTTTATAAATAATAGAAACCTCTTTTAAAATGTATAATGAAGAAGAGACCTTATACTTGCTCCTAATTACCATCTTTATACTTTTATTTTGTGTTGGGGCACAGATGCAAAGAAGTTTGGAAATTCTAATTAAGCAGGAGAGGAAGAAGCTCAAAGTAGTGTTAGATATTCGTCAAAAGAAAAGACCCAAATTAAAGAAAATCCTTGAGACAGAATTAGAAGAGTATGTCCCCAAATAATTAATGGGTCAAATACCAACACTAACGATTGTTTTCTGTTTTTTTAGGGTTGATATCTTAGAAGTGAAATCAATCAAGCAAGTTCTCAAAGTTAGAGGGTACAAAGTCTTTAAAAAATGTAATAGAATAAAGGAAAACTCTCAGCTTAATCCGGCAAGTGCTGCTTATGGAGGTCTTATTAGAGATAGCTACGGTAACTTCATTCAAGGGCTTCATGGGTCATTGGGAAACTCCGCTATTATGCACGCCGAGCTATGTGCTGTTCTACATGGTTTGTCTATGTGTTGGGAGATGGCCTATAAAAAGATAGTTTGTTATTCAGGTTCTCTTAACTCCTTGAAGCTTATTGAGAGTGCAGATGTGACTTACCACCATCATGGGGACGAAGATGCTTTGGTCATAAACTTGCTAGCGCGTCTTGGGATGTAAGAATTCAGCATGTTTTTAGAGAGGCTAATTTCTGTGCGGATTACGTCGCAAAACTTGGTACCACAGGATCACAAGTTCATGTAGCTCTGGGAACTCCTCTGGTAGCAATGTTACAGCTGCTTCAAGCTGATGTACAAGGGTTCTCTTTTGTTAGGCCTTAACTTTCCTTTGTAACTTTCCAATCTTTTATTATCTTGATAATACAGTTCATATACTAACTTGGTAACAACACAATTGCTTGTGAGGGGAATTTGATCTCCCAAAGTTGAGTAACAAATTCATTCCACCACTAACTTAAAATCAAATGTCGCTGAATTATCTTTTTCAAAATTAGGCAAAGCCACCCATGATTATTTTCCATATAGTTTGAGAAATATACTATATATAACTCTGGATGCTTATTAAAATGTGATTGTTCAATAAAAGTGAGTCAATTCCTTATTGTGTCGTGATTGAAAGTTGTAAAATTTGATAAAGTAACAAATTTTGTGAAGCCTCTGAAGGACACCTGATCCATCTTTGGAGATGGCATTTGGCGGTCAAGGAAGACAACGATCACAGTAATGTCATCATGAAAAGCTCGCCTGTTGTTTTGATATTGAAGAACTTCATAGCTAATTTTCTTTTTTTCAGCTGCCTTTGCTAGAGCATTCCTTAGAAGTCTTTTTGCGATTCCCTGCATTTCAGAGAGAAAAACCAACGTGAGCATATATAGCATAAAAGAAGAGTCATTTTAGATAAATATCTTATTGACATGTTATATGTTATTCCATAAACTCTCCCAAACAGCCCACGAGCGCTTATACTAATATATAAATTCAAATAAGTCAATCCAAATAGATTCAATATCTACATACAAATCTTGGTTTGCGGTGAACAATGTTAGCGGCCTCCTCATTTGACAAAAATTCCCAAAGTCCGTGAGATGCAATTATAAGGAACTTATCCTCATCGCATAATATTCTACGAAACACCTCTGGTGCTGATGATACCACTGGTCGTCTAAAAGGCTCGAGCACTTTTTCAGGCTCTGGGAAGTCTACATGAGTGAATGGTAGCTTCTTCAAATACACATCTCTTATACTTTTTCTCAACTAAACAAGAAAAACAAACAATGCAATGGATTAAGCTGAGTTGAGTTGCATTAACAAAAAATAAATAAAGACTATATGACTATCAATCAAAGTCTTTATCTAAAGGATATAAGCAAGTAACTAAATAAAAGAAAAGAAAACCTTGTTGATGCCTTTAACGAGCCAAGCTCCAAGATTCTGTAACACAATATACAGATAACCATGATGATCATCGCGATGTGAATTTGTCTCATCTCTAATAGTCGCATTCCTACCATTGGAATTTGTGGTCAGCTGCTCAGCAATTATTTTGCCGGGTTTATTTTCACAACCAATTACAGCCCGAGAATCTCCGATATTGGCGAGATATAGAAATCGGCCTCTATATATATAACCAGCGAGACAAGAGCAACCAACTCTACCAAGTGTTGGTTGTAGAATATAATCCCTTCGAACAACGTTCATAAACCCTTCCATTGTCTCAATAACAGCAAGCCTCATAGCATGCACTGGCGAGTGACGATTAAAACTGTCTGTTTGTTACCACATTTTTCATAAAAATTAAAATTCCGTTATTTTTTAAACCAACATGACAATATAAAATTAGGAAAAGGATTTTTGTTTTTTGACTCAAAAATTAGGAAAAGGATAAAAAACAGACAACTAAGTTTCATTCAAATATATATTTAGGATTTAATTCATATACATTATCATCTTCATAAAGATTTTTACACTGTTATTCATTAGTAACCATCAAATTTTTGAAAACTTGTATTATAATACTTCAAAAGTTTCACATATCGTTGATTGTGACTTATTTACACTGCTATAAATTCTTTTAGACCTATGGTGTATTACAATTAACCTTATATAGATCTAGAACACTAAAACAGAAGGATGCAAATTAAAAAATATGAATGGAGTGACTGACTCAATAGGTTTGGGAAGAGATGAGTGGAGATGTATTCGGCAGCTTTGGTGCCTTGATGGCCATCGTAAAGACCAAAGAACAGTGCCTCATGGCCATCTTCAACCTGGCTGTAATCCTCCATAACCGCATTGGCTTGTACGGCAGCCATGGAGAACTTGCCAAAGTGATAACGCTCGAGATGCATCGACCATCCATAAGGATCGTCATTAAAATCATCGACATCGTAACTATCGCTCCTTGTGTTGTACGTCCAAGGAACATACAAAAACATCTTAATTAATCCCCCAAAAAATGAAAATGTGTGTGACGATTAGATGAGAACGATGATTATTTAGTGTCCCGGATGTATTGTTGTATATGTATTTATATGGTATATCATACCTATATGGTACTGAATTAGTCGTAACAGAAAGCTAACTATAACTTCGCTATAAGAGAGTGGGGAAGTGGCACGAAGACCGTGTCAATCTTTCCTTCTTTTTTTTTTGGTTTTTTCTCTCTTTTCTATTTTTTGAAACATTTTGCTAAAAATTGTTGGTTTTAATTTGTGCCACGAATGAGTCGTGAAACTCTTAGAGCAACTAGAGCCGGCAAAATGGGCCGAGCCCGCCGGGCCGGGCCGGGCCGGGTTAGCCCGAAAAAGTATAGGGCTTGGGCCGATAAAATTGAGCCCGTTTTTTATATCTGGGCTTTTTAGCCCGGTCCTAGAAAGCCCAGGCCCGCATTGGGCTAGCCCGGTCGGGCCACGGGTAGCCCGCAAGCCCGCAAAATAAACATAATAGGATTTTATTTATTGTGTATTGATGCCAAAAATTATGAACTTGAAAATTATGTGCCAAATGAGAACAAGACAACCGATAAGTGGTATATGATATTGTTGGTATTGAAATTTTATGCTTATGTAGTGTTAAGTATTTATCACCTATGGACTTAAAAATGCATTGCAAACATGTTATCAACATTGAAATGCATTGTATTTTTGTTTTTCGACAAAAGAAATACACTGTTGAAAAATGCAAAGATGCATTGTTGGAATGTTTACTGTTTATTACTATTCAAAGTCAAAATTGAGTTCAAATAGCATCAACATATGTGATGCTAATTTTATCTATGTTGGATTTATCTTACTTTGAAAATTAGATATCAAATTGTCTAAACCACTACATATATTTTAGTATTTTTACCTTTAATTTTACATTTTTCCTAACATATAGAGTTAGTATATTTTTATTTTATTTCTAGAAAAATATTTTTTTAATTTGCATCGCGTATAATGTGGGCTAGCCTGAAAAGCCCGTGGCCCGCATAGGGCTGGGCTTGGGCCACAAAGATTGAGCCCGAATTTCAGCCCGGGCTTTTCGGCCCGACCCTTAAAAGCCCGAGCCCGATGTGGGCTGGCCCGATGCGGGCTGGGTAGCCCGTTTTGCCAGCTCTAAGAGCAACTTTACCGCAATGCAATTGCATGGGTAACTTGTTTTAGAAAAAAATTATAACAGGGCAATTGCATGGGTATTTTGTTTTAGTTTACGCTTAAAATTTGTACGCAAGGAGTTATCTATAACTAACTATTAATAAAGGGGATTCTAAAAAAAAACTGTCATTTTGGTGTCAGATTTTTCTGACCAAAATGCCCTTATTGTAATGATAACTACCCACTAACACCCAACACATTTCTATTTCTAATTCTAATAATAATAATAACCACCCACTAACACACCAATACACCAACACATGTGAATTCTTCCATACCCATTCTATAATTGAGGGGTATCATACCTTCCTCACTTGTCCTAATTTAATTGGGTCATGTGTCATCTGTGTTCCATATCACTTTTAAAATGTAATTTTTAAAATATACCCAAATCTTTAGAGTAATTATGTTAGAGCCTAACTAAAGTTTCATACAAATCACACAAAAACCCTATTTATTTCAAAATCAATTTTTGTAACCGAGTAAAATCAAAGTATCAAACTGCCGTCTCTTTCAACCTCTCTTCTTCTTTCTCTCCCTCTTTTCTCTCTTTCAAAAAAACAGAGTTCGTCGTCGCGCCGTCGGCGCCGCCTGTCACGCCGTCGTGCCACCGTGGCCGCCCTTTTGTCATCGGCCGCTTTCGTGGTAACCATTTTCGTATCCTTCCCTTTGCTTCTCTGACTTGCTTTCCCTTTTTTTTTTATTTGTACCATGTATTTGATAATTGATTCTTGTGCTCTTGAGTCTTTGTTCTTCTTGAGGGTTCTTGTTTTGATTGTTCCTTTAATTTTTGTAACAACATCGGTAATTTGATATATGTGTATCCCTAACTTTTCTTGGTTGCTGAAAGTTAATTTGATATATGTGGGGTGGAAATATGTGTAATTTGATATATGTGAATCCCTAGTTTTTCTTGTTTGGGCTGTTGTGGATGATTAGTGGCTATGCAACAGGTAATACTCGGTGCTCATCTAATGTTTTTGTGTGAGAGTTGAATGTGATGACTGGTTCAGCAAAAATAAAAAAGAATCACGGGTATCCTCTTGTTGATTTAAACTTGGAGACTATTGTGCAGAAAGATTCACTTAAAGCTTAACTCTTGTTTATCAAAATTGAATTCCAATTAGGTGCACTATTTCTGGTTCCATTATCGAGATTTAGGTATGTCTCTATAAATAATATTGATTTAAATTACATACGATTTAAACCGTAAAATCATTTTTGAATCGTAAAATCGTACGATTTCACATTTTTTTCCGATTCTGCATCAAAATAGTATAGTAGGGGGTGTGTAGAAGCGTGGAATCAAGCGATATTGCGATTTAAATTGCGATTTTGATAACTATGCCTAAATAGTTTGATCAAAATATAATCAGTGCACAAACGTTAGACAAAAAGAGAAAATTCTACATCCACAGTGTTATTATAAAGTAAAAACCAGTTTTTACTTCAATTATCAAATGTTTATGCAAATAGATGCAGTTTAGAGATCCACAAAAACTTCTAAGTTGTGAATGAAGTTGTGCAAGAAAAGACACATTTTAGAACAACAAGAACTTATCATTATCAAATTTGGTAATGAACTTGGGAGGACTGTGTCTAAGGACCCACAATAAACAACAAAAAACAAAAACTAGTTGCACAATTTTACTTAAATATCAAATGGTTATGCAAACAGAGCCAGATTAGAGATCCCAGCAAGTGAAATGAAGAAATGAGTTCAAATTATGATAAAGAATGGCATCTAAAGAAAAGGGACAAAAGGTATGATACAGTAGCAAACTAAACAAATATCCAAGTTTGTGGCACCCTGATTCACGGTCAAGATAACCAATTCTGCTTGTGGAGCTTTACTCTTGCACATATTCTAAAAGATCTTGTGGAGTTCTGAGGGCATAGAAGGACTGTTCACAGGATTCTCTTTCGATTCTATATGGCCATACAACATCTTTATCACAAATTTCATAAACCTAGTACAAAGTATTACAGTGAAAGTTAGTATATAGTAATAACCAAAAGACAAAGCCAAAAGGCAAAACAGATATAACAGGTAATGTTAACCAAGGATGTCGATATAACAGACCAATGACAGTAAATAAACAACTCCTGCACCGCCCATCACTTCCTCTGTGTGTAATCGAATAAATTTAAATTGAGTTGTGGAGGCCTAAATTATTAAAATTTTGAAGACAACAGAACGTTTAGTGCAACAAAAGGTATGCACCCATGTAAGAGTGCTATAATTCAAGATATGTGTTGATACTACTAATAATGTTGATACTTGGGTGTTGGTGGTTATCTGTTAAGGAAACTAACTCAATAGGGCACATACAAATACTATTAAGAGAATTCTTAGAGAATGAGCATGAACCGTGTTAAAAAAACAAACTATAAGTTGGCCTTGGGCATCTCGTTTCCACCAACAAGCTCAAACTAACCATCATGATCAATATATTGCTATGTCCTAAAAACGGCAAATCTATATCCTATGTATACCAATCAAAAGTATTTGTCATGTGTCGGATACTCATAGATTTTTCCAACAAGAAAACCTAAAGAGCTATAGAAATCATCAAAGGAAATACATATTTAATAATCCGACATATCCAAGTTCTCTCAAGCAAAAGTCAAGGTATTCTTACGGTCATTAAGAAGTTGGGAAGCTGCACTGCTACTACAGCCTTCTAAAGCTATGAATCTTGAATAATGGTTTTCATTAAGAACATTGCTGCTACCAGCATCTCCGTGATCTGGAACTTGAAAATTTCTTGAAGAAGGGGCCTGATTCTTTTCTAAATCACTCCCGGCGCTGTTTGTTCGATCAATCCGATCTACAGTGTATGATAGAAACAAACCGACATGTAGAAATTAGAAAAGAAATACCAATTTGTAGAATGAAAACGAAAACCCAATCCCCAAATCACACGGTGCAAACCGAAAATCAAATACCAACTCCGAAAACGAAATCTAACCTTGACAAAAGGGCGCTGACGGTGGCGCGGCGGAGAACCCTGCAAGACTGTTTTCAGCCACAACACAACTCTCAAAAGAGAGAAATAGAAAAGAAGAAAGAGAGAAGCAGTGAGAAAAGAGGGAGAGAAAGAAGAAGAAGATCGTTGAAACCGTTCTGTTTTAATGGGTCACAAAACTTGATTTTGAAACAAATAGGGTTTTGGTGTGATTTGTCTGAAGAATTAGAGTCTAACATAATTACTCTAAAGATTTGGGTATATTTTAAAAATTACATCTTAAAAGTGATATGGAACACAGGTGACACATGACCCAATTAAATTAAGACAAGTAAGAAAGGTGTGATACCCCTCTATTATAGAATGGGTATAGGAGCAATCACCAATAATAATAATAATAATAATAATAATAATAATTTGTTACGTTTTTCCAATGCACGGATGGAGTTTCTCATCCGTTGCATCTTCTCATTTGGCTCTGCAACGTTGCTGTCGATTGTTTGGGTTGAACATCCACTAGTGCAAAATTAGGAAAAGAATTAGACATTTAAAGTCAGACACTCAGGTGCCTGACTTGATATGTAAACGCGGTTGCAAACTTGTAATTAAGATGAAAAATTTATCTGACGCGTGTGTTTTTAAGTCGTGCATAAACATGCATGACTTCAAAAGTTAAAACTTTTAACATTTTAAGACAGATTGGTATATAACCTGACTTCAAAAGTACTAAACAAAAGAAAATTAAAAAAGCTCTCTCCCTCAAATTATTCAGACCTCGCGACCTAGCTTCTATATTCCATACGGCCAAACCCTCTTCTCCCAGAAAACACGTAGGGCTTTGCTTCCATAATCCCTCCAGAACAATGAGTGATATGATTCATCGATTGCTGTCTTTTGTTCGCCGGTGTCCTAGTCCATTAAAGACAAATCTTCATTCAATCTGTCATCAATTTCATCAAACTCTACACAAAATTTCATTAGGTTAGTCTCTCATACTTCTCCTATAAACGCTTTCTTGTTTTATACTTTTCTCTATTTCATTCAATTTATTGTTCCTCACTTGATGTAATTCTGTTGAAGGGGTTTTTTTGGACCCTATTAGGGTTTATGTTTTGGTTGGTATGATATGGTTCGATTAAATTAGGGATTTGCTTGTTGTTTGGCAGGTATTTATCGTTGTGGAAAATTTTTACAATTGAAATCTGGATTGGACCCACGTTGAAGCTTTCAACTTGGATTCTAACAAGGATTTTCTTGTTGTTTGGCAGATATTTATCGTCAAATGTAGGGTGGCATTAGGAATGGGATATTATTAGACTATTCCTCTGCATCATTATTTTTTATCCTAAAATTAAAAGCCCGTGTTAATCAATATTGTCGTGTTAAGTCTTATAGGTGAAGCATTTTTTCCTTACTCTTTTGTGGTGGAAATGGAAGTTTCACCTCACAAGTTTGAGTGTTTCATGCAACATATTTTGATGGAAGGTGTGTTCTATGAATCATCTGTTAACTTCAATGTCACATGTGTGAGGTGGTATTATTTGTTGAAATTCTTTGTTACTGTTGTTGAAATATTTTGTTTTTGATAAATGGTAATTTCATTAATGAACCAGATTCAGCATCATCGTGCACACATCCACACAGCTTCCTTTTGAGTTGTAATCTCTAACTTTTTTGTAATATTGAAGTTGTCAATTGTCATATTATCTGCATGAGTAAGATTAGAAAAATCTGGATATGGAGAATAACATAGAAGGTTAGTATTCTTGTGACATGATAACAAGATATCATGCGAATTGGACTTTCTAGGAGGTCATGATAGACAATAGACAACTAGTAGGCAGGAAAAGAGTTTTTACCAACGGCCCCAAGGTAGAAGCCAATGTTCTCGTATATAAAATGAGGGTGGTGCAATCTGTAAGGCATAGCTCAACTGGAAAACGCCGAAATTGTTAGGCTGGATATCATGTCCGCGGGTTCGAACTCGGGACCTCATAGTTGTGTGCGTGAGTTTCAAGGAACATACATGCATTTTGGCCAAAACTAAGACATCGATTTCTGATTCTGCACATAGCACCCAAGTAAGTTTCAAGGAACATACATGCGCCCTTGGGGGACTTGCATAGATTCGTGCACATTTTCTACATTATTATCTCTTTTATTTATATTTTAGGAAAAATATCTCCCCAGGTCCCTTAACTTATTTATTTGTAACAAATAGGTCCCTTAGCTTTTTTTGTAACGCATAAGTCTCTTAACTTTTTTATTTGCAATGAATAGGTCCCTTAACTTTTTTTATAACGCATAAGTCCCTTAACTTATTTATTTGTAACGCGTAGGACCCTTAACTTTTAAAAACGTAACACGGTTGCCCCTTTTAACTTATTTAACAGAGAGATTTTAAGGGGCAACAGTGTTATGTTTTAAAAGTTAAGGGACCTATGTGTTACAAAAAAAAAGTTAAGGGACCTAATCGTTACAAATAAATAAGTTAAGAGACCTATGCGTTACAAAAAAAGTTAAGGGATCTATTCGCTACAAATAAATAAGTTAAGGGACTCCGGGAGATATTTTGTCTATTTTAGGCAAAACGTGAGAAAGTTTGTTCCCATATCCCAAGAGAAATTAATTTAAATCATTTTTACACTCATGAAAAAGGTTTCTTCCCACAATTGGAGAGATTGCAAAAAACACTAAAACAATTATCACTCTCTTTCTTTCCCATTTCTCCTCACAACCAAACATGAGAAATCGCTCTTTCTTCCCTCTTTCACCTCAAACAAACACACCTTTAAAATCAAAGGTAGTTGGTTCCTCTTGTTAGCATGCTTAGCCATTACTTAAAAAAATACGAAGTTTAAGTGTACTACAACGCTATTTATCATCTAAATATGTAGATTGATATTAATTACATAGTTATATTTAATATTTATTTGTTTTATCATGAGGGTTAAACTTGTTTGTTTTACTCAAATTAAGGAAAAGTATGAATGAAATATAATAGTTCTCATTTGTCTTACATTATTTATTGTTTCAACAAAATCAATTTATCTTATTTATATTTTCAATAAAACATTTAATATTTTTTCAAACTTATGTCTTTTTTATTATGAAAATTTGTCAATTCAATAAGTGACCAAAAAATTTTGCCTTCACAAAGAAAGTGATCAAAAAAAATTGATTCAAAAAGATAAAGAGTAAAATATTACTTTTTTTTACTCAAACAAACTTATATCATTTTAGTGGCAATAATATTTTCAATATAAGTTGGAACAAAGTAATCAATTTGGGAGCTAGCACAATGTCTTGAAGCTTTTACAAGAGCATGAACAACTAGATTTGCTTGCCTCCGAATAAAGTTAATCTTGTAGCTTGAAAACTGTGAAAGTAAATCATTATAATGAGCTATCAATACACTAAAGTCTGTGTTGTCGGATGTTGCTTTGGTTACCGCATTGACCACGGACATACAATCCAACTCAATAGTCATTGCTTCCAAGCCTAACAGAGAGAGAAGAGATGAAAAATGATTATCATATTGATCAATCTGAATAATGAATAATTTGTACAGTGTATATACAAATTGATATATGTAACTAACTTTCTCTAACTGAATTACTACTAATCTAACTAGTGTTAACTTTAACGGAAGTAGTTACAATATAATTAACTAGAGTTAGTGGTAATCTAACTACGATCAACTATCTACATTATTTACAATAGGTAATATCCCCCCACAAGCTGGACCATGGATAGTAATGAGGCCAAGCTTGGACACCATAGCAGTAAAGGTTGGTGACAATAAGGGTTTGGTGAGCACATCTGCAAGCTGTGAAGCTGAGGGCACTGGCAGGAGATGAATGAGCCCACTCTGAATCTTCTCACGGACAACATGACAGTCTATCTCAATGTGCTTTGTCCGTTCATGAAAAATGGGATTATGAGCTAGGTGTATGGCACTCTGTTGTCACAGCAAACAGAGACTGGCTGATTAAAACTGATGTGAATATCCTGGAACAAATAATGCAGCAATTGCAATTCACAGGTCAAGCTTGCTAAGGCATGATATTCTACCTCAGAGATTGATCTAGACAAAGTGGATTGTTTCTTGGATTTCCAAGACAGCAAGGAGGATCCAAGGAAAAAACTGTAACCAGAAACAGACCTGCGTGTGGAAGGGCATGTAGCCCAATCTGAGTCTGCAAAACCAGATAGTTTCATAGTGGAAGAAGCTGAGTAAAGAAGTCCTTTGGCTGGAGTACCTTTGATGTACTTGAGAACTTTGAGAGCAGCAAGATGATGAACTTGTAAAGGCTTGGAAATGAATTGACTCAATTGTTGAACTATGAATGCCAAGTCAGGACGTGTTGTGGTAAGATACAGCAGCTTACCAATGAGTCTTCTGAAGGATGAAACATCTTCCAGAGGTGGTGAGTCACTGTCATGGAGCTTTAAAGATGGACCATATGGAGTGGAGCTAGGCTTTACTGCTAACAAACCACAATCTTCAAGAAGTTCCAATGCATACTTCCTTTGATTGAGAAAAATACTCTGTTTTGATCTAGCCACCTCTAGACCAAGAAAGAATCTTAAAGTGCCTAGGTTTTTGATTTTGAATTTGCTGTCAAGGAACTGCTTGACCATGGAAATTTCAGTGGAGTCATCACCAGCTAACACAATATCATCTACCTATACTAGCAAGGCAGTGAAGTTGTTATTTTTCAATTTTGTAAAAAGAGAATGGTCTGCATTTGACTGAGAGTATCCCAAAGATATAAGGGCAGTGGACAGTTTAGAATACCATTGTCTGCTGGCCTGCTTGAGACCATAGAGTGATTTATTTAATTTGCAAACCTGAGGAGTTGAGGAAGGGTTGGTAGAAAGAACTAAACCAGGGGGCAGCTCCATATAAACTTCCTCATGGAGATCTCCATGAAGAAAAGCATTGTTGACATCCAATTGCTCCAAGTGCCAACCCTTGATAGCAGCCAGAGACAATAGAGTACGGATGGTTGTCAACTTTGCAACAGGAGAAAAGGTATCAAAGTAGTCAACCCCTTCTAGTTGAGTGTAACCTTTAGCAACTAAACGTGCTTTGTATCTCTCAATGGACCCATCAGCATTATGCTTAATTTTGTAGACCCATTTGCATCCTATGGGTTATTTACCTTGTGGAAGGTCAACAATGGACCAAATATTTGTTGATGCAAGAGCATCCAATTCAGATTTCATAGCTACCTGCCAACAATCAAACTTACAAGCCTGGTTATAGGTTTTGGGTTCAATGGTAGAGGAAATGGCTAAGCAAAATTGTTTATAAGAAGGATTGCAATTTGTGTAGGACAAAACTGAGGAAAGAGGGTAATTGGCATGGTATTACCTGAGTAAGTCACTGGTAGCTGAGAAGAGAGCAAATTGCAGTGATATTCAGAGAGATATTTTGGTTTTTGTTTGATTCTGGTTGATTGGCGAGTTGGAACATTTGTAGTGAAGGTGGCAGGGTTCTGTGAGGTAGTGCAGGGTGGGGAAATTGGGTTAATTGGATGCTGAGGTGTAGTTAGTTTCTGCAGGATTTGGTTGGTAAGTATTGGTTGATGAAGGGCCATCATAGGGCAAGTCATAAGGGGCAGAAGCAATTTGAGGAGTGGTTGGTTGGGAATTTGCATTTTGAGTGGTGTTATGAAAGGGAAAAACTGTTTCATGGAAGGTTACATGTCTGGATATGTAAAATTCATTTGAGTTGAGATCATATAGGAGATAACCTTTGGTTCCATCCCTATAGCCAAGGAAAATTGCTTTTCTAGCACGAGGATCAAATTTTGTTCTATGGTTATGTGAAGTTGATGAAAAGGCAAGACAACCAAAAACTCTAAGATGAGTAAGTGAGGGAGGTGTGGAGTGGAGAAGCTCATAAGGGGATTTATTGGATAGGAGAGGGGTAGGAAGTCTGTTTATTATGTGTAAAGCTTGTTGGATGGCTAAGTGCCAAAAATTTGAGGGTATATGAGATTGAAAAGAAAGAGCACGAGCCACATTAAGTATGTGTTGGTGTTTTCTTTCCACAATGCCATTTTGTTGTGGTGTTTCCACACAAGATCTTAGGTGGATGATGCCTTTAGAGAGGTAAAAATCAGTCATGAGGAATTCGAGACCATTATCACTACAGATACATTTGAGTTTCTTTTGAAATTGTGTTTCTATGAAGCTAATAAAATTGGTCAATGTTTTCTAGTTTCCCCTTTATTTTGCATGAAAATAGTCCAAGTGAAGCGACTAAAATCATCAACTAAAGTCAAAAAATATTTGTGGCCAGAAACTGAGGGAGTGGCAAAAGGGCCCCAGATATCAGCATGTATTAAATCAAAAATACAAGATGAATGAGTGTTACTAGATGAAAAAGGTAAATTTCTTTATTTAGCATAATGGCATGTATCACAAGGTTTTGAACAAGAATTAAAAGAAACAAATGGGAATTGGTTGGAAATACATTTGTGAACATGTGTGGATAAATGGCCTAACCTATAATGCCAAACAGTGGCAGGATCACTAGGTAATATTTGTCTTACATTATTTATTGTTTCAACAAAATCAATTTATCTCATATTGATTGTTTTATATTTTCAATAAAACATTTAATATTTTTTCAAACTTATGTCTTTTTTATTATGAAAATTTGTCAATTCAATAAGTGACCAAAAATTTTGCCTTCACAAAGAAAGTGAAAAAAAAAATTGATTCAAAAAGATAAAGAGTAAAATATTACTTTTTTTTACTCAAACAAACTTATATCATTTTAGTAGCAATAATATTTTCAATATAAGTTGGAACAAAGTAATCAATTTGGGAGCTAGCACAATGTCTTGAAGCTTTTACAAGAGTATGAACAACTAGATTTGCTTGCCTCCGAATAAAGTTAATCTTGTAGCTTGAAAACTGTGAAAGTAAATCATTATAATGAGCTATCAATACACTAAAGTCTGTGTTGCCGGATGTTGCTTTGGTTACCGCATTGACCTCGGACATACAATCCAACTCAATAGTCATTGCTTCCAAGCCTAAGTCTTTCAACCACTTAAATGTCTGCCATAGACCCATTGCTTCAGCTTCTTGAGGCTTTGGATCACCATTAAACCACACTGTTTTCCCTTCCATGAAGCACCCATTCTCATCCCTTATACACATGCCAATACCATTTTGTTTTCTGGTGCAAAAAGTGCGGCATCCACATTACATTTCAAAGTACCGGCATCCGGTTTACTCCATCTTGGTTGCGTTTCTAATATTGTTGCTGTCCCCTCTATCCGATTTGAGCACCTACGTGTTAGTTGCCACTCACGCACATAGTCCTTAGCGAGTTGTACTGAAACAGCAGCTGGTTTAGTAATTTTTCCCACACTTTCTCATTCCTTCTCTTCTATTAGACCCAAAACATCATCGCAAAACTCACTTGTTGTTCAGCGGAAAGTGTTTCCGGCAAAATAAACAAACAATCAGTAAATGTAATAGCATTAGAAAAATGATTAATTACCACATTGTTGATACCACTTTAATTCCATACTCCAGTAGCTTGTGGACATTTTAAGAAAAGGTGCAGCTCATCCTCAACGTCAGCGACGTCACACATTGGGCACTGTTGGTCACATGGAACGTGTCGGCGTCTAAGGTTGCCATGCGTTGATAAGCAACCACGTGCCATTCTCCAAAGCAAAATCTTTACTTTTTGTGGAACTGTAAGTCTCCATATAAGCATTTAATTTCCTGGGACTCGAAGATTAATATTATCAATAAAATCTTCCATCACACCAAAATATGTTGACCTTACCAAAAATGAGCCATTTTGGCTTCGCCACCAAATCAACTTTTCTTCCTCACTAGAATTGTACTACTATCATGCTACACCTTTCATAAAATTTGTACTATTAATTAATTTTCTTAAAAAACATGCCACAACCTTATATTATTACCAAATAATATGTATGAAACAATATTGGGTATTCACTGTTACTATAAATGCAAAGCGGATGGTATGACTTGATATTTTTTTTGGTTGAGATCAGAGTATCCATCGTCGAACGCAGTGACTAATCCCCTCGCTAGATTGGAGACACCTCGAAGGATGGGACAGTTGGCCAGGGATTTAAAGCTGCTACATACCCAATGCGAGGATCAAACCCTCGACACTTGGTTAAGGGAGAATGAACCTCAACTGCTCAACCACAGCCCATATGTTAATATGACTTGATATTGATACACATGGTACTAATTAGAAGATATACTTCGAAAAAGTAATTAATTTTTTTGGGTAAGCTAAAGTGGATACCCCCCAAGAGAAAGTGGAAAAAGTCCCCAGACAGTAGGTCTTAATGACCTCAACTAACAAATTTTGAAATATTATAAACATGCTTTAGCACAAAACCATCGGCCACCTAGTTCGCCTCCCTATGAGCATGCTTTAGCGCACGCCCAACAACATCACCAACGAGTCATCAATTTGATGAAAAATAGGATGTTGCGAATAGTAATTAATGTAACTGAATCAAATTAAATGTAGTCATTGAATCAAATTCGACAACAAAGGAATTGTAACTCCTACTTGTCAACAATTGCAGACCCACAAGCACGACTCGAATCTCAGTTTTGATAATAGATCGAGCAAGTACTAACATCATAGGCGAACCACTGTTATAGGGGATTAAGTTGATGGTGATGGTAGGAAAAATGGGAAAAGGTGAAGAAAACCTGATGTTGCGAAATGAAGGAGTGGAGAAGCCATCAACCTTGCTTCCTTCCTTGCTCGTTCCCTTCCTTCTTCTTCAATTTGTAGTGAAAATGGAGAGATATATTTTTTGCTTTGAAAAAGCAATTTCATTGTTGAACAAATTGCTTTTTAGCTTTCATTTCCCTCTTTTGCATTGTGTCAAATACAATAACATATTCAGGCGAGTAGCCTTTTATAGATTTTGCAGTCTATTGCATTGTCTTTGCAAAAGTGAGAGCAGAATGTAGTATAAGATGTGTAAGAAAAAAGAAATTGTTGAGGGAAGTTTATTGTAATGACCCCAATCAACGACATGTCCAATTTTGAGCAATGAGTGTTTTGTGGAATTTAGAGGTGCTAGTTTTGATTCGAAGAAATAGTAGATAGGTGTGTAGTGTGCCTTAAACAACATACACTAACATGAATACATGATGTGGTAGTAATAGAATAAACATATTAACACGGCTCGAGATATTAGTCTCTGTAGTTGCGCGCAGAGAATACTTAGTTTATACAAACAAAAAAACAAATAAACATATGAACCAATAACAAGGGTAGCAATGGGTTTCCACAACACTTAATTAGGAATATTCCCATTACCCTAGAATAAAATTGCCCACCCCTCTCCCACGGAAGCAAAACTCCTATTACCAAGTGAAAAGATAAAATATTCTGTCTTTTTTATTAATTCATTTGTAAGGATTCGAATATGACTTTACTTATGCATGAAGTAACATGGTAATTAAATTAAATAACACCATTGATTAAGCTAATGTATTAGAGAAAAGTTTGTTTACAAGTATACATTGGAAAGGGGGGTTGAAGATGGTGGCTCCGCTCGTCTATCGTGATGGTGGTGTAACTGCAAAACCACTTTTGTCAAAGTTAGGTCACCATTAGTCCACTAGTGTATTTGTATTGCCCTCAGCTAAATGGGGTTCCTTATTTTCTTTTGCTAAATGGGGTTCCTTCTTAAATGGCCGTTGGATGGGTTAATACTGGGACTTATCTTATGGGTCAAGTGTGATGAGCCTAGCTAGGAATGCCTAAGCGACCAAAACCGACCAACCAGTGTAGAGGGTCCCTGTCAGTTTAGCTGACGGTCCAATACTGGTACACAATCTATTGAGCATAGAGTCCAAAGGGTGATAATGCTCTTAGACATTCAATAGAGCTCAGCCGTCTCCTCCAATACAAAGTCCTTTGAGCACAAAATAGAGACATCAACTATTAAACGAAGAAATAAGAAACGAAAACACGCAAAATAGAGACACAATATTGGTCAAGCAGTTTGATCAATCTTTGCCGATGGCTGAGACTATAAAGCAGTTGTAGTTTCGTCGAATTACTTGAATGAATTAGGGTTTCAATGTTATAATACGTACTTATGATTGATGATACCTTGCTCCTCTAGCTAGCTCTCCTAATATTAATTTAGTTGTTTCAACATGTATCAACTCAGTTTCTGACTTATGAATGATGATACATTGCTTCAACATATATATATCAACTCAGTTTTTGACTTTTTGCAAAAATGTTTCAACTTAGTCCCTCTATTTTGTATAAAGGGGATTAAATTGAAATATTTTTGTAAAAGTCAGAGACTCGGTTGATATATTGTTAATTTCAAGAGCAGAATTGAACTTTTGTGAAATTTCAAAGACCAAATTGGCTAATAACTTGTTTTTCATTTCATTTCAATCATATATGTGAAATGACATGGAATTGTGACTTTGTTTCTCTTCTAAAAAACTATTTCTTTGTTTCGCTGAAAGAAAAATATGATTAGTCATCCAATCTCTCTTACAAAATTATTAGATAGTCTTTAAGCATTTTTAGAATTTTAAAAATTTGGGTTGGGCCAAACTCAATTCCACAAAAAGATAACTAGTTATAAATACTTTTAAGACAATATTATATCAGATGTGTGACACTCAACAAGCGTGATGATGAATTTTAGAGACACTCTAATTATTATCGATATAACTCACTGTTTAGTCTTTAAAGAATTCCATTCCAAGTTAATCTTTCAAACATATAAAACATCACAAGATGTGTCTTAAGAAAATTGAAGTGGTGACAAACACACACAGACAAAAGAGTCTACTCATTATCTAAGAATTATACTTCTCCAACTCATCCTATTTAGTAGCTAGCTATTGTAATATAACTCCTTCACATTATGGAATTGGCTCTTCTTCTAAGAGAGCTCTAACAGGTAAAAGAAGAATAAGATGGACCAAGGATCTGCATGAGCCATTTATGATGATTGTTGATAGTCTTGGTGGTCCAGAAAGTAGATCATGATGCATCGGCAGATGATGATGATGCAACAGCTGCAAAAGACTCTTCAAAAGCTGCCAAAAACTCTTCAAAATCGGATTTGTTACTAAGACGACCTAAGCCTCTGTGACAAAAGGTTGCTACTTGCTTTTTCCTCCAGAAGTCCCTCTTTTTGTCAAAGAAAATAACAATGACACTCATGTCATCATGCCAATCCCGCCTACTATTGTTACTATCTTTATAATTCGCTCGAAGTTCTTCATATGTATGGCCCTTTCTACTAGCAGCCACTTCTAGAGCTGTCTTGAGAAGTTTTGCTGCGATTCCCTGCAATTTGATTTTTGTTAAACAGAAAGCATTCATGAGCATAGAATAAATGTGAAAGAGCAAAAACATAGTAAAAGACTAATTGATGAAAAAGAAGTACACGTACATTTCTTGGATTACGTCTCACAATATCAATAGCTTCAAAATTTGACAAGAAATTCCAAAAACCGTGGGATGCAACTACAATGAATTTATTCCTCTCTACGATCAACCCAGAATTTATATCAGGGTCTGATGATAGCAATGCGTCAAAGTGAATTACGTCATCAAACGCCGGGAATGCATCACGTACAATGAAGGGTTGTTTTTTTAAATACGCATCTCCTATAGATCGAGTAACCTGATATAACACATGTCAAGTAAAAGAAAACAATACTAAGACTTAGTTAATCTGATATATAAATGTATATTTATATAGCATAGTGGAACTTACATTCAGCTAGCCAAACTATAACTTAGTTACGTAACAACTTCATAGCATTCTGAATTTTATTGAATAAAAACTGAATGAAAGACTAAAAAGAATAGATAATAACATATAAATTGTTACCTAGCCAAGTAGCTTGTAGTCTTTTATTCAGTTTTTATTCACTGAAATTCAGAATGCAATTTATACGTATAATTTAGAAAACTGTACAGTTTTCTAATTGAATTGAATAACAAATTGAATAGAATAACTTCTAGAGCTAATTAAATTATATGAATATCCAACTTGTAACACACATTAAATTGTCAACACTCAGTCAAATCAAATTAGATTTGTGCTCAAACTGAAGCAAAATGAATCTAGGTTCCAACAAGACAAGAATCATTCAAAACTAAGTTCTACATAAAAAAGTTATAATCAAAACACTTAACCTATATCTAATAGAGTATATGGCTTAAGTAATGATATGCTCTTATAGATTGTTTTGTGAGTGGATTGAACAATGACATCAGTAGAGAGGTAATGCTCCATAACCCCGTGACAATAGTGAAGGCAGAATCACTAGCTAAGGTTTACGAAGAGAAACACAATGCACTTACTCAAACACATGCTCAGAAAAATTCCACACTACCCAAGTCCCAGAACCTAAACACAAGCTACCAAAATAGAGCCCACTTCAATCCTAACAAAACTGAAAATTCCACACAACCTGCCAAAACCCCTTCACCACCCTTACTACCTACCCCACCTACTAGACCCATGAATTTGAACCAGAAAAATCCCAATATCAAAAGAATTTCACCTGCTGAAATGCAACTAAGAAGAGAGAAGGGATTGTGTTATTTTCGTAATGAGAATTTCTATTCCTCTCAAGAATCGCTCCATCTCCTCTCTATCCCTAGGTTTTCTCTCCTTTGCATTTGTTGGCTGAACATATATGAAAAATGCTTCAGCTGGAAGTTTCCTAATCAAGCCTTAAGTGGGAGTGTTAAGATAGGGGCTGTTTTGCAAATATTTATAGTTTAAATGATTTTATTCAAATAAATCGACTAGAGTACATGGGGTGTTACACTACATACCTTGATGTAGCCTTTTACACGATAGGCTCCACGAATGTAATAAATGGTATTATACATGGCATCATGCGGGAATTCAACTCTAATTCCTCCATCTTGACAATTATGATCTCTGGTCAATGCCAAGTGATCCTCATCACGGCCAAGCACAACACGTGAATCTCCAAGGTTGCCAATAAACAATCGATCTTGCCATATAAAGCCGAACAAACAGCAGGAGCCAACTCGACCGAGCCATGGCATTTTGCCATAAGACTTTTCCACATAACCGCGCATAAATGTCTCCTCAGTATCTTTAACACCTTGCCTCAAGGTAGCCTCAGAGATGACGAATCCATTACTCCGTATACGACCTTACAACCAAATTCCATATAACAAAAACATACCAATCAGTTTAGACACACAAAACTAAAAAGGATTTTTCAGAAAATGAAACCAAATAATAAGGAATTTCATAAACAACATTACCATACCATATCCATCTATATTTAATAGGTAAATCATGTCATATGTCTTACACTAATTTCATCATTTCATATCAATTTTATTTTTTATGCAAACCATTGACTATAAGTTTGAATTTGGGTATGCAACCAATTCAAGCAACTGTTGTATTGTATCTAGTTTAAAAAGGCAGGTGGAGACAAAATAAACTTGAAGCTTAGAATATACACACTTAAGAGATTTTCTCATTCCTTTTAGTTCTTCCTTCTCGTGGAAGCATCATCACCATCATTAATCACCAACCTTTTTTTTACTTTCTATTAAATAAATAAATAAATAAATAAATAAATAGATTTTTAGGGCCCGTGGGCTGCCCTAGGCCGGAGCCCATATAGGTCCGTGGTCAATTTTTCAGTTTCAACGTAAAAACAGAAAATTAAGGGCTTTGGGCTGGCCCATGTGGGCTCTTCGAAATGTGGGATTTTTGGGCCCATGGGCCTTTTGGCCCTAGGGCCACCTGGGGCCGGACAGCTCTAATTTCATATTGTGTAAGTCAAGATTATTAGAGTGAATGTGTTCCCATATCCAAAATTAGGTTTTATACACACCTTTTTATGCAACATTGATTTCTTAACTGGTTTTAAAATAATAGTTTCCATTCAGCCAATAAAAAAACACATCATAATCATAATCATAAGTAATTACAATCAAGAGTTTTCCACCTAAGCAGTCCAAGTAAGCAACAAAAAAAAGCCACGTATATCTCTTGAAAAATACATGGTCGACACATCAGCAAGCCTAATAAACTGGATGGCAGTTTTACAAATGTACAGGTTGGCAAAGCTTGGAAAAAACGGAAACAGCCAAACGTATTGGAGAAGTTTGTATTAAACTGGAAAACTCTATAACAGCTCATTGCTTTTAATGCCGAAATTCATGGAGATGGAATTAAAAATTTTAAATGCACTAACTACACGTTTTTATGTCCAAAATTTCAAAATTCAAGCCTGAGAATCTGCCCGAAACTTGCCATAATAGTTAACTGTCATTAACATTATACATGCAAAATTTATGGCATTGATTCTATGCAAATTTAAATTTGAAATTCAAAAGGCATATAACACTAATTCAATTTCAAAATCAGAAGACATTACAGGGAAAGAGATTGGGATCGTGATAGGGACTTTGGGTTAATGCCTCCACCAGGAAGCCATAAGAAGGAATACGTGACCCCTATGGATGTTGATCAACCCATTGATCCAAATGAGCCTACAGACTGTGTTTGTCATCAGGTTTTGATATGCTAGCTGTTCAAAATAAATGTTATAATTCCAAGTCTCCTTGTGGGAAATTGTCCATATTGTCTTTTATTTTTGCTTTAACTGATGCAGTTTAATTATCTGATAATTCAGGTATTTTTGGAGACATGATTGCCTGTGACAATGAAACTGTAAGTTTACTGACTTTTGCTCTTTCTTGAACTGTTTCTGTTTCACTCTTTCTTTTTGTTTGGGGAAATTGGGGTTGACAGAATGCAGAGAGAGTATTTGAACTCATGCATACATAGTTTCATCAATCTACAAAATTTGTATCTCTCTCTCATTACGAAGGCTATAAGCATAAAAAATTTCTGCCATAGATTATTTACATTGCATAGAGATATAATATTCAGCGGATAACTATAACGTAGCTTAACGCAGAATATCTTACAAAGAGGCATGTGATTATTGTTTTCGGATTGTGTTTGTGACAATATTTTCTATTTGATCTTAATCATATAAAAACAGAGAAATTAAAAATTGTTGACAGTGATGTTCCTTTACTCAAATGAGTTAAGCTAATATATTACGGATTTTCACTGATCCTTCTTATTCAATAGCTTTTTCCTACAATGTTACTAATGAATGTTTTCTTTTTATGTTATTTTGACTGAAGTTTATTATGTTATTCTGGATTGATAGTGTCAAGGAGGTGAATGGTTCCACTATGCATGTGTTGGCCTAACTCAAGAGATTGGAATCTGTTTCTACTTGGATGGGGCATAATCAAGTAAGCATGTTTTTTCGGCATTTATGCTAGGACTATGGGAATTTGTGGGGACGGGAAAAGTTTGGGGGCGACGACAGCAAGGGGGGAGTACTTACCGCCGTTGCCCCGTTCCGTTGTCTTTGTATAATATATATATATATATATATATATATATATATATATATTAATATTAAATTGTCACCACTACCGTCGTTGCCTCCGACCACCCCGTCGCCGTCGACCGCCACCGGAGCGCCTCCGCTCCGCCGATCGCCACCGCCGCCGGAGTTAAGTAAAAAGTCAAGAATGAGCTAAAACCGAACCTAAGTATACCCGTTTCTTGCGGCTGTATTGTAATAACATACGAGAACGACATGAGACCCACTTACTAAGCATAAAAGGCATCCAAATAAGGCACAAATTATACAATGATAATAAAACAAAAAAAACACATGCAACCAGAAAAGGATTAAGAGGGTAATGATAATAAAATAATGAAAGAACATGCAAGAAATGAGAGAAATCAGAAGGAATATAACAAGAAGATGGTAATCCAACCAGAATGAAATAACAAGAAGACGCAAGAAACGAGAGAAATTAGAGAACATAACTTACCTAAAATCTTTCCTAAAAGGTGTACAGCACAATGCTCAGCAGCTTGATGGCCTTTATGGCCATCATAAACTCCAAAAAATAGGGCATCAGCGCTGGTGTCTACCTGAAGATAGTCTTCCATAGTAGCGTTTCCTCTAACAGTGGCCATGGAGAAATCACCATGGTGATATTCTTCCAAGTCTTTGCTCCAAATGTAGTTATCAACTTGATCATCATTGTTTGGGTCACCTCTAATCCAGCGAAGAAACTTAGACATTCTCTTAGAGATTTGGGTGGGAGAGAATAGGGTTTTTTTCAATATGCAGAGATTTGGGAGGGAAAGAATAGGGGTTTTTTCAATATGAAAGAGTAGAAGAAGAAAAAGGGTTGATGAGAATCCGGTGAGAAAGACAAGAAGAAAGAGAAAATGAAAGGGTGCTGATTATTGATTATTGATTGGTGTTAAGCGAAAATCAACGGTGAGAAAGGGTATAGTGAGATGGTCTCTTAATCAAAAAAGAGAGTGAGATGATCTACACGGCTGTTTCTTGTGTTCGATACTTAGGTGCAGTAGTTTTGTTCTATCCTAATATTTTTTCTGATAGAAAAAAAAGTGAGTGAGATGAACTGTTTTTTTATTAAGTATGAACTGTTATTATTATTTAATTTCTTTTGGCTTGTTATTGAATTTCTGATTTGTTTTGTTCAGTTTTGTCTTTCTCCACTTTTGGCTTGATTGCTATTCATTGATCTTCATTGTTCTTTTGTCCTCTTCTTTTCCCCTAATGCTTCTACACTATTGCATTATCATTATTAGGAACCGTAATTAAGTCTAAATCAGTACATAATTAAAAGTCAAAATCAAAATATTTCCTTAGGTCTCTTAACTTATTTTTTTGGTAACGAATAGGTCCATTAATTCTTTTGTAACGACTAGGTCGCTTAAGTTTTAATAACATTGTGTTGTTGCTCTTTTTAACGTTTTGTCATTAACTCCGTTAATAGACTGATTATGTGGCTATTTAATTTAACTACCGACTTGACATGCCACATAGGATAATTTCATTTTTTTTATAATTATTTTTAGTTAAAAATTAAAGAAAAATGTGAACTGTCTTTCTTATTCTTGTCTCCTTCTTTTCCTCTTCATTCTTCTTCCGCCTTTAATGCACGTGTATCAATGTAACTCGTGCGATGGTATCAATTTCCTCGTCATGGTATCAATTATTATTCCGTTTTAATGCGCGGGAAGCAAATTTTGTATTATATAAACTGCAATTAATTTTGTAAAAAAAGTATTTTAATTCATAAATAAAATATTGTGTCAAAAAATAATAAAAGATGTCTTTTTTTTTTACGAGAAAATGATTTCATTAAGAAGCTAAATCAGCTGCAACAAATGAAGCAATACAAGGAGGGCATTCATCAATCCAAACTGAATCAGTAGAAACTAAAGCAAACTTAGCTAAGTGGTGTGCTGAAAAATTAGCAGTTCTTCTAACATGTTGTAGCATAAAAGCACTAAATGAACTAATAATCCTGCGACAATCATTAATAAACAAACCAAAGTAGGAGTGATCAGAAGTGGTTCCTTGCACTCCTTGAATCACATTGAGTGAGTCACCTTCAACCTCAATTTCAAAAAAAACATATCCAACGCAAATTGGAGTGCTAATTTCATTCCCATTGCCTCAACAATATCAGCGTTAGGTAAGGCTTCAAAATTCCATGTGGCGGCTGCTAATACAAAACCATCCCCATCTCTAATAAAAGATGTCAGAAAAAGGGCATATAAATAGATTTAAAAATATTTTAACTCAACAAATAACATTATTTTAATTTGATATATTGTATAACATCAGCTAATAGGTTTAAAAAAATATTATTCTAATCAAATAACTTAAGTAACATATAAAGTTGATGCAAATGCGAACAAAAGAAATTATTTTAAATATAGTTTGTCATATTTTATTTATCTATAAATTAATATAGTATACAAAAACATTATCTTAAGAAGTCATTTCTTTTGGTAATAAAAAAGTCATTACACATTAGTTGACAATCCAAATTTGTAAAGCTTTCATGTTAAATTGTAGTAATGAATTAGTTGATTACTATTACGGGTAATTATTTGAAAGATTGATTACTTTTTTTTGACGCTGAAATATTGATTACCGAAAACATTATATTTACAATTTAAATTAACGTGCTTAAGTATCATGTAAAAAAAGATGTGCTTAAGTGACCCCTATCATTTCACCCCAAGTGCTCTCCCTCAAGCCGGGTATAAAACTCTCCCTCAAGAGATTTAACACTGGTGCATGCCTAAAACTAAATTCGAACTCAAGACCTTGGTTAAACTGGAAGAGACCCCTATCATTCCACCCAAGTGCTATTAGGATTATCTATATTTTAGAGTTTTCTATCCTATTTACTGTTAACCCAAGTTAGTTACTTAGTTTAAGTTAACTAAGCTTTAACCATTGTAATCAGTTAATAGTTAGAGTTTTCAGTTTTGTTTCTTCATTCAGTTGAGTTAGTAACTGAATCTCCTTGTACATATAGTGATAACTCTTGTACAGTTTTCTTCAGTTAATGCAAAATGGAACTTTCCTCCATCTTCTCTCTTGCACAAACTCTAATATGGTATCAGAAGTTATTCACTACTTTTCCGTTTCTTGGTTAACGAACCTTCTTCGTTTTCCTTCTCTGCAATCGCATTCCCTTCTCTGATTTCTGTGATTCAATCTACATACTTCAAATCATTCACATAATCGATCTTCAATTTTGTTCGATTTTGCCTATCTTCTTTGTTTTCCCTGATTCTTGAATCCTTCCTCGCTTCAAGCCATGGAAAACCTCTTAAATCCATATTATCTTCATCATTCTGATAACCCGAACCTTGTTCTTGTCTCCAAACCTCTCGATGGCAACAATTATTGCACATGGCGAAGAGCAATGGAATTTTCCCTCTCCGGGAAGAACAAATTAGGTTTTGTCAACGGTGAAATCCCTGAACCCGAAGTCACTTCCGTCGACCACGCTCTCTGGCGTCGTAATAATCATATCGTGGCTTCGTGGATCATCAATTCCGTGTCTTCAGAAATCGCGGCGAGCGTCATCTTCTCCGACACGGCTTCTTCAATCTGGAATGATCTTCAATCTCGCTTCCAGCAGGACAATGGCGTCCGCATCTTCCAATTGCATCGTGCAATGTTGAATTGCACTCAAGGTACTCTCTCTATCAATACCTATTACACCAAATTCAAGGCTCTTTGGGAAGAATTAGGTGAATACAAACCCGTTCATACTTGCACTTGTGGGGGAGTTGATCCTTTGATCAAACACCACCAGAAACAATATGTCATGTGGTTTCTGATGGGTTTGAGTGAGACCTATGCTCATGCTCGTGGCCAAATTCTGATGATGACACCTATTCCTCCGATGAATGATGTTCTGGCCAAACTCTATCAAGAAGAGACTCAAATGGCAATTGGAAATTCTGCAAATCAACCTCCTGCTGAAGCAACCCCTGCTGTCTTTGCTGTTCAAGCTGATAAGCCAAGAAATGGCAAGAAAGATCGACCACTTTGTGCTCATTGTGGTCTTCTTGGACATATCAAGGATAAATGTTACAAATTGCATGGTTATCCCCCTGGATTTACTCCTGCTTTCAAGAGAAACAAGCCACCATCCACTCCTGCAGTATCTGCTAATCAAGTGACTGCTGCTGAAGCCCCTTCAAGTGAAGCTTCTCCTGCTGATATGACCTCCTCTCAATGCCTGCAGTTGATCAATTTCTTGCAGGCTCACATGGCTCAGACTTCTGTTGGTGATCCTGGTCAGTGTGAGTCTTTCCCTATAGGTATCAGTTTAAATGTTCTCAATAGCATTTTTGCTGATAAACTGTACACCTGGATAGTTGACTCAGGTGCCACAGCAAACATCACTCACACACTTGAGTTTTTCACTTCATACACAAGGCTCACAAACAGATATGTCACACTTCCAAATAACACTAGAGTAGCTGTCGAAGCAATAGGCACAGTTGAACTTAGCAAAGATTTGATCTTGCATAATGTTCTTTTCATTCCTGAATTCCATGTCAATTTGATTTCTGTCAGTGCCCTTATGCTGTTCTCTCAACTATCTGTGTACTTTGCTGACAATTGTGCTCTAATACAGGACACCCCACCAACCAAGGTGATTGGAAAGGGTGACCTTCACAATGGTCTATTCCTGCTTCTCAAGGATTCATATTGTAATCAAACTGTTCACACACCTGTCACAAATATAGCTGCTGCCACTACTGGTTTGTCAAATAATCTCAATCTATGGCATAATAGATTAGGGCATTTGTCTGATAAAATCTTAAAATTGCTTAGCAATTTGGATTGTATTGATGTTTCTGCTTCTTACTCTAGTCATGACTGTCTTGTATGTCCTCTAGCTAAGCAAAAACGTTTGTCTTTTAATTCTCAACACAATATGTGTTCTAGTCCTTTTGAGCTTGTTCATTGTGATATTTGGGGGGCCTTCTCTACTCCCACTTATGATAAGAAACAGTTTTTCTTAACTATGGTGGATGATTGCACTAGATACACTTGGATTCATTTGATATCTCACAAGTCTGAGGCTGCTTTGAAAATTAAACAATTTTTTAATTTCATTAAAACTTAGTTTGGCAAAGATATTAAAGGCATTAGAACTGATAATGCAAAAGAGTTGGCCTTAGTTGATTTCTTGCAGGAAAGAGGTGCCACACATCAACTCTCATGTCCCTACAGGCCTGAGCAAAATTCTGTAGTTGAGAGGAAGCACCAACACCTTCTCAATGTGGCAAGAGCTCTTTATTTTCAATCAAAGGTACCAATTTCTTTTTGGGGAGACTGTGTGTCTACTGCTGCTTACCTCATAAACAGGTTGCCCACACCCATCCTGAACAACATTTCACCCTTTGAGAAACTCCACTCCACAAAACCGGACTACAAACACCTAAAATCCTTTGGTTGTTTATGCTATGCAGCAACTATTTCCCAATTCAGGCACAAGTTCAGCCCTAGAGCCTCACCATGTGTCTTCATTGGCTATCCTACTGGTTGTAAGGGATATAGGCTTTATGATACATCTACCAAGAAATTTCTGGTGTCAAGGGATGTTGTATTTCACGAAAATGTCTTTCTTTTTCATTCCTCTCCCCACACAACACCTATACTTGAATCACCTCTTGACATTGTTCTGCCTTCTCCTCAACCAGATATAGATCCTCCTCAACACACCATTCCTGCCACTGCCACTCCTAACACAAATCCCACTCAAACAGACCCTGTTGTGGCTGACACACCTGAGCTTTCACAACCACTTGAGCCATCCTCAGTCACTGAACCTGAGCCCTCAAGCCTACCCCCTATACCTAATTCTGCTCCTTCAAATAGTGTGCCTGTTGTTCCCATAGATAACCCAGTTACCACTCCTAGGAGATCTACAAGAATTAGACAACCTCCAAGTTACCTTCAAGACTATTCTACAAACAATGTCAACTATCCTATCCAAAATCACTTTACTTATGACAATTTGACTAATCCCTACAAGAACTTCATTTTACAAGTATCTCACATCTATGAACCACAATATTACCATGAGGCAGTAAAATACCCTCACTGGCAGCAAGCAATGGCTGAAGAGCTTGCTGCACTTGAAGCTAATGACACATGGTCCTTGCAGTCTTTACCTCCTGGCAAGAAAGCTATAGGATGTAGGTGGGTGTACAAAGTCAAGTATAAATCTGATGGGTCTTTGGATAGATACAAAGCTCGTTCAGTGGCAAAGGGATACACACAGCAAGCTGGCATTGATTTTTTAGACACCTTCTCACCAGTGGCTAAGCTGTCCACAGTCAGAATTTTACTCAGTATTGCTGCTCAGTCTTCCTGGCATTTACTCCAATTGGACGTGAATAATGCCTTCTTAAATGGCACTTTGGATGAAGAGGTGTACATGTGATAAATCCATATCACATGTTTGTTTTTAATGTTAAAAAGGGTATTTTACATGAAGATTTTAATGAACAACAGTAAAGTTTGAGAAGAATTAGTGAATTTATGAAATCGGGTTTTTATGCAGTTGTTATGCCGGTTTTCTTTATGTTTATGTGCTCAGGAACTCGATCAAATTGAAGAACAAGTTATGCAAGCAAGAAGGGAAGTTTGGAGCGATTTAGGGCATGTTACATTGGCAGCACCAGACGGTTTCAGTTTGGACTAAACCTCCATCGGTGGAAGTTACTCGTTTCTGTTGCGCGTAAGTTGCGCGTACGCGCAAAGCACGCGCAAACATCCAGTAGCTGTGGCGCGTATCTCGCGCGTACGCGCAAAGCACGCGCAAACCTTCATTAACTGTGGCGCGTATCTTGCGCGTACGCGCAAAGCACGCGCAAACATCCAGTAGCTTTTGCGCGCATCTTGCGCGTACGCGCACCTGAACAGCTCCTAAGCGTGAATTGTATAAACAGCAGCCAGGAACTCGAAAAAAGGACTTTTTGACACTCTTAGAAACCCTAGAATTTGGAGGCACTCATTCCATCTCGTCTCTATTGAAGATTCAAGGCTTGGGAACAAGATTTGGCCCTTCAAATGAGTCCATCTTCTTCATTGAGTTGTAATTTCTGTTTTCCCTCTTCTCCTACCATGTGTAACTAAGTCTCTAGTTGTTAGGGATGAATGAATATTGATGAAACCCTATTGCAGCTGGTTTAGATTTACTTTTATGTCATAATCTCTCTTACTTTGTGTATTGAATCTCTGTTCTTAATGCTTTTTATGGTTTGATCACTCATAGAATGATTTATGGTTCATTTATGGAATGGAAGTTTTGTTCTTGAATGCTTGAGATTGAATACCTTCAACTCTTAGTTTAGGAATACTCTTTGAGTAGTTGTATATTGCAAACCCCTTGATTTTAATGCTTGTTGTTAATTAGAATCACTTAAGGAATTAGGGCTTTTAGTTATCAACAAAGGATTAGTTGCCTAAGGAATTAGGAATTAGTTAATATTGTGGGTTTGATAGCAAAGTTAAAGAGAGAGTATCTTTCAATATAAATCAGTTGCAATATTGTGAAATCAACGGGAGTTCGTCCCTAACATCTTTTACAATCTTATCTTTTTAAAGCGTTCTTCGGTTTCTATTATCAAAAATACAAAAACATTTTATTTTGTTCATTTTATAGTTCGGTTACTCGACTCTATCAATCAACCCCTAGTTTATTTTTGTTCATTTAGTTGTTGTTAGCGTTTATTGGTAATTGCATTCGATCCTTGAGGACGATATTCGGTTCTTACTGATTTTATTACTTGCGACGATTCGGTACACTCACCAGAAATCCTAACAACTTCCTTTGGGGTATCCCACCAAGGGGGAGTCTCAAGTTTGCAAGCTCTCCAAATCCCTTTATGGCCTTAGACAAGCCTCACGCCAATGGTTTCACACCTTTTCCCAGGTTCTGCTTGACAACAACTTTCAGAAGTGTGAGGCAGATCACTCACTCTTCACAAAAGGCACTGGTTCCTCCCTCATTGTGCTGCTTGTGTATGTGGACGATATAGTCCTTGCTGGTCCTAATTTGTCTCTTTTGCATCAGACCCAAGTCATGCTCCAACAACACTTTAAACTCAAAATCCTTGGCAAGCTGCAATACTTCTTAGGACTTGAAATTGCTCATTCTCCTAAGGGAATTCACCTCTGTCAGCATAAATATGCCCTTCAACTTCTGCAGGACACTGGTTTTCTTGCTGCAAAACCAGTGACATACCCTATGGATCCTAATTTGCACTTAAATGATGAAGATGGATCACCTCTCAAAGATCCCTCACAATACAGGCGCTTGATTGGAAGGTTAATGTATTTAACCATTTCCAGACCTGATATCAGTTACTCCGTGAACAAATTGAGCCAATTCATGACTCATCCCAGGACACCTCATCTTGCAGCCATTCACCATCTGCTTCAGTACATCAAATCTTCACCAGGCAGAGGTATATTGTTTTCCTCCATGCCTTCTTTGAAGCTCTCTGCCTATGTTGATGCTGATTGGGGAAGCTGTGTATCCACAAGAAAGTCAACCAGTGGTTTTTGCATCTTCTTAGGTAATTCTCTCATCAGCTGGAGCTCCAAAAAGCAAGCAACAGTGGCACGTTCTTCTGCAGAGGCAGAGTACAGAGCCCTTGCTGCTCTTACTTCAGAACTGTTGTGGTTGAAACAACTTCTGCTTGCTTTTCAGATTCACTTAGACAGTTCCAAAAAAATTTGTGATAGTCTCTCTGCAATTCAGTTGGCTAGCAACCCTATTACTCATGCTAGGTCCAAACACATCGATATAGATTGCCACTTCATCCGTGAGCATGTTGCCTCTGGTTTTTTGAAACTGATCCATGTTCCTTCAAAGCACCAGTTGGCTGATCCCCTTACAAAGGCTCTTCCCAAGCAGCTGTTCTTGTCTCTTATTTCCAAGTTGGGACTGCTTGATATATATCTCCCAACTTGAGGGGGAGTATTAGGATTATCTATATTTTAGAGTTTTCTATCCTATTTACTGTTAACCCAAGTTAGTTACTTAGTTTAAGTTAACTAAGCTTTAACCATTGTAATCAGTTAATAGTTAGAGTTTTCAGTTTTGTTTCTTCATTCAGTTGATTTAGTAACTGAATCTCCTTGTACATATAGTGATAACTCTTGTACAGTTTTCTTCAGTTAATGCAAAATGGAACTTTCCTCCATCTTCTCTCTTGCACAAACTCTAATAAGTGCTGTTGGGTGATTTGTTGACTATATGAACAAAAAGTAATATTCTATATATTATTTTTTTATTGACTATATTTGCACTGTTAGTTCACAACTAGGTCGATAGCAGCGGAACAAAAACTCACAGAAGCACAAACAACTCACTTGTGGCGCCTTGCACTTGGGCGCATTGGCGGGGTCACGACACACACGAGCAATTTGGCACGATTCACAGCAAATGGCGCTTTGGCGCCTGGGACACTTGCACGAACTCGCACAATGATTAAAACTAGAAAACTTTATGAACTAAATTGCATTATGTTCATTCATTTCAATGTTCTATATATTTATAGCATACAACTTGTAAGATGTAACTAGTCGTTTTGCTAACTAACTAACTTTGATACACTACAACTAACACATTTAGTTTTTTTTTTTTTTAGCTAGTTGCTTAACAACTCTAAAACACTAAATGAATTTGAATTACAATTACAACATTCCCCCTAATTCAAATTCCCTAGCGAAATATTTACACCCAGTTTCCTTCTAAGTTCTTCAAACCTCACAATCTTCAAACTGGCAAACAAGTGAGTCGGGGCTTTTTATATATCGACACTCACAAGAGAACTGATGGGACATACATTAATGAAGAAGCTAGGGTTGTTTGTGTAAGTGATTAGTTCTTTGTGTGAATTTTCATATCATTTTGTTCTCTGATATTTATTGTTAACATTTTCTAACTTAAAATGTGTAGAATAAAATTGCTGAGATTGAAAGTCTAGGAAATGCTCCTGTACAAATCTCACCTAACAACTCCCTTGGGCGAGTTCTTGGAAGGGAACATTTTGGTCGAGTTCGTGGTGTAGCTGAAGAGAATCATGTTGCACAACTAGAAAATCAAACCTAATAAATGAATCAAAAGCAAAAGATGAAAATTTTAAGAAAATAGAGACATTTCTTGCGCAACTCTTTAAAAATTAATCCATGACTATACCTATTGATCTACTGAGTAGCCTTGAAAATATTGTGAGTTGTTCTTATCATTTTATGGTTAGGTATTATTATTTTTATATTCATGGTAATAATGGTGTATTTTTTTTGCAGGAAAGTCCTAGAGGTCTGGCGTCATCACAATCTAACATCAGTCACTAAAAAAACTTGGATCTGTTTCCTCGTCTTACGAGGTGACCGTTCTTTCTCATCTAAAATGTTAAATGGTGTAGATTAGATTATGAAGACCATGTGGTTTTAATGACTGACTATACAACCAATTCCCTCGGCAATTACTGATCCACCATATGCAAATCTTACCTTAGATCTTTTGGAAGCATCTAAGTCAACCAACCATTCTCTACGGCCTGTCATATGATTTGAGCATCTTGTATCTAGGAATCACTTACCTTTTCATGTGATTCCTCAGTTACAGTTGCCATTAATGGGGTATTATCATGATCAGAATCTTCTACTTGTGATTCCTCAATGATAGCCATCAAGGTCGCAGTATCAGAATCTGAGTCTTCCCCTTGCGCTAAGCATACCTTCTGATAATTTGTTTTCCTTTTCTTTCCCTTATCTGACTAGCATTCATTTGGAAATAAAGAAAAGGATCATTAATGATATTATGAAACTCAAGCCAAAGAAGTTAGCTAGGGTATGTTTAATTGACGGACTAAAAAATAAATATATTTCATTCTTTTTGTTAACTTTTAAAAATAATAGAAACCTCTTTTAAAATGTATAATGAAGAAGAGACCTTATACTTGCTCCTAATTACCATCTTTATACTTTTATTTTGTGTTGGGGCACAGATGCAAAGAAGTTTGGAAATTCTAATTAAGCAGGAGAGAAAGAAGCTCAAAGTAATGTAAGATATTCGTCAAAAGAAAAGACCCAAATTAAAGAAAATCCTTGAGACAGAATTAGAAGAGTATGTCCCCAAATAATTAATGGGTCAAATACCAACACTAACGATTGTTTTCTGTTTTTTTAGGGTTGATATCTTAGAAGTGAAATCAATCAAGCAAGTTCTCAAAGTTAGAGGGTACAAAGTCTTTAAAAAATGTAATAGAATAAAGGAAAACTCTCAGCTTAATCCGGCAGTTGCTGCTTATGGAGGTCTTATTAGAGATAGCTACGGTAACTTCATTCAAGGGCTTCATGGGTCATTGGGAAACTCCACTATTATGCACGCCGAGCTATGTGCTGTTCTACATGGTTTGTCTATGTGTTGGGAGATGGGCTATAAAAAGATAGTTTGTTATTCAGGTTCTCTTAACTCCTTGAAGCTTATTGAGAGTGCAGATGTGACTTACCACCATCATGGGGACGAAGATGCTTTGGTCATAAACTTGCTAGCGCGTCTTGGGATGTAAGAATTCAGCATGTTTTTAGAGAGGCTAATTTCTGTGCGAATTACGTCGCAAAACTTGGTACCACAGGATCACAAGTTCATGTAGCTCTGGGAACTCCTCTGGTAGCAATGTTACAGCTGCTTCAAGCTGATGTACAAGGGTTCTCTTTTGTTAGGCCTTAACTTTCCTTTGTAACTTTCCAATCTTTTATTATCTTGATAATACAGTTCATATACTAACTTGCTAACAACACAATTGCTTGTGAGGGGAATTTGATCTCCCAAAGTTGAGTAACAAATTCATTCCACCACTAACTTAAAATCAAATGTCGCTGAATTATCTTTTTCAAAATTAGGCAAAGCCACCCATGATTATTTTCCATATAGTTTGAGAAATATACTATATATAACTCTGGATGCTTATTAAAATGTGATTGTTCAATAAAAGTGAGTCAATTCCTTATTGTGTCGTGATTGAAAGTTGTAAAATTTGATAAGGTAACAAATTTTGTGAAGCCTCTGAAGGACACCTGATCCATCTTTGGAGATGGCATTTGGCGGTCAAGGAAGACAACGATCACAGTAATGTCATCATGAAAAGCTCGCCTGTTGTTTTGATATTGAAGAACTTCATAGCTAATTTTCTTTTTTTCAGCTGCCTTTGCTAGAGCATTCCTTAGAAGTCTTTTTGCGATTCCCTGCATTTCAGAGAGAAAAACCAACGTGAGCATATATAGCATAAAAGAAGAGTCATTTTAGATAAATATCTTATTGACATGTTATATGTTATTCCATAAACTCTCCCAAACAGCCCACGAGCGCTTATACTAATATATAAATTCAAATAAGTCAATCCAAACAGATTCAATATCTACATACAAATCTTGGTTTGCGGTGAACAATGTTAGCGGCCTCCTCATTTGACAAAAATTCCCAAAGTCCGTGAGATGCAATTATAAGGAACTTATCCTCATCACATAATATTCTACGAAACACCTCTGGTGCTGATGATACCACTGGTCGTCTAAAAGGCTCGAGCACTTTTTCAGGCTCTGGGAAGTCTACATGAGTGAATGGTAGCTTCTTCAAATACACATCTCTTATACTTTTTCTCAACTAAACAAGAAAAACAAACAATGCAATGGATTAAGCTGAGTTGAGTTGCATTAACAAAAAATAAATAAAGACTATATGACTATCAATCAAAGTCTTTATCTAAAGGATATAAGCAAGTAACTAAATAAAAGATAAGAAAACCTTGTTGATGCCTTTAACGAGCCAAGCTCCAAGATTCTGTAACACAATATACAGATAACTGTGATGATCATCGCGATGTGAATTTGTCTCATCTCTAATAGTCGCATTCCTACCATTGGAATTTGTGGTCAGCTGCTCAGCAATTATTTTGCCGGGTTTATTTTCACAACTAATTACAGCCCGAGAATCTCCGAGATTGGCGAGATATAGAAATCGGCCTCTATATATATAACCAGCGAGACAAGAGGAACCAACTCTACCAAGTGTTGGTTGTAGAATATAATCCAAAGACTGATACAACACAGGAGGACACTGATGCGGTGAACGCTTTCCTCGCGTCCGCCGCCACTGATGGCACAGGTATATTTCGCGACCCTAACTTCTGTAAGTTCACCTCGTCTCGCAAACGTAAGCCATGGAAGCTTGACTCTGGTGCTTCACATTGCATCACACCTGACTCATGGTATTTTCACACTTATAAACCTTATAGGGGTCACCAGAAAGTGCATGTAGGAAATGGTGCTAGTTTAAAAATTGCTGCAACTGGTTCTGCTAAACTGAGAACAGATTCTAAACCTCACACTACCTTTACCCTCAATAATTTGTTGCATGTACCAGGAATCACACATAATCTCATTTCAGCATCACAACTTACATCTGATAATAATGTTTTTGTTGAATTGCATCCTACTAAGTGTGTTGTGAAATCACAGGGCTCTAAAGTACCTTTGTTGACTGGACCAGTTGGAACAAATGGGCTTTACAAGCTTCCTGGCTTGACACCTCTGTCCGAGACTACTACTGAGAATAAAAGCATACATGATACCTCACCTTTACTTTTAACTAGTGTTGCAAATATTCCTATTACAAACTCTTGTACCTCCAACACTTATTCCTTGTGGCACCATAGGCTAGGCCACACAAATAGTACCATTGTAACTCGTGTGTTGAATTTGTGCAATGTTAAAGTTCCCGTTAAAGATACTTTTGAACTGTGCCAGTCGTGTTGCCTAGGCAAATCCCACCGGTTATATGCGCCACCATCCACTAACACACACACATCACCCTTTGAGCTTGTTCATACCAATTTATGGGGACCCTCACCCTCTCCCTCCAGTTGTGGCTATTCTTACTATATTGCCTTTGTAGATGCCCACACCAAATTTACATGGATCTACTTCCTCAAACACAAATCCGATACCCTCACCGCGTTCACTCAATTCCACCAACTTATCAAAACCCAATACAATGCCCATCTCAAAGCCATCCAATCCGATAATGGTGGGGAATACAAACCCTTAACCACACACCTCACCACCTTAGGGATTCAACACCGGCTTACATGTCCCCACACCTCACACCAAAACGGCACCGTTGAACGCAAACACCATCATATCACCGAAATGGGTCTCACCCTCCTTGCCCATGCCTCCATGCCCATCAAATTTTGGGATCATAGTTTCACTACGGCTGTCCAACTCATCAATCACCTACCCACTCCCACCCTACCAAACTCAATATCACCTTATCAAGCTCTCACCAACAAGGCACCTACATACACAACCCTCAAAGCATTTGGATGCCTTTGTTTTCCCCTATTGACTCCCTACAATAAACACAAACTCCAATTCAAAAGCACCCCATGTATCAATCTTGGACCCTCCCCACAACACAATGGCTTTAAATGCCTTAGTGCATCGGGAAGAATTTACATATCCAAAGATGTGAGCTTTCATGAAACCAACTTCCCATATCCCACATTGTTCCCATCCAAGGCTCAAACACCAACTACTCCCCTTACATTCACACAGGCCTGCCCAATTCCTGTGTTGACACCTACACATTCCCCAAATTCCTCAAGCCCACAACCTTTACCAACTTCATCTATTCCTCCCATCCCATCCTCCATGAATCCAACCGAGCCCTCTCATCCTTCTAACAATGACACTCAACCCACAGTAGCCGAGGCCCATAACACCCCAAATGATCCACATCCAACACCTAGTCCCTCAAATGAGCCAAGTCCAACACCTAGTCCCTCTCCACTCCCACAACCGATCCTTGCCCCACCCCCTCCTACTAATGCCCATCCCATGACCACTCGTTCACGCACCGGTAATCTCAAACCCAAGATTTTCCTTACCCATCTAGAACCCACATCGGTCAAACAAGCCATGTCTGATCCCAAGTGGCTAGATGCCATGAAAGCCGAGTATAATGCCCTAGTCTCCAACAATACTTGGTCCCTTATGCCCTTACCTCCCAATCGCAAAGCCATTGGTTGCAAATGGGTCTTCGAGGTTAAGGAAAACCCGGATGGCACAATCAACAAATACAAAGCCCGTCTAGTGGCCAAAGGTTTTCACCAACAACATGGAAAGGGCTATAGTGAAACCTTCTCTCCCGTTGTGAAACCCACAACCATTAGAGTGCTCCTAACCTTAGCCCTCACCTACAAGTGGCCCATACAACAAATTGACATAAATAATGCTTTTCTTAATGGTTACTTGCAGGAAGATATATATATATATATATATATGGCACAACCACCGGGGTTCACCTCAAAGGATAAAACTCTTGTTTGCAAGCTACAAAAGTCTCTTTATGGGTTGAAACAAGCTCCGCGTGCATGGTATGAACGACTACGCAAGTTCCTCCTTGGGTATGGGTTCAAGGCAAGCAATTGTGATCAATCCCTCTTTATATATAGGTCCACGGATGTTCAACTCTACATCTTGGTATATGTGGATGACATCCTTGTCATGGGCTCTTCCTCACGCCTTGTACAAGATGTTCTTGACAAATTACATCATACATTTGCTCTCAAACACCTTGGCAAACCAAAGTATTTCCTAGGCCTTGAAGTGTGTTATCAACCTAATGGGAATCTCATTCTCACACAACAAAGTACATCAATGATCTCTTGGTAAGAGCTAACATGGTTGGATGCAATGGTGTGGTCACTCCTATGCTCTCAACTACCAAACTTAGCAAGAATGGTTCGGATATCTTTAAAGATCCTCACTTGTATCGTTCCATTGTGGGAGCTCTATAATATATCACTCTCACTAGACCCGAGTTATCCTTTTGTGTTAACAAAATGTGCCAATTCCTTGGAACACCTCTTGAGTCTCATTGGTTAGCTGTAAAGCGCATTTTACGGTACCATAGTGGCACTAGCTCCTATGGCCTTACCCTCCAACTAGCTCCAACGAACTGTCCTTTCTCCCTACGAGTCTATTCCGACTCGGATTGGGCGAGTGATATTGATGACCGCCGCTCCACTTCGGGTGCTTGCCTCTTCTTTGGCCCGAATCTAATTTCATGGAACTCCAAGAAGCAAACGTTGGTTGCTCGATCAAGTGCCGAAGCCGAATATCGGGGTATGGCTAATGCAACTTCTGAACTTCTTTGGTTACAATTTTTGCTTCGAGAGCTCCAAATTCAGTTCCAAACTCCCACCCTGTTATGCGACAATCTCAATGCCGTACATGTTGCACACAACCCCGTGCTTCACTCGCGCACCAAACATATTGAACTTGACATTCATTTTGTCCGAGAGAAAGTGGTAAACAAACAACTTGTTGTGCAGCATGTTCCAGCTCATGGTCAAATAGCTTATGCACTCACTAAAGCTCTTTCAACCACACAGTTTCAAGTTCTACGCAGCAAACTTAAGGTGCTTCCACTACAACCCGCTTAAGTTTGAGGACACCTTAAGTTTGAGGAGGGAATGATAGATTATAAGGGTACAAATGTAATTTACTATAGTTGAGAGATTGAATTATGTAGATGATTGCTGATGCTTGTTTATATATTGGCACCGTGTGCCTTGTAATGGTAAATCATAACAGAATAACAAATTCTAGAAACAGAATTTCTCTCAACCTCTCTCTTTGAGATGCATCTTCTTCTTTCTCTCACAAACCTTACTTTCAGAAGGAAGCTAGGTGAAGAGGATTGAAGTATTAGCTATAATATTGGGGTTCAAATTCGTGTAGCAAGGGGCTGGGAAATCAACAATCAGTGCAAGTCAACAGATGTGAAAGTGTGTTGTTGTTGGAATTGTTAGAGGTAGAGTTCGGTTGGGGTGCCCCGAACCCTCTAAAATTGGAAAAAAGGGGCGTGCCTCAAAAAAATACACGTTCGGTTGTGTCTAATCGAATTTATTCGGTTGCCCGTAACCGAATAGGCCAAAAATGCGCGTTTCATTAATGGCCTTTTGGTCATTTCGCAGGGGTAAGGGGTGTTTGATGAGTAGCATGGAGTGTGGGAAAAGCATGGGCCGGCGTGAGAGGGTGTATTGGGAAAAACCCAAGTCCCACATTGACTAGAGATATGGCCTCAAAAAGAGTTTATAAGTGTGAGGGTTGAGTTAGGCCAAAACCACAATCTAAGACTTATACCAACACTATTTTGTTGTCTTTGTCATTCATTAAGCAATCAAGCTTGTAAATGGATCTTATGTATCAAGCCAGCTCCAATGAACGGTACTTATAATTTTTTACTATTAGAGTAGATTCGAAGAACTATCACGTGTAAAACTGTGTATATAAAAGAAAAAGAACACCAAAGAGCTGGTTCTTTTGTTTTATGTCAAAGATAATTTTATTAACGAAAGTTTGACGGTAAACCAAATGTCGAGCCTGTAGAAATGAAAGATGAAAACTCTTCAATCCACATGCAATCTATTAAAGTTAGAGTAAAGAGATAAGTAAAATCCAAAGTCGTTCTTGTGAAGTTTAGAATTAGGGTCAAATTGGACTATATTGTTTCTTAGAGTTAAGTTGGCACAAAATACTATTTTTTTTATAAACAATTGCTTAGTTGCTTAAATAGTGTTCTTAATGAATGATGAAGACAGAAAAAACAGTATTAAGCATGTTGGCTGATAATACACATATTTTTATATCCTTGCAATTTAATTTCTGGATTTGGATTCCCTAAATTCAAATGTCCTTGCATTTCCTTCATTTGGACAAGGGTGCTATTATCTTTATGACACCTTTATTCTCATTTTCTAGCTAAGACATATCCTAGTATCTATACAACTAGGAAAAATCAATTTTAACAAATCATTTAGTATTTATTAGCTACAAATTGTTAGGATATGCATTATTATATCTTATAAGAATGTAAGTTCGAATACTGTTGTCAAAATGAGGATTTTGTTGATGAATAACTTGTAAGTATTTTTATAAACACTATAAGAGACGTGAGAATTTCCTTATTTTTTAGTGAGCTTCCAAAACTAGACTCATCAAAACTTTATATTTTTTTGGTTACACACCTAACCTTTATATTAATAAATGGAATGCCCATGTTTGAAGTTTAATACATATGGTAATTGAAAACTAGTATAGTACTATTGTAAAATAAAGTCAAATATCTATATAATCAATCAAATCAAAATAACAAAATCTCCTATATAATCAAATAGTATGCTCTTTGTCAAAAAGAAAATCAAATTTTTTGTCACTTTGCGATTATTTACAATTTTAGCCTCAAAATTGGACAAGTGGTGGCCACCAAAATGCAATATCTTGGTCATTTTCCTAGCATACTATTTGATATTTGATTATATAGATATATAGATTATATAGATTATATAGATGTCAATTCATCTTCTCCATCTTTTTCTCTTTCTCTTTCTCTTTCACTCCATGACTAAAAAATAAATTGAACTCATCTCTCTCTTCCATCTTCTTCCTCCTTCTTCTCCCTCCTTCCAATTTTCTCCCCAAAAAAATCATCTTCTCCATGTGCAGACTTGAGAGAGAGGGTGAGAACAGAGAGGTGGCTGAGGTGAGAGAGACGACATGATGGAGAGATAAAGGGTGCGACTAGGAGACGTTGCGGTGGTGGTGTGATCGTTTTCCTCCATTGGCATAAAATGAAACCAAAAAGGTACTTTCTTTCTTCACCACCCTTTCAAATCTTGAAAACCCTAATCATGATAAAAATCTCGTCGCTTGCAACTATAGCAACCACGGCCAGACAACAAACCTTTTCCACACTAATCTTCTTCTCTTCTCCATGGCAACAAAGCCCATCGATAAAATTTGTTAAAAAGGGGTTGATTTCGTAAACCCTAAAATCTCTTTCACCTTCTTTGTTACATGGTCTCCCTCCTTCTCCTTCATCTTCCTTTTTTACTTCATCAAAAAAATACGATTTCAAGGCGCTTTTTTACCGGTTTTCAGATCTTCATATTCACCTCAGAAAGACCACAAGAGATATATTCTATAGATTGTAGATTTTCTCTTTACTAACTTTTGGCTTTACTAATTTTTCATGTCTCCTTAAATTTGTAGATTTCCTCATGCAGAGGTTCCTGGAAGAGCATACTATTAAAGATATATAAGAAGGTGAGTATAAATTTTGGTTCACGAGACAATATTCGAAAAATAAATAGAGTTCAAAAAACAATACATAGAATACATCAAGAGTCCCCTCCCTCCAACACGGACAGAGCGCTTCAAAGAAGCCTATAGGCTGACTGTTAGGCTCAATGTCGTTAGATGTTATGGCCTGCCGCATACGTGTAGTACCATAAGAAACTCTCTTCTCAAGAGTTTGTGGTCCTCTCACCAGTGTTGGAACGGGTTTGTGGGTTGTCTTGGGACTTTTTAAGTGTGAAAAAATTCAGGTGGTTTTGAGTTTTCTACATAGTGTTTTTGCTTTCATGGGTTTAGGGTTTACTTTTTTTGGGAAAAAACTTTCATTATATCGCTTAAAACTTGAAAATAACTTTTATAGAGTAAATAATTTTTTTAATGTAGTCAGGACAACCTAAGTATGGCCATTTTGATTAAATTATGTTTATATAATAAATATGTCATATATAAACCTGATAGACTATAGCCATTTATTTTCTTTTATGTTCCAATTCATGTCTGATGCATTTTTTTTGGCTTTTATGATATTTGGTTTAATGTGCTTCAAGATTATTCCTATTCCAAATTTATCATGATTGTTTGAGTTATCTCTTACTTCATGCCTGCAATGATGAATAAATTGAGATGTTGATAAACATGCATGGCATTTTTAGTTACTAATTCATTGTTGTTTCAGTTTTGCATGAGCTTGTTAAGTTGAGAGGGAGCGTACAATTTGTTTTCTTGAAGAATCAAACTTCTCAAATTGTAATTGTATTTGGAATTTATTTTTCGCAAGCCATATCAAATGAAATTAATATCACATTTACAAACTCCGTAAGGTTTAGCACAATTAGTTACTAGGCTGAATACTTTTCGTAGCTTCTTGGGATCTTCACTTTGTGCGTCACTTTGCATGTGTGAGTCTATAAATGGCACTTGTCGCTTCATCAGCGGACCAACAAATGTCACATTTATAAATCTAAAAGTTAAATTCCCCTCACTTTCATATTATAAATAAACAAATGACTTCAGAAGAGGGTGTATTAGAGAAAAGAGGGATAAAATGCAATCCCCATAGGTGAAAGTAGAATTTTACGATGACCACCGACCATTGAATTTGGCTCATACTTCTTACAACCCATCATACTCACTGGACACCCTCAACCCATCAATATCCCCAAACTACCCCTAACCTAAACCCCCTTTTCTCACACTCTCCCTCTCTCACACACCTCACACCCCCTTCCCCCCCCCCCCCCCCCCCCACACACACTACTGTACCCTCTCCTCACTCTCTCACCCACACTGTACCCTCTCATCACTCTCTCACCATTCTTAGTCACTCAGTCTCTTTGTGTCTCTCTCATTCCACACAAGTTTGCATTTCTAAACCCTCTGTTCGTTTCTGCATTTGCGTTTTTCTCTGAATCTGAGCTTATTTCAATACTACCCGTAAATTAATATGAAAAGAGCTGAGTCCTGCAGTAAAACACCGAACCAGTCTGACATCAAACAACCATACTTGTTTTACAGAATTTCTTATAATACACAGTCCGACAGTATAGTACTAAACCTGTACGGTGCTATAGCGTCATGCAAGTGTTGTTTTCCCCTGCTCCGAAACATTGTTACTGCTTAATTTTTTTATGTTCCTTAGGTAAGACAAAGACCAGAGGTGGCCACTCACAGGCAGAGTCCCAGGCGGAGCCTGTTAGACATCACCGACAACCACCTACTGCTTCTCACCAGAAAAGAAAGGTAGATGAACCAGTCGGACCAAACCACATGCACTTGAACCCAAACCCAACACACGATATTGCGGATGATATTGAGCATAATGCTGCTCATCCTACTGATCTTGCTGCTGATCAACAACACTCTGTTGCTACTCCTGTTGATGCTCCTGTTGGTGAGTCCTCCACATCAGCATCTACTTACCTGTACCCAGGCGGTTCGGATGACGGGTCGGTCATGGCTACCTACGGCTCACACATAGCAAAGGCGATATGGGAGGGGGTGGTAAGTTTATAACATAACTGCATAAGTATTTTATTAGTTATTACAATTGTTATGTTTTCTTGAATGTTTAACTAATGGAGACCATGGTTAACTTCTGATTGATTATTTAGGAGTTGGCCCCGAGGAAGCTCAGGCACATATTTCAGGAAAAGGGTTGTATGTTAACCTCGGGTGGTTGAACACTACGGCCTACCATACAGCCATCTATGATGAATGATATAAGGATGTTGCTCGTGCCTATCTTCTGTACCTGTTGGGCACCATCCTCTTCGCTGACAAGTCGGGGTCCAAGGTGAAGGTGGGGTATCTTGGGATACTCGTTGGTCTATAGCAGATTGGCAGCTACACCTGGTGGGGATGTCCTTAGCACATTTGTATGACCAACTGAGGGATGTCAGCAAAGCAAAATGTAGGCATATGGCTGGATACGCGACACTACTTCAGTTATGTTCACCTGGATACCAATCTTACCCTTTCCCAACTTAATAATTTTAGGACATTTATGTAATTTCACTTTTTCAATTTTTCAAGCTTTTTCACTCTCACATACTTTGTCAAACTTTTGCACTTTTTCATTGTCTCCTCCTCTTTCTTCCTCTTACTCTATCTCATTTTTCTATTTTTCACAATATATCTACTTTGATTTCATCTACATGTCTCCTTCATTTTTAGTTTTCCATTTTTCTCTATCAATAAGTTTTATTTAGTTTCTATGGGAAATATTACAATTTGGAAATTTTAAAACTTTAATACAACTTTGTTTTCTAATCTCTACGAAAAATGTTACATATTGCTGAGAAATACAAGCCCAAATATAGGGTTTGGCTTTTCTCACATCCCCTCCTACTCACCAGACACCCCTTAACTCTAAATATTCCAAAAATACCCTTAAGTAGATGACGTGTTTACGTGTGATTCGGTTGAGCCTAACCGAATATATTCGACTAAAACCAACCGAATCAAAAACACCCCACGAAGGACAAAGAGTGGATTCGGTTGAGGCCTCCCGAAAATATTCGGTTGAGGTCAACCGAATCAACCTGAGATGAACTGTGTATCTACAAATTTAACAGAAGGAGTGAATGTGCCTATCCAATGCCACCTCCATCCCTTTTCTCTGTCTACCTTCCTTGTTTTCCCAAAGACTAGAGGAAATGAAAATTTAAGCCAAGTCGAAGGAAAAACAAGTTTTACTAGAAGAAATCATCAAACAAATCTTCTTTTTCACTTTTGGATCCTGAAAATGCAGCCATAAAGAAGAGGAAAAAATGATATTGCCACTCGCATCTTATTTTCGTCTTTCTGTGAATTAACAAAAGGACAATTTAAACAATAATACAAGGAAGTAAATCCAAATATAAGTTATGTTCCTGAAAATGAAAAACAATTTTCACCAAAAATATATATAATCAAAAGGGGGTACAAAGGGGGAGCTTCTGTATCTAATTTGTTGGAGTTTCTGTATCTAATTTCTACGAAAGAGAAGAAGATGGAAGAAGAGAGGAAGAGAAGGGAAAGGAAAGTAAAGAAAATGACAATTCGGTTGTGTAAAAGAGGTAGAAGAGGGGTGTGTCTCAAAAAATACCCGTGTTCGGTTGCCTGTAACCGAATAGGCCAAAAATACGCGTTTCATTAATGGTTTTTTGGTCATTTCGCAGGAATAAGGGGTGTTTGATGAGTAGCATGGGGCGTGAGAAAAGCATGTGCCCAAATATAAAACCTCTTTTCTGAAGATAAGCCCAATTATAAACCCAACAGTAATAATACATTGGGTTGGGTGAATTTGCAAATCTTAAAAGAGAAATGGAGGATTCGAAGAAGAGAAAGCTAGAGGAGTCATCATCAGGCAACGGGGAAAATGGTCCCAAGGAAGATATTCGCCTTCTCATCGAACCTCTTACAAAACCTCAGCTTGTTGATCTTCTCGCTAAACTGTGCGTCTCTATTTCACTCTCCAATCACTTCTTTTTCCCATCTCGCTTTCACTCTCAGTTATTACTATTCCAATTTCATTCATTTTTCTCCCTTTGTTGATAACGTATTGTAGAAGGCTAACAATATTTTGGGAATTATCAGTTAACGTATTCATTGTGACATCGTTCGCATGAAGTTGGAGTTGTTGTTTTCAGATTATCCATCTAATTACATGTTTTGGATTCAATCCACTTGTTGTAACAAGAAGATGCAGATTATCTATACAATAGTTAAAATATAGAAATCAAATCTTAAATGCTTAATAAATAGAATTTGTTACCCTTTGAGTCAGGCATTTGTTTTCCTCATTTGGTTGCATATATGGCTTTATTTATGCATACATATCTTGTGCATTTGTCAATGCTATGACCTTCTGCTTCTTTGGTGTGTTTGTATTCGCTAAAGAATAAAGGGCCATCGGGTCTGAAGCCTCGATACTTCCGGTTGAAGACGTGTATCTTGTCGGACACCGACACTTCAATTACTTGTATTTTTTAAATTAAAACCAGTGTGTGCATGTCTGTGTGTGTTTGTATATGTGTCGTGTCAGGTGTCCGTGCTTCATTACTCTCAATTGTATGCTGTGTGTGTGGTGTGATTGACCGTGTGAATGTGTGTTTGTTTGCATGTTGAGGCATAAAGAGGGTCCCAATATCCTTCAGTTGCTGAAGAAATAAAAAGTATTGCAAGTGCAGATCCTGTCCATCGAAAGCTTTTTGTTCGTGGCTTGGCATGGAATACCACTTCAGAAACTTTGCGTGCTGTGAGTGCATTCATGATTGTGTTTTGTATGTCATGTCCTATGCATGTCATTGTTCGTTTTGTTTCGTGTCAATTGGAATTTGCCCAACCTGATTTATTTATGGAATGTCAATTTCCATTTCCTTCTACTTTCAACCCAGCACATTATCTATGATCTCAGTAATCAATATTCTGAAAAAGTCTTCCTTCTTTGTAAATTGCTTCTTAATATTCTTCTATTTCTTTTCCAGGCATTTCAAGAGCATGGAGAAATCGAGGAAGGGGCTGTTATATATGATAAAGCCACAGGAAAATCTCGTGGCTATGGATTTATCACTTACAAGAACATGGAATCAGCTCAGAATGCATTGAGAGCACCTAGCAAGTTAATTGACGTAAGCCGTACCTCATTTTGTTGCCTTCAATTGAAACCTCTCACGAATTGATGCATGAATCTCGAGTCTTAGTTTGGAAACATCATTATTACTAGTGACCTGTGGATTGACATCATTATTACAAATAACCAATTTAGCCCCTACCACCCATACCGTGGCTTTTTATCAGGAAGATTTTCTTAGATGTGGTTTATTTTTTGGGGAGGGTGTATGGTTGTGGTTAGGATTTATCGACTTTTACGCGCTTATTTCCCGCCTCTGTTTTTTCACATTACAGAATTCAGAATTCAGTTCACCTTTAACTTCTTACCCTTTAGTGATTTACTGTTTTACCGTTAACATTAGCAAGGGTTTTTATATGAGGAAATTATTTTGAGCAAAGTGACAATTTGTTGAACAGAAGGTGGATAAGGTAACCAATAAAACAATGTTGGATGTTTGCATTTTCTTAATACTTCTAGGTTGTCTTTTAGTAGTGTGCAAGTGCCCTTTTATTAAGTCTATAATTTGTACGACTGTTTGTAGCCATCTTTGCTCGGTTGCCTTAGTTGATTTTAGGTATTTTGTGTTTTCAGGCAAGGTTAGCTGTATGTAATCTAGCTTGCGAGGGATTAAGCGGAACAAGTAGTAGTAGTAGTAGTAGTAGTAGTGCTCCTGATCTTGCCCTCAGGAAGCTTTATATTGGAAGCTTATCACCAGAAGTCACAACTGAAATGCTACTAAACTATTTTAGTAGGCATGGTGAAATAGAGGAAGGCTCAGTTGCATATGACAAGGATTCAAATGAATCACGGTAAAAGTTGCAGCATGCTTTATTTTTTGTTAGTAATTTTTTTACCTGGTTTTCCATGTAACCTGTATTATATTATTTCCAATTGTAGTGGGTTTGGCTTTGTTACGTACAAGACAGCAGAGGCTGCAAAGAAGGCCATAGATGACCCAGAAAAGACTCTTGGGGTAAGCAAACATTTGAAATTTCATACATAGTCCAAGGTTAGCTGTGACTGTAGGTCCCCGTTATTCTTATGCTAAAAAAACGTCTTGGAACTGCAATAAAAAAAATGGAAAGATCATTAGTGTACAAGGCATTGCTAGTTATAAGTTATAGTAACTTATAAGGTGAAGATGAAAGTTCTATTAAATAAATGCTGGTTTACGCACGTTAGGTAACTTTTTTAGCTGCATATCTGGATTTTACTTCTCTTCTCAGCTGAATTTTCCAAAAGGTTCAAGCTGTATCACCATTGAAGTTTTTTAAATATTGCTCTTTCCTGATTGCAGGGGAGGAATATAATTGCAAAATATGCTGATTCGCACAAAGGCAAAGCCGGTCAGCCACCATTTACTGCAGCTGTTGTTCCAATGGCAGCCGTACCTATGACTCCAGGATATGTGCAGCCTGGTCAGCCTCCAGTCGGTTATATTTACCCCCAAACTGTAGCACCATATCTGGCAGCTCCTTATCCAAGCGCACCCACTGCACCCTCTCCTTATCCAACACTAGGACAGGCTCCTTATCCTTCAGTTGCTGCAAAGAAAGACCAATATGGGTTCCCGACACAACCCGTGGGAATGAACATCTACCCTTATTACTATTCCAAGCAGTGATTGTATTTTAGTGAATATGATGATGGTATTCATACTCCTTTTTTTCTCTTTCCTGTTCAATTCTTATTAGCCCCTAGTTCCTGTCACATCACCATTAGTTATTTGTTATGCTCTGCGTCTTCTATTTTTCAGCTTTAGCTCTCTCTTTTACAGAATTTTGACATTCTTATTACTTGTAATACTAGGTCAGAAACTCCCGTGACTAGAAAATTCTTATATTTTTTTCTGAATATCTTAGCCGTCAGAATATATTCAAACAACTTATTTTGATGCATATGAGAAAGGAATCTCTAGTTTCAAGTCACTTACAATTATTTGAGTGGGTTAGTTGTTCTCTCATTTTGTTCATGCTGCACATCTATATTGACCACTATTTGGCTAAGACTTCGGCCAGTGAGATTATTGGACTGGGTGCATCATCTGCTTAGACCTTGGAGAGTGGATTGCTGCTAGATTATGTTGTTTTTATAGTACAAGGGATCCCCTTGCTATACCCATATTCTCTGTGAGAAAGACTCCGGGGATGCAGTGGCGACCGAGCTCCGTTCCGCCTATATGCAACGGTTATTGACAAGATATCTTAGATGCTCAACATGGCTGGCTCTATCTCTATTTCTTATATTTTTCGAGAGTCAGATTGTTGTGCAGACTTCCTTGCTAAAAAAACGTCTTGGAACTGCAATAAAAAAAATGGAAAGATCATTAGTGTACAAGGCATTGCTAGTTATAAGTTATAGTAACTTATAAGGTGAAGATGAAAGTTCTATTAAATAAATGCTGGTTTACGCACGTTAGGTAACTTTTTTAGCTGCATATCTGGATTTTACTTCTCTTCTCAGCTGAATTTTCCAAAAGGTTCAAGCTGTATCACCATTGAAGTTTTTTAAATATTGCTCTTTCCTGATTGCAGGGGAGGAATATAATTGCAAAATATGCTGATTCGCACAAAGGCAAAGCCGGTCAGCCACCATTTACTGCAGCTGTTGTTCCAATGGCAGCCGTACCTATGACTCCAGGATATGTGCAGCCTGGTCAGCCTCCAGTCGGTTATATTTACCCCCAAACTGTAGCACCATATCTGGCAGCTCCTTATCCAAGCGCACCCACTGCACCCTCTCCTTATCCAACACTAGGACAGGCTCCTTATCCTTCAGTTGCTGCAAAGAAAGACCAATATGGGTTCCCGACACAACCCGTGGGAATGAACATCTACCCTTATTACTATTCCAAGCAGTGATTGTATTTTAGTGAATATGATGATGGTATTCATACTCCTTTTTTTCTCTTTCCTGTTCAATTCTTATTAGCCCCTAGTTCCTGTCACATCACCATTAGTTATTTGTTATGCTCTGCGTCTTCTATTTTTCAGCTTTAGCTCTCTCTTTTACAGAATTTTGACATTCTTATTACTTGTAATACTAGGTCAGAAACTCCCGTGACTAGAAAATTCTTATATTTTTTTCTGAATATCTTAGCCGTCAGAATATATTCAAACAACTTATTTTGATGCATATGAGAAAGGAATCTCTAGTTTCAAGTCACTTACAATTATTTGAGTGGGTTAGTTGTTCTCTCATTTTGTTCATGCTGCACATCTATATTGACCACTATTTGGCTAAGACTTCGGCCAGTGAGATTATTGGACTGGGTGCATCATCTGCTTAGACCTTGGAGAGTGGATTGCTGCTAGATTATGTTGTTTTTATAGTACAAGGGATCCCCTTGCTATACCCATATTCTCTGTGAGAAAGACTCCGGGGATGCAGTGGCGACCGAGCTCCGTTCCGCCTATATGCAACGGTTATTGACAAGATATCTTAGATGCTCAACATGGCTGGCTCTATCTCTATTTCTTATATTTTTCGAGAGTCAGATTGTTGTGCAGACTTCCTTGGTAAAAAGGCTGTTCGGTCTGAAATTCCTAGGGAGATTTGGGATGCCCCACCTAGTGACATGAGCTCCTTACTTTTGAGAGATGCCTTAAGTGTGGTTGTCTAATTTTTGTTTTTTTCCTTTGTTTCTTGTAATTCATCAAAAAACAAGTTTGTTCATGTATGTAATAATTTACAACTTGTAGGCCATCACAGTTCACATGGTCATTGCTACATGGACGTCTATCTGATGCGTTGCCAGTGGTATTTTGAAACGAAGATGAGGAATTAAAAGGCCACTATATATATGGTTGGGGAAAAAGTGCACAATAGGAGGTCCATATTTAACTATTGTATGCAACTTCATAATTAAGTAGCAGCAACAAATAGTTATCAACATTTCTTCATATTATTTATTTTTTCAATTAAAGCTCAAACTTCACTCAACCACTCATTATTTTATTTTTTTGGTGAGCACCACTCATTACTGACACGGCGTTATCAGTAACTTGCATTTCTAAATTCATCAAAAAAAATAATTTTCAGACTGTATAATTTGTCTTGAAATAAACTTTCTGATCTCTAATAATAAATTTCTGGATGGGGTGTGTTAGTAAAATAAGGGTGTATTTTACCTTTTTTTTTGGTCAATTGTATTTTACTTGTTGACCACTCAAAAATGAAAGACAGAGAGAGAGGCCTTCCCCTGCGGTGTCGGATGCTCTTGCCGGAAACTGTTACTATCTACTACCTTCTCATTTTCTGGTACACCATAAAAACGACACCGTATCCAAACTCCTCCTTCTCCATAAACCCCTTCATCTACTAAAATTCGCGATGCTCGACTTTCGAAAACTCAGATTAACATTCACATTTTTCAATCTCACCCTAAACTACCCAAAACTTAAATCCCTACAAAACCCTAGATTTCACACCACAAAAGGATCAATTCAATTGATTCCAAAATCCAAACTTATCTCAAAATCCACCATCAAAGAAGCACAAGCAGCATTGCTAGAATATCTTCATTCAACAAGAAGCTTACAATTCTTAGACGCAGATAACATGTGCAAAAATTCCCCTTTTTTCCTTCACGACCTCGTGAACAAAACCCAAAAGCACGAAAATCCAATATCCATTTCTCGTTATCTTCGTTATCACCCCATTAACGAGTTCGAACCCTTCTTTGAGAGTGTAGGTTTGAAGCCTTCAGAATATGCACCCCTTCTTCCTCGTGATATGATTTTTCTCAGTGATGATCCTCTTTTGATGGAAAATTATCATACACTGTGTTATTATGGTGTTCCTCGATCCAAAATGGGGAATTTTTTTAAACAAGTTCCTCAAGTTTTTCGCTTTGATTATGGGGTTTTGAGTTCAAAGCTTAAGGCTTATGAAAATTTAGGGGTTGCACCTTCTACTTTAGTTGATGCTGTTGCTGTAAGTCCAAATCTTTTGGTTGGTGATGTTAGTATTGAATTTGTTAAGTTTGTTGAGAAGTTTAATTATCTTGTTGCAAAGGGTGGTGGTGGTGGTGGTGGTGGTAGTGGTTGGATTAAGTGGAATTTGTTGGATGGGGTTTCTTGCAATTGGGGTTTGATGCTTGAGCTTTTGTCTTTATTTTTTAAGGTTGATTTTAGTGAGGAAGAGTTGGGTGACATTATTCGTCGTCGTCCTTGTGTTATTTTAGAGGAATCAGGAGGCAGGACAATGTCCATGATTGGCTTCTTAGTTAAATTTGGATTGTCTGTGAACCAGATTGCTCTCATGTTTCTTGACTTTCCGCAGATTCGGATTGGCGAGTTTTACGCCAACTTGAGGCAGTGTTTCAAGTTCATGACTGAAATTGAGATGCAAGGTGAGGAGATTGGAAGGATTTTCCAGTCTCACACCTTGCTTCTAGGGTCCTCTGCGCTCAAGACGGAGAGGACTTTGCGTGGTAGCTTGAATGTTGGCAAGAAGCGGCTTTGTAGAATGTTGCAGGAAAATCCTCAAGAAATGGAGAATTGGGTTTTGGGAAGAAAAATTCAGCCTTTGCTTAGCTTAAAGGATATGGAAGAAGAGAACTGTAAGCTGCTAAAGACTGAGTTCTTGTTGAGCTTAGGATATGTTGAAAACTCGAAAGAAATGAAAAGGGCATTTAAGGTTTTCAGAGGTAAGGGAGCTGAGCTTCAGAAGAGATTTGATTTTATTATTGTTAAAGCTGGTTTGAAGTGTGAAGATGTTCGTAAAATGATTAGAGTTTCACCTCAGATTCTTAATCAGACCACAGACAGAATCAACATGAAAATTGAGTATCTTTTGAAAGTAGGATATCCTTTGTCAGATTTAGTGACTTTCCCATCTTATCTATCTTATAAACATAGAAGAGTTAAGCTTAGATTGGCAATGTATAACTGGCTCAAAGACCATGGGGTTGTAGATCCTAGGCTTGCTTTGAGCACTATAATTGCATGCACGGATAAAGTATTCTTAGAGCAGTATGTAAATCGCCATCCATCTGGCATTCATGTTTGGGAGGATTTGAATAAAGAAATTGTTTCTGAAGATTAATAATTGAGAATCAGTTCTAGCATGTATAATGATGGTTTAATCTGGTAACATGTTTACCAATTGAAAGTGCAAGTGGTATTGTGGAACACAATGTAGACCGATGCTTTAGAAGCTGTGTTCGGTGTCCAACACAACACCGACACATGTGGTTACATTTAATCACTTCTATTTTCTCTAATTAATATTGGCTTCTACATGTCATTGTCGTGTCCTGTATCCATGCTAGTGTCGGTGCGGTGTAACACGATGGATAGCCAGATGAAGATCAGGAATGCATGCATAGCAGCAATTTTGTTGACATGAAACCAAACATAGACAACTAAAGATCAACTGGTTTCATGGACAAAGCATCATTGGTAATGGCTGATTGCAAATATTTCTGACATGAGTTGTTGTAGATGGGAGACTCAATAATGTTGGCTAGATAGAGATTCTGTTTTCAGATCACCATATTTTAAAAGCAGGTTTTGATTTTTGCTTATTTAAAAAAATCCGATTTTAAAATCTAAACCGTTGAATCAAGATCGGACGGTCCTGAACTTGTTAACTATTTGACTGCATGCAGTTCCGATTGCACACAAACCGGATCGATGTAGTTGCCCACTTGCCCCAGTTACATTGGAGATTACTATCCAAGTGTTCTGATTTTCTAGCTGAAACTGTTCCTCAAGTGTTAGAAACTGTGTTGTTTAACATTGAAAATGATACAACCAGGTTCATTGGGTTAGATGCTATCAACAATAACATGACCATTTTTTCCCATCATAGAGATTGTCAAAAATAACACACATCTTTCTGTAGTTCAGCATAGATGTAATTATTATGTGACACTGAAGTCACACATTGTTACTTGATATTTTTGGACAAATAATTGTGCTTTGTATTGGTAGAAGTAGCAGGTTGTAATAATATCAAAATATGGCAGAGAACTCAGCATGGTATTTTCTAGAATGGTTGATCTTCTCTCTACTTGTGATGTATTATTCCACACTCAATTTAGTAGCTGAAATTAGTCAAAGCCTTCATAGTCAAGTAATGTATCATATCTAGCATGTAGTTTGGTGGCAATGTTGTTACCAAGGCATTTGTTTGCTATAAATTAAAAAAGAGAAAATCTGTGGCATTGAGCTATTACTGGTTTATGATTCCTCTACACGACTGGCTGGAATTTCTGCCTTTCTTGCTAGGGCAAAAGTTGAGAATCCAAAGGCAATCTTTAAAGCAACCGAATTTCATTTTAATTTAACTAACCACCGTTCATATACTAGCTTTGGGGTCTTAGTTAGGTGGCTCACTTCAATTGCCTGTTGGAATTCAGATTTTGAAATCTATGTACTTTTTAAAGCAAACATAAGAGTCTAATTTGAATTTCCCTTTTCAATAGTTATATGATTAAAGATTGGATTCTCAACTTGGAACTCGTTAAATGGTATCATAACAACCGGACAATTGCTCTGTGGCGGGTCCAATTGGTAAGTTGTGTTTATCATTTTGGATTTTAGTATTGAGTAGGGGTCAAGTTAAGTAGCATGTTTCGTCCCAAAAAATGTAGCATGTAATATTGTATATTTTTGTGCTTTAATATAACAAATATTTATTTTAATATTAGAGGTATTTTCATTTCATTATAGTGGTGGGAATTTCATTCGTGGCTTTCATGGTTTTTCTTGGGGGTGACGAATGTGATTCAAGCTGAAATCATAGAACTCTCCTACTCTGTATTTGTTGAGACATGGGTGTGACTAATTTGGTGGGCTACTCTGATTCTATCCATGCCTTGCACTTGGTTCGTGAAGGTAATCAAGATTATCACAAGTATGGTAATGAGATTGTTCTTATTTAGAGATTACACTACAAAGCTTGGGATATTCAATTACATCACATATATATATATATATATATATATATATATATATATATATATATATATATATACACACATCCATAGACCATATGGAAGGCAACAAATATGCAGATTTTTTGGCTAAATTGGGCTCTCATGGGAATCACGAATCAGTGATTTCAGACTCTCCTCCTAGAGATTTAGAACCCTTATTGTCTGCAAATGCAATAAGTGATGTGTTTGTAAGACTTTAGGCTTGTTTTTGTTTTTCCTTTTTTGTCTTTGTACCAAAAAAATGAAACTTGTTATTGGTGCATGTTACTTATATCATTACTACCAACCCATGGTAACAACAACAACAATAATAATATCAAAATAATAATAAAACCAATTATATAAAATATGGATTTAGTTTAAGAGTTTAAAGTTTATACACTGTCTATGTCAAAATATTTTACACAAGCATTCAATAATATGTTATCATCTCATTTGATGATGTTAAAAGTAAATGGCTTGTCATACTCGTTCGTTAAATAATGTGACAATACATGGAAGTATTTTACGTGCGACACACATACGATGAATGTTAGTATGACTTGAGAGTTGTTTGAAAATGAAAAGAGAAGTTTGACAAACAATATGCAATTTTCAGAAAGATATTCTTAAGTGCCTTGGAGACAAATTGTTAAGGAATAGGAATTAAAAAATAAATTGTTGAAAATTTCAACCTTCAATCTTCTAATAGCATTTAATGTGATGGTCCTAGATAAAAAGATTCGATTTTTTTTAACTGGTGTCTTTTAAAAATATAGAATTCCTTGTTGAAGTTTATGATGATATTACAAATTGGGAGTATATGTTGAGTCTCATTAAATAACAATTTTTTTATTAATTATAAAGTTAAAGTTCTCAAACTTGAGAATACACATAAAACAGAAAGAAAAAAAAAGGTAGAAAAAAGTAAGATGGATTTATTAATCTTGTAGTTTAAAAAATTATTGAATATAAGCATGTTGAAGTCTAGGCTATAGCCCTAAATTCACCCCTAACAACTTTATCACGAGACAAATCGGTTTCTTACAACTTTTTAGGGATAAGTTATTTTTCTCACCCATCCAAAGATAAAATTGTCAGTAAACATTACCTACCTGACACGTTAACTGTTCGTGTGTCATGTTAAGTGACACATAATTTCGTTTTTCAACCCAACTTATACTCTCATTAAACTTTTCAGAAATTTTTAAAAAAATAGTCCTTGCATTTTTGGGACATATTAGTCCCTAGTTATCATTTTCTTCAAAAGTGATTTCTAGAAGCGAGAAACCAAGAAACGGAACGCACACAAAGAAGGAATGAAGCTCACACAACGAAGAAGAAGGAACAGAAGTCATTCATTCTGTGTGCGTTCCTTTGTTTCTAACAAATGACTAATGACTTTTGAAAATGATAACAAATGACTAATGTATTCAAAAAATGTAAGAACTAAAATATCTCTTTTTTTAAAAAAAAATCAGGAAAGTTAAATGAGGAATTAATTTGAGCTAAAAGACAAGATTAGATGTCACTTAACGTGACACTTGGACGACTAATAAGTAACGTTTACCGACAATTTTTAAGTTTTAACTTTAGATGGATTGAGAGACTAACTTGTCCTCATTTGAAAATGTCAGATACTAATATATCCCTAAAATATTATCAAGGATCAATTTGTCATGCAATGAAATCGTGGGATAAATTTATCATCTTTGGTCAAAAGAAAAATAGTTGAATAAATTTGGGGTTTTTAGTCTAAACTAAAGTCTAACTGCAGCTGAAGTATACGCGTATTAATGTAACTCAAGTCCAGCTATCTTCCATTTTCTTTCTAATTTTTCCATCTAACTTCTCTTATAATTCATCTTCCTTTCCTTCATTACTTCACTCACTACTCTCTCTCTCTCTCTCTCTCTCTCTCTCTCTCTAACCTTCATTTCTTCACTTTCTCTATATCTCAGATCAAATAATTTACCACTTTTTCACTTCACACAAAAACCACTACTTCAGTTTCTGGATATGTGTAATCTGATTTTGTCTTGAGATGCAGAGACTCGATTCAAACAACAAAAAGGTCACCTTCATTTCTCTTCTGCATATCTTCCTTCCTCACTTTTATCTCTACAATCTTATTTTCCTCATTTTTTGTTTCTATATCTAATCTCATACTTAACTCATCAACTGGGAAACTATTTCAAATTCCTCTTTTGTCATAGATTTCTTTTCTCACTTTTTTAGCTCCAAAGGATTTGATAAACTTTGCTTACATTTGGCTTAGTACTAGATCGAACACGCGCTTTGAATTTTTTTCATAATATGTGTTTATATACTGCTCCTTTGGTTTATTGGCAATGAATTTGAGTATTTTTTTTACATTTTGGGTTTATGTAAACTATTGCCAAATATTGAAGCTGGCTTCATTTGTTTTGTTTATGCTTAAAGATGATCTGTGATGTGGTTACTGGTTAGGTTTGATGCTATATGTATTTGTAATTTTACTGTGATAACTCGATTCTTTGATTGGTTGATCAAGTCCAGTGCTTGTGCTTCTTCAGATTTTAATTGATGTACTTTTTATGTGTAACAGTATCTTGAATTTCTTGCTTTTGGTCCTTATCAACTGATGTATTGGTTATTTGATCCTACATAATAGAAAAACCTGAGGAGAAATTATAATTTCATACTTGATCTTTGTTAATATTTGATGTAAATGGTACTTATCGCATCTAAGAGCAAGTGTGGAAGAAGTGGTTGGCAAAGTAGCATCTCTCAAAATCGATGTTTAGTTTTTAACTACCGTCTTTTAAACCTTATGCTTTGTTTTGGTTTCACTTCTTTCATTATTATCATTAAGTTCTTTCAAGTATAACTGTTAGTTTTCAGGATTCGAACCTTGGATTTCGATGTCCTTTAGGACTTGCTTTAGTTTGACATCTTTCATTGTTGTCATTATGTCATTTGCTCCTCCCTTGGTCTTTCAAGTTTAACTGTTTTGTCTGTGCAGATTTCTTGTAGATATATCTAGTGCTTTCTGTCAAAAAGGTTCTTTTACTATGGGTAGAGGCAGAGGAAAAGGGAAGAAGCAAACTGTTATTGTTGAGGATCTTGTAAGTGATGAAGAGGATAAATTCCCGCCTTCCAGAAGAAGAGGAAGACCATTAAAGCCGCTGACAGATGACAATGAAGAAGTTGAAGTAACTGAGAAGATAGAAAAAGATGAGGAGACTGTAAATGGTAATGTTTCCAGCAATGAGTTGAAAACTCAGGTTATCACAGTGAATAAAAGGAAAAGGAAAAGATCTACACCGGTTAAAGAAAAGATAGATCCATTGAAAGAGGACATTGCCCTTCGAGCAAAATCTAGCCCTGTTGATTCAGTGAAGTCCACTGGGTTCCGACAAAATGGTAGCAGGCGTAAAAACAAGCCTCAACGTGCTGCTGAAGCTGGTGTAAATTGTAAGTGAGCAAGCAAGGTTGTCATGATAGTCCCTGGGAATTGCTGGAACTTTGCTATCACAACAAAGAGTTTGTCTAATTATATATGGCTTATTATGGTTGCTTATTATTATTCCTTCTGCTTTTGCAACTTTCATATGCTTTTTTCAAAAAATGACTTATTTCAATTTTTGAGGATTCATCATAGTAGACTATGCTTCATTGGTCTTCTATAGAGATACTATTGCTAAGTGAAACAAGTTAAACTATGAAATTTTTGTAGATATTGTTTTAGCACAAGTTTATATAAGTTGATTTCTCCTTGCATTCACAAAGTATGTGATGGTACATTTGTTATGCATCTGATGTCAGAGTAATCTTACTCATTGCAATTCAGAAATTGTAAAAATGAATGGTTCAATTCCAATTGAGATTCACACTAGTTTTTTATTTATTTTTTTGACATGAGATTCACACTAGTTGCATGTTGCTAAACTTAAGCCTTTACATTAGGGATTAACTTTTCAAGAGTAAAATAGTTGGCTGGTTTTGTATTTAAAAAATAACATAACATACTACATGTATAAAGACCACTTTCTTGCCCCTCTCATAATTGAAATAACTTTCCCCCATCTTCTCCCATTGTTGTTGATTAAAAACCTTCAAGGTAGAGCCTCTCAAGTCTCACATTTAAGCTTTCCAACATATAGCCTCACCCATCCATGTAGCTATCACTCTAGAACTTGCAATAGCAATGAGTCTTATGCCATTTTAGCCTTTCTAAAATTAGATTTAGGTAGTGTTATTTTTTTCTGTCGGATTATTTTTAACATGCATTTACATTAGAGAGACCCATGAAGAGAAAAAAAGAAGAAAAGGAGGGAAGAAAGGGGCAGAGATGAATGTGTTTCACTTGGAGAATGGGATGACTGATTGACAACGAGCATAATTTAAAAGAAAAACTAACCAAATTGATAACTTTTTCTGTTATGAATGCATTCTGTGCCAAATTGAATCCTCCTAGTAAACAGAATGGAAAAAAGGTTCGGCCAAGTATTTGATGTAGTTAGTGTTATAAAAACCGAACCAGCTCGATCGGTTGAACCATTTCCTTGGTTGATCCAGGTCAAGTGTTGGATTCTTGGTGGTGTACTCAAATTAAAGATTGTGTCATCAAACTAGCATTTCAATAACTGATAAGAACTGGATCGATCAGTCTGATACGTTGAGCTAGTTTAACTAGTGTCTCGCTGGTTCAACTAGTGATTCATTAAATTGGTGCTTGAATCTAGTCGATGATCAATTCAAGTTTTATAACATTGGATTTAATTGATAGCTAGAGGCTTGATCTTCTTGAGGATGTTGTTAGTCTCTTATATAAAATTTGAGGGATAGATCTCGGGATCTCTTTCTTGTTTTGTGGTGGTAAAACATAGGCTTACGGGGTTCGAACCCCGCTCCCCTCTTCACTCTAACAACTAACACACTAATTACTAACCATTTTACCTGTTACTAACCATTTTGCCTATAAAAAAAGTTTTATTTCACATATCCATCCTTAGACTCATCCCTCTTTTCCTCCTCTTATTGATGAATGATTACAAGTTTCTGAATATCAACGAAGGTTTGGGTTTTAGGCTTCTATTTGTTTGGGAAAATCATAAGAAGATGGCTTACAATAATTTATCAAAATATTTTTAGTTTGGATCTGATTCCAAAAAAAAATTGGCCTCTCATGTTTGAAAATATACCAATATTGCTGCAATACTCTCACGTTTGGAAATGTATCCACATTAGTTCTCTTTCTAAACGAGTGGAGACTAATTTTGGTGCATTTAAACATAGGGGACCAAAACATTAGTCTTGTTTCTAGACGAGTAGAGACTAATTTTGGTGAAAATAGGGGACCAAAAGCAGATGATTTTTTTTAGGACCAAATCCAATCAATAACATACTTTGATGGACTAAAAGCTTATTTAAGTGTCTCCTAATCTCCTTGACATGCAACGAAGTATGGGAATTTTTTTTGGTTGAGAAAGGAAGTTAGGGATTGAAAATACAAAAAAATTGTTCTGTTATTTTTTTTTGATCAAAGACATTGGATAGGAAAAAAAGTAGATAAAAACAACAAAACTCTAAATGCTTGGTACCCACTACCCACAGACCATGGGAATACATTTTGTACATGGACATTACTCTCTCTTAGTATCACCATTCACTCCCAGAGAGAGAGAGGGAGGGGGAGAGAGAGAGAGAGACTTGCTTCAAGAATATTTCTTATTAGATTTATTCTGTTTAATATCTCACTATAGGCATTCCGAAAAAAGTATTATTGGAAATATTTTTTAACTCCGTCCTACCAAATGGGGAGGGAAGTTATTAGTGTAAATTATTTAAAAATGGGGAGAGAAGTTATCCCCCTAAACCGCCTTAAACCTCTCTCCTAGTTTACTTTTGAAGCCCCTCCAAAATTCTCCAATTTTGGAGGGTTTTGGAGGGGCTCCAAAAATAAACTAGGAGAGGGGTGTGGGAGGTTTAGGGAGATAATTTTTCTTCCCATCATCACTAAAGAATTTACATTACTAGTCATATGTCCTCCCCTTCCCCTCCTCTCCAAACTCCCAAATACATCCTAAGGGACCAAAATAATATATTTTTTTGGTGAGAAAAAAGGGGTTAACACCCCACCAAACCAACAAAGGACTACAAAGTCAAAAGGCCCTCTTTATCCTCAAGCAGAAGCGAGTGGATAAACTGATGGGCAAAGTCGTAAAACATGAAATTACAATCCAAATTAAAACTATTTCTAGCTAAACAATCGGCAGTTTTATTGTAGTCTCGAGGAATCTTTGACCAACTAATATCACCCTCTCTCACCCCAATACGCCTGATGTCTTCGATGATAAGAGAGAGAGAAGTATGAGTGGAAGTACCACCATCCAACAACTCAATTAATTGAAAGGAATCTGTTTCCAATCTTATCTTCTTGTAACTCTTTTCCCAAGCCAAACGTAACCCGTGGAAGAGTGCCCAGGCTTCAGCTTCAATAGCTGGGCACCCGTCAAGCTTCAGAGAGAAAGCAAAGAGGAATTCACCATCATGATCCCGTGCAACACCACCACAACCAGCACTCACTCCACCGTTTCTCACTGATCCATCCACATTCAGTTTCACGAAGCCAAAAGGAGGAAGAACCCAGAACTCAGCACTTGTCTCGTTCCTGATGTGAACCGGAGGATCAAGCTTTTGAGCGACGGTCACGGCTTGCAATGAGGCTTCAATTCTCCCCTGAGCCTTGAAGAAAATCGATCTGAAAGAGACATTGTTGTTAGCAAAAATAAAGTCATTACGAGCAAACCAGATACAATCCAGCACCACTCTGAAGTTAAGAGTCCAATTGGTTTGCTGCATGTTGCTCTTCTTATTCAGATTAACCTCTAACCACCGCTTCCAACTTTGAATAAGGAAAAAATCAACCAGAAGGGAGGTATTGTAGCAATTCCATAGCAATTTAATACGATTGCAATCGCGGAAGACATGAAGTAAGGTTTCGTCGCCACCACTACAAATTGGGCACAAAGCTGAATCAGACATGTGTCTTCTATATCGTTCAACATTAGTAAGAAGGATCTCTAGCATAGCTTTCTATAAGAATAATCTAATACGTTCAGGACCGGGCCAACGCCACACTAGATCAAAATTAGCACTGACCGGAGGAGAAGGATTTTGCTTGACGGCAAGATAAGCAGAGTTTGTTGAGAAGGATCCATTTGCGTTAGCTTTCCCGAAGCATCTATCTTCATTAGCACTGATACAAGGAACTGGTTGTTGAATGATCTTTTCAACTAACTCAGCAGGTAAAAACTCATTGAACACATTTTGATCCCAATTCATTTTATTGTTTACAAAATCACTAACCCTTTTTTGGCTAAGGACATCATCGAGGGGTTGGATAACATTTTCAAGAAGAGGTTTGTCGTGGAGGACCCAACAATCCTCCCAAAACCTAGTAGTTTCCCCATTTCAAATTTACCGGGTCAAATTACTTCGGAAGGTATTCCAATTAGTACAAATACCCTTCCAGAAATTAGAACCACTCTTCTTAGAATCAACATTAGGAAAATCAGAATAGCCTGTATTATATTTAGCTTTAATGACAGACTTCCAAAGAGCCGGAATTGGAGAGCAAAGGTTCCAAGAAGCCTTCAACATAGAAGTGGAATTCATATCTCTCATATTTCTTAAGCCCCAATCCACCTTCTTTCTTAGGTTGGCATACTCTTTGCCAACTAATAGGATGAAACTTCCTTTGCCCATTCTCTTCCCCCCAGATAAAACCCCTACATATCTTGTCCATGTCGTCACAAACATCTTTAGGGACAATACATGATTGCATAGTATATGAAGGGAGGGCTTGTAAAACAGATTTGGTAAGAGTAATCCTACCAGCAAGAAAAAGAGTTCTAGATTTTCAAGCACTCAGTCGTTGATTGACTTTATCAATTATGAATCTAAAAGAATCCTTAGTCACCTTATTGTGAAAAATAGGAATGCCCAGATACTTACCCAAGTCAGAGGTACTTTGAAATCCCAAAGTTTCTCTAATCTCAACTCTTAGATGATAAAGGACATTTTCAGAGTAGTAGACCCTAGTTTTGTCAAGACTTACTTTCTAGCCAGGAGAGGCGCAGAAGGTTTGCAAAACCTGTTTGATGACTGGAACAAAATAATTATTTACCTGATGTAAAGTTACACTTGGATATAATTTAGCCACTTTGCACGACTATTAGCCAATAGATTGTAAGCTAACAAGTGGAGCGATCTTCAACCATACAAGTGTACTTCAAGTGATGTCACTAAGATTACTTCTTCTTTTATTTGTGGTAAAATATAACCAACACAGAAAGAAAATTAAGAAACACTTGCAGACTCAAAGCTAATTACATCATCTAAACTAATGATTAGTACTAAGCTATTTTATTCAAACTAAAATAAATTGATTACACCATTCCATCAAATTTCTTACAACTAAACCCACAAGTACTCCATCCTCCAAATATCATTACTTTCTTTTATTCTCTTCTCCTTTTTTTGTCTTCCTTCCTCAAACTAATAATCCAGAATATTTTTCTTTGGGTAAACAGCCATTTTCACATGTCTATTTTCATATGGTCTCACATATATATATATATATATATATATATATATATATATATATATATGTGTGTGTGTGTGTGTGGTTGGATGAGATTTGATTGTGTATTGTTCAATGATATGTAATTAAAAGCCTACAATTTGATGCTTGTATCAAAGGTAGAGGTGGGAATAGTCCAGATGGAGCTGGACTTTGCATGACATGGGTTGGTGAATTGTATATTGGGTTTCTAAAAGTACTATCGTTTTGGAATAAAAATAAAAAACCAAAAGTACCAAAGATTAGTAACGAAAGTACTACTTTCTTTCTTATTTAAGTAAAAGAAATTTTACTAGAACCACTTAAAAGTTATAAGGTCACTAAATTCACTTGTACGAATCGATTTGTGGAACAAAAACTGCGGGTCAAATCCAATTGTGCGAATAACTAAAAAAATCAAAGTAGAATCGATAAATATCAAATTTTGCAATCGAATTTGCATTAGTTCAATTTGCAATTTTCTATTGAGTTTGTTGGATTTCGAAGAACACTTAATATCATTCCATTCCCAAATTCTAGTTGGTACATGGGAGCATGGGGACAAACCGACAGAGGCTCTCATTTTATTTTTCTTGTAAAAAAGAAGAGGCTCCCAATTTGTAGAGACGTCATTACATGTACTTTACATATAGGAGTGACATGGCGAATAAATATTTTATAGTGAATTGCACTTTTAGCCCTTTATATTTGGAGTTTGTGTCAATTTGGTCTTTTATGTTTTTTTTTTCTCGTTTTAACTCTTCATATTTTTTTTTGTGTGTGTCATTTTGACTCCTGCCGTTAGTTTTTTTCTAACGGACACCACGCTGGTAGTTAACTTCTGACGTAGCGTCTTAATTATCAAGGCTCACTAAGATTCATTAATTGACGTGACATTTTGTTTAAAGTCAAAAATAAATTAATAAATTAATAAAAACAAAATTAACAAATTAACAAAAACAAATTGACAAAAACTTCATCTTCTTCCTTGCCATCAATCTTCAAATCTGCCATCAATGGAGTATGAATTTTTTTGATTTACCCAAATCTTAAAAACCCATAAATACAATCGAAAAACAACATAAATTGTCAAAACTTCAGATTTACCCAAATCTTAAAAACCCAGAAACGCAATCGATTTAGTGTTAACGAACCCAGATCTGAAACGAACCCAGAAGAAGAACGAAATCAGAAACGAGCAGAAGAACGAACCCAGGAGAAGAACAAAATCCATAAGAAGAACGAAATCAGAAACGAACCCAAAAGAAGAACAAAATCCATAAGAAGAACAAAACTCAGATCTGCGTTTCCTCTTGATGCGTCTCATGACTTTGTTAATTTGAGAGTAATATGATTTTGTTGTTTCCAGATCTAATTTTAATGATGAAGATGATTTTGTTTCCATATGTTAATTTTAGAGTCAATAGAAAGATGATTTTGTTGTTTCCATATTTTGTTTCCAGATGATTTCGTTGCTTCCTGGTGCGTTTCTTCTTAATTTTAATGATTTGTTGATTTAATTTTACCATTTTTGTTTCTTTTTAATTTTACAATTTAAAAGAGGAATATTTCTTTTTATTAATTTATTTATTTTAAACAAAATGCCTCGTCAATGAATCCTAATCGGCCCTAACAATTAAGACGTCACGTCAGTAGTTAACTGTCAGCGTGGCGTCCGTTAGAAAAAACTAACGGCAAGGGCTAAAATGACACAAAAAAAAACATAAGGAGCTAAAACGAGAAGAAAAAAGCATGAAGGGCCAAATTAACATAAACTCCAAACATAAAGGGCCAAAAGTGTAATTTTACTTAAATTAAATATATAAACTTGTCAAGAAAAATACAAGAAGATTCCAAAACTCCACCATATAGGCCATAGCCTAGGCTGGAAGAAGGTGATAAAAAGATAAGATTCCAAAATATATTCTCAAGAGATACACATATGTCCCGTCCCTTTAATGGTGTGACTGTTGTGTGTGACGCACAAAGAGAACAGTTAAATTTGTTAGCCCCCCATAATGGCTAAAATATGAGACATGCAACAACAAAATCAAACAAGAAAAAAAAAAACAACACACTTTCTCTCGTGGCTATTCTATTCTATTCTATTATTTTTGGTTTTTAGACAAACACGTGGGTCTTTGGTTTCTCTCAATGCAGTAGTAGTAGTAGCCAGCCACTGTCAACAACATGGCCCAACGTCAAGTCTTTCTTTTCTTTTCTTTTCTTTTCCCCACTCTTCCTTTCATCTCCTCTTCTTCTGTATTCCACTACCACTTCTTATAAAACATTCTAAAACAACCTCTTTCTTTCTCTCTCTTCTCAACTACACTACAATGAATATAATTTAGCTACTAGCTAGCTACAATCACCACACTACTAGTGTAATGGGTTCTGGCGGTGCTACTACAAAACCACCTTCCTCACCGCCTAACACTTCTTCCGAATCACTCAATGGATTGAAATTTGGTCAAAGAATATACTTTGAGGATGTGGCTGTTGCTGGTTCTGGTTCTTCTTCTTCTTCTTCTGGTTCAAAGAAGGGAAGAGGTGGTTCAGTTCAAGCTTCTCAACCTCCTAGGTGTCAAGTTGAAGGTTGTAAGGTAGATCTGAGTGATTCCAAAGCTTATTATTCTAGACACAAAGTTTGTGGTATGCATTCTAAATCTCCTACTGTCATTGTTGCTGGTCTTCAACAAAGGTTTTGTCAACAGTGTAGCAGGTTTGTTTTTCCCTTTCAAACCTAGCTCCTTTTTTTCTTTTTTTTTTCTATTTTCATTTTTTACTATAATGGGTAAGGTAGGGACAATAGGGTCTTTTTATTAATAGGTGTTCCTACTTGCTTAGTTAGGGACATATAATATAATATTGCTTTTGCTTTTTTTTTAAGGTTGTGTTTGTTTTGATTTTTTGAGTTTGTTCTGAGAATCTTAGTTTAGTTGATTCTTGGAGTGTACTTTAATTTTTCCTCGCTTAGCTTTAAAGTGCTTATCTTATCTGAATAGCTGTCTCATAAAAGCGTGTGAAATATATTATTGTTTTCCTTTAGCGGACGATTTGATTCTTACTTTGTTAACTGTTAATAATAAATTGAATTAGTACGGAAAAATTGCAATAGGTATATATTTAAATTATTTAATATGAATGATAATGCTTTTTTATTTGATGTTCCCTTTTTGTTTCTTTTCTTCTCCTAACTCCTAGTAAATTGTTTCTGGTATCATAGAGTGCTAGTAAAGGAAAAGTGGGTGCTATTAAGGAAGTAAAAAAGGCCATAGAAATGAAACATGATCAGAAGTTATGTAATGCCTCCCTAACACCTTACTAACAAGAATGTATTCTGGAATTCAATGACTATAATAAATAGAAAGTTTGTGACCACAAATTTTGGAGAACTTGGTCTATCAGTCTGTATCCTGAGTGGCTGAAAATGGTTTTCTAACTCAAAAACATTACACATATGATCCATAGTAGGTAAAGAACATTCTATATTTTCATCGTGGGAATCATCGAAAAATGGACTGCAACAGAATAAAATAATATGCTTCTGATGTGCCAAGATAAAGTACACATATTTGATGGTCTCAGAGGCATAATGGTATGATATCTGATAAGTTTTAAGAATGGAATAGTCTTGGCATTTAAAATGATACTATTGTAAATTGTAATTTGTGAGTTGTAACTGGTGGAATAGAATGTCGTGTATTTTGTTTATGTAGCAGTAAAATGAATATGCTAGTGGTTTATCTACTGTACTCAAGGTCAATGAATTTCCTTTTGAGTTATTGTAATTGTAATATCTTGAGATGAGATAATAATACATGGAGCCACAGAATGTTCCTTGAGCCATGTCTGAGGATCTCTGTTCTAAAACAGGGATCTGTGTACATCTTATATGGCCAATATGCCATCTCTCAAGTCTTAGCCTTGTCATGCTAGCATTTCTCAAGTCTTAGCCTTTGGCTATGCTTGTGCTCATTCATCTCTTTTTCTACCTAAATTGGTATCATCACTGCATGTTAGATAAGCTAATATCATGTTTCATGTCCTTTCCCAGATTTCATCAACTTGCTGAGTTTGATCAAGGAAAAAGAAGTTGCCGCAGACGACTTGCTGGTCATAATGAACGTCGTAGAAAGCCTGCGCCTAGCTCGCTCTTAACCTCTCGTTATGCCAGACTTTCTTCATCTATTTTTGGTTAGAAACCATCACTAAATTATCAATCTCAAATCTCTCTACTTAACTTTTCAGCTTGTGTTATTCAAATGTTTGACACTTGTGTTGACAGATAATAGTGGCAGAGGTGGCAGTTTTCTGTTGGAATTTGCTTCACACCCAAAACTCAGTCTGAGTAATTCACTTCAATCTCCTAGATCATCTGAGCTACCTTCTGGAAATCAAACACATAGCTGGAATTGGCAAGGAAATTCGGACTCACCGTCCGAATTTTTCTCGCAAGGTTCAGTTAGTGGTACAAGTTTCCTTGGTGCGAAACATCCACTGGAGGAAACTTACAGTGGAGTCACAGACTCAAGCTGTGCTCTCTCTCTTCTGTCAAATCAAACATGGGGTTCTAGAAACACAAATCCAAATCCCGGGTTCAATAACATGTTTCATTTCAATGGGACACCTATGGCACAATCTTCTCATGATGCAGCCATCCATCAACTTCCGAATACCTCGTGTTGTTTCAAGGACATTGATACTAATAACTGTTCGAATGAGGTTGTCGCTGACATTGGTCTCGGTCATATTTCGCAGCCTCTTAATAGTCAACTTCATGAGGAGCTTGATCTGTGCCAACAAGGAAGGAGGCATTATATGGATATGGAACATACCAGGGACTATGAATCTTCTCATTGGTCACTGTAATGCACTTGTTTGCTGTCAGGTTTGTAATAAGATGTATCACAAATAACAAAACTTAGGAAAGTGAGAAGTGAGCCTGTGGCTACTTTCTAATGTGATACTATTGCTTGTTTTGGTTTGTTTGAACTGATAGGTAAGGTGGTAACCTTGCTTCGTTTGTCGAACTTTCCGGCACGAGATGTTGCTGTCTTCAGCATAGGTCTTGTGTCTTTTATCATTGCTGTGTCACCTTTTGAATAATTACTTGTTGGGAGGACAGCCTCTTTGTGGTTTGCTATCTTCTTCTTATTTGACATTATTATGGTTTTAAAACTTCATTAGCAATTGTAACATGAATTTCTTGTGTTTGCATTGAATGTCATGACTAGTTATAATCTAAAAAACGCGTTAACGTAGGTATTCTAACTGCTTGACCAAGTGCTTATCAAAAAAAAAAACTGCTTGACCAAGTAAAAGGGTCCAATAGAGTCTTTTGTTGATAACAAGCTTAACTCATTTAATTCAAATAACGTAACATTATACGCTGAGGAATGTGATTGAAAATGGTGGAACTAGCATAGAACCTAGAGACCGATGAGACTTGTGAATTACAAAAAACATGTTAAAAGGCTAATATTGGAGATAAGCAACACCCAATTACCTCATGTAAAAAGCTATAACAAGTGTATAGAATTGTTTTTTTGTTGATCCACGCAGTGTCCCAACGCTGTCAACGAATGATTAATCTGCGCTCGCTACTTGGGGCTTAATCATTTCGCTGGTTAACACCCTATTTGATATAGGCGGGAATCGAACCCGGGAGCAAACCGGGTCGACCCCCATCACGTAGTGTATAGAATTGTTTGATCATACATCTCTAAAAATTATGATGAACTTTTTAATGGAAAACTTGTATAATTTAACTCTAGGGAATGCTCAACAAACGCTAAGGGTGTGCCTAACCCACATCACTATTTTGTTCACTTACTATTACTAACTTTCAAGGATCCTTCACGAATCTAGGTGTGAGCAGTGATAGGGTAGCGTGTGTACATAGTATTTATTTGTCATTTCATCTAAGTAGAGAAAAAAAAAGTTAAAAGTCAAACATTAAATATTTTTAATATTTTACCATGCATTAAATAATTTAAACCTAAACATAGTTCTTAGTCCAATAGTACTTTACTACAAAATTACTGATTAAACTACAAAATTAATAATTAAATTAACATCAATTTCAACTTCAACTTAAAATCTTGAATATTTTGTTTTAAAAACATATATCACATAGTATATAGAACGAAATAGGAATTGCGACAAAAAAAATAGAACGAAAAAGGAAGGATTTGCTCACTCATTCACTCCCTTTAGGGTGGGAAAGATACTCATACATTTAACATTTTGTATCTATCTCTCTCCTCAAATATTTTCTCTCTCTCTTATACAATTTTTTCTTTCATCTGTTTCCCTCCAAAATAAGCCTAAAGATACTAAAGACACTTAACTAAAGCACCGAATCTTTTTCCCGTAGTTTGTTTCGCGCCAAAACTAACCAAACCCTTCTTCTTCTTCTTCTTCGGTAATGGTTACTGCATAACCGACTCGGCTACGTTGACTCCATCTCACCCTCACAGTTTGGTTAATGCATTCTTGATTTTTTTTCCTTTTTCTTTACTCTTCTCGTAAACTCTTTTCTTCCATTCAATTCTTTTCCGCGCGAGAACAAATTGCATGTTCGATAAGAGCAGAGAAAACGCAAAGAAAACTTATCAATGGTATTTCTGTGTATTTTCCAGGAGTAAAGGAAACCAAGGAGCATTCTCAACGTGGTGTGGTTTCCATTCTTGTGAAAATGATTTGCAATTTCCTCTATTTGCATCTCAATCTCGTTCTCTTCTCCTCAATTTTGATTTCTCAAAGCTTGGCGTTCACTCGTCCACCTGAAGGTAACTCATATAACTAACTCTTCATTTGCACTTTAACAGTTCTTGAATTTTCGTTTTCTTGAAAATTCAGTTGAGTATTTGATCCGATTTCATTAAATCACGCGTTTTGTTACTCAGAAAATTGTATTCTTACGTGTCTCTATGGTTCTAAATTAGGGTAACGCTGTGAACCTTGATATTGTGACCGTATTTACGGTTGTGATGCCGTTACGAAAACAATGTGATTGAGGGCACTTGATTACTGATATCTTTGTTTAGAATTTAATATTTACTGTTCAATTTGTTGATATTCTGAAACTAGGGTCCAATTAACTTGACACTGGATTACCTTTCTGCTCTTTCATTAAACCCTAAATTCTTGTGCTTTCTATTTTGGGATAAACAGTCTCAGCTCTACAGGATCTATACAGGGCCTTGAACTACCCAGCGGTTCTCCAAGGATGGAATGGTAGTTATCCGTGTGAGGAGTCTTGGGAAGGTGTTACTTGTTCTGGGTCATTAGTTACACACCTGTAATGCACCAACCTTTAATGATCATATTTCCTGTTTAGAAACTTATGACATTGATAGTTATTAACTGTGTTTTCTGCCAACATGCAGAAAAATTCAAGGTTTAAACCTCACTGGGAGTCTTGGATCCAAACTTTATAATCTACGCAACTTGAAGCACCTGTAAGTGTTTGTATGGCATTAGCTTCTTATCAGAACATTTTGAATATCAAGATATGCTGCTATTAGCTCACTTCCATATTCTGGTTTCTGTAGTGATGTCAGTTCTAATAACATAGTGGGCGAAATACCGTTCAGTTTACCCCCCAATGTCACATATATGTAAGTCAGCTGTTCTTTTCATCTTGTTTGTGTAGGACTGAATTCCGTGCTGGCTGATTTTTGTCGTTCATGTCGTCTCATCTCTTTTAAGCATGATATAGTAATTGAGCTTTACTAATGGCTATGAAATCATCATTGGTATCTTGTCTTGCAGGAATTTAAGCCACAATTTCTTTGTTGGACCCATTGGTGATGTATTTACTGGCTTAGATGATCTCAAAGGAATGTATGTCTTCTTCTCCTGGACCTTTTGGTATTGCATTTCACTTGAAAGAAAATGAATAGGTAATTCAACCAGTACATAATTTTAGGTACTTGAAGCCTTGAATTTTCTGGATCTGGGAGACCAACCAATGTGTACAATCTGAACCTTCCCAACTATTGGGATATTTTAGGGGATCAAATAGCATGTGTAACACTATAGCTATACATCATATACAATATAGTATAATATACAAGAGAAAACAATTCAACTCAAGACGAAATAGAATATAAGCAAAACGTAGGTAGCTTCTCCTCTTTATTACTATTTTTTTTTGAAGAAACACATGTGATAGTTAAGAAGTGCCAGAGAATATATTAATGTAGTAGCCATAGCTAGAGACCACAGGAAATGAAACAACAGAATTGGTAGAGAACCAGAGCAATATTCTCTTGAGATCAGAGTGATCAATAACACCACAATATACTAATATATAGTGTTAGTCAGGTATCTGCATAACTGACTAACAGAAAAGCTAAGTGTGACTAACATTCAACTAACTCAGTAAGCTATGCACTATACATTCCCTTAACTGTGTCATAGAGAAAGGTAGCTGATTATAATAAGATAAAATATTTGCAGGGTTCACTGAAATGAAGGGTGTCTATGAGACTGTAATAAGAATTTGATCTGCTTGAGTTTTGAGAAATTAGACCAACAAAATGCAGATGCTTTGACTGTTTAGTTCAAATTTCATTAAATGGAACCTCACAAGGGATGATTTCCTTTCTCCAGGGACCTTTCATACAATAATTTCTCGGGAGATCTACCAAGATCATTTGGTTCCTTGAAAAACCTTGCTAGATTGTATGTTTCTTCTTTCGCGCGAGTTATTTTCTCTAAACTTTATTTATGTTACATCATATACTATATTCTCAAAGAAATAACTTTTCTTCAGTTAAGGTCTGTTGGTTTGATCTGTAGAGTGATGCTTATTTGCAGGTTCTTGCAGAATAATAGATTTACCGGATCAGTTGCCTACTTGGCTGAACTTCCACTTACTGACTTGTAGGGTTATCTCTAACATTTTCCCAATAATATGTATATTTACAGTTCTACTATTGCTCATTTGTCTATGTTGTCAGGAACATTCAAGATAATCGGTTCAGTGGCCTTCTCCCACGCCATTTTCAGTCCATACAAAATTTATGGTTTGTGACAACTAATTTGAGTTTAATCATCCATACTTTCTTGCATCAAATGAAAATGTACACATAAGATTTATTAATCACTCTCCATACCCTAAATTAGGATTGGAGGGAATAAATTCCACGCAGCGGACAACTCTCCTCCCTGGACTTTTCATTTGGATACTGCTGTACCAGTTGAGCATAATATTAGTCGCCCACCTACAACTAATGCAAATGCCATCAAGAACTATGCCCCTCCCAAGTTAAGTCAGCCCAAGAAGAAACAAATAGGTCCTGGGGGAATTGCCTTCATGGTTGGTGGAGGAACACTATTGGCTACAGGTGTGGCACTCTTTGTTGCAATCCGTTTGAACAAACTGCATGCCCAAAGCCGGAACTTGAAGAATACAGAAGGCAGCCATAGCTCTTTGCTTTCTCATCCGACCAGTGCAACCATAGGTAATACATACATACATACATACATACATACATACATACATACATACATACATACATACATATGGATTGTGAGGCACTCTATATCCTGTTTGTCACTATGGTGTGTAATAATCAAATGGCTACCTCTAGGGGTTAGGATGCCATTCTATTTAGTATTTATGTGAATCCATTTCTACCGTTAATCATGCTCTCTTTTTTCTCCTCTGGTGATAGAGGTCTCTTCTGCCGAACATGACGCGAGCCCACAAAACCCACCTTTTAACGCTGCATCTCTCTTGGATCCAATGCCATTTGCTTTCCTGCACCATAACAATGTAGAGGAGTCAAGAAGAAGTTTTTCCAAAAGAGGCAGATCCACTGGAAGGACAAAAATTTATACTATAGCGGAGCTTCAGTTGGCTACTAACTTCTTCAATGAAGGCAACCTTCTAGGAGAGGGATCTCTTGGCCCTGTGTATAGAGCAGAGTTTCCAGATGGCAAGGTATAATTTTAAGCTATTTTTCAAACACTTAAAAATTCTTTTTATCATAATCAGGGTTCAAATTTTGTAACATTTTTTCTGTTTGAAGAATTTGGCCGTGAAGATCATAAAATTCGCGGGCCTGTCGTACCGAGAAGAGGAGAAATTCTTGGATGTCATTTGCACGGCTTCCCGACTGAAGCACCCCAACATAGTAGCACTCAGGGGTTACTGTTTGGAGCGTGGAGAGCATCTTCTTGTTTACGATTACATTGGAAATTTAACTCTAAACGATGCTCTTCACAGTGGAGCATGTAAACCTCTATTGTGGCTCCAACGTCTTCGGATTGCTATAGGTGTTGCTGAGGCTCTGGAGTAAGTTCCATGCTGCCACTCAAATTAAAGACTTGTTCATTTGAAAGTAGAATCGTAGTTCATCCTCTTTTGTGTCTTATATGCAAAATGCTTTCAGCTATTTGCACTCAGCGTGCTGCCCTCCTGTGGCCCATGGTAACTTGAAGGCTGCCAATGTTCTACTGGATGAAAATTTGATGCCTCGTGTTTCTGACTGTAGCTTGGCTCTTCTGAGACCACTGAGGAGCAATCAAACTAAAATTCCAGTAAGTCATTTTTGAAGTTCTCTTGGCTGAAGTTATAACAAATAAGTTTCTGTTTGTTTAAAGATTACTTTGAATGCGAACGCAAGAGTTTTGAGTCCCAATGCATAATATTCGTGGAAATCATAATCAACTAAAGAGTAACTTCTACCCAATGCGAGAATTCATTGGAATTTCACAACCACGGAGTCTAAAACAAACATGCTGTTATGTTGAAGTGAGGTTAGAGTTTTTGAAAGGGAGAAAATTTGGATTTTCCGCTCTAGTGAAATATGATGTTTTTGATTAGTGGCCTTTGTATAGAAAAGGGTTTATAAAGATTTAAGCCGTTTCCTTGATAGTAACTTTTTGAGTAAAAATTTAAGGATAAAGAGAGTTTAAGAAAAGTACGGGTTAATTGTGATTTTAATTGAAAGGATTAGATTAAATTCTATTAAAAATTATCGGAAGACTAAAATCAAAATGGTTCTTTGCAAAGGTGATGTATTCTAGGAGAGTGGGTTCTTTGCAAAGTTTACCTGATGTAAATTGAGATTATTGCAAATTTAGCTGTCGCAAATCGAATCAAAAGCTTGACAACAATCTTTCTGTATATGCCCATTGAGATTATTATCCGAGACAGGCTACTGATCACTTTGGTGACTGTTGAAATCAGGCTAGTGAGACTAATATTGCAGAGAGAGGCTACATTCCACCTGATCATGGCCAAACAGGTTTAAGCAGAAGGAGAGATGTCTTTGCATTTGGGGTACTGCTTCTGGAATTGTTAACAGGAAGGAAATCTTTTGATGGGTATGTTTTTCCTCCATCTACTTTATCTTTCTGCCAGCTTGATTGAATAACAGGCCCTTTTTTTCTTTCAACACAGTGGCAGGCCAAGAGAGGAACAGCATCTGGCGAAATGGGCTACCCCCAGGCTCCGTGATAGCGCGTGTTTGGAACAGTTGGTGGATCCCAATATTGATATAACATTTCCATCCAAGGCTCTTTCTCGTTATGCTGAAATCGTCTCCCTCTGTATACAGGTATTGATTAACCACCTAATGTTTATAAGTTAAACACATTGGGAAATTGAAGTTACTCTATGGTTGCATGTTGCCATTTTGGCTCTTGAATGGAAATCTTGTCTGTATTTCCCACAGCCTGCAAGGCAATGCCGTCCTCCAATGTCTGAAGTTGTGGACTCTCTTGTATCTTTTTCCCAAAAGTTCAACTTTGCAAAGAGCGGTGCAGCAGATGGTACTGAATGTGATCTATTTGAGAGGTCTTTCCATTCAGCCAACACGCGCTTTATTGGTTCGCCAACATTGAGCCATTTATCAGCCTGATGTAACAATATCTGTGTGACATAGAAGCCAACCCGGTGACGTTGAAGAGCTAGAAATTTGCAGTTGATTTCTGTCCCACCATCTTTCTTCTGTAAATATCCATGTATACAAGGATCATGTTTTTGATCCATTTGTGCAGACTGCAGACTCACTAACATGAATCATAAAACAAATCGATGAACATTTTTGTAAAGTTCCGTGATTGAAGGAGTTTTTTTTGGCTGAATATGTAAGATAGGATTTAGTATTCCCTCCAAAAGAATTGTTACAAAAAATTATTTTAGCGAATTTCTCCCTTTTGCTAGGAGTTTAGTATTTCCCTTCAAAAGAATAGTTGCAAGAAATTAGTCAGATGTGGTATGTGTTGCAGTCGATGCATCCTTAAGGTTAATTAGCTTTCACCAGCATTCCCTACACACTTATGCACGTGTTATGCATTTGCATCCAACTCCAACAGATTTGTTAATCTAGCTTATGAGCCTAGTAAATCAACCTCATGTCACCTACGATGTAGTAATTGACACTCCCCTCCCCATTTAACACTGTCCCTTAACTTTAGTCAACTCGTCTTCAATGGGTTAGATACAATTATTCATAATAGATGTCTCGTACAACATCAACCATCTCTTTATTCCATAAGGATCATCACTTGGAACTGCACATGTAATTAATCATTACCAACATATCATCTTATCAACAATCTCAACAATATATCGTCTTGTGAATATATCATCACACTTATCAAAGTAACCGTATATATGAACAATATCAACTAAGCATCTTATTATACACAACAGCACATAAAGTGCATGCAAAACACGCATATTATTAACTAAGTATATAATATTGTACGAGTATGAGGTGAGTTTGTTACCTATATCCAAACTTGCTGAATTTTACGAGCTATTACCCATACACATATCCATCAAACATATCTGGATTGATGGTATGTGATGAAATGAAATGTTCCATTGTTTGAATATTAAAAATATGATGGAATGAAATGGTAACTGGTGACATCTATTCCATTTAATTGTACGTCCTCATTTTTCTACTTCTCCAATTTGGGCGGAATATAATTGAATGGATAAAATGAGACGATAAATTAATTTTATAACCATCATTTATTGTTTTATCACTAATTTTACATAATAGTGTTTTTTAAATAAGGATAAAACCAAAAAAAGTTATAACTTATTACATTTTGTCCATTTTCCAAGAGAACTTTGATGGGATTCTTTCATTTTTGTTTAACAAAAAGAAATAGAAGGCAAAATAGAGAATAGAGAATAGAGAATCGAGAGTTAAACAAAAAAAGTTTGCGGGCAGCGCGTGGGAGAGTTGAAGTAGTAGTATCGGGAAGGCGCAAAAGAGTTGTTGTTCACTGTCGAGAGTCGGAGTTGCTTCCTAAATTTCACCCAGGTATCTATTCTACCTTCTTCATCAACATCACAATTGTTTCTCAATTTTCATCCTTCATAATCTCGCTTTTTTAGCATCTTTTTAGGGTTTTCAATCCATTTCCCCCCTTCTACATATCACATGTTTCAATAGTACTCTTCGATCTGAATTTTTTTTATTCTCATTTTTATTTCTATGTTTTTGGTCGCCGTCGCTTATGTTTCCACGTTTTTCCAATTTGGCTTATTGGATCAATTATGCGGAGTTTCGAGGATTTTAATTTGGCTTATCCATGGATCTTTTATTTAACAAATCAAAGAAAATTGATATAATGTTTAAATGTATTCAAGATATTTGTCATAATAAACGTGTGCTATGTTTATTTTCCAAAAGCATTGGGATATTTAGAATATTTTAAACTTCTTTTCCTTTCAAAATGGTCTTGTTAGGGGAAGTTAACATTTGTTTTCCCTGTTCTTTTTAGAGGTAAATGCTTGAAGTGTAGGATATTGTTATGTTATGAAACTTTATCTTTTGATACGAGTAATGAGTAGTAGTGGTTTGATCATCATTTTGGTGTGCAGAGAAAATCATGGTGGACGCTGCAGAACGTAGGTATTTGGAGGAGGAAGATTCACCACTCATGAAAACTTTCAAGGGTGCTACAACTGGTTTAGTTGCTGGAACTATCTGGGGTACTGTAGTTGCCACCTGGTATGATGTTCCTCGTGTTGAGAGAAGTGTTGCTCTTCCGGGACTGATAAGAACTTTCAAGATGATGGGAAGCTATGGAGCGACCTTTGCTGCCATTGGAGGAGTCTACATAGGTGTGGAACAGTTGGTGCAGCACTATAGAATGAAGAGGGATCTCGTCAATGGAGCTGTTGGTGGATTTGTTGCTGGTGCAACTATTCTTGGTTACAGAGGTATCCCAATCCTCTACTAATTAATTATTCCCGAATTTTTGACATTTTAAAAAAAATTTGTTAATATTTCAACTGTCGTTGAGCTGAGCACTGATTGTTTTGGATAACAGTGAATAAAATTCAGTCAGTGCTTTATGTATTTTGTTCCATAATATAATTCAGACATGGTAGTAGAGAATCATCGTATAAGGAAAGACTTGATCCAGTTCATTCTGAAAATTAGAGCATTTTATAATTTATTATTTTATACAGTGTGCTTTGTTTTAACATGATTATGTCGCTATCCTAAATGGTCACGGGTGTTATTGATTTCTATGGATTAATGCTTTGTATGATGGTTGTTGGCGTCTATTGTCAGACTCCAGCAGCGAACAAAATTCGGTCCATGCTTTGTGTAGTTTCTTCAATAATATAACTCAGACATGGTAGTAGAGAATCATGATACAAGGAAAGACTTGATCCAATTCATTCTGACAGTCAGAGTATTTATATGATGCGTTTTTTTTCCCATCTTTTTGACATTATGATGTGATTGTGCTAAATGGCCACTGGTGCTATTGATGTCTATTAAGAGTAACACTAGTATGGTGATTGCTGGAGTCTGTTATCAGACAAATGCTGAGTCAGCTATGTTGTTGCTTGTTATAGTTATTCTTTTTGTTATTAACAATTCTCAAATTAATGAATATTTACTTCGATGAAAAATTTATGGTCTGCGTGGTTCAAGAAAAAGTTTTGTTTTCATCAATAATGACAAAATTATAATCTTGTTTTCATTTTTGTAAAGATTTATTGTTGTCACCATTTCCTTGAAAATAGGTAATGAAGTGAAAATAATGTGGTGTTTTTGTAATTATTGGTAAAAGAAAAATGAAAACAAGCAACATTTTCTTAAACTAAATAGGCCCTTGGGGTGCTGTTTTCAAAAAATTGTGGAGAAAATGGTGAAAATGTATTTGATAAAAAGGAAAACAAGGTTTCACCATTTCCTATACAATCATTTGAAAACAAGCAACAAAACTCAAAAAATGTGACTATTACATTTAAATTAAGATGTTATATTATTTAGCTATTAGTTAGGCTTGTTGGCTATTTAGTAGGCTTGTTAGCTATTAGTTAGGCTTGTTATCTAGCATGATAAATACCCCTAGTACATCTTTACAAAACAAAAGTTAGGAACCGTGCATTTTTACAGGCTAAACGCACCTTTATATGTCCTTTTTTCCTTCAAAACCCTCTATTCTATACATACTAGATACTCGAAATTTATTTGTTGTCATCATTATTGACTCAACCGCAAACCTCTATGTTTCTTTTGAGTCTATAATTTATTTGCATAATGATAGGCCTTTTAAACATGTAAAAAGGAGAGGCAGAATAGGAAAGGAAATAGAGGGAATGGGCATGATGAAGTAAGAGGGAAAATAACTAAATGGACAGGTGGCATACCTTTATTGGTGATTGAGATTGAGCAAATCAGAGGAGAGAGGGAAGGGAATATGTTAATAGGGGATCTCACGTAGGAAAAGATATTCTGGAATTTGGAAAGGAAATAGGGCTGAATAAGAAGAGTTGTTCTCTCCTCGGAGGGAAGGTTTGGGGTTATTGTTTGCTGTTAGTGTTTTCCATTTCTTCAAGGAGAATATTTCTCCATTCATAATCCTAGTTTCAGTATTTTCATTGTAATCAAAGGGTGTTAATCCCCTGTTTCAGTTAATTGAAGGGAGTTTCTCAGTTTTTTATCCGTAATAAATCTGTCTGTGTTCTATTACATATATAAGGGGTAATTTCATATTGTTGGATCAACCCATCCTTTATAACTTTCATAAGAAGGATATTAATCTGGATCTGATTTGAATTACCATAGGATGATAGAAACAATACATCTGAATGATTTAAATGTCACCTTGGATCTTATAGTTTCCTAACAAACTTTGCATGCTGTTGATTATACTGTAGGAAGGAGCATGTCAAATGCAATTTCAGCAGGATCAGCATTGGCATTCACATCTGCAGTCCTTGATTTCGGAGGTCAGACAATGAAACATGACACCGGGAAGGAGTATGCTGCATATACTACAAAGAAAAGACCCACTCCTGGATCATCATAATTATTAATTAATTAATGCATCTTTATGACCAAAGACATTTCAAGTTGTTAGGAGAGAGTGGATCACTCTTTGTTGAGCATGTTGTTTGTTGAGTTGAGTTTGAATTACATACTCGGCTGTCATTCCATATTTTCTTTTGAAAGCTGCTGTTGCTGAACTGGTTAAATTCAAATAAATGTGCTATTGTGTTCATCTTAATTACGCACTAGTCTTCCATAACTTGCCTAATAGTTCACGTTCTTGGGATGAATTTGGAATATTATACATGGAGCTGACTCTCTGTAGAGCTAAGGATTATATAGCTTTTAGATTCCACACAAGAGGTGTTGATGTCGCACACATCGACTATAGATAGTCACGTGATTCAAGATGTGAAGAATGCAAGATTCACTTATGATAGAGATAAAGAGAGATGAGACAAGCGGAAAGGTGAGAAGTTGGAGAATTAAGTGGCTTGATCTCATTGCGTGTACAACGAGGTTTATATACAGGAACAACAATATTCTGTACAGAAAACTCATATTGCGTTAAATCATATTGATGCATAGTATCTCTAATCATATTTAAAACTCATATTGACCAAAAAAAAAACTCATAAGCTGTAGTAACTAGTAAGTCTGCAACGTCTTGATCCTGCACACCACCGAGTGCTTGGGTTGCAGCTAGATAGCTGTCATTATTAACCGTCAACATCAACATCAACACCAAGCAACGCGACATGAAGTGGTTATTAAAAGAGCTTAGCTTAGGATAGAGAAGCATTTATAATTAATATATCCGCTCGTGTTTTGGCTTACACGTGGCAGAAAGCCATTGCTGATCCCAAATTTCATGGCCCACTAAATGAAAACATTGGCTATGGCTTGGGTAGGGTGGGTGTGTGTGTGTGTGTGTTAAGCTTAGTTGGTTCACAGCAATAACAATGACAAACAAATTAAACACACTTTCTCACTATGGCTGCCACCGCTTTCTACACTTCCTGTCTTCCCTCTTCCTCCAGGTAACTCATCTTAACTTTAATCGATATATTTTCCATAACATGTTCACTTGTTCACTCTTTATAGTGCTTGCACAAGTTCCTTCATAACATGAAAACAATCAATTCTACTCTATCTTAGCACATATTCATGAAAAGAATAAAATTTAGTTATAAGTTTCGAATTTTTTTGAACAATGTTGTTAAGGTTTAAGGTTATGTTTTCAGCAACTTAGGGAGATGTTGGTTGGTATTAAAAACTCATAATGCAAGGGCAGGGAAGCTACCTGAAAGGAGAAGGTTAGCAATAAAAGCAGAAGTGAAGTTTGTAAACGCTGAACAAGCAAAAGAACTTTTAACAGTGGATGGATATAGTGTTCTTGATGTCCGGGATAGAACTCAGTTTGAGAGAGCTCACATCAAAACATGTTATCATGTCCCTCTTTTTATTGAAAATCAAGATAATGATCCTGGTATGTATGGAACCTCTTCTTACAAAATAACCATATTTTTTATTGAGAAAACCCTCACATTATTCCCTAAAATTTCGCTCTCTCGTCTAAACTATGAAAACCTATTAAATAATCCCCTAAGTTTATCTCCATCTATCGATTTAGTCCCTAAAATTTGTTGCTTAGGACTAAATTGATGAACAAAGATAAACTCTAGGGACTATTTATTAGGTTTTCTAATTAGGAGATAAAGTGACACTTTAAGGGACTAAATTAAAGGTCTAGTCTATTTTATTTGATTTTTTATTACTTCATTATATTTGTTTTATTTTATGTAGGTACAATCCTATTAAGGACTGTGCACAATAATTTTTCTGGGTTGTTCTTTGGATTGCCATTCACTAAGCCAAATCCTGATTTCTTAAAAGCTGTTAAGACACAGATTTCTCCTGAAAGTAAAGTCTTGGTTGTATGTCAGGAAGGACTGAGGTTAGTTCATGATTTTCTAGTCAATTTGGTTGCTAATTATATACCCCAATTAATCTCCATGGTTATATAAGGTTACAGTAACCTTGCATTGATCTAAAATTTGCCTACTTAGAATATGGGGATCCCAATTCCCAAATCTGCTTTTATATTCTTCATTTATGATTCCAAAATTACATTCTCAGAATACACTTCAAGTAACATACTAATCAATATTTACAGTCCAAAATCTAAGTGTTGGTGGGATGATAATTTGGAGGAGATTAGCCTACTAGCCTTGGTCTGATTATTCAATAGCATGTAATGTTAGTCAATATCTCAAGAACTCCAAGATGACTAATGTGTGGGGACAAAAGATGCATCAAATTCGTATAAATTTGAATAACTTGAAAATTTTCAGTGCTCTTGCCATGATATTTTTTTATCCAAATCTAAGTAATGTAGTTTTTTCCTGTATTTGTGAAGGTCTACTGCAGCAGCAAATAAGTTAGATGAAGCTGGTTTCGAAAATGTAGCATGCATAACATCTGGCCTTCAATCTGTGAAACCAGGTTTAGTTAATCATTCACTCTTTTTTTTTACTTCAAATTTCAGCTTATGTTTTAGGATATATGTATTGAAATGTATTCATTCTGTAGGGACATTTGATTCTGTTGGCTCCACTGAGTTGCAGAATGCAGGCAAGGCTGGTTTGGTGCAAATCCAAGGAAAAATTTCAGCTGTTTTGGGAACTGTTCTTATTTGTAAGTTTTTCAATATCTTTTGTCATAATATCTTGATATTGTTTTGAATTTCGTTGTTTTATGAAATTTTCAGGTGCATTATTATTCATTACCCTATTTCCTGACCAAGCAGAGAAGCTGTTCCAATTGGTCCCAGCAGGCTAAGCCCTAAAATTACATTAATTGGTTGTTTTCCTTGCTCATTATGCATGTGGCATAATTGAGTAACGTGAGATTAGAATTGAGGCACAAAAGAACGTGAGATGTAATCATGTAAATGAGGTGATATCAGCTATTTCAAACATACGTTAGTAGGACATTATGTTATGTGACGTTCTATTATGCTTGGAAGAGCAATTTTTTTTCAGTTTCCTCGTACTACAGAAAAAGGAAGAGGTCTATGATTCTCGGTGTCAATGAAATGATGCTTTTTATATATGCATTTGTGCATTATGTCTATTTTGCTGTCAAGAGTCAATTAATAAAGATCATTGATTAAATTATCTTCAATTTTTTATAAAACAAACTTTTAAACAGTTACTTCCTCCGTCCTATATTATATGTCGTTTAAGGTTGTGGCGCAAGAATAAGAAAAGTAGCTAATTTTGTATAGTAAACTTGTAAGAAGAAATATATTAAATAATGAAGGGTATAACTGGAAAAGAAAATTGATGTTGCATTGGTATTCTAAAAGTCATTTATTATAGGACAAATTTATTTGGCTAGAAAGTGATATAATATTAGAATTTCTAATATAGTATTCTAAAAAGTTAAGAAACACAGATTAGCTATGTATTGTCCTAAAGCTTTCTCCAACTCCACCGCTCATTACTTGTAAATCAGCCAATGTTGAAGTTACACAGTGATTGGACATATATAGCTAGAAGACAACAGAAGTTAGGTTTAATTAAATGGAAAACCTTGAAGGTGGAAGACATTGAGTACACTAGATCTTTTTTTTTCTTTTTGAGTACACTAGACCTTGGGAGGTGGAATTTTTTGACAAAGCCATTAATTCAGGCTAACAAAATATTACAGTAATTATTTTCACATAACAAAAAATATTACAATCAAATTAGCAACTGAATTTTCCGTTCCATTCTGTGCACCGGTGATCTCACGGCATAAATAGGTGGGCATTCTAATTCCCGTCATTTGATCTCGGCTATCTAGGGGGCCAATAGAATTGGCAAGAGAAACTGAAGAGGAGGAGGTTTAAAAACGAAATCAGAAAGCTTAGTAGTCCTGTACCATCTTTAACTGTGCGACATACATCCTTGGACAAATATCAATCCCCTTGGAGATAGTAAAGCTGACGAATATTCCCAGAAGCTGCCACAATAGAAAACAATTATTAACATCATCTCTTTAACTTCCTCTGGAAAATAATTAAAGCAGGCAAACTCTTCCGTTTGCAATACACTCTGCTCATCAATTGCCTTCAGATAGAGACTTGATTAGGTTTTCACAAATATCTACATCTATAATTCTATATGTTCCCTGAATAACCCCACAAGCTGTTGGCACCTAAAAATAACGTCAAATATCCCAAACCTATGTTGTCCTATGATATAAGCATAAACATGGATGTACATTTACTTGATTAAGGGAAAGAAAAAGGTAATAAAGAAAAAGAACAAATGTTACCATATAGCCAGTCCTTGAAATACACATGAAGAGCGGATGACAACTCTCGTTTACGACTTTCTTCTAAAGGTGCTTCTCGTAAGAGTTGCTTTATCTCAACTAAATTGTTTTGCTGTGGAGAAGATACAATTTCATTCAGATTAAAGTAAAAATCACTTAAAACACAGATTTTTAATGATTGAACACAAAAGAGTTTGGAATTCCAATTATTAATATCTTCATCAATTAAAATTACAGACATACATTTCTTTGCTGAGATGTCATATAAGCATCTGGTAATGTGAACGGATTGTCTTTTGTAGACCCGGCGGAATCTCCTCCAAGCCAGTTTGGCATCTGCATGCCAACAATGTGAACACAAAAAGAGCATGAGACTAAACAGAGAAGAAAAAATAATAGCCCTCGAGAATTCTTAAACCCCAAAATTTTGCAAACTAACACACAAGATACCAGCTAATATTGAAACATATTGAATATGTGATTTTATTTGAAAATGATAATCTTCACTTGTCCTATAAGTCATAATAAAGAATGACATTCATACCACAAAATTAGTGAACTGGTCTGGGTCCACCCGTGCAGCAGACTCAGCTTGAGCATCAGAGACACCTGCTGGATGGGATAGTGAATCATGGGGATCGACCATGCCCAATGTTAATGGTTCATCCCATCGGTTGACCGTGGGCAGAATTCCAACTTCATTCATATGCTCCTCTAACTGGGAGTAAAAGGTATTATAGGGAGCCACCTGTTAATAAAAGGGAGAAATTTTCCAAACAGTGAATGCAATAGAGAGGAGTGAGATTTTAAAGAAAAATACGTATACACTCTAAGAAGCCAGCACTACTAGAAGAAACAGAAATGCAAGGACCCGTTTACTTACTTCCATTGTATCCTGTTTCGATTGCCACTTAAACTAAGAAACAAATCAAGCATTTTCAGAAATTTTGAAAATATCAAAATCACTGTTTCCAAAAATATATTCTCCCCATCTAGCATTTTATCATCTATCACAATTGTACACTACAACGGCCGTTTATTATCTTATTAGCAATATAAAATGAATAGATATTTTAGGAAATGAAAATGGAAAATGTTTTTAGAAAGTAAACGGAACCTAACCTTTTGTAAGAGGCCACAGACCTAAATACCATATTTCTAGTGATCTATGTTTGGGAGTTGAGAGAGAAAGTCAGGGGAGGGGTTTGAAGGGAAAAGGAGGAGAAAAGGGAAGGGAAAGAGTTTATCACCAAAGAAAAGGGAAAGTGGAATGGAGGATAGTCTCACCTTACACGGGGTTTATTTTTATTCATTCATTGGACTAAAACACCCTAATCTGGAGGAACTCAATAAATGAACTAGAAGAGGAAGTTGGACGGTTTTGGAGGGTTTTAGAGGGCCATTTTATCGATATTACTAACCAATTATTATAAGTAATAAGTCTCCCCTCCCTCCCCTCCCCTTCACACCGCCAAATATAGACTAAAAGAACGGTTAAAAAATGTTACTTAGATTTTAAAGAGAAATTCAAATGCTTGCTTTTGCAAAGCATCAAGTATAGTAATGTTGAAGACTTTTACGATTTTATCAATTACATCCAATGTTGGCGATAGCAGATTGCGGCAAATAGAGGATTGTCAAAATCCCTCCATAATCGACCACTTCAAAGTGTCAAATTGCAGATGATACAGCCATACAACACCAAAATGAAATCTGTGTAGTCAATTGCGGCCGTCGCGGCCGCTATAGCGGCGGTGCGAGGCGGTGCGCCGGTCCAGGGCGACGCAAACGGTGGTGGGGGAGCACTTTACAGATGCGGGCATCGCGACCGCTAAAGTGGCGAAGATTGCGGGTTGTCGCGGGTCGTTCGCGGGTCAGGCGCGGGCGAAGCTGAATGGGCTGGCTTTTTTTGGGTAACCCTAATTTTAAAATGCGAAAAGACCTATTTGCCCTCAGAATAGTAACCGTTTCCTCTTTTTTAAAAGGTTTTTTGTCTTTTCTCAGACTATTAGCCTTTCCAGTTACTGTATTAATGCAATTTACTGATTTATTTTGGGAACTACACCAGTACACGCTTCTCCTTCTTCTCTTTCTCAGACTATTCACTGCTTCTCCTTCTATATAACAGAGACAATACTCACTTCTTCTCCTTCTTCTATAAAACCTTCTGCTTCCCAGAGCCACAAAAGTGACAAAACAAAGACTGTTTTCACAAAACAGAGACTGTTCTCCATCTTCTCTCTATGAAATAGCAGATTGCTCAAAAACCACCACAGCAATCCGCCAAGGGGAGTTTTTAACTACACTGATTTCATCCTTAAAGCTTAATCATGAAGTTAACTTCTTTTATTCATTTCCTCCACCTGCATTGCCTACTGGTGTGTTTGGTTGTCTAGAGAAACTGAAGAGACAAATAGGTGATAAAGTGTGTTATAAGAAAGAAATAGGTGTGATAGTGCGTTAGAAGACAGAAATGGGTGATAAATAGGTTCAATCCGGGCTATTGGTTGGAATAAGAGAAAATGAAGAGAGGGGAAATGACAAAATAAACACCCTCTCCATTGACTTTCTATGGATTTTAGGGGAGAAAGGGAAATCACGTGGGACACATTCATTTATAATCTCTCAACAACAAATAGGCCATAGACTGTGCTCCCATAGTCTTAAAGTTTAATAATCAAAACACTATCTTCAATGGCAAGTAACATTATAAGTGAATAGATATAATATAATTAGATAAATTCATCAGAGTTGGACTACAAGTACGATTCACAAATAAGATTAAACTACACCCACTTACAACTGTATGTGATTTGACAGTACTAGTGATTTTCTAAAATACTTGCCCGATATTTGCTGTTATAAAGAAACAATTTTTAGTAATAAGTAACACCAGATGGCATCCAAATGGTCAAATATTACAACATTGAAATCCTGACATCTGAAGCATACGAGTCTAGACACTATATAAGCAGCAACACAAAAAAAGGCTAAATTTACTAAAGTAGTCAAAATGCTACAATTTATAATCTCTATAATAATCAGGAAAGTAGCAGTATTGTCTACTGAACACTTTTGCAATGCTGAGTTGGATCAGATAGGCCACAAATCAATCATGTATTTGTCATAGGGGCATCATACGAACCTAAACATATTTCCGTCATTCCTTTGATACAATCTCATGTGAGAGCAATACGGAAGGGCGGAGCAAAACCTAGCTAGCAACTTCAAATATCTTCTCAAAAAAAAAAAACTTAATATATAATGCAACAGTAAATGAAGAAGCTCACCTGCAGCTTATGGTTATCACCAACAATAAGGGGTTGCTGATTTACTCCCAAAAAGAAAACACATTCACGGCAGTTAGCAATACAAATTCGTTTTGCTGCTACAATCACATGAACTCGTTCACAGTGTTCTACTCTCACAGCCTGTCAAATAAAAAATGGAGATCAACTTCTTTCTCCAATTAAGCAATAGCTATTCTATTACTCATGGTAGGCAGAAGATCGGTAAAATGCCTCCCAGTGACCAAGTCTAGCCCAACATAGACAACACCATATGCATCATATATGCAATGGTTTTTAATATGATGAGTAATTTTATTATAAATTTTATTCTAATGTAGAATGTTAGGTATCTGAAACCTATCAGCAAGGCTACTATTCTGCCTTAAAAAAGAATAGGATGCACACGTGAAGATTTAGAATTGGGAATTCTTCATATTCTTCAATCTTTATCTCTATTTGCTAACCAATCAGCGAAGCATAAATAGATGACCATTATATGTTGGTTATAGTATTCCACAAAAATTAATGATATTTCAGGTTACAATGCCAACACATTATCTAATAGAAAGACGTACGAAATCTCATCCACTTGAATCCCACTTGATAGTTATCATATCAAATCAGGCCAATTGTTAGGAACCAAGAAGTTAAATTAAAAGAAAGGTAGGAAAAATTTAAACAACTGTGTAGCACTTAAAATTAAACAACAGATGGAAATGGAATTCCCCTGAGGGTTTCCCTTTCACGAAGGATCTCTCCTTTCACTCACAATATCGAATGTACAGAATGCATCTGTCTATTCCCCCTTCTTCTATTCGTACAAAATATTCCCTTCCCTCTAACCATTGTTATCAGTATCTTGCGATTCATATGATTCATATCTCGATTCATTACGAAAACAAACAAAAACGATATGTATCTTAGCGTGTATCTCAATTGCAGCTGAATTCTATCATGATTCATGAATCCTGATTCACTTTGTTGAATCCTACGATTCATGAATTTTGTTGAATCTTACGATGCGAATTCCCACCGCTAAAATGCCTGCTCAAGCGGGTTTTTTGGGAAATTTTTCTTAAATGGGCTATTAAGCCAAAAGCAATCCCTCTAAATATCCTAAGATAGATTGACTAACAAACAAACCTAGCACACTATGTTTTTGGTCTGCAATCCCTCCTAAAATGCAACTTTTTAAACCTTCTGTTTATGGTCCGCTCAAGTGATAACCAGTGTTTTAAATCTCGGATAGCGGAGCGTAGCGGCCAGCCCAAAAAACGCTATAGCTGTATAGCGGAAAGCGGGATGACCGCTATTTTGAAATGTTAGATACAAACATACAAGGAATACTATATGCATGGAAATTCTCAAAAATAACTAAAAATACTCAAAATCCATGACATTCAAGCAATGTCAAGGTTTTTTCAAATGGGATTCTCCAATCCATGATTCTGGTTGAGGTTTCCATGACAGAAAACAGAAAGCTTAGTGAAACAGAGACAGAAACACAGAGAACAGAGACAGAAACGGAGTAGTAGAGGAAGAAACGTGAGCAAAGGAGCAGGAGAGACATGGATGCCTTGGAAGAGAGAGAAACGAAGGTCAGCAATGCTAGCAGAGAGAAACGGAGGTTGGAGAAGAAGGCTAGCAGAGAGAAACGGAGGTCGGAGAAACGGAGATCACTGATAACCATGCACATTATGTTTATTTATGACTTAAATTATTTTGAAGTTCATGTGTGTTTTTTACTTATGTAGTTATGTTACTTAGTTTTACTTAAAAATATTATATAATTTTTTGATTATGTATCTTACAATACTAGATACGACAACGATTCGGAAAATAGGTCTTCCGATACAGGATACGTATCCCAATTTGATAACCATGCCTCTAACTACTTAACTGTCCTTAAATCCTAACAATGTCATATTTCCTTGTAATATCATCTTACCATTTAAAATGATAACATAATATTGTTTCCCTCATTCTGGTAGGAAGACAAATTCCATATTGTTGTGTGCATATGTATTGACTCATCACGCTCCTTTTAAAAATGAGACACAAAGCTACTAGTTATTAGTTATTACCTTCCCAACTGCTCCTAGAACTATTGTTGCATCTGAGCATCCATAAATAGTGGCATATCTCAAAGGTGCTAAGATGTAGATGGCAGACTCGTGGCAATTTAGAACCTGCAATGACCAAACACAATTTTTATTAGCATATCTGTATTGACAAGAGTTTTCAATGTCCAAAACACATAAAATAAGATGCATAAGGTGACTGGGGATTGAGACCAAAAGAAAGAAACTGGTTATGTACTGGAGTACTCAAACAAACTTAAAATATTAGCTAGCTTGACATCTCTTTTCATGGAACTGTTTATCCCAAAAGCTTAAGCGGTTAGTAGGGATGCTCGAAACTAGGGGTGGGCGTTTGGTGGGTTTTGATGAGTTTAAACACCCAACCTAATCAAATACTGTTGGGTTTGGTAAAATTAGACCCAAATTTTCGTGTAATCCAAACCAACCCAATCCAATCTCAAATGGGTTGGGTATTGGGTTCATTAGTAAAATATCATTTTCAAAAAAAATCAAATAAAGAAAGAATAATATGCCTTAACTGATGGTTTATAAAGGCCTTCCATCCTAATTCAACCTATAAAGGCCTTAATTGAATAAGATCTCTCTTCAAAGCTTTCAAGCATGGGTATATTTGATCTGAAATCTGTTTCAAAAGATTAAGCTTAAAAGGATGTTAAAATCTTCCTTTAAAGGGAAACCTAATGCTATAAAACACACGTCACGACAAAGACTAAGGCAGGGCCAAACCCATAGTGGGTCATTGTAGGTTGTCAAAGTTAGACTGTTACAACAATGTCAACAAATGACTTAACTTTTTTTATCTGTGATTTCTTTTGCAAATACAAAGCAACAACTAGAAAACAAGGTACACACAACTAGTTCTGTGCAGGATAGAGTAGCAACTATATCATTACATTAAGCGGCAGAAATAAAAAGCAGAAAAACTCTAGTAGATCCAAATTTCAAACTTTTTGAAAGAAAACTAAATGTGAACAAAACCCAAAAGCAAGCATCAGTCATTTAATAGCTACTAAATTACAAGCAGATGCCTACATGAAATGTAACTGCATCTATTAATTACCCATTTTTAATCAATAGCTTCAACTATATACTTAGATGAGCAACATTATACCTGGAAAAAAGGACGAATAAAAGAAGCAAACCTTAACAGAGGAACCTTTAATGTCAGATGCATGCTTCACATATGATGATTTACAGATCCCTTCAATGAAACTTGCTCCCCTAGTACTTGTTGATACCTTAACTGAGACATTGCATGCATCAGTCATAGCAACATCCGGATCAGAGGCACTAGCTGGGCCATTTTCCTTTGAAGAAGTTCGCTCAGCAATATATTCCAAAGCAGAAGCTATATTCTGCAGAAGCCAATCATGAACTTGGGAAGCAGGTACAGGAACGGCAGGCATGTCAGGATCGGAATTTGCAAAAAAAGGAGAAGATTGACTCAAAGAATTTCCTTCAGATCCCTTGTCACCAAATTGAATTAGAAAACCAAGGTGCTCGAATCTATCCATGGTTAAAACCTATCAAATGAGCATAATAATAGGACTAAGAAATAAAAGAAAAACAGATAAATATGTATAAACTGAATAGAAAATAAATAGCTGAAAACAATAATCAATTTCTAAATATTTCTCATAATATGCTTCCTGTAATGAACTACGTGATCACTAAGTGGGTGGGAGAATATTCAGAACCCACCGCTGCCCAAAATAACATATCATACCCCGATGGAAAGGTGGTAGTGTGTGAAACTATGTGATATATGATGCCTCAGCAAGTATAGGAAAATAAATGTTAATGTAACTCTAGCTGATCCTTTCTGTATTATCAATTTATCACATTAACATCAAGGGAACTTGGCAACTTGTTATCAACAACAAAGACTAGATGGCTGACATAAAATAAAGGTAGTCCAATTACGAAACCAGGATGAAGGTGTGGCTAATAACCAGACTTTCTGTTTTAAATTTAAATTCCCCCAATCCATCCAATCCAAATTAAAAGGTTGACTGTCTGTAGATATGGTCAATCAAACCATATGACATGTATATAACTGCACATTCTAAAACCAGGTCAGACCGATAAATTGTGTATGAGTCTTTAAAATAAGTACGGATTGCACAGAACAATTTGACCAAATATTTTACATGCAACCCTGTTGATCCCAATTAACTAGAACAAGAGTGAGACATACTACATAATCATGTTTTCTGTTCTCCACTAGGATATTGTGATGCTAGTGATATGCCATAAAATCAGAGTACAATGTTGCAAACTTGCAATCATACTGGAACGGGATGCAAATTGATACCTATTTACTGCGTATAATTCTTAATGCCTTCAGTGCATGCACAAAGCATCAAGTTTGGACAACATAGATGGCAATGAGCAAACAATAGGGTGATATGCTCAGTCCAATCCATATTAAGCAATAAAGAAAATAATAACGTCATTTTAGGAGCTAAAGCTTTAGAATCAACAGTTATAACCAGAAAGGGAGAAAAAGGCACAAAACAAATTATACAAAACTATTTTGCACGACAATCAAATCTATTCCTGGTTTGCATGGGATGTCACCAAAACAGCATACAAATTGCAACTTGCAATTTTTATTTATAATGTAGTTACTAGCCATTTTTATTTATTTAATGAGAGCGTGAGAGATATAATGTAATGCAATCAAAATCAGCAACTCATGGGAAGCACGCAAGAAATCAACAAACCAGAGATTCTTCGCCTTCCCCCTCCACAGGCTCTGCTAAAAGAGACACAATGTTAGCCAAGTGCTTTTGCAGATACGACAACTGATGCGCCTCTTCATCACCCTGCGACGGAGTAAACCGCCTACTATTGCTTCGCACAAGCTGCAATTGCAACACATTCAAAACCAAAATCAACATTTGCAGAGTATCAAATCAACATAATCACTCAAACCAAAAATCTCAGCATCTCAATACGGAAATGAAAAAAGCCTAATCCAAGGGTTTCAACTCAATACTAGTAACCATAACAAATCAATCCAAAATTAGATAAACATAAGACATTAAAGAGCATCAAAACTATCGAAAAATCGATTAATTCACCTGAAGAGGCGATAGAGCGGACAAGTATCCATCGAAAGCGGAAGTAGAAGGCCATACATCGGCGACGGCGGCGGAGTCCTTATGCGTCCGCGGCAGAAGCCTCTTGTAAGATTGAATGTAGAGAAACAAAACCAGATCATGAACGTTAACACCAACAGATTCAGAATCGGAGGGAAGAACAGAAGCGAGCGTATCGAGAACGAGGCTAGCATGATCAACAGAGATCTGCAATGACTCAGAGATAGCCGCCGAGTCAACTCGTTGATTAGAAGAACCTTCTAGAAGCTTCTGTTTGAGCGAGATTAGGGTTTGCGTTGGTTCGGAGAAGATGAGACGTGGAATAGGCAAAAGGCCATGTTCGAAAGGCTCACGCCTTGGATGAATCACGGTGTTTGGGTCCCTAGGTGTGGGACCCAATGTAGAAGATGTAGTAGATGACTCGGTCGTTGGTTCCGTCATGGCTACAAAAGAGGGAAAATCATGAGAGTGTTGCAGATCTTTGAATCGGAAACTAGTAGTAGTAGGTGTAGGAGAAGAGAAGAGAAGAGAGAGGATGCTCTTGAGTGTCTTCTGGTGGGGTTCACCGTATAGGGATGTGGTTACGTGGCGTCTTTTCATTGGTTGTTTGTGAACAGTGACCAAATTTATGTTTTTCTCGAGAGATTAGAGTTAAATGCATTCGTACTTTAATGGATTGCACGGAATTTGTCGCTCCCATATGTTTCTTTGAAATTCCACCTCTTCTACACTTGGTGCCTAAGTTGATGAGTTGTTGGCTTGTCACTCCCTCGGTACAAGTGATACTATTAAGATGACTAGATCACATTTGAATGATGCAACTATCACCCCAACATATGTGTACAAGTGTAGTTACTTTACAAGTTAGTTCTACTCCCCACAAATACAATTGGTTGAACTACGCATAATATCTAAAACTTGTAAGCGAGTCTAGTTTGGAGTCAAAATTGGCTTAGAAACTTCAATAAAGTGGCCTTGCATTAGGTTTTTGGCGCCAAGTCTTCAACTTGTAGCTTCTTCACCCCTAATTGAGTAACTGACACATTGATATGACACATTGCTATGCCAATATCTTTTACCTCTTTGTTCTTCACATGTGTTCCCTCCTAATACCTTGCATGTTTTACTCTCTTTTTATCTTACATGTGTTCCCTTCTAATACCTCACACACATGTCAAATAGGGGTGTTCACGGGTTGTGTTGGATAGATTTTGATCGAATCCGTTATCCGAACCAATCATATTTAATTGGTTTGGGTCAGTTTGGATTTTGAGTTTTTTCCTATAAAATCCGAACCAAACCAACTCTATATTGGACGGGTCGGTTCGGATGGGCTCCCGAGTCATGTGTTAACGTCAATTTTTTCGAACATATTTTTTTTTATAATAGACACCAAACCAACTAGATATTAGATCGGTTAGTTCTGTACAATAACCCATAAAATTACAATCTCAACCCATAAAATTTAAATTGATCACTTCTTCTTTAGATTGATTATGCTCAACCCAAGATTACGATAAAAACTATGAACCTGCATAAACTTCTGCACAAACCATTAGCTAATATAAAATCACTTTTTTTTATTGCATTATGTATAAACCTTTATTATCTTGACACACGATTTGAAATATCCTACATTCTTATAAAGGGAAGACATGGTCAGTAGCTAGTTTTATTACTGTCTGTAGCTTATACACCCATTAGTGAGAGTGATGAGTAAATGTGATTTATGATTTAGCCATTGTGTTGTGTTGTGAATTGTGATTTAGAATTTGGGAATTGAATGAATGCAATGATTTTGCCTAGGAAATGTGCAAGGCAGTGTTGCAACGTTAACATTGAATAAGAGTATAATACTAATAGATATAGCAACGGATTCACGGTTTGGATTGGATTTAATTTTTAAAATCCGTTATCCAAACCAAACTAGTATGAATCTCTACGGATTGGTTCGGATTTGATCTGATTACAAAAAATGTCCGAACCAAACGCTTCGCTTTGGATTGGGCAACGGGTTGGTTCGGATTTGCCCAAACCAATGAAAACCCCTAATGTCAAACACCTCTCTGTAAATCTGGTTGCAGTTCATTGCAACCACGCGTGTTTCTTCTTCTGCCTTTCTTCATTTTCTTTCTTTCTTCCTTCCTCTCTCCTCGCCATTCTCTCCACTTTCTTCACAATCACATCTCATTCTCTCTTCTCTTCTCTGCATCTCTTCTCTCTTCCCACTCTCATCTCTCTCTCTCTCACCAAAAAAAAACAGAGAGGAACCCTAAACTCAAAGTGAGACCCTCTCACCCTTCATTTTCCTTTCCCTACATCTTCATCTCTGCAATTTGGAAGAAAAGCAACCCTAAACTCAACTTCATTGTTGATTGTTGAAGCATCCAAAGCTCCAATGCTTCACTCACTCTCTATTACCCCCTGTCTCTCTCCCTATTTTCCTACTCTCTTCCTCACTTTCACGGAGGAAAAAGAAGGAAACGAAACTCACAAATGTGATACAGCAGCGAGGGAGACGATTTTGCATTGTTCGGCTGCGGTTGGTGAGGTATCTCTTTCCTATTGAAGGTAACAAGAATCAGTTTTGCACCTAAAGAGGAGACTCACGAAGGTAACAAGAATCAGTTTTACATCTTCTATATTTTTCAATTCCCATTTCATTTCTCTTTTTCTTTGTGGTGATTATCTACCGTTTTTGTTGTAAAATAGTAAAAATATGGAACTTTTAGAAAATATTTTTGTTTCAGATTGTTAGAAGAAGTGGGTTGCACGAAGAACAAATGGAAGATAAAAAGGGGAAAAATTGAAAGACAAGGAGAAGGAAGAACCAAAAACAGGTTTGAGTTTTTCAGTTTTTATTTCTTATTTTCATTTTTGAGTTTTTATTTCTGATCTCTTTTCATTTTCTACGTTTTTTAATGCATAAGCTATGATATTTGTTTCCTGGTATCCTAACAAAACTTTTTTGTGTTTGACAGTGTCTCTTACTCATTGTTAAGTCTCCAATGTGCATAGGTACAAGGTATATGTAGTGATTTGGTCATAAGTATGGATGAATCTGTTTCTATTCAAGTTTCAAGTATACGAATCCTCTCTGTTTAGTTTTTGAGTCCCTCAATATGAATCAGCTTTATGCTAAGTCTCAAACTTCTTTGAGGTGTTAATATTTACTGAATTTTCTGATGCTAATTTTCTTTTGTTATTATCGGTTTTGAATAGCTAATTTGTTCAAGAAGTCGGTGTTACTGCCAATCTAGGATGGTGGTTGTAATCTTTAAATTTCTAAACTCTTTACTTAATTATGCTTGGATTGTGTTTTATATGGATTCTTAATTATGCTTTGGATTGGGTAATTTTGTGCCTTTTTGGTTTATTGTTGCTGAACTTATAAATTGTGTTAGGTGGGGTAAGCATGGAAGGTATATTGCATCTGAGTGGGGTGATGCACATTGGGGTATTGGCTTGATCTTTTGTGCAGGAGGTGTTATAGCTTGGTTAAATGCTATTAGAGCAAGGATTATTTTATGTCATGTCTAACTAAACCTCCTTTTAACCAATAAATGTGGTAAAATGATTAATTATTTTTCCCCCTGAATTGTCCAGATTTTTCTGCTATAAAGTTCTGTTTTTTATTGAGATCCAATGTTGTAATTCTTGAATTGGATAATGATATCCATCTTAGTTGAGGTGTGATGGTTTGAAGTCAAGTGCACCATTATTATTATTATTATTATTATTATTATTATTATTATTATCATCATCATCATCATCATCATCACTTCTATATCTTACTACAAGATCTGTGATTTTAGGAAACTCAAGGAAGGTTTTGAGCAAATTGATTCATTTTTATTTCTTAAACTTTTTTGTAGAATTGCAACAGTGGAGCATTGAGGATGTGTTTGAGTTAGGCATTCAGGGGATTGAATGCAATGAATCTTTAGTTTATTTTGGTATTATGTGTTTTATAGTGCTATCATTGCATTCCTTCCTTCCGCTATGCATGCCTTTTCTCTAGCCAATCCAGTTATTTTTGTCAGCGCATTATCTTATTGTTCTCCATCACATCCTGATTATATTTTATGCATGCATACCACTTGGCTTTGGTTTTCTTCCATTTACTGTTTAGAACTTTTTTTTTGACACAGAATGTCTAGAATTTTTCTTTTCTATTCATTACGTTGACACTTTATGCATGGCTGCCATTTGTTCTTTGCTTAGTAACTTATGATTTGCCCATTGTTATTGGTTTGGATGGTTGATATGATTGGCCTGTCTTCCTAATTAGTTCTATTTGAGTTGTTTTTTGGAAAGTGTCAGACATGCAAGCATTTCAATTGGTTTTCAATTTGGCACAAAGTTACACATAACCTTTCAGCTTTACTTGCTTCTCTCTATGTGCATGTCTTTGTGTTACTGCCACCATGTTATTGCATGCCCAACACATGTTTTTTGTTTCATTCCTGGCTCCTGCACATTCAATACGTGGGAGGTGTAAAATGTCATCATCTTCATATTTCATCTTCTCTCTTCCCCTAATCTCTCTTTCACTGTTTTAACAGACTCTTTAGATTTGCTTCATGTATAGGAAGCATGCATTTACCTTTAAGCTTATATTGAGCAAAAATGGTTTTAGTTTAAATATGTATATGCACTAGGCAACAAGTAGTTTGATGAAAAAAGGCATTTGATTCAAGTGCATCAATTTAGGATGCAGGGAGAAGGAATCCATGGACAACAGGACAAGTACTACAGATGCATTTGTAATGTGTTTGGTTATATGGTGAGGCTTTGTAATTATAGTTACTAACTATAGAATTGAATGGTGCTTGGTCGTTAGTATTTTTTTATTATAGTTACTAAGTAGAGAATAAGGTTTTTTGGAGATGAGGTATTCCAGGGTGCAAAAACCCTCTCCCAAACATACCCTAAGTTCTCTTGGTTGACTTTTTCTTGGTTTTGCAGATGAGGTATTCCAGGGTGCAACATAACTTTCTTCATTTCCTCACAATTAGTTAACTACAATTTGGAAGAGCATAAATATGGAAGCATATATCATATACGACAACATGGAGTAAAATTCTTATAGTAGATATTATTAGGAATTTGTCTTGCTATTGAGTAATATTTTGTTAGTTACTGTATGGGTTGGTTATATTTTTTCATCATTAAACTGGTTGACCAAATTTATAGGTGATATCTTTATATATATACATCAGGGGAGTCTTGGCGCCAAGTCTCCCGCCAAGCTCCCCCCCACCCACCCTTTTTCCATTCCTTTTTTTTTCTTTTATTTTTTTTCATTTTCCATTTTTTGTTTTCTTTATATTTTTATATTTTATAAGTATTTTTGGGTCTAGAAAAAATTTTAATTATTTTTTTTGTTTTCTTTACATTTTTATATTTTATAGGTACTTTCGGGTTTAGAAAAAATTTAAATTATTTAAGTAGGCGAATTTTGTTTCTTCATAACCAGATTGGTGGAAAGGAAAATTAATTTCGTGATAAATTGTGTAAAGTGTGACGTTAAGTAGTGTGTTTTAGAGTACTTTAGGATCTGGAAAAAAATTAATTGTTCAAATACGTGAAGTTTTTTTGGTTCTGACCATCGTTGGCTACCCACGGAGTGTCCCAACGCTTTCGACGAAAGATTAATCTCCACTCGTGCTTAGGATCAAATTTCGCACTGGTTGTTCCTACATAATCGAAATGGTGAAAAAGAAAATAAATTTTGTGACAAATTGTGTAAAGTGTGACGTTGGACAATGTGATTTGGGGTACTTTATGATCTGAATTTTTTTTAATTGTTTAAATAAGTAAAGTTTGTTACTCGATAATCAATTTTATTAAAAAAATAAAAATTTTGTAATAAAAATGTAAAGTGTGATGCTAAGTAGTGTGTTTTAGGTGCTTTAGGATTTAGAATAAACTTTAGATGTTCAAATACATAGAGTTCGTTCCTTATTAATTGGTTTGGACAAACCAAAAATAAATTTTTTGGTGTGTTTTGGGTTACCATAGAGTTCGACAAAAATATTAATGGTTCAAATACGCAAAGTTTGTTTAAAAAAGTAATTTCTTGAAAAAATGCGTAAAGTACGATGCTAAGTAGTGTGTTTGTGGGTACTTTTGCGTTTGCAAAAAATTATTATTCAAATACTTTTTTTTGACAAGAAATTATTGTTCAAATACTAAAAGTTCGTTCCTTTATAAACGAATTAAAAAATAAATTTCTTTTTATACTTCTTCTTTTTATATTTTTTAGGACTACTTTTTTCTGCACTTTAAAAAAATAATTTTAAAATGCTTTGAAAAAACAAGCATTTAAAGACTAGATTCCTTCGACTTTGTATAGCTACTTCCATTTTATTGGTGGTTCTCATCTAACCTTGCATGATATCCACGCTTTTCACTTATTAATTGCGTTGTCTTCTTTTATTTCTAATTATGAGTTAAATTTTCGCTTTACAATCCTTTCGTAGAACCTAGAGCTTTGGCCCGTGCAAAGCACGGGTCACGGTGCTAGTAGTGTTTAAACCCTAAGTTTCTTTGGATGGATATAGATATTATGTCTAGGACTTTTTATTGTATTTTCCTAATATCGAGAACTTTAAACTCCTTGCTTTTGCCAATATGCTTATACGGTTGTTAACAATTATTAGTTTATTTTATATTTGTCGATATCAGTCACATCCTATACAAGTTCAGTATCCTCAACAAGATGCTGCTGCTGGAGTTATTGAAGACAATCATGTTCTTCTTGACTAGATGCTCTTTTAATCTTTTACTAGAATAATTGACCCGTGCACGCACGGGTACAAGTATGCTATTGAAAATTGTTGCTAAATAATTTATATTTTGTAAGTTAGTAGAAAAACTCGTGTATAAGTAAATAAACTATCAAAAATTCATATTAATTTGTTATTTTTAAGAACAATATCATTGTCAAAAAACAAAAGAACAATATCATATTGTGGTGATTTGTCCCTCGACTGTTGGTTGCCTTGGCAATTTTAGTGGCATGGGGATGTTGGCTGCTGAGTTCAAACTCAGGTGTGAGTAGTAGTAGTATGTGGTGTTTATTTTTCATTTTATGGTCATGTCAGGTCATATATTTGGTCAAGGCGATCCACTACCGAGTCACCTACCTCCCAATCAAGATTGAGTAACAAAAATACTCGAAGCTTAGAGAGTAGTGCTTGTAACAAAGATATCTCAATATCAACCCTACATGTTTTTGGGTTCTTCCCCTTTTGTATTTCTGCTATCTATCATTTTCCATCAATTCTACTAACTTTTATATCAGATATTACAGCAGCCACCATAGAGAATTATCAAATTCGAAAACTCCCTCCCGAATGTAACTTGAATTTTAGCAAGATAACTCTTTGACTCCTTGTCTTCAAAGCAATATTAGCAATACCCATGCAAATCAATCATTCAATGCTACAACCTTCAATTTCATAAACTTGTCAGTAATTCCTTCCCCAAGTTGCAAAACAGTATATATGTAAATATCATTCTGCTGATAAGTGATAACCAACTAAACTCATGAGAAAATTATCTTGTTCATCAAAAATGATTTTATTAATTTTTACAGCAACAAAGTTTAACAGCTAATCATATAATATGATAATATACGTGAAGAAGGCATATGCTAACATACTCACACTTGCTTTTTAGTAGTAATATGTTAGCAATGTATACACTTTCTATTTGGACTAAATACCAGGCATAGGCTAACATACTCTTAATTGCTTTTTAGTAGTAGTATGTTAGCAATGTATATACTTTCTATTTGGACTAAAAACCACGGTTTAGAAAATCGGACTGGCAGGTTGAACCACGAACCGGAGAGGGAAGCGGTTCGGTTGAGGCCCAAAACGGTTGAACATTTAAACTGCTATAACTAGAGAACATACAGTTTAAAACAGTTCAGGGAAAAGGTTCTTTTTTTAAATAAAAAATGGTTGCCCAATGCACCCCATGTGTTCTGAGCAAACATGGCTACTGGCCAATGCACAAATTTTACTTCAAGCAAGACCTTGATGTTCAATTTATAACAATCACTCACGTTGCTAAAGCTATACATATCCAATGTGGGACTAATTTAGGAGTAATAATGCTACTCAAACACTCTCTTAGTTTTCATTAAAAGGCTTATTCATCCGTTCTCTCTCCCAAACACTCTCACATATACACTCTCTTTGATGTTGTCATGTCTTTCATCGTCTTGTTCAGCCTTTTTCTTTCTATGTTCCTGCTCTCTGTAGTAAGTGTTTGTACAAAAAAAATGGGGGCTGCAGTGGGGACTATGAACCGCCTTATTAACTTTTAAGTTTATTTCCAGTCATAATGTCTTTTTTATATTTTTCATTTCTTCCAATTCTTTACCACTTAATTTATAATATTATATTGTATATTTGCATTTTATTGTATGTTTACTACTTATAACATTTCTTCCAATTCTTCACCACTTATTTGCATTTTATCACTTAATATATTATATAATCAGTGTGTTCACCAGTTTAATGACCGCTCTAGTTCAAACACGATTAAACCCTTGAACCTTGAACCATTGCCTTCTCCAAAAGTTGTCCGAACCAAATGCTTCAATTTGGATTGGGCAACGGATTGGTTCGGATTTAGTCAAGCCACTGAATACCCCTAATCAAGAATACTTTTTTCTCTAAATAAAATAAAAATGTCAAAAAATATAATAGAACTTGAAATTTGTTTGTCTAAACAGTTGTTAACTTTTTTTGCCCAAACAGTTAAAATACACGTTTTCTTTCCTATTTTTAAGTGTATCAATCAAGGACAAAAATGAACCAAAAAAATGTTTTTACTCGTTGAGAGTTTATTTCAGAAATTTTTAATTTCAAAAAATGGGAAAAGAAAACGTGAATTTCATTATTCAGAGACAATAATAAAGTGACATTTTTTCCAATAATTTTTTTAACAAACCTTGAAAATTCTGGACAGTAACTTATTTTTAAAATTTTAACTAATGATATTAGAAGAATTGCCTATAAAGAAGAAAGAGTAGTCTTTTATTTATTTCTAAAATTAATCCAGAGATAAATCATTAAATTATAATAGAATTTTCAAATATAAAAACTACTTAAAATATTAAATTACATGTAGCCTGTCACATTAAGTTGTTTCAAAGTGAAAAAAGAGCTGTGTTTTTCCACGTGCTTTATTATTATTATTATTATTATTATTATTATTATTATTATTATTATTATTATTATTACTACTACGTGACATGTCTAAGAGACTAACATCTAAGAATTTGGGCTTAAGGTACATTCTAAAATGTAATTTTAATAATTCGCAAAACCTTATATTATTAGGTTTGAAATGTAAAATACAATAAAATAGATTGAATATGCATGAAAGCGATTTAATAACTGATTCATTATAATTTTGTAAAAAAAGTGATTAATTATAATACTCATAAACTTCTCCTGACATAAAACTTAATTTATAATAAATGAAATGAATAAAACACAGATAAAAGAAAGTAGAAGAAGAATTGCAAAAAAGATATCAAATGATGGCAGGAGAATAGCAAAAACAATAAATCAAGAAAAATGACTAAAATCCTTTTGCCCCTTCAGCAAAAGCAACACAACACTTACTGCAAACAAACTCAAAACATTGACAAAGAGCGTGGGTGGAGGGCAAGGAAGAGAACATTGGCGGGAAGAAAACGACAGTGTAACAAATCGATTACAAAATAGTCGGTGTTGGAGTAGTTTTCTTAGATGACGTTATTGGAAGTTACGAAGCTAGCCTGGCAGAGCTGAGAAAATGATGAGTTATCTGATTAGGTATATGAAGAGGAACATGAAGAAAAATGGGAATACTAACAACGCTTCTCCTAATGCGAAGCTTTCCATTACTTTTTGCAATGCGATTGAAAAAGAAAGAAATAAAGGTTTTATTTGTTGGTTTCAAATGAGAATATTCTAAGTTTTTTCGATTTTTTATGGTGGGTATGATGTTGGGGAACCGTGGGTGAATGATTATTGTGTTTAAGTTGAACTGTGAGTGGTGTTTTGGCCTTACTTATCCACCTGAAAAATAAAAAGAAAACCAAAGTGTGATAGGGTTTAGAGGAAGAAGGTGGTGTAGGAGAGGTGGCATAGTGTCAAGTGAGCTGAGTGAATGTTGGCAAGAGAGCACTCTTTTGTATTGTACATGTGCAATACAAAAGAAGAGTGCATTGTAAGTTTCATGATGGTCAAAAATAGGAAATGGATGGATAGTGTATCATAGAAGATTGTTCAAAATAACATTGAGTGTTAAATTACTTTTGAGCTGACATGTGACCAAAAAAATGAATATATTTCTAAATTTTAATAGTAAAGATATTTTAAAATCAATATAATTTATATTCTTAATGAAATGTGAGATCATTAAAATGTATTTATTGTGTGTTTAATTAGAAATTGACATTTGACAATGCATTAATGGAGATGCATTGTCAAATGTTATAGATATAGATGTTTGAATTTGTTAAACTTCTTAAGACATTTTTAGATCTACCCACTTTTGATTGTTGTCTATGTACAATTTTATTATGATGTTTATCCACAATCTTATATTTTATTATGTTAATACCGGTATTTATTTCTGTTGTTACTAGCGCTCGGACGGGCATTGAAGCTAGTATAGGTTAATTCAGTTGCAGAGTTGAATCAATAGTCCACTTGAAAACGTGAATGGTTGTGTTTCTACATGTTTAATCTATCTATTGATAGAAATGTTGATCAATAGTTAATATAATATAAACACAATTCAAAAGTTATGCCTCTCCTTTTCCTTCCATTAATTTGTGCGACTTCTACACATTACAATGAATAGAAAGAGTTAAACAATGACCAGAGCATGGGATGATTAACTTATTTCTAAGTTTCCAACCATTGATCACCATCAATAAAACTTGTATTGAGAAATTGAAAAACTTGTGTATCGTTTAATCTCTGTACATAAGGTGCCCTCAAAGCCATGTTAGCACCTGACCCAGAGCAATTGTACTCTCCATAGAAGATAGTCCTGCATGCATGCATTCATCAAATAATTAAGGATACATGAGCAATATGTGTAAATAATAAAACTAATCGTATCATGTAACGCAATCGGCCCGTGCAGATACACACATATGTTACAAGTTTACTTAAAAAGAGAAGAATTGTATACTTACTGGTCTCTTGCAGGGTCGTTGAAATCATTCCAACCTTCAGGGGCAATGATATCTGTCATCATTGTGAAGGCAAAAATAACACGAGAATATGGTCTCCATGCCCGACCCAACCATATTCTACCATTTCCTCCTATTGTACTGTTCACAAATACATATCCTGTATTTTCATCATTGGAAACTCTACCGTGAGCTGTTACAGCACCATTTATGTTCTTTTGTCCCACAGGTACTGGATTCGCTATAGAAACTAATTGACAATTCTGTACATAGCTAGCAAGAGTATTAATTAATTACCAATTCAAATTTAGGCCACATGGGTATATATATGCACAATATTGACATATTATAGGAAGGAAATATATATTACCTCATAGAGTGACCTTGCATTACCAAAAATGAAATCAATGGAGCCTTGGATGTAGCAATCTTTGAAGTAATGACGACCCTTATCATCGTGAAGAGTGTCTTGTGCTCCAAAGAATCCACAACCTCTGAATTCAGCTTGATCTCCTGATATTCTTATGGCTACTGCTTGTGCTCCTTCAGCTCCAGGTGTTGGTATTGGTGCTAAATTCTATTTCAAGTACATAGAAGATAATAAAATTATTGTTAGTATCATTGTATCATATCATTTTTAGCAATTAAGGTAGCCGCGGCAATAAGATTTTTGAAGTCTCTGCAACATGTTCTTAATTGAGGTTTGTATTGGTCGTATTTGACTGTGATTCTCTAAAATATCATGAATCACCGCCTAAATGCGGCTACCATTGAAAATCTCGATTATATCAATAGAAACTATTTACCATGAAGCTTATGTTCTTAGCAATGAAGTTGGAAGCAAAAACTTGTACGGAGCCGCTATAAAAAGTTCCATTAGCTGATTTTGCAGTATCATTCCATGCAATTGCAGTTGTAGTATACCCTTGTCCTTGAAATGTAATATTAGGTTTGGTTTTCGGCACCATGATTTTCTCACTAACAAATATAAATAAATAAATAAAAAATCACTTAATGATTGATGAGGCAAGTGTCAACTATTAAAAAAAATTGAAGTTTGATGATTGATGATGAGAATTGAGAACAAAACTTACTAGTAAATACCACTATTAATCCATATTATGTTTCTTTTTAAGCTAAAATCAGAAACTGCATTAACAGCTGCTTGTACTGTTGTAAAATTACAACACCCTTTTCGATCAACACAAAGATAAGAAGTGGTATTAGTATTTGGAGGTGGAATTCCTGGTGGAAAATCATCACAAATAGAATCAGCATTTCCATTATCAGGGTGCTTTTTATTTGGTCGATGGTGATGATGGTTTCTGCCAAGGTTGTAAGTTAAAGGCAATGCCAAGTATATAGATGATGGTGATAAAGTGTTAAGATTGAAATTGTTGAGGAACTTTGGATTTGGATTAATGAGATAGAAAGATGCAAAAATTGCAGCTAAGGGAATCAAAAGAGATAGGAAGTTGCTTTGAGGAATCATTTGCTGATTTTAGAATGTACACAAAAAGGGTGAAGTGGGATGAGAATGAGTACTATTGAGATTTGAGAATTAGAATTATATATAAGATATGTTATGGATGCCCTTGAAGGAAAAGGTTTAATGACATGTCTTGCAAACTACCCTGTCCATTTTTGGGGAAATTTATAACTTTCACTAAACTTTCAAGTTGGCTGGAAATTTGATAACACCTTTTCAAGCTAACTAGCATAATCTTTGCTTCATCAACCTTCATTGAAGATAGAGAGATAACCAAGCTTCTCTTAATTGTAAAATATGATACTGAATTGGTTCAATTACTCTAACATATGTCAATATATAATCGAGTTCAAGTTTATTCACAAATCCGGGACTTCAAATCCAAATTATTTAAAAAGGGGGGAATCTAACTAAACATTATTCCCTTTGTTCATTTTTAATTGTCAATTTTTTAAAAGAAATTTGTTTATTTTTATTTATCATTTTGAAAGTTCCAAGTTACATTAGTTACATATTTCTTAATTACTGTAATCATTTATTATTTATTATAAGTCGAGAAATAAATGTGATGAGTAAAAAACATTTATTTCCGTAAAAAAACATTTAAGGGTAGGATAGGACAAAAAACTATAATTTTATCAAAAACAATAAAATTTATTGATTTTCTTGGCATGTGTAAAAAAAATCTTAAAAAGACGATAAAAATTATTAAAAGTTTAGGAATATAATTATAAGTTTTAAGGCTCTAATTTTAAGTTATTGATAATTTAAAGGACTTAATTACAAACATTTTTAATTATAAACTTATTTAGAGATTCCTAAATAATCTAGGAAACTATATATATATATATATATATATAGAGAGAGAGAGAGAGAGAGATAGACTCGAGTTGGTAAAAATAATAGCAGTCAATATGTAAATTAGTTGATATCGAATAAGCTAGTTTATAATGAATAAATGAGCAGTGTAGATTTAAAGAGTTCGCGGTTGAACAAACTTATGAATAAAAAGTGACATAAATAAACATTTTTAATTAATTCATAAAAAAGAGAGAATGTTTATTTAGTGCAACAGAAATAAAGCATTTAATTAAAATAATAATTAGAGGAAAAATGAGAGAGAAATTAACGTGTTATTTCAAGTAATGTTTGAAAAAATGTTATAAAGTGGTGAAAATAGGCTATAGGCTAGTGGTTACAACAAAACATGACTATTTTGTTTCTACGAGCTCATCCGCTAAAGATTAGTAGCATGACCTTGCCAAACACAGATAGTACTATTACTAACATTAATTGCTTCGTTTCTCAAGGCCAAACTAGTACTAGTGTTTAATCGATAACTTAAAGTGATAAGCTTGCAAAAATAAAATAGAAGTGTTTGACAATCACTAGCTTGTAAAATTTTTCAAGACAATTCTTGAAATAACGTTTGAGTTTATAACTCACAGTGTTTCGTTTTTCTCTTATTTTTACTCCTATTATTTTAATAAATTCTTTATTTTATCTTTCATTAATAAAGAGTCTCTCATGCCGAAGCTTCAAATAAAAATTCTCATTGGGTTAAATTGTATTTCATCCTTGCAAATATAAAAGTTTTTAGTTTTTGTCTTTGCAGTTTTATTTATGTTTTGAATCCCTACAATGTGGATTTTTTTTTTTAATCTTTGTTTTTTTGTTTTATGTTTTTTGGTTAATTCTTTGTTGTTTTGTTTTAGTCCTTGCAATATCATTCATGTTGTCCCTCAAATTAAAGACCATTTTGATTTTAGTCCTTGGAATATAGACTAAACGAGGATTAATTCCAAAAATATGTATATTTATTAGAGGGATGGAAGGGTGAAAAAGAATTTTTCAAGGACAAAACCCAAATTTAGAAAAGACTATAGGAATGAAAATAAAATAAAAAAAATATTTCGACGGATGAAAAACAATAACTTCTATATTTGTATTGAATAAAAAGTTAACTCATTCTCATTTATATCATTTTATATTTATAAATAAGTTAAATTATAATTTTGTTCCCCCTAGTTTAAAAAGTTCAGGCATTTATTCCCTCTATTTTTAAATTCAGATATTTAGTCTCTCTTTTTAAAAATATTTAGATATTTTTTTTTCAAGAGACTGGCACAATTTTTTAATTTGAGGGACTATAAAAAAAGAAGATGCCACATCACTTATTTTATTAATAAAATATTTAAATAAAAAAACAAAGAAACCCATACAAAAATTATTGCATCATTAAAATAATTTTTCGCACATCCAGATGCGAATTGGATTTTTGTTTTATTTTCAGAAGCAAAGTCTCAATATCTTAGAATCTAATGCGGCTTGTCAATGCCGCGCCAACTTCCCTTTTTTTTTCCTCATTTCAGTTGTTTTTTTGCTTTTTGTTTTTTTCCTCTTTTTTGTTTTCTGTTTTTCAGCATATTTTTTGCTTTTTTTTGTTTTGTCTCTTCTTCCTTTTTTTTCAGTTTTCTTTTGTTTTTTTTTTTTGCTTCACTTTTTTTTCTTTCTTTTGTATTTAAGCAGTAGTACTTTACAGTGTTGAAAAATTTTAAATATGTAAATTTTGTTTTTCAATAATCAATTCCTTGGAAAAAAATAATTTCATAAAAAGTACGTAAAATGATATGTTAAAAAGTGTGTTTTTGTGTACTTGATGGTGAAAAAAATTATTTTGTAAACAAAATTCGTAAAGTGAAATATTAAGCAGTGTGTTTTGAGGTACTTTGGGATTCGAAAAACTTTAACTCTTCAAATATCATAAGTTTTTTCGTATATAACCAGTTTGGTAAATAATAATATTAAGTTTGTGAAAAAATACATTAAGTGTGATGCTGACAGTTTATTTTAGGGTATTTTAGGGTCCCAAATTTTTTTTAGATTTTTAAATACACCAAGTTCGTTTCTCAATAACCTTTTCTTTTAAATTTTATAATCTTCTTATTTAATTTATAGTTTTAATTTTTATTTACGGACACTTCAGTCACATTTACAATAGATCCCTCAATCACACTCTTTCAGCTTTCTACAGATGCTATTTTATTGGTAATTTTCATTCAACCTTGCACGATATCACGTGTTTCACTTTCTATTTGTGTTTTCTTTTTTATATTGGTGATTTCACCCCAACGGGTATTAAAATCATTCTTTAATTGGTGTTTATATTTTTATCTTTCTTTAATATTCGAGTACAATGTTGCTGTATTTACTCCCTTTTGAGAACTTTAGCCACATTTACAATAGAACCTTCATGATCTTTTTTCAACGGGAAGTTCAGCCACATTTACAATTAAACCTCCATAATCTTTAGACTTTTTAATTGCGTTAGTTCTTTCCTTCATCCATACACAATACCCAGCGTGTTTCACTTTTTAATTGTGTTGTCTTCTTTTCTTTCTAATTATGGGTTGATTTTTTATATTTGCATTTGATGAATGTGGATTTTGTTATTAAAATTATTTAGACTTTTTCTTCTTATTTTATCTACGGAGGATGTGTGTCTTTGTTAATGTTCCTTTTAAAATTGATAATCTTTTTATTTAATTTATATTTACAATTTAATTTATTCACAGTTATTAAATTTTATATTTTGCAAACTAACACCATTTGCCCAATAGCATAGGCTACCCTAGGGCACAGGAGTCGATCCCGTGCTATTGAGTTTGATTCTCACAGTTGACAAACTTTTATTTGATTTTCGGTTTTGTAGATTGTTTTTCCAATATAAAACCCAGGTTGGTTCTTCAAACATCTCATTTTCCTTTATTTATGTATTCCTCCAACCATATCGTTTGGGGTTTTAGATACTTTTTTTTATTACCTTGTGTTCTGCATTGTACTTCCGACCTTGAAGGGTGGTCCGAGGTAGTTAGTGGTGGATGTCCTTAGTCAATGACCGTATCCGATTCTAGCTGGTGTTGTACCTGCAAAGTCACTCTGATGCTAAAGTCAGAGGAGTAGTCTTAGCAAAGTAATAAATGTGAGAATGCTTACCATTAATGAGGCAATGAATGTTGTATTTATAGAGTGGGGTGGGGTTGATTCCAATGAATCAGGACCGTCCGATCTAATGGTTTGATCTGAGCCCTTGATGTTTGGATTGGGCCCTTTTGATATTGGGCCTACAAGGGGTGTGAATAGATGTCAAAAAAGGGGGTGTATATGGCAAAAAGTCATTCCATAACAGTTGCCCCCCAAGTCTGGTCGTCTTTAGAGGCAATCTTGATGAGATATGAAGTGTTCTTTCTTACCGATGTTGAGTTTGGTTTCTGATAGTAATGAAGTTTTTGCCGACGTCGAGCTTCGTTTCTGATGGTGATGCACTTTTGCCGACGTCGAACTTGGTATCTGAGTGGTGGAGGTTACCGCTCCGAGTCTTCCCAACGTCGGTCTTCCGATTATACAGTTGTAGATTGATTCACATGGTAAGATAAGGAATTTAGTTTTGATAATTCTTACCAAGGGTTCTTGACCGTATGAAACCATCAGTTCCAGGTGTCCAAGGGGCTTAGTCCGAGATCCGTTGAATTCGGATAGTGCGGATCCTCGGTAAGGAGCGATGTCTTCTTTGTCAATCCCCATTCTCTCCACAAGGTCGAGAAAAATGATGTCGGAATAGCTTCCTTGGTCTACCAAAAATTCTTCTAATTTCTTTGTTAGCAATTATGGCCGTGACTAGGAGTGGTATGTGTTTGTTGGGCTCCCCTTCAAGAAGGTCTTCATCTCCGAAAGATAACGGAGGTCGGTTCGAAGCAGTAGGTGCGGCCGATGTCGAGGCTGTATTAAGTAGCTCTTTCCACTTTCGTTTCATTATTTTCCAGGATTCTTCGTAGGAGAAGCCTCACACGATCATCATCATTACTGATCGTCCTTTTGATCTCCTTGGATCAAGCTCGTCATCTTCGGATTCGATTTTGACTTTACTCCTCGTTTTGGGCTCTTGTTCTTGACTTTCTTTAATCTCGGCTGGTTGATGTCTAGGTTTGCTTACATAGCTGGCTAATTTTCCCCTTTTGATCATATCCTCGATGTCATCTTTCAAGGCGTTGCAGTGGTTGGTGTCATGTCCGTTGCTCCGGTGATATCGGCAGTATTTATTGGATCGTTGACCGGGTCTCTGGGTGAGTGGTTTTGGGAATTTTTCGTCTCTAAACTCTGTGTTCCAGCACTCACCCAACAGTTGGGACTGATTCACATTGAGCTCGGTGTAGAATTGATGACGGTTTCGAGTTCGGGGATCCCTGTTACCTCGGTCGTTGCCCTTTTGATCCTTTTCATTTCGATTGCCGGATCGTTCAATTAGGGGTTGTAGGGGCTGTAACACCCCCCTTTTACTATTACAATTAAATAGACAATTATCAGAGTCACCTCGAAGGGCGCTACATTTTTTCACCATTTTTAAAAAAGGAAAATCTCCAAAATAATTTATATAAAAGAAATTACCAAGCAGCGAAAATATTAACCAGTTTAAACATCTCTAGAATTAACAATTAAAGACATCTCCAAAATAAATTAAAACAATTTCCAATAACTAAAATAATAGTTCAAAACGATAACTAACGACTCCCCGGTGCTACATATCAGAGCTGACACAGACCCAAACGAGAGAGGAAGCAAAACCTAGCAATTCCTCCACGAGCACTAGCGATCACCTGCAGCGTTCGCATGAGAGCAACATTCCAAGCAGAAGGGGTGAGTCTAACAGAGGTAATAAGCAGATGATAAAAATATGCTAGCATCAGGTAACTACAGCAACACAATACAATTACACCATATCACAGCACCAGATACCAAAGGAAAAATCCATTTGACAGTGAACCACCAAAATTATAACATTCATAGACAATGGGATGATATGCAACCCCTCCAGTGGGCATATGCATGCGGTACCGATCACCAAAATGAGCCACGACGGGCATATCACCAACAAACACCAGAGGCAGAGCCTATATCACCAAAACATGCATATGACAATGCGACACCATGATTATGCACCAACTCACCATAACAAGTATTTAAAATAAATACTATATCACCAGAATCAAAACAAATGATTTCACCAAAAATAGCACCAAGTTGTAGCATCACAGCTACCACTAAACTCTCCTGAGCATACCAGCACCGCACCTGAAATATTAACACCAGACGGCTCCACAACGCGGACATAACGCACGCACACCACGCACAAGACTGGCGCACAGCGCCTAGGCACATCGTACCTACTTCAGCGAATTAATTAAAATAGCAAACGACATCGGATTTCAACAAATAAATACTTGTTGGAAAGCCCTATGGGTCTGGTTATCATCCCTAAGTTCAGTTTTTGAAGGAGAGTGTCCAATAGGTACAGTTTTCGAAAAGCACACAGGCTAGTTGCAAAAGAGGACAGTTTCTGTCCTTCAAATTCAAGCAATTCCAAAGTGACCAAAACTCAATCAAATTGCATGAAACTTGTGCATAAACTGGGGAAAATTTTGTCTAGTTTTCAAATAAATTGGATTCGTTCGAAAAGGAGTTCTTTTGAAAACGTGGTAACCAAAACACTGACCCTGTGTCCAGATTGTTTCCAGAATCTTACTCTAACTTGTGGAATTCATATCTCGAGCTACACAACTCTAAACGCAACCAAACCAGTGCCAAATTAACAAGCATTAAGTCTATTGTCCAGAAAAATAAACCACATAATTTTTCGGTCAATACAACGTTCCCAGTCACCGAAATACCGAATCTATACCCAAATCGTTTCCAGAATTTTAACCTAACTTGTATCACCTATAACTCGAGCTATACAACTCCGAATTTGACGAAACCAGTGCCAAAACGACCGGCGTTAAGTCTATTTTCAAAAACAATCAACCTCATAATTTTTGGATCTACCAAACAGCGCCAGTTTTAGAAAAACCGAACCTGTGTCCAGAATCGCTAAATTGCCAAACACCAAACCCTAACGGCAACGACACCGCAACCACCACAACAAAAACGACAATTCGACAACGCGACAACAACAATCAACCACGCACAGCAACAACAAAAACACGAACAATAACAACACCATCATCGTGATACAACAATCACGCAACAACAAATAACGAAACAAATCACAATAACGTGCAATAATCATCAAAGCACCAATCTCAACGAAAACACGATATGCAACAACACGAACAATTCAACAAAACCCTAGACTGCCCACACATAATTATCATCAACCCATTATCAAGGTTAAGCCCACCCTTACCTCAACTATGGTGGCGCAAACTCCCTCCTAGCCTCGTTCCCCGATCTCCGAATACGGCGACTCCCCCAAACTGCAGCTTCAGTACGAAGCCAATATCTCTCTCCTCAGAACTCGTTTCGAAGATCCTAACGGTGAAAGTGTAGAAATCTATCTTACGAACCTGCTGCCCAAAAACGAAGACGATCCAACGGTTAACGAAACCGGAATCGCAATTTTACGGTGACAGGTTTGAGAAAAACGGGAATTGTTTTCTCTCTTCTTTTCTCTCTCTTTGGTGGCTGCTCTAATCCGAAATTCCTCTCTCTCTCAACCCTAAATTAATCCTCTCCACTTATAATAAGTGAGAAACATAATGGGCTAAATTATTTGGGACTTTATCCACATAGGAAGGGAGCCCAATGCTATTTTTAACTAGCCCACAACACGTGATTATCATCTAACTCGTTTTCAACATAGCTACTACGCCCATAATTTCAATTCTTACAATCATCCTACGGCAATCCAACTTCGAAATAATTTGATTAAATTTTAGGGCGTTACAGTTACCTCGGTCGTCGCCCTTTTGATCCTTTTCATTTCGATTGCCGGATCGTTCAATTAGGGGTTGTAGGGTCTGTTCTTTTCCGGTCATGGTACTTTCTTCTTCATTGATGAAACACTGGGATAGCTGAAGGAAATCTTGGAGGTTCTCTGGTTCCCAAGTATTTATGTGTTTCTTGAACGGGCTTCCAAGGCGTAACCCCATCCCCATAAAGTAAACTCGGAAAGAATCGTCGAGGTTTCGAACTTGAATCGCTTCTTTATTAAATCTCTCTATGTATTCTCTTAAAGACTCGGAACTTCCTTAGATGATGGACGCTAAGACGTTCTTGTTTTTTGGTTTGCTTTTGGAATGAGAGAAATTGGCCGAGAATAATTCAGCCAAATGGTCCCACGAGGAGATTGTGTTTGTTTTAAGGACTTCAAACCATTCCGAGGCTATTTTTTCCAATGTTAGGGGGAAAATACGGCATTTCATTTCCATTGGGACATTCCGATACCTCATTATTGTGTCAAAATAACTCAAATGTCTGTCTGGATCGCCTGTCCCGTCATAAATTTTTAAGCCTTCCGGTGGTTTTTCTAGATAACCTGGGTACCGGGTATCGGTCGATCCTCTCAGTGAAAGGTCCTTTGGTTTCTCCTGGTCGGGCTTTTCGTGAAGGTCGATTTCGATGATGAGGGTCGGAGTGCCTTCGATCCGGATGATGATGTTCTGGGGGTGAATACTCCCCGCTTTTTGAATGTCGTCTTGGAGAAGAAGACGCTCCTGGTCGGGCACTTCGTGAAGGTCAATTCAGATGATGAGGGTCGGGGTGCTTTCGATCCTGATGGTGATGTTCTTGGGGTGAATATTCTCCGCTTTTCGAACGTCGTCTTGGAGAAGAAGACGCTAGAAAAGAGTTGACCTCTGCTTCATCGTCGTAGGAATTGGCGCGGGGGGAACGGGATCCATTCCCTCGGCGTCGTCGTGGAGGGGATCGATGGTAGTGATGTCTTTTGGGTGGAGATCGGCGGCGTCTTCGGGCAGGATTTCTTCTTTCAGGGGAAACCGAATCGGGGGATTCCGGATCCGGAATATTTCGGGCCCTGAGTTCCGCCACCTATCCTTCGAGGTTAGTAAATCGGTGGCTTCTTTCTTGATTGGCCGCTTCATGTTGGTTGAGCAGCAGGACGAGCTGTTGAACAGCATCGGCCGTGATTGGAAGTGGAGGTGGAGGATGAGGCAGATTATTTCTGGCGGAGTTTTCGGTGACCTGAACGAAGTTCGGAATTTGGTTTTGGATTTGTTCTTGCGTAGAGTTCGGAAGATCTTCCACAAATCCTTCCGGGGTTGGCTGAGGTTCGGCTATTCTTCCCAAGGCCGGTCTTCTGATTATGGTCGGTCTCGAAGTTGGTTCGGGTGGAATACCCACCCCGAGGCTGTGAGCATTAATTAGAACGGAGATTTCGAGTTGTCATCTACTAAGTTGAGGGGAGAGGATCTTGAGTTGAAGAGCTCCCACTGTGGTCGCCAATGTTCTGCACTGTACTTCCGACCTTGAAGGGTGGTCCGAGGTAGTTAGTGGTGGATGTCCTTAGTCAATGACCGTATCCGATCCTAGCTGGTGTTGTACCTGCAAAGTCACTCTGATGCTAAAGTCAGAGGAGTAGTCTTAGCAAAGTAATAAATGTGAGAATGCTTACCATTAATGAGGCAGTGAATGTTGTATTTATAGAGTGGGGTGGGGTTGATTCCAATGAATCAGGACCGTCCGATCTGGTGGTTTGATCTGAGCCCTTGATATTCGGATTGGGCCCTTTTGATATTGGGCCTACAAGGGGTGTGAATAGATGTTAAAAAAGGGGGTGTATATGGCAAAAAGCCATTCCATAACACCTTGGATACGAATTATTTGGCTATAGATTTTCTCCCAATGTTTGCCCAACTTTCGGATGCTTATCTATCTTCTTTATTTCCTTTGTAATGTTACTACTACATGTCCATCGTGGTCTGTTGTTGTTGTTGGGCTTTCCGTTTTATACAAATATGAAAAAGACTCGACCCATATAAAGAATACCTGATTATGGGTCTTTACGAAATTTATTTCCAACCTACCTAACTGAGGATAGATACAACTCAAATAAATTTAGCTAACAAAACGTCCTAAAATCAGTGATACACATATATTTAATATTTCAACCAACTATGTAATTAATAAAATAAAACAGCCAGTGCGTAGCACGGGTGGTGAAGCTAGTAGCTGTATAAATGGAGATCACAATTTCTCATAGAAATTGCGAGGATCCTGATCCATTTTGCACAATCTCATAAGCTTTATGATTCGCACCAAATTCCAAACAACCTATCTATAGACTATTATAACCAATAACCAATAACCAAATTAGAGAGCCCTACCAATGAAGGGTAATTTCTTTAGTTCAAATGAAGTATCTTTGCTTTATTTAATCAATAATTAGAGAGCCCTACCAAATTTGCCAGCAGGATCAATAAATATAGTCCAAAAGAGTGTGAGGCTGGAATTTCATCTTTGTCCTTTCCCTTCCCACTTTGCTAACTGAGAATTCAACGGTGGGGATGTACTGGGCTCAGCTATTTTAGGGATTCCAGTTTTGTCTTTTTTTTTCTCAGAATAAAAAGAGAAAGTTATTATGAAACCAGAAATATTCAATATCTCTTATATATATATATATATATATATATATATCTGGCTTGTCATGCCACTTCAAATTGGCGCCAAGCCTTTTTTTTTTCTTTCCTTCTTTTCCTTTTTATTCTTTTATATTTTAAAGTTTTACTTTTTTTCTTCATTTTTTTCCCTTTTTCCATTTTGGTTTCAGTTTTTTTTTGTTTTGTTTTTTCTACTTTTATATTTTAAAATTTTGTATTTTTTCTTTTTTATATTTTAAGGAGTATTTTACAGTCTCGAAAAATTTCAGATGTTTAAATATGTAAATTTTCTTTTTTATATTTTAAGGGGTATTTTACAGTCTCGAAAAATCTTAGATATTTAAATATGCAAAAAAAATTCTTCAATAATCCATTTTGTGAAAAGAAGATTTAATTTCATTACAAAATATGTAAAAAGATGCTAAACAGTGTGTTTTGGTGTACTTGGGCAAAAAATTTATTTTGTACAAAAATGCGTAAAGTGAAATGTTAAGCAGTATGTTTTAGGGTACTTTAGGATTCATAAAAAAAATTAACTCTTCAAATACCAAAAATTTCTTCGAAAGTAAACAAATTGGTAAAAAATAATAATAAATTTGTGACAAAATACGTAAAGTGAGATGCTAAACAGCATGCTTTGGTGTACTTATGGTGAAAAAAAATATTTTGTACCAAAATACGTGTGAAATGTTAAGCAGTATGTTTTGCGGTACTTTAGAATTCATAAAAAAAAAATCTTCAAATACCAGAAGTTTCTTCGTAAGTAAACTGTTTGGTTAAAAATAATAATAAGTTTGTGACAAAATACATAAAGTGAGATGCTAAATAGTGTGCTTTAGTGTACTTGATTGTGAAAAAAATCATTTTGTACCAAAATGCTTAAAGTGAAATGTTAAATAGTATGTTTTGGGGGTACTTTAGGATTCGTAAAAACTTTTTAAGTCTTCAAATACCAGAAGTATCTTTGTAAATAACCGGTTTGGTAAAAAATAATAATGAGTTTGTGAAAAAATACGTAAAGTGTGATGCTGACGATGTATTTTGGGATACTATAGGGTCCCAAATTTTTTTTAGATGTTCAAATACGCGAAGTTCGTTCCTCAATAACATGTTTGATGAAAAAGCAAAAAAACATTCGTGACAAAATAGGTTCCGAAAAAATGTTTACATGTTCAAATTGGTGTTTTCTTCTTTATTTTGATAATTTTGCACCAGCGAGTATTAGAAGCATACTTAAATCGGTGTTTAGATTTAAATCAAACTCTTTATGATACCTACATACATGTTTCACTTTCTATTTGTGTTGTCTTATTTTCTTTTTCATTATGGGTTAAGTTTTTATATTTCTGATAAATATAGATAACATTATTAAAACTTTTTATATTTTTTCTTCTTCTTATTATTTGTGAATTTTCAATTCCAATGTCTTTGTTAAATTTTATTTTTAATTTTATAATATTGTTATTTAATTTATATTTAAAAGTTAAATTTTTTCCATGGGACCTTCGGTCTCATTTACAATAGAACTCCGCAACATTTTCTTACAATTTTGTATAGGTGTTTTTATTTTAATGGTGATTTTTATTTAACCTTGCATGATGTATTGATGTAATTCCTCCGGACTTGATTATAAGCAAAAACAATTACCTTTATACATATTAAGAATAGTAGTTTTATGCATTTAATTTTCTTGGATTTATGGAAAAAATAAATACATTTACTAAACTATTTCTAATTAACAGTCATCTTCTCACAATATTAATGTTTTTTTGGTAAAAAAGGAGTTGATTTAATACATTTACATCCATCGATACTAGCTCACCCTGTGCATCGCACGGGAGTGATACACATATATTTCAACCAACTATGTATAAGCTACTAGCTAACATTACTTTTAACTTTCTATAGGTGATTCTATTTTATTGGTGGTTTTCATCTAACCCTGCACGATACCTACGTGTTTCACTTTCAATTTGTGTTGTCTTCTTTATTTTTGTCATTTCGCATCAAACGGTATTAAAAACATACTTTAACTGGTGTTTAAATTTTTATCTTCTTTCAACGGGAACTTCAGCCACATTTATAATACAACCTCCACCATCTTCTTTCAACTTTGTATAACTGCTCCTATTTTATCATGAGTTTTCATACAACCATGCATGATACCTACGTGTTTTAGTTTTTAATTGTGTTGTCTTCTTTTATTTCTTATCATGGACTAAGTTTTTATATTTACATTTGATAAATATGGATTATGTTATTAAAAGCGTTAGACATTTTCTTCCCATTATCTATGGATGTTTAATTTCAACGTTTTTTGTCAATATTCTTTTTAAATTTTATAATCTTCTTATTTAATTTATAGCTATAATTTAATTTCAATCCACAATTATTTGACTATATATTTTACAAACCAACATCATTGGTCCACTGGCATAAACTAACCTGAGATACGGGGTCGACTTAGTACTCCCGAGTTTGATTCCTGCAGTGGACAGAAAACTGTTGTCTTGAATGATTGGTTTATTAAAGAGGGTTTCCCCTTACGGTTTTACTTTAGTTTTGCTAACTAAAATTTAGTCAACCCCGTGCGTAGCGCGGGTCAGGCGGCTAGTTTATTCAGAAGTTCAGTAACTTCTATCATAAATGTATTCACCTCTCATAAATAATGTCATATTAATATTAGTACTAGTATAAATATACAAACATTAATTTTTTTTGGTGATATATATACAAACATTATTCAGGAGTAACCCATACTATCTTAAATGTATTCATCTCTCATAAATAATGTCAACCATTCTATCTTTTTATTCCGGAATATAAGCAAAATTAACTATACCTACTAGTACACACTTCTTAAGATGAGTAGTTAAATGCACATGTTTATGTAAAACTCATTTAAAATTTAACTTCATTGTCTAAATTACCTTTTATCTCATTTAATTAAAAAACTCTAACTTTTCATTTTCAATATTAAATGAATGACATTTTTGGTATACTAGTATTAAATAGGTCTGAGAAAGTCAATTTTTGGTTATATTTTGTTACAAATTAAAATCCCAAAATTTGCTTATATTGTGTAATAGAGGGAGTACCAGTAAGATAGAATGAAGGGTGTGTTTGGTTGGAAAAAGAAAATGAAAAGAGACAAAGATGTAAAAAAAGAGTGTAAAGAGAGAAATAAGAGAGAATTAGAGTAGAATTGAGATATTATTTTGAATAAAAGAAAAAAGAGAGAATTGTTGAGTATCTTTAAAAATACAGGAATGCCAATGAATTTAATAAACTTTATTAATATTAAGTTGTTTTTAATTTGAATTGAATTACTAGATAACCAATTAAATACTCCTGTAAGTTGGCTTTTATTAATCTAATTAATTAAATAATTTTAATTTCTAATTTAATTATTATTATGATTACTTTTTTTTGAAGCAATTACTATTATTAAAGTTTTTAACTACTATTTATTAATTCATACATTAATTTTTTTTTGACCAGTTTAAAAAACAATTTATTAATTTATTTTTTCATTATATTAATTAAACATAATATAGATATTTTTAAAGAAAGGGTATTTAAGGAAGTAACCAAATATTAAACAATTTTCTCTCATTTCTTTGTAATTTTGGAGAGATTGTTTTTCTTGATGATATAGGAGAAATTCTTAAAGAGAAGTGCCATTTATTACGAAGAAAGATTTGAACGAACTTAACGCGTCGAATTTATTAAGAGGGTCGAATCATAATTGCATAATTGACGAAAATATGAAGCAATTGATTGTAAAACGTAAACCCATTTTAACTTCTTTTTTTACAAGAAGATTTTAACTTTGTTGATTCTGGTACAATTAAATTTCGTAAACTACTCCCTCCGTTCCTAATCTTTGGTACTTTTGGCTTGTTACACACATATTAAGGTACCATTAATTTGTGTTGTTTAAGTACTAAAACGCCCCACTTGTAGTTGTATTGGGATAATTGAAGTTAAAGTAAAATAGTCTTGGAACAATTAATTCATGCATTGGAACTCTAAAAGGATAAATAAATATAGAGGGTATATTAGGAAAAATTAGGTGAATTGTACATTGCGTTTTTAAAAGTACCATTGTTTTAGAACAAAAATAAAAGACCAAAAGTACCAAATATCAGGAACGGAGGGACTAGCATTTTCCTTGTACAGAAAACATGGAACATGTGAGTCTCAAACTATTATTCTCCTGCCTTTTTTTTTTCAAACCAAACGAAATTCTTTTGATACTTCTCTCCAATTTCTTTGAGAAGTGATATTTTGGCACAAATTTTGACACCATATAGAGACACAATATAAAATAATTTAATATAAGAGTACTTGTAATTGAAGAGAGAGAAAATAATAATAAAAATTAAAAATTGAATAAAAATATATAGTTTAATTTATATACGGTGGCAAACCCAAGACTTTGGGCTAGGGTGGAAATTTTTTCAAACACACACATCGCTAAAAACGTAATAAAAATAAGACTTTAATGGTTTCACAATTTGCATTACACTAAACCAACACAAAATAAATAAAACTAACAAGTTCTTAACATAATTAAAATAACTTAAATAGCATTATAACAAAATACAAATTAATTAAATAGCACTAACAAATGAGATAGAATTTTTTTTAAAAAATAAAATATGTGTAAGTGTGAGTAATTGTGTGAGTATGGTGCATTATAGTGATGCAAAATTAGGGACTTTGGTGCAAAACTAGAGACTTGGGTGCAAAAAATATTTTTCAGGGTATGCAAAAATATTTTTTACTGGGGTATCACTACTAATTTTATTTTTTAGGGGGGCTCATTTGAACCCCTTAGAGTATACCTAGGTTCGCCAATGTTTATATATACATACGGTCATGTATAGACTTTTACAACCACAACTAATCACATTTCATCGAACGATTGTTTACCAATTAACTAATTTATTTTAATGATGTGTCAATCTGTAATTGATAGATAGTGTAAAATACTTATACAGCTGAATTTACTACTTTTCTTTGAGTCTTAGCAACCATTCTCTCCCTTATTATTTCAACAATTCAACTATACCAAACATACTACTCCTTCCGTTTCTAATCTTTGGTACTTTTGGCTTGTTACACACATATTAAGGTACCATTAATTTGTGTTGTTTAAGTACTAAAATGCCCCACTTGTAGTTGTATTGGGATAATTGAAGTTAAAGTAAAATAGTCTTGGGACAATTAATTCATGCGTTGGAACTCTAAAAGGATAAATAAATATAGAGGGTATATTAGGAAAATTAGGTGAATTGTACATTGGGTTTTTAAAAGTACAATTGTTTTGGAACAAAAATAAAAGGCCAAAAGTACGAAAGATCAGGGAGTAGAAGCGAAGTCAGAAAAACAAACACAAGGATGACACACGTGTGAGTGCCAACCAAAGTAATTCACACGTGCTAAGCGGGTCCACCGCCATTCCTTCACCACCCCACCCTATACAGAAAAGTAACAGAGGTCCAGCACAGTGCTTAAAAGCAAAGGAGGGAGCTTCTTTGTATATTTTCCATAGATTCATCAGATCCTAACCCCACCACCAACAAAGCAAAAGTAAAAGCACACATAAACACACCCTTCCCTTCACCCTCTTCCCTATCTCTTCAATCTTCCATCTCAATCACTATTGCTTCTGCTTTTTTCTTCAAAAAAGAAAAAAGAAAAAAAATCATCCCCATTTCAGAAGGAACCTATTCTCTTCAAGGTACTTCTTCTCATTTTAACTCTTAACCATAAAAATCACTACTTTATTTATTTTACTTCCTCTCACTCTTTGCCTTCATTGATTTGTGGTGTCTGATTATAATTTCTCACTTAATTTATTTTATTTTTATTTAATTTAATGTTTTTTATGTGGGTGGGTTTTGGTAGCATAGTGAGTGTTGAATCAAGTTTAAGAGTAGTAAAAGTAAATCAAAGGTGATGTTTGAGTTAAAGGGTCTTTGAAAAATGCAGAAAGCATGAAACTTGGAATATCTCATGCTGCATTCTGTCGGCAGCCACTCTCCAACATTCTTTTCTAGGTTCAGATTGTTGTTCTGTTCCTTTTAATGTATTTATTTATTTATATTTTTTTAATTCTTTTATTTTTTTGGTGATTTTTTGATTTTCAGAGTGAACAATTGGATCTGAAGGGTTTGAGTAAAGTTATTGGATTTAATTAAGGTTACTCTTAACCCTCCACATTCTTGGTATTATCAAGAGATCTATGTGTACATTTTCATTAACTATATCCTTTTAGTTTCCTTATCTTCTTATTTTGTGTATTTTAATGTTTCCCGATTATTTAGGTAACTCGATTTGGTAGCCTGCAACGGCTATTTGACTGTATTTTTCCTCTTTTTTAGGCTCCTTGGAACCGTGGATTATTTTCATTCAAAGCACCGCTTCCACCACTTGTGAACAAACACATTCAATATTTGAAGTTGTTCTCTGCATCTAGAGCTTGCTTTTGATTTTGATTCTTTGAGCCAACAAAGATGCAGAGGCCTCCACCAGATGATTTTCTTTTGAAGGAGACCAAACCCCATCTCGGAGGGGGGAAGGTCTCGGGCGACAAGCTAACTAGCACGTATGACCTTGTTGAGCAGATGCAATACCTTTATGTCAGGGTTGTGAAAGCTAAAGAATTACCTTCAAAGGATGTTACTGGAAGTTGTGACCCTTATGTTGAAGTCAAGATGGGAAACTACAAAGGAACGACTAGGCATTTCGAGAAGAAAACTAATCCTGAATGGAACCAGGTTTTCGCTTTCTCGAAAGAACGGATTCAGGCTTCTGTGCTCGACGTTATTGTGAAAGATAAGGATCTTGTGACGAAGGATGATTTCATTGGTCGTGTTTGGTTTGATCTCAATGAGATTCCGAAGCGTGTTCCTCCTGATAGTCCTTTGGCACCACAGTGGTATAGGTTGGAGGATAAAAATGGTAATAAGGCTAAAGGGGAGTTAATGCTGGCTGTTTGGATGGGTACACAAGCTGATGAAGCGTTTCCTGAAGCGTGGCACTCGGATGCGGCGACTGTTAGTGGTACTGATGCTCTTGCAAACATTAGATCAAAGGTTTATTTATCTCCTAAGCTTTGGTATTTGAGGGTTAATGTAATAGAGGCTCAGGATTTGATGCCGACCGACAAGGGAAGATTCCCTGAGGTTTTTGTCAAGGCTATTTTGGGGAATCAGACCTTGAGGACTAGAATCTCTCAGAGTAGGAGTATTAATCCAATGTGGAATGAGGATTTGATGTTTGTGGCTGCAGAACCATTTGAAGAGCATCTCCTTTTGAGTGTGGAGGACAGAGTTGCCCCTAACAAAGATGAACTACTCGGAAAGTGTATAATTCCTTTACAGATGGTTGACAGGAGACTGGATCACAAACCTGTGAATACTCGCTGGTTTAATATTGAAAAGCATGTTGTTATCATGGAAGGTGACAAGAAAAAGGAAATCAAGTTTGCAAGCAGGATTCATATGAGGATCTGTCTAGAAGGTGGTTATCATGTTTTGGATGAATCAACTCACTACAGCAGCGATCTTCGCCCAACAGCGAAACAACTTTGGAAGTCTGGTATTGGAGTTCTTGAAGTGGGGATATTAAACGCTCAGGGTTTGATGCCGATGAAAAATAAAGATGGAAGGGGGACAACTGATGCTTATTGTGTAGCAAAATATGGCCAGAAATGGGTGCGGACAAGGACCATCATCGATAGCTTTACACCGAAGTGGAACGAGCAGTATACTTGGGAAGTTTTCGATCCTTGTACTGTCATTACGATTGGTGTATTTGATAACTGTCATTTGCATGGTGGTGGTGATAAACCTGGAGGGCAAAAAGATTCGAGAATCGGGAAGGTACGTATTCGTCTTTCCACACTTGAAACCGATCGAGTCTACACACATTCGTATCCGCTTCTTGTTCTTCATCCGAACGGGGTGAAGAAAATGGGTGAAATTCACTTGGCGGTAAGGTTTACTTGTTCTTCTTTGCTCAATATGATGCACATGTACTCACAACCCTTGTTGCCTAAGATGCATTATATTCACCCATTAACTGTAAGCCAGCTTGACAATTTAAGGCACCAAGCTACTCAAATTGTTTCGATGCGTTTAAGTCGTGCTGAGCCACCGTTGAGAAAGGAGGTAGTGGAGTATATGCTTGATGTTGGTTCTCACATGTGGAGTATGAGAAGAAGCAAAGCTAACTTCTTCAGAATCATGGGAGTTTTGAGTGGATTAATTGCTGTAGGAAAATGGTTTGACCAGATTTGCAATTGGAAAAATCCAATCACAACAGTTCTTATCCATATTCTATTCATAATACTAGTTATGTACCCTGAGCTTATCTTACCAACAATATTCCTTTACCTCTTCTTGATTGGTGTTTGGTACTATAGATGGAGACCAAGGCACCCTCCTCACATGGACACACGTCTCTCACATGCAGATTCAGCACACCCTGATGAACTCGATGAAGAATTCGACACATTTCCAACAACTAGACCTTCTGATATTGTGAGGATGAGATATGACCGACTTCGAAGTATTGCTGGGAGGATACAAACTGTGGTTGGTGATTTGGCTACTCAAGGTGAAAGACTTCAATCTTTACTGAGCTGGAGAGATCCAAGAGCTACTGCTCTTTTTGTGATATTCTGTTTGGTTGCTGCTATTGTACTCTATGTTACTCCTTTCCAAGTTGTGGCTCTTCTCACTGGAATTTATGTTTTGAGACATCCAAGGTTTAGGCACAAGCTTCCTTCAGTTCCTCTCAATTTCTTCAGGAGGCTCCCTGCAAGAACTGATTGCATGCTTTGAAAGAAAGCTGTGCAGAAAAACAAATGGGGCTTGCTTTACTTTTATTGGATTTCGTGGAATTGTAGTTTCATTATTGTTATTATTATGTTATAGAGTTTTCTGTTTTGAAACTTTTGGTAGTCCTTGTTAATTTGTATTGTAGGGTGTGAGATGAATTTAAGTTATCTTTGATCAACTTCTTGATTAATTAGATGCAGTAAATTAAACAGTCCCTATTCTGCAATTTTTTGTTATAGTTTTGGTCCTCTTAATTTTTGTCGATAATATTGCAATCTAGTAGGAATAACTAGATTGGTGGATGCATGTGATTATTGGTTTTCTCTGGACCCATGGCATTAAAATAAAGCAAACACATGGTACAGTTTGCTATGCTACCAAATTTATTTCAAGTTGTATGTTATTTTGCTTGGATTCAAAGTTGTGGGACAGACAGAAATGCTTCCTCAATACTCGTTCTTTTTTCATCCCTACAAAATGTTTGCATTAATTCATAATAACTGGAATATAAATTACTAGTTCAGGCAAACAAGTATACAGGTAATGCAAGTTCTGTCTATCTCTTTTTACTTCATAAACATTTTTAAATATAAAGGAAAAAGTATATTAATTTTTCAAATAGCAACATTATATTAAATTTCAACAATCAATTGTTAGTGTATTAAATTTATTTATTTTACTTTATATGCTTATAAAAAATTTAAAATCATCATTTGCTTAGTGTATTCGGGACAACGATTCCCTAAAGTCACCTTTGACTGTAGGGTCCAAAAGTTGGCCTAAATTTTTTTTGGCAGCAATTCAAAAGTGAACAGAAAAAAAAAGTGGAGAGGAAGTGAATATTTTGCGCTGAATTTAGGAACTGCAGTCAAGCATGACTGCAGTGAATCCTGATCCGTGTATTCGAATGAGTATAAGATGTTTGTGTATAATTAGAAAGTAGAGAAATACTAACACATAATTACAAACAAATCTAACTTGAGCCCATTATGCTAAATCTAAACGGGTGGTGTCCTAGATCCAAAAGAAGAAATCTCATAAAAAAAGAAATTGATCTAAAATTCTGTAGGCTATAATACTTGTTCAAAGACAACTTTTGTCTCTGTTTCTTTTTTATCCGCCCATTGTTAGCTTGTCCTAATTTTTAGGAAATCGGATTTTGACCAGAGTTGTTTGCTAAAATTCCCATTCAAAGACATTCCTGTCTCTTTTTTCTAACTTTTGCTATTTGGTATTTTTTTAGTTCCTAGGTTGGAGTGTGTTAGGGGGCTCGATTAACTGCTGCCTATCATTGTGTTGTTTTTATCTCCTTTATGCTAAGAGTTTTGGTCTAGTCACCTCTTGAGTTCTACACTGTATTCTTTTTCTTTCCTCTTTTTTTAATAAATTCTTGGCACAATGCCTGTCTCACTAAAAAAAGTTAAAAATTATTATAAAAAACACCACTAAAAATCTAATAAAATGAAAAGGTTATGCAATTTTTTGGAGAGTATAAAAATTTTAAAAAATAAATAAAAAATAGTAAATGATGGAATTTTGGATTTTGATCCCCAAAGTCCCGCTAGAAGTCCCTTCTAAGGGAGTAATGAGCCCTACTTTTTTTTTCTTGGATATTCTGGATGTGTTTTTGGGACAATCAGAGTATGTTGCCTGAAAATCGATTTTTTGCCTAGATTATCTAGCCAGCGTACAACATCGTCACGTGTAATGAATATCTACACACTGAATAGAACAAAAATCAGTGATATCCATATCTATTTTATTTTATTTTTTTAAAAAAATTAATTATAATTTTTAATAGATTTATCTACTTCGTAAAAAAAACAGATTTATCTATTTAGATAAATCAGGTTTCAAAAAAATGTAAAACAAATTTATCTATTTTTAGAATAAATCCGTAGCATAAGAAAATTGGAAACAGATTTATAAATAAATCCGTTACAGAAAATGTCAAATGACACTAACAAAAGCACAACATACTCAAAGGAAAGGCACATGATTTTCCCACATCCCCTCCTACTCAACACACACCTCCAAACCTAAAATATTCCAAAATTACCCTCACGTGAAACACGCGTGGAAACGTCCTCATGCTGTTCAACTGGGGTTCGGGTGAGGCCAACCGAACCTTGTAATTTTTTTAAAAAAGGATGTGTGTCAAAATATATAAGGTACGGCTGAGGGCAGCCGAACCTGTTCCGTTGGCCATAACCGAACCAACTCAAATTTCAGAAAAAAAACGGAGGCGTTGGCCTCATAAATGGCATTTTGGTCATTTCACATGATTTTGGGTAATAATAATACAGAGCCCATGTCTCGCCCATGGATCACTCACATTTCAGGAACTGGTTCTAGCACCCCGTTTTGTCCAACAACATCTCCACCTCCCTTTTCTTTAAATACCCTCACTCCCTTTCTCTCTCTAATATCAATCACCCCAACCCCAACAACCCCTCCTGTAATTAGGTTTTTAGTGGTGCTAATAGACCTCCTAAATTAAGAATGAGGGTTGGTGCAACTCATTACCATTCACCTTGTAATTGATTACATTATCCATTCTGCGAAAATACAAACTCTAAAAAATTTAATGATTATATCGTGTTGTGCAATCGACTAACTAGGAGTTTAAATTAACATTTAACGAAAAGGATAATTTTGAAAAGTAGATAGTAAATTTTTAGTCTTATTAAATGATAATAGTTGATTTTAATGTCATTCATTGGTTTGTGTAATGTTGTGTTTTTTCTTTTATATTGTGGATATGAGGTAGTACAAAATATCATCGCATAGTAACCACTTCCCCTATTTGACCTACAAACCCCTGTACGACCCAATATTTTGGATATCTTATGCTCTCTGAACTAGGCTTGTTCATGGTTCAGTTCTTATGGAGAACCGCACCGAACTGTTCAAACAGTTTGCCCGAACTGAATTGAACTATCTTAATAGTTCGGTTCGACAGTTCGAGTTCGAACAAAACTGTTTAAATTTTGAACTTGAAAAAGTTCAAAATTTAAACAGTTCGGTTCGAACTCGAACTGCCGAACCGAACTATTAAGACAGTTCAGTTCGGCCAAACCGCTAAAATAGTTTGGTTCGGTCAAACAGTTTGAACAGTTCCGATCTAAACTATTAGTAAAAGTTTAGTTAATTTTGATTCAGTTTGACAGTTCAGTTCAATTTTTTAGTTCTGATGAACAACCCTACTGTGAACATTTGAGTCGACTGTAAGTCACGAACTACAAGTGATCCGTCGTTCTCAACCTTCAACCCATTTCAAACAAAGATCCATTTCTCACTTTTTTTTACCTTTATAAATTTCATTTCTAAACCAAGATGGTATATAAGCTCCCACACCCAGCTGAACAAGATTTACCATATTTAGAAAATGAAAACGGTGGCTAAAGAACCCACTTTGGACTATGGCCCCATAGTTCGACCTAAATCGAGGATCTAGCTAACAGAAGACAGAGCAAAAAGGCCACACAAATTTGGTGTTATGCTTTTTCTCCATCCCATTCATCCATTATTCTCAACCCAACACAAATCCAATTATATGTCCAATCATTCAAATATATCCTCCCATAACCTACTTTGCTTGAGTCTTTGTCTAAAGTTTCTCCCCATCCCTTGGAAGCATGTTAATGAGAGAAATAACCATTTATGTGCCTAGCTTTAATTATTTAAAGTCGTTTAACATAACTAATTTGCTTTCTTGTGATAAATAAGGTACCAAACGTGGAAGTTTGAGAGACTTGGTAATCTGTAGAGCTTTGAATGAGAATTCGTCTTTTCATTGGGTTGCTTTTCCCATAAGAAGCTTTTAGCCCAATAGCCTTCCATGAGGCATGGGAATTGGGTGACAATTGCAATAGTTAAACCCCACCTAAAATGAAATACAATAACACCATACTAATTGGACTAGGAAGTGTAACTCAAAAAATAAATTAATTTTGAAGTTGAACTTTGAAGGGGTGATGTGATTTTGATCGAGACTCTATATGGTAAGCCATAATAATTATGAAGCGTTTAGTTGTTACTAGTTTATAGCAGATAAACTTGTAGAAACAAAATAGAAGTGTTTGACAATCACTAATTAACTTGTAACGTTTTTTCACTAACTAATAGTAACATTTTTGACCACATGCATTAAGTATACTGATTCTCTCATTTTTTAGTATTAATAATTAAAAATGTTCATTTATGTCATTTTATATTTATAAGTCAATTCAACAACTACTTTTAACAAACACTCTAAATTCTGCAAACTTATTCGCTATCTGCTACTTTATACCAAATTGAGCCTAATATATTGTTCTTATTTCATAATAATACGAACCGAAGTAGGTTTTAGATTTTACATGCTGCTAACAAGTTTAGGTTTAGACATTCTTGTCAATGTCTTAAAAAAGGAGGAAGTTGTGATTACCATGAGGATTTTGAAATTTGGCATTAAGTTAAGACTGAATTCTTGTTATTGAAATTAAGGAACATCATTTATTCCTGGCATGGAAAATTATGCAGACCATGCCTCTACAGTTGACATTGTACTGATCAAATTATGTTGTATAATTATATAAGAAGCTAATTATTAATAATTTGAATCATATAGGTAAAGCCAATATTTTAGATACAATATGAAAAAATCTATACCATTAGTTTAGAAATAGTATTGTAAGGGAATAAATAATCCTTGTTGCAGCAAAGTAAATGGAAATGATAGGCATGTGCTTATATATAGTGTGGGCCAGAGTTTCATATTTTAGTTTAGGTCAGCTTAAAAAGTTAATTGATGGTGGATATATTGAATAATGGATATATTCTCTCTTCCAAATAAATACTATTTGCTAACAATTGTGTTAGTGTACATTGAATTTGATCATAAGGGTTAACAAGTTTTAGTCATATTAAAAATAGACTTGCATATTTAACACTGATTTACAAAATAAAGCATCCGAGCTTTCAACTTAAAATATTTGTTTGAATAATTAAGTTATTTATGTACTTCTCAATAAAATTATGTACTTAAACAATTCTCAACGTACGTTGAATATATATCCTTATTTGATTCACTAAATTTAAAAAACCTAATTATTAAACTCTAAACTTATTGAAGAGTAAATCCTTAATTTACTATCTAAGCTTACACACCATCTCCTATTTAGTCCCTAAAGTATATGAAATAATAAGTAGTTCTTATAGTTTGTGACATTCATCAAATAAAATTTCAAAGTTTTGTAAGTAGTCTCTTACCAAGACTAATGAGATTAAATCCCTAAAAAGGTAAAAGACTAACATGACAGATTTCACAAACTTTAAGGTCTAATTATTATTTTATATCCTTTAAGGATCAAATCGAAATGATTATGTAAGTTTTGGAACCGAAATATAAGTTCAGTCTTTATTTAGTTGTCAAACTAAAAGAACCAAATGGTCCCACTAGCATCGGCTAGCAGGAGGTTTTGAATCCCTACTGGAGGGACCTCGATACGATGGAAGACTTCTGAACTAGCGGTACCAATCTTTGCTAAGTAATCAGCACATGCATTCCCCTCTCTCAACATGTGAATAACTTGGACTTGCCAATCCCTTGATAAGAGCTCCTGGATGTTGTGAATAATTGCTGCATAGTAATTCCAATCATTCACTGGTTAATTGATCAATTTAATACTCCCTCTGTTCCTAATCTTTGGTACTTTTGGCTTGTTACACACATCTTAAGGTATCATTAATTTGCGTTGGTTAAGTACTAAAATGCCCTATTTGTAGTTGTCTTGGGATAATTGAAGTCAAAATAAATTAGTCTTGGGACAACTAATTCATATATTGGGACTCTAAAGGACTAAATAAATATAGAGGGTATATTAGGAAAAAATGGGGGAATTGTACATTGGGTTTTTAAAAGTACCAATGTTTTGGAAAAAATAATAGGCCAAAAGTACCAAAGATTAGGAACGGAGGGAGTAGCAGACTGGGAATCAGAATAACACAATAACTCCCTGTAACCGAAACTCCACGCCATCTGCAACCCATGATATAAAGCCAACAACTCAACATGCAGGATATTTGAGTAACCTATATTACCTGCAAAACCAATGATCTAACCGCTATCGGAGTTTCTAAGAAGGCCACCAAAACCAGAGACACCCGGGTTGCCAGTACTGCTGCCATCGACATTCAAAATAATGTCACTCCTCTTTGCTGCATTCCAAGTAGTCTGATGTATGGAGGAAGGAATAATAAGGTGCGGAAAACAATTACAGAGCAAATTAGCACAGTTAAAAGTCAAACGCTTCAACGTGTATGATGACACCATCTCATTCGCAAGGCAAAGCTGATTACGAGCACACCACAGCCGACAACAAGCCGCCAGGAAACAAAAGCCGTGGTCTCCAAGAGATCGTGTCTGAGCTTTCTCGAACAAAGTGATGTCTGTTTAGCCAATAGTAACCATCCTTCACTGTATATATGCCATCCAGGTTCCCTTTCCAAGTGTAGCTATCAGGCACCTGGGAATTAAGACACATAGAGAGTGCTCTAAGGCAATTTCTAATATCAATCGGAATATTAGTGTACAGTTGATCAAAATTCCAGTTCCCATCCGAATAGACTTCATTCACTTTAAAATCGAGATCATGGATGTCCACATAAAGAACATGTGCTGCTAATTTACCCACTTCTGACCAAGCAGCGAACCAAAATGACGAATTCCCATCACCTATCCGAAAACCAAACCCTTCTCGAAGAGCATCTCTAGATTTCATAATGGCATTCCACGTAGCTGAACAGACTTCTTTTTAATGTCTAAAATGGAATCGTCATAGGCGTACTTATGATGCAGCACCTGAGTCCAAAGAGAATTTGAGTTCCTATGGAGATCCCAAACCAGCTTCCCCAACATCGAAGTGTTAGCCTCCGTAGCTTTTCTAATGCCAAGACCACCCAACTTCTTAGGCCGCATAATTTTATGCCACCCAACTAAGTGAACGCTTGTCGTTGTATTACCCTTCCAGATAAAGGTTCGCACTTTCCTATCAATAAAATTACAAGTTGTCGTTGGTAGCCAAGCCAGTTGCATATAATAAGTTGGGATTGAACTCAGAACTGACTTCACCAGAGTGACACGAGCTGCCTTATTCAACAACTTTTGTTGCCACCAAGCCAACTGATGACTGATCTTCTCCTCTAGGAATTCGAAATCCTTCCGTTGAAGTCGACCATGTAACATAGGAAAACCCAAGTACTTCTCTAGAGATAGAGTCCTCTGAATACCAGTCGCCGTTACAATTTGATTCATTTTGCTTCGTTTTGTAGAAGAAGAGAAAAAGACCTTAGATTTACCAACATTTACCTTAAGGCCAGACAAAGTAGCAAATCTGGTAAAAATATCAGCAATAGTGGTGGCTTGACTAACTGACGTTTTAGCAAAAAGAAGAACATCGTCTGCAAAAAATAAATGAGATAACGGCGGGCCCATTCTAGATAATCTTACCGGTTGCCAACTAGCATCATCCACTGCCTTCATAATCAACTGCGATAACACCTCCATGCAAATAACAAAGAGATATGGAGATAGGGATCCCCTTGCCTGAGGCCTCTAGTCGGAGTAAAATTCGGTAACCGTCTCGCGTTCCAGATAATAGAGAGGGAGGAGCTAGTAACACAATGCATGATCAATTTAACAGTAATAGGAGGGAAACCATTCCGCTGCAAGCAAAGCTCCAGAAAATCCCAACTAACATGGTCATACGCCTTTTCAAGGTCAATTTTAAAGAACATATCACCCTTCTTCTTTTTAGATTTCCTCATAGAATGAATAGCTTCTTGGAGAACAATTGCATTATCAGAGGTACCTCTACCTGGCAAAAAACTACTATGGAAAGGGCCAATTATTTGTTCTAGAAACTGTCTCAGGCGATTAACCATAATTTTAGTAATAAGCTTGTACAGAGTATTACACAAACTAATAGGTCGAAATTCCTTAAAATTTTGAGGACAATCTACCTTGGGAATTAAAGCTATCAAAGTTTCACAGAGAGAGGGGTCGAAAGTACCTGATACGAAGGCTTCAAAAATAAGGTTGACAATATCATCGCCAACAATATGCCAATACTGCTTGAAAAAAATACCTTGGAAACCATCAGGACCAGGGGCCTTGAAAGGATGCATCTGGTTCAGAGCATAAGTCACTTCGTCCTTAGTAACCGGCTTAGTTAGGGAAAGCTGTGCGTCTTCGGTAAGAAGAGGAGGAGCAACCAAATCATCCAAGGAAGCCGAACACCCCTGAGGAGGAGCACAAAAAAGATTATTGAAGAAGGTTAGCACCTCCTCCCTAAGCATAGTATCATCGTTGCACCAAATGCCACTTGGGAGGTGAAGGCCGTGAATTTTACTTCTCTTCCTCTTGATGACAGTTTTAGTGTGGAAGAATTTGTTGTTACGATCTCCCAACTTGATCCAGTCATCACGAGCCTTTTGATACCAATGAAATTCCTCCTGAGCAAGGATTTTGTCATACTCCTGCCGGAGCTCCTGCTTAAGATACACAAGACGAGCTGAGTCAATTCTCTCCAAAGACTGCTGGATCCCCTTCAACCTCTTTTCAATCCCATATTTGCGCTTACTAATGCTACCGAAAATCTCCTTGTTAAAAAGGAGAGAGTCCCGTTGCACATTAAGAAGTGAAGAAATTGGACTGTTGGACACTCTCCTCCAGACTATAGTAACAATGTTAAGATAGTCGGGATGAGTAATCCATGCTGCCTCAAATCTAAAAGGCTTCGGCCCATGAGCTCGAGTATTCGTTCCACATCTTAGAAGAATGGGATGGTGGTCAGAATGGAACTTACACAACAACTCCACATAAGCATCAAGAAAGTTCATTCTCCAAGTGACATCGGCAATGGCCCTGTCAAGTTGGCGAAACACATTCCTGTTACCAGTACATGGCCTATTCCACGTAAATTGTCCGCCTGTCATATCCATATCAACCAAACTGCACTAATCAAGTACATTAAGTAAAGCAGCAACCTTAGAATGATTAAAATTACCTCCTCTTTGTTTACTAGGATGGATGATATCATTGAAATTTCCTAATAGCACCCAAGGTCCATCAATAGAATTCCTTAAATCAATTAGATGTCGCCAAAGATCAAGCCTTTTAGAGTAAACAGGGCTTGCATATATGCCGGATAAGAACCAAGAAGTGTTCCCCAGAGTAAGCTTGAGTGTAATAGTGTCCATAAAAAGGTCGTGTACAGTAGTTACAATGTTGCTGCCATTTTGTTGTAAAAGCCAAATGCCACCGAAGTGGCCACGAGCATCAACATAAGAAACACTCACATATTCCGCGCGATCCCAAAAACTCCTGGTTTTGTGAAAACCAATATGGGTCTCCATGATGATAAGAAATGTCGGCGAATGTTTCCTAATCAAGTCCATCAAATGACGTTTAGCCTTACCATTAGATGCTCCCCAGATATTCCAAGAGAGCACAGTGACTTCTTTGAAACCTATCATCAAAAACAAAGAAATATAAAGGAAACAAAGAAAGTCGCAAAAAGCCATAAAAATTAGGCAACGACCTCCCAATTAGTGAGAGTTTCTTTTAACAACTTCCACCTCTTGGGAGGTCTCAGCATCCATTGAAACATGACTAGAGGTAATAGTGTTGTTAGCATTCTGGTGGCTGGCAGGTAGGTTATAAGGAGCAGTAGCCTCTGCAACCATATGCGCAGAAGGGATAACATTAGTATTCTCACGATTATTCTTCACACCCTCCAGTCCGTGAGCTGGTTGGATTGGCAGCTGAATTGTTGAATTCGGCCCAATAATTAAATCAGGCCCATGCGTATGATTGCCTGGATTTAATATTCCTTATTTCTGTATGTGGTCCTTACGGATTGTCTTTGCTGGCGCGTGGTCCCTGCGAGGAGCAGTTGCAGGCGCGTGAAGTCTAGGGCTATCCAGGCGCGTGAAGTCTTGTGCTATCCAGGCGCAGTTTTTTGGAGTCCGCGCGTTGACTGAAGACGGGCCCCACTCCAACAAATTTTGCGGCAGATGTAGCTTTTCCGGAAAAGCCATTTTCAGTTTTTTTTTTGCTCCGAATCTCTAGGCACATGATTGCCTATTTTTGCTTGAGTGGAACCAAAATTCCCTTTTTTGTTGCTCCTTTTTTTGCGCTTGACTACCAACCAATCACCATGCAGTTCGCATTCCTCCCCTAATTTTTCGGTAACAACAGCCTTGTGAGGCTCCTTGGGTTTCCTGCTTGTTTTCACCAGTCTGTTTCTTGCAATCTCAAGTATGATGCTCGTAGCATCCACAGTTACCACAAATAATATGGAGACCTTCGTATTGAACTTTATACCAGTGGCCATTAACGTATACCGTTCCAACCATCAGCAACGTCAAGTCAATTTCAACACATATTCTCGCAAAACGGCCCCTCTCCACATTCAATGTAATGGAGTCAACTTTGACTGGTGTACCCACCACAGATGCTAGAGCCAAAAGGAAGCTTTCATCATAGTATAACAAATTGAGACCAGGAAAGCGAATCCAAACCAGCGTCTTCTCCACCTTAGCGATTGGAGAAGCGAAATCAGGTGTCCATCTTGCCACTGCCAAGTAGTGATCAAACATCATCCATGGTCCTTCTGAAACAATTCTTTCTCTATCCGCAAGATGCTCACGCTTTACCATATAGAAACCATTATCAACATCCATGATCTCATTCTCAAAAAGGTTATCCTCGATGGAGCTTCCACAACTTCCTAAGTCGATCCTTCATCAATTGGAAACCCACGTTCTTCCCAAGTAGTTTAACCCCTGTACCTTTGTGGTCTTAGATGGACCGAGCTGGAGTCAGTTCATTTGCTTTCTGGTGAAGTCGGTTCCAGAGCCCAAAATCGGGTTGTACCTATAAAGACACTTTGATGCCCAACTTAGGGAATAGAAGTCAAAGCGAGGTATGAGATGATGGAAAAAAGTGTACCTGTCAGTAGGGTTGACCCGTATTTATAGAGAAAGGCAATGCGGGGCTACCATTGGATCTGGCTGACCAATCCCAGTCATCGATAGTTGCCTAGGTGTATTTTGCTCGCTCTCTTGAGCGAAGTATCGTTGTTTGGGCCGGTCTTGGCCTAAGGATTGGCCTGACGGCTCAGTTCAGGACACTTAGCATTCTTTTGAGTTCCTCTGACCCACTAGTTTGGAGGAACTTTTTGATTTGCACATAACTCCTAAAATTGGTTTGATGAGAGATCAATGAACATTTTTCCTTGTTTGATATGCTTGTTTTTTTAACCATAATTTGATTGTTACATGTAAAGAGAACACCAATATATAGTTTTTTATGAGGGTATTCATGCATGGCAGATGCTGATCGGTTCATGACGTTTACATTACCAATATGTAGGCTGAACATATTGGAGAGTCCTGCCATGCCTACAACATTCAACGAGATTTCAGAATGTTTGGGCAAACAAGTTCCATTGCATCAGAATTTCAAGATGCATTGACTTTTGGTAGGGCTTAGTATTGTTTTTTAGTAGTGATGTTGATAAATTTTAAAAAAAAGTTAGTACTTAAAATTGTACAAAAGAATTAAAAACAGAATAAATGTTTAAATAATGGACACTGATTTGCCCAGAGAAGCAAACTGGTCCACTTCTCTCACATACTAGCAAATGATTGCAAAGTCAATGATTTCCCATAATTAACTTAAGGTCTCATTTACCAAAGTATTTCAGTTAAAAAATCAAATTACATGTTTGGAAATGGCATATTACACTTGTAAAATGTTATACAAGCGGTATAAGCTGAAGAAGGTCAAACTTCAATCATTAGGGATTCAATACTCTTGCATCTGCAGGTGGATGAAGAAAAGCTAGTGATTACTTCACAAGGCTAGTGATGCTCACGAATCTGATGAAGAACTTTGGAGAAACATCGACTAATCTCATGATAACTGTAAAGGTACTTAGAACTCAAAAAAAAAAAAAAACCTGGCGATCTAAAACCACCGGTAATTACATGTGGTTGAGCTGTCGGAAACCGTTACCTACATGCCTATTATTAATGGCCAAAAACAGCGGGAAATACAATATTTCTGTTTTTCTTGTAGTAAACAAAAGGGTCTCGTTAAAACCTTATGGGGCCAAAACCCAGTAGGAAAAAGATCTAATAAGGAAAAAGAGTACCCCCAAAGATCTAGTATATTTACAACTTGTTACGTCGTTGGGGATCAAATCTATGTACTAACTAAATCTATCTCTTAAGATGAAATGCGTTAACCACACGCACTCAATCTTAGAGTTCTATTCTATTCTACTCTACTCTATTCTGTCTTGGATTAAACTTTTCTACTCCTAGTTTATTGATTTATTTATTTGTTGTTAGCAAAAGAGTTAGTATAGTCGACAATTAATGTAAAATAAGTTATTTGACTATAAACGCCATCTTTAGGGTGTCAAATAGAAACTTGAATACCTAAAATATTGTGCCTTGAAAACTGCCTATTGATTTTTAAATTTTAAAGTCACAATCTACCTCCATATATTATTCTTTTTCCAAAGTCAATTTTGTCCACGTTGAGAATAACTCAAAAAAATATATTATAGATGTTAGACCATCCACCTTATAGAGATAATGGCCTCATCCCTTGAGTTTTCCCACATCTCCACCCATTGAAAATACCAAAAATACCCCCTTCTCCTCCCCCTCAATAGATATATATATCTTCAGTCATGTAAACGATTTACACGATTCAATCTGTGATAAAAGATTCCGCCTAAAAAAAATATGATAAAATCATTTTCAAAATTAAGCAAAGGCTTTGTCAAAAAATAATTAAGCAAAGGCATAGGCATCATTGTCTACTAGTATATCTACGAGGCGTGATTAAGAAGATATCTGAAAATAAAATTTAATATGCTTCCCTAGATAAATTATTGAGGTTGAATATTAGTATATTACATCTCAAAGTATTTTATTTTTACAATAATTAAATCTCCAAGTTGAACTATACGTCCACTAAAAAAGAAAGTTTACAGGAGACAAAAATGACTTTTTTTTTGTAGACAAAAATGTCTTTAAAGAATAAAATTATTTATACATTCGAATATTTTGAGTAGAATTAATTTTATCCTTATAATTATTTCTAATGAATGTGAAACTTTGCCTCTAAACTAATATTTGTATTCCATTTTTTATTGCATGGTAACATGAATATATTCAAACATAAATAACAAAAACAACATTTTACTTTTTGTCAAAAAAAAATCAAAAACAACTTTACTTGAAAATTAATGGTTATATATAATTACCTTAAAATAATATCAAAGTTGCCTTGTTGTAATTGAAATGGGGCTTACTTTGCAAAAAAAACAAGGATTTAAAAATACACACTAAACCCGGTGACTTCGAGGGGGAGGATTAATTAAGTCCCTCACTGTGAACTTTTAAAATCAAACGTAAGATATTGTATAAAATGCTATAAGTGATTAAGATTTTGAATCAATGAGTTATCAGTTAAACATTATAGTCAAGTTCCTTATCTTGGTTTCTATTTATTTTTTATAATTAAAAAAGATTAACTACAAGTTCCTTATCAGTTATCAGTTAAACATTAGAGTCAACTTTGATTAATTAATTAATAGAATATAAAGGATTACAAATTCCTTATTAGTTAAGGACACGTAAATTTTTTGCAAGATATTTATAAGTTATGGGGGCTCGCTTGGGCCACAATCCCAGCTATGTTTGGCGTAGCATCCACACTTCACAGGTGGTGGTCAAGTTTGGAGCTAGATGGAAGATTGGAGATGGTACCAGTATTAATATTTGGCATGATCCTTGGGTGAGGGGTGGGGACAGCCCTTATGTGTCTTCACCGGTTCTTCAAGGCAAGGAGCATTATGTGGTGGCTGACCTTCTTCATGCGAATAATGGAGAGTGGAATGTTCCGCTCTTAAATCAACTTTTTCATGAAGACGATAGGAAGAGAATTTTGGGGATGGTGTTACGAGGTAGACATGAGGAGGATGGGTTGCTATGGAATCTTAGTAGAGATGGACACTACTTGGTAAAATCGGCTTATTATGGTGTGACAAATGGGATTTTTGATACAATGGGTTTGAGGGTGGCTGGTGATTGGATGCTCATTTGGAAACTCCGGGTGCCTAACAAAGTAAAGATTCATCTTTGGCGTGTAGCCAGGTACGTTCTTCCATGTCGTTATAATTTAAATAGGCGTCATGTACCTTGTCCATGTGATTGTCCTATGTGCGATATGGATGACGAGACTGAGTTCCATTTGTTTTTTAATTGCCCTCATGCTGAATCGGTTTGGAGGTGTTGTGGCTTGTGGAATTTAATTTCTCCTTTGATTGATACAGCCGTTAGTGCTTGGGACTGTTTTTTTAGCATTCTGTCTGAGCTTCAAGAGAATGCTAATATTCCCGTTCGTTTGTCCACCAATAATGCTTTAGATTTATTATACCATTGGCAGCAAGCTAGGAAGTCTCGCACGCACAGTTACAGCGACGCCCAAACACAGTAGCTCGCGCGCGAGGAGCGCTGGGGATGTCCGGTTGAGGGCGACGTCAAGTGTAATGTGGACGCTGCCTTGTTTGATGATGGTAGGTTCGGTATTGGAATGTGTGTCAGTGATGCAACAGGTGCTTTTGTTCGTGCAAAATCTGTTTTGTTTGTTGGCAACCCGCAGCCTCAAGAGGCGGAGGCGCTAGGCTTATTAACGAAAGTCAATTGGTTACAAGAATTGGGGATCCAAAAGGTTACCATCGAGTTGGATTGTAAGGAGGTAGTTGATGGAGTCCGATGATTGTGTAATTCCTTAATCGAGTTTGGCTCTATTTTGCGCACTTGTTATAATTTTCTTTCTTATTTGCAAAACTTTAAGGTGAGTTTTATTCGGAGACAAGCTAACCTTGTTGTCCACACTCTAACTAGAGCGGCAAGGTTATTTGCTAGTTCTCATGTCTTTGATTGTAGTCCAACATGTATTCGTAACTTGATTATTAATGAAATACCATAAGTTTCTCTTGGTAAAAAAAAAGGACACGTAAACTTTTTAATAAATAAGAAGCTATATTTTCTTAGCACGTTTGGGAGAGTTTACTAATTATTTAAATTAATATTAAATTAAATGAATAAATAAATTCAGGTGTGGCAATATGTTGCAAATAGCATCCAGCCATCCACCACACCGCACCAGAAAGAAGCCGCCTGAGGGATCTACGTGTAAGTTTTGCATGAAGTGCTAATAATAAGAGTTGAACAAAAACGATGGGCTTTTTGGTCATTTCACAAATGAACCTTACAAGTGATTTTCAAACTCGGGTTTCTTCTCTCCTTAAAAAAAAAACAAATGTCAACAAAGACAAGTTCCTCTTACTCTTGTGCGGTTTTTCGAGAGATTTGAAGGAGAGAGAAAGTGAGAGAGAGAGGACCGCTTTATCTGAGAAAAGTTTTTAAGTTTGCAGAAAATCTGAGATATGAGATAAACAGCAGTGAGTGATCGAGAAATAAGTCTTTGTCTTTTGTTTCTTTGCATTGAATTTCCATAATCCATTCTCTCTCTCTCTCTCTCTCTCTCTAACTACTCTCTCTCTTCTTCAGTTTCAATGGTAACCGACTCTCTCTTTTTCCGAAATGATTTTAAGTAGAACAAACACACAAGTCGGTTTTACCATTGATGAGAGCTTTTAGTCATACTTCAATTCAAAACAACAAAAACAAGAACAAGAGACAAAGGTTTTAGGTTCTTTTCTTCTTTTTATATATTATATATATGGCTTCAAGTGTTAAAAATCCCAACCAAACAACCACTCAAATGGAACCACTCCCACCACCTCATCATCAACAACACTTTCATCAACAACAACATCATCATCAAATACAAGACAATCAAATTTCCTTTGGAATGATGCAATCTTCTTCATCACCTTCTATCCCAGAAAACTACATGTGAGTTATATATATTTTATTTTATTAGTGTATTTTGTGATGAGATGATGATGAACCAATAAGTCTAACATTTTTTTTTTGTGATTATTATAATTTTTTGTTTATGTCAGCAGAAGCAAGGATTCTGCAGGGGCTTATGATTTAGGTGAATTGGATCAAGCACTTTTTCTCTATCTCAATGGACAACCAGACCATCCTCCCTCCAATGTTCAAGAACAAAGACGTAAGTTTTTTTTTTCTTTTCTGAAATAGATATACATCAAAAAAGATAAATATTTTTTTTGTTTTTTGTTTTACCTTTTACAAATTCAAAAGGATGGTCTTCTTTTCTTCGTTTTTAACTTTCTGTTAGTTTGTTTTGGAGATTCTCTTTGCTGTCACACTAAAAGCATGTCCAGCTGAAAAAATATCTTCAGCACAGTACTTTCTTTGACCAAATCCTTTTGCAGAGAAAGTAAAACAAACTAAAGACAATTTTGATTTCTAAAATTAATTTTCTTTTTTTTTATCACTCTTTTTTCTCTCTATATTATGTATTTAATTCTTATTTTTGTTTTATGTCTTCCATGACATGTAATGTAACAAACTCGGTGTCATGAAAATGATCTTTTTATGGTATGGGGGTGCCTTCTTCTGCTTTTACTTTACTGCTTTTTGTGCTTATACAACAGAGCTTAAAATGCATGATATATTTCTAAGACCTTGTTTGTTTGTTTTCATTTATGTTCTCTTTTGTCGTATTTATACATATAATTAATGGTGGTGAATTTGGTGCATGTTTGGCTCATGGCAGAGAATTCATCATCATCAGGAATGAGGCCTCCAACTCTCAACATTTTCCCCTCTCAGCCTATGCATGTAGTAGAACCATCATCATCCAATTCCAAGGTGAAAATAATTATGATTATATTAATTTCATTCTTAATTGTATTAAATACTACTCTATCATTTGTTAATGAGTTTTTGTTTGTATAGGCTAGCATGGAGTTAGTTTCTCCAGAAACAAGTGGATCCAAGAGAGCATCAGAGCCGTCAATGGAGTTGGCCAACCAACGAAATGCCCCTGAGCCATCCAAACCTATCAAGGCACGTACCCACAAATCAAAATCAATAATTATATAAAAAATCATTTATACATATATCTATATATAATTTATATATACTCACGCCGTCACTAAATATAAGTAAAAGTGAGTCGATGAAAGTTTATGTATTTATACTCACTCCGTCACTATATGTTAAATTTTCGTTGACACACTTTTGATTATATTTAAGACAGATGGAGTATTTATAAAAGAAAATAACAAGAATTAATCAGAGTTTGGTAGCATCTTAGAAGCAAGAAGTCCTCTTTCTGAGCTTAATTAAGTGATTGAATTATTGCTGTTATATATAAATATATTATTATTATTTTATCAAGCTAACTAATCAACACCTACCTGTGCGTTTACTAATGCAGCGAGAGAAGAATTATCGCAAGGGTCCAACATCAGGTTCTGATCAAGAAGGACCAAAAACACCAGATCCTAAGGTTTACTATTTTATTATATCTCCTCCTTATTCAAGTTGCATGGTTACTCTTTTTTTTTGGTGACAAACAATGTAATTATTATGTACATTATTATATATATATGCACAGACACTGAGAAGGCTTGCTCAGAATAGAGAAGCAGCTAGAAAAAGCAGGCTTAGAAAAAAGGTAAGTGATCAATTCACAGGAAAATAATTTCATCTCAATTTCTGTTTCTTTTCACTTTTTTGGTAATACTTATCAAAGGGTCTCTTACTAATGAGTTATATGTGCCATTCTATTTGTCTTCTTTCTCTTTCTCTCTCAGGCATATGTTCAGCAACTAGAGTCAAGTAGGATCAGGCTTAATCAGCTGGAACAAGAGCTCCAGCGTGCTAGAACTCAAGTAAGAAAGAAATAACAAAAAAATCTTCTCTTTTGGGCACCTACTAAATTACAACTTCAAAAAAACAGCAATTTTTCACAACTTATATATTGAGTGGTTCTATACATGTTAGGGAATGTTCCTTGGTGGAGGTGCACTTATGGGAGGAGAGCAAGGCCTTCCTATCGCTATGAATAGCATTAGCTCAGGTACCTCGACCAAACATCATACATCAGTTCTTCAATGAATCTAAAACTGCAGTTTTCTCTTATATATGAAATCAGAAGGAGTAATATTTATATGCCCCTACTATATATGCATGTTTTGTTGTTTGATATTTTGATTATATAATATAATTTTGATGTATAGATTTTTGTTATGAATGATTTGATGAATTTCAGAGGCTGCAATGTTTGACGTAGAGTATGGGAGGTGGTTAGAGGAGCACCACCGTTTAGTGTGTGAGCTAAGAGCTGCAGTACAAGAACATCTTCCTGAGAATGAACTGAGAATGTTTGTGGACAATTTCATGGCACAATATGACCATATTATTAACCTTAAGAGCTTAGTGGCTAAAGCAGACATATTTCATCTTGTTTCTGGCATGTGGAAGACCCCAGCTGAACGTTGCTTCATGTGGATTGGTGATTTCAAGCCTTCTGAACTCATTAAGGTATGTTTAATGACTCAACATTATGTGACAACTAGATGACAAAATTAATACAACTTACAGAAATACAATGACTTCTATTTGAATTGGCAAGTCATTGAATTTCTCTCAAGTTTTTGATAACTTTGGATGTCATGAGAAGGGAGGAAATTGGGGTAAACATTATTATATGCATTCAAACAAAAAACGGGGCTACGAATTTAATGTCATGAATGAAATGACGAAAGGAACCGTGAAGGTTTCCTGTAACGGGTAGTGGAGTTAGGCTTCATCTCCATAAAGACTTACTAACTTTAGCCCTAATTCCTGGCTGGAAATGGAGATGGATTAAAGAGAGTGGCACTCATTTTCATACATCATTTTCTTCTCTTGTTGTTAGTGGGAATATAGTCCTCCATTGTTTTCATACCCATCTCTTCACCGTACAAGTTACGGATCTAGAAATTTTAATTAGTAGGAGTAAAAAACAGCCTATAAAATTTTGTCAAAAAACTATTGTAAATTTTTACATAATACATAGTTTTACTACAGAAAAATCTTAAAATATATACGTTTCTATAAATTATATAGTTAAAATGTTAAAATTAGTACCAGAGGAAAAATATTGTAAAAAAAAAAACAAGAAGTAAGTTTATCACTAATTTTAGTTACTAAATTTAGTGACGAAATTAGAGACATAATTCATATATTTGTTACCTAAATTAACTTTTCCTAACGGTGATGTGTGTACTATATTTTGGAGATGGAAATTAAATTTATGTTGATGTTGATTTTATATGTGTAATTTAGATTATTGTGAGTGAAATAGAGCCTCTAACCGAGCAACAAATAATGGGCATATATGGAATGCAACAAACTACGCAAGAGACAGAAGAAGCACTCTCTCATGGTCTTGAGGCTCTCAATCAATCTCTCTTGGAAACCATAACATCAGACTCTTTGAGTTATCCTCCCAATATGACTAACTACATGGGACAGATGGTTGTGGCCATGAACAAACTCTCCACTCTTGAAGATTTCGTAAAACAGGTAAATTTGCTTCACTTTGACTTAACATGTTAAATAGTTTTGTTTTCTTATTTTTTAATAATGAAAATATAAATTTGATGTTTGTTTAAGTATGAATTTTATGCTCATTTAGTTTAGGTAATGTTCATCATGAGAGTTGAATTTGGTGTATGTTAATGATTTAGTAATTTGGAAACTCGAATTACTTGCAGTAGCCATGTCACTCGGTTGTCACATTTGGACAACTCAGATCATTTAATTTTGATCAAACGGTTCATGTTTTAACTTCGTCAAATCTGGTTTGCAGTACAAAGTTGTAATGTGACTGTGCTACCATAGTATCGTCTAAATGCAAGAATTAGAGTTGGACCACCCGAAATTGCAAAAAAGGGGGTCGAGTCGAACCAATCTAAATTTTTAACAAGTTATATTAATTATCGAAAAAGTGGAATAAAATACAAACCCGACGAGCCAAATAGGCTACACCAAAATATATAGTCTTCAATATGTAATTAAAGATGTTAGCTCAATCTAAAATAGAAAACGAGAGGTTGGGCCAAAATTGTCAGCTCTAACGAGAATCCCTATTTGTGAAGGATCGAGTTTCGTGTCGATATTACCTTGGTTGATTAGTTTTGTAGTCCTCACATGACTTGACTAAGTTTTCATGTTGTGGTAGAAAGAAGAATATGTTGCACCTTGTTGGGTAGGGAAACTCTCTCTCTCTCTTGGTTGGTTACATGGAATCTACAAACACATTGAAAATATCTACATCTCATTTGGACATATGTTAGGGACTAATGTTTATATCTTTTGACTTTAGTTCCTTTAGGGTCTTCTGGTACATGTTCATGGATACATTATATAGTCTGTGTATATAAACAGACATGCACCTCAATAAGAAAAAATTACATGCACGAAATTGAAGTTGTGTTGTTTAGTATTAATTACACAAATATGTGTTAACTTGTGTATATATTTCAAAATATGATTGGATGATAGAGAGTTTAGTACACATATGCATAAAAAGCATTGCAAAGGTTATAGTAGAACATAGAAGATCACTGCCTTTCCTAGCAGAAATGCTGAAGGTTTATTTATGAGGATATTGAATTGAACATTTCATTAACATTAAATGACTAAGGTTAGTAGTGTGTACTATTGACCATATACACGTGACACTTAATTTCAGTGGTCCCTCACCGATACATACAATACAAGTTTTCTAAATAAAAGATACTATCTCTTTAGCCCCATATCTATGTAATGTCATAGTCATAACCGTTTGACTTGAAGACAATACATAGACCCTTCCCATAACTTCCTTCTTTGAAAATTTTGACTACTTTTTTTTCTTTTCTAAAAGTACAAACAGAGGAAATGTTGTGGATTAGTTTTTAATAAAATGGGACATAAGTAGCTTTTCTTCTAAGTAAAAAAATAATAATATATGAGCTGATTAATTTTGGAATTGGATTAGTTGAAATTAATTGACACCAATGGTAAAATCACTTAAATTTCTTTGTTGAATTTATGGCCTCAATATATGTGTGTTGTATTATTCATCTCATCTCACAAGAGTTAGTTCACCAACTTCTGTTTAATTTCTACAAATGAATAGTAGTTTTAATTACAAGTTTACATCCTCTTTGAATCTGTCATAGTGGAGACTAATCATAATTATGATTATGAATATTGGCATAAATAAATATATCTATTCATAGTGTATCATGAATTTCGCATTGAGAACTATTCGTACTAACTAACACAGACAGCCCGTTTGGATGCATAGGTATAATACTAGTTTATTTATTAAAGTTGATCCGGTCTTAGTTTGAGAAATTTGTAGGATTACTATGAACATTATTTGTCGCCATTTCTGATTCTTAGAAATCCAATGTTTGAAAATATTGTCTCCATTGAACAATAATAGTCATACTCTTTGAAAATAGTACTAATATACAATCTATATATTACTTTACCCAGTCTGAAGTATATAATAAGGTGTTTAATTTACTACCCCTTTGAAAATTTTCTAAGCGTTAATGAACGATAAAGATCACCCAAATATTGATTATTTGACTGTGGAAATTAAGGTACAGGTTTCAATTCATGTTCTTATTTCAATGCTTCTAGTCTAGTTTCTGTTCCAACCTCTTTTGTCTGTGTCTGAACATTATAATTTCATTACTTATTTTCACCCAAAAGATTGATTTTCTACACACACAACTTAACAAATAGATGGTCAATATTATTTTAGTTAAATATAGTTTTCAACTTAACAATTATATATTCTGAGATATGAAATAATACTTACAGGCAGATAGTCTGAGGCAGCAAACAATTCACCGTCTACATCAGATCCTAACGACACGTCAAGCAGCAAGGTGTTTTGTGGCCATGGCTGAGTACTTCCATCGCCTAAGAGCACTGAGTTCTCTGTGGATGGCACGACCTCGCCAACAATAGCTTCTTCCCCCACCTACAACTAGCTAGCTAGCTATGTGGCTGTCTTAATTTGTAGTCTCTTAATTTCTCTTTCATTATTAACATTATAATGATGAATTCAATGTTCTCTTCACTATGGTACCACCCTCCCTCACTATAGCCTCAGCTGTACAGATAGACAGATAATTAATATAGAATTCAACTTTTAACAATTTTTTTTCAAGAAATATCACACGCGATATTGGTCACGCAGTTCAGCCAATCTTTGCCTACGTCTGCGACTACAGAGCAGCTGTAGTTCCGTTTTATTGATCGTATATTCGTGTCCTCGAGTACAAGCACTAATGCGTTTAAATAAGCTATTCTATGTGAAAACCTAACGGGTCTGGGCCGAATACATATATAAGTAAATCAACTATTTACAACTTCCATATTTCCTTATTCACATCCCCCCTCAAATTGATGCGGGTCATCAAGGAGCATCAATTTGCTAACAAGAAACTGATGGCGCAGACGAGGAACAGCTTTGGTCAAAATATTTGCAACCTGAAATTGAGTATTGATATGGGGAATGGATATGACACGATTATCATAGGCTTCACGAATAGCATGACAATCAACTTCAATATGTTTAGTACGCTCATGAAAAACCGGATTTGCAACAATCTGAATGACACTTGTATTGTCCGCATAGAGAGATGTCGGCTCAGTTTGAGGAAACCCAAGTTCACCCAACAGACCACAAAGCCAAAGTATTTCAGAGCATGCCGTAGACAAAGCACGATATTCCGATTCAGTTGAGGACTTAGAGACTCTTGCTTGCTTCTTACTCTTCCATGAGATCAACGAAGAACCAAGAAACATGCAACAACCAGTGACAGAGCGGCGAGTGTCAGGACACCCAGCTCAATCAGCATCACTCTAGGCAATCAACTTAAGGGGGGTCCCACTAGGAAAGAATAAGCCCCGTTGAGATGTACCTTTCAAGTAGCGAATTATACGACGAACCGCTGCCAAGTGAACATGATGGGGAGAATGCATGAACTATTACTTGCTGAACAGCAAACGAAATGTCGGGTCTTGTAATGGTCAAGTAGTTAAGACTACCCACGAGCTGTCGATACAATAAATGATCGGTCAAAAGTTCACCCTCGTGACGGTGGTATTTAACATTAACTTCAAGAGGAGTATCCACAGGATTAGCGGATTGGAGGCCAGCCATAGCAATAAGGTCTGTGGCATACTTAAGCTGATAGAGAAATATACCCTTAGAAATAGAATGAACCTCAAGTCCAAGAAAATAATGTAAAAGACCAAGGTCTTTCATTTGAAATGAGGCTTGAAGCTTTTGTTTAACTTCCTGTATGGATGCTGCATCAGAACCAGTAATGATCATACCATCAACATAAAAAAGGAGCAGAACAATGCCCGTAGATGTGCTGTGAATGAACAAAGATGAATCAAACTGACTTTGATTAAAAGAGAACCCAAGTAGAGTGGAACGGAATTTGTCACACCATGCTCTAGGCGCCTGTTTTAAACCATATAGAGATCGTTTGAGCTTGCACACCCCCTTAGATGAAGAGGATAGGTCCTGAGGGGGAGTCATATAAATATCTTCAGTCAGGTCGCCATGAAGAAATGCATTCTTAACATCCAATTGGTGGAGAGACCACCCATGAGAAGCAGCTATAGAGAGCAGCATTCTAACAATAGTCATTTTAGCAACCGGTGCAAATGTCTCATCATAATCAATACCATATTCCTGCTTGTTGCCTAAAGCAACCAATCGAGCCTTGTACCGATTGAGAGATCCATCAGAATTCAGTTTCACAGAATAAACCCATTTACAGCCAATGGGTTTGATATCTGGAGGGCAAGGAACAATATCCCAAGTGAAATTGTCTTGAAGGGCCTGAAGTTCGTCATTCATGACATTCACCCAACGCACATCTTTAACAGCCTGCGAGTAACAAATAGAAATAGGTGTGCTAGAGAGAGAAGCAGTTAAAGCAGTATGTGAGGAATCAAACCTGTCTAGTGAATATCTATCAGGTGCTCGGGACGTTCTACCAGAACGCCGTGGTGCAACAAGTACAGGATCAGGATCAGGTGGCGGATCAGCGTCGGAAGAGGGAGTGGGAACCTGCACACTGTGTTTTCTGACATATACAAGTCCTGGTTTAAAACGTGCTATCGGTGAACACGGGGTAGAAAATTGGGGAAGTATAGCAATATCATTCAGACCAGGAGAAGGGCAAGGAAACATAAACTGTTGATCAAAAAATGTCACATTCCTAGAAATGCGAAAACGATGGTTAGAGACATCATAACACACAAAACCCTTATAAAAATGACTATACTCCATAAATGCACATTTGACAGATTGTGCTCCAAGCTTATGTCTTTCAGTGGATGGTAGGTGAACAAAACATACACACCCAAAAGTATGTAAGCTATTGTAATCAGGCTGAGTTTTAAAAAGGCGAAAATAAGGAGAATCAAACCCAATCACCGTGGAAGGAAGACAGTTGATCAAAAAAATAGCTGTGGAAAGAGCCTCCACCCAAAATTTGGATGGAACAGAAGCCTGGAGAAGTAAGGTACGTGTCACATCCAACAAGTGACGATTCTTACGTTCTGCAACACTATTTTGTTGAGGGGTATTGGGACAAGATCGTTGAGACAATACACCTTTTTGCTGTAAGAACTCATGGAACTCATGAGACATACTCACCACCAGAATCAGACCGAAGAATTTTAATACTGGTTTGAAATTGATTTTCAACATACATCAGAAATTTCTTAAACATAAAAAACACTTCAGATTTAGATTTAAGAAAATAAATCCAAGTAAACGACTATAATCATCGATAAAGGTGACAAAATATTTATAGTGAGCATGAGAAGCGACAGGTGAGATTCCCCAAACATCACTATGAATCATCTCAAAACAAGTAGAAGCATGATGAGCACCAGACGAAAAGGGAAGTGTTTTACTTTTAGCTAATTTGCAAACAGAACATGAAATAGAGGCACTAGAATCCATAGGTTTAGTACCTAACAAGTCAGTCTTAAATAAGTGAGACAAAACAAGAGAGTTTGGATGACCCAAGTTCCAATGCCAATCCTCACATACATTCAAAACACTAGTACAAGTAAGAGATAAATAATTGGGAATAAACTGGAGTGGGAACACTCTCCCAACTTTAGGCCCCTTCGCGATCACCTTCCCCAACTTTAGCCTGAGTAAGATTAACATCACAACCTTCATCCACTAATTGACCAGCAGATAATAAATTTGAGGCAAGCCCAGGTGCTACCAGTACATTTCGAAAAGTAAAATTTATGTCACCAACATTAGTTATAGGAAGGGTACTACCATCAGCAATTTGAATTTTCTGATTTCCAATATAAGAACGTAAATTGTGCAAGAGTTTAGAGGAACACGTCATGTGATTCGATGCACCAGAGTCAAGTAACCATGAGATGAAAGGAGACATACCAATAATGCCCAAGGCAGAAAGAGCAGATAGTACCGCTTGTTGAATTAATTCAAGCTGTAGAGCACCACCATTAGAGGCACCAGTGGTGGAAGGACCAGCGGCAGAGCTAGATGCACCAGTGGCGGAAGGATCAGCTGCAAAGCTAGTAGTGGCATGGAATGCCTGCACCGGACGCTTAGTCGGTCGTGGAGGACGTGTAGGACATGCAGAGATGATATGACCCTGCTGCTTGCAGTAATTGCAAAATTTCTTAGGACAACTACAAGAAACATGTCCAAATTGTTTACAAGAGAAGCATTGAGTTTGTCGCATATCACGGCCTCTATTTTGCGCAGCATATGCAATTGTCACAGGTTCAGAAAGGACGGGATCATGAGACTTGGTTCCTTGAGTATGAAGACGTTGTTCTTCCCTGAGCAGTTCACCAACACAGATATCCAAGGAAGGAACAGGGTTCCTATTCAGCAGAGCACCTCGAACAACCTCAAATTCTGGACAAAATTTCATGAGGAATTGATCCCGTTTACTAGTATCATAAACATCTTGGATGGCTGAAAGTGACGGCTTGGGAACAGCAGCATGAATAATAGCAGTGTTCTGTCCATAAATTCAGAAAACCATAATAATATTCTTGAATTGACAAATTACCTTGTTTTTAATTGGCGATTTCTAACTCCAATTGAAAACGCTTAGCTGTATTGTCCTGGTTGTAAATACGCTTCAAATAATTCCACATTTCTTGAGCAGTTGAAAATGAGCGCAAATTATTGATCATCTGAGGATCAATAGTACTGAGGATCCAGGAAAAAATCTGAACATCTTTGACTTCCCATGTGTCTAAGGCAGTTTTATCTTCCGGCGCCTAAGAAATCCCATCGAGGTGATTCCATAATCCTTTCCCTTTGGCATACATCTTGAATTGAAATTCCCAAACAGCATAATTTTTACCAATGAATTGAACACAAAAATTATCCTGTTCCTTGTCAGAAGCCGTTAAAAAAATGATGACGTGAACAAATCAGAATTTGGCCCAAAAAATACAAGTCCAAGTATAGAGAACGAGTACCACGTATAGAGAATTTGCCCCAAAAATACAAGTCAGAATTTGGACCCAAATTAAACCATTATGATCAATCAACAAATTGCAATAACCAATAACTATAGTGACTATAAGTTTATAATCACAGAGGTACAAAAAACGCGAGCAGTACCAATACGACGAAGAAAACGTGAATCCAAAAATGTGAATCATAGAGCTACGAACAACGACTAAAACGTGAATCCAAAAAACGACGAGAACCAGAGCTACCAAACAAGAACCCAAAGAACGTGAATCACAGAGGCACAAGTTCTACGAAGACGAAAACGTGAGCAGGCACCACGAACCAGATCGCAGAGGTAAAACAAGAAGCACAAGCAGAAGCAGAGAGGTTACGGCACCGAAGATACACAAACCCACCGAAGATCGCAAAGCACAAAGGAGTCACGCAAACCCACCGAAGATACAAAACCACGAAGAACCAAAATCAGTGAAATTGGATTGAACCAAGGCTGATACCATGTCAAGAAATATGACATGCGATATTGGTCACGCAGTTCGGCCAATCTTTGCCTACGTCTGCGACTACAGAGCAGCTGTAGTTTCGTTTTATTGATCATATATTCGTGTCCTCGAGTACAAGCACTAATGTGTTTAAATAAGCTATTCTATGTGAAAACCTAACGGGTCTGGGCCGAATACATATATAAGTAAATCAACTATTTACAACTTCCATATTTCCTTATTCACATTGTTTTTTGAATTTGGCCAAATTTTATATAATTGACGAGTACTAGGGGTACTCCAGCCCGAATGCAGGACCAATTGGTCAAAATTGAAAAGTACATTGGAGTTAACCGAACAACCCAAGTCAAAGCTAACCGATAGCTATCACCTAGCAATACAATACAACCTATTTGATCCATACAACAATTCGTAGTATAAGCCAAGAGAGGATTTTCTTTTCAAAACAAACCAGCGTCAAGATAAGGTTCTGATATAATCAACCCCTTAAATGGATCTCCAATACCTCCAATGATCAGGCTCTACAATCGTTATGGATGATACCTTAGTTTAAAAGAAGAAAAAAAAAGAAGCTTGTATTGAACTCAATTGTCAATTTCGCCTTGAAGGTTCTGATATAGTCGAGACCATGTTATAAAACACGTTGGTTTATTCATCAGTTTTAAATTTTTTATAAGATGATATGTTAATTTCCTTGCTATCCGTAACCCAGGGGTGTAGTTGAGCGGTTGAGGCTCATCCTCCCTTAACTAAGTGTCGAGAGTTCGATCATTGCCTTGGGTATGGAGCAGCTTTAAATCTCTGGGCCAACGGTCCCACCCTTCGAGGTGCCTCCAATCCAGCAAAGGGATTAGTCACTACATTCGGCGATGGATACTCTGGTCTTGACCAAAATTTCCTTGCTATCCGTTATTTTAATTTTTTGTTTAAAAAAATCCATTATTTTAATTATGTACTGTGAATGAGTAAATTAGGTGGTCCATTCTTACAAGGTTATTTGTAACAGGCAATTTCACATGTCAGGAAGAAAAAATAATTTAAACTAGGTTTTTTCAGTACCAACTACTAAAATTAATATTTTTTTTATTTAATCGAAAAGAACTAATAAATTTTGTTGTTTTTAATAAAATTATTAGTCTTTTTTATTATGTCCTTAAGTATTTATTACACATTGTATTTCTTTTATATTCAAAAAGTATTCTAAGAGGAGAACAAGGGATACGTTCACCTGTGACAAAATACTTAAGTATTGTGTTTGCACTTTGCAAGCAACCTATAGGGTTTAAAAACCAATGTGAGAACTGCAAATTAGAATTCGCTGTCCCCGTGATGAACCAACCCCAAGATACAATTTTGATATAGGGATACTACAATTTTGATATAGGGATACTTGTGTTGTACATCAACCCATGAAGAATGACTCATGTTGTAGAAAATGAATGAAGGCAATGTCCCGACCATTTATAAATTCCAAACAACACTGTAAAGGTAAATGGACGGGTGAGGTAGGGATGAGAGCAACTTTCAGCTTTGTCAAAGTAGAAAATGCAACAATTAAAGTAATTAGTAGATAAGATACTTAATATCAGTGACATGTCACAAAAGGTTAAAAAGAGAAAGGGGAAACGAAACATATAAATAAAATTAGGCAAGGAAATGAACAAGCCGCACTCAATAGGATAATAAGGTTATGATTAATCACCACAAGAGTAACATAATTATAAAAAATCAGAACAAAACATTGTAGTTAACGTTATATATTACTCTTGTATCCGAACAAAACATTGTAGTTAAAGAAATACTGAAAAACCTTTTTGATCCTACTTGATGCAAGGTGGGTTCTATATTACTCGGATACATTAACCCATATATATTCACACAATTCTTATATGTAAATGTTATACTTTATGCTCAAATATATTTAATAATATGACCAATAACCAAAAAGATAATAATTATCGTGAGTAACTTTTACCGGTAGTACATATAAATCTAATCGATTTCCTAATAATACTATGATGTTCATGTTATAAAACTTTGGCTTAAATAGCTTTTACCCCCTGCAAATATCACAAGAATCCATATACCCCCTGCAAAAAAAAAGTTTTAAAATGAACCTTGCAAAATACAAAACGTTTCTAGTTAGGTCCCTGCTCTTAGTTTTTCTTAAAAACGTTAACTTAAACTGACCTGGATGTCTACTTTGGCATAACACATGGCTCATTAGGGCTTATACCATCATCATCAACATCATTCATTCATCTGAAACTCTTATTGGCGAGTTTCAATGAGAATAAGAGTTTCAGATGAATGAATGATGTTGATGATGATGGTATAAGCCCTAATGAGCCATGTGTTATGCCAAAGTAGACATCCAGGTCAGTTTAAGTTAACGTTTTTAAGAAAAACTAAGAGCAGGGACCTAACTAGAAACGTTTTGTATTTTGCAAGGTTCATTTTAAAACTTTTTTTTTTGCAGGGGGGGTATATGGATTCTTGTGATATTTGCAGGGGTAAAAGCTATTTAAACCTAAAACTTTAGTCTAAACATTATATACGTAATTTTCTATGAAAAGCATTTTAAGACTAGGAGATGATGCCCCGTACACAGCCAACCATATATTTCATCTATGACCAAAATTGGTGGTACATTTTACAGTTAAATTAAACTTTATGGTACTTATATTTTTGCCCTAAATTGAATCTATTGACATGCGGACTAAACCCATTGAGCACTAAGGTCCTAACAGCTTGAACTCCTTGCTCCAACGATTCATCAATCTGCCATTAAAATAGAAACACAATCGTTATCATCAAATTTAAATTTAAGGTACTCAATTTCTAACATAGCATAATAGTATTCTGCCACAGATATTAGGCTTATTGCTCTTCCTATTGCTTTTGGAATTCATTAATATATTCTCCAGATATGTAATTATAGCCAAAATTGTTCTGATCCATCAATCAGACTAAATTATGAATTGCTCTTGCACTTACAATAAATTAAATATATGACAATCATAACACATGTAGATTGTGAAGCATTTCAAAAGCATAAGCAGAAGATTCATATGTAATGACAGAAGAACTAAAAAGCAATTTACTGTTGGTAGAAGACTAGAAGGTATAACCTGCTTTCTTTCCTCTGAACTGAATTTTTGCAGAAGAAAGGCTCTTAAATCCATAGCTCCAGGAGGATTTCCTATTCCTACAAACACAATTTTGAATATATTCTTGTAAACAACTGAAGAGTTCATACCAGCTTAACAAGTGACGGTAGACAAGGAACTAACCAACTGCAAGTCGAGGAAAATCACGGGAACCATCCAAATGGCCTATCACATTTTTCAATCTGTAACAATATTAACTCCAGTTATAGAATTCATGATTTCCCAGTACAAGAGGACATATACAAGATAAAATAAGGTTTGCAAGCAATACTGGGATGGCAAACTTGAATTATTATCCACAAAATCATACAAATCCTGAAATAACTCAGAAAAATGTTGACCACTAAAATGCATTGAAGAGATAAGATTTTTAAGAAAGTTGGGAGCCATGACGCTAGATTTTACCTGTCGCAAGATTAAAATAATTATACTGGTTTAAAGATGATGAACTCATGTTTAGAACAAGAGTCAATGGAGTTATAATTCAGATAATAGAGTTATATGACACCATTAATGCATCTTAAAAGGCAATTGCATGTCTTAATTTATTTCTGTTCTACATCAATAAGTTTATAGAAAGTCTGATTACTGTCTAACTATTCATAGAGTAAAAAGTTTGCCTGACTATCAATTCTTTCTTTTGAATACAAATCTCGCTCTCATATATCAAAAATCTCAATGACCATGTTATAAGAAATACAACAAGCATTACCCATTGTGATGCCCATGTCCACCTTTAGGTTGAAGCCTTAAAATGCCATTTGGAAGGCTAGTTTCATCATAAACCTACATAAAAATTTCCAGAAACTTAATGCCAAAGGAAAACTTTAACAAGCTTGTAAACTTTAACTATTTTTATAAAGGATTAGGAAAGAAATACATACTAGCAGAATATGACGCACAGGTATTCGATAATATGCTGCAAGTGGCCCAACCTTTAAGAATATAAAAAAATAGATAGATTAGGAACAGAAAGGTAAAACACAAATTGACATATCAAAGACCATTTTTTTGTATGAAATAAATGATGTCCTATCACCATTTACAGATAAGCATTGAATCAGATAGTTCATCCATAACTAGTTTTAGTAAGAGTGTGTACAAGTGTATCATGGAAAGTTTAGCTGTTATGTATGATGCAAACTAACCGATTCCCCGCTAAAATTCATGTATGTTTGGGGCTTTGCCAACAAAACTGGAACTTCTCCTATAGAACCTGTGCAAAACAAGTAAGAAAATATAAGTCATTGCTATGGTTACCATGAATAAAAAGTCAGCAACTCGGGCAGGGGGAGCGGGTTATAATATATCAAATGAATGGTAGCAGATGATGCACCTATTCCAATCAAAGCTTTTGATTGTATTGTGTTCATCAGAATTCCTTCTGCTTGAGAAAGGCTATCAATTATTTCAAATCCAACCTAATAGAGAGAAAGCCATAAGATGAGATTCACTACAAAGTACAAATAGAAGTACATTCAAGCATTTTCACAAATAAGCGAATCATTACATTGTGCCTAGTGCCATGATACTTATTTCCAGGGTTACCCAAGCCAACAATGAGCCAAGGAGTATATTCAACTTTAGCTCCATTATTTGTCTCTAGCGCTGAACAACGAACAGAAAATCTTGTTTTAACCGAAGGCTTTGGCGAATAATGAGAATAATGAAGGTTCCTGGGATAGGCTAAACAAAAGCTTGGGGAAGATGCAACATGCAACATTGATCTGTTGAAAAACAAAAAGGATATAATACAATCAATAAGAAACATATCATATAATTGACTACAGCCGCAACTAAGCCTTATCCCACAAAGCTACAAAGATTAATCACACCATTGAACTCTATCTGAAACTAGATTTCTAATAAAACAACCTAGAATGTCAAAATTACACACTTAACAAACTGAGGTAATTGAGTTGCAAAAGACAAAAATATGGCTGAGGATGCAGCTGCCATCTCCATAGAAAGAGCAAAAACTTATCATTTTTAATCGCTGTAATATTTCAAAATTTGCAATTTAAAGGTATTATATAACGATTCAAAAGAAAGGGCCTCTACAAGTTTCACGTGCTACAGGGCCGCACCGAGAGAGAGGGGGGGTAGAAGAAGAAATTACCTGTGTTTTCCGGCGATTTCCTTCCTCCGTTAACGTTTTACGGCAAGCTTTTCTTCTTTTCCGTCCGGCTCGATCCCTGCAACTCCCTCAAGTCCGGGTTGTTCCTCTTTTTTTTTTACACAAATTCGGGTTGTTTCAGTTGTTTTTGTTTAATGGGTTTTGATAACATATTTTTGCCTAATAGCATTCTCTATGTGCAATTTTAATCCTCTAACTATTTTACCTACTTTAGTCCCTTAGTTTTAAAATTACACAATTGAGAGGGCATAACCAACTGTGCCAACAAAGGCTGGTATTCGTGGTAACCAAGTCAGGGCCATCTCATGCAATTTAAGGGCCCTGTGCAAATCATAAAAATTGGGGCCCTTAATTAAAAAAATTCAACTAAATCAAAATGGAAATCACTCAAATCAGAATTAAGAAAACAAATACGAAATGCATAAACGAGCAAAAATTTTCACATAATTTCCAATTCAGTTTGTTTAATCATATCCTTCAAAGTATTTCACACAATTTTCCAAATCAGTTGACAGTTTGCTCACAGAATCATAGACAAAACACACAATTTGGGCACAACTCACAAGACAAGCTGAAACGACAATATATATTGAATACAAGTAAAAACTAAAAACTGGTTGAACTTCCTCAGCCCTCACATATTCCAATTCCTAATTCCGAAAACTGATTGAACTTCATCAACAAGACAGAAATTTTACTCCCAATTTCCCAATTCCTAATTCCTAATTCCTAATTCCCAATTCCCAAATCACACAAACCCTAGAAATAGAAATCAAGAAAAAGTAAATTGAAAACGAAATCAAAGAGGCAATGAAAACGAAATGAAGAGGTAAAACAGATTGAAGAAGATGGAAAACAAAAATGAAAAAAAAAAGAAGGAAAACGAAATGTGGAAATCTAACCTTTTAAAGCAGTGAATGACTGACTGAGACGAAGCAGGGGACGACGACGGAGTAAGTGGAGACGACGGTGGCGGCGGCGGCGGAGCACGACGGAGGGTGGTAGTGGTGATTGATTGGCGCTGTGGTGCTTTGTTTTTGCGTATATTTTCTTTTCACGTCTTATTTTTTTTTGGACGAAAATACCCCTGTCTATTTTTGGCTCAATCGGATTTAAGTTTTTAAGACTTAAATACGATTTGTTTTTTTACAAATCGTATGTATTTAGTGGTTGATACATACGATTAGACTGAAAAAATGCCAATCGTATTTACCTAGGGTGAGGTAAGTACGATAGCAGTAAAAAAACAAAGTATTTACCTTTGGGTGAGGTAAATACGCTTCAGCCAAAAAAAAAGCGTATTTACCTATGGGTGGGGGTACATACGTTTTGTAAAATACAAATCGTATTTATCCTCACCCCTAGGTAAATACGATTTGTTAAAATACAAATCGTATTTACCCTAATCCATAGGTAAATACGATTTGTGTTTTCATCGACGACCATATTTACTCCCCTGGCCCAACGGCTGTTTATTCAACAGTGTAGATTGCACGGATAGTATCAACGGTTGATATTCAGTCACGAATTCTATATATACCCACCCCACCCTCATTCATTTCACACAAAAATTTCACTCTTAATTACATTTCTCACAAATCCAGAATGCAGATTTGCCTAACACAACGGTCTGCTGAGAATAGGCTCTGCGGTATACATTACGGGGGCAACATCTCGATGAGAGAAGATGGGATCTAGTTTTGGAGTCCGAAGCCGGAGTTATGCCGAATCGACCGCGCCATGGGGTTTGATGGTTTGATGGATAAAGTGTGGTCAAAAGTTCAAGTGATTGGGGACGACCGTGACGTCACTAGTATCACTTATCGAAAACCCGATCGTGGAAATGATGGCTACATTTCCTACTCGTCCATGTCTATCAAGACCGACGAAGACGTGGCGAACATGTTCGACATTCACACTACAAGAAAAGCTGGATTTTCCGGCGACCAAAATCCGCCGGAAATGACCAAAATCCGCCGAAAATGTGGACTTTCCGGCGGATTTTTGGCGCCGGAAAAACCCTCGTCGCAAACAGTTTCCGGCGGATTTTTGGTAGTTTCCGGCGGATTTTCCGCCGGTAATTTCTGGCGGATTTTTGGTAATTTCCGGCGGATTTTAAATTTTTATTTTTTTTTTTGGAAAATCCGCCGGAAACTACCAAAAATCCGCCGGAAATTTTTTTTTTTTTTTAAAAATTTTCCGGCGGATTTTTGGTAATTTCCGGCGGATTTTCCAATTTTTTTTTTTTTAAAAATCAGAAATTTCTTAAATTTTTTTTGAATTTTATAACTTAATATGTGTTTTAAATAAAAGTCAAAAAACAAAAGTAAAATCAAATGTTGAATGGTATTGTTGAAAAAGGAAAGAATAAAAGAGAATATGAGAAGAAATGATATATGAGAGAATAAGAATGAGGAATTATGAAGAAATAAGAATAAAATAGTGAGATGAAGAAGGAATAAGAATAAAGAAGTGAGAATGAAGAAGAAAGGAGAATTATAGAAGAGAGATATGTAGAGAAATTTTTGAAGATTAGAGAGTATGAGAAAGAAGAAAAAAGATAAGATAGAGAAAATGTAGAAGAGAATAAGAAGGAAAGAAAGAGATAAATGAGAGAATGAGATGAGTGTAGGAGAAAGTTGTATTTATAGACGAATTTTTTTCCCTCTAAATTTTTCCGGCGGATTTTTAAAATTTCCGGCGGATTTTTTTCCCTCCAAAATTTTTCGGCGGATTTTTTGAAATTTCCGGCGGATTTTTGAAAAAAAAAAAAATTTGGAAAATCCGCCGGAAAGTCCAAAAAATCCGCCGGAAATTTCCGGCAGATTTTTGGTATTTTCCGGCGGATTTTTGCAAAAAAAAATAATAATAAATTTATAAATCCGCCGGAAATGACAAAAAATCCGCCGGAAATTTCCGGCGGATTTTTGCAAAAAAAAAAAAAAATATTATAAATCCGCCGGAAAGTCCAAAAAATCCGCCGGAAATGACAAAAAATCCGCCGGAAATTTCCGGCGGATTTTTGGTATTTTCCGGCGGATTTTTGCAAAAAAAAAAAAAAATAATTATAAATCCGCCGGAAAGTCCAAAAAATCCGCCGAAAAGTTTCTGTGGGATAAAAATCCGCCGGAAAGTCCAAAAAATCCGCCGGAAACTACCGTGGGATCAAATCCGCCGGAAATCTATCAAATCCGCCGGAAAGTTTCCGACGGATTTATATCCGCCGGAAAGTTTTGGACAGTAAATCCACTATTTCTTGTAGTGTCATGACAGGCTTATGGGGTATAAGCCTTTGGAGTATTAGGATTAGGGTTTAGTTTGTTATGTTTTATCTTTTATGTAACTTTTGTTTTATCGAATCAATGAAATGAATGAAATCAAAATTTTAAGCAAACTCGTAAGAAATAGTAATCAACTGATATAAAATAAAAGAGTTCAAACATAAATCCAGAAAGTATAGACATAAAATAAAAGTAATAATATAAAATGCCTTAGTCATCACTCTCTATCTCTAGCATCTGCATCAACTGGTAGAGGCGAGTGTACGTCGAAGTGCCTATACGAATATGGCCGCGACGAAGCCCATCCTGTACCGCATCTGTCACACTCTGTACCCACTCAAGATCGCGCTGTGGGGGTGGTGGTGCAGCTGCCTGCTCTGGTGGTGGTGGTGCAACCGGCAACAGTCTGGGAATAGATACTCTGACGTACAACTCTAAGTAGTCTGCAGCAACCTCACCCAAATCCCGAGCAGGCCTAGTCGTCTGAAGCGCCTCGTGCACACTGGGCAAAAAGTTAGAAATCTGGAAAATGCAGCTATCATGGCTAGGACGACCGGTGAGAGGGGGACGTGGGATGACCTGGACGTACCCAAACTAGCGGAGGCATCTATTTGGCATGTACGGAATGGTGATGTCTCCCCAGCTGAGGAAACCCCTGTAGAGTGCAACATGCTCAAAGGGTCTAACATCCCGATGACTCTCAAATGGTTGCCAGCATACATCATCAGTAGTGAGGTCGTCAATCTTCCACCTGTAATCGAGCAACTTCAGGGCATCTGTCTTCTTCCTCTTCCAAACCCCGCAGAGTGGTGTGCCCTGCACATCAGATGGCTGCCTCTGCACCAGATGAGGAAAGTACCATAAAATCCAGCTTTGAAATGCAAAGATAAATAACTGAGTTATTTAAATTAAAAACATAATTATTTAAATTAAAAACATAATTATTTAAATTAAAAGCATAATTATTTACCTGTAACAGGGAGGAGTAGCAAGCTAAATGTTTGGCCTGGTCCACGATCCATAGTTCAGCTGGTCGTACATATGAGCAAGTCCAGCCACACCCCATGCATATGATCCAGCACCAGCAGCAGTAAGGTCCTCAAGCAGCAGCAGCCACTTGGCCTTAGCCCTGTCATACGTCTTCACTGTGAAGATGCTCCAACTCAGAACTAGAAGGATCATGGCCCTAACACCAGGAGCAGTCATGTCAGCAGACTTGGACGATGCAACAACTATGTCCTGGAGCCAGCTAAAACGATAATACGGCCCCTGACCAAGTCGACACTCAGCACGGGCCTCCTTCTCAGTAACCCCAAGATATGCCACAGCAAGCCGAACTGCCTGATCAGTGTGACGTACTAGTGGGTGGAGCTCTGTAGTATCTGCCTGCGAGCGGAAGGTGCAGCAAACAGGAGATGTCATCCAAAGTAATGGTCATTTCACCGAATGGTAAGTGAAATGATGAAGTCTCCTGGTGTCATCTCTCAGCAAAAGCGGACAGCAGCTCGTGGTCCACAGTAGTATGTCCTGTCTGAATGAGGGGGGCCAAACCTGTAGCTGTGAACCTCTGCCAAAACTGGTGGTTTTGGGAATAGACCAGTAGTCTCTTAGCTAGCTTGTTACTATGGTTGGTAAGCTTAACTTTACGCTCATAATTTTGTATTTAAAAAAAATAAAGAAAAAATTACGCTATGTAAAAAGATGAATTCAAATACAAACACAATGTAAAAAAATAAAATTCACTAACCGGGTTAAGCCGAACACTGTAGCAGACATGAGACTCCAGCCTAGTGAATAAAGAAGGCTCCTCCTGATGGTCATCGTCCGGATGGTGCTGCTGAAGATGGTGGTCCTGCTCCTGATGGAACTGCTGCTGATGCTGGTCCACCTCCTCATAGTGCTGAGGCTCACCCATATACTGGTCCTGCTCCTCCTCATACTGGTGGTGGTGGTGGTGCTGCTCGTAGTGATACTCTGGGGGGACTCCGGCAGCAGCAGCTGTCTAGCCTCGGCGCGCCTACGCCTAGTGGACGCATGTTCGGCAACTCTCCGCCGGATGCGTGTGCTGGGAGCAGTAGACGACGAGGACGCCTGGTCAGTCCGTCGGGAAGAAGACACTGAACAAAAAAAAACAAATTTATTAAAAAATAAAAAAGGAAATCGTATTTACCCTACAGAAACGGAAATACGATGCGAAATTTTTAGGGAAATCGTATTTATCAGCAACAAAGGTAAATACGACTTACTTTTTGGAAGTTTCTGAGGAGGAAATCGTATTAACTAGATACGATGTGAATTTTTCATGGAAATCGTATTTATCTCTCTGGAGGTAAATACGATGAGCTCCCAAATTTATCTGGTCAAATCGTAAGTAACTGACAAATGGTAAATATTTTGTAAATTTGTAATTTTTTAGGGGTATTTTGGACTTTTCACTGTATGTGTGGGGGTATGGAGACAATGGGTGGGGGTACAAAAAAAATCCCAATTTTTTTTTTAAAGTTGGGTCCTGTGCAAGTGCACAACTTGCACAGGCTGTTAGACGAGCCTGAACCAAGTTCTCTGGCCTAGATTAGTTTTGGCTTGGTTTTTTTTCCCCCACCATCTTCCCATATACCCCAACAAGACTTTTTTTGACGAAAATACCCCAAAAAAATTGACCAAAATCGTATATATCTCACCATAGATATATACGACTTTGAAAATTTTGCATCGTATATACATAAATTTTATTAAATATGATTAGATTGAAAAAAAACAAATCATATATACGTATATACGATTTGTATTAAATTTTTTTGATAATAAGATTTGTATTAATTTTATCGGTTAGGATTTGACTTCCAATGTTGATCAATGGTGTAGATTGCACCTACAATATCAACGGTTGATAATCATTGACGACATCTATAAATACCCACTCCCACCCTCATTATTTTCACACAAAAATTTCAACTTCTTTCACACACACAACACAAAATGCCTATGCCCCTAACACTATCTACTCAGAAGATGCTTTCCTCACTGTTATTTTTACTAATCAGGGCCTCATTGATCATCGGGGCATCATCAACAAAGTTGATGGAGTCTGTTTCGAGGGGAGATACACATTGCAGTGTAGGTTTAAACACAGCACAACATTCGCGGCCCTGAAAGAGAGAATACTGCTTAAGGTGCAACCGGAGGGCGACGAACATGAGATAGTTCGTATAATTTATCGGAAACCAGAATGGGGTGATGGACATGTGCACTGGTCTACAATGGATGTCAAGAACGACGATGACGTCGAAGCCATGATGTCCATTCATGTTCAGTTTAGTTTTATGGGTTATCTGCATTTGTACGTCGAAACCAAAAGGACCGTCGCTGAGATCCTTCGTCGTTAACTCCACCAGCTCAGTAGTTTCTATTTTGTTTTCTTTTTGTTTGTTGTTGCAATATTTTATTTATCTGTCTATTTTTATTGTAGTTGGTTATGTTTTATCTTTTATGTAACTTTGTTTTATCGAATCAATGAAATCGAAATTTTAAGGAAATTCGCAAGAAATAGTAATACTCAACTGCTATAAAAATAGTTCAAACATAGAATCCAACAAAAGTACAAACATACAATCCCACAAAAGTACAAACATAAAAGTACAAATACAAAATCCCCTAATCACGCCTCGGTAGCATTTCCAACAACCGCGTGAGGCGAACGTACGTCTGTACCCACTTAGCATATCCTCGGTCCTGTGGTGGTGGTGGTGCAGCTGGCTGTACTGGTGATGGTGGTGATGCAGCCCGTAAGAGTCTCGAAATAGATGCATTCACATACCACTGTAAGTAGCTTGGACAAACCTGACCCAACTCCTCAGCACGACGGGTAGTCCGCAAAACGTCCCGCACATGCGGCATATAGTGGCCAATCTGAAAGATGACTTCTACATGGGCCAGACGACCAGTAAGAGGGGCATGTGGGATGTCCTGCACATACCCAAACTATCGCAGGCACCTATCAAACATGTAGGAAACTCTGATGTCGCCCCAGCTGATGAAGCCCCTGTATAATGAGATCTGGTCAAAGGCTCTATCCCCCCGGTGCTCCTCAAAGGGTCGCCAACAGACATCATCCGAGTTCAGCGCATCAATCATCTGCCTATAATCCCCTAGCTTCAATGCACCTGTCTTCTTCTTCTTCCTCCAGCGCCCACACAGTGGTCCGTCTTGCACTTCACCCAGCCTCCTCGCTACTAGCCTAGGAAAATACCATAAAATTCAGCTCTGAAATGCAAAAATAAACAAAATGGTTAATTAAAAACTATTTAACCAAACTCGAAAAAAAAGGAAAAAATTAATTTAAAATTTCTACCTCTAATAGGCTCGCATACCCTCCTAACTACTGCGAAGAGTCCAAAGAGGAGAAGTTCAGCGAGTCATACATGAAAGCTAGTCCTCCTGCCCCTATGCAATACCCAAATAGTCTCTGAGTAATCTTGTTACCATGGTTCTAAACTTTCAGATTACGTTGATATGTCTGAATTAAAAATAAATTAACAAAATAAGGCTATGTAAAGCAATAAATTAAACTAACAACACTATGTAAATAAATTCAACTTACCGGGACTCTCTGTATACAAGAACAAACATGAGATGCTAAACCAGTGAAGAGAGGAGGCTCCTGATCCTCCTGATGCTGCTCCTGATGCTCATGATGCTGCTCCTGATGCTCATAGTGCTGATGGTGCTGAGGCTGAAGTTGATGGTGCTGATGATCATGGTAGTGCTCCTCCTGATAGTACTGAGGCTGAGGCTGATGGTGCTCAGGCATATACTGGTCCTCAAACATAGACTGGTCTAAGGACATAGACTGCTGGTCATCATATAGGTGCGGCTGCTGGCCCTCCTCATACTGAAACTCCGTGGCCTCCTCCACCGGCTGCTGTCTCTTTGTGCTCCTAAGCCTCGTGGACGCATGTCCCGCAATCCTGTGGCGGGTGCGTGTACTCTGAGCAGAGGACGACGAGGCCTGCTGCTGATTCGGTCGAGCCGACGACGCCGACGACTCCCCTCGGTACCTATGAGACACTAAGAAAAAACAATTTAAAAAAGTAATAATATAGGAATCGTATATACATATATACGATGCGAACAAGGCAATCGTTTATATGTATATACGATGCGAAATCGTATTTAGGTAATTACGACTTACTCTTTGCAGCTTCAGAAAGTGGGATCGAATATAGGTATGTACGATGCGAAGAAGAGGGGAAAATCGTATATATCTCTCAAGAGGTATATACGATGTGAACTGAGTTTTGGGTGGTCAAACGGATGTAAGTAACAAATGGTAAATGTTTTGTAATTTTGTAAAATTTTTAAGGGTATTTTGGTCTTTTCGCAGGGGACGTGGGGGGGGGGGGGGGGGGGGGGGGGTATATGGGAAGATTGTGGGGGTAAAAAAAACCCTTTGGCTTTAATCGATGGAAACTGCGCACCAATAACATGGTAACAAAAAAAAATTAGAAATAAAAAACAATTGTGAAATAAAATAGACAATTATCCTAATAAAAAAACAATGAAACAATTAGAAATAAAATAGACAAGAATTGTTCGTCGAGAGACAATTTAATTCTCCTCCTCAATCAAACTCTTTTTTTTTTTCAATTAGACAAAAGACACACGGAAACTGAATTCTTATTCCTCAAATAGATTGGTATCTGAAATTAACAAATAGATTAGTGCATGAAATAGGTTAGTACAAGAAACAAAGTAAGAATATTGACTTGGTTCAAAAATTGAGACTAAATTAGTAACGCAATGTGTATAGTTTTATGTTTGTTTGTGTAGTAATGTTAGGATCACAATTGTATAGTTTTAAAACTAAGAGGACTAAATTAGCTCAAAAAACATTAGGAGACTAAAATTACACCGAGAGAATACTAAAGGGACTGAAAAATGCTATTTCGCCTTTTTTACGTTTCAACAAAAATTTTAGTTTGGTCCTTTATGTTTTTTTTTCACACTTTGGTCATTTATGTTTCAAATATGTGTCAAAGTAGTCATCTCTTTAACTTTCGATCCACTAATTTTAACAAATGTCACACTAGTCGTTAACAAGTGACGTGACTTGCTTAGTTCGCACAAGTGACTGGGCAAAAAACTTCATCTTCATCCCCAATCCCCACCACCACTACCCAAGTGACTGGGCAAAAAACTGAGAATTGGTGAAACATAAAATACTAAAGTGCCCTTTTGGTAAAAAAAACTTCATCTTCATCCCCAATCCCCACCACCACTACCCTTTCAACCTCTGTCTCTCCCCACTGCACCACCATCACCACCACTGCAACCCATCTCACCCATCTCTCCTCATTGTCTATCTCTCTCCTTTCGCCCTCACTCTCTCTCCTCCCTTGGTCTCTTTCCTCCTTTCTCTTCCTCCCATTAAACTTCATCCCCGAATTTAAAAATTAGGGTTTTGATCGAGTTCCAATATTTTATTAAAAATGCATGCTTGTATTGATATAATTACAAAAAGAAGCTGCCTCGACAAACTCAACCCTAATTTTCCAATTTGGAGATAAAGATAAAGGGAAGGAAGTGAAAAAGGAGAGACGGTGAGGGAGGAGAGAGATGGACAGTGAGGAGAGTGGTGGTGATGGTAGCGCGGTGGAGAGAGAGTGAGAGGGTGATGGTGGTGGTGGTGGGGATTTGGTGATGAAGATGATTTTTTTTTCCTGAAGTTCACTTTGGTTTTATGTTTTTTCCCAGGCATGGGATGAAGATGATATATTTTTTTTCGAAAGTTCACTTTGGTCTTTAATGTTTTTTCCCAGTCACTAATGTCAACTAAGCAACTTACGTCACCTATTAACAGTCAGCGTGGCTTCCAATAATATTAGTAGACAGAAAGTTAAAAAAGACTACTTTGACTCAAAATTGAAATATAAAAGACGAAAGTCAGAAAAAACATAAGGGACCAAACTGAATTTTTGGTAAAACATAAAAGACCAAAAGTGTATTTTGGCAAAAAATGTTATCTTTTTTATTTTTTTATGGAACTTTATTTTGTATTTACTTTTTCATTGTAAAGATTTATATAATAAATAACAAAAGAATAATATATTTTTCATTTACTTTTTATGATGAGAAATAAAATAAAAAATAAATACTTTTATAAATCTATATAATATAATGAAAATGTTGTTATCTATACAAGTTAACCTTAAGAATGCCTTTTTTATTAGTTAATAATATATATACTTGCGGGTAGATATTTTGGCCCAGTCGAATGGGCCGGCCAGATGGCCCCGGGTTTCGGAATGGCGAGGTTTAAAAAAATATGCCTAGAAAGAACTGGGCCATTTTGGCCTAGTCCAGTTGTCCAATGGGCTGGGCTAGGCCCAGTTTTCTTGTCTTTTGAACATTTTTTTGCGGTTTTCTTTGCTAAAATTGGTCTGGGTAGGCCCGTTGGCCCATTGTTTTGGGTTGGACTACAAAAAATTATTCTTGTAGACAATTGGACTACCTCAATCCAGTCCGCTTTTACAATTTGCCTCATTGAGTTGGGCGGCCTAGTTTGACAACTCTACTTGTGGGTGACCCAAAAGTAGGGGTGACAACGAAACCCGACCCTTGTGGGTATCCACTCGACCTCGACACAAGTTTCGCGAGGAAAACTCGCTTTGACTAAAGCGGGGTTGGTTTAGCAATGTTGATACCTAACTGGCGCTCGCCCTGAACCTGCTTGACTAAACATTAATTATTAGTGTTTTATTATTTTATGCATATATACTCACTCATTTTTTTGGTGACCATATTATTGGTGCGTAGTTTCCACCAGCTTTGTCGATGATTAACCTACGCTGGGAAACATGGCTGACCAGATCTATACCCGGCTTTGTTGGTCCGTGCGGTTCTCCCCTCCCAACAGAGTTTTAGCCACACCCAAGATTTGAATCCGAGACCTTGGAGTGGGATCCAAGTCCAGTTACCACTTGGACCAACCCTTGTTCGTCGTTTTGTTTCATATATTTTTAGTTTTGACCTTTTTTCATTAGACAAAATATATATTTAATGTTTTTAACTTTATTTTATCATTATGTTAATTATTGTAAATATAAATTTAGAATTTTCTGTAAACCGTGAGGGAATAGGTACCTACGTAAAAACTCGACCACATTAAGATGAGGATGGGGAGGAAAAAACCCTACCCTGTTAGAAATGGGAACGGGATGCAAGGCCCCCCCGACCCAACCCGTTGCCTTCATGTTAGCCTGCATTTTCGACAGGCTAAATTAAATGCAGTCAACGGGGTTTGACTTTGGTTTTCTCAGAAGAAGGTGTTGGTTTCGACACAGAAGAGTTGTATCAGAAGGCAAATTCGACAAAGCCTTAGACTTATCAAGAATTGAAGGGTGATATTTCGACGAGAAGAAGGCTGGGATTCAATAGCAGGTCAAAATCAAGTGTTCGTTGTCGAAGCTCTGGCAGTTACCCTAGTCGAAGGCTGAAACAGTTTTCTTTTTTAAATTCTCCGTACAGTTAGTTAGTTTTAGTGTTTTCCCTCCTTGTATAAATAGTAGTTTCTCATAGGAAAAACGGGTCACAATCTCATTACAGAATTCTCACGCTCTAACTTCCAACACATTACAGAGAAAACGAGCCAAGAGAAGAATGTATGATCTGTGCACCAACTCTCTTTACAATTAATGCAATTTTAATTTGTTTTCTTCTTTGCTTTTCTGCAATTTTTTCTTTGTTTTATTCTCCCTAGTTGAGGAAATTCGACGGTTTCGCGCGAGATCGACGGTTATCTTCTTCTTTTTACTTTTAAACTGCCAGAACACATATTATTCTGGGAAAAACTTTAACACAAATGGTCTTAGGATTTACTAGTTGATCCTGCAAACAGAAGAAATTTCAAACTAGCGGTGTTTACCCAAATCCAAGGTAAACAAATTGGCACGCCCGGTGGGACTTTTGTGCTAATTTTAAAGGTTTTCGTTGAATTCTTAAACTTTGTGTTTGTCTGTGCATGCAATTAAGGAGTGGTAAACATCTTCTAGAGATGGCACGCTCTAGTACAAGTAATGCTTCTACATCAAATGCACAAAGTACACAAGAACAAGCGTTAGTTAGTGACGTTAACGCTGCAAATATCGCAGGCATAACCATTGCTATGCCTTCTTCGACAACAATGGGAGTAACCGCTATAACTTCTCCCATAATTACTCCTGTGTCAATGATGACCACTACAGCATTAACAAATGTTAATACAATGGCTTCTATGCCACCATTAGTAGAACCAACGAGTCCTTTGATGGCAAAACCAATGATTGGAAATATGCCATTTACTATGAGTGGAAGGGCTTTACCATATGGCATGCCAACAGCATTGATGGCAGGCCTTCAGACAAATTCATCTACATTTGCAGATAATGCAATTACAGGGTATTCTCCTACTCATAGTTCAACAGAGGGCATCCATAGTCGAAATGCCAAAACTAATCTGACTACAACATCTTTGTTGGCATTAAGACAACAAGTGGATGATAGCAATCATGATATGGTCAATATGTTAACACAACAAATTGGTACTGTGTTTAATCCTTTGATACAAAACGCTAATAATAGTTACCAAATGTTGGCAACACAAATGGGAAGAATTGCTGATTTCTTTGGTACTCCACCAGTACATAACCAGCAAATCCCCCAAATCCAAAATGCTAGGCCTGTAGAGATACCTATAGAAAGGCCTAACAATGCAATTCCTATGAATCAGGGAAACTAAGGACAACAACAAATTGTCGAAGAGCCTATGAGGATAGAGGCAATCCCTGAAGTTGTGTTGGAGAATAGAAACCAAAATGCAGACGAAGTGGTCAGACAAGTGCAACAAAACAATTTTGGAGCACAAAACAATCTGGCTAATATGGTCGAAACTATTTTAGCCCAGAATGGCCTTAACTTAGGTTTACATAGGCCTAATTTTGTGTCGCCCTTGTCAGAATACACCTTACAAACAGAGCTACCTAGGGGATGGAAAATTCCCAAGTTCACAAAGTTCGCTGGAGAAACCAGTGAATCTACCGTCGAACACGTGGCTCGTTATTTGACTGAGGCTGGCGATCTAGCACATAATGAGAATTTAAGGATGAAGTACTTTCCAAATTCTCTAACTAAGAATGCCTTCACATGGTTCACTACACTGCCTCCAAATTCAATTTTTAATTGGAGTCAATTAGAAAAGGCCTTCCATGAGCAGTTCTATATGGGCCAACGTAAGATTAGTCTTAAAGAACTGGCTAGCGTTCGACGCAATGGGGCATAATCTATTGATGATTATCTCAATAGATTTAGACTACCCAAAGCAACGTGCTTTACCCAAGTGCCTGAGCATGAGTTAGTCGAAATGGCTGCTGGTGGTCTAGATTACACTATAAGAAATAAACTAGACACACTACATTTAAGAGATATGGCACAATTGGCTGATAGAGTTCGACAAGTCGAAAGACTCAAAGCTGAAAAAGCCAGAACAGGTAGATTCCAAAGTAAGAAAGAAAACGTTGCTTATGTCGAAGCTAATGACAGTGACCAAGAATACGACATATCTTATGAAGATGTCGAAGAAGAGGTTAACATTGCAGAACTAAAACCAGGACCTCCTTATACTTGCAAATTGTTAAAACCTTCTAATGGGAAAAATCTTGTGGAACCTAAGAATGATAAATTTGTCGCAAAAACTTACACTTATGATGTATCTAAATGTGACGAAATATTTGATCTGCTTGTGGCTGATGGTCAAATCTTATTCCACCATTAGAACAACGACAGAAAAGAGGCTTTTGTAAGTTTCATGGTTTCTTAGGTCATAACACTTCCCGTTGTGTCATTTTCAGGGATTTGGTTCAAAATTCTATCAACGAATGAAGGCTGAAATTTGGTGACAAATCTAAGCCACCAATGAAGATTGATGATGATCCCTTGCCAACAGCTGATGCATTGCTGGTTGAAGTTCATCTCAATGTGGTTGAGGTCACAGAGGTTGTTGCTGAAAACGCTAAGGTAGAGAAAGCTGTCGACAAGGTTGATGTCGAAATGGTCACTGAAGACCAGGACGCTGAAAAAATGAAGATAGTGTATCCAAGGGCTGAAGAAGAATTGATTGATTTTCTCAATCGCAGCAAAATCAACAATACTGAAGTTATGCTTTGTCCTAGGTGCAGTGCTGTCTTCGACAAAGAGGCTGCCAAAAATCTTGAGGGATTTAAGCCTCAACTGAAACGTAAAGGAAAGTGGGTCGACAAAAGGCCAAAGTTCAGTTACAACAACAGTGGGATCCAATATAAGGTTATTTCGACAAGGAATCCTCAAAAAGATCAGATTAAAACTTATGTTCCTCCAGCAAAGTCACCTGTCGAGAAATGGGTGCATTCTGGTGGAAAGAGTACTGGGTATTACCCAGTATATTATGCTGGAAAGAATGTTGGAAATCAACAAAAACCAGCAAAATTGGTCAGGGGTAGCACTAGTGCTACTAACCAAAATAAGGCAACTGAATCTAACAAGTATGCCTATAACAATAATTACAAAGGTAAGAACCCTATGACATGAACACAATGGCGCAGATATCAAAGCCAGAAAAAAGTTGCTGCTGCAGGCAAGGTGGAAAATTCCAACAAAAAGAAAGGCAAACAAACACCTTCAAAGTCTCTTGAAATGGCTAGAAAGCCAGCTACTGAAAGGATATTTCCACCACTTTCAGTGATCAAAGAGGGCCTCAACTTAGATGAAGAAATGGGCTCAGATTTCGCTGATTCTGGGTCAGAATTCGACGTCTTGTGTGGTGTAGTCTCAATCCTCCCAATTGAGTATGACGTGGTTTCTGAAGTAAACGACGTCGAAAAGGATTTCGACGAAGAAACCATTTAGAAACCCATCTGTTACTGTGTCCTCAAGAATGGTTGTGTGGAAGAGCAACATGCTGTCTTTGAGAGACCTGATTGTGGGATGAGGAATCATCTCAAACCTTTGTATATCCAAGCAAAGGTGAACAATGTTGGGGTAAGCAAGATCTTGGTTGATGGTGGTGCTGCTGTGAACCTGATGCCACAACATATGCTGAAGAAGATTGGGAAGTGTGAAACAGATCTGAAAACACACAACGTAATCCTTACCAACTATGAATGTAAAAGTGGCCACTCTCTTGGAGCCATTGAAGTTGACTTTTCTGTTGGAAGCATTAGAAGGCCAACTATGTTTATGGTGATTTCAACCAAGGCAAATTACAACATGCTGTTGGGAAGGGGATGGATCCATGCTGTGGGGGCAACCCCTTCGACAGTTCACCAGAGACTCATTATTTGGAGAGAAGATGGCCTAGTCGAAAATATTGAGGGTGACCAAAGCTATTTCAAGGCTAAGGTGAATACTATCACAAAGAAAACCTTCGACAAGAAACTGGCGAGCATTGCGCCATGCATTTCCTTTGAACATGGTTATGAAAGCCAAGATAATGTGAGGACCTCAGTGATTCTTGATCCCAACTATGGATTCATTTGGGATAGAGAGGTCATTGACGAAGACAACTACCCACAAGACTATGTCAAGCCTATAGGGTGGGCAGGACCATAAATAGTTATTTATGGATGAACCCACTGTATGGGATAGAATTACAGCCTACATGGCCGAAAATAAGCAAAAAGCGGTTTTAGAAGCTGACTTACAACAACAATTAGTTGCTGAAGCCGTTGAGGACAAAAATAGAGACAATGTTGTCGAAAACCAGAGGCTTGATTGTGTCTATGATGACGAGCCTTTAGGTTTTGAAAAAGATCCTATGGGTTCGACCAAAAGGATCCAAGCACAAGATCCTTTAGAAGAAATCGATTTGGGAGATGGCTCCTTGAAAAGGCCAACATATATAAGTGCTAAGATTGATCAAGCATTGAAAGTGCAGATTGTCGAATTGCTAAAGGAGTACAAAGACTGCTTTGCATGGGATTACAATGAAATGCCGGGGTTGAGTCGTGACGTTGTTGAGATAAGACTACCAATTCGACCAGGAAAGAATCCAGTGAAGCAGACACCAAGAAGATTTGCACCAGAAATCCTGTTGAAGATCAAAGCAGAAATAAAAAGGTTACTAAAGAGCAAGTTCATCAGAACTGTCAGGTATGTCGAATGGCTTGCTAATATAATTCCTGTAATTAAGAAAAATGGCTCGCTTAGAGTGTGTATAGATTTTAGAGATTTAAATAATGCTACACCTAAGGGTGAATATGCCATGCCAGTGGCAGAAATGCTAGTGGATTCAGCAGCACGTTATGAATACCTAAGTATGCTTGATGATTATTCTGGATATAACCAAATATATATTGCTGAAGAAGATACGTCGAAAACAGCATTCCGATGCCCAGGGGCATTAGGTGTCTATGAATGGGTTGTAATGCCATTTGGCCTAAAAAATGCTGGTGCAACGTACCAAATGGAAATGAATTCTATGTTCCATGATTTTATTGAAAAATTTATGCAAGTGTACATAGATGATATCGTAATTAAGTCTTCCTCAGAAATTGGTCATATAGACCATCTCCGACAATCATTCGAAAGAATGAGAAAATATGGATTGAAAATGAATCCACTCAAATGTGCCTTTTGTGTGCGTACAGGTGATTTTTTGGGTTTCGTTGTACACAAAAAAGGCATTGAAATCAATCAAAACAAGACGAAAGCAATCTTGGAAACGAAAGCTCCTTCGACAAAGAAAGAGTTACAGTCATTATTAGGAAAGATTAATTTCCTTAGAAGATTTATTTCAAATCTAAGTGGCAAGACTCAAGTATTTTCGCCGTTGCTTCGACTGAAGAAGAAAGAGAATAAACCCTTAAGTTTCTTTTTAAAGGGAACAGTTATTTGCAATGAGTAGTGGGGAGTTCCAACGCGAAACGTGGCCCACTAAATCTGAAATGGTGGCGCCATAAAGTGCCTTTTTGCTGAAACGTCTCATCAATGCTGAAACGTGATGTTAATGACGTCATTAGAGCAGTTAAGAGGAATTTCAAAAATGTCATTTTCTTCTTCACTTAAAAATTCAGTCGAAAAAGACTTTTTTGGGGGGCAATTTGTTAGCCTGCATTTTCGACAGGCTAAATTAAATGCAATCAAAGGGGTTTGACTTTGGTTTTCTTAGAAGAAGGTGTTGGTTTCGACACAGAAGAGTTGTATCAGAAGGCAAATTCGACAAAGCCTTAGGGTCTGTTTGGGAGCTTTGAGGGGAGGGAAGGGGAGGGGAAGGGAGGGTTAACCTTTCCCTTGTTTGGACTATGTAAATTGACAATTTTATCATTTTCTCATTAAACTTTGATGGTGATGTACTACACTTTGTTTTTGATATATGTATTATTAAACTCATTTTCATTGCTTACTTTTTAAAATCTTCTTTTACAACATTTTTTTAAATTATCATTTTTTAGCTCCAACGTTGCTCTTTTATTAACCAACAATTTGTATTAAAATTTTTTAAATATTAATATCAACTATCTACCTTTTTTCTGACTCAATCAAGTATCTACCTTTTAACAATTACACATACACTTTTTTTTATTAAAGTAAATTATATACACACCTTTTTTACCAAAATAAATTGGTAATACTTCAAATTTATTTATTACTATTTAATTATAATCCAAAATTTAATTAATTTATAAAATGATAATTTTAATCCAAAAAACACATACAAGCTGAAATTCAGTATTTTGATAATAGGCTTAAATATACGTTTCGTCCCTGCAAATATACAAATAATCCACTTTCAACCCTGCAAAAAGAGAACCTTCAAAAAATACCTTGCAATTACAAAACGTGTTTAGTTTCGTCCCTACTGTTAGTTTGACGTTAACAGCGTTAGTTTTACATGACGTGTCTGCCATGTTGGATGCCAAGTTGGATAAATATTGTTGATATCATCATCTCCTTCATTTCTGTTTCTCATAAACCAGGGTGAAATTTCTTCTCTCTTCTCCCCATCTTCTCTCTTCGTTCTTCTCATCTTCTCTTCACTTTCTCTGTTCGTTCTTCGTTCTTCTCTCTTCTCCTCATCTTCTCTCTTCGTTCTTCTCATCTTCTCTTCACTTTCTCTGTTCGTTCTTCTTTCTTCTCTCTTCTCCCCATCTTATTTGTAAAACGAGATCACTGTTTTCCGGCGAGTCATCGAATTTATGTGAAAGTAATAAACCAGCTGTAGAACCTAAATCGTATTGAACAATATAAGCAGGGCAAGTGAAATTACAATTCTTGGTTTGAGGGTTACATCCACGGCAACGAGATTGGACATCGGAGTCGAGAAGCCAGCCACATTTGGAGTTAGTGCAACTGAGGAGTTTAGAAGTGGAGGAATTTTTTGGAATGAAAGTGGTGATTTTTGCTGTGTTAATGTTTGGGAAATTGCAATTGGAACAGAGGTAACGAGAGGAACAAGGGAACCAGACAAGGCTACTACCTGTGTCTAAGATGAACGAGGATGTTTCTGGTGGTGTACCGAAGTTGAGATCTATGGAGTATCCACCGTAGGATTTGGAGAGAATTGGTGTGTTGATGGGGGAAGGGGAAGGGGAATTGTGTTTTGATTTGTGGGTTTTGAGATGGTGAGCTCTTGTTAGAGAAGTTGAAGCTATGGATTAATTTAAGAGTTTGGAGTAGATCTGATGATGGGGATTTTGTGAATAAAGGGGAAAGGGAGAGGGTAATGGTTTCTGGGTTGGAAGAAGAAGAGAATGTTAGGAGAGAGATAAGAGTGAGAATAAAGGGAATGTAAGGAGGATAAGCCATTGGAGATAGTCACGTGACTTCACACGTGTTCATCCACATCACCAACATGGCAGACACGTCATTGTTTCACTAACGCTGTTAATGTCAAACTAATAGCCGGGACGAAACTAAACACGTTTTGTAATTGCAATGTATTTTTTGAAGGTTTTCCTTTTGCAGGGATGAAAGTGGATTATTTGTATATTTGCAGGGACGAAACGTATATTTAAGCCTTGATAATATTAGAAAATTCAACATGAGATAATATTCATCAAACTCAAAATTACAAACACATTGTTTTTAAAATAAAATAGACAATAGTCATTGTAACACATTCACAAATAAACATATGTCCGAGTCAACAAATGATTATCTACTTGAGAGAGTCGACTTCAAATAAACTCGCATAACCATCCATTACCTACACCCAAAAGAAAACACGAGATATGTCAACATAGCAAAACAGAATGACGACAACCTATTTTTTTGAACATTAACTCTGTTAGAAAATTCTTCTGCCTATTTTTTGGGCATCCAAGCAATGCTCTAAAGTCACTGGTAGCAATTTTTTTCATTATCCTATTGCGAACTCTCTCTTTCTCTAAAGTTAAACTACGATCAAATGTCTCATTTCGAGGGCGAATTTTAACTATGTAGTAATAAACTACAAGACATACAACATGAACAAGGGTCATTCTGGCACTTTCTCTCCATCTACTTAATGCAAGATGAAGGTTTCTTTAATAATCCATTCAACAAAGTATAACCTAGCAGAACAATTTTCATGATTATCAAAGAAATACAATAACAACAAAAACCAAAACTTGTCTTATGTATAAATAATAAAGGGTCAAGAATCAAGCTTGCAATCAACAAGAACCCTATACTCTCACAGAAAACAATCAACAAGAACCTTATATTCAACAGTTATTGAATCAACTACAACAAACCAGAACCTCATTCAATTATTTAGCACCAACAGATTTACTAAAAATTACTAAACACAATTATTTAGAGAGCGAGTAAAAACTAGGAAATTCATACATGCCCCAGTATAACAATAACATAAACATTCAATATGAAAAGTAAAAACTAGGAAACTCATGCATGCCTACCAGAACAAGTTACTCATAAGCTTGATTTGCCATGTAGTTCCCTGATATTCATGGCTTATTTGCTATGGCAGTTCCACTATTGTAAATGACCAGGACATATTGTTAAATAACATAAAATGATTTCAAAAACTACACATGAACAGAAGCTTCAAGTATAAATACCAGCAACAATTCAACAATTCAACTTATAAGGAAATAATAGGAACTACTAATCAGTTTCTTTTTGGAACTATCTATAAGTTTCATGATAACCTATTCTCAGACAGAAAACAATCAACAAGAACCCTATATTCAACAATTATTGAATCAACTACTGATCAGTTTCTTTTTGGAACTATCTATCACACTCATGTGTTGTCCAAGTCCATGGTTTCAATCAAAGTGAAAACAGAAGTTAAAGTCTAGCTTAATAACAACTGATACAAGGTAGGTTCTGTGTGTGTTCTACATTCAAACACATGCTGGGAAATTAAACTAGACAAGAGGTGATAGTTGATAAGGACAACACACAAAGTATGACATAACTACCAAGCAAGCATCCTTAAATTATCAATAGTGCTGCTGTTTTCCCAAACTAAACAAACAAAAACATATCAAACTCAACTTTATATTCTATTTATCAAATCCAAACTACATCAGTACCAAATTATAATCAGTACAACAAAAACTAGTAATTGCAGTTATCTAGAGCATTGCTCTAACACACAATGGTTTTAATCCTCATAATAACAAAAAAGCAACTAAGAACCAAACCAGTATGCCAACTTTGACATGAATCTAAACACAAGACTGAAAAACAATAACCATCAAGGCCAGCTACATCAGTACCAAAATTAGACAGGGAATGAACCAGCAAAAAAGGAAACAAAAAATGGAACAAGCTAAAAAGAAATTACCTGCAAATGCTATGAACCAAATTAGGGTTATGCCTACTTCACTAAATCGCCCGAAATGAACAAAATCTGGAAAATCACAGATAAATGATAATCTGTGATTCACGAAGAAAATCTGAAAACGAGAACAGAACATAAAAATGGAAGAGAAAAAGAGATTGAGAGAGATAGAGAGAGTGATTCATATACAATAATAACTACTTCAAAGAGTTTTGTTTAAAAGTAATATTGGGAAGCATATACAATAATGGTGATGACCACAATTTCATATTGAGCTATAAATACAGATTCTCTTGCAGAATCAAGCACAAATTTAATTTCACAAGTTTCAAATAATTCAACTTACAATAGTGAAGCATATACAATCTATTTGCAAACGATTAACCTACAATCTACAATCTATTTGAAAAAATCAATCACATACCTAGCAAAATCAATCACATAATTGTAGACGTTCTTGGAAATTTCAAGAAAAAACAACAACAAATCAATTTCATACTCAAAATAGAGAAAATTTGAATTAGCTGAAAGTGAAAGAAAATGAAGAAATAAATCACGAACTTACCTGAGATCTTCGATATAGAGAGAGAGAGAGAGAGAGAGAGGGGTCGAGAGATCGCGCAGAGAGAGAGACGCAGAAAGAGATGGGGAAAGAGCGCAGAGAAGGAGAGAAACGCCAGAGCTCAGAGTGAGAGAGATCGGGAGCGCAGAATGAGAAGATCGAAGAATGACTCTGAAATGAGGGTTGTGTATTTTTGGAATTTTTGAATTTTAATGAGGGTAGTTTTGTCAGTTCATACCCAAAACCCTCTAAAACCCCCCCTAATTTGGGGGAATGCGAAAATGGGGCCTGAGGAGGGTTTAGGAGGGTTAGTGAAAAGTCCCCAAACCTTTCCCTAATTTTTTTTAACACCCAAACAAGGGGTTCCTTCTCCTCAAGCCTCCCCCTCCCCTCCCCTCCCAACTCCCCCTCCGAAACAGACCCTTAGACTTATCAAGAATTGAAGGGTGATATTTCGACGAGAAGAAGGCTGAGATTCAATAGCAGGTCAAAATCAAGTGCTCGTTGTCGAAGCTCTGGCAGTTACCCTAGTCGAAGGCTGAAGCAGTTTTCTTTTTTAAATTCTCTATACAATTAGTTAGTTTTAGTGTTTTCCCTCCTTGTATAAATAGTAGTTTCTCATAAGAAAAACGAGTCACAATCTCATTACAGAATTCTCATGCTCTAACTTCCAACACATTACAGAGAAAACGAGCCAAGAGAAGAATGTATGATCTGTGCACCAACTCTCTTTACAATTAATGCAATTTTAATTTGTTTTCTTCTTTGCTTTTCTGCAATTTTTTCTTTGTTTTATTCTCCCTCATTGAGGAAATTCGACGGTTTCGCGCGAGATCGACAATTATCTTATTCTTTTTACTTTTAAACTACAAGAACACATATAATTCTGGGAAAAACTTTAACACAAATGGTCTTAGGATTTACTAGTTGATCCTGCAAACAGAAGCAATTTCAAACTAGCGGTGTTTACCAAAATCCAAGGTAAACAAATTGACACGCCCGGTGGGACTTTTGTGCTAATTTTAAAGTTTTTCGTTGAATTCTTAAACTTTGTGTTTGTCTGTGCATGCAATTAAGGAGCGGTAAACATCTTCCAGAGATGGCACGCTCTAGTACAAGTAATGCTTCTGCATCAAATGTAAAAAGTACACAACAACAAGCGACAGTTAGTGACGTTAACGCTGCAAATGTCGCAGGCATAACCGTTGTTATGCCTTCTTCGACAACAATGGGAGTAACCGCTATAACTTCTCCCATAATTACTCCTGTGTCAATGATGACCACTGCAGTATTAACAAATGTTAATACAATGGCTTCTGTGCCACCAATAGTAGGACCAACGAGTCCTTTGATGGCAAATCCAATGATTGGAAATATGCCATTTACTATGAGTGGAAGGGCTTTACCGTATGGCATGCCAACAGCATTGATGGCAGGCCTTCAGACAAATTCGTCTACATTTGCAGATAATGCAATTACAGGGTATTCTCCTACTCATAGTTCAACAGAGTGCATCCATAGTTGAAATGCCCAAACTAATCTGACTACAACATCTTTGTTGGCATTAAGACAACAAATGGATGATAACAATCATGATATAGTCAATATATTAACACAACAAATTGGTACTGTGTTTAATCATTTGATACAAAGGTACTGTTGAACTCGAATCATACCAATAATAAATTTTCATTGTATAATTGAAAGACACGAAAGAGTGATATGATGAGACTTTATATATTATATATTTGGATTTGGATATCTTATATTTTTGTCTTCTATATTATCAAACAATTGATCAATACAAAGACAGATCCTAAAACTTACATCAGTGGGGCCAATATTTTATACTTTAGACGTTTATAGAAATATAATTAAATCCATACAAGATAATGATATCATTATCAATACGATGTTCAGTGGTTCGGGCAAATTCAAACCAACCCACAACCCAATTCAAATCGATGTATTTGGTTTGGATATTTTTCGTGTTCGGGTCAAATTCAAACCAATCTGAACCAACCATAGTTGTTTGGTTCGAGCAACGGATTTCAAAAAGCAAACCCGCGAACCCGAACCAACCCATACTAACTCATAATAGTTTAGTAATTTTATAAGCACAAGATATTATTTACTTAGTGTCTAACCAAAAACCTCACTACACATCTATGAATTATAATTGTTCTCCACGTGTCTTTTCTATTTTGAAGGTGTTGTAGAATTTTTTTCTTCTCTTTTTAACATTACAAAAAAATATCCCTCTATGTATATAATTAGATTAGATTAGATTAAATTGAATTAGACTAGACTAGACAACTATTCAAAATTTATTTTCCATACAAATATGCATTTACTTATTCACAAAATTTAAAATTCATAGAAGAAAAACTCATTTCAAAATCTAAGTTTCCATCGAGTGAAGGCAATACATTACATTAAGGGAGCAATATTTAGATTTCTAATAACTAACCAAAAAAAATAAAAATTAGTGGGGGTAGTTGCCTCCAAATTTAGTGTTTGATCAGTCTCAGGTATGAATAGGGATAGCAAAACGGTCAGCTCGCCTCGGCCTGCTAAAATAGGGGTGAGGAGAGTTGACCCGCCAAGTACCGCGAGTTCAAAATACTGGCCCGACCTACCTGGTTTTTTTTTGCAAATTTTTGAACAAAAAATTCACCTATTTTTAACATTTCAATTTTAATAATGTAACGCTCCCAAATTTTTAAGTATTAGTTTGGACTCAAATAATTATATTACCAAAGGACATGGAACTTAAAGGTTATTTCCTACCCTTTAAAAAGAGTAATATAAATTTTGTGAAATTGAAAAAAAATGAAGGTTAATAACGCATGGTGGGAAGGATTCAAGTATAACACATTTATATATTATTATAATCTATATGGTGTTGTGATTGTATTTTCACACATTTGATTATTTAATAGTAAAAACATATTATTATTATTATTATTATTATTATTATTATTATTATTATTATTATTATTATTATTATTATTATATTTGATCAGAGGCAATCGAGAAACTTCTTTCAACATCTACATTGACCTTAACAATTACCATTACTATTGGAAACAAAAAGAAGCAAGAAGGAACAGAATTGGGGATTAAAGATTAGTAAGAAAAGGGAGTACATCACCAAAGAGAGAAGGTTACGATGATGAGAATAAATGGAGCAATTGTGGTGCTTCGATATTGAGAATAGAAAAAGAGCAGATTTGTGATGAGTTGGAAATGAGAGAATAGATTTTGAGTGAGCTGGTAAAATTTGTATAGAAGGAGAAAATCATCAAAGGAAAGAAAGCCTAGAGGGTTGGAGATGGTAACTGCTTGAAAATGGAAGGAGATTATTAATACAAACACATCCTTTTGGAGGTAAGTGGAAAATCTCATCTCTCAGGATATAGAAATATTTACGTTCGGAATAGGTATTGGCACTATCAGTTTTATCCTATACGTTAATTATTTAGTCAACACTGATTAAGTTTTATTGTAATCTAGATATGGCAAATTCATTACTTCTGCGTGAATCCTTACTCAGCGGCTTAGCAAGTTGGTGAGTAAATACTGGGGGTTATAACAAGTCCTAAATACTTCTCTTGATTTATTTTATACTCATTTGAATGAAACTTTCCCTTATATTTGAAAAACTTTATTTTCTTAGAGGGACATGGTATTTTGATCATATAATTTGCCATATTTAAATACATGAATTTTGTTGGAATAATTTGAGAATTATTGATTGGTTATGGATTCATGGACATTTGGTTTAATTTTTATGATTGAGAAAATTTTATCACTATGAGTTTATGATATCCTGATTTTTAAAACGATTTGGGGTAAAACTTTGGCAGAACACTGCATGCTAACAGCAGTATGTGTTAGCCTTGGTCCACCATAATTTATCTTTAGGCGGGGAGCCTATTATTGATATTTCGAGGCGAGGAGCCTATTGTTGATCTTTCAAGGCGGGAGCCTATTGTTGATATTTCAAGGCGGGGAGCCTATTATTGATATTTTAAGGCTGGGGGAGCCTATTGTTGATATTTCGAGGCGGGGAGCCTATTATTGATATTTTCAGGCGGGGAGCCTGTTGTTGATATTTCGAGGCGGGGAGCCTATTTCAGTTCTGCATATGTATTACCCCGTCTACGACTTTATACGATTTACTTATTTATGATTTTTGAGAAAATCACTTTATGATCGGTATTATGGTATCCCGCTTGTTATGCTCTTCATTATTTGCTCACTGAGTGGTGACTCACATCGTCTCTCTTATATGTTTCAGATTCTCATGTTCGTGTCAAACTGATTTCCCGTGTTAGAGTTTAAGGTATTACTTCTTGGCGATGCTCACTTTCTGATTTTGGAGGTTGCTAGTTACATTATCTACCTCTTCTTTTGTGTCCTTCTGTATTTAACTTGTAAAAATCTGTAGTGGCTCTGTTACATTACTGGGTTGTCTATTAGCTGTTAGGTGTAATTCTGTTGGTCCATGTGAGGCCCTAATTTGGTTGGTATTTTGTGTTATGACTACACAGGTGTATATAGTAGTTTGGGATGTCCATATTTTAGAGGAGGCTCTGCCAAAATTTTGGTAAAAATATATTAGAAGTATAGAAAGATCAAGTAAATAAAATATGTTTGATTTCGAAATAAGGTTGAGTTTAGGGGAGGCTTGCCAGACTTGGGTATTGGTCTGTGCGCCAGTCATAGTCCAACTCTGAAACATAAATACAAATACGAAATCTTGAAAGGCATACCACACTCTGAAACTGCAAAATAGATTTTCAATAGCTGTAATGATTTCAAACAATAACAAGCATAGTAATCATTTTGATCAATAAGAACAATAGAATGCACTAAGAAAAGGTATTGGCAAATGGCAGTATATGGTAAAAGAATTAATGGAAACTTGAGAATGCTCTGGCAAAGAAACTGACTAGATAGAGAAACTTGATAGGAATTTAGAGCTCAAGAAAAACAACAAATATGGATATGAATATGCTTCATTATTGAATTTCAAAAAAATAAAATGGCAATATAACAATGAGTGAGTGTATGCAGCCTCAATATAACGAAGCAACTAAAATGAATTATCATGAGAAGCAGGAAACATACACGATTACAGATTAGAGACGAGAGAGGATTAGTAGTTTAGTACCGATGAGAGTGGGCTGATCTGAATGAATTTTTTTCTTTTATAAAAAAAATGGGTTGGCGGGCTAACCCGCCGCGTCCTTGTCTTTAGACCGCGGTTTTTTCCTTTTGGCCGGGCGGGCTCACCGGTTCAGCGGTCCCAATACCCCAGCCCAACTCGCGTTTTTTGACGAGTTAGCAGGCCGGCCCGGCGGGCCAAGCCCATTTTGCCATCTCTAGGTATGAATGACAATGTGTACCCTCGGGATAGGGCACTATAGTGCATGTGCCTGAGCCCGCACATGCGTGAGCTATTGTTTTAGTGCATGTCTTCATACCCAATGGGCATCCAAATGCACATACCCACGCCCATTACCTGCATTATAACAATGAGAAAAATAATAAATAATATGAAAAACATCATACATCAATTAAAAAAGCGATCATTTTTTTGAGATCTACTAATTAAAATATTTTACATGATAATATTTAGGTTCTATTTGGCAAAAAGTAGCGGATAGCGGATGAGGTAGCGGATTGAATTTAAAGTGTTTGGTAAAATTAGCGGTTAAAGTAGCTTATAAAAATAAAATGACGTAAATAGACATTTGTAATTAGTGGTTACAAATGAGAGAGAAATTCATTTAATGGAGGATAAACGAGGAATTTAATTAAAGTAATGAGGGTAAAGTTGGGAGAAAAAATGAAACGCTATAAGTTATAAGCTCAAACGCTACTTCAAGTAGCGTTTTAAAAAACACTATAAACTAGTGAAAAACGCTAAAAGCTAGTTGTGCCAAACACTTACAACTAGCGGATCCGCTATAAGTTAGCTGATGAGCATTGCCAAACAAAGCCTTAGTGATTTAAAAAATCCAAAATATTAGTAGTTGTGTTTTTTAAGCAATTATACTTTTGTGTGTGTGTGTACCCGAGCCCTCGCTCATTTGTGCGGGTAATTACCCGCTTGTTACATGTGCCTATTGGGTATGGGCTTAATTGACATCCCTAACCCCTGGACGAGAACTAAAATTTGAAATAGAGCCCCCTCAAACAAAAAATAGATGAAAAAGAAATAACTCACTACTCAAGCTAGGTGTTTACCCGTTCCACTCCAAATTTATACTTTTTTTGCTTTTCTCTAATGTGTTTTGTCCTTCCGTTTACCACTCCCTAAGTTCTTAATGAATAAAAAGTAATGCTAGCTCAATTATCAATATTGAAAGATTCAGATACATTCCTCCTCCTACAAGCCAAATGTGTATAGTTGAGTAATGTTAAATCCAAATTTAAATATCGTATCATATCTTATGCAAGATTTATTGGGTCACATGTTATTGGACAACTCGGGTCACACTCTAATTGTCTAGTTCCAATTAAAAGTCTCACATCATATGTGATATAACTTGAATATAAATTTATAAGTGTGAGACATCTATTACTCTATAAGTCCATTTTGTAGAATTGAGTTAGTTCTAATTTAAATTAAAAAGAAACTAATTATACGATTTTCTTTTTCTTTTTTCCCCTTCTTTATTATCTCTACGTATGGTGAGCAAATTTTCATTTTTTTTCATTACTTTTTTCAGATTTTGCTATTTATGTTTTTCCACTTATTTTGTTCTTGAAGCCTTCAAGAGACGAGAAAGTGTGACATGGCATTGGCAAGCAATAAGTTGAAGCCCTCTTTTGGGAACAATTCAACTCGTGATCATCATGGAGGATTTATTTATTCATTTATTTTTGCCAGATAAAGGGTACACACGAAAAAAACGTAAACATAATATTCGTTAATTTTTTCCACTTTCATGCATCCATTCATTCATAGCGTGTAACAAATCATGCATACACAGTTTCTTTGCTTTTGCATTATGTGTACTAGCAACATTTCCCTTAGAAAATCAAGCGGTGCTTATATTTACCTAAATTTTTGATGAAACATGTATCAAAAAATGGAAGGAGCCTCTTTATTTGACGAGAAAAATGAAGGAGCTCTGTATGTGGCTCCGGATCCATATTCAATTTCATTTAATTTCAATAGATTTTAGTGTGTGTTTGGGTCCGCATTTGACATCCCAAACTCATGTCCAGAGAGCTTCCTACCGTGAAAAGAGAGAAGCTACAAATTAGAGCTTCTGTGTGGACGTGGATCTACTGTAAGATGGTGGTGATGCAATAAACACACGCTTAATTCCATAGATAAAGGTTTCTTTTAAGTAAAATTCTTTTTTAATTTTGAGAAATTAAATGAAATTTTATTACTTCCTAATTTTGTTGACATTTTTAACCTATGGGAGTACTTTATAAGATTATGAAATTTGAATTATTGGGTGGTATACAGCTGAGTTGTGGGGAAGGGGCACTGGCACACGCAATAATTCAAGTTGCAGCTAGATTCCCTTTGTTCTTCTTTTGTGGGCAAGGTTGCTCATGATTCACTTTGCCAGTGGAAGCCTCACAACCCATACTGTAGAAAAAGTCAGTGTAGACGGTAGATACTAGATACATACATACGCACAAAAAATAATTGAGAGAGAAACACAGTAAATCACTTTTATCTTTTTCTTATCATCATGTTTGTTCCCATTCATCAAGTGACAGTAACAACTCACTTTTATCGTTTTCTTATTATCACCAAAAAAAAAGTAACAACTCACGTGTAACATATTTGATATTTCCCATTCCATTCTATAAATCTCAATACTCTCCCCACTTACCATTTCACAAGTCAAAAAATGAGAACCACTGAGTTTTTCTTCTCCTTCCTCTTACTCCTTCTCTCATTCTCCACACTTGCATTCTCAGAGAAATGCAACCCACAAGACAAGAAAGTGTTGCTCAAAATCAAGAAGGAGCTCAACAACCCATATCTACTAGCTTCATGGGATCCACACACAGATTGTTGTGACTGGTATTGCGTTGAGTGTGACCTCAAAACGCACCGTATTACCGCTCTTATCATGCAATCTTCTGTCCCAGACACCAATTTATCTGGCCAAATACCACCTTCTGTTGGTGACCTTCCTTACCTTGAGAATCTCGAATTTCATAAGCTTCCTAAACTTGTCGGCCCAATCCAGCCCACTATTGCCAAGCTCACTAAACTCAAGTACCTTTTCATTACATGGACTAATGTCTCCGGCCCAATACCACCTTTCTTGGCCCAACTCAAGAACCTCCAGTTGCTTCATCTTTCCTTCAACAACCTCTCTGGCCCAATACCAAGCTCTCTTTCCCAGTTACCTAACCTAGAGTCCTTACACTTGGACCGAAACAAGCTCACGGGCCCAATTCCGGCCTCATTTGGATATTTCAAGAAACCCGGCCCAGATATTATCCTATCTCATAATCAACTTTCTGGGCCCATTCCTGCCTCATTGGGAAACATTGACCCGGAGAGGATTGACTTATCGAGGAACAAGTTAGAAGGTGATGCTTCTGTGCTTTTCGGGAGCAATAAAAGGACACAGATACTTGACGTTTCGAGGAACTTATTGTCGTTTGATTTTTCTAAAGTGACGTTTCCAAAGACGAGTTTGATATGGTTGGATCTGAATCATAATAAGATTTATGGGAAGATTCCTGTGGGGTTGACTGCAGTGGAAAATTTGCAACAGTTTAACGTGAGTTATAATAGGTTGTGTGGTGCTATACCGCAAGGTGGGGAGTTGCAAAAGAGGTTCAGTGTGTATGAGTATTTTCATAATAAGTGCTTGTGTGGGGCCCCGCTTTCACCTTGCTAGTGATTAATGAAGGAGCTACCTAAGTTAAGCTCCGTTGTTGATCAGTTTATTTTGATTAGAATAAATATGAATCTCTTGTTTTGATAAGAATGTTTATTCTGTTACCATTTGCATGCGATGTACAATGACTTTAGGTTTAATCTAAAGCTCATTAGAGGTTTTGAAGTTTGAATTAATAGCACTTCCAACTGTGTGTTTCGATCTATAGACTATAGTTAGTGAATTTAAAGTTTGACTTTTGCATAGTTTGTTTTTGGAGTTTGCTAAGGTACTACATCCGTCCCATTTTATATGCAGTTTAAGGTTGTTGCACACATATTAAGAAAAATGATTAGTAATCTAGATTTTATAAAAAGTGTTGTCTAAATTACCATTTAACCCTTTATCTCTCTACATAGATAAACGTGAATTATTTATTAAATGTAAAAAATTGTAATGATTAATAAGAGCAATAGTGGAAAAACATGTTAGATGCTTTCTTGAAAATGTAAAACAACGATTAATTTGAGACAAATTCATTTTGCTAAAACAACTTATAAAATGGGACGGAGGTAGTAACTACAGTTAATCTAAAATCAAAGCTTCCTCTAGGAAGTACTATTGTAGGTGGCCCTACACCAATATGCTCCCAAAATGACTTATTTGATTGTAGATTGAGTGATAACTGTCACTTAAAACTCACACACAACTGTGAGGTTTTAGATTTCAAAATCAGGATATAATATTTAACCTAACAATTTCAACATTTGTCAATTGAACTCAGTCTTACGAAGAATTACCACTTATATTGCATTGTCAAGAAAGTCACAACACTTATAAAGTGGCCAAGATTAGGTGCAATCAAGGTTGTCAAATCCGGATCGGGTGGTTCAACTGGTTGAACCGGACCCCTATCCGATCCAAAAGAACCTGAGAATCGCCTGGGGTTAAAACCGGATAAAAATCGGGAGCCGGACAAGAAACCGGCCAAAAATCGGGGAACCGTGCAGAAAACCGGATTTGGTTTATTTTCCTTAAAAAATGGTACACCATGTTGATTTTTGGGAAAAAATTCATAAATGATGTTGATTTTTGGTATCTGAGATGTTTTTATCATTTTTTATAATTAAATTGATGGAATAAATAAATAAATAAATAAATAACAAATGTATACACTAATATTACTATGAGAGTACTTACATTATAGTAGCTAACTATTTATGATTGTTGAATATTATAGTTTTATTACGTCATACTATAATTTTTTTTATCCTTTATATGTTGTAAAAAATATATTAAATAATTTAATTAATTAATTCTGATTCAATCGGTTGAACCAAGAATCCCTGAATCGCTACCCCTTCCGATTCAATGTCCGATCCAGTTTTGATTACCCGGGTGCAATTATGATTTTTGTGTAGTTAGGTAGTTCCATCACCATTGCATCGCTTCCTAGTGGAATCATGGCTTTTAATTTATTTTATTCAAAAAATAACAAAACTATAAAGTGGAGAGGAAAAGACAACCACAAATGGTTGAACTCAATCGTAATCCGTGCCTTATAAACACTGCAGACAGCTTGACTGTAGTGGATTTGATTCCCAAATACAATTACGGGGTAGGATTCCCTGCAGTTGAAACTTGGGAGTCATGCAGTTAGCTGCAGTCAAACGATACTAATTGTCCAATCAAAATCAATGGATATCATAAGTTCAAAGTGAGATCAGGATACATGTATTTCCATCCAACAACTTTATCTGGTTTATTAAAATAATAACAAAGACGAGTTTGATATGGTTGGATCTGAATCATAATAAGATTTATGGGAAGATTCCTGTGGGGTTGACTGCAGTGGAAAATTTGCAGCAGTTTAATGTGAGTTATAATAGGTTGTGTGGTGCTATACCGCAAGGTGGGAAGTTGCAAAAGAGGTTCAGTGTGTATGAGTATTTTCATAATAAGTGCTTGTGTGGGGCCCAATTTCACCTTGCAAGTGATTAATTAAGGAGCTACCTAAGTTAAGCTCCGTTGTTGATCAGATTATTTTAATTAGAACAAATATGAATCTCTTGTCTCAATAAGAATGTTTATTCTGGGTTACCATTTGCATACGATGTAGAATGACTTTATGTTTAATCTAAAGCTCATTAGAGGTTTTGAAGTTTGAATTAATAGCACTTCCAATTGTGTGTTTCTATCTATAGTTAGTGAATTTAAAATTTGACTTTTGCATAGTTTGTTTTTGGAGTTTGCTAAGGTAACTACTACTAATCTAAAATCAAAGCTTCCTCTAGGAAGTACTATTGTAGGTGCCCCTACACCAATGCTCCCAAAATGATTTATTTGATTGTAGACGAAGTGACAAATATCACCTAAAACTCACACACAACTGTGAGATTTTAGATTTCAAAATCAGGATATAATATTCAACCTAACAATCTCGACATTTGTCAATTTAACTCAGTCTTACGAAGAATTGCCACTTATATAGCATTGACAAGAAAGACAACACTTGTAAACTGGCCATGATTAGGTGCAATTATGATTTCTGTGTAGTTAGGTGCATTGGGGTTTTTAGGAATTGGAAAGCGTGTGACATCTGTGAGTGACAGCATATTTCTCATCCGTTCTCTCACATCCTCGAGAGTCATTGCAACCTTCTCGGCTCCAAGGTCCTCTCTCAGCGCTTCCCAGGCAGTGCCGTGCTTTAAAATCCCCTCACAGAATGCCACAACGGCAGAATGCGGTGAGAGAAAAGGGAGTGTAGCAATAGGTGTAGGGTATTGCAGCAAACACCCATCTTGCCGAAACTTGCCTCAGAGTCCAACCAATGTAAGAGACTCCGCGTCTCTTCAATAGTTGCTCTTCCTAATAAAAGCAAGTCGCCAACACACAGGAGCCTCTTTATTTGACGAGAAAAATGAAGGAGCTCTGTATGTAGACTTATCCCCACTTAGATATAATTGGCTGCGGATCCATATTCAATTTCATTCCAGAGAGCTTCCTACCGTGAAAATAGAGAAGCTACAAATTGGAGCTTCTGTGTGCACCGGCGGACCTATGTAGGTTTGAAGGAAAAATGTTTTTGCATCCCCTGAAAAATATATTTTGCACCCAAGTTCTTAGTTTTGCATCAAAGTTCCTAATTTTGCACCACTCTAATGCACCACACTCACACTCTTATATTTTATTTTAAAAAAGTTTCTCTATCTCTATATCTCATTGGATTCGTTTTTGTTCTTATTATCCTAATTTTGAATCTATCAATGCTATTTTAATTAATAAATTTTGAATCTAGCCCAAATTTAATTAATTCTTTAACTCACTTACAAACAATCCATTTTGTTATGCTATATGTTGCGTTAAAAACACACTTAGAGCAAGTGTGAAGTAGTATAAAAGATTATCGTATCCACAGAGATTAATTAACAAGTACCAAATTACTTAAGATTTATTATTGTTTAGACGATCGAATAATTGAGGTGTTATAGAAACAAAATAAACAGAATTAAATAGCAATAATTAAAATACTAAATTTAATCGATGGAGAGAGGTATAGGGTCGCGGTTTCACTTGCAAGTTTCGATTCCCCTATGTCTAATTCTACCTGAATTCCCTTATTTTATTTAATTACCAATCCCTTTACTAAAGCTATTAATCTGTTTGGTCATTCGCGATTAATATTCTTTTTCCTAAATCAACCCTAGTTTGGTCATGCTAGAATTTAAATCCAAGAAAAGCATAAAGAGCAAAAATGTTGAATGATTGGAAGACTAAATTAAAGTTTGGTCATGCATTAATTTTAGCCCCAATTATCCTATAGGTCCACCAACTAATTGGAGTACGGTCGCTGATCAACTAATTGATTTTGAACATGAAAATGGTAGCTAATCCTAATTATGTGATTAAAAACAATAAGATAATATTAATTGAAATAAGAATAGGAATTCAAAGTAGAAATTAGAACATAAAGAGGTCTCTAATCATGCAAGATTCACCTAAGTCCCTAGAAGAGAATTTAGGTATCCATAATAGTCAAGAACAATGAAATAAAAATAAGGTTTATGAATTACAAAAATAAGAATAACCCGGATGTAGAGAAAGTCTTAATCTTTGTCTTCAATCTCCTTATTCTGCTCCAGAGCTCTCTCACGGTGTCAAGAACGAGTACCAAAATTCTTCTCTCCCACCACCGCGTCCGTGTAGCTCTCCTTTTTGTATGTGGTGTGTGGCTTCGCCATTCACAAGTGAAGCTCTCCTTTAATATTAGTTCCTTTTCTTTCTCTCCAAGCAAAGGATCAAGTGAAGATTGCTTCCACTTTTAATTGCAAGATATGTCAATCCCTAAATATTAGGATTTAGATCCTTCCTAAATATGTGTTGCTTGCTCTCCACTCCATGCCTTTCTTTCTCTCCAAGTCACATGTGCATCACTTTTAATTGAAATCTCTAAGAGGATCTTCTTCTTTTTATCACTGTGGGCCTTCTTGCATTAATGGGCTTGGGCTGGGCTTGCTTTCTTTTATTCTAACATTTCTTCTAATTTCAGCCCACATTTATATTTTCTTTTTCTACCTTTCTGCAAATATAGAGTAATTTAAGTCAGTTATTTATTTAATCAGTATTAATTACTCTGAAAACAACTCAAAATATCTTTAGTAAATGCACTAAATTAGAGTTTATCACTATATTTAAAAATTACAATAAAAAATTTAATTCAATTTCTTTTAAACATGGTTGTAGCTATCTTAAAAGAATTAAAATAGAGTAGTTTATATACTACATATATTAGAACAAATATTTTCTTAAAGATTTATGTAAGCCATTTTTTATATTAGTTAATTTGAACTCCACTTTAAATTATATTTTGTCTTGGAAAAAACCAAACCAACCGAACCAATCCAAACCGCATTGGTTTGGTTTGGTTTTATTTTATAATTGGCTGCGGATATATTCAATTTTATTTCAATAAGTGTCCGGCCAATGCCCAAACAATTCTTTTCTTATTTGGACACACAAATAAAATATTAATCTTTTGTTTGTGTTTAGAGATAAATTATGTATTGACGAATATCGAGTTTGTCACTGCAAACGCCTAGACAATTCAATTCAATAGATTTTAGTGTGTGTTTGGGTTTCGGTGTTGGCTAGTGCGAAATTTAATCTTAAGCACGAGTGGAAATTAGTCTTTCGTTAAAAGCGTTGAGACACTCCGTAGGTAGCTACGATGGTCCTAACCCAAAAAAGTGTGTGTTTGGGTCTGCGTTTGGCATCCCAAACTCACGCCCAGAGAGCTTCCTACTGTGAATATAGAGAGGCTACAAATTGGAGCTTCTACGCGCATGTAGATCTACTGTGCGTCGGTGGTGATGCAACCGCTCCCCCAAACACACACTTAATTCAATAGATAAAGCTTTCTTTTAAGTAAAGTTCTTTTTTAATCTTGAGGAATTAAGTGAAATTTTATTACTACTTCCTTAGTTCCTGATTTTGTTGACATTTTTATTTTAACCTATAGGGAGTCCTATGAAGTTTGAATTATTGCGTGATACAGCTAAGTTGTGGGGAAGGGGCATTGGCACACGCAATAATAATTCAAGTTGCAGCTAGCATCCCTTTGTTCTACTTTTGTGGGTGTAAGGTTGCTCATGATTCACCTTGCCGGTGGAAGCCTCACAACCCATACTGTAGAAAAAGTCAGTGTAGACGGTAGATACTAGATACATACATACGCACAAAAAATAATTGAGAGAGAAACATAATAAATCACTTTCATCTTTTTGTTATCATCATGTTTGTTCCCATTCATCAAGTGACACTAACAAATCACGTGTAACATATTTGATATTTCCCATTCCATTCTATAAATCTCAAATCTCAATACCCTCCCCACTTACCATTTCACAAGTCAAAAATGAGAACCACTGAATTGTTCTTCTCCTTCCCTTATTCCTTCTCTCATTCTCCACACTTGCATTCTCAGAAAAATGCAACCCACAAGACAAGAAAGTGTTGCTCAAAATCAAGAAGGAGCTCAACAACCCATATCTACTAGCTTCATGGGATCCACACACAGATTGTTGTGACTGGTATTGCGTTGAGTGTGACCTCAAAACGCACCGTATTACCGCTCTTATCATGCAATCTTCTGTCCCAGACACCAATTTATCTGGCCAAATACCACCTTCTGTTGGTGACCTTCCTTACCTTGAGAATCTCGAATTTCATAAGCTTCCTAAACTTGTCGGCCCAATCCAGCCCACTATTGCCAAGCTCACTAAACTCAAGTACCTTTTCATCACATGGACTAATGTTTCAGGCCCAATACCACCTTTCTTGGCCCAACTAAAAAACCTCCAGTTGCTTCATCTTTCCTTTAACAACCTCTCTGGCCCAATACCAAGCTCTCTTTCACAATTGCCTAACCTCGAGTCCTTACACTTGGACCGAAACAAGCTCACCGGCCCAATTCCGGCCTCATTTGGATCCTTCAAGAAGCCCGGCCCAGATATTATCTTACACTTGGACCGAAACAAGCTCACCGGCCCAATTCCGGCCTCATTTGGATCCTTCAAGAAGCCCGGCCCAGATATTATCCTATCTCATAATCAACTTTCTGGGCCCATTCCGGCCTCATTGGGAAACATTGACCCGGAGAGGATTGACTTGTCAAGGAACAAGTTAGAAGGTGATGCTTCTGAGCTTTTCGGGAGTAAGAAAAGGACACAGATACTTGACCTTTCGAGAAACATGTTGTCATTTAATTTTTCTAAAGTGAAGTTTCCGAAGACGAGTTTGATATGGTTGGATCTGAATCATAATAAGATTTATGGGAAGATTCCTAAGGGGTTGACTGCAGTGAAATTGCAGCACTTTAATGTGAGTTATAATCGGCTTTCTGGTGCTATTCCGCAAGGTGGGGTGTTACCGCGCTTTAGTGTGTATAAGTATTATCATAATAGGTTTTTGTGTGGTCCCCCGCTTTAGTGAATTTAAAATTTGACGTTTGCATAGCTTGTTGTTGGAGTTTGCTAAGGTAACTACTATTAATCTAGATTCTAAAACCAATGCTTCCTCTAGGAAGTAAGGTGGCCCTACACCAATGGGCCCAAAATGATTTATTTGATTGTAAACATAGTAACAAATGTCACTTAATACTGGTGTTGGCCAGCGAAATGATTAAGAGCCTCAAATAGCGAGCGCAGATTAGTCCTTCGTTGACAGCGTTGGGACACTGCGTGGGTCGCGGGTCCGATACCAAAAAAAAAAGCCACTTAATACTCACTCAACTGTGAGGTTTTAGATTTCAAAATCGGAACATAATATTAAGCACAACAATTTCAATATATGTTAGTTGAGCTAGGTCTTCCGAAGAATTACCACTTAACACTTAGCTGCAGTCAAACGATACTAATCGTCTGATCAAAATCAATGGCTATCATAAGTTCAAAGTGAGATCAGGATACACGTATTTCCATCCAACAGCTTTATCAGGTTTATTAAAATAATAACAACATTAATGCACACTCTCTTGATAATAATTTACAACCCCTTCCCTCTTCATCTGGGGAAGGAGTTATTCATCAACTATGAATGTTACAAGCTTAGGTGAGTATAGGTGGAAAGAACCACTGGATCAAATTATCAATCAATAATGCCAAAGAAATATCTTCTTTGAGTGCAATATAACCTTATCACAATGGAGACTCTTTCCATGGTAATCTGTCAAGACCATCAACAATGGCCCTTCGGAACTCGCCATTATGGAGAATGAAGGATGAGACATGCCCACCTGTGACCCATCTCACCTCAGAACCTGGCCAAGCCTTCTGAAGTTCAAGGACTGAGTGTTTTGGAATGTATCCATCATCCTACAAAACAATGCTGAGAATGATTAAGAGGAGTACACAAATGGCAAATGCAGTCTCTGTAGCACCGACACTTCATGACATGTCCGATGTCCGACACAAAACGTGTCGGACGCCGATACAGACATCTCAATTACTTTTATTTTTAAAATTAAAATTGGTGTCTAAGTGTTCGTGCCAGGAACGGAAAAGCTATTTAAGTAAATGAATTTAAGATGTAAAATTTCTTCCAATTTTCATTGTACACATTTTCATTAGGTGATGATGAGATATGGAACTTACAGTAGCACCAACAAATATTACAGCACTGGGGTTTTTAGGAATTGGAAAGCGTGTGACATCTGTGAGTGACAGCACATTTCTCATCCGTTCTCTCACCTCCTCGAGAGTCATTGCAACCTTCTCGGTTGCAAGGTCCTCTCTCAGCGCTTCCCAGGCAGTGCCGTGCTTTAAAATCCCCTCACAGAATGCCACAACGGCAGAATGTGGTGACAGAAAAGGTAGTGTAGCAATAGGTGTAGGGTGAAGTGATCCAACCATTGCAGCATGTACTCCTCCTATGGGTCCATAAAAGATATTGCTAAAATTATATAAAGTGAAAAGCCAATATATTCTAAAACTTCAAACTTGCTTGATTTGCCACTCAAGGAACAATCACTATGTTATAACATTTAAAAGGAAGGAGACTTTGTTCAAGCAATCAATTAACATAAAAATGGTGAGAGCTGAATGGGTTTCAGATGAGTCTTACCCATACTAAGACCGCAAACTCCCATCTTGCCGAAACCTGCCTCAGAGTCCAACCAGTGTAAGAGACTCCGTGTCTCTTCAATGGTTGCTCTTCCTAATAAAAGCAAGTCGCTAACACACAAAAGTTTTGCACCTCGTTGCAGCACAGGACGTCTCTGTCCATAGAATGGACTGCAATTGTATATTTCATGCAACATATATCAAATGACTAGTTCAAGAAAAATGAAAGTGCTTTTGATTTCAAAAACAAAGTGACGCTGACCTCTCGAGCACCATGGTTGCGATGTTTTCCTTCACCAATGGACCGCCAAGACGCAATCTTCTTTCAAATGTATGATCCCCAGTTCCTACAGGGGCGAAATGGATACAACTTTTAAACAAAACAGAAAGGTCTAAAAGACACAATCACAGCAAGAAAGAAGATTAATCTTTAAGGTTCTTTTGCACAAAATAGTCATTTTCAGTAGTATGATTTTGTCAAGCTTTTAACATAATTCCAATAGTGCTTTTTAAGCAAAGAATGTATTATGTAGGAAAAACAGGTAAAATTAACCGAAAATAATTCATTCACGATTTTCATAAGTCTGGTTAAATGGTCATTACTTTGTTCCCAGTTCAAGTACGTAAATATTCACAAGCATAATTTCTGATCAGATCCATAACAGGCATTGTTAATTGAATGGGATCCACTGAAATTTTGAGAAATCAAGTTAAAATGTTAAACAACAGCATCAGCCTATTCTTTTGTGTGTAAAGTGCAAACAAACAATTCCCCCAGAATTACACTCAATATATTATCCCGACCTTAAACAATGTGCTTAACTTGTGCCATGCAAGGAGTATGATAAGAAGGAACAAAAGATGGAGGCATAGGCTCAAACTCAAAGTCAACTAATCTGTGAAGAGGGCAGCAAAACAGGACTAAAACAATATAGCTAATCATTATCCTAATCTCCTTCCATCCTTTACCATTTTCACTCAAATATATGGTCAAAATGAAACAACTCAGATACAGAATTTGTATTTCTATGTTTTATGCTCAGGACATCCAAGCAAAAACACGTTGCTTTACAGACAATTTTCCATAAAATTTTACTATTACTTCACTTTTCTATTTGGTCTACCTAATCATCAATTGTGTAGAATCAGATCAAAGTTTTCTCATCTCCAATATCTCTCTCTAATCAGCAGTATTACTACAGATACAGATACACAAAAAATACAATTTTGACAAAGTAACAACAAATTAAATTCTAATCCTACAAAACTAATCCAACCAATCCATATCCCAAGCCAGGAAATATAAACATCCATCACAATGACAATAATACATCAGAGCTGAAATTTCAAAACATAGCCATTCAAATAAAACTTGCACAAAAAATGTGTTACCTGCAAGATGAACAACACAGGCCATTCTATGAGGAGGAACAGATTTGGGCATAAGGAAAGCAACCCTTGCAATGTGACTCTCAGGAGGCAATGCATTCAAAAGTTGTTCCTCACAAGGGGTTGTAAATACTCCTTCTCTCAAAGAAGCCGTTCTTGTCTCCCAAACTGTTCTCCAAACAGGTTGAATCAAAGTAGGAGGCCAATTTTGTCCTTCCAAATCTGGGAACAATTGCTTGATCATCTTCTCAAGCATATCAAGTTTCGTGCCACCCCATCCTCTTGAGAAAAACGGTGTGCTGATCTTAGTTCGATGCATGAATGCTCCATAAACATGGTCCAATACATAATGAAGCATACCCAGATTCACCGTCACCATTATTTTCCCAAAAGTTTAAAACTTGGGAATCAACAAATCGAAACCGATTCGGAAAATCAAAGGGTTATAAGCTGGTTGATAATGGAAGGGAAAAAGGAGAAAAGGGTATTGTGGGGTTATTAAAATTGATATATACAAGTTAGATTAGAGTTGAAAGACCAAATTTTTTGTGTTGAAATATCATAGAAAAAGAGAGAGAATTTTAAGGATAAAAGTCAATTTATTAAGGGAGGAAATGACAAATTGAGGGAAGAGGAGAAGAGAAAGTGATTGTGATGGGGAAGGATTGGAGGGAGATCCAACAAAGGGGATAGGGATAGAGAGAAAAGAAAAAACCGCTATCCAACTAAAATATGATTATAAAACAGTGGGCGGAGAATATGACTTGACACCTTGGATGAGGACCACCTCTCTCCAACCATTTAGCTTTCAGTTTGTGTTGTTATGTTATGCTTAGGTTGGATATGGATTCCATGTAGTTGGCTACTTGGCTGTCTCTATCTCTCTCTTCTTTCAATTTTCTATATATGTTTTTTTGACAATAATTTTCTATATATTTTTAAAAACAATAAATCAAGGGTCGTGATTGAAAATAAGTGAATCTTGTGGTTCATGTTTAGGAACTACAGTGACTGCATGAAGTAGCGATTGCAATGGATCATGGTCTGTTTAGATTGTAGGCGACGTATAACATGGACTAGGGGAAAAGTGCTCCATGGTGCACCAAATCATTTTCAATGTTGGATATTGATTCGGTACGTTAAAAAGTCTCTCATTGTTTGATAATCAAGGTCGTAGTTTATAAACATTTGATATTCTTAACTTATGAGTCGCCTTTTGACTAAGGATAAAATCGTGAAGATTCACATTTCATATGGGCCAAAATGGACAATACTATGGAAAACGATGTCAAGAGTCAAGACTTGATGTCATAACAAATATCAAATATTTTAGACAAAATTACTCTCATGAACCTCTAACTTAATTTAAAACTTCGAACTTGTCATTTATCTTTTTTCTTCCTAATTTTGTCCTTTTAAGTTTAAAATGATAATTTTATCCTTTTTTTTGTGTTTTTCGCCAAACCTCGTTTAAAAAAAGACTATGCGGCTGTCATCGTGATGATGTGTCCACTTATGTTGACTCATAATACAGAAGTATGTTCAATACAATTGTAGAGATCCTTTGGATATTGCTGACCAACTAGCTTATTTCTTCACCAAGCCCCCTCTTCACAGCTTAGTTCCCTACAATTCGCAAGGTGTTTCATTCCTAGCAACCACCTTGACTTTGAAGGGAAGATATCAGTGTATATACCATCTAACCACTAGTTAGTTATAGGCAATGGCTCTTATCATAGATAAGTAGTTATCACTTAGTTATCTTGCTTCTCTGAGTTTATTAACACATTCATCAAAATGAGGTAAACATCACAAATGGATAATAGTAATGGTTCACATTACTAAAAAAGAAAATGCTGCCTCATGCAGAGCCATCAGTGAGCTTAGCTACTGCTTTTTACCAAAAGATTTAAAGGGATTAGCTTCAAGGAAGAAAATTGGAAGTTATAAAAAGCTATCGAATTTCATTTCATATCAATACAAAAGTGTACTATGCTTCATCAATTCAAATTTAGATATATAATAAGTTTTCCAAGCAAATTACAACACAAGGTTACCATCTATTCAAGCACCATACTTAGTTATGCATAAGGAGTACACTAAGAAGGACAAAAACATAGTTGCTGTTGTGCTTCACAATCACATGGAAGGAAAAGGATTAAGCCTAGGAATAGGGACAGAAATTAAAGGATGAGCTCTTGAAAGAGTTAATCCAAGTTTCTCTTCCATATCAACAATCTCATTAACCTTCCAATCAAAACACTGAATCATAACAGCAAGATTTGTCTGCACAACTTGCAAAGCCAATGATGTTCCAGGGCAACTTCTTCTTCCACTACCAAATGGAATTAGCTGAAAATGTTGTCCCCTTATATCTAAATTTCCACTTCCATTTTCACTAGTAAACCTCTCTGGTTTAAATTCAAGTGGGTTATCCCAATAATTTGGGTCCCTACCAATAGACCATACATTAACAAATAATTGTGTCTTTTCTGGAATATCATAGCCCATAATGTTGCATATTTCAGATGATTCTCTAACTATTAATGGACCTGTTGGGTGAATCCTTAGTGTTTCTTTTATTATAGCTTGTAAGTAAGGAAGGTTTATAAGATCTGATTCTTCTACTATTCTATCATTTCCAACTATAGCTTTAATCTCTTCTCTTGCTTTCTCCATCATTTCTGGATGGTTAATTAATTCTGCTAATGCCCATTCTGTTGTTAATGCTGAAGTGTCTGTTCCCGCCATAAATATGTCCTGCAAAATTATACATAGTATATAATCATCAGTTTTTGTTTAGCTTAACGTTGTTAGTCCCTCATTAATTTGCATTATAATGGCAATTGTCTCAATTCAAAAGCTTTTAAAGTTAGCATTGGAAAGTAGAGAGAAATGAGAATATTGAGATGATGCATAAAATACAATAAGCTTATGGAAATTAGCTGAAAATATAACATATCATAAATTATCTCCATAAGCTCCCTCAAACAATTCCACAAATGTCTATGTCCGTAGATAAGCCCAAATTAGCCCGATTGAAACGGTTATCCAAATTGGCATATTAGCATTGAAATGAAAGGAAATTATAACAAAGATGGTCAAAGAGACTTACCAAGATGAAGGCTTTGATGTTCTCCATTGTCAATTTAATCTCAGATTTCTCATCTTCAAGTACATCCAATAATATATGAAGTAAATCCTTAACACGATTTTGACCACCCAATTCCTTGATTTTCCTCCTTTCCTCTTGATGCTCCCTAATAACCCTCTCCATCATAGAATCAAACCTATCTCGAATTTTCTTAAGCCCTTTACCAAACCCTTGCAAATCCCAATTCTTAAAAAACCAAATAAAATCCGAAACATTAAACTTCCCAGTCAAATGCACCGTATCATGCACCAACTTCCTCACCTCTTCAGCTTCACCATCACTTCCTGAACATGTTTCGCTCATAATCATCCTCGAAATAATATTATTCGAAAGTTTCAATAGTTCACGTCCAACATCAATAGCCTCACCATCTTTCCCTTTCTTAAACAAAAGTCTAACAAACTTTGTCGTTTCTTGTCTCCTCAGAGGAAGAAGTTGAGTGAGTGTAATCCCACCTAGAAGTTCAGACATGCAAATTTTCTTCATGAATTTCCAATAACGTCCATAAGGAGAAAATGAGAAGTCTTGAGAACCATATGTTAGGTAATCAACAGCTGAACTATGAGGACGGTTAGAGAAATAGGTTTCGTGAGTTTTAAGGAACTCTTTAGCTGTTTCAGCTGTGGAAGCTACTACACAAGAAACAGAACCAAGGGAAAGATGGATTATTGGTCCATAACGTGATGTAAGTTTGTGAAGTGCTTGGTGTGGAATTGGACCTAGAAGGTGAAGGTGTCCAATTATTGGTAAGGCTAAGGGACTTGGTGGTAAATTAAGCTTGTATCTTTTTCTTGTGAGTATGGCTCGAACCACTATGGTGGATACTAGCCATGTAAGGAAAAGTATGATGTAGCCTTGGTAATCGGCCATATGAATTAAATTGAACTTTTTTTTCTAATAACTGAAATTATGGTAGTTAGGTTAGTTGGTTGGATTGTATATAAGAAGGGAAGGAAAGGTACCTTTGATAATGAGAATCATTTTCTTGTTTGTGTTTGATAATTGTTGTGTTTTTATGCGTTGGATTGGATGCAAATTTAGGAAAGCCGGCAATGCAACATGTTATTTTTTAGATATAGAAAAATGAGATCCTACGCGTTGTGACCGAATCCTCCCATTAATCAAAACAAAATGTCACTGTTTGTCTGGTTTTGCAAAGAAAGCTCTGTTTGTCCGGTTTGTTTTTCAGTTTCCATTTGTGGAGTTTTTTAAATAACAGTTTTCTCAAGTTTGGTTGAGTGAAGAAATGGGAAAAAGCAGTGAGAATGGTTGTTTTAGTGTTTTTTTTTTGCAATCTCTCTAATTGTGGGAAAAAATGAAGAGAAAATGCTCAATAATTATGCTTTTACCATTTTACCCTTACTTTATCACTCAAATTTCCTAATTATTTTCATTATTTAATTAAATTAAATAACTAAAATAAATATTCAACTAATTAAATTAAATAATTAAAATAACTATTAACTTAATTAAATTAAAAATCAAACCAAACATATAGGGGTGTTTTTGTCCTTTTAAAACTAGTATTCTTTCTCTCTTCTATCTTTCGCACCAACCAAACCAAGAGACATACTCTCTCTTCCCTATTTCTTGTCTCTTTCCCTTAAACCAAACAATACCCATAATGTACTCACTCTCTCTTTTCTCTTTCTCTCTTCCCTCACTCTCTCTTTTCTCTTTCTCTCTTCCCACTTTCTCTTCTAATCCAAACACACTCTAAATAAATACCAAAATGTCCTATTTTTGGAAACAAGTGAGATATCGCACCTTCATTGTGCGATAGCCCAACTAAGTATCTTTTTTTGGATACTTATGTTACTTAGTTTATGATAGAGTTTTTTTTGTGTGAACAGGGTATCCTCTATGCGCAACCACAAAAACTAATCCCTCGAGTTGAGTAGGACCACAATGAGCAGTAAAACTCTTCCTCAAGAGATTTAACGCTGCTGCATTCCCAAAGCGCCATCACAGAGACTAATCCCTCGAGTCGGATAGGACCACAATGGACGATAAAGCTCACCCTCAAGAGATTTAATGGTGCTGCATTCGAACCCAGAACATTGGCCAAGCTGGAAGAGATCCACACCATCTCATCTAAGCGCTCGCTCTTGGGTTATGATAGCGTATTTTAGTTTTTGAGAAAAAAATTAAGCGTTCAAATACATCAAGTTCGATACTTAATAAGCGATTTATGCAAAAACAAATACATTTCGTATGTAAGTTTGAGTTAAAAAATATATTCCAGAAATTTTGCAAAAAAAAATTACAAAATGTATTTTTTTGTACTAGAAATTTCATCAGCTCACTTTTCTGTTCTAGATTTTTATGAGACATGGCTTTTTGAGAGAAAATTTTTGCAATGGTAAAAATGGGGACAGGTCAAATGAGGAGGTATCAAGTTAAAGATCTAAAAGAAAATAGCTTACATTCCGGTTCAAAGTGTTGGGTCATCATGGAGCCCAAAATACTAGGCTATATGTCGGCCCAAAATACTAGGCTATATGTTAGTAAATATATAAGTAGATTGGATACCACATTTTTCACCAAAAGTCATTAAATTTTGGTCATGCAATAATTATCGGTAGCTTGAAAGATCATCAAATTAAAGTTGATGTTGTTATTACTTATTACTAACATGATGTTGCACAAGTGGTAGACAATTGAACTCCTTAATCATCTAGTCAAGATTTCAGTCTTTGATTGGGGTGTATGAATCTCACTATATAGTTGTGTTGAGACTTGAGTATACTTTTATATGTTATTGAATTTAATTTATAATTTATAATCTCACTATAGTGTAATTTTATATGGTGTTGGATTTTTAGTGTCAAAATCTCTTGAATCTATTCATTTCCTATGTTAAGGTTTTGTAATTTATGTAGCCAACTCTATTTTTTTTTTCTTTCAAATTCTAACAACAAAACTAAATTCAAAATAAAAACAAGGAAATGTAAATTTATTACAGCTTTGGTATTAGTATATAATACATGAACTATACGTCGAAAACTCGTGGCCAGCCAAATTCCCTGGCAAAGCCGGTGAAAACACGCAAGTATATGATACATGAACACCTCATAATGCAAGGTAATCACAGTAGTAAACACACTAACCAGAAACTTCAAAAGGATTAAAACAAGAGACAGGGAAGCAAACAATAGGCTTTTTCAATCCAGCAGAAAAAGAAGACCCTTCTTCCATATTAACCTTACAATCTCCACCTTTGATTTCCCATTCAAAACATTGTACCAATGCACCAATTGTCACATGCATAACCGTCAAAGCAAGTGAAGCACCAGGACATCCCCTCCTACCAAACCCAAACGGAATATACCTAAAATCACCCCCATCCATTTTAATCACATTTTCATCTCCACCGTTGATTTTATCATCACTACCTTCCAAGAATCTCTCTGGTGTGAACTCCTCAGGGTTGACCCACGATTCTGGGTCCCGCATTATGGCATAGACATTGATTAGTGTTCTGGTTTGGCCCTTTACATCGTAGCCGTTGATTTTGCAATCCTCTGCAGATTGTCTAAGAGCAAATGGTGCCGTTGGATGGAGTCTTAGTGCTTCTTTTATAACAGCTTGTAGGTAAGGTAGATTTGGAACGTCTGATTCTTTAACTAGTCTGGTGGTGCCCACTATAGATTGAATCTCTGCCCTTAGTTTTTTTAACCCTCTTGGGTTGTTCATTATCTCTGCCATGGCCCATTGCATTGCCACTGATGATGTGTCTGTTCCTGCCAGAAATATGTCCTAGCAATTGCACAAGTATAAATGACTTATGAGGGACGATACTAAGTTGTCAAAATTAAGGACTTAATTGATATTCAGTTGTAAAAATTATAAACTAAATATGACATCGAGAATTTGAAGGACTAAGTTAAATAACGTTTGAAAATATGAAGCACTAATTAGGAATACCGCATAAAAATTTAAGAGACCATACTAACTATTAACTCAATTTTATAAGTTCCCTCAAACAGACTTACACGAAAACTTATATCAGTAAATAAGCTCAAATAACTCAATCCAAACTGACTTACGGGTTGTATACTTGTACTTTTATTTGGAATAACTAAAATCATGATATATAGAACGATATGCAACTATGTCTTGAATGATTTTTTTTTTGTATGTCTTGAATGGATGAAATCATAAAATATTTAATCAAAAAAAAAATGAAATCACAAAATATAAATTAAAACAACTTACTAGGAAGAAGGCCTTGATATCATTCCTTGTTAACCTCACTTCAGCATTTGGATTTCTATACACTTGTAATAGGATATCCATCATGTCTCCTTGACAAGCCTCTGTATTTTTCTCTTCATGTTCCATCATGATACGTTCCAAAATCTTGTCAAATTTACCCACAATTTTCTTAAGTTTTTTCCCATACCCAAATAAATCCAACTTTCTCAAAGGTCCAAGCACCTCACCCATGCTCAATTTAGCTCCAACAAGCAAAAACTCCTTAACCAAACATTGAATCTCCCCAGCACCATCAAAACAAGTAGTATTCATAGCCATCCTACACAAAATATTATTGGTCAAACCAGTGAGATCCAAACTCAAATCCGTTGACTTGCCTTCACAAGAACACACCACAAGAGATTTCAAGAGCTTCTCTATCTCTTGCTCTCGAATATGCATGAATCTACCAAGCTGTGAACTTGAGAGTAGTTGAGTTACACATAGCTTTTTCATGAAACGCCAATAAGGACCATATGGGGCAGTTATGAAATAAGATCCTTTGTAAAGGAAATAATCCGAGGATCCAAATTGTGGTCTATAGCAGAAATTAAGGTCGTGTGTTTTCATGACTTGTTTTGCAACTTTTGCATTGGAAACAACTACACATGTTGAAGCACCTAACTGAAGTTGAATAAGAGGTCCATAGAGGTTAGCAAGGGTTTGGAATGATTTTGGTATGACTGAGCCCAAAAGGTGAAGGTGGCCTATGATGGGTAGTGATGGTGGGCTTGGTGGTGGGGATCCAACTTTTGAACTGTGATTTTTGGTTCTTATGCTAATAAGGATATTAAGGAACTTGAGTATAAGTAAAGTGAAAATTAGCAAAGCTAAGGAGGAAGAGAAGATGTAGAAGAAAGCATTAGCACCATATGCAGCCATTTGATTAATTTAGGGATAGACAGATAATTTGGATATTTTTCACTTATATTGAGCCAGCAATTTCTTGAAAAATAATAATTAATTACTATTTTTACACGTGCGCACACACACACACCATCACCCGGTCACACATGGGTTCAAATCCGATAGTCGGTCTCCCCATACCGCTGAAGTTGTCAATGAAACCCGCATAGATTTTGTTGTTTACACATTTAGGAAATCAATAAATTTTGTTGTTTTTCATAAAACTATTAGTCCTTTCTTCTGAACACTTTAATTTTTAAAAATCAACATATAGAAAAGAAGAGTTAAATATGTTTTTGGTCCCTATAAAACTTGGATCTTTCAGTTTCAGTCGTTCAAAAAAAATTCACTTACTTTTAGTCCTCCAAATTCTTTTTTTATCAGTTTCAATCTCTCATGTTTTTTAATAGCGCTTCACTACCTGTAATAGCACCTTTATGGACTTTTTTCAGTGCTTCTAAGCACTATTAAAAGTCATGAAGCGCTATTAAAAGATACAAGAGACTAAAGCTAATGAAAAAAACTTAAAGAATTGATAGTAAGTGAATTTTTTTAAGAATTAAAACTGAAAAACCCAAATTTTATGTACCAAAAACAAATTTAACGCTAGAAACGAATGATTGAAGTAAATTATATACTAAATTAAAATAATGATTTTTTCAAAGATGTATATATATACTAAATTTTCATTATTTTAATTATATACTAAATTAAAATAATGAAAAAAATTAAAATATATATATATATATATATATATATATATCCTTAAATAATGAAAATGGATAATTCATGCTGATTTTTTATCCTTAATACAAATGATCGAAGGATACAGAGGGGAAAATAGAGCATGTTGAGTTGAAATTCTCCTCCAGACGTTTATATAACACTTTCGTGTGTTTTATCACTTGACTATACATACTCTTAAGATGATAGAAGCATTACAATTTTTTTAAATAAATAAATAAAATATAACCTTCTTTTCCCGATATATGTTGGTTTTCATTTAGAATGACGCCACGGCGGTTGGCAAAATGTTAAGCTAAAATGGGATCAAATCAAATTACAGGAGATGCGAAATTAAACTATAGGAAAAAGAAGGACATAATATAAATAAAATAAAAACAAAAAGACAATTGTCATAGAAAAAGGCAAACATACGAATAAGAAATACTTTAAATTAGTGGTCCTCAAGAAGCAATGATTGATGAATAAAATAAACATACGAATAATGCTAGTATTAATAAAGGATTTAATTTTGTCAAAAAAAAAAGGATTTAAGAGATTTGCTAACGTAGTTGGTTATGTGGACATTTCATATAGGGAAATTATAATTTTGCTGAAGAAGTTTGGCATAAAGTCTATGATTGGGTTGGTGTGGAGAATGTAGACCATGAAAGTCTCTGTGCTCATTTTTGTTGGCTGGGACAGATTTGCAAAGGGAGTAAGGATGTTAAGACCAAGCATCTGATTTGGTTAGCAACTATTTGGTGTTTATGGCTGTCTCGTAATAGCGTTGTTTTCAAGAGCGAGGTCGCCAATAGTAATTCGCTTTTCACTCGAATCAAAAGTATTTCATGGAGTTGGATTGTTTATAGAGTGGGATGTAGATCTAATTTATCGATTCTATCTTGGTGGAATAACTCACTTCATTGTCTCAACAATTTGTAACATTCTTGTTTGGGATTGAGCATCACTAGTGCTCTTTTAAAGAATTATTGCTTATCTAAAAAAATATAGCGAAATTATTTAACTCCGCATTGTTGTGCTATCAGGTTAGAGGGATTAGTCTCTGTAGTTGTGCGCAGAGCATGACCGGTTTATACCAAAAAAATTCTCAAAAATGTGTCGATCCAATTTCGGTCTGTCTTTTAGCAAGACATATCTTCCTTAATGACATTAAATCAGAAGATCTAATAGAATTAAAGAATAGCAAACCTCTTACATATTTACAAGATTTTCATGGTAACTGTTGTTCTGTACCTTGTGGTCGTCTAGGTCAAATCCGGGGACTGCAATTGGTACGTCTCATGTCGTCCAAGTAGAGTATCAGAGTGATCCTGGGTGGGGTACCTTCGATGCCACTCTGAGGCTCAAGTTAGTATTGAGTAGTATAGCAAGGAATAAGAATGTACCTATTTTTGGCAATGTGTGTCAGTATTTATCGGGTTACGTGTCACCTCTAAGCCATTTGATTGATCGAGTGAATCTGAGCCTTTAAGGCATGGTAGTCATAAATGAGCTGATTTATTGTGGATATGGGCCAAATTTATTGGGCTTATCTATGTTCAATTACTGGAATGGGCCTCATAGCTCAGTCCAGAACAGTAACCTACTCAAATTTGTTTCACCTAATCCCAAGAACGTTGTGCTTTACCCTAATCTATTCCCTGACCATATACAACTTTAACTCTCTTAGCTTTAGAAGAACCCAAGACATATAAAACAGGACATTAAATCTGAGAAGTAGACTGCATGTATGAAGAATGAGATCACTACCTTGCAGCACAATGTTATGGGTCTCTAGAAAATCAATTGGTTTCAAGTGGGTTTATAAAATCAAACTCGGATCGATGGGTCTCTAGAAATGTATAAAGCCAGTTCGGTAGCCCAAAATTTTACCCAAAAAGAAGGCACAAACTATTTTGATACATTTTCCCATGTTGCTAAAGTTACCACTATTAAACTTCTGTTAGCCATTGTTGTTGCCAATTGTCGGTATTTACAGCAGCTGGTTGGCCATAATGTTTTTCTTCATGGTGATCTTGACGAAGAAAGTATATATGAACTTCCCTAAGAGTGTGTTTGGATTAGACAATTTTTGGGAGTAATGTAATTTAAGAGGGTGGTAATTCAAATGCTTCTAACCAAATTAACTTGTCTGGATTATAAATGTAGAGAATTTTCAAAATAAATAGATTTTATGAGGTATTTTAGTAAGACTAAATTTAGAGAATTTGAAATACCATCACTACGTCAGAAAAGAAGAACAGCAGCGGTTGAAATCCAGAGTTAGTTGGTGCTGGCGGCGGTTCCAGAAGCGCCGTGGTTTTCAGCGTCGTGAAGAATGTAGAATTTTATTTACTCTATCCGAACAAGAAATTTTAAAAATGAAGAATTTTAATTATCTCATCCAAACAAACAACTTTAAAAATGAAAGTGTTTCATTCTGTCAAAAAAAAATGAAAGTGTTTCAATTGATGCATTTGAATTGCCTAGAATTTTCAAATGCACATCCAAACACTACCTAAAGGTATCACCTTTTCTCATCCAAATCCCGTTTCCAAATTAAAGAAGCCTTTATATGGTCTAAAGCAATCTAATAGGCAATGATTTCTCAAACTATCTTCTTCTCTTTTATCTCTAGGTTTTACTTCATCCACTTCTAATACTATGCTTTTTAAGCATGATTCTTATTCTTATACCGTTTTCTTGATATATGGTTTGACAGATATACTTCAAATTATGTAAAAAAGGTTCTCAAGCAACACTTTTGAATTTGGGATCTTGGCAAATTAAGACATTTTCTTCGTTTTGAAATAACAGGATCACAACAAGGTTTAAATCTTTGTCAAAGGAAATTGTCCCTTGACATTCTCTCTGAGGCAGGTTTCTTGACTGCCAAAGCTACCTCCACTCCAATGATTAAGGTCTCCAAGCTTCAAAAGTAAGGAATCACCAACTCTTTTATATTGTGACAACTAATCAGCTAATACATAGCAGCGAATCCTATTTTCCAGGAAAGAACCAGACACCAAAATCGATTCTCACATTGTTAGAGAGAAGCTCCACTCATGATTAGCTAACAAATATTCTTACAAAACTCCCATATTCATCACATTTTCTTCACTTACTTGCTAAGCTGAGAGTCTCTACTGTACACTCATCAGCTTAAGGCATTGGGATTAGTTTCTCTTAACTTATGCTTCTCTAACAAATTCTATTGAAAGTTAGTTTAGTACAGTTTTCTTTTTATTTCAGTTTGCTAGTTAATTGGGGTTTCTATTTTCCTTTTTGTTATAATTGTTTCTTTCCTTTCAACCTTATTCTCACATCTATATGAGTGAGAGTGATGGAAATGAGATCAGCATAAGTTTTTCTCTGTTAATTGAATCAATGAGATTCATAATTTGTAATCCATGATATATATTCAATGCATTAAAGTTTGATGTCAAAAATGAGTCTAATCAATGATATATTATAAAATAATTAATAGTTTTTTGTTTTTAGTATATCAAGAATAATTACTAAATAATTATTATTTTTTGACAAAATTACTAAATAATTATTAACTATACAATAATTAATAGATCATGCTTTATAATATATCATAAATCATTTAAGGTTTTTGGACCAATATACTCATATTTTATATTTTTTGTTGTCCAAACTAGAAGAGATGACAAAACAAGTTGACCTCCCTACTTTGTTGTGAGAATGGATAAAAGGAAAAAAAAAACTGCTGTGGACCAATTTTTTTTTTTACCAAAATAGAACACTTTTTAAATTAAATATTAAAGTAGAACACATTTTAAACTTAGGTGAGAAGTCGCCCCCCACCCATGTGACTTCTCAATTTTTTTTGCTTTTCTAGTTAAAAAGTCACCCCGCACCAATGAGACTTATCAACTGTGTTTTTTATTTTTATTTTCTTTTATATTAATTTAAATTAACCTGAAAAAATTAGAAAATTATTTTAAAAACTTCTATTGTTAATTAAAGTTAATTATATAATTTAAGATAAAAAAGTTAAAAAAAATTATATGTTATCTAGAAATATGGAAATAACTGTATTTGTTTAATTAATACGACATTACAAAAATCAAATAGAAAATAGAATAATGAAGGGTTTTTTTTGGAAGAAAAAAGTTTAGGTGAGTTGGGCTCCTACGGCTCGCAAGGGGTCAGGGCAGGCCTCAATGTTCTTTGAGCGCTTACAGAGGTACTTACGGATCACCTTCTGTTGTGACCATCATTTCTACAAATACCACATCTCTTGGTACTGTGGAGACACGGAGTGCATGTGGTCGTAATGAGTTTTTGAGCATGTTGCGATCAAATGTGAATAAGGATAGTGCACTGTCTGAAATTCCCCACACTCACACGTCTCTGCTCTGAAGTCCACCACGAATGTGCCCGCAGGTCTGCCGCTTTGTGGTCGTACAAGTTCTTCCACTCTAAACAATTTTTGCGTACGACCGTGAAATGCCACGTTATGCGTGTTTGAGAGGTTAGAGAAGCAGGCCAGTGCTAGTTCCTCACCACATCAACAATACGAACAACCACCTGCCCCAACTGAAGAAGAAATACCAGCAACACAACAACATCCACGTCATAATTGCTGAGCACCACCATGTGGAACTCGTCATCATCTAGAACGTTAATTTTTTGCTTTTAAATATTTTTGTAAAACCCTTGTAATTATCTGATAAATCTTTTAAATAAATTAATGTGTTATTTTTATTTTTTTTTCACCATTAATTATATTGCATATTTTAAATTAACAATATTAATTATTTAATTTAACTTACTAAATTATTTAAATTTATTTCAATTAATATCAATAAATCAAAGAAACAAAAAAAACACAATTGAGAAGTCCCACTGGTAGGGGGTGACTTCTCAGCTGAAAAATGAAAAAATTTGCAATTTTCAGTTCAAAAGTCGCCTTCGACTTCTAGCCTAAAAAGAAAATGTGTTCTACTTTGATAATTAAATTAAAATGTGTTCATATACTAAAAAATATTTAAAAAATGCTAACCATAGCACACCAGAAATACATAAAAACTTGAAAAAATTAATCAAAAAATGAGAAATGTTTCTAGGAAACTTGACGGAGCTACTTGTTTCTCAGCATATTAACAGACTATATAGAGTGGTGGACTGTGGAACACTAACCTACGTCATATATCATTTTGATGAACTGACTATACTAGAGATGTCAATAGGTCAATTTCGATCATATTTGCCTAAATCTGTTTTCTGGAGTAGCAGTTACAATTACTCACTTTGCGTTGGTTTTGAATTTATGTTTTTTAAAACCCGAACCAAACCAAGTCGATATTGGTCTAGTTGGTTCAGATTGGGTTTACAGGTTATGCCCAAATTGTCAATTTTTTAAAATATAAAAAACTACATTTTGTTTGTAATATTCCATCTCTTCTAAATAGTCAAAAGAATTCTAATATTTAAAGACTACACTAAATCAAACTCAAACTCATTGATATTCTTCCAACTCATAGTATTAATTAGCATCTTACAACTTAATAATAAATTATAAATTATTAAGATAAAAAGTCTAAACAAATACTCCCTCCGTATCATTTTAATTGTCGCTTTAGAGATTTCACACATATTAAGAAAAAAGTGTAAAAGAAAGAAAGAGAAGAAGGATTTTACATAATTAACCTTATTGGTGATTCGTGTATTCACCACTATCATAAATGCAAAGTAGATATTGATGTTTTGGGAGTGATGCTCATAGTATAAATAGAGGGTAATATTGGTAAAAGTTTCATTAAAATTAGAAAGTGACAATTATTTTGAAACAACATTTTTAGTAAGTGAGACCATTATTTTGATACGGAGGGAGTAGCATCTTTTGCTTCTAACCAAATGATGAACTAAAGTCTGGGGTTCGAAACCTGAGTATGGCAAAAGAAAACTCTGTTAGGATGAGAGAACTACGTGGCCTGGTAAAATCAGGCACTCGTGGCCAATCAAATTTCCTATGTAGATTAGTCTTCTGAAAAGAGCATACCAATGAGATGGTTAAAAAAACAAATGAGGAGCACGCGGAGGAGTTGTGGCCAAGTGGAGAATGGATGCAATTATACAAGATAGTTGGGTTTAAAAAAATGGTGGCTAGTATATTTAAGAGGCCTCGCGTTCCACGCTTCTAATAATTACAAAAAAAGCAGATATTTTTTTGACAAAAAATAAAAGAGATATTTGGAAAACGTGTATTTTCTATATACTTATTTTTTGTGTGTATGACCATTATAAAAGAAAGAGCTCCTAATACTAATAGATCTGTATGCTGCCTTCAGCTCTAATGGCAACCTCCATTGGTTGCCTATATTACTATCTTCTGTTTCTTCTATGGTTTGTGTCTAGTATTACTTTCTTTGTCGACAGACATGTTGTGCTTCTACATGGGAAAATGTTCTTATTGGGCTTGAATAGACCAATAATGTCTACTTCATTGGGGCAATTTTGGGACCAACTTACCTCAATAGTCCAAGTTGGTCTAAATCCAACCATGGCTACAACACATATGCTTGCAATTGCTTTTCTTTCATAGATAGTGGCAGAGTCTGCAGATCGTATTGATTCCAGTGTATTTATCATGTAATGAAAATGAAGCACTCATAGACTATATGTAGTCTTTGTTTATTTTTTCTGTTCACTATGTACTCTTTGTTTGGATCTATATATATGTACTCTTTGTTTATTTTTTGGGTTCATTATGTGATTTGGTTTTATTTCAAGTTGAATGGCATACCAAATCTCTATCTCTATCTCTATAACAATAAAAGTAGCAGTCATGTTTTTGGCGGCCAAGTTAGTATTGGTTCCTGTTTTAGCTGTATTTTCCCTCTCAGGGGCAATTTTGTCCAAAAAATTTAGGGCAAGCCGCAAGGAAGAGTGGTCTGAATGCCAAGTGAGAAAGGGAAAGGATCCTCCACCAACAATGACCCCTCGCCGCCGCAAAGCATGAGTTTCTCAACAATGAGCGCTCCACCAACAGCCTCATCAACACTAGGTTTAAGAGGATATTTTTTCTTGGTGTGCCAAAGATATTTTTTATAAGAGGATAAGTGAGTTTTATTTTTTGATGGTGTATAATTTACCCCCTTCATTAGAAGGTAGATATCAGTTGTATATTGTTACTCTTGTAACTATCAGGTGCACAAATATATAAGGTCACACTGCTAGAATTTTCGTTATTTTCTGGGAATTTTCACTAAAAATTCGCAGGAAACGGATTTCCTGCGAAATTTCCAGTTTCTTGCTAAATTTCCAATTTCCTGCGAAATTTCCAGTGGATTATAGTTTCCAGAAAATTTCCGCATGATGTCCACAAAATTCTGTAGGAAATCTACGCAGGAAGTTCAAACTTTCCGCATTAAATTCGGCAAGAAAGGAAATTCCACAGGCAATTTCTGCACAAAAATCCACAGGAAATCCCAGAATTTTTTTCCTTCAAACCACCAGCAAATTTTATTGACTGGTATTATTATTAATGATTGTTTGTGTTGTTATTTTATGAATATATATATGAGATGGAATACAGAAAAAAGAAAATAGCTAGGTATTATCCTCAGTTATCAAGACTAACAACGCTGTAAAGGAAAACTTCATCTATGAAGTCACATTAAACTGTCATGAAGGAAGTCATCATCAAATTGCTTTAATAACTTATTACCTATCAGAGTGAAATACTTCAATTAGATAGAAAAAATCACTTCAATTACAATTATCCTATATCCCCAAGTAAAAAATAATCAAATACAAACAGTCTTCAATCATCCAGATTAATGGTGCTTAAAGATGCGCTCCTTCTGTTGAAAAAATTACCTGCACAAAGAAAAGCATTTCATATTCAGTTTTCATAAAAAAACAAATGATAATCCTTTTATTCCATATTCAGTGTTTCATAAAAAAGACAACGTAGAATACATGCAAGAAGTAATAAGAAGCTATTATACATCACCAATAGAGCTTTAAATGAGGGACAGGGGGTGGACAAATTAAAAATAAAATTCCAAGAGAACTAACTTAAGAGTTCCTCCTTAAATTTATGGTAAGCCCCACCTGCATATCTTCAACCTTGCAAACATATCAAACACAATTGAGAGAGTGATTTTATCAGCTCAACAGTGGGGAAGGGGTGAAAAACTATCTGCATTAGAAGTATATTCTTCTCAACAAAAGTACATTAACAGACCAATCTTGCACCATAGATCAATTGAAAAAATACATCACCCATACTTCAATCAAATAAGAGAATGAAAAATATATATTTGTCTATAACAGATGAAAAAAGTCACCATATGAAATATTACCAAATTATAAACACAAATTTACAGATTGTTATGCTTAAAGAAATGAAAGCAATGAATAAAATATTACCAAATTATAAACACATTCTTGAAGAAGCTACGATTCCTTCTCTGAGAGAGAGAGAGAGAGAGAGAGAGAGAGAGAGATGCGACATCATTCCAAATCTGCAGTTTGTGAAAACTTTTATGTCAAAATATTTCCCGATGCGTGAATAGAGCTCCATACCCTGTAATAGACACAAAAAGTTAGAGGGCTGTCATTTATCCAAAAAGGTGAAATTTTTAGTCTTGGACTGTTGGGATCAATTTTGAATTATATAATATATTACTTTTAGACATTTTTCTAAAGACATAAAATGGAAATCAAATAGAACTAATACTTGTATAAATGAAAATCAATGTGTTCAAACCAATACCTATCATCCCAAGATATAAAGGCAATCTGCAATAGAACTAAGGAGAAGATCATCAAAATTGCAATACTGATATAAAGTCAAGTATTAGAATCTCTAAGAATAACAGCAACCATAAATTTGAAGATCCCTTCATCATTTCAAATTTAAATATCTTCAAATAGGTACAGCAAAAGTCATCTTAAAGCCAAATTTAGAGGAATAAGAATAACAAAGTAAACAAATAACAAATAACAAAGCAAAGCAAATTCATATGAACAGTTTTCTTAATCAAATATACCTTGCTGTTATCCAATCCTGCATCCTCAAATGCAGAGAAAGCATCTGCAGACAGCACTTCATCCCACTGCATAACACAAAATTTCACCATAAGAAGAAGTTTTTCCCCTATAGGCCCAATAGAGCTTAGAAGAAACGCCCAGGTCACCCGAAATCAGAAAGAAACCAAAAACATGTTAGTGGTTACTAAAACAATGCAAAAAAATACCTTGTAGCCATAGTATCCAGCTCCATATCCACCTGAGTTGTGCAAAATCAAGGAACAAAATGAGTTTGATAAAGACAATTGCATAATTACAAAGAGGTTACATGTATAAGAGGCAAGTGATGCAAACATGATATACTATGGCCTTTAGTGGGTACAACATCTCTTCACTGCCAAATGTATTGCTTATCTCCAAATGTAAAAAAATGGATAACTTCCACGAGCTTCTCAACCAAAAGTAGGTGATCTATCTCAAATGTTGAATCACCAAAGATCAGGACAACAATTAACAGCCTAAAGAAAATTTACCAAAATGCTCTGATTAAATATCTCAGCAGCATCAACAATTAACAGCCTAAAGAAAATTTACCAAAAAACACTTCATGACCTTTTTGTGCAAGAAAAGCCTCATATCTAAGATTGATCAACATTTTCTTATCATATATTCTAGGATTTGGAGTCACAATTTTCTTATTATAGTGAAATGCTGACAATGACATCTGCTGTGAGAAGAATTTAATGATTGGTAAGATTCTATATATGAAGTAAGGACCTGAAGACTGATCAAACTTCAGACTTATCTAAGATTGATCAATGTTGTCGCTTATTTTGCAAGAAAAGAACTAACTGAAAACACTTAGACTTACTTGGAGACTATACGAATAATGACAGGGTTTATACCAGCCAACATCTCCAAAGAATGAAGAAAAGAAATGAAGGATGATTGGATGTGGGATATACTTCAGGAGCTCTCAGAAAACTTGGTAACAAGCAAACCAAAATCCAGAAAAAGAAATTGTTATTGCTTCCCAGTTTACTGGAAACAATTGATTCAGCAATACTTCTCAAATTCATGAATATCAAGTTGTCACGGTACTGCCAAAGCCACATGAGAACACCAGAATCTTCTATCACAAAAATTGAGCATTCAAATCAGCAAAGCAGAATCTATATTAATAACAGCCAAAGCCACATGAGAACACCAGAATGCAGCTCCTGAAATTGTTTATGAGATCACAAATATCAATTACGGAATACAAACATAGCCACAAAGTCAATAATGCCTAGACTTTCAATCTTGCCACCTAGTATACCCTCAAAACTCTACAATCCAAAATTCAGCAACACATCATCATTACATTTAAAAAAACAAAAACAAACAATTCACTACAAATCCAAGCAACCTAAAACAAAGAACAACAATATAGAAAACCAACCTTGCATTCTCACGTATGCCGTAAATTGCACTAACTGATTCTGTGTATCTTCTCTTCTCCATTGCGTCTACTCTACTGACTCTTGCATTCTCCACCGAATCAGTGTTGTTTCATTAGAAGGAAACCAATTTGAGGAGATAATAAAGAGTTACTTCTATAATGACTAGTTTGTTAACAACATTACTATATTGACTTTATTGTTTAGCCATCATTTTACAAAATGTTTCAGGCATTTGTAATCACAATATTGAAATCCCAATTTCTTCCATTACTCAGTAGTTAATAAACGTCCCTTACCTAATTACCAGGAACTTTGTAACCAAAAACAAGCTATAAATATTAGCATGTTGACATAGCAATCTAGATGCCAGGGGAAAACTCTTCACGTTGGCGGTTGATTACAACTACTGTTGTAAAGGACCTGATGGTGTGGAACACCTGCACCTGCTGCAGCTACATCATTAACTTAAATAAGCAAGTAATGGTTGAAGATCAACCTATTTACAACTCAGAACCCTTTCATTGATATAATTTGAAATCAACCATTTTGTAATATGAACAACACATTAATGGACATCAAATCAAATTATAAACAAACTTGTTCCATGTCTGTATTTTTTATTTTGCAGACGTTAAACTTCTTCTCTTAAACAAACAACCAAGAACCCCAAACCAGAAAAACATGATACTACTCCATTGAAAGATAAATCACCACCACTACCAGGCAATACGCAGAAGCAAAAGACACGAGAGAAGGCAATACACCAAAAAAATTACATAAAAAAACAGAAGAAGGAATTGATGGCGATACCTTGAAGAGAGAAGAAATCGATGAAACCTTGATGAAATGAAAGGCATGAAACCTTGAAGAAGCACGATTCCAGCTTCAGAAACGAGTTTGAAGGTGAGAGACGAGTTCAATGGCGAGCGGCGATTTCGAGGGTGAGAGGATGAGAAGCGATTTCGAGGTTTTAGCATTTGAGATAATTTCTGCAAAACTGTGAAAGCTTGAGAGACGATTTCGACTGCATTTGAAGTTCTTGATATGTTAGGGTTCGAGGATGAAAGGATTAGGGTTCGTGACGAATTTTTCAAAGCTTCGATTTCACTGTTTTAGGGTTAGGGTGGGAGACGATTTCATGGTGTGAGAGATGATTTCATGGTGTGCCAATATGCTGATTCCATGGTGTGAGAGACGATTCAACGTTTTGTGTGAGAGACGATTCAAGCTTGAAAGGAGATGCTGTGAGAGAGACAAGGTGTACATCTGAGAGAAACGAAGGCGTTTCTTTCTTTTCGAAAGAACGAATGTGTTTCTGTTTTAAAATAGCTTTTCAGATTTTTAATTTTTAATAATACATAAAAGAAATTCTTCCCAGGGAGCTCGCTTGGGCCATAATCCCAGTTATGTATGGCGTAGTATCTACTTTTCCCAGGTAGTGGTGAGGTTGGGGGCTCGATGGAAGGTTGGTAATGGTAGATCTGTCAATGTTTGGACGGACCCTTGGCTCGGTGGGAGGGGGGATCCGTTTGTGCATACTCCGTTGGTAGTGGGACATGAGGAGCTTCGGGTTGGTGATTTAATTGATGCTCGTGGTGGTCGTTGGAATGAGACACTAGTGCACCAAATCTTTGATAGTGAGGAGGCAAATTGTATTTTACGCATGCCGTTGTTATGTCTACATGATGATGATACTCTGATTTGGAGTCGAAGTAGGGATGGATTATATTCGGTCCGCTCTGCTTATTATATGATCATGGAGGATATTGTTAATACTACGCATTTGAGAAAGCCCGGTGATTGGATGAGTTTATGGCGAATGGCTCGTGGGTGTCTTCCGACTAGGTGTAATCTTCATACTCGTCATGTACCGTGCCCTCGTGTCTGTCCCCAGTGCGAGGAGCAGGACGAGGATGAGTTTCATGTGTTTTTTGGTTGCAGGCGTGTCGAGGATGTCTGGCGTCATGCTGGTCTTTGGACGATGGTGGGTGAAAAGGTACAAGGAGGTGGTGACTTTCGTGAGGTATTTTTCTCTCTTCTTAGCTGTGGTAGCGCTCCCCAAGTGAAGGCCACGACGATGATTTTCTGGTGTATTTGGAAGCGGCGTAATGAACGTGTGTGGGAGCATGTTGATCGTCCAGTGGGTATTTCGGTTCAGATTGCTATGGAGGTCCTGCATGATTGGGAGTCCGTTCATCGTTTACGTGGAATGGGCCCGGTTGTCCATCGCCCTCTTACTTCTTCTACCTGGGCGAAACCGATACACGGTGAGTTGAAGTGCAATGTTGATGCGGCGATCTTTGAACCGCAAGGTATGTACAGTTTGGGTTTGTGCTTGCGTAATTATAAGGGAGAGTTCGTTGCGGCGAAGACCATGAAGTTTAGCGGTGTTCCAACCCCGCAAGAAGCTGAGGCAACCGGAGCGGTGAAGGCCATTAGGTGGGTTCATGAGCGAGGAGTCCAGCGAGTAACCATTGAACTGGATTGCTTACCAGTTGTTAACGGTATCAACGGAAACCATCTCATAACTACTGAAGTTGGCTCTATTATTAAGAGTTGCAGGTCCTTGTTATCTACTTTTCAAAACTATAGGATTAGTTTTGCTAGGCGACAAGCCAATGTTGTTGCTCATACTCTTGCTAGAGCATCAATTATTTATGCTTGTTCCACTGTTTTTGATTATATTCCAACATGTATTCGTGACATTATTTTTGTCGAAATGAAGTAGTTTGGTTTCCGTCAAAAAAAAAAGAAATTCTTCAGATTTTTTAAAATAATTAAAATAATAAAAAGAAACATTCCTGCCAAATTTAGTACGTAGAAAAGTTCGCAGGAAACATAAAACTTTCCTGCGAATATCTCTGCCAACATAAATTCGTAGCAAACTTTCTATTTATTTACGAATTGGCAGGAAAGTTTTCAGGAAAGACTTGCGGAAAACTGCTGCAAGAAATTCCGTAGGTAATACCGAAAATTTTAGTCGTTTCACCTCTATTGTAAAAGTCAATCAATGAATACAAGTTACTTTCTCAATGTTCTCTCTTTCTGAATCTGTTTCAACATACCCAAGTATTTACCACTTGTGCTACATTGTGTTGATCGAGAAAATAGCGCTTTGGTAGCCACATCTCATGACTCACTACTTGAATGCCCAACCAAGACACCCTTTTGTTAGAGCACTTATGTGATATTGAGAGGTGAGATCCCAAGTGAAATTCCTTTACTTATGAGAGGTGAGATCCCAAGTGTATGTTGTCATTGACCTTACATAAATTGCAACATTATTTTTATCTGGCTTAAATATCATTTACCCCCTACAAATATCACCATAATCCATTTACCCCCTGCAAAAAAAAAAAACTTTTAATACAAACCTTGCAAATATTAAGTGTTTCTATTTACCCCCTCCCGTTAACTTTCTGTTAAAAATAACTAAGTTGGCTGCCACGTGGCGCTTAAATGGTGATGTGAGACACAGTGTGCCTAAAAAGATTTAAGAAATATGCAGAATATCAGCGTTGAACCTGTGACCTCTTAATGCTACACACTCCCTCTTACCACTAGATCACATGCAGATTTGTTAACATGTTTCCAACAAACAATATATATTACAAAACAAAAACACAGTCTTCATTACCACTGCTTCATCTTCCTCTTTCATCAATGGAAGAAAAACGAAATTGGAACTATTAAAACGAGAAGAAGATTAAGATCTGGAAAATGCCATTAAAAAGAAATGAACCATTAAAACGAGATGAAGAAGATTAAGATCTGGAAATTCCATTAAAACGAAATGAACCATTTTAGATCTGAAGAAGATTTCGAGTCTTTCCATTTTCGTTTTTCTTATGTTTCCATCGTTTCCATTTTTGTTTCTCTGATTGTTACCATTTTCGTTTTCAGTATTTTAATTTCAGATCTGCATAATTTCGTTTTCAGATCTCCATTTTTGTGTTTATGGTGGTGGTGTTGAGGAAGATGAAGTTCTGGTTTTTTTGTTGTTTTAATTGAGTTATGTGTTATATACTATTTATTGGCTTAATTTACACAACTGATTTAGTGGCTTAGTGTTATTTGGATGCCCCATTGACTTCAAGGTCATGAGTTCAACACTCATCTCAATCCCCCACGTGTCATAGAGGCCCAATAATATGGTGACACGTGGCATGACGTCATCTCTGGCAGCCAACACAGTTTTTTTTAACAGAAAGTTAAAGGCAGTGGGTAACTAGAAACACTTAATATTAGTAACACCAAGTAATAAAAATATAGAATGCAAAATTTGGGATATTATTAAAAATAAAGTAATTTATTTGTTTGAAGTTCACAATTTTTTTCACTACTTAAATACAACTAGCCGTCTGACCCGTGCTACGCACGGGGTTGACTAATTTTTAGTTAGCAAAACTAAAGCAAAATCGGAAGGGGAAAACCGAAAACCTCTTTAATAAACCAATCATTCAAGACAACAGTTTGCTGTCCACTGCAGGAATCAAACTCGAGAGCACTAAGTCGACCCCGTGTCCCAAGGTAGCTTATGCCAGTGGACCAATGATGTTGGTTTGTAAAATATATAGTCAAATAATTGTGGATTGAAATTAAATTATAGCTATAAATTAAATAAGAAGATTATAAAATTTAAAAAGAATATTGACAAAAAACGTTGAAATTAAACATCCATAGATAATGGGGAAAAAATGTCTAAAACTTTTAATAACATAATCCATATTTATCAAATGTAAATATAAAAACTTAGCCCATAATAAGAAAGAAAAGAAGACAACACAATTAAAAACTAAAACACGTGGGTATCATGCATGGTTGTATGAAAACTCATGATAAAATAGGAGCGGTTATACAAAGTTGAAAGAAGATGGTGGAGCTTGTATTATAAATGTGGCTGAAGTTCTCGTTGAAAGGAGATAAAAATTTAAACACCAATTAAAGTATGTTTTTAATATCGTTTGATGCGAAAAGACAAAAATAAAGAAGACAGCACAAATAGAAAGTGAAACACGTGGGTATCGTGCATGGTTAGAGGAAAACCACAAATAAAATAAAATCACCTATAGAAAGTTGAAAGAGGGCGATGAGGGGATCTATTGTAAACGTGGCCGAAATTCCCATAAATAAAAATTAAATTAAAAAACTATAAATTAAATAAAAACATCATAAAATTAAAAAGAAACATTAACAAAGACATTGAAATTCAACATCCATAGATAATAAGAAAAAAAACGTAAAGAATATTAATAACAACAAATACATTGAAATTGAAAATCCATAGACAATTAGAAGAAAAAGTTTAAAAAACTTTAATAACGTTATCTATATTTATCAAATGTAAATATAAAAACTTAACACATAATTAAAGAGAAAATAAGACAACATAATTAGAAAGTGAAACACGTACGTATAGGTATCATGCAGAGTTTGATTTAAAACCACTAATAAAATAGAAGCACATATACAAAGTTGAAACTATTTTTGAAGAAAGAAGTTTGCATATTTGAATAAAATAGAAGCACATAGAAACACTATTTAGTATCGCACTACATATTTTGTCACAAACTTTTTCCACCAAACGGGTTTTTGGAATGAGCTTTGTGTATCCGAACATGTAAAAAAATTTGAATCCTAAAGTACCTCAACAAATTGTTTGGCATCACATTTTACGTATTTTGTCACGTATTTTGTTTATTTTTCGTCAAACAGGTTGTTGAGGAACAAACTTCACGTATCTGAAGATTCTGAACATATAAAATCTGTTCTAGACCCTAAAGTACCCCAAAATTCAATGTTGGCATCACACTTTAGCTATTTTATCACAAATCTATTATTATTTTTTTGACCAAACCAGTTATTGAGGAAAAAACTTCGGGTGTTTGAATAGCTAATTTTTTTCTGAATCCTAAAGTGCCTCAACACACACTGGTTAACATCGTACTTTACGTATTTTGTTAAAAAAAAATTTTTTTTCACCATCAAGTATACCAAAGCACACTGTTTAGCATCTCATTTTATGTATTTTGTCATGAAATTAATTTTGTTTTCACCAAATTGATAATTGAAAAACAAAATTCGCATATTTAAACATCTAAAATTTTTCGAGACCGTAGAGTACTCGTTAAAATATTAAAAAGGAAAAAATGGAAAACATTAAAATAAAAAAGAGGACAAAACAAAAAAAGAAAAAGAAAAAGAAGAAAAAACTAAAGTTAAAAAAAAAAGTGCGGCAATTCCCGCACGGGGTTGGCTAAATTCTATCGTATATCGAGTAATTAAATTTTTTCGAAAGACTAATATCTCATTGTGCTTGAATGCAAATTTTGCACTGGTCAACACTGAGTTTGTCAACTGTGAGAATCAAAATCAGGAGCACGGGATCGACTCCCGGGCCCCAGGGTAACCTATGTCATTGGGAAAATGGTGTTAGTGTGCAAAATATAAAATCTAATAACTGTGAATAAAAATTAAATTATAAATTTAAATTTTAATAAAAAGATTATAAATTTTAAAAAGAACATTAACCTTTGATAAAATCAGAAGGTCTAAAAAAATTTAATAACATAATCCACATTCATCAAATGTAAATAAAAAATTAACCCATAATTAGAAAGAAAAAAAAAGACAACACAATTAAAAAGTGAAACACGCTGGATATCAAGCATGGTTGAAGGAAACCCATGATAAAATAGGAGTAGTTATACAAAATTGAAAAAGATTTTGAAGATTTTATTGTAAATGCGACTGAAGTTCTCGTTGAAAGAAGATCATGAAGGTTGTATTGTAAATGTGGCTGAAGTTCCCACAGGAATCAATGCAGCAATGTTGTACTCGAATTTTAAAGAAAGATAAAAATATAAACACCAACTAAAGAATGGTTTAAATACCCGTTGGTGCGAAATGACCAAAACATAGAAGAAAACACAAATAGAAAGTGAAACACGTGGTATCGTGTAGGGTTGGATGGAAATTACAAATAAAATAGAAGCACCTATAGAAAGTTGAAAGAGTACGATTGAGGGACCTATTGTAAATGTGACTAAAGTTTACGTAAATAAAAATTAAATTAAAACTATAAATTAAATAATAAGATTATAAAATTAAAAACAAAAGGTTATTGAGGAACAAACTTCACATATTTAAACATTTTAAAAAATTTCGGGACCCTAAAGTACCCCAAAATAAGAAGATGAGGTTCTATGTAATATGACTGAAGTTCTCTCAGGAGTCAATGTAGCAACGTTGTACTCGAATTATAAAGAAAGATAAAAATATAAAAATATAAAAACCAATTAAAGAATGGTTTAAATACCCGTTTGGTGCGAAATGACCAAAATAAAGAAGAAAACACAAATAGAAAGTGAAGCACATGGAATCGTGCAGAGTTGGATGGAAATTACCAGTAAATTAGAAGCACCTAAAGAAAGTTGAAAAAGTACGGTTGAAGGATGTGTTGTAAATGCGACTGAAATTTTTGTAAAGGAAAATAAAATTAAAATTTTTCGGGACCCTAAAGTACCCCAAAATACACTGTCACCATCCCACTTAACGCATTTTTTCACAAACTTATTTTTTTTTACCTCACCGGTTATTTACGAAAAAATTTCTTTGAAGAATTAAATTTTTTTGAATCCCAAAGTACTTCAAAACATACAACTTGACATTTCACTTTAAGCATTTCGTTACAAAATAGTTTTTTTATACCATCAAGTACACCAAAACACACTTTTTGACATCTCACTTTACCTAGTTTTTCATGAAATTAATTACTTTTTAAATGAATCAATTATTGAAGACCAAAATTTACATATTTAAACATCTAATTTTTCTCGAGACCGTAAAGTACTCTTCAAAATATAAAAGAAGTAAAAACAAAAAAAAATTGAAAAAAAACTGAAAGAAAAAAAAGAAGAAAAGAAAAAAAAGAAACAAAAAAGAAAAAAAACTGAAAGCAAAAAAAAAAAAAAACGGGAGTTCCCGTGCGGCATGACAAGCCGCATACAATTAATAGATAACACGTGAACAAAAGTTCAACCCCCTAGTAATGCGCGTATTACTAATGGGCTTGAACTTGATGATCATGATGGGTAGGCCCTAATTTTTCTTATAGTTAAATTTTTAGTACTTTGTAATTAACTTTTTATAAAAATAAATAAATAAATTAGGTTCATATTTAAAGTACTATAATTAATAATTTTTTGTAACAATTTTTTTTTTAAAAAAGCATATTTATTAGCCTAAATTAAGATTAAATACATATAATTTTTATTTATATTTTATTACGACTAGACTAAAGACATCTATTTTGCGCTTATATGGAAGAAGACTTGGGTTAGCAAAAGATGTAAGTAGCCTTGAATTAATTTTCAAATATTAATGTAAATACTTTAGAAGGAAATGTTAAATGACTCCATTGTTGGTTGTTTTGTCGGTTTCAGTGGCATCAGGATGTTGCCTCTCAAATTTAGACCCGAATGTGAGCTGTAGTAGAGTGTGATGTCTATTTATCATTTCGTCTAACCTAATAAGAAAAAAGCAAAGAGAATATAAGGGAATTAGTGGGACCACGACCCATTGCGGTCAATATTGGGTCGTGGTTACTAGAGTCGGTGGATATGCCTAGGAAAAAATCACAGCCATTGATTTGTTATATTATTTAAAAAAAAAAGTTAAAAAAATTCAGAAGTGGAGAGGGATAGATAGAGATGAGTGCATGGGATCTATTATGGAATGGCTTTTTGCCATATACACCCCCTTTTGACATCTATTCACACCCCTTGTGGGCCCAATATCAAAATGGCCCAGTCCGAACATCAAAGGCTCAGATCAAACCACCAGATCGGACGGTCCTGATTCATTGGAATCAACCCCACCCCACTCTATAAATACAACATTCATTGCCTCATTAATGGTAAGCATTATCTCATTTATTACTTTGTTAAGAGTACTCCACTGACTTTAGCATCGGAGTGACTTTGCAGGTACAAACACCAGCAGGATCGGATACGGTCATTGACTAAGGACATCAACCACTAACTACCTCAAACCATCATTCAAGGTTGGAAGTACAGTGCAGAACAGAATCCATCCGAATTAGTGATACTGAAAAGGTCATCAGAAAAAATGTAATTGGACCTGTTGAATCTTTCCTAGCTGCAGATCTAAACTTTCAGACATTGCTAGCTTTATTTTGGGAAATAATTAGTTTTAGTGGAACTCACGTTACATGGGATCTAAATATTTTTTTCTTGTGCGTACCTTTTTCTATTGGTTGTTTGCATGTGTGCTCCATTCAGGAGTTAAGTCATAAGTGTAGCATGAGATCCTAAAGAATCTGCATTTCTTTCAGTGACTATTGGCCTATGTACTTTATTGTGGAATCTAATCTTCTGATTTGAACATGCTAGCACTTAGATTAAGCTATAACTCAGTCAGATTAAGTTGTCAGGTAATTATCGTGTTTTTGTATTCATTGAGATACACACAATGCCTATCTGCTGTGCATGATTAGTCTCGTTGAAATTTAAAACTCACGTGCTAATAATAACAGATCTTTTGAGTTTATATCCAATTGGTAACATCATTCAAATTCCTGTCTTAGAAGCTATATATGATATTATCTTTTTAGTTAAGAGAGCTACATATGCTCTCTTTGGCGAAAAGTAGGGAATAGGGATAAGCTAGCGGATAGCGGATGAGCTAGCTTAAAGCGGATGAGATAGCTGATAGCAGATGAGGTAGCGGATTGAATTTAAAATGTTTGGTAAAATTAGCAGTTGAAGTAGCTTGTAAATATAAAATTACGTAAATAGACATATGTAATTAATACTTAAAAAGGGGAGAGAAATTCATTTAATGAAGGATAAATGAGGGATTTAATTAAAGTAATGAGGGTAAAATTGAGAGAAAAAAATGAAACGCTATAAGCGCAAACGCTACTTCAAGTAGCGTTTCAAAAAATGCTATAAACTACTGAAAAAACGTTAAAAGCTAGTATTGCCAAACACCTACAACTAGCAGACCCGCTATAAGTTATCTGCTATAAGTTAGCAGATCAGCTTTGCCAAAAGATAGCCATAGTACCTTTTCTTCCACCAATATAAGAATGATGACGAATTACAATTTACAAGGAAAGGGTGAAATGGAATGGAAAGAATCTGTGAATCATATACAGAAACAAAATGCATGTGCTAGCTGTTGTTGCCAAAAATGGGGTGAAGAGGTGACTAGGTGGAGTGAATTGCTTGTTTTTAGAAGTTGAAGGAAAAGGTAATGAAGTTTAAGTGGAAAGAATTGAATGGAAAGAAGTAAATCTGCGTTTCTGTGGATCCCCATCGTACAGAATCACATACCTGTGTAACTGTGTTCCTGCGGAGCTGAGCAAATTTCTTTCATTTGGTTTTTATTTTTGATAAAACTAAATTAAAAATTTAAATGTCTTATGACTTGACAAATCAGCACCCTTATAACTACATCAACATTATAACGGTTACCTAGCCTTTTTTTAAAGGTTAAACAAAAATTCATAAAATGGACAACGCCTTGTGCGTTTTAAAATTTTAAACTAAGTTAAACGATCTTAGGCGTAAATCTGTCTATTTTATATAAAACAAAAAATAAAAACTAACAAAAACATTAAATTATAATGAAGTATAAATTATTAAAAGTAAAAGCTAAAATTACTAAATTAATAATAAAATTAGTTAAAATAATTAAAAATTTACAATATTAAATATGAGTTTAATTTATATACACTAACCGTGTATAAGAGGCTTTACACCAATTTTCAATCACATTTCATTATTTAGCCACGTCAGATTATATTTAATTAAACTCATTATACGCAATTAGTGTATATAAATTAAACTCATTAAATATAACAATATCTCAAAAGTGAAATGTGATTGGAAGTTGATGTAAAGCTTATTATACATAGTTAGTGTATATAGATTAAACTCATTAAATATAAGAATATCTCAAAAGTTCTAAAATAAATACTTAAATTAGGAATTCATATATAGAATTATAAATTTAAATTTATAAAAAACATTACAAAATTAATTTGACTTTCTCACATGGATAATTTAGTCATTTTATACTATTTATTTCATGTTATACTATTATTTGGTCTATCTTAAACACATGATAGAACAATATATTATTATCAAGTTTGTTTTCAAGCAACAAGTGTACGCCAAACAAATGACCGAATAACAACTTATGTATATTTTCATATCTTTATCTATCTCCCTTATCCAATTTTTTTGTATTATATCATTATGCTAACTCCGCTCTATTTATAACTGGTATTTGGCACACTTGGTGTTGGTGTAACAACATGATATTCGAGGACCGGGCTTGGCAATTTCATGAGGTTATTAGAAAAAACCCATGCCTCTCATGATGATTTCATCACATTCTACCGAAGCAAGCATGTTGACTCTTCCCAGACTCGCTTGCTAGTTCCGTGGACTCCTCCCCCTGATGGGTTTGTTAAGTTGAACACTGATGGCAGTTTCCTTGAAGACACGTTATTATGGTCTAGTTCTGGCAGCATTATTCGAGACCATTAAAGCAATTGGCTCACTGGTGTTTCTCATTTTGAAGATGGTGGCGACGCTCTGTTGACTGAGCTGAAAGCTATTTGGTTGGGGCTCTCCCTTTGCATTAGCCTCGGTTACAAGACGATTATTTGTGAGAGTGACTGCATGGATGTTGTTCATCGTATCACTAACAGAGATAGGCTTCATTTGCATCGCTACACATCCATTTTGATGGATATTGTAGATTTTTTAGGTCACTTTGAGGTGGTCTCTATTGTGCATATCTTGAGGGAGCAAAATAAATGTGCTAATTTATTGGTTAAATGGCGCTCTTGCTGGAAAAGCTTGCTTGCTAGTTTTTTTTTTCTTTCACTATATTTATGTTTCAAAATTGTGTTATACTAATTTTAATACAAGCTAATACTAATTAAATGGCCAGTATATATTATTTTAAAACGTAAAAAATGCAATACATGAACTTCTTTTAAATACAATCAATGAAAAAGAAAAAGAGACAACGGTCCCAACACTAGATCCCCGAGGCATTAGCCAACAATGCCTGATGAGCAGGGCGATGATTTGCAACATCAAATTCCTCAGTTTCCATTGTAAATTGTTAGCTATTTTTTTTTTTGAGATTATTTGTTAGCCATTTTAGCTAAGTGGATTTTAGCTAAGGTGAATAAATAGGATAAAATAAAATATAAATATACATAAATAAATACGTAAGGATTCCCTCCCAACAAAAAAAAAAAAAAGAAATACACACGGATATTAAAACCCGTTTTACTAATTATATATGCGCTGTATAATTATGGTCAAAACTATCAATCAATCACTTTTAATCACAATTAATCACAATTAATTTTTTGTAGAATTTGACCAAAACTCATCCAAAATGAACCAACTAGTTCAAGCTTCTAGAGTCTAGACTGTATGTAGCTCACCGCCTCACCGTTGGATTTCACCGTCATTTCCACATAATTCAAACACACGCTATAATTGAATTTTACTTCTGACTTTATGTATCCAGAACACTTTTATTTTTGAGTAATTATTCAAACGGAAAAAAGAACAATTGAGTATCCGAAAAGAAGCAATTTGAATTAGAAAAGTTAAGATGGGAGATTTATACAAGGAGGGATTGAAACAATATTTTGTCCTACAAATTTGACCTAAAACCATCAAAGAATGATGGAAAGAATGATGGAAACAACTCTTTGAAAATATCATCAGAGGATGATTTTTTAACAAATTTTTACTTGCCTTTTACTACTTTGCTTCTTCTCTTCTTCTTCTTCTTCTTCAATTCTCTGCTTCAATTTCTGGAATACCACTTCACCTTCACCTCATTGACATCAATGTCTTCACCCTTTTCTCTCTTTCAGCTCTCTTAGCAGTAGGAGTTCTCTTCAACTTCTGGACTTCTTGCTTGATAACCTTTTCCACTTCATCAATTGAATTAAGCAATTTCTTCTGAGGAGTAAGAACTTCCGAATCCCCTTCTTCATCTTGCAATTTTGAAAAATCAAGGAAAATCTTCGGTACTTTGCTTCCATATGGTGTTCTGATCTTGATGCCTATAGAACTTGGACGAGATGATGACGATGCAGAAGAAGGATCAGACACTGACCGATCATTCACCTGAACTCGAATCGGAGTTTCTGTATCCTCTTCTTCCCCGTTTCCAATTCTTGCCCTTCTTCTCTCAATTGCCTGAATTCAAAATAAAAAATCACATAAGAAACTCAATTAAACAGATCATAACCGTTTTATAACTGAATCTAAATTAAATAAAGAAGAGAGAGAGAGAGAGAGGTTATACCCGAACTACAGCACTGATATCACGAAGAGGAGTACGAGGATACCAAGTAGGAAGAACGCCACGAGAAGTAGCACGAACCCTAACACGACGAGCAGTAACCGGTGTAGTATTTTCGACGCTGGGACGGCGGCGAACTGTGGGGTCTCGATAAACTAGTAGAGGATCCGACCCGGTTGTTGGTGCAAGTTCCGAGGCAGGAACAGGACCAATAGGGAGCGGGCTGAGTTCAGAGACACCTAACATTGAAGGTCGGCGGTGAGAGAAGATGGCGTCGACGGCAGAAGGGCGGCGACGGTCTCTAGCTTCCGGCATGGCTTCGGAGGGTGTGGGAACTGGGAAGTGAGGAAATTGAGAGGGAATTGGAAAGAAAAGGGTAGAATGCATGTATTTGTAGTGAATATAGTGATTAGGGTTTTGAATCGGAGAAGAGGAAGAGAAAGAAAGCCATTGGGAAGGAAGAAGAAGAAGGAAGCGAGGATTTTTTATTTTTTTTATGATTTTCAAATCGCAAATTTTTGAAATGTAAAATTGGCGGACTTATAGCATCAGTGACAGTCTCCAAAAAATCTGGGGTTCATTTTTTTTTTGATTGAGACGTGTGGCTACGCTCCGTTCCGTAATACCGTAATTAAACGCTCATTTTGAATTTCAAATGGCGTATTGAGCGGGATTTCTTATTTGAATTCACTGTCAGTTCAAATTCATTTTTTAATATTTATTTAAATTTAAAAAATAGTAAAACTGATGTTTGACTATTGGACTACTTGGATACTCGGCAGTGTAAGCTTTTTCTTTTTGGGGTGTTTTGAGATTTTTGTGATCCGATTCAAGTTTGATTCTTTAAATCCTATTTTCTTTTTCTTTTTCTACTTGTTGTATTTATGTTCATTCTTTTCCACAATTAGTAAAGTCGAAGTTGTTAGATTCAATGTGTTTCGTGCAATGTTTTTAAAACCGGACCGGAGATTGAACCGGAGAGAGCTCCGGGTCATGGTTCAATCGGTTCACTCGGTTGAACCATGGTTAAACCGGATGAGTAATAATTAAATAAAAAATAAGAAATGTATTAAATTTTGGAGAAAAAGTCAATAAAAAAGTCAAAAAGTGCATTTCGGGCGGTTCAACCCCGGGTCAATTGGCGGTTCAAAGCGGTTGAACCGTGGTTCAATCCGGTCCAACCCGGTTCTAAGCGGTTCAATGTGCCTGCGGTTCAACTGGGGTCGCCCCAACCGCCCGAGTGTCCGGTTCCCAGTCCAACCGGTTGAACCGCCCGGGTCGGTCCGGTTTTTAAAACATTGGTTTCGTGGTTACTTTGATTCAATTTCGGGACCTCTAATTTGTGAACGTGAGTTTACATATGATATTTTTGCTTCGTTTGCAGACCAAAAAATCGGTTTTTGCTTCATTTGTACAATACTCTTATAGAATGCGGTTTCAGGTCTAACTCAACCCCACAAAATTGAATTGTAGAGTGAGGGATGTCTCCCACTTATAAAGTCTTTTTCAGGTCATTTCACATCTGATGTGGGACTCTTAACACACCCCCTCACGCCCAGGACTGGACAACTAGAGCGTGACCCCAATGGCCAAATAGCGGGTGACCCAACGGATATTGGATCGGCTCTAATACCATTTCAGAATGTGGTTTTAGGTCTAACTTAACCCCACAAAATCGACTTATAGAATGAGGGATGTCTCCCACTTATAAACTTTTTCAGACCATATCACATCTGATGTGAGACTCTTAACAAATACTTATAAACAAAGACCAAAAAAATTGTTTTAAGGATGCAACTCTATAAATCACGCGTACTATTCATCCACTAGTTTCATCTGCTATCGAGTACAATACTTATAAACACAGATTTTGCTTCATTTGTACAATACTTATAAATAAAGACAAACAAAAAACACGTGTACTCTTCATCCGCTAGTTTCATTCGTTATCCGCTAGCGGATGAGACGTGCCAAACAGAGCCTAAATAAGCCCTTTCAACAATCGTCCAATCAAATTGAATATTTAATATTGTATTAGTTTGATTTCCCATAATTTGCTATGGAATTAATATTTAGGTAAATAGTTTTTTATATTTAAGTTAAGAACTCTAACTTGAAATTAATATAAAATATCCTTTACTCTTTTTTAACAGAACAAAAATTTAGGGTGAATGAGAATACATCACAATCTAAGAAGGAATACCCCTAGCTCTAATTTACAAAGGAAATTATACATCAAATATACTCTGTTAATTAAAAATGGTGATTTGAACCTGTTCTGCACCGTACTTCCGATCTTGAAGGGCGGTCCGAGGTAGTTGATAGATGAAGTCCTTGATCAATAGGTTGTCCGATCCAAGCTGGGGTTGTACCTACAAAGCCACTCCGACGCTCAAGTCAGGGAGATAGTCTAGCAGAGTAATAAATGTGAGATTGCTTACCATTAATGAGGCATTGAATGCTGTATTTATAGAGTGTGGTGGGGTTTGACATAATGAATCTGGGCCGTCCGATCCTATGGAGTGATCTGAGCCCTTGATGTGTGGATCTGTTTTTGGGATTGGGCTTTTTGATGTTGGGCCCTTGAAAGGTGTAATTATATGCTACAAAAGGGGTGTATATAGCAAAAGTCTTCACCATAACATAACAGAACCTATGATTTGTCAGGTATGAGACCCTATCACCAACCCCTTAAGGCTAAATACTACATACTCTGTTAATTGATAACATACTCTGTTAATTGATAACGTGGTTCAAAATATACCATAACCCTTAGTTTGAGTATCATGTTATTATTACTGTTATGGTAATTGATCTGTTACTATTTGCAGTCCCCAGAGGCCCATTTTATCACTGGCCCATCCTCTTAGGTGAGCCCATCATTCAACGCTTCAGATGCAGCAAACACATCCAACGGTTCCTAATCATTAGGTCAACACCATTCAAAACCTATAAATACCACATTCAATGCTCATAAAAGGTAAGCTATTCAACTCATAAAAATACTCTGTTTGACTACCTCACTGACTTGATCGTCGGAGTGTCATTGCAGGACCAACACCTCAACCTCGACCGGAGCGTTCGTCATCAAGGACCACATCTACCAACTACCTCGAACCGACCTCCAAGGTCAGAAGTACGGTACAGAACAATTACTAAATAAGAAATTCCTTTAGCGAACTATTTGTGTCGTCACTATAAATCTCCATACCTCCTCTTTCGATCACCATCAAATGAGATATAAACACTTAAGTATATGTATGGATCATTGGGGAGAGTAAGTTTCCTTAGCTTACATGATTACTCCATGGAGATCAACAAAGTTCAAAATGCATGCTAGGAAATACGCCAAGTTCAAATGAACTTCTTGCTCAAAATATCCTTTTTATCACATTAGATGTGACTACACAATCAACCTCTATAAGAGGATTATCATTCGTCCCTGACCACACAGTTTATCGATAGTAAACTTTTTTAAGAAAAAATTGCTAATTGATATATGTAGCAACTCCTTTTAGAATTTAATATATCATAGTTTGTTTTTAGGATATAAATTAAAAACACTCGATAAGGAGTGGCATTGGTTGTCAAAAAAATAAAGAGGCTGACATGTTGTATTCTGTGTGTATCTATATAAGTCTACCGTATCCTTGACGTATCCGTATAAGCAATTTGTATCCCATGAGTATCGGCTACATATTCCTCACGTATCAGATATTTTTCTTTTAAAAAAATCAATGAAAATTCCGGGATACTTCATAGGTACGTATCTCAGCGTATAGACATATATCAGTATCAAATACGTATCGGATACAAATACTTAGCCTATTTTGAAGTATCGGGCTTCCCGGGTCACAACCTTTCCCCAAATCTTCCAAATTTAGCAACCAAAAGTAGCACCGCTCATAATGAAATTCTACTCCTCACCGAGATAACTACACATTTAAAATAATTGTACTTTCAAAATAACTATACAAAATTAATTTCTTATTGAAAGTTGGTATAAAGCCGGTGACGATGCATCTTTACTTTTCTCATAATAATTTTTAGTTTTAACAGTCAAGATTGAACATGTGATGAAGAGTTAAAAATATGTAAATGCAAATTTAAATGAACTTTAAATCAAGACAACTTCTTTTAAAATGATCTATCCATCTTGACTTAAATTTAAAACTTAATAACGTAGTCAGAAAGAATAGTAATCTTAATTCACTAAAATTAAAAAAGAGAGAAGAATTACATAACTCAGATTTGTAAGTCTTTGTCTAATATGTTTCTATAAGTACTGTTAGAAGATTATTAAACTATACTAATGTGACTAATTAAGAGGTCCTCCCAACAATCATTAATTTAATGAAACCATACAGGTTGAATAAATTAACCGAACTGTACAGTTGAAAGAACAGAATCCTTCAAATTTGTAATAATGCATCCATTAAAAGAACAGAACTTAAAATCAAAATGAAACATTAAAACTTTTGCAAAAAAAATTTAAAATTAACCATTGGATTTATTGTCCCCTTGATTGAAACCTCAGTTAAGCTAATCAGGAACCTTTCCAATGTTCATGTGCTTCCTTTATTACCTGTACAAAAGAAACTCAAGCAATTTGATCCACTTCTGCTTTCTGCTTTCTTATACATCTGCATTTAGCTTTTTTTTCATTCAGAATCTGCATAAAGTAATTAAAAATGTCGTGAGACACTAATTGCATTGTGATGAGTATATGCATCTAAATTAGCTTCTCTCTTTGAGCAATTTACCTTTAATTGTTTCTGAAGATCTTTAATGTACTCTAAAGACAAGTCCAACATGTCTGCTGTGTTGGTTTGCTGCAAATAATCAAAAAATACTAACTTTTCAAAATCCAAATACAAAACACGCTATTGTTCCTAAGTGCGAATTAGGACTCTTTGGACTGACTTATTTGAACTCATCTACCGGTATAAGTATTTGTACATAAGCTTTGTAAAATAGCTTATATATAAAAACAACATGATGTTGTCTTATCTTTTATTATGAAAATTTTTATGCATAATCACTTATATAATAATAGTTTATACTATAAGCACTTAATTAAGTTGTTTATTCAAATAGGGCTTTGATCGACTTGTGGGTTGAATCCTACCTTGTCAATGTTTGGAACAAGCTCTTGCAACTTTCTAATTCGTTCGCTAATTCGAGTTCTTCTCACCTGAAAACAATAACATGTCAGATTGAAGGCATGTCCGATAATAAGCTAGGCAATAAGAGAGAAAAGGATTGCATGAAATCATTCTGTGATGATTAAATGAATGAATTACACTTGGATTTGATCGACAGAAAAACTAATTCAGCTTTTAACAGACTCTAAAAAACTGAAACTAATTGCAACAACTAATTTAACTAACTCTGTAACTAATAACTAACTAGCTAACCGCATAAAAACAAAAACGACACATGTGGTTATATTCAAATACTTCCATTTTCTCAAATTATCATTAGTGTCTGCATATCAGTGTAAGTGTCGGTGCTGCATAGGTTAAAATATTGTTTTTCATTATTACCCTTTCTGCAATGCTTCGAGGATGAGTAGCAAAACCTCTCTTTGCTCTGATAATGCTGGGAACAGAATCAGGAAATTGAACCAAATTCTCCATAAAAAACATATCAGATGACTTTCTTGGCAAGCTCAAGTGATGTGATAATGTATGAACTTGGTTTCTTAGCTCTCCATTCTGAACATAACAGCTTATTTGTATCAAGAACAATAAATTAAACATGAATAATAAAATTTTAAAAAAAATTGAGCATGTTATATACCTGATCATCAGAATCATAAGGGAATTTATTAGTGTCATAAAACTCATAATATCTAGCATCACCATTGCTACTTCGTTGTTTCCTGTCATTGTGGCTAGAAGATGGTGAGAAGCCAATTTGATTCTTCAATATGTTCATAGATAAACTAAGTTCACCATCATTCTCATTCACTCCATCATAGTTTTCAACACCTTTCATAGTGTCATACCCTGCAATTAATTAACAAATATACATAATTGTCTCTCATGATTTGGATCAACAAATTCTAAACAGCCATAAATTAGATAGAAATGTCTTCATATTGTATAAATTACTTATTGAAATCATGAGTCATACTTAGTTATCATTTTTGTATTAGTATGAACAGGTTCGAGTACGGAGTGTGTATACCAAATAAAATGTTGACAAGATCGATCTAAGAGTAAGACTACTAGAGCCCTAATTTTAAGCCTCGTCAACAAAAAATATTTCTCATTAGTTCTTATAAAGCATAACAAAAATCATAGTTAAAGCTTAAGGTCTCAAATAACATTTGTTTTAAGCTTCACCCACTAAAAAAGATTTTCAAGACGGACTTGAATGTTGAAAAAAGGGAAGCGCCAACTTGAAAAGGAGTCATAAAATTGGAAAGTGTTAAGTGATGCAAGAAGCTTCTCATAAGCTTATTTGTGAAAATAAGATATAAACACAGTTTACAGAATAGTCATAAAACCTAGCCATCATGAGTTCTCCCAAACACACAAGGGCTAGTTTGGATAGACTTATACCGATTTATCCACCGACATAAGTACTTGTTAGACAGCTTGAGATAGCTTATGAAAACGACTTATAAGATATGCATAAGTTGGTTTCAGCAAATTTTTATAAGCTCCTCGTGATAACTTATAGAAAAATAATTCATTTATTATAGAATCAGCTTATGCTTAAGAACGTACTTATGCCATAAGTGCTTAATTAAGTTGTTAATCCAAACAGGGCCTAAATATTTAGGATAATAGACAAACTCATAGGATAATGTAAAGAGTAGCTTACTCATATCATTAGAGAATATCTAAAGCTCATAAACCTCAGCAATTTTCAGTTAAGGCATGTTATTGCAATTGAATTCAGTCTAGCTCCTATACAGGCGATACTATCCAGTATCCACTAAAATTTGTACTAGTATTTGATTCACATATGCTATTTAAAGAAAATTTTTTATTAACATATGCTATTTAAAAAAAATTGCACGGACACCCAAAAAACAATAAAATTGCCTAAAAAGTAGTCTAAAAAGAAACAACCATTAAAAAAAACCAGTACTAAAAGTGAAAACAGAAAAAGTAAAGTACCATTCTGAAAGGAGATGATGTTGTTGGAGAATGAATGAGCAGGTTCATCTTTTGCACGAACTGAACTAGGGGCAGAAGTACGAAAACGAAGCAAGCCAGAATTTGGTTGGTGTTGTTGGAATTGATAACGTGAACTAGAATCCATATTGTTAAAGATCTTGTGAATGAGAGAAGAAGGAGAAAGAGGTTGAAGATGATGATGAAGAAGAAGAGAGGAAAAGTACAGAGAGAAGGACAAGAAAGGAAATATATAAATTAATATTGTCTCTGGTGAGTAGTTAAGTTGAGCAGCCAATGAGAAAGTAGAAGAAGACGTCAACCGGCGTCGCAGGGCCCAATACAATTTGTCTTAGATTATTACAAAAAATGATTCCAAACAAGGAAAGTATTATTTAAATGTCAACATGCCTATATTTTAAATTCTTTTTTTGTACGATGACCTTACTACTTTTATCAGATTTGTTTTTTATATGAAAATAAAGAGAAAAGAAAGAAAAGGCCAACTTACAAACAGGACCAGGGAAGTTAACCTCTCTAGCACACTCTTTCCTCATGGATGAGCTTAACTTGGGGTGGCCTCAAGACTCTAGCAAGCAAGATTGGAAGACCTAAACCCTAGTAGAGAAAGAAGAATTCTTTTTATTTTCAAATGGAAGCCAAACATGCTTTTAACGAAGACAAATCACTTTGTCGAAAAAAAAACCAAGTCAAATCACAATTGAGTTGACTGTAGCAAACGTGAGTTTAGATCTCCTCACCACCGTAGAACTAAACATGTACTTAATATGATCATGAAATATAATATAATTAAGATTCTTTAAATGCTTTTGTGTGGAGTTATGGGAATTTTCGGATAGCTTATGCCTACCTCCTTTGAAATAGCAAAATTGACATTTAGATTTTTTAGGCTTCGTGGAATTTTGGAATTTTATCCATACCGCTTTATTTCATAAGAGTAAAATCTAAAGAAGGGACGGTATAGGAATTCATATTACTGCAAATGTCAATGAGCTATATAGATAGATATAGATTGACAGACCACAAATGTAAAGTGAAGATCTTGGTAGCGGATACAGATAATTACGAAAATGTTTAGCCTAATGTTAGTTTTGTCAATTGAACTAGGTCTTACAAACATATTAATATTGGTTAGCATAAAAGTATAAATAGTAGTATAGATTAGTAAAGTATACGCAACTTCTTGGTTAGTCCAAAGCGAACTATTCTTTCTCCTCTTTTTTAAGTACAGGATAATGTAGATATGGAATAAACTTTTTGAGATAAATAGTCATTTTGATCCCTAAATGTGTGAGATGTTGTCATTATAGTCTCTTAATGTATCGAAGTTGCAAACATGTCCTTAAGTGTCTCTTTTATTAATAATTTATGAACTAAATTGACAAACAAAAAATACATTTGATGACCAAAATAACTAACAAAAAACACATTTGAGAATCAAAATAACTTACTTAAGAGACACCTGAGTATCAAAAACACATTTAATATTTTAAATACCAGACAGATGCATCCCATGTAAGTTATTATAATATTATAAAATTAGTTCTCATGATCTTACATTAAAGAAATTATTTAATTCACTAACCTTAATATGAGACATCTTCTAATTCTGGATTATACTATAAAATTGGGAAACAAATCCACTTTGTCTAATGAACGATAATGTGGACAGTGACTCAATGCTAATTTTTATTGGTTCAGTTTCAAACCCAGAGGTTTGAGTGAGTGTCTATACAAGCACCAACGAATCTAATTAGAATCCATTTTACATACAACCACCAACAAATTAAATTTTTAGTGTGTTTAATCGCTTTAATTAGAATTACATGTTATAATCTAATCAGAATGAAAAATAAAATCGCTTTTACAGCCACCAACAGTTATGCCAAAATCACTTTTATTTATTTTAATCTAATTAGAATTACAAATTAGATACAACACCAACGAATTTGTTTTACATACAAACAAACCTACTAAAAATCGTTTGTAATAATCATACCTCCGTGCCTGATTTCTCAGCCATTTGATGAGCAGACCTTACTCTTGAGCGCTGTCCATTACGTGAGGAACATGATCCATAATGTGTCGCCATTGTTGATTTGTAGCAGCACAAGAGATGATGTAGTGTATGGAATCGGAGACGGTTAATCGATCGCTGTGCGATGAGAAGAGGGAAGAGGAAAGTTTTGTTGAAGTAATGGATGAATAGGGTTTCAGGTATGGTAAGTTCACTATAACTTACAAGTAAATGCCGAAAATAACCCTAACTTATGTATATAAACCCGGAAATACCCCTGTTCGAAAATAGTCCAATATTTTTTTTTCTGCTGATCATGCATTATATTATATTGAGTATTGAAAAATTCATAGTAACTGTTTAATAAACTATTTTTTAAAAAAATCTACATGTTTTTAATAGAGATATCTTTTATAGAGTGAGTAAAAGAAGCACTAGGAGAAATATAATAATTTTTTAAAATCTAATTTGAATCCTTATTTAATTAGCATTACTGTTATTACTATGAGTAATCAATAATTGTAATTGCGACTGCGTTAAGGCAATATAGGATAAAATATTGTACAATATAATCTAATACACGTGTCCCAAAAAAATTCAATAACAACCAATATAAACTTATTAAATAAAAAAAACCACATGTTCCCACAACATCATAATTCTCCAATAGCATACTCCATTTTAAATCAATTCAATAACAAATATAAGGCAAAACAAGTTTCATGCACTCCAAATAACCCCTAAAGAAAAATCTAACTGTCATTAGGTTGTGATTTCTACTCTGATGTTCTCCTCACCATCCCTTTTGATGAATCGAATGGTCTGCCCATCTCGAAGATCAGATTTAGAAACAAACTCATACCACTCAGTTCCAAATAATCCTTGATTTGACATTTTCTTCAGATTTTTTGATGACATTGTCCATATAAGAGACCAAATTTTGATCTCACCAATCGGCAGCATCAATCATGTTATCAGAACCGGACCGGTCATCGAGCTGGTAAAGACACTAGGTCACTGTGTCTTTGGTCGGATCGGCAGATCTTTGGTCGGACCGCATGAACCGGACACACTAAAAATAGACCTGATATGTATAAATTTGTACATAACAAAGCCATCAAAAATTTGTAATATATCTTAATAATCTACAAAACAAATTCTCAACACAAAATTAACATAATTCTTCGAATTTACTATACAAATTCAAATCCATAAGGACCATAAGTCCATAACCATATCATAAGTACCTAATTAAATAAACAACCATGAAATAATAATGGTCTCATTATATCCAAATTTATAATTAATACCTAATTACATATACTTTACGTAAGATATATAATATATATCAAGTATCTAAGCTTATTAACAACATATGAAGCTGCCGCAGTGGTTAAGTGGTGCGGCACCACCTTCTGTTGTAGGGTTTGAATCCCAACCGGCTGGCCCTACCCCGGTTCTGATAACACTGGGCAGCATAACTTGAATGTTTGGTGGTTTGGTAGCAAAAACACGCTTTACCACATGCACCGGAATATACTACAAAAAAAATTGGATTATAGGATTGAGGACAACTTCATCGACATTTAAGTTACACTAATACTTACTTTCAATAAACATTTTCCGATGATATGTTTCTCAACAATATGTAAAGGGATTTTAGACCATACCAATGGTTGGCCCTGTTTTCTTTTCGTGTTCGTTATCTCTGTTTTCCAAAGCTCTTCATCAAAAACACCGGTAATCTGATGTTGCGCAATGATACAAAGTATTCAATATATCACATAATACACTTAAACATACAACTGCCTCTTTTTTTAGTCCCAAACAAAAGAAATCACATTTTAAGTCAAAAGAAAATGTATACTCGTGCAGCGCACGGGTCATACAAACTAGTTTTATCCATACCGCTTTATTTCATAAGAGTAAAATCTAAAGAAGGGACGGTATAGGAATTCATATTACTGCAAATGTCAATGAGCTATATAGATAGATATAGATTGACAGACCACAAATGTAAAGTGAAGATCTTGGTAGCGGATACAGATAATTACGAAAAATGTTTAGCCTAATGTTAGTTTTGTCAATTGAACTAGGTCTTACAAACATATTAATATTGGTTAGCATAAAAGTATAAATAGTAGTATAGATTAGTAAAGTATACGCAACTTCTTGGTTAGTCAAGATAATGTAGATATGGAATAAACTTTTTGAGATAAATAGTCATTTTGGTCCCTAAATGTGTGAGATGTTGTCATTATAGTCTCTTAATGTATCGAAGTTGCAAACACGTCCTTAAGTGTCTCTTTTATTAATAATTTATGAACTAAATTGACAAACAAAAAATACATTTGATGACCAAAATAACTAACAAAAAACACATTTGAGAATCAAAATAACTTACTTAAGAGACATCTGAGAGTGTGTTTGTAATTCAAAAACTTGAGAGTGTGCCCAACACATTTTAAAAGAGTTTAATTTATGTAGATGTAGTGTATTGGCTTTCACAACCACAACCAATAACATTTCATAGAATGATAGACATATAAGGTGATTATCAGTTAACTAACCACTTTTAAATGACGTATCAACTTATAATTAGTAGATAGTGTAAAACATTTATACATATTGCGTATATAAATTAAATCCAAATTAAAATGGTTTACCCCAAAAGAAAATTAGGTTCACTTGTTAATCGTAAAAAAAAGAGAGAGAAAAAGAGAGGGTTTTTATATGATATCGAACAGGCTGGAGAATCACCACCAACTCTCTTCTCCAAAGTCCAAAGAACTCAATGTTGGTCAACTCTCGCAGATTTCCTTGCCCTAATTTTCTGGTTCGCCGCGTTACTCTCTTCCTATCTCTACTTCTACTTCTCACTTACTAGTAATGAGTTTCGATTTGTTCTTTTGGCTTTTCATTTCCTTCCCTCTCAATCTCGCCTTTTTGGCCTCAGCTTTCTACCAGGTATCAATATCATATCAATTTACTTTCGCAAATTTGTTACTAATATCATCAGTGTAGTTGAATGTAAAAAGAGGATTTATTTTCATATTGATTTTTACCTTCAATTTAAATATCTTAATTTTTTTTATTCTTTTGGGGATTGAAGGTTTTGATGTTAACTGATTTAGAAGCTGATTATATCAATCCATATGATGCTTCATCACGGATCAATTACTTCATAGTTCCTGAGTTTATTGCACATGGATTATTCTGTGTTTTTTGCCTCTTCACTGGTCACTGGATCATGTTCCTTTTGACACTTCCTCTTACTTGCTATCAAGCCATGCTGTAAGTTCAATTTTCATAACACTATAGAAGTTACTTCTTGTTCTGTTTATGATTTATACAATATATTTTTGACTGTTTCTGATATGTGTTGGGTTTCTGTAATTAGTAATTACTATGAATTTATTTTAGGGCAATAGAAAATGTAAGTATAGAAATAGAAAGCAAATGAAATGATAATGATGAGAAAGAGTTTGTCATGTAATCTACTGTCCACATATTTTGTTCAGTACTTTGGTGTATGGTGGTTATAAAGTCGTATATTCTCTAGTCAGTTCATTATTGTTTCATTGTGATGATGCAGGTATGTGAAGCAGAAGCATCTCATTGATGTTACTGAAGTGTTTCGGGTACTTAATGCTGAGAAGAAATTTCGGATAGCCAAACTTACTTTTTACTTAACAATGATCATTATAACTATCTTCAGGTTTGTTATGCCTTTGAAACAGTATATACTTATCTATTGTGTTTTGGGTTGTACATTCTTACTGCTCAACCTTTTGTCAATTTATTTTTCTAATATACGTAAAGCAATAGGATTAATACTGCAGGATTAATTATTTTTATTACTAGTTATTTTATAATTCTAAGTTTGAGGAATTAGATATTTTGGCCACCACTCTAGGATTCTAGATTAAGCAGAATTACTTTTGAGTGCAAATTTACTAATATAGGGTAAATTGATGCAACATGTGCCCAAAATGCTTTATAGGGTTAGTTACTAGATTTTAGTCAGTGCAGTTTAAGTCATATCTTGTTGTAATCTACTATGTGAGAACTCTATCCCCTGATCAAATAAAAAGTAGTCTGGCAGTAGATTTTGAGCAGATCTCATGAATGAGCAGTAACTGGCTAACTGCTTGAAGTAATGAAATTACAATTGCTGTTAATGTTCGTCTTTTTAGGGTTATTTCATAAAGATTCAAAACATAGTCCACCTTTACCATATTGTATGTCTTGTTATCTACTTCATGGTGATCAGGGATGTGATGTGACTCGCCAAGATCTTTCATTGATTGTTTAACTATAGCTGGGCTTAAGTTTAATACTCGTGTTAGAATACATGAAAAATATCTTATAATACATGGACTGTAACTTGGTGTAATTTAGAATATTTTAAACTATCTCTTAGGATCGCTAGCCATATCTCTTTATATTTTACTTGTGATTTCCTTGTTTAATTAGGATTGAGTCCAGTATCAGTACAAACAATGGTCAGTGCTTACTCTTTTGTATCAAGCTGTAATCACAATTCAAGTTTTTATTATTCTTCTTCCCTCCTTCCTTATGTAATAAAACTCTATAACTTCAAAAACTTGATTTGGGGACTTGAATATGTTCTTGTTAACTGCTTTTTGTTCATGCACCCGAGTTTAATCTTTGTGATATCAAGCTATCTGTTTCTTCCATGTCCACGCTAGCTACTAATTAAAACCCTATAAGTAGATATTGTACTAGGGAAAATAGGGTGTACTAATTTTACCTTTATCAGTTTATTATGAGTAGAAAAAAAGGCTATTATGGTCTGTTGTGAATTCACAAAAATGTTACTTATGCCAACCTCCTAAGTCCTAACCAAACAAAAAATTCTTCCTTTGTTGCGGTCATGAAGCAGTTGATAATTGATGGGGATGGATCCTTTAATAACATCATTCCTGATATACCTACTACCGGATCATACCAATACTTGGTGTCTATTATTTTAGATAATCTAGACTGCTAAGGCACAACGGCTGCAATTGATTGGGTCAGGCACAAATGGAACCTCTTGTTTTTGGGTCTACTCGAGTTATCTTCACTCTCACACACTCATTGACTAGCCTAAATAAGGAGTTCGTCTTGCCTGAACTTGATTTCTAGGGGAATAGCATGAACAGATTATCAATAAATGTGTTAAACTGCTAATTTTATGATGGGAAAGACATCATTTTGACGTCATCAAAATAATGCATACTATATTTTTACTTTGCTAGCTAGTGTGTCTTGCTTCTGTAAACTAAATTGTAAGATTTCTTAATCCAAAAAAGGAGTTCTTCATATATCATTAGCTGACTTGAACTCAAGAATATCTGCTGCCACGCTAACTCTGGTCATGAACAAATATAGGAAATTTAAGTGAGGGGTTATGATTGTTGAGGGTTAAAACTAATACGTATTTCTTAAAAACCTTTCCAGACTAGGAAATATTGTACCTCAATTGAAAGCACCTGTTCACTTGCCTTTGTGCCCTTACAATTTTATTAGTATTCTTCTCATTTCTCTTAGAGTTCTTCTAAAAAAATCGGGAGAATAAGATGGACATATATTACTTTGGATTTATGTAAAACATTATACTCTCATTTGTTTAAGCAGCATTGTTCTTCCCTTGCTGATTGCTTTTTAGCATTCGCTCAAGGAGCCTTAAGGTCAACTTCTCTACCAACTTTCCATTTGCAGGCTTGTATTGATTGGTGTCTATTATTTGGATATGGAAGATGAATGACCTGGAAAACCTTTGAATACCTGCCTCTTGTGTAATATGTCAACCTATGTGTAAGTTATTCAGTTTTTCTTTATCCATAAATTCTATTTTGTAGGAATTTGTAATGTGCTCTGTAGTTCTTTTTTGTCTGGCTAAATTGCATTTTTCCTTCCTCAACTTTTTCAGTTTAGCAAAAATGGTCCCCCGACTTATTTTTACCAAATTTAGTCTGCCCTAAAATCCAAATGTTGTGAATTTGGCCATCCAATTTTTTAATTGCATGTTTGATCCTCCAAATTCATGAGTTTTTTGTACTTCTGGTTCTCTGTTTCTCCAAATTTTCATGATTTTTATGGACCAAAAGTGCAAAAAATCTACAAGTTTTGGGGATCAAAAGTGCAATTAAAAAATATGGTTGATCAAGTTCGCAACATTTGAATTGTAGGAGGACTAAAAAATATGGTTGATCAAGTTCGCAACATTTGAATTGTAGGAGGACTAAATTCGCCAAAAAAAGGGGAATCATTTTCACCGAACATAAAAACTTTGGGACGAAAAGTACAATTTATCCTTTTTTTAATGAAAAAAGATGATCTGTCTATACTACTAGGTTTAAAAAAAACATCACAGCTCACAAAAAATCTGTCAATAATTTTAATCATCAGTACAACTAACTCAGGCATACCAATTATTTGACACCCATTAAGTATTTTCCCTTGACGTAGCTCACCAACTGAATTTATCTGGTCAATAAGTAACAACAACGAAGATGATTGTTGGCAAAGGTGATTTGAATTTGGGTTTTATATGGATGTTCAAAGTAGGCTTGCAGAGGTAAGATGAACCTAAATGGATTATGTCTTAAAAAATGTTATAACTTGTTAGAAAGTAGAAACGCCTTGTTCATGTTTTGCGCTGACTATTACACGGCTTTCACTTCCATGGTTCTTGTTTTTCTTTTCAGTGCAAAAAGCTAATCTTCCATTTCTAACACGACCGTAAAGTTACTAGTTCGAAGTCAAACAAAAGGTTTGAGCGGAGAAGTCTGGAATTTGTGAGGAATTTTACGTTTAAAGTGTGCATTGGAATTCAAGTTCATGGGGGCAGTTCTTGAAAAGTTACTGGTGGCACTTGAGCTATTGCATGTTTATTTGGAATTTTTTTTATCCCAAAATGTTTATTTGGACTTGAGGGATTCAACAATGTGTATCAATTGTAGTAATATTGATTGCCTTAGAAATGAGGATTAAACAATTAGTAATATGTAAATGTTTTTCATACTACGTTTTTTTAACATATGTGTTTCCCTTGCATTTGCTGATTGACCAAGCGTATCCATTGCAAACATGATAGTGCTAATAGCTTGTGGAACTAAGATCGTATGTGTTTCCCTTGTTATTTGTTTTGGATTGGGCCACGAGGCCCATTCAATAATTGAGCATTGATTGGCCCAATCACTTTGGTCCATATCCACAATTTGCAAGCCCAATATGAATCTCATGATTGGAGGGCTCAGATCAACTCATCTGATCCGACGGCTCACAGCGGGCACGTTTTCCTATAAATACTAACTCAGATTGCCATAATTAGGTACATTCTCATTCCTTGTTAAATCACTCACCTACTCTCAATACTAACTTGGGCGTCGGAGTGGCTTCGCAGGTCCCCCTCCCAGGCGCTCGTTGATATCAAGTCATACCGCAAGAGACCACCGACGCAGTCCGCACGACACTGCTAGGTACAGAACATTGGCGACCACAGTGGGAGGTCACTACCTTTCACACCATTCCTACTCTTAGAAATTTTTCTCTTGCACTTCCATGGCTCCAAGAGGCAGACCCCGGGTTAAGAGCGTTGATGTGCCTGCACCCCAGCTTGAAGGCACTCTTGAGGGCGATGTCGCCACCCACGAAGACACCCCCGTCCAGGCTGTGCAAGAAGTCCCCTCATCGGGAGGAGTCCATCCCCCAGATGTGAATCAACTGTTGGATCTTCTGGTCAACCGTACTCAGACTATGCTGCTACAAGAAGCACGCCTTAGGCAAATTGAGAGGCGTGTGGCCTCCATGCCTGAACAGCCTCCTCCTTACAGGGTAACTCCTCCTCAAACAACTGTGGTATCAAGGCACCACCAATCTCCCCCTCGAAGGCATCACGCCCATCGTTCCCCACCAAGGCGGAGGCACGAGCATCGTTCTCCCTCTCGGCGTCAAACATCGTGGATCAGGTCAAGTAGCAGGACTAAGATTCACAAGAGGCATCACTAAAGATCGCCATCAAGGAAATCTCCCGACAAGCGTGGATACCAAGACCTTGATTTCCAGGATGTTTCACCTCGCAACTCAAGGAGGTTTGCGGATGAAGGAACCTTCACTCGGAAGGTGGATGAATGCCCATTTCCAAGGACTTTGGAAAAATTGCCAACTCTCAATATGTATGATGGGACTGGAGATCCAGATCGCCACTTAGCACATTTCTCATTGATGATGCGCTACAGAGGCGCTCGGGAACCTGTTCATTGCAAGATCTTCCCTCTCACCCTCGGGGACACCGCATTAGAGTGGTTCCAAGAGCTGAAGCCAAACTCCATCTCTTCATGGGGGCAACTGGCAAGATTGTTCACGGCCCGTTTCACCGCCTCCTGACTGAAGCCAAAATCTGAGGAAGTATTAAGGGCTGTCAGGCAGCGAGACGGTGAGACACTGAGGGAATACATTGAGTGTTTCAATAAGGAAGCTTCATGCGTTCGGAATTTGGAAGACAAGCAAATACTGTTTTGGATGAAAGACGGCCTCAAAAAGGGAAGTCTTTTTGAAATTGATGTGGGAGTTAACAAACCCAGAGATTTGGGTGAGTTCCTCCAAAAGTCACAAAAGTACATGGACTACGAAGAGAATAAGTTGGCTTACCAGGAGGAAGCCAAGGTTGGCAGCGAAGAGGACGAGCGGGCCTATAAGGCCACCGAAGAGCTGTGGCAGAAGCGAGATCAAGCTGAGAGAGCTCCCTTTGAATCTCGACCCCGACAAGGTCGTTTCTTAGAGTACACCCTACTGAACACATCCCAGGCTGAGATCCTTGCTAAATGTGCCGACGCGGAGTTTCGAGATATCAAACAGCCCGAACCTCTCGTACAAAGGAAAGACCGAACCTCTAAGAAGTATTGCCATTACCACAAAGGTTATGGGCACGGTACCAACAAATGCTACACCCTCAGGGATGACATTGAAGAGTTGATCCGCGAAGGGAAGCTCGCCCAGTACGTGAATGAAGAAGAGGAGGAGACCCATGACTCTGAATAGGGAACAAAGCATCAGAACCTGAACCTAGAGCTAGGACTAGTTAAGAATTTTGTTGTTTGGGCACAAAAGCAGAATGTAAAAGCTCGATATGAATGATTAACAAAAGTTCATTTTGCAAGTACAATTTTTGCTCTAGCTCACCAACATTAACACTAGTTCCAAAGAAAATCCATTAATATTAAGAAAGAAAAAGGTCCAACTCCATAGCTGGAGGCAGAACAAAACAAGTTTGAGACCCGACATACCCCGTAGGGAAGGACTGCCTGGCTCACAGGGGCAACTTCATCATTAGCTCTAAACCAAAATCATCTCCCCAAGATGGTCTTTTTAAATACACCCATTGGAATCCTAGTAATGGAGTCAAGAGTGCCATGGCACGCCGAGACAAATAAAGATTGTCGGTAATAGAGTAATCAATGAGAGCCACCATGATCATTAGAATTTTCCCTACATACTGAGGCAGGAATCTCGTGATTCTTTCCACTAAGTGACCTTGGAGGTCACGACCCCTTAGACAAGTTATATCCGGGCAGAGTCTTGGTAAACTGTGCCAAGGGTATACTTCAAGTGACCTTGTTGGTCACAACCCCTTGGGAGAGTTATATCTGGGCCGAGTCCTGGTAAACTGTTCCAAGGGTATTACTTCAAGAGACCTTGGTGGTCACGACCCCTTAGACAAGTTATATCCGGGCAGAGTCCTGGTAAACTGTGCCAAGGGTATACTTCAAGTGACCTTGTTGGTCACAACCCCTTGGGCGAGTTATATCTGGGCCGAGTCCTGGTAAACTGTTCCAAGGGTATTACTTCAAGAGACCTTGGTGGTCACAACCCCTTGGGCGAGTTATATCTAGGCCGAGTCCTGGTAAACTGTGCCAAGGACGTACTTCAAGTGACCTTGGTGGTCACAACCCCTTGGGTGAGTTATATCTGGGCCGAGTCCTGGTAAACTGTGCCAAGGGTATACTTCAAGTGACCTTGGTGGTCACAACCCCTTGGGCGAGTTATATCTAGGCCGAGTCCTGGTAAACTGTGCCAAGGGTGTACTTCAAGTGACCTTCTTGGTCACAACCCCTTCGACGAGTTCTATCTAGGCCGAATCTTGGTAAACCGTGCCAAGGGAAAACTTCAAGTTAACTTTGATGGCCATAACCCCTTTGGCGAATATACTTGACCATGAGGTGCCATGTGGAAACGAAGGCCGGCACCCTGCCGGGTTTTGGGTATGAACCCCTGCACCAACGAAGGCCAGCACCCTGCCGGGTTTGACATATCGAACCCCGGCACTATGATTTGTATCCCGGCACCATGTAACCCGGCACCCTTGAGAGCTGTCTAGTCTGCAGACTATAACATCATCCATGGTTATCCGATGGGGACGTGTGAGCATGCGTTGGAAAGCTAAGAAGCAGAGCTACAATTATTCTGTTAAGCTCAAGATCCAATTCTGACTTCTCCAACCCCGGCACCATGATTTGTATTCCGGCACCATGTAACCCGGCACCCTTGAGAGCTGTCTAGTCTGCAGACTATAACTTCGTCCATGGTTATCCAATGGGGGTGTGTGAGCATGCATTGGAAAGATAAGAAGCAGAACTACAATTCTTCTGTTAAGCTCAAGATCCAATTTTGACTTCTCCAACCCAGGCACCATGATTTGTATTCTGGCACCATGTAACCCGGCACCCTTGAGGGCTGTCTAGTCTGCAGACTATAACTTCGTCCATGGTTATCCAATGGGGGCATGTGAGCATGCGTTGGAAAGCTAAGAAGCAGAGCTACAATTCTTCTGTTAAGCTCAAGATCCAATTCTAACTTATTCAACCCCGGAACCCTGCCGGTGTGCGTGCGCGCACGAGAGAAGAGGTTGAACCCCGGCACCCTGCCGGTAATTTTTCTAAGTGTCAAGAAGAAAGAAATTTATGAGAATTTTTCTAAGTGTCAAAGACTACGAAAGTCATGAGAATTACACTAAGTGTCAAAGAAAAAGAACTTCACAAGAATTAAGTTAAGTGTGAGAACTAAAACCATGAGGCAATGGAAACTATGAGACGAGGCACCAAAGAGGCGCCTCTCCACTGTCCACGCAAACCGGCACCCCTGCCGGGATATGAAGATAATTATTCAGCAAAATTAATTATTTTTTCCAACACCGGCAACCGGCCGGGATATGAAAATGATGATTCAGCCAAACTAATTATTCCATCCTGTTCACACCATGTGACTTTCCTCAAAACCATGCCTTGTGTTTATATAAATTATTCCATTCTGTGAGTTGCAAAATTGAAGTGTGGAACCCGGCACATGAGTACCTCTCATGTGAACAACAATAAACAGACAGAATGAAATAAGGAGAGGGCTTGGAATGCCGGGGTAAGGTGCTCCCGTGTGCGTGTGTAGGGTGCTCTGTGGTGTGTGTAATTCATGAAGAGGGTAGTACAAGAAGAAGAAAAAAAAGGGGAGACAAAGAAAGGAGGGCACTTATCAAGGAAGTGTGCGGTCTTAAAGCCTTATGCACTCTTCCAAAATCCTATCTCCACCCACTCTCAAGTTTTCGCTCAAAGTTTTTCACTCTCTCTAAGATGTGGTCCAAATGAAGGAGCCCACTCCACTTATTTATAGTAGGTAAAAAAAATGGGGAGTTAAAAATTAATTTTTTTTACTACCCTCCGAGATAAAAATCCAGATACGCTGCTGCTGCAGAGAGAATTTTCAAACTCAACCGGACAGGATGAGTATAACGACTAGCCAAACGGATAAATGAAGAGCTTCAAGCCAAGACCATCCTACAGAATAATCTCGGCTTGGGGGGCAACTGTTCTGGACTAGGCCACGAGGCGCATTGATTGGCCCAATCACTTTGATCCATATCCACAATTTGCAAGCCAAATATGAATCTCATGATTGGAGGGCTCAGATCAACTCATCTGATCCGACGGCTCACAGCGGACACGCTTTCCTATAAATACTAACTCAGATTGCCATAATTAGGTACACTCTCATTCCTTGCTAAATCACTCACCTACTCTCAATACTAACTTGGGCGTCAGAGTGGCTTCGCAGGTCCCCCTCCCGAGCGCTCGTTGATATCAAGTCATACCGCAAGAGACCACCGACGCAGTCCACACGACACTGCTAGGTACAGAACATTATTAGACCTCGAGCAGTTTGTTGGACTGGTATGTCCTGTTTCTTAATATTTCTTCTCAAAGGAATTTGATCTTGTAATTGAAATCAAACTAAAGCTCTCAAAAGCGAGGACATTCATTTCGAAGAGGCATACTTATTGCTTGCATAACCATAAGAGAGGAGAGAATAATTGCATAGGAAATTACTGGGTTATCTTCTACAGGGGTGTCTCATAAACCTTAGTTTATAGAAAAGGATCCTTCACCGGATTGAAAACCAGAGAAGGTAGATTTCATCTTCCATGTTTTAAGATACTTGAAAGTTTTTTGCCTTCAAAGCAAAATTTGATGGTAGGAGTCGTTCACAAAATTTGATTTTGACCTCCATTCCGTTATGGGACCAAAAATGGAATCGAATTTGCTATTTGGTAGGATTGTTGTTTACGATGCAGATTGTTTTTTTGATTTAAATTTAAAGCAAAAATGTATTTAATCCAAACATCCAAAGATGAAAACAAGTTTGGTTTGGATTACATAACTTCCTTTAAAAAAAAAAAAACCAATTTGATCCCATGCGACTTGGACGATTTGGATTGGATTGAATTGAATTGTATGATCTGGTCTTTTCATTTTATAAACATTAAATAAATTATTTATAATACTTCAATTAACATATCAACAAGACAACAACTAATTTTTAAAGAATTAATTTTTTGGCAAATATTTAAAGAGTGGTTGTATTCTATCTTATAATTCAAGGAGTCCAACAAAAATTATAAACAAATAGCAAACATTAAAAATGCTAATAAAAACCCCTCATTTTTTTTTTGTCCAGAACCCCTCATTTTCATAACAGAAGAAATGAAGTCCTAATGTACCAAAAAAAAAGAAATGATGTCCTCACACAAAACATAAAACACACCTAACAATAGTTATGAACTTGTGTCAAAAAAAGTTATCAACTATGTATTATGTAAGAGTGTAATTTGGTTTTTATTAACAAGAAAGGAAAAAGAAACACCGAAAAAACAACTAAGGTCTTGATTTAACAATCGCAATAGCACCGGCTTGAAGAGAAGTAGATATTGCCAGAGGGCATAGCCGCCAATGATGAACACCGTAGTCTATAGATGAACCATGCTTAGCCAGCCAATCTGCACACGAGTTTTCCTCACGAAGGGAGTGGGTGAAGGATAATTGCCAATCATGTGCCAAAAAGGAGCGAATGTAGTCAACAATACAATTATAAGGATGGACGGAAGAGACGCTATCATTGATAAAGCCCAACGTTGTCTTGGAGTCAGATCACAAACAAGCTTTACCCTGGTCGATAGCTTCTGGAAAGTATTACCCTGGTTTAAAGATATCGACCAGGGTATTACCATTGCTTCTCAAAATTGGTTACTATTAATAACCATTTTGTTAGTGACCCCCAAAATAGTAATACCCTAGTCGATAGCATTAATGTTAATAGCCATTTTGAGAAGCAATGATAATTGGCATAATGATCTCTAAAGCGACCACCAAATCTAGAACGACCCGAGTTTCCAAAGGAGCTACAGTCAACATTCAACTTAATAAAATTCTACGATGGAGGTACCCAAGTAACAAGGGAGCAGGCACAATTAACAACTTTCCAATTATCCCATCTAGTGTCATTGAAGACCTCTTCATCCCTAGCCTTCCAAATAATCCAGCAACTCAAGGTAAATAAGGTCTCATACTTTCCTGTTGCATTGGTGTGGAACCATAGACAATGATCCTATGTGTTGAAATCCTGCAAAGTCGTGAAACTAATGAGGCACTAAATCTAATGAGCTCTGCTGCAATCTCTAAGAGTGTGAAGGAGAGTTTCAGTTGCTGCGCCACATATATCACAAGAATGATCTTGGGTTGTATTTCTCATGAATCTGAAAGAGTTAGTAGGTAAGCTTTCATGCATGATGAGCCAGGAAAAATGCTTGACATTCTCTGGAACTCTGAGCCTCCAAATCCACTTCCAAGAGATCTCCCCACCATTCAAATTAGAAATAGACAAATTAGAACTCCAAATATAAGCATTTTTAATAGAATACTCACGTGTGGGAGAAAAATTCCATATAGCGTGCTTGTAGAGTTCGGTTTGGAGACCTTTATATCCCATTGAACGTGTGTTAATGTCTGTCTATTGATCATTCTCCTTCTTGAAGGCCAGTGCTAATTTTTGAGTTGGCCTATCTTGGCTTACAAACGCACACTCTTTTTTGTCAACACAAACAACGCCCACTTGGGAAAAAAAGAGTAAAGATTTAATTGCAGCTTTGATTCGCTTATAATAACTCATCTACGATTTTGGTCACACAAGTTTCTTTCCTATGATTTTAGTCTCGCTATAATTTTAATTTCTAAAATCTTTTCCCATACCAAAATTGGTCAACCCATTAGATGACATGTTACTCGCTTAAATGACGTGGCATACCACATTTGACTTGCGTGGATTTTTTAATTTGAAGATATTTTTTTAATATAACAATTTGTTTAGTATTATTTAGGTAACTAGGTTATATTACTTATTTAAAAAACAAATTATTATATTTAAAAATGTATTTTTAAATTAAAAATCCATGTGGCAGTCAAACGAGGCATGCCACGTCGTTTAAGTGAGTACCACATTAGTCAAACAAGGCAAGCGTTTTACAAATTGAAATAATAAGATGACCAAAATCGTGGAAAAAAACCTAAGGGACCAAAATCGTGGATAAATTATTATAGGGAGGCCAAAAGTGCAATTAAGCCCAAAATAAACAATGTACTGGTTCTCCTTTTCTTAATTTCTCTCAAGTAATTATGCAATTTTAAATCCCAAAACTAAACCCAAACCAACATTTTTTTCGTTTCACACATTTTTTCTCAAACTAAACACATTAAAGGCGTGTTTGATGGCCAAAGTATGATAAGTCTATCATATTCTGTGTCAGTTCAACATTTGTTGAGCAAACATAATATAAAAACTTAATCATATAACTTATCGTGTGTCTCTAATAAAAATTTATCTAAAATTTGAACTAAATTAGAAACTAACAGATAAAATAAGAAAATAATTTATTAATTTACCCTTCAAAATAATGTGTGGATTTATGATAAGAGTAAATTTGCCGATTTGCATCATCTAAAAATCTAACATACATTGAAAATAGAAAAAAAAATTAAAATCAGTCATAAAATAAAGTTATTATTAAAAAAATTTAAAAATAAATTATTCTTGACAAATGAAACATAGTTGTCATTAACATATATCTCATGTCATTATTTATTAGCTTATCTAAAATCTAAAATATCTATAGAATAATGTTATCCTTTTAGTCCAAAAAAAACATGTTATCTTTATACCTAAAAAATGGAATAATATATATATTATCCTATTTCTTATCAAGTATTGGACATTAAACACATTATAGGATAGTACTTTTCATGTCTCTATCATATATTATCACTATCCCTGCTTAATATTATATTGACATCAAACTGGCCTAAAAGAAAGCAGCGACCAAATCTTTAAGGTTGTCTACCCTATACTCACTTTCTTCGACAGATAGTGAACAAATAAAATACATAAATATACCAAAATTAAGATTACAGCACAATATGAGTGCTCATTTTTTTAGGCCACCATTATGTTGATGAGTAGGTTCGCAGCCTAGACGTTGCAAAATTGACTTGCTTCCACGACAAGCAGAAACAGAGGTATTACAAAGAATCTGGACTGGTGGATGGTCTGATTCTCGCCGGCATTCGCATACCCCGTTCCAACTGTGTCTCACCCCTGCTGAATTTCGAGGATTTCTTGGGCGTGATAGACATTTTGTTCAAGTCAGGTACAAAATCAAGACCTGCTTCAAAGCTCATCATCATATCAGTGTCGATCATATCTTTTGCATTCCTGTCAGCAAAGTCATCAACTGATTCTTCACTTTCACCATCACTGCCTTCGTCATTGTCATCGGAATCATATGTCGTTTTTACTCTTGACCAGCGAACAAAATGTGGCTTAATGTAGCTGGAGACGGTCAACATCACAGTTAAGAGTTAGAGTGGAGAGCGAAAGTAAGATCAGCAAACAAAATAAGGAGAAAATATTGGGTCAGCTTCAGACAGATTTTTCAGTTGAATAATATCTCTTCATACTAAGATGAGTTACAAACCTTTCACTTTTCTTCAACAAACACGGATCAAATGGGAAAAACATGTCAAGTCTATCCATCCCGCCAAAAGCTTTCGAAAGATCAGACTCGAGCAAATCATTGAAAATAAATGACTCTGATGTCATGAAAAGCTGAGCAGCCTTTGCCTGTCTAAGAAATTCCTCTACTACAGTAGGCAAACACACCTGCCAGAAAAGTTTATATTAGGATTCAACTTTTATTTTTTAGACAGGCTGCACAAGGTTGTATGAGAAGTTTAAACAATGCAATCTTCACCCCGTTAAATGTCAAAAGGACACAAGTATTGTCGTTTCATCCATAAATTACTACAATCAAATATGTCGTTTACTATCAAAACCATGATAGATTTTTATAATGCTCATTACCTTCAAAGGACTTGATTTATGTTTCCAGATTTGCTCCATGGGCATATTGAGTAGCTGGAATTTAAGCCTAGGAACATCCAACAATGATCTCATGCGAAAACACAGAACATACATGATAGCCTGTTTAAACCAAAAGAAACTACAATGAACAATAATATTCAGATGTCATGAAAAAAATAGTGACTTGCGCAAGGAAATTTTTAGCAGTTAATGGAAATATCAACCAGGTCAAACACATGCAATAGACACACAAGCGAATTGATTATATCTGTCACATATTCATTGTATTATCAGCCAAAATAAAAGGTTAGATGGCAGAGTCAAAAGCACAGACTCAACTTCACATTAACAAAATATTTACGAGTAGTTGCATTCCTTTGTCAAGATAATGAAAAAACATCACATTTGCAGTCACCTTTCCTCACTACCATATTCTAAAAGAAGATCAAACGTCAAAGGACTTACCTGGCACCCAGAATAAAAAACTTGGTGAACCCGTGGGTTCATATCAAAGTCACGTGACTTGCAATAGTCAAAACACCAATCTACCAACCTAAAACGTCAAAAAAAGATAATCACGTCAATTTATATCAATTTCCTTATTTCATCGCAAAACATAACGATCAATTTTGTCCTGATTGTTGTAAAAAAAGTGGGCACAACAGTTAACATGTTTCCGAACCTTTGTATGATGTTAGCAACCAATGCAGCTGAAAGAAACTTCGCCCGAGATAAATAACTAGCGAGATAAGCAACAGCACTCATCCTGAAAAATATGAAGACAGTTACAAATGTCATGAGCTATATCTGAACAACATACAACATCATATACATTGCTTGTCAGTTTCCACAGAAGTTAAGTTTTGTTAATATCAACAATTATTTTAAGAAAGGCGGAGCAGAGCCCAATTTACAATGGAATTAAGTTGCAACCGCAAGCATACCATTTTGAGACAGCAGCCATATCATGCCAAATATTAAAAATTATTAGTTGTGATCTATCGTGCAAGTAACTGCAGCAAATGGATCATCATGGCCATCATTGTCAAACTCTCGAGTTAACTATTAAACTCTTCCCGAGTTTACAATTATAAATCACAAAAACAAGTTAACTCACATGTAACCTCTCTTTTTTGGTAAACTCGTACGAGTTCAAGTAAACTTTAATAAATTAGGTAAACTCTAGGTTTCCTTGACGAGTTTCGAGTCTATAGTTTACATTGACTTGGCTTTAAAATGTATTTTAGTATGTGCGTTAGGTCAAGTTAATTCTTGTTTTTCTATTTTTACTTTTTTTTGACAAAAAAAAGTACTTTTTTTTTTATTTTTACTTTTTAACATTAGTAAGTTACTCTTTTATGAATATACATCTGATTTGGTCATTAAGGCAGTATGATCTTATCTAGTACTAATGTACAAGCACACTTTATTATTTTGGTTTGCTACTTCATTATGGAGTTGGAATTTAGAACTATTTCTGTGTTAAACTATTTTATAAATATGTATAAAGGCCATTTATAGATTTCTTTAATATTGGGTAAATTACGATTATACGAATCGAGACGGAAACTCCGTGAATTCACTTAGACTCTAGAGTTTGGCAATCAAGGCTACTGCACTTATCATTAACGAGTTCATCAAAATGGAAGAATTTATCAAGGCAGTAAAATCAGTTGTTCCAAACTTTACAGCAGCATTCGAAAGCTCCATTCCACTCTGTAGACTAAAGTTGATCAATTGGTCTTGAGGATCAAGTGAATTTTGATTTCCAAAACACAACGATGCAAACAAAAATTACCTAGTCATAGGGGGATTAAAATCACAACCAAACATGTCTGCAAGAACCATTGCAAATTTCAAACCACATCCTTCAGGATCCAGTGCACATGCATAGAACATCACAAACTGCAGCAAAATGAAATCAGTGACAACACATTTTATAGAAATAGTACCAACAAGAAACATGGCACAAGCAAGTTGGAGATAGTAAAAACTAAGGGGAAATAAGTACCTGGGTAAATTTTGACTTGTATGTATTCAATACAGTTCTCTGAAATGATGTCAGTAGAACATCGAATACCTAACCAAAAAATTTAATGAACAATTACATATCATGTCATGCACAGTTTATATATTGTATACAAAATGTTATGTGTCATGGTGCACACTAGACTAGAGTGTGAAGTTATATTGATGGGATCATGGGAGTACCTCAGCCAAACGGCCACTGCTTTGACAGGATTCTAGATGCAAAAAAGTCAGCACAACCAGGCTATCTAATTGCTCAACCACCTTGTTGCAGTCTAAGTCATTCCTATTATATAACTTTGCAGAAGCCTGAACATTACCAAAATCCATGTCATGATACAAGTGAGAGACTCAAAAAATGAAAAACTTTTTATTACAAAAAGATTGATGATCCGAAATGAGGATCAACTTATGTTATCCCAAATGACTATTATATCACATGATGAATAAAAAGTGAGCGGGTATTACTTTTAGATAAACCAAAAGCCTAATATATGAGAATTAGCCAACAATCAAGAAACTTGTTACCAATTACTAATTTGTAAAAAAAAAAAATACTGATAGGGACTTGGGTATGATGTGGTGTCTAAGTCCCGCATTGAGTAGTATGGGGTGCTTGGTAGAGTACTTAAGTGGCTTATTATGGTTCTTCCCCTTAACAGCTAGCTTTCGGGAGGGTTTCCCAAATGCTTATGTTATCAATTGGTATCAGAGGTGGTTGTCGGTGTCTCGGAGAAGGCTACCCACAAAGGGTTTTGACTGATAAAGGGTTCTAACCACGAGGAAGTTGAGTGAAGTGTCACCAAGTGAAGTGTCATGGATTGCAGCCAGGGAGGACGTTGGCTCTCAGAGGGCTATGATGGGGACTTGGTTATTATGGGGTGTCTAAGTCCCACATCGAGTAATATGGGATGCTCAATGGCGTATTTTAGTAGCTTGGTTCTTCTCCCTTAATAGCTATCTTTTTAGGGAGGGATCCCTAGTGCTTAGGTGCTTATCAGATTAAGACAAGTCTAAGTCTTAAATGATTGACAGCTGAAGTCCTTGCAATTGAGACATGAGCAGGACGTATTTCAAATGGTTGCATAAATACTTATTAAGGCAAACACGCGCAGTACTCATTTGTGCTTAGCATATGACGTCAACATACAAAGTTTGGCACTTCACAAAGCCGCTCAGCCTGAACCATGGCCTGACCAAGCCAAGCCTGAGTACCACTCAGCTCAGCATGTTAGCCTGAAATAGGCAAAACACCAGAATAAGGCCCTTTGTATTTCAATGGGGCAAAAGGCTGCTTCCACAAATCAGTGAAGCTTATATGTAAAAGGGAAGCAAAGGCCATGACAAATTATTAAACTTTATAAAGCAAGGCTGAGACCACAGACAATCAATCATAGTTTCCGGTTTCCTATCCCATCAACTGCCACATTCATAGACATTGGCGCCTGCCTCACTTTACACTACTATCAACTCAATCCAATAACCGGATTTCCAATTGACCGATTCCAAAGCAAAACGAAGCCTATTCCATTTCCCTTAAAAAATAATGGATTTGAAAAGACATTCAAGTGGAGGATATGCAGGAAATTTCTACAATTAATAGAACCTGGTATGGTAATAGTTAATTGCATGCACATCAGCAATTGGTGATATGGTTAATATTTTATATACATATTAATCACAAAAAAGGGATTGACTGACTTCGCCTTCCTTGGTCGACTTTCCACACTCTCAGACATTCCCACCACCACCCTTATATCCTTAGGAGATTTTGCTGCATCTCATCTTCGAATGGATGTTTGAAGATCATGGAATGATGAGGCAATTTTAAATTTTTATTTATAATGGGTGTAACAATAATCAAACAGACTCTGGAGTCTGGACTACTTTATCATTCAAAGACCATCATACCAAGTCACGAACCATGTCAAAAGTTTAAGCTATTAGATGAAGACACAAATGACTTTTAAATATCGCACCTCTAAAAGATTTAAATAAACTCTATCACCCATCACATAGAACATATTTTTAATCTTGAAAATACCATTTCATCACAAGAAAACATGTACTTTAAATCAATTATTTGGATCATACCATGCTATCATACTTCTCATCGTCGTCTGCAAATTCAGCAATTTCTTCTAACTCCATTTCAAATATGCCGTTGGCATCCTCCTGCAAGACTCCATTCCAATCAATTTGCACCTACAAACAAGTTGAATAGAATTAATTTAATAGTCAATAGCCTCAACTTTGCTATGTAAAATAAAATTAGGGGGTTTAACTAACTTACATCCAACTCTATCAACCTATCCACAATAGCAGGAAGCATTGTACCACCAACAACTTGTCCAGATGCACCACTCTCAAGCCTTAACATGTTCTCTACATACATGACAATCTCCTCCTACAAGCAACATAAGAAGTAAGACAAACTTGATGAAAAAGATTTCAATAATTTTGTTTTTGTCATGGTTACATAAATTGACAGATCTGCACAAAAATGGAAAACTGAAGAGCAGAGGCTCTCTCTATATCAATAAATTAGTAAGTTTCACAATTTATATTGCAAACAAAATGCATAGTACAAAAAGTAATAAAATCATCACACTATACATTGTCAGAAGAAATTGAAGTCAAAATACTGACGAGTTCAAATGCTGAACTAAAGTGTTTTTTGGCGAATTTTTCTGGAACTTCTAAGCTACTTTTAAGTTTAAGTCTAAAAAAAGAGGTTTAAAAATAAGGCTTAACGCAGTTTGGTATTTCTCACCCTTTCTTAGCTTAAAACTACTTTTAAGTTGAAAGTTGTAGACAATATATTTCTACAAATACCTTTGAATTTTTTAAAAAAACAAAACACAATACGACCAAGACATGTTATTAACAATTCTGTGTGTGTGTGTGTGCGTGTTTATTATTTCACATGTATCTATTAACAATCCCGAGTCTCGACTCTCCGCGCCGAGACTCGTATAATGAATTAGTAGACAATAGCTAGTATAGAAAATTTTATTTGTATATAATAAGATTGTGTGACACTATATTATAGCCCATGTTATTATATACAATAATATTGGTATTGGAATTATTATATTCAAATAATTGCAAGGTTAAAAAACATAGCAATTAATATCCGATTTTTGTTTTAAAAGTATTAGTGTCAACCACGGTGGCGAGACACTAGTTTTCTTCTATAGAAAAACACTCCTTTTTTGCAAGTATTTCTATAAAAAAAACGGGTTGACCTAGTTTCTCCTTTTTGGCACGCAAAGAAGGTATAATGACAATCAATATAAAGCTATTTGACACGTCATTGCATGAAACAACAAATTCATCAAGGGTAGTAGTATCTAGCACAGAAGGCAGTAGCTTGAACTCTTTTACTGTAAGTGCAGATTTCACTCACAGGTTTCTTACTGAAGACATTGGGCATTTTCTGAACAACTATTGGAGACAGTCGCAAGGGAGCAAGGGGAACCAAATCAGCTATTTGTTTTAAAGCAGCATGCACCCGAGACAGAACCTTATTCTTCATGTCCACTTCATTTTCCTTTTTCATCAAATCTGAGAGGTGACTAGGTGGCACAAAACTTCTCACCAACATCTCCAAACACCATTCAATGAATTTTCCATTGGAAACAGCCTACACAAAATTAAACCGAGAAAACTTCATATAACTTTTCAAACAGCTCCAGAATTGCAAAGATATCGATGCAATGCAAAAAAAAAAAAGTACCAATGATACGATGAGCTCAAGTAGTGCATCCAGAACATCAGTTCGATGATTCCACAAGCTTATTCTCGAAACCTACACAAACAATTTTATCAGATCATCAACCATATTGATAAACTGCCCTGTTATTAGGTGTAAGTTCAAAGACGTGAAAACCAATCTTACAGCAAAAAGAAGAGCATCATGATGGGCAAAGTCTAGGTAGGACACGGCTCCAGAGAGCGCTTTTAAAGTTGTCTGGAATCATGTAACATAACATAATACAATGTGGTTAGCATAGTGGCATTTTCTTGACCGAAAAATTTGCATCAAAATTTCATTTAATCAGTTGATTATGAACTCTAACGAGAATCTACCTCAAGTAGAGCAGCCTCATCTGTGTTAAGATAGCTTCTCGGATGCAAATAACCAACAAGCTCATCATAGTCCTCTCTATCACCCTAAGCAACAAGAATTAAGCAAATTAAATAAAAAAACAAAAAGATTTGTTTTCATCGATGGTGTATCAAATTGAACAATAAGCTTAACAGTTTACAAGAATGGTTTACCAATGTGACTGCAATAAGAGCATCTCTAACATGATGCATTAACTGCAAATCACTGAAATCAGCATTCTCCATTTCATGAGATTCTTCTTTGTCATCCTTAACCACCATTCCCATGTTCTCTTGTGAAATCCTATTTCAGGAAGCTGAATTAATTCAGTAAAATCAATTAAACCTTTTCAATCCACATACAAGAAAAATTAAATCTCAGTGCAAGAACAAATATTCAGGAATCATAAGTTAATAGCATCTGAGATATTAATCCATAGTTGTCAATAGCGGCGGAGCAGTACGGAGGCGAAACTAGCCGCTACTATTCAGTCATAGCCTCGAGGTTTAAGTGTACGGCTACAGCGGCCGCAAGCGCCGCCATAAGTTGCGGAGTTTCGCGCGCTATACATCGGGAGAAAAAAAGAGAATAAGAGAGAAGAAAACCTGAGTTTTCCAGCAATTCCCTTTTTCCGTTAACGTTCTTCGGCCCCTGCGACTTCGGGGTGCGCAGGGGAGAGAGAGAGAAGTGAGGGCTTTGGCGAGGAAAAGAGACGGAAGGAAGTGAAGATTTATGAATAAATATATATTCTCAATTATGTTTTTTTTTTACAAAAACTCTCAATTATGTTTTTTTTCATAATTAACTCTCAATTATCCTTTAACCTCTAACAAATTGATAAATTCAAATTACAAATTTAAGGTAACCTCTAATCTCTTTTATTTTTTAGAATAACCAGCACCTTATTTATCGCACTTCAAAGATATAAAGCTCTAGAAATCCTACATGTGTAGCCAATATATTTATTTCAAGAGAGGACCCACAACTTGTTAGAATCACTAACTACATCTCACGCCATTTTACCTAAGAGATTCAAAGCTCATGTCAAAAAAAACTACATCCCACGCCACTTTACCTAAGAGAGCAGTTTTATGATGTCTTGTCACTCTTACCCCAAAGCCACTATATCTTGTTGGTTTTGTTATTTTACTCCAACCAACCATATTCATCCCACGATTGTGATGTCTCTTCCAAATAAAATTTCGAATGGCATGATCCAACTATATCTTGTTGGTCACAGGTTGATTGTGGGAATAAGTGCAATTGTGTACCATAAGAAGGTAAAGTCGATAAAACTGAGTATGCAAGAGTAAATCTACTAGCCTATTCAGCAGTCTACCTTTCCATGCAGAGAGCTTAGAATTCACTCTGTCCATAACATCATTAAAATCATCCCTTTTTGCATGGCCTTGAAATTTTTTGAACCCCAAGTACTTTCGAATGCGAGTTGTGAAAGCCATCCGAAGAATTTCTAATTTTATTTCTCTTAGAGTTGTGCACAAAAATCATTTAATAGCTTCTTGATATTTTTTGTCTGGGATGCTCGTGCTTTTGCAAAAAGAAGGACAATGTCAGCAAAAAAAGAGATATAGTAGGGTCATTACGAGTTACCTGGATAGGAGCCCATTGACCACTATTTTACTTGATGTGTTATCATAACACTTAAACACTCCATACAAAGGACAAAAAGACATGGAGATTAACATCATCATTCTTGCATTTTTTTGTTGCAAAATCATAAATATATTATTTATAGTCAAGGAGATTTTGAAGACTGTTTTTGATAGGAATCGAAGTAAGTCTATTTAAACATTTATGTACTTTAAATTTATAAACTTTTTATTTTCATAATTTTTGTTTTTGTTTTTCTATTCATTTTTTTCTTTCCATTAATAGAATAAGGATCCTTGTTGACGATCTCTTCCCAATGAGTGTTTGCATCACAATGTTTTAACGAGATTCCTACCTTTTTTTGTCAATTTTTTTTTATATGTACTATATATTGTAGTAAAGAAAACAAAAGTTGGCTCCCGTTGCAAAATGGACCCTGGGCGACTGCCCCTACTGCACATGCTCAGGGCCACCACTAGTCACCTTGACAAAGACCCCTTTGAGTACAACTCGCCCCTTAATCTCTAACTATATGTTCGAATGAAGCATTTTTTGGAGTAAAGTAATTTTTGAGGGGAATTGAAACATCTTAGGGTCGAGCCAAACTTCATGAGGTATCTTGAAACAGACTTGTGAGTGAAGGGGCAGGATGTCCATTCGAAATCGCTGAAAGCAATCAATTGAATATCATTTTTTTTGCTAGGATGATTCTATGTCACAAGGAAGATTTCTAGAATCGCAACACCTTCATAGCAGCATCCCAATCACTCAACATTCAATTCAATATCCCTTAGCTCATTTCAGAGTAATGTCAATATGTAACAAGAGTAATGTCTGAATATCTCATTTCGTATTGTAAGTTTTGATTATAATTTATTATATGCAGTTATGCACTCTATCAAAATCAATTACTCAAAGTTTCCATCTTAAGAAAGAAAGTATGAACATGATAGTGAGTATTGACGGAATTAAGATTGACTATTAAGAATGTTTTTAGAAGGTTAAAAAATTAGCGGTTGATTATCAAAAGTCAAAATTTAATAGAACTATATTTTATGATATTTTCTTACTTATTATTTTATTAGGAATCCCATATAAGCAGATATTGGAAGCAGATAAGGTAAAACCAGAGTCTATCTCTCAACTGCGACCAATCAGTTGCTGCAACTATCTCTATAAAGTTATCTCTAAAATCTTGGTGGCCAAATTGAAGTCTATCCTAAACTTGCTGATCTCTCCTCAACAAAGTGCATTTGTTGGGGGTAGGTTGATCCAAGATAATTTAACTGTGGCTTGGTGTGTGAAAAACGTGTGCAAGTATACACAGTCACAAACAAGTAGTATAAAAGATCGAACTCACAGGGATTGGATTAATTCTTATATGTTGCAAAGACTTGTAAGCTAGTGCAGCTACACTACTCACAATTTTGGTTGAAGTTGAAATGAAAATAAATTAAAGGAAAGCAAGTAAATTGTGCAGGAAATCAGTTGAGAATGATAGTTGAGATGTCTTCACTATCTAAATCACTTTTGAGTGTATTGTGTTTTCTTGTGGTGCAGATGCACTTAGGTGCAGCTGCATTAGTGTGTGCTGGTCAGCTACTTTCTTCAAAGTTTCGTTACAAGCTCTTATGATCCTGTTTTTTGCGGTAAAGAAAGAAGTAGTCAATTCCTTTCTCGCCCCCTTACAGATAATCCAAGTTGCTAAATAAGTACACTATTGTATCTTAAGATCTCATTACACTACTTGTAATGACTACGTTAACCTAAGGTTAGGAATTAACAAGCTAACTTCATTAAAACAAGTTTAACAAAGGCTTTATTAAACACTTATCCTTACTTAGTTCTTGATTCTAGTTATAAGCAAATTAAGTGAATATAACTCTACTTGTTCTAAGTGATCAACCTTAAAACAAGATTAAGAATTTAAACACAAGAACTAAAGTGCTTACACCACTTGAAAATACAATAACTTTCCTCAAAAGATCATTGGAAAGTTAGAACATCCCAACTTAAGAGATTTAGTACATGATGGGCATAACAAAGCAAATATATTTGAATGAAAACATGTTGTAATGAAGGAAAGTACAAGAGAATTCAAAAGAGTAAGAATTACAATAATTGAAAGACTCTTGCATATATTTGCTTACAACCAATTTCTTGCACATATTAGCTCTTTGAAGAAGTGGAGAGAGAAGTTGTCAATTTCTTCTCACCTTCCTCTCAAACTAACACTAAGAAAATATAAAAAGAACTACAAGAAAATAAACTTGAAACTATGAAAAACTAAGATGAAAAGAACATGAAAAAGATTATAAAAGTCTATGATATATCTTTCAAGTGAAGAGTTGAGTCCTATTTATAGCCTTTGGAGATTTCCTTCATGTGGGGGTTTCCTTGATGGTTAAGCTAACCAAAGGGTGTTAACCATGGTTACTTTTCAGAAGATGAAGATAAGCTTTTGATTCCCATACTCAACCTAAAAGGGAGGTCCAATAGGAAGTAGCACTACAAGAAATAGTTGATTTACTGTCCAAAACTTTCCGGCGGATATAAATCCGTCGGAAACTTTCCGGCGGAATTGAGGGATTTCCGGCGGATTTGATCCCACGGTAGTTTCCGGCAGATTTTTTGGACTTTCCGGCGGATTTTTATCCCACAGAAATTTTCCGGCGGATTTTTTGGACTTTCTGGCGGAATTTTAAATTTTTTTTTTTTTTTTGCAAAAATCCCCCGGAAATGTTACCGGAAATTTCCGGCGGAATTTCAAAAAAAAAAAAAAAATTTTGGAAAATCCGCCGGAAATGTTACCGGAAATTTCCGGCGGATTTTCCAAAAAAAAAAAAAATTTCGAAAATCGGCCGGAAATTTGAAAAAGTCCGCCGGAAAATTTTGGAGGGAAAAAAATCCGCTGGAAATTTCAAAAATCTGCCGAAAAAATTTAGAGGGAAAAAAATTCGTCTATAAATACAACTTTCTCCTACACTCATCTCATTCTCTCATTTATCTCTTTCTTTCCTTCTCATTCTCTTCTACATTTTCTCTATCTTATCTTTCTTCTTCTTTCTCATACTCTCTAATCTTCAAAAATTTCTCTACATATCCCTCTTCTATAATTCTCCTTTCTTCTTCATTCTCACTTCTTTATTCTTATTCATTCTTCATCTCACTATTTTATTCTTATTTCTTCATAATTCCTCATTCTTGTTCTCTCATATACTATTTCTTCTCATATTCTCTTTTATTCTTTCCTATTTCAACAATACCATTCAACATTTGATTTTACTTTTGTTTTTTGACTTTTATTTAAAACACATATTAAGTTATAAAATTCACAATTTTTTTAAAAATATTCGATTTTTTTTTTGTCAAAAAAGTTTTTTTTTTCGAAAAATCCACCGGAAATTACCATAAATCCGCCGGAAATTTAAAAAAAAAAATCCGGCGGATTTTTGGTAATTTCCGGCGGATTTTCCAAAAAAAAAAAAGACTAAAATCCGCCGGAAATTACCAAAAATCCGCCGGAAATTACCGGCGGAAAATCCGCCGGAAACTGTTTGCGACGAGGGTTTTTCCGGCGCCAAAAATCCGCCGGAAAGTCCACATTTTCGGCGGATTTTGGTCGCCGGAAAATCCAGTTTTTCTTGTAGTGTAGCCACGTGTCTTTTGTGAATGATTATTCGTGATGGTCTTCCATTGTAGGCGCCTCCTTTTGCAAGTGGCCATGTGCCCCCATGTGACTCAGAAGCAAGCAGCAAGCCAACTAAGCATTATAGCAATGGTAAAAATTGAGGTGCTTCCAATGTGGGGTTGTGAGCTGCTTCGGTGCAGGAAGGTGCAGTTGCACCAACTTCCCTTCAGGTGCAGTTGCACCTAGTGCAGATGCACTAAACTACAGCTGTACTGAACAAACACATCAAACATACCAATATACATGTAAAATGCTAAGTTATGGACATCTTTCACCTTAAAACCATAAATGTTTGTTATTTTATTCATACTACCATATTTAACACATATTATACTTGATTATGGGCAATTATTTAAGTGTAGAAGCATGAATAACTCTATATAAAATAGAGTTATCATGGCTCAAGAAGCCTTCCATTTTCTAAGAAAGTCAAATGCCACTAGTAGCACAATCTTTGCCCTAAAGTTTGATATGAATGAATTCTATGATAGGCTAGATTGGAGTTTTCTCAAAGGAGTTTTGGAGGCCTATGGGTTCTATAGTGTGTGGATTGGGTGGATAATGAGTATGATATCCTTTATGTCCTACACTTATCAAGTAAATGGATATCATAGCAATTTACTTACCCCTCATAGGGGTCTCAGGCAAGGGGTCCCCTCTCTCCATATCATTTATCCTTGCCTTTGATGTTCTCTCAAGAATGATTAATGAAGCAAGGCAGGGGGTGACATTAAAGGAATTAAACTGGCTCCAACAGCTCCCAACCTCACCCACCTATTCTTTGCAGATGAAGCATTGTTGTTTGGGCATGGATCCCCTAAGGAGACCTACCAACTAATTCATATTCTAAATCCATTTACTTTTGCATCCGGGCAGAAGATTAACCTACAGAAGTCTGGTTTAATCTGCGGGAAAAAGATGGAGATTGGAGCCCAAAATAGGTTGGCAGGTATATTAAGAGTACCTCTTTGGCAGTCTCCTAGAAACTACCTAGGTATCCCAGCAGAGTGGGGCAGGGAAAAATCCCAAAGTCTAAATTGGAACATGGAAAGGATAACATCAAGAGTGGTAAGTTGGAAGGGCAACTTACTATCTCAAGCAGAGAAAGAAGTCCTTATCAAAGAAATTATCCAAGCTATTCCTACATATGTAATGTCCATTATTAGACTACCTAAGAACTTCGACAAAAAGGTTTCATTTGCTGTTGCTAATTATTGGTGGAGCTCAGAGAATGGTTCTAGAGGAATCCATTAGAAGAGTTGGGATTTCTTGTGTATGCCCAAGAATGAGGGAGGAATGGGATTTAAATAGTTCAACCATTTAAATTCCTCCCTGCTACCCAAGCAAGCTTGGAGACTCCACCACAACCCTAATGCCTTCTAGACTAGAGTTCTAAAGAGTATTTACTACAAGAAATGCTCTATGTGGACTGATAAGAAAAGGATAGGTTGCTCCTGGGTATGACAAAGCATTCTTCATTGGAGGGGCATGATTCAATGGGTGGCTACAGGCAAGAAGTTCAACTTGAAAGAAGGATCAAGCGTGCAGAAGGTGAGAGACCTTATGGAACCACTACAAGAAATTCGTCCATTACTGGCGGACACAATCCCCCAGTAATGGTTAAAATCGGCCAGAAACAGCACGTTACTGGCGGATTTAATCCGCCAGAAATCCGCCAGAAAATCAGCCGCAGGTAACAGTTACTGGCGTTAAATTCAGCCAGTAATTACTGGCGGAAATTCAGCCAGTAATTACTGGCGGATTTTCGGCCAGTAAATCAGCCAGTAATTACTGGCTGAAATTCGGCTAGTAAATCAGCCAGTAATTACTGGCTGAAATTCGGCCAGTAAGCAGTCCAATCCGCCAGTAATGTATTATTTTACTGGCTGAAATTCCGCCAGTAAGCATCTCTATTCCGCCAGTAACGTATGTTTTTTAAAAAAAAATTATATTTTTTAATATTCGTTGGTTAATTAAAAAATGATTTTAAAATTCGTTTATTTAAAAAATTAATAATATTTAAATAATATATATATTTTAAAATTCGTTGATTTTATTAAAAAATTATTTTAAAATTCGTTTATTTAAAAAATTAATAATATTTAAATAATTTAATTCGTTTTTTTAAAAAACTATTTTTTAATTCATTTATTTAATTCAAAAAATTAATAGTTTAAATATCCATAACAAAGTATAAATTCCATTTAACAAAGTACTAATTTAAATACCCATAACAAAATATAAATTCCATTAAACAAAGTAGTAATTTAAATATCCATAACAAAATATAAATTAAAATATTCATTACAAATGCAAATTAAAATATCCAATAAAACTACTAGTTATCTCCATAGTAGTCTCCAGAGTTGTTGTTGTCGTTGTTGTTGTTGTTGTTGTTGTCCTCGTCATCTTCAAACCAATTAAAATAAGTATCAGTGTTGTTTAACGGTTGTTGGGGAAGCTGTTGAGGCTGCTGCTGTCGGGGAGGCTGCTGAGGTTGCTGAGGCTGCTGAGAGTACGGCTGCTGAGGCTGCTGAGAGTACGGCTGCTGAGGCTGCTGAGAGTACGGCTGCTGCGGCTGAGAGTACGGCTGAGAGTAGGGCTGGAAAACACCCGGGTACGGCTGAAAAGCACCGGCATAAGGCTGCATCTGTTGCGGTGGGAAAAATGATGACGATGATGGCATAGATGGCGATGGCATATATGGCCTAGGGTATTGAGACATAGTAGCCATTAATTGATTCCAGCGCTCATCATTCAACCTCTGCTGCTCCCGCATCTGCTGCATTTCCTGATCATATTTGTCTTGTCGCTCTTGCATCTCACGCTGTGTCTCGCTCAATTTTTGTGTCAATTGCTGAACAGCGTCCAATTCTGATGGAGTAGGGACATAAGAGCGACCAGTACTTCTTTCTGAAGATGTTGGCCTCAGATTCGGAATAATGGAGTTTTGGAAAGTAGCCTGACCAATACCACCAGCTCCTACTAACCGGCTACCTTTGGTTGGACCAACAGATTGCTGCCAAGCATTAAAAGCCGCTCGACTCTCCTCAGCCTGATCAATGTCAGTGGTGCCACTACTCTGCTGTGATGCCGCTCGATCAGCCAGCCATTTCTGGAAGTTTTCCTGATAGGAACAACCAAGAAATGAATAATTACCCCATTAGTATGTAGACATAGAATATAATATATAATATAATATAATAAAAACAATATATAAATAATAAACTTTATTTACCTGAATATTCCTATGTCGATCATCAGGATACTCACCCATCTCCTCTCGCATATGAATCTGACGGTGTAACTCAACCAAAGTAGGTTGTCGATTAAGGATGGCCTCCTATATACATAGTTAATATTATTTAATATATTAGTATTTAATAAAATATGTATGTATATATAAATTTAATCAATTAAAAAATTTACCAAGCGTTTGAAGTGTTCAACAGCATTGATAGAACCAGCCGTGTTTATGCAGCCACCTTTCTCTGAAGCACGGTTCTTTTTAGCTTTCTCACATTTTTCAACATACTTAGGGTCGTCCCATTTCTTTTGGAGCGCAGCCCAATGGGGATCACCGATCCACGTCGGCTTAATACGACTATTACGGTGCTCCTGAAGCATTGAAGATAAGCGGTGAGAAGCTCTTGTGTTGAATGCTCTCTCAACAGACCTCGACTCCTCTGGGAGCCATGCCATTTTTGCCTATTTAAACAAATTTAATTAACTTGTTAGTAAAAACAAATTAAACAATTGAACAAAATTAAAAAATTGAAAATCCACCATAATTGTAAAAAAAAACTTACTCTGAACTGATTCCACATTTTTGATGTCCCATCTTTTTTGACCTCCGACCAATTCAGCCAAGCTTTAGTGTAATTAGCCTGGATGATGTCGGTGATGGTGCTCGATACAATCCTCCCATGATCAAACCTGTACATAAAAAACATAAATTAAAACGAGAATAATTTATAATTAATAAATCAACCAAATGACGTTAATAAATTAATAAATACTTACTGCTCGCCAATAACCTTCACAACGATACGACCATCGCGCGTAACCTCAACCACTTCCCTATTAATATTATACGTGCGTATCCCATTCTCATCTGTCGGGGGCTCCTCAGTACCGGGTGGAGGCACAAATGGGCGATCCATAGTACTAGGACCACTGCCATCCTCCGTATGAGGTGGAGGTACGAAAGGGCCATCAACAACAACATAAGTCACACGACGACGACGCCCGCGTAAAGAAGTAGAAACCTTTTTCCCTTTATCATTTGGTGGTACAATATCATCATGAGGTGGATCATTACCTTCTGCTCCTGATGATGACATGACTGTATGTGTGTGTGTATATATATATATATATATATATATATATATATATAAATGATGAATAACATAAATGATGAATAACATAATATAATGAATAAAATAAATAATGAATAACATAAATGATGAATAACATACATGAAAAATAAATATTATTTCATACAAGACGTCTTAGTAATATATTATCTAATTAATTACAAATAAGATCATCTAATTAGAATCCCATTCTTTCTCAAAATCACCATCATCATCAGATGAGTGAATTCTTGATACACCGACATGATTAGCAGCATCTTCATGATCAGTATCTTCTTCATCATCATTAACTTCATCACCCGTGTTTGGCTCATCACATAAACGGGTAATGGGTTCAACTCCAATCACTTCATTTACATTGGACATTTCATCCATTTGAAATGGCACATCTTCCACTGTGTCATTATTTGTCTCAATGCGACCTCTTGGTTTTGTCTTAATTGCGACACACCAACCACGCCGATCAACCCGTGTTGATGGATAAGAGACATAATAGACTTGTCTCACATTTTGTGCAATGACGAACGGATCATACGGTCGATATCTACTAGTCATTTTAATGTCCACTGTATTTGTCTTTGGATTAAACTTTGTTCCTCGAGCGGACGGGTCAAACCATTTACAATAAAAAACCACTACCTTTTGATTATAATCTAGATACGGGTACGCAAGTTCATATATGTGTTCAACCACACCATAGAAATCATCTTCGCCTCTCCCAGTGTCACCCTTCATGCAAACTCCACTATTGACTGTTTCTCTGCCCTCTGTCCATTCCTTGGTGTGAAATTTGTATCCGTTGACAAAGTATGTATGCCATTCTTTAACACATCTTCGAGGGCCGTCAGATAAGTTCCTCAGGTGTTGGTTGATAGGAGTTGGCGGGAGGGAATACAAACGTTGCTTAAACCACATTGGAAAATGTGCATGAATATGAGCAGAAGATTGCTCTTCATTTACTTCATCTGATGACAAAAACTCCCTATAATAACACATTATATATTAATTGTTACACAACTGCGTTTACTTTAATTTATTAACTAATTAACTAATTAAGATAACTAACTATATATATAGGTTGATGAGAAATACATACTCAATGAATGGTTGGACCTCAGTACAATTTATCAATATATGAACATGGGCTGAGTTTAACTCTTCTTCTGTTAGCCAGTGAGTTGATTCCTTTCCAGACTGGCGGCCAGGTAGACAAAAGACAGACAAAGCTAAAGGATGTCTTGGACATTCAATTTCTGTTTCATTTCGACTACTTCTAGGAGTAAAATCATTCTTGAAGTAATAAGAACAAAAATGAGTTGTTTCACGATGTAAGTAAGAAGAACATATCGATCCTTCAACTTTAGCTTTATTTTTAACTGATCTTTTTGAATCACCCATGAACCTAGATAGAGAAAATTATATGTTAATCATCCATGATCTAATCAAGTTTTCATATATATTCTTTCACACACACATATATATATATATATATATATATATATATATTAACTGACCTTTCAAATGGATACATCCATCTGTATTGGACAGGACCGCCAAGTTTAGCTTCATGTGCAAGATGAACAGGAAGATGCTCCATAGAATCAAAGAAACCAGGCGGAAATATTCTCTCCAACTTGCATAAGATAATTGGGATGTCTTGTTCCATTTTTGTAAGATCATTCATTTTTAGCGTTGCAGAACACAAATTCTTAAAGTATTGACTTATTTCAATGAGCGGATTCAAAACATGTGTTGGCAACGAACTAAAGGCAGTAGGAAGTAAGCACTCCATGAATACATGACAATCATGGCTCTTCATCCCATGTAACCTCCCATTATCCACATCAGAACATCTTGCTAAATTGGAAGAATAACCATCTGGCATTTTCAACTCAGAAATCCACTGATAAACTGCTTTTGCATGCTCTGTAGATAAAGTATAATTGGCTTTGGGTTTCAGTGTCTTACCGTTAGCTTGCTCAACCAACAACAAATCCTTTCGCCTGCAGTAATAATCTACGTCTTTCCTTGCCTTCTCATTGTCTTTCGTTTTACCTTTCACGTTCATAACAGTGTTAAATATGTTATCAAAGAATTTTTTTTCAATATGCATTACATCGAGATTGTGTCTCAATAGATTATCTTTCCAATATGGAAGTTTCCAAAAAATACTTTTTTTTGTCCAATTATGCCATACTCCATAACCATCTGGACGAGAAACAACACCTGCAACAACTTCCACAGGAGGGATATCCATAACACTATTCCAAACTTCTTCTGATGTCAACCTACGAGGAGGTTCAGCTGTTTCAACATTCCCCTTGATGAATCCATATTTTGACTTTCTAAATGGATGATCACTAGGTAAAAACCTACGATGCGAGTCAAACCATGAGGTTTTTCCTCCATATTTAAGAGTAAAAGCCTTTGTGTCAACCATGCAAATCGGACACGCTAGCTTACCATGTGCCCCCCATCTAGACAACATTCCATAAGCAGGAAAGTCATTAATGGTCCACATTAAAGCCGCCCTCATCATAAAATTTTGTCTACGTGCTGCATCATAAGTTAAAACACCATTCCACAACCTTTTGAGGTCATCAATCAAAGGTTGCAAATATATGTCAATACCAGCAGTTGGACTACTTGGCCCTGGAATAATAGAATTTAAAAACATGTATGGTTTAGACATACACATTTCAGGAGGAAGGTTGTATGGGGTAACAATAACTGGCCAACAAGAATACGGTGTTGCCGACGCTTGAATATATGGAGTGAAACCATCAGAGCACAAACCAAGCCGAACATTGCGTGGATCATTGGCAAAATCTGGATGTGCACGATCAAAATGCTTCCAAGCTTCACCATCAGATGGATGACGTAATTCACCAGAATTATTTCTATTTTCATAGTGCCACGTCATTTTACCCGCAGTTTCCATTGAAGTAAACATCCTCTTCAGCCTTGGTATAATCGACAGATAGAACATTGCTTTCCTTGGCACTTGTTTGCCTTTGCTTGTCCCTTTTCTGCTGACACGATACCGTGGCTCTTGACAAAACTTGCATTCCAACAACTCTCCATCATTTATGCCAAACTCATTGTTATAATATATCATGCAACCAGAAACACAACAATCAATTCTTAAGGATTTTAAACCAAGTTTTGATACCAATCTTTTAGCATCATAATAACTCTGTGGCAAAAAGCCTCTAATTGGGGTTGCATCTAACATCATCTTAGTCATATATTCCATGCACAATTCCGCAACATTAAATTGAGACTTAAGACCCAACAACCGAACACACATTGATAATTTAGAGTCTTTAGATCCTTCAAATAATGGTTTATTTGTCTCATTCAAAAACATATAAAACCTTTGAGCTTCCGCGTTTGGAACTTCTTCAGCATCATATTCTGGTTCTTCGAAATTCAAATTTACACCGACAGCATCAGATATCATTCCTTGAACAACATCAAACAACTCATATCCTGTAGTCGTTGGATTGCTACTAGATGTGGCAGGTACTACGACTGGACTTGAAGTACGACCTTCTAATTGGACAGGAACATTATCAACCGCAGGAACAGGAACTCCAGCTGCTACCTCGCCATGACGGGTCCATATCCAATAATTTGGCTTAAATCCATTATTGTACAAATCAAGTCGAATCTCGCTTTCATTTTTTATAGCTCGAAATATACATTTGGAGCAAGGACATCTAATTCCACCTTGTTCCTCAAATTCTTTTTGACACTTAGCAAAAAGAACAAACTCTTCGACTCCTTCAACAAAACGTCTCTTCAACCCAGCTCTACCAGGATACATTCGATCATACATCCAACTACGATGCATTTTTTTTGGATCGATGTTCTTAATATATACTACAACATAGTAATATGTGTATTAGAACAATACACGTTCATATACAAATTATAATAACTACAAACTACTATTTATTAATATATAGTGATTCTAACTATTAAAATAAACAAAATATAATTAATAATAGCAAATATAACCCCAATTTTATTTTCATAAGTACAACACAACACAATTTATAATATACTAAACAATTAACTATGATTCAAATATAATTACAATATTAATATTATTTAATTAACACATTATTTTAATTTAATTCTTATTTTTAGATAATAACATTTTATATCATTTTACGTTTTAAACAAATTTATTTTAATAATTCGAATTTATTTTATTTTACTAACTAGTATATTAATTAAAAAAACTATAATAATAATAATAAGTATATTAAAAAAAGTATATTAATCAAAAATAATGATAACAGATTTATATATTTTTTGGTCATAATAAAAGACTATTATAAACAGATTTTATAATAAATTCGTTTTAATATTTCTAATTTTTATAAACAGATTTTAAAATAATAATTAGTTTATAATAATTTTTATAATAATCGGTAAATAATAATTTTAATTTTAAAATAGCCTAAAGAAAATAATAACAGTATATTATAATAATAGAATATAAACACATAATTCGTTTATAACAATATCTTATTTTTTAATATATTATAATAATTCGTTTTTAATTAACAGATTTATTTTATTTTACTAAATAGTATATTAATTAAAAAAATTATAATAATAATAAGTATATTAAAAATAAGTATATTAATCAAAAATAATAATAACAGATTTATATATATTTTGGTCATAATAAAAGACTATTATAAACAGATTTTATAATAAATTCGTTTTAATATTTTTAATTTTTATAAACAAATTTTAAAATAATAATTCGTTTATAATAATTTTTATAATAATCAGTAAATAATAATTTTAAAATAGCCTAAACAAAATAATAACAGTATATTATAATAATAGAATATAATAAGATAATTCATTTTTAACAATATCTTATTTTTTAATATATTATAATATAATAATTCGTTTTTAACTAACAAAATTTAAAAAACATACAACAGTAAACAAATAACTTGATAACTAACCGATAGTGCAGAGAAGGCTCTGGCTTGAAGCAAATTTCAGACTTCTCCAACAAAACTTTCAACTAAAGTGCTCAATCAATTGCTAAATAAACAAAAAATAACATATTAATTAACTATTACTCATATTCTTAAACAAAGTATTTACTAAAACAAGAACATTATAATTTATACATACCTTCAGACAGAATATTGAAAGAGAACCGTAGAAAAAACTGAGAGAAGAGAAGTTTTAGAAAAAAATGTAGAGAAGTTTTCGAATGTGAAGGTGAAGAAGGTGAAAGAGAATAGATATGCAGAGTAGTTATAAGTAGGTGAGAGTGAAACGACTATTAATTCAAAATCCGCCAGAAACAAAAAATACTGGCAGAATTTGCCATTACTGGCGGAACAATTACTGGCGGATAATGTGGTTAAATAATTTACTGGCGGATCCAAGCGATTACTGGCGGAAACAGGCGTTTACTGACGGAATTGATGACATTACTGGCGGATCTGCACTTCCGCCAGAAAACGTCATTACTGGCCGAATTACTTTGGTCAAACGCGCATAACGAGAGCATCTTTCATTACTGGTGGAACGACGCGTTTACTGACGGATTTGGTTACATTACTGGCGGATCTGCAATTCCGCCAGAAAACGTCATTACTGGCGGAATTTTTTTGACAAACGCGTATCACGAGAACACCTTCCATTACTGGCCGAATTACTGGCCGAATACATTAGTGGCGGATTCTATCCGCCAGTAACGACAGTTACTGGCTGAATTTTAAATTAAGGTCAAACACAGAATACGAGGGTTATAGGATTCGCCAGAAATTTTATTGGATCCGCCAGAAATGTTATTGGATCCGCCAGAAACGTACTGGCAGACTAAATCCGCCAGAAATCGCCAAATTTCGCCAGAAAACTTACTGGCGGACTGATTCCGCCAGAAATGTTCAGCCAGTAATTTACGAATTTCTTGTAGTGAACCAGGCCTCCCTGAGTGGGGCCCTATTAAGATAAGGGACAATGTGCCCCTTGATATTGCCATGGATGTGGTGAAAACTCCTATTGGGTGGGTCAACAATGAAGATGTTCTATTCTGGCCAGGGGGAGCTGATGGGAACTATCGTGTTAAATCAAGATATGCAGAGATTGCAAGAGCAACTTACAATAGGAGTACAACAGGCCCTTCCACCTCTACTACTACCCCAAATGATCTTTGGTCCTATATCTGGATGGTTAGGGCTCCAAAAAAGCTAAACTTGTTCCGATGGAAGGCCTGCCAGAATATTCTACCAATGAGAAGCAACTTGATGAAGATGAGAATTGCAAGGAATGATCTGTGTCCAATTTGTAATAGTGAGAAGGAAACTATTTAGCATATGCTGCTTCTCTGCAGGTGGACTGAACTTGTTTGGTTTGGTATTAGGATATTGGAGGTTCCCTCTTCACTAAATGTAACTAGATTTGACAAGTGGGTGTTTGAATGTTTGACTAATTTTCCTAAGGAGGAGTGGGAGTATCGGAGTTCCCTGTTGTTTTATACTTGCTGGACACTATGGAGACAAGAAATGAGCATGTATTTGAGGATAAAAATCCTAGTCCTACAGGAATTGTTCTAAGCGCTAAAGCTCAGTGCTTTGAATTCTTCAAAAGCCAAATTAACATCCAAAGGCCCCCCATGCCCCATCCAAATGGGGAATTTACCAATCATTGGCACCCTCCAAGGGGATCCACAATTAAGTTGAATTCGGATGCACAATTTGATGTTCATATAGGGAAAGGGGTAGCAGGGATGGTTTGTAGAGATAGCTCGAGGAGATTACTTACAGGTTTAGTGGAGAGGATCCTTGCTCACTCAGCTACAATGGTGGAAGCCCTCGCAGTTCAAAATGCTACAAAGCTCGCCGCGAATCTGGGAATCCTTGATGTGGTGATTGAGTCCAATTGTCTCTCAATCATTGAAGCATGTAGAGGAAATGGAGTTAGGAAAGACCTTGAGCATATTATTAATGACATTATTACAACATTAAAGAGGGAATTTCATCACTGTGGATTTACCTGTACGAAGAGGGAAGGAAACGAAGCTTCTCATGAGCTTGCTTCCTTGGCTTCTCGTAACTTGTTGCCGTCAAATTGGGTTAGCCAACCACCCCCTACGCTAAGTCGTATTCTGCAATTAGAGCTCTGCTTTGCGTCTGGTAGCCGGAGTAATGGCGGAAGGCGTGGTTGGTGACAGAATTGAACTCTTTGCCAAATTAGGGTTAGGACGCAAAGTGATCTAGTTTTGTTCTTTGTCGTTTATTGATACCTAGTGAAAATAGGTTTGGGTTTAGTTTCGATTGAACTAAGTAAATCCCATGTGTTGTGTGGGCCGGTAGTGCCATTTGTTGTTGGGGTTTGGGCTTGCCCCAATTGTTATAGAAATCACTTCAACTTGACCAAAAAAAAGTGCCATAAGTCCAAATCGAGTCCAAGGTGCTAGTACTCAAATACCAAATGAACTTGCGGTCTTGTGATAACGAGTTAGCGAGTACAACTGTTAAAACGAGTCCAGCCCGATTGATTGACCCAACTCGGCCTAAAAATTCATTTGACAATAAAGCAGCGTTGGTATTTTTAATTTTTGAGAAATTGGATTGTTTTACTTTCAATTTTAAACTTGTATTTGACAATTCATTTTACTTACACATTCGGGCTACACATAATTGCATAACAACTTATAAAATCAAAAACATAGATAAAAGTTTATGGCTTTACAGTTCAAAATGAGATCTTATGTTTTTATGTTTCTTTTGTTTTATAGTGTAAATATTTTTTGTGATATAAACAGTTATTATGTTATGTTGTAATGGGATAAACAAATAACTTTATACTCAAAGACTCTTATTTTTTAACTAGTTATTAGTTTTGTGATGAGATCCTATGTTTTTTGTGATATGAACTCTTACATATTTCTCCTTTAAATACTATATTTTTAATACCAATTCATCCTAAATGCTAATATATATTTAGTGCAACATTATTTCGTGCAACATAGTTTAACGTGTCCAAAATAAATTCTTTTTTTTTCAAATAAAATAAATTCTTTTGAACTCAAGTTTTTGGTCCATGGACTAGCCCATTTGGCCTGAACCTGCATAGGACTAAGCTGGGCCAATAAATAGTGACCCAAAATAATTCTGGCCCAGCCCAGCCCAATTAATAATAATAATAATAATAATAATTTTTGACAAGAAATAATAATAATAATAATAATAATAATAATAATAGAGTAACTTAGTAGAACTACAAATTAATTGGGTGACTCGAAAGGTTAAGTGAAACTTGACCGTAATGTTTTTACTCTCACCACAACCATTAAGTTTGTTAGGTTCGAGCACTAGACAACTAGATTTTTTAAAGAATCATAATTATTTTGCACTTGATTAGCTTTTTTAAATTTATATTAGAAAAACACAAATAAGTCTTTGTGAAATGTAAAAATGACTTAAAATTATTTGAGGTAATAATATTAATTATTCCGTTCAAATAGTATTTATTACATTTATACTTTTTTTTAGGTAAAAGAAAGAAGGAAGTCTCGTTATACTATAGTATTTATTACATTTATAATAGTAACCTTTATTACATTAACTTTTTTGATAAGCAATATTCACTATAATTATTAATTAGAGCATTAGAGGTACACTAACTCATTATATTGACTTGTTTTACAAGTTTTAATGAATTATATTTTATTCATTAAATTTATTTGTAATAGCAAATTCTAAGTTCATGCCATTGCCTTCTTAATTGCAATCCATCATAAGCTACTTCCCAAGCAGTACTCAGTTCATCACTCCATTTGACCCCGACCACTTCCTTTATTGTCTTAAGCAATACTTCTTTAACCACCTAAAAATAAAAGATATCATATTTTTGGTTTAGCGGTTTGTATTTTAAATAACCTAGGTAAATACAAAATATAAAATATTTATTGAGACTAATACTCATTAAATTTCAAATACAAACTATAAGAATTAAGAAGGCAATACTCATTAAATACAAAATATAAAATATTTATTGAGACTAATACTCATTAAATATAAAATAAGAATTTCAAATACAAAATATAAAATATTTATTGAGACTAATACACAAATTTTCTTTTTGTATCTTTTTAGTAATTTATATTTCCATTAATTCAATATATAAACAATTGATTAATAAAACCAAAATAAATAATTTGTGATAATTTTGATGAATACTAAAGAGGTGTAACCACTAAATCGCAATCATTAATAGTTTTTAATTTTTTTAATGAAAAAATTAGGTAAGGAGATGACACTCCAATACAATGTAGAGAAAATATTTAGGCTCTTTAAGGAAATTACATTTACCCCACCCAAAAAAAATCAACGGGATTATCGGATACAATGCTTTAGTAGGCCAACACCCCTTGGGGTTTTGAGAAATTTGTTATCTGCTATGTTAATTTTATTTTATGCCACTTTTACATTTTTAAAATTGAGTTTAATACAACTTTTCCAAATTATTTATTCCCGACACTTATGTCATAAAATAAATTAAAAATAAAACAAAAAATATATGAGTATTTATTGTATTAACATTTTAGAATATATCAATTGCAATATTTTATTTTGTTATCATACCACAAAATGGGGATCAACAACTCCAATCTGAATGTGTACACCACCTAACGTAGTACCTGCCAATACTACTTCTCCTTTTGTTCGGAGTTGAATGGCGGAATCACGCACCTATAAATAATTCAAAAGTATTATCTGATATGAGGGTGATGATATTTAGGAAAAGTACAATAATGTGATCATATTGTTTCAAGAATAATACTTAACTAATGATATTTTTATTGGTAAAAATGTAATAATACTTGAAGTTTTTGTTGATTTTCATTAACTTTTCTTCATCGGCAAACAAACAAGAGATTTGTTAAACTTATGATAAACAAAAAATAAAAATATTTAAAAAATATTCATTGTGATTCTAAGAATAATGTTGGCATTTGATGAAGAATAAAAAATTTAAGGAACTTATCGATGTTGAATTGTACTCACCATTCCGAAAACTTTTTCAGCATGAGCTTTCAATTTTGGATCATTTTGAGGCACTCGAGCGGGAGTCCTTAAGAAAAGAGAAAATGCCTTTTGCTATTGGTGCTTTCTCCGATATACTATTTTAATCAAATCAACAAAATGTAGTTACATTTACGGCATCCTCTTTTAAAAAACACAAATAACAAAAGGGTAAAGCACAAAATAAGGGAGATAATTGAGGGAGAGAGAACATACAAGGTGTAAAATAACACACTATAGCTAGGGATGTTTTGATTGAAGGCTTCCCATGAGCTATTCACTAAAGTCTCCTGCTTCTCGGTGAAACCCATATTTATCTTTCAGTTTTAAATTAATCAATGTAATTTTAATCTGATAAAAATTATACAAATAGTAAAATAAAATAGACTTTTTATTATTATTTAGATTATGTGAGCCCTATCAATAAACACTCATTAGTTTATTGCTACAAAGAACTTATTACCACAATATATAGTATACGAAAATACCATCATATGTTAACATTCATCTGAATATTTTGTTGCATAAAAAAATAATCAGAATGATTTTGTTAAGTTTTTTGTATACATGAAAACCAAAGAATTGTACATTTAAAAATGGCATGATTCTTTCAGAATTCGTGATTTGATGAATAATTCAGGACGAAATATCTTATTAAATAAAATAGGATAACACAACAAAACATGGGATTAGGTGCGATAGTAAATTTTTGTAAATACTTTTTGAATCTTGAGACTTTCTGACTCAGATTGTGCGTAGAGTCAATCTAACCTCGTGTTTGTAAATATATTGATATTGATTTGCTTATATACCCTAAAAAAAATTGTCAGTAAAGTTTTAAAATAAGAATACGTAACTCGCATTGATGTAACAATTCTAAGCAAACAATTATAAAAAATTTACACAACAATCTCTTGTGAGACAGAAAAGGTAGTTTGGCGTGTGGTGTTCGATAATATAATTATTATTATTGTGAATAATTGAATGTCTCTCTACATTCCTAATGCTCTTGTAACTCTAGTAAAGACGTTCATTCCATGTAATTGTTCTTTATTGTATCTGTTAAATGCACATTATGTTAGGCCTTAATTCACTTGTAGGTTACAAGACTTGAGTCCTATAAATAGGGCTCATGGCATTGTAGAACATACCTTGAAGAGTATAATACAACAGCCCTCTTCTTCTTCTCTCATTTCCTCATTTTCTTGTTCTTCTTCTTGCTCTAGTTTTAGTTAGTTTCATACGTTATCAGCACGAACCAAAATCATGGCTTAACCATCTTAGAGGCTATTTCGAAATATATGTTTTCTTCTACTATTTTTCCCTTAATCTAACTATTTATCATGTTATGATGTTCTTCATCATAGCTTTTATTTTATCATGTTAATATTTTATGTTTCTTGTAAAGAAATTTTATTTAGTTACCACGGTTATCTTTTTTTCTATTCTTGAAGAATTCTCGAAGAATTCAACATTCGAGCATCCCTGTTGGATTGCATAAAGACAATTATCATATTTATCTATTCTTGATTAATTCCCGAAGAATTCAACATTTAAGCATCCCTGTTGTCCTTAATATTCAAGAATGAAGAGATAAAACTTAATAGATACAACAACCCTGTTGTCCTTAATATTCAAGAATGAAGAGATAAAACTTAATATTCAAGAATCCCTGCAGGATTGTTCAAAGCATTTTTTTAATGCTTAGTCTCGTGATATAGTTCTTGAAGAACTGGAAAAAAAAAACACAATATTCGAGCATCCTTGTAGGATTGCTTAAATATTTTTTTCTTTCTCATTGTTTGTGATGATTTGTTATATAGTTCTTAAAGAACTGAAACAATAAAAAAAATGAATATTCGAGTATCCTAGTAGGATTACTCAAAATGTGAAGATTTGTGACAGTTATTGAAGAACTTAAAAAAAATCATAATTAATATTTAACCATCCGTGGTGGATTGTTCAAAGAATGATGGTAATCATATAAACTCGTGGTTAAGTTCTTGAAGAACTAAATCTTACTATTCAACCGTCCCTGGAGGATTGTTTCAAGAATGATGATTAAATTTTCTTGATCATCACTAATGAAAAATTTGTGGTCAAATTCTTGAAGAACTAAATCTTTAGACCATGATTGTAATCTAAAAGATCTATTTGATTTTTGATTAACTTGAAACAAAGGAAAATAAGGGGAAATGTATTTCTTTATCCTACTCGAATATGCTCCTAGAGGTAGCAAAAGTGAGAAAATATTTTTAGAATATTTTGAAAATTTAGTCACAATTGTGATTGAACAAAGGACTTATGAATGATTATAATATGAAAGATCACATAATGGATTGAACTTTATTCCCAGAAGTGAATAAATTACGTAATGATCAGTGCTTTATTCCCTTGTAGGATTGCTTAAAGCATGATTTTTCTTTGGTCATCGTTTAGATGTGAGATATAGTTCTTGAAAAACATATGATCATAATTATGATTTTCTTTGATAACCCTTTATAAAAGCTTGTGGCGAGTTCTTTAAGCACATAACATAAAAGTATGTTTTTCTCCTTTGATAATCCTTTATGATTTTCTTTGTATTCTATAAATGATGTAACAAAAAATATTGATGTGTTGTATGTGAAAGGTAAATATTGAGTGCACTACATGTGAATGATGATAAAAAAATCATTATTATGATTTATGGTTATTTTTGACATATATGATTTATGATTATATTCTTTACTATTTCTCATAATATTGGTGTAGCAGTTTTATTTTTATGAAAATAATGATGTAGTAACTCATATACATTATGACAATGTTTAATTTTTGTAAGTGTAACTTCTCTTTCTACTTACCAGTGGAATTCTAGTATTTTTTTTTCATGAGTGAAAACAATAGAAAGAATATGTGATACGGTCAAGTATTTCTTAAACAATTAGATCTTTTTATGTTCTTATTTTTTTAACTTGTTTTGATTTCATGTTAACTTAATATTGTAAAGCATATGAGTGCAATTTAAATTATGCTATGGAAAACCAGAAGTTTCTTCAATATAATAAGTTTTTGTGTGTCATGTGTTCTTAATGCATATAAACTATCAGAAAGTCATATGATAGTGTGTGTTCTTATTATCAAATTGTAACCAAAAGTTTACAAATGTAATTTAAGGCTCCAGAAGAGCTAATTGTATTGTTACATAGCTTGAAGAACAAAGATTTTACACATTGATGCCATATTCTCTCCAGTCTCATAAAAACTAATTGAGTTTCAAGGATATTCATCTAAGTGGATATACCATATCAAAAAATAAATGAAGAAAATCTTCAATGTCTGTATATCATGAGATTACTTTAGAAAATACAAATGTGTATTAGAAAAAAATACTTGTGTTTCTTTTGGTTGATACTAAATGCATATTAGTACAACACATGCTACCTTAAACCAGAAGTTTATAGATTATAATAAGTTTATCGTTGGCAAGACCGGATGGGCCATCCCGAGTCTACTATGATGCAAAAAAGAAAATAGTTAAAATTTTTAGTGAACATGTATTGAAAAGCCCGTAGATTCTTCAATCCATTAACTTTTGTGTATTACTAGTTCCCAAAGGAAGTTGAGAATTTGAAAGAATAAGTCTCTCACATTTCTAAAATGTGTATAAGGTGATATTTGTAAACAAATACATCAATCATGTGATATTTTATGAGTTTAATTGATGCATCAATTAGATGACCGCATATATATTATGTATAACCAACTCACAAGTAGAAGTTTGTGAGACGGTTTGCTCAACTAATTTGAGTAAAAGATCATTATGTGAATTATCTTGGAATCATTTGGTAAGTATTGTACGTATATTAGAATTTATATTGGACATCACATAGATTATGTTTATTCATAAAATGGTCTTGAAGAACCATTCATTAGACATCTAAAATTAATAATATGACCAATTCTTATGAGATCCAAACTTCAATTTCTACATGGGAACATGCAATATTGCAAGCAAAGACATTGATACGCATCAAGCAAACAAGTTATCATATGTAAGTTCTCCCTTTTATGATTGATTTTTAGTCAATAATCCAATACAATAAGAAGTATGCTTAAAGAATGTTGGGAATCCATGAGTATATAAATCTCCATCATAAAATATGTTGAGCCAACAACTGGAGATGTATTTATAGCTAAGTTAGTTGATTAAAATTGTGATGAATTAGTTTTCTCAATATTAGGGGGAGAGACGAGCAGCTGAAAATGATTATTATTTGAAATAAATTATTATCTCATCTTGATCCTCTTACAAACCAATGTGAACCATAAGTTCAAAGGATAACTCATTTGCAAAGTTTAGCAAATTAATCACAACTGCAGCGCTCCAATAAAAATTGATGTCCCTGATGGACACTCAAACATTGCAAATGAATCTTAACCACGCATGAAGCGTGTAGCATGGTCGGTTCCAAAGAAAAATAAATCATCCTCAAACAAAGAAATGAGCTTAAAAGTAAGATGGCCCAAAGGAGGATATGAAAGCTCTAAAAGAGTAATTTGACATAATTGATTTTTCAAGTTCCAGAAGAACTGATTAGGTACCGGAAAAACTTTGAAATTTGTGGAAATGAGATCTCAATAAATTATGTCATGAATGGAGAAAGATGGAACCGAAGTAAAGTCAACGTTCACTAGTGCAAAATTAGGAAAAGAATTAGACATTTAAAGTCTAGCGCTCAGATGCCTGACTTAATAAGTCAACGCGGTGACAAACTTGTAATTAAGATGAAAAATTTCATCTGACACGCGTGTTTTAAAGTCAAGCATAAAAATGTCTGACCTCAAAAGTGAAAACTTATAACATTTTAAGACAGGCGGATATATAGCCTGACTTCAAAAGTACTTAACAAATAAAAATAGAAACTGCGCTCTCCAACTACGCTTCTTTCTTCTGTCTTCCACGCTCAACTTCTCTTCTGTTTTCCAGGAAAGCCCTCTCTCTCTCTCTGTGTCTGTCTCTGTCTGTCTCTGTCTCTCTCTCTAGGTTTTTTTATTGTTTGTATATAGTTTAGGTGGAGGATTTAGGGTTTATGAGGTTTTAAAACTTTTTTTGGGAATGATTAAGTAGATTCTTGGTTTGAATGACAGTATCTTTTTCCCCTATTAGGGTTTTGGCTTTATTAGGGTTTAGTGTTGGTTTTATTGATTTCTTGATTTCATGATTGATTAGTTGTTTCTTGATGTAACATACTGCAAATTGATTTATGGTTAGATCAGGTTTTTTTTAATCGTTGTTCTTCCTTTTTGTGATTACTTGCAATTACTCATCTCACACTCTCTTCGCTTCTATCTTTGCTATGAATCTCAAAGGGTTTTTTGGTGCTCAAGGGTTTTGTGGTTGTTCAATAGGGTTTCGTGTTTGCTCTCATCCACCCCTTCCTTTGATTCAATATTCGCCTTCTCTGGTACACTTCTTCCAATTTATTCATCTGTTAATTGTCCTTTCAGGTTTGGTTTCAGACAAAGTATCTAAAGGACCCATACTGGCATTCCTTCAAAGTTGTCACCATCGAAGGGGATTTAATGGTATGTTAAATCAATGTTTAAATATTGGTAAGACCATTTAAATCAATGTTAAATCATTGTGTTTTTAAGTGTCTTTTGTTGTTAGACATAAAAATTGAAGTTTAACTGCTTCTGTTGTCTGGTTTTTATTATGTACTATATTACTATATACTTTGTCTGGTTATCATGGCTTCAACGGTAGAACTTGGAAAGCAATGACGGTGGTCATGAGCTGCTTGTATTCATTGTCTAAGTCTTGTGCTCTGTCACTTTTCCTGCTAGCTACATGCCGAATTGACTATTCTATTGTTATTATCTTCCATCTGCGAAAATGAACATGTTTTTATTTTCTTCTCATCAGTCGTTTTTAATGTGACTTCATTTTTAATGAAGGTTAGTCCTACTGCTATTAGTAGTGCTTATATTGTGTGATTAGTTATCTACAAATCTGTTTGCCTCATCCGAGTTCTGGCTTGATTTTTGGTTGTTAAATGGTTTTAGTTGACTGAGAAATAGGTATGCATGTGTTGATAAAATTTGATATCCAAATGGTAAGCTTTGAGCATGGGAAAGATTGAAAGAAGTTGAATGTAAGCTTTTTTTTTGTTGTGTTCTACAAATTAACAATTTCTGTTTTATTTTTTTCAGAATTTGGATCTATTTGTGATCTAGAAGTGAATGAAAATGATGTTGGACATATCAGGGGTACTGTTATCTCCAATAAGTTTGAAACTAATCGAGGTAGTAACTTGTTTATGATCATGGGAAAACCAAACTAACTGAAGCAATTACCAAGGCTTGAGTTCATTTCCAATTTCTACCTTTTGGCATAAAATTTGTGTGATTCACTGGACATTAGGCAAATTGGTTTTTGTGTACAGGTGCTAGCAAATTCAAATTGGTTGGCATTTGGAGAATTTGTGGTCTGGGAGCGTATTTGGAAACCTTGTGAACGTGGTGGTCGTAAATTCTCATAGGTTTTCGAGACCTTTGTTTCCGAAGGTTTAGAAGTTCTTGTCTTTGTTCAAGGATTCTTTCAAGTTATTCAATGGTGCTTGAGCTCTGTAAGCATGTTTTCTATTTTTTTTCCTTACACATTTGTTAGTTAACTAGATTTTTTTTTCAAATTTTAATTTAGAAATTTAAGTTGAGGTCTCAATTTTTTGTTATTGTTATTGTTGTGCTCTGGAATGAAGATTGATGGGAGACTCTACAATCTTAAGACAGACGTTTCTATTCAAGACTCTAAGCATCGGAAGACACTTGCTGAGGTTAATTTTCTATTTATAGATTTCCTGGCCCTTTCTTAGTGTAATTTATTCAATAGTCATATGGCTAAATTTATCACTAACAATAGGTGGAGAAGTTGCAGCTTGGTGAAGAATTTGAGACGATTTTATTGTATGCTTTATTGTGTCATGAACTGGAAATTGTGGTACTGATGTCTGATGTAGTTGTCGTAGGAATTGAGTACATTTTTCCTATATTCATGTTGTTGGTGCTTTGGCTGGAATTCATGATGTTTTTGGTAGTACCATGGTTTGTTAGTTGCTCAGCTTGATTATGAATTGATATTATGTCGTTTGCAAATTTTATGCACATTTACTACTTGTTCTGGCTTTAATTATGAATTGGTGACCCAAACCTGTAACTAAGGCTTTGACATCTATTTATCTGTGTGCAAGAAGTGCTTTCCTCAATTAGTATATGTCCAATTCAATTGATGATATATGATACATCTTACTGAATGCAGGGTATTGTTACAACAGAATAGCAGTAATTTGGATCTAGTTGAAGTTCCATTTGCTAAAAGTGCAAGAGACCTTCAAGGGCTTACGGAAGATGCTAGCATATTGAAGTGGCAAGTGCTACTGAGTTTATTGGAGAAAAACTCCATCTGCTTTAGTCTATTATTTATGTCTATAACTTATATAATTAGAAAATACTTAAGTATGCTAATTTTCAAGTTTATCATACTCATCGATATGAGATGTGTTAGTTAAGTTATTTTATGTAATTTAGTTATTCAGTTAGCAATTAATGTTGTGTAACTTTGATTGTTACCTTACTTATTCTTTAGTACTTTTATATAGAATGTGTGTTGCTAGGTTTAATGAATTTGATGTCATTAATGGGTGGAGTCGAATTAATATATGCAGGGGAATCACCCAAAAGCTTCTTTTTTTTAAAAAAAGACTTTTAAAGTCAGGCGGCTAAAAGTTCGACTTAAAAGCATCTTTAAAGTCAGACTAGCGCCTGACTTTAAAAGTTAAGCACGAAGATTGGTCTGGACCGAACATTAGTAATTAAAGTCGGGCGGTTAAAAGTTTGACTTAAAAACAAACATATGAAGTCAAGCCGTTGCCTGACTTTAAAGCTTCTGACATACGAAGTCTCCTTAATAGAAGTCAAGCTGGCGCCTGACTTTAAAAGGCCAATTTGCCTGACTTTAAATCCCTTTTCTGCACTAGTGGTTGACGATATTTTGATATATTATAATTGGAAATGAGGATCATGAACCAAAGTCTATCAAGGACTATAGACAAAGAAATGATTGGACAAAAATGAAAAGACGTCATTGAACTCGCTTTGCAAGCTGAAAAGTTTTCTACTTGTAGTCCTCACACCAGAAGTTGTAAAGCTACTTAGATACTAGTGATTATTGTGCAAAAAAGGAAACGAGAATCTTGAAGTAGTGAGATGTAAAGTTTGACAAGTTGTTCAAGAGTATTTGAAACTTGAATTTTGAAAATGTATTCACCTGTAGCGGATGCGAGTAAATTTTGATACTTTATTAGTCTAGCAACACATAAAAGACTCAATTCACATATGATTGATGTGTTACAACTTATTTATATAGTTCATTTGATAGTGATAATTATGTGAAGATCCCTGAAGGATTTAAATTTGTAAGAGTTTGGACTCTAGAGAAGATTACTCACTTAAGTTGAGTTGGTCCCTTTGTGAGATAAAACAATTTGGACGGATGGTGTAATCATTTCCGTGCATATTCTAAATGAAGAATATAAAGTTACCCTATATTCTTATAAAATATTTGGAAATAATTGTGTATATTGATGGCATAAAGAGTATACAAACTCCTGAAGAGCTTCTGAAAGTTAATTGCTTAAATAAAGAGTTTGAGAGGAAATAGTTTGGAAGGATAAAGAGTTGTTTGCTATTACAATTGGAGCTTTTAAAAAATGAACTTTTAATGTTTCAACTTTCAAGAAGCTTTCATAGCAAAAGTGCTAAAACATTTCAATGTGAAAAAAATCACATATGTTTTGCACTCCAAAACGGTATATGTGAACAAAGATTCGTTTTAACCTCGAGAAAATAATGAAGAACTAATTGGTCCTGAAATACCATATCTTAGTGCAATTGGAGCACTAATGTAGTTTGCTAATTTCCTAATATGATCAAATTTTAGCACTACAAGAGTCAATTCGAGAATGCATTTGGTTGACGTTGGTAATTCAACAAATACAAGAAACTTGTGGTTTGTCTAATGGAAAATGATTGCAACATGTATGAAGATAACGCTGCATGCATTGTTGAGTTGAATGAAGGGTATCTTAAAGATAAAACAAAACACATTTCGCCAAAGTTCCTCTTCAATCACGATCTTCAAAAGAAAGGAGATATTAGCATTCAACAAGTCTGTTCATGTTATAATTTAGCAATTCTTCTAACAAAGACATTGCCAAGCAAAACTCTTGAGCTGTTTATATAAAGAGTCGGCCTTCGTCATCTCAGATATGATTGCATGCATGAGGGGGAGAAATAAACACAGTTTGCACTCTTTTTTCCTTCACCATGGTTTTGTCCTAATGGGTTTTCTTGATAAGGTTTTTAACGAGGCAGCTCTCTGCAGAGGATATTGTACTCTTTTTGAGATTTTTTTTCCATTGGGTTTTTTTCTTAGTAAGGTTTTAATGAGGCATATACTTCTAGACATCCAAGGGGGAGTTTTTGTGAATAATTGGATGTCTCTCTACATTTCTAATGCTCTTGTAACTCCTAGTAGTAAAAGACCTTCATTCCTTGTAATTGTCATTGTATATGTTAAATGCACATAATGTTAGGCCTTAATTCACTTGTAGGTTACACGACTTGAGTCCTATAAATAGGACTCATGACATTGTAGAACATAACTTGAAGAGTATAATACAATAACCCTCTTATTCTTCTCTCATTTCCTCATTTTCTTCTTCTTCTTCTTGCTCTAGTTTTAGTTAGTTTCATAATAATTATTACGTTTTGAGTTATTATTTCTTTTTTAACCAACAAATGGAAATCAATAGAAAACCGATGTTATAAAATTAAACCTCAATGTATATATATCGTACAAATAAGAAATATTCCTTTACACCATAGAATCCAATTATGATCAAACATTTCATATATCACGCTTCAAATAAATAAAATAAAAATACAGAAAAAATTAAAAGAAGCTATATGCTCATATGCCCCATTATTGTTAATAGTCACCATCAACATTGCTAATCGCCACATTCAACAATTGTCACAGCTTTCTTTCACCCTCTCTTCAAAGAACCATTATTTCCGATGCTTGATGTAGTAGTTCTCAACCTTTTCTTTGCAATCTGAATAAATTCAGAAAACTGATCCCTTTGGTTATTTTTACTATTACTATTAGTAGTACCATAAGCCTTATGAGGTGCTGGTGCAGGTACTGCAGCATTGCCATGCTTCGAATCACCATTAGATTTGCCATGCTTCGAATCACCATTAGATTTGGACATGGTAACGGTTCTAATTTTATACTTAACATGTCGAATGAAATCCGTGAAAGTATCATCGTTATCAAGTGGCGCATTACATTTTTGCTCCGAGGCATTAGATTTGCCTATATAATCATCTCTTAATGCAACAGTGCCACTACCTTTGATTCCATGGCCTTGTTCTGTTGAGAAACCTACCATCATGTTTGTTTTTGTTGAGGATTTCCCATACCTTGGAACATGCTGTGGTTCAGTTGAAGCAACCTTTGATTTTGATGAAGAGTTTTTGTTACCCATGAAAATGGAGAATTTGAAACAGTGATGGTGGGTTTAGGTTCTTGGAGGTATAGTGTTTGATGTAGAATATATGGTTCACAAATAGGTTTAAGTGCAACTTACAAGAAGTGCATAAGCTTGTTTTATAGTGTTAAAAAGTGTTTTGAATTTTGAACTGTATTTGTAATACTTGCAGCTGCTAGCTGGTTAAGAACTTAAGATTCCTAATAGTGGATAGCTATGTAGCACTGGCACTTTTGATTGAAGACGTGTTTGTTGTCTAACACGTATAAGTTGGATATCGACACCGACAATTCAATTACTTGTATTTTTCAGATTAAAACATGTTTCTGGGTGTTTTTTTTTTATAGGCAAAGTGGTTAGAAATTAGTGTGTTAGTAGTTAGAGGGGAGGGGGGAGCGGGATTCGAACCCCGTACGCCCACATTTTCACCAACGATGTCCCTTTCACTCAACCACATGAGCTACAGTTTCTGGGTGTTTGTGTGTTTGATGTTCGTGTCTGTATCGGTGTTGGTGCCTCATAGGTAGATAGTGAAAGCGCTTTTTCTAGATTAACCTAATTAAGTTATGGTTTTTTGTGCACTAGCCAAAATTGGCGGCACCTATTATATCAAGAGTTGTTTTCAAAGCAACAGGTAGATGGTATCAGATTCTGAAAAGACTTGGAGAAATACGCAATGTTCAATTGGAATGGCCAAGACAGATTATAGAAGAGAATTTAAGTTTGTTTTGTTATTTATGTCTCTCCAATAGAAAGAGAAAGAAAGAAATAAAAAAGACTAATTCAAAATTTCATTGAATAAGATGAAACAATTTCAGTTTTCTTCACTATATTCTCACGCAAAAATGTTCTCTGTCTCAGCCCACCACTGATCAATGTTTATTAGAAAAGGATATACGTACATTTATTTATTCTTCCAACTGTACTCAATTCAAAAACCAGTTCTCTTGGGTCAAGTTCAAAAGACCAATGTTCTAGATTGAGTACTTTGCTTTGCATCTGGCCATAATAGTTTTGGGGTCTATAATTTGATAACCACAGCATACCACCCCTTAATGTAACCCAAAAATATACCACCCCAAAATACTAGTATATGACTAAAACTACAAGGCAATATGTGAATAATAACCTTTAAGGGCTCGTTTGACGGTAGTGATAGAAAAGAGACATAATATGATATAAAACTAAATAGAGATAAGATATGTTAAAAACATGATAATCAGTATCATATAATGTGTTTGACGAGAACGTTATAAGAAATAAGATTACATATTTTATTATTATTTTGGGTACAAAAATATGTTATTCTATTATATAATTAAATTAAGTTTTTAACAAAATATTTTAAAATAGTTAGTAAATAATGACTTGAAAAATATTTTACGTTAATGATAAAACTACCAAAATGTTAGTTTCTAGGATGTTTATATCTTCTAGAAGTTAAACTCTATAACGTTGAAAATAGGTAACCCGAAAGTTAACTTTCAGTAAACATAGCCAGGTATACAAAAAGAAAGTAAAGTGGGGGTGGAAATAGCAACCCTTAAAACATTTAGGTCGACCAAACCGTGATACGTATGGAGGCGGCCTATACAATTTCCATTTTGATTTATTTTTTGTCCTGGTTTGTTTAGAAAAGCAGAAAATAAGTCCATGGTCACTAGTTTAGTGACTGTTTTGACGACAGATTTGATGACTGTTTTGCGACTAGTTTAGATACTGTTTTAGTGACTGTTTTAATGACTGACTTATCAACCAGATTTTTGAAACTGATTTGGACTATTTGAGAACTAGTTTTAGCAACCAATATAGCAACTGATAAAAAAATTTGGTTAAAAACATAATAGTCATTACGTTAAACAAATAATAGTCATTACATTAAAAACATAATGTATTTGATAAAAAAAACATAATAGTCAATTTAGATTAAAACCTACATAACATAGTAATTAGTTTCTAAGTCATAACAAAAGACATAAAATATTTAACTCTCTACGCCACTTTGTCCCTCTGAATGAGACTCTTCATTAGTTGGAGGTTGTTGATACTTCATCATTTTCATCAATTTTTTTTATCACCTTGTTATTTTGCTCAAAAGTGTTCTTGGTATTTACCATTTCAACTCGAAATTCATCTCTTTCGGTTCTCACTTCTTCCAACTGATTTCTGAGTTCATTAAGCTCCTGCCTTTGCACCCGCTCAGATGATGAAGAACCTGAATCGTAATAGTAACGTCTCAGCGCTTCAATCGAATGTAGTCCATAGCCATACATCGTATTTTTATTTACTCCAACTATACCACGTCATATATCCCTTTGACTTGGTGGATTAGCTCCTTGCAAAGATGCAGTTTGGGTCTGTTTTTCCCATTCTCGTGTAAAGATCTCCTGTTGATATGGATATAAGACCATTTAATATTCAGGACACTCAAATAAATTAAAACCAACATAAGAAACATAATAGAAATAGTTTTTTTGGTAAAAAAAAAGAGGGAACATCTTTTTTTTGGTGGAAGGTCAGCAACTGAAAAGTCAGTGACACACGTCAGCGACCATAAAATCGGTCGCTAAACTTGAAGTATTTTAAAACTTATAAAATGGTCTCTAAATCAACCGCTAAAGTGACCGATCATATCTAGTCTCTAAATCAATCACTATTTAGTGAATTTCTAGTAGTTGACACAACATTGACTTTCACATAAACTAGGTAAATAGTAACAAGTTCTTAGAAGGTGCATCATCTAGATGCTTTCAGCTGCGACGAAAAAAAATCTTGTTATACATTCTTTTTTTTAGAAGCTTTTTTCACTAAAATTATTTTTGTTTATTTAATGTGGGAAGATTCTCTGATAACAAAGATAAAAATTGTTGCATCGTATAATTGGAAGATATATTTAGGCCCCAAAGTAAAAAGAAAGGGCTGTGGCTGGGTAGCCGGTAGCCGGTAGCTTATAAGAGTGATCCATGAAAATGACTGAAGGCTAATAAGCATCTTGCCATACCCAACATCCTGTTGGCAGCTTCGCAACAGTATCCCTTTCTTTCCGCAACTTTTTCATTTATCCTGTCAACTTTCTCTCACAATTAAAAATTGATAACGGGTCTGTCGTGCCTAGCACAACTGACAAAACCAACGTTCTTGTTAGGTTGGATTATGTTTCATGGTTATCTGGATTCAAATTGGAATCTCCATGCAAATCTTTTTAGGTCAATAATGCAACATTTCATTGATAGCGGACAAAGGCTACCAAAACATTACATAGAATGTAAGCAACTAGCTTACCAAGAAGCACTCACGAGTCCAAATACTGGACACTACATAATCAGATTAAGCTGAAACTCCTAACAAATGACAATAAACACGAGCAGCCCACAAACATACAAGATCCTACGAAACTAACTTAAAAGACTTAAACAAACTCTAATGCTAATCAACACAGCCAACAAGTGCTAAAACTAACAACACCTATCTGATCTTTCACCGCACAATAGTGAGCCAAATGCACACCCGGACTGTTTCCATTAGACTTGATCCACCACAAAGCAAGACACAGGATACCACAGAGCAGAAACGAAAAACCCATGAAGTTGAAGTTGGAATCTCCATGCTATATGTGTGCGAGTTTACGAGTGATGTTTGTTACTACCGACTACAAAATTGATGATTGGGTCCACTGTTGAAAGGAACCATGAATGCCCATTTTCCCTATGTCCTAGTTGATCCCTTCTGATGAGAAGTTTTTAACCACTAGATGTGTTGACCCTACATAATGGGTCCTATGATGTTGAGCAATATGTTGGGTCATTTTCATGTCTGCTTGTTTTTCACTGTGGACCCAACACCCTCAAGGTCTATTTTGGGTTACAGCAATCTGCTAGTAGTCATGTTCATGCTGGACTAGTCATTTATTCTTGACAATTAAAGGTTAGGGCTTTAAATGTAAATTCATTAGATTGTAGCCCATGATTGAAGCTTGCATTTGGATATTTTTTGTTTTTTTATAAATAAGCAGTGTGTGGATTTGAGACTTCTTCAGAGTTCCTAAATTTCAAGTGCTCCAAAAAGAAGGGAGAAAAATCTGTTCCTCTAGTTTAGAGTTTAGACAAATAAGAAGATAATTGTATGATGAGTTTTTGGTGTTTCATGTTTGTCTTACTTTACTTGGTTCTTTCTTATTTGTTTTAACCAGTTCCCTGCATTTGATTTAAGATCTGAGTGGTTAGGCTCAATCATTACTCTCGCCACTCATTTTTTATTCCACTTTCTTTAACTTGCACTCCAAAATTAGGTTATACTATAGTCACGGGTAATAATAAAATGATGATATGTAATATTTTACAAGTTGCATTGATAAGTAATATTTACAAATACTTATCATCTTATTCAATACTTTTGGGTTTTATGTGTGAATCAATAAATTAGTATTTTTGGTGTTTTTTTAATTTTTAATTAATATTTATTTTTATAAAATATTAGTCTTGAAATATTAATAATATTTTGGAAACAAAATTTTGTTTAATAGAGGTTTAAAAATCAGTTTTGTATCATTAAAATCTTTTTTTTGGTCAAAAGAATCATTAAAATGTTTTTTTTGGACAAAGATTAAAATGTTTTAAAAATCCATAATTGTATCAAAAATATACATAAACTAGTATTTTACCCATGCATACGCACGGGTGATACCGTATTTGTTATAATTTGCTATGAAATTATAAATACGTTGATATTTGCAAAATGTAAAAAAAAGGGGAAAACCGTGATGAAATAGTTGTGTTTGAAAAAGTTTATAATAGTTATGTTTGAAAAAGTCTAAAAAAAGTCGGTATCTTCTTATAATGTTAATAATGGAGTAGAAATGAAGAAAAAGGAAAATGGGATTTTAGGTAAAATATGCATCTCCGTTGGGCCTCCCATTGGCGCTCCCGTTGGCGTTCTTGTTGTCACTCCCGTTGGCACTCTCGTTGCCGCTCTAGTTGCCGATCTCATTGCTAATATCTGATTGTCGCTCCCGTTGCCACATGTTAACTCATATTTTTCTATATGAATTAATATGAATTAAATCATATTTGTTTAATTATAAGTAAGTTATTTTGTAATATTTGGTAGTGGTTAAAGTTTTTTTTACAATTCTTAGTGGTTAGATAGATTGATTTTAATAGTTTTAATAGAGAGTTTATAGTAAATAATAAATTTTAGATGTAGTAAAAATTAAGAAAAAAGAAAATGAGATTTTTAAAATATGCATCCCCGTTGATGCTCTGGTTGTCTCTCTCGTTCCTGTTGGCGCTCCCATGGTCACGTATTAGGACTTATTTTATATTTTTTAATAATTTAACATTGATAGTGGTTAAAGTTTTTTTTTACAATTCTTAATGGTAAAATTCATTGATTTTAATAGGGAGATTATAGTAAATAGTAAATTTTAGATTATTTATTTATAGAGTATATCATTGATTTAGTAATTTAATTTTAATTTTTTTTTAGAGGTATGTCTTTTTTGATAATGGATAGTGGTTAAAATGATTAGTTTTACTGTTGTCATAAATGATTAATTTTAGTAATTTTAGTAGATTTATAAAAATAGTGACTAATTTGTTTTACTAAAAACGGAAAAAAATAGGAAGAAAAACAGTTTTTTAAAAAAACAGTTTTTAAAAACAAAGTTTTTTTAAAAATGATATTATTTTTTTTAAACAAAAAAGTTTTTTTTTTAAAATAAAATATAAACTGACACGCGTTAGCGCGTCAGTAATGCAAAAAAAGTTTTTTTTTTTGAAAGTTGTGAGTTTTTGTCTTTTAGCGGGATATATACCATTTTGCCCCAGCTTGTACTAAATGTCAAAATTTTAAGATGTCTGAAAAAGTAAAATTGCTAGCCTGTTGTTTTATATATATATATATATATATATATATATATATATATATATATATATATTATTAGAGTAGATAGATGAGATTTTTGGCCTTTTCTGTCCACACCCCCTTCATTTCTTCTGTTTTCAGACACATTTTGCTACTTTGACAAAAAAAAAAAAAGGAACATTCTGCTATGGGCACCCCTAAAAGTACCACCTCAACCCCTCAGTGCTTTTATAAAAATGCTACTCAAAACATGTTAATATCCAAAATAAGCGCAGTGACTTTATTGGACTCTAACCTTCGGAGGGGTGCTGGATTGTATCTGGTTTGCTCGTAATGACTTTATATTTGCTAACAATAGTGTCTCTTTCAGATGAATTTTCCTCAAAGCTCAGGGGAGAATTGAAGCTTCGCTGCAAACTGTGAACATCGTTCAAAAGCTTGATCCTCTAGGTCGCAAAAGGAACGAGTCGAGTGCTGAGTTCTAGGTTCCTCCTTCTTTTGGCTTCGTGAAACTGAATGTGGATGGGTCAGTGAGAAACAGTGGAGCGAGTGCTGGTTGTAGTGGTGTCGCACGGGATCACAATGGTGAATTCCTCTTTACTTTTTCTCGGAAGCTTGATGGGTGCCCAACAATTGAAGTTGAAGCCTAGGCGCTTATCCATGGGTTGTGTTTGGCTTGGGATAAGAGATACAAGAAGATAAGATTGGAAACAGATTCTTTTCAATTAATTGAGTTGTTGGACGATGATACTTCCACTCATACTACTCTCTCTCATATCATTGAAGACATCGGGCGTATTGGGTTGGGAGAGAGTGATATTAGTTGGTCAAATATTCCTCGAGACTACAATAGAACTGCTGACTGTTTAGCTAGAAATAGTTTTAATTTGGATTGTAATTTTATGTTTTACGACTCTGCCCCTCAGTTTATCCACTCGCTTCTGCTCGAGGATAAAGAGGTTTTTTGGCTTTGTAGTCATTTGACGGTTTGGTGGGGTTTTAACCCCCTTTTTCTCACCAAAAAAATCCAGAATAAGCACATGGTATTAACATAAATGCGTAAATTGAAGATAATTTAAAAATAAATAGAGTTTAAAATAAATCAAGTAAAAGTAATAGTATAAAAGTTTAGAGATTAAACTAAATCTAAGCATAATTTGCGAATTCAAACAGTTTTTGAAGTCTGCTTTTACCCTATCCGACCTCCAATAGTTATAGGCTTAGTTAAAATATTTCCCACTATGAAATTAGGGTAGCAGTATCGTAATTAAGACACATGCAACTGAATTTCTGATTTCAATACTATTGAATCCAAAACCAACTTACCCAGAATTTTCCAAACATTCAACCCAACCGATCCCAAAATTCAAAGGAGTGCAGAGCATGATTTGGATCTTATCAGAATGCTACTTGGCGTACACCCAAATATCATTTCATTCATGCCATAATTATTTAAAGACAAAGACATAACAGCTAAACGAAAGTGTTGGGTTGATGATGTACATTTGATATATGTCGCATGAGTCGTACAACATCAATTCCAAATCTTTTCACTCTTGTTTTGCATATGACAAATGTATAGCTAGCTATAGCTGTTAATCAGATTTTTTTTCTTTGAATCGAAGTTTATACCTAAAACTTTAATAATATTTAACAGTTGACGAAATTAAGATTTAATTAAACCATAGGTCTATAAACTACTACCACACTTTTTTATAAGCAACCTTGATAAAATGAATTCTCTCATTTATTGATATTGAAAAGAGGGTATATATATACAACTCTAGTTCAATGGAGAAAAATAAGTGAACTAACGAACAATTAGTTACTCTAAATTAGAGAATGTACAAATATAAAATTACATAATAATTTATCATCTAACAGCAAAATGGATGGGTGCAAATTCAAATACTCCGACCTACGATATGAGGTGCATTTAATATGAACATCTCAAAAAAGGTCTAAATATAGACTTTTACTTTTACAATTTTTAGTAAAAATTGAATTTTTTTAAAATAAAAAATGAAAAATAAAAACAAAATTTTATTAAAACTTACTAAAAACGGAGCGTCTGCCGTTAGTCTGGGTCCATATTAGAAACCCCTACAATATGATAGGGAACAACTGCATTAGGCTTATAGCAGTTTTAAATAGGATGAATATCATAATATTATTACAATATGGTTCTTTTAGCAACATAAAAACAATAGAAAGCTGAACCACCACCTAAAACAAGAAATTGAGATTTATTTATTTTTTGTAAAATCTTGAACAGAGGGTTTCAGAATTTAGAATTAGACTATAAAAAAATTATTAAATTTTTATTTGATGAAACTGCTATTTTTTAAGTAAAAAAAATGAGGGGAGGGGACCAAGACACAAACACTCTTTAAGAAAGATCAAATTTCCCTACAATTTTTCATAAAAATGATAGAGCAAAAAATGTTCCGTGTTCTTTATGGTTTAGTATGAGAAGGGTAATATGCCTTTTAACCCGAACTTACTATCTGAGCCGATTACTAATTTTTCCTCTATGAATTATTAGAACATTCTTTACCCCATAGGAAAACAAATGAATGAAACATAAAATCAAGTTGCATTATTATATCTGTACCGGTTGGGGTGTCCGTTTGCACCCGCTTTAATATAATTTTTGCTTATAAAAAAAAGAAAATTCTGTGAAAGGCACTTGAGGTGCTAGCTCAGTGGTAAGAGTTTAGACTTGTATTCTTAAGGTGCTGTTGAGTTCAAATTTCCTCGGAAACATTTGTAAAATAGTCATTAATAACACTTTGATTAATAAAATTTCACCTTCCTCAATTTAAAAATAAAAAATCTGTGAGAGGCAGAAAATTTGAGATGGACAATTTGTCTAGCATTTACCAAGTGAAACACCCAGACAAAATTTATAAATTGGATTCACAGTGAATGAATTTAAAATTTTAACCAAGATAACAACACTTCCAAATTTATCTTGAGATATATATTGGAGAACTTATGATTTATGAATAGACTAGTGGCCTTACTAGTGAAAAGTGGAAACTGAGAATGGCCACAAATATCAATGGGTCGCTTTATACAGTTGGAAAGTCCATAAATAGAGGTACCCTTCTAATTGTCATTTCACTATTTGATTCTAACCCACAACACCAAGTACAAATGAAAATGTCAATGTGTCAAGCCCCTGTCTCTCTCTGATTTCTTGTTCCCTCTCCCCTCTTTCTCTTTCTTGGGTGAGGCCAATGACCATTGCAATTGGAACTCTTTGATGGATAAGTAAACACTTGTGTTATAAACTTATACTAATCTCCATCACAAGTTGGAAAGAGAAACATCAACATGGACAGAGGTGAAACACAAAACTATGGTGTACCATTCAAAAAAAAAATCTAGGGTAAATAAGTATTAGGCTAGAGATTTTAAATTATAGTCGCATTTCAATCCTAATTAAGACTAATACGACCCTAATCTCAATCACAGATATAATTTTTGTATGTAAAACCACAATAGTGATTGAGTATGATTATTTTTTAAAACCCTAACTACACTTTTGGCTAGAAGACTCATCAGTCGGTTATATCTCTTATCTAATTTACTTGTTTCGATTTAGTCCCCTAACATGTCATCTCAACAGATAGATGATTAGTTAAGTCCCACATATACTAATTTTTATGACGTTAGTAACGGAAGGACTATATTAATATATTGTAACGTAAATTATCAACAATAATAAATAAGGAATGAAACAAAAACCACTAAAATAAAATTTCAAGAAATTGGCCTAGTGGAGCAAGACATAATTTGTATTCGACATGTTGCAGCTTCAGGTCTCCAATCTCCACTAGTCATATTAGAGTGAGCTAAATGTAAATCCCTTTTATAAATACTCAAAGAGACTAGAAGTTTTCATTACCTTGGATTAGGGGTCATTCCATACCCTACAATTTTTGTTATAAAAAAACAATGAAAATAAAGATAAGGGGATGTAATTTAACATGAAAAAAAATAATCTAACGAGCTACATGGGCTTCTGCTGGGGCCTTGCAGTCAACTCATCATAGAACAAAGCCCAATTGGAGTTGTCAGTAGATGTCTGATTGTTGTCTGTCTTACTGTCTTGCATTGCATCTATCTTCTACGATAGTACGATCTACCTAACCAAACCAGCTCACTCATCTCATGTTTTTGATAATCCACCAAACCTCGTTTCCACCCATCAAAACAAAAATCTCTTGCTTTGCTTAAAAAAAGTATACATTGTTATATTTAAGTGCTAAATAATGGAAGAGTATAATTCCTGACCAAATTTCTGAGAGCTGTCAACTTTACATATGTATGCTGGCCATCTTTTCATCAGAGTTAAGGTTGTATTTAACAGCTATGGACAGCATATTAAGGTATTTACATATATATATGGTTCATGATATCAAAGATCTAACACAAGTAGTTGCTACTTGTTAGTGATTATAAGTAAATAGTAAGTGGCAAACCTACTTCACCCATCATCAATAATCAATTATAACTCTTAATAAAAATAGTTATGTTTTTCAATTTTGGTAAGGCTTTGGACCACTGAGAGATTTGTTATATATATGAATGGCATTGAACTAGATAGACGTTTTAGCGTCTAGAGCCACAAAAAGTTCAACATTCATTGGTTCATTATTGCTAATAGCTTAAACCAGCTGGTCATATGAGGCTACCAGCAAAGTTCAAAAATGTCAGGTCAGACCCTCAAACTTACCTCTTATACATTTTTTGCTGGCCCTCAACCTAGCTTCTTTTTTGACATTAATAACTAAACCTAAATGAAACTATATATTGTCCTAACAATAGTACCACGTACAAATTTTACAGCTTGCATGAGACAGAAAAAATGTTCAACATACTGATATGGTTTGAATTTCTCTAGTTCTTGTTTCACTGTTTTAGGTACATAAGGAGAAATTATTGAATGAAATAGTATTTAAGACTTCATGTGATTAGTGGGACTGTTATGTGGTGGTTGCTGATTGTGTTAGTGGGGGTGTCCCTTAGCACATTGGGAGTTTTCTTGATTACTCACTAGTATATATTTATAGCACTGATAATTACTGACAGTTTTGCCCGTCGGTAAGTTAGTCACCTATTATGCATACCGACGGACATAGCCGTCGGTAATTAGCGACACACATATATAATCCTACGCTAATTACTTATGTGCTACCAACAGGTTAAGCTGTTGGCAAATACCGACAACTTCAATTTGACCATCGATGCGACGATAGATGGGCCTGGAACTGGGCCTTGGGTTACCGAATTATCAGAAGCGGGCATTGAGGAGGCTGCAGAATTGATGACAATCCTACAGGACACAGCGCTAATGCTGATAATGGTTGTGGGAAATCGACAATAAAAAACAAATCACTGTAAAATCTTGTTATTGCTGGGTGGATCACTTGTCTGCAGGTACTTCTAATTTTATTGGTAGGGAAGCGGTGGAAAACTGCTCAAAGATATGGAGATGCGATGTCCCAACGAAGGTGATAGTATTGGCGTGGAGAGCACTTATTAATAGGCTACCCACTCGCGATTTATTAGCAAGGAGGGGTATCGTAGCACTTGATCATGAGACTTGTTGTGTGCTATGTTTCAGAGAAGATGAAACAATTAATCATTTATTATGCAGCTGTATCATCTCACAAGGAATTTGGGAATCTATCTTTCGGTGGATGGAGATACCGTTAATTGGTGCGCAAGATGTTGACACTCATCTTATACGGTTTGGGCAGTTGCTGAAGGGAAGGAACCTGAAGGCGGCCAAGTATATCATTTGGATGGCAACAATTTGGGCAATTTGACAAGCAATGGACGGGGTACTTTTCGCTAAACAATTATCTTGGGGTTGGTTTATTGCTAGGAGGGGTAGGAAGACCAATTGTAACCTTCTTGGTTGGTTGAATTGCACGTTTGGCTGTTTGTCTAGATTGTAATCAAGAAGTTGGGGTACTCTTCTTCCTCTCCGGGTCTTTCTTTCATTAGGTTAATATTGGCATTTGGAAGTTTTAACGAGCCCCCGGGACGCCATTTGTAAGGGTTTGTGTACCCCTTGCGCCCCCTTTAATTCCATTGCAAATCAAAAAAAAATACTGACTGTCGATATATGTTTCCGACCATCCTATCTCCGACTGCCACGACCCCGTCGGTAATCCATTCGAAATAAACGATTATCGACAGCTCTTTGCCATTCCGGCGATTTTTGCCTATATATATATATATATAAAACATTTTTTTGCGGATTTCCAATTTTTTTAAAAAATAAAATAAAATATTTCCGGTGGATTTTCAAAATTTAAAAAAAAAATCCGACGGATTTTGGTTGTTTCTGGTGAATTTTTTATTTTTTTAAAACTAAATTTTTCCAGCGTTTTTGATTTTTTTAAAAAAAGGGAACAGTTTTTGGTGGTTTTTTTTTGTGTTCCAGCGGATTTGTGGGGAAAAAAATAAAAATAAAAAAACGTTACCGGCGGATTTTGGGTTGTTTCCGGTGAAATTTCCACTGGTAATTTCCTGCGGATTTTTCCGTACATTACCTACGAGCATTTTCCCGACGAATTTCTGGTGGATCTTTTCTGCCGGTAATGTTACATTACTGGCAGATTTCGTCCGTTTTAGACGGATTTTTTCAGCCGGTAAATCCAATTTTTTTGGTAGTGGTTTTGGGGGTACTTTAGGGTCCGAAAAACAATTAGATATTCAAATACATGAATTTCGTTCATCAATAACTGATTTTGTGGAGAAAAAAAATAATTTCATGAAAAAGTACGTAATGTGTGATGGCTAAGCACCGTGTTTTAGAGTACTTTAGGGTTTGAAAATTCTTTTAAATGTTCATATACACGAAGTTCATTCCTTAATAACTGGTTTGATGAAAATACAATTTGTGACAAAATTCGTAAAATACAATTCGTTCATCAATAACTCGCTAACTATCACACACCTTACTAGAATTAACTAACTCAGTTGGTCCAAGAATTAATTGCCTTTACCCCGCAGTAGCAATATGCGTTTAGTAGGGGTGTTCGCGGTGCGGTTTTGAGACAAAATATGAACCGAACCGCAAGATAAAATTACATACGATTTGGTTTGGTTCGGTTGGCTTCCTAAAATAAAACCAAACCAAACCAATGCGGTTTGGGTTGGTTCGGTTTTTTTCAAGACAAAACATAATTTACAACGAAGTTAAAATTAACTAATATAAAAAATGGCTAACATGAATTTTTAAGAAAAAAATCTACTCAAATATATATAATATATGAATTACTCTCTTTTAGTTCTTTTAAGATGGCTAAGACAATGTTTAAAAGAATTTGAATTAAATACTTTATTGTAATTTTTAAATATAGTATAACATTATGGATTGTTTGTAAGTGAGTCAAAGAATTAATTGAATTTAAGCTAGTAAGTGAGTGAGAGTTGAATTTTAGTTGCATTTGGGCTAATAAGTTAGTAAGAAAGGTTGTAAGTCAATTAAGCTTAATGTTACTTGCGGTTTGGTTTGGTTTGGTTCGGTTTCTCTAATCAAAACCGCGAACCAAACCAAACCGCGCGGTGCAATGAAAAAATAAACCGAACCAAACCAATAAGAAGCGGTTTTTGGCGGTTTTCGGTTTGGTTTGGTTTGGTTCGGTTTGCGGTTTTCTATTGGTTTGGTTCGGTTTTGAACACCCATAGCGTTTAGTCAATCTTGGATTTAGCTGAAGAAAATCATCAAGTTCATAGAAGTTAGAATTATCGGAAGAAAAGCACTTAGTCACTGGTTGTGCCTAATTAATTGTCTCGATTATATCATGCAGGTCCAACAATTAACATAAATTGGGTAACTCATCAACTGTATGTTTGGATGAATCATTTTTAGGAGGTAATGTAATTTTTGAGGGGAATTCAAATATTTTAGTTTAAAACCCTAGTTTTAAATGAAAAGATGAGTCTTTTGCTTTAGAAAAAGGTCAACCAAAACCATTTTTTTGGTGAAGCTAATTTTAGTGCTATCTACAAAATAAAATTTTCTATCACAATAAAAATATGTTTTATGAATTTAATTTCTATACGCGATATGTATATATATGTTTTACATTACTACTAGTTACTACAAGTTGACACATCATTAAAAAAAAAATCACTCAATTGATAACTACCTTATATGTTACTCATACAATGTTTTTTTATTGATAGATTGTGTAATAAGTTTTACCAATCATACCAAATACCAAATTCATACAAAGCATACCAATTTGGTTTTAAATTTGTGTCCCTAATATACCAAGTATTGAAAGAAAAAGATTCCAGAATGAGCTAATGAATGAATTAGAAGGACTTTCAATGACCTAAACATAGCAAAACTGCTTTATAATGCCAATCACGCTTCTGACCAATTATCAAAATCATCGAAGCTCAATGAAGAAAAGCGTAAATAGATTACAAATTTCCCAATTCTTTAACAACGATTCGAGAAAGGCAACAAAAAACACAGGATATGATGTCACGGAATCCTCCAACGGGCTTCTTTTCATCCACCACTGACCAACGCAATTTCTTATACAGAATCTCCGTAATCGCACAAAGATGAAACAGATTAAATAGAAAAATAAAAAAAATTAAATTAAATTAACGGTTTAGATAAATAGATAAATAAAATAACTGATATTTGAAGATACACGGTCTCCAATAGCACTTAAATCAAGGTCTTGCTTCGAATTCAGCTTTGTGGATGCAACACTCAGGAGAGTTTTACCACTTATTGTGATCCTACCCGACTCGAAAGATTAGTCTCTAGCAAAAGATAATCGATTTATAAAAAAAAATACAATGGTCCCCGCTTTAGGTAGTGGTCCCTGATATTGTTTTTAACTTTGCCCGAAGGAAACTGTATGGAACCGTACCCGTATAGTTGAACAGTAGTTTTGTAACCGTAGACGTAGCAACATTGCTTTCGCAGTACTTCAAATGGCCGAGAAGCAATCTCAGAAACAGAATCACTGAACAAGAGAGAATAGAGAGAGAAAAAGAGATTGACCGCCATTAAAACACTCCTTTTTCTATAATCACACTCGTAACTAAATTCCCCAAACAATTTTCTTCTTTCTTCAATTTTCTACCTATTTTACACGAACACAAGTATTTCTTTTATTTTCAATTCTGTTATAGTTCAAAACTCGTCAAATTGAAGAGAATTTGAGGTTTAATTTGTTCAATTGGATATTTACTTTCTTGCTTGGTCAATGGAACAAGTAACTGTACAATTGCGTGGATCCACTCACGACGGAACCGCACCAGATTCTGTTCAATTCAACGACGAAATTCAGGGAATCATGGCGCCGGTTCCGGTGCCGGAAAACGCAAGCTCATTCACTGCGCTGCTGGAGCTTCCACCTACACAAGCCGTCGAGCTTCTTCACTCGCCGGTTTGCGATGGAACTACTTCCCGGAAACCGCCTTGCTGCCACGTCAGCGGGAATGAGGAACCTTATCTGTTGAACTCTTTCAGCGGCAATTTGACCTTTCCTTCCAACGCTGGATTGATCGAACGCGCTGCGAAGTTCTCGGTATACGCCGGAGAGAATCCGTCGGGAGAGGTGGACGTAGTTCCGGCAGGCTCCGGGGTGAATTTGGAGATGGTGAAGAACGAGCCTCTAGAGACCGATTCGAACCCTTCATCGACGCACGGGTGTGTATCGGACCCTGACGGTGAGAAGAAGAACGAGAGAAACGCGAAGAGAAAGGAGCGAGAGAAGAAGGTAACACTAATAGTATCACCATATTGCAACAACTAGGGTTTCTGTTTTCTGTAGAATTCAGTTCCAAAAATATGAAATAATCGATGATTTTGTGAAATTAAGGGTAAGGGATCGTTGAAGAAGAGCAAGAGCGTCGCCGATGAGACTTCCGGTGACGGTGACAAGCTTCCTTATGTCCATGTTCGCGTTCGTCGAGGTCAAGCCACAGATAGCCATAGCTTAGCAGAGAGAGTAACCTTCTTGATTAGTCACTAATTAATTTGTTTAATTTCAATCACTTTGATGTATAAATACACTTTAATTTAATAATTGAGTTTGTGTTATGTAGGCTAGGAGAGAGAAGATTAATGCTCGCATGAAGCTTTTACAAGAGCTGGTCCCCGGATGCGACAAGGTCGGCATATCTTCCTCGTGGTCTTAATCTTAAAACCTTAATTATGCTTTGTTCAATTTTCGTGTGGATTATGGTATCATTTTCTGTCTAATTTGTCCCCCAAAAGTGCAATTATATCTCTAGGTACGCTTTTAATAACGGTTTTGTCATTGCACCTTTTCAAACCCCAAAATAAAAAGTGAGTGATTGCTTTTACGTCAAGAGAAGTGCCCACTAATGGCACCGGATGCCAAACGTGGCATCTGTGTAATTTCACCTTCTCTCTGGTTTCGCTTTTTGGGGATTTCGTTCTGGTTTCAAATCTTTTTCGAAGGTTAGATTTGTCATTTTTTATTTCCAACCTTTTAGCTCTTCTCTGACATTGACCTTCTCGATACAGATTTATTTGACTTGCAAAATAATTTTAATTTAATTTTTAAGTTTTTTGCTTATAATTTTAATGCATTCAGGGCTGTTTTGCCAAATTGGGTTACTATTTCTGGAATAATTGTGATTCTTTTATTTTGATTTGACATCGGGAATGCTTTTTTAAACTTCAAATCTGCTACGCATACATCTTTGCATCTTATCCCACCCTTTTGAGTTGAGGAAATACTGAAAAATATTTAAAAAAATCGGGTTCTTTGAGGATCCAATTAAAAAGTTTTTTGAGGAATTTTTAATAACATCAAAAGACTTCTTAATTATAAATTTATATATTTAAAAAAATCGGGTTCTTTGAGGATCCAATTAAAAAGTTTTTTGAGGAATTTTTCCTATTTCTTGTTCTTGATAAAATTGTGGTATGTTGCAGTGATTAATAAGAGCTATGGTATAAAAAAAAAATTCTCTCTTATCTCTCATTTTTTTCTCTCATTCTTTTTTACATTCTCTCTCATCTTTTACGCCTAAAATCACCTAAATTTATATGCCTTTTCTCCTCTTCAAGGCAAAGAAGAATCTATTTGTGGTAGCAACATAGTTGAAAGGACTCTTATTTGAGTGCTGCCTTTTATGTCTTTGCACCCCATTTTGTTTTGAAAAACATATAGTTATGCTTTTACCAAGGATTGTCACGAGACGGAAGTCCTAATAGCACCAAGCATGGACAGAAAATTTCTAGTATTACACTCTTTTCAACGCTTTCTTTCATTAATTAAAATTCATCCGCCCCCTCTCTTTGAATTAACCAATCAGAGAAAGGGTGTTGGAAAGTGACTATTTAAACAATGTTTGTTAACACTCATATGTACGTAGATGCATGTATGGAGGAATATTAATTTTTAACTTTAATTCACGTGACACAGTTTTATTATTTCTATTTAAGAAAACATATTTTCACATATATACGTTTGTTATATATAGACACACACACACGTATAGTGGAAAAAAATAATTTTAGCGAAAAAATTGTCTTTTAAAGAAGATATCTTTTGAAGATACAGAAAAACCGATTATTTCTTCAAAATTAAGGTAAACTTACTCATATAAGCTTTCATTTGCTGAGAATGGGGTGTGAGCTGCGAACAGGCCAACATTTACACAGGTCTCGAGTCTCAAATGTCAAAGTAAACTAACAGCAAAAAAATTCCAATGATTTATCTGAAGCTAATTGTCGGTGGAAAAAGAAGGAATTACAAAGAAAGTTTTGGGGAGGAGGGGGTGTTGTGCATGCAGTGTTAGTACTCTAAAAAAATTGACTTGAAAAGTATTAAATTACGTAATATAAAGTGGTAATTTTTTGTTGTTGCAAATTGCAATGCTTATTCGATATCAAATTGTCGATGTTAATTCAACGATTAATTCTCAGCCCCTATAAGAAAAGTGAATGGATACACGATTTGAAGGTAGCTTAGAATTTGACACTTCAGGTAATCCCCTCTCCTATCTTTCTTCGGGTTTCTGGCTTCTGGCTTCTGGCTTATTGAAGAGGCAGAATGGTCAGCATGTGGGGGCGGATGTTAAAGAGAGAGGAGGGGGGAGGGGGCAGGGGGTGCTGCTGCTTAACTTCTAGTATGCATGTTCATGGGTCCCTTTTGTCAAGTGAAGTATTAATGCATCTAGTGACCGTGATGGTACCATTATCTCTACCGGTTTGGTAATGGGGTGAGAAAAGAGTGCATACTTTAGAGTGCTTATATCAACTAAGAGACCTAACTGGCTTGGAACATTTGTACATGATCGTATTAATGTCACCTAAACACTTTTTGTCTAATATAAAAATAACGATGGTGAGGATAGTAGTAGCAGTACTTAGTACAAGTAGTACTACTAGTGGCAGCAGCAACTTCAATATATATCAATAATACAGACCTGCTCTATATATGATCCTTTGTTTTTGTTTAATATAGAAGCCTCAATAGTTATAGTCGCTTTGATTTTGCAGTGCATTTTAATGAATTATGTTACAATTTCTCAAAATAGCTAATTAATATAGGTCAATTATAGCTAACATGACATGATTTACTATACAGATATCTGGAACGGCATTGGTTCTGGATGAAATCATCAACCATGTGCAGACTCTACAACGTCAAGTGGAGGTCAGACCCTTCACATTGTAAACATTCTACATATATTCTTACAATCAGCATGCTATACGTGTTAATTATAGCTTTTTGGTTCTGAATTCATCATTGATTATGCATAGAAGCTTTTGAAAGAAAAGGTTGGGTGTCCTTCCCAAAAATTTTCCCATTCTTAAAATTTGATATTTGCTATTTAGTCCTCTAGAGCTAGAGTGAGATACTGAAATAATTTGGACATCATTGGAACAAATAAAGCATTGTTTACCTGTAGCTTGTAAGAAAACATTAGTAATCATTATCTGCCAAACACTAAGCAGTCTATTAGTCTCCCCTCTAATTATGTAAATTAGAATTTACTTTTCCTTTTCCTACTGGGTCTACCTATTATTCTCCCCTCATATTATGGACTTGTCATGTGTTCATTGATTTATATAGTGTATATGCTCAGAAGTTATAATAATTTTGTCAAAATAAGCATGCTTGAACTGAACTGTGAGTGTAATCTGAGAAAATATCTCAAGATTTGCAAGATTAAGGACAATTGCATTCGAAGTCAACATAGTAATCTTTGAGTTAACTTTCATCAAAATGGTTTTGGTCTCACATATTTATCCACTAATTGCAGATCTTATCAATGAAATTGGCAGCAGTTAACCCAAGAATTGATTTCAACTTAGACAGCTTATTGACTACTGATGTAAGTATTAGAAATTTATCTCAACTCAATTTCATCTTTTGTTGAAAACAAACATAACTTATCTATTTTTCCCGGCCAGCGGGAGCGATCTGCATGAGGGATAATATAAGGCATCTCCTTATAAAACAGTTTCCATTTTGCCTATATTGGTACGGTCTTGGTTTATGGACTTGAAATGAATGTCTGAATGTCTTCGGCTAAGGTTGGAGTTGGGGAGGGAGAGGGGGTTGGACTTTCATAAGTTGCAGTGTTTTATATTGCCAGCTCAGTTTTTTCAGTTAATGTTGAGAAGTGCTGATAAAGTTTTCTTGTTAATTTACAGGGGTCATCACTAATGGACAGTAACTTACCTAGCATGGTTACACCTCTCATCTGGTCCGAAATCCCTCTCAATAGTAACAGACAGCATTATCAACAACCGTGGCAATTAGATACATTCCACCAACCGCTTTGGGGGCGGGAGGATAACCATAATTTCATGACTCCGGAAAACTCACTTTTGAGTTATGACTCGTCGGCAAATTCAGGTAGATTGGAATTTAGATTCTGTTGTGTATGACTACTGCCTCTAACACTTGGAAATAATGTTCTGCCTTAGAGGGGATATTATTTTTTTAAAAATTGGGTAACGGAGAAATTATTGCTAATTAAAGTGGCACTAATGGTCATTTTATATCTGTTCTCGAGGGATCCGAACTCCATCCCTTGAGGTGTCAAGGTCAAACTCTTACTACTGAGATGACACCTCATGGATTTTAGAGAGGATATTTTTACAATGAAAATCATAAAGTAATCTTGGAAGGATGCTCATAAATAATATGTGGGTGGCATTCCAGTTGCTTTACGAAACTTACAAATTTCTGGGAAGGAATTAATCCAATCATGAAATACAAAAAATACAGAGACGTGGTTTAAGTTTTTCATTTCTAGACAAGATAATTTTGAACATATTTAAAATTTCAACTCAAATTTTGTTACAGCATCTCTGCACTCAAATCAATTGAAGATGGAGCTCTGAAAGCTTAAAGAAGTTGTTGCAGAAGTAGTTATTAGCCTAGAGTGTATATATCAAATATAGTAATCGCAGTTAGCAGTGATTTGAGTGGTCTCAACATGCAGCAGGGTTTCCATGTCTTCTATTTGTAAGAGTCAATTGGAAACCTGAATTTTCTTCTTCAAGAAAGGAAGAAGAATTGGTCTGCTATTAATATATGTTATTATTATAATTATGTATACTAACTATAGGGGTTATTCAATCTATGAGGTGATTGAATCAAGATTGTTAAATCATAGAACGGATTGTGGCTGAACTATCATGGGAGTGAGTTGCTTTGTTCATTGAATGCTACTTATAGATGGTTGGCTGGTTATAAGGATTTTCCTGAACAAACTACTTTAATTTTGAATTACATGCAATGTTTTCTTTCTTTTATTTTCCCATTTTCATCACAAAGCATGAAGCCCCTTGTTTATTGTTGATCCGAGCAGCTTAGCAGCCCATCTATCTTGTCATCTATTTTTAACTCCCTTGATTCTGCTTAGAGATTTTCATTGCTTTGTTTTATAGACTAAAGTGACTATTAATTGTGAAGTAGAAGCAAACAGACGTGCAGTGAAGAGCACTTGTGGCAAGGAACTAAAAAAAGACACAACTTCAGGTTTATGTATGCTTAAAATTGTACCAACTTCATACATAACACCATAAAAATTGAATTACGTCTCAAATTCATTGTTTTTAGTAAAATTATTACTCAAAAAAAAAAAAAGCGCCCGAATTTGGGTATCTAATTAGCATTATGAAATTACAAGTAAAAAATCATTATGCAGGGGAGCCACCGGTAACAGATATGGTTTAGGTGCATTCCTGCTCTCGTGAAGCTTAATTTTGTAATGTGATCGAATGGTGTTGACAAAAAAGAGCAGAAAGAACATAAAAGCCACTCCAACTGATATAAACATTAAAAGGGTTCATATTAGATGCACCTGTAAATGAAATGTCAGAACTGCTGGCTTCTCAAAATATATAGCATTAAGAACACTCAAGAATTTGGCTCTACTAAATTGTAGTTTTCTCAAGTACTAACTAAAGCACATGGGCCAGACATGAGCAGGTGATTGGTAATTATCATATTCAAGTATCATAGAGAGAGCTAAGAATGATAAAATGACAACTATAATATAACAGAGTTACAGGAAAGATCGGTGAGAAAAGAAAACCAACATCCAGTTTTAGTATTATTTCAGTAATCTGGAGTATGAACACAGGGTTGAATCCAAAATCTAGAAGCAAGAAAATGTTGGAATATTGTCAAAGAATAATTGCATTTATTCTTCTTGTATGTAGTGTTGAACGCAACACCAGCAGCAAAGCACAAATAATCAGTTCGATTAATGCAGTCATCTGCCCAAAATAGACACATCTTGCCATCGGGACTGGTGGAGTATTTTGAATATGTATATGTTTCGCTGTCAGACATCCCATGAATATAGCTTAAGGCAGCAACAACATCACCATCTTTGTTATCGCCCGCATTTTGTCATCAAAATAGTTATGTAGATCTTTTTTGGTAAAACCATAAGAGCCGTGTCCACCCTTTTGAGCCACCATGGGTGAGAGGTTTAGGATCTCTTTTCTTATTTTTCCTTTTGGAAGTGTTTGTTGTGTCTATACTGCACCCAAATTGCTTCATTACAATTTTTTCTTCACTATTACGTGACACTTCATCTTTCCTAACATAAAGGTATTCAACTTCCTCAATACTTGAAAGTTCAAGCCCATTAATATCATCTGCCGTTAGTTCAACAATATTATCAATTATACGACAAGAGTTAAACACACTATTTCATACAATGCGTGAAGACATCCTAACTAGATGGAAGAAAGGAATAAACACAACATTAACTTCGCCATGTTCAAACACTTTGAGTTAACTTCGCCATGTTCAAACTCTGGTTCTGATCTAAAGGAAGAACAACGAACAACTCGAGATGAAGAACGATGAAAGTTTCTTCGCTCACTTTGAGTTGCAGAGATTCTAGAATGAGATGAAGAGTTTAGTTTAGGTTTGATGAAATATGAAGAAACAATTTAGTTCGAGTTTGAGTAATAATAAGTTAAAAATAAAAACTTAAATTTTGATGGGAACTAAAGTGCAAATTTAAATCAAGATAGACATACGTGGATAGAAACACTGACATTCATTAATGAAACACACACTATTGATCCAACTCAGAATTGTACCGAAACCCCTTATTTTTACCCCCAAAACATATTTAGTCATACTTAGAGTGATGGATAACTCACAAAGGCAACATCGTTCGTGCATAGTGACTGAACTAAAACTGAATTCAGGGAGATTGCTCTTAACATTTATTTAAATCGATATTTTGGGTTAAGAAAATGCAGTTTAAAAAATAAAAAAAAATCATTATTATTATTATTACTACTATTATTATTATTGTCAACAAAATTTGTTTTTAAATGGTAAAAAAGTAAATAATTGAACTAATATCTGGCCTTAGTGGGGGCGATAATAAAAAATAGGAGATTTAGAGCCCGCTTGTTACGGGTTTTTTTATTAAAAAAATCACTTTTTTTAAAAAATAATCACTTATGACGACATGTTGTCTGTTTGTTATAAATTCTTAAAAAATGAAAAACTAAAGATAATCTTAAAATTGCTTCATATGAAAAGCTGTTTTGAGTAGCTTCTCTCATAAAAATAAATTTTTTTTTACGATAAGTGATTTTCAGTATGTTACACAAATACAAAATAAATTCTCATTTTCTAAAAAATCTCTAAATTATTTAACAATAAAATCACTTTTTTTTAAATCGGTAACAAACGAACCCTTAAACGATATTATTGATCTTCTTTTATTATCATTGACGATTTTGATATCAATTATATTAACAGAACCCAAATTGGTCCCTGACAAGTTCTTCACGGGACAAATTGGTCATTGACAAATTTTTCGGGACATATTAGTTTTGGCAGTTCCAAAACGAGACACGTTAGTCCCTCCGTCCATTTAGCTGTTGCTAGCACGTGCCACGTTGTCACGTCAAACGCCACGTAAGTGGGTATTTTGGGACAAATAAGTCATTGCGTTACAAATTTGAATTTTTTTTAAAAATGGACAAATCAGTCCCTAATCGTTTTGGGACAAATAGGTCTCTGGTCATCTGCAACCTTAAATATTTGGTTTGTGAAACCAGAAACCATTTTACACCCATTGAGAGAGAAGGACGCACAGAGAGAGAAGGAGCAAAAGGTAGGTGTTTTTCACTATTTTTCGTTTGGATTCATGATTTATGTCATTTTTATTTTCATTTTATATTTTATATTTTGATTTCTATACATTCATTGGTAGTTTCATTGGTAGTCTCAAGCTACTCACATCGGGGACCAATTTGTCCCAAAACGATCAAGGACTAATTTGTCCCTTTTTTAAAATAAAAAATCAATTTTGTAACGTCAGAGACCTATTTGACCTAAAATACCCATTTACGTCGGAGATTTTAACTGTTCTGACAACTATAGAGAGACTAACGTGTCTCGTTTTGAGCAAATTGTTGACTACCTCCTTCCGACCGTCAGTTAGTCAAGAATTTCCTTAGGATTCTTGACTACCTCCTTCCGACCGTCGCCGTCAGTTTGCAGGCAAGCTATCCGCCTCGATACTTGTTATTTGCGGCGCTTTCAGCCCAGCAATATTTCCTTTTGTTGTTGGCGAGACAATCTTTGTCCAGGGCTCCAGGTATGGCGTTGGCTACCATTCTCAGCTCTTTTTGCCCTTTGTGTTTGAGTACGAGGTGTTTGATAAATGTTCTGACTGAAGGTAGTTAGGACTGGTCTCTTCATACATTGGCCTTTCGTACTGTTTTGGGGGAGTATAGACACCATAAGTTTCTTATGCTTTTTTTTGCATTGTTTGATAGCCGGAGTAAGTTTTATGCTTTCTGATTTTTGTAGCTATCTCTTAATTTAGATTTGACATTGCAATTTCTTAAATTATCTCCGGAAACATGTATATAAAATGTGAGTGACCAGCATGGTTCAAAAAAACAAAATGATATTAAAAGAAAAACAACAAATCATACCTAAAGATAAACAAAATGCTCTAATGTGCATTACCGTTTTTTGGCCTTCCCAATAGTTGTTTCTTTATGTTGTTGTCTGAAGTTGAAGTATTCAGGTTGTATATCAATTAATGGGAATCAAATGCTATAATGTAGTGCCTGACAGTGAGGGGAATCACTGGAAGAATGTTTAAATTCTATAAACATGATTGTAAATTCAAACCAGGATATATGGATAAGATAAGCTCAAACAATCTGTTAATTTACGGAAAGCTACAAGATTCAAGCTGGTATATGAGTTTGTTTTTTCATATATTTCTACTTTGGCCCTGATTCTGATGACCAAACCAATTGTTTTAACTCATACTCCAATTTTAGCCACTAATTTATTTTCATCCCTAAGGCCTAAACCATTTCAAATTATTGTAAGTTTGAAGTAATAAGAGGTGGAAAAAGAATCTTGATTGAACAAATATCTAAATCATCCAATACTTTTTCTTAACTCTTAAGGGCGCCACAATGAAGTGAAGACAAACAGCAAAATATGTCAATAATGGTGGAAGAGTGAAGAGTCCACTGGGCGGCTACATCTATTTCTGCTGCCTTTAAAATTAATATAGTATTAATCACCCTTACATTGAGTGGCATTGCTTTTAAATTTGTATGGTCAAAACATTTGTGAGGGTATGGGTTTGATGTTTGGTCGTCCATCATTTGCCTACTTCTGATGCCTTGCTATGCTCTTGATTGATTAAGGGTTCAAAGCGCCAAATAAAAATTTAAGGAAGAGGTATGAATTGGTGGAAGCTCCATATACAAATGTGATCTCTCACATCTTTTGTCCATGCTTTTCCTTGTCAGCAGTTCAAAGAGCTATTAGTTAGATGACTTGACCCTGCTCTTGGTAATTGAGTTCCTCATATTTACCTTATTCATTTTTACTTTCACTTATTGTAAAAATATCAATAAAAGTGACTGGAGTTCATAGTTAATTGTTTTAATTAAATTTTGCCTTGATGTTTTTGTTTGTTTTGGTTGCGTGTTGGTGATCCTCAATAAATTAGAACTTCTTAACTCGTAAGCTTATTACCCGGGAAGTTCCATGCATTGGTATATACTTAATGTATTTACTCTTATTTTTATTATTGGTCAAGAGATATTGATGGAAGCTCAATTCTTATTTTAGTTGAAATGAAAAATCCGAACTCTCCCAAAACCAGTTGTTGAAATGTTAAATCAGAACCAGAATGAACACATTTTTCAACTGGTTTAAACCGGTTCAGAAAACCAGCAAGTCAGCTTGGTTCTTAAAACTAAAATATAACCAGTACTTCAGTGAACCGGTTTGGTTTGGGAACTCAACTGGTGCACCAAACCAAATAACATGTTTGGTTCAGGGTGACACGCAGCTGGTTCAGTTTGATTTTATTGTACGGGTTCCACTTTCCAGTGTGATTCAGTATTCTTTCTGAACCGAACCACGTTTACAGAAAAAAAATAGGAAACGATTCGGCATAACCGTTTCTGCTGCATAAATAGAACAAACCATTGAAAGCAAGCCAGGGATTGACTCAAGATAGCAGAGTGGCATTGTTGTTATAGAAAAGTTTTTATTTTGGTTTTACTTTCATTCTGTTCATGTTTGTTGAAACTCGCCTTCTCTCAGAGGATGTCACTGAACCTTGAAGCGACTGAAGTTTCGAAGGTTTTGTTTTCTTTGACTCACTCGTTGCAGCGTCCTGTAGTTCAGTTATATCAATAGATTTTTCTAAAGACAGTTGAGCTGTTTTAACATCAACATATATATTAAAATTAAGTGCTCTATATTAGTTAAACTTTTAGTTTATTTAAATTAGTCTCTTAAGTCGTGATTTTTGTCTGTATGCTTGTGAATAACTTCAATTTTTGCTAGTTTCAAAAGAAAAAACTTCAATTCTTGTTTCATTCAATCCTTTGCATAGCATTTGAAAACTTTCAGCTAGATTAGTATAATATGAATGAGTACTGTAATTAGTGTGAGGCCTTGGGTCAAATAATTTTCTGGATGGATGCATAGGTATTGTACATGTACAGAATTGCTCAATTTAGTAGCTTGTGACTAAGCTAAAGTGCAAACATATGCCATGTTTTTTTGGTGGGTCTTTGAAACATCTTTCTCTTCTATTGCAACAAATTTTCTATCCTCTGTCATTACCACTTTGATTGAGCTTTGCTAAATCAAAATGGACTTGGAATTGAACATCTTTTTGTTATTTTGTAAGGCCAAATGGCACCAAGATGGAAAGGAAAAGATGCAAATGCTAAAAAGGATGCAGAAGCTGAAGCACTTAAAGAACCCATGTCAAAGATGATATCTCAACTTCAATCTTCTTTAGTTCAATCAGATGCTCGTGGATTTCTCTCTGACAACTCTGTACACTTAGCTGTGCAAGCAGAACAATTTGATCTGCTTAATAAAGCTTGCTTTGGCCGGCCCGTGAGAACAGTCGAAAAAGACACGCATTGGTTTCAGTTAAGCTTGGAGGAAGCATTCTACCTATGTTATTCCTTGAAATGCCTTACTATTAATGGTCCCCAAAATGATGAAGAGCTGTGGCATTACATGAAGTCCAAGAAAAAAACATTCCCTTGTTTCTACAAGGCTTATTCTCATCTTCGAATGAAAAACTGGGTAGTGAGGTCAGGTGCTCAGTATGGTGTAGATTTCATTATCTATCGTCATCATCCAGCTCGGGTCCATTCTGAGTATGGTGTACTTGTTCTATCAGATGATGACGATAACGATCTAAATGGAAGGTTGAGAGTATGGTCTGATGTTCATTGCACAACTCGACTTCTTGGTAGTGTTGCGAAAAGCTTATTAGTTTTGTCCATTAATAAAAATGGTAACAGTGATGAGTCTCCATTGTGTTTGACAAACTACACCATTGAAGAGTGCACGATCACCAGATGGAGTCCAGAACAATGCCGTGAAAGTTGTAATTCATGCTAACATTGTTAACAGACCTAGGTAATAAATACTCTGGTTCTGATATATGTACAATGTTATTTTATTAGATATCATATGAGCATGGCAAATAATATCTGCTATGAAATAGTTCTTTCTTTTTTGTATTCTGTGTCCAGGGGACATTATTGTTATTCAACCATATCACAAATTTGATTAATATATTTCCAGTCAAGGAGGTATTTGCAATGAATAAATGAGGTATTTTCAAGAAGAAAATAGATGGTCAAATTCCTAAGATTATCATTCTTTTATGCACAGTCTAAATCCTGCTTCCTTATTTTTGTTAATTTTTTAGGATCACTAGAGTCTACACATCAAATTTGTCCAAAATGAAGAGTATACACAACAAAAGTACTAAACTAGTCCACAATACACTATTACAATTTAAAGGTTGGTCTTAGACATCGTACCTAGTGTTGTTCTCTTATGATTTTTACCTTCTTGTTTTCACCTTATGTTGTGCCGTTGATGGAAATCATGGAATCACTTTATTTTTCTTTAGATGTTAGTTGTTTTACGTCGATGGAAAAAAATTCATATTGTTAAGAAATCACAATTAATCATAAGTATAATTCTATGAGTAGCTATGATAAAAGTCAACGATTTTTAATAATCTACAACTATAATTGACTCATTGCGTAAAAGAATTTTACACCGATGCTGTATATGAATTATACATTTTTGTCTTTCATCTATCTTCACATGATGAAGCCAAATTGAAGAGTTAAGGTAAACCATCAAAGGATCTGGATTCTGTGCAGTCAATGACCGGTGCAGTTGTGCAGTAAGTTCAAATCGTCCAATATTGATCGGATGGTCCAGATTTTAACTTTATAATTTTATCTGTTTTTAAAGTTAATATGTGGTGGCGGAGTATGTAGCTGATTGGTGATTAAGTAATCCGTGGTTAACTTCTAGTTTTTAATTACGATAAATGGATCTTCTACATTTGTTGTGGATCTTCTAAATTATATAAAATTCAGTTTGGATATAATAATGCGAAAGGCATTGACTAATGACTTGAGCTCTCAAAGTTTGATAAGAGTGAACTATGAAGCAGCAAGCAGAGTGCAAATCTTAGAATCCACAAAATGGACAAGCCACTACTCTTCATCTTCCAAATTATCTTATTTTTTCTCACCCAATCACACATTGCCACGTCACACCCTCCAAACCCCATCCCCGTTACAGTTTCCGTTTCCGATTACGAAGCCGTCGGAGACGGCATCCACTACGACACCAAGTCAATCCAATCAGCCATCGACTCCTGCCCCTCCGGCGGTCCATGCCACGTCACATTCCCTGCGCCAGGGAAGTACCTGACGGCGACCGTGTTTCTGAGATCCGGAGTGATGCTTAACGTGGAGGCCGGTGCTACCATCCTTGGCGGCCCGAAGCTGGAGGACTACCCGAAGGAGTCGCGGCGATGGTACGTGGTGTTGGCGGAGAACGCGACGGACGTGGGGATTGGCGGCGGCGGTGTGGTGGATGGACAGGCGGAGAAGTTTGTGGTGAGATATGATCCGAGGAAGAATGTGATGGTGAGCTGGAATCAAACGGGGGCTTGTTTGGGTGACGAATGCAGACCCAGCCTCGTTGGTTTCATTGGCTGCAAGAACGTTAGAGTCTCCAACATTACTCTCAACCAACCTGCTTATTGGTGGTGCGTTTTTCTATCTCCCATCCTATCTTCTCTTCTCTTTCCTTTCATCACCGAAGGTTTAGATTTAGATAAGGCACTTGAATTAAGTGCTTTTTTACCAACTTTAATTAAGTTATACTAGCATTTGTCACTTGAAACTCGCGTATACAATCGTGAGATCCTCAGTTCGAACTTAGGACATGATATTCGGCCGAACAATTTCGACCAGTTGAGTTAGGCCTCACGGATTAAGATATTAAAATTTAATATGCTAGAGTTGAGGGTCGCCCTCTAAAGATATTCAACCAAAAATAGTAATTCAATAAGCTATTTGTGTTTGTATATTATACAGGTTAAAAAGCATCTCAAAATTTGCTGTTATTGTACATGAGAGTTGAAGATGGAACATCTAGTAATAAACTAAAATAGTTTATAGCCTCATTTTCATTAATAAGTTTTTTAAACACTATTATTTCTTTAACTGGTTTAAGTATTATTATTGAAGTTGTAGAATGATGACTTAAATTTAAATGGCTAGGGTAGGGGTGGCTTGCCAATTTGATTTCTGTATTAGGGATAATAGTACAAGTGTTGGAACGTGATTGGGTTAGGATGAGAATGGAAAGAAAATAATTGAATTGAATATACAATTCATGAGAGACTTTTTGTGTGACTCTTTGGAATTTTGTAATACAAATTATGGTTGATGATTGATTCTGACTTATTGTGGTGGGCTCAGTTGTTGTTTTGGAACTTTGGGGTTTATTTCTATCTGCACGCCAAGGCAACATCAGTTTAGGATAACCATAAACAGAGAACCGGGTCCCATGACAAATACTACTATCCTTATACCATAACCTACTTCTCTACTGGCCAATGATGTTTTTGTTTTAGGTGCAGCTCTATTTCAATGGAAGTCATGAGTGAGAAAAAAGAGAAAAGAAGAAAACTAAAAATATGAAATCGTATTGATGATAAGAATTGTTGATGTTTACTTCAAGTGATACTTATATAGCTGAGTAGAAATCCCCTCCATTTCTCAAAAGAAATGGAGAATTGGAGATGGCCATTACTAAATTTTTTGATGTATAAATATAAACATTCCTTAAGTATGTGACATTTTTTTTGGTATTTATGTGTGTTAATATACATAAAGTTTTAGTAATGGACTCTCCATTACTTTGGCAATGGAGAGGATCTCTATATATAGCCAATGATAAGGACACCTAGCTTGTGTAGCTAACTACTATTATATAAAATAAAATACCCTTGTTTGAGAAAGGAGTGTATTTAGATTGGTTATTTATAATTTGCATGTTATATTAAATGTTTAAGCTGATGAGAAAGGAGTGTTACGTCTTGTTTGAGAATGTAAAATAACACAAGGATATTCTGTTCCCCTTTGTAAAATCTTTTCTGCAACATCTTTAATAAAGTTCATTCTTTATGCACCTAACAAACTTTACATTAACTTGCAGCTTACACTTATTACGGTGTGAAAACACATCCATTCATGATACTGCAATTTATGGAGACTTCAATATACCAAACAATGATGGGATTGACATTGAGGATTCAAACAACACAGTAATCAGTGGATGCCACATTGATACAGGAGATGATGCAATTTGTCCAAAGTCATCCACAGGCCCTGTTTACAATCTCACAGTTACCAACTGTTGGATTCGATCCAAATCTTCTGCAATCAAACTTGGCAGTGCTAGTTGGTTTGATTTCAAGCATTTTGTGTTTGATAATATCACTATTGTTGACTCTCATAGAGGACTTGCATTCCAGATTCGTGATGGAGGTAACTTGGTTCATATTCTTCCCTCTCTTCTAGATAAGTGTGTTACTCAATTGCAATGCAACACAAGTTATTGCTTTGTTATGTGAAATGTGAATGTTGAATGCAAAACAAGTGTCTAAAACTCTAGGTAAGTTCATTATAAAACAAAACTTGCTCTGCGGTCATGCATTCTCATTGTTGTGGATGTCGACTGTCATTCTTGTCGATCTTGATAGAATGATTCACGTTTCAACTTTGTGTTTTGGACTTGTTTTGTAAAGTTGAAATACGAACCATCCGATTAAAATAAAAGAGTTGAGATCATGTGATTGCGTGAGCGCGTGGTTATCCCAACTGCACGGAATCCAGGTCTATATTGACATAAATATATCTATCTTAGTACATATTGTAAAACCTGAATTCATGAGTTGAACATTTTGTTAGCTTGCTTGGGATTGACTTAGTAAGCCTTACACTATTATTGAGCTTGATTAACATCAGTCCGATAAGTAACCCGACCTTGTGCTTATAAAGATGTGGCCATAAACATTGGTCTGAAATGCTTTCAACTTACTTTTGCAGGAAATGTAAGTGACATTGTATTCTCAAACATAAATATCAGCACAAGATACTATGACCCATTATGGTGGGGGAGAGCAGAACCTATCTATGTCACAGCTTGTCCACGAGACAAAACCTCAAAAGAGGCTTCAATATCAAATATACATTTCATCAACATCACATCAAATTCTGAAAATGGCATCTTCCTATCAGGTTCAAAGAGAGGGCTGTTAAGAAATTTAAAGTTCATCAACATGAATATCACTTACAGAAGGTTTACCAGTTATGCTGGTGGGTTACTTGACTATAGACCAGGATGTCAGGAATTGGTTAAACACAAAACTGCAGGAATGATGATGGAGCATATTGAAGGTCTTGAAGTTAGAAATGTAGAAATGAGATGGGAAAATAATGAACTAGAGCTTTGGAATAATCCTATGGAGTTTAAGCCATCTACTGTGAATAACATACATTTTTCTAATTTTAATTCTGTTTTGTATTCAAATAGCAAATCAAGTTAATAAGTTTGGATCTATAAAGGGAAAAGGTCCAAAGCATATGGTCACTTAAACGTCAAGGAAAGAAGTGGAAAATTCCAAAGACAGGAGGAGAAACATTTGCTTTCAGCATCTAGAAAAGTAAAAGATTGGGGAACTTACACTATTTTTCATCATACTGTATGATTGTATTTTGGCATTCAAAATTTTGCCTGCACACTGTTCATATCAAAGCATTGTTCAATACAATTATCTTTATCTCCACCAAAGAATACTACTGTTTTGTTTATCTGTTTTTTTTGTTAATAAAGTTTACTTTGCATAATGCGAACAATTTTATTTTTTTTACTAATGAAAATCTTAGGTGGTTTATATGGTTCTGATGAATTATATTACTTTTTCGAAAAATTAACTAATTAATCATCTCATAAATGTTAATCATATAAGTTCGTGTCGCAATTCTCTAGTTGGCTTGAGAGTGGGCCTCTCTCATGTGGTCTAGAAAGCATTTTCCTCAGCCTGATTTTATTGAGTGTGGTGGTGCATAGCACTCCAACGCTTAAGTAAGTAAAATGAACACCAAAAATAAACTCAAAAGGTAGAATCTAATTCATGCTAATGAAGCCTTATGCTCCCATTCTGTAGTGCAAAGAAGACTACTGTCCTCTTTGTTCTATGTAGTGGTTTGTTTGTTTATGGATGCAAATAAACATGGAGAGCTGATAATGGGATCTTAGATTTTATGCAAACAAACTGAGTTTTTTTTTTTTTACAAAACTTGTAGGTCACCTTTGAACACAATAATATAGGGAAGCAAAGATGCCTTTCAAATTAGAGGGTTATATAAAATAGATGGAAGCATAATTGAATAGTTGTGAAAGCCTATGGCAAGAAATTCAGTTTAGTCACTGTTAACTGTGAAAGGTGGGTTGTTTTTCTGATTAGAAAAATGCTTCAATTATGTACTTTATAAAATATGACATTTAATTTATTTATATGAAATAAGATAAGTATAAAAATGTGACATATGTTTCGTTCCTGTACTTGTTGTGTGTTAATTTGAGAGTGACTCGTGAAGCGGATGCTGCGGATCCTTAGTTAGACAGACAGAGAGACAAGTTATGTGGCAATGGAGCACCTTCAATTAAAAGTGAAATCTGAAATTTTTCTGATATTTTCGTCGGTGCTACTAGCTTAATATCATATTTCAAGTTGAGACCCATGCTTTTGATTCCTAAATTATTATATTTATATGATATTTACTAGACTAGAATATGAGACCCTCATTACCACATGTTTATGCCGACCGTTATCCTAACACAAAAGACAACGTGATCTCTTCATGATTTATGCTCTCTATTCTTGAAGTATAATATAATATGTGCCTGTCAGTCATGGCACTTTTCTACCTTCGTATCGAACCTCACAGTTCTTGTCCATTCCTGCCCCCACCACACCCTGCATGCATACATCTAATCTACTTAGTTATTCCCTATACTATACAATTTTGATAGGTTTGTACCGCATCAATTTAATCTCTACTGTTTAGGAAGTTCCACATGATTTTACAATGATCATTGGGACTAAATCGATTCCCTCACTCTTCTTAGTTGTAAGAGGGCATTATATCCTCTAGGTGCTGAGTTCGAATTCTTCGGAGACAGTTGTAAAATAATCAGGTGCCACCTTAATTAATAAAATTTCCCCTTTTACAATTTAAAAAAATAAAAAAAATCAATTCTCTCCCTCTTCTCCTTCCTATCACACCTCCCACATCCACCATCACCTCTTTCTCTTGTCACCATCCCTATGTGAACCATCACTCCACTTCACTAGGGCTCAATGTCGCAACCATCCTCCTAGTCAATGCACAAGCAAGAGAATGTTTCAATCTCTTCGTCGTACAACAGTCATTACAGCTGCAAGCCACTACTATGTCGACTTCAGATCTGTGTTCGCCTTCCTCATCTACCTCTTTCTCCCCTGCCATGAATTGGTGTTGCCCTCACCGTGAGAGTAATGGACACTTCTAGTAGGAGAAAAACCCCAAAAAATAAAATAATAATATTTTATTGGATGTGTTTTTCTCTCTCATACTATAATTATCTAATAACTAGAGAAGATCCTCAACCCGACAACCTACCTAAAAATAGAATGGGATGATAGAATGGGATGATAGAATGGGATGCAAGGCGTTGGGGTTTATTGGTGTAAAATTTCATCATGCTAATAGCAAATGGATGTGGGGGTGGGTATGTTAGATGATACATGTCATTTTTTTTTGAAAGAAAGTTCAATGAGAAATATAGTTTGTGAACATTTCCATGGACCGTACTAATAAGAACTTCCTCGCAAAAGCCAAGTACCATTTTTTGATAAAAAGAAAAAAAAGGAGTCGAGTACCATTTAGGAATATGACCCCAATAGGAAGAAGATCATGCGTGGGCGCATTCACGAAATAGTCAAACTCTAGATGACTTCTTGTGATACCCAAATCGAAAGTGGACTCAAGTGTGACTATCACTAACAACATTTCACTCCCTAAGCTGCACCTGGGGTCGTCGTATATAGAGTCTAATTCATTACTGTATGCAAAAAAAATGTAAGTGATGTATGTGATGGAAGCAACCTAGAATTACCTATATAACAAAACAAAGCAAAAGACAAAATTTATACAGCCTATTTGAAATCCCTTTTTAAAAACAGATTTTAGTTTTCTCAAATTTTTAATAAACAGATTTGTTTTTTGTTAAATTTTAAAACTAGAAAACTGTTTTTAAAAATCAATTCAAACATGCTCTTAATGTTCAATATAAGCATAATATTCACAACAATTATCAATGTTTATAGTCCCATAAGGGTTGCTTACATATTTGAGTGAAAAAGACATTGTTGGTGGAAACATAGGCGAACGGGGTTTGAACCCCGCTCCCGCTCCCGCTCCCCTCTAACAACTAATTACTAATCACTTTATCTAAAAAAATTATCAATGTTTATAAAAGAAAAATGAAGGGAGTTAACCATCAAAAGTTAATTATTTTGCGCAATTAATTATGTTAGGCTTGGCTGTCGAAATGCCCTTAATGAAGTCGCCAACTGCAGTGACTGAAAAGTCTGGATAAATTTCTCTTCTCAATGATGTCGCCATCAAAATTTAATTATTTAGGGCAAAAATTGAAATTTTCATTTGAAAAGAAAATGGGTCTTTGAAACTATTAGGAAAAACCCTAGTCTCATATCAACTAATGATAAGGTCTCAAAAGAGTATATAATGAAGATGCACCTCTCACCTTACAAGCCGTTTTATGGGGTTGAGTTAGGCTCAATCCACATTCTAAGATGGTATCAGAGCCTATTCTAGATCGATCAGGCCACTCACCATTATTATCTACGCACCAAGCCTAATAGTGCTGGGCGTGAGGGGTGTATTGGGAAAAACCCAAGTCCCATATCGACTAGTGATAAGGTCTCAAAAGAGTATATGACATCTATCATCTTATAAGCCGATTTTGTGAGATTGAGTTATGCCTGGACTACATTCTAAGAGAAACAAGATTTTTGAGTTTGAGAGTTCCTTATGTGGGAAGAAAGTAGTAACCCTCTGTGGCATCATTTTGAAAAAGATTTATATCTTTTTGGGCCGAGACACATGGCGCGCATTCTATATAATATTCATTATAAACGTTAATATAAGCATTATATTCATTATTTTATTTATTTTATAATTTTACATCACTTGAATGCTAAGAACATTATGGGTCCGTTTGGATTAGCTTATTTTGGAGCTTATGAAAAATAACTTATGGAGATAAATAAGTTTTTATGTTGACTTATAAGTTCTCACCAACAAAAGTTATATCACCATAAGTTATTTTTTCAAAAACTATATTAACAAGTTTATGAGTAATACATAAAAGTTTATTTATTTGCATAAGTTGTTTTTGATAAGCTTAATCCAAACAAGCCTATAAACATCTCCCTTAGAAATGCTTAGAAATTTTTAACAAGTGTTCAACCTGAGAAATTTTTAACAAGTGATAAACTAAATATGAATTTTTAAGCCCTAAAAATTCAAGAAACAAAATAAAGATTTTATGGACTTAGAATCAAACTTTGAGCTTATTTTTTGTTGAGACTTCTATTTTAATATATAAAGTCTATCTAGAAAGTCCGGTGCCATTCTGATAATACATTAACTTATTTTGACTTTATAAAAACTAAAAACTCATAGAAATATATTTTGCGAATTAAAGTCGATGAAGATTTTTTTTTTTAAGCAAACACAATTAAGCCATTTCATTCATTAGCAAAGTTGAAATACAATGAGGGATAACCTCATGCATATGGTGACTAGCATAAGATTGAGCCGCCCTAACTAAGCTATGAGCCACACAATTGGCATGTCCTAATATAACTGATGGAGCAGTTGTTTAAATTGTATAATAAACGCTTACAACTCGAAATAATAAAACCAAACTCGTGTAAAGAAGCGGAAGCACCATGTATGACATCCACTACAGCTTTGCAATCTAGTTCCACATCAATATCCACAACTTCCATTTGAAGCAACCACTTTAACGCCTCCAATAGGCCAATTGCTTCAATCTCCGAGGGTGTCAATGTACCCTCATACCAGCCTGTTAGCGCACCAATAAAACCACCAGAATGGTCCCTTAGCCATATCCCAAAACCACAGCGAGATTGTTGCTCGAACCACGCCCCGTCAACATTGCACTTGAGGCGTCCGTGCGCTGGCTTAGACCAACGGGTAGGGGCTGTTGCAGCGTTCTGCTGCTGCTGTGGCGCGCCAGAGGCGTTGTGCTGGGCGCTGGCAGCGTTGGTGTGCTGCTGATGCGCACCACTTTGCGAGTGTTGCTGCCTGCTTAAACACCAGTCTGTGACCACCTTATAAGCATTGTAAAAAGCAATGGATATTGGCTTATCAATTGAGTTCCACACCATATCATTCCTCCTCTTCCATATACACCAAATACCTGCTGCAAATATAGATTTAGCACTGCTGTCTAGAATTTCCAGCAGCTTAAAAAACATCTCAGCCGTGCTCTCCATTGTCTCATACAGCCCATCGATCACCCCGCATAATCCAGCATGTTCCCAAACCTGTCTAGCCTTCCTGCAACCAAAAAATATGTGTCAATCATTCTCAAACACGTCATTACACATAGGACATAAAGATGGGCAGTTAACTCTCTTGGCAAGAAGTCTTTCGCGTGTTGGTAAACACCCACTGACAATACGCCAAATTAATATCTTCAATTTGTTGGGAACTTTGAGGAACCAAATTGCCGACCAATTACCTTCTACTCGGAGGTGAGATATGTTCCGAAGATGCTCCATTGCATAGTAATAACCAGACTTCACCGAATAGATACCATATCTACTAAGCTCCCAAACCAAAGTGTCATCTCCAAGGGCTGCCTTCCTAGGCATGCGAAGGATGGCGCTAGCATCAGTGGCGCTAAACGTCTCCTAGATAAGGCCAACTCTCCATTCGTTGGTGTTGGGATCAATGAGGTCCGAGACAAGTTGCATAGTGTGATTAGATTGTAAACCCGAAGTGACAAACGGATGTTGCTTACCTCGAAGCCAAGGGTCATCCCATATGCGAACCTTAGTACCATTACCAATTTTCCATCTCAACCCCCCTTGGACAATAGCCCGTGAAGCGCAGATACTACGCCAAACAAAACTTGGGTTGTGGCCAATAGATGCCCCCAAGAAGTCCCCTCTAGGGAAATATTTAGCTTTGAAGACTCTGGATATTATAGTATCTGGGTTAGTGAGAATTTTCCAACTTTGCTTCCCTAGCATCGCCAAATTAAAAGTATGAAGATGTCTAAAGCCCATTCCTCTGTGTTCTTTCCTCATGGCTACTTTATCCCATCTCAACCAATTAATACCTCTTCCTTGAGCTCTATTAGAACCCCACCAGAATGAATTCATCATTCGCTCCATCTCCTCCCCAAGTGAAGTGGGAATGAGAAAGGTGCTCATGCAATAGGAAGGGATAGCTTGTGCCACCGACTTAATAAGAACTTCTCTACCAGCCTTGGACAAATGCTTTCCAGTCCAGCCTTGAACTTTCTGCCACACTCTGTCATGGAGATAGTTGAAAGTAGTCTTCTTTTTCCTCCCCACCATAGAAGGGAGGCCAAGATACTTGCCTGTACCAAGAGTCAGTCACGCCCAACACATTAGAAACCAGCAATCGAGCCTCAGCTATGGTATTCTTACTGAAGAAGATCTCAGATTTTTGCTTGTTTATTGCCTGACTAGACGCTACCTCATAAGAAGCCAAAATAGCATTCATCACTCTGCATTCATTTTCATTAGTCCTGAAAAATAGAAAACAGTCATCAGCGAATAACAAATGTGTAAGGATCGAGGCACCCGTACACACTTTAATACCATGTAGATCCCCTCGACCCTCTGCCTTTCTGATAAGACTAGACAACCCTTCAGCAGCAATAATGAACAAATAAGGTGACAAAGGACTAAAAACAAAATTATGAAAATTTATGAGAATTGAAAATATGAGGGGACTTAAATACCCCTCATACCTAGTTAAGAAACGCTAAATATTTCCCTCAGCCGTCTCACACTCTCACTCTCACTCTCACTTTGACATTCAAACAAACACACAGCGAACGGCCCTCCTCGACCAGCGACCAATACCGGCACCGACCAGCGACCAGCGACCGGCGACCAAGACCAGCACCGACCAGGTACCATTTCTTTCTGTCTCTGTCTCTGTCTCTGTTTCGTACTCTCGTTGCTCTTCCATTTCGTTCTTCCATTTCTTTCTTCCATTCACAGTACATAACGAAATCTTCCCAGATTTAAATACGAACTCAACGGTTAGTGGACAACGAAAATTGGGGTTCCAGAAAAAAGGTTTCTGTGTAAAATAATGGAATTCATTGACTAGGTTGTAAATAACTTGTATCATGGCACAATTACTATGCGAAAGATAATGCGAAAAATTAAGAATGAATAGTTGACTTAATCTTTCCGTCAGACACATGAGCTTCAAATTAAATTACAACTTATGGACAAATTGTTTATATATAAGAAATGTTAATGTGACACACAAACTATATAGAGTGGGTGAGAACAGTTGTATGATCTTATGATTATAAACACATAATATACTCTCTCCTAATTCTCCTTACTCTCTCCGGTGCGACCCTGTGACTGAATAGTAGTGGCGAGCTGCCGCTCCGATGCGATAGCGCCGCGAATCACCGTAGTTGACAACTATGAACGGCACTTTGCATGAAGAATCAAATTTTTGCTATTTGTTACCAATGTTATTAGGTATTTGGATTTTATCTTGCTCGTATTGTGAATTGGAAGGGTGCATTCTCTGGTTTTAACAAAACGTCTCAAATAGCATTGGTGTTTTACTTTTTTATTAGGATTATAATGTGATTCTATTTTCCTTTTTCTGCTTCATTTGTTTTTTAAATTGTTTATTAAATTATCATATAGTATGTTGTTAGTTTTTTGGTTTATTATTTATTTTACGAACTCTTAAGTAAATCTAAACTATATAAATCATATATCAAATAGAAGCTACTGTTGGAACATAAAGGATAAAACTGGTGGCTTTCTAAGGATAGTTATATAGATATGTACATTCTCTGAGAAGCTATGGTTGCCATATTCTAGATAAAAAAACAAGAATTAGAGGAGGGTAATGAGATATCGAAAAAGATGTTTGGCACAAAGCACAGTAGCACACCCACACAAAGCAATGAAAAGAGAGAAAATTTGGCAGAAATGAAAGAGATCTTGCCTAGGTTCCTAATGTAATGACACCTTTATTGATTTTTTAGATGAAGGTTAAGAAACAGAAGAGGCATAGGAAGACTTTGACATTTTTCACTGCTTGTCATGGTTTCCGAAAGCCTTTCAAAGTTCTATGCGATGGAACATTTGTGCATCACCTTCTTGTGAACCGTATAACCCCTGCTGACACGGCCCTTGGCAATATTCTGAGTGCTACTGTGAAGCTCTACACAACGAGGTATTTTTTTGATTAATTAAAAAAAGTAGATTTTCTAACATCTTTTTTTGATTAATTAAAAAAAGTAGATTTTCTAACCTCTGTTTCTATGCTCATTCTCATTGGTATAAAACGTAGGATGTTTTATTTTTGATCCTTGTGCTTTCAATATATTTTTTTCTCTTTTAATTCGTTTTTGGATGGATGTGATGCAGATGTGTTCTGGCTGAATTGAAACGACTTGGTCGCTCATACTCGGAGACTCTTGAGGCGGCTCATAAACTTACAATTGCAAGGTATACACTTACCTTACTGCCCTTCCTGCTGCAGCACATATGTTGTCAAACAACTAACATATTCTTTCCTAAACATTTTTTGTGGTCTCATTATGATAGAATTGCATAACGAAATATACCATTGGATAACCAGAAACCCTTTAAACTTGAACTTATACCATTTTTCTTTAACGGGCCATGAAGTAGGGGGTCAATTGGGTTTGCTCAGAACATTTAGGGCCATGTAGTCTTGTCAAGAAAATAGGCCTGCTTAATTCGGGTAAAGATTCGTTTTAATTATTATACAACACAAAACAACGCCTAATTTTTCCTCAACGTAGAAACAACTTCGAAGCTTCAAAAGAATCTAACTAAGCCACTTAAATCTTTAGGTTTTCATTTACCATTGTTGCTAATACTTGAAGTTACTTTTCTACTTTTTTCTCCGCTTACTATAGTTGCTTGGTAAGAAAGCCACCTTTAGCTCGGCTACTCTCCCAAGAGATTGATCAACTTCTCCAACAAGTGAAGAAGTATTGTGGATAACCCATTTACTTGCATTGCCTTAAGGCAGAAGAGAAATAGGCCTCCTCATCCATTGCCTTCACACTTTGGCCTGTTGGTTTTGGCTTTTCGAAAACTGGACAAGGCCGGATTCCTTTTGAAACCAACATTAGTAGAATGACCTGTTAGAAAACTATTCTTGTGGCAGTATAGACATGTAGTGTCATTACCCTCTTACACTTGATTTCTTCATAATTGCTTGCATAATATTCATAGACCAATACCTATAGGACTGACTTGGAGATTTGAATACCTTTTTTGACTGATTAAAATTTCATGTTAAAAGACTCCCTGTCTGAACGATTGAAGCTGTATTTTAAGTCTTAATCATCAGTATATTACTGTAGTTGAATGGACATGGTCATTGTTGTTTGTTTATTTGGGTTTTGAGATATTCCAACATAAGTATTGTTGCGAAGATTTACTTTGATCTAAAACCCAATTTACGCAGATGTGAGCATGATAAATGTGTGAAGGCAGATGACTGCATCATGGAGGTTGTCGGAGAAAATAATTCTGAACACTTTTTTATCGCTAGTCAAGACTCTGACCTGCGGAAGAAGTTGCAAGAGGTTTTATATTTTTTTAATGTTGATTCCAACAAATATATATGTAATATGTTGTTTTTTATCTCCTTATAAACATTATAAATGTTATTAGCATAAATGGTCTGGCCTGTGTGAGAGAACTTCTGGTTATTTATGTCTAAAACATGCTGAAGATGTGTAGAATTGTACCATTGTACATGAATTTATTCTATTCTTTTTTATCTGTTTGTTGCAGATACCTGGCGTGCCTCTCATATTTGGCCTCAGAAATGCTCTTTTCCTTGAATCTCCATCTGCATTTCAGCGGGAATATGTCAAAAATTTAGAAGAAGAACGATCACATATGACCGAGAAAGAATACCAGATATTTAGGGATACGGCAAGGAATCTATTGACCGGTGAGGGAGCTGAGGATTTAAATACTGAAATAATGGAAAATAAGGATTCGGGAGATCAAATTACTAGTGCACAGGCAGTAAAAAGAAAAAGAAACACAGACATCAAAGATAAACCTCAGTTCAAGAGAAAAAGAGCAAAGGTAAGTGGTAGTAAGAGAAACAGATAAAAAATGATAGAAAGCGAAGGAAATGATATAAACTCAGAATTAATCGTTCTTTGAAAGCTGTTGGCGGTTAATTGTTCATATGGACTTGATATATTTTTGCCATAAATTATTTTCCCTTCTCTCACTCACTCATGCATATTGATGCATTTTGCACAGGAAGTTGGTCTCCTAGATTTAGGGCCGTTTGGATCGACTTATTTGGGTTTATCTACTAGTATAAGCATTTGTGAGACTGTTTGGGAGAACTTATGGAAACAGCTTGTGACATGTTCATAAGCTGTTTTCAGCTAATTTCCATAAGCTCCACAAGATAGCTTATGAAAACAGCTTATGACTTATGGAAAAATAGTTTGACATTATTTTATCTTTTATTATATAAACAACTTATGGATAAGCACTTATACGATAAGCGCTTATGCTATAAGCGTTTAATTAAGTAGTTTGTCCAAATAGACCCTTATTGTTTCTAACTGTTTATGGTATTGTGTCACATTTTAATGACATTACTTTAAACTTTGCAGGGTCCAAACCCACTTTCGTGCAAGAAGAAGAAAAGTCGTGAAAATGAAAACAATCCTTTGAAGGTAGAGTGGCAACTATATATATATATATATATATATATATATATATATATATATATATATGCAGGATTTCATTTTGAACATGAAAATACTTTCAAATTAGGATTTAATTTTAATTCACGACCAGAGTAAAGCTTCAACTATATAATTTGACTTTTAAAACTACCTTAGGGTGTCCAACTCTTTATATGATGTGCTGACATTTAAAGAATAAATCCCCAATTTATTCCTTAAACTTATACCATCTGTCCAACTCAGTAGCTAAAGTATGTGAAAATAAAAGTCTCTACAATTTGTGAAATATGTCTCATTAGTTTCTAAAATCTTGTGAAATCCATCTCGTTAGTCCCTGTAAGGGACTATTTTTAAGACTTTAGGAACTAATTTAATGGATTTCATAAACTTTAGAGGCTACTTATTATTTTTCACATACTTTTAGGGACCAAGTAGGATAAAGTATGTAAGTTGAGGCACTAAATTAGGGGTTTACTATATGATTAAATGACAGTGTAAAAAATGTCACACGGAAGTGTGGATAATACACCCGTATCTCTGATATCATATTAAGGAATAGTTGCAAGGTGAAGACTTTTAGTGTTTTTGTAACTGATAGTTTTTCTACTGTCTGAGTTGGAGTCCTGGTGCAACTGTAGTTTGCTGTTTTGTGACTACAAAGTCAAGTCATGGGTTAAAGTGTGGAATCATTCTCTAACTACAATAATAGTAGACCTACAATGGTTCCAACCATTGTAGTAGCACTAGGTTAACTTTTTTAGTTTTAACATGTGGAAAACTAAAAAGTGTGGATCCTAACTACAATGGTTCCAATCATTCTCTAACTTCAATAAAGTGTGGATCCTGCCATGAGAAGAGTTTCGTAGTAGCACTAGGTTACCTTTTTTAGTTTTAACATGTGGAAAACTTAATTAGGGAATGCTAGATTCTTTTTATATTTTAGATAGCATTTATTGTTTTGAAACTGCTAATTCTTATTTGACTTATTTTGTTTTGTTTTGGCATGGACAATGAGCAAACTCCACAATTATTTTCAGAATGGTTCCGCTTGAGTTTTATCTACTAAAAGTATTTTGCTTCCTACCGATCGTCCTTAAGCATTATTATTAATTCTTATGTAGGAAAAGAAAGGAGACAACACAGTGAAGAGAAGCAGGAAAAGGAAAAGGAACAGGTCACATAACCGACAAACGCCAGCAGATACGGGTAGTTAGGTAGATCATTAGGCATATACCGAAGAGATCAGTTTTTTGGTCAATTATGAGCTCCTTGAGTGACTGAGTTTATAATGGTTATAAATGTTTGTGGAGGAGTTAAGTGAGTGTTTCTGAAACAAATTGAGATGCTTGTTTGGTTTAAACTGATGAATGGTAGGGGAGGAGGCATATTTTATGGAAGGGAGTTTTGTTTAGTTGAGAGGAGGGCAGAGGGGAGTAGAACTTTTGTTTGTATGGTTTAGGAGAGTAAAAATTCTGTCCATTTCTCAAAACCCAAAAAAAACCGAGATTCCATTGCTCTAACTTTAAACAATTATCCATTCATGAAACACAATGTTAAGTAAAATGCATTTGAGGTTCTTTAAGTTATTTTAAAAGTTTACGTTGGTCTTTTAAGTCTTTTTTAGATAGGTCCTCTATGTCTAAAACTTGTAACACAAATCCTTTTTTGGACATTTCGTCCATTAGAGTTAACCGTTGCTGACTAGGATGTTATGTTGGTTCTATGGACTCACTTGTGGGCTTGTACATGTGTAAATTAAATTACATATGTGGATTTAATAATTAAAATTAAATATATCATTTTCTTCTCCAAAATTTCCCTAAATCTAAAACCCTAAATTTGACCCTTACAATTGCAATTCCGCAGCATCAAGGATGTCGTTTTGTGGTGAGATTGGTGCTAGATTAGTTTTGTTATGTAGTCATTGTTGCAGAAAGGGGTATAAACAAAATTGAAGAGGAGTGTAGGTTCTTTGTGGTAAATTGGTGCTAGATTCGTTTTGTGATGTTGTCATCGTTGGTCGTTGTTGTGGATTTGAGCTTCACTATAAAAGATTATCTATTTTATTTTAGTCCTTTAAATTTTATTAAGTTTCAATAAGATCTTTAAGTTTGTTTACAATTTCACGGTAAGTAATCTCAATCATGTAATCTCAATCTATTTAATTTTTGCTAGATTTGTCTTGGAAGTGCCTTCAGCGTATTTTGATGTAATCTCAATTATGTAATAATATTTTTTAATTCCAAATGCCGTGAAATAGAACCTCCTCATGCATATTTAATAGAATCTTCAAAATCAACTCATTTAGCATATGTAAATAAATAACACAAAAAAACAATCTTGCATGTTATTACTTACGGTGAAACTTTAAATAAACTTAAATGACTCATTTGAAACAAAATTAAAACTTATACGACTAATATGAAACAAACTATCTTTTACAATGAAGTTCAAGTCTGCAACAATGGCTTCAACCCCAGAAACTCAAATTTGTATCTAGATAGAATCTTACAACAAAAAAGCTACACCCCATAATTTCTTTCCATGGTTTGACCCCTTCAATTTCATTTCCACTCTTTAATGAAAAAAAAAATTATGTCACTTTATTGTCAACCACTCAAGTAAATAAATGGTATATGAAATAGTAACTGTATCATACCGAGAGCTACATTCAGAAGGGTTGGCGACACTCCCGACCGAGCAGCACGTCACACCGCTCTCCCTCATAGGATGAATCGAACACTTGTTATTAGTCGGGCATCTTCGTAAATCTTAGCAGATGCCCAACCTCCTATTTTGAATAACAGTAATCCCTTGTTTATGGGTCAGTCCCTGAGTTCCCTTCGGATTACTCGCCTAACGATGATAATAATAAACATGTCATTATTATTACCTAGAATCCCTTTGAGGCTAAAGGATGAGATTCATTCAACACATGTAGGCATTTTTACATTTTATACTTCACTGGATACTCTCAGTGATCATCTTGTTTACTAGACGTCAACAGACATTGAATGACAAAAGTAACTAATTTTTACTTATAAAAGAGTCCAAGAATATTAAGCCATAATTTTTTATTATAATAAAGACAAGAAGAAATATAAGTAAACACAAAAAAAAAAGTGAAAAGCAAATACAATTAATGTTTTGAAAACCGAACTGGGCATCGAATAGTGAGACCTTCAAGTTATAGTTCAATCATTTTAAACCGCTCGAATCCAAATGAAACTACGTCGAGCCGCTTTAACCATAGTCCATAGATAATATCAAGCCATATTTTAACCAGTTGAGCCCTTCCATTTGGTTGGATTTTTAGAACACTCAATATTATAAATATTTTTTATGTTGCTACATAAAGAAAAGAAGGAAGGTTTACAGTTTTAGTATAAGGAATTAAGGCCCCACATGTACAAGACAAGGATGGAACGGGGGATGTATCACATCCAATAAAAAGGTTCGAATGGCGAAAAGGTTGACCACAACCGGCCATAAAAAGATCACAACCGGCCATACCCGGTGACAATTTACCACCGACACCCTTCACCCGGTTACCACTACCCTTTTCGGTTTTAAAATACCACCACCTTCCCGCATTCTCTCTCAACTGAACTCTGCTCTCTGCACTCTCATTCTTTTTTTCTGTCGTAAAAAAGAAACAGTCACCGAGACGATAATAGAATTAGAAAGAGACATTGTTTCAATCCCGAGAACTCTGTTTCTCTCCCATTCGTTATCATCATCATTATTTTCCCTCTCCCCGTGCTTCTCTTCTCTGGTGAGTTCCAACGCTTCCTTTATTATTACGGTTACAACTTTTCTGTTTCACGTGACATACAAGATATCACATGCTATGATGCTATTATTGCTCACGAACTCAGAAACACACTCACTCACCCACTCTGCTTTGTTATACATTAGTAGATCCTTCTTCCTTTTACTATTTTTTTTTTTAATTTTTTTGTTTTATTTCATTTGAATTGTGTTTGGATTGAATGCTGTTTTTGGAATTGTTATCTTTGTATGTGAATCGTAACGGCTTGTTCTTAAATCTTCACAATTCGCTTGTAGTAGTACTTGCTTTATGCTTTTTTTTTAATTCTTTTTTTTCCCCGTCTAGGTGACTTCATTTTCTTTCTGCAGTTGATTTTGTACTTTTGTTCTTAAGAAATGTAGCAGTTTATTGATTGGATCATAATTTGCCTTTTGATTGATGGTGTTCTGTTTGGTTGGTCAAAATTAATTGTAAAAAAAACAAAAACAAACAATAATTTTAGACAGTTGTTAAATGGGGTCTTTAAATCATAGCCAGCTAGCAAGCATATTTGATGACGCTATATGGTGATGGGATGGGATGGGGATATCATATGAGATTTCTTCACTCTCTTTTTTTATGTTTAGAATATTTCCAAAATATCGCTATTTTAGAAAAATAAACTAGTATTGATATGTTTGTGCAATTTTAGGAACTTACTTCAATTTCACTAGATCTCAATTCATTCAAAATTCGGTATCAAATGACTTTCTTTAAATTTTTCAGTTGATAACAGTGATTTCTGCTGTTACTTTCTAAAGGAGGTCTTTATTTATTTGCTGTATTTTTTATTTTTTATCCTATCTCTTTGTTCTTTATTGCTTTCCCTACTTTTATTTGTTTTTCCCCTTATTAATTTTTAGAGTTCAGCTACTTATTTCATCACCACTTTTGCAGGTAGAAAATTGTTAGTGTTATAGCTTCACAAGAGATTTTTATGGTGGTGGAAGCACAAGCACTATTCTGGGGAGTGGCCATTGTTAGTAGTTACAGACTTTAGAAGCTTCCTAAGGTTAGTTAATACTATCATTTTCCTCTGTCACGGCTTCTTCATTTTATTGATATTTGAAGCAATTTGAGAGGATGAAAGAAATTGACAAGAGACAAGGTTTAAAGAGTAATCAGGTTAAGAGTTCAAGAAGAACTGAAAGGAGAGAAAACAAATTGCATCAAGATAATTCATCCAAAAAATTGAGTGAAAAAGGAACTGAATCTAAGGCACCTCAGAATAGACCAGTTGTTAATAATAATTTCATAAGTGATTCAAACACGGCTTTGGAGAATTCCGAAACTTACGAAAGTGTGGTAATTCATTATATGGATGATACCAACAGGTCTGAGGAAGCACTTGTTGAGATGAAAGTTAATGCCATGGTTTCTAATGGAAGCAAAAATGAAGTGCTTGATAATCATTCCAGTGACTTGGAGAAAGAGCAAAAAGAAGGGAGTGAAGAAGGATCAGACACTGATACAATAAAGGACTCAGTATCAATATCATCTCAAGGTGATTCTTTCACAAATGATGATGATAAAGTTGAAAAAGCTTCAAAAGATACTAAAAGTAAGGTTAAAGTGAATCCTTCAGAGAGTAATCGCGGATCAAGGGAGCGATCTGATAGGAAAACTAATAAGTTGCAATCAAAGGTATCAGATAGCAATCAAAAGAAAACTATAAGCTCAAATAAAGCGCCTTTGAGAGTAACAAACAAAAATACTTCAACCAATTCTAAGACTGTTAAAGTTCCTGTAAAAGTTTCCTCAGAATCTTCTGAAGGAGTTGATGAAAAACCTGTTCAAGAGGTTAAGGAAATTGATATACTGGATGGATCCTCTAATGGTGCTCAGAGTGTAGGAAGTGAAGATGAAAGTCATGAAACAGTTAATGTTGAAGAAAATGCTGAACATGAGGACGAGGTGGCTTCGAAATTGAAAATTGAAGAAATGGAATCGCTAATTGAAAAGCTTGAAGAGGAACTGAGAGAAGTTGCTACCCTTGAAGTGTCACTTTATTCTGTTGTACCAGAGCATGGAAGCTCAGCACACAAGGTGCACACACCTGCTCGGCGCCTTTCTAGGCTCTACATTCATGCTTCTAAGCATTGGACTTTAAATAGACGAGCAACAATTGCCAAAAATACTGTTTCTGGTCTCATTTTAGTTGCCAAGGCTTGCGGCAATGATGTTTCAAGGTACATAGAAGACGTTAGTATAATTTTTTATTCACAGATTTTGAATACAAACAACTAATATTGTCATCTTAATTTGCATTTTAGGTTAACTTTCTGGTTGTCGAATACCATTGTGCTGAGAGAGATAATTTCACAAGCATTTGGGAATTCATGTCAAGTTAGTCCCATTATGAGGCTGGCTGAGTCAAATGGGAAGAATGCAGCACTGAAATGGAAAGGTATGTCAAATGGTAAATTAGGAAATGGCTTTATGCAGTTTGTTGAAGATTGGCAAGAAACTGGAACCTTTACGTCCGCCTTAGAAAGAGTAGAATCATGGATCTTTTCTCGGATCGTAGAGTCAGTGTGGTGGCAGGTATAAATGTTGTCTCTTGTTTAAATTAGATACTTGATGCTTATAGTTACTATATGGATGCATTCAATGACGTAAGGGAGTGCAATTTTTTAAAGCATTTGTAATAAGTTGAGAAGCATGCTATGGTTTCAGGCTTTGACTCCTTGTATGCAATCTCCGGTTGGGAACTTGTGCTCAAATAAATCCTTTGGGAGACTGCTGGGACCTTCTTTGGGTGATCACAATCAAGGAAACTTTTCCATCAATATCTGGAAAAATGCTTTCCAAGATGCTTCTCAACGACTCTGTCCCGTTCGAGCTGGAGGGCACGAGTGTGGTTGTTTGCCTGTGTTGGCTAGAATGGTGTGCTTCCTTTCTTGAAGATCTTTTTAGTTTTGATTTCTTTTTCACTAAGCCTCAAAGATTGAGTAGATTTAAATTCATTCACCAGGTTATGGAACAATGCATAGCTAGACTAGATGTTGCAATGTTCAATGCCATTCTTCGGGAATCAGCCCTAGAGATCCCAACTGATCCTATATCAGATCCGATTTTGGATTCAAGAGTTTTGCCAATTCCAGCAGGAGATTTAAGCTTTGGATCTGGTGCACAGCTAAAAAATTCTGTATGTATTTTTCTTTTTATACTGCTTGGTATTCACACAATGTCCAAAATTCGTATTCACTACTAGTAGGAAAGTTGGCTACGAGTATTTATGCTTATTCAAACTCAAAGAGCTACTTGAAATGCAGGTTGGCAATTGGTCTAGATGGCTCACTGACATGTTTGGCATGGATGCTGATGACATGAGTGAGGATGGAGATGTTGAACCTAAATCTTTTGTTCTCCTTAACGACTTGAGTGACCTTCTAATGCTTCCAAAAGACATGCTTTTAGATAGACAAGTCAGACAAGAGGTTAATTTCATGAATTAGATACTTCAGTAGCATATTACTTTCACTCTCTTTTTTGTCAATGAATTCATTTCATTTTTTTTATTGTCATGCAGGTATGTCCATCCATCAGCCTTTCATTGATTATACGCGTTCTCTGTAACTTCACTCCGGATGAGTTCTGCCCAGATGCTGTTCCAGGAGCTGTCTTGGAGGCCTTGAACGGGGAGGTATACTCTTCATCTTTTTCATTTTTTAATCTGTTAAAAGGGAAAACTAGTTTCTCAACTTTCATTCATTTCATCTTTAGACTACTGTGGAAAGAAGACTGTCAGCAGAATCTGTCAGAAGCTTCCCCTACGCTGCTTCTCCAGTTGTGTATACACCTCCAACCTCATCCAATGTGGCAGAGAAAGTTGCAGAGGCAGGAGGAAAATCTCACTTGGCAAGGAATGTATCAGCTGTTCAGAAGAAAGGGTATACAAGTGATGAAGAACTAGAGGAACTTGATTCTCCTCTTACCTCTATCATTGATAAGCTTCCTTCATCTCCAACAATCACTACAACTACTGGAGAAGGTAATCACAAAGAACAAGGGAGCCACTCCACAACAAATGTTAGATATCAACTCCTTCGTGAAGTTTGGTCTATGTGAACCTTGTGAGTTTCATATGTTGTACCTCAGTTGTTTTTTTTACCAAAGTAAAAGTGAATATTTCACAGATTTAGGAGCAAAATTGCGAATTGAGAATATATAAGAGAATTAAGGCATTCTAGATATTGAGAATCTTCGTTAATAGGAAACTTAAGGCTGCAGTTTTTTTGTGTGTATATATAAAGATAAGCCACATTAAGTGTAGCATTGAAGAATTTGTTCTGTTTTGTGTTTACCAAAAAATAATAATTACCATATAAGATCTATTTGTAATTGAAATTTCAGTATTAATTTGTTTTTAAAATTTATAAAGCATCTAAGCATTAGAATATTTAGTTAGTTGTTTAACTTGGTAGCGCATTGGTTTATTCGTCGTACAATTTATTGTTCAGCTTATTTTATTTTACTAAAATCACTAGATATGTTGACGTTATGAAGGAATTTTATAAAAGGAGAGATAGATATTAGGAAATTATTAAGTGCACCTTTAATTTTAATAGCATTCAATGCGAATTCATATATTTATTTTTGACAAACATGCGAATTCATACATACATACATATATATATATATATATATAGGGAGCGTATCGGGTAAGAAGTAGTTCTTACCGTGATAAATGAGAACTAATCATTATAACTGTTAGATTAAAATCAATGATTGAGATTACCTCCTTAATTATAGGATGTTATCGGGTAAGAACTAGTTCTCACCCGATACGCTCCATATATATATATATATTGCGTCAAAAAAATAAATATATATATATATATATATATATATATATATAGACACACACACACACACACTAGCACTTTAACCCATGCTGTACGGGGTAAAAGCTCTAGTAAATACAAAATTTTGCAAGTAAGAAAATGTGTTAGCTAAATTGCAATAAGAAAATGTCTTGTTTAAATATAAAAAATGACAATTGCGAGCTTAAGAGCTAAGTTAAAGTGTACAGACATAATTTAGATAAATTGTTCTATACACATAACCTATAGTCATAATATTAAGTAGAAAGTTAATTCAAAGATAGTAAAACTTGACTATGTTCAACATCATCCTTCACCTAATTATCTAAGTTAATGAAAATAGGATGATTAGGGTTTTTTTGATGTGGATGTTGGTGAAGAAATTCCATATGAAGGGGTAGTGATTGATTACGTATCACACGACGTCATCGATCAAAAATATCTCTCAAAGTAACATGGATTTTGAAGGAACATTGGGAAAGATATGTGATCTAAAAATGTGTTGAGCCTTGAAGATGCCAAAGCTCCATTATAGCAGCAGTCTAGCATAAATACCGTAGCATTTTATTGAGCATTTGAACTGTTAGTTTTTTCCCTAACATCAAAGTAACCTAAGACAAACTGTTTAGCATCACACTTTACGTAATTTGTCATGAAACTATTTTTTTAGCAAAACGGCTATTGAGGAACAAACTTTACTTATATATTAACAATTAATTTTTTTCCAAACGCTAAAGCAACTTAAAACACACTGCCTAGGGTCGTACTTTACGGTTTTGACACGAAATTATTTTTTGGTTTGACCAAACCAATTACTGAGAAACGAACTCCGTATATTTGTACAATCTAAAATTTTTTTGAATCCTAAGACACCCTCAAACACACTGCTTAGTATCACACTTTTCATATTTTGGCACGCAATTAATTTTTGGAAGCGTCCCACTTTACATATTTTGTTACAAAATCATTCTTTTTTAAAATAAATTGTTATCGAGGAACAAACTTCGTATATTTGAACAATTAAGCCTTTGATAAATAAGACAATTGAACGATTGTAAATGAGTTTTGTAAAGATTAGAGAATGAAACAAATTCAGTTACTCCATTTCTCTCTCCTTGAGTTCACTAAATCAATATGGTATCAACAGAAACTCTAGCTTCATCGCTAACCTCCATTGATCCTGCAACTCGCTTTCACGATCGCTGGAACTCTTCTTCTTCACCGTGCTTTTGCGCTATTTCACCTCTGTTTTTTATCGTTGATTCTCGCTTTCTCTTCGTTCATCAACAATGGAAAACCCTAGCCAAACTCATGATGATCCTTACTACCATCCCTCAGATAATCTTGGCTTGGTTCTTGTTTCTCAATAGCTTACGGAAGACAATTTCAGTTCCTGGCGTCGTGCAATTTTAATGGTGCTCGACGGCAAGAACAAAGTTGGCTTCATGAACAGAAAGCTCAAGAAACTTTCTGAAGATGATTCCAAATACAGATCTTGGATTCGCAACAATAGCACAGTTTCTTCGTGGTTTCTCAGCTCGATTTCGAAAGAAATCGCCACAATCGTCATCTACTCCGACGATGCTGCCGCGATCTGGAACGACCTCCATATCTTCAGAGTAGATGAAGTTAGACAATCCACGTTATTCACAAAAAGAACATGACAGGACCGTGCGTATGCACAGGTATCCTATTAGTTGTTTACTATAATTTAAATCCAAATTTGTAATTACCAAAAGATAATTTACAAGTTGTTGAAAGAGGGATTCAGAATCAGTGTAGCTGACTGTGGTGTAGTCAAATTAATTTTCACCATTTGTTTTATCTAATGGCTTATGTACAACCACCTATTAATTAAAAAGCCTGTAGTAACTCTCTCTCTTCCAGTTTTACCCTCCATAATTTAGGTTCTAAAATTTGCTTGCTGACAATTTAGAATCCATTTGAAGATGAATGAAGATTAATCAAGGATGTGTGTTGCAGACATTATCTTTTTGAGTTTAATGTAGTGTGTTGCAGACATTATTAACTTATCTCTGCAGACAAATATTTTGTTACTGTCATATACTATATCTATATATGGTCCATTCAATTTTAGAGCTCTAACTCTAAGTGATAGTTTGTTCTATAATTGGCACAATTGAATCTTCCTTTCATTTTTAATTCTTATATGGTTCAGGTTTGTGGAAATTAATGGAACATTTTTGTGAAATTCGATATGGATCAGTATACTGTGCAAGGAGGATGGGTCTTAACTTTAGTTGTTGAATAAAAAATAAAAGGGGTGGTGGGTCTTTGAGGGACTCCACATAAACAATAAATAATAAAAGGATTAGTGGTGACTGCACTTTGTCTATACACAAAGTGAATGCATTGAATCCGGATCCTTGAAAGAGCGTATAACAAATAAACCATCTCATAACTATTGAAATTGGCTCTATTATTAAGAGTTGCAGGTCCTTATTATCTACTTTCCAAAACTATAGACTTAGTTTTGCTAGGCGACAAACCAATGTTGTTGCTCATACTCTTACTTAGAGCGTCAATTATTTATGCTTGTTCCACGATTTTTGATTATGTTCCAACTTGTATTCGTGACATTATTTATATTGAAATGAAGTAGTTTGGTTTCCGTAAAAAAAATGTATATATTGTATAAAAAAACAAATAACGTACATATTGCCAAGAAACTGTTCTATAATTTGTAGGTGAAAAATCCGAGCAATTAAAATATATTATATTAGTTTATCTATGGCAGGTACAATTTTGACCCATTCATTACTCCCGCCTTCACTCTTACTCCATTGACTTGGACGTCAGAGTGTCTTTGCAGGTACAACCCGGGCTCGACTAGACACCTCGACCAGTCCATCAGCCCGACACTAAGGTGCGGTTCAAGAAAGTTTGAATTAATTATGAGATGAAATGCTTGTTCTCATCTTCAATCGTGATTGTTCTTTGAGTGGTTGATTTTCATTTGCCTAATTGTGTTTGGATTGGCTGATTTTTATAAGACTGATTGTGTTTGCAAATCAACAAAACCAATGCTTCTCGGTTTCCTTTGTGAAGTTGACGATTGAAATGTTTGAGTTTCCTATGCTTTTTTTGGGTTTGGTGTTTAATGGTTGTAGACCGTAGTTTTTTTAATCAAAATTAATTAAAAATTAAAAATTATGAATATTTGGGTGGTTCTTTTAATTGAGAAAATGAGTATTTAGGTATGATGAAGATCTGGCTATGGTTTAGGCATAACAATTCCATATTTCTGAGTTTTTTTATCGAGACCAAGGTATCCACTGCCGAACGCAGTGACTAATCCTTTTGTTAGATTGGACTCATTGTAAGCATCTCGAAGGATGAGACAGTTGGCCCAGAGAATTAAAGTTGCTTGATACCCAAATATTTCTGGGTTTGAGTTTCATGGTTACATATTTTAATTTTACTTTCATTTAAAATTAATGAAAACATAATGAATTCGCAAACATAATAGCCACATAAGCATTAGTTACAGTAGAAAACGTTAAAAAAGGGTAATACTTTAGTTTTAAAACATAAAGGACTAGGTATTTTGCCCAAGTATTTTTACTCTGCTCAAGTTTGTTCAACTACAAATTTCCCCACATTCAAAGTCTCAAAACAAAAGTTTCTACTATGGTTCATACAGATCACACCCCCTTGCGCAAAAAAATGTTGGTTAAAAAGGCAACTATCTAAAGTTAATGTAGAAAATCACTAATAATAGCACACCAGAAAACCAGTATAGGAAGCATTAATCCAATGTTTATATTGCTCAGTGCATCATGAGAGTTGATTTGAAGCCTAGAGATATACAAACAAGCAGAAACAATAAGTGTTTATGAGCAAAGCACAAAGGAAATACATAGGTACTCAAAATTAATTTTATGGTAGGACCATAGATCAGTGTCAATATCACACTGATCCAAGACAGATGTTGCTAGAGGCCTTAGTGTCATTTACTCATCCCCACACCTCTGCCACTTCAAACCATCAATCACCACCAACTTGCCTCTTCCAGGAGTCTTCCACAATCAGTTCATCAACTCCCCAATCTTCATAGCTGGAGAATTTTGCCAAAAGAAAGGTAAGTATATATGAAATAAAGGATGAAGGATGGAATCAACCTTGATTCAACCCAGCAAAGGAAAAGAAGGTCCCAACATAATAAGAGACAACATAATAAAAGACAGTATTTACCTTCCATCAGGCAAGTAGCGACGGATCGTGAAAGGTATTTTCCGCTCACGAAGCTCCTTCATGGCAATCTTAAAAAATTGGGAGAAGAAAATATAAGATATTATAACTAACAAAATTTAAGGATACTGCTATCATAACTGACACAAATAAAAAATAAGCTAACACCTAATAAAAAAGCATGGAAATTCCTGAATCCATCACAGGATAAATTGTTAATTGTTAAATTATAAGAAAAAAAATCTTTTCATTGCTCATAATCAACTTTTGCAAGTATAGAGCGGAGTGTATTTTTCATAAAATGACAGAACGTGAAAATCAAATAACACAAAGCAATAACAAATCACTCTGTAAATTTGTATATAAAAAAAATCACTCTGTAAATAATACAAGGTATGCTACTCATCTTCTCTAAGGGTGATTATTTAAATCATAATTAAACACATGCTTAGATTCAACATTGGAAGACAGAAGAATTTCATGGAACATATCAGTTGAGACAAGTGATGATGACAATATTATCTTACACAAAAATTAAAGAATTGTGTGAAATCATTGGAACATTGAAAAGAGAACATTGAATAACAACCCAGTTTAAGTTTTGATTTTCAAACTCAGAACCTCTTTAACGCTCCGTTTGGGAGTTTTGTAGGGGAGAGGAGAGGGTTTTCAGAAAAAGGGAGGAGGAAGGAAAGGGAAGGAGAAGAAGGAATGGTCTCCCAAAAATGTACGGGAGAACTCAAAAAATGTATTGGGGAGGATTTTGGAGGGCTTAGAAAAATTCTTCAAATCCCTTTCAGCTTGTTATAACAATCTCAAACTAAAAATATATTAATCATAAACATCCCCTTCCATTTCTCTACAAAATCACTTTCAAATAGGGTGGTAAATTTCTCTCTCTTTCCCTCTCTTCTTCCTGCCCCCAAAACCCTCCCCTCCCCTCTCCTCCCCTCTGAACTTCCAAACAGATCCTAAGGGGCTTGATCCAGGGAAAGGCAAGCTATGATGGGGAAACTAATCTACAAGCTACAAACTATAAGAGAAAATTAATGAAGATAATAAGCCCATGTCTAACTAAATTTGATCTTCCCAACTTAAAAATCTGTTAATTGAAATTGAATCTATGAAGAGATGGAATCCCAAGTATTTGGTTGCATATTTAGCAAAAGTTTTTAATTAATACCATTGTAAAGTGGACCATAGACCAAATACCAACTTAAACAGGCCCTATACAAGGCACACCACTCAATGAAAGAGATCAATAAAGTATGAGTTAGGAAGCTTCTTAATTGAATGTTTTCTAATTTCATATGAAGAGCACATGGCTTCACCACTTGAGTAAAATATGTGGAATTAGAAATTTGACATTGTCATAAAACGTTTGGCAAGGATATACTCACAAATGTGTACTAAAATGCAGTAACATGACAAGAATGAAGGTATCAAATTGTAAAGAGAATTACCTCAAGTGGGTCAGTTTCCCCTTCCAACTCGACCATGACAGGTGCATTCATACTGCACAGCAATAAAGGCAACAGGTTATAGCATGTTAAGCTCGTGTTTGGACAATTTGTAGGGGGTACACCGCAAGGCAAAAGTATGCATCGCAGTGAATTGAAATTGAACACAACTTAGGGTGTGTGAACATGAAACAGGCACACACATCACTCATTATTTATTGTTTTACATATGCTATTTCCAATTGGTTTATAGAAATGCGTTTTGTATTCTGGGTTATCGTCATATTATGTTTTGTATTCTGGGTTATCGTCATATTATGTTTTGTATTCTTCGCTACACTTGCTGCAACGATGAGCTTTCTGCAAAGAGCATAAGTTCCCTTTCAAGAATTTTCTAGTGTGATCTAGGTTAGTTGGCAGTTACTCTACAACTTAGATATACAAAATGAAATGACTGTATAATTTCTTAGACTCATTTCCTCTGAAACTCTCTTAGTCATAGACTTTCCTTCACTTTCATGCATTTTCTCTGGATTTCTCACTTTCAAACATATCATCAATAATCCTAATCAAGAAAGAAAATTGTTAAGCCGACAAAGTTCAGAAGAAAACCTAATTTGAAGAGCACGGGTACCCAGAATCCTAGCCCGTTCATACTTAGTCATAAATTTCGAGGTCTTTCGAGGCCGTTCTACCGGTTGTTGTTCTTCCTTATCCTCAGTCTCAAGAGGTTCTCCATTTATGTCTTCTGCAGCTTTGTTTTCCAGATCCTCCTCCTCAACGCCTTCCTGCAATCAAACAATGAATCAATGCCAAGTTTTGTAATTTACCCTTTTACCCAAAGAGGAAACAGAGAGGTACAAGAGAAAGCATAAGAATTGAGTACCTCAATCTCAGGCTCTACTGGTTCATCCTCGTACCTGCATCATAGTCATTTTTTTAATAGTGATTTATACAGTATAAAACATAGGTCTCTAATTCTTGTAATTGAAGCATAGACAATAATTGTTAATTGCACATGGTGTTGCCAACACAGAACCAAAACCCTAATTTCTCTATGTGTGTGGGGAGAGAGAGAGAGAGAGAGAGAGAGAGAGAGAGAGAACCCCATGTCGACGTCTTCATAGTCATCGTCGGCCATCGTGAAAGGAAGAGAGTTGAGTCGAAAGAAGTTCTGTCTGTCGCTGACTGCGCCCTAAACCCTCACACTCGCACGAAAGCCTTGGCGTTTCAGAGGGGGACTTCCAAGTTCCAACCCCCTAGTAGTAATAATATACCGCGAGTATTATCGCGAGCAGCTATTTTCGTGAATTCCACGAATACGTGGATGCCGTTTATTTAGTAGTAACTATTTCCCTTTAATTAGAATTTAGAATTTAGAATTTAGAATTTAGAATTTAGAAATGGTAAAAAAAAGAAGATAAACTAACTCGTTTTGCCGCTTACAGGTGGTTTCCTAAAGTAAAAAAAATGGGTGGTTAATCGATTCTTACTCTATTTTACTGCAGAAACAGACTTCTTCATCTGTTCCTTCCCAAAAGCGACCACCCCCCTTGCCGAAGGACCACGATTCCCTGCAGTTAAAAAAAACTGAATGGCCAGCATTTGCACTTAAAGGGATATGAGAGAGAAAAATGAATATAATTTAAAGAGGTGAAAAGTCAAAAAAATCCCTAAATAACACACTAATTTCTAACTACTTTGCCTAAATAACACACTAATTTCTAACCGGAAGGGTAGCTCACGTGGTTGAGTAAAAAAGACGTCGTTGGTGAAAATGTTGGCCTACGGGGTTCGAACCCCGCTCCCCCCTCTAACTACTAACACACTAATTTCTAACCACTTTACCTAAAAAAAACACATCAGATGTGTGACTTCGGCTGACTGCAGTGAATTTCTGTCCCTTGTCGAAAGAGACCACTCAAAGTATGAACTTGGGTTTTGGGTAAGATGACGAAACCAGATCTGGTATGTCCTGAGTTGAGAAATGAAAAGGTGAAAAGGAAGGTGATTGAGGGTGATGAGAGGAATGAGAAGAGTAAATAAAAATAGAAAAAGATAGACCGGTGTTGAGAGTGGTTCCGATGATTGTTCTAAGGGTTAAATACAATAAGTAAATACCCAACAGCACTTGAATGAGATGATAGGGGTCTTTATTCAAAAAAAAAGATGATAGGGGTCTCTTCTAGGTTAACCAAGCTCCTGAGTTCGAATCCAGCCTTGGACATGTAGCAGTGTTAATCCTATCCGACTTGAGGGATTAATCTCTGTTGTTGCGCATAGAGGATACCCGATTTATAAAAAAAATACAATAAATAAATGGAGTTTTTGGATCTAATAAAACAATGAGGGAGAGATTGAAATAAAAACATGTATGAAATCATCCAACTCAGACCAATTGTAGGAGTTCGTGAAAATTTACGAGTCAATCCTTCTCTATATTAAGCATTACTCTTTTTTTCCATGCCCCTTTAGACCTTATACCCCCATATTTGGATTTAACTCTAAAATACCCTTTTCATTTTCACTAGAATTTCACAGAGCTCCAAAATTTTACTGTTTTTGGAATTACATCCAGAACCCTATATAATATATATGTGTGTGTGTGTGTGTGTGTGTGTGTGTGTGTGTCTATATATATCCTCCTTCAGGTCCCTAGGAAGCGTCCCTCATTGACGCTAGATATGGAGTAAGGTTCGGATTTCCAATAAAGGGGAAACTTATGAGAACCATTAGGGTTCACGAAGAGCTCCGGGAACGAGTCGCTGCACTTGACGTGAAAAACTTTCCTATGAAGTGTTTGTACGAAAAACAATAGGGATTAGTATCCTCCTACAATTTTGGCTACAAAGGACACCCAGAAGCCGTTATCTTTACCCTTGACCTTAAAAAAGGCAACAAAAAAAAAAACACCCTAGCAGTTGGGATGCAATCTTTAGAGCCCTCAAAATGTCCCACTCAAACGAGGTAAAGGGCATCTTCACCTTTATGTCCTCGAATAAGCGGGCATATACATAAGTAGACTCCTCAGTTACTCCTTTAGGCCACATCATTCCATTTGATTCTCCTTCCAGGCAAAATTAGAGCACCAGGCCATCCTCATTCTTGGTGGACGATAGTGTTTACTTTTTCGGAAATAGGAAACAGAACTTGGAGATTGATACTCAGACGATCTTCCTCACTTCTGAGTTGGTCGAGTCGACCATTTGCTCACTACCCATTATGATTTTTGATCTTCCTGGTTGGAGCAAAAGAAGCAACCCCTCTGTTTCCAGAACTCTTGATAAAGAACATGAAGAGTTGTCATTTCTTCACCGACCTCAATATATAGGAGAACGGCAGAACTACTGGATAAACTTATTACTTCGAGGAGGGGACGAGAACTACCTCTACCCTTCAATTTTTTTGCGAAGCCTAGCTTTACTGTCATCAAACTCCTTTAAAATAATTTCATAGCGAGAGGGAACCTCCTGAATCTCCTTACCGCTTGCGTCCAACTCCCATATTTTGATCATGGCCTATGTCTACACTTCTAAACATAAAAATAGTAAAAGGGTAGAGAAAGAGAAGGGTTGGTACCTGACTTAGGGACGAGAAGATTGAACCTTTGTTTCGTTCGCATCGCAAGTAGAATAATGAGAGGCATCAACGAGTGGTGAACTTAGATGCCATTGGGGGACTTTAAAGACAACTCCCAAGAAGTCAAGGGTCACACTATTAAGCCTATTCTCACACCTTCCAATGCATCTGATCGTTGCAGTGGTGCCCCTTTGCCTTCGTTTTCTCTCTCTTCTCATTGACTTAAATGCTAGTTTTTAAAAAACCCGCTCCTTCATGCACCGGTCAACGCGTCACTTCAACCTGACAACCGAATGCCATGTCTTTTCCTGAACCACCCCGTCCACAAACCAAGCGAAACATATCACCTCCTTTCCCATGTTATCAATTGTCTTTTCAAGTACACGATTTCCCCCTGCGAGCGAAAAAGTTAACATCTAATCCAAGAACAAAGAACCAACACCAAAACAACCTTAAAGCACTTCGCTCCCCATGGAGCTCATACTTGGGGGGGTTTTGGGCCGTCATAAATATATTGGCCTGAGTCGCTAAGGCAACCCATAGAAGTCATTGGCCCATTTCTTGGACAACGACCCAAAGAGGCATGAAAAGCTCACCTTGCCCAAGGAAGGGAGCGTTCCGAGTACAGGAGAACCGCCTAACTGCCCGAGCAGTTACTCAAAGGACAAGGAGACATCATATTTGGGGGGAGATAGATAGAAACATGGCAGAACACATTTTCAATATACTTATACTACGACCGAATACGCAAAAAGTTGTTTGGCCATTCTTGTAATCCTACGGTTCTATCAATAAATTTGTATTCAAGTACTATAACATTATGCAAATATGGGGATACCATTATGAACAATAGATATGCAAAATTATACATATACCATTTTAATCAAAACCAATATTATTAAGAACCATTAATATGCAGATATCATTATGAACCTAAAGCCACTATTATGCAATAACCAAATGTATAGTATGAAACAATCAAAATGTAAATTATGAATCCAATATTATGGAACAACCAAAATATACACTATGAACCATAAACCAATACTTTGAACCAGTATACAGATACCATTACGAATTAGAGTCCAATATTATGAAACAACAAGAATATACACTATTAACGAAATTATGAACCAACCACTACAATAATGTACATAAACCATTTGCAAGTTCAAATTGCACAAAAATGAACTAGAATATTACACAGAAACTAATGGATACCCCATGTAGATGATTCCTATTGAATTGATGCTTTCTTGGACCAAGTAAGGGTTTTGTAGGAGCACCACTTCTGAGTTTCTACAACTACCAAAGAATCTAATGCAGTGCACACCAAATTACTCCTCACAAGACGTAGTTGAGTGGCCAGCTTCTCTTCAAACTCAAGTGGCCAGATGAACAATCACTCTAGTACCATATATTCACCGTCCACAGGACCATATGATGAAGTCATCGCAGGTGCTCAATCTGCTTCTACAGTCATGTTCTTCTGCTTCTGTCTAAGATGAAATTGAACAATTTATGCATACTTAAACACAGAATTGGACTAAAGTTGTTCTCTTGTATTGTTTGTTACCTTCAAAATGATTACGACTCATTGTTTTTGGATCCACTTGGTTGCAAAGATATCCCCATTTTTATAATGACAAATACATATTTTGATGTACAATTTTTCATTTTAGACATACAATATCTTTGGCAAAAAATTGTCAACAGACTCCTTATGAGTTGAGCACTTAGAAATATTTACATTACTAAGAAAAAACTTTATTTATTTATTTTTTGTCTAGAAAATATAAAAAATTGCTTTTGATCCTTGTTTAGTATTAGTCTCCGTAATATATTTCATGTTTGATACTAGTCTCTAAAATTAGAGAACACTTTAATTTTAATCCGTAAAATACAGACTATATAAAGACTAATGTCAAAAATATATATATTTATTACATGGACAAAAATTAAAAGAAAATAAATTTAAAAGAACAAAAAATAAAATTTAGAAAATTGTAGAGATGGAAAATAAGATATACAGCAAAGATAAACAAAAATCTCCATATCTTACAAAGATCAAAATGCATCAATGTTGCTAACTTATAGACTTAATATCACTTTTGGTCCCCATATTTTACCTAATCCATGATTTTAGCACCCCCATTTTTTTCCTGTGCAACTTTTGTCCCGCAATTTTTTTAATTAGTGAAAGGTTTGCCCCTGTCAAAATTGGTTAACAAAAAAATTTGATGTGTCACCTTATTAATTGACATGGCGTTCATGTTTGCTTACTCACATGCCACCTCACCATGCCATGCATGTCACATTTTTCCTTTAGAAACTAAATTTTTAATTTCTTTAATTATATTTTTAAATAGATAAAAAAGAAAACAGGAATGTAATGTTGGTGCTCGTTCTCCTCTCTCACTCACCCAACAACAACAACAACCGCAACTGCCGTCACTGCCTCCTCCTCGTCATGACTCCACTAATTCCACCACTGACGACAACCTGTCGAAGAAACAACGTCACATTCCCCATTCCCACGTCGGCTGGAAGGTTACCAACAATATTGTTTGTCTTTTCCCCGAAATCAATGTGTACCTCACCGATTGGGTCGTTATCCTCGATGACTTAACTCGGTTGAACCTTCAACAAGGACAAAGAGTGGTTTTGCATATCAGCTAGAGGGAGATGAATCATTCTTTCAACAATAAAGCTAACTTGTTCTGATAAAGTAACTTTCCACAATATGGACACTTCTCTTTAGAAGGAATCAAACACTTTATGTGCTCAGACTCAACAGTAAAATATGTTGTTATTACAAATTCAAACTCTGATAAGTATTCAACACTCTTTCCTCTCTTGGTCCCATGATAAACCAGTACCTTGGTGCTTCCTTTCAAAGTAAACCAATCAACCATTGGTTTACTTTGAAAGGAAGCACCAAGGTATTGGTTTATCACGGGGCCAAGAGAGAAAAGAGTGTTGAACAGTTCTCAGAGTTTGATTTTGTAATAACAACATATTCTATTGTTGAGTCTGAGTACAGAAAGTGTATGATGCCTCCTAAAGAGAAGTGCCCATATTGTGGAAAGTTATTTTACCAAAACAAGTTACCTTTATTGTGGAAAGCAAGATCCATCTCCCTTTGGCTGATATGAAAAACCTCTTTTTGTGCCTGTTGAAGGCTCCACTGAGTTAACTCGTACAGGGAAACGAACCAATCGGTGGGTTCCACATCGATTTTGGGGAAGAGACGCACAATCATGTTGGTGACAACCGAGTCGACATGGGAATGGGGAATGTGTTGTTGTTTCTCTGATTGTTTGCAAAGGATTAAGGCCAGAGAGGCTAATGTTGTCTTCATCTAAGAGCATAGATTCAAAACAAGACTATGATCCATGTGAGGGCGTGCGACCTAGGAGAACCAGATTTTAAGGTACAGAGAAAATGACTGGTAACAATAGGAGCAAGAGATGAGAAACGATGATTCTTTAGCCATGGTTTTGAAGGGTAATGTTTTCCCATTTTGTCTACTAACAAGGATAACAACAATGATTTTGTGCAACAAATTGGGTTATCGAGAAATATATTCGTGTAATGCAATGTTTGGTATAGCTTAAATAGATGAGAGAGAGGTTGGTGAGAGAGGGTTGGTGAGAAGTATAAAACTTCTCTTGCTTAGTTTGAAGACACGTGGGACGGGAAATAGAGAGTCAAAGTTTGGGACTCATTGGTCTTAGCATACTCTCCTTATGAGAAAAGGAATTGGAGTGAGTGACTCAATATTTGTCTATTTCCACGTGAAGGAATATAAAGTTTAAATTATTTATTAAAAAATTGTATTTATTGTATTGAAAATATTAAATGATATCCTTTTTAAATAATAATTTCTATTTTTTAATTATCAACTTTTGTTTTTATTTGACTTTATAAAATTATTATCCTTCCTTATACACAGAAAAATGTTTTTTACTGGCAGGTCAAAAGTGAAAATTTTTTATTGAAAATTTGAGCATTTAATGCATTGAATTAAAGGAAATTAATTTATAGATGTCGAATTAAAGAAAATTATAGCATTTAATGCATTGAATTAAACGAAATTAATTTATAGATGTTGAATTAAGTTATAGCATTTAATGTTTTTAAATGAGGAATGTATTTTATAAATAATTTGAAAAGGGAAAGCATTGAATTAAAGGGAATTAATTTTTTTTAGTTATTGTGTCATTGATGCGTATTATTTGCAACTGAGTAATTTATGCTGGGAACTAACTGGCCACGAATATTCGGCTTTGCCGGCCCGTGTGGTTCTCCCCTCCCGACAGAGTTTTTCCTACACCCAAAATTCGAACTTGAGATCTTGTGGTGGAATCCGAACTCAGTTACCGCTCGTATCAACCTTTGTTAGTAAAAGGAAATTAAACAGTTATAAATTCGACAATCCTTACGAAAAATATAGAATATACGACTCAACTATCTGACAAAGGAGACTTGATTTTGTTTTTCTTTTTGAAGAAGGCTTAAAGGTCTGTTTCGTCCTTGCAAATATCACAATAATCCAGTTTTGTCCATACAAATTTTTTGTTAAAAAAAAGCCCTTGCAAATACAAAACACTTCTAGTTTGGTCCCTGCTGTTAACTTTCCATCCAAAAAAGCTGACGTCACTAACGGAGATGACATCAGCAGTGACAACACAACCACGTGTCACCATTTAATTGATCCTGAGTGCCACCTGTCACTGAAGGCCACGTCATCGCCCCATGTCACTAATGCCAAGTGGCACTAATACATGCCACGTTAGTAGCCAATGAGTGGATGCCACGTGGTACTCAAATGGCAAAGTGGGGCAACTTTTGTTACAAAAAAATTCATTTATGGCAGGCATGGGTATTGAACTCGTGACCTGAATGTGGCAAACATTCAACATTACCACTGAACCACTTGATGACAATTGCACAAGGAACCAACAATAAATATATATTATTTATCTATAATTAATTTTGATTAAAAAAACAAACAAACGAAATGTACAAAATATCAAATGCAGATTCAAATTCGTTTTCAACTTCGATTTCATATTCGTTTCCAAATTCATAAGGCTTGGATTCGTTTAAATTCAATTTTGTTTCATAAGGCTTCAAATTCGATTTCATAAACCCAAATTCGATTTTGTTTCATAAGGTTTAGATTGAATCTTTTTCGTTTCTGATTTCATGGTTTCATGATTTCGAAATTAAAATGGAAAATCTGTGTTTCGTTTCTTAACTCAATGGAATTTGAAAAATCGAAAATGTAGGTTGAAGATGAAGTTTGAAGATGAATAATGGTTTCCAGATGCTTCATAGTTTCAATTTTCGTTTTTTTTTCAAAAATAATTAGTAGGAATGTAATATATATCATCCTTGTAAGATTATTAATAATGTGAATCAGTGGTGCAGTGGTTAAGGAGTGTGCTTGGGAGCCAAAGGGTTATGGGTTCCATTCCTAGGCTATCCTTTTTATAAAATGCTTTTCAATAAATACATTTCAGTTACTGTCTGCCACGTGGCAGCCATCCATTGGTTGCTGCCGTGGCAATGGTGACATGGGGGATGGCAAGGCATCCCTATTGGCAGCCACATCAGCATCCAATAACGGTGTTAGCCTAAAACTAACGAAGGGGACTAAACTAGAAGCGTTTTGTATTTGCAAGGCCTTTTTAATTTTTTTTGCAGGGACGAGACTGGATTTTGGAGATATTTCAACTTGAACACCGAATGCCATGTCTTTTCCTGAACCACCCCGTCCACAGACCAAGCGAAACATATCACCTCCTTTCCCATGTTATCAATTGTCTTTTCAAGTACACGATTTCACCCTGCGAGCGAAAAAGTTAACATCTAATCCAAGAACAAAGAACCAACACCAAAACAACCTTAAAGCACTTCGCTCCCCATGGAGCTCATACTTGGGGGGTTTTGGACCGTCATAAATATATTGGCCTGAGTCGCTAAGGCAACCCATAGAAGTCATTGGCCCAATTTCTTGGACAACGACCCAAAGAGGCATGAAAAGCTCACCTTGCCCAAGGAAGGGAGCTTTCCGAGTACGGGAGAACCGCCTAACTGCCCGAGCAGTTACTCAAAGGACAAGGAGACATCATATTTGGGGGGAGATAGATAGAAACATGGCAGAACACATTTTCAATATACTTATACTACGACCGAATACGTAAAAAGTTGTTTGGCCATTCTTGTAAACCTACGGTTCTATCAATAAATTTGTATTCAAGTACTATAACATTATGCAAATATGGGGATACCATTATGAACAATAGATATGCAAAATTATACATATACCATTTTAATCAAAACCAATATTATTATGAACCATTAATATGCAGATATCATTATGAACCTAAAGCCACTATTATGCAATAACCAAATGTATAGTTTGAAACAATCAAAATGTACATTATGAATCCAATATTATGGAACAACCAAAATATACACTATGAACCATAAACCAATACTTTGAACCAGTATACAGATACCATTACGAATTAGAGTCCAATATTATGAAACAACAAGAATATACACTATTAACAAAATTATGAACCAACCACTACAATAATGTACATAAACCATTTGCAAGTTCAAATTGCACAAAAATGAACTAGAATATTACACAGAAACTAATGGATACCCCATGTAGATGATTCCTATTGAATTGATGTTTTCTTGGACCAAGTCAGGGTTTTGTAGGAGCACCACTTTTGAGTTTCTACAACTACCAAAGAATCTAATGCAGTGCAGACCAAATTACTCCTCACAAGACGTAGTTGAGTGGCCAGCTTCTCTTCAAACTCAAGTGGCCAGATGAACAATCACGTCTAGTACCATATATTCACTGTCCACAGGACCATATGATGAAGTCATCGCAGGTGCTCAATCTGCTTCTACAGTCATGTTCTTCTGCTTCTGTCTAAGATGAAATTGAACAATTTATGCACACTTAAACAGAGAATTGGACTAAAGTTGTTCTCTTGTATTGTTTGTTACCTTCAAAATGATTACGACTCATTGTTTTTGGATCCATTTGGTTGCAAAGATATCCCCATTTTTATAATGACAAATACATATTTTGATGTACAATTATTCATTTTAGACATACAATATCTTTGGCAAAAAATTGTCAACAGACTCCTTATGAGTTGAGCACTTAGAAATATTTACATTACTAAGAAAAAACTTTATTTATTTATTTTTTGTCTAGAAAATATAAAAAATTGCTTTTGATCCTTGTTTAGTATTAGTCTCCGTAATATATTTCATGTTTGATACTAGTCTCTAAAATTAGACAACGCTTTAATTTTAATCCGTAAAATACAGACTATATAAAGACTAATGTCAAAAATATATATATATATTTATTACATGGACAAAAATTAAAAGAAAATAAATTTAAAAGAACAAAAAATAAAATTTAGAAAATTGTAGAGATGGAAAATAAGATATACAGCAAAGATAAACAAAAATCTTCATATCTTACAAAGATCAAAATGCATCAATGTTGCTAAATTATAGACTTAATATCACTTTTGGTCCCCATATTTTACCTAATCCATGATTTTAGCACCCCCATTTTTTTCCTGTGCAACTTTTGACCCGCAATTTTTTTAATTAGTGAAAGGTTTGTGATAAGTCTTATTTTACTTGTTTTTAGTATTTGAATTAAATAAAAATTGTAGAATTTTAGTTTTGATTTGGAGCTATTTTACTACAAATTGTTGGTTTAATTTGTCAGGGTTAAATAATGAAGAAATGGAAGAATTTGGGTGATTAAAAAGCAAGGACTGAAAATGTAAGGACCAAGGATCAAAATCAAGCAAATGGAGCCAAGAATTAAGTGTTCACACACGGTCCGTGCCTACTACACGCACGGTCCGTGCTCACTGTTACAGAAAGCAGCTGAAAAGACTCAAGACACGCACGGTCCGTGCGCACCACAAGCACGGTCCGTGCGTCCTGAACGTTTCAGAAGATGGAAAGTTTGAAGACCACGCACGGTCCGTGCGCCTCAGCAGCACGGTCCGTGCACCCTATTCCAGAAAAGCCGTTTTGAAGACTACACGTAGCGCACGGTCCGTGCGCCTCAGCAGCACTGTCCGTGCGCCTTTATCTGAAGCTAAAAATGTTACACAACTCTTCCAATTCTTTCATTATGGCTTGTAATTCGAATTTAATCATTTGTCTAATGATCCTAGGCTATAAATAGGACCTCATTTCAGCTGTAATGGTACCTTTGCATACTTGAAATTTACACTCAAAGTTTATCTAAGTTTTTGCTCTCATTTTAGTTCTTGTTTACTTGTTTTCTTTTACTTTCTTGTTCTTTATTTTTCTGCCATTTATCTTCTAGCACTTTTACATTTCAGTTCTCTATTGCTTTCTTTACATTCTTGTCATTTACATTCTGTTATTTATTTTTATGTCATTTTCTTTTATGTCATTCTCTTCTCTTCTACTCCCTTGTCTACTATGATCATGTGTGAGTAGACTTCTTTAGTCTTGGATTGTGGGACACAATCCAATGATGGGTCCCTAAACAAATCCAAGACTAAACTCTATCTTATTTAGAACTTGAATTTTAATCTAATTCCATAGAACTGAATTTTATAAAACAAATATCAAACGAAGTACCGAGAGGTGAAGTTTGATATTGGAACAAATGGAATTAGACAAGGCAAAGCAAAGCATGAGAATAGCATTGCTATCCTTGGGACAATAAGGTTGTGCTTAATGGGTCTCTGCGATGATCAACCATGAGAATAGGTTTGATCATTGTTTCGAGACACATTCTTGCATTCCGAAAGGAAGCTTGAATTACACCAAAAGAATACCTTGTCCTTAAAACAATATCAAAATAAGATAGAGAATAGTTAAAGGGTTATTTATTTCCATCATTGTGATCTAACCATGATTCCAAGGCGTCTTTTATTCTGAATTTTACAAAACAAAAATACTCTCTTTATTTAAACGATTACTTTCAGCTAATCACCATCAAAAAAATTAGATTGGTAATCACAAAAACTCCCTGTGGATCGATACTTTTTATTACGCGATAGAACCGTGCAGTTGCGGCCTATCAAGTTTTTGGCGCCATTGCCGGGGAGTAGTGATATTAATCAACCTTTTGGTACCGGTTAGACTGAAAATTTCTTTTTTCTTTTATTTTGTTACTTTTTCTCTTCTTCTTTGAATGCGAAGAGCACACAGTTTCGGAGAAATTGTTGAACCAATTCCTGAAATCGAAAGATACCTTCACCAAAGAAGAAGAGAATTGCGCAATAACCAAAGAATGGCTGCTAATCCAAATCGTACTCTTAAAGAGTATGCTATGCCTTCTACGGCTGAGCCACATGCAGTTATTGTGCATCCTAATATTGATGCAAACAATTTTGAGCTTAAACCTTATCTACTTTCTATGGTCCAGCAGAACCAATTTTCAGGTTCAGCTAGTGAGGACCCAAATCTTCATCTTTCAATCTTTCTTGAATATTGTGGTACTCTCAAACTGAATGAAGTAACCCCTGAGGCCATAAGACTAAAGCTTTTCCCTTTTTCACTAAGGGATAGAGCTAGAGCATGGCTACATTCGTTACCAAATGAGTCTATTACTACATGGGATCAACTAAAGCAAGCATTCCTTGCTAGATTCTTTCCCCCAAGCAAAACCGCACAAATGAGGAATCAAATCACATGATTCACTCAAAATGAAAGGGAATCTCTTTATGATGCTTGGGAGCGTTTCAAAGAAATGCTAAGGCTATGCCCCCATCATGGACTAGAGAAGTGGTTGATCATACACACTTTCTATAATGGTTTGCTTTACACTACAAAAATGACCGTGGATGCTGCTGCAGGTGGAGCTCTAATGAACAAGAACATTGAAGAGGCTTATGCACTAATTGAAGACATGGCGCAGAATCACTACCAATGGACTAGTGAGAGAGCCATCACTGCTACACCTCCATCAAAGAAGGAACCAGGTAAGTATGAAGTTTCAGCTCTTGATCATTTAGCTTCTAAGGTAGACGCACTTTTCCAGAAATTTGAAAAACTAAATGTTAATACTTTATCACCTTCTTCTACTCCTGCTATACCTCCTTGTGAAATATGTGGGGTTGTTGGTCACACTGGTGTTGAATGTCAACTAGGAGTGTCTGCTAATGGTTCTGAGTAAGTTAATTATGCTCAAAAGGGGGGGTCCTTTTTCAAATACTTATATTTCTGGATGGAGGAATCATCCAAATTTTTCCTATAAAAATCCTCCAGCCAATCCCTCTTTCCAACCAGCAGCAAGAACACCCCCTGGTTTTCAAAATAAACAAAGAGCTCCTCCAAAATCCAATTTGGAAACTTTATTAGAAAATTTTGTGATAACACAAACAAAGCAAAATGAAGAATTTAAAAACCAAACTGGATTTTTGAATGACTCTCTCATAAAATTGACATCTAAAGTGGACTCTATTTCTACTCACAATAAAATGTTGGAAACTCAAATTTCCCAAGTAGCTCAACAAGTTGCTTCATCCTCTAGGTCCTCTGGAATTTTTCCAAGGCAGCCTGAACCCAATTCTAAAGCCCAAGTAAATGCTGTCACCCTTAGGAGTGGAAAACAATTAGAGGAACCAAAGGAAACTAATGAGAAAGATGTGAGTGAGGAAGAAGATCCACAAAATGAGAGGGTTGAGGCTGAGATAGAAAAAGAAACACCCTATGTTCCACCACCACCATACAAGCCTAAAATACCATTCCCACAAAGGTTTGCCAAATCAAAGCTTGATGAGCAGTTTAAAAAATTTGTTGATTTATTGAAAAAGCTCTACATTAACATCCCTTTTACAGATGCTTTGTCTCAAATGCCATCTTATGCAAAGTTTTTGAAAGAAATTTTATCTAAGAAAAGAAAGATAGATGACAATGAGACAGTGGCTTTAACTGAAGAATGTAGTGCTATTATTCAAAACAAACTGCCTCCAAAGCTTAAGGATCCTGGTAGTTTTTCCATCCCTTGTGTCATTGGAAGTGAGACTATTAAAAGAGCCATGTGTGATTTAGGAGCTAGTGTGAGCTTAATGCCCCTATCCCTTTGTGAGAGGTTAGGCATAGGAAAGAAGAAACCCACAAATATGACCTTAACATTGGCTGACCGTTCCACTAAATATCCAGCTGGTATTCTTGAGGATATTCCTATTAAAGTAGGAGAAATTTTTATTCCAACAGATTTTGTTGTGATGGAAATGGAGGAGGACTCCCAAGTTCCAATTCTTTTGGGGAGACCTTTCCTTGCTACTGCAGGGGTCATAATTGATGTTAAGCATGGTAAGTTGGCATTCAATGTAGGTGAAGAAAAGATTGAGTTTGAATTTGCAAATTTGATGAAGAGTCCTTCAATTCAGGACTCTTGTTGTATGATTGATGTTATTGATCATTGTGTGAAAGAGTGCTCTTTAGCATCATCTTCATGCGATGGTTTGGAAGTATGCTTGATTAACAATGCAGGTGAAAAGTTAACTGGAGATGCCCAAGTCTATGCTCAAATGCTGGACGAAAATCCTCCTATTAAGGACTTGGGTATGGAAGACTTGGTTGAAAGAAGTTCTGATTCTCTTCAAAAAGGAGCTCCAAAGGTGGAGCTAAAGCCTCTCCCATCATCTCTAAGGTATGAATTTCTTGGCCTAGACTCTACCTTCCCTGTTATTGTAAATGCAAACCTAGATGAGGTAGAAACAAATAAGCTCCTTAGTATTCTCAAGAAATATCCTAAAGCCATATGATATACCATTAAGGATATTAAGGGAATCAATCCCTCATTGTGTATGCATAGAATATTACTTGAAGAGGACTATAAACCATCAATTGAGCATCAGAGGAGATTAAATCCTAATATGAAAGAAGTTGTGAAAAAAGAAGTTCTCAAACTCCTTGATGCTGGGGTAATTTACCCAATTTCTGATAGCAAATGGGTTAGTCCTGTTCAAGTAGTTCCTAAAAAGGGAGGCATAACAGTTGTCAAAGATGAAAAAAATGAATCTATTGCAACTAGAACTGTTACAGGATGGAGAATGTGCATCGATTATAGGAAGCTTAACAAAGCAACCCGTAAAGATCACTTTCCCCTTCCTTTCATTGATCAAATGTTAGAAAGGTTGGCAAGGCATTCACATTTTTGTTATTTAGATGGGTATTCTGGATTCTTTCAAATACCTATCCATCCAAATGACCAAGAGAAAACAACTTTCACTTGTCCTTTCGGCACTTTTGCTTATCGAAGGATGCCTTTTGGTCTTTGCAATGCCCCTGCCACCTTTCAACGTTGCATGATCTCAATTTTTTCTGATTTTGTTGAAAACATTACGGAGGTTTTTATGGATGATTTTTCAGTCCATGGTTCTAGCTTTGACAACTGTTTAGCCAATTTAGAAAAAGTTTTGGAAAGGTGTGAAAAAGTAAACCTTGTGCTGAATTGGGAAAAATGTCATTTCATGGTAAGAGAAGGTATAGTTCTTGGACATTTAGTTTCTGAACGAGGTATAGAGGTGGACAAAGCAAAAATAGAAATTATTGAAAAAATGTCACCTCCAACCTCAGTTAAAGAGGTGAGAAGTTTCTTAGGTCATGCGGGTTTCTACCGCCGGTTCATAAAAGATTTTTCAAAGATTTCTAAACCACTAACAAGCTTGCTCCTTAAGGATGCAGCTTTTGTATTTGATGATTTGTGTTTAGCAGCTTTTGGCAGGTTAAAGGAAGCCTTGATCACTGCCCCAATAATGCAGCCACCCGATTGGAACCTTCCATTCGAAATCATGTGTGACGCAAGTGACTATGCAGTTGGGGCGGTGCTTGGACAGAAGAAAGACAAGAAAATGCATGCCATTTACTATGCAAGCAGAACTCTGGATGAGGCTCAGGTAAATTATGCCACAACTGAAAAAGAATTGTTGGCAGTAGTCTTCGCCATTGATAAGTTCAGGCAATATTTAGTAGGATCCAAAATCATAATTTATACGGATCACTCGGCAATCAAATATTTGTTGAATAAAAAAGATGCCAAGCCAAGGTTGATCCGGTGGATCCTACTTCTCCAAGAGTTTGACCTTGAGATCAGGGATAAAAAAGGCATAGAAAATGTTGTAGCTGATCACTTGTCAAGGCTACAAGAAAACAATGAGGGTGAGCTGCCACTTGATGATTCCTTCCCGGATGATCAGCTATTCTCTTTGGTGCAAACTGAAGCACCGTGGTATGCAGATTTTGTGAACTATCTTGTAGCCGGTGTGCTGCCTCCGGACTTGAACTACCAGCAGAAGAAGAAATTCTTTCATGATATAAAGCACTATTATTGGGATGAGCCCTACCTCTTCAAAATGGGATCAGATGGTATTTTCAGAAGGTGCATTCCGGAGGACGAGGTAAGTAACATTTTAATGTTTTGTCATTCTTCATCTTATGATGGCCACGCCAGTTCTCAGAAAACTGCTTTTAAAATTCTTCATTCTGGTTATTGGTGGCCATCTCTTTTCAAAGATGTGCATCGGTTTGTTTCTCAATGTGACCAGTGTCAACGCACTGGGAGTATTTCCAAAAGGAACGAAATGCCCTTAAACAACATTCTGGAGGTTGAAATTTTTGACGTCTGGGGAGTTGATTTTATGGGTCCATTTCCGTCTTCTTTCGGAAATCAATATATCCTACTTGCAGTTGACTATGTGTCTAAATGGATTGAAGCCATTGCTTCTCCAACAAACAATGCACAAGTTGTAATAAAGCTTTTCAAAAAAATAATTTTTCCCAGATTTGGGGTGCCTAGAGTGGTTATAAGTGATGGGGGATCTCATTTCATTTCAAAACAATTTGAAAAGGTTTTACAAAAGTATGGGGTCAAGCATAAAGTTGCAACACCATATCACCCCCAGACTAGTGGCCAAGTTGAGGTGTCAAATAGAGAAATCAAATCAATTTTAGAAAAAACTGTTTCTACCTCTAGAAAAGATTGGTCAGCTAAGCTTGATGATGCTCTTTGGGCTTACCGAACAGCATACAAGACTCCTATTGGAATGACTCATTTTAAACTAATTTATGGGAAGTCTTGTCATCTTCCGGTTGAGTTGGAGCACAAAGCTTACTGGGCAATCAAAACCCTCAATTTGGACATGAGTCTTGCAAGAGATAAAAGAAAACTTCAACTGAATGAGTTGGAGGAACTGAGGATGGACGCTTATGAGAATGCCAAAATCTATAAAGAAAGAACAAAAAATTGGCATGATAAGCGTATCATTCGCAGGGAATTCAAAGAAGGTGATCCTGTGTTGCTTTTTAATTCAAGATTGAAATTATTTCCAGGGAAGTTAAGATCAAGATGGTCCGGTCCCTTTAAAATCCTTACGGTATACCCCTTTGGCGCAGTTGAAATTTGGAGTGAAAAGACCGGACCATTCAAGGTCAATGGCCAGAGATTAAAAATTTATAATGTGGGTGAAGACATTAAGAAAGGAACCACTTTGGTTCTTCATAACCCAAACTGAGCAAAAGAGGCTCTTCTTAACCGTCAAGCTAATGACGTTAAAGAAGCGCTGCGTGGGAGGCAACCCACGAGTTAATATTTTTGTTTTGTTTATGTTTTTTGTAGGACAAATGAGAAAAATATGTTTCACAATGCTTTTGGAAGTCTCAAACAGACAAGGTTGTTTCAAAGTATGAGCATAATCTGTATTCAAAAGGGGATGATCTAGGTGTTTGAAGCAGCAAAAATGAGTTCATATATGCTGAGAAAGAGGCACGATCCGTGCTCAATGCTCCATGGTCCGTGCGCTCTGTACATGAAAAAAATGATGTTCCTGATAAAGACCCGCACGGTTCGTGCGCCCTACACGCACGGTCCGTGCGCACTGGAAAAGAAAAAAATTTACATTCTGCACAGAGCACACGGTCCGTGCGTGATCAAACAGAAGCCAGCAGAAAATTGCATACACTACGCACGGTCCGTGCGTGTGTCAAGCACGGTCCGTGCGCCACGTTCCAGCCACTCCGTGTCTCTCTCAAATCCAAGTAAGTCCCACGATTTTTCCTCATTCTCCAAGCATCTTCAACTTCTCTTCATCTTCTCCAACTCAAACCTCCATACCCAAAACTTCAAATCCTTCAAAATCACTCAAAACTCCACCAAATTCCACAACTCTTAACCCAAAACAATTACCCACAACCTCATCTACAAAACCCAACCATCAAAATCACCATTCATCCACTCATTCCATAAACCCCAAATTCGTAACCTACGAAACCCTAAACCAAAAACCACACAAATCCACCCCAAAATCTCTCCCAAACACTAAATTTCCACCCAATCTCCAATACCCATAACCAAAACCATCCTATTTCACCATAAAAACACCAAAAACCTCAAATTTTTCCAAAACTCCAAAAACCCCAAATTAAGAGAAACGAAAATGGCACCCAAAAAGGCCAAAACTAGTGATGTTGTTGGTTCTTCAACTGGTAGAGGAAAGAAGAGGGCAAGTTCAGGTGTTGCTAACGAGCTTGGGATAATTTTCAAAAATAAAGCACAAAAGGAACGGTATGAATCGCACGAAGGAAGAAAAATCAGCGCAACAAGGTACCCCGATTTCTCTTTTACTCTCCAAACATTAGGGATAGAGGACAATTTAATTCTGTTGTTGAATAATCTGGGCTGGTTAAGTTTCCTGTGACCTGCAAGGGCAACTTATTTTGCACTCACCCGTGAATTTTTAAGTTCATTGTGCTTAATTGATGATAAATTGTCCTTTAGACTGTTTAATGAGGATTATGAAATGTCTTTGGATGAGTTTGGGGAAAAATTGGGATTTGCAAATGTTGGTCTTATTCATGATTCAAGAGACACAACTTTTAGGTTAAGAGGGTACAGCCCTAATGCTTTTTGGACCCAAATCACTGGAAAGGGTCAATATGAGGCGAGAGCAGCAAAGGCAACATCAATCCATAACCCGGTTTTCCGGTATATTGCTAGGGTAATGGCTTGTACAATTTGTGGCAGGGGTGAAATGGGGGGGGGGGGGGGGGGGGGGGGGTTAGGACAAGTGAATTATTTCTGTTGTGGGCTATGGTAAATCAATTTCAAGTAAACACATGCCATTATATTATTAGCAATTTGATTCATGTTTCTGAACTTAATAAAGGGGATATTGTAATTGGAGGGATGGTTACCTTCATTGCTCAAAAGTTGGGCTTAGAATATATGTTGAATAATTTGGATGCACTGGAAGGTAACACAACTATTGATATGGAAATGTGCAACCTCATGTTTTTGGTAAGACCAGCAAATAGTGTAAGAACCAGATTTCACTTGTTGATTGAAAAGCAAAAATCCATCCTTATGCCAAATCCGGCTAGGACAGATACAAGAGTTCAAGAAAACTGGTTGTATTTGGATGCTGCTGGAGAAATACCACAAGAAGTCCCAATACAAGAAGAAGAGATGGATGAGCAGGCGATGCAGGGTGAGCCCGAGTTTAATATGCAAGAGTGGTGTCTCCAAATTCAAAGCGAACAACAGAGGCATGGAGCTGAGCTGCAAGTCATCAGAGAAGAACAATTGAATCAGAACCAGCAGATGGCACGGATGACAGGTATGCTCGAGGCTATGATGCAGCACTTTGGCATAGACCAGCCACCTCCGCCTGGACAATTGTGAGCATTGTGAGATTTCTTTACCCTCTCATGTATTTTTTCTTATCATTAGGGACAATGCTTAGTCTAAGCATGGGGGGCGGGTATTTACTTTGTTTTAGTCTGTTTCCCTTATTTTTTTCATCTTTCCTGCTATTTCTGTAGCTTTGTTGTCTTTAGTTTAGCGAGTCTTGAATTCTCCCATGTCTTGAGTCATTATTGTTGTTTTCTTGCAAGCTGAATGTAAAAACTTTTTAGCACTTATTAATAATTGCATTTTAAAAGAAAAAGAATATAGTTTAGGACCACAAAACCAATTTGTATGACAGACCAGTGCTTAAATATGACTGTGAGGTTGTTGTGCTGGAAACTGAAAATTAGCATTGTACCTGTTTTATATTTTCTGTGCGAACCAGCTACTAAAATGTGAGATATAGAGCCTTCACAAGGGGATGTTACTGAAATTATATATTTTGTACCCCTTTTCTTTGCTGAGTGTATGTTTCTCAAGTGGTATCATTCCAGAATTTGTTTGTTGACCGTTTTGAAGCGAAAAATGATTTGCAACATGCGAAAGAATCAAGGGATTTTAGGAATATTTTTCTTCAAGCCTCAGAATTAGTGTTTGCTAAATTTTTTTTTCCTCTAGTTGCCCCTTTTGAGCCTATATTTTTATTCCTTTGGCACCCAGAAATGAATTTTCTTTTGTTTTTGGTAAACTTTGGAATCGGATTGGAGCAACTATTGATTTTGCAGTTTTTGTCCTACATGCCATATCATATATCTCATGGGCATAAGCTGGTTGTATTACCATTTCTCCTCCAAAGAAAGAAAAAAAATATATAGAAGTGAAAAAGAAAAGAAAAGAAAAAGAATGCAAAAGAATAGAGGAAAATGGCAAAATCAAGGGAAATCAAAAGGAAAGAGTCCACTCAAATTCTCAAAGAAGAATTCAAGTCAAAAAGAGTGGGCTCAAGTGAATGAAATGAAGGAGAATGGAAGTGGAAGCAAACTTGGAGTCTTAAAAACGCAAAATTGGTAGAAGCTCCGTTTTGATTTCAAAGGTTGCTATGATTGATTTTTATTTTTATTTTTAGCCCTTTGTTTTTCCCTTCTTTCTTATTCCCTACCTAACACTAATACACCAAGGCCCCGTTACAACCAAATGTAATCCCATCTTATGCATGCTTGTGAACTTTTTAGTAGAGATATTGGTCAACTTACAAACCTATGGCAATGAGCATTTGATGAAACTTGAGCGAAATATTTCCCAAGTCCCTAAAACACTCAGAGATTGTGAGCGAGTGCCCAAGATCGTACAGTTGTACTTTTCAGGTCATAAGCCTCTAATTGGGTAACCAGCTAACATCTCACTTGTGATACTATCTTATGTCTGTCATATGCTTCTGTTTTTGGTCCTTTAGTTGACTATCTATGTTGTTGGACTTTTTGAGAATGTTATTATTAATTTGTGCTGCGAGTTTTGATTGTTCTTGCTTGAGGACAAGCAAAGATTCAAGCATGGGGGAGTTTGATAAGTCTTATTTTACTATGTTTTTAGTATTTGAATTAAATAAAAATTGTAGAATTTTAGTTTTGATTTGGAGCTATTTTACTACAAATTGTTGGTTTAATTTGTCAGGGTCAAATAATGAAGAAATGGAAGAATTTGGGTGATTAAAAAGCAAGGACTGAAAATGTAAGGACCAAGGAGCAAAATCAAGCAAATGGAGCCAAGTATTAAGTGTTCACGCACGGTCCGTGCCTACTACACGCACGGTCCGTGCTCACTGTTACAGAAAGCAGTTGAAAAGACTCAAGACACGCACGGTCCGTGCGTCCTGTACGTTTCAGAAGATGGAAAGTTTGAAGACCACGCACGGTCCGTGCGCCTCAGCAGCACGGTCCGTGCGCCCTATTCCAGAAAAGCCGTTTTGAAGATTACACGTAGCGCACGGTCCGTGCGCCTCAGCAGCACGGTCCGTGCGCCTTTATCTGAAGCTAAAAATGTTACACAACTCTTCCAATTCTTTCATTATGGCTTGTAATTCGAATTTAATCCTTTGTCTATTGATCCTAGTGTCATACCCTAATTTTGTCCGCCTAGGTTTAAAACCCTAATTTTCCGCAAAAATAAATAAATTGAGAAGTGTGGTTTTATTTTGAAGAGTGAAGAGCATTGTGCATGCATTTTTGGGTTTTAAAAGTCATTCTAGGGCTTTTAAATTCATTGTTAGAGTGGAAATGCATTTGTTGTTAAAAAACAAGGTTTTTAGGGCAAAAGGGTATTTTGGTCATTGTCAAAAATAAGATAATTTCTCATCAAGAATCATTGTGCAATTTTAGAGAAATTTATTTGAGGCAAAACATTTTTGGTCATGTATGTATGTATGTATGTATGTATGCGCATGCATGCATACATTGTGCACAAAATTTCAAAAAGGATCAATAGGGAATATTCTACAAAAAGTTCCAAGATGTGATTTTTATGACATTTTTTGGTCATGGTGATCTCATAAAATGGCATATTCCTAAGGTTCCTAGTATGTGGCCTAAATTGGGTGTATTTTTGTACAATTATCCTAAGAAGAATAATCAAAAATGAAGGGATAATGGAATGGTCATATAATAGTACAATAGTACAAGATGACAACTAGAAAACTTGGTCACCAAGGACCCCTCCCAATGTTGTGTCGCCTATCCCTCTCATTCCCTCTCATATTTTCATTTTTTGACCTCAATCCATGTGTGATTCAATCCTCACCCTCCATTCAAATTTTAGATGCAATCCTAGGGTGAGATGAGATGCACAATGACCTAACTACCCTTAAACCTAATTGCTTTCTATATATACCCTATTAACCTCACCTCACAAGGGGGAAAGCTTTTGGCCTCACCATTCACTGATAAACCCTAGCACACAACTCCTTCCTCACCTTCTCTCCATTTATGCGCTACCCCCTCTCCCTTCTCTCTAACTCACTTCTTCATTTCTCATCTACCCACACACATTCAATCCATCTTCCAAGCCTAAACACTAATTTTCAACCATCAATCCTTCATAAAATCACACAAAAGTTCAAGATCAAGGGTCATTTTTTGGAGATTGAAGACCAAGCTTGAAGATAAGTTGATTTGGTTGATTGTTTCTTCATCTATTGTGTTTATTTGGAGCTCATCTTAAGGTATGTGATTCCTAGACCCCTTCTCTTGTAAATCCTTGCATAAAGTCATCATTTCTTGCATATTTGTGAGATTTCCACTTCCAAAAATGTAGACCCTCTCTTTTAACTTCATTTTTATGCTTGTACATATGTTAATCTCATGAATCTTTGTTTTGATGCTTTGATTTTGGGGTTATATGCATGATTTTGTTGTTTTAATTGAAATAAAATGTTATTTGCTTTGATGATAATTTCGCATGCTTCAAATAAATATGTGTTTTATGATTTTTGTTGGTTCTCATGGTTGAATATTGTGAATAAATGCATCTATGTTTGGTTATGTCACTCGCTTGCTTGATTTGGTTGACTTGTTGAAATAAATTGATGATTGGCCATTAAACTTGTAAATATTCAAACCTATGCTGTTAATTGTGAAATTTGTGATTTGAGAAAAATGAATTTGGGTTTTGGTTCATTTATGGTCCACAAATGATCTTGGGTTATGCTAAGTTGGCAAGAGATAGGTTACTTCAACCTTGATGCCTATGCTTGTAAGCATTTAAAAATTCAATTCCCATTTGATGTGCTTGTGAAATGTGAGCAAAAAGGGGTCTATAAACAATTGAATTTGCGCACATGATCGGTCTCCAATGACCTTGATGCATCCTCAAGTTTAATCATGCTTTCTTTGCTCTTTGAGTTTATTGTAAATTGTTGTTTGAAGCTTGTGAAGTTTTGGCAAAGGATAGGCCACTTAGAGCCTTGATGCACCGTTGCATTGTCTTAATAAATTGCAAAGGATAGACCGCTTGGAGTCTTGATACACTTTCCATTTCTCAATCGGCAAAAGATAGGTTCATTTAACCTTGATGCACATGCATTTTGCATATTCATGCATTCTTACCTATTCTTGCATCCTTGCCTACTCATGCATTCTTGAATTGAAGCTTGGTACTCCATGCTTGATATACTTGTTTATGTGCTTGTGGTGCATTAAAATGTTGAATTGGTGTTCACAATTTGCTTGTTTTGATTTCCACCAATTGTTACTCGTTAGTAACTCTCCAAAACTTCAAAACCATGTTGCATACAAAAAACAACTTGTTACTCGTTAGTAACGTTCCAACTTCAAAACATTTTTTTGCATTTACATAATCATTGATAAACAACTTCACTTCTTCTCAAAACAATTCCAAACTATTTTTCACAAATCAAACTTTGTTGAGGATAATGCGAAGCCTTTGCTTGCACGATTGTCAACAATGGGGTGCTAGTGGTGATCACTTGGAGTCTTTGCTCAATTGATTATCATGAACACTCATTTTTCAAAAGAACTCTCATTTCACAAATTAAAAACTTTGTTGAGGATAATGCGAAGGTGCTAGTGGTGATCACTTGGAGTCTTTGCTCAATTGATTATCATGAACACTCATTTTTCAAAAGAACTCTCATTTCACAAATTAAAAACTTTGTTGAGGATAATGAGAAGCCTTTGCTTGCACGATCGTCAATAATGGGATGCTAGTGGTGATCACTCGAAACCTTTGTTGTTTGATCACTGTGAACATTCAATTTTCACAATTAAACAACTAAAAAATAAAAAACCTTTTCTCGACAACCGAGAACTACGTAAGCTTTGAATTCTCCATCGCACTGGGAGATACGTAGGAGCGGGTCACATTCCCGTCAAGCACGACAAATGAAAACCATTTTCTTTTCAAAAAAAACAAACCCTTTTCCAAAACAAGGCAATTTCTAAAAAACGAAACAATTTTCGAAAACAAGAACTACGTTGCTTTGATTCCCTCCCCAGGATACGTAGGCACGGTGCCCTCCCGTCAAGCGCAAAAGATTAAATTTTCCATAAAGTAAGGAGAGATAAAGAGAGATAAAAACAAAGCATTTCTTAAATCAACCTTTTAAATCACACGTCAAATCGAGGTTCCCTTTCAGTAGAAAGGATGTGTGGGGTGCTCGTACCTTCCCCATGCATAACCGACCCCCGAACTCAAATCTCGTGGTTCCAAGGACCATTGTCTTTCAAGAAAGGTTTTTTTCAATGTTTTACCTCTAAAAAAAATATTGGTGGCGACTCCAATTCATGTTGTGCGAAGAGAAATCCCTCCAAAGGATTTTTCGGGGTGCAACACCTAGGCTATAAATAGGAGCTCATTTCAGCTGTAATGGTACCTTTGCATACTTAAAATTTACACTCAAAATTTATCTAAGTTTTTGCTCTCATTTTAGTTCTTGTTTACTTGTTTTCTTTTACTTTCTTGTTCTTTATTTTTCTGCCATTTATCTTCTAGCACTTTTACATTTCAGTTCTCTATTGCTTTCTTTACATTCTTGTCATTTACATTCTGTTATTTATTTTTATGTCATTTTCTTTTATGTCATTCTCTTCTCTTCTACTCCCTTGTCTACTATGATCATGTGTGAGTAGACTTCTTTAGTCTTGGGATTGTGGGACACAATCCAATGATGGGTCCCTAAACAAATCCAAGACTAAACTCTATCTTATTTAGAACTTGAATTTTAATCTAATTCCATAGAACTGAATTTTATAAAACAAATATCAAACGAAGTACCGAGAGGTGAAGTTTGATATTGGAACAAATGGAATTAGACAAGGCAAAGCAAAGCATGAGAATAGCATTGCTATCCTTGGGACAATAAGGTTGTACTTAATGGGTTTCTACGATGATCAACCATGAGAATAGGTTTGATCATTGTTTCAAGACACATTCTTGCATTCCGAAAGGAAGCGTGAATTACACCAAAAGAATACCTTGTCCTTAAAACAATATCAAAATAAGATAGAGAATAGTTAAAGGGTTATTTATTTCCATCATTGTGATCTAACCATGATCCCAAGGCGTCTTTTATTCTAAATTTTACAAAACAAAAATACTCTATTTATTTAAACGATTCCTTTCAGCTAATCACCATCAAAAAAATTAGATTGGTAATCACAAAAACTCCCTGTGGATCGATACATTTTATTACGCGATAGAACCGTGCACTTGCGGCCTATCAGTTTGCCCCTGTCAAAACTGGTTAACAAAAAAAATTGATGTGTCACCTTATTAATTGACATGGCGTTCTTGTTTGCTTACTCACATGCCACCTCACCATGCCATGCATGTCACATTTTTCCTTTAGAAATTAAATTTTTAATTTCTTTAATTATATTTTTAAATAGATAAAAAAGAAAACAGGAATGTAATGTTGGTGCTCGTTCTCCTCTCTCACTCACCCAACAACAATAACAACCGCAACTGCCGTCACTGCCTCCTCCTCGTCATGACTCCACTAATTCCACCACTGACGACAACCTGTCGAAGAAACAACGTCACATTCCCCATTCCCACGTCGGCTGGAAGGTTACCAACAATATTGTTTGTCTTTTCCCCGAAATCAATGTGTACCTCACCGATTGGGTCGTTTCCCTCGATGACTTAACTCGGTTGAACCTTCAACAAGGACAAAGAGTGGTTTTGCATATCAGCTATAGGGAGATGAATCATTCTTTCAACAATAAAGCTAACTTGTTCTGATCAAGTAACTTTCCACAATATGGACACTTCTCTTTAGAAGGAATCAAACACTTTATGTGCTCAGACTCAACAATAAAATATGTTGTTATTACAAAATCAAACTCTGATAAGTATTCAACACTGTTTCCTCTCTTGGTCCCATGATAAACCAGTACCTTGGTGCTTCCTTTCAAAGTAAACCAATCAACCATTGGTTTACTTTGAAAGGAAGCACCAAGGTATTGGTTTATCACGGGGCCAAGAGAGAAAAGAGTGTTGAACAGTTCTCAGAGTTTGATTTTGTAATAACAACATATTCTATTGTTGAGTCTGAGTACAGAAAGTGTATGATGCCTCCTAAAGAGAAGTGCCCATATTGTGGAAAGTTATTTTACCAAAACAAGTTACCTTTATTGTGGAAAGCAAGATCCATCTCCCTTTGGCTGATATGAAAAACCTCTTTTTGTGCCTGTTGAAAGCTCCACTGAGTTAACTCGTACAGGGAAACGAACCAATCGGTGGGTTCCACATCGATTTTGGGGAAGAGACGCACAATCATGTTGGTGACAACCGAGTCGACATGGGAATGGGGAATGTGTTGTTGTTTCTCTGATTGTTTGCCAAGGATTAAGGCCAGAGAGGCTAATGTTGTCTTCATCTAAGAGCATAGATTCAAAACAAGACTATGATCCATGTGAGGGCGTGCGACCTAGGAGAACCAGATTTTAAGGTACAGAGAAAATGACTGGTAACAATAGGAGCAAGAGATGAGAAACGATGATTCTTTAGCCATGGTTTTGAAGGGTAATATTTTCCAATTTTGTCTACTAACAAGGATAACAACAATGATTTTGTGCAACAATTTGGGTTATCGAGAAATATATTCGTGTAATGCAATGTTTGGTATAGCTTAAATAGATGAGAGAGAGGTTGGTGAGAAGTATCAAACTTCTCTTGCTTAGTTTGAAGACACGTGGGACGGGAAATAGAGAGTCAAAGTTTGGGACTCATTGGTGTTAGCATACTCTCCTTATAAGAAAAGAAATTGGAGTGAGTGACTCAATATTTGTCTATTTCCACGTGAAGGAATATAAAGTTTAAATTATTTATTAAAAAATTGTATTTATTGTATTGAAAATATTAAATGATATCCTTTTTAAATAATAATTTCTATTTTTTAATTATCAACTTTTGTTTTTATTTGACTTTATAAAATTATTATCCTTCCTAATACACAGAAAAATGTTTTTTACTGGCAGGTCAAAAGTGAAAATTTTTTATTGAAAATTATTTATTGAAAATTTGAGCATTTAATGCATTGAATTAAAGGAAATTAATTTATAGATGTCGAAATAAAGAAAATTATAGCATTTAATGCATTGAATTAAACGAAATTAATTTGTAGATGTTGAATTAATTTATAGCATTTAATGTTTTTAAATGAGGAATGTATTTTATAGATGTTTTGAAAAGGGAAAGCATTGAATTAAAGGGAATTAATTTTTTTTAGTTATTGTGTCATTGGTGCGTATCCTTTGCAACTGAGTAATTTATGCTGGGAACTACCTGGCCACAAATATTCGGCTTTGCCGGCCCGTGTGGTTCTCCCCTCCCGACAGAGTTTTTCCTACACCCAAAATTCGAACTTGAGATCTTGTGGTGGAATCCGAACTCAGTTACCGCTAGTATTAACCTTTGTTGGTAAAAGGAAATTAAACAGTTATAAATTCGACAATCCTTACGAAAAATATAGAATATACGACTCAACTATCTAACAAAGGAGACTTGACTTTGTTTTTTTTTTGAAGAAGGCTTAAAGGTCTGTTTCGTCCTTGCAAATATCACAATAATCCAGTTTCGTCCATACAAATATTTTGTTAAAAAAAAGCCCTTGCCAATACAAAACACTTCTAGTTTGGTCCCTGCTGTTAACTTTCCATCCAGAAAAGCTGACGCCACTAACGGAGATGACGTCAGCAGTGACAACACAACCACGTGTCACCATTTAATTGATCCTGAGTGCCACCTGTCACTGAAGGTCGCGTCATCACCCCTTGTCACTAATGCCAAGTGGCACTAATACATGCCACGTTAGTAGCCAATGAGTGGCTGCCACGTGGTACTCAAATGGCAAAGTGGGGCAACTGTTGTTACAAAAAAATTCATTTATGGTAGGCATGGGTATTGAACTCGTGACCTGAATGTGGCAAACATTCAACATTACCACTGAACCACTTGATGACAATTGCACAAGGAACCAACAATAAATATATATTATTTATCTATAATTAATTTTGATTAAAAAAACAATAAAAACAAAATGTACAAAAAATCAAATGCAGAATCAAATTCGTTTTCAACTTCGATTTCATATTCGTTTCCAGATTCATAAGGCTTGGATTCGTTTAAATTCAATTTTGTTTCATAAGGCTTCAAATTCGATTTCATAAACCCAAATTCGATTTTGTTTCATAAGGTTTAGATTGAATCTTTTTCGTTTCTGATTTCATGGTTTCATGATTTCGAAATTAAAATGGAAAATCTGTGTTTCGTTTCTTAATTCAATGGAATCTGAAAAATCGAAAATGTAGGTTGAAGATGAAGTTTGAAGATGAATAATGGTTTCCAGATGCTTCATAGTTTCAATTTCGTTTTTTTTTTCAAAATTAATTAGTAGGAATGTAATATATATATCATCCTTGTAAGATTATTAATAATGTGAATCAGTGGTGTAGTGGTTAAGGAGTGTGCTTGGGAGCCAAAGGGTTATGGGTTCCATTCCTAGGCTATCCTTTTTATAAAATGCTTTTCAATAAATACATTTCAGTTACTGTCTGCCACGTGGCAGCCATCCATTGGTTGCTGCCGTGGCAATGGTGACATGGGGGATGGCAAGGCAACCCTATTAGCAGCCACATCAGCATCCAATAACGGTGTTAGCCTAATACTAACGAAGGGGACTAAACTAGAAGCGTTTTGTATTTGCAAGGCCTTTTTAATTTTTTTTGCAGGGACGAGACTGGATTTTGGAGATATTTCAACTTGAACACCGAATGCCATGTCTTTTCCTGAACCACCCCGTCCACAGACCAAGCGAAACATATCACCTCCTTTCCCATGTTATCAATTGTCTTTTCAAGTACACGATTTCACCCTGCGAGCGAAAAAGTTAACATCTAATCCAAGAACAAAGAACCAACACCAAAACAACCTTAAAGCACTTCGCTCCCCATGGAGCTCATACTTGGGGGGTTTTGGACCGTCATAAATATATTGGCCTGAGTCGCTAAGGCAACCCATAGAAGTCATTGGCCCAATTTCTTGGACAACGACCCAAAGAGGCATGAAAAGCTCACCTTGCCCAAGGAAGGGAGCGTTCCGAGTACAGGAGAACCGCCTAACTGCCCGAGCAGTTACTCAAAGGACAAGGAGACATCATATTTGGGGGGAGATAGATAGAAACATGGCAGAACACATTTTCAATATACTTATACTACGACCGAAAACGCAAAAAGTTGTTTGGCCATTCTTGTAATCCTACTGTTCTATCAATAAATTTGTATTCAAGTACTATAACATTATGCAAATATGGGGATACCATTATGAACTATAGATATGCAAAATTATACATATACCATTTTAATCAAAACCAATATTATTATGAACCATTAATATGCAGATATCATTATGAACCTAAAGCCACTATTATGCAATAACCAAATGTATAGTATGAAACAATCAAAATGTACATTATGAATCCAATATTATGGAACAACCAAAATATACACTATGAACCATAAACCAATACTTTGAACCAGTATACGGATACCATTACGAATTCGAGTCCAATATTATGAAACAACAAGAATATACACTATTAACAAAATTATGAACCAACCACTACAATAATGTACATAAACCATTTGCAAGTTCAAATTGCACAAAAATGAACTAGAATATTACACAGAAACTAATGGATACCCCATGTAGATGATTCCTATTGAATTGATGCTTTCTTGGACCAAGTAAGGGTTTTGTAGGAGCACCACTTCTGAGTTTCTACAACTACCAAAGAATCTAATGCAGTGCAGACCAAATTACTCCTCACAAGACGTAGTTGAGTGGCCAACTTCTCTTCAAACTCAAGTGGCCAGATGAACAATCACGTCTAGTACCATATATTCACCGTCCACAGGACCATATGATGAAGTCATCGCAGGTGCTCAATCTGCTTCTACAGTCATGTTCTTCTGCTTCTGTCTAAGATGAAATTGAACAATTTATGCACACTTAAACAGAGAATTGGACTAAAGTTGTTCTCTTGTATTGTTTGTTACCTTCAAAATGATTACGACTCATTGTTTTTGGATCCACTTGGTTGCAAAGATATCCCCATTTTTATAATGACAAATACATATTTTGATGTACAATTTTTCATTTTAGACATACAATATCTTTGGCAAAAAATTGTCAACAGACTCCTTATGAGTTGAGCACTTAGAAATATTTACATTACTAAGAAAAATCTTTTTTATTTATTTTTTGTCTAGAAAGATATAAAAAAACTGCTTTTGATCCTTGTTTAGTATTAGTCTCCCTAATATATTTCATGTTTGATACTAGTCTATAAAATTAGATAACACTTTAATTTTAATCCGTAAAATACAGACTATATAAAGACTAATGTCAAATATATATATATATATATATATATATATATATATATTTATTACATGGACAAAAATTAAAAGAAAATAAATTTAAAAGAACAAAAAATAAAATTTAGAAAATTGTAGAGATGGAAAATAAGATATACAGCAAAGATAAACAAAAATCTCCATATCTTACAAAGATCAAAATGCATCAATGTTGCTAAATTATAGACTTAATATCATTTTAGTCCCCATATTTTACCTAATCCATGATTTTAGCACCCCCATTTTTTTCCTGTGTAACTTTTGTCCCGCAATTTTTTTAATTAGTGAAAGGTTTGCCCCTGTCAAAATTGGATAACAAAAAAATTTGATGTGTCACCTTATTAATTGACATGGCGTTCATGTTTGCTTACTCACATGCCACCTCACCATGCCATGCATGTCACATTTTTCCTTTAGAAATTAAATTTTTAATTTCTTTAATTATATTTTTAAATAGATAAAAAAGAAAACAGGAATGTAATGTTGGTGCTCGTTCTCCTCTCTCACTCACCCAACAACAACAACAACCGCAACTGCCGTCACTGCCTCCTCCTCGTCATGACTCCACTAATTCCACCACTGACGACAACCTGTCGAAGAAACAACGTCACATTCCCCAATCCCACGTCGGATGGAAGGTTACCAACAATATTGTTTGTGTTTTCCCCGAAATCAATGTGTACCTCACCGATTGGGTCGTTATCCTGGATGACTTAACTCGGTTGAACCTTCAACAAGGACAAAGAGTGGTTTTGCATATCAGCTAGAGGGAGATGAATCATTCTTTCAACAATAAAGCTAACTTGTTCTGATAAAGTAACTTTCCACAATATGGACACTTCTCTTTAGAAGGAATCAAACACTTTATGTGCTCAGACTCAACAGTAAAATATGTTGTTATTACAAATTCAAACTCTGATAAGTATTCAACACTCTTTCCTCTCTTGGTCCCATGATAAACCAGTACCTTGGTGCTTCCTTTCAAAGTAAACCAATCAACCATTGGTTTACTTTGAAAGGAAGCACCAAGGTATTGGTTTATCACGGGGCCAAGAGAGAAAAGAGTGTTGAACAGTTCTCAGAGTTTGATTTTGTAATAACAACATATTCTATTGTTGAGTCTGAGTACAGAAAGTGTATGATGCCTCCTAAAGAGATGTGCCCATATTGTGGAAAGTTATTTTACCAAAACAAGTTACTTTTATTATGGAAAGCAGGATCCATCACCCTTTGGTTGATATGAAAAACCTCTTTTTGTGCCTGTTGAAGGCTCCACTGAGTTAACTCGTACAGGGAAATGAACCAATCGGTGGGTTCCACATCGATTTTGGGGAAGAGACGCACAATCATGTTGGTGACAACCGAGTCGACATGGGAATGGGGAATGTGTTGTTGTTTCTCTGATTGTTTGCAAAGGATTAAGGCCAGAGAGGCTAATGTTGTCTTCATCTAAGAGCATAGATTCAAAACAAGACTATGAACCACGTGAGGGCGGGCGACCTAGGAGAACCAGATTTTAAGGTACAGAGAAAATGACTGGTAACAATAGGAGCAAGAGATGAGAAACGATGATTCTTTAGCCATGGTTTTGAAGGGTACGTAATGTTTTCCCATTTTCTCTACTAACAAGGATAACAACAATGATTTTGTGCAACAAATTGGGTTATTGAGAAATATATCCGTGTAATGCAATATTTGGTATAGCTTAAATATATGAGAGAGAGGTTGGTGAGAGAGGGTTGGTGAGAAGTATAAAACTTCTCTTGCTTAGTTTGAAGACACGTGGGACGGGAAATAGAGAGTCAAAGTTTGGGACTCATTGGTCTTAGCATATTCTCCTTATAAGAAAAGGAATTGGAGTGAGCGACTCAATATTTATCTATTTCCACGTGAAGGAATATGAAATTTATAGTATTTATTAAAAAATTGTATTTATTGTATTGAAAATATTAAATGATATCCTTTTTAAATAATAATTTCTATTTTTTAATTATCAACTTTTGTTCTTATTTGACTTTATAAAATTATTATCCTTCCTTATACACAGAAAAATGTTTTTGACTGGCAGGTCAAAAGTGACAATTATTTATTGAAAATTTAAGCATTTAATGCACTGAATTAAAGGAAATTAATTTATAGATTTTGAATTAAAGAAAATTATAGCATTTAATGCATTGAATTAAACGAAATTAATTTATAGATGTTGAATTAATTTATAGCATTTAATATTTTTAAATGAGGAATGTATTTTATAGATGTTTTGAAAAGGGAAAGCATTGAATTAAAGTAAATTAATTTTTTTAGTTATTGTGTCATTGGTGCGTATCCTTTGCAAATGAGTAATTTATCCTGGGAACTGATTGGCTACGAATATTCGGCTTTGTCGGCCCGTGTGGTTTTCCTCTCCCGACAGAGTTTTTCCTACACCCAAAATTCGAACTTGAAATCTTGTGGTGGAATCCGAAATCTACAAAAAATCAAATGCAGATTCAAATTTGTTTTCAACTTCGATTTCATATTCGTTTCCAAATTCAGAAGGCTTGGATTCGTTTAAATTCAATTTTGTTTCATAAGGCTTCAAATTCGATTTCATAAACCCAATATCGATTTTGTTTCATAAGGTTTAGATTGAATCGTTTTTGTTTCTGATTTCATGGTTTCATGATTTCGAAATTAAAATGGAAAATCTGTGTTTCGTTTCATCATTCAATGGAATCCGAAAAATCGAAAATGTAGGTTGAAGATGAAGTTTGAAGATGAATAATGGTTTCCAGATGCTTCATAGTTTCAATTTCGTTTTTTTTCAAAATTAATTAGTAGGAATGTAATACATATCATCCTTGTAAGATTATTAATAATGTGAATCAGTGGAGCAGTGGTTAAGGAGTGTGCTTGGGAGCCAAAGGGTTATGGGTTCCATTCCTAGGCTATCCTTTTTATAAAATGCTTTTCAATAAATACATTTCAGTTACTGTCTGCCACGTGGCAGCCATCCATTGGTTGCTGCCGTGGCAAGAGTGACATGGGGGATGACAAGGCATCCCTATTGGCAGCCACATCAGCATCCAATAACGGTGTTAGCCTAAAACTAACGATGGGGACTAAACTAGAAGCGATTGGTATTTGCAAGGCCTTTTTGATTTTTTTTGGAGGGACGAGACTGGATTTTGGAGATATTTCAACCTGACAGCCGAATGCCATGTCTTTTCCTGAACCACCCCGTCCACAGACCAAGCGAAACATATCACCTCCTTTCCCATGTTATCAATTGTCTTTTCAAGTACACGATTTCACCCTGCGAGCGAAAAAGTTAACATCTGATCCAAGAACAAAGAACCAACACCAAAACAACCTTAAAGCACTTTGCTCCCCATGGAGCTCATACTTGGGGGGTTTTGGACCGTCATAAATATATTGGCCTGAATCGCTAAGGCAGCCCATAGAACTCATTGGCCCAATTGCTTGGACAACGACCCAAAGAGGCATGAAAAGCTCACCTTGCCCAAGGAAGGGAGTGTTCCGAGTACAGGAGAACCGCCTAACTGGCCGAGCATTTACTCAAAGGACAAGGAGACATCATATTTGGGGGGAGATAGATAGAAACATGGAAGAACACTTTTCCAATATACTTATACTACGACCGAATAGGCAAAAAGTTGTTTGGCCATTCTTGTAATCCTACATTTCTATCAATAAATTCGTATTCTAGTACTATAACATCTTATATCTTATGCGGCTTGTCACCAAAGCCCGCCAAACTTGAGTTTTTTTTTTATTCTTCCTTTTTTTTGTTTTCCTTTTTGTTTTTTTATTTATTTTTTTCTTCTTTTATATTACCTCACTTTTTTTATCTTCTTCCTTTTTTCATTTACTTTTTTTCCTTTTCGTTTTTGAGTGCTTTTAGAGTGAGGGAACAAATCAAATTCCTCAGAACCATTAAATATGACTGTAGGATGTAGTATAAAAATTCATTAACGGTTGAGATTTAATACAAATTGATTCAATCTTAACCGCTCATAGCATTTTACACAATATCCTACGATCAATTTTAGTGGTTATCGATGACAGATTTAATTTTCTCCCTCAACCTAAAAGCACCCTTTGGTTTTTACTTTGGATTTTACTTCAGTTTTTTCTTCCTCTTTTCTTTTTTTATATTTTAAGAGCTGCTTTACGGTTTCAAAAATTTTAAATGTTTAAATATGCAAATTTTTACGTAAATAAATATCTACGTAAATATTTATTTACGTAAATATTTAAGTCTCAAAAATATTTATTTACATAAACTTTAATCACATTTACAATAGGTCCCTCGATCGTACTCTTTCAACTTTCTATAGGTGCTTCTATTTTTTGTAATTTCCATCCAACACTGCACGATACCACATAATTCACTTTCTATTTGTGTTTTCTTCTATGTTTTGGTCATTTCGTACCAACGGGTATTTAAACCATTCGTTAGTTGGTGTTTATATTTTTATCATTATTTAAAATTCGAGTACAACATTGCTGCATTGACTCCTGTGGGAACTTCAGCCACATTTACAATACAATCTTCATGATCTTCTTTCAACGGGAACTTCAGTCGCATTTACAATAAAATCTCCAAAATCTTTTTCAATTTTGTATAACTACACCTATTTTATCATGAGTTTCCTTCAACCATGCTTGATATCCAGCGTGTTTCACTTTTTAATTGTATTGTCTTTTTTTCTTTCTAATTATGGGTTAATTTTTTTTTTATTTACATTTGATGAATGTGGATTATGTTATTAAATTTTTTTTAGACTTTTTATTCTTATTTTATCAAAGGTTAATGTTCTTTTTAAAATTTATAATCTTTTGATTAAAATTTATATTTATAATTTAATTTTTATTCACAGTTATTAGTTTTATATTTGCAGACTAACACCATCTGCCCAATGGCACAGGTTACCCTGGGGCCTGGTAGTCGATCCCGTGCTCCAGATTTTGATTCTCACAGTTGACAAAATCAGTGTTGACCAGTGCAAAATTTGTATTCAAGCACAATCAGATATTAGTATGATAGAATTTAGCCAACCCCGTGCGGGAATTGCCGCACTTTTTTTTTTAAGTTTAGTTTTTTCTCTTTTTCTTTTTTTGTTTTGTCCTCTTTTTTATTTTAATGTTTTCCATTTTTTCCTTTTTAATATTTTAACGAGTACTCTAGGGTCTCGAAAAAATTTAGATGTTTAAATATGCGAATTTTGTTTTTCAATTATCGATTTGGTGAAAAAAAGATTTAATTTCATGACAAAATACATAAAATGATATGCTAAACAGTGTGCTTTGGTATACTCGATGGTGAAAAAAATATTTTTTTAACAAAATACGTAAAGTACGATGTTAACCCGTGTGTGTTGAGGCACTTTAGGATTCAGAAAAAAATTAGCTGTTCAAACACCCGAAGTTTTTTCCTCAATAACTGGTTTGGTAAAAAAAATAGCTTTGTGACAAAATAGGTAAAGTGTGATGCCAACATTGAATTTTGGGGTACTTTAGGGTCCAGAACAAATTTTATATGTTCAGATACGTGAAGTTTGTTCCTCAACAACCTGTTTGACGAAAAATAAAAAAAATACGTGACAAAATACGTAAAATGTGATGCCAAACAATTTGTTGAGGTACTTTTGGATTCAAATTTTTTTACATGTTCGGATACACAAAGCTCATTCCTCAAAAACCCGTTTGGTGGAAAAAATTTGTGACAAAATATGTAGTGCGATACTAAATAGTGTTTCTATGTGCTTCTATTTTATTCAAATATGCGAACTTCTTTCTTCAAAAATAGTTTCAACTTTGTATATGTGCTTCTATTTTATTGGTGGTTTTAAATCAAACTTTGCACGATACCTATACGTACGTGTTTCACTTTCTAATTATGTTATCTTATTTTCTCTTTAATTATATGTTAAGTTTTTATATTTACATTTGATAAATATAGATAACGTTATTAAACTTTTTTAAACTTTTTCTTCTAATTGTCTATGGATGTTCAATTTCAATGTATTTGTTGTTATTAATATTCTTTACGTTTTTTTTTCTTATTATCTGTGGATGTTGAATTTCAATGTCTTTGTTAATGTTTCTTTTTAATTTTATAATATTTTTATTTAATTTATAGTTTTTTAATTTAATTTTTATTTACTGGAATTTCGGCCACGTTTACAATAGATCCCCTCATCGCCCTCGTTCAACTTTCTATAGGTGATTCTATTTTATTTGTGGTTTTCATCTAACCCTGCACGATACCCGCATGTTTCACTTTCTATTTGTTTTGTCTTCTTTATTTTTGTCTTTTCGCATCAAACGGTATTAAAAACATATTTTAACTGGTGTTTAAATTTTTATCTTCTTTCAACAGGAACTTCAGCCACATTTATAATACAACCTCCACCATCTTCTTTCAACTTTGTATAATTGCTCCTATTTTATCATGAGTTTTCATACAACCATGCATGATACCCACGTGTTTTAGTTTTTAATTGTGTTGTCTTCTTTTCTTTCTTATTATGGGCTAAGTTTTTATATTTACATTTGATAAATATGGATTATGTTATTAAAAGTTTTAGACATTTTCTTCCCATTATCTATGGATATTTAATTTCAACGTTTTTTGTCAATATTCTTTTTAAATTTTATAATCTTCTTATTTAATTTATAGCTATAATTTAATTTCAATCCACAATTATTTGACTATATATTTTACAAACCAACATCATTGGTCCACTGGCATAAGCTACCCTAAGATACGGGGTCGACTTAGTGTTCCCGAGTTTGATTCCTGCAGTGGACAGAAAACTGTTGTCTTGAATGATTGGTTTATTAAAGAGGTTTTCCCCTTCCGGTTTTACTTTAATTTTGTTAACTAAAAATTAGTCAACCCCGTGCGTAGCACGGGTCAGGCGGCTAGTTATGCAAATATGGGGATACCATTATGAACTAGATATGCAAAGTTATACATATACCATTTTAATCAAAACCAATATTATTATGAACCATTATGCAGATATCATTATGAACCTAAAGCCACTATTATGCAATAACCAAAATGTAGAGTATGAAACAATCATAATGTACATTATGAATCCAATATTATGGAACAACCAAAATTTACACTATGAACCATAAACCAATACTTTGAACCAGTATACCGATACCATTACGAATTAGAGTCCAATATTATGAAACAACAAGAATATACACTATTAACAAAATTATGAACCAACCACTACAATAATGTACATAAACCATTTGCAAGTTCAAATTGCACAAAAATGAACTAGAATATTACACAGAAACTAATGGATACCCCATGTAGATGATTCCTATTGAATTGATGCTTTCTTGGACCAAGTAAGGGTTTTGTAGGAGCACCACTTCTGAGTTTCTACAACTACCAAAGAATCTAATGCAGTGCAGACCAAATTACTCCTCACAAGACGTAGTTGAGTGGCCAGATGAACAATCACGTCTAGTACCATATATTCACCGTCCACAGAACCATATGATGAAGTCATCGCAGGTGCTCAATCTGCTTCTACAGTCATGTTCTTCTGCTTCTGTCTAAGATGAAATTGAACAATTTATGCACACTTAAACAGAGAATTGGACTAAAGTTGTTCTCTTGTATTGTTTGTTACCTTCAAAATGATTACGACTCATTGTTTTTGGATCCACTTGGTTGCAAAGATATCCCCATTTTTATAATGACAAATACATATTTTGATGTACAATTTTTCATTTTAGACATACAATATCTTTGGCAAAAAATTGTCAACAGACTCCTTATGAGTTGAGCACTTAGAAATATTTACATTTCTAAAAAAAAACTTTTTTTATTTATTTTTTGTCTAGAAAATATAAAAAATTGCTTTTGATCCTTGTTTAGTATTAGTCTTCGTAATATATTTCATGTTTGATTCTCGTCTCTAAAATTAGAGAACACTTTAATTTTAATCCGTAAAATACAGACTATATAAAGACTAATGTCAAAAATATATATTTATTACATGGACAAAAATTAAAAGAAAATAAATTTAAAAGAAAAAATAAAATTTAGGAAATTGTAGAGATGGAAAATAAGATATACAGCAAAGATAAACAAAAATCTCCATATCTTACAAAGATCAAAATGCATCAATGTTGCTAAATTATAGACTTAATATCACTTTTGGTCCCCATATTTTACCTAATCCATGATTTTAGCACCCCCATTTTTTTCCTGTGCAACTTTTGTCCCGCAATTTTTTAATTAGTGAAAGGTTTGCCCCTGTCAAAATTGGTTAACAAAAAAATTTGATATGTCACCTTATTCATTGACATGGCGTTCATGTTTGCTTACTCACATGCCACCTCACCATGCCATGCATGTCACATTTTTCCTTTAGAAACTAAATTTTTAATTTCTTTAATTATATTTTTAAATAGATAAAAAAGAAAACAGGAATGTAATGTTGGTGCTCGTTCTCCTCTCTCACTCACCCAACAACAACAACAACCGCAACTGCCGTCACTGCCTCCTCCTCGTCATGACTCCATTAATTCCACCATTGACGACAACCTGTCGAAGAAACAACGTCACATTCCCCATTCCCACGTCGGCTGGAAGGTTACCAACAATATTGTTTGTCTTTTCCCCGAAATCAATGTGTACCTCACCGATTGGGTCGTTTCCCTCAATGACTTAACTCGGTTGAACCTTCAACAAGTACAAAGAGTGGTTTTGCATATCAGCTAGAGGGAGATGAATCATCAATAAAGCTAACTTGTTCTGATAAAGTAATTTTCCACAATATGGACACTTCTCTTTAGAAGGAATCAAACACTTTATGTGCTCAGACTCAACAATAAAATATGTTGTTATTACAAAATCAAATTCTGATAAGTATTCAACACTCTTTCCTCTCTTGGTCCCATGATAAACCAGTACCTTGGTGCTTCCTTTCAAAGTAAACCAATCAACCATTGGTTTACTTTGAAAGGAAGCACCAAGGTATTGGTTTATCACGGGGCCAAGAGAGAAAAGAGTGTTGAACAGTTCTCAGAGTTTGATTTTGTAATAACAACATATTCTTTTGTTGAGTCTGAGTACAAAAAGTGTATGATGCCTTCTAAATAGAAGTGCCCATATTGTGGAAAGTTATTTTACCAAAACAAGTTACCTTTATTGTGGAAACCAGAATCCATCTTCCTTTGGCTGATATGAAAAACCTCTTTTTGTTCCTGTTCAAGGCTCCACTGAGTTAACTCGTACAGGGAAACGAACCAATCGGTGGGTTCCACATCGATTTTGGGGAAGAGACGCACAATCATGTTGGTGACAACCTAGTCGACGTGGGAATGGGGAATCTGTTGTTGTTTCTCTAATTGTTTGCAAAGGATTAAGGCCAGAAAGGCTAATGTTGTCTTCATCTAAGAGCATAGATTCAAAACAAGACTATGATCCATGTGAGGGCGTGCGACCTACGAGAACCATATTTTAAGGTACAGAGAAAATGACTGGTAACAATAGGAGCAAGAGATGAGAAACGATGATTCTTTAGCCTTGGTTTTGAAGGGTGGTGTTTTCCCATTTTGTCTAATAACAAGGATAACAACAACGATTTTGTGCAACAAATTGGGTTATCGAGAAATATATTCGTGTAATGCTATGTTTGATATAGCTTAAATAGATGAGAGAGAGGTTGGTGAGAGAGGGTTGGTGAGAAGTATAAAACTTCTCTTGCTTAGTTTGAAGACACGTGGGACGGGAAATAGAAAGTCAAAGTATGGGACTCGTTGGGCTTAGCATACTCTCCTTATGAGAGAAGGAATTGGAGTGAGTGACTCAATATTTGTCTATTTCCACGGGAAGGAATATAAAGTTTAAATTATTTATTAAAAAGTTGTAGTTATTGTATTGAAAATATTAAATGATATCCTTTTTAAATAATAATTTCTATTTTTTAATTATCACCTTTTGTTCTTATTTGACTTTATAAAATTATTATCCTTCCTTATACGCAGAAAAATATTTTTGACTGGCAGGTCAAAAGTGAAAATTATTTATTGAAATTATAGCATTTAATGCATTGAATTAAAGGAAATTAATTTTTAGATGTTGAATTAAAGAAAATTAGAGCATTTAATGCATTGAATTAAACGAAATTATATTATAGATGTAGAATTAATTTATAGCATTTAATGTTTTTAAACGAGGAATGTATTTTATAGCTGTTTTGAAAAGGGAAAGCATTGAATTAAAGGAAATTAATTTTTTTTAGTTATTGTGTCATTGGTGTGTATCCTTTGCAAATGAGTAATTTATGCTGGGACTGGGAATTGATTCGCCATGAATATCCGGATTTGCCGGCCCGTGTGGCTCTCCCCTCTGGACAAAGTTTTTGCTGCACCCAAAATTCGAACTCGAGATCTTGTGGTGGAATCCAAACTCAGTTACCGCTCGTATCAACCTTTGTTGGTAAAAGGAAATTAAGCGGTTATAAATTCGACAATCCTTACAAAAAATATAGAATATACGACTCAACTATCTAACAAAGGAGTATTGACTTTGTTTTTTTGAAGAAGGCTTAAAGGTCTATTTCGTCCTTGCAAATATCACAATAATCCAGTTTCGTCCCTACAAAAAAAATATTAAAAAAAGCCCTTGCAAATACAAAACGCTTCTAGTTTGGTCCCTGCTGTTAATTTTCCATCCAAAAAAGCTAACGTCATTAACGGAGATGACGCTAGCTGTGACATCACAACCACGTGTGAGGATCAATTAAATGGTGACACGTGGTTGTGATGTCACTGCTGACGTCATCTCCGTTAGTGACGTCAGCTTTTTTGGATGAAAAGTTAACAGCAGAGACCAAACTAGAAGCGTTTTGTATTTGCAAGGGTTTTTTTAAAATATTTTTTTTGCAGGGATGAAACTGGATTATTGTGATATTTGCAAGGACGAAACAGACCTTTTAAGCCTTCTTCAAAAACACAAAGTCAAGTTTCCTTTGTTAGATAGTTGAGTTGTATATTCTCTATTTTTTCTGAGGATTGTCGAATTTATAACCATTTAATTTCTTCTAATTCAACGCTTCCCCTTTTGAAAACATCCATAAAATACATGCATCGTTTAAGTGAATTTTGTTAACTAGCTAGGTTTTTTTTGTTGATAAGCTTGTTAACTAGCTAGGTAAATCACTTTGATTTTGTGAAGCCTCATTCTTTTAAAATGCAACTCAATGTTCTTGGATACATTGAAGCCATGTCTTACAAAGTTGGGTGTAGAGATAGAGTGGAGACAGGAGAGAGGGAAAAGGCAGTTTGGGAATTCCATTAAAAATATAAGAAATGGAGCACGGGTGAACAAAGTTGTGTAGAGATAGAAAGCTTTTTAGTATCCCCCATTGGCATTATCTCTCTCAAATATAGGTCTCAAGTAAGTGGATGTGGTATTATGTGTCAACTTTTTTGAGTGTTCCAAGCCTGATAGGTTAATGGTTATATATGTATACCTAGTGTGCTTATTCGTACAAATTATTTGAATGAGCCACAAGTTACAACAACAGCTAAAGGTTACAATCAACACCCACTTTTTTCTATTACTCCATTAGTAAGTTAATTCATATTTTTCCAAACTACACCTACTAGAAGTTAACTTTTGGAAGCTATATTTCCTTTTTACAATTATTTTACTGTTAAGTAATTTACTTTTGAATAGTTCATAACTTTTAGAAATTAATATCTTCTAGAATGTGTAGAACAAGTTGTCCTAAAGTTAACTCCCAACATACAAAGCCGTGGGAATAGCCACAAAGTTGATAATTCATCACCTGCAAGATGTTTTCATATTTGGTGAATGGCAGAGGTTAGAATCAAAGGACAATATGGTATACAGAGTTGCGGGAAAGACAAATTGTCCACTGTTTTGTTATGGAAAGGCTTATGTTTGAGAAGTTGGAGAATTGTGGTGGTTGATGTGTTAGTGGATGTTTTAGAAAACGGCGAAAAAAAGATATCCATTATGGGAAGGAATATGCGTTTGAGGTTTCTGTTGTTCCATGAAATGAGAGTTATGTATTTGGTGGTAGTTTTATATGAGGGGCTTGAGGTGAATGCCATTGGAAGAAGCACAAATGTAGTAAACGTGTAGGTGTACTTTAGGCACAATTGGTGGGAAAGATAAGGTTGTTGCAATGAGTGTTGGTGATAGAATGATGGAGTATTCATACAATTTTGTATACACATGTGAGTGTGAATGTAGCATGATTTTAGGTATGATGCATTGATGTAAAAAGTAGGGTGACGGTTAGGGTGGGGAAATACAATATTTCCCCATCAAACACAAACTCTCATTCTGACCCTCTATAGCCAATCATCCAATTTTTACCTTAGTTTTAAAAATGACCACAAAGTTTACTTATTTTATAGTTGGACCCTACAATTTTGATAGAATTCCATAAACCTTTTGTCAAAAAAAAGGGTTAAATATATTTTTGGTTCCTACAAAATTGGATCTTTCTAAGTTTAGTCTCTACATTAACGAAATAGGTGTTTTGGTCCCCATCTTATTTTACCGTTTCCATTATTAGTCCCTGCAGTTAATTATTACTGATTGGACTAACGGAAATCATGACTGGACACGCCATGTGGACATTTTAATTGATGTGGCGTCCACTTGGTCTAAAATTCCTGAAAATTTGGCTTTTTATGATTACATCGGCAATAATCCGGCAAAAGGGGGTTGTTTAGAGCAGGCTCAATGGACAATGGCGATGGAATCGCCGTCGGTTGGTTAGGACATCCTATCTTTAGAGACAAAGAGGGGCGTGAACTTTTTGTACGTCGTATGCGTACTTTTTTTGAAACATTTCCGATTGTTTTGGTAGATGGAGATGGAATTGTTAGAGCTGATGTTCCTTTTCGAAGGGCGGAATCGAAGTATAGTGTCGAACAAGTAGTTGACTCATATGTTTTATTACTTTTCTTTATATTTATATTTATTACACTTTAAAAAATTTAATTTTTAAATTAAAAAATTACAAAACCAAAAAAGGTCATTCCTTCTTTACAAAAAACCATCAACATCATCAACAAATCTTTTTTTCCAGAAAGTATTTTCCCAGCATGCGCCTTTCTCCCAAAAGGTATTTCCCAATATCGATACACCTAGCCATTTTCTGGTGATTGCAATTTTATAATTCAAAGGTTAACGCTTTTTATCATCCCTGGCGATTGCAATTTTATAATTCAATATTATAATCCACTAGCATATCTGGTGCATCAACAGATCTGAAACAAGAAGAACAATAGCAGAAAAAGATCCCAAAACGAATAGCAACAACGACAACAAGATCCCACACGAAGATAGAAAACGCAGCAGAGTAATCGGCAATGAAAATAGATCTGAAGAACCTCTTCGACTTCCACAACAGAAGAAAAAAACACTACAGACTCGCTAGAAAACAGATCTGAATAATCTCAAACCGCCACCTTCTTCTTATTTTACAGCAACCATGGATCTTCAATCAAAAAACGAGTTTGATATTCAGAATCTTCACGTTATCCTCTCGCAAAGCCCTCAAAAAAATTTGTCGTCGGAGTAACCTACACCGGCAACCACCGTGCCGGAGGTTCTCTCCGCCTCTTCTGCTGCCGGAGGACAAGAAGAAGAATATCTGTTTTTTTGTAATAAAAAAAAAACAAAAATTAATAAAATAGAAAATTTGGTAAAAAAAAGCCACGTGGATAATAAAAAGGTGAATGTATTTGCCACATAGATTAAAAAATACATGTGTAAAAGCCACCTCAATTTCAGTTAGTCTAGCAAGCATGTTAACACCGGGGACTAATGATGAAAACAGTAAAATAATATAGGAAAAAAACAAGATAAAGCATAAAAAAAACAGAAATTTTAAAAAAAAAACTTACAACAAAAAACAACTGCTGCGCAAAAATAAGTATTAAAAAATAGAAACAAAATTAATGGAAAAAATATAAATAACAATAACATAACTAGCTTAAAAAAACCCGATAACATAACTAGTTTTAGTGAAATATAAGGACTTCCTATTAAATTGAGTATAAATACTACATGATAAGAGAAACAAGTACCAAGTCACAAATCTCATCCACACAATATAAATATAATAAATCAATGGTTCAAAACTACATTTGTGTTTGATAGGGAAATTTTGCATTTCCCCACCCTAACCAACACCAAAAAGTAGACATAGACTTTTATGTTCAAAACCAAATAGCGAATGTGCTTTGCGGAAGAAAAAGACGAATCCCAAGTAATGGATCGAATGTAGTTAAAGCAGAGTTATTATATATAATAACATTGTCATTGTGCCTTGGTTGAAAATGGTGGAGCTAAGGAAGCTAATATAGTCTTCATCTAAGGGCATAAAGCCAAAACAAGAGCATGTTGTGTTACTATAGATTAAAGGAGATGAAATATGGTTGTTACGATATATTGTGAACCTCTCATTGTCGTAATTAATATTGTAATTATGTTAGGATTAAATAGGATTACTTTATTTATTTCTTTGTCTCCAATCTTATTCTATAATTTGGAGAACCTACTTTTAATTGATACAAATATTTATTAGGATATATTATTGACTTTATTAGGATTTTTTAGGATATATTACTGACTTATTTACTTTTTAACTCAACGGTCATATTTATCACTAGAAAAACTTCATAAAGGCTTCACAAAACAAATTGAAAATCAACATAACCAAATATGTAACATGAAGACATGAAAATAAAATGATACACTTGATATTCATGAAACTCGCGTGTAGTTTTTTCCAAAAAAAAAAAAAAGAAGCAAGATGGTTCAACTTCAACATGAGTTTAGAAGACAAAGAAACATATGCACCAACTTAAAAGTGTTGATTAAAAATTGATTCATGAGATGGATGAGTATAGACTTGCATGAGAAAAAAATAATTAAACACAAAAAAAGGCAGGGAGGTGTTCTATCATGTGTTTATTAATGCAGACCAGATTATAGACAACTAAACTATTTATAACCGTATTTGTCTTGTATATCTCCTTGTTTTCATATAGATTCTCCAATCATATAATTCAATGGTTCCCTACTAAAAATATCTTTAAAATGCATGCCTCATTTAAGTGGATTTGGTCATTTAGGTCGATTAATTTGATTGTATTAAGCCCCATTCATTAGATTTTAGCCTTATGATCTTATAGATACACATTAGTAGGTCAATCACAAAATTGGGAGTGGAGATAGAAGGACTTTCAATATTTCACTATTCGCATTATATCTTTTAAATACATGTCTAAACTCTCAAGTAAGTAGACTTGGTCATATGTGATAACTTGTTTGATTGTCTCATGCATAGATTAGATACGTTATACGTATAATAATACCTGGCGTGCATATATGTGATAATTCACTAAGAGATGTTTGCATGTGTATATGAAGATATGAAACCAAGATCAAATAATAGTCTCAGAGTTAAAATTTGGGAATTAAATTATAGGTGTACATAAGATACTTATGAAATTTTCAAGTTTAAAAACAATTAATAATCTAATTTGTCACCTATATAATCAAGATTTAGGATAGCTACTTTTTAATGGTGATAAATGATTTACCCCTAACCATATATCCTAAACAATTAGATAAACATGTAATAATGAAAGAAAAATTGAACAACATTGAAAGAAGACACGAGTTAAATTAACTTTAACACCGAAATACAATGAAAATTGTAAATCGCATCCTAATATAAAATCCATCCGTATTGAGTAAGAGGATACGTTTTTAAATTTATTATTGCTTAGCCAATAGTTATTGAAACAGAACAATTTCAAACCTCCAATGGAGGAAGCATATATATATATATATGTGCACACGATAGGACAATGGTTAGAAATATCCCATGAGAGAGCTCATAGGGGAACATTACCTCCGCAAATCAAGCCAATCATTCGACACCAAAATCCGATCGAATATGTTTATTGCCATCCCGTTTGGTTAGACTCAAGTGAATATGCTCCGTAGATGTGGGTAGGTCATTTAGTTGTAACTCTTGGAAGATGTCCCAAAACTCACCAACTTCCATTGTTCCACAAGAGTTCCCACCCAGTCCAATTCCTTGATTCTTACTCTAACAGCCACTGAGTTGAAGTCTCCCTACACACACCATACCCCTCTGATCTTATACATGAGGAGATTCCTTTTCACTATCAAATTATATTTTGAATAGATATTTACCACAAAACACCTTCTCATAGGTCTAAACATACACAATGGATCACTAGTGCTCCCCGTAAAGAAACTCTTGATTTATCCCAGAGAGAGGAATCAACACAACATCTATATTACCATAGAGGAATCAACACAAGCCTACAATAATCTCTTAAATCTTAGTTTCTTATCTAAGACCCATTATATTCATTGAGCACATAATCATTAGACATTATCAATCCCCAAATTCCTCGGCTAGACTATGTCTTTCTTCTAAGGCCACCAAACTTTCCACCATAAGGCCTTCATCTGGTACACCTTTTAACCCTACCAGACTAATGATCCTTAGAAGTTGATCTATCAGTGTAGTGAATTGGGGTCAAACATTGACCCACAATTAAATTCCCAAACCTATCTGGACAGTATCCCGCCGAACAATGGGATTCACCCGTGTTAGGATGAGCCACATGTGGGACCCACATAGGGCTCACCCTTAAGGCACTATTGGTAACTGTGTATATGACCCAACAAAAACTAACTTATAAGAATTGTATTTCTGACCTGTTCAGGAGAAAACCCTGGCAATAACTTAGAGAAAGAGGTGTTTTGAAAGGCGATAAGTATTAGATATCTTCAAAGCATGAAATCATCCAAATTAATTTAAATACCGAAAGTCAAGGCTAGAGTTTTGACGGCAGATTCATTTGAAACATCAGTTAAGTAAGTTCACAAAATAACCATAAACATAATTGAAAACAAGAAAGTATATTAATGAAACCAAATGTTGAAACCTCAATCCCAGAGAGAAATAATTCCACATGCTTCTGAACTTGTCTCCAATAACTTAGCTCTGTTCAGCAGGCTTCTCAAGTCTTCTCTTTTTGAATTCTTTAAAAGCATTTGAATTTTCATGGACGAAGTTGAAGGCTGGAGATGATGAGCTTCCCTCCCCATAACCCTTTTTCATAGCTGGCAATGCTAAGGACAAAGTAGTGTCAACACTTGAGGCCACATTATTTGCCCGTTGATCTTCTAACTTTCTTATTGATGAAACAATAAATGGCAACATCTTTTCAAGTGTTGGAGTAGCAAAGTTTTTCTTCACCATTTCCATAGGACCAATAACTTCCACAGCGTTATAGATGGAACTCTTATCGGTATCCCCATTCATAATTGCCCGAACGTTGTAACTGTTGATGTGAAAATTAGTAAGGGCCTTGACCCCTATCAACCTTATGCTCTCCACATCATAGGCCTTTGCCGCTTCCTCTTCTGAATCTGTTTACATGTATATAAATGGTTACAAACTAAGCAATATGATTTACAAATATTTGTTAGAATCTCAAATAATATTAAGGGTTAAATATGTTATAGGTCCTATAAAATCTCATATTAGGGTTAAATATGTTAAAGGGCAAAACTTTAAATGACTTCACCAAATAGTCCTAGAATTCGGCTTTCCCTTCCTATGCCATATCTTGCTTGCCATTTCCCAGTAAGATGCCTATTTTCAAATCAAAGTAACAATATGAGAGAGAGAGAGAGAGAGAGAGAGAGAGAGTATACCTGGTGACTCCATGATAAATGGATATGAGCTTGAAATAAAAGGAACTTAAGCTGTTGGGATACCAAATAATTTGGTCTAGTTAGTAAAAAAGAAATATAGTTTAAAATTGAAATTGACTAGTTCAGTAAGAATGCTAAGTGAATCACAGAGAAGGAAGTTTTTTTGATAGTACCTTCTAATAAAAGTCACAACTTCTGTTTGTGTCATATCAGCCACGGCCTCCAGGGATTCCTTGTAGTTGATTTTCTGGAACAATATATTGGTTTTATATTTAGGACTTAATTAATATATTTCAAAAGGTAAATGCTAAGGTACCCTTAAAAATAAGACTAGAGCTAAGATTGTCATACTCAAGAGTCTATGCAAACTCGTAGAGATAAAAATAAAACTACAGTTAAGATTGTCAAACTCAAGAGTCTATGCAAACACATATAGCTTCGGTAATTAATAACTCGTAGACTTGAATAGTGAACTGGTAAGAATTTACCAAATATTAATTAACATATAAAGAGCAAATATACATAATATAAAATAGTTTAACACGACAATAATCCAACATTCTAACTCTACAAATAAAGCAAAGTAGTTAACACGATAGACACTTGAGGTGCTAGCTCAGTAAAAAGAGCTTAGCCTTGTATCCTTAAGGTGTTGAGTTCGAATCCCCTCAGGAGAGTATAAAATGACTATTACTGCCACTTTGATTAATAAAAAAAAAAGTAAACCACGATAGAAACATATATATAATTCAGTCCAAGCATATTGACTGATTTATTGTATTTTAAGACCAAGTGAATGTAAGATTATATATAGACTTGTAAATTCTAATAAAGTTGAGAGTTTACAAATTTTATCAGAGTTTATATACTTAAACTCGTACGAGTATCCTAAAAAGGGAGCTTATATGCAACTTAACTCGTTATGACTTGGAAAAATCATAAACTCACTTGCAAGAGTTGAATTTTGTTTTTGATAATCAAGGAACTTTATTAAGGGAAGCACAATGGGTACTTCAACTCTTACAAGAACTTGGGTCTGGCTAAAATCTCCAGGGGGCAAAACCCAAGGAAAAAAATCCCATGAAGAAAAAGAGTACCTCAATAGTCAATATGTGAGAATAAGTTACAATCTGTCCAGACAACCCATAGGGCAATACAACCGGTCTACATAGCACTTTGTCTTCCCACACCTTCTAGAGATAAACCATCCCCAAGATACACATTTGATATGATGTACAATAGAGTTGGTTTACAACACCGCCTTCAAAAATTACATGATTCCTTGCATACCATATTGCCCAAATAGTTGTCATCCAGATTATATGTTTTGCTGCCTTCAGCTTCCTTCCTTTCAGAGCTTGCCCGAACTGTGTGAAATGTGTTATAGTATCCTACACGTAGAAACAAGGTATGCCCATCCAACATAAAATTTGTTCCTAAACGCCATGTTCTACTGCGCACGAACATAAAATATGATTTGAGGATTCCTCCTCTCTGAAGCAGAGGACACAACATGTATCATGTTCCGGTGACACCACTCCTCTTAACAGTAGTAGATCTCGCGTCGGTAGTTTGTTAATAACTAGCCTTCCTGCCGATACCGCCACTTTTGTTGGGAAATTACACCGCCAAACCTTCGCGCACATGGACACCATGCCCCACATCTATCACCATTTTGTACCTGTAGAAAGAACTTCCAGCCAATTGTAGCAAGATTTCTCAAAAAAATATTTTTTACAATCATTTTCCCACACCCATTTATCATCCTTATTTTTACACAGCCCGATCTCAAGCAATATTGTTTTTAATTCCACCAGTTATGTATCATCTGTACCACTACCCAACTCTAATCCCACTTTTAGCGATTTTCTACCCAACTACCACAATGTTGAACGACAACCTCCTTTGCGGCGCATATCTGAAACAGGTTTGGATATAAGGAGTTAAACGGTATTGGTATGCACCAAGAGTCTCGCCAAAACTTTAATTTATCTCCATTTCCCAGTTGTAGCTTTGTCAATTTTTTAAAATCGTAACGGGTCCTTTGTGAAGTCAGCTCCAAGATAATTAAGGTCGTGCCACCATAACGATGTTTTTTAAGGTGATGTTGACTAACCTCACTATCTTGCCCCATTATTAGTTCACCTTATCTGCATTTCAATAATTTATACCAGAGACTGTTGCTACCTGGCAAACACTTCCACCTCCATTTGTTTAAAAGAGCAAAATTGAAAGCTTCCAAATTTTTTATTCCTAGCCCTCCTTTATCCTTTGGTAGGCACACACTGCTCAGTTTACCCATGCCATTTTCATCTAATCTTGATGACCACCCCAGAGAAATTGTCTTCTCATCTTGTTGATTTCCTTTATAACCTTCTTTGGTGCTATGAAAAATGAGAAGAAATAAAGTGGGAGAGCGGATAAAACTGAATTGACTAAAGTTATCCTACCACCAATCGAAAGTTGTTTGCTTCTCTATAGGGGAAATTTTGATTTGTACCGACTCCTAAGTACTATACCTTCTCGGATTTGCACCAATCAGGATACCAACGAATATGAATGAAATCTTACCAATACATAGCAAGGAAGGCCAAGGCACCCCATAGGATCCTCTCCTCAATATTAACCCCCCCAAAATTACTCTTCGCATAGTTGTTCTTTAACCCGGAAACCAATTCAAGACTCTAGTGAATTAACTTGAAACACCATAAACTTCCGCCCCCTCCGTCGCATAAGATAATTGTGTCATCCGCAAACTACAGTAAGGATATAGTTAGATTGTCGTCAACAAAAAAGCCTCTAAACAGATTTCCTTCCTCTGTTTGGCAAAATACCCTGACTAGCCACTCTACAACAATAATAAATAGGAACGGGGCGGCTAGATCCCCCTTCTTGAGTCCTCGTGACACATTAAATTCGTTTGACGAGCTGCCATTAATGAGAACTGAGATAGAATTGGTCGTGAAGCACCCTCGAATCCACCTTCGCCATTGAGCATAGCAACCAAGTGTTAGGAGCATATAGCTAGTCAAGGAAGGGCCAACTTACAAAGTTGTAAGCCTTTTTGAAGTCTACTTTCAAAGCCAGACGCTTCTTGTTTTTCTCGCTTTGCAAGATCCAAGATTTCATTGACAACCACCACTCCGTCTAAAATTTATCTTTCGGGGAGGAAAGCGTTCTAACATTCAGAGATGACACTCCTCATAACATGTTTCAACCTGCCACCACCTTCGCCAAAATTTTGTATAAGCTTCCGATTAGAGAGATAGGCATGTATTCATTCAGCTCTTGAGGGTTTGCCTACCGAAGATGGATGGATCGACAAGCTCCATGGCCTCAATGAATTGGTGCATCTCCCTTCTTTCAATGCTACTGGTTGTTACAGACGTGCCCCTTCATTCCCTCCTTGATACTGCGACATTGAAATCTCCACTAATACACCATTCACCATTTGGAAATTCATCTTTCAATCTCAACAAATCTTTCCACACACACCAATGGAGTTGTCTCCTAAGAAAGAATGTTGTATCTCAAGCAATTTTGATTTCCATATACACAATAACCCACCAGAAAGTCTACTTGAGTCTTTTACCACCCATTCGCACCCACCTCTTCCCCATAAGCTCGATACCAGTTGAAAGCCCATCATATTTTCTTCGCCAGGCTCCGAACATGTATCACAGCAACAACCCTGCTTATTTCCCATCACTGGATCATTACCTTGGTCCCCTTCGCATTCCAACAAGTGTGGCCCAATTTCCTCCACGTTATTAGCATTAATTTTGTCAAGGGTTTCCATAACACCATTCAAGCCAGCATCCAGCAATGCCTTATCAGTTTCTTCTGTCCTTTAAGTGCTACACAACTCTTTACGTGTGTTGGGAATGGTGCCTTCAATTACTCTATGCAATCTTTTCTATCCCCAATTGTATTCACGCTAGCTCCACCATCGAGATTGACCGCAGCAAAATATTAACTTTTTGCACCACTTCAAAGGTTGTTGGTAGCTAGGGAGGTTGTGTCTTCTCTGCTTCCTTGGCCCGCCGAATTCTCACCCCAGCGCCTCACGTCTTCATCTTCCTCCGGCTGAAAGAGCGGTGGTTTGTCATCCATGTCACTGTCTGGACCATCTGATTTTGATGTTCATCGTTTCGGCATTGATGTCCATCGAATCGGTCTGCACCATTCTTCTACCATCTTGATGGGGAAGACTAGGCAATTGACAGAGTTGAATGTAACAACCACGGGTACGGTTACCCAACATACTAGTCACCCTTGTTATTGAATAATTAGGGTGTGTGTGTGTGTATGTATATATATATATATATATATATATATATATATATATATAAGTATGCATATGATATTAAAAAAGTAGCATATGTACCGGAAAATTTGTCTCTGCCTCAGATCCTTGAAGTTTCAAAGTCATCAAGTCATGTGCTCGGGCTGCATCCTCTTCCTTATCATATCGACCTGCTCAACTTATTTATCAATCTTATGGCACCCAAAATTTATATATTCATGATGATCAAATCTAAACAAGCAAGCAAAAATTTGAATTTAGCTAGCTAGGTTCAAGACTACAAATATTCATAACCAATTTGTAGCAATACATAAAAATCATTAGTTGCAATTGGGGGATAATCTTGTTAAAAAAACAAAATAATTTGCCATAAAAGGAAACAACTATTTAGATTATGATAAGCTTTTATGAACTTGCACTTTTATTGAAACGTTGCATGTCATTCAAAAATCACAAGTTCAAATTAATTAATATACTCCCCCCTTTTGCAATCATCTAAATGTAGTTGAGCATGTTGCTTCACTCACCAAGGTACGCTGCAAATATACACATGTGAACATAATATATTAGAATTTTGAACCTATAATCACTACTAAAAAAAGCTAATTTAGAGAGCAAAATTAGTGATGAAAAAATTGAAATCCGTCACTAATCATGGCGTCATAAAATTTAGTAAGGGAATTGGAGATAAATTTCACATTTTCCGTCACTAATTTTTCCTCTATAAATCCACTTTTTACCATGATAATTAATGTTTTTTTTTTTACTTTTAACAAGAAAAAAAATTAAATATAGAATTGAAATATATAGGGAGCATAGAAAACATTACTTTTTCGCTTGGATTGTGTTTCATGATCATCTTCACATACAAAGGCAACATAGATTGGTACATTCTTGAATCTGAGTTCACAAAAAACAGATCAATATTATCTAGCCAGTTTTCAAAGAGAAAAATTAAATAAATATTATTCATCAAAATTTTAAGGAGTGCAACAACATACTTTTCTACTCCTTTGTATTTTTGGGACTCCTCCCCACCATTGCTCTGATGAAAATCTGATGACTTGTAAGGTGAAGTAACCGAGTTTTGAGACATCTTTTTCTTGTTTGATAACAATTGTTTATAGAGAAAAATTACTTTCCACCTGTCATGGTTGATTCACAAATAAAAACTAATCAAAAGGTGCATGCATGCATAAGGGATACTCAAATACAGGGAGATTAGATATATGAAAACATTTTTCTAATTTCTTGACATGTTAGGTGAACTCAGAGAATTTCATAGAGCTAAAAATGAGAGTGTCATACTTATCTAGAATGTTTGTCACAATAATCTGATTCAATTGATATTGAAATTTGAAGATTGAAAAGTGTCTGCTCCCAAATTGTAGCTTGCGCTTTCACTCTTTCATTTTTGTATCAGATGGCAAATCTAGTATAGAGGGTATATACTAATGAAAATCAAACATGAGATCAATGTCACCTGGATGCAGCCATGATTAATGCAGTTTTATTACAGTTACTACTTTTTGCAAATATATTAATTGTAGTAATTGTTTTTATTTTATACATTAATTGTAGTAATAAATAACTTTGTATTTGATCCGCCCCACAATAGTTGTCACTTTTGCAAGTTTTGATTCTTTTGTTTCTCAAAGTCAAAAGATTTAGGGTGTGTTTGGATTAGGAGAGAAAGAGGAAAGAAAGAAAGAGCTAAGAGAGAGTGAGGGAAGAGAGAAAGAGGGGAGAAATAAAGTAGATTAGGATGGTTGTTTGTTTGAGGTGAAAGAGTGAAGAGAGAGTGAGGGAAGAGAGAAATATGGAAGAGAGAGTTGTATCTCTTAATTTTGAAAGGACAAAAACACCCCTATGTGTTTGATTTAATTTTTTAATTTAGTTGATAGCAAGATGGTAAAAGACAAATTTAGGAACCCTTTCTCTCCACTTGTGGAGAGATTACAAAAACCACTAAATTAATTTTTCCTCCCTCTCTCTTTTTTATTTCTCTCCTTAACGAAACATGTCAAAATCACTCTTTCTTCCTTTACTCTCTCCTCCCTTACTCTCTCTTCCCTCTTTCACCCCAAACAAACACACCCTTAAAAAGAAGGTTCCGTTACAAAAAGTCTCACAAAGTCCATCTACTAAAATAATCCTTCAAAATCCTTATATTTTTGAAACCAGTGAATTATTTTTAAGTGATAAAAAATCTCAAATAACTGCCAACAGATTTTGATAGATTTTTAAAAAAAATCTTGAAAATCCTTTTTGAATATCAGTGAACTGTTTTTAAGTGATTGAAAGGCTTGATTGAATATCGTCAGACTTTTTAACCCAAAAAAAGTCTTTTAAAATCCTAAATCAATACAACCACCTAAGTGTACAAAGTATATAAAAGCCAAATATAAATTTTAGAAAAATGTACATTTATATAAATAAATAAAAAAAACTATAGTGATGGAGAGGTTTCTCAAACTGAATATTTCCACTAATTACCATAGTTTTACGTATATAAAAAATTTCCCCCATATTTTTAGGAATTGAATGTGTATATTTATATATCGAAAACTATGGGATTTGATGAAGAATGATGTTGTAGAGTTTCTCAAAGAATTTCATGAGAAAGCGTTTCTCCCTAAGGCTATCTCGGCAACATTCGATGCATTGATTCCTAAAAATGACATTCCTTAAAGCTTGGGGGAGTATAGACCTATTTCTTTGATAGGGTGTCTTTATAAGATCTTGGCAAAGGTGTTGGCAAACAGGCTTAAAAAGGTACTCCCTTCTGTAATTTCTTCATGTCAATCAGCTTTCTTGGGGGGTAGACAAATCTTGGATGGGGTGGTTGTGGTAAATGAGATTGTGGACTATGCGAAGAGATCGAAGGATGAATGTCTGTTGTTTACGGTTGACTTTGAGAAGGCATATGACTCTATCTCTTGGAATTTTTTATTTTATATGCTTGACAGAATGGGATTTCCTAGGAAATGGATTCAATGGATGAAATCTTGTGTGTGTAGCACCACCTTGTCGGAATTGGTAAATGGGAGCCCTACAAATGACTTTAAAACTCAGGATTGAGACAGGGGACCCTCTCTCACCCTTTTTGTTTCTTATTGTGGCGGAAGGTTTGTCGGCTTTGATGGCTAAAGCGGTAGAGATTGGTTCTTTTGATGGGTATTCTATAAGCAATTCTCTTAGCTTCTCTATTATGCAGTTTGCAGATGATACGATGTTGATGGGGAAACCGTCTTGGAACAATTTGTGGGGTATAAAGTCAATTTTGAGAAGTTTTGAATTAGTATCCGGGTTGCGGGTGAATTTTCATAAGAGCAAGATCATTGGCGTTAATATTTCCGAAGAGTTTCTTGAATCCGCTTCAACATTCCTTCATTGTAGAACGGAATATATTCCGTTTAAGTTCTTGGGAATTCCGGTTGGGGCCAATCCGAGAAGAGTGTCAACATGGAAACCGGTGCTTGATTCGCTAAGGAAAAGGCTGGCTTCTTGGAAGGGTCGTCATCTCTCCATTGGAGGTAGAGTCACTCTTATTAATGCGGTCTTGAATAGTATACTGCTTTATTTCTTCTCTTTCTATAAGGCTCCGAAGTCGGTTATTAATTCAATGATTAAAATTCAAAGAGATTTCTTGTGGCAAGTGAATGATGGCGATAAGGGGATGTATTGGGTTGCGTGGGATAAAATTTGCAAACCAAAGAGGGAGGGTGGTCTCGGTATAAAAAACTTGGAATTGTTTAATGTAGCTCTTTTGAGTAAGTGGAAGTGGAGGGCGCTAGTTGATATCACCGCACCTTGGAGAGGGCTGTTTTCTCTTCGGTATGGTAATTTTAAGGAAGCCTTTATTCATCGGACGGAAGTGGCTTTAAAGAGAGGTGTCGTTGGGTCTATTTGGTGGCGAGATTTATTAATTCTTGATCATTCTCTTCCTACACCAACTGAGTTCGGTCAACAAGTGAGCATCAGTGTTGGTAATGGGGCTACGGTTGATTTTTGGTTTGATAGATGGCTGGGCACGACGGCATTTTCACAATTGTTTCCCTCTTTGTGTTCTGGCCGAGACAAATCGTGTGGTTGTGAAGGATTTTGGCGACTGGGTTGGAGGTGTTTAGCGATGGAATGAGTTGTGGTTGTTGTCTCAATTCTCGATTAATAACGCGGAAGCTGTGTACTTACAGCAGATTTTACTACCTATTGGACTTGTGCAGGGGGTTTCGGATAGATGTATCTGGATGCTTGAAAACTCGAAAATATTCTCCGTTCGTTCGTGCTATGCTTCGTTGTTAAGTGCGGTTGATGGCAGCGAGAATGAGGCTTTGTTTAAGCTGTTGGAGAAGATGTGGCGGTGTGTCACTCCATCGAAGGTTATTGTTTTCGGGTGGAGATTGCTTAGGAATTCTTTGCCAACGCGAGCAAACTTGCTTCACCGGCATGTTATTGCCTCAGATGTTGATTCCTTATGTCCTATTTGCGGCCAGGTAGCTGAAACGCAGCTTCACCTTTTTTTGACTTGTTCTTTTGCGAAGGAAGTGTGGACTCAAACATGTAGTTGGTTTCGACTTAATCCTATTAATGCTGATAGCTTATTTGATCATTGTCTCTGGTGGGGAAAGCAGGTTAAAGGGAAGCGGGCCAAGAGAACAAAGCACCTCATTTGGTTGACAAGGAATGCATTAGTGTTCAAGAATGAGATCCCTAACATTGATTCTATTATCTCACGTATCAAGCATTTATCTTGGAGCTGGTTGATCTATAGAACCAGTTGTAATTTCAATTTTAATATTGCTAATTGGTGGGATAATCCACTTCATTGCCTAAACAATATGTAACATTTTTGTTGTTTGGGTTTGAGCACCCCTAGTGCTTTATCAATGAAGTATTGCTTATCAAAAAAAATATCGAAAACTATGGGAAAGGAAATATTCATTTCTTTTAATTAAGAAATCGAGAAATTAGTGAAAGCCTCAATTTCTTTTGAGAAATGAAAATGATCTCTACTTCAATCTTACAATAATAATTTTCTCTCTCAAAATGACTGTCAAATTTTTAATTTCATTACAATATTAATTAGGTTTAAATATATGCTCAGTCCCTACAAATATCACCATAATCCATTTAGGTCCCTGTAAAAAAAACTTCAAAATGGCCCTTGCAAATATAAATTATTTACGGTTAAGCCCCTCGGTCAACTTTTCATCCAAAAATATGGTGATATTTAACTTCTATCTCTCAGTACCGTAGTATATTTAGCTTCTAAATGTTTCAGGTTTCAGTAAATTACATTTTGGATTCATCAGAATCAAGTATCATAACCTGATGTTAGGGAACTTATCTGATGTGGAGGGAGAAAACAGAGGTAAGGTAACAATTAGCTCATCATGATAGAAAACACATTTTCCACACATATTATGAAGAGAGTAAATCTTAAGGCCATGTCTATAAAAGTATTTGGAAGAGAGTAAATGGCTGCATCATGTACTCTTTAAACGTCTGGAAAAGTATTATCGAGCAAGATCCTTTTTAGGATTTGTCCTTTTTAGTATCAAGTTTTTGTATCAAATGAGAATCTGATATGGATTTTTTTTTTTGGTAGTATCAATTTGGTCCCTGACATTTGTCACGTTGGCACTTAACAGCCACTTCAGCTCCGTTACTAACTGTTGTTAACGGAAGGACTAAATTGATACTCATTTGAAAATGTTGAGGACTAAATTGATACTGGTGAAAAGTCAGGGACTAAATTGAACATTTTTGAAATGTCAGGGACCTAATTGGCTATTACCTCTACTTTTTTAATCAAAAGTAAGACACTGGGCCTACACATCAAATGATAGAGTTTCCTATTTAAACTTTTTTTTGTCTCAAAAAAAAATAGTCTGAAACTTTTTTTCGGTCTCTATAAAATTTGGATTTTTCAAGTTTAGTTGCTATTAAATTTCAATATTGCACACCTTGAAAACTTTTTTTTTCCAGAAACTCCTAATATTACACCAATCTAATGCACCATACTCAGACTCTTAAACATTTTTAATTTTCTCTCTCCCGACGTTTTCTCACTCTCGAGCATATTCATCTTTCTTCTCTTCTTCCTTTAAGTGACCAATTATGAGTTGTTAATTTATTTATTTATTTAAAGATATTAGAAACTTTATTTTTATTATATTTATGGTGATGTGTGTGTTTAAAAAAATTTGGCATACCCTAGCTCGGGATCCTACGCCACTATGAAATGATCATATATATAATTATTTGTATCTCTCTCGATGAAACCAAGAAGATAACATGGTTTGGCGACCGGATAAAAAGGGATCTTTTTCTGATAAATCAGCCAATACCATAGCATTAAAAAATGAAAGTCCACCCCTTGGTGGTGTAATTGTTTTGGTCTAGTTCTTCTAACATATGATTATTTTGTGCCCTTTGCAACCCTTCATAGAAGGTGGATAGAATTCACACATATGATGTTGGAACTAGATTTAACTCAATAAAATTCTTTTACTTATCAAAAAAAAATTGATGATAATGCAGCATGGAAAAAATTGTGGAAAGTCAAAACTATTCCTAAGCATGTTCACCTTGCTTAGAAAATCATTAACGATTCCTCTCAATAAAGCAAAAATTATCCTCTAAGGGGATCTCACGCGGTCCATTTTGTTCAATATGAAAGACAAGTTGGAAGACATCAATCATGTGTTTAAGGACTGTAGCCGGGCAAATATATTCTGGTTTTCCTCACCCTTGGAAATAAAATTTGAGGGGATTAAAGAGCATTTTAGAGATTGGTTGATGGCCTGTATCACTTCCTCTCCATTTGAATTAATCTCTCGGATTCTATCTCTTGTTTATTCACTAAGGTGGACAAGGAACAAACAATGTTTCGAAGGCAAAGAATTATTAGTGGGAGATGTGATTCAATGTGAAATTGGAAAAGTCAATGACTACTATTTATTTATTTAGTGCTTATAAAAAAAATGACTATTATTTAGTAGTTGCAGCAAGCAAACATTCCTCAACTACTTTCTTAACCAACTCAAATGTATCGGGACAGAATGTTTGGTCTCCTCTTATTGACATTTTAAAATTGAATTTTGATGTTGATGGACTTTTTTTTTTGGTTGAGACCAGGGTATCCACTGCCGAAGGTAGTGACTGATCCCCTCGCTGGATTGGAGACATCTCAAAGGGTGGAACAGCTGGCCCAGGAATTTAAAATTGTTCCGTACCTAAGGCGATGATCGAACCCTCAACACGTGGTTAAGGGAAGGATGTTAATGGACTTGTTGATGGAAAATGGGGTTGTGGAGTTGCTATAAGAGACCACACTGATTTCATTTTAGAGGCAATTGGTTTGCAATTTGCTCTAAATTTTGCACCTGAGACAAGTTTTTTTTGACATACAATCATTGAATTTGTACCCTTAATTATATATATGAAATGATCATATATATAATTATTTGCATCTCTCAATGAAAACTTTTAATTTTTATTATATTTATAGGAGGATGCAAATGAAATTATTTCCACGTCAAAAAAAAAAAACAATTCCTAGTCCCCAATATTAAATGCATTGTAAATTTCATCGATATAGAGACGCCGGCTCATGGATTCAACCCCAATTGTGAGTGCACGTAAAACAAAAACCATGCCAACATCTCAAATAATCAGATTGAAAAATAAAAAAAAAAGTTATGAAATATAAAGCTGAGAATTTACATACAAAAAAGACTCCAAAAAAGGAAAAACAAACAAACAGTCTTTGAGTATGAAATTATAGTTTAAAGTTCACACTCTAATGCAGTGTTCCTCATGAGGATCCTGCAAATTTGCAACACAAGTCCTTAGCTCAAGAGACTGAAGACCTCTAAGAACTTCTAACATCGATGGTCTTTTCTCAGGCACAACAGAAGTGCAACGAAGAGCAATATCTAAAGCACCAACCATTTCTTGTTGACAACCATTATTTGATATTCTATTATCAAGAACTTGGTATACCCCATTAGTAATGTTCACTTTCCTTCTAACCCATTTCACAATGTCAAGAGAGGTTTCACTTGAATCTATTTGCTCTGCTTGCCTTCCACAAACTAATTCTAATAACACAACACCAAAGCTGTACACATCTAATTGCTCACTTCCTTTCTTATTGTAACCATATTCTGCAAAACAACAATAAAATTAGTATTAGTATGTTTTACAATAAGATAGTTATTTTACTCCTACATCCGTCAATTTTGGCCCCGTCTGATGGCCCGGTGAAAGAACCAGACCATTTTGGCCCAACTCAGTTGGCCCATGGAACAATCTGGGCCTGATTTTTTGAACACTTTTTGTGTTTCCTTTATTAAAAGGTGAAGTGGGCCGGACTGGCCTTCTAGGCCCAGTTTTTTGGGCTGGACTAAAAAATGCAGCCCAATAGATAACTGGGTTAGCCCAACCCATACCGCTTTTACACTTTGGCCCATTGGGCCGGGGCGGACAGCCAGTTTGATGGCTCTACTCTTAAGTAGGTATTTTATTTTGTAATTGAAATAACTTCTCCTACATACCTGGTGCTATGTAACAAGAAGAAGCTGCCTCAGAATCCAAAGTTGATTGAAAAGCAGATTCACCAACAATCTTATCAAGAGCAAAATGTGTCAATTTTGGTTCCAAGTTTGCATCCAACAGAATGTTATTTGACTTAACATTTCTGTGAAGCAAGTGAGGGACATAATCCTTATGAAGATAAGCCAATCCTTGAGCAACTCCAATAGCAATCCTTAATCTAACTTCCCATTGCAACTGAAAATTCTGACTTGAAATCAAATCTCCTAAGCTTCCTCCATGCAAGTACTCATAAATAAGAAAAACTGACTCATCAGAATGACAGAACCCCAGAATTTTAACAACATTCTTGTGTCTGATTTTAGCCAATGTCTTAACCTCACCTTTCAAACTCTTTGAAGATTGGTTTCCAAAGTTTACAACTTTCTTTACCGATACTAATTCACCACTAGGTAAACTCACAACATAAACCTTTCCAAAAACTCCATTATTTCCCATTAAGCTTTTCTCATTCATCCCTACAAGTAAATCATGCTCAGTGATTCTAAGAGGATAGAAGAAAACCGAACGCCACACCGCAATTTCGTTATCCTCCTTGCAAGATCTCCTATACAGTATAAACCCACCAGCAAGAATGGAAATTCCAACAACAAATGCTAAAGAGATTAAGACACATGTTAAGGTTGTAAAACCACCAGCAACATGATGTTTTCTTGACATATCCTCAGAACAAGAATTTGGCAATCCAAAGCCACAAAGACCACTATTTCCTTCTAAAAATGAGGCAGGGAGACCAGAAATTAAGGAATTTGGTACTCTACCTGATAAATTATTAAAGGAAACATTGAAAAGTGCAAGCTTCAAATTTTGAAGTCCTTGTGGAATTGAACCAGTGAGATTATTATCTGAAAGATCAAGGTAAGTAAGCACAGGTAATTCAGCAAGAGAAAGAGGAATTTCTCCTGTTAAACTGTTATCAGCTAAAGAAAGTGAAACAAGCTTTCTACACTTTTTCAGCTGTGGAATTTGACCAGAAAGAGAGTTATGAGAGAGATTTACTATACTCATAACAGGTGAGTCACAAAAATTAGGAGGAAGTTCACCATAGAACCTATTAAGAGAAGCAGAAAATCTGTATAAGCTTTTAACAAAGCCAAGACCTTGAGGAATTTTACCAACAAAAGTGTTATTATCAAGCTGAACTTGCTCTAACTGAATAGCTTCTGATATTGACTCAGGTATTTGTCCTGAGAATCTATTGTTTTCACCTCTAATGAGCTTAACTTTAGGTAATGACCATAACACAATAGGGAAATCTCCAGAGAAATCATTATTCTGAACTTGAAACCTCTCAAGACTCTTACATTCACCAATAGTGTTAGGTATTGAACCTGTGAAGCTATTTGTGTGTAGACTAAGATTTATAAGCCCTTGTCCTTTACATAAACCACTTGGAAATGACCCCAAAAGCTTGTTTTGTGAAACATCAAAAGAAACAAGATTCTTAAATGATACAAGTGTCTTAGGAACCTCACCTGTTAAATTATTCTCAGAGAGATCTAAATGAGTCAAGCTATGTAACCCTTCCAAAGACACAGGAATCTCACCTTGGAAAGAAGAGCTTTGTAAAAAAAGCTGCTTTAGATTACCAAGCTCACCAATATCCTTTGGAATCTCACTCACCAAATAAGGATTTAGAGACAAATCAAGTACTTCAAGTTTAGTTAAGTTACCAAACACAGAAGGTACATCACCTGATAACAAATTACTTCCAAAGTTAAGCACTTTAAGATTCTTCAAGGAACCTAAGCTTTCTGGGATGATTCCTTCTATATGGTTTCTACTCAAATCAAGTACTTTCAAAGAAACAAACTGAGAAATCTGAGAAGGGATAGTACCCCAAATAAGATTAGTACTAAGATTCAAAGTTTGTAATGAACTACATTGAGAAAGATGAAGAGGGATAGGTTGGTTAAAGATATTATTAGCAAGGTTAAGATAAGAGAGATTTGGAAGGTCACATATTGAAGATGAGATATCTCCTGAAAGGTTTAAGCTTTGAAGGTTAATAGAAGTAACTGAAAGTGGAAGTGTGGTTGAAGAAGAACAAGATATTCCAGTCCAGTTACAGTAATGGTTTGTTGAAGTGTTTGACCATGTTGATAAGGCTTTTTTTGAGTCTTCAATGGAGGATTTGAAGGACAGAAGAATATCTTTTTCTGATGATGAAGATGAAGTGAGGTTGAAGATTGGAAATGTTATTGAAAGAAGGAATAGGTATATACAGAATGTAGTCATTTTTGGTTGAGGTTTCTTTGTGTTGTTTAAAATGACCCTTCTTTGCTTATATCAGTGTTATGGTGTTTTTGAATGGATATTACTGGTTTTTTTTATGTGCTGGAAAGGGAGAAAAGGATTGCATTTACGCGAAAGATCTCATCATAGCTATAGAGAATTTTGTTGGTGTAATAAAACCTTCAAAAGTCTCTCTCTCTCTCTCTCACCTTGTTAAATGCATCATAGTTTATTGTAATGTGTTTTCACCTTTTGGAAGATAGCACAAGGCACAGAGCCTTGATTGGTGCTTAGTTTCAACTTTTTACCCCTACACTTTTTTTAATTTTTTTGTTTTTACTTATTAATATATTTATTTATTTACAAGTCCTTCCAAAACAGAACCAAACATAAAAGGCACAAAGGCTTGAAACTTGAAAGGTCAGCTTAGGTGTTACTCCCTCCATTGATTTTATAAGAAATAAAAAGGTCAATTTTTTTGTCAAAATTATAAGAAAAAACATAAATTTTCATTTATACTTTTATTTATAGTGAAATTCATGTTAATGATTCACCTAGCTTATATCCCCTAGCTGCCAGCTAATTCAACGGCTAAACTTGCTAAACACTTTAAATTCAATCCGTTAGGTTATCCACTATCGGTTCATCTACTATAATACCTTATCTGCTAGCCAGCTTATCCATTATCACTATTTTTTAGCAAACAGAGTCACTGCCCTAACTCCAAAATACATACTCCTTCTTATCTTAAATGTTGTTTAAGATAATGCACATATCTTAAATAAATTAGAAATTGCTACTGCGCTAATTACCGTTAGTGGACTTAAGTTTACTTCATATAACAAGAGTTAAGTATATCAACGCTTTCAATGTGATTCAGATTCTTTAAATTCAATGACCTTAGAGAATCCAAATTCATTTCAATGAAAGACTAAATACCACTTTATCCTAAAAAAGACTACATTCGATCCACTTTATAAGAGATAGTGCATTTTTTGGTTCATTGATAACTGATGTATATAAACTATAATTCAGATCAAATACATCATTTACTCAGTGAATCAAAAACTACATTGTTCCGTAAAAACTAAAAACTATTAAATTACTTATAAGTTACTCCCTCCGTCTCAATTTAAATGTCATCTTTGCTACTTTTCTTTGTCTCAAATTATTTGTCACTTTAGAATCTCAATGCAACATTTATTATTTTTTTCCAATAATACCCTTACTTTTATTTGTATTTCCAACTTTTTCATTTCTCTCTCATCATAATATAGGGATACTTTAGTTCTTCCACACTTTTTAAACATAAAAAATAGCATCTTCAATTATTTTTTAAGAACCACGCATAACCTCAAATGGTAGTTAATTTGAGATGGATGGAGTGTAGTTAAATCCTATGCATATTTTGTTTTGAGGTCAAAAAAGAGAGTTAACTTTTTTTCACTACGGTTTAGGTGTGGATTTGACCTTGTAACAGCCGAATCTAGTATCGGATTACCAGGGGAAGTAGGCAGCAATTCAGTGAATGCATTGGCATACACAATACAATACAATACAATACAATACAATACATAGATGATTGTACTACGTGGTTCACTGTTTCACGTGACCATTTTGTCAATTTGTGTTCCTATGTGGGGTCTCTAAATTGACCATCAGAAACAAAATCAGAAAGTCAGACACTTTGATTAAGCCAACACATGAATAAAACAAGTTTTCCATTAAACCAATAAATAATAATAATAATAATAATAATATAGTCATTTCTATTTTTTTACCTAGTAATAATATTGGAAGTTACAAGAGTGATGCAATTGAGAAAGAAAAGAAAGTGAGTAGGAAAAAAGGCTTCTCGTGAGGGACAGAGCTGAGGATAAGACAAAGGTCTCCATCCCATTCCCACGTTTCAGACTTGTTAACTGTTCCTGCACCAAATTAATTATTTATTTGCTTTGGTTTCTTATATATATGTAGTAGATTCGTATGTGTGTCATAAGAAAAGAGAGAAAGAAGAGGGACTAGTTTTTTTGGTAAAAATATGATATATAGCCTTTAATAATGTGAAAATTAACATTAATCAAAAATAGCCCTTAATTTATAGTACTCCTTTGTGTACGTGTGTGAGTGATGCTGCTGCTCTGCTTATCATTCAATTTATATGCAGGGGAGGTGTGATACAGAATCTAGAGTGGGTCAGTATCACAAGGGGTGTTTGAGGAAGACGAATCTTACATTTCACCAATGGAAACAAATGTTGTAGACTGGACCACTAGATCCTCTGATGTGCAAGAGGACCACACAATTAATATATCCCACGCTTTCAGTTGAAAACTAAATTCTACAGTGCACGCCGCTAATCCATTACTCTATGTTTCGTAGTATAGTTAGTTGTATAAATAATCTGCGCACACTAATTTCAAGAGTAGTTCAAAATATTTTCATAATATTTAAGGAACATTAAGAAAAGATTGAGATTAAGCATTGTTAATAGTCGCCTTAGCAAAATAATGAGCAACTATATTAGATTTTCTCCAAATTTAGTGACATACACCTTATTAGAACTAGATGTTTTTCCTATTGTGTCACAGTAGATCCGTAAATAGTCTTAGTTTATTGTTTGTTCCAGACTCGGTTAGTTCAGTTCAAATGAGATTCACTTCAAAGGCTCAATAACCAAATTATTACAAACCGCTATACACAATTTAACAGCCAAGTTCGGCTAGATGAGGTCTAAAGCTCAAATCACACCTCATCTCTTTACATGTGACTCCATGTACCTTGGAGATCTGCATGTTACTCACTAATAATGGTTCGAGTGAGGTCACTCGCCAAAACTGCAATTAAGCCTACAATAAAAGCTATCAACTATAAACTTAGAATTCAGCTCAAAAATAATGTCGCCTAGGGGAAGGTCAAGTCTACTTAATGCCTTCAACAAACCAATAGCCTCACACACAAATCAACCAAAGGTTGAAGTCACGGTAGCTAGGCATAGCAGGCATACCATTTTTACTAACAACAGTGTGCTTATCAAAATAGCTGCACTTTATATGTAAAATAGATAATGCGTTGTCAAAAAGTTAGTATATATGTGACCTTTGAGGCTAACGAAAATAGGGAGTGATCGCCAACACATGACTCATAAGGCAGCATGAATAATGAGCATCTCGGCTGGCCCCTACTAAACTTATACTCAAAAGGGAGACATGAATAATTTTTTTTTGGTGAGAGAGACATGAATAAATTTAACTCTCATTGGAATGAGATAGATTCTAAGATTCTGCAGACATAAGATTATACCCCCCTCCGTCTCATATTAAGTGTTCTGTTTGCCATTTTTCTTTGTCTTAAATTATCTGTCACTTTAGAATATTAATAACCGTGTCTTTGCCCCAACCAAAAAAAGTGTAAGGATGTTTTAGTCCTACCATATTTTTTACCATAAAATTTAGGATATTCAATCATTTTCTTAATATCCGCGCATAACCTTAAACGACACTTAATATGAAACAGAGGGAGTAGAATTGAAGAAAACTTATAAGAATTGATTTGTAAAATGCTTGTGTAAGGTTATCAATAGTCTTTACGCTTCCACCTTCAACTTTTGTCCAATGCTTGTGTAAAATCGTCAAGTCAGATTTTACTCTATCAGAGAAAGTTGCATTATTTAAAAAAATTTCGATTGATTCTAAAAAAGAAACCAATTTACCCCACTCATTAGAAAGAACATCTATGTATTTTAACAATTATACTTTATATTTTTTTCAACATGTATAAAAGCATGTATTTCATCATGATCTTTTTTACGATTTTATTTAGCCCTTAATTTAGCATTGCATCTACCACTTTTGCCTTTTGTCGTTGAGTTCTTCATAGTTGACTTCAATTTCTACATAGTAGTAGTATTAAGTAGTCTGGTGTTCAGAGAAGTCTGAGATGAAGGACCAGAACCATTATTAGTGAACGCTGCAGCAGTAGTAACTGAAATGAAACAGAGGTTAAAAGGAAAAAAGAAAAATCTAAAAGGTAACTAGCTACTGACTAGGTCCAAAATAAAATCTAAAGTGAAAAGCCTCCCATAACAGAAATTAATTCTGTAGATTCTTCTTTTTGCTGCACAAACTCAACAAAAAAGAATAACAACAAAGAAAGAATGACAGTGCAAAAAGACAAATGAAAAGAGTTAAGCATTTTTTGGTATAAATTAGTACATTGATACTAATTAGTATCTCGGTCCCATTTTATAAGTTATTTTAACAAAATTAATTTGTCTCAAATTAATTATTATTTTACATTTTCAAGAAAGCATCTTACATGTTTTTTCACTATTACTCTTATTAATCATGACAACTTTTTACATTTAATAAATGATTCACGTTTATCTATATAGAGAGATAAATAGTTAAACGGTAATTTAGACAACACTTTTTATAAAATCTAGACTACCAATCATTTTTCTTAATATGTGTGCAACAACCTTGAACTGCATATAAAATGAGACAGAGAGGTAGTAGGTGGCAATGTCCCATCATCTCCTTTGACTTTTCTTTCCAACGTACTAACAACCCCATTGAATTAAATTAGCTATATTACCAATCAATCCGATTCCGATGAATTTTGGCAATGTCACTACCAAATTAATCACCTACCATAAATGTTCAGTTTCAACATGCCCATGATCAATCACGAGTACAAAAGAATTTCAACAAAGTAAGAAACTCGTGTGTGGTCGTGTTTCTCTTTCATCTCTCAAACAATCATAATGTTAATTTGATCATTGTTGTTTTGTTTATCAGTGTGTTTGATCCGTTAATAAGTCGATAGTATATATTGTTTTCTACCGTAATATTAGTGTGCGTTATTTATTGGTTTTATCAGTGATTAATCTATGTTGATAAACTTGGTTAGCCATGTATACTCAACTTTATTGGTTCGTGCAATTCTCCTAGATCAAGTAATATGTATTGTTTAAAGCTCATGTTTTTCCCACACCCCATGCTACTCACCAAACACCTATTAACTCTGCGAAATGACCAAAACGTCATTAATGTAACATGTGTTTTTCGCCGATTCGGTTACGGTCAACCGAAACCATTTGGTTATGGGTAACCGCATGTGTATTTTTTATCAGACACACCCCTTTTGAATTTTTGTCACATACAGACCACTACCGAATAGTTTCGGGTAACGGCAACCGAATATATTTGGTTGTTGTCAACCGAATGGCACTAAATGAATTAAAAAAATTCAACAGCTCAGATTCCACCGACACTTTAGATCAACGGAGTACAGGCAGTCAAAGGTGTCAGAAAAAGGAGTGGATGAAATTTACTTCGGAAATTGTGCCCCAACGGATAGAAATTAAACGGCCCAGATTTGTGATCCAAAATTTCGATCAACGACTCATATTTCCCCACACCTATTATAAATTGGGTTTCAGGTTTTCAGTGCTGCTTCATAGAAACCCTAACTCCTTCTCTTCTCTACTTCTTCTTCTCCACCAACATCACTTCTCAACTTATTCTTCTCCACCACCTGCTGTAATGGAAGATCTTATGCAATGGCAGTTGTGCCCAACGCAGAGATCTGAAGATAAGTACCTAACTGCCCTGCATCGCCCTGGAACGATCGAGGAGAGAGCTGATGGTATTTTCTTTTAAGTCTCGCAACAACTACTTTTGTAGGTTGGACAAAAATATAACATTCAGTCAGTTGAAGGAAAAGGCGGAGAGGAAGGTTCGCCAAGAGGGAGAGTGGCGCAAAGACATATCTCGTATACGTTACCGCAAGTGTGTATGTCTACAAGACGGCACTCTCCGCTATGAAGCTATGGATATTTGGAGCGACGACGATGTTCGCGCAATGATGGTACATCATCGTAACACCCCATTGGGACGTCAGCTTATTGAGCTGTTTGTCGAAACGATGCGGACTCCGGAAGAGATTATCTATATTACGGAGTCCACCATCACCAAAAATAACTAGTTTCGTTTAATTTTCTTATGTTATTTTTATCGTTTTCATGTATTTCGAGGTCATTGAGCTGTTTTCGTTTTGTTTGAATGTATCATGTCACTGAGTGCTCCTGCTCCTCCGATTAAATTATGCATTATTTGATAAGCATTATGTGACTAGAATTTGATATAAATTGAGCAACAAAATTATCCCAAACTGCATATTAATAAAAGACATAAATTCATATGTTTACACACTGAAAATTAAAACCAACAAATTGTTCGATACCACCCGTCTCCAATTTGGCATTCAGTGTTGTTCTTGCTTCTCCGACTCCAAATCAGATCCCAGCTTTCTATTTCTCCAGATGGCAGGTTCACTTTAACATTGGCCGGCCTACTATATAGGTGACCATGTACAACACCAGCAGGGATATACTGAAATGTTAATGCAAAATTACGAAATCAGATACAGTCCATTACAACAACAAATAATACAGTAGGTCGGATTTTTTTTTATAGATTAGAAACAAAGTAAACTCACCAATGGTTTACCCTTCTGCGCGGCAGCAGGAGTATTTTTAAGTTTCCATATTATCTTATATCTTTCATCCATCTTGACCATGTTGCCTATTAATCCACTAGCAGCTCCAAAGACTTTTACCTTCAAGTTTCTTGTGCCATCAAACTTGAAGAATAGAAGGTCTTGCTTCTTTATGTTGTAGTCCATCACAAATTCAGTCCAGCCCTCTCCCGCCAAACAGATGCACCCATCCACCACAGAGCACTCGACAGTCCAACTAGAGTCCTAATGTTTCCTATCAATGATATTAAAGCGGCTTGGTAGATTTCTTTGAAGTACAGGTAGCAAACTTGTAGTGAAGTATTCTGGCAAAACCTATTTTCAAAAAACAGATACATTACTTGCTTATATAATTATAAATAGTGTTTGTTGGTCAAAACATTAACAATTAGGGAAGATATTGTAAGGGTCTAAATACTTACAAATTTTGTAGCATAATCGTTTGAAACCACCTTCTTATAAAATTGGACAGGTAGAATAGTTCATGGCATGTGGTCGTCATTAAACTGAAGTCCATTAGCATCAAACAGAGTAACAACAAATCTCCCCTCTGCTACGTACTTGAATAGCAGACAGTCACCCCGTTTTATTTTGTAGAAGTCTAAGAAAAGGTTCCAACGCTCCCCAAACCAGAAGTTCTCGCTACGTCTTTCGATCTCAATCTCCCACCCTTGCATAAATTTTGTATTGAGCAAAATAGATTCGTTCAACTCATGAAATCACCAATCTTTGAATCTATGTGGTATCATCTGCATTACATATAAGGTAGGAAGATTAATGATTATATGACATACATTTTGCATAAAAGAAACCTGAACACAATATTTGAAATGAACATCACAAAAGATTAGACGTTAAAATCTTACAATTCGATCTCCACCACGAATCTGATGCGTTATTACGAATCCCCTTGGTTCCATTTCCTTGAAACATAAACAGTTTTGTTAGTAACACTAAACTAATGGGGGTATTATGAAAATGGGGGTATTGCTAATAACTTGAATGCAGAGCTACATGCAATTGACAAGGGTTCGAACATAGCTTGTTCCAATGGTTATAAGTCTATTATTTGTCAAATCGGATTCCAAAATTGCTTCATTGTTGATTACTCATGAGCTTGAAGATACTCACCCTTATGCTTCCATCATTTTTCACATCAAATCATTTTCTCTCAAGGCTTGGGATTTGACTTTATTCACACATTTCATGATGGCAACTCATGTGCTGATTGATTAACAAAGTTTGGAGTAAGAATTATGAAAATTGTGTGTAACCTCTTTGTCTTGTTGCTGTTTCGCCTCTCCTTATAGATGATGATATGGGGATAAAGCATGTTAGGCCTTAGTTTCTTTTTGCTTTCCTTTTGATAAAAAAAATATACCTATTTTCAATAGTCAACTTTAAAATTGATAAATACAAAAAGCTTAATTTGAGCATCCAAGGAGAGATCACAGCTAAGGAGTCAGGGCTTGAACAGAAAGGCAAATTTATTATCAAAAAGTACCACTTATTGCATTGAAGAAAGCCATGAGGATAATAATGGCTTACGGTGGGGACGCTTGTTTGATTTTGCTGCCCATGTTTGTTATGGGTGTTGTAAAAAATGCAATAGACTTACTTGGATCTAATTCTCATTTGTTCTTGTTTTGGCTAAGGAGAAAAAAATAGCTCCTTTCCTTTTAGTGTCTCATTGCAAATTGCCACTCAATATGCAAATAGATAAAAGGAGTATAGTTTAATTATAGAATTGGAACAAAGACAAGCTACAGGTTTATGTCATCAAGTCTTCACCTTCTATATTGTCAAAAAAAAAAGTCTTCACCTTCTATACTATTAGGAAGAACTGTATACATTTAAAAAAAACATTCTTGCTAGGGATCAGGTCAAAGATGGACAAGACCCACGCTCCAAATTTGCAATGGGTTACTCAAGTCTTTTGTAGATTGAGTACGGTTGGGAGAAATGATATGTTTTGGCCCATATTTTTTACAACTCTCCGCTACTCACTGGGAGAGTGAGAGAGAATTGAAGGTGAGAGTGAGAGTGTGAAGAAGAGATAAAGAAGGGGGTGAGATAGAGAGGGCGAAAGGTTTAGTATCTGGCGTTTTTTTTTGGAGGGGTAGTTTTGGTATTTTAAAGGTTTGAGAATGTGTGGTGAGTAAAAAGGATTGTAAGAAGTATGAACCAATGTTTTCTAGAGGGAACTCAAAAGGTCCCTTCTTTTGTACCCCCACCAGCATCCTATATGCCCACGCCCCATGCGAAAAGACCAAAATACCCTTCACAAAATTAAAAGACCCCAACATATCCCCAGCTCAAAAAAAAAAACTGGAAATCGTATATACCTAAATACGAATTTTCCCTAAAAATTTTAAAAAATTAAAATCGTATATACCCAAATATGATTTTCCCCTAAAAATTTAAAAAAATAAAATCGTATATACCTAAGGTGGGGGGGTATATACGATTTGTTAAATTACAAAATCGTATATACCCCCGCACCTAGGTATATACGATTTTGTAGCCCAAATAATAAATAAATAAATCATTTTAAAAATTAAAATTATATTTTTTTTAGAAAAATAAATTAGATATGAATAATATGAATATCGGGCGTTTTTTGGTTCTGTATAGGGTGGAGTTCATTAACACGTGACGATGTTATACTTCGATCGAATAATTTAGGCTAAAAAATGGGTTTTCCGGCAACCTACTCCGATTGTAATGAAACCACAGCCATTAAATCCGAAAAAAAAAATCAAGGACCAAGACATCGTTAGAAGGAACTTCTTACGGGACTGCGGGGCTCAAAATCCCAAATTCCATCGTTTACTATTTTTTATTAATTTTTTTAATTTGTCATAGACTCCAAAAAATCTAAAAATATTTGCATAGCCTTATTTTTGTTTTATTAGATTTTTAGTGGTGTTTTTATAATTGCTTGATTAGTTTTGACTCTTTAATGGATTTTTAGTAGCATTTTTATAACTTTTTTAAAAATTTAAATAAATTAATACAAATCATATATACCTATGGGTGGAGGTATATACGATTTGTTAAATTACAAATCGTATGTACCCACCTAGGTATATACGATTTGTATTTTAGCAAATCGTATATACCCCCACCCATAGGTATATACGATTATCTTCCACCCCCACCCCTAAGTATCTAATCGTATTTAATTATCTTCTATGTATATACGATTTACATTTTTCAAAGTCGTACATATCTAAGGGTGAGATATATACGATTTTGTCCAATTTTTTTAGGGGTATTTTCGTCAAAAAATCTTGTGAGCGTATATGGGAAGATGGTGGGGGTAAAAAAAACCAACTCAAAATTACCCCACCTCTAGGCCCAAATAATATATCCCACGGGCCTGAATTCCCCAACAATGGCATAAGAACCATGATGAGTCCTTTATATTTTATTATACTGTTTGGTGTGATAATATATTTCTTTCATTTTGAATCAGATTCAAGCTAATTTATGTTGTCTCTTGTCAGCACTTCCTTTAAAAGTATGGTTTTATTTTAATATGTGCTGGAATTCAAGTATGAGTGGTTCTCACATCGGTTAAGAATAATTTAAATGAAGGATATATAAGAGATGACACATATACTTAATGCCTTAAGGTTTTTTATGGAGATGTCGCGTCCAAATCTTTATGAAGTCTCATTAACCCATTGTTGCTCCTGGTGCTCCCCAGGACTCCCCAACAAGTGGTATCAAAGTCATGGTTCGGCTTGATGGAGGAGCAGAAAGTAGATCTTGGTTTGGATCAAGTCTAGTGATGTTGGGTGACTCACACTTGAGGGGAATTGAAGCGTGAGTAGTTGGTCCCACATTGGTTAGGCAAGAGTTAAATGAATGATATATAAGATAGGTGGCCTATATAACAAATACCTTAAGGTTTTGGGTGAAGATGTGGCATCTAAGTCTCTTGATAGTTCTGGTCATTAGCTCATTATTTCTCTCGGTGCTCCTCCAGACTCCCCAACAATATCTCATATCTCTTCTTAGGGTATTATGGATACTGAATCTACCCTAAGTTTTTTCCTAACATATTATGGTATTATGGATACTGAATCTATAATACCATAGCCCTTTATTTCAATTTAAACGGCTTGATTCTCCCCCACTCCCTTAATAGCTAGTTTTTAAGGAGAGTTCCCCAAATGCTCAAATACTTATCAACCGGTATCAAAGTTGGTTACGGAGGGGTAGACCGAAAAGGTCGAGTTAAGCGCTATAAAGTGCAGTCGTTGAAACGTCAACTCTTAGTAGTGGTGCTCTGATGGGATATGGGTATTATGGGAAGCTCCAGTCTCACATCGAGTAGTATGGGATGCTCTACAAAGTATTTAAATGGTCTGTTTCTCCCCTCTTGATACTTATCATATAGCTTTCCAATGAGTGTTATGTTCAAAAATCATTTCTGTGATCATAGCCATGGTCATGCATCGATGAACACGGTCGCATCATTTTTTAATATTATGTTTGCAACGGATCAGGGGCAAGGGGGGTTTCAGTTGGGGGTGGGGGGATTTAGATAAAATTCATTTATTTATTTTTTATTACAATTGATAATACTATATGTTTTTTTTTTTGTCTAAATAATACTGTATGTTATTAGAGTAGTTTTTGTAACAAAAATTCTTTATATGGACCAAAGTCTTTTCTTTTTGCAGCAAAATGATCAAAGTCTTTAAAACACAGTTTTTCTAACATACTCCCTCCGTACCTAGTTATTAGCAAAAATAACTACTTTCACACATATTAAGAATAATGGTTTTGTGCATTTAATTTCCTTGAATTCATGAAAAAAATCATGTTCTCACAACATTAATGAGCTACTTTAAGGGTAGTTGTGGAAAAATAACATTAAATATAGGTTAGTTGAGATTTGCTTATATTTAAGTCCACCAAAATTAGACACTTCTTTTTACTTATAATTAGGTCCGGAGGGAATACTTTTAAAGTAAGAGACTCTATTTGTGTATGTAAAAGGGATTTGAAAAAATTATGCAAGGGGCTAGAGCCCCTGGCAGCCAATACGTGGCTTTAGCATTGAAGACAAGCACCAATACCAAAACTAATATTTACCCAAAATTTTAATGAATTTTGGAATTTCTAAGAGTGAATACTCTCACTATCCATAGTCCATACTTCTTCAATTTGCTAAAACATCAAAAGATTCGAAACGAAGGGAGTATCAACATTACTATTAATTACATTACTATTAATTATTAACCAGTGGTATGCTTTTCTTAGGTCGGTAGACGAAGTAGTAAGTCGCACATGAGAATGGAAATCCCAAGTTCGGATACGAAAAATATTAAGCCAAACAACCGGTTGTATTAGGCCTTACGTATGAACGATGTGTAATTATGACCTTACACATGCCACGGATAACCACGACATTTGATTTAAATATGGTTTGCTTGCGTTATTTTTATTTATTTTAAATACAACTTACAAGTCGTAATTTATTTTAAATACATGTTATACTCAAGTGCACTTAGATGAGATGGTAGGCATGTCTTCTAGCTTAACCAAGTTTCTGAATTTGAGTCCCGCTTTCGGCATGCAGCGTTAAATCTCATGAGGGATTAGTCTCTGCAGATGCGCATAGAGGATACTTGATTTATACCAAAAAAAATGTTGTCATTTTTTTACGGTGCAGTGTTAAAGTTGCTTTATACCGGTTTAAATTCATTGGGCTTAATTTGAGTTAGTCGTACTCTATAAGATTGGAATAGGCTTGAAGGCAAGAAGTTCGGCTTTAATCCATCAAGATGAATCACAATGAGAAGTTATTCACCCAATTGTTTTAAAAAGTTGCATGAGATGTAAATGAAAATGAGTTTCCTATCCTAAATTCCTAGTAGTTAAGTTCTTGGTGATCAACACTCAGAACAATGGAAGAGGAAAATATGTGAGCAAGAATATGAAGAGAGAAAAATGTGATAAATAGAATAGATTTAATATATGGTTTAGTTAAGAGAAATTAGATAAAATATAGATTGGGGAAATGGCATAATTTCAAATAGATAATAACACCTTATCCACATCATCCTTCTACCCAAAACTAATGAAAACTATGGAAAATGAATAAAAAATAGTCTATTTCCATTTCATTTCTTCTTCTATTTGGACAGAAGTTAAGAAGGTATAATTTCCACTAATTTTTGTCTCTCTCCCCTAATTCTTTTCCAAACCAACCAACCAAAACCATGAGAGATTCATTGTCTCTCCTCAGTTAGTCTCTCACAACGAACCAACTCAAAGACAAGTTTTACCTCATATCCTAGGAAACTAAATGTTAAGTGGCAAAAGGCAAACAAAATTTAGTATTGCAGAAATAAGAATGATCTGATACAAAAAAGAGATATAATTGAAAAATACAATTATTAGAAAAAGACTTGTAGACATTACTAAGGAGAAAATACTTGATGGAGAGCATTCTAGTGGTTAGACACATGAATAAGACCGAAACATACTATAAGGCTGATCATTAAATTAAAAAATAGAAGCAAACTGTTTGTGAACTTAAGAGATGACAGGGCTGCATGCAGTTAACTAAGTCACGTAACTGATCTTACACACCGAAAATAGACTTGAGTGTTGCTGAACAGGATAAGATAAACTCATCTAATCCTATCAACAACCTCCACTAAGGATTAAATATAACAAAATAACTTCTTTAGTATTATCTTCCTTATTCAGATTACCAAATGAGCAAAGGTTTTATATCTACACTACAATGTTTCTTCATAACCCCTCACCATCTCTATCTCTCATAAATACATAAAACAATCAATATATAGAGGAGGAGGGAAACAGAGAGTGTAGAGGGAGATTGGAATGAGAGGACCCAAACACCTCTTGCCTCTAGATCTATGCAGTGCCACCTCAAAACTAATGCACAGATCCACTCTTAATCTGATTGCTCTGCACAACTGTTTTCATGTTCATATAGCATTATCAGATAACAAAAATGCGTGGAGTATAAAAAAAAATCGAACTTACTGCATATATTTTTTGCATAAAAAACATTATAACATCACTCAAACAAGGCAAAAGCAATATCACACATGATTAAGCAGGAAAGATCATTAAAATTACAAAATGAGACCAAGTGTTCATCAAACCAGCACAAACAAGAAATCGTTTCCCCTGAAAATGTGTCCTCTGTATTACATAGATCATTTTAATTACTACAGGACACCAGAGACCCAGGCAGTCAAAATATATGTCGACTTACTGATAAAAGATGAAGCATCAAGCTTTAATACATCAACTTCCATTCAAATGCATGCTAGATTTTATCAAGCTTATCTGCTTTGATTACTGGGTTGGCTTTAGCTATAGCCTCCTGACCAAGAGATTTATAATCAAAAGAGCAATCATGTTTATCAGAATAGCGATGCATTGCGCAAAAAAGGTTGCCACATTTGCAGCTGAATCCAGTTAATCCAACACGTTTCCGGCAAGTGGCACATCTGCTTGGACCAGTCTTGGGTTTCACCTCCAAACTCTCACCAGAAGAGGAGTCCACGGAAACCTCAGTAGAGACTGTCTTGACCTCCACAATTCCAACTTGTACATCAACAGCACCTGCAGTCATGACCTGCTTTCCACTGGCATTGGAAGCGGCATTCACAATGTTTTCAACCGATGTTGCTGTAAGTTTGTCTTGCTCCTGCTTCAACAGCATGTCCTTGTAACACTTGGAACACATGTTCATGGTAGCTGCCCTTCCAAAGAAACCGCAGTTATTAACGCAAAGAATGGGACGTTCTGGTGCCTGACATCCCATCTCATCGTGAGACTCCATTACTCTATGACTACCTGCACACAAGGCAACTCAGGCTCTCAAAAATACACATACACACAAGAAAAACCCAATCCAAAAGTAAACACAAAAAACTACAAACAACTCACATATACTTGCAAAACTAAGATTTGTGAAATTGATCAAATGGAAGCAAATTTCCCTTGCAAGTACTTACACACTAGCAGCTAGTTGCCACTTCCATCAATAGCAATAGTCAATAACTCAATACACCAAGTCATACATAAACATCACCAGCTAGATATACCACAAGAGATCGATCAACAACAATACAAAGTCATACAGATACAAGACATCATAACATGCACTGTAATGTTTAAAAGATTGAAATAGAAAAAGACAGCATCCATTTTCCCTCAGATACTAATCTTCTAATATAAGCTCTATCACATTAGAAACAATGAAAAGAACCAACTGACCAAGAGTTCCTCTATGTGGACAATAGACAAACACATAGCGACACTGAATTCCAACCAATGCATCACCAACAAACAATCAAATTTCTGATTGAAGCATGCAAACAAAGCCCAGTAAACTGATCATCCACTTCAAATGTATGAAAAAGATAAACAAAAGTAGACAAATGATAACAGTCTCAAATCACACAAGGGACGCAAGAAAAATCACAACTTTAACATCCCCACAAACTGGTTTACCTCACTTCAGCACAGACCACAAGCTAAACCTAAACCTCAAAAAAACCCCAAAATTAAACACCGAAAAAGGGGTAAAAAAAACAGTTATTTTAATCTAAATTTAAGAACAGGGGAGGAAACAGAAAGGAAAAAGGAATTTCTGATCAATAAAACCTCACTCCAGCAGAAAAATCGAAAGAAAATAGAAATACGAAATAGAAATTCCTTACCTGGGTGGTAGGGTTCACCGATCCTGAAACTATTACACCGTTCCCTGTAACAAAAAGAAGAAGACGAAGGTTATGATGATGAAAACGATAAAATAAACAAAAAAAATAATTAGAGAGAGAGAAGGGATAATCGATACCTCAAATCGAAGAGAGAACAGTGGATAATAACGATAATGAAAGGAAGAGAAGTACGATAAGAAACGAAGGTAGAGAGGTAGAGGTAGAGGTAGAGGAGAGAGAGAGGGGTTTGATTCGGTCGTATGTGTTGGAATTGCTCCTCTCTCTCTTCTGTGTGTGTCTTTCTCTCTCTCTCCTCTCTCTGTTTATTTCTCTTTCTCTCTCTCTCGTTCTGTCTATTTGAACTTCAATTCAGCCAAAGTCGGCTGTCTTTTCGTTTCCCAATTTGCCCCTTCCGTCACTTCATTATTTCATTTTTCTCCCTCACTTTCGCTTTTCTTCTTTTTATTTTACACAAAAATATAAATGCATAGAAAGATTTGCATAACAAAAATATAATTTACTTCAAAAAAAAACAAAAATATAATAGAGTAAAAAAAAACAAGATATAAATTGTCATTCTTCTCTTTTTTTATCTATATAAATGGTTTCTAAATAGATCTACTTTTATTTTCTATTTTTATTTGATTTCATTGTTTGGATGCAACGTTATTGTAATTGTATGTTGTCTTGGTGTGGTGTTTTTGATTTTTGTCTTGTTGTGGTGTTCGTTTGATTCAGATCAAGAGATCAATTTCAATCCATTGCAGATTCAACCAATGGAAAGCAGTGGAAGGATAGAAGGTGCCCAAGAACCTGGTGACTGAAGATGGCGGAAAGGAGGTTTCAGTGAAGGATGGGTGCAACTAAGGCACAAAGGAAAGGGTGCATGGAACACATGTGATCTGGAGGGTCAAGAAGGTTTGGGGATTCAGGTGGGGGGCTAATAGAAACAAAGTCAGCGGTGGGAGATGAGGCCAGATCTGTTGGGGGGGGGGGGGGGGGGGGGGGGGGGGGCGTGTAGGTGGAGATCAGTGTTTGCACGGCAGTGGAGGGGCAGGCGGAAGGTGGTCGTCGTAGAGCAGAAGCAGTAGTGAAAGGCGTTGGACTTATGTTGTGAGAAGCGTCGAAAACAAAAAGAAATGCCACCTAGAACAAAGCAGAACACAGTCTGAGAAGAAGAGATGGAGCCACAGTGCCTTAGCATCGGCCACACGACGCCACTTGCACCGAGGAGCAACGATTGTTGCCGTACCAAATGCTGGTGAAGAAGCTGCAGAGGTGGCAACAATAGAGCCCTAGCGAACTTCAGAGACAATACATATAGTTAAATCCTAGATTTATTCATAACTCTGACTATAAAAATCTTTTTGATATTTTTATCGCATTATAAAATCTGCTGACTAAAAAAATTGGATTATAAAGTCTTGAATAAATAAATGTGAAATTTTAACTATTGAGATTGAGTATAGCGAAAATAGTAACGCTCCATTACAATGTAGTAAACTAAGATTTGAATTTCGAATCCTTGTTGAAAGAGGTGTTCGAAAATGCCTCAATTGAGATTATCTTCGAATGAGCAAATACGTGGAAAATTAAACATGTTGAAATTTTAAATCAATATGATTTTTGTTCTGCACAGTACTTTTGATCTTGAGAATGATCTGAGGTAGTCAATGGTTCGTATCCTTGAGCAATATTGGCTGTCCGATCCGAGCTGGGGTTATACCTGCAAAGCCACTCCGACGCTTAAGTTAGTGAGATAGTCTTAATAGTTTGATAAATATAAGATTGCTTACCATTAATGTGGCATTGAGTGTAGTATTTATAGAGAGTGAAAGAGTAGGACCTGATGAATCAGGACCGTCCGATCTTGTGGATTGATCTGGACCATTGAGGTTTGGACCTGTTTAGGGGGCGTTTCGGACCGTTTCAGTATTGGGCATTTGTGGGGTGCGAATAGAAATTAGAGATGGGTGCATATAAGTAAAATGTCTCTCCATAACAGTTGGCCCCAAGTCTAGTCACTTAAGGGGCGATCTTGACTTGTGAGCTGAGGTTGATGAAACATTGGCCGAGGTTTACGTTGTTTCGAGTTGTGAGACGTGATAAATATTCTGGCCGAACCTGAGGAGAGACGAGCTCAGATCTTGTGAATAGATGGTATGCTATCGTTTTGGGGAGCCCAATGCTTCAGTAATAATGTCGCGCCTCAAATTTGGTGCGTGGAATAACTGTTCATGATTGGCACGTTTATCAAGGGCAACTGTTGTAATGATGGCGCGTGGATTTAGGCGCGTGGTATGGAGGGCATTGATTAGAGGAGACGGTTCAGCTCAAAACCGCTTCGAATTCCTTGTTCCTTATAAATAGGCGATCATTCCCTCTTCATTTGTTTGCTGGGAAAGACGAGCTCAGATCTTGTGAAGAGATGGTATGCTATCGTTTTGGGGAGCCCAATGCTTCAGTAATAATGTCACGCCTTGAATTTGGTGCGTGAAATAACTGTTCATGATTGACACGTTTATCAAGGGCGGATGTTGTAACGATGGCGCGTGGATTTAGGCGCGTGGTATGGAGGGCATTGATTAGAGGAGACGGTTCAGCTCGAAACTGCTTCGAATTCCTCGTTCCTTATAAATAGGGGATCATTCCCTCTTCATTTGTTTGTTGCTGCTTGAGTGCTCTGATTACCGATCCGTTCTTTAAGATTCTGTTTTATAGAGATCGTGGCGAGGTCGCAACCATTTAAGTGGAGTGTCCATTGGAGTGCATTCGTTCAACGTTGTAAGGAGCTCTATCGTCTTCGATCTTCCAGAAATCGAGGTTAGTTTTTTACTGAAGTTTTCTTTACTTTAATTGTCTTCTGCTTCGTTGCCTTCTATACGTCGCCCGCGGGGTGGGGGTCGTCAGGTCGGGTTCCGACTTGTTTTTAAGGACCTACCTTCTCTCAACCCTGACATTCGGTGCTCCCATACCTGCAGGTTCGCTCTGGCGAGAACTAAAGAAACTCGTAGAGAGATAACTCCCAACCACCCTAGTTAGCAAAAAAGATGGCTTCCGAAGTCGGAATCCAGGAAGGGGCCCAACCTAGCGTCGCCCCGGTCGAGCCCAAGGTACATGAACACCCAGCCTCCGCTCCAAATAGCCCTGAGCACGAGGAGGATCTAGAAGTTGGGGACCTTTCCCCCCGAGATGCCACAAATGACGCCGCAGATCACGATGATCTGGCTTCCGTGGGTTTTGAAGAGGATCGATCTGAAGGGGGTCACGAAGAAAGTGATGAGTCTAGGAGTTCTGCAGAATCAAGTTCAGGTTCAACCACTAGCTCGGAAGAGGAAAGGGACAGTCATGCTGGGAGTGGTTCTGAGCAGGAGGTAACGGTTAGTAACAGGGCTGGAGAGGATCGATCAGAAGAGGTTCTACAGAGAAAAGTGGAGGAAGATGTTGAGTCGTGCACGGATGGTTATTCTTTTAGTTGTGTTAGAGCAATTGACATTTCTGTTAGGCCGGCGCTGAGCATTCCTCGGATTTATTCTTGGGTTTCTGCAAAAGTGCAGACCCAAAGATCTGTTTACCGATCTGGTTATGACATGACTGACATAGTTCGAAAGATGACCAGTCCTAGGCGAGGCATCTGGATTGCTGAAGGGATGAAGGATTCGGAACATGCGGCGATCTGGCCTTCCGAGCTTAAGTTTGTTATGTATGATGTCATTATTTCTACCTTGCATATTCGCCCGCCTTTTACTTCATTTCAACAAACCGTGCTTGCTGTCTTGCTCCTGCTCAACTTCATCCAAATGGTTGGGCCTTTATCCGATCATTTGAATTGGTCTGCATCCATCTCCAAAGACCGATCTCCATAGATTTGTTTTTCAATTTGTTTGAGATTAATCGGAATAAGGACAGAATCTCCGGTGGTCATGAACATGTTAGTTTAAGGTCGGTGAGAAACAGACGTGTGTTCCGACTTTATTCTGATTCTCTGAAAGGGAATTGGAAAGATAAATTCTACTTCGTGCAGCCTGTTGATGAGAAAGCAATAAACTTCGTCGGCTCCTATAGTGCTGATGGCGGATCTTTGGTGTCGACCAAGTTTCCCTTGGGTTGGAGTCTTGCACACTACAATCGTACGCCTAAGTCATATAAGGTGGGCGATGGTAGGTTGTCCGATGAGGATAAGAAGACTAAGGCGATCATGCTTGCGTGTGCCGAGCTGATCCATTACACTAGAGAAGATTGGAAGGGATTCCAAACAGCGGACCTGGTCAGGGCTGCTACTAGGTCGGAAGTCATTCAAGTGTTAGGTAGTAATGGTTGTTTGTTTGGGTTTTAATATTTCTTCAACTTAAGCTGTTTCTGATGTTTATAATCTTTGCAGATACCATGACTGGGGATGATGAGATTGATTTTGATTGGTTGGCCGCAATGGCTAAGGGTGCTACAGATGCCGGGGCCATTAACATTGGCACTCCTCCGGGGACTCCTAATGCTAATGAAGCTCTCAATGCAACCCCGGTCCAAACTGTCAATCCGCGAGAATCGGGGACCGATTTAGAGGATTTGGAGATATCTAAAGGCGGCCTGGATACTCAAGGTTGCCAAAAGAACATGGCTGAAACAAGTCGCCCTCCTCAAAGTGAACTTCCTCCGAAGATCGTTAAGAGGAAAGCATCTGCATCTGGTGGTGAAAGCAAGATTTCAAAAAGGCACAAGCCTAGTGGGCACAGGTCCAGTGGGTCAAAAAGGCATAAGTCTTCTTCCTCCTTTCCGGTAGACTCCGAGTTTGCCAAAAGGAACTATGAGGCTTATGTCTCCGATCCTGTGTCTGCTTCGCTGAATGTCTTTCAGCATTTGTCTGATGTTGTCAAGTCTCAGAAGGAAGAGTTGGAGACTAGAGTCAGAGGTAATCCCTGTCTCCGTTCTCTGCATTTATGTTTATGTATTACCGATTCCGAGCTTACTTTGTGCTTTTGTGTTTCAGCTACTGAAGAGGCTCGTGATCGGGAGAAAGAGGCCAGAATGAAGGCTGAGAAAAGATTGAAAGAGGTCCAAAGCTCGTTGGTCAGCATTAAGGGCGAGCTGAAGCAGCTTGAGAAGTTTCGGGACGACCTTCTTAAAGAGAAAGATAAAGAAACCGAGAAAGTTGCAGAGCTGGAGGAACAAATTCAAGGTCTAGAGAAAAAGGAACAAGATGCTGAGACCGAGGTTCGCAACCTGAAAGATCGGATTTCTGAGCTCGAAGCCTCTTTAAAAAGCTCTGAAGAAAATCTTGCCTCCAGTTCCGACCCTGGGGGACGGATTGCTGAACTTGAGAAGCTGCTTAGTGAGTAACAAGCTGAAACAGCCAAGCAGAAGGAGAATGCAAAAAAAGCTGCCAGTTACGCCCTTTCCATGCAGAAGGAGAATGCAAAGGAAACCATCAGCTCAAGGTGCCCAAGAGGTTTAGTCCGAGATCCGTTAAATCCTGAGAGTGTCGATCCTCGGTAAGGAACGATGTCTTCTTTATCGATTCCCATCCTTTCAACCAAGTCGAGAAAGATTATGTCGGAAGAACTTCCTTGGTCGACTAAAATTCTTCTAATCTCTTTGTTAGCAATTACGGCCGTGACCAAGAGTGAGACGTGTTTGTTGGCCTTCCCATCTAGAAGATCTTCATCTCCGAAAGATAAAGGAGGTCGGTTTGACGGAGTTGACGCGACCGACGTCGAGGCTACAGTGAGTAATTCCTTCCACTTTCGTTTCATTGTGTTCCCGGATTCTTCGTGGGAGAAGCCTCCTGTAATCATCATTATTACTGACCGCCCTTTCGATTTTCTTGAGTCAAGCTCGTCTTTGACTGATTCGTCTTTGATTTTCCCCCTTGATTTGGGCTCCTGCTCTCGCTCTTCCTTAATCTCGCCAGTTTGAGGTCCGGGTTTGTTTATATAGCTTGCCAGTTTTCCTCTTTTAATTATGTCCTCAATGTCATCCTTTAAGGCGTTACAGTGGTTGGTGTCATGACCATTACTCTGGTGATACCGGTAGTATTTGTTGGAACGTTGACCCGGTCTGTGAGCGAGGGGTTTTGGGAATTTTTCATCTCTAAACTCCGTGTTCCAAAATTCACCCAAGAGTTGGGCTTAGGTGACATTAAGCTCGGTATAAAATTGGTGACGATTTCAAGGTCGGGAATCCCTGTTGCCTCGCCCGTCGTTCCTTTGGTCTTTTTCATTTTGGGGCCTGGATGGTTCGACCATCGGTTGATTTTTACCGGTCATGGCGTTTTCTTTTTCATTGATAAAGCATTGGGATAGCTGGAGGAAATCTTGGAGGCTCTCTGGTTCCCAAGTGTTGATGTGTTTCTTAAACGGGCTTCCGGTACGTAGTCCCATCCCCATAAAGTAAACTCGGAAAGCATCGTCAAGATTCCAAACTTGGACTGCCTCTTTATTAAATCTTTCTATGTATTCTCGCAAAGATTCGGAACCTCCTTGGACGATGGATGCTAAAACATTTTTATTTTTTGGTTTGCTTTTGGAATGTAAAAAATTAGCTGAAAATAACTTAGCCAAGTGGTCCCATGAGGAAATTGTGTTTGATTTGAGAATCTCAAACCATTCAGGTGCTATTTTCTTCAACGTTAGGGGGAAAATTCTGCATTTCATTTCCATGGGGACATTCCGGTACTTCATTACCGTGTCAAAGTAACTCAAATGTCTGTCCGGATCGCCTGTTCCGTCATAAGTTTTTAAGCCCTCCGGTGGTTTTTCTAGATATCTGGGTACCGGATATCGGTCAATTTTTTCTGTAAAGAGTCCTTTGCATTCTGTTGGTTGGGCTCTATGTGGAGAATGAATTCGACGATGAGGGTCGGGGTACCTGCGATCCTCGCGGTGATTTTCGCGAGGTGAATTCGAACGTCGTCTTGGAGAAGAAGATGCTAGAGAAGAATCGACCTCTGCTCCGTCGTAAATCTCGGCTTGGGGAGAACGATGCCGACGAGGAGGAGAGCGATAGTAGCAGCGTCTTCTAGGTGGAGATCGGTGGCGTCTTCGGGCAGGATTTCTTCTCTCAGGGGAATCCGGATCGGGCGATTCCTGGTCCGGAATGTTTCGGGCCCTGAGTTCAGCTACTTGTCCTTCGAGGTTAGTAAATCGGTAGCTTCTTTCTTGATTTGCCGCTTCATGTTGGTTTAGAAGAAGGACGAGCTGTTGAACAGCATCGACCGGGACTGGAAGTGGAGACGGAGGAGGAGGCAGATGATTTCGGGTTGAGCTTCCGGTGACTAGAACGAAGTTCGGAATTTGCGCTTGAGTAGAGTTCGGAAGTTCTTCCACAAATCCTTCCGGGGTTGGCTGAGGTTCGGCTTGCTGGGCTATGGCGGGTTTCATAACTGGTTCGGGTGGGATGCCCGCCACGAGACTGTTAGCCTTTGAATGAAGATTGCGAGCCGTCATTGATCAAGGTGAGGGGAGAGGATGTTGAGTTGTTCTCCCACTGTGGTCGCGAATGTTTTGAACAGTACTTCCGATCTTGAGAATGATCCGAGGTAGTCAGTGGTTCGTATCCTTGAGCAATATTGGCTGTCCGATCTGAGCTGGGGTTATACCTGCAAAGCCACTCCGACGCTTAAGTCAGTGAGATAGTCTTAATAGTTTGATAAATATAAGATTGCTTACCATTAATGTGGCATTGAATGTAGTATTTATAGAGAGTGAAAGAGTAGGACCTGATGAATTAGGCCCGTCCGATCTCGTGGATTGATCTGGACCATTGAGGTTAATTTGGACCTGTTTAGGGGCTTTCGGGCCGTTTCAGTATTGGGCCTTTGTGGGGTGCGAATAGAAATTAGAGATGAGGTGCATATAAGTAAAATGTCTCTCCATAACAATTTCTTATAATTAGAACTAGACCTTGGTGTTGTTGAATTTCCATAAAATAATCTTGCGGAATTGAGTACAGGAATATTTTCTTAGAATTATATAACTTACAATATAAAGAATATACCATTAAATTCTAAATTGAAATACATTTAAAATGAAATCTCAAAAATAATAAAATATAAATTGATTCATATGAAAACAAATAAAGCGAAATTGATTAAGAGATATTTTAAAATTTTGTATATGTACAAATATTAGTGGTTAACATTGATTTAAATATGTTTCTCTATTCTCTATCATGCAAATCATTCTCTTTATTTGATAAGATTTACACATGAATTTAATCATGAAAAGTAAATTAAAATTTCCAAAGTAGGAAATTGGAGAGGGACAAAAAGTCTAAAATTTTTAATAACTACAAAAATTGAATTGTAAATAATTAAAGCAAGTTATAAAATCACCTCAAAATCAATTTGATGTTAAAAAAAAAAAGGGTACTATGTATGTATGTATGTATGTTTCGACCAAGCAAACATTTATTTCCATGAACGAGGAGTAACCTTACATTTTTTACTCGATTTTTTGATAATGCCGAATTCCTAGTAATTGTTTTGATGCAAACAAACATTCTTTTATAGATGCTTAAGTTATCTAATTCTTATGTCTAATTAGGGGCGGGCCCGTCTTTCATGTGTTGGTGTGTTGGTGGGTGGTTACAGAAGTAATAGATAAATAATAAATAATAATATAGTGAAATAGTGTTAGTGGGTAGTTATAAGGGCATTTTGGTCAGAAAAAACTGACACCAAAAAATCAGTTACAAAATGAATTCCCTTTATATATAGATATAGATAATATATCTTCTTAAGTGACAAATAAGTACATATTATTTATAACAAGGTTCTAGAAGATTATATGCTAACGTAACATATTTGAAGAAGCTTGAAGGAAGACTTGAAGTCAAAAATTGAAAAAAATCACCTTCTTCCCACACCTCACTATTTAAATCACTTGGTATTTAGTTTCGAGTAAAACTATAATTATAACTATTTTACATATCTAATTTTAAGTGGTTCTTATTCTGAGAAAATGCGAGTAGCCTGAAGCTTCTCATCCTTATCTATCTTTCAGAACTAAGTATTTGAACTTCTCAGAATTTGTTATGTTGTTTCAAGAAAAATTTAAAGATTACAATTTCAACCCCCTTCTTTTTGACTTCATTTTACTTCGGTTTTTTCTTTTACAATTACATATGATATTAAACATCTATTAATGAAGGATGAAGAAGAGTTGAGAGTGCAATTTGAATGAGACCTATGCGACCAAACCAAGCCTTCTCTACGTCTTATCAGATGATTTTTAACAGATAGACATATAAGGTTGCATATGATGAAATATAGTGTGTGGTCTCAATCAAAGAAATGGAGCCAAGGATTTTCCTCTTCTAAATCCTCCATCACATTGATCACTACAACAAAAAGTAGTTTTAGTGGCCATAAATATTGCTTTTAGCAGCAAAAAGAATGGCCGGTAAATGTTTTACCAGCATTTACCTAATGGTCGGCGTATGTGGCGTCGGCAAAACTTTTGCTGGCAATAACCATGAATGCTGGTAAAGGACCCATTTAATGCCGGTAAAAATCTAAGCTTTTAGCGGCAATTATTGTTTTAGACCGACAATTTTGATGGCTACTGAAAATCCCCTTCATTCACACCATACTTTACCAATTCAACAACCATTTACTATTGCCGCTAAAAGTACAAAAGCATATTTCCTTCACCCAGACCAAAATCATTCTTCCTCTAATAAATACTTACATTTAATCTAATCTAATCTACCAAAATAATAGAAGTCAGTAACAAGATGTGTAATCCATTTACTAGCAGAGTATAGAAGGATATACAATGATTCTTTTAGTTGAGGTTGTGCAGTAGCCAATTAGTCTTGGAAGTTTTCTATGAACTTCAACACTTATAAGTAGAACTTCTCCCCCGAGTCAAATGCAGCCTCTCCACCCAGATTCTGATAATCAGTGAGGCGTTTCACACCAACTCCTTTCTCACGGATCCAACTTACTGCCACCTATATGATGAAGTCATGAATACAATATGGCTTTTATTTTATGTGCCTTGCCACTAGATGGAACCAAATGCATAGGGAAGGCAGAGATTGGATGACTCTGACATCTTGTTTTTAAGCTCAAATTTTCCTTTCAAAGTTGGATCCTGGTCAAAGAGAATTAAAATATTTTCATGCAAGCCAGTATGGTATACATTTGTTCATCTTAATCCTCTTTATAATAACATTTTTACAAGGCAACAAATACATACCTCACAACTATGTGGGGGTTCATATGGATCATCTATCCATGTGAAACCTGCATGCACAAAACGATCAGCGGTAAAAAAGAGAAATATGCATATGTTTATACTTTATATAGCTAAACCGCTGAAGCTAACATAGCAATGATTGTTACACACAATACTAAGAATTTAGGATTTGTTTTACTTGTTTGCATATTAGTTGTAATTCCAGAATTTAGGATTTGTTATCCCTTGATAGAGATCTGATTTCAGTATTAATTCCTCATATATTCCTTTTATTATCTTCTATGGATTATGGTACCTATCAGATAAGTGGAATAATCTAAACCTTCTATGTTGTCAGTACGACAACTTCCTTTTTGTGTACCAACTAGAACACCCTATAACAATGTAAAAATTGTAACAATGATCAAAACCAACATCAGGTGTGTCAGCAACAGCAATAACCATTTCATGTATATCAGTCCAATCCACGACAAATATTTACAACTTTAAAACCAAAGCACGAGATGGGAACTTTACTGCTAAATGAAGAGAGCATAAGCTCAATGAACAATGACTGAACTTTAGAGTAATCAATGAAAGTATTTTCCTCACCTTTAACAAGTCTCTCTTGCAAATTAAGATGACAGTTTGCACATGAGGGTAAAAGGCCACTTGCTTCCCTATAGTACATCCAAGGAAGCTTATTAGCAATAGAATCATCCAACACAAACACAAACAGTCAAACAGGGAAAATAAAGTAAATCAATGATATTGCACATTTAAAGTTTTTGAAAACATGAAAATACTAACAAACTGAGAAATATGCTTCAATGGCCTATTGCCAAACCTTCTACCAAGTCACCAACTAGGAATGGTCCAAGTACCATTCTCCGGCTGAAAAAGGACAAAGTAGTATACACAAACATTTACAAATGGCTCACCAATCACCATCGTTAGAGTTTTCAGCTTGCTTTATCTTTCTGCGGGTTGCTTTGCCTCTCCTTGTTCTTCTTGCTAGCAATGCAACCAGCACTTAATTTAGTCTATACACTATACCCATAATATAAACCAATAGAATTAAGGCATATTTATCAACTCCATGTGACAAAGGTATCATTGATAGCATAATATCATTAATAACATAGCATAACTCACAATCTCACATAGCCTGCTTTGATGGCTGACAGTAAACAACAACAATAATAAAAGCATTTTATTGCCAGGTAAGATCAACTATACGGATAAGATGATTTATAGAAAAACTATTGGACTTCCCTCCATCTAAGACTCTACCATCTTTTTCTATCACTGGCTTCGTTTTGTGTGTCCACTCATCTAACATAATAACACATGTGAGCAACATTAACGGTAAAACAGATGATTAAATAAAAAAAGAATGATTAAAATGCGAATTAGCTAAATAGACATTGGAGATCAAAAACCTAATTACCATGAGAAAATCAATCGAAGAGCTGATTAGAATTTCAAAAACCAAACAAGCTAATTATGTGCAGAATACATAATCAATAATGTGAATAAATTGAAACTTTCAGTATTAGAAGTAAAAGAGAAGCTAATCATGAAATTAGGTCTTAGATGAGTAATTACTTACCCTAGCTGAGCTACATTTTCATGAAAGGTCGAAGGATTGGATATGTGAGGGTTCACTAACAAGAAAATTGAAATTGCATGCATAATCGGAGACAAGAAATCAGGTCTTCAATGAGATGCATCTTCATCTTCAAGTTGCGTGCATAATTGGAGAGGCTGATAAATTGAAGTTGTGAAACTTCAATTGCGTCCAAATCGGAACCTCTGGCTTGCCATTTCTGTGCGATTTCACCGAGAAGAATATCAAAATCAACATTAGAAGTTGAAACTGGATTCGAGATCGAAGTGGAAGTTGGAATCTGAAAATCGAAATCGCAACCAAAATTGATGAAGAGAAATGAATTGATTTCTCAAATCGAAACTGAAACTCATGAATACCAAACAAGATGTAACACGAAATGACGAAGTGAAATCGCTTGATTAGGTTTCGATCGAAGGGAATTGGGGTTCTACGAGTGAATGAGCTTTTGACCGGATCTGAGAGAGAATAGATTTCAAGAGAGAGAGGGTTGTGCCTAAGCTATACACCATACACACCATGATGGCACATAGACATAAAGGTACATACACACTAACACTAATATACTCTATTGTCAACACAAACTAAAACATAATCCTAATCCTAATTAAAGCATGACTATTACATCTAAAAATAAAATAAAATTCATGCTAATTTTAATAAAATGGATTATTTTGATGCTCTTGTGGTCCTAATATTTAGATACCCAAATGACTTTTATAACTTCCAGAGTTAGCAATTTTACCCAAAATAAAGAACCCTTCAGAATCACGAATTCCTATATATAAGAAAACATACATCTAGAGCTAATCATCAACGAAAGGCTAACCTGATCAAATTTTAGCTGTTTGTAATGATTGTATAAATTATGTCTGAATTTTGAAACATATAAAAAATTTATCCGAAATAAAAAAAAAATTTAAAAAAAGAAGCTATTTTATGAAAAAAAAAAAGTTTTAAGCGAAGGAGGCACATAAGAAAAAGGTGGGTGCAAAAAGGATGCCCACATTGTGGCAGGCAGTAGATTTTCGGGTATGTCACGTCCTCCACAGTCCACGGCGGGAAAAAGAATAAACCAGAATCGTATAGCGGGAAGTGCTATAATTTTCTTTTTCTTTTTAAATATTAAAGTATTAAATTACGAGCGAGGGAGCTAAGAAATCCATCAAAGGAGTGTTTGGAATCATTTATCACCTGCAAAACTCTCCGACCATCACCGTCGAAAATGCCCCGGTATAAGAAAGCTAGGGTTTCCGATGATGAAGAAATCGAAGCTGAACCTCAAACGAGTCTCTACCAGGTACCCAACATTTTCCTTTCTCAAAACCAAAATCAGTGTGAGTGCAAATTTGGGCGAGTTTTGAACTAATATGTTTTGAATAAACTTGATTTTCTAAAATTGAGTTTGAATTTAAGTGAATTAAGTTTGATGTAGATATTTTTCATCAATTATGCTTTGAAGTAACCAAATATCTAGATTTCACTAAAAATGTGTTCGAGATTTTAGAAGCAAAACCAAATATCTGAGTCACTTTAATGATTGTAGGTTCTTGGTGTGGAGAGAACGGCTTCTCAACAGGAAATAAAGAAGGCGTATTACAAGTTAGCATTGCGTCTCCATCCAGATAAGAATCCTGGCGATGAGGTGAGCCTTTAAGATTGCCTCATTTGTTGTGGATTGTGTTTTATGTGTTTATTTATTTATTTATTTATTTATTTATTTATTTATTATGATTAGCTTTTTAGTGTTGGTAGTTGTAATTCGTTGTGTTCATATAGGAGGCAAAAGAGAAATTTCAGCAATTGCAAAAAGTAATTTCCATTCTTGGGGATGAAGAGAAACGAACGCTATATGATCAGACTGGCTGTGTTGATGATGCTGTGAGTGTTGTTGTTACTATTATTGTTGTTTTTTTGTTGCTATCAAATCTGCTTCTGCAGATGAATTAAGAAGCATAATATATTGGATTTATAATTGGCAATGTCTAGATATAAAGTAAATCCTTATTGTCTTTTGCAGTGGCGGATCTATGTTAGGGCCCAGGTGGGCCACGGCCCACCCAATAAAATAGGAAATTACTATAATACCCCTATTTTCAAAGACCAAGTACTAAACATATATACCGTTTGCGCAATAATGATTTGTTTACTAGCGTAGCCTACTGGTTAACTCTCCCCTCTTTTAGAGAATGGCCCCGTGTTCGATTCCAGCTAAAGCCAATTTTTGTTTTTTCTTCCTTCATATTTTATAATTTTTTCATGCTAAAGAATCTATGAAAATGCTAACAGCAAGGATCGAACTTTTTCCCTAAGACTAAAAATTACACTTTATTACTAAGAGGCTAGAATAACGAATTTGTTCATTCATAAGATATATAAACAACTTCTCCACATATTAAATTGTTCTATCATTCATATTTGTAATATTATATGATTACATTTTTTTCATATATTTTATATTAGAATTAAAAATTAAGAACAAACAGTTGAAAATTTTATTATTATTAATTTATGATCTCTGTTATGGCTCTTTCGTGATCTTCCCCGTTCCCTTTCTTTGGTTTTTTCATTTTTGCGTTTCTTTGTCTCTGTTCGTGCATTTGAGTTTCCATGTCTATTTTATTAGCGGCCCACCCAAGTTTTTTTGTCTAGCTCCGCCACTGGTCTTTTGAAACTTAAATGATATTCGATATAACTGGATCAGAATATAAAAAAAAAAATGTTTATTGACAAAAAATCTCTACCTTTGGATCTGTATTACAAGAATATAAGATTAGAGGTGAGAATGAGGTTTCAAAGATAGTGCTGATGCAGTAACCCTCTCTGTTCTTTCATTTCAAATTCCAATTATTTATACACCATTTTTCTCTTAAACCAACTAATCTGGCAGGGTTACTTAACACTATTCTTATTAAGAATATTTAAATCATGCTAATGAGTACTTTAAGAACACTAGTTAACAAGCATTTGATTTTCTCTATACTTAAAACAAGAAAGTAGTATCCGCAGTTCCGCACACCTTGTGCTTAAGGGTAGATAAATTCTTTCTTCAGTGAACTTTGTTTTGCTTATGGAAAAAAGAAAGAAAGTAGCAAATGATTTTTCAATTCATAACTAACAATTAGCATTTGAGAATTGAGATACTTTTAGCGGTGTTGTAGACATCTTCACACATTCATCTTTTCTGAAAACCAGGATCTGGCTGGAGATGTTGTTCAGAATCTTCATGAGTTTTTCAGAACAATGTACAAGAAGGTATTTTTTGATATATCATATGATATCCTGTTTCCTGATGCCTGGTGGAATGCTTGTTTTTATTTGTGTGGTTTTGTTATGAGCCACAGGTCACTGAAGCTGATATTGAGGAGTTTGAAGCAAACTATAGAGGATCTGAATCGGAGAAAAATGATTTGATTGATCTGTACAAGAAGTGCAAAGGGAATATGAACAAGTAAGAAATAATTGTTAATTTGTGATGTGCATTGCCGCTTTTGCAAAGGCATTGAGTTTGATATCTTGATTAACTCCTCTTTGCAGGCTCTTTTGTTCAATGCTTTGTTCAGATCGTAAACTTGACTCACATCGATTCAAAGATATTCTCGATGAGGCTATAGCTGCTGGTAAGGATTATTAACCAGATTTTACTGAGGTTTCAGTCAGACATTTGTTCTAGGTCAGAGATTCTATCGAGGAATAGATATCAATTGAGTTTGAATTGTCAGATCAGAGATGCAAGTCAATAAGATAATGGAAGACCCGTACAGTTATTTTGCTTTTAGGCTTTAGCACTGAGAATCAATCAGCATATTAATATACGTAGTCATTACAGAGTTCATTATATATTTATATTATACTACACATTTATCTTTGGTTGTTAAACATCTTTCTTAATGACTGTTTATTTTATTTTCTCCGTATTCTGTAGAAGAACTAAAGGCAACAAAAGCCTACCAGAAATGGGCTAAGGAAGTATCAGAAACCAAACCACCCACAAGTCCTTTAAGGAAACGGGAAAAGTAAGTTGATCAAACAGGGTTTTACTTGTACTATTCATTAATTGACGCTGTAATTTAAGACTGATCCATTGTTTTCTATAGGTCAAATAAGCAGCCTGAAGCAGATCTGTCTGCAATCATAACACAACGTCGAAATGAGAGGAAAGGCCAGTTTGATTCACTGTTCTCATCTTTAGTTTCGAAGTATGGTGGAGGTGATATGCCCGAACCCTCTGAAGAGGAGTTTGAAGCTGCACAGAGAAAGCTGGAGAATGGAAGATCCTCCAAAAAATCAAAGCAGTCAAAGCGAAAGTAAATAATAACATATGTGCATAGCTAGTTTATTTCTCTGAAGTGTGAGCATGGCATTAGATCCTTTGATCACATGTTAGCGTGCTGATTGTTCTTTTCTGCGGATCTACTGTTGTGTGATCTACTGCTGTGTTCTTTAATTAAGTGTAAGGTAATGTGACTGGTTATTTTCAAAACTGAAACAAGCATTTTACTTGTTCGTTGGAAGTGATTTGTGGTATCCTTTTATCAATTTGTTACATAAATGTATAGTAGTTTATGAAAATTTAGTACTAATCTTGCTATGCACACGATTAGATTTATATTCAACGTGCTCAGCAAATTCAGGCCGGAAAACAACTGTCAGTAAATTACGGCTTTGACTAATTTTATCGAAGGCATAGAAGTCTGCCTTATGTTTACCTGAAATGAGAATGCTCTTTTGAAGTTGGGCTGAACTTATATTTTGTAATTGGAAGCAGCTTTTCTAATCTTTGATGTTGGAAAGGAAATGGGATATTCAGTTTTGAGTTATAGTGATTCACGATCACAATGTACTTTAAATCAAGGGTATGTCCTCAGGGGTGTCCTACTGACTACAGTGTTCTGTTATACACAACAATAAAACGTAATTCACAACCTCTGCAAACAATTCACTACATCCATTTACTTTCTCATCCTTTTCTTACATCACTGTCCAATGACTGATTATTGAATCCCCGCAAGAATTATTGTTTTATTAATTTCAACTGGTTACTAATCACAAATTTCCATTTGAGTGACGATATGCAACTCAAACGCAGACTAGTCATAAATTATATTTCAAAGGAAAATACTTTTCATTAGAAGGTGTTTTCTCAAAGCATTACAAATTGGTATGATTGGTCGGCAAATCCGTGTTTTATGTCAAACAATTCATGAATTTCGGTGTTCTCTAACTCCGCTTGATGCGTGTGCGTTCGTCATGTCCGCCATGTTATTATTCTCTGGTGATAAATTGCATTGTAATATTTCAAATAGTTCTGTGAATCCACGATTAAATCTATCCACACACTAGAAGATGAAGTTCTATAGTATCTGATAAACATAATCGTTTGAAAATAAACCACTATTTCAAATAGTTGTGAAGCAGAGAGTGTTCTGAGAAGGGTAGTTGTGAAACATGATTGCATGTATAGTATGTGCTGTCTTTGTCATTGTGTACGCCTTTGGTTTATAGCACACTGTTGTTTTACATATTACCTATCCACATTATATCCTAAGCGTAACAGTACATGGTTGCTTTCGTGGGGACAATGGTTATTGTAATTGTAATAGGAGTAAAATGTTACTATAGTGGTTGGTTGGTGTCAAGTTAAGTAAATACTCCAGAAAGTTGGTATCATGAATAACTGAAGTTTCCTCTTCCTCTACCAACTCTATTAACTTCTTACTGTCTCTCAGATAAATCAAATAAGTAGTGTTATATCTTCTTACTGATAATAACAATGGCATGCTTGCATGCGGGGAAAAGTTAAGTACTAGTAGCTTGTAAAGTGAAAAAAGGCAATTATTGGAAGCAGAGAAGGATGGCCCTTTTGTTCTAGATCATATTTTTTCTTGATTTCTGAAAAGCCATACGTAGGTGAGGATCAACACTATTACGTGTCTTTGAATTTATGATTATACGTAGGTGTTAATCATGCAGTTTTCTTATCCTTTTATCTTCTTATGACCATATTATTGTAAAACCACCAAGAACGCTTACATGAGATGATTTGAGTCTTTTAGGTCTCTTACAGTTTAACCAGAGGCCTGTATTCAAATACAACCCTGGAATACATCGGCGTTAAAACTCTTGAGCGAGAGCTTTGCCGCCCATTGTAGTTCTACTTTACTTGAGTGATTAGTGTCTGCAATTACGCGGATATGATATCTGGTTTACACCAAAAAAATATTATTGTAAAACCTTATATCATTCATGGCTAGGCCTTCTACGATCTACTATACTGACATTGCTCCTCATTCTTTAATGGGATGGTTAAACAAACTCATTAGGTTCTTTACTTGACATCATAGACACCTAATTAGCAGCAAATTTTATAGTGATTTTTACACTTCTTACACCTTAATAAACCCGATTAGCAGCTAATTTATGCAAATATGTGACATAATCAGAACAACCTGGTTGTTGACCCACACCCACTTGGCATAAACTAGTAACGTTTAATCCAAAGCTAATTATATCATTACACAAAAAACAATAAACAAATGTGGGGGGAAAAAGTATCCTTCATCTCTAAGAATGTTGAAGGTGTTAAAAATTAACAATAATCATGCCACTGGACCAGTAAAGTGGTTGGCCAGCTCATCACACGAGCAGAAACATAAAGTATTAGCTATTGTCTATTTCTATACTAGCTCATGTTATAAGATTTGATGATTTTGTTTATTAAGGTACACGGACTATGACATCATAACTTGGTCCTAGCTAGGAACATTCCTTATTGTGAATCTGTAAACTCAAGCAACCAAAGACTTTTCCTTTATCTTCTTTTCATTGTGGGGTTAGCCATATGAGCATAATGAGATATACACTCACCACTAGGGGTGGACAAAATCCGATTACCCGCCCGAGAACCGAAATATCCGTTGGATAAAATGTTTGTTCGGACGGATACAAACGGTTACGCGATTAAACGGGTGAGCTTCACAGTCTTAAACGGATTGAAACGGTCGGTGTCGGAATTGATAATTAAACCCAAGAGTACCCGTATCCGACCGACCCAGTAGTACCCATGCTTTAACAGCTAAAAGTTCAACAGGTAAAAGTTGAAAATACACTCTCCAACACGCGTAACTCTGAACCACAGTACAACAGGTAATGCCTATGTTTCTTAAAGCATTGTACTAGCCTGGCTTCCTACACTCCTAGGTACAATTTATTAATTTAATATTCCAAAAATTACTTTTTGTATTAAAACATTATCTCTGTTGTTTAACTTTTTTATATTTTAAAATTGTTTCTTCTTCTTCAGCCTGAAAAAAACGCCATTGATGACCCGATACAAGGTTTGCTCCAAATAAACTTTAGTTGTTTCTTCTCTTATTGTTAACCGACAAAAACCACCCGACAAAACCGTGAAACCGTCCAACCGAGACCCGCCTAACCGAAAGATTCAAATGGTCGGAGATGGATTGATATTTCCAGTTATCGGTTATCTTTGGATCAACGTTTTTCGAACCGAACCCGACCGTATCCGACCGATGTCCACCCCTACTCACCACTACAAAGAACACTTATATAATAAATGGGTTTAATTAGTATATATTGTTGTTGTAAAGTTTTTTTACACTATTAACTAATAAAAATTCACGGTATGTGTGACTTTTAAAATGACTAAGATAAATATCAATAGTTTTTAGGCTTAAATATATGTTTTGTCCCTGCAAATATCACCATAATCCAGTTATGCCCCTGTAAAAATAAAAACTTTAAATTTGCCCTTGCAAATAAATCGCTTACTGTTATGCCCCTCGGTCAGTTTCTCATCCAAAAAAATAATTTAAATAAGGTTTAAATATACGTTTTACCTCTGCAAATATCACCATAATCCAGTTATGCCCCTGCAAATATCACTATAATCCAGTTATGCCCCCTGTCAAAATCTTTAATTTTTCTATTATGCTGATATTTGCAGGGGCATAACTGGATTATGGTGATATTTGCAGGGGCAGAACATATATTTAAACCTTATTTAAATTATTTTTTTGGATGGGAAGCTGACTGAGGGACATAACCGTAAGCAATTTATATTTGCAATGGTAATTTTAAAGTTTTTATTTTTACAGGAGTATAACTGAATTATGGTGATATTTGAAGAGACAGAATACATATTTAAGTCTAGTTTTTATGATGTGTCAATTTCTGAGTAATTGCTAGTGTAAAAAAACTTTACACTGTCTGTGTATACTAATTAAATCCATAAATTGTTTATAAATGTCACGCACTATTGTATGTGTTTGCCATATAGTAGCTTTTACTTGACTTTGTTTTATTTCCATTCCACCTTTCTTTCTCTCTCTGCACTTTCTTTTGGGTAAGTCATAATTGTGGAATGTAGCTTTACTCATCTTTCTTGTGAAACTCATTCATGGTTATTGCTGAGAACCCCATTGAATAGTCTCCAAATTTTCATTCTCACAGGAAACATTTACTTTGCTCAATTAATGCTCTTTAGGCTTTGGATACAAAAGGGTTAGTACTTGGTAGTGCAATTCACACTCACATACAAAAAAAACATTTTTTTTTCTTTTTTTCTTTTTGTTTCCTGAATTGGGTTTGTAGCAAATTTGGATTTGCTGCTTCAGTGTTTCACTGTTTTGTTTTCTAGCTTTTGAAGTTTTCCATGGAGACAGATAATGGTGAAGTTAAGTCCAAAAAGATGGAAGAATATGAAGTTATTGAACAAATTGGAAGAGGAGCATTTGGTTCTGCTTTTCTAGTTCTTCACAAGTCTGAGAAAAAAAGGTAACTCATTCTTTTCCTTATTTGCTTAAAGCCTTAAACCATGCAACATAAACAGTTCAAGGTTGTATTTTTTTACAGTGAGGAAATGGACAACCCCATTAACAAAAATTCAATCTTTTTTTGTGTTTAATTTTTGAAGTTTAAGCCCTTAAAGTTTGATGGTACTTAGCTTTTCAACTTCAATTGTTTTCATATAACTGTTCTGTGAATTGCTAAAAGATGAAGCTTGATTTTTTTGGCTAAGTAATAGACAATCCTACACAAAAAGTTTCAATTTTTTTTTTCATGATTAATTGTTGGAATTGAAAACTCAGTAAATTCAATGTAGTTAGCTTATCAACTTCAATAATTATTGATTTTTCATTCATGGTTTCTTACACGGTAGGTATGTGCTGAAAAAGATTCGCTTAGCAAAGCAGACTGAGAAGTTCAAACGTACAGCACACCAAGAGGTTGGTGTAACAAATCTTTCCACTTAATACATACACTCACTATCCTCCTTGCAATTAATCATTTATTTATTTTATAGTTCTCCACATACAATTCTTTTGTACCAAATTACTAAGAGGTTGTGTGAAGCTGATTTTCAATGACAGATGAACCTGATTGCAAAACTAAATAACCCATATATTGTAGATTACAAAGATGCTTGGGTGGAGAAGGTAGGGACATTATCTTTTCTTTAATGAATATTATCAGTATATTATGATGTTTAGCATTCTTCATAGTCATGTTTCTCATATTTCATGTTTTGTAGGAAGACCATATATGCATTATAACTGGCTATTGTGAAGGAGGTGACATGTAAGTAAATATTTGCTAGTAGAAATATAAACAGTGACATGAAGTCCTAATCATGAAGTCTTGCATTCTTTGTAAAGCAGGGCTGAGAACATAAAAAAAGCTAAAGGGTCATTTTTTCCTGAGGAGGTAGTTAATAATTTAATCTGCCACTCCTTAATACTACTACCTCTGGTCCCATATATAAAAGAAAAATGGAGTTTTAAATTCATTGAATAATTGATGTATCTGGTTTACAGAAAGTCTACAAATGGCTGACTCAATTGTTGATAGCTGTGGACTACTTGCACTCTAACCGCGTAATTCATAGAGATCTTAAGGTATTACATATTTCCTTATCCTCATTAAGAATTTCTTTATATGATTTTTACATTAATGCAACTTAATGTGATTTCAGTGTTCCAACATATTCCTCACCAAAGACAACAGTATTCGGCTTGGTACGCAGCATTATCCTTCATAAGTTCAAAACTAATGGCTTTCATGTGCTATGTTATCTAAAGAAAGATATTTATTTTATGGGCCATACAGGTGATTTCGGTCTCGCAAAACGACTTAATGCAGAAAACCTTGCTTCCTCGGTATTGCACTTATATTTACTCCCTCTAGTCCTATTTATAAGAAAAAAATACAGTTTTAAGTTCATTAAATAACTGAGCTTCTTATATCTTGTATAGGTTGTTGGAACTCCTAATTACATGTGTCCTGAGCTTCTTGCTGACATACCATATGGTTATAAATCTGATATATGGTCTCTTGGTAAGGATCATTGATGCTTTATATTCTAATTAATGAAGCCATAAATCTGGCCTTGGGTAAGAATGATATATCTTTGTATATAAAGGTTGCTGCATGTTTGAGATTGCTGCACATCAAACAGCATTTCGTGCTCCGGTAAGAACTCGAACCATCGCCATGAGTTAAGTTTTATTAATGCAAATGTAGTCTCTATTTTTCAACATAATTTAAACTTGAAAAATAATTTAACAAAATGTGTGAATGAATGATTCAGGACATGGCTGGACTTATCAATAAAATAAACAGATCCTCCATTTCTCCTCTGCCAATTGTTTATTCTTCCACATTGTAAGCAACTTATCCAAATCAATCCCTTTCATGATTTTTTTTAAAAAATTTTCATAACTTAATTTTCCCTTTCTTCTCCTATTTATATTTCATCATAATGAATGATAAAACTCAAAGATAACATACTTGTAACAGGAAACAAATTATTAAGAGCATGCTGAGGAAAAATCCAGAACATAGGCCAACAGTGAGTTCAACTGATCCTGTCTTGTGTGATTAATTTTGATGAAACTGTCGATGCTAATGCGGAATCTCTTCATTGACAGGCAGCCGAATTGTTAAGACATCCACATTTACAACCTTACGTTCTTCGCTGTCAAACTGCGTCATCTAATGTTCTTCCAATATATCCCATAGTTAACTCGAAGGATAAAACAAAAAGATCTTATAAATCTAGTAGTGACAAGAACCCTAATAAGGACAAGGAAACAAGATCAGTAAATCGTTTGGAACGCGTCCATCCAATCGAGGGAAATAGAGACAAACATACAAGCAGTTTTCCTCATGATGGCGAGGTAACAATCTCAACTCGTGCAGAAGACAACCATGAGACGAAGACAGTTGATCTTACCAGCTACATAGTCGAATCGTCTATCAGTATTAGCGGCTCAAAAGACGGGTCAACAACATCTGAATCAACTATTTGCAGTGCGTGCAAGGAGGACTATAAAAGTAGACCACCAAGGGAAACAACTAACAATGGGATCACTTCAAAGAGTACACAAGATTCTGTACATGAAGAACATTTTCAGAAACTAAATGAAGTTAACATAAATGCAGTTACCACAGAAGTTGAAGATACATTTTACAGTGAAGGTTTTGATAATGCCGACTCACGAAGAGAAGATTCGAAACTCGAGGACTACAAGAAATCAACAACAACCAGTGAAGGCAGTAGCATCACTGATAAAGATAAGTCCATTATTGAGGAAAGAGCTAATGCTTTGGAATCTTTGCTTGAGTTATGTGCTCAGTTACTTAAGCAAGATAAACTTGAAGAACTTGCTGGTGTGTTAAGACCATTTGGAAAAGAAGCTGTTTCATCTAGAGAAACAGCTATATGGTTGACAAAGAGTCTCATGTCTACCCAAAAGTTTAATCAGGAAATGTAGTTTGTAAGAGCTTCTATTTATTCATTTATACATTATTGTAAGAAATGTGTCTTTGAAATATATGTCTCATCATAAGTTTGTTGCTTGGTTGATAATTGGAGAATGGAAAATAGCATCCCACATAACGTTTATTGACATGTGGATGCCATGTCATCTAAAATGATTATGTGGCAGTGCTGATTAGGACTTCTATTAGTCTAATTAACGTCAGTGACTAATATTAGAAACAAAAAAATAAGATGGGGACCAAAACGCCTATTTTGTTAATGTAAGGACTAAACTTAGAAGGACCCAATTTTGTAGGGACCAAAAACATATTTTACCCTATATTAAATTATGTTTTTTTAGATTGGATAATCACTGCCTTTTTTCCAGTAGTCGATCTATAGGCCGTTGATTGAATTATATTTTTTTTCCCCGACGATCATTTTGATGAAAACTCTTTTGACAAATGAGTTATATTAATGATGACTTCTCAAATTTCATTCTTATGTTATTATGATACACATTTTTCCCTGCATTATTTTTGTCTCGTAACCAGAATAAAGATACTTTGAAATATATGTAACAGGAGAAAAGAAAACAATTGTGCATATATATGAAACAAATTAATACATACACATGTAATCAAATATTATTCTTTGAACCCTTTATTCCATATACTTGATAATCTCAATCCATAAAAACTACATTGTTTGCCATGGCAGCTTAGTGGAACAAGGCAAAGAAAGACAAAACCGAGGCACCAACCAAGGAACCAACAAGGGGCAACGTAGCTGAGGCACCACTGCTAGGGCCAGGAGCTGGGGCAGGAACCTCTGTGGAAGCCAATGCTGCACTCATGGATGCAGCAGCAATGAGAACAGCACATGTGACCTTCTTCATGTTCATCATGATGAATTATATATGTTGAGTTGTTTTTCTGATGATGAAATGAAAGAAGGTGTTTGGTTTTGTGTCTTTATATTTGCTTTTGCAAGAGGGATTTTATATAGGATTTGAAATAAGGGTCTTTGTTTTATTTTGGGTAAATGTCATTTATTTTTGGTTTTGAAAAGGTCGTAAGTGTATGGTTTTGCTAAGTTTCAGGGTTTGCTTCATAGGTTTTGTGTGATATATATTTAACTGTGATGTTTTGTGGTAGAAAAGAATTCCCAACATCTTGCTAGCTATGCTTAGACAAGTTGAAATTAAACTAGTTAGGACCGTTCAAAAATAATGGCTTCACAAATTGAGTTTTTTATTCTGTTTTTGAGTTTCTCCATTCTAATATTAGGACTATTTTTTAAATAATTTTTTTTTAGGTTTTGAGCTTAACTCGACCTACAAAACTAACTTGTAAGGTGGGAGAAGCCATTCAATTTATTCTTTTTTTAGGCCTTATCTCTAGTTTAGGTGGGACTTGATTTTTCAAGTACACCTCACGCACACACTATTGGGTTTGATGTGCTGATAATTTTGGTGGGTGACCCATTAACGCATCAAGGGGTAGACTCTAATACCATAAAGAGATTAGGGTAGGAGATAGTCGCGAAAGAGAGATCATACCCTCCTAATTTTTTCTTCATATTTTCATATTTAAGAGTACACTAAAATTTAATAAAAAAAATTAGATCTATAAATACGCGAAGTTTGTTCCTCGATAATTGAATTGGTGAAAAATAAAAATTATTTTCGTGATAAATTATGTAAAGTATAATGCTAGCCAGTGTGTTTTTAGGTACTTTAGAGTTTTAAAAAAAATTAGTTGTTCAAATACGCAAAGTTTGTTCTTCAATAATTGGTTTGTTGAAAGGAAATAGTAGTTTTGTACTAAAATACGTAAAGTTCGATGCAAAACCGTGTGTTTCTTATACGCACAAATACGCAGAGTTTGTTTCTCAGTAACCCGTTTGGTGGAAAAAAATTCATAACATATTTACGTAAAGTAAGATGCTAAGTTGTGTGTTTTGGGATGCTTCAGTGTTCGCAATAGTGTGTTTTTTAATGCTTTAGTGTTCGCAAAAAAAAATGGAACTATTAAAATATGCAAAAACTATATTCAAATATAATTTCGTGACAAAATACGTAAAGTGTATGCTAAACAGCGTGTTTCGAGATGCTTTAGTGTTTGGAAAAAATTTAATCGTTCAAATACTCAAAGTTCATTCCTCAATATCGAATTTTTTTAAACTGTTCGAATACACAAAGTTTGTTCCTCAGTGATCGATTTGGTGGAAAAAATAATTCAAAACGAAATATGTAAAGTGCGATGCTAAGTAGTGTTTTTTTTTATGCTTTAGTGTTCGTAAAAAAATTCAACTATTCAAATATGTAGAGTTTGTGTCTCAATAACAGATTTGGTGAAAAAATATATAATTTCGTGACAAAATAAGTACAGTGTGATGCTAAGCAGCGTGTTTGGGTACTTTAGTGTTTGAAAAAAAATTAACTGTTCAAATACTCAAAGTTTATTCCTAAATAACCAACATGGTGGAAAAAAAATAATTTCGTGACAAATATGTACACTCTATTTTAGTTTTTAAGTTTGCTGATTAGTCTGAATCAGTGGTGTCCACAACCCGAAAGAATAAACACAAAAAGAAGTTGGTCCAGAAAACAACAGACTATAACACTAGATTTAAGACAAATTCTGTCTCTGTTTCTTTTTGATATGACTTTTGTTAGTGGGTCTTAGGTTTTTCAGAAAATTAGTTTTTACCCAGAGTTTGGTTGGTTATATCTCTCATTTCAAGGACTTTTCCTCTTTATCTAACTATTGTTAGTTAGCTTTATTTTAATTTTTAGGATGAAGTGTTTTGTCTTTCAAGGTCTCCCTCCCTATTGTTGTTTTGTCTTTAGCTTTTCTTATGGTAAGGGTTTTTGTCTCTTTTATTTATTGATATTGAAATTGAAAAAAAAAATGCAAATGCTTTATGAGAGAGCTTATTATAACTTCAACTTTATTGCAAACGTGATGGAAAACACAGAACTCACATACTTCAATGTCAAAATATATGATGTCTTTCATTATCCGAAAAAAATGACGTCTTTGTTTTTGTTTGATTACTATATTTCGTTATCTTTATATCTCAAGGCCATACTACTGCATGGCACTTTATTTGGGCGCCAATTTTTTAAAGACTAAATAATATTTTTGGTCATTTATTTTTGCTTTAAGTTTTATTTTAGTCATTTATCTTTTTTTGGTCCGTCTAGGTCCTTTATTTTCCATTTTTGTTTCATTTTGGTTTCTGCAGTCAGTTGAAGTTAACAGACGCCACGCTGCCAATTAATTACTGATGTAGCGTCTTAAGCGTTCAATCTGATGAATCATTCATTAACTGATGTGATAAATAAATGTTTTATTTAATTCAAAATGAAATGACAGATAAACGGTCAAGTGTTTTTTAATTCTTAAAAACACAAAAGTCAGATCTGTTCATCTTCGATCTCCAGATCTGTTCATCTTCTAGCCTAAAACCCATATTTGTGTTTTTAAAACAGAAATTAACCGTGCTTAATTCTCACACAATTCTTTCCGTCTCACCCAATTCTCAATGCATGGCAGTTTGAAGTTTCATTCAGAAACAAGAAGAAAAGGAAGAACAGATAAATTTCCTTCCAAAAACTTGTTCCAAGCCTCTATGTCAATTACAACGGAAAGAGAGAACGTTAGTGAAAAGAAATGTGTTTCAGTGTTTTTTTTATGGATTTTAAATTAGTTTTACTTAGGAATTGAATGGAAGTTATGAAATCCATTAGTATTTGTTCCTTTTTCTTTATAGGAGGTTAATACAATTAGATTACCCATTTGTTTTAGGATTTAAACTTGCCACTACTAAAGTGATAGGATCAAGTGGTGCTGGATAAATAGTATCTATATTTTCTGGGCTCAACAGTGCCTCGTTGAAAAAACTCGAACGAATTCTTGAATGTTTCAGATCTGGAGGTTGAAGATGAACATATCTGAGTTTTGAGTTTTTCCTTTTTAATTTTAGGTTTAATGTTTTAGTTTTTTTGTTAATTTCTGTTTTATGTTTTTAAAAATTAAAAAACTTAATTGCTTATGTGTCATTTCATTTTGAATTAAGTAAAACATTTATTTGCCATATCATTTAATGAATGACACGTTAGATTGGATACTTAAGACGCCATGTCAGCAGTTAACTGACAGTGTGACGTCTGTTAAGTTCAATTGACAGTAGGGACTAAAATGAAACTAAAAATGAAGATGAGAGACCAAAAACGAGCCAAAAAAAATAAATGACCAAAATAAAATCTAGAGCAAAGATAAAAGACCAAAAGTGCTATTTAGCTTTTTTTATATTATTAATTAGCTTAAGTGTGCAATCAACTTACAATTTAGGAGTCAAGTTTGCAAAGACATAAGGAAATTGCAAAGATTGTAGGGGTAGGCTATTTATGATGATATATTTTACAGGGGCAGGCCATTTGTGGATAGAGATTTAGAGTAGTCTACTTATGATTGCAATATTTTATAGGGGTAGTATCCTACTTATGATTTAGGGTGGTCTACTTATGATTACAATATTTTAATGAATCTACAAATATGATGTAAATCACGTGTATTTTAATGGTCAATAATATCACCCGTTATTTAATAAATCTAAAACTACAAATTTTTTATAAAAAGAAGTCACAATTTTTTTTATAAATAAGACAAGAGGATTTGGTGTTAGATATGTTAAGTGTATATCCAAGATATCAATGGTAATGGATAGTGTGTTTGTTTATCATACAAGTATCCCAAGAAATATGTGCCAGAATTGTAATAATTATGCATAAAAAGTTGTAATAATAATAATTAGCCTTAAAAGCTTATTCTTTTAGATGTTTATCTTCTACGAATAACTTAATATGTGCAGTCTAAATAATAGGCATGCATGGGTATCTTATCTTTAAATATTAAAGCTACATCGTTAGCAGAGTAACGTTGGGTGCCAAATTTTTTTACGTGTTTTTTTGGTGAGACAAAGGGGGCTAACCTAAGGCCCTATTTTTGACAAGATGCTACCAATCCAACTTAGTTGTTGTATAATCTTTTGAGAATCATTCAATTGAGACCACATCAATAGCCCATATGTTGACTACAAACTACTTAGTTTCAGATATTTTAGGATCTAAATAGGAGAGACAACGTTTGTCAAAAAAAAGAGAGAGAGAGACAGTATAAGTTTAGAGACTAAATTGACGATTTGCTCTTAAACAATTTTGGAGTATAAATAATTTGATTTCTTAATTTTACTGAATCAAATGAGGATATTTGGAAACGAAAATTTCAACAACCCTATGAACCAGCAATCGTGATTAATTTTTTTTATCCTCTGATCCAAGGTCCTGAGTTTGCCACTGTCCATGAGCACAGACTCATCCTCTACCCACTCCGTTGGATAAAAATGACATTCATGGTTGTCTCATATCCGTGCGGGCATCCGCTATGGGTATTCTAGTATCCCTAGATATCCGCAGATATTCACATATATCATAAATCTTTTTAAAAATTGCTTTTGTGTAAAAGAAATATTATTTTTATTTGTACCAAAAAAATATTACTTTTATTATCTAATATCTATTCCAAATTTTTTAATAAAATTATTACCGACGTGCAGTATTAATACAAAATACATACATCAATCAAATATAGAACTTCTTAATTTTTTTTACAAGAAAATAGTTTCCATAAACAGTAAAAAGATAGAGTTTCTTCCTCTTAATAACAAACAAAATTACTATGACTGCAGTGACGCTATTGAGCTCATCCTCGATCAGGATCTTCATATGACTCATGCTTACGCCTCCCTTTTGTTGAAGATGACGTCCCTCATGGATATGCTTCCAGGTTTGGAGATTCATCATGTTTTTCGTGAAGCCAACACTTGTGCAGACTACCTTGTTAGATATGCTAATAGGAATCTGAGGGGTATTAGCTTTTGGAGCTCTCTTCCCTCTGGAGTTGAGAGTTTGCTTGCAGTTGATGCTAGGTTTTCCTAGTTTGTTGCTCTCTTTTTTTCCTTTTTTTCTGTGACTTGTACCAAAAAAAAAAACCAAGAGTACTAGGACGAGAAAGTATGTCAGGGTTTCTTTGATGTGGGAAATGTGGGAGGTTTTGTATTTAAGTAATTGAGTATGTTAGTAATTGTAGTAACTAACGGGACGAATACCCGTCGGCATGAATACCATTACATTCGCCTCGTATCAAGTAACTTTTGGCGCTGTAGTATGTCAGACACAACTATGTTTTATATTTGCGGTATTGCTATTTTGTTTTAGTACTTGCAAATATTTTAGTCCCTCCCATATCGGCGACATAAAGGACTAACATAAATATTACACACATATTTCAATGACCAATTTCAATATAGACAAATTTTGTAGTGCAATTTGAAAAACAAATTGCCTTCAATAAGTAGTTAAATGACACTTGTCACCTGCCTATATTTATTTACACAGGATATTTTATTGATTCTGGTTTCTGTCTAAACTAGTTGAAATGAGTATTTCTTTCAATTTTCTTGTTACATCCTATCCTATTAGCTACATCTAATATTCAAGAGTTAACAACCATGTTGGGCATGCTATTGATGCATAATTCAATTCTGTCCTACTCAAATTCCAAATGAAGGTAGAATTTTGAATTCTTTTCCTTATGAAGCAACAAAGACATCCTATTACACCATAGACACTCTCAAAGTTTCGGTACCGTTGCAATGTCAAGACTCAAGGGTGTCTTGAAAGTGATTTCTCACCAGCTGCAATGAATTGAGAAATGATTGCACGCCAAGTTGTGTCTTTTACTTTTCTGCTACTCTCAGACACGTGAACAACTAATGTAGAGGAAGAGTTTAAGATTGTTTGTTTGTCTAATAAAATATATATAACCTAAATGGCTACTTTTTTTGTCAATCTTAGACAAAAATGGTAAATAAACACCACGCATAATATCTAACAAACACACACGGGTTTAAATATGAGAACCAACATTCTCATGTCGCTGAAGTTTCCAATACAACCAGCAACGAGGAACTAACTTAACATGATGTCACCATGCACCGACAACCTTTGATTGGTGTTGTGGATCTCAAAAGCCTAAACATGTACTAGTAACATTAAGCCTGATTAATGTATAATGTACCACTTACCAACTTGATAATTAAGTATCAGTCAAAAAAGAAAACTTGATAATTAAGTATATGACCCTCTTAAGCTAATAATGTTTCTATATATAAACTCAACTCTTGACTCTCTCATTCAACAATTCAATTCCTAACCAGTACAATCTTTTCAGTCCCATTGGCCACTTTACCATCTAAACTGACAAAAGATATTCTCTGTGGTATAATGGCAACATTTGGTGGCTTTGCAACTCAGTTTTTTATGGCTGCTATGGTTGTAACCTTGTTTAGCATGACCAAAATTGTAGCACAGGATTCAGGGATCGCACCCACATCTCAATTGGAAACTGGAGCTGGGTTTTCTTTGCATGTTTCTTGGGTTACCCTTTGTTCTTCTGTGTTGGCTTCTCTTGTGGCATTTGTGATGTTGAAGTGAATTTGATAAGGCATTGGGGTTGAAATTTTTCTTTTGTTTGTGGTAATAATGATTTATGTTTTATCTCATGATTCAGAATTGATATTATATATGTGTTTATAATGAATTTAAAGGGTTGTTTTTATTCTTTACTCTTACTTAATGGAGCAGCTCTTGTCTTTGGCATTGTAAAATATATAGTGGATTATTAGCTTTATGAAAAGAGGAGCAGTTTGCAATTTCTGGGAGATTATAAGTAATTATTGAACTCATTGTCTATATAAAGGATTGTTAATAGTGAGTGACTTTCTACATTGCTGGGCTACTTCAAAGAATAAACATTTGCAATTGCAATTACATTCAAAATCAGATGCATACAGTGGGATCTAGGACCTGGGGTTAGGGTGTTCAAAATTTTTAAACACACGCATTCCTGAAAATATAATTAAAACAATTTTATTATATTTAAATAAATAAATCATACAACTCATAACTATCCTCTTTGCTATAAAATTATCCATTCTTTTTGCAGACTTCACTAACAATTTCGTTCAGATCAATTCACTAGCAATTCACTAAGGATTTCAAGATCAAACAATTCCAGTTCAAAGTTTCAATCAAATCGATTTAGAAGTTAGGGATTATGGATTTCAATCAAATCAAATCAGAAATTCGAAATTCAACAAGAGCAACTAAGGATTAGGGATTTCAATCAAATCAATTCACAAATTAGGGATTCAACAACATCAATAAGAGATTAGGGATTTCAATCAAATCAATTCAGAGATTAGGGATTTCAGTTTCAGCCAGGTATTGATCAAAGAAATTAGGGCTTACCAGAAAGCAAAGAGAAGAGGAGACGGAGCCGACACCGTGGGCCAAGGTGGCGTGCATGGGTTGTGGTCGTGCATCATTCTCGTTCGTTCCTCTTCGTTGGAGGCTTCAATTCACAGGAAACAGAGAGAAGAGAGAAGAGGGCGGAATAAGGCAGAGGTCTCTGGCCTTTGAGGGATAACCTGTGCTCATGACTGAGGGATGGTGGTTCGGCTTGGAGTTGGGCGGCGCGATGGTGTGAGATGTGAGAGAAGAGAAAAGACAAAAGGGAGGGAGGGGGAGAGAGAGAGAGAGGGAGAGGGAGAGAGAGAGAGAGAGAAGTGGAGTGTTAGGTATTTGCCTATTTGGTGCAAATGAGAGCAAAAGTGGTGTGGTCCAATGCAAATGAGTGAATGAGAAGTTGTGTTGTGGGTGCAATTAGGTGTAAATTTAAAGGTACTAGTGCAGTTTTAAAATTTTAAGGGATTCCAAAAAATTTATATAAGGCGGTAAGTAGATTTTTTTCAGGGGGTTCAGGGGAACCCCCTCGGACCAATGTAGGTCCTCCCCTAACCACCCCTACCCCAGAATAGGTAATTTTTTGGAGATACCACCGAAGGTAAAAAAAATCTTTGGAGGTTGTGTAGAAATTGTATTCCTACTCGATCTATCCTTGCCCGTCATGGTGTTCTGGTGCCAAGTGTTGTCCATGGTGTGGTGACAATGAAGAAACCCCAATGCATCTCTTTGTTCATTGTAATGAGGTGCAAGCTTTCTAGCAGACGATTGGAGTGGCTACCACCGTGGCTGCTAGCACTGTTCCGCTGCTTCGGTGAGTGATTTATTTTTTAATGTCCTGGATCAGTTGAGTTGTGATGACAGGTTAGCGTGGTGTACTATGTCTTTGTGGAGTCTTTGTCAGGCCGTAATCAACTTGTGTGGAACAATGTTAGAGAAACTGTGTCCTCCATTACAGTTCGTGGTAGCCAACTCCTCTTTGATTGGGTGGCTGCGCATAATAAGTCATGATAAGTTGGTTCTCACCACACAAAAAATAGGGGGAAAAATTGCGGTTTTAACCGCCGTAATATCCATTTGTGACGGTCACCCAAACCGCCATAATTTTGAATACCACAAGGTTAAAATGGCGGTTAACAATAAACCACCACAATCTACAAGGTATTAATTGGTGTTCTGTTTTCTCATTTCTGTAAAAAGTGGCGGTTGAAACCCCAAAATTTACATTTGTTTAATAAATAAATAATGTAAAATTATGGCAGTGCACTGCCATAATATTCAATTTTTGACAAAAAAATACAACAAAAATCCATTTTGATTACTATAAGTGTAATTTGTAATTCATAAAGGAAACATAATGAAAACTTAAAGCAGAATGTTCAATTTACCAACAACATTAATATAGCGACATTATTATATAAATATGGTATGAGAAATAAACTAAAAATGAAGTAAGTGTTACATTAACAATATTAATATGAGAAATAAACTAAAAATGGGGTAATGTTACATAATGTATGAGAGTGGGAGAGAAAGGGCGGACTTGAGCCTAAAACCTCTCGGATACAATTCATGCCATGCTCCACTAGACCAATCCCTTGGGGTGAGGTAAATGTAATTACCTTCGTAAGTGCTCAAAGAGCCCGAAGGTCTTTCCTGCCTTACACTGGAGCGTCATCCCCTTACCTTAAATTTTTTGTATAAGAAAAAATGGTGTTACCATCGCCCAAAACCAAACTAATGAATGTCGAACTAATTTTGTAAGTTTTACATTAACAATTTTAATACGAGAAATAAACTAAAAATGCATAGGTGGCTGTTACAAGGGTTATATGGCTATTTTCAATGTCCACGTGTTCCCGTTTTATTCCATTGACTAATTATTTAAATTTATTGTTTTGTTCCAAAATGAAAATACTAGGGATCCCATTTAAATACCAAGAAACACAAACCTAAGTCATGAAATCCCCAAATCGATATTCAAAAACCCCTAATCACTCGCACTCATCTGGGATTTTATTCTTCTTGGTGATTCACTATTTAATTCTACAATATTTACTAAGAAAAATGCAAAAAAATGGGTTTCTGTACAGAGAAAAATGGGTTTCTTCTTGGTGGCTCACTATTTTTGTGGTGTCACCTCCTTCCCATTGTGCATGCCAATAGATTCTATGGAGGTAATCTTACTGATGGAATAGTGTTGAATCTTAATTTATGTTGCACATAGACGTTTCAGGTCCCTCGGCCTTCTATCTGGGCCACTGCTTGCTATCATTTGTGTATGGAGAAATAAGGGAGAGCATGATCCAGAGTTCATTCAGCCTTATAATCCCGCTCATGTGGTTTTTAAATTTCATTACCCCTTACTTCGATCATAGTTTGGATAATGTGGTTGTTCCGTCTAGAGCCCGGGCTGAGATTTATGTCAGATGGATGCCTCCGCCAGAGGGTTGAGTTCGGTTAAATTGTGATGGGGCTTTTAGAGGTAATCCTACTATTTCTGCTTGTGGGGTTGTTCTACCCAATGTCTTGGATTGTTGGCTTTCCTCGCACTTTGGGTTTGGCCAATGCTTATGTGGCTGAATTGTGGAGTGTTTTTGTGTGATTGCAGCTAGCTTATGACAGAGGCTTTAGATGGGTTAACCTTAATCTAGACTCTGATACTGTTGTCAAGGGGATTTTTGGGCCCTCTGTTGGTAGTTCTGAAGGGTGTAGTCTTGTTCGTCGTATTAGACAGTTGTTGGCTTTGGATTGGACAGTTACTATCAAGCATGTCTATGGGGAAGCTAATAGAGTGGTTGGCGGTTTTGCTAATTGTAACACCCTAATATCTCTAACTAGTAGAAATATTAAAATGCACAATTTAGCATACATTAGAGAAATAATTCGTGCTTAGATATTTGAACACCACTAAAAGTTTTCCGATAATAATAGTATCGAACAGTCATAACCTGTCATAGCTTAAATTAAAACCATATCGGTTCCATAACTTCAATATCCTACAATTTGGTGTTCAATATCGTCACAAGGAAAGAGCGGAAACGATTACATAACTTAAACGTTAAGTCATATATCGATTACAAAGATAACAAGGGAAAACATAAACAAATACTAAAGAACTAAGTCTTCAATCTTCTCCTCGAGCACATCACCTATTTGTGCCTTTTAGCCTTCTTCTTCCCCTGTTGCTCTGTGAAACAACAACATATAAAAGGATGAGATACATATCTCAGCGAGTTTTACCATGACCCCTAACCACGCTCTCGATTCATTTTGAAATCCTTTCCTTTCAATGTGAGTATTTATGACGCACCTAATTCCTTTCCGAATTGGTCAATAGCATTGAGAGTTTCCTCTCAACCTAAGTACGCCTATTTTGACTTTTTATTCGTAATTCAATGTATGAACTACGTGCCTTTTTAACTTAGCACGACACCGACTGCACGAATGCTGAATCCCGGTGAACCGTACTACTTAACTTTAGCATAACACCGACTGCACAAATGCTGAATCCCAGTGAACCGCACATCCATCTCTAGCATAACACCGACTACACGAATGCTGAATCCCGGTGAACCCCACTTCCCACTAGTACTTTCCCTAATGGTTAAGGGCTCATGACCTTCCCTCGCCTAGTATGCTACCTCTTCTTTGGGTCGTCACCCACATAATATTATCCGCATTGGGCCGTCTCCTATACTCGATATAATATATATATATATATATATATCCTCAAACAGTCTTAGACGAATATAATCATCTTATTTCAGTCATACCATGATAAGTTGAACATATAGTTCGTTTACTTTTCAAAATACATGTCCTCACACGTGTACTACATTTCGGTTTTTCAAAACATATTTGTTTTCCATAAATTATGGTTATTCTTTCATTACATAAGTTAAGGGAAGCTAGGTTTAGGAATGAAAAATAATCGGTTTGAGATCGAAATGGTCGAAAAAGGGTGAGCCAAACTGATCCTGACACGACCACCCGTGGCAAGCAACACGGGCCGTGTTGACTAGTTGCAGTTTTTCAACTACACACCGAAAGTCACACGGGGAGCCGTGGTGGCTGCCGTGGTCCGTGTTGGACCAACAGTGGCCCTGTTTTGCTGAATTTTGTTTTGTTTCTCATTCCGATTCCGTTCCTTTACCAACTCGTATCAAACACCAAAATAGATATTATACACACAATCACCAGTCCAAACATGACTATTCAATCCACACATCAACTTATAATTTGATAAATAAACCGCAAAAACGTAATTTTCTGAGAAACGGTTTTCGACTCTTAAAACTTTTCAAAATCAAACGAAATGAAATAAAAAACGAAACATCCAACACATTCAAAATCCAAAATCCCTAAACGCGAGTAAAACTCACCTCTTGTGATGAAAATCACAAACAACAACAAATGAACGGAATTTGACACCGACTCGTCTACTCGAACTTTTCCCCATCTCAAATTTCTCGCTTCCACGAACATCAAATCGATCCCGAACGAATCCACATACGTGTCCAGCTACTGAAGCTTACCCAAATGCATCTCAAATCAACAATGTAATTCCCTTTCTACTCCGATCGAACCCCAATTTCTAGAACGTGGCAACTAACTCCAAATTCGGTTTGGCAGCATCTGTACCCTATTTTGTAATAGGCATAACTAATTCAATTCCTAACCAAAAACATCAAAACGAGTGCCTAACAGAAAGGAAAGTTTGTGTAGTTTCTGAGGGTTAAGGTTTCAAACTGATACAACCAGTATTTAGAGAGTTATAACGAAAATAAGAGGACTGGGTCAAAATTGTGACTGATTTAGAAACAAAACTTGTGGACACGATATCCATCTCAATACCTAATGAAATCAGATGATTCTTGTGTCTATGTTGAAGAATTTTGTGTCTAGTTTATGAATAAGTAAAAATGACATTCAGATGAGGTGTGTACAGAGAGATATAAGGTACACACTGAAGGTGGTTCAAACGGGTTTCCTGCAGAATTTCTGTTGAACTTGTATCTTCAAAATCAACCATTAATAACCACGAATTTGTGTTCCTAAACGACACTCCAATCTCCCAAGCTACTGAAGTTCAATAAATCTCACTTGGAATCACAATGTAAGTTCTGTTTTTGGTTAGAAATTACCCCCACTCTTCCACTATGACATGCAAGGCTCCAAATGGTTCCAAAACTCCATTGTTGTGCTAGTTGAGCTTGAAAGCTTGGACATGGCTAAATGATGAAGAGGATGAATGAGTTGATGAAATTGGTATGAATGCGAAGAGAATGAAAAATGGAGAAGGATTATGGTGAAAGAACTTACATGCACTGAAGGAACCATGACTACTCTCTCTCTCTCTCCCCCCCTCTCTCTCTGTGTGTGTGTGTGCGCGCGTGCTAATTCTTAATTTCAGCAAAGTGAGGAAAATGAGAGAGTGTTTGTTGTTTTTGATTTAATGAGCTGAAGGTTCACTAATAGGATGTAAAAGACCTAAATACCCTTGCTTCCTAATTCCCTCTTAAATCAACAATCAAGTAATCAATTCATACAATTCAATCAATAATGCATATAAATCATATACCCAAGCAATTTAATATTGTTTTCACTCTTCTAACATGTCTATGACTCGACTTATCATTTAATCGAATGATAAATCGCTAGTTAATTTCGATAATCGAAATTAACCGAATTGGGGATGTTACACTAATCTGGGTTGTAGCTTGATGGAGAACAATCCTTATGTGTTATTCGAGACTCCTCCTGATAGTGTTAGCAGTATATGTTGCTGATGATGTTATTGAAGTTTCTACTCATCGTTTAATTTCTGTGTAATTGCTTTTGGGCTCGTTGCCCCTTTTTTTTATAAAAAAAAACATGAAATCCCCAAACTGATATTCAAAAAACCCTAATCACTCGCACTTATCTGCAATTTTATTCTTGTTGATGGAAACTATTTAATTCCACAATATTGACAGAGAAAAATGCATAAAAAATGGGTTTACGTATTGCGAAAATGGGTTTCAGTGATTTGGACTTTGTATCGAAGAGAAAAACACCTCCAAAAGAATTTGGATAAGAAGTTAAGGGACATTGGGATCAATTTTGCCTAAACATTATTGAGCAAGAAATTTATTAAAATATAACTAATAAAAAATTACTTGAAGAATAATAGAAAATGAGCAAAACAAATGTTTAAGAGTAACAAGTTAAAAAATATTAAAAAAAGCCAAAAAACCTTATTTTAAAAAAATTATATATATATATATACACACACACGCACACACACATGACATGGTAAGAGTTTTGGCATCCTAGTCATTTAAAAATGACTTGACATGTGTTAACGTAGCATATCATTAGCCACGCAAACACTGACTTAACAACATATACCAAAAATGAAAACAAAAATATAAGTAACAAAAGTTGAAAAAATTATTTAGTAAGCAAAAAAAAGAAAACCTCATATTTTATAGATAATAAAAGCATATTCAATCTTGGTAAGAAAAAAAAGCATATTCAATCTTTGAATTTATGATACATTAATTTCTATTTTTACCCTTATTTAATATGAGACTTATATTTTTGTCAAAAAAAAATGAGACTTATATTAAAATAAATCTAAACATATTTACTAAAGAAGTTAATGTTCATGATTATAAAAAACAATATAAGGATTATGCACTCAACCAAAAAATGTGAAATACCCCTGGTTTTTCTCGTCGAATATTAAAAGAATACTACTTTTTGAAAAAACTGAAAAGTGTGAAATTCAAGTAAGTGGAAAGTAAACTGATCCTTCAAACCAGGTGTTCCTTAATTACTCCCGTCCAAGTTAGGAACCACGCGCCCTCCTTCCTCCTCGCTTGCTCTGAATGTAGTTTGTCTTACAGGTACAAATCCTAAATGCAGTTCCTCTTCCCTATGGTTCATCTGTCATTTGGTTTCTTTTGGTTTAGTTTCTTTTATGCTCTTGTTGTCTCGAGATGCATGCTAGAAAATTAGCATCTTTCATGAATGAAATATGTAAACCTGTATCAGAATGCTTTAGGTATTTATATAAGTATGAATTTGTTTTAGGTTTTCATAAATATATGCATTCGAAAGTATTTTTTTTATGTATTTGGTATTGTTGCTTTTATAATTTGTTTCCTTATTTTATATTGGTTTAAATATGTGTTTGGCCTCTGCAAATACACGCACAATCCAAACAGGCCCCTGTAAAAAAAAAAACTTTAAAATAGCCCCTGCAAAATATAAATCGCTTACGGTTAGGCCCCTCGGTCAGTTTTCCATCCAAAAAAAACTTTAAAATAAAAATAATTGCCACGTGTCATCATCTCATTTGACCATTATGCCACGTGTCACTGACATGCCACGTCAGCACCCCATGTCACCATGGACACATGGCACTGACATGTGCCACGTCAGCATCCAATAGATGGATGCCACGTGGCGCTTGGGTGGCAAAGAAGAGAATTGTGTTTTACTAAAAATGAATACAAATTCTGGCAAGCATGGGACTCGAACCCGTGACCTCAGCCTTACACTCACGCTGAATAACCACTACACCAAACACCAATTTTGGTATCTCAGGCAAACAAAAAATATACATTATTAAAATTATACCAGATTTGCGTTTCAACAACAACAAAAATCCAAATTTGCGTAAATCATCAGAGAATGAAAACAAAAATGATCATCTTCTTCACAAATGCAAACGAAACTGAAAACGAAAATCATCACAGAACGGAAACGTAAATCAAAACGGAAATCATTTTCAACTTCAACATGGAAACGAAAATCAAGATTTGCGTTTCCAGATCTTCAACAACAACTACAATTCAATTGAAAACCCCTAATTTCATCTTCAACAACAACATTGAAAAATTGAAAACGAAATTGGAAAATGGAAAACTGAAATTAAAATTAAACCTGATGATGATGATCTGAAATCTGATGATGATGACGAAATCTGAAATCTTTCAATCTATGGTTTCGCAGATCTGTTTTTGGGTTGAAGATGATGATGATTTTCGTTTTTATGTAATATATGTTTTTTGTTTGCTTAATATCATAAAGTGAATGTGTGCTGCAATGGTAAGTGAGTATGTTTATCATGTTGAGGTCACGGGTTCGAGTCCCATGCTTGCCAAAATTTGTATTTTTTTTAGTAAAACACAATTCTCTTCTTTGCCACCCAAGCGCCACGTGGCATCCATCTATTGGATGCTGACGTGGCACATGTCAGTGCAATGTGTCCATGGTGACATGGGGTGCTGACGTGGCATGTCAGTGACACGTGGCATAATGGTCCAATGAGATGATGACACGTGGCAATTGTTTTTATTTTAAAGTTTTTTTTGGATGGAAAACTGACCGAGGGGCCTAACCGTAAGCGATTTATATTTTGCAGGGGCTATTTTAAAGTTTTTTTTTTTACAGGGGCCTGTTTGGATTGTGCGTGTATTTGCAGGGGCCAAACGCATATTTAAACCTTTTATATTCGTTAATTGTATGCTAGAATTCAGAAGGATTCTTCGTTATATATGTTGTAATTCCTCAGTCAATCTGAAGGTATATGAAAAAAGAGAGGAAGCATCGTGAGTGAAATAATCAACTCTCGTTTGTGAGTGTTGTATACACTTACAACAATTTTTGTTTTGGAAAACAAATAACATGTAAAAAGTTACTCAAAATTTTATTCAAATTCTAACTAAATCTAATAGACCATATATAAGCCAAAACTAAACTGAAAAAGTACACAGATATCACTCAAGCACAGTAGTGATCAGAAAAGAAACAAAGTTAAGCAATTAGAATAAATACCCCATCTAGGGAAGAAAAATTGCAATAAAAAATAGATGGATTACAGATTCATCTTGCTGATCACCAAAACAATCAACCTAGGATCATGGAGAAGAAACAAAAGTTATGTGCGTTGAGTTGGTAGCTAATTGCTTTTTACGCAAAGTAACTGTTGTGTGTTTTTGCTTTCCTCAGAGGATATTTATTCTTTGAAGGTTTTTCCAATCAGTATTCTTTGAAGGTTTTGGCTTTTCTAATGTGGATTTATTACCAAAATATAATGAAATTTTTATTTGCTGAATTTTTTGAGGTTAATCACATTTGTAGATGGTTCGAGTGCTTATGGCAACCTCAATTAGAGAAGCTGCTTGTGGTGCTGAAGATGAGGCCTTGCTAAAGCTCATGGATGCCATGTGTAGGCGTGCCACTACTGACTTGGTGAATTATGTAATTATTTCCATTGTAATATCAGTTATATTTTATTCTATATGATGGATCTACTTCCTATCTATTGAGAGGTTTAGGCATGTGAATGCATTCCATCAACCACAACATTATTGAAAATAACTAGGATTTACATTGAAGATTAATTTCTTTATCAATAACATCTTTGTTGGTATTGGAGGTAATTTATTGAAATTCCATTTACTGTTGCACTGCAATATGTTTGCATCCAATTATGCTCATTGATGCTTGATGCTATAATGATGGCTTTTCTGTCTCAACATATACTGATGGATATATCTTGTGGATTGTTACATGCCTATATTGCCCTGTGCTCCATACTACAGATTGTCCTGATAGGTATGTTAATCTCATATAATCATGAGCACACTAAAGATTTGTGTTGATTTTTCTCACCTGTTGCCTTGAGTGTTTATGGGAGTGTCAGTTGAAGTGTACCTATTCCTGTTTTGATATTTTCTCTTTTATGTAACTTCATAGGGTTTAAGTTCTGGTCGACTGAAGTACTGCGACAGACCAAGGATTCAACCGAAAAAAACAAATCTACTCTAAGGAGGCAACCAGGCAGGTAAGTTGTGAAAACATCACTGATTCACTGGTTCTCTTTTACCTTTGCTAATGTAGAACAATAATCCATTTGGTGACATTGTTAGTTTCTTTGTGCATTCCTTCCTTTCCAGTAAGCCTTCTTCAACTTTCACAAGCCTCTGATGGCAAAAGTGAGTCCCCCCTTCATAATAGTGCTTCTTTCTTCTATTTTATTGTCAATAATTAACTTCTCTTTACATGACCCAAAAGAAAAATCTGAACTATAATTGAGCAACAAAGGGTGTTATTGGATTGTGTAGTGATGTTGATGCTGTTAAATTTGTTAATTTTATAGGGTCTATCAATGATGAAGGTCAATATATGTGGAGAGTATATCTTGACATAATATGATGCCTCTTTAGCAAATTGTTGCGACCCTTTTTAAAGGGACCAAGTGTATTTAGTTCAGGTACTGTGTTCATTTCAAGAATTACATAACCCCAATTAACTGATTTTGCTGTTTTTCATTAAACAGATGAGTAATAGAAAATCATTAAACTCTGATTGTGGATACATTTGATGATTGGATCTTCAATGTATAAGACTCTTTACATTTGATGATTGGATCTTCAATGTATAAGACTCTTTATATTTGGCTCTTTTGGTTTGTTTCTTATCTCTTTCTGTTTATGAATCTGACATGACACTCAAACTTTGGAAATTCACTTCAACTAGAATTTGTTAAGTAAACTAGCATAATTTTATTAATGGTCTTTCATGATAGGAAGATGTAAAATCTAAAATCTAAAATCTTTGAGTATTAGTATTATCTTCCCGAAGTTGTACATTTATATTTCTAAAAAGCCTTCACATATCTTGATATCATAGAGACATTGTAAATGAGAGAAATTATGCTTTAATGAGTGCACAGTTGACATATTTTTCTTAATGAATGCACAAAGAGATATTTTGATACTCATGATTAAACAACGACCTTTTAATAATGTGTTACTGCATTGTTAAATTCTAACTCATAGATTTTCTGATATGGATGAGACATATTCTTCTCTCAGATTTGAATTGTCCTTTTGTATTTATGGAATTGTGCTAAAAAAGGGGAGTTAGGGGAAGAGTTTCTATGTTCTAATTTTTATCCTCCTAAACTAATTGGATTCATTTTTAATGGTTTCTTATTTTGGTGATGAATTTAGTCTTTCATGTTAAAAGGAACCACGAGTAAGAAAACAATAAGCTTTACAACTACAATCTAAATACTTTTAGTGGGGACATACATCTAGCCACTCATAATTATAGTTTTCTATTTTGCTCTCTTTTACCATCTAAAAGCCTTTAGTAGCCACTCACAACAATTTTTTTTCTTCATATCTTAGTCTTTAAATATTTCTTAGACTGGTAAAATAGTTACAAAATAGTCAGTCTTTAAACTTTCAGCATGTCGTTTTATGAATTTGACCCTTCAATGTATCTTATTATGTATTTATGATACTAACAGATTTGTAAATGGAAACACATAGGGGAAAGAAAGGTTGAGAAAGTTAGGCTGTCTCAAGGTTTTAAATCTTGATGCTTTTCTCGACAGGGAGCAACTCCAACAAGAGGTAAAGTTCTGCATGTATTGCTTGGTGTATAAATTGAATTTAATTATCTTTGTTGTGATTCCTCATATAAACATGCTCTTGAATCTACGATACTCAATGAAGCTAGCAAGCAAGTTTGCATATTCTAACAAGTATTATTTATTTTGGATATTCACAATGGAGCAAGTTACAAGTCACAACAGCTCTTTCCAATAATCGGTTTGCATTTGTTAATTTTAGAATCTCTTAGTGGGGTAAAGAATTTGGATGTTTTGAAGGCAGTGGAGGGAGTTTCAATGGGAGCTGGAGTTTAGCCATGTGGAGGTGAAGATGGTTTTGATGGTGAAAACAATAGTAGCTTTTAGTAGCTTTTATGATTATCCTTTAAGCTACACACCTTTACTTTATTGCCACCATTCATAGTGATGCTGCATCTCTTTGATTGTTGTCGTTCACTCTATGTTGCGATGCATCAGTTGTATTTGTCTTGATGCTAACTCTCTTTTGAGCTTCTATTGGATGGATAACTAACAAGACAATTGATAATTTGATATTGTTCCCTCTCATGTTTCCTTTTTTGTTTTTGACTTAAATGTTTCCTTCCTTTTTATTTCCATGATGAAATCATTTGTATTGTCACATACTTATAAGATATAACTAAGTTTATATTCACTCATACAATTGTGAACGGTTTACATGTAGATATTATGATTTGGCTCTAGCATCAATTAAAACCTACTCCTTCACTCCTTAACATCAAACTGTTTCCTTTGCACTCACTGCAATCACTCCCATCCCCTGGCCTTGTTGTGGAAGTTTCATTGTCAACTAATAATATGATGTTTGGTAACATTGGGTTGCTTAGGTATTTGTTGCTTTTACCCTTGCATGGTTTCTATTTGATTTGCATGTTTACTTATACCCTTTATTTGATTTGTCTCCTATGACATTAGTTTCAGTATACATGTTATTTGGGAGGACCTTCATAAAATACTTTTGAATTTGGCATCATTCCAATTACTTTTATCTTTCTTCTATTTTAGATATTGTTTTTTCACTCATACTTTTTGTATCACTCTTTCACTGTGGCTCCTTAAAAATCCAAAAGCTTTTTATAGAGATGTCCATCAACCTGTTCAGCAGAATCCTTCCAACGCTTCTGTTTTTGAAGATGGCCTAACCCTTGATAACTCAATTATTATGTAATAACTAGCATTTCTACTACTGTTATCGTTTTTCCTTTCGCTTTCATCCTTTTGAATCCTTTAAACATAATTTAGTTGTTAAAATTTGACTTCAATTACTATTAATCTAATTTTGGTCTTATAATGCTTTCGTAGACCCTAAAGCTTTGGCCCCGTGCATCGCACGGGTGACGGCGCTAGTGGTAGGAGTTTTGGCATCCTAGCTATAGTCATCATTTAAAAGTGACTTGAAATGTGTTAACGTGGCATATCATTAGTCAGCAAGAACTGACATAACGACATACTGCAAAAGTGAAAATAGAAATATAAATAATGACTAAAAATTGAAAAGAAGATAAGTGAAAAATAATCAAACCCTCATATTTTATAGAAATTAAAAGCATATTCAATCCTTTACGGTAAAAAAAACAGCATATTAATAACAAAATGCATATTAACTTCTATATTTACCCTTATTTAATGCGAGAGTTATAATAACAAAATGCACCTATTTTCTTTGCATTAAGTATCTTAGTATCTAATGCCCGTGCGCTACACGAGTATGCATTGTCTTGTTAGTAATATATATAAGTAGTAATCAAATATATATTTGGTTTACATATAATATTTATAAACTTTGACTTAATATATTAATAGCTTACATGGTATTAGTATGTGAACCGTACCTTGGGGTCTTCTGCGTGGATGATCAAGGGACGGATCGTCTGCTACTGTAGACAGAGGATGACCTGAACGCGCAGGGGGGTGTACCTGCAAGGACACTCCGACGCCCAAGTCAGCTATATCGAGCTACAGTACAATCTAGTGAATATTCGAATGAATTGCGTACCTAACACCTGGTGGCTGTTGGTATTTATAGAGATAGTAGGCGAGTGGGCTGATCTGGATAGCCCAATTATACCGGGGGCCCAAAACACGGTCGATCTTATCCTCAATAAGCAGCTGATCTTATCCTCCTCTTGTTGAGTTGGATGACCACTACTAGATCGGGCCCAGTTGGACTGATCCTCCCCTTGCCGGGTTGGAGGACCACTACTGGGTTAGGCCTGACGACTGGCCCAGTCCAGAACAGTATGTTTAACTGAAGAACCTAAGGCAGTTCTTTGAAGTTATAGTTGCTAGAGGTTCTGCCTCGATCCACTTAGAAAAGTAGTCTACTGCTACCACCAGGTATTTTAGCTGTCCAGGAGCGATTGTGAACGGTCCAAGCAGGTCGATCCCCCACCAGGCAATCAGCCATGGGGCGGCCAGACTATTGAGTTCAACCGGGGGAGCGATGTGTAGGTCTCCATGTTTCTGACATTTATCACATTTTTTCACCAAAGTCTTTGCATCTTCTTCCATGGTAGGCCAATAGTATCCTGCTCTTAGTGCCTTTTTTGCCAGGGCTCGTCCTCCTAAATGATTTCCACAAATTCCTTCGTGAATTTCTCTAAGTACGTAATCAGCTTCTTCAGGAGGTAGGCATTTTAACAGTGGCACGGAGAACCCCTTTCGATAGAGTTGTCCTTTGATGACTGAGTAGGAGGATGCTCGTCTGTGTACTAGTGCGGCTTTCTTGGGGTCCTCTGGCTCTTCCCCTTCCCTGATGTATTTGAGGATGGGGTCGATCCAACTTCCTTCTAGGTCGATCGTGCAAACGTCTGGATCCAAAATTGTCTGATCAAGTCGCACACTAGGTAGTGTGAGGACTTTTTGTATTACGCTCCTGTGATTTCCTGGGTTCTTCGTACTTGCCAGCTTCGACAGTACATCTGCTCTAACGTTCTCTGCCCTTGGGATGTGCTTGACCTCTGCATGCTCAAACCGCTCCAATAGCTCTCTCACCTTTGTCAAATATCTTTGAAGAATTTCGTCCTTTGCACCAAAGACATCCTTAATCTGAGACACTACTAGTAGAGAGTCTGAGTACAACTCCCCTTGTTTGACATTAAACTCGATGGCAAGCAGCAGCCCGGCAATGCAAGCCTCGTACTCTGCTTGATTGTTGGAGGTGGAGAAAGAGAATGCTAATGAGACCTCGATCGTCGTCCCCTCTTCACTTTCCAGGATCAGACATGCCCCACTGCCTTGCAGTTAGACGAGCCATCTACATGTAATATCCAAAGAGGGTGCATGGGGTCTTCAGGAATGGGAGTCATTTCAGCTACGAAGTCAGCCAATACTTGGGCTTTTGTGGCTAACCTTGCCTCATACTTTATCCCAAATTCTGACAGTTCGACTGCCCACTTAATCATTCTGCCGGCAAGGTCCGGTCTGTGCAGGATCTGCCTGATGGGCTGGTCCGTCCGTAGGACGACCTGATGTGCCACAAAATACGGTCTTAGTCTTCGAGCAGCCACAATGAGCGCCAATGCCAGCTTCTCGATCTTCTGATATCTTAGCTCTAGTCCTTGAAATGCTTTGCTCACAAAGTATACAGGATTTTGGTTGGATCCCGTCTCTCGTACCAACACTGCTGATAATGCCTCGTCAGTGATGGAGAGGTATAGATAGAGTGTTTCTCCTGGCTCTGGAATGGTCAGTATTGGAGGTTGCAACAAAGCTGCTTTCAACTGATCAAGCGCCTGTTCACATTCAGGTGTCCACTAGAACTTAACTTCATTCTTTAATAATTTGAACAAGGGTAGGGACTTGTTTGCTGCTTTGGCTATGAAACGTGAGAGTGCGGCCACCATCCCATTTAACTTTTGTATTTCTTTTTTAGTGGTGGGTGACCTCATCTCTGTTACAGCCCTGCATTTGTCTGGGTTGGCCTCGATCCCCCTCTCTGTGAGGTAGAAACCTAGGTACTTCCCTGCTCTCACTCCGAAGGTGCACTTTTCGGGGTTGAGCCTAAGTGAATTCTTTGTTGCTTCGGTGAATACTTCTCTTAGGTCGTTTATGTGCCCGGCATCTTCTTTGCTCTTGACTATCATGTCATCCAGATAAACTTCGACCACCCTGCCTATCTGTGCATTGAAAACCTTGTTCATCATCCGCTGGTAGGTTGCCCTTGCGTTCTTCAGGCCAAAGGGCATAACGCGGTAACAGTAATTCCCCTTCTCTGTCATGAAGGCGATCTTCTCTTGATCGGGGGATGCATGGCGATTTGGTTGTATCCTGAGTAGGCGTCTAAGAATGAGAGCAGTTTGTATCCGCTTGCACTATCTACCAGTCTGTCCAAGCTGGGCACTGGGAACGCGTCCTTCGGGCAGGCTCTATTGAGGTCAGTGTAGTCTACGCACATTCGCCATTTGCCGTTTTGTTTTTTCACCAAGACCACGTTGGACAGCCAAGTCGTATACTTGATCACCTTGATGAAACCTGCTTCGATGAGGTCTTCCACCGCTTTGATTGCTGCCTGCGCCTTTTCTTCCTTCTGCACCCGTCTTCGCTGGACGACCCATCTGGCTTCAGGGTCTACAGCTAAGTGGTGGCAATCTACCTCTGGTGGGATCCCAGGCATGTCTGCTGCGCTCCATGCAAACAAGTTAGCATGGTCTTTTAGGCATCGTATCAGTTCATCTCTCACATTGATAGGGAGATCGTTCCCTATCCTGACCGTCCTTTCCGGGTCGTCCCCCAACTGGACTTGTGCGAATTCTCCATCAAGCTCTGGCCTCTTGATCCTCTTCTTGAGTTCCTTGGTTAGGAGGTCGTCTCCCTCCTCTTCTTCACTGTCAGGGTCGTATCTAGCATCAAGATCGGCCATGTTAACTTGCTCTCCACCTACTCCTCCTTTCATTGCGTCTTCTATCTCCTTCCTGACTTGCTCACCTTGTTCTTTGAGACTTAAGAAAAAGGCTCGTTTTGCTGAAAGCAGGTCGGCCTGTACTGTTGCTATCTCCCTTCCTTAGTATAAAACTTCATTTTGAGATGGACAGTAGACGGGACGGCTTCTAGACGTGCCAGTGTGGGACGACCAATGAGGCATTGATTGACTAACTTGCACGGGAGTACTATGAAGTCGGTCCTGACCGTTCTGCACAAAGGTTTTTCTACGGTGTCATCCCCGAAAGTGACCATCAACTCAATACGACCGATCAGAGTGGTGGTTGACCCATTGAACCCGGTTAGGACTGTTCCCCTGTAAGGTCTCAAATCTTCTCTTGATATTTTCAGCACATCCAAGAGGTCTTCGAAGATGATATCTGCTGAGCTACCCTGATCGATCAGGATCCTTTTAACATCCATGTTAGCCATGACTGCAGATACGACTATGGGGCACTTCGTGGTTGGGCGTCCCATCTAGGAGGTCCTCGTCCCCAAAAGAGATTGGTGGTCTCTTCGTGAGGATCCTTGGGGCGGACGTTGATGTGACGCTCAGGATCTGATCCCATCTTCTCTTCATGGACTTGTTCGTTTCCCTCTTATCGGTGGGAAGGCCGTTGGTCTTCCTTTCGACTTTCTGGTATCTAGGACCACAGTATCCTCATCCTCGTTTTCTTCTCTCACTCGAGCTACTTCGTTAGCTGGTGCCTTTCCCTTTCTAGGCGATCGCACCAGCTTCTGGTCATCCCTCCTGTCAGCTTGGTCTTTCTTCACATACTGAGTCAACTTGCCTTTCTTGATCAACTCTTCGATGTCGTCTTTGAGGGCCATGCAATTGTTAGTATTTCTTGGATGGGTGTTGCCCTTCCTTGAGGACGAGAGGGTCTGGTCTCCTCATGTCTCTGAACTGTGTTTGCACATTCTGATAGGATCTGTGCATATGAGGTATTCAGTTTCGTTCGGTCTGTGAATTTCCTGATCTTAGAGTCTCTTGGAGGTCCTCTTTGATCCTTTCTTGGTTTATGATCGCGATCTTCGCGAGGTTGTCGACTCATTCCTGCCTCAGTGGCTTCAATAGCTATCGTTCTTTCTTCATAGTTCATGAACCTCTGAGATCTGCGGAGGAAGGTTTCCAAATCTCTTGGCACGTGTAGGCCGACCTCGACTTCAAATCTGCTTCCTCGGAGGAGTCCGGTCCTTAAGAACCACAGCCTTTGGTTGTCGTCCAGATTCCTCACCTGGTCGGCTTCCCGGTTGAATCGCTCCACATAGCTTCGGAGGGACTCATTGGGTCCTTGTCTGATCGCGATCAAGATATCCTGAGATTTAGGTTTTAATCTTGAAGTTGTGAAACGGGAAGAGAAGACTCTGGCCATCTGTTCCCATGAAGAAATGGTGTTAGGCTGTAACTCAGTAAACCATTCCAAGGCTGATCCTTCCAAGGTCAAGGGAAAGATATTGCACTTGACAGGACCGGGTGCCCCGCTATATTTCATCATAATGTCCAAGTGCTTTAGATGGGCGTCGAAATCCTGCACGCCCTTGTACATTTTAAGACCGGACGGGGTTTCTGTAATGAGTGTGGAACGCGAAACTCGTCTATTTCTCTTGTGAATGGTTCCAGACTCATGTCAACTCTACCTCTACGAGGTGGTCGATCCTCGAAGCGTCGACCTCGACGACCATGTCGTTCTTCTTCAGAATTGTCTCTTGAATTGTTGCGTGGGCGCCTTTCATAAGACCGGCTGTGCGATCGATGGTTGCGTGGGCGCCTTTCGTAAGACCGGCTGCGCGATCGAGTGTGCGAGCCGGGTGAGCCAGACGAATCATAGGAGGATTCCTGCTGTGAAGACTCCTCCGGCCAGTAGGTGTAATCTGAAGTGGAGGGAGTGATTCTGGGCGGAGTTGGTCCTCCTCCTCGTCCCCTTCTGCGGGGTGGAGATTTGTGGACGAGCTGTCTTCTGGGAGGCGAATGATGTCTCCTGGACAGGTCTGCCCGTGGACCGGACGACCTACGACGGCGTAGTTCGGGTGTTGTGTTTGCTCGTCTGGATGTCGCCTGATCCTTCATCTGGGTGAGGAGGTCGTTCTGCCGGGCGATCTACAGGTCTCGGTTTCGAAGTTGTTCCTGGAGCTCTTGAACCAAGTTGGCCGAAAGGGTGACGTCGACCTGCTGGGTCGTGCCTGGCTGGGCACAGTGGGTGACGACCTCAGCGTTGGTCATCGTTCCTTCCAATGGTAGAGTTGGACGGACTGGTATCTCTGCCACGGTCGACCGCGGTCTGCCTCTCTTTGCTGGCGCTTTTGAAGGCATTGGGAGTGTTGGTGGGATAGTGATGCTCCCACTGTGGTCGCCAATGAACCGTACCTTGGGGTCTTTCGCGTGGATGATCAAGGGACGGGTCGTCTGCTACTGTAGACTGAGGATGACCTGAACGCGCGGGGGGGTGTACTTGCAAGGACACTCTGACGCCCAAGTCAGCTATATCGAGCTACAGTACAATCTAGTGAATATTCGAATGAATTGCGTACCTGAAACCTGGTGACTGTTGGTATTTATAGAGATAGTAGGCGAGTGGGATGATCTGGATAGCCCAATTATACTTGGGGCCCAAAACACGGTCGATCTTATCCTCAATAAGCAGCTGATCTTATCCTCCTCTTGTTGAGTTGGATGACCACTACTAGATCGGGCCTAGTTGGACTGATCCTCCCCTTTCCCGGGTTGGAGGACCACTACTGGATTGGGCCTGACGACTGGCCCAGTCCAAAACAGTATGTTTAACTGAATTCAATTTAAGTATATTCAATGATTTCAATATGCATGAAAATAATTTTAGTATATACTAAAGTTACCATAGTAAGGACCAACTATCACACTCAACATTTCTCTTTAGAGTATATACCACATTATATAAGTTATGTCACAGTTATTTGATTGCACTCATTAATATATGATGAATATTATAATGCAATAAACCAAACAAAACAAATAAAAACGTATGCAGTCTCACACCAATGAATACTGCTATAAAGAAGCTACAATGGAAGAAAAATGTTCATTCACACTACAACTTTGTTCATATGATATTCATCAATGATACAACATTGGTATAATATTCATCATATATGTATGCATTGTTGTGAGACTATATACGTTTTTATGCATTGGTATGAATAAAAACGTATGCAGTCTCACACCAATGCATATACATTTATTATTATATATATTTTCCAAGTGCTATCTCTGATGCAGTTTTGGCTATGTAGACTGGTGGTGATTATGCAGTTGGTGGATTCAAAGTTTTGTGGGCACCACCTCTTACATGGGGGTCACACCTATTCATACAGTTTACAGTTAAATGTCTGCAAACTTCCTTGTAATGAGAATAATAATAATACTGACTTCGTGGTTTTTCATATTACACCAGGTTTATTTTTGTTGTTTGTATATATATTATTTAATATTTAATAAATGACATTTATCATTAAAATAAATCAAAGCATGTTTATTAAAAAAGTTAATGTTCAAGATTATAAAAAACAATAAAAATAATTATGCACTCTACCAAAAAATATGATTTTTTTTAAATACCCATTTCTTCGTTTTAAATATGAAAAGAATACTTCTTTTCGAAAATTTAAAAAGTGTGCAGTTCATGTAAGTGTAAGGTAAACCAATCCTTCAAACCAAATCTTACTTAATTACTTTTGTCTAGGTGAGGAACTATGCGTCTGCCTTACTCGATCATCTCTTGCTCTACATGCAATTTGTCCTACAAGTACAAATCCTAATTGCAGTTCCTCTTCACTTCTGTCTTTTTTCTTCTCTCTCTCTCTCTCTCTCTCTCTCTCCCTCTCTCTTATTAAGCTTGAATTTCACGTGTGTATTACGATATCACAGAGCAAGCTCTTCCAAATTGCTACAAATTTACTAGGCTTTTCCATTTATTTTCAAGCTAACCCAGTCGTTGAAAAGGACCAATTGTTCTCTCTTTCTTTCACATCAGTCGTCACATTATTTCCCTTCTCCCCACAAATAGACCCTTCTTTAGAAAATGACATATGGTAAAACTTCTGCAACCAAATCTAAGCAATCATCGAAAGGAGGCAAGCAAGTAAAAGAAAAGATGGGGATGTTGCCGAGCCTTCTTCCCCTGGGTTGCCATCGTTGTTTGGATGTAACAATATATTCATGTCTCTTAGACCGTGGGAGGCCACCAAAATGCTCACCGCACCCTTCTAATACAAATTGAGATGAACAATGTGCATGAAAAATTGTTCGAAGAGGATAAAGAAAGGAGGACAAAAATTGAAGAGGGGACATTAATTAGTCATGACGATGCGTCATTCAATTGTACTTGTGATGTTGTTCCCATGGCAGTGGCTAATGATCACAGTGTGGTGGCCAATTATGAGGGTTAGTTGGAAATTGACTTGAATATACCCGTTGGTTTTCCCCGCACAAAAAAGTTTATAAACTTTTTTGATTTCATGTATATTAAGGAGATGAAAGCAGAAGGTGTTGGTGATGGCGGGGATCGTGAGCTACCTGATCTTTTCCAAAGGATTGGTGGGAGTGAAGGTGGTGTTGTTGGTTGTGGTGACAACCTTTCGAAGGCTTCTCCTACTGACATTGAGCGTGGAGGAAAAGGTGGCAAGAAGAAATCGCTTACAAGAAGGTGGTGGACTTGAATCTCAAAGTTGTACAAATTTTGTCTTAAAAAGAACCAAATAGTTTTTCCTTTTGTTCATATTTATGATTTGGTTTTGTTCGATTTAGTTGCTTTTATGTTCTTGTAGTATCTAAATGCACTAGTCTTATCACCCGTGCACGGGTTGCGCACGAATTGCGCTATAGTGAACAACTTAAAATAACTTAAAATAGGATGTTTCTATATATTTTTATATTTGGTGGGTTTTAAGCAGATCGGTGGAAATATAATATTTTTATATTAAATTAGTTTAATGAAGTAGTTGGATACTATTATATATGTGTTCAAATTTGGGATTAATACATAAATGGGATTATTTCTAAACCCAGTATAATGCACGGAGTGCGCTAGTATCGACAAATGCAAATACACCAAGTTAATAATGGTTAATAGTAATTTAAGCATAATTAAAAATTCAAATAAAATTAAATAGCAAAAACCAATACATTCCATCAAATTAAAAATTAACATTAAAAAACAGAACATTCATAGATAATTAATAAGAAGAAAATGTCTAAAATTTTTTAATAACATAATTCATATATATTCATCACACACACACACACACACACACACACACACACACACACATATATATATATATATATATATAAATTAACCCACAATTGAAACACGTGGGTGTCATGAAGGTTAGATGAAAACCACCTATAAAATAGAAGCAACTATACAAATTTGAAAGAAGACGATAGGGGTTCTACTTTAAATATGGTTGAAATACCGAGTAATAAATAAAATAAATAAAATCTAATTTTAGGTTGAAATAGCGCTTTCTAAATATGGTCAATACCGAGTTTGTTTTCTGTAGGAATCGAGTTCGAGAGCACTGGGTCAACACTTGTGTCCCAGACTCCCAGGGTAGTTTATGCCTACTGGCCAACAATATTGGTTTGTAAAATAGATAGTCTGATAATATGGAATAAAAATTAAATTATAACTATAAATCATATAAGAAGATTATACATTGAAAAGGAACATTAACAAAGACATTGAAATTGAGCATCCATAGATATTAAGAAGAAAAAGTCTAAAGAATTTTAATAACATAATAATCTATATTCATCAAAAGTAAATATAAAAACTTAACCCATAATTAAAAATAAAAGAAAACAACACAATTAGAAAGTGAAACACGGGGTTCTATTGTAAATGTGGTTTAAGTTCCCGAAGGTTAACCCATAATTAGATAGAAAAGAATGCAGCACAATTAAAAAGTGAAATATGTCGGTATCATGCAGCATTGAATGAAACCCACCAATAAAAAAGGACCAACTATACAAAGTTGAAAGAAGAACCAATAAATCATTGTTACACTTATATGTACTATTAGTCATTGCGTTCGACGGTGAATACCCTGGTCTCGACAAATAAATTTAACATAACAATATCTCTTCTGAAAGCAATAGCTTAAAATTTCTTATCGTACTCTAAAATGCCTTGTTGCTGTTCATTTCATTTTCGGTATATTTGCCTCTCATGCCCGAGTTTATGGTTCACTTTTAGATTATTTTTTGTCAAAGATGTAATTCGTTGATGTGGGAAAAGCCCAAGCCAACAAGGCTACAGTATATATAGGCCTAAGCCGACAAGGCTACACATGAATAACACATACTTACTCCAATAATTAACATTGGCTTTTACTTTTCCCACCTCCCTTTCAATTCTTTCACCTCCCGGCTCCCGGCACACACTCGGCATCTTGATACCGTAGGAAAATTTTACCTCTCGGTAACATGATACCAAATGTGTGCGGGGTGAAAGAGTGGTGTTGGAGAGGGGGAAAAGAACTTCCCTTTACATTAGACTGACATCTTCACATTTAGTGGTAATGGGCTAGATGGTGGCCCACAAGTCTTTATTTAGTGCCGCCTACAGTGAAAAAAAAGGGTTGCTAAGAGCACCCTCTTTTTGACAACAATACCCAAACTTTCTTTTTCTTGCTTTGAAAACTCCAAACCTCTCTCTCTCTCTCTCTCTCTCTCTCTCTAAAAACAACCTCTCACTCACATCCTCTCCATACCTATTGTAATTTTCTTCTTTTTGCCTATTTCTGGAATTATGTTCTTGACAAAAAATAGTTTTTTTAAAGTAATTTTTTCTACCAGAAAGATCTTTGGAAATAGGAAAAAAAAAGCTTAAATATATATATTTGGTCCCGACAAATATACATTTGATCTAGTTTAGTACTTGAAAAAAATAAAAATTTGGATTACCTCCCTGCAAAATCAAAATGATTTCGTTTGGGTCCTTGTCGTTAACCCTCCGTCCAAAAAAGATGACGTGGCAAAAAGAGATGACATTAGCATTTACGTTGGTACCACGTGTCAACATATTATTAGATGATTATGCCACATGGCACCGACATGCCACATCATCATCTTGCGTCAGCACTGTATTAGAGTAATAATGGAGAGAATAATATCTCGAGTTAGATAAGATTAGGAGTATATTGAGAAAGGTTGTTAAAAACTCTAGTTTTAACTCATGGAATCACACGATTCCATGGTTTCAGGTCCACAATTCGAGTTAACTCACTTGCGAACACATTTCAGCGCAAACTCGAATTTTTGTGATTCACTCGGTTGAATTAATTACGAGTCAACCCTTAAACTCGAGTAGATTCGATCGAGTTTGACTGGTATTATTCACCATAGATATTTTTGAACTTACATTTTTGTGATTTAGTATGATAATTTATGCAGTCCCTAACATTTTGTCTAATCTCTTTAGTTAGTGTGACAAAACATTAAGAACTACTTAAGATTTTTATATAGTTTACAAAATAAGTAAAAGAAAGTGATACTTGATGGATAGAATTTAGGGTTTATTCGAGATATGATTATATGGGCGACAAAGTTCTCAGGAGAGTTTTAATACTAATGCATTTCCATGAATAACTACTTGTTAATGTTAATATACCTACATAATGGATTAGTAGTACTCACAGAGGGAACAACTTAACAATCACTCATGATATTCTTAATTCACTTTCTGAAAGAAAAATGCTGTCAATGACTTTACAGTCTCAAAATAATCAATGATACATGTGGCACACGGAGCTCACATGCATAGGTTGAATTTGGCCATAGTCCATGTGCCTTGTTGTACTGTACATGTCAATTAATACAACTGAAATCTATGAACAAATTTTGTTTTGATTCGACCAACAAATAGAATCCAAGTGCAATCCAATGCAATGGTGATCATACCATACCACAATTTTCCCAATGCCAGGCCATTTCAGGCAAGAAATCCACCATTTCCTAAATCTACATTTATTATTGTCATTAAAGGTGTCACATAAATTCCCTAGACATCCCACTGAAAATTAGTTAATGTCAGAGATGGTGATTGAAACAAACAATTATAATTAGTAGTACTATTGCATGATTTCCAAAGAGAATGTCAATTTAAATGATTTTGGGATTACAATGTCAAAACCTTATGTCTAGTAAATATCATAAACATGTGGAAGTCATTCATTCAATTGGGGTACAAAAGCTGTTTGTTAAATTCACTTTCCCTCATAAGGGGCAAAAAAAGGAGAGGCTTTAATTGGTGCTCAAAGATCTATTGATAGGGTATGGGAAAGATATAAAGACATAGCTTCAGTTACTGAGGAAGTGAAAGTAAAAGACATGGAAAAAAGGGGTACATCCACTCATGAACCCAGAGCATTGGACAGAGGGGAAAAGAAAGGAAAATCAAGCAAAGTTTGTACCTTTGTTATTTCTCTGTCATCGTATCTAGCATTGAAATCTCTTGTTTGCAAAAGGAATAGATCTTATTGTAAAGCATATGGTGTACAAGAAAGGGTACAATGGTACACACATTTTTGGCTTAGTCTTACAGGTGGGGTACCGACTTTTGAGTCGTCGACATAATTCCACGCATTCACACCATTCGATCTTAATCAAACGACATGTATTTCAAAATATGTCCAAAACTCAAAGACTGAACTCGAAACTTCTAATCTTGATCAGGCGATCTAGATTTGCAATACTATAATTGCATGACTAATAGGTGAGATTTCCTAATCAAATTTTCTCCCATTAACATAACCATACATTCACATGGTTACGCAATCTCAACCATTAGATTTTAATCGAATGTCAAGTATTCAGACTTCGCAGAATAGGTCCAAACCACTTGAAACTTCAAATTTTGATCGGATGATCTAGATTCACCATCGTGTAATTAATTGTGTGACTGTAGTTAATCCATTTCAATTTCAATAAGAGTGTCTTGTCATTTCTATATGTATTTAAGTGAAAATAAGTGAAAATTGTATGTTAGACTGTTGAGTCATAAATGTGGTGTGGTCAGTAATAAGTGTAATGTGGTCAAATCATAATTATTATATTGTCAAAATTTAATGTAGAGGATAAGTCATAAATAATGGTGCAAAAAATGTCTACCACACCTTTGTTAAATGGCATGTTTTTTTGGTAGTAAATGGCATGTGATTGTAACAATATATATGTAAATTGTGCATTTTATTACTCTTTCCAAAGTGTGTCTGAAATTTTATATCAGCAGTGAAGTTCTGCAAGGTATATATGCATGCAAATTAATCCTATGCAGTGCCAATGTCACTTTATTCAGTATATTGGGAAGAGAACTCCCTAGTCTACCTTGTTGATAGATACTCACCGAAGTGTTAGATATGAATGTTCAGAATTCATATTAAAAAGTGAAGCTATCTGAAAATTACCAGACAGAACACAGATCAAGTGAGGAATAACATGAAGAAGAGTAGTGAGTAGTTGAGGAGCTAGGCATGGGTTTGAAAATGTCAAGAAATTGAGGACCCGCAGGTTCAAACTTCAAAGAAAAGGATAAAGTAGAGACTAGAGAGAGATAGATATGCTCAGGGCCGTCCATGGGCCTGTGCAAGCTGTGCTACTGCACAGGGCCCCGGCCCAATCTCAAATTTTTTGGGCCCAAAAATATGAAAAAGAGGATATATATATATATATATATGTGTGTGTGTGTGTGTGTGTGTGTGTGTTTTTCGGCTTATAAACAAGTATTCGTTGCGGTGCAGTGGCAACATGAGGGAAACGATTTTTAACTGAAATGCTGGGGACACAGGTTCGATACCCGGGATTGTTTCATTTTTCTTTCTTTTCTTTTTTTATTGACCGGCAAGGAATTTATTGCACCGCCCCTACTTCTGCGTTGTTTATTTTTTTTACTAGGGAATCACATACTTTTTTATTTTTTTTTTGACAATGTTTATCTTTTTTTTACGGTGCCTCTTTCTCTTTTTATTGACAATGTCTCTTTTTTACAGCTGCATTTTATTTTTTTTACAATGCTTTGGCAAAATAGTTAAATATATTATATTGCTTTTGTAATGTATTTAACAAAAAAAATTGCTTACGGCAATTTTTTTTTAGAAAATTTCTAAAATAAATTCCAGCATTTTAAAACCAAAATTAATTAAATTTACATTTATTTTTTAAGAATATTGTGATTTTGAGTTCTTAACCGAATTTCTATTAACGAATTAAGATAGTTTTTTACAAATTTAGTTTTGTTTGTAGCTATAGTAATGTTGTATTTGATTATTGGGTATATTCGTTGATAATTTTGGTCCCCAGAATAAATTATGTAAAATTTCGTCATTGAGGAGCCCAATCTGATAAAAGTAGGGGCTCCATTTTTAAAGTTTGAACAGGGCCTCTCAAATGTTTGGGACGACCCTGGATATGCTTAGTGCACCAAGATTTCTTTCTTACATGTGCAGTACTAAGGCTGGCTTTCCTTAAATGATGGCATGAAAAACATCCCATACATACATACGGCTCACCATTTTTGGCCAAGGTTGCTGAGGGGAAAGGATTATATATTAGATCGTGTGACTTTAATAGTAGGTATCAAAAAGAGTAGTAGGTACCTTCGGTGATTTTAGGTTTTTTTTAAGAGAAAAATATGAGAGAGAAAATAATTGAGGAGAGAGATATACACAAATAGCTAAAGGTATATGAGTGTCTTTCCCACCTTAAAGACCCTCTCCCGAAAGAATTTTGTAAAATTATGGTGACAAATTAAGATGAAAATGAATTCTTTAACTTTAGGGTTGGAAAAAACAACTAACTTTAGATGATTTTAGGCTTAAAGAGGAGAGAGAATGTAGAAATGGAGGGAAAATAAGAGAAAGAGAAAATTCTATGTGGAGTACTCTTTTTCGCTCCTGAATCATTTTCCCAATGAATTTTGCCCAGAGAGGTTTTAACGATGTCTCACTTTCATTGTAAGGGTTGGCCGGGTTGTACCTCGATCAATAAAGTTGCTTATCTAAAAACAAGAGAAAGAGAAAATGAGGGAAATGGGGGCACTAACTTTGTATTCTCTGTCATTTGCTAACTTTTCCTCATAAAAAAAACATTTGCTAACTTTATGTTTTTTTATGAGAGAGGAAACTAAAAAAAGAGATAAATAAGATGAGAGAGAGTGTGTTAGAGGAGATTGATAGAAAGTTAGGGAAAAGTTCCCACCAAAAAATTAAAAGATTCCTACCCAAAAATTAGAAATGAAAGAAATAGACGACCCTCTCTAGTGGCCTCCCTTTCCCATACTTGACTTTCATAAGGGTTGGAGTATACCCTTCACACTCCTTCTTTGTGGTTAATTCTTTTTGGTGTAGGGGTCTTTGACCCCGCTCTGGTGCCCAGCGGAAAGAGGTTTTGAATAATCCGGAGTTTGACCGAGAGGTAAGTAAAGTCTGGCTCCAATTTGTTCCATCATCAGTATCGAACCTAAGTACTAACCGAGTTCGTCCTTTAGATATTAACCACTTTCACTCCAGCTTTATTTGTGGTTAATATGTTCTTACCATTCAAAAAAATATACGCTAGGTATACTTAAGAATGATAAGATTATTCAAAATAAGGTTATGTTTCTTGGAAAAAATTCTTGAACACACTAAATATCTATAAATCTATAGGGAATAGCCTCATGTAATTGTTTGTTTGATGTATTCTTTTTTTTTTCTTAAATCACCCTTTGACTCATTTTGCTTTATTTTTGAATTGAAACATAATTTTCAGACAAATTATTTTTTCTCATAAACTTTCTCTATTAATATAATATATTCTCTCAATTTTCCCGTCGTAACAAAATAAAGTAAAAAAGTGTATGTATCCGGTCTTATATGTTTTTTTTCTTATAATTTGTTCTATAAAAAGTATAGGGAGTTAGCTTTTAATTTATTTTGTTATATTTAGGTTGTGGCTCTGGTGAAAAATAAACCACTGCAATAGATGATTGATGATTGTCTATATGGCATCATTATTGAATTGAAAATACTGTTGCTGCAAATGGTGCAACCAGTTAGGGGAGTGAGCTGGGGAAATTACTAAGAATAGAATGTTAATTAATAATTAGAAAATAGATAGCTGACTTATTGTGCAAAGATATTAACTTTGGTTCACTGAAGGATGACATGAGATACTGTCCTTTTTGCCAACTAAGAGAAACTTAATGAAATGAAGGACTTATATGTGCTTGTTTAACTAGAGGAGAGTAGCACTAAGTGACGCCACTTTTGTTTTTGCTTACCCTCATTTTACCCTATTATTTATGATCCTATGTTTATGTAGGATTGTGTAGTAGTATGTATAGAAGCATATATACGTATACGTATGTTATATATACATAGTTTATGTATAATCATATCCAAGTTCTAATTATGCAGACAAAATTAATCAGCTAAGGGTGGGGACTTATTGTGTCAGCTTGAGACTGTGGCCTTTATTCTTTTTGTCTGGAAGAAGGAAAGAGTTGATAAATGGACCAAATCAAAAAAGATTTGGCTACTGTACAATTATATATTCACAAATAAAAGAACATCAAAATTTCTGTTGATTGATTTATTGTATTCAAGAGAAGTCAACTGAAGAAAATTGATGTTCAATTGTTTAAATAGACTGAATATTGCACGACTCAATATTATGGATAAGAATATGCAGTTTTTTCTTTTTTAAAGTATAAGTACTTTTGGTTTGATTAAATGCACTAATAAAATAATTCCATTTTTTTTGCATTATACGATTCTTATTTTTTAATAAAATAATTCTAGAAATGACATAGAATATTATAATTTGATTTTAGGGCTGAATTACATTCATTAGGTTTGATGTTTGTGTATTGATGCTAGAAGAATAGATTAGGAAGTTAATATATAGAGGTTTGATGCTTAATGCTCACCACAAGACATTCACTCGTTTCCGACAAAAAAATCTGTCGCAAATGAAGCAAATTCTGTCGTTGATGAAATGTGGATTGGGATATTAGTGTTGAATGGGATGATGATAAGTTTTTGTCAGCCCAAAGCCCACTCCACCACTTTCCTAAACCCTGAATGTTAAAGCTAGCCCGCGGTTACTAAATCCAAAAGGTTTAGGCCCCTAATCAACAAAACAACCTAATTAATAGCATTGTTAATTAAAGTTGCCATTAAAAAAAAGCATTGTTAAAGTTCAGAGGGATTTTCTTTGGGGTGGCTCCGAAAATACTAAGAAGATGTACTGGGTGATGGAGTCAAATCTATCTTCCAAAAGAAAAGGGTTATTTGGGTATTACTAAGAAGATGTACCGCTGGCAAAGTGGAGATGGAGAATGATTTCTGAACATGATAACTTGTGGTCTGCTTTACTAAAGTTCCTCTATGGACCTTCCCTCATTCACATCAACTCGTTGTAAAGGATTTCTAAAGCTAGAGCAATTTTCAGTTTGGTGGAATGATTTGTGTGTTATTGTGCCAGTGGTGTAGCGCCTTCAAATTGGTTTCGGAATGTTGCTAGGGGAGGGCTGGGGAATGGTCTTAACATCAGCATGCAATGCTCTCTTCGATCTCTTTAGGACCTGTGTCTATCCTTCTATCTTGCTTCGGAGCTGTCCTTTGGTTCTATGGCGGGGATTGGCTTTGTTTAGGGTGTTGTGTGGAGGTGGCGTCTGGAGGCTTTGGTTCTAGCTGCTGAATTGGATACCACTTTGTCTTTGTCGGCTTTTTCTCCACTACATGATGTTGTTGACAGGTGGAATTAGAGCCTTGACCCATAAAATCATTATGTTTTCGAGTTAACCTGTGTGTTCTTGCTATCTAATGTGAATGTGGCAGCCTTTGAAACCTATGACAACAAAGTGCTCTCTAAACTTTGGAAAACCTCAGCCCCTTCAAGGGCATCAATTCTTGCTTGGGGAATGTTAATTGGCGGACGTCCTACTAGTATCCTTACATTCTAGTGGTATTTGTAACTTCCTCCCTAATCCTTCATGTGTGTCCTACTTTGAGAAGAATGAGGATCGCCACCACGTCTTCTTTACCTACAATGTTTCCTCCTTGGCATGGCCACTGGTCTGCTCTTGGCTCGGTCTTGTGTCAGTTCTTCCGTGCGATGGTTGGTCCCTTTTTTGCAGATGGATGTGGGTGTTTCGGGAAAGAAGAAGAGGAGTGAAGCATCTTATTTGGGTTTGTGTGGTGGGGGTTTTATGGTGGACGCAAAACAATACAGCTTTTAGTGGTGGAAAGGTAGATATTACTCATTTTATGTATCAAATTAAAACTATTTCTTGGGATTGGTTTGTTCATAGAGTAGGGAGGGTCTCTTCTTAATCCTTAGCTTTGTGGTGCAGCAACCCTCTGGCTTGTCTTAGTTCCATCTCTTATTCTTTGGGTTTAAGTACCCTTGTGCCTCCTATAATAAATATTTCTGCTTCTAAAAAAAGTGGGATATGATCAATGACATCCCTAGGTATGCTCTAATGACTCATATCACCCTATACATCCATGGAACCCTAAGAGCAAGGAAATGATCAAGACGACTCATACTCTAGACATTAGGCTTCACCCACGTCTTCCATGCATGCATGGTTGATGCGGCTCACACAAGTCAACTAGTGATTAGGTTTTCTAATGTCCATAAATGTACTTTTATCCGTTTTCTCTAATTTCGAGAGATCCTGTGAGGATGGACCCTTCTGGTACGCTCCATCCAATTCTTGCTGCCTTTGGACTGGACCTCATTTGAGTGGTATTAGGTCCAATATGATTATGTCAGATCAATTACCCTCTGCTCGAAACCAAGGTATTTCATGCCTTAGTGCTAGGATACCTAATTATTAATTCCTTGTTCTTTGATTTATTTTGTTATGTAGTAAATATTTATTCTTTTTCAAGGTGATTTACCTTTGCTATTGACATGGTCGATGGCTCCTTTTTACAATGTTTGAAAAGTTTTCCTCCTTCAGCCACATCTTTAATGGAATTTTCTATCTCCCAGTAAGCTAAGGTTAAAAAGTGAGATTATTTATCCCGAATCCCCCCTAGTCTTGCTTTTGCATACATCTAACTTACTCATCAAAGAGATTTTATTCCCGAACTTTGATTCCCCCACAAAAATTTCCTCTTGATCCTCACAACCACTTTCCAAACCTTTCACTGGCATCTTCAAGAAGGAAATGTATAAAATCAGGATACTGTTAAGTATGAAATTATCAAAGACAGAATGTTCCCAAAAGTATCATACATATTCCCCCATCCATTAAGACCTCGTCGATGTGTATCTACCATGCCAGGTAGCAAAGTTCTTGGGATTAGCCCCCATCAGTAAATTGATATACTTTAAGGGAAAATTTGAGAAAATTTACTCCCATATGCGGTGCCTGGTCATTCACACCAATCAGTAGCTCCTCCAGAAGTTTACCATGAGACTTGAGGCCTGCTCAAAGAAACGTGAGACAAATGTAATTAACAGAGATTACACACATTTTCCTCCCAATTAAGAGGGTGTTATTAGCATACTTTAAATGAGAGAAACGAAATACCTCTAGAAGACCTGTAAATAGGTGTAAGTCGCCAACACTATTGAAGAGGCCACTGAGACCATTGGCTACCAACATGAAGAGAAACGGGGAGAGAGGATCCCCATCCACATGCTTAAGACCTCTATAAATATTGATTTCCTTCGTTAAGGAGCCATTTACCGAGATTGAAAGGCTCTCAGAATACGCACAAGCTCAGATCCACAATCTCCACTTATCATAGAAGCCAACTCTCCACAATATATAGTCTAAACCTCTAGTTGACGGAGTCATAAGCCTTCTCAAAGTCCACCTTAAAGATCGTGCATTCCTTTCTAGTTCACTTTGCATATATGAGGAGCTTTGGTACTACTTGATATGATCTAAGATGATCTCCAAAGTATTGATCTAGAAAAGTGGCAAAATCAACTTGGTTCTCACAAATTTTTCAAGAAAATGTGTTCTTGAAATTGAAAAAAGAAATGAAGGAACTCAACAAACACAACAAAAATGAAACAACACTAACATCAAGGATAAGAAATGCAAAATATGGAGATGACAGAAATGGAAGTAGAGATGGAGTTCGCCACCTCTTCCTTAGGATGATGATAATGACTACATTATCTTTGAAATCTCTAAGTCTCAAGGTTGTATGCTCAAGGTTCTCATCATGAGAAACCTTGGAGAACCCATGGTGAACCTTCACCTACATACTAGCAATGAGAATTACGCCTCACTCTCATCTGATGTCGTGGCACTCACACTTTTGCTCAAATGTGTCAAAGTGAATTTCATTCGTCAAATTTCTAGTTTTTACAAGGAGTGGAAATGTATTTATAGTTTGGGCTATTGGATACTAGGTCTAATACACACAATCCTCTTAGAGAAAACAACAAGGCCCATTCGACCATAACAATGCAACCCAAGGTCGTCTCCTAAACCCTAAACCAAAGCAACAAAGCCACCAAGGCCCAAATTGAAAAATACATCTCAACTTGAAAGTTCCTAACTTTTGTGAAGAATAATTACAAAGAAATAGAAAAACCCTAGTGATCAACATTAGTAACCAAAAAAATATAAATTTGTCGCTAATTGTGACGTCACAAAATTTAGTGATAAAATTCAGATGAGTTTTACATTTTTAGTCACTAATTTTTGCTCTCTAACTTTTTTTAGAGTTTTCGGATAATAAGTTCAACTTCTTGATTAGATAACATAGCAATAAAGAGCACCTTATCAGCACTAGACACTGGAGAATAACACCAATCTAAATTAGGACGCTTCCACTCCTCAATGAAAAAGTAGCTCGTAAATTTGCTCATGTTTTAGAGCAAAATTTACACTAGCCAACACAAGGTTTGTACACTGCGAGAATCGAATCCGAAAGCACCAGGTTGACCTCTCGTGTCCCAGAATAGTTTATGTCACTAAGCAAACGATGTTGGTAGGAGTAACTACTCCCTGTTAATGCTATATTTGTTTATTAGAAAAAGAGCTTTTTTTTACAGGCAGAAAGTTACTAGCGTTGCCCTCACCTTTCCTTTTTACTTTGTTCCCCTTCTTTCGTGTTTTCGTTTCAGGTAAACATCTACGGATAGGATCCTTCTTGGAAGCTGGTGAAAGTTCTCTTTTGGAAAGGAAAAGTTTCCTCTTTTATTTTAATTTCTTGTTGCATTTCTGAGAAAGACATATGGCCCCGCCTTGGAGTAACGTTTTAAATTTTTCTCCTAAAGAAAGAATTATGAGACTAACCCCACCAAACCAAGCATCATCCAACATATCAATGCGATTAATTAACCAGTCATAACTTGATCATATCCAAAGCCTCAATGATAACCATAGTTTCTTTTTAAGTAATACTAGTATCACAAGTGTCGCCACCACACTGGCCAAAATTATATCTAGTGACTGGATTATATATAATTTCCCATTCCAAACACTTTTTGTAAAGATCAATATATAAAATATAAATCAACTTGATGACTGCATTTTTATTTGATTAGAAAAAAAATGATAGAGGAGCTTATGTTAACTGAAAGTTTTGTTTGTCATCATCAACAAATACAATACTAGTCAATTATTTTATAGAAAGCTTTTACGTTGGACCATTAATGCGAAATACCTATGGAGTGTCCTAACACATTCAACAAAAGACTAATTAATATCAGCTCGTGTTTGTATAGAAACAAGTTATGTATCGGCCAATACTGAGTTTATCACTACGAGAGTCAAACCCGAAAACATTGGGTCGACCGCTATGTCTCAGGGTAGCTTATACCACTGGGCCTACAACATATGTTTTTATAGAAAGATTCTGAATATAGCTTCTACATAATGACTCATAAAAACCTGTTTTCTTTTTTACTTTTCCTTAAGTCTAATTAGACTAAAGAGTGACTCATATATTCCTTTTAATTTTTTGTCACTATAAAATTTGGTAATTTTGTTTAGTTTCTGTAAAAAAATTCACTCACTTTTAGTCCTATATTTTCCTTCTTCGCCAATATTTTAAGTCCCTAATGATTTTTGATAATATTTTTTGGGTCTTTTAATAGCACTTTCTAAGTGTTATTAAAAGTTATGAGGAACTAAAAACATTTATATAGAAAAATGTTGAGATTAAACGTGAGTGAATTTTTTTTTTAGTTATGAACTAAAAACAAAATCTCAAATTTTATTTGAACCAAAATATATTTAACACTATTTATAAAAAAAAAATTCTTATGTTTATATGCATAATGAGTATTTTTTTTAGGGTACACACAACCCCTAACATGCCGCCCCGTTTGGATGTACACACTAGAAATAGTTTTTCAATGCTTTATGACTTATTATTGCACACAGCTTAGGGCACCTCTTGTTTCCTATTTTTGACAAAAAATATATATACATAGGATCTTTTGCTTTTAAAAAAAAACTTAACAAGACATATGTAAATAAATTAGAAATAAACATCCTTTCACCTAAGAGGGGGACTCGAGTCTCTCCAAAACAAAATTAAAAAAATCTAACACACCAAGGACTCTCAGGGTCTCGAGAGACACTCTAAGGGAGCCACGAGTCATTTGTAGAACTGGCTTTGACCTAATTTGGCCTTGCCAAAAGCCACTTCCATGAATAAATTTTAATTAAAAATAATCTATTTTTATCTTAATTATAAGAAATAAAAATCAATTTTAAAATTATTGAGTTGGAGCCTTGGATTTAGAGTGTGAACCCCTTCAAATGCATCTCCAGAAAATAGGGGTAATTTGGTCTTGTACACTACACCACTATCGCAAATAGGGGTAATTTGGTCTTGTACACTACACCACTATTGCAAATGGTCTTGTACGAAAAAGTGAAGAACACTATGAATGTGTTCAAGAACACCAAGAAAACTTTGATTTCTTGTTTCTTAAACAATTCATGCAATACACGACCAAATTGAATGAAACTATAGACTCTAACTGGAATAAAATTTCGCAAGGAACTCCATGAAACCAAAATTAAACTAAGAAAAGTGCTTATGCACAAAATCACTTCTGGAATTGAAATCTTGAATTTGAAGTTTAAAAACCTTCAATCTCAACTATCTTGATTTTGTTATAGAGCACCAACTGAACGATTCTTGAGCCTCTTTTTTCTGACAACGATTCTTGAGCTTAAAATGCTTGAAATTCAACCAAGAATCAGAGTATGACAAGTATTTTATTCAGAAAAGTGCTTAAAACGTAAAAACGGTGAAAAAACAATTCACATTTATAAAACATGTTTTGGCTCTTATTTGCTCATTTATCAACCAATTTGCATCAAACCAATTGCATTCAACTTGTATTGAGTGCAGAAATTGAACTATAGCGAAAGCTTTCAACGAAAACGATGCAAATTCGAGAACGATGGAAAAACATATACTATAGGAATTTTGTGCGTAATGGGTTCGAATATCTCTTAACTACTACTAATTTTTTGTGTATGCGTGTGTATAGAGCACCAACTGAATTGGAACTAAAATCAAAATCACTTATGAAATTGAAATCTTGAATTTGAAGTTTAAAAACCTTCAATCTCAACAATGGTGATTTTGCTATAGAGCACCAACTGAACGATTCTTGAGCAAAAAATGCTCGTAATTCAAAAAAGAATCAGAATATGACAAATAATTATTCAGAAAAGCACTTAAAACGCAAACATAATGAAAAGTTAATTGATATCTATAAAATGTGTTTTGGTTCTTATTTGCTCATTTGTCTACCAATTTGTATCAAACCAATTGCATTTAACTTGTATTGAGTGCAGATTTTGAACTATAGCAAAAGCTTTTAACAAAAATGATGCAAGTTCGAGAATGATGTGAATACATATACTATAGGAATTTTGTGCGTAATGGGTTCGAATACCTCTCAAGTACTTCTAATTTTAGTGTGTATGTGTGTCTATATATATATATATATATATATATATATATATATATATATATATATATTATTTTTACTGATATAAAAAATTGAATAAGTAATGATGCTTTCTGCAGGTTTGGACATCAATATAACCTTATGATTACCCAAGACCATTCATGATATGCATGTGCATGTGATTCTGAAAATTGAATGAAGTGGGAAACGAACATGACTTTTACCCACTCAGTATAGTCATGTCAAGATAAAGACAAATAATGTAACAGCATTCTTACTTGAATTTTATTTATCTATATGGTCAAAGAATCACTAAACTAGTGTTTGGAGATTTTTCTCCCTCTTGACTTGTTTGTTCTGGTGATTATTCCTGTTATAATGATTTTGCTGCCAAGCTGAAATACTATTCTTACAAAAAATAAGCATATATGGATGTCTATGATCCATGATGCTTTTTCAAGTTTGAAAGTACTTTTCAAAGGTTTGTTCGTGTGGGTTTGGTTGCTCATGATCATGAGTGCGCGCTTTGCCTGCAGCTTTCTTTAGCTTTTGTTTTTCTCAAATATAGGATCTCCACAAAGCAAACCTAATTGATTATCTCCCAAATAATAATAATAATAATAATAATAATAATAATAATAATAATATATGATTCGATGGGCATGGACGTCAAACACAACCTTTAACACTAATCCTTACCTTGAGAAATGATCAAAGGTATGGCATGCATGTCATCTGGAGCGTCTAGATGATGAGAAATCATATCATTTTCAAAGGCTTTTAATTTTAATTTTATGGCCACTATTGATGTTATAAAGATAAGGTGTGTTGAGTTGGTTAATGACATATTTAAATAATTTGGAGAATTCGGATTTCATTTTTCCAACTGGTGTATTACAAGTCCTTTGATTCTTACCACGATAGATGTATTTTGTCTTAAGTAAATAATTCAGTTTGTGAGTTAAAGAACACTGAAAGAGTTATAAACACTGAAAGAGTTATAAAAGTCTAGAATTCGAATCCTGAAACTTCATATTTTTCTATTTTGTTTAGTTAGTTAAACACTAACATTTACTTATAGAAAATGTGTATCTTGATTTGTTCGATATTTTGTAGATGGGTTGGAGAATTATTGTACTAAAAAATACAAAGGAAATAGTACCCCCTTAATAAAAAACCTTCCTCACACACAAGACACATATATATGGTGATTACCACTATTGTGTGTCTTTTGTCAAAGCATGGTCTCTTACTTCTACTTGAAGTTTTTTTCTCTATATTCCCCAAACAATGAATACCCAATACCCACAACTTGGAGAATCTCCAAACATCAAAGTGAAAAGAAAATGATCAAAGCACCCAAGCATGTGTCATATGGATAACGATAATTGAGAGAGAGAAAAAAATAATAGAAATATAAGGAAACTCAGTTTTCTTGGGTAAATTCCAAAAGAAGGATTTTTGTGTTTTCTTCGTTTGTGTATTAAAATATGCAATTTTTTATATAATATACACGTATTTTATTTTTCCTTTACAAAGTTATCGTGATTATGGGTCAAAATTATTTTTGCCTTTTTTCCTTTTCTTTTTCTTGATTGGGGTCTCACTAACAAAGTTGTCTCATATACATTGAGGACGATCAAAAGTACCTCAAATTAGCCTACTTAGTGTGGTCCATTTATTTAAAGGATCATATATCTTGTTCCTACCCTAAGGCATGGTAATCATTTTCATTGAAAAACAAACATAATTCACAAAACATAGAGATATATTTTTGTGGAGTATGACGATCATGCATTTAACTTTTGATCTGGTTGTGATTGGCTGCCTCATATCTAAAGGAATCAATAGGGATTTTATTTTACAATAAAATTTTTTTTTACCAAAATATCACATTTTCACAATTTTGAATACTAAAATACCATACATTTAGCCAAAATTTCTCAACATAATTTTTTTTTGTTAGTTAGGAAATCACACTTTTAAAGTGCGACTTCTCACTTACTTCTTTTTGTTTTTTTCTTAGATATTTTAATGTTATTGTGTCTTTTGAGGTACTTTATCGTTTGGGGAAAAATTAAGAGTTCAATTATGCTAAATTCGATGCTAATTAGGGATTTTAGGGTTAAAAAGTAAATTACTTGATAAACACGTGAGAACAATTTATCACTTGTTTGTCTGCAACCAGGAGAGTTGCCGACAAACTTTCGCTTCAAGTGATGAGAAAAAAATTTATTACTTGTTTGGTACTCATATGAGAACTCTAGCGACTAGCGCGCATGGAAACAAAACCAACTCGCAGAAACCCATTCAACCCCAACTCGGTTTTGATGGGGCAAATCCACTTTGACTAGAGGCAAGGTGGGTTTTGGGATGTCGATACCCGCCCGAACCCGCTTGACTACACATTAATTGTTAATATTTATTTTATTTTATACATATATATTCATTCACTTTGTTTCTTATATTTTGTTGATTTTAAATTTTGATCTCTTTTTAATAGAATAATATTTATTTGATACTTTTTAATTTATTTTATCATCTTAAAATATTGTAGTATTATTTTATTAATTATCATAAATATAATCTTTTTTAAAAAAGTTCTAAAGATCATGGAGGAATCAGAGACCCGCGGGGAAACTCGACCCCGTTTGGGGTGAGATGGGAGAGACAAAATCTGTCCCCACTAGAGGTAGGGGTGGGGACATAGGAAGCAAAACCCACCCTGACCTACTTGGTTGCCACGCCTATCAGCATCCTGAGAGTCTAAAAACATGTTTTTATTGCCCCCATTTGCCACGACCCTTTCGGTTCGATATTTGTTCGGTAAGTGGTTCTTGTTCTTCAGAACACATTGCCAGAATTAACACCTCGACCAAATTGAATTTCATGGTATTTGTTCTAAGCTAAGGTTAAGTTGGGGTCTGTCTATGACGAATGGCTTATTGATGTTTTAGGGTCTATTAGTAAGTAGAGGCTCCTATTGTCTCCCTACGTACTTCCCTCTGGTTGGCCCTTGTTGGTATTAGTTCATTTCTTGTTGGCCATACAGAAGAGATTGACACTTGAAGGGATCTTAATTATACAAATGTAAATGACAGAAAAAAGCAATTACCTTAGAGGGTGAAAAACTCTTCAATATCGTACTCTTCACCAAGGTATGATTGGTTGAGAGAGAAGACATAGAAGGGCCCTAAATTATATGAGATAATATGTCAATCTAAGAAAGTGTGGAAGGTAGTTGTGGAGATTCAGAGTAATTTCCTTTGGGGAATTGGGGTCTGCTCGGGAAAAAGGATTTCGTGGGTAAACTGGGCCGAAGTTTGCAAGCCGAAGAAGGTGGTTGGGGGGGGGGGGGGGGGGGGGGGGTCTACAGGTTAAGGACCTACTTTTGTTTAATCTCAACCTAATTGGGAAATGGAGGTGGAGATTATTGTTGGCTCGTGATTCTCTCTCAATAAGGGTTCTAATATGGTAGTGATATAGTAAGGAGTTCTGAGTCGAACGCAATTAACTCTCCTTGTTATTCGTCCCTTTGACCGAAGGATATCTGTAGGGTGGGGTCGAGCCTTGACTCTAGTTCGAATTGGTTCTTAGATGGAGTTTTTATAAAGGTTGGGAGTAGGTCGTTAACTCGATTTTGGCATGATGTATGGGTTGGGGAAGCATCTCTTGAGGTGGTCTTCCCAAGTCTATACGCCATCTGTACCGAAAAGGATTGTAGCATGCTGGAATCTAGGGGCTCGGGAGTGGGTGGGGAGGACTGGAGCCTTACTTGGAGGAGAGGTTTTTTTGTTTGGGAAAGAAGGGCTTCTAAGGAATCTAATGGGTTTCATTTCACTGGTCGTCTTCTCTACTTTGGAGGATCGGTGGGTCTAGGAGGCTAAGAATGATGGAGTCCAGCTATACGGTAAAATCAGCACATGACTTGCTTCTAGACTACACATTGGTGGCGGCTCTTAGGGCGCCCTTGGTGGCTTTTGCTTTAGACAAACAGTGGAAGAGTCTTGTGCCTACTAAAGTTATTGTTTTTTCGTGGCGCATCCTTTTGAATAGACTACCAATCCTAGAAAACGTATTCTGTAGATAAGTTATTTTTGATGTAGTGCCATAGGTTGTGTTCTTTGTCAGGGTGAATTGGAAATGGAGATGCACTTGTTTCTCTTGTGTGAGATTGCAAAAAGGGTGTGGGGCCTTATTTTTAAGTGGTTAGGTGTGGTGGTTGTGCTCCCGAACGATCTCCCTACCCTATTTTCTATCTTTACTTGGGGGTTAGCCTTAGGAAAGGAAGAGGGGACATTACGATGATCTGGCATGTTGTGCTAGGGGATTTGGGAAAGTAGAAATGGCGGTGTTTTGGTTAAGACCTTTGACCTCGCCGAGACCTTATTTTTGGTTAAGACATATTCATGGAATTGGTTTCTGGCTAAGTCCAAGTCGAACCATTACCTCTTATATGAATGGTGTGTGAACCCTTTGGAATGCATTTTAAATGTATAGGAGTATTATTGTGTGGGTATACTTGCTCTAGATGGGGTGAGCCGTTTTTTTCCTAGTTGGTGATTTTGTTGCTCCTATGATTTTTTGTTTTGTTTTGGGTTTTGTGCTCTTGTTCTCATGTATGCTTGTTGTTATATTGTATATAGGTGTTGTTTCGGTGCTTCTTGCCCTCTTTGAGTGACAAAAGTTACTATGTATACAGGTTCTTGTGTTACTTAATACACATTACACACACATAAATAATACACACACACTTTTGCTATTTAAAAAAAAATACATCAATCTGACAGAGTAAAATGAGTAAACCCATCTGCCTATCACCTAAATTACATGAAATTTTTAATAATATGATTCAACCATTATTATTTTTTCACAAAAGGTTATTTTGATGTTTAAATATATAAATTTTAAGTAATTCAAATTTTTTGTGTTATGTAATATATAAATTACAATGTCTGATCCATTGAACTATCAGTTGATGTTCCGTCCACTCTGTAAGAGCTTGGCACCCTCTAAGGTAATGGCCTTCTCATGGCAACTGATTTTAGATAGGATCCCGTCCAGGGAGAATCTTTTTAGGAGGAGAGTTATTAATGATGTCAGTGCTACCACATGTGTCCTCTGCTCTAGGTATCAGGAGTCTTCTAATACACTTGTTCCTCACCTGTGATTTTTCACTCTCGATCTGGTATGCAATTGCAAAATGGGTGGGGTGGGTCTGGGTTGTCCCCCGTGATCTTTCCCAATTATTCCTTCTTTTCTGTTTGTTTGGCTACGGGGCTAAGTGCAAGCAGCAATTGGCGTTGATCTGGCATGCAGTTATCTGAGTCCTTTGGGAGGAGCGAAATAATCTTATCTTTGCAGGTACGTCTGTTGATGATATTCGTGCCCTGGAATGGATTAAAGTTTTGTCTTGGAGATGCTTTTTGGCCAGAAGCGACGGGGGTCCTTGTCTTTACTATGAGTGGTGGGCGGAAGATTTTGTGTATTTCATAGTGGTTCATTTATAGTATTTGCTTTCAGGTTTTGTATCATTTTCTTGTTTTGAATCTTTTCTTTGACAGTTGTGCGGATCCGGGTTACCCCTGGTACCATTATATATATATATATCTATATATATATATATATATATATATATATATATATATATATTTGCCTTTCAAAAAAAAGATCTCTTTTTTGTTAAGCACTTAACTCGATATTGATTTATATTTTAGATAAACATGCCATGAACTATATATTAAGTGATTTTTTATTTATGTAAATTTTATAGACTGAGGCTCTGTTTGGCAAAGCTAATCCACTAGCTTATAGTGGATAGCTTATAGCGGATTCGCTAGTTGTAGGTGTTTGGCAATACTAGCTTTTAGCGTTTTTTCAGTAGCTTATAGTGTTTTTTGAAACGCTACTTGAAGTAGCGTTTGAGCTTATAGCTTATAGCGTTTCATTTTTTCTCTCAATTTTACTCTCACTACTTTAATTAAGTTACTCATTTATCCTCCATTAAATAAATTTCTCTCTCCTTTTTAAGCATTAGTTACATATGTCTATTTACGTAATTTTATATTTATAAGCTACTTCAACCGCTAATTTTACCAAACACTTTAAATTCAATCTCCTACCTCATCCACTATCAACTACCTCATCCGCTATCCGCTAACTTATCCGCTACCCGCTATTTTTTCCCCAAACAGAGCCCAAATGTATGCTTTATGAGAACTTTAAACCTAACATTTAACATAAAAATTAATTAAAGAGTGTGAGTATATCAAGTATTGTGTATGTGTGAGTGCATGTGTGTATAATAAGCACATAAAAAACACAAAGAAACTAGCTAGTTATCCAAGTCATGGGGGAGACAAAGCTGTCCCTACTGTATTGGAATATGAATGCAAAAGGAGAATACCACATAACATATTCTTGCGTGTTGGGTTGTTTGGTCTCCTTTACAATATAGTCATGGCACGGTATATCATGGAGCTGTAAAATTAGCTCCAAACCCTGTTCATATTGAGTCAAATATTTGATTTTAATATTTTATTGGTAGAAGAGAGATGTGATTTAACAAAGACAAAGAATCTTGGGATTACAACCTATAAATAGATTTAGTCCATTCAATAAAATATAAGGTCAAAATTTCTTAAGCTACCTTATTGCTTATATATATACCTTAAATGATATATATGCATGTACATGCATGGATTTATACATTCGTTACGTACTTATAATCTTTTTTGAGATCCTTTTTAGCTAGCATTAACCTTTAAACTATTCTATAAGTTCTTTTCAAAAATAAATTAATTAATTAATGTGATGATAATTATTGTTGATTGCATGTATGTGGCCTTGAGTAATCAGAGTGTTGGGCATATTGGGGGTATGGGTGGTATTAGGATGGAGACTTGCCATAAAAGCAAAAATCCCACACACAAAAAAGATGATGGTGAGAGAGAGTTTCAAGAGTGGTAGGGTTGGTTTACACAACAAAGGAGTGGGATATTGATTGTCAATAAATGCTTTCTTTGATTTTGATTTTATCTATATTGCTAGAATTCCTGAGTTGCACAAAGGAATTTAGTAACCCCACATGCTCACATCTAATATTTGACAGTGGGTTAGTTTTGAGAAATGATTCTTTCACGGTGTACGAAATATTGTATGTATTCCCGGGGAGCTCGACAAATAAACTTGATCTCTCATATATCAAAGTGTATGACACTCTTGCTAGATATATAGAATTGGTTCACTTTAATTTGATGCTTTAGCAAGACAATTAAGAGAATTTTATGACAAGTTTGTTAGGTATTATTCCTGTAGGAAAAATTAATTTAAAATTTAAATAATTAAATATAAAAAACAATAAGTCATTATGTGATTGGATGTTGAGTATATCTTATGCAACAAAACTCTAGAGTATCAAAGTGTTCACCGGATATTAATTATTATTATTTTTGACAAAACCGGATATTTATTATTGAACTTTCAATTATCGAAAAAAACTATTAAATAATATGGACTAAGAAATAAAAGGTTTATTATTACATTAAAAAATATTTATCAAATATTAAGTGTGTTATTTAATGTATTACTTTTTTTTGGTTACAATGTATTCCTTTTTTAATATCTAATGTATTACTTTAAAATGGTATTCTTTTAAATAAATATTTTTATTATTCTACGATACTATTTCTATTTCTTTTTATTTGATGTTCAAGGTTTTGGGACAGTAATTAAGAAATTAATGCAATTAATATATATATATATATTACATTTTTTTGATGGAAATAATATATTACATTTCATAAAAAATAGATGTAGGAGTTTGAAGAAGGAGATCCAAGTTTAAATCTTGAAAATTAACATTTCCCTGTAAATATGTAATATCCATTTATCTCATATTAATGGTTAATTAAAAGTATAATAGGAAAAAAATATTTAATGTTTCATTGATATTGTAAAACGCTAATTAAAATGACACAATTTTTTTGGCTAAAAACATTAAACAAACTTGGGAAAGATGAAATTATTACCATTTGTCGTATTATAAATATATATGTATTTTCTTTCACACCACCATTGTTAGCTACCCACGGAGTATCCCAAACGCTTTCAACAAAAGACTAATCTCTGCTCTAGATCAAGTTTCACACTGGCCAACATCGAGTTTCTCCACTGCGAGAATTAAACCGAGAGCACCGGATCGACCCCCATGTCTCAGGGTAGATTAAGTCGATGGGTCAACGGGAAGGTCTTACGTATGATTCAAATAGCGCTTACAAATTTATAGATTGTTCACCAAGTTCTCAAAATCGATAGCAGAATTCAAACTCACATCCTAATCTCAAGGGGTGGTCTAGTGGAACATGACATAATTTGTATTCAGGAGGTCTGGTGTTCAAATCCACTAAATATAATTACTTTCAAAAGTGATTAAAGAACCTGAAGGTCATCACTGATTTAGATAAGGCCACCATCCCCTCACTCACATTCTTCTATATGAATTGTATGCTTACCAACAGAGTCATTATAAGAGGTAGATCTATGAGGTGTCTGCTTCTCTTGGATTAAAGGTGAGTCTAATACCGTTTGGAGATTTTGTGTTTTAACTTTAAATATTCCAGATCGGACTTAAAGAGTCTTAAGTATCTTTAACAACCTATCTTAATAAACATTTGTTTTAAAAAATAGGGCCATTAGTTTGTGAAGATAGATGTAATGATTTCAAACAAATGTCCAATGCTATGATGACAGAAGCTAATTTATTTAAGCAGCAAATAATTACAACTCAGATCAAAGACCTTTGATTTCTTTTGGACATATGGTTCTTTCTTATATACACATACATGGATTCAATGCTACTCCTTAATTATACAGAGAGAGAAAGAGAGAGTAGTAAAAAATTGATGAAAGGTCGTTTCATTCACAGACAACACAGTTTATCCATCAGAAGGAACAAGGGTATGTATGCAGTGCAGGAGAGGCATCAGTATATGTTACCAATCAGCCCAACCAACACAAATTGGGCTCCACAGTACTTCTATTTCAGTTTTCAGTAATCACCTCTCTATACATAACATACCTCACCTTTTGCCCATCCCCTCTCTCTCATCTTTTCTCTCTCTCTCTCTACACAAAGCTGCAAACTAGATCCATCCATTGCTGTATGTCCTTATGATATCACAAATCCTACCTATATATCTTTTGATATATCCTACTACCTCCTTTTATAATATGTTATGTATTTTCTAAAAAAAAGCTAATCATTTGCTTTGAATTTTCTATCAAAGGGTGAATCTTAAATGGTATATGTTCTATCTATCAACAAACACTTCTTCTCCACTACTCAAAGCAAAAGGGTATCATATGCACCCAACAACATAAAAGCTGACGTATATTTTCAGTTTCTGTTTCATATCAGATGAAAAAGGCTATCTAATCACCTATAATTAACCCATAATATACCCTCCTCCATCACTAGTTATCTATGCCAAAAGTAAAATCCATGAAATGCCCCCAAAGGTTCATGTACATACATTATGAAAGTTTTCAATAAAGGTTTGTGATTATATCTTGATCACGACATTAAGATTTTTGATATCTTTGCAGTTACTGTTGAGACTACTCAATTGCATTTGACTATATATGCAATATTAAGGATTGTGACAACTGAGAATTATATTTATCCCTCAAAGTTTGATGAGGCCTAAAGTTCTGAATTTGAGAGACACAGGGAAAAAAAAGACTATCTTCAACTTTCTTGACCACTTTTCCTGTTGAAAGCCAGATATATATAGCCACCACACTGTGTATTGTATGAAACAATACGGATCAAATTAACGCATATAGAACAAGAGCTACATTAGGCATATATACACTTTTTTTAAAGGCAAAAGAATTATTCAAGAAGAGTACAAGGTGTATCTCAACCCGAACTATACAAGGGGTCTCACTAAAACTTCCTAGGACCAAAACCCAACGGGAAAAAGATCATGGAGAAAAAAAAATTACCCATGAGGAAAATTACAACAGGAACCGAAACAGGAAAGCACAAAACTATTTCTGACCGATACATAATTGTCACTCATAATAAAGACCTTGTGGTCCCTGCGACTGAACAAGGAACAACTGCCAAGACATTGACTTAATTCGCTGAACAACCCAATCACAGCCAGGAACTTTATAGCATGGAACCTGTTTTGCATATCCCAAAGAAACCATAAAAAAGTGCCAAATAAGGCTCAAGCCCTAGCACCCCGTACATACGCACAGAAAGCTGTGAATAAAGAGAAAAAATCCGGCGACAGCGACAGTTGCCACCCCAACCACTGGAATACGGCATACCATACCTTATGGGCGAAGTGGCACCTCAAAAACAGATGCAGAGCAGTCTCCACTGATTCCCCACAGATAGCACAAAGTGCAAGAGACTGGTCCAAAAGCACCTTCCGCCGGAGAAGGTTTTCAATAGTGGGGATATGGTTCAAACGGAGCTGCCACGAGAAAGCAATAACCTTCGGAAGGGTGAGACTCCGCCACAACCGCCCCAAGGAAGCAATAACCTTCGGATTAGGCATATATACATTAATTAATACGGTAGCGTTAAAACTCTTGAGGAAGAGCTTTATCGCCCATTGAGGAATTAATGTCTGTAGTTGCACGCAAAGGATATTAAGTTTAAACCAAAAAATAGTATAAATACTAATTCATCTGCAATGTTGTTTTAAAGCAGCTTCAACTTAATATACAAAAGAAAGGGAATAGGTTTGATGCATGAGAACAAAGTCAAAGAAGTTGGCTATATATATCTGGCTTTAACAGCTTTGAGTTTTGTTTCTAGTCAGTAGAACTCCTAGCTAATGTTCCAACATCAGAGGTAACAAAAAAGAAGGAAAAAGTTAATTGACATTCCATTTAAACATGATGCTAATTATATATAGTTCTGAATTATAGGAAACCATTGCCATATATTCATTGCCAATAATCATTTCACAAAATAGTTAACATATATAAACCTAAAGTCCCAAAACTCCCTTGTCATTATTACTAGGTAGAAATGGAATTAATCATTATCTTGCTCTACTTCAGAAGCAGGTTCATCTTCTTCTTCAAAACCATCAATTCCATAAGCTGCATGTCCATTACCAAAAGCCTTAATATGATCTTTAAGTGACCTCTTATGCTTGAAATCAGAACCACAAATACAATACCAAAGCTTCCCACAATTCTTTTCATGTGTCCTCCAATCTCCCCTAACAGCAAAAGCCTTGCTACATTTTCTACACATAAAAGGCTTAATTCCATGTTTCCTCTTGTAATGTGTTTGAAGTGTTCTAAAATCTTTGAGTGGCTTTGCTCTTGGATGATCAATGTTGTTCCTACACCCTGGTGCACAACAGTAACAAGGAAGTCTCAACATGCCTGTTGGTTGTGTACCTCTCAGAGATTCTGGCCCTTTTCTGTACTGTGATCCATGCCCCCACATATGCATCTGAATAACAAACAAATCCAAAAACATTTTACTATAAAGCAAACAAAGTAAAAAATGATTAAAAGCTGTTTTCCCATAGTAAAAGTTCAAACTTTGAAAAAAAAAATCAGCTAGCTTAATAGGTGGATCATGGATGAGTCTCAAGAAACCATCATGATATTAATACATAATCATGAAGGTGCAAAGATTTATTTTGGAGTGTAATAATATTACTCAGCAATTTCTTCTAAGAAACAAAAAATGAAAATTAATTAGATGAGAAGTGGTATTTTCTTACTTTTTATTTGAAGAAGAAGCAAATGCATTTTATTCTAAAAAAGCAAATGTTCTTTCCTTCTTTGTTTACAATGGAAAAAGAAGGCAAATTTGGAAGGTATGTTAGAGTAGCTAGCTAGCTATATCCCATGTATATATGGGGCTTTCAGTTTCAGGTTGAGAAGATTTTTAGATTTAGGCCAAAAGTGCTGCAAATTAAAGAAAAATGAACTTGGTGTAGCACACCATATACTTTATTTATTTAAATGATTAATTATCTGAGCGATCTGGAAGAAAACACTGCAAAATTTTCAGTTCAAAGGAAGTAGTAGCACAGACTTCAATGTACTAAAAGGCATAAGGAACATTGGCTGAGTAGTTTAATCAAAGAAAAGGAAAGGTAGTATAGTAAGGTACTGATCTCAGTCTCTCGGTCTGAATCAGGAAAACAAATTGTTGATTATTTAACACAATACATGCAAAAAAAAAACTCCCCCAAAATAATTCTAATCACTTTAAAAAAATCAAATAAAAACAACGGACTAAAGGAGAACATCAAGTCAAGGTGCAAAATAATTACAACAAAAGGAAAGGAAAGGAGGAAATTTTTTAAAAGAAAATTAAAAAAAAAAATAGAAGAAGAGAAAGAGGAAAGTACTGAATACTGAAATGAAGTACCATAGATTAATAAACAATCTTTTCCTCTTTTCCATCCAAACTTCAGAGAACCGTTAAGAGTTCAAATCAAGGAAGAAAGGTATAAGACAGAAAGGAGAAGCAGAAGCAAGAGAAATTCTTTTTTTTTTCTTTTTTTTTTAAAGAAGAAAGAAACAGAAGAAGGTGTGTAAATACCTGCATGTTGTTGTATCTGTTGAAAGTTTTACAACAAACTGGGCATGAAAACTGAGTAGGACCAATGAGAATCTGAGAAGGAGTAGGGATCCAGTATTGTCCCTTATTAAGTCTATTGTTAAGCATGAAACCAGAATCCTCAGTAGTATTAATACTATCATCTCCATGTTCTTTATTATCAGAAATCTCTAAAGAGTTATTAGAAGAAGAAAACACAGAAGCCATCTCAGCAGCACTAGGGTTTGGTAACCCTATATGAAGTGCAACAGTAACAGTAGTACTTTCATCTTCTTCCTCTTTCATATCTATAGGAGTGCAAGAAAGATCCTCCAACACCTGATGTTCATATTGTTTTGTTGGGATGAGGTTTAAGAGAGGGAGTTCTTGTCTTAAAGGAGGTGAAGAAGGTGTAGTAGAAGAAACATGGTGGTGGTGTTGGTAGTGAAAAAAGGAGGTGTTATTGTTGTTGATGAAGTTGTGTTGGTGGTGGTGGTTTGAAGATGGAAAATGATGATGGAATTGGAAGAAAGAGGGTGATGGTGATGATGATGAGAAAAGGTTATTAGAGTAGGGGTCAGCCATGGATGATGAGTGAGAAGGGAAGAAAAAGGTAATGTGAGAGAGAGTGTGGGAACAGTTTATGGATTTGCTTTTATAGAGAGATAGAGAGAGTACAAGATGGCTGAAGGAAGTGGACGGTGGAGAGAGATTGTGGTATCAGACATATACATGGAGAGAAAGCTAAGTAATAAAGAAAGAAAAGTGGTAGACAAATATCAATGATAATACTTATACTAATACTAAATATATACCACTTTAATTAGTCTTTCATAATTAGGAATCTAATGACCTTTTTTATTGTCTGAATGCAATTTTTCTCATAGTACCTATATATACAGTCTTATTTGTATTTTAATTTTCTTTAGTACATACGGATGGGGTGCATGGGCAAACCTAAATAGAATCCAGATTTTTTTTTTTGACACAGAAATAGAATCCAGATTGATGGTGCATTTCTATTCTTTAAGTTTTGAAATTTTCTTTAATATTTTCCTAATTTTTTTTATTTTCACCCTCTATTTGTATCCTATCCATTAATCCATTAATTAGTGGTGCACCTATTTACAGTCAAGGAGGTGTGCACTTGACACTCTTGAAGAAAAAAATCACTCCATATATTTGAGCCCATTTTGAGTATAAGTTTGCTCCGATAGACTCTTTAGCTCTTTCAACAACTCTAAATTTAGTTGTTGAATTTACATTTTCTCTTTTACTTGATTCTTAAAATATATTAAATAATAATTTTATTTATATGCACCGTTATTGTATAAATGTTTAACATCATTCACCAATTAAAAATTGTAATTTCATTAAAAAGAAGCTGAGACTACTTTTAACTACTATTCATATCATGAATTGTGATTAGTCGTGCGTGCAAAAAGTTTTGCATCAATAGTGCGTGACAGTTAAACTCAAATAATAAATAATCTCTAACATTTGTGAAACTTAATTAATTAATTAATTGTCAAATTCACCTCTAAAATTTTAAGAAATCTGACATATTAGTCTTCATAAATAACTACTTTTTTTAGATACAATTCAAGAACATAATGATAAACATACATTTGGACTGCTACACCATTCTTTAAAGGTTATTTGTAGTGAACTACCCACCCTATGTGAGAACCAACTACATGATAATGCTTTAATTTGATACACCATTTGTGATACATTTATGGTGCCCCTTAAAAATAATCCTATTTCTGCTCATCCAAATTATCCATAGCAGCTAACCAAATTATAAACCTGAATTTCTTATTCTGATTTCCATTGCAGATGACGTCGTGCAGCTTAAAATGATCCCAGCCACCAGTAAATTGTCTTGTTTTTAAACCAGCCTAATCTTCAATAAATTTCCACAAGAGGTCAACTAGATAATACCCTAACTGACACCATATACTTTAACTCGAGTATCGACATGCTAAGAAAGATGACACACAAGAGCAAAATAAAAGCTACTTCGATAAACCTCAAACATCTGGAGCCTCCTAGGTAAAATCACCCGAGATATATCATTTAGCACTTCTAACACCCGATACCCCAGCCTCACTTCTGACCTCTTGACCATTGGCTGGATATAACACCAAAGCTGATTTACCAGGGCTAGTTGGACTCTTAAAAAAAAGGAAAATATCGTGTACACACCTTGGAGAACTCATATCTTCTGGGAGCTTCTACGAAGTTTTGTTAGGTTCTAGATTACTTCATCCTCCATCTCTATGTATAAGCGTAGTTTACCAAACTCCCACGTTTTTCTTACTTCTCGAAGGTCCTCACTCAAGTCCTCTTGAGAACTCATATACATGGCGATGTTTTTCCATTTTTCTATTTTGCTTTTTTCCTCCTCGTTTATTTCACGAAATTAGATATTTTGGAAATTCAGTTTTTGAAATTTTTGGTATCTAAAAAATAATAATTTTGGAAATTTAGCAAATTTGAAATTTTCTAGACTAGATTTTCCTTTTTGTTTTATAATGCTATGTTTTTTTTTAAATAAAACATATATGGATAGTGATGATGATTGAGTGTCTTGGTGTGCCTGTACCTCTAATGCATTCATTACAGACGAGATATTATTTTTATCTTTTTTTTAATAATAATAAGGGGGAGTACTATTTCCTTTTAGATGATTTTCCTAAGGAGGGTTTGTATCAACAAGTTTTAATGAGGCTCTCCTACCTCTTCTTTGCAAAAAAAAAAAGGTTGACTTGGCTACTATCTTCCAGATTTACAAGCAATAGCTAGAGTATGTATCGATCATTTCTGAAAAGTCCTAGAATGGAGGTGCAGGAGCAAATGAGAATGACAGAATTTGAAAAGTGTCTGTAGCAGAAAACATGAAAAGTCGGGTATAATATGGACTCATCCAAATTCTATCAGATTGTTGAACACGTTTCCTATTGTTTTTTTCATGGACAACACATACAAAATCAATCGGTACAGGCTGTTGTTACCTGAGATTGTCAGTGTCACTTCGACGGGGTTGACCTTGTGCCATCTACGAGCTACTACTGGAAAACTCGTACGTCGAGCATCATCGACTCTCCTACTTGATGATGACCTTGCACTGCGCGGAGCGACCATCTCTACCTCTTATTCTCACCACCGCAATTTAAATAACTAAATTTAAATATATATATATATATATATATATATATATATATATTTATAAAAAGGAAGTTCCGAAAAAGTATTCTCACATTTCTAAAAATTCCGAGAATAGTTTTTCTTGCACTACCGAAAATTTCAAAATTTGAAGTTTTCGGAATGCATTTTTCAAACTTTGAAATTTTTGGAATTCAAAAGCATTCGGAAATTTCAATTTTTGAAATTCTTGGTTGTGTAAAAAAAATACATTCCAGAAATTTCGCAAATGAAATTTCTGAAATGTACTCTGTCGTTCCAAAAATTTCATAAACTCATTTTTTTTGTTCTGAATTTTTCTGAGAAAACTGGCAGGTGTGTAACTTTTTGAAAGAAAATTTTCACAAGAGTAAAATGGAAGTTTAGCATAATGGAGGGTATGAGGTCAAATGAGAGTATCAAGTAAAAAATCCTTTAGATATTGGCATAGGGTGACTTTGTTATTATATGGGCCTCATTGGCCCACTTCATTCTTGGATGTTAATTTTAACTTGTTTTATGTAGTTTTGACCAAAAAAACTTGTTTTATGTAGTCAAGAGTATTTGACCAACAATAATGTAGTCAAGAGCATGATATATTATCTCCAAAAAACATTTTTTGTTACGGCGTTATTGGTGCACAGTATCTATCGAATTTGTTTGTGAGTAATCTACATTGAGAAGTTAAGTTGGCCATGTGTCTTTGTCGATATGTGTGATTCTCCCCTCCAAATAAAATTTTTGTCACACACAATCTCGTACTTTATATTTTCTTTCAGTAGAGTTTATCCAAATCAAATACTCCGTATACATCTTCTCTTCTAGAAAACCAGCTGGCCACCACCCTATGCAAATGATTTGATTTAAACAGAAATATCACAGGTGATACACGATGGCATTAATAATATTGACAAGATTGTTGTAACCAAATTCAAATGACAGCACTGTTTACCATAAGTATGCCTATCCTTCTAAACACGAAATGCTTTTATTATGCACAATTACAAGTCTTAGATCTCAACGTGTTTTGAAAGTATTTATATATAGTCTTACCATACATAAATACTTCAAGCTTAGGTGTAAGTGGTTAATGCACTCTATTCTAAAGGGGTGGCTCGGTTGATATCCGAGTTCGATTCCTGGCGATGGAACAAATTGTAATCAGACATTACTTACCTTCCGACTGAATTCTGTATTATTCAAGACCCATTTGCCCTGGACATCGGAGCGGGTCAAAGACTCTAGAAAAAAAATAAAGAAAACAGGTCAAAAATTTACAGCTTTAACTATAACATGAAAGAACAAAGTATAATCTGACAAACAGTAGGCTTATATCTTTAACATGAAAAAATGTTACATAGCAGTATATATAATTTCCTAGTGTGCATTTATGAATTGAGAGATTTATTATAGCTGTAATAATGTAATCCCTGGCCCCCAACCCATCCTTTTCCCTCTGCTGCAATACGTTACTAACAGAAGCTGGTTTTCGGCATGTTAACTGCACCAATTGGCCCACTCCTAAATGCAGTAGTTGGAGATCCAATTGAGCATACTCTAAAAGCAGCACTTAGTTGTATAATTTGGACACCTAAAAAATTATAAATAGGCCAATATTGCTGGAGTTTTCACATGCGTCTCACTGTACATTATTAATAACTTTCGTCCTTTGTTGATGAGAACATTCTGTACGTATACAACAGTAACATCACTAATACAATAACCTTTTGAATCAAAAGGTTTGCCCCAACCAAACATAGCATGTAAAAGAATAGCACACTGGCTAATACTTTTTCTTGTTACCGTATTATTAATATGCACGATCCAACAGTTTTTGTTGATTACTAATCTTCGTTGAGGAACTTGACTGGCGATGTGTATCTGGTTTTGCCAGTCTATGTGCTACTCTCCTCTCAATATAATTTTTGCCCCACCCAAAACTCGAGTTCGAAACTTTTTAATGATATTCGAACTCAGCATACCGGCTAATACTATATACCATTATTATTATTCTTTTATTATTATTATGGTCTAGCATAGCAGAGTTGAGTTCAGAGAAGAAATCGAATTTTGATTTTGAAGAGAAGCACATGGTTTGGTGATTATTAATTAATGTAAATGAAGAGGTTGCACGGATTCCTATCCCCAGCCACAGGATAGAATCAAAGAATGAATACAGACAACATAACATATGATACAATCGTGTGTGAAGAAACAAGCAGTCCCAATATACGCCCAACATTTCCATTGGTGTTCGAACACTGGTCGGCTAAGCAACCTATGTTCTCACAGAGATATTGTCCTGTCAAATCTCTCCCCTGCTGCCTCGTTACATGATTAAAAAACTAGAGTTTTTTAATACGCAAATTTTTTATTAATATGAGTGTTAATGGTGTTCAAAACTCATTATGCAACCGATCAGTGGCGGATCCAGGACCCCGAGGTAGGAGGTGTCAAATTTTGTAAATACACAACTTGCTAAAAATTTATCCATTTGATGACCTTGTTCAAACACACTATTAATACTAACTAGAATTAAGCTAATACTAATTGGAGAATAATACACATGCACTATTAACTTAACTATTTTTTTCTTGAAATTTTTTCTAAAACAAGCTAAAAACCTAAACAAAGAACAAAACAGCTTCTTGTTCAAACATTGATCATATTAATGAAATTTCAGCGTTAAATTATATATTAATATTTTCAACAGAATGTTGGTATTTAAAAAGGCCATTGTCAACAGCATGAAGCTTCGTATATCCTTCATCCTATCCTACTGGTAGAGAACATATTTTAAAATTAAAAATAAAAGTCACAAGGAAGAAATTAAGCAATTAAACAATTAGGGTTACCAATTTTCCCCAAATCATAAATTAAACAATTAGGGTTTTCAATTTTCCCCAAATCAAAAATTAAACAATTAGGGTTTTCAATCAAAGAATCACTTCAGTAGATTAGACTAGAAAAGAGAAGAAATCTAACCTGTTTTGGTGTTTTTGAGAGTTCAATGGAAAAGAGAAAGTTGCTGTTGTGAGAGAAGAACAGAGAAGCCGTGAGACTGAGTGAGAGAGAGAACAGAGAAGTCACCGCCCACCGTGAGAAGAGAGTTGAGTGAGAGAGCTCGTAGAGAACGTAAGAGTCTAAGAGAGAGTTGAGTGAGAGTCTGAGAGAGCTCGTAGAGAACATGAGAGTCTGAGAGAGAGTTGTGCGTGCGTGAAACAATGACTGTGTTGGGTTTTGGGTAAATTAAATTTGGGTCTTTGTCGCAAATGGGTGCAAAATTTAGGCTATTGGTGCAATTTAAAATATTCAGGTGTGTCAAAAAAATATTTCTATAGGGTGGTAAGCCAAAAAAATAATAATTTGGGGGGTTCAACTGAACCCCCTCAGCTGTATGTGGCTCCGCCACTGCAACCAATCAAAAACATTCACTACAAAAATAGCAGGTTGTTAGCGATGGATTAGCGACGGTCAAATTTGTCACTAACAACAGTAAATCCATCACTAATTGATTTTGTGACAGAAAAATTTCTTCTCTAATGGGCTAGTCACTAATCCATCACTAACACACAACGAAGGAATTTGAAAATCTGTCGCATATTAGTGACGGCCATTTCTGTCACTAATTAGCATGGGTTTCTGTCTGTCGCTCATAATAACTTTTTGGTAAATTATCATTTATAGGTGTCGCTTCCAACATCAAATCAGTCACATAATCTAAACCCAACTCAAATACTACTCATGGACTTGAGAGCTAAATGCTTCACACACCATAAAAAACTCTTCAACTCCAACAACAATTTAACACAATTTCAGTTAACATCCCTAACAAAAATTTAACACAATTTCAGTTAACAAAAACTTCAATCCTACACAATTTCAAATTCACAATCCTAAACATTAACAACAACATGTGTATTCCACATTTCAAATTTCTATCATTTCAAACTCACAACCCTAGGTTATGGGAATCCCCCTGGTGAGAAATCCACCGGAATCTTTGCGCAAAATGGTGATGCTGGATCGAAAACGTGTGGTTGAAGGCGTCAATAATTGAGTATAGTTGGGGAGTGGGTGAGAGTCTTTACTCTCTTTACCGTTTAGGAACCCCACTACAAGAAACACTGGTTTTACTGTCCTGGAGTTTCTGGCGGATTAATATTCGTTGGAAAGTTTCCGGCGGATTAATGGTATTTTCGGCTGATTTGGTCCCCCGGAAAATTTCTGGCGGATTTTGGAGTATTTCCGGCGGATATTTATTGGCCAAAAAATTTCCGGCGGATTGGTAGGCGTTTCCAACGGATCTGTCCGAATTTAAAATGATTTTTTTAAAAAAATTTCAAAATCCGCCACTAATGGGATTTCCGGCGGATATGAAAAAAGGGCGGAAAAATGAAATTCAAAATCCACCACAAATACCATTTCCGGCGGATTTGAAAAAAAGGGGGGAAAACGAAACTCGAAATCCGCCGGAAATGTCACCGAATCCGCCGGAAATCCCCAACCAATGGGATCCGCCGGAAATGTCCAAATCCGCCGGAAATCACCAAATCCGCCGGAAATTGTATTCGACGGAAATCCCCAAATCCGCCAGAAATCCTATTTTTGAGGGATTTCAAAATTCCAACCGTTGCACTCCCTCCCTCTATATATTCCCACGAATTTTCTTTTCGTCACATCTCAAATTTCTCTCTTCTTTTCTTACAAAATCTCTTTCTTTCTTTGATAGATTTCTTCCATCTAAGGCATGATTTCTACCTCTCTTTCATAGATTTCTCTTTTTTTCTGTTTGTTTGAGTTTTATTTTCGTGTTTTCGATAACGGTATAGTTATTATTTGTTGTATTGTTTGTTTAGGTGTTGAGTTTGGATCGTGTTTTGGTTCGTTTTGATTTTTGTTGGAAGGAGTTTGGAATAGCATCAAGCCAGAGTCTTCTCTTCACAACCGGTTAAATATCCAATTTAATATTTTATATATTATTAGATAGTTATATTAGATAGTTATTTGATATATTATTAGTTAGATTATAATTTATTCAATAGTTAAATATTTTTTTTTAATAATTAGTTAATATAATAGTTAATATATAAATTGGTTAATATATATATAAATTAGTTAATATATAATTACGAAATTAAAGTAATATTTTTTTTAATATATTTTTATTTTTTGGTTAATAAATTTCAATAAGTAAATACGAAAAGAAAATTAATAACTAAAGTTTATATTAATTTACTTTTTAATTTGTGTTTATACGAAATTAAAGTAATATATTTTGTAATATTTTGTAATTTTAATTTGTTTGTATATTTAATTTATTTATTTTTTATTTAATACGAAATAAAATGAGAAATAAATTTAAAATTTGGTAATAAATTTTATGTATAAATTAATGGGATTAATTTTGAGATAAATATGATATATTATGTTGATATAATTGATATAAATGTGAATTATATTATTGATTTCTATTTTTTATTCATTTTTAGATAAAAATATTAAATACTATATTTACTTTATTAAATTGTATATTGATAACTCTATTTTATATAGAGTTATTTACACTTCTTAAGCTTTAATTATTATAAGAACTCAGTAATTTGTTAATCCAAATAAAGAATAATAGTTGAAATCAGCATCATTTAGCTTTGGAACTCATTAGAATTGAATTTTATAATTTGTGGTATTTTTGATGTGTTTGTTGAATAATGTAGCTGCAATGGAGACTGCAATAGGTGCACCTGCATCTATTGCAGCTACATCAACTCAAGTAACACAGAATTGCTCCTACAACCTGATGATGTCAGCAAATGCAAGTGGCAAGCGCAAGTTGGCCAAGTTGTTGAAGGTGGCGCCAAGTTCATGAATCTAGCCTCAAAGTGAAAAATCTCACTTTCCACTTGTCATTACACCATTGGACCTCCCTTAATATTTGATGGGGGTTCTTATCACACTTTTTACTTGACAAGAGGAGAGAGAAACAACTTGGTGATCAAGGAAGATGGATCATGAAGCCTATAAATACCACCCTCTTCTCCATTTGAAGGACACTCAATTCTTATCATTCAACAATACATTTTATATTCTAGTTTCTAGTTTTAAGTAGATTTATTTCTCTTGTATGTTGTAGTATTCAACAAAGCTTCAAGTAAGTGAGATGGTGATACTTCCTACTCATCTTATCTTGTGAAATTGTTGAGGTACTCTTGTGAAGGAGTGTAAGCCACATTGCTAGAAAAGAAATGCAAAGAATCTTCTTTTGTGTAAATACTCTTACCTCTTATTCTTTTTGTGTTTTTCTTGTTATAAGCATGAGAAATCTTGTTTGTATCTTTCTAGTTATGTCAAGCATGAGCTGAACCCTTTGTGGTTGGGATGCCTTAGCTTAGTAATGAAACTTTGAAATGTTATAAAGTTATGTTGATGTTTTTGTAATTTAGTTCTTGCGTGATAATTCTTTCAAACTTATTTTAACTTGATCACTTAAAATAAGTAGGGTCATAAATTCAGAAATGGTTTGTGATTTGAAATCAAGAACTAACATGAATAAGTGTTTTAATAATAGGAAACTTTGTTAAAACCATGCTAAGACCTAGACATAGGATAGCATAGTTCATGGGATGATCTGTAGGAGTTTAATTAGGCAAGGGTGAACTTATTTAGAGCTTAGAAATAAGACTTGTAATGAAGCCCTGAAGATAAGTACTGAAAAGTACAAAACTGTTAGTACTGCATCCATTGTAGGTGCAATCATTGTAACCGCAAGACATTGCAGGTGCAATCATTGTAGCAGTAAACCATTGCGGGTGCAATGGTTGCAGATTCATCAATTATAACTTTATACATTAAAAGTGAACTTACTTAAGTAAAAGCATTCCAACCATATTTCTCAACTGATTCACAACTTACATTTACTTGTTTTTAATTTACAATTTGTCTATACACACATCACAATCATCATTCATTTTATATTTTATTTTTTTTTTTATCATTGACTCTACTATTAATTTAAACTTAGTAAAATTAATTCAATCCCTGTGGGTACGACAACCTTCTTATCTCTATATTACTTGTTAAAGACTGTGTATACTTGCACATACTATTTTACCACAACATATATCAATATATATATTTACTAATATATAATTACATTTACTTTGAATAATTACATTTAATTTATTATTAACCCAAAGTTTGATATTTTGTTTAAAAGATAGGAATTTAAAATTAGTAATATTAATATATAGAGAATAGTATATATAGTATATATAATAATAAAACAACATGTAATTTAATTATAGTTTTTTTTTTTGACAAGAATTTAATTATAGTTGTTATTATGTTATTATTATAATTAAATTTCCTTTTTAATATATATATATATATATATATATATAGTTAAACTAGATATTAATGTATTTAATATATCAATAAAAAAATGCTATATTTGAATAATTGCTAGTGTATGTTTAAAACCTAGTAACTAGTGATTTATTTAATGTTAACATTGTTAGTGTATGTAAATATGTGTATATGTATACATATGTGCATGTATATGTAATAAATATATAGGAATCTAATATATAACATTAATTTTTATTGAACTATAGTACGTAGTTCTCGAAAACATGGATCGTAGTTGGATGTACGATCGGTTGTTTCCTAGAAGAGCTGGTTTAAAGCGGCATTTTGTACAAGGAGTAGAAGAGTTTCTATTTTGTGCTAAGCAGCACGAAGAATTTGCTCGACAAGGCAGAATTAGATGTCCGTGCTTGAAATGTTCATTTCAATTTATAAAAAATGATGATGAAATCAGAATGGATTTGTACAATAATGGGTTTAGGCCAAATTATTTTATATGGAGTCGTCACGGCGAATTAGCAGTAGGGGTTGTTCGTGCAGTTAATGTTTCGGTTGATGTAGTAGCTCCCACAGCAAATACTTATCCAGCGGCTACGACATCTAAAGGCGAAATTATTCAACCTTTAGAAGTTTCTCAAGGAATGATATCTGATGCGGTTGGAGTAAACTTGGATTATGAAGAGCCGGAATATGATGCTGAAGAAGTTCCAAATGAGGAAGCTCAAAGATTTTACATGTACTTGAATGAAACAAATAGTCCATTATTTGAAGGAGCTAAAGACTCTAAATTATCAATGTGTGTTCGGTTGTTGGGTCTTAAGTCGCAGTTTAATGTTGCTGAGTTATGCATGGAGTATATGACCAAAATGATGTTGGATGCAACTCCTGTTAAAAAACTTTTGCCGCAGAGTTATTATGATGCTAAAAGATTAGTATCGAAACTTGGTTTGAAATCTAAAAGAATTGATTGTTGTGTCTCTGGTTGCATGCTCTATTACAACAATGAGTTTGGCATAAATGATGGAGAGTTGTCGGAATGCAAGATTTGTGGAGAGCCACGCTATCGTACCAGCAGAAGAGGGATGAGTGGAGGCAAATTGGTTCCACGAAAAGCAATGTTCTATTTGCAGCTCATACCAAGGCTACAGAGGATGTTTACTTCAATGGAGACCGCAGGTAAAATGACATGGCACCATCAAAATAGAAGTAACTCTGGTGAATTACATCACTCATCTGACGATGAGGCTTGGAAGCATTTTTATCGTGTTCGTCCAGATTTTGCCAGTGATCCACGGAATGTTCGACTTGGTTTATGCTCTGATGTATTCACACCATATATTCAAGCCTCGACAACACCGTACTCGTGTTGGCCGGTTATTGTTACCTCGTACAACCTTCCTCCAGAAATGTGTATGTCTAAACCATACATGTTTTTAAATGCAATTATTCCAGGGCCGAGTAATCCAACAGCTGGAATTGATGTATATTTGCAACCATTGGTTGATGATCTAAAAAGACTTTGGAATTGTGTTTTAACTTATGACGCAGCACGCAAACAGAATTTTGTGAAGAGGGCGGCTTTGATGTGGACGATTAATGACTTCCCTGCATATGGAATGTTGTTTGGTTGGGGGACACATGGTAAAATGGCATGTCCGACTTGCATGGTTGACACAAAGGCTTTTACTCTTAAAATACGGAGGAAAGACTTCGTGGTTTGACTCGCACCGTAGGTTCTTACCTATGGATCACCCATTTCGAAAGCAGAAGTATGCATTTATCAAAAGAAATGTTGAAACAGATGGACCTCCTCGTATTTTGACACCTGTTAAGGATATTCCTCTTGTGGAAGTTGTAGCGGGTGTTGTGTCTCGTCCAGAAGGCTATGGACAATGGCACAATTGGACCAAAAAAAAGTATTTTTTGGGAACTTCCCTATTGGAAAGATAATCTATTGAGACACAATCTCGATGTGATGCATATAGAGAAGAATTTTTTTGACAACATATTTAACACTGTCATGAATGTTAAAGGTAAAACGAAAGATAATGAGAAAGCTAGGAGGGACATAGATTATTATTGTCGACGGAAGGATTTGTTGTTGGTTGAGCAAGGTACTAGGACATTGAAACCTAAAGCCAATTATACTTTATCTACCGAACAAGCGAAAGCAGTTTATCGGTGGATAAAAGAGTTGAAAATGCCAGATGGTTATTCTTCCAATTTATCTAGATGTGCGGATGTGGATCATGGGAGGTTGCATGGGATGAAGAGCCATGATTGTCATGTATTCATGGAGTGTTTACTTCCTATCGCTTTTAGTTCGTTGCTGACACATGTTTTGAATTTGCTCATTGAAATTAGTCAATACTTTAAGAATTTGTGTTCTGCAATGCTAAAAGTTGATGATCTTACAAAAATGGAATAAGACATCCCGTTTATCATATGCAAGTTGGAGAGAGTATTCCCGCCTGGTTTCTTTGATTCTATGGAGCATCTTCTGATGCATCTCGCATATGAAGCTAAACTTGGCGGACCTGTCCAATACCGATGGATGTATCCGTTTGAAAGGTTAGTTAATTAATTAAAGATCATGGGTGATTCCAAAAGAAAGAAGTTTATGTTATTTCTATATATTAACATATTGTTTTCTTTAGGTTCATGGGTGATTCCAAAAGATCAGTGAAAAACAAAGCTAGAGTTGAAGGATCGATATGTGCTTCTTACTTGCACCGTGAAACAACTCATTTTTGTTCATATTATTTCAAGAGTGAATTTTCTCCAAGAATCAGTCGAAATGAAATGGATATTGATTGTCCTAGACGTCATTTGGCTTTGTCTATCTTTTGTCTACCTGGTCGTCCATCTGGGAAAGAGTCAATTCACTGGCTAACTGAAGAAGAGTTCAATTCAACACATGTTCATGTGTTGATAAACTGTTCTGAGGAGCAACCATTCATTGAGTATGTATTCCTCAACGTGCCTTAATTAATATCAATCTTATATTTGATACTAATAATTACAGTTGTGTAAACATTAATTATCTTTTTTCAATTAGGGAATTTTTGTTATCAGAGGGAGTGAGTGAAGATCAATCATCTGCACATATTAGTGCACATTTTCCAATGTGATTTAGGCAACATGTTTATTCCCTCCCACCAACTCCTGCTAACCAACACCTGAGGAACTTATCCGACGGTCCTCGAAGAAGTGTTAGAGAATGGCACACATACTTTGTTAATGGTTACAAATTTCACACCAATGAATGGACACAGGGCAGAGAAACTATCAATAGTGGTGTTTGCATGAAGGGTGTCACTGAAGGAGGTGAAGATGATTTTTATGGAGTTGTTCAACACATATACGAACTTGCATACCCCCATCTAGATTTTAGTCAGAAGGTAGTGGTTTTTTATTGTAATTGGTTTGATCCATCTTCTCGGGGAACAAGGGTGAATCAAAAGTCAAATACAGTGGACATTAAAATGAGTAGTAGATATCCACTGTATGATCCGTTCGTCATTGCACAAAATGTGAGACAAGTGTATTATGTCCCTTATCCATCAACACGGACTGATAGGCGTGGTTGTTGTGTCGCAATTAAAACAAAGCCAAGAGGTCGCATTGAGACAAATGATGAAACAGTGGAAGATGTGCCATATCAAATGGATGAGATGACTAATGTAAATGAAGTGATTCAAGTTGAACACATCAGTCGTTTATGTGATGAGCCAAACATCAGCGACGAAGTTGATGATGAAGATGATGAAGATGCAGCAGAGCACATTGGTCCATCAAGAATTCATGACTCTTCCGATGACGATGATTTTGAGAATGAATATGATTCCAATTAGCTAGCTAGTACTTAATTTATGCATGTTGTTGTATTTAATTTAATTATAATATGGATACAATTTATGTTTTAGTGTTTAAATTAATATTAAGCCGATCTCTTTTTGTAAATATTTAAATATATATATATATATATATATATTTCTAAATTTCTAGATATATACAGTATATGGCTCACTCAGGATCTGGGTCTGATCATGATGATCATGATGTTCCACCACCGGTGGACGACGTTGGTAGTAGTCGTAGGACGAAGACTTCTACTCGCCTTAGACGTCGTCAGCAATCCCGTCGAGTTGTTGTTCTTGATAGTGACAGATATGTGCCTCGACCTAGGACAGATGGAGCTTCTAGTAGTACTACTCCACAGGAGCCAGTGATTCCTGAAGGTACTGAGGGCATAGCCCCAGTACATGTTATGTTGAAGGTATACGCACTTATCACATTGACCAGGAGGTGGTGAGGTATACGCTTGATGGCCGTGTCATTTTGAAGACTGCCGGTGACTCGTAAGTATAGTATTTATATTAATTTATTTTTCGTTAATTATAACTCTTATTATATAAATTTTGTGTAACAAAATTCATCTCTTTAAATATTCTACAGCTTTCTTCCTTGCAAGAAAAGTGCAACTGCAATCATAACATCAACTAGGGAGAATTTCAACAAGGGCTGGAAGAATTGGGGTGCAGTGAGAAAAGATGAGGACGAATGCGCAAAGATTTTAAATTCATTTTTAGTAAGTTTTTATTCTAAAAACAATTTTTAATTATTTTATTATTGATTAATTTGTTTTTATTTTATATAATATATAATATGATGTAATTAACATAATTGTATAATTTTTAAAATAGGAAAAATGTACGTGGCTACATGAGGAACAAGAAGAAGTTATGAGAGTCTTCCATAAGAGGTGTTCTCATCGGTTTTCTGAATTATTGAGGAATGCACGAATAGAAGATAAGAAACTGACTTATATGGGAGAATCAAGTTGGCAAGACCTGAAAAAGTATTGGGCGACACCGGAATTTAAACTCAAAAGTGAGAAAGCCAAGAAAAACAGGGCTTCTGACAAAGGTCGCTGTACACACACAGGGGCAGTGTTAATGCAGCAACTCATCATTTGCGTTTGGTAAATTTCTTACATATTATTAATTAATTATTAATTAATATTTATAATTAATTGATTAACTAATAACACTATTTATATAGGAGGCAATGAACCAGAGGCAAGTTATGTTGTCTGAGTTGTATACCTACCTCCATGTCCGGGAGGAGACTGGTGAGTTTGTTACTGACCAGGCGAGGGAGGTTCAGGTAAAAGTTATTATATATACAATTATAATTATTATCTTTAAATTATTATTATTTCATTAATAGTTATTCATTTTATTTTGGTTTGTATTATTTTTTCAGGAGAACTTTGAGGCTGGAATTAATGAGTACCGGGAGACTCAACAGCAGAGCAGTGGGAGCACGGAAGTTAATCCTGTGGAGGAGGCTAGAGCAGCTCGTGAAATTTGGGAGAGAGCAGTTGGTCCAAGAAAAAGTAATCGTTTAGCAGGATCTGGTGGTATCGGACCGGCTGCTTTCAGAGCAAGTATTATTCCGAGTCTTTCTAGTTCTGGATCAGCTGGGAGTACTGCCCGCTCATATGTTCCTACCACTGGAGATTTGAATGTTGTAACTGAGTTGACCCAGCAGTTGAGCCAGGCTCATCGTGAGTATGAAGAGCGCCAGCAGCGAAGTGCACTAGAATTACAAGAGCTTCGAGAGCGGACTATGTTAGCTGAGGCACGCGTGGCGGAGCAGGAACGACAAGCAGCGGAGGAACGTAGGCTAAATGAGGAGCGCTATAATCACTTATTGAGTCAGCTGTTGGTGTGTGGAAACGTGTGCAAGTATACACAGTCACAAACAAGTAGTATAAAAGATCGAACCCACAAGGATTGGATTAACTCTTATATATTGTTGTAAAGACTTGTAAGCTAGTGCAGCTACACTACTCACAATTTTGGTTGAAGTTGAAATAAAAAAATAAATTAAAGGAAAGCAAGTAAATTGTGCAAGAAATCAGTTGAGAATGATAGTTGAGATGTCTTCACTATCTAAATCACTTTTGAGTGTATTGTGTTTTCTTGTGGTGCAAATGCACTTAGGTGCAGCTGTATCAGTGTGTGCTGGTCAGCTACTTTCTTCGGAGTTTCGTTACAAGCTCTTATGATCCTGTTTTTTTGCGGTAAAGTAAGAAGTAGTCAATTCCTTTCTCGCCCCCTTACAGATAATCCAAGTTGCTAAATAAGTACACTCTTGTATCTTAAGATCTTACTACACTCTTGTAAGGACTAAGAAAATATAAAAAGAACTACTAGAAAATAAACTTGAAACTATGAAAAACTAAGATGAAAAGAACATGAAAAAGATTATAAAAGTCTATGATATATCTTTCAAGTGAAGAGTTGAGTCCTATTTATAGCCTTTGGAGATTTCCTTCATGTGGGGGTTTCCTTGATGATTAAGCTAACCAAAGGGTGTTAACCATGGTTACTTTTCAGAAGATGGAGATAAGCTTTTGATTCCCATACTCAACCTTAAAGGGAGGTCCAATAGGAAGTAGCCACATGTCTTTTGTGAATGATTATTCATGATGGTCTTTCGTTGTAGGCGCCTCATTTTGCAAGTGGTCATGTGCCCCCATGTGACTCAGAAGCAAGCAGCAAGCCAACTAAGCATTATAGCAATGGTAAGAATTGAGGTGCTTCCAATGTGGGGTTGTGAGCTGCCTCGGTGCAGGAAGGTGCAGTTGCACCCACTTCCCTTCAGGTGCAGTTGCACCTAGTGCAGATGCACTAAACTACAGCTGTACTGAACAAACACATCAACCATACCAATATACATGTAAAATGCTAAGTTATGCACATCTTTCACCTTAAAACCATAAATGTTGTTATTTTATTCATACTACCATATTTAACACATATTATACTTGATTATGGGCAATTATTTAAGTGTAGAAGCACGAATAACTTTATATAAAATAGAGTTATCAGTTGTCTCAGCAGCAGTACTCCAGGCCATCATCTTCCCATATGGCGCCATCCTACACACCGCCACAACAGCACTTTGGCGGTGCCTTTCAGCCATGGTCTCAGTACCCGCAGCACTATCCACCTCAGCAGCAGATGTATCCACCCCTACCCCAGCTTCAGCAGTACTATGCACCTCAGCAGCAGATGTATCCACCCCCACACCAGCAGGTTGATCAGCACTTCCAGCAGACATACAACTCAAGTATCAATTTGAATACTATCGATCCTATTGGTGCTTTTCTTGCAGCTACTGATGACGCCTAAGGTGACGCCATAGCCAGCTATTACACGAACGAGGATTCAGACCAGCCCCCACCCCAGTAGCTTACTCTTATGTTATTTTGTTGTTTGGATAATTAAGTTTTATTTTGTGTTGAATATGAATATTCGCGTACTTTGTTGGGATATTTAAGTTTGCGCTTTTTTTAGATATTATATCGACCGGGTATTGATTTTTAATCGTATATTTAATTTGTCATTTTAATTTGATTATTAATTTTTTTAATCATAATATATTATTTAACAAATTATTTTATAGTTTATTAAATATGATATTTTTATTAATAATATTTAGTATTAAATAATATTTATTATTTAATAATATATATTATTATAAATAATAAATATTATTATTATTTATTATAAATATTTAATAATATTTATTATTATTTAATTCGTATTATTAAAATATTATTATAAAAAAATTAATTATATTTAATTCGTATTTAAAAAAAAACATTTTTTAATAAAAAATTAATTTTCAGTTTTTAAAACAGTTTTTTATTATTAAATTTTCTTTTTTTAAAAAAAAGTTTTTTCCGGCGGATTTTAATTTTTTTTAAAAAAAAAGTTTTAATTTCCGACGGATATTATGTATTTTCCGACGGATTATTGGGATTTCCAGCGGATTTATTCAAATTTTATTAAAAAAACCCAATTTTCGGCGGATTTAGAGGGGTTTCCGGCGGATTTTAATTTTTTTAAAAAAAAAAAATTAATTTCCGGCGGATATTGAGTATTTTCTGGCAGATTTATTCAATTTTTTTTTAAAAAAAAAAACACAATTTCCAGCGGATTTGGGTGGCTTTTGCGGCGGATTTGGCGCCGGAAATTTCCGAGGGATTTTCCGGCGGATTTTCCCTCGGAAATTTCCGGCAGATTTTGCGAGGGACCTGTATCCGCCAGAAATTTCCGACGGAAAAATCCGCCAGAAACTGTTTGCAACGAGGGTTTTTCCGGCGCCCAAAATCCGCCGGAAAATCCAAATTTCTGCCGGAAAATCCTGTTTTTCTTGTAGTGCCCTAGTTCCTCCAGTTTCTCATATTATTTTTGCCATTTCTGTATCTCAGTTAAGTTGGGTTACTGGGTTATGGCCTGGGTAGTAAATCCTGTGTGTATTTGGGCCGGTGTGGCTACAATAGTTGTATTGGTTTGGGCTTGGCCCCATTTCATCTAATCAATTCAACTTTGACCCAAAAAAAAAATTCACAACCCTAAACACTAACAAGACATTTCTAAAAACAACATTTCTAACAACAACAATTTTATTCTACAATATACACATTTCAAATTAACATTTCAAAATCCCATTTCAAATTTCTATAATAAACTATAGGAACAACACAACTAAAAAATACCTAAAAAAATCAAAACTAACTGTTAGGAGCCAAGAGAAGAAGAATTCAATTGTCTCATGGCGGTTTGGTGACGGTGCACACTCTGGTGCAGTGGTGAGAGAGAGAGAGAGAGAGAGGAAAAAGCTTGGCGGCGTGGTGGTGGAAGTGAAAGGGGGGAAATTTAGGTAAGGGTTTGTGTAGAGAGAGAGAAGAGTGGGGGAGAAACAAGAAGAGAAATGAGGAGAAAATGATCCGGTTTAGAGTTAAATGACATTTAGTGACCAAGTTAGCGATGACCTGGTTTGTCGCTAAATGTAACAGTCATGTTAGCTTTCAAAGCGACGGCCAAGTCCGTGAAAAATGATAACAATAAAAAATTTTATAGCGACGGCATGATCCATCTCTAAATCCATCGCTAATCCCTCCCATGTTTCAGATTCCCTCTCTTAATTAGCGACATCCAGAATCTTCGCTAATTGTCAATTTACCTACTACCTCAAATTTGTCGCTAATGATTTTTTTTGTAGTGATTTTTAAAAATCCAGATAAAAATATAATAAAAAGTCTACAGGAGGTTTTAAGGCTGCCCATAATTAAAAATAACAGACACCACACAACATATAGCTCTTATATCCTACAGATACACTCTTAGGAATCTACACACATCATTGATAGAAAAAGCATAAACTTAGACTTGGTCATGAACCATCATCATAAGTAAAATTTTATTACGAAAAAAGTTTCTTGGAGATCTAGGAGCTTATTCGATTTTTTTTTTAATTTCTGGTTTTACAAATATCCTAGAAAACTGTATGTCAAATCATAATTAAGTCATTTCTATTTCAAGTCCGGAAATCACCATGATAGAGGATAGAGATTAGTGTGGGGAGGTTAGGCGAAAGCACTAGAAACATTTCAAACTACTAAAAACAATTGAGAAGTTTCAAGATTAATTTATTATGTTACATTCACTCACCAAAAAAATTTGTTTTGTTTTCTAAGAAGTAAATTTTTATGCTTGTAGTATCTTGTTTTAGGGGTATTCTTTTTTCTCCTTAGGTCCTTTCATTTTGAGTTTTGGCCTTGGAAAGTTTTAACGAGACTCCTTGTAATTGTTCGAGTTCGAGTGCCCCTTATACTCTCTTCAATAAAAATTTTGCTTGTAAAAAAACATTATCAATTTATCATCACGTGCCTCGTAGTTTAATCAAATGACCATGTTTCTTGAGATGGAGGGAGGGTAATTTACTCTTGTATCCTTACTTTCTTTTATATTATTATAAATGAGAACCACTTTAACACAGATTTAAAACATAAAGGACCAAAGCGGGATAAAAAAAGATGAAGGACCAAACTGAAAATTTGGTCAAAGATAAAGGACAAAAATGCAATTTAGCCTATTTTAAATGACGTAAGCTCCATTTTCTCGTCTCACCTTCGAAAATACCTCATATTTGAGTGATGTTGAAATTGAATTAGAATAGATTTTTTAACCCTCCCCTCCATTTAATATACAATCAAAATAATGTAATGAATTTTACAATTATCATTCATCACACAAGTAGTATCTTTGGAGAATAAATACCCCATATGAGAATCTATTTTGAGAAACTTCTCATAAAAACCGTTTTTATAGAATGTATTTTTAAAAATAAAAATAAATTTTGCATAAACTAGAAATGGATCCAGATTTTTTTTTTTGACAAGGAAAACTTAGCTCATTTCATTAATAATCACATTTCTGATACAGGTTGGACTCAAACCAAAACTGTGGGAGGTAGCATAGTCCCTTGAAGCTCTAGCTAAAGTATGAGGTACAAGGTTGGCTTCCCTTCGAATGACACTAACCTTAAAGTTTAACAAAATGGACAACAACGCAATACAGACACGTAAAATAGAGTCATACCTAGTTACAGCCTTACAATTTCCTTTGATGTCATCTACTACCACTAACCATAGTGTAGGAATACCCCTGTAGTAAGGGGTATGCGCCATCACAAACACCCAGATCATTGCGGATACACATACGTATCCCAAAACACCCCACCTCCGCAAAGATCATAGCATCTACATTACATTTGAGCTCGTCCTTATCGGGTTTGCACCACTCCTCCACCCCTCTAGGATCATGGGGATGCGACGACATTGTCTTCCTTTTTCTAGCTTCCTCCCATTAATTCAACGAGAGAGAGAGAGAGAGAGAGAGAGAGTCGCCTTGCTTACTAGACACGAACTTGTTTCAGAACCTCATGTCAAACCTTCTCAATCCTCCTCTTCCTAATGCACTATGGCATCATAGCAAATATTTTCCTTGGCTCTTCATGTAAGGAATTAAGAATGCCAAAGAAACACGCCTTGAAACCCTCCACCTCCTCAACATGGTGTCAAATTAGTCCCCACAATCTCGCCTCCTTCCATATTGATTCAGAATGGCTACATCCAAAGAAGATATGCCACTCATTTTCATCACTTGTATCACACATAGGACAGGTCACTAGGCACTGGACCTCCTTCCTACGCAAATTATACCTGCAAGGAAGACATCCTCTATCAACCTCCAAAGTTGAATCTTCACCTTTTGAGGAGTTTTAAGTCGCCAAAGAAGCTTCCATTCCCTAAAAACTCGCAACTCTATGTTATCAATCAAGTCATTCATCGCTCCATAGTAGGCAAATTTCACTGAGTGTATGTGTGCCTTTTCTGCTATGATCCCAAACCAATTCGTAATCAACGTACTTCACTTCTTGATCATTGAAAATAGATCCCACCAAATTTGTGTTCCAAGTCCTGCCAGTTGGATTGGATAAGTATGAAACAGTCCAGCCCTATGTGTTTGGGACCATTGAGGAGCAAATTTGTGTTGAACCTCCCCTTTTGAGCCACGGGTCCTGCCATATGCTAATATTTGATCCACTATCGATTTTCCACCTTGCCCCCAAAGAAACCAATACCTGTTAAGTGTGGATGCTACGTCAAACATAACATCCACTCTTCAGAGGTCTACAAATTTTTATTAGTGAGAGAAAAAACGTCTATAAATTTTGTCACTGAAATATTGTAAACTTTTACAAAATACATCGTTTCATTATAGACAAATCTTAAAATAACTAAATTTCTACATTACATAACTAAAAAGGTAAAATAACTTAGATTAGAACGAGAAGATAATGCTCAAAGGTCAGAAGAAAAAAAAAGGTTCGGCACTTGAAAATTTTCCTGAAATGTGAAAACGTGTAGCAGTTTTTTGAACATATACAAGCACAATTTTGTAGATGAAATGGGGGGAACACTATAAGCATAGGTTTGTCATTCCATGAAAAAAAAATAATGCAAATAAGGTTCCCAGTATTTTCAACATCTTTGAAGACATATAATTTATGGATAAAACTAATGATAACAAAAAAGATAGAAGTAAAAATTGTGGGGTTAAAAGGGGACACAATAAAACAATTTTAAGCAAAAAAAGAGAATTTGTGTTGACCTATGCTTTTTATTTCATCCTTTATATTTCCAAGACAGCTCGAGTGGGTTTACCTTGTAAAATGAGAATCAGCAATTACCTAAACATAGAGTACATTTACTTGTTCCCGTGCCCATGTCTTCTGTAAACTTCCAAATATGTTCTGCTTTGCAATTGTCAATCCCCATATTCATCATGGACAATAAATAACACCCCCATACTTTAAAATGCTTGGTTTTTTATTAATTTCTCCATGCTAAGCTTCGGTGGTCATGAAGAAATTGGCATATACTAAATGTACTTCACCCATCTTTTTTTTTTATCGGACCCTCACGGGCGACCCACGCAGTGTCCCAACGCTGTCAATGAAGGATTAATTTGCGCTCGCTACTTGGGGCTCTTAATCATTTCGCTGGCCAACACCCTATTTGACGTAGGCGGGAAACGAACCCGGGAGCAAGCCGGATCGACCCCCACCACGTCCCAACAGGAGCCTGAACCACTGGGCTAGGAGTGTTGGTTACTTCACCCATCTTATATTAGTGTATCTCAAATTATTTGTTATTTAATAAGAGCGTAATGCTATTTAGGCTATGTTTGACAATAAAGTGCGGTTAGATTATAATGGATAAGCAAACGGATTGAATTTAAAGTGTTAGGTAAAATTAGCGGTTTAACTAGCTTATAAATATAAAATGGCATATATGAACATTTGTAATTAATGATAACCAACAAGGGTTGGTCTAAGTGGTAACTGGACTTGGATCCCACCTCAAGGTCTCGAATTCGAATCTTGGGTGTGGCAAAAACTCTGTTGGGAGAGGAGAACCACACGAGCCGGCAAAGCCGAAACCTATAAGCTCAAACAATACTTCAAGTAGCGTTTTAAAAAACGCTATAAACTAATCATGTCAAACACCTACAATAAGTTTATCCATTATAAGCTAGCGGTTTGGTTTTGTCCACCAAGTCCTTAATACCATAAGAATCGTACGAATATCACTTCCAATGCAATAACAAACACCCACAAGGTTGGCCTTTCAGTTTCATGCTATAAATCATTTTCCTTTATAATATTAAGATAATATGTATTCCTGTTTTTCAATAATATTTTCTTTGGTGAGTAAATTTTCATTAATGTGTTGTCTAGAATTAGCATTGCAGGATACACTTCGCTTACCTTTTAGGGTGTATTTGGATTAGAAGAGAAAGAGGAAAGAGAGAAGAGATCAGACTGAGGGAAGAGAGAAAGAGGTGAATAGAGTAGATTAGGGGTGTTGTTTGCTTTAAGGGAGAGAGAGAGAGAATTGTGTCTCTTAGTTTGGTTGGAGCGAAAGAGAGCGGAATGAAAGAATACTAGTTTTGAAATAACAAAAACACCATTATGTATTTGATTTTATTTTTTAATTTAATTAACTTAATAGTTATTTTAATTATTTAATTAAATTAGCCAAATAATTTTTTTAAACATTTAACTTAAAATATTTATTCTAGTCATTTAATTTAATTAAATAACAAAAAGAATTAGGAAATTGAGGTGATAAAGTGATGGTAAAATAATAATTAAAGCATAATTATTGAGTCTTTTCTCCTCACTTTCTTCCCACAATTGGAGAGATTACAAAAAACACTAAACATGAGAAAATGAGTCTCTCTTCCCTTAACAGTCTTCCCACTTCCACGTCAAACAAACACACCCTTAGAAACCACTGTAGCATCTGTTATCATGTATTCATGTTTGATATAGAAAATGTATCACATAAAGCAAACTAGGAGGCACTTTTTTAAAGGCAAATGTAGAGATTATATATATATAGCTTAGTACAAGGGGTATTCATCCTATATATATACAACCAATAAAAAATAGAACCGCATAAAAAAAGCTCACAAAAAAAACTACTACATCCGTCCTCCTAGAAATACAGTTTATAGGATCAACAAACCACTCATAAAATAAACAAGATGATGAATTCCCCCTAGCTTGGAACCATCGCCAAGATAAGGAAAGAATCATGTCAAATTGTTGACTTAGTAATTCAATATTAGGGGCATTTGTGTAATTGTACTTGTGTTGTCCATTGTAATTAGTGTGCACCATCTTGTACCAGATTGTGGCCAAGATTGGTAAAGTTAGTTAGTTCAGTTGTACTTGAAAACTGATTTGGGTAAGTGTGAGCCCTATATAGCTCAATTGATCAATGAAACAAAGCTAAGTTTGATTTTACCCCTAACAAACTGGTACCAGAGCTCCACGCGGGGCCTGATACAGAACGAAAACACGAGAAATTGTGAGAAATCGACGGCAATTCAACGACGCGGTGGTGAAACGATGGAGAAGGAGAAAAGCAACTTTGTTCAGGCGGCAATTCCCAAGTTTGATGGTCATTACGACCATTGGCCATTGCTAATGGAGAATCTCCTTCGCTCAAAGGATTTTTGGAATGTGGTCGCAGACGGGATCGCTACTCTTCCGGCAACACCGGCGGTGGCGATGCAAGAACAGATTAAATTGGTTGAAGAAAGTAAACTGAAAGACCTCAAGGCCAAGAATTACTTGTTTCAGGCGCTTGATAGGAATTTGCTGCAGACGATTTTGAAGAAGGACACGACGAAAGAGATTTGGGATTTGCTGCGATTGAAATACGAGGGTTCATCCAAGGTAAAGAAGGCTCAGCTTCAGAATCTACGGAGAGAATTTGAACTTCTTGGGATGAACGAAGAAGAGACGGTGAATGACTTCTTTGCAAGAACGTTGACGATCGTGATGAAGATGACGATGCACAGAGCAAAGATAGATGAGTGCACAGTTGTTGAGAAGGTAATGCGCTCATTGCCTCCAAAGTTCAATTACGTGGTATGCTCGATTGATCAGTCTAAGAATATCACTACCATGTCAATTGACGACCTACAAAGTAGTTTGCTTGTTGAGGAACAAAGAATGAAGGCTCAGATTCAGAAAATAGAAGAACAATCCATGAAGGTGGCAACTAGTCAAGGAAGGGGTAGAGGAGCAGGAAGAGGTGGTAGAGGTCGTGGAAGATAGAATGTCAATAAGGAACAAATTCAGTGCTACAAATGTAAGAAGCTAGGGCACTATCAATATGAGTGTCCCAACAATGAAGAAAATGTCTATTATGCAGGATCTGAACTTGAAGAAGAAATTCTTCTTATGGCTTATTGTGAAGATGAGGACAAGAAACCGCAAAGAATTTGGTTCTTTGACTCAGGTCGTAGCAATCACATGATTGGTAAAGAGGAAACTCTCCTCGTGGCTAGTTGTGATGACAAGAACACAGAACAAGAGAAAACCTGGTTCCTAGACTCAGGTTGCAGCAACCATATGACTGGACACAAAGAATGGTTCTTTGAACTTGATGAAGGGTTCAAGGAGTCAGTTAAGATAGGAGATGGATCAAGAATTGATGTAAAAGGAAAGGGGAGTGTAAAGATCAGAATTAAGGGAAGAATTCAGGTAATCACTTCAGTTTACTACATTCCTAAATTGAAGAATAACCTACTTAGCATAGGGCAACTTCAACATAAAGGCATGAAAGTAGAATTTGAAAATGATGAATGCAATGTATATCACAAGAAATGGGGCCTAGTTATATCATCACAGATGGCAGCAAACAATCTGTTTGCTGTTAAAGCAACTCCTGTATTACCTGAATGTCTGAAAGCCAGTACTGAGGATACCACCAAACTGTGGCATCAGAGATTTGCTCATTTGAGTGTGAAGGGCTTGAAGCTACTAAGCCAGAAGAACATGGTAAAGGGACTGCCAGAAATAATGGAGACAGGAGAGGTGTGTACTGACTGTATGAAGGGGAAGCAACACAGAGAGTCATTCCCAAAGATTGCCACTTGGAGAGCATCCAAGACACTTGAATTGATCCATGCTAATATCTGTGGACCAATCAAGCCAGAATCAAGTGGAGGAAAAAGGTATTTTCTCACTTTTATAGATGACTTGAGTAGGAAAACATGGATATACTTTTTGGTAGAAAAGTCTGTTGCTTTAGATTGTTTTAAGAAGTTCAAAGCTATAGTTGAAAAACAATCTGGTAATGTCATTTGTTGCCTTAGAACTGATAGAGGAGGTGAATTCAATTCCATAGAATTTACCAAATTTTGTGAAGAGAATGGAATTAAAAGGCAATTGACCACTGCATATACTCCCCAATAGAATGGGGTAGCCGAAAGAAAGAATAGGACTCTCTTAAATTTGGTGAGAAATATGTTGTCTGGCAGGTGTGTTCCAAAGAGATTTTGGCCAGAAGCTGTGAATTGGGCCAATTATGTGTTAAATAGAAGTCTCAGTTTCTCTGTGAAGGACTTAACTCCAGAAAAGAAAGAAACTAGATGATAAGAGCACCAAGTGTGTTTTTCTGGGGATGAGTGAAGAATCAAAGGGGTATAAATTGTATGATCCTGCAACTAATAAAATAATAACTAGCAGAGATGCGATCTTCTCTAAGAATGAGGCCTGGCAGTGGGAAAAGAGCAGTGAACCAACAGAGAAACAAATACTACAAGATGATGATGTTGTAGATGAGCACACAGAAGTTTCACCAACAGAGGTGACTAGCACTAAATTGAGGGAAGGCTCACAGGCTCCAGAAATTAATACTAAAGCTACTGGTAACACTGCAGGTGATACACCAGAAAGCAGTTCAATTGCTCACAATAGAAACAAAAGACAGATTAGACCTCCTGGTTGGCTTGAGGATTTTGATACAAATGGTATGTTTAGTAACAGTGAGCTACACAACCTAGCTATGTTTGGATCTAGTGAGGATCCAGGTACCTATGAAGAAGCAGTGAGGTTCAAGGAATGGAGAGAAGCTATGGATGCTGATATCAATGCTATAGAAAGAAATAGAACCTGGACTCTTGTTGATCTGCCTAAAGGATCAAAGAGTATTGGTGTTAAATGGGTCTTTAAGACTAAATATAATGAGGAAGGGAACCTAGAAAAGTATAAGGCAAGACTTGTTGCTAAGGGATACTCACAAAAGCATGGCATTGATTACAATGAGGTATTTGCACCTGTGGCAAGGTGGGATACCATTAGAAGCTTGATAGCATTTGCTGCTTTGAAAGGTTGGAAAATGAACCAACTAGATGTGAAAAGTGCTTTCTTGCATGGAGAGCTACTTGAAGAAGTTTTTGTTTATCAGCCACCAGGATATGAAGTTAAGGGAAGTGAAGGTAAAGTATACAAACTGCACAAAGCCTTATATGGGCTTAAACAAGCTCCACGAGCTTGGTACACCAGAATAGAGCAATACTTTGCTCAAACTAACTTTGTTAAATGTCCTCATGAACATGCTTTGTTCACTAAAGTTGGTGCAGGTGGTGAGATTCTGATCCTAAGTCTGTATGTGGATGATCTTGTGTTCACTGGGAGTAGTGAACAAATATGTGATGACTTTAAGACCTCAATGAAGAGTGAGTTTGACATGACAGACCTAGGAATAATGAAATACTTCCTCGAAGTAGAGGTACATCAGAAATCAGAGGGAACTTTCATATGTCAGCAAAAGTATGCCAAGGAGGTGCTTGAGAGGTTTGGCATGAAGGATTGTAAGCCTGTTGGTGTGCCAGTAGTTCCAGGAACTAAGATGACTAACGAAGGAGAGGGAAGACAGGTGGATGCAACAGAATATAAAAGAGTTGTAGGCAGTTTAATGTATCTCACAGCAACTAAGCCAGACATTGCCTTTGTTGTGAGCACTATCAGTAGATATATGGAGAGACCAACAGAACAACACATGACAGCTGCAAAAAGGATCATGAGATATGTAAATGGAACATTAGAGTATGGAATCTTCTACAAAGGAAATCAAGACATAGAACTGGTTGCTTTCTCAGATAGTGACTATGCTGGTGACTGTGATGATAGGAAAAGTACTTCTAGGTACTGTTTTCTCTTGGGATCTGGTGCAGTGTCATGGAATTCTAAGAAGCAACCAGTGGTAACTCTCTACCACTGAAGCAGAATATATTGCTGCAGCTTTGTGTGCTTGTCAAGGGATTTGGATCAAGAGAATTCTTGAAGTATTTGGTGTGAATGAAGTAGGTTGTGTCACAGTGCAGTGTGATAACAACTCTAGCATAAATCTGTCAAAGAATGTTGTTCTTCATGGAAGAACAAAGCACATAGACATTCGTTTTCATTTCCTGAGAAATCTATGTAAGGAAGGGGAAGTACAACTTAAATACTGCTCAACAGACAACCAGGTGGCTGATGTGATGACCAAAGGATTGAAGCAGGAGACCTTCTTCAAGCTAAGAGCTTTGTTGGGAATGCGCACACTGGAGGATGTAAACTGACTACTGCTGCAGCACAGTTTAAGGGAAGAAATGTTGACTTAGTAATTCAATATTAGGGGCATTTGTGTAATTGTACTTGTGTTGTCCATTGTAATTAGTGTGCACCAACTTGTAGATTGTGGCCAAGATTGGTAAAGTTAGTTAGTTCAGTTGTACTTGAAAACTGATTTGTGTAACTGTGAGCCCTATATAGCTCAATTGATCAATGAAACAAAGCTAAGTTTGATTTTACCCCTAACACAAATGATCTCCCTAAATCTGGTACACCTTTAGAAAAGATGCAATTGTTCCTCAAGTCTCAAATAACCCAGAGAACAATATGTCAAATGAACATCAAACTACGTCACTTGGATGGACAAAATTAAAACCCAACCAGCTAATGATAGCATACCAAATCGCATAAGTGAACTTGCACCTACAGAAAAGATGGAGAGATGACTGTTGAACACTCCCGCACATGATACAAATAGTGGCTACCACACCTCTTATACAAGCAGAAAGTTCTAGTCAACAAAATAATATGGATGCTGGAACTTTTACAAACAGTAAAAAGATTTATGGCTCCTTTAAATGAGCTCATAATGCATAGGGCTTTTCTTGCAATATTGTCTCTACTCTCTACCCTAGCTAATGTCCAAAAAAGTTCTATCGTATATACTCATCTGACTATAGCTGGTATAGTAATCAATAATTATATGATATTAGTCTGACATAAACTATATGTATATATAGATTTGAATGAAAGAATAAGCAGAAGAAAAAGGTATATATCTAGTAGGGTCTAAATTAAGACAGCTAGTGACACTTAATCTTGGTAGCGAAGAGGGATGGAAGTTAAATGATGATTGAGTTTGAAGGTCACTATTCTTACAAAGCTGTGACATCATTTTTCTCACTCTCTCTATCTCTAAGTTTAATTGAATTCACTGTTCCTGATGAGAGGCTTAAACCTATATAGCATAGCGTGCCTCACGAACAACATGATGATAAAAGTAGCGGAATACACAGTGCCATGTTAAATAAAGATATTCAACAGCAAAGCTCTCCGTTATCCCACTCAACATTAATTCACCTTTTGTCTATTCATACTTGTATCAATTGAAAGGACACTGATGTCTCATTTGGTCAAGTTTATACTAACAGCCAAATTAGTCTTTTATTTAGGTTTAAATATATGTTTTGTCCCATAAATATCACCATAATCCAGTTATGCTCCTATAAAAATAAAAACTTTAAAATTGCCTTTGCAAATATAAATCGCTTACGGTTATGCCCCTCGGTCAGTTTCTCATCTAAAAAAATAATTTAAATAAGGTTTAAATATATGTTTTACCCCTGCAAATATCACCATAATCCAGTTATGCCCCTGCAAATATCACTATAATCTAGTTATGCCCCTGTCAAAATCTTTAATTTTTCTATTATGCTGATATTTGCAGGGGCGTAACTGGATTCTGGATTATGGTGATATTTGCAGGGGCAGAACATATATTTAAACCTTATTTAAATTATTTTTTTGGATGGGAAGCTGACCGAGGGGCATAACCGTAAGCGATTTATATTTGCAATGGTAATATTAAAGTTTTTATTTTTCAGGGATATAACTGGATTATGGTGATATTTACAGAGACAGAATTCATATTTAAGCCTTTTATTTATTATGGTTCCATTTTACCCCATGAGGCCATGACTGTGTTAATATCATATTAACCTATCATAATTATGGCCAAGTTTTTCTTTACCAATCATATATAGTTATCTTTTTTAGAGTATTAAAACACAAAACTAGTTACTATGAGGAGGGTCAGGGATAACATGAACTACTATGCAGTTAGATTTTCAGTGATCATTGACTCACCGAAATGTCCAAAAATGAAGTCATTTTCAGTCAATAACTTTCTTTGAGAGCTTTGGACAGATAGACCATAAACTATTTACCCCTTCCGTAGGATCATAATTGAGAAGCTGTCACTTTGTGTTGTGTTCTTTAAATACTTTGGCTGTGCAGGCAGCTGTAACATGTACATAAAGCGGTATATATTTAAATGAATTGATTTTCCTATGCTGATTTGGAGATTGATAAGAATGTGTTGGATAAGGACTATGTTATTGGTTAGGGTCCAATCTTTGCATGGGTATGATTCTTCCAAGTTATTTCTTAGGGCCAAGAGTTAATCTTTGTACCTTTTTTATTAAACACGTAATTTTTCAAAAACCCAAAAATACCCTTAACCCTAACCGGTTTGGTACTAAGGTAATGGACGGATTAAAACACAAAATGGGGTGGGAGTGGGAGTGGGAGTGGGAGTGGGGAAAGGTTAAGGGTATTTTTGGATTTTTGAAAAAATGTGGGGTGTTTGAGAGTATGAAGGGGTGTTTAATAAAAGAAGCCCTTAATCTTTGTCTTTGCGGCTCTCATTGTGTTATTAACACCCCATGTTCGTTTGCGGTAGCCCCCACATTTTTCTTCATCGGTGAAAGTACCCTTTTAGATACAATATTGATGATTTACACTAGAGGTGTTAATTTTGGCCTAGCCTAACAAATCGGCTCATGCCTAAAGTTCTAGGTTTTGAGCTAGGCTCGCTAAATAAAGACCTAAAAAAAGCTTGGCCGTTTTGTCCTAACCCAATTAGCCCATGGGCCAAATTGGGTTCGCATTTTTATGCTTTTAAGAACAATTTTCTAATCTCCTAATTGGAGTGGTCCGGCTGGCCTATTGTGCTAGTGTATTGGATTGGAATGGGCTTCAACAAACATAGCCCAGTAGATAATTGAGGTAGCCAAACCTAGCCCGCTTTTGCAATTTTGACTCAATGGGCCAGGTTGGGTCGGGCCAGGTGTTAGCCTGTAATTTCGACAAGCCTCATTGAAAATGGTCAACAAGGCTTGACTTATATTTCGACAAAGACCAAAGTATTTCGACAGAAAAAATGGTCATGCGCAGGGTAAGTTCGACAAGCTTCCGGGGAAACAAAAGCAAGAAAGAGGAAAATGGACACAAGCTTTCGACAGACAAAAAACAGAGCAGTTATGCGCCGAAGAACTAGCAGTTGGTCGAAGCGTGATGAAGCGGTTCTTGTCGAAAGTAGGAGTAGCAGTTATTAGTTTTCAAATTTCTAGGCAGTTACTTAGTTTAGTTTTTCCCCCTCTTTTCCTTCGTATAAATAGTAGTTTCTGAGAAGAAACAAGGGTCACAATTTCATATTGCAATTCCCACGCTCAAAGTACCGACACGCACTGAGAAACGAGTACAAGGAACAATGTATGATCTTGTGTACCATTCTCTTTCATTTTAATGCAATTTACTTCTGTTTTCTCTTTACCTTTATCTGTTTTACAATTCAAGTCATTCTTCCTTGAAATATCTTGATTGCTTCGCGCGTAAGGAATCAGTTATTTCTTCTTCTTTTCTGTTTAAAACGCAAAACACTGAAGAACATCACATCAAACTAAAAACTCTAAACACAAATGGTCTTAGGATTCACTGGTTGATCCTGCAAGTTAACCAAATTGGAGACCAGCGGTGTTTACCAAAATCCAAGGTAAACAAATTGGCACGCCCGGTGGGACATTTGTGTCAAGTATTAGAGTATTAGTTTAATATAATCCTTTGAAGTTAACTGTGCATGCGCTTAAGAAGTGGTAAATCTCTGTCAGAGATGACACGTTCTAGTGCAAGTTTTTCAAATGCACAAAGTGGGCCTGAAAATGCGTCTACCAATTATGCTAATCCAGTAACCAACATGGGAGTAACCGCTCTGTTGCCTTCGACAGGCATGGCTGCTGTGATATCGTCTGTGCCTAACGCTTTATCAACAATGGCCACCACAGTGACCACACAGCCTATTGAAATGGTATCTATGCCACAAACGATGGGAATGTCTAGCCCTTATATGATTAGTGGGCACATGCCATTTAGCATGCCCATGGTTGGTCGAAATTTCCCTTATGGCATGCCAACTGCCATGATGGTAGGTTTACAAGCGAACTCATCAACATATGCAGATAATGTGCATACTTCCCCAGAGGGCATTTATGATCGAAATGCCCAACCCTCATTAACCACAGCGTCTGTGTTGGCATTAAGACAACAAATAGATGATGCCAATCATGATATGGTTAACATGTTAACCCAACAAATTGGTACAGTATTCAACCCTTTGATACATGAGACCAATAACAGTTACCAAGCATTGGCAACTCAAATGGGTCGAATTGCAGATTTCTTTGGCACTCCAAGAATGCAGAATCAGCCAATACCCCAAGTACAACCTTTGAGGCCTGTAGAAATCCCTTTAGAAAGGCCTAACATTGAATTGCCTAGAGATCAGGGGCAAACACAAGTTGTCGAACAACCCATACAAAGGTTGGTCGAAAATGCACCTGATGTAGTGTTGGTAAATAGAAATCAAAATGCTGACGAAGTGGTCAGACAAGTGCAACAAAACAATTTTGGAGCACAAAACAATCTGGCTAATATGGTCAAAACTATTTTAGCCCAAAATGGCCTTAACTTAGGTATGCGTAGGCCAAATTTTGTTTCTCCTTTGTCTGAATATGTTTTACAAAGTGAATTGCCAAGGGGTTGGAAAATCCCTAAGTTCACTAAATTTGCTGGGGAAACCAGTGAATCCACTGTCGAACATATTGCTCGTTATTTAACTGAGGCTGGGGATTTAGCCCAAAATGAGAATTTAAGAATGAAATTTTTCCCTAATTCTCTAACAAAAAATGCTTTTACTTGGTTTACTACACTACCCCCTCACTCTATGTTTAATTGGAACCAGTTAGAAAAAGCTTTTCACGAGCAATTCTATATAGGACACTCCAAAATTAGTCTCAAAGAATTGGCTAGTGTTCGACGTAAAACGGCAGAGACTGTTGATGACTATCTCAACAGATTTAGACTTCTCAAAGCAAGGTGCTTTACCCAAGTACCTGAACACGAGTTAGTCGAAATGGCTGCTGGTGGTCTAGATTATTCTATTAGGAAAAAACTAGACACTCAACATTTAAGAGATATGGCCCAATTGGCCGATAGAGTAAGGCAAGTCGAAAGGCTAAAAGCTGAGAAATCTAGAACTAGTAGGTTTCATAACAATAAAAAAGACAAAATTGCCTATGTTGAAATTCAAAATGAGGAACAAGAATTCGACATCGCCTATGAGGAGGTCGAAGAAGAGGTCAATGTTGCCGAATTAAAGCCAGGACCTCCATATACTTGTGAATTGCTAAAACCTTCAAATGGTAAAAACCCTGTCGAACCTAAAAACGACAAATTCGTTGCAAAAACATATACTTTTGATGTTTCTAAATGTGACGAAATATTTGACTTGTTAGTTAAGGATGGTCAAATTTTGGTTCCGAAGGGACTAAAAACACCACCATTAGAACAAAGACAGAAAAGAGGTTTTTGCAAATACCATAATTTTCTGGGTCATAATACCTCTCATTGTGTTCTTTTCAGGGATTTGGTGCAGAAAGCGCTAAATGAAGGAAGGCTCAAATTTGGTAAAAAACCAAAAGCGCCAATGAAGATTGATGCTGACCCCTTGCCTGAAGTCGAGGCATTATACACTGAAATTAGCATCAATATGGTCGAAGCTTCTGGAACCGGGCCTAGTAAGGCTCACATTAGGAGAACTTCACCAATTTCAGAGATGGATGTCGAAATGGCTGCAGAAGGCCAAGGAGACGACAAGGCCAAATCAGTGTACCCAAAAGCTGAAGAGGAATTGGTTGATTTCCTCAATCGTTGCAAGCTAAGCAACTCAGAAGTGATGCTGTGCCCAAGGTGCAGCGTTGTTTTTGACAAGGAGGCTGCTAAAGAACTTGAAGAGTTCAAGCCTCAAATGAAGCGCAAAGGTAAATGGGTGGATAAAAGGCCCAAGTTTGATTTTGCGGATAGGAGAATTCCCTACATGGTTACTTCGACCAAAACTCCTGGAAGAGGAAAGCTGAGTACTTATGTTCCTCCTTCTGGTACTCCTGTCGAAAAGTGGGTACATTCTGGTGGAAGAGGCAAAGCCATATACCACACTGGGGGCAATGCTATCCATCGAATTAGGCCACCTAAACTGGTCAAAGGTAACACAAGTGATGTTAACCAAAGCAAGGCAACTGGAAATAAGAAGTATGCCTACAACAACAACTACAAGGGAAAGAATCCTATGACAAGGACTCAATGGCGAAGATTTCAACGCCAAAAGAAAGTTGATGCTGTTGCTACAGGCAAAGTAGCAATTCCCAAGAACGAGAAAGGTAAGGAAAGAGTTTTACCTTCAGCTGAAGTGGCTAGGAAACCAGCCACTGAAAGAATCTTCCCTTCTTTGGCTGAGATAAAGAAAGGCTCCAAAGAGGAAGATCTCAAGTTGGAAGAGGAATTGAACTCTTCTTTTGCTGATTCTGAGCATGACTTCGACGTGCTATGTGGTGTCGTTTCAATTCTACCGATTGAATATGATGTGGTGTCTGAAGTCAATGAAGTCGAAGAAGAATTCGAAGAAGGTATGGCTTACCAGCCAATATGCTACTATGTGTTGAAGAATGGCTGCATCGAAGAGCAACATGCTGTCTTTGAAAGGCCAGATTGTGGCATGATGAATCACCTCAAGCCACTGTTCATTCAAGCCAAGGTCAACAATGTAGGAATCAAAAAGGTCCTTGTTGATGGTGGTGCTGCTGTGAATTTGATGCCTCAACAGTTGCTAAGAAGAATTGGCAAATGTGACACTGATTTGAGGCCACATAATGTGGTTCTCACTAATTATGAAGGCAAAACTGGCCATTCACTTGGGGCCATTGAAGTCGAATTAGCAGTAGGTAGCATCAAAAGGCCAACTTTGTTTTTGGTAATACCCTCCAAGGCAAACTACAACTTGCTGCTTGGAAGAGAATGGATACATGGAGTGGGGGCAATCCCTTCGACTGTGCACCAAAGGCTCATAATTTGGAGAGAAGATGGATTGGTCGAAAATATTGAAGGAGATCAAAGTTACTTCAAGGCTGAAGTAAATACAATAACCAAGCAGACCTTCGACAAGCAACTGGCAAATATCTCTCCATGTTCTTCTTCCAATGCTGGGTTCATAGAGCAAGACAATGTCTTCTCATCTGTCAGCCTTCACCCAAATTATGGTTTCATTTGGGAAAGGGAAATCATTTATGAGGAGAATAGACCAAGAGGCTTTGACAAGCCTTGTGGTTGGGATGATTAATGATGATAAAACCCAATACATGGGAAAGAATTACGGCCTATGTGGCCGAAAATAAAGAAAAAGCAATTCTCGAAGCTGAGTTGCATCACATGGTTGCTTTAACCACAAATGATAGTAACAAAGAAATTATGGTCGAATCACCTAGACTAGACGGTGTCTATGATGATGAGCCATTAGGATTTGAGAAAGATCCAATGGGTTCGACCAAGAAGATACAAGCACAAGATCCCTTAGAAGAAATAGATTTGGGAGATGGAAGTGTAAGAAGACCAACATATATCAGTGCAAAAGTTAATAAAGACTTCAAGGTGCAGATAGTCGAATTGCTGAAAGAGTACAAAGACTGTTTTGCTTGGGACTACAATGAAATGCCAGGTTTAAAAAGAGAAGTGGTCGAGTTGAAGCTGTCTATTCCACCAGATAAGAAGCCTGTGAAGCAAATCCCAAGGAGATTTGCACCAGAAATCATGTCGAAGATCAAAACAGAGATCGAAAGGTTACTAAAGAGCAAGTTCATCAGAACTGCCAGGTATGTTGATTGGCTTGCTAATATAGTTCCTGTAATTAAGAAAAATGGTACACTTAGAGTTTGCATAGATTTTAGGGATCTAAATAATGCTACTCCCAAAGATCAATATCCAATGCCAGTGGCAGAAATGTTAGTTGATTCCGCAGCAGGTTACCAATATTTGAGTATGCTTGATGGATACTCAGGCTACAACCAAATCTTTATTGCTGAGGAAGATGTTTCAAAGACTGCATTTCGATGCCCGGGGGCGTTAGGTGTTTATGAATGGGTAGTGATGCCATTTGGTTTAAAAAATGCTGGTGCTACGTACCAAAGAGCTATGAATACTATGTTCCATGATTTCATAGAAAATTTTATGCAAGTGTACATAGATGACATAGTAGTTAAATCAGCATCAGAAAGCGGTCATCTAGACCACCTTCGACAATCATTTGAAAGGATGAGAAAATATGGATTGAAAATGAATCCACTAAAATGTGCCTTTTGTGTAAGTGCAGGTGACTTCTTAGGCTTTGTCGTGCACAAAAAAGGCATTGAGATAAATCAAAATAAGACGAAGGCTATCATGGAAACACAACCTCCTTCGACAAAGAAAGAATTACAGTCTTTACTAGGAAAGATCAATTTCCTGAGAAGATTTATATCAAATCTAAGTGGCAAGACTCAAGTATTTTCGCCATTACTTCGACTGAAGAAGGAAAATGTTTTCAAGTGGGAGCCATGCCACCAACAAGCTTTCGACGAAATCAAAGCCTACCTGATGAAGCCACCAATTTTATCGTCTCCAATTAGAAATAGAACAATGAAATTGTATATAGCTGCATCAGAAATGTCAATAGGCAGTATGTTAGCACAAGAGGATGAAAATGGAGTCGAAAGAGCCATATATTACCTCAGTAGGGTTTTGAATGATGCTGAAACCAGATATCATCCTATTGAAAAATTGTGTTTGTGTTTGTATTTCTCATGTACAAAGTTAAAGCAATATATAAAGCCTGTTGATGTTTATGTTTATTCTCATTTTGATATAATTAAACATATGTTATTGAAACCAATTTTGCATAGCAGAATAGGTAAATGGGCATTAGCTTTATCCGAATATTCATTGACATTTCAACCACTAAAGGCTATTAAAGGCCAGGTAGTAGCAGATTTTATGGCAGACCATTCAGTGGTTGAATTAGCAATTGATTGTGTTCACCTTCGACCTTGGAGGCTATATTTCGATGGCTCAAGCCACAAACATGGTACAGGTGTAGGAATGTTAATCATTTCACCAACAGAAACACCAACCAAATACAAGTATAAAATCGAAGAAAGTTGCTCCAACAATGAGGCGGAATACGAAGCCTTAATAGCAGGACTTGAAATTCTGCTAAACTTGGGGGCAAAACAGGTCGAAATAAGAGGTGATTCTGAATTAGTAATCAAGCAATTAACAAAAGAATACAAGTGCATTAAGGAGAATTTGATTACTTACTTTATTGTTGCCAATGCATTATTGAAACGTTTTGATCACGTTAAAATCGAGCATGTGCCTCGTATTGCAAATCAAGAGGCGAATGATTTGGCACAAATAGCTTCTGGTTATAAAGTTTCTAAAGAAAAATTAACAGAGCTGATCGAAATTAAAAGCAAGTTAATTTCGACAACAATGACACAAGAAACCTTGTCAAGGAAAAAACTAGAGGAGGCAGAGAACTACTCTTTAGTCTTAAGTCAATTACCTCCAGGTGAAAGTGAAAATTTTATTGAAAATTTTAATGATGAAGTTTCCGACAAAGGTTATTGTGATAATGTGTTTGAAGTTTTTGCCATTGACAATATGTCAAATGATGATTGGCGAAGACAAATTGTTAACTACTTGGAAAATCCAACAGGGATAACTGATAGAAAAACCAAGTATAGAGCCTTAAGTTATGTCATCATGGGCAATGAGTTGTTTAAGAAAACCCCTGAAGGAGTTTTACTCAAGTGCCTCAGTGAAAATGAGGCATACTTGGCAATATCTAATACTCACAGTGGAACTTGTGGAGCTCACCAAGTAGGCCATAAAATGAAATGGCTCTTATTTCGACAAGCTGTCTATTGGCCGACTATGTTAAAAGATTGCATAGAGTTTGCCAAAGGATGCCAAGAATGTCAAAAGCATGCAGGAATACAACATGTACCTGCAAATGAATTGCATTCTATTGTAAAACCTTGGCCATTCAGGGGATGGGCTTTGGATATAATTGGTGAAATTAAACCAAATTCGTCGAAAGGCCATCGTTTCATATTAGTAGGAATAGATTATTTCACTAAATGGGTGGAAGCTGTTCCTTTAAATAATGTTAATCAAGAGGCAGTAATTAGTTTTATTCAAGACCATATATTGTATAGATTCGGTGTGCCTGAAACTATCACCACAGACCAAGGTTCGGTTTTTATTGGTCAGAAAATGGTCGAATTCGCTGCTGAAAATGGTTATAAATTGTTGAGTTCGACACCATATTATGCTCAGGCAAATGGTCAAGTTGAAGCAGCCAATAAAATTATCATTAGTTTGATTAAAAAACATGTTGGGCAAAAACCCAAGAATTGGCATAGGACACTTAACCAAATTTTATGGGCATGTCGAACATCTCCCAAAGAGTCAATTAATAGTACTCCTTTCAAACTTGTTTTCGGGCATGATGCAATATTGCCAGCAGAGATTTGCCTCCAATCAACTAGGATTCAAAGACAATTTGAAATCCCATCTGATCATTATTGGAGTATGATGCTAGATGAATTAGTTGATTTAGATGAGGACAGGTTAAATGCATTAGATGTGCTCACAAGACAAAAAGAAATAGTGGCTAAGGCCTATAACAAAAGAGTCAAATTGAAGACTTTCGACGTGGGAGATTTGGTTTGGAAAGTTATCTTACCTATGGATAGAAAAGATAGAGTCCTTGGTAAATGGTCCCCAAGTTGGGAAGGACCGTTCAAAATTTTACAAGTATATTCAAACGGCGCATATGAAGTCGAAGAGATTGGCGCTGATGAAAGAATTTTGCGTATAAATGGCAAATACTTGAAAGAGTATAAGCCAACGTTGCAAGAAGTTAAAATAACGCTGGAATAAAGATAAAGAAAGCGTAAGTACGTGGCATTCAAAAGAAGTTGTGATTGCCATATGAGCATTGTCAGAATTATAAGCAGAACGTTGAAGGCCATGTGGTACACCAAGATAGGATTAACGTCAACAACACTTAACAGTGGTGACATCAGGTATACAGCTATTCTACTCAAGTGCAAAGTCTATTTCGATGGTGAATTCAAAAATGTTCTTTTTCTTCTTCCACCTCAAGCTCAGTCGAAAAAGACATTTTTGGGGGGCAATTTGTTAGCCTGTAATTTCGACAGACTTCATTGAAAATGGTCAACAAGGCTTGACTTATATTTCGACAAAGACCAAAGTATTTCGACAGAGAAAATGGTCATGTGCAGGGTAAATTCGACAAGCTTCCGGGGAAACAAAAGCAAGAAAGAGGAAAATGGACACAAGCTTTCGACAGACAGAAAACAGAGCAGTTATGCGCTGAAGAACTAGCAGTTGGTCGAAGCGTGATGAAGCGGTTCTTGTCGAAAGTAGGAGTAGCAGTTATTAGTTTTCAAATTTCTAGGCAGTTACTTAGTTTAGTTTTTCCCCCTCTTTTCCTTCGTATAAATAGTAGTTTCTGAGAAGAAACAAGGGTCACAATTTCATATTGCAATTCCCACGCTCAAAGTACCGACACGCACTGAGAAACGAGTACAAGGAACAATGTATGATCTTGTGTACCATTCTCTTTCATTTTAATGCAATTTACTTCTGTTTTCTCTTTACCTTTATCTGTTTTACAATTCAAGTCATTCTTCCTTGAAATATCTTGATTGCTTTGCGCGTAAGGAATCAGTTATTTCTTCTTCTTTTCTGTTTAAAACGCAAAACACTGAAGAACATCACATCAAACTAAAAACTCTAAACACAAATGGTCTTAGGATTCACTGGTTGATCCTGCAAGTTAACCAAATTGGAGACCAGCGGTGTTTACCAAAATCCAAGGTAAACACCAGGCAACCCATTTTGACAACTCCAATTCACATTGCACAAACGTGTAAACACAATGCATATTGCGAGAATAAAGATAATTACACATTTTGTAATGCGGGTTGTAATCTTGATGTTTATTACTCCCTTGTTCCTAATCTTTGGTACTCTTGTTTTGTTACACACTAATTAAAGTACAATTAACTTGTGTTAACTAAGTAATAAATTACACCATTTGTAGAAATCAAAATAAAAGAGTTAATAGTTGTCTTGAGTCTCTAAAAGACTCAATAAATATAAATGGTATATTTCAGAAAATTTGGTAAATTATATATTCGATTTTTAAAAGTAATATTGTTTTGGGACAAAAATAAAAAGCTAGAAATACCAAAAATTAAGAACGGATGAAATATATTTATATAGCAGGGTGATTCTTATAATGCAACTACACTGGGTTTTTTTTCCTACCCCTCTCCTTATACCTCATACCCCCCATTTTGCTATTAAACCTCAAAATACCCCTAACTTTTTTATAAAAAACGGTTTTTTAAAAATTCTCAGAATTAAAGTTAAATTCGAAAGCAATGTTTTTAAGATTTCCGGAAACACCTCCAAAAAGAGGTATTTCTGAAGAAAAAAAATGGCTACCAGATTTATCTTTTGCCTTCCGAATTTATCTTTTAGCTTCCAGATTTATCTTTCCAGAATTATCTTGACTTCCGAATTTATTTTTTGACTTCCGAATTTATCTCATAGGAGGATAAATCAGAAAGCCATTTTGGCTTCCGGATTTATCCTCCTATGATGTAAATTCCGAAAATTTTTTTGATTTCAGGGGTAATTTCGTTCGTTTCATCAATAATGGGGGTATGGGGTATAAGGAGGGGGTAGGGGGAAAAAAAACCAACACCTATCATGGAACTAAAGCCTACTTGACATCCTAACCAGTGGGGCTGTCAAACTTTTAACATGTTAGTAACACCACATTTCCAGCTCATGGCAAAGCTCCAAATTGTCACCTTCATTGACAACACTAAACAAGATGGCCATCCGTGTACGCCATAAAGCCAAAAGTTGTCAAATTCAGACTTTGGAAAAGGAAAATTGTCCAAATGATAAACAAGACATAAAGTAGAACATTTCTAGGCAATCCAAGATAGTCATTACAAAGTTGTCCTAACACTGAAACTAAGCTTACACAAAACCACATAAAAGAATTAAAGAAGGTATACCACACCACAAGGTAGATTTTAACAGTAAAAAAATGAGTATTACGTGAGTCACTGAACAGAAGATACATAAATGCCAATTTTAAGTTCACCAAAATCCTGTCTATGTAAGATTTGGGTCTGGGAAAACAGGTGTGTAAATCTACTGTTGTTTGTCATCTATGGTCTCTGACTGTTCCCCCTTGTTCTTTGGCTTTGCAGGGGCGATCTTAGCTGGGTTTGAACGCTCAGATTGTGAGAATAAAATCAAAATGTGCATGAGGCCAGTAACAACTGCCAAACCAAAAGTTGAAAATGCAACACCCTTCCAGGATGATAGCAATGAAGACCACTGTAGGAACTTTACAAAGCCCACAACAATCAGACAAGCCCAGGATAGTACTACCTGCTCCCAACATGAAATTGACAAGGTCATTAGGAAAACATCTAGGCAAAAAACAAGATAAAATTATAAACGCTTAAATATATTTTTAGTCACTATAAATATATTTATTGTGTATTTTGATTTAGTTACCCCTTCAAAATATTTTATTTTGTTCTGGTCTTTTGGACTAAAACTCACAAGAAAGCTGGCATGAAATGAAGTGTTTCCTATGGATTTTGTATAAATTTTGATTGAAATCATGGTTTAGTTCTTGGAATAAAAACTCACAAAAATTTTGGTAGGGACAAAAATTTGCTATGAAATTTGGTCAGAAGGACCAAAATAAAGTTAATATATATTGTAGGGACAAAAACCAAACAAAATTTTACAGGGATTAACCATATTTAAATCAAGAATAAATAATAGGTGGCTAATAGGGTGAGGGATCAACTAAGTCCCTCACCGGTGAACCACTAAATTTGACCGTAGGATATAGTATAAAATGCTGACTGATTAAGAGTGAATACGATCAATTTTAGTGGTTCATTAGTGAGGGACTTAGTTGATCCCTCGCCCTAGAAGCATCCTAAATAATATAAGGATTAAATATATTTTTTTGTTTTGTTTTAGTCATTATAATATTTGGTTTATGTTCAGTTTGCCACTGTACTGAAACGAAAACATAGTGAAGAACTTAACAACAAAAAGTATATTATGGAGACTAAAACAAAATAATAAGGACCAAAATGAGAAATATATATTGGAGGGCTAAATCACTAAAATGTAAAAATAAATTTTACGAGGAGTAAAACAAAATATTGGGTATAATGTTACATGAACCAAAACCATATTTAAGCCAAATTATATAAGGAGAGAGTTAGACATGTTGAGAAAGTATCTCACCAAAAGAGACTTTATTGGTCGACCAGTAACCTGCAGCTCTTGATCACTAAAAGTATCCTCAGCTATATACTTGTCTAACAATGCATCCTGGTCACCCGGCGGTGAGAAAACAGGAATGAAATTGAGTGATATTATTAACAAGTCCGAGCACAATAATATATTATAAAAATCTATGGCTTAAGAATGAATACTGTGCACAATTTTACAAAATCTACTACTATTGATTATATTTATTCACAACTGAAAAAAGAAGGAAAGTTAACTGAAAAAGTAAGCAGAATCAAAATTAAAAAATTTCATGCAACACTTACCTTGGCTACGAACATATCTCGACACCATTGAGCAACAGCTTCATCAGATTCTGGCAATTCCTTCATCAAATGCCGTTTGATATGAACTTGAACCTGTAGTGGTAAATATTAAGTTTTTTAATAAAAAAAGTATAAAAGAAAGTTTTCAAAACAATTGAATGGAAGATTGGAAATCCTCTGGATGAAATTTTCATAGACAGTTATTTCAAAATACAGACATCGAACTTAACTAAACAATGGCAGAGGAACAAAAATGCATCTATTTCTGAATCTAGATTTTGATTGGCTTACCACTGAAGGTTTCCCCTTGAAGAGTCTTAGCATTGTAGGAGCAGTTGAACTCTTGGGGATAGCCACAGTCATATCATAAATGGCAGGAACAAATGAGCGCATATGACTTACGGCTGAAACAAACCCCTGAAGAGCAAAAAAAATAAAAAAATTGAGTGAATATTTCGATACAGACAACACAATATACACCAGAGAGATAAAAACGGAAAGCAGCAAAGCTGCCCAATCCACCGTCAGAAAATGTTAAAGGGTAGAGCATTAAACTAACCATGATGCAATAACATATAACCTGGCTGAGCTCAGTGCAAGAGATGGCATTTTGGTTGATCCATAAAAAATAAAATAAAATAAAAAAATAAATAAAAAACAGATGGTTTTTCAAATGCAGCATACACAAACATCAAGAGATCCTAAGATTACATGATCTCATTCAAGTAATTCAAGTAAATTAGGATAAAATGGCTGGCTATAATCTTCCATAGACCTTACCAGATCATAATCACTTAGGGTTGTTAATGTCGATAAAATTATGTTTATTTGATTTTATATATTTAATCCTGAGGGTATTTAGCAGTTTCTCATTTCATCATGAACTTTGGTTTCTGGCTAGTTTTCATGATAATAAGGTATGTCGGAATTTCAAGGTGTCCAAGTTTCCCTTATGGTTTTAGATCCAAAAACAGAATCGCATTCCTAATTCTTGTACCATGGATTAAAAACTTTCCCTTGAGGTAACTATTTGGGCATTTGAAAAACCAAATTTAACACTGCAATCTAACAGTCACAGTACATTCTTTAATCCAGATCTATATGGATGCAAAATTTTAACTGTTGTCTTTCCAATAGTTGTAGTGCTTCAGTTTTGAATTTTGATAGCTCATCAGATGTATAAACTATGGCATCATCTTCGTCTGATGCACTCAATTCCTAGAATTAACACTAGGTTGATTCTGACATTTTTCTTCAACTTCAATACTACCGAACAATCCTTTAAACCCATCAAAGTTTTACAAGTGTGTAGATGCTAGCATAGAATAGTAAAGTCTAGCTAGACCAAATTCATGCAACAGCTTCCAATCTATGGAAGGAAAAGCATAGGAACAAACAAGACAAAAAGAGAAAAGACCAATTATATTTCACCTTAGTTCTAGGAATCAAAACGTTTCGAGGAACGGGCAACCCAGCGGAGGTTGCATATTCCTGAGCAGCTAATAATTTGGCCTGTGTAAAGCGTGTTCCTTCTACAAAGAGTGCCAACCAAAAAGGAAGAGGGTAATCACTCAGCCTCTGTATGCCTGTCTGCAAAAACGATGATGAAACATTCAAATAAGATTCCCAAATTTAATGAAACAGCTGTGTGCACTAAGAGAGAAAATTTATAGTTGTTTTATATATTGCTGTGTTAGTAAGAAAGACAACATTATAACTACCACAAATATGCATGTTAGATCAGCATGATGCATATAAATTAATTATATTTGAAACTTTGAGTAACAAATACCTTCAACGTGCTTTCATCCTTGGCCCAACTTCTTTCAAGGAAAAGATATTCAGAAAACCACATTGACCAGCCAATTACCTGCAAATGTAGAACTTAGCAAATATACAAATATCGATTGAAAATAACAAAGATATCACAAGTACAAAATCAAACTTGATACTTCTAATATTCAACTCATGATAAGTATGAGCCAAAAATTATGCCTAGGTAATAAGAAAACCTAGGAATATTCATATCTTCCAAGCAGGTAAGTTACACCCAGTACTTTGCTAGATTCAAAATAATCTAGAGGGGGAAAAAAGCATTAATGTTTACTAGAAAAGCTTACAATTGGTATATTAGAAATGAGAGTAATTGGAAGATATGAAAGAGAATCAGGTGCTATGCTTCCAACAATTAAGAATCTCTAAAGTGCAGAGTGTATTTTCAGTGATTTCATCTAAATGGCTGGACAAAAGAATCATTTTATCTTCATTTCAAAAGTATAAGTCATAATGAAGAATATACCGGCAGAAATTTTGATGATTTCTTCATCACTGCTAGAGTACTCCCGAGGCAACCTGAACGCTGTTGAACAATGTTAAATAACCATTCAGCAGTTGAAGCACAAAACAAATAACATTGTCAACAAAAAGAAAATAGCAAATAGCAAATATCAAATATCAAAACTATTATATGATTACGCACATATAAGTACGCCTTAAATAAGTGTCGTTTGTCCTATCATGATAATGTCAAAACATTCATGCTGATAAATGACATAAGCTACTGGTGCTTAGTGTTAACTTCTTGCATTTAAGATGTGGAAAAGGTCATACCAAATAAGACAATCACCTGAGCTAAAACCCATCCAACAAGCCAATCAATATCACTTTTGTGATTAGATACAACAAGTGCATGTTCTTTACCTGAAAAAGCCAAAAGAGAATCTGATGACTTATATGCAACAAAATGTTGTCCCCAAAAAATTTACTTTTCCTTTTGAGGAGACATACATGCACAACACACAAATAATGACAAAGGAATAAAAGTATCAAGTGCCAAATGTATAGGCTAACAAAAGACTTACCCATCAAATTAATGGTTTCGCGATCCGTAAATATTTGGACCTGCAGCCAGAAAGTTCCAAATGAAAGATTTGATTATTCCAAATGTAACAAAGTTAACAAATAAACTGCTAAATTGCAATTCATGAATCTTTCCTTTAAAATAACTCATTTTTTGTCTCCCTGAAAGCACTAAATGATTATAGAGGATTCCATGAGCAATGGCTAGTGGCTACACCCTACAATCAACCAACCACCTAAACGCAGTGTTCTCAAACCACACTAATCATAGAATCATGAAGGCACTAGTTAAGGATTAACTAGTTAAACCGTAATCAATCCATGGTGGAACCACTAGCTCGATGTTTCTAATGTAGTTAAACCTGGTGTTTCTAATATTATATATAAGATCACCAGTTCTATGATCAAATGTTTCTTGAGGTTGAACGAATGCGGTCTCTGAAGGATAAAGTGTAAGGTTGAAAACAATGTTTGAAAAGTAACAATTGAGATTTTAACAACTTCATAAATTGCTGGGGTCATCATAAAAAAACTACACTTATGGGGAGGTAGAAAGTGAGTTCCATTCGTTCAATTATATTCCCAGCGTAAAACACAAATACCTACTATATTAGTTTTTAATCAGTTAGAGGTCTACATTATGACTATTCAATTTCAGTACCAGAAAGTGGAAACAACGAAAGCAAGCACCATTGCCAAACTATCAAGTACCTCACAAGTTTATTATTCTACTTGACAAATCTAATTGACTCACTTTAAAACTCATTGTTGGATAGACTCGAGGCAGAATCAGTCAAACTCATGAATTTATGAGCGAGTCACCAGGTCTTCGGAGAAAGGTAATTCCATTTCCCTAATGAGTAAGCAACATTATGCTTCTAGTAACTTGTAGGTCATACATGCATGAGGTAGGTAATGAGACTGTGCAGATCTAACTCTAAGATACCATTCTTGTGAGAATAAGATAGGGACGATCGAACCCAAAGGTTTTTGTAAGGAAGAAATGCATTTTAAGAATAATATAGAGACCCAATTCCATGTCTTATGGAAAACAAGACACAGTGTACACATATATAACACAAACAACAATTGTTATCCCACTAGGTGAGGTAAGTTACATGGATCATTCAACGCCATAGTAGTCTATCATACACCATGTCTATATGATATATGCCTCCCTCGACCCTCAGCCTCTAGCAATTGAGTTTTTCTACCATTGGTGCTATCCCGACTCTCACTTTAGTGCTATGGATAACATATATGATATATACCTTGGTGAAAAGTCAAATAAATTTGCAGACAACAATAACTCCTAAAAAGTGCTAAAAAAGAGGATTCGAAAGAACTTAGAAGTGGTGAATCACCTTAACTCCTGCCCACCAATCAATAAGCCATACAAGTTCCAGCCACAAGAGTTCTGCCACAAACCGGTTAATTCGTCTGTACAAATTCTTTGACAGTGGCCTTACAGTGACATAGCATATTGCCTAATACAAAAGATAAAAAGGTCAAATTAATCACTTTAACCAATTGAAGTACTTAGTACAAATGAATGAAATACTAACCATATCTATAATAACATTATGAAGTAATGATTATGAAAGTTTGAAGATTCCCCAAAGTTTTGAGTTTGAATTACTATTATATTTTAACCCTCTTCTACATATCATAGCTACACATATTTTAACCCTCCAAGGCAAGATTTGCATGTTTGTAAGATAAACTTATGAATCCTATTAAAAACCCATCAAAAAATCAACTTTTTTTGTGAATGAAATCAACGTCGTTAATCCCAAGGAAAAAAAAAAGCAAAGTGAAAAGAAGTGAAAAGGGGGAAAACCTGAATGAGATTAACGATGAGGCCTGAAACGAAGAAGAGTAGGCCCAATGGAACCACGACAGCCGCCGCTGCAATAGCCATGCCCACTCTCTTTCTCTCTCTTCGAGACAAACAGGAGATTCCGAAAATGAATCGAAGAGAGCAAGAAGAAATGAAAAAAGAATCGATAATAATAATAATAATAATAAGATAAAATGATCTAGAAATGTGTATTGTGTTGGTGATTCAGATTTATTATAGAGATAGAGAGTAAGGAGAATGTGTTGTTGAATCGAATTGAATATGGATATTGCTCTTCGTCGTCGCCCCTAATTAAACGCCGTTTCCCGTTTAGGATTTCCGAGGAAATGGCACGCTAACGGAACCACACACTGTGACTCATTTGTCTTCATCTTCATTTACTACTCTTCATCATTTTTCCCCAATAGTTAATGAGTTTAATTAGTTTGCACCACGGTGAATGTAGAGTTTAATTAGTAGCACTGTTGGTGTAATTTTTTTACACTCACAGTCAATAACAATTTATATGAATATAGTTAATTGTTTACTTACTTCTTTTTTAGTAATCAATTTGTAATTTTTATGTCGACGTTATATATAAATTGAATCTATTAATTTATCAAAGATCATCATGGTGTAATTCCTAAATTGATAGTGATAAAAATTAAACATTTGTATAATGCGTTAATTTTTGATTGGTTAACTATGTTTTTTTTTACAATTGGTTAACTATGTTAAAACACTTTTACCCTGACATTACAAATTAATTAAATCATTTAATTAAGAAACAGTATCAAAAAATTATAAAATCTATATTCTTCAACAAAATTTGTGCCATGAAAATATATCATGAAATAATTGTTCATTTACAACCATAAAGTATGCCACATACATACATCTCACATCATTCTCAGATATTAGTTACATATAAATCTTAGTTACTTATTTCACACACACTCATTGTTCACCAATTTTCTCTACACACACTTGATCACCAATAAGAGATGTCTACTTCAATGTCACTTTGGGTTGATACACACCTCACCACTTAGTGTAGACATCTCTCATTCTCGTAGTTAGATGTCCAAGCCAACATATCTTGCTCATCGTGACTTATAAGAGCACACATCCTTGCACCTGTTATCTCCAAGGCCGGCCCTGGGCCTTGGTCGGGGTGCGACCGCCTAAGGCCCACGTTTGTAGGAGGTCCAAAAATATTTATACCAAGCCTAAATTATACTAGTATTATAGCCAAAAAAAATTTAAGTAGAAATGACTCTTCTAATAAAATAAAGATTGAGGAGTTCTTTTTAGAATTTTTAGAAGTTAATGATATTAGGACTTTTTAATCAATTACTAAATATTTTAAAGGCTCTTGATCTGAATTTTGATGATGTGAGGGGACAAGGTTATGATAATGGTTCTGATATGAAAGGAAAGCATCAAGGTATTTAAAAGAGATTTCTTAAGATTAATTATTCCTAGAGCATTATACATGTCATGTGCTTGTCATAGTCTTAATATTACTCTTGGTAATATGACACATTCTTGTGTTAAGGCTATTTCATTCTCCGGAGTTATAAAAACGATTATATTCATTATTTTCGAGATCTACCGTAAGATGGAAAATTTTCTTGATAATGTTCCTCCTGGTTTAACTATGAGATATTTGTCTAATACTCGTTGGGAAACTCGAATTTAGAGTGTTAAAACCATTAGATTTCAGTGTCCCCCAAATAAAGTTGGCTTTGTCAAAATTATGTGTTAATGTTGTGATAATGATGCAAAGACAAAGAGTGGGGTGGAGAGTTTTATAAATGCACTAGAAAGTTTTGAATTTTTGCATGGTGTGTTATTTGGTATGATATTTTATTTGCGATGAAATAAATTATTTTTTGTCTTTAATTTAAATGTTTTCAAATTACAAAATAGTTATGTAAGGGGGTCATTTTCTCACAATTTGTCTAAGACCCATAAAATATCAGGAACGGGACTGGTTATCTCTCATGGTAGGGTATCTAGGCCTACAATTTGTATAGTGCTACTAGAAATGAGCAAATACACATCAAGGTAAATGGGGTCATTCTCTGAAACCATGACACAGTAGTGGCCCTAATGTTGGCCACCAATGGAATAAACCGACATCCAAAACTCCGAGGTCTCCATAACATGCACTGTGACAACGTACTCGTGCTCGATTATATCTTACCTTATGCACTCATACACATGGTTGTGATAAAGAAAACCTAAAACAACACTAACGATCCTCGTCGATCGCAAAGTCACTTGTCATGTTGCACCTCATACGCACATGCCGATGATCACGAATCATTGATGGTGGTCAACAAGAAGTGGCTCGGAAGGGAAAACCGCCACAGTGCACCATAGTGTGGGAGAGCCGGCACCAAGCGTGACAACGCCATAGTGAGCCCAAAAAAACTTTGTTTCTTTTGGTCCCTCTCCAAAACTTTAACCTCATAGGGACCTATTTGAGCATATAGAAGCACACTCTAATTCACTCTAATCCTGTCCTAATCAATCACATATTCAATCATAAAAGTAGGCACGACAATTAGGATATTACATTGAAATTAAGGTTTCAGAAATCAAGATGTACAACAAAATACAACTTGTAGGATATTACACTCATTTGTCCTTTAATTTAATAGTATATCGTCATTGTAATTATGAATGTAAGTAATTACAAATGACTTGAAAAAGAGAAATAAGTAAATTTTAGGGGAAAACTACATTAATGTTTATGTAAATAATCAAACTGGTCTTGAAATGTATACAAAATTACAAAAACATTCATGAATGTATCTTTTGTTAGCCAATTTGATATTTGATTGTGTCTTTTGTTAATCAATCTAGTCATCTAATGTGTCATTCATTTGTCAATTTAAGAACTAGTATCGTGTACAGTTTAGTTTTGTATGCAATTAGTGCAGTCACATAAACTTGAAAAATGAGATATGCATGCTAGCAACACTCTCTACACACTCTACACTCTATACACTGATATTGAAAGAGGGGATATGCTAACAACACTCTCTACACACTAATTGGCAAAATTTATGTCGGTCTTATTAGTTTGAAAATGGGACTCATGCACTGTGGCAAACATCACTAATGCTAGTCTTTTTTTTTGTCAAAGTTTGGTAGCCATTTAAACGCTCATTCTATTCATCTTGAAGGATGTTAATTCAAACTTTTAGTTGAATTCGAAGTTAGTTTTATTTGTTTTGGTTGGCCAACTACTAGTTTTAAAAACTTTGCTTGCAGGTCTGTCAGTCAACCATATATGAAGTTAATGCCAACCTCCACCGACCCTTTCACCTTTCATTTATTCATATTGTGGATGCAACCTCCATAGACTAACGAATCCTCTTTCATTGAGATGAAGTTAACTAACACTAGAAACAAGAATGGTGCAATTTGCAAGACCAAGTTTTTTAACTTCTACGGAGACACAAGTTGATAGTACTCGATATGGCCGCATGACAATCCAAAAAGTAATTTGTTGTTTTGTTATGTTTTCCACGAGTGTGATTGGACATATAAGTCACAGGCACCGTGTGATTCTGTCAGACAAGTAACTCTGTGAGTTAAAACAATTTTTATTCCCTACCGCAAAGCAACATCGTTTTTCAGATGTGAGAGTGTTTATGTAAAAACAAAATTAGAAGCGACGTATGTTGCCTATTAAGCAATGTTTTTAAAACCGGACCGGAGATTGAACCGGAGAGAGCTCCGGGTCATGGTTCAATCGGTTCACTCGGTTGAACCATGGTTGAACTGGATGAGTAATAATTAAATAAAAAATAAGAAATGTATTAAATTTTGGAGAAAAAGTCAATAAAAAAGTCAAAAAGTGCATTTCGGGCGGTTCAACCCCGGGTCAATTGGCGGTTCAAAGCGGTTGAACCGTGGTTCAATCCGGTCCAACCCGGTTCTAAGCGGTTCAATGTGCCTGCGGTTCAAATGGGGTCGACCCAACCGCCCGAGTGTCCGGTTCCCGGTTGAATCGCCCGGGTCGGTCCGGTTTTTAAAACATTGCTATTAAGAGTCTTTAAGGTGTGCTCGCAATTTTTATTATTTTTTATGTATGAAATTCTTAAATGTCATTAATTTTTTTTTATCTTTTTTAACAGCTATCGAGTCATGTGATTTAACTTGTGACGCATCGATACGACTAATGACCTACCGACTCAATGCCTTGATAGACTTGATGGTGGGTTTGAGTTCAATAACATTAGTCAGAAGCAGAAGATCCAAATGAAGTCAATAAAAGTTACAAGGAATGAGGGTTAGAATTGTGACCATTTTTAAATTCACCTGAAATAATAGAACTATCTTCACAAGTATGATTAGATATTAAGATTGTGAGTGTTTCAAGTTAAGAAGTGTGTGTTAGAACAGCTTTCTTAACTTGGTTTGTGAGTGGAGAAGGTTTAGTCTAAACTGTCTTCTCAACTATGTAACAGAGTTGAGAAGGGTCAGTAAGACCTGTCTTCAACACTTAACTGTTTCAGTGCCTGACTGTCTGATAGTTACTGTAGAGTGAGCATATGTGATTTATAGTAATACATTTAAATACACATCATCAAGAGACTTCCTAAGATATTGTAAGTGTTGAGAGGATGTGAGAAGGGTTGAAAACTGTGTTTTAGTTTATATCATTTCTGATATGAATCTAATTGATTCCATATGAATGAAGGATCTAACCTAGTGATTTCTTGAATCAAAATTAGCAAACAAGATAAAAAGAGAAAGGGGAAAAGAAACATACAAATGGAATTAGGCAAGAGATGGATAGAATCGCCACATCCAAGAGGATGATAAGATCATGAGGGAATCACCACAAGAGATAGAGGCTCTTGATAAGATTCAAGTTTGGTTCTAGAAAGAACCCTAGAGAAGCATTCTCTAAACTCACACCAATGTGTTTTCTATTTCATCAAAGTTGTGAAATGAACTTACAAAAGTTCCTTAAATACCTAGGGTTGTGCCTAAGCTACACAACTTGCACACCATGGTGCCTAGGTCAAAGGTGCATACACACAAACACCAAAATACTCTAATGTCAACATAAAGCAAAATATAATCCTAATAAAGTATGATTATTACAACTTAAAATAAAATAAACTTCATTCTAATTTTAACAAATTAGATTCTCTTGATGCTCTTGCGGTCCACATCATTCCCTCCTTCTTGAAGAAATTTGACCTCGAATTTGATCTCCATTATTTCCCTCCTTTCGTTACAGCACATCCACCGTGTCCTACATAAAGAAAGAACTCAAATCAATACCAACGTACCCCCAGGGTCAAATGGAAATTGAGAAAAATCAACACATTTGATAAAGATAAGCAATACCAAATTCCATGCAAAAGTAAAGGATAGGAAGCAATTTATACCTTTTGGAGTAGATACCTATAACCAAATTTACCTTTCTTTGCTTCAACATTGAAATAACAACATTGTTTCTTTCTCCTTTCAAGGTTCGAGAAACAATTGACCCCGCATGAGGACTCTCATTTTCAAACTTAGACAATAGGCACAAGTTAGACCACCCCCTCATGCAATTTGTAAGATTTTCAAGCACGTGGGAAAAGTAAAACTTAAGCAATGCAACACACAAAACGTTCATCATGAAGTTAGAAAGCTTAATTGATTTGACTTCTTTGTAAGGAACCAAAACAAATGAAACTTCCCTAGAATCAACTTCTTCAAGCATATGGCCTTCCTTGAAAACTTGTGAATTTGAAGTAGTGCCATCAAATACCAAACCATGGGGTACATTTCTTGAATATTCATCCCTATGCATGCTCAAAAAGAGATCAACAACACTGGAGAAATTGTTAGCATAAGAAGACAAATGATCAAATGGAACTTCAAGTTTAAGCATAGGTCTTACCAACAATGCTCTTTTTACCTCATTTTCCTTCTTTAAGAGATTTTTATTCTCACCAACTTCTTTATTTTCACTCTTTTCTTCTCTTTTACCACACTCCTTTTCATTTTCTTTCAACTCTTCTTTTTCTTTTTCTATTTTAAGTTTCAAAGCCAACATGTCTTCTTTAACCTTATTTGGACTAAGAGGTTGAAGAGTGAATTTGATCCTATTGTGAACAAAAGTGTATTTGTTTGACTCACCATCATGAATAACTTTCCTATCAAATTGCCAAGGTCTCCCTAGCAATATGTGGCTAGCCTCCATGGGTGCTACATCACATATAACCTCATCACAATCACTACGCCAGATGTTGAAGAAAAGAGCGCATCCATAAGTAGCGCTTCTTTAAAAAACGCTACGCATTGATAGAACGGAATAGGCATGGGTAGCGCTTGGTCCTCTAAGCGCTGCTTATAGGTGTAACGGGCTAAGCAATGGGCAGCGCCTTGTATATAAGCGCTGTTTATAGGTGATACGCGCCTAGGCAATAGGCAGCGTTTCCTAAAAAGCGCTGCTTATAGGTGAAATGCGTCCTCCAATAAGCAGCGCTTTTTAGGAAACGCTGCCTATTGCCTAGGCGCGTATCACCTATAAGCAGCGCTTATGGAGTAAGCGCTGTCCATTGATATAAAGCACTACACCTATAAGCAGCGCTTATAAGTAGAAAGCGTTGCCCTTTGCCTCTTTTTTTTCGTTTTCTTACACTAGCTAAGCTTCCAACGTCTCTCTCTCTCTTTCTCACTTTCGTTCTCCTCAGCTCCCACTCTCTCCCTCTCAAGAAAAACCACCCATTTTCGTTTTTATATCTCTCTCTTTCTCAACCATCTTCAACCCTTCTTCAAGGAAAACCCACCATTTTGTTTCTCTCTCTCTTTCTCAACCATTTCGTCTCTCTCTCTCTCTCCCTCACGTACTCTCACCATTTCGTTTCTCTCTCTCTCTCTCTCTCAACCATCTTCAAGCCATTTCTTTTTGGTGACATATTCAACCATCTCCAAGCCAAGCATCTTTGAAGGTAACTCATAAACTCATTTATTGTTTTGCATTTAAAGTGTTATTGTGATATATGTGGTTGTTTTACTTGGTTTATCATATTGTGACATTGTGTATATGTGGTTGTTTTGTTGTGTGTTGTCTCTTTTGCTTTGCATTTAAAGTGTTTGTGTTTTTGACTCAAAGAATACCAATTGCAATAAATAGAAGAATTTTGTAAATGAATGATTGAAATTAGGATTGCTTGTTGTTCTAGTTATTTTAATGGCATTGAAACCTTAGGTTAGATGATTCAAACTTGATGCTTGTTGATTGGTTCTTTGAAAGGGTGAAGTGTTTCTAAACTTGAGGGGAAATGTAGGTGTAGTGTTTGTTGAAATGTCCAAATGAAATGCTTGTTAATTTAATGTTGCTCTAGGTTAAGGGATTCTTGTGTTGTATTTATAAATTTGAGATATTTAGTGAAATGCATGTTAATTGAATGTTGTTCTAGGTTAAGGGATACTTGTGATGTATTTCTAAACATGAGAAATTGAGGATTGTTGCTGAATATGTGAATTGTTGTTAGGTTTTGCGAGTTTGTTTTGTCGGAGCTTTGCATTCGTTGTTCGAGAGTTCGGTTCATTTGCTAGTGCGTGGTTCGCCTAGGTTGGAGTTCATTGTTGCTTCCACTTGTTCAGGTACTTTTGTTGTTTAAAACTAGAGTAACTATTTATTTATTTAAAACTGAAATTGCCTCTCTTATTTATTTTATGTGTTCCTTTTCTTTTAGTTGTGCTTGAAATGAAAGATTGATACCTAACTTGTGATGAAGTTTAGTCTTGGCAACAACAATGATTCTAAAAATCAATTGCTAATAACTGTTTTGATTGAACCATGATGATTTATTTCTTCATAGATATTGCATTGATATGTAGGCTTTGTTTTCTTGATACCTATCAAATATAAGTTATGCAAACTCTTCTATTACTATTTTTTAGAAATAGATCACCTTTTTTTATATTATATACTTTATACTTGAACAAGAATATAAGTTATGCAAACTTGTATATGTGTGGTGAATGAAACTAGCAAAGTAAAATCGAATATGCCTAAATATGCGAATAGTGCGTGATTATGTTTTATCGCAGGTCAGATGGCGGATCATAGTGATCATGACAGTGATCATGACAGTAATGTTGAAAAGTATATCAGAAAGCAGGCTCCTCAGGGAATGACGGTCAAAAAAATATATCATCAATCGAGTAAATAAAGGAAAAGGAAAAGTACCAGTAAGTTACTAATTACTAATTAACTTATTAATTCAACACTTAGTTTTAATTGTTTGTTAACTAATTTACTAATGACATAATGTAGGTGGTGTGGAATATTAAGGGTCAGCCAATTGGGGATAATCGCGCAGATTTGGTTACCTTCCTCGGTAGTGTTTGCTGGTGTTTTTAGCAAACAATCACTAGTTTTATTAGAAGGTTTGTGAGATCAAACTAGAAAAATCTCAAAGCAATTGCCTCTGAATTGCGAGTGGTTTGTGTTTCAGAAAATGTAGAAAAGGGGACGATTTGCAATGATTAACAGAATCGAAAAGAAAAGAAGCAGTAAATGGTGCATGAATTGTAAAGAAAAGACAAATAAATTGCATTGAATCGTAAACGTGGTACACGATCACGTACAGCGATTCTTCCACTCGTTTTTCGCTCTGGCTTGGAAGTTAGAGTTTCAGGAATCGGGTTGTGTATTGTGATTTGCGACCCCTGTTTCTTCTCAGAAACAGTTATTTATACAAAGGAAAAGAGGGGGAAAAACTGAACTAAGTAACTGCCTAGAAATTTGAAAATTAATAACTGCTACTCCTACTTTCGACCAGAACCGCTCTATCACGCTTCGACCAACTGCTAGTCTTCAGCGCATAACTGCTCTGTTTTCTGTCTGTCGAAAGCTTGTGTCCATTTTCCTCTCTCTTGCTTTTGCTTCCCCGGAAGCTTGTCGAGTTTACCTTGCGCATGACCATTTTCTCTGTCGAAATAATTTGGTCTTCGTCGAAATATAAGTCAGGCCTTGTTGACCATTTTCAATGAAGCCTGTCGAAATTACAGGCTAACAAATTGCCCCCCAAAAATGTCTTTTTCGACTGAACTTGAGGAGGAAGAAGAGAAAGACATTTTTGAATTCACATCGAAATAACTTTGCACTTGAGTAAAATAGCTGTATACCTGATGTCACCACTGTTAAGTGTTGTTGACGTTACTCCTATATTGGTGTATTACGTGGCCTTCAATGTTTTACTTCTCAATAAATGCCTTATCTCACCATTTCCTATAAGGCTTCTCCAATTCTTCCACTTCTTTTACCTCATAAGTTGCCATCAATAATCCATATTCAAACCTTGAACTTGAACAGCCTGTAATTTCGGCCTTTGACTATGTTTACTGATTCTCTGTTTTAACTTTGAATGGTTCCACCATCTTTCGTTACGTTACTAACGCCGTAATTAAAGTGATGCCTCACTTCTCGGAACGCCAAACTCGTAACCAACTGACGCTCTTTCATACTTCTCCTTATAAATAGAAGAGTTTTGTTTCTCATCTTCACCACTCCATGATTTTTCCTCTTTTCCTTTCCCGTTCCAGGATCATTCCCTTTGCTTTGAGTCTTCCGCGTAACCTCATCTCTCATAATTGCAGTGAGGTTGCCTGGAGGTTCAAAGTGATGGTTTTTGATCTCTGCGAATTATGGCTTTGCTCCTTTTTTCTTCATGTCACTTGATCTTGCAACTTTCTGAGTTTATGCGGGAGACTCAAAGTGGGAGCAGGAAGATTCATCAATATCTCCTCTCTGAAGGGCTTCCTGAGGTTTACCAAGCAAGGAAACGCCCAGTTGAAAGGCTTACAAGCCTAACGCGCAGACGAAAGAATGACCCCCCGAACGACGGGAAGCGTTAACGTGGTCGAAGAAGACCACCCAAAAGAGAAGTTACTTGGTCGTAAAAGACCAACTGCAATTCAGCGTTTTATTTATGCCTAGTTTATTTACCCTTTCGGCACTATGTAATTCACAAATGCCTCCTTTGGCACATGTAACTTGGCAACATTATAATGAAATTTCTTCCATTTTATTCTTGAGCAATTTTTATTCTGTGCTTTCGACAATGTTTTGGCAACTTAAATGCCATGTTTTTACGCTTTCTTTATATTTATTCCAGCGTTATTTTAACTTCTTGCAACGTTGGCTTATACTTTTTCAAGTATTTGCCATTTATACGTAAAATTCTTTCATCAGCGCCAATCTCTTTGACCTCATATGCGCCGTTTGAATAAACTTGTAAAATTTTAAATGGTCCTTCCCAACTTGGGGACCATTTACCAAAGACTCTATCTTTTTTATCCACAGGCAATAGGACTTTCCACACTAGATCACCTGAATCAAAGGCTTTAAACTTAACCTTTTTGTTATAAGTTTTAGCTACCCTCTCTTTCTGTCGAATAAGCATATCTAAAGCTAATAACCTTTCTTCGTCTAAATCAACCAATTCATCAAGCATCATATTCCAATAATAATCAGAGGGAATCTCCCACTGTCTTTGAATTCTTGTTGATTGTAGACAAATTTCAACAGGCAACATTGCATCGTGTCCAAATGTTAGCCTATAAGGAGTAGTGTTGATAGATTCTTTGGGTGAATTTCGACAAGCCCATAATGCTTGATCAAGGGTATTATGCCAATTTTTTGGTTTCTGCCCAACATGCTTTTTAATCAAATTAATAATAACTTTATTGGCAGCTTCTACTTGTCCATTGGCTTGCGCATAATATGGTGTCGAAGTTAATAACTTAAAACCATTTTCAGAAGCAAACTCTATCATTTTTCTACCAGTGAAAACTGATCCTTGATCTGTAGTAATGGTTTCTGGAATTCCAAACCTATAAATGATATGATTTTGAATAAACCTTATCACTGTTTCTTGATCAACATTGGCTAAAGGTATAGCTTCAACCCATTTGGTGAAGTAATCAATTCCCACAAGGATATATCTATGGCCCTTCGACGAAGTTGGCTTTATCTCTCCAATCACATCTAGAGCCCAACCTCTAAATGGCCAAGGTTTGACTATGGCATGCAATTCATTTGCAGGTACATGTTGTATCCCAGCATGCTTTTGACACTCTTGGCATCCCTTAGCAAATTCTATGCAATCTTTCAGCATAGTTGGCCAATACATTCCTTGTCGAAATAATAACCACTTCATTTTGTGGCCTACTTGGTGTGAACCACATGCTCCACTATGTGTATCAGAAACTGCTAAATATGCCTCATTTTCACTAAGACATTTTAATAGTACTCCTTCAGGAGTCTTTTTAAACAATTCGTTTCCAATTATCACATAGCTCAAAGCTCTGTATTTTACCTTTTTATTGGTATTTCTTGTGGGATTTTGCAAATATTCCACAATAGGCCTTCGCCAATCATTATTGGTCATATTGTCAAGAGCAAAAATTTCTGCTAAGTCAAAGTCACCAAAAAATTGACGTTTTTCGACAACGACTAGTTCCTCGTTTGCGTTTGTGGCCCCCCCAGTTTTTGGTGTTGACAATAGTGACGAAGAATAGTCATTAGAAATGATTTTATCCTTTATTTCAATTAACTCTTCCCGGCTTTGTTTTGAAACTTTATAGCCTGAAGCAATTTGTGCCAATTCATTTGCCACTTGATTATCAATTCGTGGTAAATGTTCTAAGTGAACAGACTCAAATCTTTTTAACAAAGCATTGGCAACAACAAAGTATCTGATAAGGTGCTCTTTAATGCATTTGTACTCCCTTGTCAATTGTTTGACAACCAACTCAGAGTCACCTTTTATTTCGACATGACTTGCCCCCAGCTCAAGTAAAATTTCAAGGCCTACTATTAAAGCCTCATACTCAGCTTCATTATTGGAACAAACATCTCGAATTTTAAACTTATACTTCGTTGGAATGTTAGTAGGAGATATTATTAAAATACCAATCCCAACTCCATGTTTATGGCTTGAACCATCAAAGTACAACCTCCAAGGATATACGTCTACAAAACTTAATGTTTCTTCGACAACAGAATGGTCTACTATAAAATCAGCAACCACTTGTCCTTTAATTGATTTTAGAGGTTGATAAGTTAAGTTGTATTCTGACAAAGCCAAAGCCCATTTACCAATTCGGCTATGCATTATTGGTTTCGACAGCATATGCTTGATAACATCAAAATGCGAATAAACAGAAACATCAGCTGGTTTTATATATTGCTTTAACTTTGTACACGAGAAATACAAACAAAGGCACAACTTTTCTATAGGAGTGTACCTCGTTTCGGCATCATTTAAAACCCTACTGAGGTAATAAATGGCTCTTTCGACACCACTATCATCCTCTTGTGCTAACATGCTACTTATTGTTCTATCAGAAGCTGCTATATACAATTTGAGCACTTTGTGTTTAATAACAGGCAACAAAATTGGTGGTTTCATCAAATAAGACTTGATTTCGTCGAAGGCTGCTTGATGCATTGGTTCCCATTTGAACTCTTCTTCCCTCTTCAGTCTTAACAATGGCGAAAAAACTTGTGTTTTGCCACTTAGATTTGATATAAATCTTCGAAGGAAATTGATTTTTCCCAGCAACGACTGAAGCTCCTTTTTGGTCGAAGGGGCCTTCGTTTCCATAATTGCCTTAGTCTTTTTTTGATTGATTTCAATGCCTTTTTTGTGCATTATAAAACCCAAGAAATCACCTGCACGTACACAAAAAGGCACATTTTAATGGATTTAATTTCAATCCATATTTCCTCATTCTTTCAAAAGAACGGCGAAGATGGTCTAAATGACCACTTTCTGAGGAAGATTTAACCACCACATCATCTATGTATACTTGCATAAAATCATCAATAAAATCATGAAACATAGAATTCATGGCCCTCTGATATGTAGCACCAGCATTCTTTAATCCAAAGGGCATTACTACCCATTCATAAACACCCAATGCCCCCGGACATCTAAAAGCAGTTTTCGACACATCCTCTTCAGCAATGAAGATTTGATTATACCCAGAATAACCATCGAGCATACTAAGATAATCAAATCCTGCTGCTGAATCTATTAGCATTTCTGCCACAGGCATTGCGTATTCATCCTTGGGAGTTGCATTATTTAAATCCCTAAAGTCTATGCAAACTCTAAGAGTCCCATTTTTCTTTATTACAGGAACTATATTGGCTAACCATTCGACATACCTGGCAGTTCTGATGAATTTGTTTCTGAATAGCCTTTCGATTTCCTCTTTGATCTTAGCCAACACTTGAGGAGCAAATCTTCTTGGCACTTGCTTCACTGGTTTCTTCCCTAGTCGAATTGGTAATTGCATTTCCACTACTTCTCGACTTAACCCAGGCATTTCGTCGTAATCCCAAGCAAAGCAGTCTTTGAACTCCCTTAGCAATGTGATGACTTGGATTTTTAGAGAAGCATCAATATTTGCACTAATATAAGTTGGCCGTTTTATTGAGCCATTTCCCAAATCAACTTCTTCTAACGGGTCTTGAGCTTGCATATGCTTTGCCGAATCTCTAGGATCCTTTTCAAAACCTAATGGATCATCATCATAAATGCAGTCAAGTCTTTCATCTATGACTATGCCATTTCCTTCATGTAACTCACTGGCTTCGACAGCCATTGTTTGTTGAATAATTTCGGCCTCTATAGCCGCGTTAAACTTGTTTTCGGCCATATAAGCCGTAATTTTGTCCCATGCATTGGGCACTGACATAAGAACATTTTCAAGAACCAGTGTTCCACCCCGTTGGTCGAAGAACACCATCAGGATAAACACTATCATCTCCCATTATTTCTCTTTCCCAAACAAAACCATAATTTGGGTCAAGATGAACTGAGGCAAAAACATTATCCGCAGGAACATATGCCTCATTAGAAGATGAACATGGCGCGATCTTCGCCATTTGTTTCTCAAAATTTTCCTTGGTAATTTGGTTCACATCAGCACAGAAGTAGCTCTGATCGGCTTCAACATACTCTACCAAACCATCTTCCTTCCACATCACTAAACGTTGATGCAAAGTTGAAGGGACAACACCAACTCCATGGATCCACTCTCTACCAAGGAGTAAATTAAAATTCGCTTTAGAGGCTATCACTAAGAACAATGTAGTCCTCTTTATGGAACCAACGATTAAGTCCACCTCAATGGCCCCCAAAGAATGGCCAGTTTTGCCTTCATAGTTGCTTAAGACAATGTTATGTGGCCTGAGGTCAGTGTCGAACTTACCAATCTTCTTCAAAAGACCATGTGGCATTAAATTCACTGCAGCTCCACCATCCACTAACACTTTGTTAATTCCAACACCATTGACATTGGCTTGGACATACAGGGGTTTCAAGTGGTTTTGCATACTCGTATCTGGCTTCTCGAAGGTAGCCATTTGGTCTTCGACACAACCATTGTTCATCACATAGTAACACATTGGCTTATGACGAGCCATATCCTCTGTAAAATCCTCTTCAACATCATTTGGTACTGTGATAACATCGTACTCAAGAGGCGGTATTGATACCACATTGCAAACAACATCGAAATCATCTTCATAATCATCAAAATCAGACTCCATGTCGAAATCAGCATTCTTTTCTTTCACTGTTGACAATGGAGGAAATATTCTTTCAAGAGCAGGCCTTCTTGGCTTTTCTGTTACTACAGCCTTGCCTTTGGCCTTATTCGCTGCACACACATGACTAGCAACATCAGCATTCCTCTTTGTGGCAACTTCAGCTTTGTGAACCTCACTCTTCGCCACTATTATGCTGCGTGGAACATGGTTATTAGCCAAATGACTTGGAACCTTGTTAATGTCAAAGTGTGCCTTCTTCTTCTGTTGTCTTTGGTAACGACGCCACTGTGTTCTAGTCATGGGGTTCTTACCCTTATAGTTATTCTTATAATTAAACTTAACAGCATCCGTATCTGGCTTGACAGCTTTAGCACGTTGATTATTGGGCACCCACGCTTCAACAGGAGCACTAGCACTTGGGACAAAGGACTTATTTGTTGACAGCTTCAAATACCCTTTCGCTGAGGACTTCTCCTTAGCAAATTGTCGTTTGCTTGTTGAAGGCTTTGTTGACACATTAGCCTTATAGCCATAGCCAGGAAGATCTCCTTTTGCAAAGTCAAATTTTGGCCTGTTGTCAAGCCATTTTCTTTTACGTTGTTGTTGACCCTGATAACCTTCGACAGCTTTAGCTGCTTCTTTGTCGAAGACAGCGCTGCACCTTGGGCAAAGCATAACTTCAGAGTTATTCCACTTACACCGATTGAGGAAATCTATCGATTCTTCCTCAGCCTTTGGATACACAGCATGTATCTTCCCATCATATTCTTTTAGGGTCACTTCCTGTTTCTTACCTTCAGCATACATAAAACCTTTTAATTTTTCGGTGGCAGTCTTGACACACTTAGGAGGGTCTGCCATTTGAGCATCCACCATGCCTACATCAGCTTCGACAGGTTCAGAATACATAGCTTCAGCCTTAGGCAATGGATCAACATCAATCTGCATAGGAGCTTTCATTTTCTTATCAGCAAATTTGAGTCTTCCTTCGTCAACTGCTTTTTGCACAATATCCCTGAAGAGCACACAACGGTCAGTGTTATGTCCCAAAAAATTATGGAACTTACAATAACCCTTTTTCTTTCTTTGGTCAAGAGTTCGTATTTTAAGGCCTTTAGGCACTAATATTTGACCATCAGTTACTAAAAGATCAAAAATTTCATCACATTTAGTAACATCAAAAGTATAAGTCTTAGGCATAAATTTATCATTCTTAGGCTCTACAGGGTTATTCCCATTCGCAGGTGTAACACCCCCCTTTTACTATTACAATTAAATAGACAATTATCAGAGTCACCTCGAAGGGCGCTACATTTTTCACCATTTTAAAAAAAAGAAAATCTCCAAAATAATTTATATAAAAGAAATCACCAAGCAGCGGAAATATTAACCAGTTTAAACATCTCCAGAATTAACAATTAAAGACATCTCCAAAATAAATTAAAACAATTTCCAATAACTAAAATAATAGTTCAAAACGATAACTAACGACTCCCCGGTGCTACATATCAGAGCTGACACAGACCCAAACGAGAGAGGAAGCAAAACCTAGCAATTCCTCCACGAGCACTAGCGATCACCTGCAGCGTTGCCGCATGAGAGCAACATTCCAAGCAGAAGGGGTGAGTCTAACAGAGATAATAAGCAGATGATAAAAATATGCTAGCATCAGGTAACTACAGCAACACAATACAATTACACCATATCACAGCACCAGATACCAAAGGAAAAATCCATTTGACAGTGAACCACCAAAATTATAACATTCATAGACAATGGGATGATATGCAACCCCTCCAGTGGGCATATGCATGCGGTACCGATCACCAAAATGAGCCACGACGGGCATATCACCAATAAACACCAGAGGCAGAGCCTATATCACCAAAACATGCATATGACAATGTGACACCGTGATTATGCACCAACTCACCATAACAAGTATTTAAAATAAATACTATATCACCAGAATCAAAACAAATGATTTCACCAAAAATAGCACCAAGTTGTAGCATCACAGCTACCACTAAACTCTCCTGAGCATAGCAGCACCGCACCTGAAATATTAACACCAGACGACTCCACAACGCGGACATAACGCACGCACACCACGCACAAGACTGGCGCACAGCGCCTAGGCACATCGCACCTACTTCAGCGAATTAATTAAAATAGCAAACGACATCGGATTTCAACAAATAAATACTTGTTGGAAAGCCCTATGGGTCTGGTTATCATCCCTAAGTTCAGTTTTTGAAGGAGAGTGTCCAATAGGTACAGTTTTCGAAAAGCACACAGGCTAGTTGCAAAAGAGGACAGTTTCTGTCCTTCAAATTCAAGCAATTCCAAAGTAACCAAAACTCAATCAAATTGCATGAAACTTGTGCATAAACTGGGGCAAATTTTGTCTAGTTTTCAAAGAAATTGGATTCGTTCAAAAAGGAGTTCTTTTGAAAACGTGGTAACCAAAACACTGACCCTGTGTCCAGATTGTTTCCAGAATCTTACTCTAACTTGTGGAATTCATATCTCGAGCTACACAACTCTAAACGCAACCAAACCAGTGCCAAATTAACAAGCATTAAGTCTATTTTCCAGAAAAATAATCCACATAATTTTTCGGTCAATACAACGTTCCCAGTCACCGAAATACCGAATCTATACCCAAATCGTTTCCAGAATTTTAACCTAACTTGTATCGCCTATAACTCGAGCTATACAACTCCGAATTTGACGAAACCAGTGCCAAAACGACCGGCGTTAAGTCTATTTTCAAAAACAATCAACCTCATAATTGTTGGATCAACCAAACAGCGCCAGTTTTAGAAAAACCGAACCTGTGTCCAGAATCGCTAAATTGCCAAACACCAAACCCTAACGGCAACGACACCGCAACCACCACAACAAAAACGACAATTCGACAACGCGACAACAACAATCAACCACGCACAGCAACAACAAAAACACGAACAATAACAACACCATCATCGTGATACAACAATCACGCAACAACAAATAACGAAACAAATCACAATAACGTGCAATAATCATCAAAGCACCAATCTCAACGAAAACACGATATGCAACAACACGAACAATTCAACAAAGCCCTAGACTACCCACACATAATGATCATCAACCCATTATCAAGGTTAAGCCCACCCTTACCTCGAATAACGTAAGCTCCGGAACACGACGAACGAGACACGAACAAAACCACAGCAACACGAACGATCTCCTTTTGAAATTCTTCGCGAAACCCTCCTCTTCTCTCCCTCTTTGCGCCGCGTGCTCTCTCTCTCTCACTCTCACTTTCGTTTTTCTTTTGCTTGCTGCGAATGAGGGTTTGGCTTAAACCCCCAGGGTTTAAGTTGAGGGCTCAGTAAACACTGGGCTCTCTACGTCACCACCTCCTTTACTCGTTTCACCTCCTACGCATATAAAATATTAACCTTTTAATTTATCTATATCCCGCCTCCAAATTATTTTAATAATTCAATCAACTATTTTAATTAAATTATTTCCCGGGTGTTACAACCCTCCCCCACTTAGAATCTTTCGTCCTCGAAAACATACCTGATTCAAACAGCTCCGGATAGGACTCTCGCATCTTGCTCTCCAACTCCCATGTCATGCTTTCACCAGCAGCTCCTAACCAGACCACTTTCACCAGGTTTATCTCTTTGCCACGTAAAGTCTTCACTTCACGATCTTCAATTCGCACAGGCATTGTCTCCACAGTGAGATTATCCCGCACATGCACATCATCCATCGGAATCACATGGGACGGATCCGAAATATACTTCCGAAGTTGCGACACATGAAATACATCGTGCAAATTCGAAAGATTAGGCGGCAAGGCCACCCTATAAGCAACATTACCAATTCTCTCAGTGATCTGATACGGTCCAATGAAACGAGGAGTCAACTTCTTTGTCTTCAATGCACGCCCAACACCAGCCATAGGCGTGACTCTCAAAAACACATGATCACCAGCTTGGAATTCTAAATCCTTCCTTCTCTTATCATGATAGCTCTTCTGTCTACTCTGCGACGCTTTCATTTTCTCACGGATCAATTTCACCTTTTCAGTAGTCTCTCGAACAACCTCGGGTCCAAGAACAATACTCTCCCCAGATTCATGCCAACACAACGGAGTCCTACATCTCCGACCATACAATGCCTCGAACGGTGCCATCCCGATGCTAGAATGGTAACTATTGTTGTAAGTAAACTCGATCAACGGAAGGTGAGTATCCCACGCACCTCCCTGCTCAAGAACACAAGATCTCAACAAGTCTTCCAACGACTGAATGGTCCTCTCTGTCTGTCCATCAGTTTGAGGATGATAAGCTGAACTCAACCTCAATTTAGAACCCAACGCTTCTTGCAAACTCTTCCAGAAATCAGAAGTGAACCTAGGATCTCTGTCAGACACAATGCACAAAGGAACACCATGCAACTTCACAATCACCTGAATATAAATCTCTGCCAATCTCGACACCGGATACGTGATATTGATAGGAATAAAATGAGCAGACTTCGTCAATCTATCCACAATCACCCAAATCGAATCGTGCCCCCTCACAGTATTAGGTAACTCTATCACGAAATCCATAGAAATACTATCCCACTTCCATTCCGGAATCTCCAACGGTTGCATCAACCCAGCAGGCTTCTGATGCTCAACCTTCGATTTCTGACAAGTCAAGCAGGAATACACAAACTGCGCCACATCACGCTTCATACCAGGCCACCAAAACATCTTCTTCAGATCCTGATACATCTTTGTAGCTCCCGGATGGATACTCAACTTACTCCTATGACCTTCTTCTAAAATTGCTCTTTTCATCTCCTCATCATCAGGAATGCAGATTCTCCCACGGTACTTCAATACATTCTGCGCATCCAACTCAAAGTCTTTATTCTCGGATTGATCAATCCCAACCATCAGGTCAACTAATTTAACATCTAACTTCTGAGCTTCTCGAATGCTAGCCATGAATTCATTATCAATCTTCAACATCCCCAATCTGACACTCTGAGGCGTCACTTCACAAACCAAACTCATATCCCTGAACTGCTCAATTAATTCGAGTTCTCTAACCATCATTGCTGACATATGCAACGTCTTTCGACTTAAAGCGTCAGCTACCACATTAGCCTTTCCCGGATGGTAGTTCAAGCTAAAGTCATAGTCTTTCAGCAACTCCAACCATCTGCGCTGTCTCATATTCAACTCTTTCTGATCAAACAGATACTGCAAACCCTTATGATCACTGAACACCTCAAACCTCGAACCATACAGATAATGTCTCCAAATTTTCAACGCGAACACAACTGCAGCAAGTTCTAAATCATGGGTAGGGTAGTTCTTCTCATGAGTCCTCAACTGTCTCGACGCATAGGCAACTACCTTACCATTCTGCATAAGCACACCTCCCAACCCCATCTTGGAAGCATCACAATACGCCACAAACGACTCTTCCGGATTAGGCAACGTCAGAACAGGAGACGTCATCAACCTCTTCTTCAATTCTTTGAAGCTCTCTTCACAACAGTCATCCCAGATGAAAGCTTTACCCTTGCAAGTCAACTGAGTCAACGGAAGTGCCAACTTCGAAAATCCTTCTATAAACCTCCTATAGTAACCTGCCAGACCCAGAAAACTTCTAATCTCAGTAACTGACTTCGGAGACTCCCATTGTAACACGGCATCAACCTTAGACGGATCCACGGCAATTCCATTCCCCGAAATAACATGACCCAGAAAGCTAACCTCTTTCAACCAAAACTCACACTTAGACAGCTTCGCATATAATTTCCTGTCCCTCAGAATTTCCAATACCAATCTCAGATGTTCTGCATGCTCCTCTTCTGACTTAGAATAAATTAGGATGTCGTCAATGAATACCACCACAAACCGATCCAGATACTCACGAAAGATACGATTCATGTACTCCATGAACACTCCTGGCGCATTAGTCACACCGAAAGGCATCACGGAATACTCATAATGCCCATAACGGGTTCTGAAAGCTGTCTTCTGAATGTCTTCGTCTTTCACCTTGATCTGATGATAACCCGATCTCAAATCTATTTTACTGAACACCTGAGCACCCACCAACTGATCCATTAAGTCATCAATCCTCGGAAGCGGATACTTGTTCTTAATAGTCACCTTATTCAGCTGCCGATAGTCTACGCACAACCTCATACTACCATCTTTCTTTTTCACCAACAACACTGGAGCTCCCCACGGCGACACACTTGGCCTCACAAATTTCTTTTCAAGCAGATCCTCGAGTTGCTTCTTCAGTTCTGACAATTCAGATGCAGACATTCTATACGGTGCCATAGACACAAGTTTAGTATCAGGTACCAGATCAATAGCAAACTCAACCTCTCTCTCTGGTGGTACATCCGGAATCTCGTCGGGAAAAACCTCAGAAAACTCTCGCACCACCTGCAACTCATCAACCTTCGCTTGGCTCTCAGCAGACAATGACGCCATTAATGAAAACAACTGGACGTCTTCCCTCATTACCCTATGCAACTGACCAGCAGACAACAAACCAGACTCTTCCTCTTCAGGAGGAAAGAAACTCACAGACCTTTCATGACAGTTGATATGAACATGGTTATCAACTAACCAGTCCATACCTAGAATAACATCCATTCCGCTCAGCGGCAAACAAATCAAGTCAACGAGAAAATCATTACCGAATATCGATAAAGGGCATTTAGCACAAACAACCGAGGTAGTCACCGAACCCTTAGCCGGAGTATCGATAACCATCTCCCTCAACATAGAAGATAAAACAAGATCTAATTTCTCAACACATGCAGTAGCAATAAAACAATGGGTAGCACCAGTATCAATAATAGCAATAAGAGGAGAATTATTAATATAGCATGTACCTCTGATCTCATTCACTGCATCTGACCCCGCCAGAGCGAACACCTTCCCAACGGACCTTTCTTTCTTCGGTTTAGGACACTGAGTGCTGATATGACCACCCTCACCACAGTTGTAGCATAACACATCCTTTCGATCACAGCTAGACGCCATATGACCCTCTTTACCACACTTGTAGCACTTCTTCACATCACCTGGACAGTCAGGACGCTTATGACCGGGTTTACCACACTTGTAACATACCACACTAGCAGCAGCATCTCCCCCACTAGGTCTCTTACCCACAACAGTTCTCTGATTGCCCTTACCAGCTGGAACCTCATACGGCTTCCCACGACTCGAGAAATTCTTCTGCCTATCCCTCATGACTCTAGAATGAGCATTACTGTCTTCCTCGAAGATTCTGCAGCTGTCAATCAACTCCGAGAACACCCGAATTTTCTGATACCCTATCGCCTTCTTGATATCAGCCAGCAACCCATTTTCAAACTTGATGCATTTGGAGAATTCAGCACCAGCCTCACCATAATGTGGATAGAACTTCGCCAATTCAATGAACTTGGCAGCATACTCAGTCACCGACATATTACCCTGCTTCAGCTCCAGAAACTCAATCTCTTTCTTCCCACGGACATCTTCAGGATAATACTTTCTCAGAAATTCTCTGCTGAACACAGCCCAAGTGACCTCTTCATTCACAGTCACCAACCTCTGCCTCACCTCCAACCACCAGTCATCAGCCTCCTCTGCCAGCATATGAGTACCATACCTGACTTTCTGCGCCTCAGAGCAATCCATAACACGAAAGATTCTCTCCATCTCTTTCAGCCACGCCAAAGCACCATCAGGGTTATACTTGCCCTTAAAGGTAGGAGGATTCTCCCTCTGAAACGTAGCCAAACTGCGCGACCCAGCATCACCAGCAGCACCTGGGTTATCCTCCACAGCTTGAGCCACAGCCTGCAAAGCAGCAGCGAGTGCAGCATCGTTCCGTCCTGCCATCTCAACCTAACACTGCAACAGAAACTATAATCAGAAACGAGTAACAATTACTCAAGTGTTACTCGACTCGACGACTCGACAACTTGGCCGGACAGACCGAACTGCTCTGATACCACTAATGTAACACCCCCCTTTTACTATTACAATTAAATAGACAATTATCAGAGTCACCTCGAAGGGCGCTACATTTTTCACCATTTTAAAAAAAAGAAAATCTCCAAAATAATTTATATAAAAGAAATCACCAAGCAGCGGAAATATTAACCAGTTTAAACATCTCCAGAATTAACAATTAAAGACATCTCCAAAATAAATTAAAACAATTTCCAATAACTAAAATAATAGTTCAAAACGATAACTAACGACTCCCCGGTGCTACATATCAGAGCTGACACAGACCCAAACGAGAGAGGAAGCAAAACCTAGCAATTCCTCCACGAGCACTAGCGATCACCTGCAGCGTTGCCGCATGAGAGCAACATTCCAAGCAGAAGGGGTGAGTCTAACAGAGATAATAAGCAGATGATAAAAATATGCTAGCATCAGGTAACTACAGCAACACAATACAATTACACCATATCACAGCACCAGATACCAAAGGAAAAATCCATTTGACAGTGAACCACCAAAATTATAACATTCATAGACAACGGGATGATATGCAACCCCTCCAGTGGGCATATGCATGCGGTACCGATCACCAAAATGAGCCACGACGGGCATATCACCAATAAACACCAGAGGCAGAGCCTATATCACCAAAACATGCATATGACAATGCGACACCGTGATTATGCACCAACTCACCATAACAAGTATTTAAAATAAATACTATATCACCAGAATCAAAACAAATGATTTCACCAAAAATAGCACCAAAAATAGCAGGCCTTAATAATTTACAGGTATAAGGAGGACCAGGCTTAAGTTCAGCCACGTCTATCTCCTCTTCTTCGACATTCCTATATGTAACGTCGAATTCTTCTTCGACATATGCCAGTTTTTCTTTTTTATGATACCTATTCGACCTAGATTTTTCCTCTCTAAGCCTTTCAACTTGTCGAACTCTATCAGCCAAATGCGCCATATCTCGCAAATGAGATGTGTCTAATTTCTTTCTAATTGAGTAATCAAGGCCACCAGCAGCCATTTCGACAAGCTCATGTTCAGGGACTTGTGTGAAGCAACGAGATTTCAACAGCCTAAATCTGTTTAAGTAATCATCAATAGTTTCAGGCATTTTGCGCCGAACACTAGCCAATTCTTTAAGACTAATTTTCGACTGGCCCATGTAAAACTGTGCATGGAATGCCTTTTCTAATTGCCCCCATGTGAACATAGAACCAGGGGGTAAGGTCGTGAACCAAGTGAAAGCATTTTTAGTTAGAGAATTTGGAAAGTATTTCATCTTCAAATTCTCATTTTGTGCTAAGTCCCCAGCCTCAGTCAAGAAACGAGCAATGTGTTCGACTGTGGACTCATTTGTATCACCACCAAACTTAGTAAACTTGGGAACTTTCCATCCCCTTGGTAACTCAGCTTGTAATACGTATTCACATAATGGTGATATGAAGTTAGGCCTTTGTAAACCTATGTTAAGGCCATTTTGCGCCAAAATAGTTTCGACTAAAGTAGCTATATTGTTTTCTGCGCCAACATTGTGTTGTTGCACTTGTCGAACAACTTCATCAGCGTTCTGGTGTCTATTTACCAAAACTACTTCAGGGACGTGGTTTACTGCCTCTTGTAGTTCGCCTACAATTGTGGACGCTTCGACTGCAACTGCTTCTTGGGGGTTAATTGGCGACGCATTACCCGCAATAATAGGAACTTGCCTATTATTAACCGCTGGAGCCCCAAAGAAATCTGCAATCCTACTCATCTGATTTGCCAACATTTGGTAACTGTTATTGGTATTTTGAATCAATGGATTGAAAACTGTACCAATTTGTTGGGTAAGCATATTAACCATAACGTGATTACTCTCGTCTACTTGCTGTCTTAAGGCCAACAAAGACGTATTGGTTAATGCTGGGGGATTCCGACCAAATACACTCTCAGAAGAGACGTGTGTAGGGGAAAAGGTCGAAATATGTGGCATTCCAGTAGGCATGCCATACATTCCCAGAGGAAATGGGGGTAGATGCACGTTATTCAAACGTGGGTCTAAACTGTTTCCCATTGCCATGTAAGGGCTATGAAGCCCTGCGCTTAACGGCAAAGACATAGGCAAAGATGCCATTTCTGACTGCGTTGAACCAACATTAGTCATTGATAATGAAGGGACGGTTGTCAACGATGATAGTCCTGCGCTAATGCTCGCAGAATCCATTGTTGTTCCTTGCCCTTGTGAAACCACAGGGTTGGAACTAGACGCATTATTCGTACTAGAACGAACCATTTTACCACTTCTTAAGTGCATACAACAGCGAATACAAATAAGAGAGTACGAAAATGAACAAAATCAAAGGCAAAGTCCCATCGGGCGTGCCAATTTGTTTGCTGGTGTTTTTAGCAAACAATCACTAGTTTTATTAGAAGGTTTGTGAGATCAAACTAGAAAAATCTCAAAGCAATTGCCTCTGAATTGCGAGTGGTTTGTGTTTCAGAAAATGTAGAAAAGGGGACGATTTGCAATGATTAACAGAATCGAAAAGAAAAGAAGCAGTAAATGGCGCATGAATTGTAAAGAAAAGACAAATAAATTGCATTGAATCGTAAAAGTGGTACACGATCACGTACAGCGATTCTTCCACTCGTTTTTCGCTCTGGCTTGGAAGTTAGAGTTTCAGGAATCGGGTTGTGTATTGTGATTTGCGACCCCTGTTTCTTCTCAGAAACAGTTATTTATACAAAGGAAAAGAGGGGGGAAAACTGAACTAAGTAACTGCCTAGAAATTTGAAAATTAATAACTGCTACTCCTACTTTCGACTAGAACCGCTCTATCACGCTTCGATCAACTGCTAGTCTTCAGCGCATAACTGCTCTGTTTTCTGTCTGTCGAAAGCTTGTGTCCATTTTCCTCTCTCTTGCTTTTGCTTCCCCGGAAGCTTGCCGAGTTTACCTTGCGCATGACCATTTTCTCTGTCGAAATAATTTGGTCTTCGTCGAAATATAAGTCAGGCCTTGTTGACCATTTTCAATGAAGCCTGTCGAAATTACAGGCTAACAGGTAGTAATGTAAAACAAATGATACCAATTACAATCAGTACTTGGAGTGAGAAAAGTGTTGTTTTGAGGAAACACAAAGAGGAGTTTTGGTTAACAATACAGGTATATAATTTTACATCTCTTTTGTAATCTTATGTAATAAATTTGTAACCATATATATTTATATCATTTTCATTGAATATGTGTATGCAGAAATATTTTGATGTGGATGAGTCCCGAAAAGACTGGTGTATGAAGGAAGCTGGAAAGCTACTTCGGAATTTCAGGGGTAGTCTAAAAAAAATGGTTGTTTGATAATAGTGGAAACCTCAGATGGAAGCCTCCAACGCCATATAGTGGATTTATTACGAAGGAGGATTGGGTTACATTTGTTAGGAGACGCACCGAACATGAAGATTTCATGGTTAGTACTATAATATATTAAGTTATAACTTAAAATATAGTTGACAATTATATATTATACATTAATGTATACTTATGTCTCTAAATAGAAACTATGCCAAACGAATCGAGAGAGAGCTTCTGGTTGTGAATACCCTTATAGAGGTGGTGCTAGTGGATATCAAGTTTTTGAAGAGAGATTGGTAAGACACAATAAGCTTGATTTCTCTTTGTTTAATAAATCTTTTGATTTATAATTTCTTAACATTTGGTAAATTTAAATATAGTTGGAGGAGAGTGGGAAAGATCCTACTAAAGAAAGCATTGAGTGACATTTTTTGTGGGTAGCAGCCAGACAAAAGGATGGGGAGGTTGTGGATCCCAAAACTAAGGAGGTGACCGACAGAATTGTAAGTATTTCCAAAATTCGAATATTGTTTTGAAACTTTTATGATCTATAAAATGTATAATAATTTTATTTATTATACTTTTGTTTGTGAATCAGGAAACCATATCAAAGTCTGTGTCACAGGGAGAGATCACTGATTGCTCTGAAAAGGAAATCCTTACTCGTGCCTTGGAAAAGGAAGAATTCACAGGTCGTACAAGGGGTTGTGGATTTGGCGTTAATCCATCCAACTACCTTGGATCAAAGAAGAGAACTTATGATGAGCATCATGATTGTAAACAAAGTAGAGAGTTGCGGGTATTGTATGAAGGTCTAAGGTCTCAACTTAGTCAAATCAAATTGCACTATGGGTTGGTTTTGCTTGCAGTACCATCCCCTGCCACAGATAGCGCACGAGATAGCTGCACCATTCCGTCAACTAAGGTATTAATTATTTTTTTTTTACGATAAATAAGAAATTAATTATTAAACTCTCTTTCTTCCACGCAATGTATTTGTTAATTTTTGTTTATAATTGATTTAGGACAACAATGAGTGTGAGTGTGAATTGTATATCTCAAACTCACACCAAATGGTTGCAATAGGCTTCACATGTGACCAATTGGGAACTTTGATGCACAATTTACCCATACCTCCAGATCATGTTAGAGTCAGAGTTGATTGTGCAATTGTGGGGGATGCACCATTGCCTGCTCCAATACACACTATAGATTTACTAATTGTGCAAGATGCAGTTGGTACATTTGTGGCATGGCCAGCACACCTTATTGTTGTAAGTGACAATATATTTGTAACTAACTAATTATTTTATTTTGTCATTTATTATCTGTTAGCTAACGAATTATTTTATTTATATATAGGTATGCCAAAATGCAAAATCTAGGGGCAAAAGTGTTAGCAAGGCAATATCTACTAGCAAGAAAGTGTCTCGGTCCGGCCCTTCAACACAAGTTTCTTTGCCTGCCCCTCAAAAAGTGACTCGGCCCTCTCCTCTTCCAACAGTGACTCAGCCCTCTCCTCCTCCAACAGTGACTCAGCCCGCCCCTCCTCCAAAAGTGGCTCGGCCCGCCCCTCCAAAAGTGACTCGGCCTGCTCCTCCAAAAGTGACTCAGCCTGCCCCTCCTCCAATAGTGTGTCAGCCCTCCGCCTCTTCCATTGATGATTCTAGGATTATTTTGTATACCGAAATGCATGCACAATTCAAGATGGATAATGGAACCCCGCTTGTATTACAAATGGATGACAACATTTTTGGAAATCCCGATCAACTATTGATAAAAAACAGGATATTAATGATTTATGTCAGATGAATTGGGCAACAAGTGTTTGTATTAGAGCATATATCAGGTACGTATGTAATTTATTGTTTAACATCATTAAGTTTATTTTATTATATCGTTAATTTAATTTGTATATATATACCTCTAATTGTAGGTGCTTGTATCATAACATTTTGATCCCTTCGGAGCAGACACAGAGATATGTGTTCTTGTGTCCGGATAGTACACACCTCCGTAATGTCAGGGAGGATCTGTCTAATTATAACGACCTTGTGGAACAAAACAAGACAGATGTTACAAATTATATCACTCGACGCTTATTGGATGCTCAACATACAGGCGTCGATACCATGTTTTTGGCACCGTGTCTCGTAGGGTGAGAGATTTAAATCCTAAGATTCTGTGCAATAAATCCTAAGACAGATACGGTGTACTACATTGATTCTGTGCATGGTCATTTCAACACCCACCCAGACTTGGTTGTGATATTTAATAGGTGTGTGTATTTCGATCACTCTGCATATTTCTTTGTTCTAGTTGTTAACTATATGTATTTTTAATAATATAGTTATATCCAATTGTGTTCAATTGTTTGAAGGAATATTGGGGATTGAAACAATCACAGACAAAATGGGTGCCAATAGAGGTAAGTTTGTAATCAATCTTCTCATATATTTATTTACATTATTGTTGTCAAAAAAGTGTATTAAATTAAATTTAACAATTAACTAATCTTTTGTTTTGTAGTGTCCGAAACAACCAAATAACAATGATTGTGGGTATTACGTAATGAGATTTATGAAGGAAATTATTACCCACAACCAAATGGTTATCCCCAGACAGGTATCTTTACAAAACTCTTTTTTATTTTGATTTAACCATATATTTCAATTCTAATTTTATTTAATTATATAATTTCAGTATTTTCCCGATTGTCTGTGGAAGACATACTCTACTGCACAGATTGATGAGCTTAGAGGAGAGTGGTGCCATTATGTCTCGCAATTCTTTTGATTTTAGATAGATTGTAATTTTGTAAATTGTTAGAGTTTTATTTGGATACATGCATATGAATTGGTTCATGCATATGTAAGTTGTTAACTTGTTTTAATTTAGATACGTATTGTAAGTAGCTTGCTAGTTTTAGATACATGCATATGAATTGGTTCATGCATATGTAAGTTGCTAACTTGTTTTAATTTAGATACATATTGTAAGTAGCTTGCTAGTTTTGGATACATATTGTTAGAGAGTTTGATTTGGATACATATTAATTTGTTAATATTGTAAGTTGCTAAGTTTTGGATACATATAATAACTTGTTAGCTAGTTTGTTTTGGTTTGTGATCATATTGGTGCATTTGGATATATAACTAGTTTATATATACATATGTTGTTAGTATATAATGGATTGGATTGGTATTAATTGGCTGTATATGACCAGAAAATTATCAAATGTAAAAAGGAAAATACAAAAAAACAGAAAAAAAAGAAAAAGAAAATTAAACAATGGGCAGCGCTTGGTGGGAGAAGCGCTGCTCATTCACCTAGCGCGTATAGCAATGGGCAGCGCTTGGTAAAGGGAAGCGCTGCCCATTGCTAAACGTGCTAGGTGAATGAGCATCGCTTGGTGGGAGAAGCGCTGCTCATTCACCTAGCGCGTTTAGCAATGGGAAGCGCTTGGTAAAGGGAAGCGCTGCCCATTGCTAAACGTGCTAGGTGAATGGGCAGCGCTTCTCTAATTCTCCATGATCGCTTAACCATTGCATTTTATATGGACTAGGATGTGGAGTTGTTTCAAGATTAAGCTTTGACACTAACCTAGTGCTAGCAACATTTGCACAACTACCACCATCAACTATCAAAGAGCATATATTTCCTAGAATGAGACACCTTGTTTGAAAAATATTAGTTCTTTGTGAATCATTCTCGTTTCGCTCATAGGCTCCAACAAATTTACTAACCATGAACAAATCTCCCTTTTGAGACTTTTCCTTACATTCACTCTCATGTGAACTAATGCACCCATTTTTCCTTAAGCCATAATTTTCTTATTTAGACAATTTAATGCAATGTGCCCATACTCTAAGCATTTAAAACATTTCATGTTCCTTAACTTAGGGTTCAAAGAAGAAGAGTTGGAAAGTGTACATTTACCCTTGGAGGTTGTGACATCATGTCTTTTGGATTGAGCTCCCTCCTTCTTGGAATTGTCCTTCCAACTTAAAGAGTGACATTTTGAAAAGGATCTCCTGTAGACATTCTTTCTTTGCAATTGTTTTTCTACCTTAATGGCTTGGTGGACAAGATCTTCAATCTTTGCAAAATGGTGATGCTCCACTTCCTCCATTATATCTTCATTTAGACCATCAAGAAACCTATCTATGGTATCCTCCAAATTCTCCTCCACATTAGCTCTAGTCATAGCCACCTCTAACTTCTCAAAGTACTCACTAACACTTTTACTCCCTTGAGTAAGTCTATATAATTTGTCACGCAACTCCTTATGGGTATGAGAAGGAACATGTCTCCTTCTCATTATGGCCTTCAAATCTTTCCATTTTCCAATAGGCTCAGGTTCACAACTCTTCCTAAGCTTTTTTTTCTTTATCCCACCAAATAACTGCATAGTCTCTTAACTCCAACACAACCAACATTAACATTTGTTCTTCACTAACATCATAGCACGAGAGTATTTGTTCTATTTTAAGCTCCCAATCAAGATATATTTTGGGATCACTCTTCCCTTGAAAGCTTGGAATGCTTATTTTTTCTTTCAACTCATTTTCTCTCAAATAATCTCTATGTTTCATCTCTTTTTCTCTATCTCTTCTCTCATGTCTCCTTTCTTTTTTATACTTTCTATCTTTTTCTCTCACATTTTCTTCATATATCTCATGCATCTTCCGAATCAAATCACCAACCTTATTATACTTCTTAAGTGTTTTTGCAACACATTCTTTTTCATAGCCCAAACCTCTATTCATGATTCAAACAACTAGATAACAAGGAACAAAATGATCAAGTAAAGGAAAAGGAACAAAAGTCCTCACCACTCGCTAAGTGTTTACACTCAAAAAAATGTATCACTCGTGTATATCACTCAATTATGGCTTTTTCTATAATGTTCACTCTAGCTTTTTCCACTCCCTAATGCAACTCTTGAAGTTCTTAAAACAAACCAAACAAGTCTCAATCAAGTTTGTGGAAAACCTCTACACAATTGTGACAAAACACACATGAAAGTTATCATTCAAGAGGCCAAACAAGACAAAAGAAACTTGAAAGACAAAACCAAGGAGATTAAAAGACAAGAAACAAAGGGGAAAAAAACTAAGCAAAAGAAGACACACTCAAATAGATCAACAATGAGACAACTCAAGAAATATTAGACTAAATGACTAAGTGGTTCAAATATGTGGAAGGTAAGACACTAAAAATAACTTGCAATGTCTAATCGAAGCAACTAAGATGCAAACATAATGAACGATTCTAGAATTTTTTTTTTAAATGCCTTTTTTTTTCTATAAATGCTTTTGTGCACAATCACTTTTTTTTGCAGCACTTGTCTTTTCAATTTTTTTTTTTTTGCATATTTGATTTCCTCCTTTTTTTAAATCAATTTAGGCTTTTGAATTTCTAGAATCGGACATGTATGGAAGAAATAACATCAAAAATAAGTTTGCAATTAAAATTTTAGATCAAACTATTGCAAGTGAGGAAGATGAAGATCCAGATTTTTTTTCCAGAAATATTCCAGCAGCCAAATACTCGAATTTCAGAAAAAGTACAGCAACTAATCATCAAGGTAAACCTTCCAACACATATCATAACACTTAAAATCAACAAAAAACTCAAGATTGGACAAAATTATGACTAACAAAAATTAAAACTCGAACAGTAAGGTTTAATGGAAAGTTGTGCTTACCTTAATATTAAAGGTGCAAAATTTCCAAGTCTGATAAGAGAGCCCAAACGTGACAAATAATTTGGAAATGCAACATCAAGGCAAATTGAAACATTGCTACGGGTGTGAGTTGAAACAGAACTCGAAACAAATTAGGGAAAAAAACACAAAAAACACTAGAAGTTGATTCTTTTTTTTTTTTAACGAGATGTGAATCTAGATTTTTTTTTTCTTTTGACTCAAGAAGATATTAACACTTGGTAATAGCTCTGAATACCACTTGATATGAATCTAATTGATTCCATATGAATGAAGGATCTAACCAAGTGATTTCTTGAATCAAAATTAGCAAACAAGATAAAAAGAGAAAGGGGAAAAGAAACATACAAATGGAATTAGGCAAGAGATGGATAGAATCGCCACATCCAATAGGATGATAAGATCATGAGGGAATCACCACAAGAGATAGAGGCTCTTGATAAAAGATTCAAGTTTGGTTCTAGAAAGAACCCTAGAGAAGCATTCTCTAAACTCACACCAATGTGTTTTCTATTTCATCAAAGTTGAGAAATGAACCTACAAAAGTTCCTTAAATACCTAGGGTTGTGCCTAAGCTACACAACTTGCACACCATGGTGCCTAGGTCAAAGGTGCATACACACAAACACCAAAATACTCTAATGTCAACATAAAGCAAAATATAGTCCTAATAAAGTATGATTATTACAACTTAAAATAAAATAAACTTCATTCTAATTTTAACAAATTAGATTCTCTTGATGCTCTTGCGGTCCACATCAATTTCTTAGTAGAGAAGGGTCAAAATACAACCTTCTCATTTTTCATAAAGTTTCTCCTGAAGGAGAGTTTTCCCAAACAGTGTAAAAGCAATTTGTGAAAGCAGTAAATAACATAGTGATTTATAGTGGTTCACCCAAAACCGTGGGCTACATCCACTCCTCACTCTCTGTGAGTATTTCCACTATTTTCAGAATAGTTTACCATTTTTACAACTCCCTAGGCTAAAAGTACTCTAGGTAGTTTTTCTCACACAGCTCTACCTATTGTTTACACCTCTAATAGAATCCTTCTGATCTATTAGACTGCTTCTATCACAGAAGCACTCACTGCTCAAGCCCTACAGCAACACATACTACTTGAGAAGGTTTCCTATAGGTTTTCTGTGTAAGTGTTTGGGTTTGTGGGATTTCTAAAGTTTGATTGATACAAATGAAGTATTCAATAAATGCAACAACACAAGACTTAATACATACTCAGAGATCAAGTGAATCCCTTCAGTTTTGTAGCAGCTGAGTATGGATGAGAGAAAACTTTGACACTTGAGAAGGTTGGAAGATTTGAGTTCAATGTACTCTCACACAGATCAACGATGGCCAGGAGCGTTTATTTATAGATGAAATTATGTGTAATAACATCTAGACCAAAGAATAGAGTCGTTGGCAAAAACATATAGCCGTTGGAAGATGTTGTCTGCATAATACAGCTGTGTTTCAGCTTTTCTGCAGAAGACAGCTGTTTCCAGTTGTCATGACTCTTCTCAACTATGACAGATGTTGAAGATGATGCTTCTCAAGTTGATACTTCTGATGAAGATACTAGCAGTATGACTCTTCTCAACTTGACTCTTCTCATCACGACCCTTCTGATGGTCATGACTCTTCTCAACTTGATTCTTCTCATCTGATGCTTCTCATCTCCTTCTTCATAGTTCTATCATGATGTTTCTTAAATTGATCCTTCTAGTCTATCCTTCTCATGCTACGACTTATATAGATGAAGCTTCTCATGATAATCTTTCTCAAATTTACCATATGGTCTTGATCTTTTGATCTTATCATGAGAAGGTTTCTTCTTTAAGACTATTGTGAGCCACATTCTTTTAAGTCTTCTCACCTACAATGCTTCTCATAAGCATATACCTTCTTGAGATTAGCTTGGATGTTCCTGTTCTTGTTTTTCACTCAAGAAGAAGCATTAGTAGCATATGAAATCAAACGGGTTTTTTTCAAACGGGTTTGAACCTTAGTATATTTATGAGACTTAGTACTATTATATTTTGAACCTCTTGAACCATAAATTTCAAATATTAATTTCTCTAATTAATAAAGTAGGGGTATATTAGTCAAAAAATAATTAAGTAAGGGGTATATTAGTCAAAAAATAATTAATGCAGTAGACAAGTAGAAAGGGGCCTTATATTATGGGACAATTTTTTTTTTCAAAGGCGCCTTATATTATGGGACGGAGGGAGTAATTTGTTAATCCAAAAATCAAAAATGAAAGTTGAACACAAGACCAAAACTTTGAATTTGCCCTGCTTCTGTCTTTCCCCATTCTTAGCCTCCTAGAGCTCGAATTTCTAGCCTCCAAGTAGGGGTTGGAATAGGTCAGGCCTATTTAGGTAAAAAGGTCAGGCTACAGGCCATCGAAAAAGTCTTTTAGGCCTACCAGGCCGGTCTATTTAAATTAATATTAATAATATTTTTTATTACTACTATTATTATATTAAATTTTCTACGTTGTTTAACTTATAAATTTGCTTACATTTTATGTTTATTCAAAATGATGAACTACATCAGTTTTTAACATATTTAAAAGTATTATTATAAAATAATATTTAAAAGTATTATATAAAATAATATTTATGATGAGCTACATCAGTTTTTAACATATTTAAAAGTATTATTATAAAATAATATTTAAATAAAATGTCCTATAAAGATAATTTTCTAAAAGATTTTGTTATATTTTAAATTAGATCTTAATTTCATTGATCGATTAGCTTGTTCGTCTATTTACAAAGTCTGCATTACTCAAAGGTTGTAGACTTTCGCAATATTTTTTGGTGAAATAGGCTTTTAAATAGGCTTGCAGGCCTTGTCAGGATTTTCAAAAGGCCAGACCAGACCTCAAAAGTCGGCCTATCACAGGCAATAGGCCAGACTCAGACCCAATATTTTCAATACAGGTCAGACCCAGGCTATAGAAAGCCTAATTGGGCCCAACCTATTTCCATCCCTACCTCCAAGTGTGATTTCAGCTCCCAATCTTCTAGCTCCTAAGTTCTATTAGCCCTCATTTGCTTGATTTCCTCCTAAACTTCTAGCTCCTAAGAAATATTTTTTGAACTGATTTTGATTTTATTTATTTGCTTAGAGCACCCAAAATGTACCTGTGCCAAAAGAATGGGTATTTGGGATACAATTCCAAGTATTTGGGTCTAGGCCCAATCTAATTCAGCTCGATGAAAAGAGAACAAAGGGTCAAAGCCAGATTGTGAATTGGATTTTTTTTTTACCCCCATACTCTTCCCTTCTACCCCCACAAAAAATTTTTGGACGAAAATACCCCTTAAAATTTTAATGCTTAATTACACTTTTGGTACCCCTATTATAGCCCGCTCACGATTTTGGTACCCCAAGAATTTTTTCCACGATTTTGGTACCCCTATTTTATCTAATTGTAAAATCGTTGCCCCCAATAGTCTAGTCAAACATTTGGGTGAGTTGGCACTCACTAATCCAACATGTTATGGAGATTTTTGGCAATTTATTGGATCATTATTTTCATCCTTGTGTTTGCCACGTTGGATTAGTGAGTGCCAACTCACCCAAATGTTTGACCAGACTAGTGAGGGGCAACAATTTTACAATTAGATAAAATAGGAGTACCAAAATCGTGGAATTTTTTTTTTGGGTACCAAAATCGTGAATGGTCTATAATAGGGGTACCAAAAGTGTAATTAAGCCAAATTTTAACCCAAAATCGTATATACGTCACCCTATGTATATACGACTTTTAAAAATTCAAGTCGTATATACCTAAAAATAATGTAAATACGAAAAGTTAAAATAAATCAAATCGTATATACCTAATGGGGGGTGTATATACGACTTTGTAAAATATAAGTCGTATATACCCCCACACATACGTATATACGACTTGCAAGATACAAGTCGTATATACATATGTGTGGGGGTACATACGACTTGTATTTTACAAAGTCGTATATACACCCCCATTAGGTATATACGATTTTTTTTAAAAAAAAATGTTGATCTAACAGTTAGGATTTGACTTCCAATGTTAATCAAAGGTGTAGATTGCACGGATAGCATCAACGGTTGATATTCATTCACGAATTCTGTAAATACCCACCCCCACCCTCATTCTTTTCACACCAAAATTTCACTCTCAATTACATTTCTCACACATCTAGAATGCAGATTTGTCTAACACAACGGTTTGCTGAGAATAGGCTCTGCGGTATACATTATGGGGGCAGCATCACGATGAGAGAAGATGGGGTCTACTTTTCGAGTCCGAAGCCGGCGTTATGCCGAATCGACCGCGCCATGGGGTTTGATGGGTTGAAGGATAAAGTGTGGTCAAAAGTACAAGTGATTGGGGGACGACCGTGACGTCACTAGTATCACTTATCGGAAACTCGATCGTGGAGATGATGGCTGAATTTCCTACTCGTCCATGTCTATCAAGACCGACGAAGACGTGGCGACCATGTTCGACATTCACGACAGGCTTATGGGGTATAAGCCTTTGGAGCTGTACGTGGAAACACAACGGAGCGTGAATGAGATTTTACGTCATTTGCGAGATCCGGAATATTAGTGTTTAGTTTGTTATGTTTTATCTTTTATGTAACTTTGTTTTATCGAATCAATGAAATGAAAGAAATCGAAAGTTTAAGCAAACTCGTAAGAAATAGTAATCAAGTGATATAAAATAAGAGAGTTCAAACATAAATCCAGAAAGTACAGACATAAAATAAATGTACAGAAAAATGGCCTAGTCATCAAGCCCTAGCCTGCACAACAACTGATAAAGCTCCGTGTACGTGGTGGTGCCCATAAGGATATGTCCACGACGAAGCCCATTCCTAACTAAGTCTACCATACTGTGCGCCCACTCCTCAGGTGGTGGTGGTGGTGCTGCTGCAGGTAATAGCCTCAGAATCGACGCAGTCACGTGCCACTGCAAGTAGCCTGGACCAACCTCACCCAACTCCTCAGCAACATGGGTAGTGGCCAGAACGGCATGCACTAACGGCAAGTACTGCGCAATCTGCATGAGGACGTGTGCATGTTCCAGACAACCAGTAAGAGGGGCACGTGGGATGACCTGCAAAAACCCAAACTGTCGCAGGCACCTATCAGGCATGTAGGGAACTCTGATGTCTCCCCAACTGATGAAACCCATGTACAGTGAAATCATATCAAACTCTCTATCCCCCCGACGCCCCTCAAAGGGTCGCCAACACACATCATCGGAGGTCAGCCCATCAAGAAGCTGACTATAATCTAAAAGCTTCACGGCGTCAGACTTCTTCTTCCTCCAGTGTCCACACAGCAGTCCCTCCGTCACACCACTCGGCCTCTTCTCAACCAAGGTAAGAAAATACCATAAAATCCAGGCCTGAAATCCAATAATAAATAACAACATCGTTAATTAAAAACAATTTATCAAAACTCGTAAAAAATGAAAAAAAAAACAATTTAAACTAAGTACCTGCAGTAGGCTCGCGTACCCTCTTATCTACTTTGAAGAGTCCACACAGGAGTAGTTCAGTGCATCATACGTATAAGCTACTGCTGCTGCCCCCCATGCGTACCTTCCAACAACCTATGCACTCAAGTCATCAAGCAGGAGCAGCCACTTAGCCTCAGCCCTGTCTCCAGTCTTGCATGTGAAGATGGAGTAGCTCAAAAGCAGAAGTATACATGCCCTGACAGCAGCATCCATGTTCCCCCCGCAATGGAATTATCTTGAACTAGTCCCTCCAGCCACTCATAACGGAAGTATGGACCAGCAGTCCTACCACACCCCATACGAGCCTCCTCGATACTCACCCCTAGATAAGCGTGTGCCAGCTGGATGGCCTGCTCCGTAGTCACAGAAGTGGGAGGAGCTCTGAAATAATTTCCCTAGATGGAAAGATGAAGCAGGCAGGACACATCGTCAAGAGTAATCGTCATCTCACCAAATGGTAAGTGAAATGACGACGTCTCCGGGTGCCATCTCTCAACGAAGGCGGACAGAAGCTCATGGTCCACCGTGGAATGTCCGGTGGAGATAAAGGGGATAACTTGGCACCTCTGACATGGCTGAACAACTGCTCGTTCTGGCAGTAAACAAATAGTCTGGTACTAACCTTGTTGCCATGGTTCCACGCTTTCACCACACGTCTATATGTCTACATTAAAAAAAATTAACAAAATAAGACTACGTACAGAAATAAATTAAACTAACAACACAATGTAAATAAATTCAACTTACCGGGTCTGCTAGTACACGAGAACAAACATGACCCTCACAAGTAAAGAGAAGCTCCTGCTGCTGCTGATGGTGCTGCTGATGCTGATACTGAGACGTAGACTGGTCCTCAGACATAGACTGGTCTGAGGACATAGACTGTTCCTGGTCATCATAGTATGTGTGCTGCTGCTGGCCCTCCTCATACTCATACTCAGGGGCCGAGACCTCCTCCACCAGCTGCTGTCTCTCAGTGCAACTACGCCTCGTAAACGCATGTCCCGCAATCCTGTGTCGGGTGCGTGTAGACGGAGCTGCCGACGCCGAAGCCGAAGACTCCTCTCGATGCCTATGGGACACTGTAAAAAAAAACAAAATTAAAAAAAAACGAAATTTTAAAAAAAAAACAAAGGGTTAAATATGTTTAGTCCCTACAAAATTTCACTATTTTGTTTTTAGTCCCTATAAAAAATTTCATCAACTTTTAGTCCCTATAAAATTTCACAATCTTGTTTTAAGTCCCTATAAAATGTAAACTCGTGTATGCCTTTAGAATTTTGAATGATATTTTGCATACACGTTAAAGATATTAAAAATATCTCCCTCACAAAAAATAAACTCAAAATTTGATTTCTAGGGTAGTATTTCCTTTAATTTGTTTATCGAATCTTTTGCACTTAAAAAATTTAGATTTGATTTATACGTTGTTAAAAAATTCAAAGTTTTTCTGGAAGAGATATTTATAATGTCCTCAACATGTATGCAAAACATCACTCAAAAATTCAATGGATATACATTAGTTGGCATTTATAGGGACTAAAAACAAAATTTTGAAATTTTATAGGGACTAGAAGTCGATGAAAAATTTCATAAGGACTAAAAACAAAATAGTGAAATTTTGTAGGGACTAAAAACATATTTAACCAAAAAAAAAACAGGAGTCGTATATACCTATATACGATTTCCAATCGTATATAGGTACAATCGTATATAGGTATATACGAATATAATCGTACATATGTGAGGGAGAGGTATATACGACTTACTATTTTAACAAGTCGTATATATGTGGTGTGGGAGGTATATACGATGCGACCAAATCAAAGCTAATCGTATATATGTCTCTGTGATGTATATACGATTTCCTCTGTAAAATCTGGTGGTAAATCGTATGTAAGTGAAAAATGATAAGTGTTTTGTAATTTAAAAAAATGTTAAGGATATTTTGCTCTGTGTTAATTTTAGGCTAAATACCTGTTTTGGTCCTTTATGTTTGGGCGAAGTTTCACTTTCGTCCTTTATCTTTTTTTTGTTCCGTTTTAGTCCTTTATGTTTCATTGTGCAAGAAAGTGAGGGACCAAAACGAACCAAATTAAAAACTGAGAGGGACCAAAATTAAACCAAACAAAAAAACAGAGGACGAAAATGAAACAAATAGTGCTAACGGTAGGGACGAAACCGAAACAAAAATGAAACATAAATGAATAAAACGGAACAAAAAAAAGATAAAGGACGAAAGTGAAACTTCGCCCAAACATAAAGGACCAAAACAGGTATTTAGCCTTAATTTTATATATTAAAACCAAAAATTTAGAAATTAAAAAACCTAACTTAAGAAAGAAAAGTGGCCCAACGGTCGAATTTGTTTAAAACATCCAACATCAATGCGATCCTCCAAACGTTACAGAATCACACAGTCCTAGTAGTTGACTACAATACAATACAGAAACCACAACACAGCTTCATTCGCTCATTCCAATCTCTTCTAAGCTTTTCTTTGCACACAAATTCCTAACAGAGAACAACACCTCCTTTGAACCATTACTTTCTCATCAAAAACTCTCTTTTTTCCCTTCCTATTTGCTCTTCAAATTCATATCTAATTCTCTTTTTATCTTAAACTTTTCAGGTTCTTCTCCACTGAAGATGGAACCAGAAAACATTGATTGGGACAACATCGACTCCACCTTCATTCAAGACGACAAGTACGAGAATTTCGATGCGCCTAAATGGGTTGATCTTTCTGCTTCTGATGAACTTCTTGTTGATGATGAAGCCTGGTTCTGCACTCAAGGTGAGACTTTAGGTGTTGAGTTTCTTTAATTTTTTCTGTTTTAGGGTTTTCTGTGTTGCTTAGGTTCACTTTCAATTGCAGATTGCAGACATCCAAAAACTGCTGAAGATTTTCTTAGATCTACATCCACAAGCAATTCTAAGGTTACTACTAGTTCTATCTCAATTTTTTGTTTCTTTTTATTCTCATAATAATAATCAAATTTCCTAATCTGTTAAACCCAAAAAAAAGGTTTAATTTTTTGTTTCTTTTTATTCTCATAATAATCAAAATTTTCTTAATCTGTTAAACCCTAAAAAAAGGTTTACTTTTTTTTTTGTTTCTTTTTATTCTCTTATACTCTTTATTTTATCTTGGGGAAAAAATGCAATAAAAATTAAAAAAGCAATGAAATCAACTTATACTCTTCATTTTATCTTGCAGGCAAAGCTATTAAGATTTGCAAGCTTTTCTGAAATTCTTCCCTTCAGAGACAGACACAGAAGGTACCTACCTACCATTAAATCTTACTGAAAAAGAAGATAATTATGAATCATTTGCTTTATCCTTATGCTTATAGTATGGTTTTTATGTTGTATGTATCAGGGAAAATTCTGCAGCTACTGAAATTTCTTCCTATATGAAGTGTTCTGATAAATCCAAAAGACCCAGTTATTCAGGGAAGTCCAATGAAGAAAATGAGAATGAAAATCCAAACTTTTCAGCTCAAAGTTTCAATGATGGTTCCAACAAGCTGAAGAAGTCATTACTGAAGCCAAACATAGAGAATCCAAAGCAGTTGAATGGTTCAAAAGAAGACAGTCATGTGAAAAGTCATCGAAGACAGAAGCTAAGGAGTACTTTCTCAGCACAAAATTTATTGGGTGGAAGAGAAATTCTAAGTCAGATAACTGGGTTCTGTTCTGAATTGAAGAGATTTGCAATGAAGGGTTCTAAGAAAGGAGGGGGAAATAATGAGAAGGTTGTAACTGCAAATGGGGTGTTGGAAGAAGTGAAAGAGAAGAAGATTAGGGTAGGTAGGGAAAGAGTGCCCTTGCTTGTTGTGCCCTTGCTAGTTGAATAATCAAACAATGATTTTGATTTAGATTGATAAGTGAAGATGGTGCTGTGATAATATATTCTAATTGATTTTTTTTAGAGATGTGTAATAATGAAAAGAAAAACTCTTGTTTAGAACAATTTAGTAACTTCTAAGGCTGAATTTTTACCTTGGTTGTTAGTTATAATCAACCTTCACTTGGCTCTAACTTGATTGAGAATCGTCCTATTTTCAAAGACTTCTATTGGTGGATTCGACTTATAAAATAATACTAGATTTTTTTCATTGTTTATTATTTTGAGATAAGTTTATTTTATATTTTCCCAACATGAAGTAAAACAGCAATTATAATTGGGAAAAAGTGTTAAGCAAAATTACACCTTTTTTCAACCAGTGGAAGACACGTACGAAACAGGTTAAAAACATGTGGTGTAAACAAAGTGAGGCTTTTTTGGTATGGGGACTGAGAATTTTCAATTCGTTTAGTTTCAATGGTTTTTTCAATTGTTGGCTCAGTAAATGTTGCTTTGAGGGATGCTTTGACTGAATTTTGCATGTTTTCAATTCGATGTTTCGTTTGAGTTCTATGCATTCCACTGAATTTTTAATGGCGTGGCAGTAAATAATGCAAAGGATTTTTGAAACGGTTCGAATTGGAGTGACTGTAGCAATTGCATACAAAAAGCGACTGAATATAATTTTTGTCAACCAAATTAATAACAGAAATTATATTCAGATTTACTTGATTTAATAAGTCGTTTATCCATATATTCTTTTATTTATTCATCTGTATATGTGTTGCTTTAGTAGGAATATTACATGGGATCGTAACCCAATTTACAGAATAATTTTTGGAGGAATACAAAGAGATAAAAACGAGAAACTCGAGAAACCTCAAATAGAATTTCACTTTAGAACACAATTTATTAAAATGAGAAAAAAATCAAATACAAAAAAATTAAACCCCCTTTATAGAAGTTAACTTTTTGTAAGGTTAACAAATCGTAATGAATATTACAAAATTCAGACTCCATTTTTAAAAATTCCCTTTTTTGACAATATTTTTAAAAATTCCTAATTATCCTAATTGAGCACCCCAAAAATTATTTAAATTAACTAAAAAATATTCATAAGTATCACAACTTTCTTTTTTATCAAGAAAAGTCTATTTTAAAATCAAAATCCAATGCACCGAACAGAAAATGAATAAAAAAAAAAACGCAACACAACATAACACAACCCTTTTTTTTCCACTTTGAGTCTCTGCTTTCTTGACTTCACTCACTCTCTTCTTCTCCTAGTTCGTGATTTGCGGCGTGCAATGAGCCTCTCATCACTGTCGCTGGATTCCCACGCAATATGCGGCTATCAACCTCAACGCCCCATCACCTTCCACCACCACCACCACCACCACCACCGTCGAAACCTCGTCGTCTGCTCCGCGAAACCCGTCGCGCCTCCTCTATCAAAGCTCGCCGCCGCCGACTCCACCGGAGGCCGAATCGAGTCACTCAGTCAGGTGTCTGGTGTTCTCGGTTGCCAGTGGGGTGATGAAGGCAAAGGAAAGCTCGTTGATATCTTAGCCCAACACTTCGAAATCGTTGCTCGTTGTCAGGTTTTGTTACCTTTCCCTTTCTCGACTTCGTTCCTTTTTTACTGTTCAACTCTTTTTCTTACGCTTCAAGTGTTTACTTAGGGTTCTTTGCTTTGTGCTGTGTTGTGATTTAACTGGATTCTGGTCATTGCTCAGCACCATATTTGATAGCTAATAAATAGACGTGTTCACAACATGTTTGAAAGAATGTCTGTTTAAGATTTTTTTGGAATAATTACGATTATGAGAGTATCTCCCCCCTGTGATTAGTTCTTGGGTCATAACCTAGAAGAAAAAACCCTTTTTAGTTTTATGGATCCTTTATGAAAGTTAGATGAGGGAGCTTGATGTGTAGAAAGAGATTTCAACTTGTACATTGACCCGGTTTGGATAGACAACTTAATTAAGCGCTGATAGCATAAAGTCAAACAGTTTCTGTATAAGCTATAAGCTTTTTCATAAGTTGTCTTGAAGAGCTTATGGAAATAAGCTGAAAGTACCGTATGAACATGTCATAAGCTGTTTCTATAAGCTCTCTCAAATAGTCTCACATGTGCTTTTTTTGATACAATAGTCTCACATGTGCTTATGTTGGTAGGTTAGCCCAAATAAGCGTATATCATTTTAATTTTAAGTGCATGTTGGTTGGTGGAGTATGTATTTGACTTGATAACCGTAGCCTTTTGATTTAGTCAGCATTGGTTTCACTTTGGTATTGGTGGATACTTTTTTTTATGTCTTCTTGCCCATCTTATCTCACCTTTTTTAATGTTATTTTGCACTGATGATTTGTGATTAAATTTTGTCAGGGTGGAGCTAATGCTGGGCATACCATTTATAATGCAGAAGGGAAGAAGTTCGCTCTCCATCTTGTTCCTTCTGGTATCCTCAATGAGGAGACTCTCTGTGTTATTGGGAATGGGGTTGTGGTTCATCTACCGGGGTTGTTTAAAGAAATTGATGGCCTTGAGGCAAATGGGGTCTCTTGCAAGGGAAGGATATTGATATCTGATCGTGCTCACCTCTTGTTTGATTTTCACCAAGAAGTGGATGGGCTGAGAGAAGCTGAACTTGCTAAATCTTTCATTGGCACCACCAAGAGAGGCATTGGTCCATGCTACTCCAGCAAGGCTAACCGTAATGGGATTAGAGTAGGTGATTTAAGGCACATGGATACTTTCCCTCAGAAGCTTGATCTTTTGTTATCGGATGCCGCCTTGAGGTTCAAAGATTTTAACTATGGTCCGGAGATGCTCAGGGAAGAAGTTGAGAAATACAAGAGATATGCTGAGAGGTTGGAACCCTATATTGCTGATACTGTGCATGTCATGAATGAAGCAATAACAGATAAGAAAAAGATTTTGGTTGAAGGAGGACAAGCAACCATGTTGGACATTGATTTTGGAACTTATCCCTTTGTTACTTCTTCCAGCCCATCAGCTGGCGGGATATGCACCGGCCTTGGTATTGCTCCAAGAGTACTTGGTGATTTGGTTGGAGTGGTAAGTGCATAGTTATCTGTTCTTCATTGTTTGTTCGAGTTGTCGGTGATCTTTTATTATTTTGTTGGAATTTTCATACCCAAGGAGACTACGCTTCTTATAAGTTATTGTTCCTTATCGCCAAATGTAGTTTCAGTTGAGCTCAAGAACTTCAAGCTTCTTTTTTTGTTCAACATCTATAATGTCGACAATTTAAGCACATTTAACATAGGCAAGATGGTTCATCTAGTTTTTTGGCTATGCAGGTGAAAGCGTACACTACAAGAGTTGGTTCTGGTCCTTTTCCAACAGAAATTTTGGGATCTGGAGGCGATCTCCTTAGATTTGCTGGACAGGAGTTTGGCACAACTACTGGCCGTCCACGGCGGTGTGGCTGGCTTGATATAGTTGCATTGAAATACTCCTGTCAGATCAATGGATTTTCATCATTGAACCTCACCAAGCTGGATGTTTTGTCAGATCTTGATGAAATACAACTGGGTGTCTCTTATAAACATGTTGATGGTGCCTCGGTCAAATCATTCCCTTCAGATCTCCGTCTTCTTGAGCAATTGAAGGTAAACATTTTTATATTTCCCTTCCAAGCCACTCCTCCACCTTCACTCTATCTGGATAATATACACCAAAAATGTGAAGTAATGAGATTTTTCAAGAATGATAAATGTCCTTAATTCTTCTTGAGTTTGTATTGTATTTTCTTATGGTTATATGTTTTCATGTTTTAGGTGGAATATGAAGTACTTCCTGGATGGAAGACTGATATTTCTTCCATCAGAAACTATTCTGACCTTCCAAAAGCTGCACAACTGTACGTGGAAAGGATTGAAGAACTTGTCGGTGTCCCTATCCACTACATTGGTGTTGGGCCTGGACGTGATGCCCTCATATACAAATGATTTCACATTGGACTTCCATGCCTCTATAGGCAAGTTGAGAGGCTTTCCGCGATATAAGGATTTGTTCCTACTAACTTACAATTTGGGATGAAAACACATTAGTGAGGATTGCCTACTTGATGTATTATGTTGTCCATTATTAATGGCATTTTGGGTTATTGCAGAAGTTTGATACGGCATTTTTACCTTTTACAGTACTTGCCAGTAGGATGAGTATTTGAGGGTAATACATTAGTTAGATGTATCAATTATCATGTATGATGCTGACATCTGTTTTTAGTGTTGCATTCATGCTGCAGAAAATAATGTGGTACTTGTAACAGTCCAGAAGTTTTAACTTTCTACTATCTCCAGAAATTGCAGCCATGGTTTTGTCGTCCCATGTAATGCTTATTCTCACTTATGATTTCCATCTACCTGTATTCATTGGTGTTATGATTTAGATTCAGATTGATTTTTGGTATGCTCTCTTCTTTCTGCCTACCAGAAGAAATGGTTTGGTTGTTTCTTTGATAATCGCATATGATGCATGTTGAATAGGATTAGAAGAACACGAGTTGGATGACCAAGATATTGTTGGGTTGAGACTTGAGACTGAATGGTATGGTGGATAACAGGTAAATTAATTCAGTCTTGAACCAGGTTGAGCTTCGCATAAAATAAAGTCTAGTTGAATGATGAATTATGGAAAACCAAATGGAAATTGATAAATCGACTTGTGAGTATAAAGACAAGATGTTGCAAAAAGAATCTTGTTGCATCATTACTCATGTTCTCTAACATGCAACAGAACATGGTGCAGTACATGAACAACAACATTTGCCTGGTTTTCGTTTATACTAACTGAAGAATTTGACAATTGTTGCATTTTGCAAACATCTTGAAGTTCCAGTCTTGAGCCTGTTGCATCTCAGAATTAACAAATTATAATACTCTATTGGGTGTGTAGCTACAATAGCTTAAGCTTTGGGTCAATTTTATTCTTAACATGGATCAAAGTAGCTACTAGTATCTCATTATTCATGTGATTCATATTACTGTTGAAATGATGAAATGAAATCAAATGCAATTGATAGAACACGTAACATAAAGGGGGTAAATAGCCAATTTGGTCCCTGGAAGTGTAACTGGCTGTCAATTTGGTCCTTCAATCGAGCGAAAATGTAAAAAGGTCCCTCAATGTGTAATTTGTCCGTCACGTTAGTCCCTCCCGTTAATGTGCATTGTTAACTCCGTCAATTTGGCTGATGTGGCACGTTTAGTGCCACATAAACATGTTTAATTATGTGGCCTTTTGATGTTACTTACTGTCAGTTTAGTCCCTGAAAGATGTCACTTGCTGTCAGTTTGGTTCCTAAAACATTTACGTGAATTCATTTTAGTCCATCGAATCTTAAGTTACTTCTGCAGAATTTTAAACCAAAATTTACTAGCAGTGCAATCAGTTGATCTCACACTTCACATAAACCAGAAACTTAACCAAAATATTTCAATAACATATTCATAGTTGCAGCTTCATAATTTGTCCAAAATATATGCATAATTGTATAGTTGCATAAGTGGTTCAAAAGATATCCTAAATACTTTATTACAACTTCATAATTTGTCCAAAAAATGTGCATAATTGCATAGTTAAATAACTATTTCAAAAGATATCCTAAATACTCTATTACAACTTCATTATAACTAGTCTTCAAATTTCTTCAACCTTGATGTATTGTTAAGGTGAAGATGATTCACGGAATTGACGATGATATTTGTCAACCTAAATCTCATAACAAATTAATGCTTGAACTTCAACAGCCAAACTCCATCTGCTAGTAAATTCTAGTTTAAAATTCTGCAGAAGTAACTTAAAATTTGATGGACTAAAATGAATTCACGTATATGTTTCAGGGACCAAACTGACAGTAAGTGACATCTTTCAGGGACTAAACTGACAGTAAGTAACATTAAAAGGCCACATAATCTTGTCTATGTGGCACCAAACGTTCCACATCAGCCAAATTGACAAAATTAACGACACACATTAACGGGAGGGACTAACGTGACGGACGAATTACACATTGAGAACCTTTTTGCATTTTTGCTTGATTGAGGGACCAAATTGATAGCGAGTTACACTTTCAGGGATCAAATTGACTATTTACCCAACATAAAGGCGGATAAAACCCATACATAAATCGCAACATAAACAACAATAGAACCATAAAAACAAAACCAATATATTGCAAAATAAACTAAAATTGCAAGAAATCAAAAGTTGCGAGAAATTATTAGAAATCATAGAAAGACTCACCTTGTTCACTGATTTACAGCTCGCCTTTTTCAAATGAAGTTGAGGTTTCTTTCGTTTCTAGAGATATGAAGCTTGGAGGTGGATTAGTGAAGGAGTGACCAATTATTGCTTATTGGTGGTGTCTTAACGACTCTTTGGACATGGACTAAAAGTGTTCCATTTTAGATAGGGACCGATGTGTCCTTTTGTTGTTCTTTACTAATGACGTTGACACAAGGAATAAAATGTCCTAAAAGGTGTACGCATTTAAAAAAATCTAGCGCCATGTCAACTGCCACATCTTCAGTCAATAGTACCGTTGTCGCTTTAAGTGATTTTTTGGACGAAAATGGTTTGAGGGACCAATGTGTCCCTGATTTGAGTTCTTCAAGAACTATTGTACGACTTTTTTTTCTAAAGAACTAAATTGTCTCAATTTGAAATCTATATCTATATATATAACATTTGAGAATGATGTCTCATAAATGCTATTCCAAGTGTCATCTCATGGATTACTTAGCATTAATGATGTTTTTTTAACTTGTCAAAAAAAATGATGTTTTTTTAAATAAATTTAAAGGATCCCACAATAGGTATGCAATTTAAATTTGGAAAGTCACAAACATGAAATAGGAAACTTATGTACTTCCTTACTCCTAATCTCAATAATTATATTTGATATTCTCATATTCTCATTTCATCGGTAATATTATTATTGTTCATAAAAACATTTAATTTTACAATCCTGATTCATTCTCATCGTTTAAAATGTGAGTGGTTCTCTCTAATATATACTTGGTGGCCAATAAGCAATATGAATTATTTCAAACTACCATGACATCTCAGGTTGATTTGAAGCATTTTCATCATAATTTTGAATTGAATGTCATGATGATATATTGGATTGCTTGTCATTTCTCTTAGTCATACCGAGTTAGTTATTTCTGGTTGCAAGGATTTGTTTCTAGGTTCAAGAATTATTTGTCTTTGCAAAAAAATTGTTTATAAGTGTAAGGATACAAAATAAAATATGAGAGCACATTTTCATTTGTACCAAAAGGTAATAAATGCATCATGTTTGAAAAATAGAACTTATATTTAGCCTATAATTTTAGTAGTAGTTGTTGTTTTTTTTTCACTTTAATTTTGAATAATTTAACTTTGTTTTATCTTTTTTTTGATACTTCATAATTTTCGAATGTTCATTTTGGAATGACAAATGATATAAAACAATTATCTCATATTTAACGAAAAATAAATTCATAGTGAGAGTGATGGTTGTATCAACAAAGTTGCTATATCTTGAGTGTCGGAAGGCATGCATAATTGATGATGGTGCACTTTATAGTTAGTGAATTTTTTTAGTTATTTTTGCTCTTAACTGACATGGTCCAGAGTCTCGAGAACTTGAAGGAAAACGCTGCTAGTGAAAATCATAACACTTAGTAATTTTTGTCTTCATTGTTTCGTGAGGTCGAAGATAAATTACAAGTAATTTTTATGAGAAGTTACTCAAAACAAAATTTTATTTAAAGCAATTTTTAGATTTTCATTTTTTTAAAAAGCAATAAAAAATGGATAGAAAAGTTTTAAAAATGATTATTTTATTAAAAAAAGTGATTATCTTTAGAAAAAGGCTATGACAAACGGGATCTATATCTGAAAGAGTTAGTGGTAGAAACCAAATATAATTTTTTTTTAATATATACTAATTACAAAAAAAGTGATTATCTTTAATTAGGAAAAAGCTATGAACGCTTTTGTTTGTCTCTGCGTTAATATCAGCTATTGGTTATTGGCTATTGCGTTATTATTTACATTTGGAAGCCCATTTTCTATATTCTAATTGCATCCTTTATTTTTTTCTTTGTATATAAAGGTTCTAAAAGCGCTAAGAAACGGTAAACTAGAGTGGGTTGGCTTAGCGAATGGAGCTTTTGTTCCAGGTTTGCTTTTGCGCTTTTTCAGCGATCCGTTTTTCTCTAGATTATTGTTCTTTTTTTATTACAAAAGTTTAGGTGAGTTGGGCTCCGGGGGCTCAACAGGGTCAGGGCAGGCCTCGGGGCTCTTTGAGCGCTTACAGAGGTACTAAAAGATCACCTACCAAAGAGGTCCTCACATCGACAGCGGGAGTTGAACTCGCGCTCCTGTGGGGAATGAGCCAACTCCTCACCAACAACTGAGCTAACCTTCATTGGCCTCTCTAGATTATTGTTCTACCGGTGAATGACTCTCACTCCACTGAGTTTTTGTTCAAGGCTCTTTTGATCCCTTTCAAGTCATGTAATTCCTCATGTTTGATTTCACTCTTTGAAAATATTTTGAATTTTTTATGTGAGTTTTTGATACATTTCTTATCAAATTTCTCATAATCATTCTTTTGTTATATTTTTTTAAGTATGCATCGTATGTATGATATTTTTTGACATTAAATTAAATTAAAAAAATACTGAATAATTAAGTATAATATATATATATATTAGTTTCTAATTTTTATAGAGACATTTACCCTAATTAGAGACATATAAAAATCGAAATATCAGCGGGATGAGATGGGGACGGAGAACATTTTCTCACTTCCTGTCCTCACATCTTATATTGCTCCTCATCCTTGCTCTCAACATAAGAGAGTTTTCCTCCCCGCAGGACCCTATTTTTCATACAAAAATAGTAAATAATAAACTTAAATTCAACATATTTTTGAAAATATATAAAAAATTAAAAAATATCATAAATTTAAAGTTATGGTAATAAGGATTATCTAATATTTTTGGTTTATTAGCAATATTAATTTGATAAAATAATATCATATATATATTTGTTAGAGTTTAATAATAGTTTTATTGGAAATTGAGATCCCGTGGGGTAGGGGTATAAACCCTATCCACTTCCTACCATGTCTTCAGGGGAATTTAGTCATCTATCTTCTTCCTCATAGGTCGATATCCATCTTTAGGCCTTTAAACTAGACAGTTTCCAAGAGGATTTCCACGTATAAATAGAAATTTACACCTCTAAGTTTAACTACAGCAGACATAAATAAATCTTATTGCATGAAAACATTAATATCTAAACATAAATTAACAAACAAAATATAATTTTTTGATATATTTTTCAATGGGATAAATATACTCGTGCATAGCACGGGTCAAACACTCTAGTTTTTAGGAATCAAATTTCCTCTTTACTCAATATAATAATATGGGTTGTCTTAGTTTTCATGACCACACGTTAAATATGGGTTGGGAGCATATGTCATAACTAAATATTTTACATCATAAAGTTTTACTAGTCGCTCCTTTCTTCTTTATTTTTATTAAAATAACTGAATAAAAATGTTTCAAATAAGATAGATAAACTTATTCTTTACTTGCACACATGTTAAGAATATTTATTTAAAGAAAGTTATTCATTATGAGATATTGTTAACATAAAATACATCTAGTTTTTTAGACAATATTATATTTTATATAATAGTATAAATGACCTCCAATACATATAACTCTTGTAAAAATTTAATATGCTTCTTTTTTGACCAATAAAAAAATTTAGGCTTAAATATTTGATTCCCTGCAAATATCTTAATTTTCCATTTACTCCCGTAAAAAAAAAGTTTTAAAATCAACTTTGCCAATAATAAGTGTTTTTAGTTACCCCTGCAGCGGGTAACCGTAAATTTTTTATATTTTGTAGGAGGTAACCGTACATAGTTTATACCCATTTTACACTACATAATCTAACAGAGGGGGGTGACCGTAAATAATTTATATTTGCAGGGATAACCGTAAACTTTTTTTTTACGGTGGGTAAATGAAAAATGAGTATATTTGCAGGAGGATCAAATATTTAAACCAAAAATTTAATAGGCTAATCATTTTTACAAAAAAATCTTAATGGAAACTTGAGTGAGCATAAAATGACATAAAAGGGTTCAAACGAAACTACCATTTCGTGATTTCGCTAACGTTCACTGGCAGTTTCTCTTCTCTGTTGTGCGATCATTCTTTCCTCAGATAGCATCAGTGACTGTGGCAATGGAGAGAGGCGCCAATAAGAAGCAATCACCACCTCTCTCTTTGGACCAATTCATCTCTATCACCAACCCTCTTCTCGACTTGGAAAAGGTATCTACTTTCTTTTTCATCCCTTTATTTATTCATCATTTTTACCCCATTTGAATCGATTTCATTGTTCAAATGCTGCGATTAAAGTTTACAGCTTTCATTTACCCTACATTTCAATGTGCAAGTTTAAGCCTAATTATATTCTAGGAGTTATTGTTCAGTGGTTTGTGTTTTTGAGGATTAGAACAGTGAAAAAGATTATAACTTTCAAAATACTGGTTTATGGGGTCGTTTCAGAAAGAACGAATGATTTGTTATTTTTCTCGTTTTTATGCTTTTGTTTTGTGTTTGGCTTAGGAAGCTGAAATATCAAGCTCAATAGCCACAGGCGCGTCAAGAAATGTGGAAACTGCTCAAAAGAGGGGATCTACAATCCTCAACTTGAAGTGTGTTGATGTTCAGGTTACCTGCTTTTCAGTTCTTCCCTTTTGTTTCTCACAATTGTCTTTGAAATTTCATACTCATAGATAAGAGTCCCCAAAGTATCGCTTGCTGCATAGAAACTAAATTGATGAAATGGGATAAATTTTAGGGATTATTTAGGAGAGTCGGTCAATGATACATTAGGGTCTAAATTGAGGATTTATTCATTTGGAATATGTTGGTTTAAAATGGAGGCAAGCTGGAGTTCAAAGAAAGATGGAATTCAAAAATATAAATATAACAATAGAAGAGAAAATTAAATTTTATATTTTACGAACTGTTGAGATTTTAAGAGTATGGAGGAAAAAGGAGCTTGGTGTACGGTTGATTTTTCATATTTTCCTGTATGTCTAAGTAGTATGTGGAGCTTCAATTCATATAGTATTCTTATATTGTGGCTCCCCTTTTCTCTTGTTTATTCTGAAAAAAAGACAGGGCTTATGGGAAAGTCTCTGATTGAATTCCAGTCTACAAAAGGAGACATACTTCCTGCACACAAGGTAAGGGATTGACTTTCTTTAATCGGTGTTTTCTGTTCAATATCGAACTTCCCATACTGGTTTAGTCAAACTTAAAGCAGTGCTTTTTAGTAATGTCGTATATTGTATGAACCTATTTTTATTGTATGCACTTATCCCTCCTCCCGCCTTCGGTTATTCCTCGGTATAAGTACATGTTTAAAGTATGAGACTTATATGACAGCGTAAAATATGCCACAAAAACATCTTGTAGCACTGATAAGCATTATTTAAGACTATTTTTGATGTAGTCAATCCAAATTGTACTACTTTCGTGGAGTTAATGTCATATGCCTTTTGCAGTTTGGTACTCATGACGTTGTTGTTTTAAAACTCAACAAGGCTGATTTAGGTTCTCCTGCTCTGGGACAAGGTGTAGTTTACAGATTAAAGGTATTTGATTGATTCACTTTGTGAAAAGAGAAAAAATTGCCCATGCTGTTGGCTGCGGATGATCTCACCTTTGGACATTATTTTAACTTACTGGTTTGATACAATTACTACAGGACTCTTCAATTACTGTTGCTTTTGATGACATACCAGAAGATGGCTTAAACAGTCCCCTAAGGCTGGAAAAAGTAGCAAATGAGGTATGCTGATAAGATCATAGGTGTTTACTATTTCTTCTTGTATAGAATAGTTATAGTTATGCGGTTTGATTATAAATAATTCAATTACTAGAGTGAAGTTCAATGAATTTGAACATATATTATACTATATCTTGTATAGAATAATTATAGTTATGCGGTTTGATTATAAATAATTCAATTACTAGAGTGAAGTTCAATGAATTTGAACATATATTATACTATAATTTTAGGTTTACATAAAATATATGAAATGCACTAATAGGACCTTAATATGAAGCATTTACTTCCCTTTTGGTTGGTTAGTTAACAGTTTATTGTTTTCTGTTTTGTTTGTGTTAACATATATGTTAGCACCATGGTTGATATTATCTTTTTTAGTCAATTTCTTGCTCCCAGGTTCTTATTACTGCGAGTATGTATTGTTTATGCAGGTGACATATCACAGGATGAAAGATGCATTAGTACAGTTGAGTAAAGGAGTGCATAAGGGTCCTGCTGCAGATCTAGTTCCTGTCTTGTTTGGGGAGAGGCAACCTGCATTAGCCAAGAAGGATGTATCCTTCACTCCCTTTAATACCAATCTTGATCACTCTCAGGTGTGTAACCTAATTTCTTGCATGGTCATTTTAGTTGTTATTTTTTTGTAAGTTTCACAGACGGTTGTAATCTATTTTTTCTTCCATGGTTGTCCGTGACTCCATACCTTTGTAACTAACAAAAATCATATTTCACAATTAGTTGCACACAGACATGTTTGTATATAATGCCTGTTGCTGTCAATAGGTTCTCTTCTTTAAGGGAAACTAAAAGTATAAAAGAATTATGATTTTGGGATTCCTAAGAAAAATATCTTGAAATCAGGATCATCAACAACTCGATTGTTTATTAACATTCAATGAGTGTCTAATGTGCGCCCCACATATTTGGACATTCTTAAATTGCTTGTTATTATAAGGCCTTAACTGGATTATTTTAAAACCCATGAGAATCATCCCAAGAATTAAGAGGAACAGTGGTTCACTTATTGTCTAATCAGGACTAAAAATACTATTAAACTGAAATTACATGAATTTTATTAATCACTGCTATACTAAGCTATAACATTTCAGATTTCTAGGATGTGCTCTATATTTTAGTTTGTTGAAAATAAGTAGATCTAAGAAATCAGCTAAGAATTTTGATACTATTGCTAGTTAATTAGTAAAGCACCTGAAATGATGGATAAAAGAATGATTTATCTTCCTGGGTAGTAACTTGTTCCTTCCTTCTAGTTAGGGAATTAGATACGTAACATTGTTCATGGAAAAACTTTTGTTGAATGTACTAAACCATATTGAAGTTGTTTGATTATGATGTATTGTTATTTTTTATTCATCATAGGCTATTAATTAACCAATAGAGTATATATCTATCATCACAATAGTGGTGTGTCTGCTTTTTACATGGGTATTTCATCGTTTTTGCTTTGCAAATCTGGCCTGTGTTCACAAAATCATGTATTTACATTTGTATCTCCAAAGAAAGGTGCAATAACAAAAGCATTGTCGTCGAAGAATGTTTTCCTGCTACATGGACCTCCTGGAACAGGAAAAACTACAACGGTGGTGGAAATTATATTACAAGAAGTGAAGCGTGGATCTAAGATTCTTGCTTGTGCTGCCTCAAATATTGCTGTTGACAACATCGTTGAGCGGCTAGTTCCACGCAGGTATAAATTTTTTATTATCTCTTTGGCACTTTAATAATTGGCTGGTTCTTCTCTAGTTGGAGATGTGGAGTGTCGTGATAGCAATTTTGACATTGCCAACACAAAACCAGCCACGATATGACAGTTATATGGCCAGACAGTAGACTAGTACTTACGTAATTGGGTAATATAGTAGTTATATGGTAGGACTGTTGGGTTGAAAATATTTATTTGTATAATAGGGAGGATTTGTGACAGTTTCTGGTGTGCTTTCTGTTTTTCTTTTGTGTACGGTTGGGCATTGTTTTCTCACAGTAGACTGGGAGGACTGGTGTGCATTCTGTTTTTAAACTCTATCAAAGTTCTTCCAGTCTTGTAATATTTATAATTTGGAAGCCTTTTTTTTTTCTGCTGCTATTGTTTTTTGTAGTTATTTTTCCTTCTGTTGTGAGATGCGTTCTCCACTTGGTTTAGTTTCACTAAGTATGTAAAATCATGTGTTCATTCATGATGTCCAACTTTTTTGTTAGAGTTAAGCTGGTGAGAATTGGTCATCCTGCACGTTTATTGCCTCAAGTACTGGACAGTGCACTGGATGCTCAGGTACTAAATGAACACTAAATTTGAATATCTGTCTTCATGATTCCTTTTCCCCACTTTTAATTAGCACTCTATAATAGCACGAGTAAAAATTCCAATTATATGTCAGTGTTATGTACATATTCTCTGTTAACCTGTTATTTTTTGTATACAAGAAGATATGAGTAATAAGAAAAGTAGTAAGACGGAGGATAAGAGATTCTACTAAGGCTACACCAAAAAAACAAAACAGAAAAAGAAACTAAAAAAGACAATACCATCATCTCAAAGGAGCTCTGCACTGCTAGTGCTATCTATCTGGAGATACATGATAGAAAACCCCCTTAGAAAACCATAAGCTGAGACCCACATAGAAGCAAAGAAAACTACTCTGTCCCAAACAAGATGACAAGGGAGAAAATTCTGGCAATTTGCTCCATGCACAATGCCAAAGATCCTTGCTACAAAAACTTTCAAAATGAGGAGACAAGATTTGACCCAAAGATTCTGGAGTGGACAGCTCCACTGCTCCACAAAAATGATAAAAGCAACTTAGCGCAAAATATTTTCTGTACAAGATTCCTGACAGAGTCTCCCGTCTGTGTTTATTATGTATACTGTATCTTATTTTCGATGGTTTCTAGTTGTAAAAATTATTAGTAAATTATTTGGTATTCCTTTGCCATTAAGCTTCAAATAGAATTTAATTCCCGATTTCTCTGTTTTTAGGTACTACGAGGAGATAATAGTGGTCTTGCAAATGACATCCGGAAAGAAATGAAGGTGGGGTTTTGGAATAGAAATGAAGAACTCAATCGTAGTTCTTAATTATGAATTTATTATTGCCAAGATTGTTAAGGACACCTAGCTGATGTTCCTAATGCAATTGCTTCTGACGTTAGTTATCGTTGATCTCGGCATTAATTTTGTGTTGCCACAATGTTTAGCAAAACATTACTTTTCACAAGATATTATGTTTTTTATTAGGCATTGAATGGAAAGCTGCTGAAAACCAAAGACAAAAATACAAAGAGGGAAATCCAGAAGGAACTTAGGATTCTCTCCAAAGAAGAGCGGAAGAGGCAGCAGCTTGCTGTTACAGATGTAATAAAAAATGCAGATGTAATATTAACTACTCTGATCGGAGCTTTCTCTAAGAAACTTGACAGAACTTCATTTGACTTGGTAATTATTGACGAAGCTGCTCAAGCACTTGAGATAGCATGTTGGATACCGTTGCTGAAGGTAATGTTGATGGGCATATGCACTACATTCAGTGATATTCAGCCTTTTTATTTTTATTTTATTTTTTATATTCTCCTTATTACATGCTTATGTCAGGTTGTTTTACTGCTCCTCTTCTTCTTCTTACAAGAGAAGTTAACTATTAAGATGTGCTTACAAAAGCCTAATTCTAAAAGCTGGGATTGATTCAGCATTAAAATACATAGCTTTCTAAGCAGTACATACCAAATGCCACTTTGATTATAATGAATTAAATGAAGAGTTCATTGTTGTAGGGATCAAGATGTATACTTGCAGGAGATCATCTTCAACTTCCTCCAACCATTCAAAGTGTTGAAGCTGAGAAGAAAGGCTTAGGAAGAACCCTCTTTGAACGACTTGCAGAAATGTATGGAGATGAAGTCACATCTATGCTTACTGTCCAGTACCGTATGCATCAACTTATCATGGATTGGTCTTCTAAAGAGCTTTACAACAGTAAGGTGCTCCTAATTTTTAAAGCCTGTCTGGATATTGCTTAACTAGAAAACTTTTCTTTTTTCTGGTAAACCACTAAAAACGAATTTATCAATCCTGAAATGAATAGTCAAATTAAGCTGGGGAATAAACATTTTGTTAAATCATCATGCATGGAATTATGTGATAACAGATCAAGGCTCACGCAAGTGTTGCTGCACATACGCTATATGGTCTGGAGAATGTGAAGAAGACATCTTCAACTGAACCAACACTTCTTCTCATAGACATTGCTGGGTATGTTGGATGATGTCATTTTGTGGAAATATCTATATTCTTAACTGCTTGACTAGTCTGGACAAGTGGAATAAAGACGTCACATTATCATCCAAACTAAAATTGTTAAATTTCTACGTAATGATTTGACATTTTGAATAATTTGTATCCAGAAATTGGTTGTTTGGAACCCAGAATTCGTATTGAAGAGAAAGAACTATTTTATTGAGAAGATAAAAGAAAATAGGAGAGAGATATCTTCTCTCAGGGGTTCCCCTTTTACGACAGAACCACTGCTTAATTCACCAAAAGTATACCAATCTGAATGAATTCCCTCTATGCTAGTATCCTCCTATTTATATAAGTCTATGACTAATCAATTAACTAACTCTCCTCCTTATCCCATATCCTAACAAACTCCTCCTTATCTTATCCTAACATTGGTATACTGTACTATTTTTTCCCTATCTAGACAACAATTTTAACAAACTTAACATATATGAGGTAGCTTAAGAGAGAAAGAAGTTGTATTTCGTATGAAGCAAAAACAGTTTGTTTAATTTCAATAGGAGCATTCAAAAAAATAAATTCTAACCGCTTATATTGATGGGATTCAGATGCGATATGGAAGAAAAGAAAGATGAAGAAGATAGCACCCTTAATGAAGGTGAAGCTGATGTTGCTATGGCACATGCAAAGCGGTTAGTGCAAAGCGGGGTTCTTCCTTCTGATATTGGAATTATTACCCCGTATGCTGCCCAGGTATAGAATTGTTCTGAGTTACTATAAGGGCCTGTTTGGATAAAGAGCTTAATTAGGCTTATAGGATAAATATTTATGTATAAACTATTTCTTTAACCAAAAAGAAAATATAGTCAAACTGTTTTATTGTAAGTTTTTCATAAGTTATCACAGAGAGCTTATGAAAATAAGTTGAAAACAACTCATGGGCATGTCACAAATTATTTCCTTGAGCTCTCTCAAGGACTCTGAGAAGTACTTATGACAGTAGATAAGCACCCAAGAGCTGTTCATAAGCCAATCCTACCGGACCATAAATGTTTTGTGGGCATGAGATTCGTGTTCTAGTAGTTTTATGAAGGATGACATTATGGTAGATGTCGTTTTTGGCAGGTTGTTTTACTTAAGATGTTGAAAAACAAGGAGAACGGGCTGAAGGATGTTGAGATATCAACAGTTGATGGTTTTCAGGGAAGGGAGAAAGAAGCCATTATTATTTCAATGGTTAGGTCAAATTCAAAAAATGAGGTATTCCTAACAAATCTGCTAGTACATTTGCTTCATAGTATGTTTTGCATGACAATTTTTTAGCATGCCATGAAGATTAAGAGAAGAGACTTGGAATACATGTTTCAGGTGGGGTTTCTGAGTGATCGCCGGCGAATGAATGTGGCTGTGACACGAGCAAGAAGGCAATGCTGTATTATCTGTGATACTGAGACAGTCAGTAGCGATGGATTTCTAAAGCGATTGATCGAGTATTTTGAAGAGCATGGCGAATATCAGAGTGCATCTGAATACCAGAATGTGTAGGTGAAATTCCCCAATGTTAAGATTGCTATTGTTGCCTCCTGTGATCAGTTTGATGATTTTGGTGATGTAGATCTGTGAAGGTTTCCCAAATATTTCTTTTCTTATTTGGAATGGAAGAAAGCTGATGTTTTAGTTTTATAGAAGAAAGAAGACAAGACCATTTATTTAGAAGATAAATTTTTTTGCTCCCCAGTATATTACTTTTAAAATCATTTGGAGTTAAAAAATTTAGTATCTTCTTGATACTTAGTATATGATGCTCATACGCATCATTTTTATTTTTATTTTAAAGTTCTTCTGCTAAACTTGTACTGCAAAAATATTAAAATATGTTAAATCATTGAGAATGAGGGATCCAGACCCTGTGCAGTCAACTAAGTCTATCTCTCTCCTCTAAGATTTTTTTTTTGAGATAAAATAAATCAAGAGCTGAGAGTGCAGGAAAAGTTGATCTAAGGGCACACACTTGGACTGATTGCACCCGGTTCTAGTCCGTCAATGAGACAAGGTCAAGTTGCTGATTTTGACTTAGCTGGTGATATTAACAGGAATTAAAAAACAGAAAGTGACACAATCTGATGTCTAACAGGAATTATTTAAAGGCCTGCTATTGTGTTTTTGTTGTATGGAGATGAAAGAAATAATGTTGCAACTTTAGGAGAAATGTGTCTAGTCTCTTTTTCATGCATTCCTCATATAAAGCTAATCAGAAGCACGTGCAATTAAGTAGCAATCTTAGTAGTTATAAGTTAACAATCCCTCATAGTACGAATAATAAAAATTACATCACTACATGCAGACTAATATTCTTATTTCCATTCTCTGCCACTGCAACTACTGAAATAAACGCCTTCCTAGCTACTTTCCTACTCTTACGTTGCTTCAATAGATTGAAATTCAGTAAACATAAGCCAAACAGCAATTGAGTACTAGTAGAACCAAAGCCCTCTGATCTATAGCATAGGCTAGTATACTAAGTTTCTCTTTTCCTGACAAACATGCTTAGTTTCTTAAAAGTTCCAAATGGAATTTGAGAAAGTAAGCTGGTCATTCAGGTCATATGTTTCTGATTCCTGAATACCTTCGATTCCATGCATCTCAATCAATTCCTCCCAGTTAGTACTTTGATCAGAAAATATTCCCAGTTGATCATTGTCATCACTTGAAACAGCTTCATTCACTGTTGAACTTCCTGAACTATCAGTTGGTTCAGAAGGTCTTTCTTCTTTCAGTATTCCCAGCTGTTGAAGAAACTCATGAAGATCTATCTGAGGTTTCTCCTCAAGATCTCCAAGAATCTTCTTTGGTGATGTTTGAGCATCTTTCTCTTTTGAATGATTTTCTGCATAATTATTTGCATTCTGAATTAGAATTTCATCTACCTTTGGTTCATTAGATGAACTACAAAGGGTTTCTCTTACAACTGTGTTTCGCTTAAGTTCTTGCAACTTCTGATGAATTAAATGAACACTAGGTTGAGCATTAACATTAAGTAATCTACAAGAAGGAAACATTGAAATGAAATTCTTAGAAGGCAACCATTTGAACTTTCCAGTTTTGATTTGTGAATTTGAGCAAGGTTGCATGTGTGGAAGATTAAGATATGCATCTGGTCCATAGAGTCTCCTTGCAGCTTCATCATAAGCCATAGCAGCTTCTTCAGCAGTAGCAAAAGAACCAAGCCAGAGTCTAGTTCTTTTCTTTGGCTCTCTTATCTCAGCTACCCATTTTCCCCATGTTCTCTGTCGGACGCCTCGATACTCGCATGAAGCGTTTTGGGGACCACCTTTTCCTCTTGTTGGCCCTTTCTTCCATGGCTTCAAAGGGGACTTCTTTGAAGTATCCATCATTGATTTTGATGATAGATAGTAAATAGAACAAGGGAAAAGGGTGCTAGAGTTGTGTGTATATTGCTAAAATGATAGTTGCAATGCATGGAGTTGGAAGGAGCGGGGATATATGTAGGAGCAAAAGAGTGTAGGTTGGTATAAATGTTTTCACGTTTGGAGAAATAGCAAAGCGCATGTGACCGTTACTCAGTATAATACATACTCACATTGTTTCAAATCCTGTTTTTTTTTTTCCTTATCTATCTTTTTTATTTCTTAATAATCTTTCTATAAGAAAAATATTACTAGTAATGTTTTAGGCTTTTCTGTTTTTGTTATTATTATAACATTGCCTGCAACGCTGCTATGCTATATCAGATATGTAAGGTTATACGGTTTGAGTTATATAACATTGCATTACAAATTTATAACATTGTATGAAAATATATAGTATAACTTGAGGGAGGGTGATCATCTCTACTTTCCATTTCATTTGATAAATTCGAACGTTGTGTTTCATTGACTGGCCATTTTATTTTAGATCTATTTTTTGTTTTGTTTTGGTGCTCACGGGTTATGCAAGGCCACGATGATTCATTGAATATGGTTTCATCTTTTAACTAAGACAATGAAATGAAGTTAAAAAAATACTCATTTTTATGATAAATGATAGATATGCAAATCTCAAGCTTAATTACCTCGCAATCAAGTTTAAGCAAGAAGATTTTGGGGTGTAGTAGTAGCAGTATGTCTCAACTTGACATCGACAGGTCCATGTTACAATGCACTGTGGAGGAGAATGTCCATGGTCTATAATAATATGACAATTCTTTTTTGTTTTTGTTTGATTATGACAATTCTGTTCTGTCACAAAACCTCCCATTTTTTAGGAGACAACACCTCGTATTTTCTTTATTAACACAAGGAAAAAACAACAAGAAAAGTCGTTAAGGTCTTAAATCTAACAATTCAGACAAGCCAATTTGCACACGATTTTTCCTCACGAAGGGAGTGAGTAAAAGAAGGAGGTCCCGGGAAACTAACATTTCCCCCTCCCCCACTAACATTGCTTATTAAAAAAAAAAACAAACAAGATTAATGTGTATTTTATACATTTACAAATGTACAGGCTAATGCTTATACTAATGTTATGAGATCAAAAGCATACGAAATTTTTTTTGAGGCCAGATCTAAACATTAACATCTTTAGTGGACTAAAATCTTATTTAAGCCTAACCCTAAAATCACAACAATTTTTGTAGGCAGGGCCTTATCTTATTGTGTCTAAACCTTGATAAGTAAAAGTGGTAATAACACAAGAGAATGAGAAAAAGTAGGATATTGAATGCTACTAGATGGTGACTAGAATTTTTACAAGACTTTTTTAAAGTCATACTGTGATTGTCTTGAATGAACTCTGACACTCATCCTTGGATTCTATTCCATTTTGATACAATTAGTCCTTAGTAGTGTGGATTTTAGATAAGACCCACCTCAACATCTTTCTAATTCACGATCTGTATTTCACGTGTTGTCCTGCTATACAAAGCTTGATTCTCGAGACTCACTTCATCTTTATCCCATGTTTGTGTTCTCTATTATATGTGCATGTCATAGTGACACACATTCTTGCATCTCATGCCTTAAAATGCTCACGTCATACCAACTATAGTGACAAATTAATAAGATGTGTTACTACTTACTTCATAACTAATACATTTTTTTAATTAATTTATGAAAGAATGCTATACCTTATTAAGAATTGCTTCTTCTCATCAAGTGCTACGAGTCGTTGTATAAATAGGACAACACAATTCAATGCCTATGTAAAAGCTCTAGCGAATTCATCACTCTAAATCATATTTTTTTTACATCTCTTGTACACAAATTAAAGTTGGGTAACTATATATATTATTCTGTAAAAGAACATTGACGATACACTTAGTGTGAGTGTGCTAATCATTTATATCAAAGAATTCTAAAGCATCACCAAATGGAGACTCCTCCTATATAGTTCCTTTGTTTTAAGGTTACATTCTTAAAATAATGTATATAGTCTTCATACATTAAAAAAAGAGAGAAAATGAAGAAAATAGAGATTTTATACTTTATTTTGAAAAAAACTGCTTTTTAAAACTAATTAATCAACTATTATAGACTACAAAGGATGCATGTGATTTGAAAGATTCAGCATACTAATATAGTAGTACATCATATTATGTGTTTGATGTGTGCGACACCAAATAAGAAATAAGGTAATAAATATTATTATTATTTTAGATATAAAGATAACATATCTTATGCTATGACAATTATATTTTATTTTTTTATTTTAAAACTATATTTCATTTGTTAAAAAATAATTTATTTTTATATTTTTTATCACTTATTTTAATTTTTTTAATTTCAAAAGATTATACAAAATGACAAAATTACCTTATCATAAAATCATACTTTTCAAGTTCATCCGAAATTTTAAGATTATACAAAATGACATAATTATATAGGTAGTATTTAATGCAAATGCCCGAGTGATATTTGGATTCATAAAATACTACCTATATAATTACAAATAATAATAATATATTTACTTACTGTTTTTCATCCACTCTCAGTAAAAAAGCAAACTCATTAAGAGGGATTAATGATCATAAGCTTGTGGAGACAAAAAAGCACATGATATATATCCTTTGGTGTCTTTGCTTGTAGACTTGTCTTTAACACTTCTAGAGTTCTAGTGCCAACTGTAACACCCTACCTGAAATAACTTTTAAATGACTTATACGGAAATAAGCAACTAATAATAATAATAATAATAATAATAATAATAATTAAATAAAATGGAATAAAAAAATTAATAATACTATTTTGTTACAAAATTTTAGGGTAAGGGGATGGCGCACTAGTCCAAGGCAGAGAAAATCCCTCGGATCTTTGGAGACTTACTGAAAGGAATTACATTTACCTCACCCTACGGAGACTAGTGGGAATTTGAACCTGGAACCTCCTAAATACAAATCTAGTCATGCTCCTCCACTAGGCCAACAACCCCTTAGAGTTAAACTTAAGAATACTATAATATTATCAAGAATCAAATGTGAAATCATATAGGAGATGAATGCTTGAACATTTGTTTCGTCACTTATATAGAGATATTTTTGAAAGTATTAACAATGAGAAAATCATTCAGTGTTTCCAGAATATGAAGAATCGCAGGACAATTGTAATGTATATAAACATTGTCCCCACTGCTTAAACTTTCTAGATCTGTCACGCTGTATCCCTATGGTTGTTGAACTATGGGGCATCTATGAAGCTATGAAGCTGTGCTTGCTGAGAGGTTGAACAAAGTGGTGATCTAAGTTGATGTTGAAGCAGTAGTGCGAATTGTTAACGGCAACAACTCTTCTCGACTAGTCTATTGGAGCCTTGCTTGAGAAATTCACAAGCTCACTCAATGGGATTGGGATGTGAGAATTATTCATGTTTACAAGAAAGCAATAAAGTGCGTTGATGCCTTGACTAATCTTAGTTGCTCTCAAGGAGAGCGTCTTATTTATTATGAGTAGTGTGTTGATGCCTTGACTAGTCTTGGTCGGTTATTGCTCAATGATTGTATTGGAGTTTCTACGGCTCACCGTGTTCAATTCTCATCTAGTTAGTTCTTTTGTTTCTTAGGGCTTTGCCCCCGTTTATTGAAAAAAAATGGATGTTTTCACCTAATTAAAATAGGAATGCCTCAACCGTAGACTATGAAGCCCCGATACTCCAAAAATGACCAAGTATCCGTATCTGATACCGATACGTGTCGGATACATCCAGATAGTATCCTGAAATTTATATTTATTTTTTAATTAAAAAAAGATCATATACATACCGGATACGTTAGGGACACGTTGGGGATACAGCGCCATTAGCAAGATACGGATGTGGAATACAGCGTAAGCACGGGATACGCGAAGAAGAGCCTTTTACCATTTTTTAATATATTTAATTATATTATATTCATTATATTTAATTATAAACTAATATAAGTTAATAAAATAATAGGATACAAACAAAACCCTAATTTAAAAAACATTTGTGCTGAAATTGAAAACGTCAAATAGAAGAACCCAAAAGGGAATGAACCTTCGAGGCTTCCATAGCCACCGCACAGGTGCAGAACGGACCCTCCATAGCCACCGTGAGCTAGCTCCGATGCCACCGCGAGTTGCTGCGACGCCACCGCGAACTTCTTCCAGACAGGTGCGTTAGTTTTTTGTTATTTTTTCCTCTCTTTGCTTCTCTTCTCTGTTGCTCTTCTTTGTTTCTAATCTTCTCTATGTTTGACTTTATTACTCTGTTTGTCACTCTGCTTTTGTTACTCAGTTTGCCATTTTAACTAGTTTTCCTATTAAACTCTTTCAAACTTATTTAAATCGAATTTGGTAAGAGGCTAAGAATAGATTAAAGCCTAAAAGTGTTCCATTGCCTACTGAAAAATTGTGTCCAATACCACCAACAATGCCACAAAAGAGAAGAAGGGGTGCTATAGAAAATGCTTTTAATTTAGATGAAAAGAATCATCTCAGAGCAATTATAGCAAGGATGTCTTATTCGGGGGGTTTATCACTCCATCTTGCTAGGAATCCTTACTTTGTTAGTTCTTATTCATTTGCTGCTAATCACAACCTTAGTGGTTTTCTTCCACCTAGTTAATGCTCCGGTTTAATAAAAGATGTAATCAAGGAGATAGGGCCATCAAATGTTGTGCAAATCATAACAGATAATGCTCCGGTTTGTAAGGCTGCAGGATTGTTGATTGAAGCTGAGTTCCCTAATATCTTTTGGACACCTTGTGTAGTCCATACATTGAATTTAGCATTGAAAAATATATGTGCAGCTAAGAATACTGAAGATAATGATAAGGTTTTTATTGAATGTAATTGGATCACTGAGATAGTTGATGATGCTTCCTTTATTAAGACTTACATAATGACTCACTCGATGAGATTGGCCATCTTCAATGAGTTTTCAACACTTAAACTCCTCTCTCTTGGTGAAACCCGTTTTGCATCAATGATAGTGATGCTAAAACGGGTTAAGTTGTTGAAATGTGCTTTGCAAAGAATGGTTATCAGTGACCAATGGAATACATATAGGGATGACAATCAACAAAGAGCTGCACGTGTGAAGGAATTTGTTTTAAGTGATCTATGGTGGGATAAAGTAGATTACATTCTTTCTTTCACGGATTCCATATATAGTATGCTTAGAGCATGTGATACGGATTCTTCCACTCTTCATTTGGTTTATGAAATGTGGGATTCCATGATTGAGAAGGTAAAGACAATTATATATAGGCAAGAGGGAAAGGAAGCAAGTGAAAAATCTACTTTCTATAATGTTGTCCATTCTATTCTCAATTCTAGATGGGGAAAAAGTTCTACACCACTTCACTGCTTGGCACATTCATTGAATCCAAGGTAATTAATATTTTTGTATTGTTATTTGTCTTTGAATTAGAATAGTCCTACTTTGAATTTTAATGCAATGCTTTTTATTTTATTTTAGGTATTATAGTAGTGAGTGGGTTATTCAAACTTCAAATAGAGTTCCTCCTCATCAAGATGGTAACATTTCTAGAGAGGAATAAGTGTCTAAGAAGATATTTTGATAATCCTGAGGAGAGAACAAAAATTTGTCATGAATTCTCTGATTTCTCATCTTGTGGTGGTGATTTTGCTTCTTCTGATTCAATTGAAGATAGATGCAACTTAGATGCAAAAACATGGTGGGTGATGCATGGATCTTCTACCCCTTTACTCCAAAGGCTTGCATTATAACTTCTTGTGCATCCAAGTTCCTCCTCATGCTGCGAGAGAAATTGGAGTACTTACTCTTTTATCCATTCTTTGAAGAGAAATAAAATGGATCCAAAAAGGGCACAAGATTTGGTTTATGTGCATACTAATCTTCGTCTTTTGTCTAGGAAAGATGAAGGATATGGTAAAGGAGAGACAAGGTTGTGGGACATTAGTGGAGATGCACATAATCTAGTTGATGGTGTTGGAATTGAATTAGCAGAGATGTCTCTTGATGAACCGGAGTTGGAAGCTATGCTATTTCTTGATGATGGAAATGGAGGGGAGGATATTGACACAATTGGTGTTTAGTAGTGACTTATAATGTTTTTTTTGCTATACTCTAACTTGGGCACTAAATTGTATTTTTTTTGTGACATGTTCTTTGGAGAAAGAATATATTTTGAATAAGTGGGGGAAAAATGTAACTATGTGCACACTTATTTTGATCACAAATATCTTTTTTGTAAGCGTGATCATATCTATTGAGTATTTTGAGCAATTGTCAATTAGTAAAGTGAAATATCTTTAGTTATGTTTTATTATTTTTAATTTTAATTTAATTTTTATTTGAAGTAACCCAGCCGTATTGTATCTTGATTTTCAAAAAAATTTCGTATCCACGTATCCATATCGTGTCGTATCCCGTATCGTATCCCGTATCGGGACTTCATAGATCGTAGACCTTAATAAAGATTAAAGGTGTCCAATGTTTGACTTTAATGAAATTCTACCAAGTAATGCCACGTCTTACCTATCCACAAAATTTTATATTTATGGCATAGAAACATTATAGCAATCATAATCAAGATGTAGTATATATTTGTATTTTGTTATTCAATGTAATGAGTGCCAACTAACGGTCATACACTATATAGAAAAACCAACTACCCATCAAAATCAAACATTCAGATATTATATAATAAATTTAATTGGAAACGTAAAAACTCCAACAAGGTTTCGTGGTGTAGTTGGTTATCACGTCAGTCTAACACACTGAAGGTCTTCGGTTCGAGTCCGGGCGAAGCCATTTTTCTTTTTCCAAAGAGATTTTTTTCCTAACTGAGCAAGTTTTATCCAAGAAAATATTGAGCTATGAAGCTGCAACCTTTGAAAATTTTATTTGATTTCAGTAGCATAGCATCCGATGAATAAATTTTTTGCAACAATCTAACATCAAAATCATTCAGAAATAATAATACAACTCCCTTAATAAGACGAAAAGATTCTCAAAAAACAACACAAAGATTTACCGACAACATTAACCAAAACAAAAAGCGACAAGTTAAGGATTCTTCATTGATCGATAATCATAACACAATCGTCTAGTACATACAACACAACACAAGTGACCCAACTCAAAGGTTTCCATTTTTTTGAGGATTCAATTACAATAAAGAAAAAGAGATAGAGAATAAGTAAATAACATAACCTCGGAAAAATTTACATGGAAAAGAAGAGGATCTAATAATCTACCAGGTTACGTGGAAGATAGAGTTGAAGATGCGAGTGAGAGCGAGTCTGATACGAGGGAAAGTATGAAGAGAGAAAAGAGTGAAATCTCGTAGAAAGTGTTGGAGGGTGTGGACAAAGAGGTTGAAGCTGCGTATAGGTGGAATATATAAAGTGAGAGGAGCTGCAGAAAAGGCCGCAGCTAACAAAAGTTGAAGCATTCTTTTTTTTGTTATGGTGTTTTGGAGAGGTTAAGGTTATGGTTAAGATTGGGATATGAATCTACGATGATGATGAATGATGAAAGTGATTATGGAGACAAAGTGAGAGACTGGTGGATCACTTTCTTTCGCAAATCCATCCTTGTCTCTCGTGGGAAAGGGAAGACCGAGCAATATGGGAGAGAGAAGAAATGTTAAGGAAACCACCATTCAAACTTGTTTCAAAGGGGGGTTAGACCAGATAATAATTATGATTAACAAATAGGTTTAGCGTAAGTACAATTAATAATAGGGTTTAATTAGTGTAAACATACTTTTGTAAACCTTATTACAATATCCACCAATATTATTACATGATAAGGATGACACGTTAGGTTGAGTAACTTCTTTTTAATGGCGTGTAAACCTATAATTAGTAAATAGTGTAAAACATGTATACACATATAGTGTATATAAATTAAACCCTTAATAATATACGTCCAATCATCACACAAAAAACTTGAAACACCACCAAAATAATAATATACGTCCAATGAGAGCGGTGTCGTAGCAAAATATTTCCAATTTTCATATTTACTGAGTCACACAATTGTTAAATTTCTTCTTTTTATTCGCCAACAATTTCCTCTTCAAATATTCTCACTTGATTTATTGAAATTAAGAAAACAATATATAGCTCCAAATTTATTTAAGAAAAAATCTTCAATTTAGTCTCAAAGCTCCATATGATGACTGTATTTTAAAATATCTATCAAGCATATCAAACAGTGATATTTCAGACTTTAGCCTAGCACTATTGCTCGCCTCAACCAACTCTGGTTTGAGTTTCCAAAGCTGCTGCAATGTCTTCTTTGATATCTGCAAAATAGAAAATTTTGATTTCTCTCTTTTTTTTACCAATTGATTTCTCTCTTTTTCTTTGGTTTTTATCCCTACACAATTTGAAATTATAGTTTTTAGATATTGGTCTCGATAAAAAAAAATATTTAGCTTTCATCACTCTAAAAAAATATTAGTGGCAAACACTATGCATAAACTCAGACATAAATTGGAGATCCCATGTTCAAACCCGAATAACCACAAAAAATATTAAGCCTAACAACGTTGACCTTTTTAGTTTTTTTTTTTGTTACGTTGACCTTTTTAGTTGTACTACTTAAAAGTTAAAACACACAATTTGACATTACCCCGGTATTGACGCTATTCTATCTAGTATTTGTATACAACTTTCAAGAAGGCAATGAAACCAATGTCAACAATATTTTATCTGTGCATACAAAAGTGAATTATGTACACTTAACAAATAAACAGATCAAAGGGGTGAAAGTGTGATACTTCAACTATGTGTGATCTCGAGAAAGAAGTTTGTTGCAACTCATGGAAAAGATAGGCATGCTAGCAACTTGCCACATAGCTGTCGTAACTCAAGTGAAGGATCTGACGAAGATACGGTAGAGAGTACAGACCTAGCTTCTAATAGTCCACCTGATATGGTTTCCAAAATGACATCTTCACTGGACATAAGAGATGCTATAAGCTTTGCACCTGCCATCCTTTCCTGTTGAACATTAATAATCAAATGACCTTTTTCACATACATCAAGAGAAATTATATGGCTTACATTCACCAAAACCATATATAGTAGGCTTAGCAAAGCCATCCTTCATTGAGGACTACTATAAATAGCTGACAAAATTACAACTTCAAAAGCGGCACGGACAGCAAAAATCCAGAAACAAAAAGGAAAAAATATATAAAACAATAACTTAAGCTCAGATAAACGCTTGTGCTCAGCAAATCTTATTATATAACCTGGAAATTAGTTTTGGGTCACAAGATTCATAGACACTCATAGCCAATTTATTGAAAACATGAAACCCAATGTTAGATTTAGCAAGTCAAATTACATATATGGTATTAATATAGGAAAAAGAAATTTACCTTCACTGATTCCTTTCTCAGGGCTTTCAGAGAGATATTTAGAAGGTCATATGCATAAGGAAGAACTACGGATCTTAGATTATAGACAGCTGTAAATAGGACCTGGATGCATGCCGCTCTAATCGCTGACTTCGTTTCAAACTGTTCAAAAAGTACCAGTTTCATAACCCAGCAATACCGATGGTAAAATTTCCAGAACTTTTACTCTATTAAAATCGTACAATCAGGTAAACCAGAGCTAAATATAAAACGGTACCTCAAGAGAATGAAGGAGAAAAGGAAGAACTTGTGCTGCAAAATGCTTCTTGCAAGATTCTGAAATTTTCTGGCAAGTGCTGATGAGAACATTACCCATGCACAAGCGAAACGGGAGAGGAACTGCAGCAAAACGTTCACAGTTTTCATCACCGGACTCGGGAATTGTAGTTTGTTCCTTCTTATCATTAAAGAACTGATTTATCACATAGGTGACAATGGAGTTCCCTGCAGCAGAAGACACGGCAGATTTAAGATGAAGTTACATTTGAACTACCCCAGTAGCATTTCCATACTTAAAATCAGGATATCATACATATCAATGATACCTTTCTTTCCGACAACCCTAATTCTATCTGGAGTAGATTCTGTGGTTGATTCCACAGCTTGTAGTTCAACACATATCATCAGTGCCAGACAATCAATGCATCCATGCTGTGCTTTAGTAACTGAGAAAAGTTATGTCCATCAAAATTAGTTATAGCTCATAAAATTGAAAGGAAGTTAGGTCCATAGTTTCAGACCTGAATCAGCATTCAGACAGGGCCATAACAGCACTGTTTCAATCATCTTTCTAATTGTATTCATCGAAGGATGGGAAAGTGATTCCAAGCCTCTGATCTACGAATACAGGAAAAGCCACTTTACCGTGTATTGAAACAGATAATGCCAGACAGTGAAACAAACCATTGAAAGCAGAACATGATAGACTAAATACTGACGAAAGAAAATAATTACCGCAAGGGATGTGCAGATTGAAAATAAACAGGCCTTTATCTTCGGTATATTCTTAGAATCAATAGCCAGCTCAAACTTGGAGCAGATAAATGGGAATAAGACCTAAAGAATCAGACAGCATGGAAAAGTTAAAGTAATCTCTAAAACCACCAATGATGTGACTCAGATAGGAATAGGATCTGTCATGAAGAGAACTAACTGCAATCTACGGATTTGTAGTTTTTACACTATAGCAGTAATCACAACCAATTACCCAAACTGACAGAAATAAGACCTCCACAAGGACAATTGATCCAATGTGAATGATGAATTGCTTCTTTATGTTTTCAATCATGTTGGACACTAAATGCCAAGAAAATAATCACACAAACTGAAATGTATGAAACCAAGGTTTTGCTAACGTTTAAGAGTAAAAATGCCTTTGTCGTCTGCGAAATTCAAAATTAAATAAAATTATTCACTAAAGATTATATCATTACTTGTGGATGAATGCGTCCACACAACTCAGCAGAAAGCTTGCGAACATCTTCAAATTCAAACTCATTAAATGCCCTGAAACAAATGATTAGCATGAAATATGCATCAGGCTCCTGTATCAGACATTGGAAGGACATAAAGTCTATGCTCATTGTTCAAGGACCAACCTGTTTAGAAGGAGAGCAGCAATACACTGGTAACCAAGCTCCAGACTCCTGCTGCCTGGACCTACCTCACAAGAAAAACCACGATGTAGTAAAAGAAGGAAAAAAATAACCTCTAGGTGGATACTCAAGAACCTGGGATTGACTGATAGGATTGAAGTCCAGAGTCATGAATTTTTATAATTGAACCTTGAGTATGAAATATTAAAGCATGGCGATTTATTTTCTGAGCCTTTTATTATTTTCTCCATGAAAATCAATTATTATTATTATCATCTTAAGCGCTTTAACTGGATGCATAAAGCATTTGTGAACTTTGATGAGAAAAAGAGGATTTGAAATTTTCAAAGTGGCTATGCTGTCACTATCTAAACTTCTTGCTCGCAACTACACAGCTATCAAGTCTAAGTCCACTTGAGGATATATTTAAACAAACTAGTGGAATATCCAATAGAAGGTACAAACTGACTCAAATCTTGAATATGCAAACCACATCTAGAAGTATCTGATGGTAGAACAAATAACAATCAAGACAATCAGATACACAAGGCAAGAATATCTACCCTGCATTATATTTTGACTGAGATGTCCATACATAATAGATGAATTGAGGTCATTGAAAGCTTTCATGGGAAGCATCTTAATTATGAGCAGTGGGCAAAGATGCTCAAACAGTGTTCTCTGCATTTCTTCATACTCATCACTGGTATAGGTTCTACACTCCCATGCTGATAAGAAACTTTCGCTAACCCTGCTACAGATTTGAGAATGTATCAGGCGAGAAACCACTCAACGAAAAAAAGGAATTACTAAGAAATCCAAATATGCCAATGACAGACAAGTACAACTTAGTGAAATCCAGAACTACAATACAATCAGGGAATATTCGTCACTTAGCTGTTCATGCATCCACAGCCTTATGGGTGTTCAAGGGTTAGGTAACCAGAAACAACCGCTAAACCAACACAAACCAAATTGGTTTGGTTTGGGTATTTTCATGTCCGGGTCGAACCTGAACAAAACCGAGCAAACCGGAGCTAAACTGGTTCGGGCAAATGGTTCTACTCTACAAACCCGACCACCCGACCTGTTCATGCTATTTTTTTATTTGTTGCAAATCAGCCTGTTAGTGCCCTAAAGTAAACCCTTTCAGTCTTTCTCGTTATTTCAATTCAAACATTTCAGAGTGTGTTCACGATTTCTCAGTGCCTGTGCAGTTGAGTAACGTGCAAAGGTGGCACGGAGCTCCCCGTGACACGACGGTTCACAATCGCTGTGTAAGGCTATTCTGCAGGTTAGGACGATCCTGCTTTGCTGCGGGGAGGTGCGATACAGCTGTGTAGACCATAGATCTAGACTGATGGTAGGGCAGCTCCGCGCGGCAGAAGAGTGACGGCTAACAGAGGAACTTGCAACGTTGGGGTGCTTAATCTAGGCCGCTTTGTGTGACAAAGATCTGACTTCCCCAGCAGAAACTGTGCCATCCTCTAACGGCCAATTGCTTCTAACCGCCTGTATCTCTCTCATTGTGCCTTACCAACTGAACCAAACCACGGGTCCAGTAGGGGCCTATCCAGTCACCTCGTCGGAGAGGATGCCACTATGAAGCCATACTACCATCGTCTTCATCTGCCTCTGACTATGGCAGGCTTTCTTTTATTTTATTTTTTACCCAGTGTTGTATCTTGGAATTTAAGCTTTTGGTAATATATTAAAGCTGGAATTGATAAAAAAAGAATACAAGCTTTTCAGATTTTTTAAAACAAGTTTTTGAAATTTAGAAAAACAATTGACCCAATGGAACCAAACCAACCTATACTTTGTGAGGTTAGTTTGCCTTTTGTTAAAAAAAATTGCAAACACCGAAGCAAACCGACCCATTACCCACCTACACAGTTTAGCTAAAAATGTAACACAATACTCACTCCTTCTGTTCTCTAGCATGCGACAGAACATGATGTAATACAAGATCAGCAAGATTTGTCAGGTTTTCACTTATATAACTGAAGAACTTGACAATAGTTGCATTTGATGGATCTGCAAACATCTTGCCAATTAGTGGTCCAATTAAGAAGTTCCAGTCTTGAACCTGTTAGACATCAGAATTAACAAATTAACAAATTAGAATACTCTAGCTCATCCAAGCTACCTGAATCTGAAGGCATATTGATTGGAACAATTTTATGAACATTTCAAATATTTACAAAAAGCAGCATGAGCGAAAATAACTACAATGTGTGCTGCAAACATCTACATCATTGCATCGAATACAACCGAAACATAGACAAAATACAACTGTACATGGTCATTGACATGTTCCCATCTATGGGGAAATAAATCAAAAAGTAGTGAAGTAGTGAACAACTTTAAACCAAAAGGGAGTGTTAAACCTCGCCTATTCAAGGAGCGAGTTTAGATAGATATAGAAGAAACCATTTTGGGCATGTACCAACAACAGCTCAAGTTCTCAGTCAATTTTATTCTTAACATGGATCAAAGTAGTGTTCCTCCCTATTCATGTGATTGATACTATGATTCCAAGCGAAATCAAGTGCAATCGATACAGATTGGAGCACGAATCTCTTTTAGACTACTCAATTCGGGTGCACTTGGATATTTTTGGGTACGTAAAGAATTTTAAAAAAAATTATATTTTTCCTATTTTTTATAATATTGATTTTTTTCCTAATTTTTGTTATGTAAATGATCTTTCTCGATTTTTTTTGTGTAGATACCTTTCCTAATTTTCCAATTTTTCTGTATATCTTTTCTGATTTTATTTTGATTTGTGATATAGTATATTAAGAAAGTTGTTTATATATGTATAACTGTGTGTGTGTGTGTGTTGATTCTATTAACATACTCGTACCCTAGTTTTTCAACATCTCGTATCCCTGCACCGCACCCGTATAACACAGTTAGGTGGGCTAGTGTTCTGCCATTGTCCATGTAAATACAGTAAAGCAGAATAGAGAAAGAGAGAGTAAAACTGATTCTTTTTTATTTTCATTCACTAAATTTGCAAACAGTTACAATAGGAATTTATAGTGTTTCTTATCCTACACTCAGCAGTGCTAACATGTGCACTGTTGTAACAGTTACAATTGGGAATTTATACTGACTTGAAGTCAGTATTTACTTAACAACTACTGCTTTATCTTCTATAACAGCTACTGCTTTAACTTCTATAACTCACACACTAAACATCACATTAAATCATGTACACTCACACACACACCCACAAGCTCAAGGTGGGGAATGTTGAGTAGCAACAGCGTAGACTTTGAGATTGGCACGATACTCAAGGAAAGATGCAGTAGATAGAGGCTTTGTTAGAGCATCTGCTATCTGCAGAGGACCAGGAATGTGTGATACTTGAAGTTGCTTTGCTAAGACCTTCTCCCTCACAAAAAACAAGTCAATTTCCATGTGTTTAGTCCTAGCATGTAGGACAGGGTTATGTGCCATTGCCACAGCACTTTGATTGTCACTGTAGATAATTGGAGGTGTCATCTTGACATGTAATTCTGATAGAAGTGTCTGAATCCACAAGATTTCTGCTGTGGTGTGAGCTAAGCTACGGTATTCAGCTTCACAACTTGATCTAGCAACCAACGGTTGTTTCCTAGACCACCAAGATACCAAATTTGAGCCAAAATACACTGCAGAACCTGATGTTGATCTTCTGTCATCAGGGTCTGCAGCCCAATCCGCATCACAGAATCCTGTTAAATTGAATGGCATGTTGCAGTTTGCAGGATTGAGGAGAAGACCATGGCTCACAGTACCCTTAAGGTACCTTAATATTCGTTTAACAGCAACCTAATGACTTTCCAAAGGATTGGCCATGAATTGGCAAACCTTATTGACAGAGTAGCTAATCTCAGGTCTAGTTAGAGTAGCATATTGTAGGGCGCCAACTACTGATCTGTACATAGTGGGATCTTTGAATTGAGGTGAACCAGTTTTTGATAACTTCGTGCTTGAAGCCAAAGGGGAGGAAACAGCTGCAGCATCATGCATATTAGTCTTCAAGAGGAGGTCTCGAATGTACTTTGACTGAGTGAGTAATAGAGAACCTGTAGGTTGTTTGTGGACCTCAATTCCCAGAAAATAATCCAATTCCCCTAGATCTTTGAGAGCAAAATTCTGATGAAGTTTCTGAGTGATGATTTTCAGCAAAGAGGGAGAGTTGCCTGTGAGTATTATATCATCAACATAGACAAGTAAATAGGCTACAGAGTTCTTGGCACAGAATGTAAACAGTGATGGATCACACTTGGAGGACTTAAACCTGAGAGTGAGCAATGTATGGGTGAGTTTTTCAAACCATTGCCTAGGAGCTTGCTTAAGTCCATAAAGGGACTTGTGCAACTTACAAACCAATGTAGAATCAGTAGATATAAATCCAGAGGGTTGTTCCATATAAACCTCTTCATGTAGAATGCCATTCAAGAATGCATTATTGACATCTAATTGATGAATTGGCCACTTGTAGGTTAGAGCAAGAGTGAGTATGACCCTTATAGTGACAGGTTTTACCACAGGTGAGAATGTCTCATGAAAATCTTTCCCATGGATTTGATGGAACCCTTTTGCAACTAACCTTGCCTTGTACTTATTCACAGACCCATCAACATTTTCTTTGACACGAAATACCCACTTACAACCAATGGCTTTCCTATTTGGTGGTAATGGGACAAGGGACCAGGTTTTATTGTTTTGAAGGGCATCAAATTCTGCTTGCATTGCTGCAAGCCAGTTGGGATTTTGGATGGCTTGTTTGGCTGTCCTAGGTTCAATGGTAGTGAGGAATACTGAGGAATGAAATCTAGGTAGGGGAATGCCAGATTTTGATCTAGTTTGCATAGGATGAGTGTTGGTAGGTGCTTGAGTAGGTAAGTTAGATGCTGGAAGGTTACTGGCAGTGTTATTTTGTGAAGGAGTAGCTTGGGATGAAGGTTCAGATGAAGTACCATGGGATGAGGATGACAAATTATCAGTTTGTGGTGGTGTGGAAGTAGTGCCGGATGATTCATGTGTCTGTGTAGTAACTGTAGTTGACTTAGTGACAGTAGGAAGAGGACCAAGAGTGAGACCAGAATTAGAAGACACAAGTTTGGACTTAGAGGAGGGAAATAGGTTAGAGTATGGAAACCTAGACTCATTGAAGATGACATCCTTTGAGACTATGACTTTCCCAGTGGGGGAAAGGCATTTATATCCTTTGTGTGAGGTGGAATATCCCAAGAAGAGACATTCATGGGATCTAAAATCAAATTTGTGTGCATTGTATGGTCTTAAGAGAGGGAAGCAAGCACAACCAAAAACCTTTAGGAAGTGGTAATCTAGATCTTTTTGGAATAGGGCAGTGTATGGAGGTATGTGTTTGAGAGGTGCAGATGGTTGTCTATTGATGAGGTATACGGCCGTTTAAACTGCATAATCCCAAAATTTGAGAGGTAGAGATGCATGGCTAAGAAGAGAAAGGCTTAGGTCAACAATATGTCTATGCTTTCTCTCCACCACTCCATTTTGATGGTGTGTGGGGGGACAAATCACTCTGTGGATGATGCCAAGGTCTGTTAGGTATGTAGTAAATGGTCTAAACTCCCCTCCCCAATCTGTTTGTATAGCTTTAATTGGTAGGCCAAACTGTTTCTCCACTAAGGCTTTGAACTGTTTGAATATAGGTAAGGTGTCAGATTTTCTTTTAAGTAGGTAGAGCCATGTAAACCTAGTTGCAGCATCAACAAATGTGACATAGTAAAGGGCTTGGTTAGTTGATTCAACAGGTGTTGGACCCCAAAGGTCACTAAAGATTAGTTCAAGAGGTGTGGTATAAACAGTTTCAGAAGGTGGAGTATACAACTTATGAGCTTTACCCATGATACACGCAGCACAAAATTCAGAAACATCTTTATTTGAAATGGAAAGATTACATTTGGAGAATATAGTATTCATAGCTACATGATTAGGATGGCCTAGTCTTAAGTGCCATGTGTTCCTAAGACTAGGAGAAGGGGAAATGACAGCATTGACAGATGGTTTAAATGAAGAATTATTGACACTATTGGACTCTTGAGCAGTGGCAGAAGAGACTGAGATGGAACCCGAAGCACTGGAAGGTTGAGTAGTTTTTGACAAGTGATGAAACTGGAATGGAGCAAATTCATAGAGGCCATCACCTTTCACAGGACCATGGAGAAGAAGTTCATTGGTGGCCTGATCAAAGACAAGACAATCTTTAGCGTGAAACTGGAAAAACACATTATTATCAGCACAGAAACGACTTATACTTAGCAGATTTTTAGTTATCTTAGGCACATGAATCAGTTTGTTAAGCACTAAATTAACTTGAGGATTCATAGGAGAGGAAAAAGTTGAAGAGCCACAAGTTTTGACGCTCAAACCTTGACCATTTCCTATGTAAATCTGGTCTGGACCCTCAAAAGGAGACTGTTGATGTATGTTCTGAGATTGCAGGGTGGTATGGAGGGAAGCAGCAGTGTCAGGGGCCCATGGAAGTTGTGGTTGAGCATGATTTGTAGCAGGTGCAGCAGTGGTCATATATGCTTGATGATATGGTGATTGTTGGTGTTGTTGAGGGACTGGTCTAAGATTATAGTGAGCATAAGGATTGAAATTAGGTCTTGGCCAGGTATTTTGGTACAGGTGAAAGGGGTTGGGGGCTAAATTGGCATAAGAATTTGGAGGAGGTTGAAAACCTTGGAAATCAGCAAGTATTGGTGCCTGAAACTGTTGATTGAATCTGTGATAGCACATAGATGCAAGATGACCAAATTTAAAGCACACTTGGCACTGCACATTGCCAAACCTGCCACGGCCATGACCACCGCGACCATTCCGGCCACCACGGGCACGAAAATTACCAGAGAATTGATTCACAAAAGTATTATTATCAGGAGTAGAGTTTGAAACAGTGTTACCAGTGGTTTGTTGAGTAGAATCAGACTCAGTTGCAGCATTACCAGAGGCAGAGTGCGAAACAGAGTGCGTAAGGTTGATTGAGACAACTTCAGACTCGGATTTCTTCTTGAATCTTTCACTTCACATTTCATGTGCAAGCAAGAGAGCTTCAACTTCTTCGAGTTCCATCGTTTCAAACTTGGTTCAATAATAGAGATCACCAGTGCGAAATCTTGAGGCAAACCTTCGAGAACGACATCAATGTGCTGTGCGAGAGGAACGGGATCACCAACAGATGCAAGATTGTCAACTATCGTCTTGATGCGAAGCAAATATTCATCAACGGTGCGAGAATCGAGTGTCGTCGAACAAAGTTCTGAGCGTAACTGTCTCGCCTTCGCACGTGTCAACTTCTAGAAGTGATCGTGAATACGATCCCAGAGTTGAAACGCATGAACACATCCAAGCACACGAGGCATAATCGCTGCAGAAAGCGTTGATTGCAACCATGATAACAACCACTGATCTTGTTTAAGCCAATTACGATACAAAGGATTCTCGTTTTGAGCGATACGATCTGCGTCGGTAAGAAATTGAGTAGGAATTTCTGGAAAGTGAATGTAGCTTTGTAGATTATGCGCGTTAATCATTGGTTCGACTTGCTGACGCCATACGAGAAAATTCTTCTCGTCTAGCTTGTCAGAGATCTTCAAGGCGAACGTGACTAACGGTTCAAGAGGAGGAGCAGAAGCAATAGGCTATTCCGTCGTCATGGATCGACTAGGCTTTGATACCATGTAAATACAGTAAAACAGAATAGAGAAAGAGAGAGTAAAACTGATTCTTTTTTATTTTCATTCACTGAATTTGCAAACAGTGACAATAGGAATTTATAGTGTTTCTTATCCTACACTCAGCAGTGCTAACATGTGCACTGCTGTAACAGTTACAATTGGGAATTTATACTGACTTGAAGTCAGTATTTACTTAACAGCTACTGCTTTATCTTCTATAACAGCTACTGCTTTAACTTCTATAACTCACACACTAAACATCACATTAAATCATGTACACTCACAGTCCATGCCTTGAGCGCAAAGCGATTTCATGTAAGGGTGAGAATTAGAGATAAAGAAATATTATTAGAAGTGCACCAAAGACTCAAACTTTTGTGATTATTTGATTCTTGACAATATTCAAGGACTCTTGTAAGTGTTAACACATAGCCATAGCAGTCTCAAAATGTCCAAATAATCTATTTGCATTCACGACTACCCTACAATTTCTCTAAGCCAAGTCAACCGATTTACTTTTCCCCTAATGAACATATCAGCCACCTGTTTCTACTTTGGATTTCCACATTGAAAAGGAAATGGCCACTTCATAACCATAATTGCATAATCAATCTTACACTTTTAGACCATTCTTGAACCAGTTTTAGTACTCGGTCAGTATCCAACTTCGACCCTGTCACCAAAGAAAAAAGCATGGGAACATAATGGTTGCAGTATTTTTAACCAACATGAAGGGAAAACTTGAGGGCATAACTGAAAGACTGAGATTACCCATTGTTCAATACTGTAGACACATTTGTAAACAATTATCGTCATTTCAAATAGACAGTATAGTGTAAGCATGTTTGTCATGATAAACACATGAAATGATGAAATTATTGTTAAACAGTGTTGGATATGCTTGTTAGGATCTGCTGGCAACAATAAAAACTAGGCAATCTTACTCTATTAGTTATCTTAGAATGGGGATTATAGCCTAACCCAATCTCACAAAATTGACTTGTAAGGTGGAGACTGCTCAAGCCTTGTAAGCACTATTTGGTCCATATCTACAGAAGCTTGGACTAATGCTGATGGGGTAAAACAGGGTTCTCAACACTCCCTCTCACACTCAAAATTGAACTTGTGGTGCGTGGAAAAATGCAGGTGAGTAACAGATATTGGCCCAAAAACATATATAGGATAGGCTCTGACACTATCTTAAAATTTGGGAATATGACCTAACTCAACCCCACAGAACCGACTTGTAAGGTTGGACTATCCAAGCCTTATAAGCACTACTTGCGTCATTTTTGAAGTCGATGTGGGACTCAGAACAAGTTAAATGCAGAATTTGATTATCACAAAATTGACCGTTGGATTGCAACAAGTTAGTGTATTGCACAATTTTGAATGAAGCAAGCATCTGTTTTCTTCATCAAACCGTGATACTTTCTTCAATTTTAAATCTCGATGAACTTTAGCTTTGCATTATATTTACAACCATAAAAACCTATTTGAAATTGATGTAAAAATTTACAAAAATTATCTACATATCAATGGCACCCAACTAAAGGAATATTTTCTTGAAAAGATACTAAATGGTATAAAACTAAGGTACTTTTATGTTGGTGTCGAAAATTCCTAACCCGTACCCTTTAATATATTGATATAGAAAATAAAACTAGTAAAACAAAGAAACCAACTCATGCACAGTCTTTCAACTTGTGAGTTGAAAGTGTGAAAAATATAATACACACACTACCTTTTTCTCCGGTGGACGGTGGAAGATCTTGGCTTTGTCTGATGTTGCTGCATGGATAAGGAGGTAAACTTTTAGTCAAGCAGTGATATCTTCTTCGCATATCAAAACTTCACAGTTTTCTAGAAATATAAGTTCTCAGTTTTATGCTTCTATAAGTTGTGCTCTCCAACTTTAAAGGATCAATTGAAAGAGGACTGAAGAAAAGAAAACATACTTAAGACAGTCAACAAGCAAGAATATGATTTCAATTTTCTGGTTGTGTCGTTTAAGGACCCCAATGATGGCATCACTAGCAGATGATTGGCTTTCATCTGGGGAGTAAACAAGGCCAACCAATGCAGGCAAGTACAATGAAGGATCTGCAAGATTAAGTGATCCACCAACGAGAGTATGCCACCATAAAAATATAGTGATGAAATTGCCAAAAAAGGCATATACATATCTGAGTAATGACAACCAAATCTTTACAGGACAAAGTAATAGGTGTCACAACAATTCATATATGAAAGTTACCATTTTTTAAGACATTTAATGGATCGCCATAATGCTCAATGGGAGTAACATGAAAACAGTAAGTAATACTAATATGGATATATAATATGCAAGTCGAAGTAAAAGAAAAAAAGGATCAAAACAAATAATGATAAAAAATAAAGCATTTGAACAAGAAAGTAAAGAGAAGATGAAAGAAGGAAAAATGCAAATGAGGTTAAAAACTTAAGCTATCAGATGCGAGCTCAGAATTGCTTTTGATTGCATCTTAAACACGCCTCTTAACATGAAAGCCCTTTGGACTTGAGGAATGAATAAAGCACAGGCCCCTTAATACCTTGTGCTTAAAATTTAATTTAGAAACAAAACTGGTGGAGAGGATCAAATCAAACACTTAATCATTTGGACAAAATATGCTCCAACACAATGTCGAGAAACAACCATCCTAAAAGCTTCAGCCATTATAAATTTACAAGAAGGCCCAATAATCGTTTTTAATTCATATCAAATTTGGAAATATTACAAAGTACGCCTTATATTTCAGGTTATAATCTCTAACCTATCATTGGAAGCAACTTGGATGCCTGCTCACGAATCATAACTTCTCTATCTCCAAGCCGCTCAAGCAACCTGCTAGCAATAACTTGCCTAAAATAAACATATCAACAATTAGATATTCAAACAACTAAACTAATAATATGGTGTTACTATAAAAGCAATCATACCCCCCAGAATAAGGCACTAATCTTTCTGACTCTGATGATGTATGCAAGATTTTTGATATAACATCCATGGCATTTTTTCTCTGTGAAATGTTTTCCGAAGCAAGGCGTTTCAGAACTTCCATAAGGCATTTATCATCTTTGCATCTGGTGGATCATAAAAAAGTTCTGAATTAAAAAAGGAAAGATTTTGGACTAAAAAAGTAGTCCTACTTTCTACTTAGTATCTTGTGAGAAAGAATAGACTGACTACATTGAGCAGTATTCTGCTATCAGCATTATAACAGCTCTAGATGTACCATCCTGCTCATCTAGAAGATCAAGCAGAAAAGGTATCACAACATCCGCCTGCCTACTGTTAGTAAGTGCATCTTCCTGTGAGTGATTTGGCTTCAAAATGATAGCCTTAAATATTGAAACAACCCCAACAATGACATCTTCATCAGTGCAACTAAGCTGCAGACAAGAGGGAAAAGTAACCTAAAATTATGTTCCACCACAGTCACATTGACAAGAGAATCTATATCCAAATTACTAAACCATGGTCTATTGATTAGTGACTGACTTATAAATGCATCATAGTTTAAAACAAACGAAATAAATTGTCAAAAATAAATAAATTGACAGTTATAGAATATATAAATCAACAATTAAGTCAGATATAAGAGATGGCAATGTCTGTATCATCCATTAAGGAAAACCAGAGTTTAAAAAATACATTGAAATTATCCTATTAGCTATACAATGAATCTAAGCTACTTAAAAAATGGGATATTTGAAGAGTTTAACTTCCAACAAAACATTTAATGCTTCTATTTCCGACAGTATGTGGAAGATTTTGAGGGAGAATAAATATAACAATTTCATTAGCAGAAGAACTAAATGAGGGAGATAAGGCAATGTTTACAAATATATCTGCAATGAATTTCCTCAAGATCTTGGGTAGAGATACCTGTGCTACTAGAATGCGAGAGATATTCATCCCAAGTTCGGACACCGTGCTTTCAAATCTCTTGCTGTCTAGACGCCCCAGTAATAAGCATAAACAATTCAAGAAAAACTTTCTGGTCTCCAACCCACCGTCCTTGTTATCAGCATACCCACTAGTGTGATTGTCCATACAATACTGTAATTTTCATGAATATCAGCAACTAAACAATTCCATCACACATAATCACAAAAGGCCACAGAGAATTGAGTTAACATGTCCTCATAATGATATCACATATTTAACCCAGATGAGTCCATACTGAATTGCGGTCAGCAGATGAGGCAAGAATGTCTTTGGTACTGGAGAATATACCAAACTGCATATGGGGTTTGAGATGAGCCCAGATTACAGTTGGGACTAAAGACAGACTAGATCACATTCGGGACTGTAGAGTGTAGCCAGGGAAAATGCATCTAGGACTGAGCCAATCTATGAAAAACAAAGTCAGTTTGCAGCACGACAATGTGGAACAAAGTAAGTCTATGACGTGACAGGATGCAACTGGAGACGGTCTACAGAAAGGAAAGCTAAAAAATAGCCAATATAAAGAAAAGACGAGTTGAAACAAAGCCGGTGTACTAAAGACGGGCTAAAATGATCCAATTTGTGGAAATACGGGATAAAATGACAGTATGTGTGAAGGAACATGTGCTTCAGACTAAAAACTCAGAACCGTAAAACTCGCAAAGGAGAGATCAAAAGCAAACAAATGAGAAAACAAAAACACAAAAATATAGGTTTAGTGGTAATTGAGTTCCATGAACTCAACACAATAAAATGAAGAAACAGTCCTCAAGGTGGATACCATGGCTCTAACATCATATTTGAGGATTTAAGAACGAACAGAGTAATAGAGAGAATGGAGATTTAGAATAATATTCTCTTGTGCATAATGACATGAGAAGATGTGATGCATAAGAAAAAACACTAGCTAGCCCTTTTATTTATGTTAATATTAGACCGTTAATCTTAATTAAAAAGGAAATATAAAGAAAATATGAAAACTACTATTTTCATGAGATCATTGGGAAATTTTATTTGATCCATCAAGCTTATTAATCAAATTTGAGAGAAGAAACTGAATCTGAATATTCTGTGCTATTGATCTGGGATGTGAAGCATTACATTGATAAGCTCCTTAGTCCCAAGCAGCTAACAGAATCAGTTGAGCTAAGCTATATTCTGACAACTGTAATAGAACCAAATGACTAACTTCTAACCTCTAACAAACTATTAACAGTTAACCATGACTGAAACAGAAGCAGACTATATGTCATTAATTCGCACACTCATATAGTACAGCGATGCTTATGAGAGAATACAATCAGACACGCTATCCAGGGACACGTTACTTTCAATATATGCAGTAAAATGACTGAGGTCTAATATCTTTATAATTTGGTGAGAAGACAGTATATATTTTCTTAGCAAACAAGTATGAAATAAATTATCTCCCTTGGAAAATATCAAACGGAAACTATAAATCATCGTTACAGCTAATCTCTACTACATAAACCTTGATTCCAGACAAATACTGCTCCAACAGCTCCTTGTAATGCTTTGAAAACTTCTGATCTTCCAAATGTAATAACGAGCCATAATGCTTCCAGCAAGAACAAAGTAGTAAATCGCCAGTCTTGAGAGCATTAGAATCTGTCTTAAATGTTGCGACAAAAAAAAAATTACGGTTCATACTTCATGCAATAATATGTGGGCCAATTAAATATGATAGCCATTAAAAATGTGTTGATTCCAGAACCTGCCTCAGGTTGAAAGGACCCGTAGTGATCTTTAATCTCCTCTAGCCATTTAAGAACTTGCTCTAAGCCTTTGGCATGTAAAAAGCGACTCTTTTTGCTCCACTGCAATGTAAGGTTAATATAAAACAATTGAATACGTTTGGTGCAAATGTCAACAGAAGGCAAAGGGAAAATGTAGCTGCTTGAACCATGTTATTTACATTTATGTAATAATGTTAGTAGTTTCGGTGAAAACAATTGAAGCAATTCTTGGCGCCTATGGCATTTAAAATTCAGTTGAAATTTCAAGACCGGTAATGGTCCTTGTAGAAACAGATAAATGCCCTTAAAACTGAGGTGGTCTTATATCAATAGTTACTCTGAGAAAGAATGTGGGAAAAATGACGGAATAACTTCTATTTTCATTCCATTTGTTTGGCATGCAGATCCATTATCCATTATGCAATAACAGGACTTAACTATAATCATGAAACTAAAATCAGAACAGGCCTTTGTTTCCAAATTCAATTTGACTGAAAATGCTTCCACAACTGACCTTCTAAAAGTCTTGTTTATGGACTATGTAGTTAAATAATGCCATCACTTTCTATTGTTCACATATTCAATATAATTTCATAATTGCAACCATAATTGCATGACATGAATATATGACTGTGAGAAATTATCTAAAACATAAATGAGTCAGACAAGAATTGTAAGTGTTAAACTTACAGAAAGGAGTCTTTGCACCAAACAAATAAGGTCATCTAAATGGTGCCAGAGAGTGTAGTCCCTTTCAACCTTTGACATCAAGGTCTTTGAACCTGATTTTACCTTCTTGTCAACGGTATGCGATTGTATAATAGTGATTGCCTGATCTTTTGCTTTTGTATTTAGTTTTGCCTTCTTACCTTGAAGCTCAGCCATTTTTGTTAATGCTCCGGAAATGGTCAAAAAACAATCAGAGGCAGACACTCCAAGGCGAGTTGGCAACTCAAAACCATCCTGCAATGTGCTGAAGAGCCAGACATCAGATAGACACATAACAAAAACGAGGGAAAATGCTCAGAGCCTCAGATTCGCAAAGCAAGATACACAAAATATATCGATTAGCACAAATTGATGATAACCAAATACACACAACATGATTTTCTGCAACAAAATTACAGATAAGCATAATCAACCACCAAACAACATCGACTTGTATTCCCATTATTCTTTGGAATGCCAAAGAGACTCATCAGAAATGAGAATACCTCTCTTTACTCACAATCCCTGCCAAATCCGAAAGGCGAGAGGAAAATATCTTCAATAAATCACCATGCTTATCCTTAATTCCTGCCACAAAAACAAGTAAATTCCACCAAAAAGAAGAAGCACTTTAGCACACAACTTTATTTATAAAAAAAATATAATACTTTCTATTTTTCTACTCCAATGTGTGTTTTTGTGTGCGATTGACAATTGCAACGAACACGAATGGAAACTTCAAACTCACCACCGAGCATAGATTCATGAACAGAACTATCACATTCAACAAGGCTCCGAAGAAGAAAGCACCAACCAAACAACAAGTAACGATCGTGATTTCTGTTGACAATGCTAGCAAGAGCTTCAGCAACAGACTCGAAAAGAAGCTCGTCTTGAAAAAGCCAGTTCAATAGAATCAAGTCTTGGCCACCGTGCTTAGAGTCCTTACACTTCAACGACTGAGAATAAAATAAAGGAACAAAAACAAACACGGTATTACGAAAAGGAAAACAAATGTACAACAAATTTGAAAATAAAGAAAAAAGTGGAAGAAATTGAATACGTTGTGGATGATAGGAAGGAGGAGATGATCGAACGAACGGTTGTGATTTGCGGCGTCGGCGGCGTAGCTGTGGAAGAACCAGAGGGAATCGTCGAGAGAAGCAGTTGAAGTTGAAGAATGTGAGTGTGGTGAGAGGCGAGAAATGGAGTCGTGGAGTTTCTTGGGACGGGTGTTGAGGAGAGAAGTCATGGCACGTGCGAGCGTGACGGAGACTATGGATTCGGATTGGGGTTCCGATTTCCATAGCAACTCTGTTTCTCTAGCTCCTGCTTCTTCTTCTTCTTCCATAGTTCCCTTGCTAAGCATTTTCCAGGGCTTTGCTTAGTGTGTTTCTGCTTCGTCTGTTTCCCTCCCTCTACTTCAACCAAAGTAGCAGCCTTCCCCTATCAATCAACGACGTGGTTCAAGTTTTTTTTTTTAAGAAACGGCATAAAAAACAAAACAATTAACAAGTGATACGACGGGAAATGAAGATTCCCAAACTATCACCGAGTAAAAGAGATTCCACGGAAAGCGAACATTGCTCAGATAAAATTGAGGACTCTCGAAGACTACAACCCAAAGAAGCTAACTCATCAGCACAACGGTTCATCACATGGTAGATAAGCACAAACTTCAACTCTCACTCCAAATTCATCATGTTCTGAATCTCTCTAACAAAACACCACCACAGAACACAACCCGTCAAATCACCCTAATGATAGAGCAAGCAACAGTAGAATCAAACGGAACCATGACTGATTTACAATCCTTAGCTCAACACAATCTCAACCCTTCCAAACATACCCCAAAACTCAACCTCAAAAGCAGAACATATGTTGAGGAATTTGACAAATCCGCCAATATTGTTCCAAATGATTCTCCTATTCATTGAGTTGTTGAGTCGATCTGTGGAGGAGAAGCTCTATGTGTAGTTGATGTCGTTGGAGCTGCTGTCGGAAGAATGGTAAGAACTCAAGGAACCAACTCTACGCCTCTTCTCGTGTTTGTGCTTACTCTTGGACCTATTTCATTTTGGTTGTTTTGGAGGCCTTTGAACCACCTCGTTGCACAGATTTCTCTCTTAATCATGGTGCTTAAGCAACACGTCGGTAACCTCTTGGGATGGGTTACCTTTACCTCCTGACCACCTGGTGAGAAGGTCATGCAATGGCGAAGTTGGCTTCCACCTCCTGACATTGATTTTCGTGTTGAGAAGGTGGATTCCGGCATTGATTGGGTTCTCCAAGAGAAGGGTCTATCTTGTTTGCACTTATGATGACGACCATGTTGATGGTGAAGACTTGAGGTTCAGGAACGCTTACCCGAAGCCACGCGGTGGGCATCAAATGTTAATGCTTAGATTAGCACAACGATGGATCTCCTTTGCACGCAGTGGAAAACACATTCGAGGTCCAACTGGGGAGTGACTACAAAAGACGCTTAGGCTACGTGATGCAAAATTTATTGGCAACCACTTCCTACAAAAGCGAGCCATGGGTTGAGATCGTGTCAACCCACCTCAGGAGCTCTGTTCCGAGTTGGCCCATACAGGGAGCCATGCAGTATTTGAGCTCTAAACTTAGCATTTATTAGTGTTTAAATTGTCTTTTGATCCGACTAGGAACAATAGGGGGCAACTCAGATCGTTGGCCACCACTACAGAGGTCGACTCGATATTCACTAGAGCTCAACGGAGGAGTCCACCTACAGAGCTCGGGAATGTAAGTCGGGACCATTACAGGTTAATATTTTCAACATGTTGATGTCACCTGTTGATTCTTATATTGCACACACAAATAACAAGATCTAAGACCTCCATGAATGATATTTCAAGTTTTTGTGTGTAAAACAATAGAGTTATAAAGAGTGGAATATGGTTTTAATAACAAGTAATTTAACTGAAAACAAAAAAATTACAATTTTGCTGCATAAGAATTGGTGATTAACTGAAAACAAAATTTATTTTAAGAATTGATGATTTTTTTGACTGGAGAATTGACGATTTTAATAGACACAATTAGGATTAGCGAACTCTGAACCCGATTGATAAAATAAAATCAATCAATACAATCCCAAATTGAAATATACACGTATAATTTATAAAATCAAATTATAAATTTTGGAGATTAAGGTGGTCTCAGTAGAGAGATGATAGTGAGTCCATAACCAATCTCTCTTGATCTAAGATTCTTCGATGTGTGTGTGTGTGAAAAGAGAAACTATCTCCATTCCATTGTGCTTTGTTGTATGGAAATAAGGGTCTCTAAATGTGTCAAACAAATGATATCACTTACTTATTATGGTAAATCCCACACAAGTCCATCCATATCAACTCATCATTTCACAACAACAATCTTCGAAATGGGTCAGAAAATCACATAGCACCTCCACTGCTTTGCTCCTTCGAGTCACGTTGGTCAAAAAGATATATTAACATGATCATGTGAATGGGATTAACCGCAACAATATACTCTAATATTGTTGACATCCAAAATAATCTTAATATTAAGTAAAATAAAGCTGATTATGCGATTCCAAATTATAATCCAATAACATCACTAGGGGTGTTCAGTGGTTCGAGCAAATCCAAGCCAACCCACAACCCAATCCAAACTGATGTATTTAGTTCGGATATTTTTCGTGTTCGAGCCAAATTCAAACAAATCCGAACCAACCCATAGTTGTTTGATTTGGGCAACGGATTTCAAAAAACAAGTCCGCGAACCCGAACCAACCCATACTAGCTCATACTCCGTCCGTTTTCAAATATAAGTAAAGATTCCCACAAAATCTTGTTACTAAATATAAGCAAGTCAAAATTTTTCCCCTTAGTATACCAAATTTACCCTTATTTATAACCTTACTTTTACTCTTACTAATAAAAAAGAAGAATGATGATTGCTTTACACTATTTACAAGAAAATACAGCAACATAAAGTAGGGGAAATATTAGAAGTGTATCTACTTTTCACTTTTTATTAAACATTGAGCCTAGCCGTTTTTTGCTAATAAACGAAAACAGATGAAGTAATAATTTAGCAATTTTATAAGCACAATATATTATTTACTTAGAATTTTTACTTTAATGATTTTTGATAAAGATATAAAATTTTAATACTATATATTTGAAGATTATTAATGTGTTTGAGTTTGATTTAGTATAATTTTTAAATTCTTTAAGTTTTTTTGGCCATTTAGAAGCATTGAAATATTACAAAAAAAATTGAAGTCTTTTATATTTTAAAATTTAATATTTTAATACATGACCCGTGAGCCCAATCCGAACCAACTCATCTATTATCGGATTGGTCTGGTTCAGATTTTGGAGAAAAATACGTAAAATCCAAACCAAGTAATTGTAATTGGTTTGGGCAACGGATTTGAGCAAATCCAATCCAAATCGATCCGCGAACACCCCTAGACATCACTAGCCACTAGATCTTTGAAGGTTCCACACAAAGCCTGTCTTTTACTTTAAGGTATGTTTGATTCATTGGAAGAAAGATGAAGAATTTTAATGCAAGTGAAGGGAAGAAGAAAAAAAGGGAGATAAATTTAAAATATGTTGTGTTTGTTTTGACAAGGAGAGAGATTTTAATTTTAATAAAAAAGAAAACGTAACTTACATTTATCACCTTTAAAAAAACTATATAAGTTTAAATTTAAATAGAGTTTAATTGGTATATATTTTTGTTGTAACAGTTTTGCACCATCAATCAATAAAATTTCGTGATATAATTAAGTTTTAAAATACTTAAAATCAGGGCCGGCCCTGGGACTGTGCGGCCTGTGCTACTGCACAGGGCCCAAGCCCAATATCATTTTTTAGGGCCCCCAAAAAATGTTGTATTATAATATATATATATATATATATAACATTCGAAATTTATAACAAAAATTCCATTTGGTCCAGCGGTTGGGTTTGTAGCTTTTTTCCTTGCTGTGTCTCCTTGGTTCCGGGTTCAAACCCCACAGGTGACAATTTTAATTTTCAAAACCAGTGTTTTATAAAGTGAAATTAACTTCCGTAAAAAGTAACAAACAGGATTGAAACCGATAACATCATCATCACCAAGCCACACTTAGTAGCAAATAATTTATATAATACTTCTAATTGCAATATTAAAACAAGTGTACAATTTTTTTAGGAAAGAATTCTATCAATTTTTGGTACTCTCCATGGCTATGATATTTTTTTATATATATAAAAATATACACTTTTTTTTATAAAGAGAAGAAACTCAATGTATTAGTTTTTTATGAGTTTAATTTTAGTAAATTAAGTTTTACATGTATAAAATTTATATATCTTAAAAATTTTGAATTTTTTAATCGAGACCGAATGAACACTCATGCGGTTCAACTACAGGCCCCTGGTCTGACCCTTCACTGAATCGGTCACCGGTTTGATTTTTTAAAATAGGTGTCGAACTTGAGACACTAAACTACTTGACAAACTATCTACCACTGAACCAAGGAACGAAACCTCGTTACTTTGCACAGAAAATATATAAATGCTAACTTGGTTCGCCATCCCAAGCCCCACCCCTATCCATTAATCGTTACTTTGCACAGAAAATATATAAATGCTTAAATAAAGTTGTATGAAGATGTTCGTTTGAGGTTTTGGTCTTAGGAGCCCAATTTTTAAAATTTGAACAGGGCCTCCAAATTGTCTGGGACGGCCTTGCTTAAAATAAAGTAAAACAATTTTTATAACATTTTGCTTTGTGATTTGTCAATAAAAAATCCTTTTAAATAACATAAAAAAATTATAAATAAATCCTTTTAAATAACATAAAAAAATTCTAATTTCCTCCACTCCCCTCTTCTTCTGAGTTCTGCAGGAGTGAAGGTAACTCTGTAGTCTGTAGTAGTCAGCGTCGTCACTAATGGTGGATCCTCAACTTCCCCTCCGACAACCTCTACAGCTGTCGTTGTCGGGAGACTACCGAAGCATCTGCAACCTTCTTCTCTCTCTAACCCACACCCGTTCACTCCCAAAAGGTCTCCAACTCCACACCTACATCATCAAAACAGGTTTACAAACACTTCCTGTCCTCTCCCACCAACTCATCAACTTCTACTCCAAAACCCAACTTCCCTTCTCTTCTCTCCAACTCTTCAACGATTCTCCTCACAAATCCGCAACCACTTGGAGTTCCCTCATCTCTTCCTTCGCTCAAAACGATCTCCCTCTCCCCGCTCTTCACTCCTTCCGCCGCATGCTCCGTCATGGCCTCCTCCCTGATGACCATATCTTCCCTAGTGCTACTAAATCCTGCGCCATTCTCTCCCTTCTCCCTGTCGGGCAATCAGTCCATTGCTTCGCCGTTAAAACCGCTTACGATCTTGATGTCTTTGTTGGAAGCTCCATTGTTGATATGTATGCTAAATGTGGTGAAATTAAGTATGCCCGTGATGTGTTCGATGAAATGCCTCACAGAAATGTTGTTACTTGGAGTGGTATGATTTATGGGTATGTTCAAATGGGTGAGGATGAGGAAGCTTTGAAGTTGTTTAAACAAGTGCTTCTTGAAGAAAATGTGGGTGTTAATGATTTTACGTTGTCTAGTATTTTAAGGGTTTGTGGTGCTTCTACTTTGTTTCAGTTGGGGAAGTTGATACATGGATTGTGTTTTAAGTTGAGTTTTGATTCTTCTTGTTTTGTGGCTAGTTCTTTGATTTCTATGTATTCTAAATGTGGGGTTGTTGAGGGTGCTTATAAGGTTTTTGATGAGTTGACTGTTAGGAATCTGGGTATGTGGAATGCGATGTTGATCGCTTGTGCTCAGCATGCACACACGGAGAGAACGTTTGAGTTGTTTGAAAGAATAAAGAGTGTTGGTGGGGTGAAGCCTAATTTCATTACCTTTTTGTGTGTGCTTTATGCATGTAGCCATGCAGGGTTAGTAGAGAAGGGTAAGTATTACTTTGAGTTGATGAAGGGTTATGGAATTGAACTGGGGACACAGCATTATGCTACTATGGTTGACTTGCTTGGTCGTGCTGGGAAGTTGGAGGACGCGGTGAAGGTGATTCAGGAAATGCCTATGGAACCCACGGAATCTGTTTGGGGAGCTTTATTGACTGGGTGTAGAATACATGGGAATACTGAATTGGCATCCTATGTGGCTGATAGAGTTTCTGAGTCGGGTTATATCAGCTCTGGCCTTCAGGTGCTGCTTTCAAATGCTTATGCTGCTGCTGGGAGATGGGAGGAAGCAGCGAGAGCGAGGAAGATGATGAGGGACCGAGGAATAAAGAAGGAAACTGGTTTGAGTTGGGTGGAGGAGGGAAATAGAGTTCACACATTTGCTGCTGGGGATAGGTCTCATGGGAAGACAGTGGAAATTTATAACAAGTTAGAGGAGTTAGGAGAGGAAATGGCTAAAGCTGGTTATGTTGCTGATACTTCTTTTGTGTTGAAAGAAGTGGGTGGAGAGGAGAAGAGTCAAACTATTAGGTATCATAGTGAGAGGTTAGCCATAGCATTTGGCCTTATTACTTTCCCTCCGGGACAACCAATCAGAGTGATGAAGAATTTGCGTGTTTGTGGTGACTGCCACACTGCGATCAAGTTTATTAGTAAATGTACTGGAAGGGTGATCATCGTGAGGGACAATAACCGGTTCCACCGATTTGAGGATGGAAAATGCACTTGTGGAGATTATTGGTGATTAATTCATAAGGTGCTGAGGGTCATTAGGACAGCTGAGAAAAAAATAATATTTACCTGAAACTTACATCATTCTTTTATATCTTACCACATAAAAACTCGTGGGAATTTTGAAAATTGAAACATTTTGTCATTTGTTTGTTTTTTATTTTGCTGCTAACATGTTCTGGAAAGAAAGCCTATTCAGTACTGTACTCATCAAAGAGCTACGAAAGCAATTGAATCCTTGCTAGTTTCTGCAAGCTGCACTGCACATGAATCCTCCTATAAGAAACAAACCAAACCAGACCAGACCGGGGGATCTTAATAGGGCAGAGGCAGTCAGGCAGATGAATCAACACTCAAGTAATGTATTGCAGCATTCTTAAGACTAGGTATCATCATTTCATTTGTAAAACCATCTCTAGTATATGCCATCCTAATTTTAATTTGTGTTGTTGATTAAGGTAAATAACAACATTCAAGATAAAAACATAGGTTTAGAGAAGACAAACAGACAGATTAGAACTACTTCTTGGTTTCTGATTATTCGATTTACTTCTTGTATCCCTATTATCATCTAAAGTATTATTAAATCTGTACAATTTTCCATATCATTGAAACTAATTGAGTCTTCTCCTAACTATTTCAAAAGTCATTCATGCCAAGCTTTGTGATTGATTTTCGGTGTACAAAATTGATATTGAATAGCATTTAAACGCTTGCAATATTTGCTTCTTTTGTACTTTGCATCTATTTTAGAACTTAATTTCATAAGATATTTGCTTGTCGGAGGTTGATAACTTGATATGACGCTGGGCAAGTTAAGCCAAAATGCATGGTGTTATGGTTGGGTGAATTGATGGATTCACACTTGGTTCTAATTTTCTTATGTGATGTTGTAAATTCCTTGTCCTAGCTGATCTGGATGTTGGTCAGTTTGTTTTTTTCAAGGCATAGGCATAGAAAACGAACAACAATAATTCTTAATTATCTGACTTATATCATCTCTTTTAACAAAACTACTTGATGATATGTTAAGATAAAGCTGAGACAAATTTAGGCACAAACAAAATCTGAGACAAAATTAGTTTCTACAAGTAGAAAGACAAGCTCATTGAACTAGCCGGGTTCAATCCCCGGAAACTAACATTCCCCCGACCCCCACTAACATTGCCTATCAAAAAAAAAAAGCTCATTGAACTAGAAGTCCCATTCATATGACAGCATTGACTGCATTTGCAATCCTAGGCCACAGATCATCACATCATCACACTCCTTTACAATAGGAACAGTGATAGGCCGATAGCAGACCATTTCCTTTCACCATTAGGGTTGGCGTTAGCGCTATCTTTGAAGTACATGAAGACACCATCCTTTCCAGTAGTCAATTTGTTTATGTTGTCCGTAAAAGGATTCGTGTTGGTGCAGAGAAAGCTATATTTCTTTTTATCAATAACATTCTACCTCCAAATGGTAAGTTGCCAATACAATAGTCACTGCCCAAGCTGAATTATTATTCCTGTAGTTATTTATGAACTAAATCTCTTTGTTGCATTACAGCAGCCATAATGTCTGCTCTTCATGAGGCAAATAAGGATGGTGATGGCTTTCTCTACATGACTTACCGAGGGGATCTTAAGAATGTGTGGTTGGACCTAACTTAACCCTAAAAAACCGGCTTAAAAGAGGGACGCTCTTTCATTATATACTCTTTTGAGACCTTATCTCTAGTCAACATGGGACTTGGGTTTCTCTCAACAGGGGAGAACATATTTGAATACCACTGGGTGCAAAACCTCTATAAATAGCTGCTGTAAGATGTAAATTCTCTTCTGTCAATACTCAATATTCATTATTCAATGTCTCTCGTGCACTTTGATTATGTTCATTGCCTTTAAATTATGATTTCAATGCATGGGCCAGGGAGTCATTTTATAATCTCACGGTTGAATTCTTCCTTATTTTTTTAATGGCAGGCTGAAGTTGAAATATGTCATTTTTTTATTCCGTGACTTGCGGAGATTGGTTGTGTTTGGATTCTGTTGTTGTCACTTGTCACACTAGTTCATTACAATTCTAGCATTGTTAAAAAAACAATATATTGCATAAGAACTAAAACCTGTTCAGGTGCATGGAAGAAAAATACAAAACTTATCTGCGGAAAAGTTCTAGAGAATGACCATGAGGAAGAAAAAGTTAGAAACCATGCCGAGTAGTATATTTAACTTGTGATTTTTATTTTTGTCAAAAGTGTAATATTCTGTTCATGCAGGCCAAAAAGGCGACAACCATTACAATTAGGTGAAATCAGCCCACTAATGTGTACAATGGAGGATTCAAATAATATTTAACATAAAACCTTAAATACATACATTGGTCCTGACTAAACGATTAACCACTAGTCTAACCCAAGCATGACAATAGCAAACCATAGAGTACAACATGCCAACCAAACAATCTCGATTCTTTTGATTAGTATGTATGCCCAACTTACAAAAGTACTGGAAGACATGCATGGGATCGTGCCAGAGAGTCGCCTTCACATCTTTTCTCATTTTTTTGCGCCCCTTGTGTGAGGATGACAATAGTTACAATCGTTGAAGGGATGCTAATATTGAGGTTCTTCTAGAGAAAAAGCTTTTAAATTTGAAGTATTTGACCGTTCGAGAATTGATCGTTGTTATCGTGGTTTTGTTGTAGATAATGAAGAGTCTGTTATAGTCCACGCTACTGAATGCCATCTATTTTGTTGTTCCTCTTCACCCGACCCATACAATATGTTCTTAGGGACAAAATGGTCATTGCAGGAGGAATTAGATGCTCTAGACCTTGGAAGACTCTCATGCTCAATAGAGGGAGGTACGCAGAGAGATAGACGGCACGAGTGGAGGGCAACATAGATCTGGAAACTGGAGGGTCGGGTCGAATGTTGCGGAGGTGACTTTTGTGGAGGACAGGAGCTTACTAGTTGACAGGTGGGTGGTGGCACACAACCACGAGAGAGAAGAGAAGAGGTTGAATAGGTTGATTGGACAATGGAGAAACCAACTCGAGAGTTCCACCTTCTTATGGTTCAAGAAGGGGAAAGGACATGGCTTGAAGATGAGAGAAACGACGACTCTTAACCAACCGGACACACCAAGGTGTGCCAAAGACACGATGCCACAAGACCAGCCCAAGGGTAGCTGGTGGTGCACCGCACACCAACCCCCTAGCAAGAGAAAAGCGCCACTCAACAAATTTTCCATTTTTTCTAAAGCTACTCAATAGTTATTTTTCTCAAACTCGGTCAATCTTAAAGAAACAGACCCTTAAATTGATAGCATGTTATGTTATGAGAATAAAAAGGTGATATTAAGCCTTGTTATTTTATAGATAAATATGTGTTTGCATGCATTGAAACAATGTTCTAAGAACCAAATCAGAGATTAAGCCAATGAGACATTCGACTTATAGTTCAATTGTTTTAAACCATCTAGATCATCAAAATAACTCAACTGTGCACATGTACAGTTTCACAGATTACTAACTAGTGCAGTTTGGTTCTTAAAACATCGTCGAAAAGCCTTATGTTTGATTAAACGTGGCTCTATAATAAATTTGTTATGTTTGGCTTCCAGCTCCAAAACCAATTCTACCCAAAAGCTAAGTTTTCTAGCTTTTTTGATGACATATAATCAATTCTTAAATTTTGTAAAAAAGAGAAAAAAGTATAATACATAGACACACACATGTATCCAAACATATTCAACCAATATTCCAACACAAGCAAAAATCTAGAAAATTAATTCAATAATTATAAAATTTTATCACAACATAACCAAACAAGCACTTAATGCCAAGGTTGGAAGTCGGCATTATTAGTAATACAATACTTATTTACTTAAAATGGAGCAATGTCCTCTCTTAAGGGTGCAAATCTTATAGGAACTTTCATTAATTGGGATGTTAAGGTTGTGGACTTGTGGGGTACCCAAACCAAAAAGTCCTTTCCAGGTATCCATCATTAATGTGTTAGTTGGCTCTGGCCCCCAAAAATTCCTTTCCATTCCATTTAAAATCTCTTCAACATACCAACATGATGTGGCACAAGTGGGAGATATTTGGGTCTCTTAACCATTTGATCATGGGTTCGATCCCTGACCGGTGCGTGTGGAAAAATATTTGTTGGGAGAGGTCAACCCCTTAAATGGATCTCTGATATCTCGAAGGATTAGTCTCCACAGTCGCCGTGGAGGATACCTTGCGTTAAAAAAAAATCTCTTCAACATATATATCACAACTACTCTATTAATATCCCATTCTTGGTCCTTATTTGTTGTCCCACATCTCTTTTTTTTTTCCTTTCCACCAAGTGTATACCTTTTAAACTTGTGTATTTTTTCCTTCAAATTTCCTTTACATTTTTACATATTTTTCCAGAGAACTTTTTTCTTTCTTCATGGTTCATGCTTTCCATAAAAGATTACAACTAACTTAGATAAGTTGATTAATCATGTGAATCCTATTAAAAAATTTAGTTATTGGAATCTTTTACTTGAGAAGAATTTTTTGCTCCAAAAGATATAAGATCTTTTCTCTCCCTAGATTTGATTATGGGTCAATTTTAGGCTTTATTTTTATTATGTTAGTTATTTAGATGAGCTACTTTAAAATGAACAAAATTGAATAAGTAATTAGCTTTAACAGTATTATAATTGAATAACCACATTATATGTATCTTTCTCTTTTCTAAATCCTCTAATTCTTATGTGTTTTATAAATAATAATAATAATAATAATAATAATACACACACAAACCCTACCTTTTTTGACATTATTAACAACTCATATGTCACTTCTTTTTTCTTCTTCGCAAATAAGAAAACACCAACATTGTCAAATTGGATTCTTTAAGGCAAAGTAAGCGTTTTCTTTGTGTAATACATAACAAAAACAAAAAACAAAAGAAAGAAGGGAGGAGCTAGATGTTTAGGGCATCACTCAAAAGGGTATCTCAAACTCGACGCCTAATAGAAGATCTAATTCCTTGTTTAGCTAAGAAATCAAGTCATTTGTTTGTCTTGCGAACTATATGAACAAAGAGGAAATTGGCTCCGCCACTCATCAAGTCCCCAATATCAGCAATAATTGCAGCATGATGATGGAACCGATGTAGGTTTCTATCTAGAAGGAGGTTCATCGCGTCAAGACAATTTGTTTCACTAATAATATTCATGTATCCACGCTCTATGTTGGTCGATAAGCCATGAAGAAAGCCAAAAAGCTAGCTATTCTAAGAGAGGGTCGCTCAACCCAGCAAGACTCATAAACCCTACTAACCAATCACCCTTATCTTTTTTTATGACTCTGTTCGAGCCAATGGCTAAAGAATCTGGCTCCCATCAGATTCTAGTTTCATAGGATATATACTGAGAGATTAAATTGGTGATTTGCTTTAAAATAAATTTTTAGTTAAATAATTCGATTTCTTAATTTTAGTGAGTTCAAGTGAGGATATTTGAAAAAGAAATTTTCAACAATCATGTAAAATTAATAATAATAATAATAATAATAATAATAATAATAATAATAATAATTACGAACTCAGGTCTAGGTCTGGGTTCGAGTCCAAGTCCGCCACTAGTTCTCACTATTTCCATCTACCACCATATGTGGACTCCATGATATGGAGAACCAACTCCAAACTTAAAAAAAGAAGAGTTCACACTTTACATAGTCATAGTAAGTTAGTTAGTAGCCATATTAAAGTATACAACTACATTGGTTTATGTATTTCTATAAAGGATATGATTCCTTCTTTAACCTTACTTCTCTCATAAGGAATCATAGATATATCGAATATTCTTAAATATTGCTGTGAACCATTCATCAATTGCCTAATTGGGCAAAGCACTAAAACAAAATCCATATACATTTGATAATGTTCCTAAAAAAGAGATGTAGAAAAAGCAAAAGAGAAAATGACGTATGTAAAATCCCAACAACAAAAAGAATTTTCGTTTTGTGACTATGTTACAACTACCCATTACCCCTTCGTCAAAATAGGATTAGAGGAGAATAAAAATGTTCCTTGATATAGAAGGTTCGTTATACCATAAATGTTTAAAGAATGCATGGTGAAGCATTGTTATTCCTTCTTAAAAAGTGGGAAGAAAAGGCGAACAAATCAAGAGGATCAATGCAAAAATCTTGTCCTAAATATGATAATAGTTGTAAAATTATTTACATTAATTCCTTTTAGATTAGTATTTTCTTGGGAATTTTACCTAACTTTAGTGATATCTTGATATTGATTTGGTTAAGGGGATCAACTCAATCGTAGCTTAAAAAAGTATATAACGACACACACTAGCTATCAAAAGCAACATTTGACAGGGAAAGAATAATGACATGATATGCAATAAAAATATTCTTTTTTACAAATTTCTCTTCTATACCATTATTAAATTTACTTTTAATTTCATTCAATACTACACTAAAAAATTTGTTTATTTTTTTTATAAGAAGCAAAATGTACATGTTTCTAAATAATTTATATAAAAAATTTATGATTATTTTTTTATAAGACCCTGTAATGGAATTAAATGTTTTTTTTCCGACAAAGAATTAAATATGTTTTAGGTCTTGAAAAATTAGAGAATTTTATATTTAAGCCTTATAAAAACATATATTCCATTGTGATCTCTTCATTATCTAAATCCTCATAACTGTCATCATTGGTAATAAACACACATGAATGATAACTTATTTAGCGGGTATCCATCTAAGAATCCCACTTGACATGCACTAACACGATATTTTATTTGTTACAACGACAATTTTTTAGCAAAACCCTGAAAACCAGACGTTAACATCCATCATTATCACTTTTTAGGTCATGTTTTCACTCTAATAAATGCAAAACCACGGTGTCAAGCCCCTCACTATTGGTTATCTTGGCAATTTCAGCGATATGGAGACGTCGACTCTTCCCAGATTCGAATCTAGATGTGAGCAGTGATAGTTTATGTAGTGTTTATTTGACATTTCATCTAAATAGATAAACCATGGTGTCAAGTGAAATGAAGATGCAATTGAACAAATCATCGTACATTACAAATGTACATTAACAACATCGAAATGGATTGTTAAGGAAAAAACGATTGATCGAAAATAAAATAGAATCAAGAGGTATTAGAATAAAATAGTAATAATCTTTAATTGAATGTTACATGCCCAAAGGATCAATCTTTAAATTTCCCTAATGAACAAACACACAGGCATCCACAATTATTTATTCAAAATTACATGAGAAATATCACATCCAAGTCTCCTACATTTTCATCCCCAAAACTGGACCAAAATGGAGACTCGAGGAAATTAATTCCAATGACCCTTTTGTAACTTCGTTTTCTACTTCAAAAGAAGAAATAAATATAAAGATAGATTAAACCTAAGAATATGACTTAATTTTGACAGAACATTTGCTCCTCAAGGAAGCAAAAAATGACAGGAATAATGTGAACCTAAAAATTGAAAAGATTGGCAGTCCAAAAAACCTTAAGCTGGCATAACTGTTTCAATGCCACCCAGTGGTTTCTGACCCTTCTAAGTTACTTTTGTAACAACTAAACTTGACAATGAATTTTTCCTCCGACTCTTTCTCTTTTTGCTTCCTTTCTTAGTTTCTGTAGTAACCTTCTTCCATCAACAACAAAACTTCAAAAAACGCATATATATTATTTACTAAAACTTTTCTGTTGTCAACTACCTCAGGGTTCAGCAAAACTCGTTTCAGTTTTGCTGAGCCACAAGATGATCAAGCTGCATCTGTTCAAGCCATGTGCCCAATACAGCATGATCGACGGTCTCCACTTGTGTGCTCATATTTGATCCCTCACCGTTAGATCCAGCCACTGCAGTAGTTGACAATTTCTCTTTAATCTCAGTTGGAGATTCTTTAACAAGTGACTGCACCCATGACAAATCAGGCTCCTCACCATTGTTTCCAAGCTCAAATGAAGATGATCTACGGAGCTTACCAACTTCATCTGCACTGAGTGCCCAATCCAACTTACCATTGGGTGATTCCCATTTTGACCAAGAATTGTTAGAGGCGGCTGCAGCAGCAGCAGCAGCCACAGAATTTGAGCCATGTTCACGGAAGCTTAGGCTTCGAAATTGTTGCTGCTTCTCACGTTGAGCCATCATGGAAATCCTGGAGCTCATTGGAGAAATAGGCTCCATATTTCGTGGAGACATTCTTCCTGATGTTTGAACCCCAAAAGAAGCCTGCAATAAAGGATGCTCAACATTTTTAGGAGAGAAATTAGTATTCACAGGTGCCAACAAGTTCTGCTGCTGTTGAAATTGATTGAAGACAGCTGATTTGTGAGTTGGAGAATAAAGTGTTGGATCGGCATATCGAGGAGATGAACTCTCAGCAGAAAAGAGATCATCAAGATTTGATGGATTCAATGGTTTCATACGACCAGAGCGGTTTAAAGGGTTAGAATTCATAGGCTGTGGAGAGAGGCATGAAAACTCATTAAGGAGCTGTTGCTGTTGATCGTAATCAGATAACAAGTCAAAATCATCCATGTAAATGTCTCTAGCATTGAGTGAAGATCTCAATCGACTGGATTGAAGATTACTTCCTGGAAGATGCAATGCTGGGATGTTTGGCTGAGGCCAAGCAACAGATGAATGTGACATGCCATTGGCAGAAGGTGACATGGGTGGAGTGAATGGTGACGGAGACATGACAGACATGGAGGAAGGGGAACCAGGTAACATGCTCATGGCTGCAGCAAAATCCATGGCAGAAGACGTGCTTGATCGAGGAGAGGGAACAGCAGAACCAGTTGACACATACAATGGTCGAAGCTCTTCAGCAGTGTGAGCAAAGAAGCAAACTCTTCTGGAGCAACTTGTCCCATCCTTGCAGAGACGGGTTCGATATTGTGCCGGATGCAGCCAGCACTCGAAAACACCATGAGCATATTCACACATATCCCCTCGCCTGCAAGCACCCTTGCGAAAATCAGGGCAAGGAACACAACTGTAATGATACTTTCTTGGGTCCCTTCTCCGAGCATTCTCTCCAGGATGAACAAAAGGGCATTCAGTCCAATCATGCGAATAAGCACGCGAGCAAGGTCGAACTTTGAATGAATACATTCGGAATTCATCAGTTGAATATATGCTGTTCTTGATGTCCGGAAGAGATGGGTCAATAGGATATTCTTTCTTCTCGGATGCAAGAGAAACTGGGACATCATTTGACTTGAACTTCAACTGGAAATCTGGTGGAGAAGGAGACCTGTTCTCAGGTGAAGCTGACAAAGGCGGAGAATATGAATTAAATGAATTCGTGATCACCCTGAGATTAGAGCCAGCACGAGAATCATCAGTTTGAAGGAGCACTTCAAGGCTGTTCTTAACAAGTTCAACCTTGGGAGGAAAAACAATAACATCTGCCGGACGATCCCCATTAGCATCCAAAGAATTGGGATCAGCCCCTGCTGCAAGAAGCAGCTTCACAGCATCAACAGCATTCTCAGCACCACCTGATGCAGCACAGTGAAGTGCGGTGCTCTTGTCAAGGCCACAAGGCCTATTAATGTCAACATCTGACAAAGAAATAATCAGTTTCATAACATCAATACTACCATAAGTAGCAGCAACCATCAAAGGTGTTCTTTGCTCATTGACCATCTGCTTCGATCCCTTACGACGACCATACCATAGTCCAACCTCATCAACGGACGAAGGATCACACTCAATCAATCGTTTGAAGCCTTCAACATCATTGTTAGCAGAAAGCTCAAGTAAGCTTGCAAAAGAATCATCAGTGCCAACAGTTAAGTGATTCATGGTGTTTTTTCTGGGTTGAGAAGTTCGTATCAAAATAGATGATTAAGATGGAGACAGTACAGGCTTCAATAACTGCAACTCACAACTTGTGCCTTCATTTTCAGGGTATTCAGCTGAGGAATAAAACACACAAACAAAATCATTACATAGAACAAAAAGCAGAACAATGAAGCATCCAAATGCATTAAAAGAAAACCTCATCCCAAACACATGAAATGAAGATTATTAGATACTGCAAAGCATCAAATTGACTAGAGAAGAAAAAGGCTTGAAAATTTGATTTTTCAACTCAACCAAGAAAAAAAAAATCAGCGTTTTATTATAGAACAAAAATAACAAAAAGATCAACTTCTTCCAACAACTAAACAAGTTAAAGTAGCCAGAACCAAACAACATAGTATAACTTTTGATTTCAAAACATTTACCAGAAACAAAACAACAATAAAGGAAATAGTAATAGTAATAATAGTAGTAGTAAATTAAATTAAATAAGAAATAAACAAACCGGTTATGAAATCAAACAAGAAAAAAAACCTAGATTTACAGAACCCTAAAAAAACAAAAGAATAGCATTCCAAAAAAGCTAATTTAATACTAAAATCGTTTGAGGATCACGTTAATGAGTAACTTGTAGCATATTTGAAGCACTGATTTTTACATCAGTGAACAAAAACACGCAAGAAAAGCAAAGAGACAGTAACAGCGGGAAGAGAGGGATTTGAAACCTAAACTTGAAAGTGAATCTTACCAGTCTTTTATTTTCACTGGTAAAGGAAGTAAAAGGATCGGATCTCAAAGATTAGTGAAGAAGATAAGAAGAAGTTCAGGTGTTTGGTTTCCGAGAAAATCTGACGAGAAAATAGAAGAAATCGTGAGAAAATATGAGTAGCCAACAAAAAGACCTTCTTCTTCTGCTACTACTTCTTCTTTACTTCTTTCCTTCTTTCTTTATTTCTTTCTTCTCCATTTCCCATGCGCTCTTTCTTCTCACATTCTCTCCCTAAAAAATAAAAAAATAAATAAAATAAATAAAACACGGGAGTGAGTGAGTAGTGACACACAAAAGACCACTCCGCCTTGTTATAATAATACGATTTAATTATGTTGAATAGATATTTTACAACATCGATCGATTAAATTAAATACAAAATACAATAATACTAACACTATAACGGTGAATATGCATAAATGTTGTTGTGTTGTTTTTATAAATGAATTCAGAATAAATTTAATTAGTCTAAATATTATCAGGTGAAAATCAAAATAAATTCTCGCTTTAGGTCAGTGAATTTCAAATAGTAATATAATGAATATAATATCCCAAATAGTAAATTTGACTTTTTCAATTAAGAAAAAAATTTAATTTACATTTTAAGACAAAAATACTATGACAACACGTAATATTTCTCGTAAAGACTAAAAAATAAAATTGTATTTAAGTTTCAAATTTTCCAAAGAAGAAAAAAACTACTTATTGATAGAGAAAAAATGAAATAATAAAATAAAGAGGAGAGAGTTAGAGGAAATTAAAGTAAATATATTGTGAAAAATAAAGAAATGAGAGAGTTAGAGGAAGAAAAAGATGAGAGAGTGATAAGTAATAAATATTTTAAGAGTATAATAAAAAAAGTTACAAATTTGTCAAAAATAATAAAATGTATTCAATTTATTGATTTGTATAAATCAACTTTAGCAAAGAGATAAAAAAGAAGAGAGATAGTAAAGTAAAGTTTAATAATAATAAAATTAAATGCTTTTTTAATTTGTACTATTATTTTCAGTTTTGATAAAATCGTCGAGCCAATAATAAAGGGAAATTAATTAAATTAATAAAGAAGAAAAGATGAAGCGCACCGAGAGTTACGGTTTGATTATTCTTCTGCAGTGCCCGGCGCCTTTTTTATTGCCTAATCACATCACGCCTCGTCACCACATCGTGCACTCGATCGTCGTTCTCCCAAAAGATAAGGGTTGATAAAGTAATTTCACTCTGATTACGTGGTTATTCTTTTAAACAAGTAACGACAAAACTCTCCTTGTTGTAATAATAATTTAACTCCTTTTCACTGGTTGGTTGAAATTTTCTGGAAATTCAGTCCAAATTCACCTCACATGCAACTTCAAATTTTGCAAAGAAACAAGCAGCGAGAAACTATTGTAGAGTGAAAGACTTTGACTTTAACTGACATGGTTTCTTTTATTTTCGTCATCTTAACCAATCATATGTTGGCACGTAAGCACAGAGGAGGAGGAGGGTTCTTGTTTTGTCCAATGGATTTTACGGCGATGTAGGGAAACCGGTTAGGAAGGTGAAAAGCTAGGCTTTGTTACCGGTTAGGTAAGTAAGAAGGGTGAGGTGACCGGACAAATCCGGTTGCATTGAAGTGGATTGAAATGAAGTTTTGGAATCCGGATGTACGATTGCGGATTTCAGTTTCTAGTCAATTATAGTTAATAGAGAAGGTCAAATCATGAAACACAAAAACAAAAGACACGCACTTATCAAAAGATATGAATTTTGATCAAAAAATAATTAAACGAAATTTTATTTAATTTATAAAAATAGAAAGGGGAATTTATGGTCATAATTTAAGATGGAAAAAAAATGACTCCATGAATTATATTACATTTCTTTAGAAAAAGAAAGCGATAAGCACAAATATAAAAATGGAACTTCTTTTTTGACTCATTTAAAAATGGAACTATGATTATGGGAGTGGTGTAATAAAGAAAATAGTATCACAATCTTTCTTTACTACAGCGATTTTAGCACAATTTCCTTTATGTGATGGCTTTTAGCATGTTTTAGGCTTTTTATTATTATTGTTGTTTATCGTTTTATCTTTTCTTATTCCTTATTCTATGCTGGATTTCTTCTAATCCTTGTTTTGTTTGTTAGTCTTTTTTTTCCCTTTATTCTCTGCCGTTAGCATATTTGTCTTCTTTTTTATTTGATGTTTTTCATTTTGTGTTTGTCTTTTAATTTTTTAGCGAGAAGATTATCAAGTTGTTTTATAGCTCTCTTTGGCAAAAAAAAGTGGATAGGGGATAATACAGTGGATTGAATTTAAAGTGTTTGGTAAAATTAGCGATTGAACTATCTTATAAACATAAAATGATATAAATGGACCTTCGTAGTTAATGCTTAAAAATGAGAGAAGAATTATTTAATAGAGGATAAACGAGGAAATTAATTAAAACAATGAGAGTAAAAATAGGAGAAAAAATGAAACGTTATAAGCTCAAACGCTACTTCAAGTAGCGTTTCAAAAAACACTATAAGTGTTCCTAGCTGTTTCGTAGAGCCGAATACAGTTCGGGTATAAAAATAGTGCGAGTAATATTAAAATATGGAGTAGAAAGATGGAAAAATGGGGGTCCCTTCATTGGCCTCTCAAGCACCTATTTATTACAGAGACATCATCAATGCTAATCAATATTACACATTAATGATATATTAAATATGGGCTAGCCGTTACATATTAACTACATGCTGGTCGTTACGCGGCGCTCGGTTTACTCATGGACGAGGGTGATCACAACCTCCGAGCTCCATGCCGGGAGGAAGCCCCTCGGCAATGAGGATGATTGAGGTCTTGCTGTCTTCGGGAATCAGACGTATCGGCCTGCAAGCAAAGTAGAACCGAGTCCGACTTGGCCGGACGGCTGGGAACACAGCCCCTCGAGCGACGTATGTTTCACATGTAGTCATTCAACCGATCATGTTTTTGTTTTGTCTATGGGGTGTTCGGTTTTCCGATCAAGTGCTTGTTTGCATTTTTATCTGTTACTCATTTAATGCTTTTAATCACCTTGGGAGTTTCATTCTTGACTGGTCAGTTTCAACCTTTTAACCAGCGTTGATTTCCTCGTAGCAATTACTTCTTTCCTTGGAGTTACATCTCTCTTCTCCTTATATAAGTAGGTATATTTCCAATTCTTGGTACTTCACTTCTCATGGCATTTGTTTATTTTTCGTTGCTTTTCAAAGTGAAGATTACTTCCTCTGCTTTGAGTCTTCTGCGTAACCCCATCAGCTGCCACTGTGTTGGGGTTGCCAGGAGATTTAAAGTGGGGGTTATTGATCTTCGAGAGCTGTGGATTTTTTCTTTTTCTAGAAATCTCATTCGTAGCTTTAGAGTTATGCAGAAGACTCAATATGCGACCTGCTTGGAGGTTAAGGTTGACATTACTCGGAAGCGACTTCAAGGCTACTTGGGGGGAGTTCTGCTGATAATCCGCAGGCAATCCTCTAGTCGCTTTTGTGTCGCTTCCGGCCTGACGGGGGATGCGCCGATGCAAGCTTATGGTTCAACCACCCCCGGCTAAGCCACATCATCTCCTTGCCCTGTATTCCCAGCCGTTACCATTTATAACATCGGATATAGCACAACGGTTGGGATGCTCGTCAAGAAAATCTCCTTTCTCGACTTTCACTGGGACGCGCTCGTCAATAAAATCTCCTTTCCATTTGAAGTGGTTTCCGTACTGCAATAGATTTTGACTCGGCTTTAAAGAGCCGATAACAATCTCAGCATTTCATTTTAAATTGTAAAGAAATTATAAAGAAATTGTAAAGGTACTTATCCGAATATAATGCTTGAAGTCAACGAATTCTATTGAATGTAATGTTATGTTTGAGATGAAATAAACATGTAATTTCTTCCCTGTTATAATCGGATCTTTCTCTTCTCTCTTTATTTTCTTCACGCCGAGCGCTTCTCGTAACTGCTTTATTTTTCTTATACCGAGCGCTCCTCATAACTGCTTTACTTCCTTTACGCCGAGTACTTTCTCATAACCGTTGACGTTTGACAGCTCCCCTGACAGGTTTGGCTGGAAACGTCATTATGACGTCATTGGGAACTGTCGCGTTTTCTGACACGCCAGTGAGAAGTTACCACGTGTCATGCCCCTATTGCTCGAATTTGAACCGGTGTGATATAGACCGTTGATTTTCCAGCTATTTCCTAGACCCTTGGATTTCGCCATCATAGGTTCAAATTTTCGCGCAACTCCTTAATGTGACTTTTCTTACAATCTTCTCACTTCGTCTTCGTTTCCTCTTCCTTCCCTGCGTTTGCGTCTTAGTCAAGGCTTCCTTGATCTTTCACTCCACTCCTGTTCCAGCATTACTTACAGGTACGCCTCTTCTTAATCGTGCCCTTGCATTTCAAATTTTTTACTGCTTCGTTCGTTGCTTGCTTGTGTGCGTGTCTGCTATTTGCTATATTGCCTTTGAATCTCCTGTTTTCCCTGAAACAAAATGGTTTCTGTAATAGAAATAAGTAGTGAAAGTGACAGCGAAGTAACCTCTAAGTATCGATGCCCTAAACATAGTTCATCCTGCACCCCTTCACGCTGTGTAGATTGTTTAGTTCTTTCATCAAAACGAGCGATAGACGTTTTGAAGGAGGAATTTGATAGTGATTCCTCTTCTAGTTCCGCAGGATCGGCTCAGTCAATCCGTATGGCCGATGAAGAGCATTCTGATAGTGATCATTCTGGCAATGGGGACATCTGGGTAGACCAAGAAGTTCTAGACTCATATTCTGAGATGCGCACGGAAGAGTCTTTAACTAAAGTTCGTCGCATGTTATGCCATCCTGCTGATGAGGGTTCAGCCGAAGCTCGTCCGGTGTCTTTGAATGAGGCGGTTTCTGATGCCGCAGATGAAGAAGAGGAACCATATACATATGCATACCAAACCTGGTTCGAGCATTTAGGTGTAAGAGTGCCCTTTTCTCCCTTCTATTGCCAAGTTCTTAGCATGCTTAATGTGGGGCCTTCACAACTTCATCCTAACGGGTGGGCGCACATGCGTGCCTTTGAAATTCTCTGTGAATGTATTGAAATGGAGGCTACGGCTTCTAAGTTTTTATACTTCTTCAAGTCCTCGGCGAAGAAGCCACGGCGCTGGGTGTCCCTGATAAACAACAGGGGACTCTTTCAACCGTATAAGAGCAGTTATAAAGATTTTAAGAACCTGTGGTTTCGGTTGAGGGCAGGGCCTCGGTTTCCTCATTTATATTGATTGACGAATCTGAGGAGAAGCGCTTCCCTTTGAGTTGGACACAAAATCCACATAATAGGTATTCGGTTGAGAGGAGATCGTTGAGTGTAGGCGATAAAGCGGAAGTAGACTTGATAGATAAGTACATGGAAGACTTTGAGACGATGCCGAAGGCGATTCGCTTGATACACTTAGTAAATGATGCCGACACGTTGATTGACTATCTAAGTAATCTGCCCCTTTTTTTTTACTGACTGTTTTCCTTCATCCTCAGGTGGTTTCGGCATGTCTACAATTAGTGTGGCCGATCGCAAGAAGTACCGAGAAAGACAGAAGCTGAAACAAGGCATTGCTGCTGGTACTTCTTCTAGCCTGGTGGTTATTGTCGATCCTCCCTCGGAAACACAAGCTACTCGTGTCACGAGCAACACTCCTGTTATGAGTCCTTCTGCTGCGGCTAGTAATGCTCAAGTTCACACTGTTATGAGAAGTCCTCCTTGGCCTCCCCCCATGTCCGATGCACCCTCGGCTAAAAGGCAAAGGATTGCCCCAAGTTTGAAACTTGGGTTGCCCTCTGAAGGACCGGCAACGAATGACACCTTGTGGAAGGATGTGCTGAAGTGTCAGAAAAGAGCTGATGCCTCTCCTGATACCCCTATTCGGTCTATTCTTGACTCTCGGTATCCCTTAAATCGAGTTCTGAATGCTTCTGCAGGGACGGCTGACGTTGAGAAGGTTGCCTCATTGGGGATACAGCGTACTTTGGTAGCTGTTAAAAGTTATGGTCACTGGGCTTCAATTCTTGCACAGTTAGAAGACGATGGTGGAGCACGCACAGTTAGAAGAGAGCTTCAAGAAAAATGAAGAAGAGCTCAAGTCATGCCGTGAGGAGAAGAAACAGCTGGTTTTCGATTTGCAAAAGTGGGAGACGGAAAAGAGGAGGTTGGACGGTCAAGTTTCTGAGTTCCTCACTGAGAAGAAGAGGTTGTCAGCTGCGCTGGAAAAGTCTACAAAAGATTTGGAAAGTGTTCGGAATGACTTGGAATGTAGGAACGATGAGCTTAAGAGGATCTCGGCTTTGTTCCCTGATTTGGCCGTTGGAACTGACCTGGCCGGTGCTGTCGATGACTTGAAGGCCTCTGCTGCCCAAGAATATGACAAAGGCTTCGAAGCAGCATTGGCACAAGTGCAGGTACTTTATCCCGAGGCGGATACCAACAGATTTGACATTGACAAAGTTGTGGTGAATGGCCAACTTGTTGACCCGGATTCTTCTACCACTCAAGTTGCTGCTAACATAGACTTGTCCGCCCTTGAGCCTTCGTTTGATGATGACTTGGTGGGAAATGCAAGCAGCACTACTGAGAAGACGACCGAAACTGGGACTAATCCGGCTTAGCTTTATCAAAACCTTGTAATACTTGCAGTATTTTGATGTTACCTTCTAGGTGTTTGCACAATGTTACTTCCGTCCCTTTGGGGACTTGTTTTGTAATATAAATATTTTAAGTTCTCGGTCTTTCTTGAATGACTCAGCGTGCTTGATTTCTTACTTTTATTTCATAAGTTGCTTTCGAATGGCCTTTTCATGCCCATGGGACGTATATTAGTTCTTAAACTATTTCACTCCACCGTCGGCGAGCATGTTAGCTTCACTTACACGTGAAAAAGTTTCTTGAACCGCACCCAGCTCGTTGGCGTCGTCGGCTTCTCTTTGAGCCTATGCGATGCAAGCCCTCTTTCGGTTCTAGCAAATGGTACCTTTGCCTAGTACCGAACTAGTGTGCCTAGCGGAGGTACATGGCTCGTCAGCCTTGCTCTCGTCCGGTAGGTCCTTTATTTTTGCACCCGAGAACAACATCGAATCATTGTTCGGTCCTTGTCTATTTGGGACTTTTATTTTGGCACATTCTTTAGTAAAATCAGTTCTCTTTATTCATAATAATGATGTAGTACATTTGGGGGCATATATTGCCACATACAAATGGTTTATTGAATAAATATTGAGAAGATGGTGAGAACTGATTGCGGTTGTTTTCAACTGTAGTAGAACCGAAGGTTGGCAGCATTCCAGGATCTTGCAATGTTGCCTCAATCTAACTTTTTTAGTTTGAAAGCTCCTTTGCCGATAATATCTTTAACCCTGAATGGTCCTTCCCAATTAGCCGATAGCTTTCCGGTAGCCCCCACTTGGCTAGATTGCCTGAGGACTAAGTCTCCAGTTTTGAAGCTCCTTGGTATCACTTTTGAGTCATATCTCCTCGCAACTCTTTGCTTGGCAGCATATTCTCTGATTTTGGCAAGCTCTATTACCTCGTCCAGCAGCTCCAAATTGGTCCTTAAAGCACCTTCATCCGGCACATCCTCTGTCGGGACCAAATCGTCACTTCCATAAACTAACTTGAAGGGTGTCTCCCTTGTAGATGACTGTGGTGTGGTGTTGTAAGACCATTACACTAAAGGCAATTCTTCTACCCAGCTTCCCTTCAGTTCATCTAATTTTTTCTTCAAGCCGTTCAAGACGACTTTATTTGCAGCTTCCGTTTACCCATTTGTTTGGGGATGTTCGACCGAGGTGAAAGCCTGAAAGATACTCCACTTCTTGCATAACTGGGCTACCAGATCAGAAGCGAACTGGATGCCATTGTCGGTAACTATGGTAGCTGGGATGCCGAAACGGCAAATCAATTTCTTCCAATAGAATTTCTTCACCTGTTGAGTCGAGATTGTTGCAATGGGCTCCGCTTCGATCCATTTGGTGAAGTAGTCAATTGCCACCAACAGATATTTTAACTGACCAATCGCTGGTGTAAACGGTCCCAGGATGTCCACTCCCCAAACAGCGAATGGCCATGGAGAAACGACTGCCTGTAGATTAGTTGGTGAGGCTCTGGGAATAGCCGAGTGTCGCTGACACTTGTCACACTTTCAGACATATTCAATCGAGTCTCGTTTTAGAGTCAGCCAATAATATCCGGCTCTGAGTATTTTAACAGCAAGGGCTTGTCCCCCTACATGATTGCTGCACACTCCTTCATGTACTTCCTTTAGGATTTCTGTAGCTTTGGCTTCTGATACACACTTGAGCAGAGGTGAAGAGAATCCCCTCTTGTAGAGCTCATCCTCAATGAGGACATAATTTGCCGCTAACTTTGACAGCTTTTTCATTTCTGCTTCCTGCAATTGTGGCAGATTACCCTGTAGGTAAGCAATTATATTGGTCATCCAGCTCTTGGGCTCGATCTCATTTGCGAGAACCTGAATTTTATTGATGCTGGGTTCAAATAGTGTTTCTTGAACTACAGAGTGGTTATTGCCGGGTTTTTTTGTGCTGGCTAGTTTGGCCAGAATGTCTGCTCTATTATTTTGCTCCCTAGGTGCATGTGTTAGCTCAAAAGAAATAAATTGAGATTTGAGGCTTTGTACCGTCTCACAATATCGACTGAGGTGCTCGTCTTTAGTGCTAAAGGCATTGGTGACTTGCCCGGTAACAAGGAGAGAATCACTTCGCGCCTTCAAATGCTTTACTCCCAGATCTTTAGCGAGCATCATTCCTGCAATGAGAGCCTCATACTCTGCCTGATTATTACTGGCTTTGAAGTTGAAACGCAGAGACTGTTCTAGGAGTATGTCGTCCGGCCCTTCCAAGATAACACCTGCACCACTTCCTCTCATATTAGAAGACCCGTCCACCGATAAGGTCCAAACAAAGTTTTCTGGTGTAGTTTCCGAATCGGCTTCCACAAATTCGGCAATGAAATCAGCCAGCGCCTGTGCTTTGACTGGTCCTCGAGGAACATAAGCAATGTCAAATTCTGATAATTCTACCAACCACGCCACCATCCTTCCTGCAAGGTCCGGCTTCGCTAGTACTTGACGAATTGGTAGATCGGTTTTTACCATCACCGAGTGGCTTTGGAAGTACTGCCTGAGTTTCCTGGCCGCTAGGACAACGACATAAGCTGCTTTTTCAATCTTTTGATATCTTTGTTCCGCTCCTCTCCACATCCGGCTGATGTAGTACACTGGAAGTTGACAGCCATCCAGCTCTTGCACCAAAACTACACTACAAGCGTTCTTAGAAACCGCCAAATATAAGAGAAGGGGGTACCTTGCTTTGGAGCAGTGAGGATAGGAGGAGTTGCCAAGTAGTTGCGAATGGATTGAAGAGCTTTCTCACAGTCCTCGGTCCATACAAAGCTTGCATTCTTCCGGAGCAACTGAAACATGGGCCGGACCTTATCTGCCGACCGGCCAAGGAACCGAGAAAGTGCTCCAATTTGTCCGGCAAGGACCTGCAATTCTTCCGCTTTGGTAGGGCTTCGTGCCTCCATGATGGCTCGACACTAAGAGGGATTTGCTTCTATGCCTCTGTGGGTTAAGATGTAACCCAAAAACTCTCCGGCCTGCACTCCAAACGAACACTTCTCTAGGTTGAGGCGCAAGTTATACTTCTCAAGTAGCTTGAATATTTTTCCTAAGTTGACGATGTGGTCCGGGTCAGTGTGAGACTTTACCACCATATCGTTGACGTACACTTCAATGGTCTTTCCGATCTCCCTTTCGAATATCCTGTCCATCAGCTGTTGATACGTTGCTCCGGCATTCTTCAGGCCGAAGGGCATCACCTCATAGCAATAGTTGGAACGGTTGGTCATAAAGGCTGTCTTCTCTGCATCAACATGACTCATCTTAATTTGATTGTAGCCTCAGTACGCGTCCATAAAGCTGAGCAACTTGTATCCGGATGCTCCATCAACTAGACCGTCTATGCTGGGCAGTGGATAGGCATCCTTAGGGCACGCCTTGTTAAGGTTGGTGTAGTCAATGCACATCCTCCATTTTCCATTTGACTTCTTTACCAGCACTGGGTTGGCCAGCCATGTGGGGTACTTCACATCTCGAATGAACTTGGCTGCCAGTAGCTTTTCTGTTTCCTCCTTAATGGCTTCAGATTTCTCAAATCCTTGCTTTCTTTTTGAGACACGGGCTGAACAGAGGGATTTAGTGATAACTTATGACAAATAAAGTTCGGTTCGATACCTGGCATGTCTTGTGGAGACCATGCGAATATATGGATATTATCTGTCAAGAGTTTGATGAGCTGCTCCTCAATCTCAGCTGGTAACCCTGTGCCTATCTTTGTCTTCTGGTGCTGAGCAGGACCGATGACTACCTCCTTCAGCGTATCTGCGGGTTTGGGCCTTTTCTCTTCCTTCTCGGCATCGTACATCCGAGGATCCAAATCCAAGAAACTGCAATTTGAGCTTTTCGGCAGGTCTGGTTTTTGTATGGCTTTTACTTTTGCACTGTCAGCGTAACATTTCTGTGCCATTGCTTAGTCGCCTCTTACAGTGCCTATCCCCCCCTCAGGAAGAGGATATTTGAGGCACAGTTGAGGATAAGAAATAGCCGCCATCAGGGCATTCAACGTAGGCCTGCGAACAATAATGTTATAAGAAGATTCTGCATTTACTACCATGTACCTGAGTACCACCGTTTTGGCCGACTCTGCCTCTCCAAACGTTGTTCTCAGGTCTAAGTGTCCGCGCACCTCCACCTGTTCGGTTGTGAAGCCGACCAATGTTCCAGGATAATTTTTTAACAGTTCTTCCGGTGGCTTCAAACTTTGAAAGCACCTCCAATACATCACATTGGCCGAACTACCGCCGTCCACCAAAACCCTGGCCACCTTGTAATCGCTTGTTGTGATACTGATGACAATGGGGTCATCAGAGTGGGGTTGAACTCCTTGGAAGTCTGAAATATCAAAAGAGATGGGCGGGTACTCTTGTGTCGGTGTTTCTTTGCCACTGTCTGAAACCGACATGATAGCTCGGACATGTCTTTTCCTGGCCGACGAGGTGGAGCCTCCGCCTAAGAATCCTCCAGAAATTGTGTTTACAAGGCCTCGGTTTGCCACTTCATGCTTGCTCCTCAGCGCTGATTCTTTACGTGTCTCTTTCTTCGCCGGTTGCTTTCTTTGAGGACTTTCGGCCTTCCTCTTCTTCGAATCTTCCTCAGTTACATATTTCTTCAGGTGTCCCCTCTGGATGAGCTGTTCAATTTGCTGTTTTAATGTCCAGCAATCGTCAGTGGTGTGTCCTTCGGTTCTGTGAAATCTACAGTAGGCTCCCGAGTGCTTTCCCATAGTGCCAACAAATGGGGTTGGTCTCATCATAGTACCGTCTCGGAGTCCATCGTCTAGGATAGTCGACGACTTCACCTTGAGCGGAGTGAAAGACGTGTCAGCGCCGGGGCGAGGCTTCCTGTTTCTTGATCGGTTGCTCTTGTCATACTTGTTTGATTGATAACGCTGCTCGGCTCGAGAATTTCTCTCAGGCAAGTAGTATCTTCTTGCACCCTTACCATCTTTGGCTTCCTTTGTCGCTTCCGACTCCTCAGCTTCTATGTGCTTATCTGCTCGCACTCTAACCTCGTCCATGGTTCTGGGGGGATGGATAGAGAGTGCCTCACTAAACGTTCCATTCTTCAATCCCTTCCTGAAAGCCTTAACATAGAACTTCTCGTCCGGGTCTTCCACCAGGACGGTGACTTTGTTGAACCGGTCCAAGTACTTCTTCAAAGTTTCATTGGCTCCTTGTTTAAGATCAAACAAGTCTTCACAGTAAATAAGCTTCTTTTTGTTAGCTGAGAACTGCTGCACGAATCGGCTAGCGAGGTCATCAAAGTTGACAATAGACCGCGGGGTCAATCCCTTAAACCACTTAAGGGCCACCTCCGTCAGCGTTCCAGCGAACATCTTACAAGTGACTGGGTCAGTTCCTCCACTGATCATCATTTGAGTCTGGAAGGCGTCCACATGACTCTGAGGATCACCGGTTCCATCGTAGGCTCCTATCACAGGCTCTCAGAATCTATAAGGAATGGGAGTAGCCGCAATAGCTTCCGAAAAGGGCTGAAATGCTCTCAAAGGAGGCCTGCGGTTCTCCGCTTCCCTGGCATTCTGCAAGGCTAGCAGCTGTTCTTGCAGTCGAACCTCTCGGCTTTCCAAAGCCTGGGCACGCAAAGCTTGCTCTTCATTCTTGCGTGCCTGTTCTGCATTCTGTTCCTGCAAAGTCTTCACGGCATCCAAGAGCTGCTGCAGTCTGGGATCAACGTCGCCAGTGGACCCGTTGGTCCTGGTATCATGCTCCATGACTGAATTTTTTGGTAGTGAACTTTGTGGGGTAGGAGTGTTTTACCTGGGCCCCACGGTGGGCGCCAATGTTCCTAACTGTTTCGTAGAGCCGAATACAGTTCGAGTATAACGATAGTGCGAGTAATATTAAAATATGGAGTAGAAAGATGGAAAAATGGGGGTCCTCTCAGGCACCTATTTATTACAGAGACATCATCAATGCTAATCAATATTACACATTAATGATATATTAAATATGGGCTAGCCGTTACATATTAACTACATGCTGGCCGTTACGCGGCGCTCGGTTACTCATGGACGAGGGTGATCACAACCTCCGAGCTCCATGCTGGGAGGAAGCCCCTCGGCAATGAGGATGACTGAGGTCTTGCTGTCTTCGGGAATCAGACGTATCGGCCTGCAGGCAAGGTAGAACCGAGTCCGACTTGGTCGGACGGCTGGGAACAATAAACTAGTTAAAAAATACTATAAACTACTCACATCAAACGCCTGCAATAGGTTTATCAGATGGACTTTGCCAAATATCTGTACTAGTTTTGAAGAGTACAACCTTTTTTTATGTTTTTTTATAAGGGATTGGTGTCTCAAAATAGTAAAACTTGGTTGTCCAATTTAGGTTTTTTCCAAAATAAATAATGTTATTTTACTTAGCCCATTCATAATTTTCAATTTTGTACTGCTGAATTTAAAACCCCGACTTCTCCAGTAGCAAAAATCAGCATGTATTGCAGCTTTGTGTCATGCACTAGCTGCAGCACTACAACTTTTTACATAGATGTTAATATAATTCATTATTATTTCCCCCATTATAAAAGTAATAAATTGTTAATTTTTTTAGGTAAAAGAAAGACTTATGGATCCTCGTTAAAACCTTCTGATGCAAAACTCTTCGTAGAGAAAAATATCAAAAAGAAAAAAGGGTGCCCATCTATATTTTATTGATAAAAAACAGAGGAAAAAAACAAAAAGACATGGGGGACTAAGCTAATACCGATAAGCCAAACAACATTACAACCAAAATTAAAGTATAACGATCTTATTAAAAGGAATCTAGACCAAAGAAAGTTAAAATTGGCATGCAAGTGCATCACTATAATGACTCTCAATCCCACCCCAACTAGTGCAATGTAGGCATATATGCAAAACAAGTGCAATATTTAAATTTATTTGAAAATACTTAAATATAAAAAAAATGACATGTCATTTTTTTTTATATTTAAGTATTTTCAAATAAATTTAAATAGGCTCACCCTATCTTTATTACCATCACTAGGGAACCTATGTAGTATGGGGTGCACTTGCACTAAAAAAATTATTAATACCTTAATAAAATTTGAGAAGTGCTAACAAGAGTCTCTTTGACGCTATTCTTTTAACACGTCATGGCTAAAGTTCATGTGTTCCATCATTTTGGAAATGTGATTCATTAATTTAGTGAGACTCACATGAATTTTAATCAATCATAGAATGAGTATTAGAGAGAGAGTGACAAAGACAATGTTGCTACAATTTTCCATAAACTTTTATTTTGAGTAGCTCTCATCTTTGTATTATTTTGCACTCTTTACTTAGCCTTAGTGGCAGACCTTACAAGTGCACTTGCAATCTTCGTTAAATGAAAATGTTCACTTATACTATCTACTATTCTATTGATACGAATCTACCACTACCAAAATATCAAACTTACGCTTTTTTCGGCTAAGTAATTTGAGGATATTTAGGTAAATTAACACACTTTTTTCTTCACTTTTACTCTCTCTTTTCAAACATTTCCCACTTTTTCACTTTCTTCACACACCTCTCTCTCTCTCTCTCTCCCATATTTTAATCAATCTTTCTTTTTGATTTTCTTTATCTTTTTTATCCTCTTTTCTTTCTCCAACTCTCTCATTTCTTTTTACTATTTTGAAATTTTTAAAATTTGGACAAAACTTTAATATTCAATATGCCTTTTTAATTCCTTCTTTGGACAATTTGAAATTTTAATACAATTTTGGTGTTCAGAAAAATTTAATACATTTTCATTTGTTAATTTCTATGAAAAAATATTACACGTTGCTTGCATAATATTATCGTCTTAAAATCTATTCTACTATCTATACAAATCTATCATTACCTACCCTTTTTCAACTAAGCAATTAGAGTATATTTAGGTAAATTAACACACTTTTTTTCTTCACTTTCCACTCTCCCTCTCTCTTTATCAAACCTTTCTCACTTTTTCACTTTCTTCACACCACTCTCTCTCACCCATCTTTTAATCAAACTTTCTTAATTTTTTTTATATTTGTTCTCCTCTTTTCTTCCTCCAACTCTCTCATTTCTTTTTATTATTTTGAAAATTTTCAAATCTTGACAAAATTTTAATATCCAGTCTATCAATAAGCTTTTTTTATTCCTTCTTTGGAAAAGTTAAAATTTTAATACAGTTTTGCTATTCAAAAAAAATTAATACAATTTTATTTTTTAGTCTCTATGGCTTAAAATGTAAATTAACCAGCTTTTCCCCCCTTTTTTCAAAACATTTTTCACTTTTTGACCCCTCTCTCTCGCACACTTTTTTTTAAACATTTCTTACTTTTTCACTTTTACTACACCTCTCTCTCTCTCTCTCTCACCCATCTTTTTTTTAATCTTGATTCTTAGTTCTCTTTATCTTTTTTCTCCTCCTTTCTTTCTCTAACTCTGTATTTTCTCTTTACTACTCTGAAAATTTTCAAATTTTGACAAAATGTTTGTACTAAGTTTTCTCCGTCACTAGTGTCGTGACCCGTGCTCTGCACGGGGCCAAAGCTCTAGGTTCTACGGAAGGATTGTAAAGCGAAAATTTAACTCATAATTAGAAATAAAAGAAGACAGCGCAATTAATAAGTGAAAAGCATGGATATCATGCAGGGTTAGATGAGAACCACCAATAAAATGGAAGTAGCTATACAAAGTTGAAGGAATATGGTCTTTAAATTCTTGTTTTTTCAAAGCATCTTAATTTTTTTTTAAAGTCCAGAAAAAAAATGGTCCTAAAAAATATAAAGAGAAGAAGTATAAAAAGAAATTAATTTTTTAAACCAACTTTTAGTATTTGAACAATAATTTCTTATCAAAAAAAAGTATTTGAACAATAATTGTTTGCAAACGCAAAAGTACTCACAAACACGCTACTTAGCATAGTACTTTACGCATTTTTTCACGAAATTACTTTTTAAAACAAACTTTGCGTATTTGAACCATTAATATTTTTGTCGAACTCTATGGTAACCCAAAACACACCAAAAAAATTATTTTTGGTTTGTCCAAACCAATTATTAAGGAACGAACTCCATGTATCTGAACATCTAAAGTTTTTTCTGAATCCTAAAGCACCTAAAACACACTACTTAGCAACACACTTTACATTTTTATTACAAAATTATTATTTTTTTTATAAAATTGATTATCGAGTAACAAACTTTGCTTATTTAAACAATTAAAAAAATTCGGATCATAAAGTACCTCAAATCACATTCTCTAACGTCACACTTTACACAATTTGTCACAAAATTTATTTTTTTTTCACCATTTCGATTATGTAGGAACTAACAGTGCGAAATTTGATCCTAAACACGAGTGGAGATTAGTCTTTCGTCGAAAGCGTTGGGACACTCTGTGGGTAGCCAGCGATGGTCTGAACAAAAAAAAACTTCACGTATTTGAACAATTAATTTTTTCCAGATCCCAAAGTACTCTAAAATACACTACTTAACGCTTTACACAATTTATCACAAAATTAATTTTCGTTTCCACCAATCTGGTTATGAAGAAACAAAAATCGCCTACTTAAATAATTTAAATTTTTTCTAGACCCGAAAGTACCTATAAAATATAAAAATATAAAGAAAACAAAAAATGGAAAATGAAAAAAAGATAAAAGAAAAAAAAATGAATGAACCGGGGGGGGGGGGGGGGGGGCACGGCGGGAGACTTCGCGCCAAGACTCCCCTGGATGTATATATAGAGATAAGCTTTTTTTTACTTCTTTGAAAAAATTGAAATTTTAATACAATTTTGTTGCTCTAAAAAATATTTAATACTACAATTTTATCTTTGAGTCCCTACAGGAAATATTACATGTTGTTGGCATAGTATTATTGTCTTAAAACGTAAATTAATACATTTATTTTCACCTTTTCACTTTTTAAACATTTTTCACTTATTCACTCTCTCTAAGACACTTGTTGAGACATTTCTCATTTTTCACGGATAATATTCAGATTAATTAAATTCTATCTAAACTCTTTCATAGAAAAAATACGATCGTACTCGTGCGTATGCACGTGTATACTGCTAATTTTCCTATATAATTTTTATATTAAATCATTTGAATTTAAAATTTTGCATTGATAGACCTTTAAACTCTTTTGGCTCTAACATTTAAATAATGACAAACTCTCAATTTAGTGTTTGACTTACAGTTTCTCCTCTACGTGATTCTTAAAGTCTATACACTAGTACGCAAATGACATAAATTTTACGCATTTAACACCGATTTTAGTGAAAGTCAATGTTAAAGGTAAACACAATGACAAGTTTGCAATTAAGTTGACAAATTTCAATTTAGTGTTCATTCTTTAACACCAGTTATAAGGAAAACCAATGCTAAGAGTACTTTATAGTAAGTGTTCTCTACTAGTGTTAAATATTTCCCAGAAAAAGAAGAAAAAAAATCAAAGCTCCTTACATATAAAGGAAATATCAACTAGTGTTAAATATTTCCCATATCTAAACTATTTAGCATAAATTACAATCACCTCCCTTGAGTTCTAGTTAAATAAGACATACATCCCTTCTATTTGTGGAAGACATTGACCTCCCATATATTATGCACATCTCATCTCTATTGTGTAAGATTAGGGGGTGTTTGTATATTACACTCATTGACCTCCCCTATATTACACACATCTCATCTCATCCCATCTCCCCTATATTCCACAACTGTTTATCCCTTTCTTCTCTCTCTTGTGCTTTTAGTGTCTCACATCTCTCTCTCCCCCTCTCTCATTCCTCCCCGTTCTCACTGTCCCATTTCGAAAGCTTCCAAGATCCCTTCGTATATTTATTGCATTCTCTATAAGAACTCCACACCTCTTTCTGACTCTCAGTGTCCCTCATTTTCTCTGTCCCGCCTGTTCTCCGCTGATCTCGCATTGTTCTCTATCGAGCTCTCTTGTCACGTTCTTGGTCGTGTTGGTTCCTTTACATTGTGGTTCCACGTGAAGAATGTCTTGTATGATCGAGTACAGTGTCATTTTGGAGGGTTGAAGATCGTGCACTGCTCACGATCCTAGTAATCACCTCGTGTTGATGACCCGAGGAGACCAGTTAAGAGACTTGTTCGTGCCATGGAGGTTTCCCAAGCTATGATCATCAGATCGGTCTCGAGTGATGACAATGACCCGAGGAGACCAGTTAAGAGGCTTGTTGGTGCCACTTGGCTCTAGACTTCTGAAACTAGAACAATTCTTTATTGGCGAGAGTCTCATCATAAAGCTTCCAAGTTTGGTGTTGAAGCTCAACAAGGTCAGCCCTCTAACCCCGAGACAACTGCTTATCAATATCAATGAGCTTCCGGTGAAGGTTTTTCTTCTTAGTAAAGATATCTCCAAAATTCTCAGAGTTCCACTTTTGGAGGACCATTTGGAGTTCAATGAGTTTCCTCGGCCAATGGGCACCCGTGGGGCTCCGAAAGTTATGAACAACCTCTGAAAATTATTGTGGGTAAGCCAAATTACCTCGAAGTGAAACGGGCGCCTACGCCGGTTAGGACCCGGGCTCGGATCAACCTGCATGAGAAGAGGGCGATGGTCAAATTTAAAGTAGGGAAGATGAAACAGAGTGGCTTCGGGGAATTTGAGACGTCGGGATAGATTAGTTAAACATCTATCAAGATGCTTAAAAATACCATCTCAATTCCAAGTGAAGTGGTCCCTGGAGAAACCAATATCAATAAGCTCGCCCACATCAATAAGATCACTAAAGCCCTTGTCATGGGCTTGAGGTCCCGCGAGAGGAGGTCCCCGTCTATCACAGTCAAGGATGGTTAAGTTAAAGTCTCCAATAACCACCCAAGGAATCCGGATCTCAAGAGTAAGCTCTTGTAAGGAGTCCCACAAGGCTTGTCTAGGAGCAAAATGAGGGCTTCTGTAGACTACCGTGAGGAGCCACGGGCTAGAGTCCTTCGATTGAACCTCCATGTGGACGAATTGCATAGAAGAGTGGTGAGTTGATACTTTCCACATGGAAGCATCCCAAAGGCACCAAATCCCTCCCGCTTGGCCATTGGCCTCTTTAATGAACCTTCCATCAAAATTAAGTTTGTTAATAATCTTGGCCGCTTTAGAACCACTCATTTGAGTTTCAACTAAAATAAGAAATGAAAAGCGAAATTCTAATTTAAGATCCCTAATAAGGTTAGAAAACCCATTGGTCGTCGTGCCACGACCATTCCAACAACACACAGTCATGGAGAAGGCTTGGTAGATTGGGTTGCTAGCCTCCCAGCGTCATCAACTTGAGTAGTCCCCTCCCGAATTTTTCTAAGAGAGTTAGCCAAAGCGACATCCTCTGGATCCACATAAGCTAGAGCCTTGTTCAAAGGATCAAATTTTTCCAAAATGGCAATAGTGTTGTGGACTCTGCCCTTCTCCTGTATGCGCATGAGCTCAAGCATTTGTTGCTCTTCCCTTTTGGCCTATTCTCGCTGCAACAACCGTTCACCCTTTTGGCCTATTCTCGCTGCAACAACCGTTCACCCTTTTGGCGATAGTAGTTTGGCTATGTTGTGGCGGCCCAATGCCGGTGTTTTTGGGCGGGACATTGGGCCAACCACCGTAGAGCTATCTCTCGGAGTAGGAGCACCCTTAGCTTGTTGCTTATGACTCGTAATCATCTTGGGTTGAACCTTATTTTGTTGCTTTTTCCCAGCTTGCGGGTTGCGGACCCTGGCAACCTTGGTTCCGCTAGGGGGAGGATGAACTGTAGCCAGAATGGGGTCCAATTGATTGGAGTGATCATCAACGTTGGGTGGCAAGTCCTCTTTCTTAGAGGCAATGTTGTGAACAGAGGGCACCCGTAGTGCCTCACCACCAGGCCTGCGGCCACCTGCATGAGTAGGATTGACACGATCAATGGGAGTCACCTACGGATTGTGATTTAGGGAGCGTCTCCTTGGTTTCTTCGATGTAACCAGGTTCCAAGGACCCAAACCGGTTTCCTCAGTCCCTTGCTCATCGCAAGCAGTATTGATTGGCACCGTGTCACCGTCATTTACACCCAGGTTCTCGCGAGGTGTAACGTTGACTATGGTGCTAGTGCCAACACCGTCTTTCTCAATACCGGGTTGAACTCTATCATCAGGGGGTCGTCTGTAGCCATCATCATGTCCTGCCCTCCGTTAGTTTCCGGAACTTCAAGAATTTCTCTACATTGATCTTTCTTGTGACCATAGCGACCACAACGAAAACATATCGTGTGCAAGCCTTCATACTCCAAGGGAAGAGGAATATTGTTAATGATGGTGTGAGACAAAAGTTGTCGATCAAGATCAATTTCCACAAATATTCGTGCAAATTTTCCTCTATCATGAACCGATGTAAGGTCATCAACATGCAACATAGTACCAAGATTAGACCCTATACTCGTTGCACAATTCCGACGGGGAGCTTTGGTATTCTGATCCAAACTGCGATCTTCCTAGAGATATTGCCCGTAAGCGAGAAAAGCGGACGCCATCGTTGAGCGATGGGATAATGGTCTGCGACTTTCCAAGGACCCTCAAATAGCGCATGCCAGTAGTCCTCCTCTGAAGCAAGACGCACCAAATAGTAATCATCGGCAAGATTCGTGATCTTGATGGGGCTGTCTTGTTCCCACAAGCGTTGAAGCTTGTTCTCTAACAATTTGAAATTAACCCGCTTCCCTAGGACCTTCACGATGAGAGAATTCCTCCATGACATTGACCATTGTGTGAGTTCGTCTTTCGTAAAGGAGATCACCGGACGAGGGTTAAAAGGTTTGGCCTGGTGCTTCGGGTCCATGACAGAATCTTTATTCCATTTGTTTTCCGAGAGGTTACAGTCATCGACCAAATCACTCTAGCATTCCTCTTCGGCGTCGGATGTGCCGAAAATATTTACCAAAACGTCACGGTAGGATTCAGGGGACGAAGGTTTATGGGAATCATCCATTGTCGTATCTTTGAAAGCTCCATCGTCCTTGGATTTTAATTTCTTGCAGCTGCGATGGAGGGGGTCCTCCACACGTGGTTGCGACAGAGAAGGCGCTGCAGAGGAGTATCTTAGAGTGAATCTTGGAGTGAGAACGGAAGAGTATCTTAGAGTGAATCTTGGAGCTAATCCATGTCTCACCCTATTTAATTATTTTGTTCTTATATTGTCTATTGTTCACCAAATAATATACGCTACAAAATATTATTTAATAATGTCCTCTTCCGTCGAGTACTGTCTAGATTTTTACTTATCTGTGTAGTACTTATCTGTCTTGATATTATTGTTTAATCACCTCCAAAATGAATCATTTGTTTCTCACTTTTTTATAATTATTTTGAGTTGCTCTCACACTTATTTTCAAGGGAACTGGAGACCAAAGATAAGGTAGGAGCACCCCATACACATGTCTTGTATTGTATGTGCAAAACTGCAAACGCATTGATTCACTTGAATGTACTACACATCAAGGTAAAAGGACAATATGGTCCTAACAAAGACTACTATCTCAATGCACAAAAATGGAGGGCTAAGATCTTCCCTTTCAATTTCTTTTGTCTTTTAATATGGGGCCAAAGGGGATGCAAAAATTAGGAACTAAGAACCATTAAAAAAAAGCATAAATCTCTCAATATGTCTCAAGGAAGAAAGTGACGTATCAATCTCACTTTGATTTGGTGGTAGGAACAAGGTAGTGAAATAGACTCTTATCTTCTTCCACCTCATTCTTGTTGGATTGTGACTTGGAAATTTGGCCGGCTATAATGGCTCCCTATCATAGGGACCAAATGGGACCTCTTTCATTTCTTAGCGGACACTTGTCTTTCTCTCACTCTATCGACGGCTTCAATCAAAATTTACCACCATTAATTTCCACTTTGATTCCTTTTTCACTCCTAAAATTTTCTAAAGAAAAGGAATAATATTTATAGACTCGTGCTTGATTGCATGCGCGACAAATTATATTTTGTTTATTTTGCATTATGTTAGATATGAGCATGAATCTAACAATCAATATATTATTATCCTTGACTCCACTAAAGAAATCTGCAATATAACGACGTATAAGCCCACAAGTTCATGTATAGCAACCGTCTAGAGCAATCTGCAAGTCTCTTTAAAATAAAAATACCCATAAGTTGATCATGTAGTCATGTAGAGGCATCTATTCAGTGGCGGAGGGAGGGGGACCTAGTGGGCCATGGTATCCCCCAAAATTTTGAAAAATATTAGTTTTTATATAAAAAATACTTAAGGGTCTCTCCCTTCACTATCTTTAAAATTAAAAATAAAGTAGTAAAAACTAGGTACGACACTTTCAGAATTGTTAAAAATTCAGAGTTTGGAGTTTCACTACATCTATGTGGAACTGCAAGTCACTATATTATTCTCACGGTTGACTTGGTTATGCCCCACTATCTCATTCTCACGGATTACTTGGCTAGTGTTATTACGTATATTTTTTTTCCAAATCTTTCATTTGTTTTTTCTTTTTCAAATCTTCTATATCATTCTGTTAACAATATTTTTTTATAGATTTGATCAAATTTTTATCTACTTTCCTTTTTTTTTCTTGTTTTTTTTTATTATATAGTATCTATATCATTCTCACGGTTTACTTAGCTAGTATTATTACCTATATTAATTTTTTTATAGAAGTGTATTTTATTAAGTCATACATTTTATCGTCGGCACCCCTTGGACAAAAATCCTGGCTCCGCCCCTGCATCTATTGAAGAATAAAAATAACAAGGAGAGTGCTAAAGAGAAACGAAATCAATTTGTCATTTAATAGAATGCATAGAATTTACACGTTAGCTCAGTGGTAAGAGTTTAGCCTTACATTCTTAAGATGTTGAGTTCAACTTTCACGGGAGATAGTTGTAAAATAGTCATTAGTGCTACTTTGATTAATAAAATTTCCCCTTTCCCAATTTTTTTAAAAAGAAGAATAAATAGAATTAAAAATATTTAAATATAATTTTTGTTCCTGCAAATTATATTGCTATAAAATGCCAAAAAAACAATATATTTAAAGTTTTGCATTTAGAACCGATAAAAAATTTGTTCAAATTTTGGTTGTACTTGTAATACATTGAAGGTTTTGGTTTTAGTCCTTGTTATTTTGGTTTTTTCCCGTTATATTTGTTCATCTTAGTTTTAGTCCATTTAATTTTAATATATGGATAATGTTTATTTTAGCCCATGAAATATGTGCAACATAAAGACTAATTTGAGGATTAAAAAAAACTATTGCATATACTAAAATAAAAAAAATACGGGCAAAAGAATAAAATTTCCATCAAGTTTAGGGTTAAAAAGAATAATTCTTTTACAATTTTTCTAAAAGATATACAAGTCAATCAATTGGCGCAAAAATTTCTCACACGGAAAGGATTGAAAATGATTTTTTTAGGTAGGATATTCTTGTCAAAAAAAAAGGTAGGATATTAAATAGGATTTACTAAATATTTAACTCGGTTTGGGTAAATAACTAATTGATTGTCCGAGAAGGGTAATTAATATGGTTGAGTAAAATTATCATCTCTTTAATCAAACATTTCACTACTAAGTTCTTATAAATAAAATACACGAGGCGGTACAAAACGACCTGCCGATTAATACTTTCGATTGGTAGAATGAATTAGTTTTTGAATAAAATTTAAAATTCCTAGCATCTTAACAATAGATTCCATAAAATAGAGTCAATTACTACATGAATCCCTCTCAGATTGTTCCCAATGTTTAATACTAATGTTGTACCCGACTTAATTAACAATATAGAAGTCATCTTAGTACCTCTCCATATGAAATTAAAGCATCTTAATATTGACTATGAGTAGGTATTTGAGCTGTTTTTTTAAGCTTCAAAGTGGAGAAATATAGACTTCATCACTAGCCTAAAAGTCAAACTCCTTTGCTCCTGAATCCAACCTACAAATGGTGTCTTGCCATTTGTTAATGTTTTTACCATTTCCAATTTTCTAATATTATCCTTATTTTAAGAATCTACAAAAAGAATATCTCGGTGAGTGACCAACACAAGTATTTGGGACATATGATATAGTGAAATATATAGCCTGTAGAACCTATGCCGCTAAAGAACATGTATTTGACATTACTCTCCAACCTTGTTTAGCTAGTTGATATTTATCGAAATCCTTTAAGGTGTGTTTGGGAGGGCGTTTTAGGAAGGGAGGACATATTTTTCAATTTAGAATTGAGTAAGCTATAAAATATCACTAAACATAAATTAAGTGTCATTAGTGCAGATTTGACATTTAGTATCAGTTGTTTTGCACATTTAGTATCAGTTGTGGAACCGATACTAAATGTCCGATCATTTAGTATCGGTTTTTTACCGGATACTAAATGTACTACTAAGGTACTGTTAGGGTACATTTAGTATCGGTTGTACATAAACACCCGATACTATATGTATTACTAAGGTACATTTAGTATCGGTGTTTCTGTATAACCGATACTAAATGTATTACTAAGGTACATTTAGTATCGGTTATACAGAAACACTGATACTAAATATACCTAAGTAAGTACATTTAGTATCATTTTTTCTGTATAACCGATACTATATGTATTACTAAGGTACATTTAGTATCGGTGTTTCTGTATCACCGATACTATATGTATTACTAAGGTACATTTAGTATCAGTTATACAGAAACACTGATACTAAATGCACCTAAGTAAGTACATTTAGTATCGTTTTTTCTGTATAACCGATACTAAATGTATTAATATTTTTTAATATTTTTTTTGTTTTTATCCATACCGACATATTATTAACCTGTTATATACAGCGATAATTCCAGTCATCAACACATAATAAATATATCTTACAAAATAACAATTGTTCAAAGGATCTCTTTCCTAACATACTTTAAATTCCATTAAACATAATCTCTTACAAAATAACAATTGTTCAAAGGATCCCTTTCCTAACATACTTTAAATTCCATTAAACATAATATCTTACAAAATAACAATTGTTCAAAATGTGGTATCCTTTTGCTCAAAATAACTTAATTGGTTGGAAATAGTGTATCCTTTTGCTCTGTACGTATCTTGACAAAGAATTCCGCCCAAAGCTGACGAATCTCCTATTGTATAAAGCCACCAAAGCTGCCATATGCACTAAGACTGCATAAAGCCATAAATCCAGAACACAAGAACCACTCCAAGAGCAATAAAATGATTTAGATGAGCTTGCCGCACACATCTTTCGATGATCTCCTATTGTGTAAGACTAGAACAACAATAAATTACAGGCAAAAAATTGGTGACGTAAAAAACAATAGTCTTATTATGAAAATAAATAACAGCCAAGATTTTCCTGACAATGCTAATATGAATGAATAGTATATGTACCTGACAATGACGCAGTAAATGCTTATATAGCGCCCGAAATCTGCGTGCGACCGTTGGATCGTGTACGGACTCACCAGTACTGTTGATCTGGTCTGTGGCTCTTAGATAACCTAATTGGCCGCTCTGCTTGCGCTTTTTGTGGGCCGAGCTTCGGCCCACTCCAGAACAACAAACCTTTAAACACCAAAAACCTTACATCAAATAAATAACTATTTTCGGATCCCATGTCTATTTTGCTTCCTATTTTTGATTTGAAAAAAAAATCAAACACCAAAAACCTGAAAAAAAAAAAACAAAACACAAACAACAAATAGTAAAGAGAGAATAAGAGAAAAATCCAAATGCAGATTTGTATACCCTCAAAGCTGATACTGCAACAAAGTAGGAAGAACATGTGTTAATGCTTTGCTTCCTTTAATCATTATCATTGCTGGTAGATGCAAAGACAAATTCCCTGAAAATAAGAAGAAAGAATAAAGAAAATAAGAAAAACTGGTATAAATTGATAGAAGAAGAAAAGAGTGTGAAATTTTCAACAAAAAAGAAGGAAAAAAAGCTATTATAAAAAAAAGGATGCAAAGTAGAGGATAGACAAAATGCAAACGAATCATTGCATTTTTAGAATAAATTCTAGTTACTTTTCTTGTTTAAAACTCTTTATCATAAAAGATGATGAGAGTCGATGCTGAAACTTGAAACTCTTGAAAGAGCTAGATCCAAAGATATTCAGCAGCAGTGTTGGCCAGTTTTGACAAAATAGCGATGTGTTGAATTCTAAACAAAGCAAAATATTATGGATATTTAGTGCAAAACCTGTACATATAAATGAATTGGTGTTACTTCACCCTTCCATTCGTCACCTATGATTTCACTGCTCACCTTTGAGTGACAAATTAAAGTAACACACGGACCGTAGTTGAGAGCATTGATCTCAATTAAATAATCTATTAGCAATAACTAATTATGACTAATATCATGACATTGATACAAATATCCTTACCGAGATGCATAACATTCCAGTCGGCATGCCTCTGTTAGATGAAAGCCTCATCTTGCCGGCTAGGTGAGTCCATGCCTTTGAATTTGAATGTGAATTTTAATGAGCAAAGTGAATCAAATAATATACTAAACTGATTATTAAATCAACAACAAGTTAAAATAAAGCATAAATTCAATTAAATCATGCAACACTTTTTAGAAGAAGATAAAAAAAACATTAAAGTAAAACAAAGGTATTGAAAAGCCACACAACACACAAAAGCTTCCTTCCTTGCCTCCATACTTTGTCAACATGAATATGAGGAATACCATAGTAAGGGTGAAGACCATAGCAGGAAATCATACCTGATATTGTAAAAATTCACCCCTCTCTCTTTCCTCCAGCTTGGTGTCTTTTCTCTCTTACCTTTTTGACACTACTTTTGAACAACTGTGTTTTTTCCTTCTGATTTTTATATAAACCTAAAATATTACAAAGATTATTTCATGTCATCATCTTAGCTCTTTCCAATTTCCTAATCTGAGGCAGAACTACATACCCTATGAATTATTGGTTCTTAAAAATAAAATAAGCACTGCCCAAAAAAACAAACATGTGATGGTAGTACTAAAGCTCTCTTGACATATCCTGCAAGAAGCTTCCCCTATCAAGTCCTTCATCATTGACTGACAAATGAAACCCCAGAAATAGCATCAAACAGAGTAGTATTTATCTCTAAGATGAAATATGAAGGGTTTGCGAGTGATTCAGAGGAAAATAAGTCATAGTTAAGAAATTGCGTACATGCGACATTCAACATTGGAACCATGATTGCAGAAAGGACAGCTAAAAATAGTGTCAAGCTTATCCATTCGTTTCTTTGGAGGTGGCTTAGTTTTTGCCTTTCTCTTTCCCATAAGCTCAAATCCTGGATATTCAAATATTCAAAGACACAAAATTTCAGGACAAAAAACATAAACTAAAAAAATTCTATAATATTTCTATAGTGAATAATGCCAAATTCTACTATATATTATGTGTTCCTACGATTTAAAGTTAATAGCAAAACAATTAGAAAGAAAAACCAGGACATCTTTTTTCTTCAAGTTGACGATTTACGGAATATGGAAAGCAAATACAAACCTTTTCTGAAAATAATAAATAAAAAGAAAAGCAAGAAATATAAAGCTTCAGAGATTACACACAGATCCTGTAATACAGGCGATGAATTCGCAAGAACCGACACAATTTAAGAAGCGAAGGGGGTTAGGTAGCACAAAAAGCTATCAACTTTCTGTTGTTCACGAAATTTCAACATGGACAAACGGCGAAAAGAAAAAATTGGGAAACGAATCAAAACAAAAGAAACCCAACAGATCCAAAAGGGGGAATAGAATGGGATTTGGAAAAATTGGAAATCGAAAAGTTCAAGAAAGAGAAAAACCTCTATTGTCGTTGCCGTGCCGGTGCGAGTTGCGGCTGCCATTGACGACAGTCATACACCGATGCTCTTCCTTTGCTCCTGTGTTCCATCGCATGCCTTCCGCGTTTCATCACTGTGTTCCCGATCACCGTCGCCATGACCGCTGTCGCGAGCGCCATTTCAGTCACCGGAGAGAGCTGAGAATGCAAAGAGTTAAGAACCAAGGTAATGGAGAGAGCTGAGAATGGCGACGACAACGTTGCCTCCAATAAACGGAGAGCTTAGAACAGAGAGTAAGGTGACAAAGGCGAGGCGACAGAGAGAGTTGGACGGCGACGGAGAGAGCAAGGTGGCGACGGCAGAAGGAAAAGTTGGAATGGAAAACGAAGAGTGAGAGAGCGAGATGTTTAGGGTGAAAGAGTTTTGAGAGAGAATGTGTGATGTATTGGAATGGATAGTGGGGGAAAAATAAAGCTGGACTTTTAGTATCGGGTGTCTTAACAACTGATGCTAAGTGCTTGACTGATTACTTTTAGTATCGGTTGTTTAAACAACCGATGCTAAAGGTACGCGGGAAAAATGAAAAGTTGCACTTAGTTGCAAAATTGCTACCGCGTCCACATTTAGCATCGGCTGTTCAAACAACCGATGCTAAATGATGCTTTCTAAAGTCATTTTTCCACTAGTGTGTGATTAAAAATAGTATATTGATATCTATCAACTTCTTTTAATTTTTTAAAATATTAAATACATATTAAAATATAGACTAATATTTTTCAATCTCTCCTCTCCCTTTCCTTCGCAAAACCCCCTCCCAAACATACCCTAAATGTCTTAAAACTCATACCAACTTCCTTCTTCTTAATTACAAAGCTCATCCCAAGTTACTAATTAATCTTTTTCACTATTTCTATAACTTCACCATGATCTCCCAACGAGACTTTCAAGATGATAATAGAACCCTTGAGAATAAGAAAACATCTCGTAAAGTAAGTAGATATAGATTGAGCCATAACTTTGATAAGCACACCTCCACCAATTATTGATAGGGCTTTTCGTTCTAGCCTTTAAGCTTCTCCCACTCTCTTTCTTGAATAAATTAAAAAATCTCCCTCTTTGACCTTCCTACGAAAGTAGGAATGCGTAGGTACGTACTTTGGATAACTATTTACCGCCTACAATTGCATCCATCATTGGATCATATATTCTTCTCATCTAGCTCATTTCGACCAACGTTTTTAAAACCATACTGGTGATAGAATCGACGAAACCTCTGGTGTTATGGTTCAATTAGTTTACTCGGTTCTATCGTGGTTAAATTGGATGACTAATAATAAATAAAAAATTAATAAACTTTAGGGAAAACGTAAATTAAAAACCACGAAATTTATTTCTCACAGTTCAAGCCGGTTCAATTAGCGGTTAAAGTGGATGAATCGCGATTCAATTTGCTCAACTCGATTATGGAGGGTTCAACCATCAGACAGGTCGATTCTCGATAGAGCCGGTCCGATTCTCAAAATACTGGTTTTGACTGAATGGTAGTTCAGATTTTTCTTGGTTTATAAGATATCAAGAAGCTTTTAGGTAAACCTTAAGATTTCTGAGAGCTTCCTTCTTCGCTTTGGGTTGCCTTGAAAAAAAATAATACTATGATCAACAAGACATAGATGGGTTATCTTAGAGAAAAATTTGGTAATTCTAATCTAATTTAATCTATCTAATATCTATTTAATCTAATCTAATCTATCTAATCTAATCTAATATCTATTTAATCAAACAAACAACTTACAAAAGACCATTTTGCACATCTTCATTTTTTTGACACATCACCACTCTATTTCTTATTTTTTTAATTATATTTTCTCTTTCTTTCTAACTCTCTCTTTTTCTTTCAATATCACATTTCCCAACATTTCTCACTTTTTTACACATCTATTATTTGTGGCCCCCACATCCTTTATTTAAAAAAAATTCTTTTCCCAATTTTTTTAATCTACTATATAGAATAATATAATTAAATTAATATTAAATGATTTACAATTAACTCCTATTTACTATCTAATCTAATATCTATTTATCTAATCAAATATCTATTTATACAAACAAATCACATTTAAATTACTCAAACAAGCCTCCCTATTTACTTAAACTCATCTAACTAAGGACAACATTGTAATTTACAACCACACCTTTTTTCAAATTTTCTTCTCACTCCTACTTTTTTCCTACTTTCTCATTTTTTTTTTCAAATTTCAAAATTCTAATCAAACCCACTCACTTTATTTTTCCACTATCTACTATAATCTACTAATCAACTAAAATAATCAATTGAAACAACGAGATAACTGCACTGATATATAAAAAAACACGGGATAACTGTACTGATATATAGAAAAAACACGAAATTAATATCTAAAAAAACAAGAAGACACTATCTAATATCTATTTATTTAATCTAATCTAATCTATCTATCTATCTATCTATCTATCTATCTATCTATCTATCTAATCTAATCTAATCTAATCTATCTAATATCTATTTAATCAAACAAACAACTTACAAAAAGACCATTTTGGACATCTTCATTTTTTGACACATCACCACTCTATTTCTTATTTTTTAAATTATATTTTCTCTTCCATTCTAACTCTCTCTCTTTCTTTCAATATCACATTTCCCAACATTTCTCACTTTTTTACACATCTATTATTTGTGGCCCCCACATCCTTTATTTAAAAATATTTCTTTTCCCATTTTTTTAATCTACTATATAGAATAATGTAATTAAATTAATATTAAATGATTTATAATTAACTCCTATTTACTATCTAATCTAATATCTATTTATCTAATCTAATATCTATTTATACAAACAAACCACATTTAAATTACTCAAACAAGCCTCCCTATTTACTTAAACTCATTTAACTAAGGACAACATTGTAATTTACAATCACACCTTTTTTCAAATTTTCTTCTCACTCCTACTTTTTTCCTACTTTCTCATTTTTTTTTTCAAATTTCAAAATTCTAATCAAACCCACTCACTTTATTTTTCCACTATCTACTATAATCTACTAATCAACTAAAATAATCAATTGAAATAACGAGATAACTGCACTGATATATAAAAAAACACGGGATAACTGTACTGATATATAAAAAAACACGAAATTAATATCTAAAAAAACAAGAAGACACTATTTAAACTACTGATTAATATTTAAAACACATGTGACAAATATTTGTCAGTAATACCTATAAAAGGACAAATAATTGTAACGATAAATTATAAAACACAGGATATATATCTAATATCTATTTATCTAATCTAATCTAATATCTATTTATACAAGCAAACCACGCTTAAATTATTACCTAAACAAGCCTCCCTATTTACTTGACAACTCATCTAACTAAGGGCAACATTGTAATTTACTATCACATTTTTTCAAATTTCTTCTCCCAATGCACTTTCTTCTCATTCCCCCTTTTTTTCAACTTTCTCCTTTTTTTTCAAATTTCGAAATTCACTTTCTTTTCCCACTATCTACTATAATCTACTGATCAACTAAAATAATCAATTTGCTTATCTAAAAAAACTAAAATAATCAACTGAAACTACGAGATAACTGCACTAATATATAAAAAACACAAAATAACTTCACTGATATATAAAAAAAACACGAGATTAATATCTAAAAAAAGAAAACTTAATGGCTATTTAAACTACTGATTAATATTTAAAACACATGTGACAAATATTTGTCACTAATATCTAAAAAAGGACAAATAATTGTCACAGATATATAATAAAACACGGGATAAATCTTTTTTATTGATAATCTACTATCTATCTTTTACTACTATAATCTACTAATCAACTAAATAATCAATTGAAACTACGAGATAACTGCACTGATATATATATAAAAAAACACAGAATAACTGAACTGATATATAAAAAACACGAGATTAATATCTAAAAAAATAAGGAGACTTAACAACTATTTAAACTACTGATTAATATTTAAAACACGTGTGACAAATATTTGTGACTAATACGCAAAAAAGGGCAAATAATTGTCATCTAATCTATCTAATCTAATCTAATCTAATATCTATTTATACAAACAAATTACACTTAAATTCCCAAACAAACCTTCTTATTTATTTGACAACTCAACTAACTAATGACAATATTGTAATTTACTATATCATTTTTTTCAAATCTCTTTTCCCAATGCACTTTCTTCTCACTCCCACTTATTTTCTACTTTCTCATACCTTTTTTTTCAAATTTCAAATTTCAAACCAAACCTACCCATTATCTACAATAATCTACTAATCAACTAAAGTAATCAATTGAAACTACGAGAAAACTGCACTGATATATAAAAAAAACACGGGATAACCGAACTGATATATAAAAAACACGAGATTAATATCTAAAAAAACAAGAAGACTTAATGACTATTTAAACTACTGATTAATATTTAAAACACACGTGACAAATATTTGTCACTAATACCCAAAAAAGGACAAATAATTGTCATTGATATGTAATAAAACAGGGGATAAGTATTTCTTATTGATAATCTACTATCTATTTTTTACTATCTACTATAATCTATTAATCAACTAAAAATAATCAATTGAAACTATGAGATAATCGCACTGACATATAAAAAAACACGGGATAACTACACTGATATATATAAAAAATATGGGATGACTGCAATGATATATACAAAAACATAAAATAGCTGCACTGATATATAAAAGAACACAGGATAAAAACACTGATATATAAAAATACTTCTCTGGTATATAAAATACACCAAATAAATGCACAGATTATTTTTAAATGATACTTTTACATTTTTAGATTTTAATATTTACCTATTTTTTATCTATTTTAAATTTGTCTTTATTTTCACGGGATAATGTTCAGACTATTTAAACTATATCTAAGTTCATTCATAAAAAAACACGACGGCACCCATGTGTATGCACGGGTATCCTACTAGTGTCACTTAAAGTCATACTTTCCCAAGATTTGAAAATGAGTCCCAATAAGACCTCAACTCATAGGATAAATAAATAGATATGGAGACAAAGGTCTCTTTGCCTTAATCCTCTTTTAGGAAAGAAAAAAGCATGGGATTACCATCAACCAAAGCATAAAAAGAAACAAAAGCAACACATTCCCTAATTAAATTGATCCAAAACTTAGGAAATCTATAGATTCAAGTATTTCCTTAAGAAAAAATGATTCAATTTTATCGCAAGTCTTGAACACATGTATGTTTTGTACCTTGCTGTCTTTCCTAGTGTTAGCCTGTAATTTCGACAGGCTTCATTGAAAATGGTCAACAAGGCTTGACTTATATTTCGACAAAGACCAAAGTATTTCGACAGAGAAAATGGTCATGTGCAGGGTAAATTCGACAAGCTTCCGGGGAAACAAAAGCAAGAAGGAGGAAAATGGACACAAGCTTTCGACAGACAGAAAACAGAGCAGTTATGCGCTGAAGAACTAGCAGTTGGTCGAAGCATGATGAAGCGGTTCTTGTCGAAAGTAGGAGTAGCAGTTATTAGTTTTCGAATTTCTAGGCAGTTACTTAGTTTAGTTTTCCCCCCTATTTTCCTTTGTATAAATAGTAGTTTTTCATAGGAAAAACGGGTCACAATCTTTCATACCAAGTTCCCACGCTCAAAGTACCGACACGCACTGAGAAACGAGTACAAGGAACGCATGTATGATCTTGTGCACCACCCCTTTAAATTAATGCAATTTTAATTTTCCTTTCTTTACGTTCCCTACAAATTTTTTCTTTGTTTTATCCTCCCTCATTTGGAGTAATTTGACGGTTTCGCGGAGAAATCGACGGTTATCTTCTTCTTTTTACTTTTAAACGCACAATTCTGGAAAACCTTTAAACACAAATGGTCTTAGGATTTACTAGTTGATCCTGCAAGCAGAAGCAATTTCAAACTAGCGTTGTTTACCAAAATCCACGGTAAACAAATTGGCACGCCCAGTGGGACATTTGTGCTAATTTGAAAAGGTTTTTGTTGAATTCTTAAACTTTGTGTTTGTCTGTGCATGCAATTAAGGAGTGGTAAACATCTTCCAGAGATGGCACACTCTAGTACAAGTAATGCTTCTGCATCAAATGCACAAAGTACACAAGAACAAGCGTCAGTTAGTGACGTTAACGCTGCAAATGTCGCAGGCATAACCGTCGCTATGCCTTCTTCGACAACAATGGGAGTAACCTCTATAACCTCTCCCATAATTACTCCTGTGTCAATGATGACCATTGCAGCATTAACAAATGTTAATACAATGGCTTCTGTGCCACCAACAGTAGGACCAACGAGTCCTTTGATGGCAAATCCAATGATTGGAAATATGCCATTTACTATGAGTGGAAGGGCTTTACCGTATGGCATGCCAATAGCATTAATGGCAGGCCTTCAGACAAATTTGTCTACATTTGCAGAAAATGCAAGTACAGGGTATTCTCCTATTCATAGTTCAACGGAGGGTATCCATAGTCGAAATGCCCAAACTAGTTTGACTACAACATCTTTGTTGGCATTAAGACAACAAATGGATGATAGCAATCATGATATGGTCAATATGTTAACACAACAAATTGGTACTGTGTTTAATCCTTTGATACAAAACACTAATAATAGTTACCAAATGTTGGCAACACAAATGGGAAGAATTGCTGATTTCTTTGGTACTCCACCAGTACATCACCAGCAAATTCCCCAAATTCAGAATGTCAGGCCTGTCGAAGTACCTGTTGAAAGGCCTAACATTCCAATACCTATGAATCAGGGAAACCAAGGACAACAACAAATTGTCGAAGAGCCTATGAGGATAGAGGCAATCCCTGAAGTGGTGTTGGTGAATAGAAACCAAAATGCTGACGAAGTGGTCAGACAAGTGCAACAAAACAATTTTGGAGCACAAAACAATTTGGCTAATATGGTCGAAACTATTTTAGCCCAGAATGGCCTTAACTTAGGTTTACATAGGCCTAATTTTGTGTCGCCCTTGTCAGAATACACCTTACAAACAGAGCTGCCTAGCTAGGGGATGGAAAATTCCCAAGTTCACAAAGTTCGCTGGAGAAACCAGTGAATCTACCGTCGAACACGTGGCTCGTTATTTGACTGAGGCTGGCGATCTAGCACACAATGAGAATTTAAGGATGAAATACTTTCCAAATTCTCTAACTAAGAACGCTTTCACATGGTTCACTACACTGCCTCCAAATTCAATTTTTAATTGGAATCAATTAGAAAAGGCCTTCCATGAGCAGTTCTATATGGGCCAATGCAAAATTAGTCTTAAAGAATTGGCTAGTGTTCGACGCAATGGGGCAGAATCTGTTGATGATTATCTCAATAGATTTAGACTACTCAAAGCAAGGTGTTTTACCCAAGTGCCTGAGCATGAGTTAGTCGAAATGGCTGCTGGTGGTCTAGATTATACTATAAGAAAGAAACTAGACACACTACATTTAAGAGATATGGCACAATTGGCTGATAGAGTTCGACAAGTCGAAAGACTCAAAGCCGAAAAAGCCAGAACTGGTAGATTCCAAAGTAAAAAAGAAAAGGTTGCTTATGTTGAAGCTAATGACAGTGAACAAGAATACGACATATCTTATGAAGATGTCGAAGAAGAGGTTAACATTGTAGAACTAAAACCAGGACCTCCTTATACTTGCAAACTGTTAAAACCTTCTAATGGGAAAAATCTTGTGGAACCTAAGGATGATAAATTTGTCGCAAAAACTTACACTTATGATGTATCTAAATGTGACGAAATATTTGATCTGCTTGTGGCTGATAGTCAAATCTTAATGCCTAAAGGCCTAAAGATTCCACCATTAGAACAATGACAGAAAAGAGGCTTTTGTAAATTTCATGGCTTCTTAGGTCATAACACTTCCCGTTGTGTCATTTTCAGGGATTTGGTTCAAAATGCTATCAACGAAGGAAGGCTGAAATTTGGTGACAAATCTAAGCCACCAATGAAGATTGATACTGATCCCTTGCCAACAGCTGATGCATTGCTGGTTGAAGTTGATCTCAATGTGGTTGAGGTCACAGGGGTTATTGCTGAAAATGCCAAAATAGAAGAAGCTGTCGACAAGATAGGTGTCGAAATGGTTACTGAAGACCAATATGCTGAGAAGATGAAGGTAGTGTATCCAGGGGCTGAAGAGGAATTGATTGACTTCCTCAATCGCTGCAAGATCAATAACACTGAAGTTATGCTTTGCCCAAGGTGCAGTGCTGTCTTCGACAGAGAGGCTGCCAAGAATCTTGAGAGATTGAAGCCTCAACTGAAACGCAAAGGAAAATGGGTCGACAAAAGACCAAAGTTCAGTTACAATGACAGAGGGATCCAATATAAGTTTACTTCGACAAGGAATCCTCAGAAAGGTCAGATTAGGACATATGTTCCTCCAGCAAAGTCACCTGTCGAGAAATGGGTGCATTCTGATGGAAAGAGCACTAGGTATTACCTAGTGTATTATGCTGGAAAAGATGTTGGAAATCAACAAGAACCAGCAAAATTGGTCAGGGGCAGCACTAGTGCTACTAACCAAAATAAGGCAACTGAATCTAACAAGTATGCCTACAACAATAATTACAAAGGGAAGAACCCTATGACGAGAACTCAATGGCGTAGATATACCCGCCAGAAAAAGGTTGCTGTTGTAGGCAAGGTGGAAAATTCCAACAAAGAAAAAGGTAAACAAATACCTTCAAAATCTCTTGAAATGGCTAGAAAGCCAGCAATTGAAAGGATATTTCTATCTCTCTCAGTGATTAAAGAAGGTCTCAATCTAGACGAAGAAATGGGATCTGATTTCGCAGACTCAGGGTCAGAATTCGACGTCCTGTGCGGTGTTGTCTCGATTCTCCCAATTGAGTATGACATGGTTTCTGAGGTGAATGACGCTGAAGACGATTTCGACGAAGAAACCACTTACAAACCCATCTGTTACTATGTCCTCAAGAATGGTTGTGTGGAAGAACAACACGCTGTCTTTGAGAGACCTGATTGTGGGATGAGGAATCATCTCAAACCTTTGTATATCCAAGCAAAGGTGAACAATGTTGCGGTAAGCAAGATCTTGGTTGATGGTGGCGCTGCTGTGAACCTGATGCCACAACATATGCTGAAGAGGATTGGGAAGTGTGAAACGGATCTGAAAACACACAACGTAATCCTTACCAGCTATGAAGGTAAAAGTGGCCACTCTCTTGGAGCCATTGAAGTTGACCTTTCGGTTGGAAGCATTAGAAGGCCAACTATGTTTATGGTGATTTCAACCAAGGCAAATTATAATATGCTGCTGGGAAGGGAATGGATCCATGCTGTGGGGGCAATTCCTTCGACAGTTCACTAGAGGCTCATTATTTGGAGAGAAGATGGCCTAGTTGAAAACATTGAGGGTGATCAAAGCTATTTCAAGGCTGAAGTGGATACTATCACCAAGAAAACCTTCGATAAGAAACTGGCGAGCATTGCGCCATGCATTTCCTCTGAACATGGTTATGAAAGCAGAGATAATGTGAGGACCTCAGTGATTCTTGATCCCAACTATGGATTCATTTGGGATAGAGAGGCCATTGACAAAGACAACTACCCACAAGGCTATGTCAAGCCTACAGGGTGGGAAGGACCATAAATAGTTATTTATAGATGAACCCACTGTATGGGAAAGAATTACGGCCTATGTGGCCGAAAACAAAGAAAAAGCTATTCTAGAAGCTGAGTTACATCAAATGGTTGTTTTAGCCACAGAAGATAAAAATAAAGACAACATTGTCGAAAACCAGAGGCTTGATTGCGTCTATGATGACGAGCCTTTAGGTTTTGAAAAAGATCCAATGGGTTCAACCAAAAAGATCCAAGCCCAAGATCCCTTAGATGAAATTGATTTGGGAGATGGCTCAATAAAAAGGAAAAACATACATCAGTGCTAAGATTGATCAAGAGTTGAAGGCGCAGTTTGTGGAATTGCTAAAGGAATACAAAGATTGCTTCGTTTGGGATTACAATGAGAGGCCAGGGCTGAAAAGAGAGGTGGTTGAGTTGAAATTACCTATTCGACCAGAGAAGAAGCCTGTGAAGCAAACACCAAGAAGATTTGCACCAGAAATCATGTCGAAGATTAAAGCGGAAATCGAAAGGCTATTGAAAAGCAAGTTCATCAGAACTGCCAGGTATGTCGAATGGCTTGCTAATATAGTGCCTGTAATTAAGAAAAATGGTACGCTTAGAGTTTGCATAGATTTTAGAGATCTAAATAATGCTACTCCCAAAGATCAATACCCAATGCCTGTGGCAGAAATGTTGGTTGATTCAGCGGCTGGTTATGAATATTTAAGCATGCTTGATGGATATTCTGGTTATAACCAAATTTTTATTGCTGAAGAAGACATTTCAAAAATTGCATTTCGATGCCCAGGGGCATTAGGTGTTTATGAATGGGTAGTGATGCCATTTGGTTTGAAAAATGCTGGTGCTACATATCAAAGAGCTATGAACACTATGTTCCATGATATTATAGAAAAATTTATGCAAGTCTATATAGATGACATAGTTGTTAAGTCTTCATCAGAAAATGGTCATTTAGATCATCTACGACTATCATTCAAAAAAATGAGAAAATATGGATTGAAAATGAATCCACTCAAATGTGCCTTTTGTGTAAGTGCAGGTGATTTCTTGGGCTTTGTTGTGCACAAAAAAGGCATTGAAATAAATCAAAACAAGACGAAAGCTATCATGGAAACACAACCTCCTTCAACAAAGAAAGAATTACAGTCATTATTAGGAAAGGTCAATTTCCTTAGAAGATTTATATCAAATCTAAGTGGCAAGACTCAAATATTCTCGCCATTACTTCGACTGAAGAAGGATGATGTTTTCAAGTGGGATGTCGAACATCAAGTAGCTTTCAACGAGATCAAGACATATCTGATGAACCCTCCTATTTTATTGCCTCCTATTAGGAATAAGACAATGAAATTGTATATAGCAACATTAGAATTGTCAATAGGTAGCATGTTAGCACAAGAGGATGAAAATGGTGTAGAAAGGGCCATATATTACCTCAGTAGGGTTTTAAATGATTCTGAAACTAGATATCACCCTATTGAAAAATTGTGTTTATGCTTATATTTCTCTTGTACTAAGTTAAAGCAATATATTAAGCCTGTTGACGTGTATGTTTATTCCCACTTTGATATTATTAAACATATGCTGTCGAAACCCATCCTACATAGTAGAATAGGCAAATGGGCTTTAGCTTTATCTGAGTATTCATTAACATTCCAACCTTTAAAGGCTATCAAAGGCCAAGTCGTTGCGGATTTCATTGCTGATCATTCAATAGTTGAATCAGAAATTAACTTTGTGCACCTTCGACCGTGGAAATTGTACTTCGATGGCTCCAGCCATAAAAATGGGTCTGGTGTTGGGATGTCAATCATTTCACCTAAAGGGATTCCAACTAAATACAAGTATAAAATTAAAGAAAGTTGCTCCAATAATGAGGCTGAATATGAAGTCTTAGTAACAGGACTTGAAATTCTGTTAAACTTGGGGGCAAAACAGGTCGAAATTAGAGGTGATTCTGAATTAGTAATCAAACAATTAACGAAAGAATACAAGTGCATTAAGGAAAAATTGATTACTTACTTTATTGCTGCCAGTACTTTATTGAAACAATTCGACAGCGTTGATATTCAACATGTGCCTCGTATTGCAAATCAAGAGGCCAATAATCTGGCACAAATAGCTTCTGGTTATAAAGTTTCTAAAGAAAAATTAACAGAGATAATCGAAATTAAAAACAAGTTAATTTCGACAGCAATGACACAAGAAACCTTGTCAAGGAAAAAACTAGAGGAGGCAGAGAACTACTCTTTAGTCTTAAGTCAATTACCTCCAAGTGAAAGTGAAAATTTTATTGAAAATTTTAATGATGAAGTTTCCGACAAAGGTTATTGTGATAATGTGTTTGAAGTTTTTGCCATTGACAGTATGTCAGATGATGATTGGCGAAGACAAATTGTTAACTACTTGGAAAATCCAACAGGGATAACTGATAGAAAAACCAGTATAGAGCCTTAAGTTATGTCATCATGGGCAATGAGTTGTTTAAGAAAACCCCTGAAGGAGTTTTACTCAAGTGCCTTAGTGAAAATGAGGCATACTTGGCAATATCTAATACTCACAGTGGAACTTGTGGAGCTCACCAAGTAGGCCATAAAATGAAATGGCTCTTATTTCGACAAGGTGTCTATTGGCCGACTATGTTAAAAGATTGCATAGAGTTTGCCAAAGGATGCCAAGAATGTCAAAAGCATGCAGGAATACAACATGTACCTGCAAATGAATTGCATTCTATTGTAAAACCTTGGCCATTCAGGGGATGGGCTTTGGATATAATTGGTGAAATTAAACCAAATTCGTCGAAAGGCCATCGTTTCATATTATTTGGAATAGATTATTTCACTAAATGGGTGGAAGCTGTTCCTTTAAACAATGTTAATCAAGAAGCAATGATTAATTTTATTCAAGACCATATATTATATAGATTTGGTGTGCCTGAAACTATCACCACAGATCAAGGTTCAGTTTTTATTGGTCAGAAAATGGTCGAATTTGCTGCTGAAAATGGGTATAAATTGTTAAGTTCGACACCATATTATGCTCAGGCAAATGGTCAAGTTGAAGCAGCCAATAAAATTATCATTAGTTTGATTAAAAAACATGTTGGGCAAAAACCCAAGAATTGACATAGGACACTTAACCAAATTTTATGGGCATGTCGAACATCACCCAAAGAGTCAATTAATAGTACTCCTTTTAAACTTGTTTTTTGGGCATGATGCAATATTGCCAGCAGAGATTTGCCTCCAATCAACTAGGATTCAAAGACAATTTGAAATCCCATCCGATCATTATTGGAATATGATGTTAGATGAATTAGTTGATTTAGATGAAGATAGGCTAAGTGCATTAGATATGCTCACAAGACAAAAAGAAATAGTGGCTAAGGCCTATAACAAAAGAGTCAAATTGAAGACTTTCGACGTGGGAGATTTGGTTTGGAAAGTTATCTTACCTATGGATAGAAAAGATAGAGTCCTTGGTAAATGGTCCCCAAGTTGGGAAGGACCGTTCAAAATTTTACAAGTATATTCAAACGGCGCATATGAAGTCGAAGAGATTGGCGCTGATGAAAGAATTTTGCGTATAAATGGCAAATACTTGAAAGAGTATAAGCCAACGTTGCAAGAAGTTAAAATAACGCTGGAATAAAGATAAAGAAAGCGTAAGTACGTGGCATTCAAAAGAAGTTGTGATTGCCATATGAGCATTGTCAGAATTATAAGCAGAACGTTGAAGGCCATGTGGTACACCAAGATAGGATTAACGTCAACAACACTTAACAGTGGTGACATCAGGTATACAGCTATTCTACTCAAGTGCAAAGTCTATTTCGATGGTGAATTCAAAAATGTTCTTTTTCTTCTTCCACCTCAAGCTCAGTCGAAAAAGACATTTTTGGGGGGCAATTTGTTAGCCTGTAATTTCGACAGACTTCATTGAAAATGGTCAACAAGGCTTGACTTATATTTCGACAAAGACCAAAGTATTTCGACAGAGAAAATGGTCATGTGCAGGGTAAATTCGACAAGCTTCCGGGGAAACAAAAGCAAGAAAGAGGAAAATGGACACAAGCTTTCGACAGACAGAAAACAGAGCAGTTATGCGCTGAAGAACTAGCAGTTGGTCGAAGCGTGATGAAGCGGTTCTTGTCGAAAGTAGGAGTAGCAGTTATTAGTTTTTGAATTTCTAGGCAGTTACTTAGTTTAGTTTTCCCCCCTCTTTTCCTTTGTATAAATAGTAGTTTTTCATAGAAAAAAGGGTCACAAGCTTTCATACCAAGTTCCCACGCTCAAAGTACCGACACGCACTGAGAAACGAGTACAAGGAACGCATGTATGATCTTGTGCACCACCCCTTTAAATTAATGCAATTTTAATTTTCCTTTCTTTACGTTCCCTGCAAATTTTTTCTTTGTTTTATCCTCACTCATTTGGAGTAATTTGACGGTTTCGCGGAGAAATCGACGGTTATCTTCTTCTTTTTACTTTTAAACGCACAATTCTGGAAAACCTTTAAACACAAATGGTCTTAGGATTTACTAGTTGATCCTGCAAGCAGAAGCAATTTCAAACTAGCGTTGTTTACCAAAATCCACGGTAAACAAATTGGCACGCCCAGTGGGACATTTGTGCTAATTTGAAAAGGTTTTTGTTGAATTCTTAAACTTTGTGTTTGTCTGTGCATGCAATTAAGGAGTGGTAAACATCTTCCAGAGATGGCACACTCTAGTACAAGTAATGCTTCTGCATCAAATGCACAAAGTACACAAGAACAAGCGTCAGTTAGTGACGTTAACGCTGCAAATGTCGCAGGCATAACCGTCGCTATGCCTTCTTCGACAACAATGGGAGTAATCGCTATAACCTCTCCCAATATGGTCTATGTTCAATTAAGTGCATGGACCTCGTGGCCCAATATGAAATGCAAGGTCATAGACGTGGATCCTAGTCATTGGGCTGATCCAGGCCCAATTCGCTTAATGGGCCTCGTGCCAGTCCAAAACACCATTCAAAACCCATTTTCCAAATTTTGTATTTCTCCTAAAATGGATACTTTCAAAAGCAACAATGACATTATCAGTGATTAATCTACTTGAAACAAAAGCACTTTAGAATACACCCACAATATGAGGAAGAATTACTTTAATACGATTATAAATAGCTTTAGAAATAATTTTAAAACACCACATTTCACAAAGAAACGTATTTGAGTTACCCAAATATTTAGGGTTTTAGATATTAGGAATAGCACAATTAAAAATTGATTTATAGCCGTCGGGGTCGAGGCATTTTCACTTCTTAAGAACCTCCAAAACCATTTTAGAAATTCTATTGCTAAGCACGTCCCAATATTGCTAATAAAAAAAGGGAAGTATAGACTTTGAACAAGGGTATGCCAAAGGGTTCATTTGCTTAAGAGTGGATAAAATCTCCTCTTCACGAAGAAACTGGTGCTGACCAATAAAAAGAAAATAGTCAGACGAACCTTTTTCTTTTAGGGGTGTTGTAGAAAATTTTAGGGATGAGGAGATGACATCGAAATCCAAGGCAGAATTTTTTTGGGTTTTTTGAACACTTAGAATTATATTTACCTCACCCCAAAGAGATTAGTGGGAAGTTGAACCCGCAATCCATTGGATACAAATCTTGTCATACTCCATACAGGCATTTTACCGGTGGAAAAATCCGTCGAAAATTACCGGTGAAAATTCTGTCGGAAAACATTACCTACGACCGTTTTAACGGTGGATTTGGTGCATTTCTAACGGATTTTTTCTGCCCAAAAAAAGCATTTTTCTTGTAGTATTCACTTGTTAAGAACCTCCTAAACCATTTTAGAAATTACATTGCTAACCAAGTCCCAATGTGTCTAATTTCTAATAAAAAAGGAAAGTATACGGTTTGGACAAGGGTGTGCCAATGGGTTCATTTGCTTAAGAGTGGATAAAATATCCTCTTCACGAAAGGAATTGTAGACTAAAATAAAAAGAAAATAACCAATCATTTTCTTTTAGGGGTGTTGTAGAAAATTTAAGGGTGAGGTGGTGACGTCCAAATTCAAGACAGAGAAAATTTTTGGGTTTTTTGAGCACTTAGAATTACTTTTGCCTCATCTCAAAGCACCTCACCTCAAAAGGGCTAGTGAAAATTTGAACCTACAACCCGTGAGCAAATCCTATCATGCTCCATTAGACAAAACATTGGACATTTTTATTTTAGGCACATAGAATCAATAAAAACCTATAGAAAAGAAAGAATCGAAAGAAAACATAGTTTCCAATAAATTTTCCACCCTTTGGTTCAATTAAAAGTAGACAAGAGAAAGGAAAAATATTGATGGGTCCCACATATCTTCAATCAATCCCCATGGACTAGGATTCGATGAAGTAACAAGGCTGAACAGTCACATTAGATGAGAGCTACTGGATTAGCTTTTCCTTCACTCTCAGCCTTAATTCATTAATTAAATCTAAAAAATAATAAAAAACATGAGAGGAGAGAGATAGACTCAACTGACTTAATTGAATCTGCATCCTTATTTTGGATGGAATGCATGTGAAAAGGGGGTGATGGTTGTGCAAATTACACTATTACCCTTTCTAATTTTGGTGTTATCTTTTTTAAAAAATTAATCTAACAAACAATAAATATTTTAGAAGTTATTAATATTGTAAAATTAAAAAACTTATACCATGTTAAAAATTAGTATTTGTATTTTTACACTATTAAAGTATATTTTATAATTTTTTCTATTTAGCCTTTTTGAGGATAGCTTTGTTATTTAACAAATATTTATGTTTTTTCCTCCTACTTTCTACTTAGACCAAACCACTAAACAATCAAGCTTATTTTTCTACTCATTTTCTTCTGTTTTCCATTCCTTTCCCTTCTTTTCTTTTCCTTCATTTTTATTTCATTAACCAAACAAACCATCCAATCCAATCCTTCTCATGGAAATCGAAAAACTATTAATTTGAGAAGGATTAATTTTTGTGTTTCAAGGATCATAACATTTACTTCTCCCCCTCTATTTGCCTGACTCTAAAAATCATCTAATAAAGGGGTAGGGGGTATTTTATCCTGTTATTTTTCCCCCTTCTCCTATTTCAGTCTTCACAATTCGCATCCAAACAGTACATAATAAATGATGAAGGTGACTTATGCAACAGATACGAAACTATATTTTCTTTAAAATGGTGAAACATTAGAATGGCCATACAAGTAGCGGGGAGAGTGGAAAAGAATGAAAGTAATAACAGGAGAGGGCATGTCATGTTGTGTTGGGTCATTATTATAAAGAACCTTGTAGATGAGATCAAAGCCACACAAAAGTTTTTTTTTGATATTGTAGAAGACAATACATTTGATTATTAAACATTATACAAGTCGCTATAGAAGGATCTACGTTTTACCACTTACCATATTAATTCAGGTTAGGTTTGAGTCAGTCATATGCCGACAAATATATCGACCTTGAAAAACAAGGGCATGCAAAAATACAAAAGAAAAAGAGATAAAATAATCAAACAAAAGAATTTGGAGCCATGGAGTTAGGTTCCTACCTCCCCTATTATTTTCAGAGTTTTTAAACTATCAAAAATAATAGATAATAAAATTTAATTTTAGTTTTCCAAATCAAACAACCCTAACATTTGGGACGGATGCACATATAAACAATTGAGAGATTGTTTTTTGGGACTCTTCCTCCTAGCTGCTGATTCCATTAATCGCTAGTTTGGTTCTCTCTTTTCTTTCTTTTGTTATGTATGACTCATACAAAAAATTGAGGGAATTGCCTCCACTAGATAAATTAATTTGTTTCAAATAAAAATAATTTTGTTTTGCCCCTAAAAAAATATGTGTTTCCCCCACAAAATAAGTTATAAAAATAAACCCAGATATTCACAAGAGATAAATAAATAAAAAATAAATTATTTTACCTTGTTAGTTCTATAATTTGTAAAATTTTATATATTTTAAGATTTTTTGTAATGAAACTAAATGTTTTGTAAATTTATAAAATTATTTTGAGAAAATATTATAGACTATTTTGTTGCTATTGAAAAGTTATTGATATACTTTTTTTCCTTTGATAAAGCATTTGAGCTAAACTCCTCAAACCAGTGGATCGAATTGGATCTAGTTTTCATTCACAATCTTGGCCCATGTGTGTGGCCTAGAATCCCAGCAGCAGCTTACTATATTAAGCATTTTGCTTAGTTATTGTTACTAAATAATTCTCAGCCCTTTGATTCCTTATTTCTTAAGAAAATCAAATCTAACAGTTAAATTTAAATAAGGAAATTTTTGTAAATTAACACCAAACTACTCTTCTGCGCTTGTACTCTGTTTCATCGTAACCGTTTTTCACGCAAACTGCACTATTTTTCTGTTGCCTGATTTCGTTTCTCCAGATTTTTGTGTTTTTTCAAAACAAAATCGTGAAATCATTATCACGGCTTTGATACGAAATCAAAACCGTGAAAAATCACTGATGATAAAGGTTTCGTTTTTCACGGTTTTGTAATCTGTCTGCAATCTGCCACACTAACCACATATATGCACATCTGTGGTTAGTGGCATCTAACCACAGATATGCACATCTGTGGTTAGTTGCATCTAACCGTTGTTATGCATGTCTGTGGTTAGTGGCATATAATCATTGTTATGCAAATCTTTGCTTATTTCAGTTAGTTATAAATTTGCTTACTGAAACTTTAGTTTTTGATTTTTTTATTGCATTTTAGGGGCCTCCAGTTCGTGTTTGTCATGGTCAGGAGGAAAATCGCACTGATATGGTTATATGAAAATTGGTTTGTTTCAAAACACTAGTTAGATGCACTAACCATAGAATTGCAAAACACTGGTTAGATGCCACTAACCACAGAATTGCATAACAACGGTTAGATGCCAGTGTTTTGCAATTCTAATCAAGACAACAGACTGTACTACGACAGGTCAGGTATTCATTTCTCAGATTACGCCTTCAATTCCTCTGATTACGGTGAGACCTTGTAAAAATCGGTTTGTGTATGATTGAAGATTGAAACAGTTTCTTCGAAATGGGTCTTTTGGTTTTCAGTTTAAAACGTGCGAACATATGAGAATGAAGAGGAAAAGGTGCTCGCGGCGGAAGGGGATGAAGAGGAAGATGAAGTCGCGCTGGAAGGGGATGAAGAGGAAGTTGAAGTCACCGGGTGGTTTTGGGTTGTTACGGTTCCATTGGGTTTTACGGAAAGGGATGAAAAGGAAATTGAATTGCAAGTGTTATTAGCCGTTTTAATAATTAGTAGGAAAATTACCTTTCTACCCATTTAGTAATAAATAGGCAAAATACCTCCCCAGGTCCCTTAACTTATTTATTTGTAACGATTAGGTCCCTTATCTTTTTTTTATAACGCACAAGTCCCTTAACTATTAAAAACGTAACGCATAGGTCCCTTTTAACGTAATAGATGAAGAGGATGAAGATGATGAATAGTAATAGAGGGGTATTTTGGGTTTTTTTGTTTTCAATAAAAAATTAATTTTTAATTAAAATCTTAGGTGGATATGCCACGTCAGCTCTATCAGCCACTTAAGTTTTTTTTAACGGTGTTAACAAAAAAACGTTAAAAGAGACCTATGCATTACGTTTTTAATAGTTAAGGGACTTGTGCGTTATAAAAAAAGATAAGAGACCTAATCGTTATAAATAAATAAGTTAAGGGACCTAGGGAGGTATTTTGCCTAATAAACACTAAATATAGGTGGATTTTAAACTTCATACCCACATTTATGCCCATACTCACACAATTTTTCTCTTCATTTGGCCGTTTCATTTCTCAACCCTTAGAAGAGCAAATTTGTTTTTGCAAAGTTTCCAGAATATATTTTCTTATACTACCAAAAATTGTAAACTTTGAAATGTTTTAGAATGTATTTTTTTTACACCACTAAAAATTTCAAACTTTAAAAAGTTCTGAAAACAATTGAATTTCGGAAATTTTAAAGTTTGAAATTTGCAACAGTATAAAATAAATTAGGGCGTGCATGGATTTTTGAGAGAAATTTTTCACGTGGGTAAAAATGAGAGTTTAGTAAAATAGGAGGGTATGAGATCAAATAAGGGAGGTATCAAATTTAAAATCTAAGTGACATTGATACGAAGTTATCTATCACTGTTCAAAGTCCAACTAAGAAGTGTCATATATATGCTGTATGTCTTTCATTTTTGGTACAAAAACTGCATCCTATTTGTTGACAAAAAAAACTGCATATCTACTTTCTTTCCGATTAAGGATGTTACTATTAAGACCCCTATTCTCATTATTTACACCTCTAAATTTTTGTTAATGAAAAAAAACCTTTTTTTTGACAAAAGAAGGCTTATATCATTTCATTCATAATCAAAATGGTAATACAATTCGGACTACAATCATAAACATGGGAGCTAGCAAAATTCATTGATGCTCTCGCTAGAGTGTGAGCAACAAGGTTGGCTTGCCTCCGGATGAAACTAACCGCATAGTTTGTGTCATAGATAGTAAATTCTTACAAGTTGTCAAAATAGAGCCAAACTCAGTAACAGAATTACACAATCCTCTGATACTATCTACCACTGCTTTGCAATCTAGCTCGATGGTTACACGTTGGATGTTTAATTCTTGAAACCAATTGACTGCTAATAAGAGCCCCAATGCCTCCGCCTCCTGTGGTTGTGGTGATCCATAGAACCAAGATGATTTTGGTTTGACAAAAGAGCCATGACTATCTCGAATACATAGACCAATACCGAATCTATTAAATACCTTAAAAAAGCTATACAAATGTTTTTAAACCTTAAAAAAGCTATACAAATGTTTTTAAATAGCACTGTAAATCCCAAATTTATGGTACACATTTTTAACATAAGTACGAACCATAAACTTGAAGTATATGTAACTATTTTCTTAAAAAAATGCATAATATATGGTACCCATAAAACAACAAAGTGTAGTTTAATTGATAAGACATTTCACTTATACTCAAAGGGATGTAGGTTCGAAGTTATTTAAGAGGGAGCGAAAACACCATTGATCCCCTTCGGAAAAAATGATGCATTTAAAATCATCTAAATTCTTTTCTCTAATTTTTATTTTTCAGAATTATGAATAGTTTATTTATAATCAAAGTTCCTTAAAAACATTTTTGATAGAAATCAAAACAAAATTATTTAGTATACCTTACGATATAGTATATACAGTGGAGGAAATTATTAGTGGGAAAAAAATAGTTTGATATATTATTAGAAGAAAAATATTATAAATATTTAAAAAATACATATTCTCACGATAAAAAAATAGATACCCAAACTGATACAAAAAATTGCCACTTATTTAGTCTGTAAGAAATGAAAAGTATAAATTTGATCCTAAAATATCGCTCAAATTAGTCATTTTAAAATAATTTTAGGGACATTTTAGTCCTCTTTAGAGACTAATTTGACTAATATTTAATTTTTTAACGATTAAAGTAATAATTTCCATTCTAGAGAGCAATAAAGTTTGTACCAATTATTTTCACTTATATTTCTTACAATTTTGTGCAAACTTTTAAAAAAGAACAAATAGCTTACAAGGGCGATCCCTATTTTTTTATGGGGCTAATGGTGTGTAGAAAAGTGTGCAAGTATACACAGTCACAAACAAGTAGTATAAAAGATCGAACCCACAAGGATTAGATTAACTTTTGTAGCTAGGGGTGGGAATAGCGGGGGCCGTCTATCAGGGGCCTATGGCCTGACCTACTTAAAGCCTACTCTGACTTGGCCTATTTAGTAAAAAGGCTAGACTCGGGCTTTTTTAAAAGCCTATTAATTTAAATAGGCCAAGCTTAGGCTTCTGAAAAAGCCTATTAGGCCTGATAGGCCGGCCTGTATAATTATATATACCTATTTAAATATGAAACTACACTTGTAGTCTTGTGCCATTTTGCATTATCTATTCGACTATCGCTAACGTTACTATTCCTAATGTTACTGATTTTAATTTCTTGAAACCAATACTTCTATTTATTGCCATTCATTTCATTCATAGTTCCCATGTTTCCTACGGCATTACTTTATTGCCATTCATTCCCAATTTTCCATTGCCTCAAAAACGAAACGGTGAAACTTGCTACTTCTTAAAATTCAAGCTTCTGCCTTCCATTTCCATTATTGCAATTTATATTTGTTTGACTAAAAAATGAAAAGGTGTAGAGTTTATTATGCCTTCTATAGCAACTAACGTAAGATTGTCTTTATATATACTTCTCTCTCTGGTTACTATACTTCTCTCTCTAGTAGTGAATAGCAGAATAATGGATATACTAAACACCTATACTAGTACGTAGTAGAATATAATGGATATATACTTCCAAACAGGCAAACACCTTCCGGTGATGTTCGCTCTCTTTCTAGAGTGAAAATCCTAATTGTTTATTTACATACTTCTCTATGCAAACAAGAAAGATAGCAGTGGAAGAAATCAAAATGCATATCAAATAAAACCTTATTCTATCTTTTGAAGAATTCAACTTTGACAGAGGTGAGACATCAAAACTTTATTTTTTTTTCCTTTTATCTTTGTATTCCTTGTAACACCTTTATGAAATACTCTTACAAATATTCTAGAAACTCCATTGAAATTGTTCTAATATCAGATTTTCATGAGTTTTTATTAATTAATATTTACGTATTTTTTAGGAATTTTTCATTTACTTATATAGTATTTTTTTTAATCTAATAACTGACATCTATGTATTGTTTTTTCTTTTGATTTTGAAGGTTGAAAAAGAAGAGATACAAACTAACAAAGACTGCAAGATCATGTATGCGGAGTTTTTCAAATTGGTGTTCTGTTACTTAATGAGAAGGAAATTTATTAGTAGTTTATTTCAATGTATTTCGTTTACTGTAATTATGGGGTTCATTTTGTTTCTTTGTAATTTTTGTAAAGTTGTTTCACTTATGTGGCTATTTTATTAATTTTCATGGTGGTTAGCATTTTATTAGTTTTCTTTGAATTGATAGAAATTAGTAGAAAATAGGTCATATCGTTGCACTTTGAGGATATAAATATTAAAAGGCCTTAATGTAAAATAGACTAGTTTAGCCAATTTTAAATGGGTAAAATGAGCTATTTAAAGGACTTAATAGGATATAGGCTTTTAAATAGGCTTTCAAGTCAGACCAGGCTTTTAAAAAGGCCAGGTCAGGTAAAAAAAAAAGCCTCTGACAGTCCATAGGCTAAGCTCAGGCCTAAAAAATTCACTGTAGGCCAAGCTCAGGTCTTTCAAAGCCTGGCCTGGCCTGGCCTATTCCCACCTGTATTTGTAGCCTAAGTTTATAAAAATTAGTGCAAACTATCTACTCACAAATTGGGGTGATGGTGATATGAAAACAAAATGTAAATAAGTACTAAAATGTAGAGGAAACTAGTTGAGAATGATAGTTGAGATGTCTTTGCCAAATAAGTCACTTTTAAGATTATTGTGCATTTAAGTGGTGCAGTTGCATCAGTATGTGCCTTTTAGTCACTTTCTTTAAAGTTTCATTACAAGCTTCCTATGTGTAGGCATGCTAAATAGGTTCACTCCTGTATTTTAAGTACCCACTGAATCACCCTAAGGACTATGTTATCTTATGTCTAGGACTTAACATGGATTTAACAAAGGTTTCTTTATTAACAAGTTAACAAAGACTTTATTAAAATACTCACCCTTATTAGTTCTTGAGTTCTTAATTGTAAACCATGTCTGCTTTTACAAATCTACTTATTTCAAGCGCTCAACCTTAAAACAAGTGTTGAAAGAATTATTACCTTAAAACAAGTGTTGAAAGAATTATTACATAAGAACTAAAATGCATACACCACATAAAAGCATAACTTACTTAAAAGTTCATTATAAGGTTAGAACATCTCAACCAAGGAAATTTAGCTCATATTAGGCATTGCAAGACAAAGATAGATGAAATAAAACATGTTGATATAATTGAAATTACAAAAGAAGACAATAGGGTAGAGTTTATACAAATTGAAGTTCTTTTGCATAAGTTTGCCAAGCAATGCAGTTGCACTGATTCCTTGAACTAGACTAATTCTATGAAGAAGTGAATGGAGAAGTTGTCAAGTCCTTCCTTACCTTCTTACAACTAAAAACTATCTAAAACTAGAATGTAAAATATGGTATATGAGAGATGAAAAGATAGATGTCTTCAAGTGAGAATTGGGAGTCCTTATATAGCCTTCAAAAAGTGAGTCTTTCATTGGAGATGAAGTTAACCAAAGGGGTTAACTATGGTTACTTTTCAGATTTTCGAAAAGCAATTTGATTCCCACACTCAAGTATAAAGAGGGGTCCAATTAGGGATGGCCAAGTGTTCCATATGAATGACTCTTCAAAGTGGTCTTCAATTGTGGGCGCCGAAATTTGCTTGTTGGCATGTGCCCCATGTGCTTCATGACTAAGCATGATGTCATCATTGAAGTGTTGTTGCATTGGTATGGTCTTGAGGTTCTTCATGTATTGTTGTCTGTCTTTAGTGCAGGAGCATCCAGTGCAGTTGTACTGTTATATTCTGGTGCAGTTGCACTTTCTTAAAACAAATGAAATTCATAACTAAGCAACTTAGCTCACAAGAGCAGAAATAAGAAGATGAATTGATCAATAGAAATGATACTTCATTCATGATATTGGATAGTATAGTGTGCAACTATATAAAGTAGAGCAGTCAATTTGGGCCCGGCCCAATGGCCCATTTTTTGGGCGGACCTGAGCTCTAAAAATAGCAGCCCGAAATCAACGATATGTTTTTTGGCCCGGCCCGATTGGCCCGATGATATTATTGGGCCGGGTCGGGTTGGCCCATGGTCTTCGGGCTGGCCCGTTTGTTTTTTTAAAATTTTTTTCACCCAAAAAAGTAAAAACCTAACCTAAAAGTGGGTTTGACAAAAAAAAAACATAAAAGTGGGGAAAAAGAACACTGACTCACGCAACACAACAAATCAAACGCAAAAAAGAAAAACTCACGCAAGTTGCTCTCTCACACTCACGGTGGTCACGCTGAAAAAAGCTCATCTGCATTGCCGCCAACAACGACGACGCAGACACGGCAACGACGACGGCGGAGACACTCATCTTCAGGTTTTTGTTTTCGTTTCTCTCACTCTCATCTCATATCATCTTGGTTTTCGTTTTTACACACTCATCTTATATCATCTTCGTTTCTCTTCTCTCACTGTAGTGGTCTTGATAAGATTATGGCTTTTCTTGCTTAGATTATGTTCAAATGAGCATGCTGCTTTCCTATTTTTTTAGATGATCCGAGTTAGGGTTTTGTGCTTTGAAAGGGTGAGTGTAAAACTCGGAGACGAGTTCGTGTGCGAGAGCCGAGAGCAGTGAGTGAGGAATATGAATCTGGTGGTGAAGTAGCGAAGAAAATGGCTGCTTTCCTATTTTTTATGGTTAATTGTTAATACTGTCATAGAATAAGAAATTTGGTTATTGTTGAAATTTGGTTAATATTGTCATTGATTGGAACACGATGTGAATCTGTAAATCAACGTGTTGTGCCAAATAGATGACCCATAAATAAGCTATGTGAAGAGGGAGAGATTAGGAATATCAATGTGCCTTTTTCTTTGTTATTTTAAATCTGATTTTTATTTTATATAATTTGTAATTTGTTGTGTTTACAGATTATGTGTTGGATTTGTGTTTATATTAATGACGGACTTTCTTAAATTGCAAGTGAAGCAACATTATGCAATGGCCAACTTGATCCTTTTGTGATGATTCTTATGTGAAATGTTTATTTGACTCTATAAAGTTAATGTGTTAAATCTTTTAAATCTGTGATTTTGATTTTGTGATTGTAGTTATGAATCTTGAACCGATTGCTGAGGATGAGGTTATGGAAATTCATTCTGATGATGATTTGGAAATTCTAGGGGATGATATTTTGGATAATGTTAACAAAAGTGAAAAGATTAAGAGAGTCGGGAGAAGAGTTTCTGAGGTTTGGAAACATTTTGAAAAGTTGGAGGGGAAAAATGTAAATGTAACGGTTGTGCGAAAGTGCTTTCTTCCAAATCTACCGATGGTACCAAACATTTATGGCGTCATTATGAAAGATGTGGTTTAACTCCTAAATATGATGATGTGGGACTTATGTTGGACAACAAAGCTACATTATTGAAGAAGTGGAAATTTGATAGTACGGCTTATAGAGAGGCACTTTCTAAAGCTATTATCAAACATGATCTTCCATTTAGCTACGCCGAGTATGAGGGGATTTCGGTTGTCAACAAAGTCTTGAATCCTAAGTATCAACCAATTTCTAGAAACACTGCAAAAGATGATTGTATGGGTGTGTTCCTAAGTGAAAAGAATAAGCTAAAGAGTGTGTTGGCATCCATTCATGGTAGAATTTGTCTTACTTCTGATGTATGGACAGCTGTAACAACACAAGGTTATATGACTGTGACTGCTCATTATATTGATCATGATTGGAAGTTAAATAGCAAAATGCTTTCCTTTTGCCATTTAGAGGCTTCCCATACAGGATTGGAATTATCTGGAAAAGTACTTGAAGCTCTGAAGGATTGGGGGATAGCCACAAAAATATTTTCTATCACATTAGATAATGCCTCGTCTAATGATATATAGCATGGTAAGCTTTTTGAAAGATAGGCTTAATTTGCAAGATGCACTGTTAAGTAAAGGTAAATACTTTCATGTGCGGTGTTGTGCTCATATCTTGAATCTCATAGTTCAAGATGGTTTGAAGGCGGCTGGGAATGCTTTGCATAAGATTCGAGAAAGTGTTAAGTATGTGAAGGTTTCAGAGGGGAGGTTGAGGGATTTCCGAGCATGTATAAAAGAAGTGCATCTAGATGATGTAAGTGGTGGTTTCTTGAGGATGGATGTCTCCACTAGGTGGAATGCTACGTATATGATGCTTCAAAGTGCCATTAAGTATCGGCGTGCATTCATTAACTTGAGTTTCAATAATAAGAACTACAAGATTTGCCCAACCCATGAAGAGTGGGATAGAGCGGATAAGATATGTGCTTTCTTGGCACCATTCTATACTATTACTAACTTAATATCCGGGTCATCTTATCCAACCTCAAACTTATACTTCACACAAGTTGCACTTATAGAGATGGGATTGAAAGAAAATCTGAATAGTGAGGATGTTGTGATCAAAGATATGGCTACAAGGATGAAGCTCAAATTTGATAAGTATTGGAGTGAATATTCGGTCAATCTTGCTCTTGGATGTGTTTTTGACCCAACATCAAAGTTTGACTTTATAACTTTTTGTTTTAAAAGACTTTATCCAACTGAGTATGAAGAGAAGGTGAACAAATTGAAGGAAAGTTTGTATGGTCTCTTTAGTGAATACACAAACAACACAAGTGCATCACTATCATCTTTAGCTAGTTCATCAAGAGACACTCAATCCTCAATAAGCAGCTCATCATATCTTGAGGTAAATAGCTAGTTATTATCTATTATTCTGTCGGCCTTAACCCAATGAATTGTTGGTCCTTGTTCTGGTTAATAGCTAATTAAATTATTGTCTTTCTGGCTGTATTTTGTTTCTGTGAAGAGCTGTATTTTGTTGCCTTCATTATCACAAGGGTTAAGGGAATAAGAGAATGTTTAGGATTACATGTGATATTACCATGTTCTTCTGTGTCTGATTGCAGGTTCGAGGGAATACCTTAATTTAGAATCAAATGCTTATTTTAGAATCAAATGCTCTATTTGTGTAGTTTCTGCTTACATATATGTGATTTCTGGAGTGACTAATTTGTTAGTTATTAATACTAGTGTGAGTGACTAATTCTGTTTTGCATGTTTAACTCTAGGAATACCATGAAGAAAGGAGGCAAAAGACTTCTAATGCCGGCAAGTCTCAATTGGAAATATATTTAAATGAGCCATGTCTTGATGGGAATGATATTGACATCCTCCAATATTGGAAGATAAATAAGAGTTGATTCCCTCAACTTGCAGTTATGGCTTGTGACTTTCTTAGCATTCCAATCACAACAGTAGCTTCTGAATCTTCGTTTAGCATCAAAGGTCGTATCTTGCATAAGTATAGAAATAGCTTACTTCCTGAAACCGTGCAAGCCCTCATTTGCACGCGTAATTGGTTGCACGGCTATAAGGAAGTTGGACCATCTGGTATTAATAAATTAAAAATTCCTTTTGCTATTTGTTTTTGGTAATTGGTTGCATTATTTTTGTCATTGACTTCTTTTGTATTATTCATTGTAGATGTGCCGGAACTTGTAGAGGAGATACAGTTGTCGGATATTAGTTAAATGTTGTTCGTTGCTGGCTTGCTGCTGAATTTGCTGATGTGATTGCTGGATTTGTAGTATTTTACTTTAATGTTGTCAAGCTTTAGTTTTTGAACGAAGATATATTGTGTAGTTGAGCTATTTTGGCTTATGGACCAAGTGTTTTGTATTATTCATGTAGATTTAAATTGGCTTTGTATGAGCCAAAATTGATTTATATAGGTTTGATGTTGCCATGAATCCTATTTGTATGTTGTTCATTTTGTAGAAAAAAATATCGAAAAAGTCAATCTTTGTGGCCCGTTGGGCTGGCCAATTGGCCCATGGGCAGGTGTTGGGCGAGCTTGGGCCATATAATTTGCAGCCCATCAAAGGAAATAAAGGAAATAAAGGGAGCCCCATAGACCATAGTACTATACAATGTACCAAAATAAAACTAAGGGAATCAAATCCTAAAATATTTGCTAGCTGGCAGATTTCATTTAACAGAATTCTCACTCAATTTCACACAACATGTGCGTGAGTGACGAATTGAAACTTCTAGGTATCCAAATGCCAATCACTAGAATAAGGCATATTCCAAATTCAAATGATGACATGTCAGCATAATTGTGCCCAATACTCAAGCAACATGTGTCTCATTACAAGTCTCTGCTGCCTGAGAATTGTTCACCAATGTAACAGTGTTTTCACACTTCAACAGCCCCTCGCAAGCTTGACCATGGTAGATGTTGATCAAGCCAAGCTTGGAAATGAATGGTGTGAAGACACTAGGAGTGAGAGCCTTAGTAAAAAAGTCAACCAATTGCCCCTTGGATGATATAGGCAGTAACTTCAACAACCCTTCTTGCAACTTTTCTCTTACAAAGTGACAGTCAATCTCCAAGTGCTTGGTCCTCTCATGGAATACAGGATTGGCAGCAATATGTATAGCACTTTGATTATCGCAATAAAGTACAGGAGGTCTGTCACAAGATATACATAGATCCTTGAGCAAAAACAGCAACCATTGTAGTTCACATGTTGCTGTAGAAAGAGCTCTATACTCAGCCTCTGATGATGATCTAGATATGGTTTGTTGCTTCTTTGTTTTCCATGAAATGAGAGAAGAGCCAATGAAGAAGCAATATCCAGTTATATATTTCCTGGTGTCCAAGCAATTGGCCCAATCTGCATCAGAAAATCCAGAAAGTTGCATGACAGAATCTCTTGGGAACATTACTCCTCTGCCAGGGCTTCCTTTCAGATACTTTAGCACTCTACAAGCAGCATTGTAATGTGTGACAGTTGGTGATCTAACATGTTGACTGAGTTGTTGTATTGCAAAAGTAATATCAGGCCTTGTATTAGTGAGATACAAGAGCCTGCCAATCAATCTCCTGTAGGACTCTGGATCTTCATAAAGTTGTCCTCCATCTTGATGAAGTTTAACATTGCTGTCTAATGGAGTGGAAGCAGGTTTGGATCCCAAGAAACCAGATTCATGAAGTAAGTCTAGACAATACTTTCTTTGGCAGATAGATATAGCAGTTTTTGATTGAGCCACTTCCAAGCCAAGGAAGTATTTGAGAGGACCAAGATCTTTAATCTTGAAAGCATTGTCTAGGATCACCTTAATTCTTTCAAACTCAGTCATAGAATTGCCTGCCAATATTATGTCATCTACATATACAAGAATGGCAGTGAATTGTTCACCTTGATTGCAAGTGAATAATGAGTAATCAGAGGTAGATTGCTTGTAACCTTGAGCCAATAGTAGAGTAGTGAGTTTTTCATACCATTTTCTGCTTGCTTGTTTCAAACCATACAAAGATTTCTTAAGTTTACACACTTGATTCTGTTTGCTGCATTGAACTCCTTTGGGGATCTCCATATAAACATCTTCCTCTAGGTCCCCATGCAAGAAGGCGTTGTTGACATCTAATTGGTGTAAGTTCCACTCCTTCATGGAAGCTACTGCAAGGAGGAGTCTCACAGTTGTGAGTTTGGCTACTGGGCTGAATGTGTCAAAGAAATCAAGGCCCTCAACTTGATTATAACCTTTGGCTACCAACCTAGCCTTATATCTCTCTATAGATCCATCTGCTTTGTGCTTAGCTTTGTACACCCATTTGTTGCCAATTGGTTTCACATTAGGAGGCATATCAATCAATTCCCACGTACCATTATTTTCTAGAGCTTCAAGCTCTTTTTGCATAGCATCAATCCAACACTGCTCAGTGACAGCAGACTCATAGGAATTTGGCTCAATTGCAGCACTTAAAGCAATTGCATAATCTCTTTGTGTAGCAGACAAATTGCAAAGAGAGTGAAAATCAGAAATAGGGTAAGAAGTACCTGAGGATGATGCTTGGAGTGATGTATTTGAAAGGCTACATATGTACTCGGAGAGATAGCTTGGTAATTGTCTTTCTCTAGAAGATCTTCTTGGCTCTGCATTATTCTCAGATTCTTTGTTGTTCTCAGTGTCTTGAGTATCTATGTTGACAACAGACTCTGGTTCTGTAACTTGTGGTTCTGGTGTAGAACCATCAGCATCATAATCATGATTACTGGAAGAAATATAATTCCATTTTGAAACTGCAGGTGATCCCTTATAAGGTAACACATCTTCATGATAGGTGACATTCCTAGATATGAATATTTCTTTGCTATTCAAATCTAATAAAACAGATCCCTTTACACCAGATTTGTATCCCAAAAAAACACATTTTCTAGCTCTGTGATCTAACTTGGTTCTGTGAGATTGAAGTGTTGATGCATAGGTGAGGCATCCAAACACTTTCAAAGTGTCTAGATCAGGTAAGATTCCCTTCTGAAGGGTATATGGTGACTTGTTCTGCAAAAGAGGACTAGGTACTCTATTCATTATGTAAGTGGCATGAATGACTGCATAACACCAATACTGCTTAGGTAACTTTGACTGAAACAATAAAGCTCTTGCTATATTTAAAATATGCTGGTGTTTTCTTTCAACTCTTCCATTTTGTTGAGGTGTTTCTACACAACTAGTTTGATGAATGATGCCTTTTGAATTATAGAACTCTGGAATTAAAAATTCCGGCCCATTGTCACTTCTAACAATTTTAACTCTAGTATCAAGTTGTGTCTCTATCATATTAATGAAATTTCTGACCTGGTTGCTCACTTCACTCTTAGTTTTTAAAAGAGTGACCCATGTGTATCTACTATAATCATCTAATGCAGTGAAAAAGTATTTGTGACCATGAATTGAGGCAACAGAAACTGGTCCCCAAATATCAAAGTGTATCATTTCATAATTTTTTGAAGCTTTGCTAGGACTAGAACTATATGGCAATCTCTTGTGCCTAGCATAATGACATACATCACATATTGAACCCTCATCTATATTCACAAAGGGAAAATCTGAGAGCATCATTTTCATTCTACTAGTAGACAAATGTCCTAGTCTAAAATGCCACAAGGCCAACTCTGGAAGCCTGTCACTGCTTCCTTCTTGAATGAATGTTGCATTGTTGATTTCTCTAGTCTCTATCTCTAAGTATATGAGCCCTTCAAACATCACACCCGAACCAATCATCCTTTGGGTCTTCAAATCCTGTATCTCACAGTTTTCACCACAAAATTCAACTTTCATGTTAGCCATTAATAACTTAGGCACAGACAACAGATTGAGATAGAAACCGGGAACACACAATACATTTTTGATAACAAAGTTTGGTGAAAATTCAACTGTGCCACAATACTTAGCAATTGCACATTCTCCATTTGGTAATCTAATATTTACTGGTTTAATAGCAAAATATGTTTTGAAATGTTCAAGTGATGAACAAATATGATCAGTGGCCCCAGAGTCCACGATCCATGAACCAAGATGTCTTGAATTTAAAGCACAAGCAAGTGGAATTATACCTGCCCGTGGCCTGTCAATGGTTACCATATTGGCAGATGTATTTGTTGCCTGCCGTGTCACTGAATTCTGCTGCAAAAGTGAGAGCAGTTTGTCATACTGCTCTTGTGTGATGCCAATCTTAGCCTCTTCCTTCTGTTCACCTTCATCATAGCCATTGTTCATAGCATTTGAGGCACTCCTTTGTCCCCAATTTGGTGGAAATCCATGCTTCTTATAGCAAGTGTCAATAGTATGCCCATTTTTACCACAGTGAGTGCACACCTTGCCATTGTTTCTGCCTCCATAAGTGGAACTGTATCCACCTCTTCCCCTTCCAAATCCTTTCCTAGCATCAATGTTGGCAGCAAGCACCTTAGGTTCTTCATTGCTAGGGAATTGTCTCTCATGTTGGATCACCATAGAGAATATTTTGTTCATGCTTGGCAGGGGGTCCATTATCAGAATCTGTGACTTGATCATGGCAAAATTCTCATTCAAACCAGTTAGAAACCTAATGATCTTGCTCATTTCATGATGATTTCTAGCTAATTCTATACCAGTGCTACATACACATTTCTTAGGGCATCCACATGTGGGAATAGGCATGTAAGCCTCCAATTCTTCCCAAAGTATTTTTAACTCAGAAAAATATTCAGTGACAGATTGCGACTCTTGTTTCAAAGCATAAATCTCACATTGTAATTCAGAAACTCTTACTAAATCACCTTGAGAAAATTGCTCTTTAAGCTCTTTCCATGCATCTAATGCATTTTCTAAGAAAACAATACTCTGACCAATAGATTCAGCTACTGAATTCATTATCCAAGAATGAGCAAGCATGTTACATCTACTCCATGCCTTAAAGCTAGGATGAAATGAGTCTGGAATTTCTACTGTTCCATTGACAAAATCAAACTTATTCTTACCTCCAAGAGCTCTCCTCATGGAACGAGCCCAGCTATGGTAGTTGGATCCATTAGCATTGAGCTTGGGTGTCACTGTCACTGAACCAGGCCCATCACTCGGGTGCACGTAGTAGATACTTGTTGGATCTGCAGAAGGATCTTGATTCTGGGAAGTCCCTGCAACATTGTTCTTTGGAGGCATTCTGAGTCTTCTTCAAAAGAGTGATGCAGAAAAGAAGTGAAACGAAAATTAGGCAAGGTATGCAGAGCTACTAGAGCTCTGATACCATCTTAAAACAAATGAAATTCATAACTGAGCAACTTAGCTCACAAGAGCAGAAATAAGAAGATGAATTGATCAATAGAAATGATACTTCATTCATGATATTGGATAGTACAGTGTGCAACTATATAAAGGAAATAAAGGGAGCACCATAGACCATAGTACTATATACAATGTACCAAAATAAAACTAAGGGAATCAAATCCTAAAATATCTGCTAGCTGGCAGATTTCATTTAACAGAATTCTCACTCAATTTCACACAACATGTGCGTGAGTGAAGAATTGAAACTTCTAGGTATCCAAATGCCAATCACTAGAATAAGGCATATTCCAAATTCAAATGATGACATGTCAGCATAATTGTGCCCAATACTCAAGCAACATGTGTCTCATTACAAGTCTCTGCTGCCTGAGAATTGTTCACCAATGTAACAGTGTTTTCACACTTCAACACACTTGTCATGTTTCTGCCTGTTCTATGGTGCAGTTGCACCTAGTGCAGTTGCACTGTTGTTTTCCGATGCAGAAGCATCAACTGCAGATGCACTGAACAAACATATCAAACATACCAATATATATACAAAATGCTAGTCTTAAGTGTAACTCTCCATGAAACTTTGAATGTTGTTATTTTATTTATAAAACTATATTTAATAATTATTTTACTTGATTTTAGACAATTATTTAGGCTTAGATGCATAAATAACTCTATATAAAATAGAGTTATCAGCCAACATATGTTTTTCTTAAGCATCACTGAGTAAAATATTTTTACTGTGTGGGGAAATTACCCTCACACCTCTATATGTGCATCCGCCATTAGGTATATAAAAATAAGTTTTTTAACAATTTTAAATTCTGAAAAATTTCTTATGGCAAGATAGTTAATGTTTTTCTATAAGTCAACAAATATATAACTTCGATTTCTGATTCAATGCTTGTTTCACTGTGAGTATGTCTAGACATGCGGCAACTACGAAGTTACTAGGCGTAGCGCTTTTACTTGAACGTGACATTCTACCGTGAAAAACTGACTTTCCAAACACTTGTCAAAGCTCTCTAATGAATTTAATTCTTCAAATGAAATATGATCATCTAGAACTTAGAAATTATCATTTTTTAAGATGAAGTTTTTAGATATTTACAACATAATTTCAAGTCATTATCAAAGAAGATCTAAGTTGTTAAAGACTAAACAAATCTTCTGAGCAAACAATATATAAAGGTAGTAAATCCTAAAAGATTATATTGACGTATTCATAAATTTTTATCATAGTACATTTTTCTATGAATTTGAGGTTTTTGAACAAACATTTTTCATCAGTTCTTTTTCTCCTTCTATTGAGACCATAAATTTTCATAGTACATTTTTATTTGCAATATTTAGTGCGAACACTAGTTCTTTTTCTCCTTCTATTGAGACCATAAATTTTGCACATAAACTTTGAGACCATAAATTGTGAAAATAAAATACAAAAAATAAGTATTCTGACAAGGGACAATATTTTTTCATCACAAATCAAAAGTAATGATATTTACCAACAACTTCTAATGTTTCCCGTTGGAATTCAAAAGCTAAATATTAAAAATAATCATACCAGCAACCTCTATTATTTTCTCGTCGAGACTCTAAAGGAATAATAAACATCAATTGTTTTAAATGTGAGATTAAAAAAAATTAAGAGATGATGTGAGAAAGTGGAACCCGAAAAAGATAAAAAGTGAGATAGAATATTTGAAAGCGACACACTCGTCCTCAAGAAGTGAGGATAGATAGATAGATAACATGTTGTCAAAAAAAAGATAGATAGATAATAACAGAGAGATTTTAGTAATGAGTTTTTGATTAAATAGTTTTTTTTTAGATAAGTAGAAAATTTATTAAGGGAGTACTAGGGTTACTCCAACACGTGAGAGTACAAGGGATAGGGGGTCTCGTTAAAACCTCCCCAGGCCAAAATCCAATGGGAAGAAGACTCGAGGAGAAAAAAGTACCCCCAAAAAGTAACCCAAAAAGTACACCATCCAATAAAAACAACAACAAGAAGGCCCATACCTCTTCCAACCCTGGAGCTACTCACTAGACACCCCATAAAGGGGTGAATAAACCAATTTGCCCTTAATGAAATATGTGGTTTCTATTTTTTTTAAACATTTAGTACGGTTTGAACTTAGCTGGCCCGAGTATGATAAATTTTCATCAGACACCCCCTATCAGATTTTAACAGGTTCGGCCCTGGGTGAACCGAACCAGTTCGGCCAGCCGCGCGCTGAACTGGCTCCAACGTCCACATCAACGACTATAATTTTAACTGTCAGATAAATCAACGGCTGATATTGAAATTGGAAATTGTGCCCCAACAGTTATAATTTTAATGGTTCTGATCGTTTTAAATCAATGGCTCACGCTTGATCACACCTATTATAAATAGGCTCCCACTCTTCACTGATATTCACACAACCCATTTCTGACTCATCTTCTTTGCTTCTTCACAAACACCCTAACCCCACCTGCTAAAATGGAAGATCTAATGGAATGACAGTTGTGCCCAGCCCAGAGATCCTCAGACAAATTTCTAACTGCCCTCCATCGCCCTGGAACGGTCGAGAACAGGGCTGATGGTGTTTTCTTTAAGTCTCGCGACAACTACTTCTGTAGGCTGGACAAAAATATCACATTCAGCGAGTTGAAGGAAAAGGAGGAGAGGAAGGTTCGCCATGAGGGAGAGTGGCGTAAGGACATCTTTCGTATACGTTACCGCAAGTGCGTATGTCTACAAGACGACACTCTCCGCTATGAAGCTATGGATATCCGGAGCGACGACGACGTTCCCGCAATGTTGGAGCATCATCGTAATGTTCCATTGGGACGTCAAATCGTTGAGCTGTTTGTCGAAACTATGCGCACTCCGGAAGAGATCATTTATATTATGGAGAGCACGCTCCCCAAAAATCAGTAGTAGTTTCGTTTATTTTTCTTATGTTGTTTTTTATCGTGCATTTCGAGTATTTCTAGTTTTATGTACGGTGACGCATTTTAAATAATAAAATTGTCAAGAAATTTAAATAGTACTCAATTTTTATTCATTACTCAATTTTTATTCATTAATAGTTTCGATTACAATTAGATATTAGTCATAATAAAAAAACTACAACTGAGTCACAACAGATGCGGATCCAGCTGTACTATTCGTATCACTATCGTCGTCACTCCCATCGTAGTGGAGTCACTGAAGTCACTCTCATCAGAGGGTAAAGGCCTCATCCAGCTGGCGACATTTAAGCGCCCGTCTCCAATGTATGTCATTCTGGCTCTCACACGCTGAGCACCCTTCGTGCATGAGTAGCAGCAGACACCTTAAGACACCGCATGTTATTTTCCCCTCCATCACAGAGAATTACCGTATCATTAGGAAATTGTAAAAGAGATATCGATCACAACGCAGGTTATTTTCCCCTCCGTCACAGAGAATTACCGTATCATTAAGAAATTGTAAAAGAGGAAATGAATGATTGTAAAAGATATAAAATAGAGATTTTAGTAGTTACTAGTTAGTGTTTTGATTAAATAGATAGTAGATAGATTAAAAAAAATTGAATGTGAAGAGAGAGAATAAAGGGGAGAGAGATAAAGAGAAAAATGGGAAAGATAAGAGTGAGCTAAAAAATATGTGAGAAAGTGAGAGCTGTAAAAGATAAAAAGTGAGATAGAAATTGGTAATTTGTTATTATTGGTAGTGGTAGAATTGATTAAATAGAATCGATTAAATAGAGTGATATGAGAAAGTGGGACATCAAAAGATATAAAATTAAGTTAGAATAATTATGAATGACATATTTGGAGAAATTCTTACGTAGTCTCGAATACAAATGTCACCCTATAGTCACAACAAATAAAATTATGCCACGTCTTTAAAGTTTTAAAGAAACAAAAATTGATAATATCTTTCTCCGTCCTTTTAACTACCTCTGAACCACTGCCTTATAATTTATCTAAGTCTCAAGCTTATGTTTCAGATGCATTTTCGTCGGAACTTATGAGCCAATGGATGGCTAAATAGTGCATTAACTCACTTCAGGGACTAAATAGTGTATTAACTCACTTATAGTAGTGTATTAAGTGAGTTAATACACTATTTAAAAGTAAAAGTGAGGTTGTTGCAATTAATTACTGAGTTAATACACTATTTAGTCCCTGAACTTTCACAAAAGAGTCCTTGACATTTACAATATATCAATTTAGCCTTTGACTTTTGCAAAAGTGTTTCAATTTAGTCCATGCGTTATATCAATTTCGTCCCTCAATTTTGCAAAAAAGGACTAAATTGAAACACTTTTATAAAAGTCGTAGACTAAGTTGATATATTGTAAATGTCAGGGACTAAATTGAACTTTTGGGAAATGTCAGAGACTAAAAAGGGTATTAACTCATTAATTAATTCTCATGGATCAAATCTCAAATCAGTTAATTGGTTTTGATATCTGACGAGAAAGGCTTCCAAAAGAAGGGGGAGAAAAAGAGGTTTTATTTTGTTTTTTTTACATGTCACAATTTAATTTGTTGTGACTATAGGTGACATGTTGTATCCGAGATTACCTAAGAATTTCTTACATATTTGTTCTCAAAAAGTGGATTTTAAAAAGAGGTAATTTGATATTTTTGGTAGTAGTTGAATTAATTAAATAGGAAGATGTGAGAAAATGGGACTCGTAAAAAATAAAAAGTGGGATAAATAATTAGAAATGACATATTTATCTTCAAAAAGTGGGTTTAGAAATAAATGGATGACTAAATAGATTGTTGACTTAAAATCAATAAAAGGTCTTCTAATTTCTTTTTTTGGTAATAAAAGAGGGCAATCGTCCAAAAACAACAAAACGAAATTAACAACGAGTCCTAATGTCTCGAGACACTGGCGCCCCGAACATGTCATCAAAAATCTTAGGGGGAGGCCCTTAAGGGGCTCCTCTAGAAAAATTGCGTCCATGGTGTCACTTAAAAACTATAGTTCGTTAGCCAATCTGTGCAGCTGTTCCCTTCCCTCAAAGTATGCCTTATGTCCACCTCCCAATCACCAACCAAGAGTCTGCGTATACGCTTAACAATGGTGGGAGTGTCCTTTGCATCTCTATCTTCCCTGAGTAGCATGTCTACTAGAGTCTTAGAGTCGTTCTCAATCACCAACTTTGCAATGTCAATTTGTCGTGTCATCTCTATTTCAATCCACATCACTCACATTTTCCGCATGAAGGGCCGAGAAAGTGCCAAGCCTTCTAGCATATCTTCTGATCCACCTCCTGTTGGCATCTCTCAAAAGACCACCACACCCTGTTTGGTTGTCTCTAGTACTCTTGCAAGCCCCATCAAAATTCAGTTTGAACCAACCCTGAGCAAGACTTTGCCAAGGTCTTCTAATTTCTAATTAGCTTTTGTCTCTTTACTTTCCTTTTCTCTTTTACTCTTCCATTGATTTATTCTTATTTTCTTAGAATAGCCATCCTATAGATCATATTGAAAATTAGAATGAAATAACAAACTAAGAACATAGTTTAACCAAAATATTTTGGCTTTTTTTTTACCCCATCTTCTCCCTTATATCCCCATATAACTCCTTTAATCCCTAAAGTACCCCTAAAAAATTAAAAGAAATCTGTTTTTTGAAAGAATTTCCGAAATTACCTCAAAAGAGGATAATTCCGGAAAACCTATTTTGAAACTTTCAGGAATCACCTCAAAAGAGGTATTTCCAGAAGTCATCTCTGTACATGTGGGTGGTGCTGTGCAGGTCGAAACCTAAAAATCTTCTGACCATGGGCTGCAACCTTAATTTTTCCACAGTCCTGTATAAAAATAAATTATATAAATTAAAACATATTAAATGACAATAAAAAACAATTAAATTAATTATTAAAACTATTACCTCTCCAATACGAAGCCTCGACACCACGTGGGTAGGAAGCCGATGCAACAAAACTTGGTCCTTAGGACCCTGATCTAGCTCCTGTTCAACAACGTCTTCCTGAACAGCCTCATGATACTGCTCCTGCTGTGGGGCGTCTGTAGCCTCCATATTGTGGTCCTGATCAACAGCAACAGCGCGATCAGCCCCACCGACGTCCCGTTCACGGACACATCTCTTACGCTCAGAAGTCTGATCGGCTATCTCATTTTCACATACTTTCGAAATCAGAGCAATTTTTTCCAAATATGCACCCATACCCTTACTCACAATTAAAAAAAGGGGTATAGGGGAGAAGAGAGGGGTAAAAAAATTACTCTTACGCTCAGTGTGGGCGCATAAGGGGTATAGGGGAGAAGAGAGGGGTAAAAAAATCCAAATATGCACCATTTCCTTGTTGCCTCCCACCTTAACTACAATATTTTAATTTTAATTCCAAAAAGTGAATGCTTCGCCACGAGATTTGATACAATATTCTGTCAATTAAGATACCTTAGTATATTGTCAAACTTTATTTGTTCCCATACAAAGACACGGACGGGTTTAATTACAATGATAATTCGAGGAGGGGAAAAGGCCACTTTATCATTACGTTGCATGCCTTTTCACGCATAGTTTGAATTTATGAACTCTTTTTTTAATACAGTAATTAAAAAGTGTAGAGATCATAAGAGAATCTCCATCCATTCTTTGCTTTTGTACCTCCTAAAGAATATCTCACTGTTTGCTTTAAACATAAACTTATATATTTTCCTTTGGTTGATCATTTAGGGAGTGATAAAATTATGCACCAAAGATTCTTTTCAGTGATGAAAAAGACTCTGACAAATATAATACAGCACAGCATTTCACCCTAACTACTAGGCCTAGCCCTAGCCCGGCCTTTGTCAATTAGGGATGTGATTTTCCTTGAGCAACAAACACAGAAACTAATTAAATACAAAGAATATATGCTTGTTTGAACTTATATACATTTCATATATAGTATTTAATCTTTTTTATTTATTTTTTCAATAGTGACGAAAATTGAACCGGTAGTGAGTGATAGTTGAGAGATTTAAAACAAAGATGTAGATGTTGATTTAATATTACTGCATGCCTACTGAATTCAAACTTAAGAGCTTGCTTAAGTTAGAATAGATCCCTACCTATCATCTCATCAATCCAAGTGCTCTTGGGTGACAAAACTATTTTTGTAACAACTATATTTGAGTCATTGAAAAATTAAATTCATTTTCTATTTATATACTTTTGGAACAACTTTTTTCACTTATTTTAACTTTTGAAATTTCAATAGATTTTTTAATTTTAGATTCTACAATAGAATTACACTTATCATAAAATCACACATTATTTTTTAAATTAAGAAATAATAATTTTAAAATTTAAATTAACATCAAATTTTATTTTTTAATATACATTTATTTTTAAATAGATTTCATATTTTTATTTTTCAAAATATATTTTAGAAGGATAAATAAGAATTATTTTCTTATCTTATCCTGCTGGTTTCTAACCCAGCTCACTCAGGATAAAATTTTAACCAAAGAGACAGGATGTGATAAGTCACATGATTAAGTTATTATATCTCGCTGGCTCAACAAACACTAGACTGACACAAGATATGATAGACTTATTATATCCTGACCACCAAATAAACCTTTAGTTTTCAGGACTTGAACCTAGATATCCTTCTAGCAACTCCTTCATGTCCCATAGCTCGCTAATTGAGCTAACTTCTTAGAAGTAATATGTTTTCTCCATAAAAAAAGTAATATGTTTTCATCTAGCTACACTTATATTTGTTTCTTGATATAATAAATATTTTTTTGAGCAAAAAGGAAGAGATATGAAGCATCGTTATAATATTCTTATACAAAACTCTCGTTAGAGAAACAACATGAAGATACCACCAACACCGGTTAACAAGTATACCTCATAATGGAGTGCAGAGGTGTGTGTTAAAAACCTAATTGGGATTTTGAGATCTTGAGAAAGTTTCTATCTCGTAGCATTTCAAAAAACAAAAAACATTGTTGTAAAAAAAACTAAATTACACTAGAAGTTATTTAAGTTATTTAATTGTAACAGTTTAGTCATTTAAGTTTTTTTCGTATTACTTAGGTGCTCTAAGTTATTAAATTGTGACAAGTTATTACTTTTTGTTTTCCGTACCACTTACGTCCTTTAAGTTATTTAATTGTAACAAGTTGGTCCTTTCAGCTATTTAATTGTAACTTTTAAAGGTGGAATAACTAACATTTTTCAGTCCCAAATTGTTATACTACCTCTGTCCCATTTTATATGCAGTTTAAGGTTGTTGCACACATAAAAATTATTAGTAGTCTAGATTTTATAAAAAGTGTTGTTTAAATTACCATTTAACCATTTATCTCTCTACATAGATAAACGTGAATCATTTATTAAATGTAAAAAGTTGTAATGATTAATAAGGGCAATAGTGGAAAAACATGTTAGATGCTTTCTTGAAAATGTAAAACAACAATTAATTTGGGACAAATTCATTTTGCTAGAATGACTTATAAAATAGGACGGAGATAGTAATTAAATAACTTAGAGGACCTAAAGTGGTACGAAAAAACTTAAAAGGCCAACTTGTTCCAATTAAATAACATAAAAAACCTAAGTGATACGTAAAAAACTTAAAAAATAAATTTGTTACAATTAAATAACTTAAAGAACCTCTAATGTAATTTAGCTAAAATAAAAAACATGTTCAAGATAAGAAAAGCGTTATGCGCGTATTGGTACTAGCAAAAGGCTAGAGATACAAAGTTGGATATTTTACATGTAATATTTAATAAAAAATATTAATATTGAATTTTTAATTGCACTAATACACTAAAATTTGGATGGATAAAATGCACAAGAATGCCAAATATTAATATATATTCTTTATTGTCAAAAAAATATATATTCTTAAAGAGATGAAAGAAAATGAAATACTTAAAAATCTAAGACTTAAAAAGAGCAATATTTTTTATTTTTTAATTTATAAAAAAATCTAAGACTTTGACAAAAAAATTCGTATTTTTTATTAACAAAATACGTACCTTAGATTTTTTATTAACAATATTTATCTCTTTTTTTTGGGTACATATTTTCCCTTCTGGTGATTGGATGGATAATACAGTAACAATATTAAGGATCCAAGAAAACCGAGCAATAATAATAAAATGAAAATTTCTTTTTAATACTTTATTTCTTTTCTTCACCTCTTCTTCTTCTTCTTCTTCTTCTTCTTCTTCCCCGTAACCATCTAAGACATCAACTCACTCATCATCTTCCACTTTCTGTTTTACACTTCGCATTGCTTCCTTTCTTCACCCCATTTCCTCAAACCACCTCACCATTCCTCTTTTGCTGCTTCAAATCTAAACTCACCATAGCAAGCACCAAAACAGCATCTTCAAAGCCACCCCATTTTCACTCAGAAGCTCATACTCTTCAACTTCAACTTCATCTACGATAAAAAAAAGTAAACTTTCTTCTTTATATCTCAGTTTTGTATTCCCCCTTTTCTCCTTAACCCATTTCCCTTTTCAGATTGGGTTTTTAAGAAAAGAAAGGAGGCAGATTTCCATGTGGGTCATGAAATTTGGTGCATTCAACTTCAACTTTCCCTTGTTCTGAGTTCATGCTTTTAATTTCTACTTTTTTGATTTACTCAGATTTCTCTAACTCACAAAATGCCAAGCTAACAACTCTTTTGAGTTTTTCAGCTAATTTGTCTCTTTTCATTCAAGGATACACTTCTGCAATATCATTCTGTTGTAAAAGTTCAAATCTTGAAAAGTTATTGTGTATTCTACCAAATGTGCTCTACTCTTTAGCCTAATTTGAGTCCCATATCTACCCTAAAGTTTCAATTTTTAGGTCTCAAATTCATCTTTTGCTGTTGTTTTGCACAATAATCAGAAGGGCTTCTATTTTGGAGTCTCCTTTTTTCCTTTTGTAGCTGCTAGTAATATCACAACACTGTTCAATTTGAAGCTGCTTTTGTCAAATTTATGGTGGAACCTTATCAAATTTGCTTTTAGATGTTCATGGTGGCAGCGTGTGATGGGTTATTGAGTTTCTGAGCTTTCAACTATTCTTTAAGGTACCAAACTTGTACATTTTTTTCCACTTTTGATTTATTTTGAGAAGCCTTCAAAGTTGACTTTGTTATTTACCTAATAATCTTAAAAAATTATGTGCTTTTGAGCTGTTTATGTTATCATTTCACTGTTGAACAACTCTTGGGGTTTGACAAAAACATCCAACTTACCTTATCTCTTCACAGGTGTTTGGTGTAAAGGTGATTTGGATAATATATCTCTAAAGTTGTCCATTTGAGCATATATAGATATGCTTCAACAAGAGGGTCTTCTTAGATTAGCATTGTTGCTGTGTGTTTCATTCTGCTTCTTGCTACATCCTGTTGTGGCAACTGTGATACCATTAGGTTCCAAACTTTCTGTGGTTGACAATAATTGTTGGGTTTCCTCAAATGGTGATTTTGCATTTGGGTTCTTTAACATTTCTGATGAGCCTAAACAGTTTAGTGTTGGTATTCGTTTCAATTCAAAGTCTATTCCATATAACCAACAAACACTTGTGTGGGTTGCTGGTGCTAATGTTCAAGTAAGCAATATGTCTTATTTTCAACTCACTCCACAAGGGGAACTTGTCCTGTTTGATTCCTTACATGAAGTCGTTGTGTGGACTAGTCGAACAGGCAACCAAGCCGTTGTTTCAGCTGTTCTTCGTGATAATGGCAATCTTGTTTTGGTAGGCGCTGAAGAAACCGTTATTTGGCAAAGTTTTGATACTCCTTCTGATACACTTCTCCCTGGACAAAGTTTATCCGTATATCAGACGCTTAGAGCTTCTACCAAGAATCCCGAGACTAGTTACTATAGTCTACACATGAATGCTTCTGGTCATTTGGAGCTTCACTGGGAGAGTAATGTTGTATATTGGACAAGTGAAAGCCCTTCTGCTACTTCAAATCTCAGTGCATTCCTTACAACTGATGGAGCACTGCAACTTCGAAACCAGAATTTGAAAGCTGTTTGGAGTGTGTTTGGAGAAGACCACAACGATTCCGTGAGTTACCGATTTCTTAGGCTAGATTTGGACGGCAATCTCCGGTTATACTCGTGGAGTGAAACTTCACAATCATGGAGATCAGTATGGCAAGCTGTTGAGAATCAGTGTAAAGTCTTTGCTACTTGTGGTCAACAAGGTGTCTGTGTGTTCACCGCTTCCGGTTCTGCTGAATGCCAGTGCCATTTTAAGGTAACCGAGAGTAACAATTGTTTGGTTCCATATGGACAAGAGTGTGAATCTGGCTCAACTATGGAAACATATAAGAGCACATATCTATATGGAATTTACCCTCCTGATAATAATAATTCACTTATCATAAGTAGTTTGCAGCAATGTCAGCAATTGTGCCAGAATGATTCACAGTGCACAGTTGCAACTTTTTCCAACAATGGTAGTCCACAATGCTCTATAAAGAAAACTAAGTACATTACTGGCTATTCAGATCCATCTCTAAGCTCAATATCATTTGTTAAGAGGTGCTCAGATCCAATTGCTGTAAATCCTGGTCGCACAAAGTCACGGTCACCTATGCCGAAACCGGCTCGTAGGCTTTGTGTTCCTTGTCTAGTGGGAGCGGCCTCAGGAACATTTTTCATCCTTGCTTTTGTTCAGCTAGGGATTGTTTTCTGTATCTGTAGAAAAAGAAGAAGCTCTACCATGAAAAGAATCACATTAGCTTCCACATTTCCAAATTCAAGCGGCTTAATGGTTTTATCGTTCTCTGAGATCAAGAGCCTCACCGGTGATCTCAAGAATCAAATTGGGCTGAATATGTTCAAGGGTGTGCTACCAGACAATCGCTTGATTGCAATCAAAGACCTGAAAGCATCAATAGAAGAAAGGAAGTTCCGGAGCGCTGTTATGAAGCTAGGTAGCATCCACCACAAGAACCTTGTAAAGCTAGAGGGTTATTGCTGCGAGTTTAATCATAGATACTTGGCGTACGAATACGCCAAAAACGGTTCGTTAGACAAGTACTTAGACAATTCTACTCTTTGCAAGAAGCTAACTTGGAGAAAGCGAGTTGAAATATGCTCGAGCGTGGCGAAAGCCATATGTTATTTGCACTCCGGGTGTAGGGAGTTTGTAAGCCATGGAAACTTGAAATGTGAGAATGTTATATTGGATGAAAACATAGTGGCTAAGGTATCTGAATATGGATTTGCAATAGTGGATGGTGAAGCTACATATAGTGGATTTTCAGCTGAAAAAGATGTAGGAGACTTTGGAAAACTAATATTAACCTTGTTAACTGGGTCAAGAGATCATGAACAAATTTGTGAATGGGCATATGAAGAGTGGATTCAAGGGAGAGCAGAAAATGTGGTAGATAAAAGAATTAGTGATGGTGGTGCAAATTTAGAAGAACTTGAACGTATGTTAAGGATTGCATTCTGGTGTATTCAAATGGATGAACGTAAAAGACCTCCAATGGAGGAAGTAGTGAGAGTACTAGATGGTACTTTGAATGTTGATCCACCACCACCTCCACCCTTTGCCTTATGATTCAGAAGATGGTTTAGAATCTGAATAATGGCTTCACTTAGTGTTTATGTGGCAGCTTATTGTTTAGGTGGCCATTTTTATTCGTTTTGTATTTTCAGTTAGTAACCTGAACATGTATAGTAGGACTAACATGTAGGTGAAAAAAAATGTCCATGTTATTTTTTGTCCCTTAAACTATAAGGGTCACTGATTGTAAACTTTGAATATCATGTTCATTTGAGATTTGTGCCAACTGGTTTCATTTTATGGGATAAGGGTTTGTTGGTTTTTGGCTGAGACATATAAGTTTAATTATTGTGGTGGGTTTCTGTACTAATTCATGTTTATTTTGAATAATTATACTTGTAAGAACACAATATTTAAATATTGAGTGCATAACGCAACTTATAATTTATGGGTAACTCTTGTAAAAGCAAAATACCATAATTAATGTGTAAACTGAAACTTACCTTGATGCCTGAGTTGGCTGTAGTAGCTGTAGCTCACTAGCTTTGCCTAGAAAAGTTTTGCTCAATTATTTTCGAAAACGAGGTAACAAAGTAGGGAGGGTATTCTGCTTTTTTGTCAAAAAAAAGGGATTCTATTTCACGGGCCCATTGGGATCCAATGTCCCTAATTTCGTTTTGACCACTTAATATCTGAATAGGTGTATTGGTTATTATCCATTATTGGAGTCATATAACAACTAGCCCGTCTAGCTCAGTTGGTAGAGCGCAAGGCTCTTAACCTTGTGGTCGTGGGTTCGAGCCCCACGGTGGGCGTTTTTAAATTTTTTTTAACCTTTCTTTTTCTATTTTCTTTTTAATCTTATGCTTTGCAATCTTTTAAATCTAAAGCGGCTTGGCAGCCTTAGGCGCCAAATGCCTTTTTTTTTCCTTTGTTTTTTTCTTTTCTTTTTCTTCCTTTTGTTTTTTAGTTTGTTTCCTTTTTTCTTCTTTTATGTTTTAATAAGGTTGTACCTTTTTCTTTTTTTTATATTTTAAAGAATATTTTACGGTCTCGAAATATTTTAGATGTTTAAATATGTGAAGTTTATTCTTCAATAATCGGTCGGATGAAAAAAAGATTTAATTTTATGACAACATGCATAAAGTGATATGCTAAACAGTGTGATTTGGTCTACTTTATGGTTCAGAATACATTTTAATTATTCAAATACACAAAGTATGTTCCTCGATAGCTGGATTGGTGAAAAAATCTTGACAAGATACATAAAGTGCTTTATAGTTATAATTTAATTTTTATTCACGAAAACTTCAACCACATTTACAAAAGAACCTCACATCATATTCTTTCAATTTTCTATATTCGAGTACCACGTTGAATCATTTATATTTGCGGTAACTTCAGCCACATTTACAAAAGAACCTCATATCATATTGGTGATTTTCATCCAACCCTACATGATATCCACGTGTTTCAATTTCTAATTGTGTTGTATTATTTTCTTTCTAATTATGGGTTAAGTTTTAATATTTACTTTTGATAAATATGAAATGTTTAATTATTTTATTTAGGCTTTTTCTTCCTATTATCTATGAATGTTTAATTTCAACGTCATTGTTAATATTCTTCCAACTTTCTATATTCGTGTACCGCGTTGCAACATTTACTCACGTAGGAACTTCAGCCACATTTACAGTACAACCCCATCATCTTTTTTCAACTTTGTATAGCTGCTTCTATTTTATTGGTGATTTTCATCCAATCCTACATGATACACACATATTTCACTTTCTAAGTGTGTTGTATTCTTTTCTTTCTAATTATGGGTTAAGTTTTTATATTTACATTTGATAATTATGGATTATGTTATTAAAATTTTTAGACATTTTTTCCTATTATCTATGGATGTTTAATTTCAACGTCTTTGTTAATATTCTTTTTTAATTTTATAATATTCTTATTTAATTTATAGTTATAATTTAATTTTTATTCACAGTTATTTGACTATATATTTTACAAACCAACATCGTTTGTCCACTGGTACAAGCTACAATTGGATACAGGGTCGACTCGATGCTCCCGAGTTCAATTCCCGCAATGGACAAACTCTCTGTACAGTTAAAAAAAGAAATTGAGCCAACCCCGTGCATCGCACGGGATATGGGGCTAGTAAGTTTTTATATGAGAAATAATCCTGAGCTAGACGGGATAACCAATTTCATTTAATAAGAGAAAAAAATATATGATACTGTATTACTTAAATGAAATTGTTAATAAAAATTTATTCATAAAATATAAAACATTAACATGAAGAAAAAAAAGCTATGAGAAATATCCTGATACCGAATTAAACTAGCTCAAAGCCTCAAATATAGTAGGAAGTGTTCTTAATATAAGCTCCAATCTCATTAAGCCATTACTCATGTGGTAGAACCTAATGCTTATTACATGTTATTAAATTGACAAAAAATAGTGCAAGAATAAAGAATAGTTAGAAACAAAAAAGAGAAAAAACAAAGTATTTCTCCATCATCATCATCTTTATGCTGCAATCTTTACCATAATATATGAATTCTATTTATAAGACACTAAGTTTTGTACATTTCTTTGGGTATCATTACAACCCTAAATAAAATTCCTACAAATAGTTTCTACACAGGCTGGGCAAGGGGATAGCCATAACATAAGCGGGGATGCTAGGCAGAATGGGTAGACTAATTTGAGGATGATAATTTCTTCCTCATCATGTGTCAAGGATAAAGTTAAATCTATTACTAGACATACGTTGGTGAATCATGGGAGCTCCAAGATAGTATAAACTGAGTCATGAGTTCTATCAATACCAAGGTCATGACTAAGACATTAAGCTCCCAGGTTGCTTGTGCTTGGGTAATATTATGAGTACATTTTGTTAGCTAACAATGAATTCTATGTAGCCCAGTTTGTTGGCGTTCAGTTAGCATTCTCAGGTGTGTCAGTTTAGCCTAGAGATCAATGGAAGGAACAATTTCTGAGCTTTGATGATTGAAGATCTTCATGTCTGCGCTTTGTTGCTGCTGAGATTTTTTTGGGTTTCAGCGTTACTCTTTGATTCTTGCGTGTTTCACTTTAGTTTCGAAGAGAAGTGTACTTATGTTCTGATTGTACTTGTTGCCTTTTGGGCCTCGTTGTGTTTAGTTGGCCCATTAGTGGCATTGTGGTTCTCGTTTTGGCCCATACTTCGTCCAACCCCCCTCTACTTAGTGGACACCCCCCCTAAACGCGTGAAAAGACACAAATACCCTTAATGAATTTGGTGCGCGCGTTTTTTTTTCCTGAAATTTTTAGTGTTCGGACTGCGGTCGTCCAAACCAATTCGATCTTTTAGCCACCAAACCAGTGCAGACACCCCATTTTGCCTTACAATGAATTTCGAACAAGTTCGGCCAAGCGTGGTCCAAACCGATTCGTTTTTTCAGCATCCAAACCTAACTGTTACTTGTTCTTTTATTTTTGCAGTTTATCTTTAATTAGTTCTTTTATTTTTGCTTGTAAATTAGTAACTTTTAACGACAAATTGAAAGCAGAATTATTGACAAACAGTACAGACAGGACAGATATTCTGAGCAATGTGTGACCCATATGCAGATAGGACAGATCTATCATCTGGTCTTCCAGGGTAAGGGAAGGTGGAAGATCTGTCATCAACAGCAGTAGATGGGCGAGGAGCATCAGATGGACCAACAGTGTCAGCAGCTGCAACAGAAGGTCTCGATGCAGATGGGCGTGAAGAAGATGGGCGAGGAGCATCAGATGGCACATCCAACTGAGCATCTACAAAGTCGGCTGCATCATGGTCAATATTGTCATACTGCAATGGAGTATCCAATGCAGCGTCATACTGAGTTGGGATAGTTTTCCCGCGTCCACCCCGGCGTCCACGTCCGCGTGGATTATTTTCAGCATTTCTATTACGGACCGACCACGTAGGACGAACCCTTTCGTCCTCAACCTGCCTTTGGCTTGAAGTACTAGCACCTCGAGTTTTAGCCATCCTAAAAATAAGCAAGAAAACCATTATAAGTCAAAAAAATTAAACAGCTCAGAAAATAGGCAAAAACAGGCTGGTTCGGACGTTTAGCAAACAAACTGGTTCGTTCACGGTGCAACCGAATAGGTCGGCGCACGGTCGAATGAACCCAAAAAAAAGCGAATTTTCATCAATTCGGCGAACGGGCCAACGAACTAGTTAGTTCTCTGAACGACCGAACCACGCGAATAGTGAAAAAAAATAATGAAAAAACGCGAAAAGAAAGAGAGAGGAAGTTACCTGGATGATAATGGAAGCAAATGTGGCTACGAGTTTGTGGAAGAGAAACGAAACTTGACGGAGAGAAAGTGAGGGGTTGTGGGTTCAGTTTAGGGTGTGTGAGAGTGAAAGGAGAAAGTGAGGGGGTGTGTGGGAAAGAGATAGGGATAAGGTGTTTTGAATTTGGGGGTATTTTTGGGATTTAGAATGTTAGGGGGTGTCTACCGAGTAGAGGAGGGTTGTACGAAGTCGTGGCCCTCGTTTTATCCACCTACTAGCATGCATTGGTTTGGGCATCCGCCCATATTAATAAAATCAATACCGTTTTGACCAAAAAAAGTGCGCCAGTTCTATTTTAGGAGGCAATTTTGTTTTATTTTGTTAATTGATTTATTTATGAGTACATAATAACTCTCCATGTAAATAAGGAAAGCCCCATAAAAAACTGTTTATAGGGTTGGTGGCCCAAATGTAGATTAATAAAAGATATTAATTATTTATTTATATTTGCCAAAATTTAAATTATTCATCTAAGCTATCAATATAGTATATTTAGGTCTTGTAAAAAAATATTTAATAGAGTTTGGATTTTTTGTTGCTATCTTGATGTCTAACAATTGTTTTTGTAAAAATAATGAAAATAGAGTTAAAGTAATAGTGAGTTGGACAATAAATGTTGGTTTGAATGAAGTATTTTTTGGGGTTGAAATATTTTAAACTAAAATCTTTCGATCCCTCCCGGAAATTACATTACCCTAAAAAAATACTTCATCCAAACACTTCCTTAGAGTTTGCAATGCATTATTATCTCATGGGTCTCACTCCAGAGATGGATTTAGGCCCCCGTAGGTGTTGAGCCGACCCTTTTTTACGAAACGTGTAAAGTGCTTTAACCATCTAAAAAGATGTACTCCCTCAGTCTCATATTATATGACGGTTTGACCATTTCACACAAATTATGAAAAGTAGTTAATTTGTATGGAAAAAATAAATTAATAGAATTGGAAGAAGATATATAATTAAATATAATGAAGGGTATGACAAAAAAAAGCTTTATTAGTATTGTAAAACGTCATATAATATGAGACAACTTTTTTTTGGCTAAAATGTTATAAAATATGTGAGGGAGTAAAACTTATTTGGAACAAATTATTTATAACATTTCTCTATACCTATATATAACCTAGAGAGAAAAGGAGCTTCCAGTTCCTAGAGGGGTAAAGCTGGCTCAGGTTCCTTGAGTTGAGAGTTTTCCATCAAACCAAGATTAGGTAGAGCACTAATTAGAATAAAACTAATTATTTAATTAAGTAGTGGTAGTAGTTTTGGCTTTTTGTTATAGTATTAAGGGATTTCGTATTTCCTGATATATTTTGGCTCTTTTCATGGTTATGCCAACAACACTTAGTTTGGCAGAAACCAAACAAAGTAAGAGTTTCTTCCTGTGTCCACCTTAGGTCCTTAGATATGCAAACTTAACTTTTCAACTAATTTTGTACAAGTTTTAGTGTAAACCCTTTTAGAATTTAGCTTGCTATAGAAGCACCTAGATGGCTTCAACCTCTACTAGAACCCTAAAGGAGTGGCAAAGCATTGAGGAAACAAAGAAGCAAAAATCAAAGAGAAAGTCTTGTACTTCTTCAGGCTCTCAACTACAAGCTACTAGAGATGTTGTTGAGGAAGATAATGAGGAAGTTGTCTGTTCAAGTGGCTGCACTACACCAAAAGCTAAAAGGTTCAGAATACCAGAAGTCTTAACATGTCCACCAGCTCCAAAGAAAAGGAGGGTAATACCGAGTTACTCATCAAAGAGGCTCCCAATAGCAGTTTTTTCATCACAAGATATAGATGACTTGTTCTTTTCTGCACTAATCAGAAAGTTTCAACTTGATGCTTGAAGTTTAACCCTAAGAGAATATGAAGCTTAGTTTATTAATTTCAGTTTGTTTAGAGGTGACTATTTCTTTTACTTGCTGATCCTTTGAGAAATAGAGTTATTATGAGTGTTTTAGTATTGTGTAATTACATAGTCTGGTAGTTAAACATGACTTCTTCTATTCTCAAACATGGCCGGCCTTGGCCTGTGCAGCCTGTGCTACCGCACACTCTCAAAAGTTCTTTTGTTTTGGTTTTCCTTTAATTTGTTGATTGGATTGTGGTGCAACTAATCTAAATTTGTAAACCATGAATTGAAATTCCTTACAATTGTCAGTATGAAAATTCCTTACAAAGGGTAATTATATGGACTTTTTGAAGGGTATGTAGTTTCAATTTGTACCCTAATCAATTAACTTAGATGCAATAGTTTAAGAAACCAAAATGATAGTTCAACTGGTTGAATCAGAAAGCGAACATGTTTATGATTCGGTTATTTAGCGGTTTCAACGATTTAAAGTAATTGAATCATAACTACGTGCTCTTGGTTTGATTCTTAAACCATTACTTTGATTTTAACTTTTGTAATTAATTAAGGATTTTTTGTTTTGGATAGACAAAGTGGTTAGTAATTTGATGTATGCCTACCTTTTTAACTTTTGTGATTAATTAAGGAGTTGGTTTTGTATTTGGCTTCATCAATATTATTTACGTATCATTGTAAATGAATTCTCCCTTAATTAAATCCTTTGCTTGATGAATGCTGATACATGCATATCATCTATGAAAAGTGAAATTGTCTCATATTACTTTTGATTTGATAGCTCTTGATCATTGTTACCGGGATAGGGTCATCTCCACACAACATATAGAAAAAAGAGGGAAAAAAACAACTTTTGAATGTGAAAGTGAATGCTTTTAAATTATCGATCTTTTCCTTTCTCTTTTTCTCACTATGGTTCAAATCAAATGCACTCCACACATAAAATCTTTTTTATCTACTTTGTTAAAATGTGCATTCTTTATGAACTGCATGCATATACTCGGAAGTGTCCAGTCCACTTTATTATAGGATTAAAGTTGCATGATGCATCTATATATCCAAAGAATTATACATCAGTTATGGAGATTATAATGTTGGCTATCATTATCATTTGTCAAAGTAGCCAAAAAAGAATAGAAAAATGGAAATAAAAAGTAGAGCATCTGCGGCTGCAAAATGAGAATCCAAAGATGGATAGCTTTGTAATCTAATAGAATATGTAACAAAAAGAGTGGGATATAGTGCAAAATGATGAGAGGTTTGGGCTCCCTTTAGCAGCTCCATCTGTATTGCACTCATGTCTCTAAAAATACCACCACAAGCAGCTATGTCTGGGCTCCCTTTAGCAGCTCCATCTGTATTGCACTTAATCATGTAATGAGCAGGTGGGGTCCAAGTTACTTCTTTGATGGTTGAAGAATTCCTGAAATTACCATTGACATTAAAGGTTTTTATAATCATAAATTCAGCAGCAGAGGAAGACGACATTGTAGCTTTAGAGGCATTTCCTGCTAAATTCACATTGGAGATAATTAAATTGATAGCAGTATGTAAGGGGATCACGTGATTATCAAATCTAGCCTGGTTCCTGCAATACCAAATAACCCAAAAAATGTTAACAATAGCAGCAGAGACAATGTCACTCAATTGAGGACTCCAACCATGGGAAGTCAATGATAAAATGCTCTGGAAAGAAGTAGTGTCAATATTGAGGCTTAGAATGCCTCCGAGCCAATCCCAAATGTGTTTGGCAAATGGGCAAGCCAGGAAAAGGTGGTGAGAAGTCTCTGAATTACTACCACAAATGCTGCAAACAGAAACCACAGTGCAACCTCTATTTCAAAGTTGGTCATCCGTTGACATCTTATTATGAATAGCCCTCCAAAGAATAAATGACTTTGAAGGCGGAATAAAATTCTTCCAAACTGTCTTAGTCCAGGGAACAACCTGCCCCACGGGAGCGTGAAAGAGGTAGGAATCCCTAAAATTCAGATCTCCTGAAGTAGACCAATCCCACATCAATTGATCATCCACCGGGATATTTGGGATAACAATTTTTTGAATCTCAAGGTAAATTTGGGGGAAGTGCGTAATGAAATCGGTGGGGATATACCATCTTCCGTTTACTATAAAATCACTAACAGTAGCTTTGAGGTCCCTGTGTACAATTGGAGGTATACCAATGATATCCACAATAGGCCTAGAGAGCCAAGAGTCCATCCAAAAATTAATTCTAACACCATTTCCAAGCTTCCAAGTTGAGTGCTCGAGAATCACGGAGATGCAGGACTTAAAACCAAGCCAAATAGAAGAGCAGACGTGATAATTCACCGGTTTATTATTTTTATAGACCCTAGCTTTCAAAAGGAGAGCCCATTGTAAGTTGGTTGAGATGAAAGCCCAGCCAAGCTTTAACATACCAGTCCTATTGATTATTTTGATGGATCTAAGTCCCAGACCACCTTCTTGAAAGGGTTTGCACACCTTATGCCAAGCAACAGTAACAATTTTCCTAGTAGTAACATCGCCTGACCACACAAAATTTCTAATCCATGTGTCAACAGTATTCAGGAGATTAACAGGCCAGGCATAAATGCGAAAGCTATAGACCAACATGCTCAGAATGACAGAATTTACCAGTTGAACTCTACCCATAACAGATAATAATGATCCTTTCTAGGAGGATAGTTTAGCCTTAATTCTATCAGCAATAGGCAACAGATGGATACGTCGGGGATTTCCTTCGAATAAAGGAACACCGAGATAAGTAAAAGGAAGAGATCCTTTAGAGAATCCTAGTAATGCTGAGATGGCGTTGATACGAGAGGAAGATATGTTGCCAGTGAAAAATTTAGACTTCTCCTTACTGATAACCTGTCCTGAAACTTGTTCATAAGAGGAGAAGTGATCCATCAAGCTAGAAATACTCTTTTTAGTAGCTCTACAGAAGATCATAATATCATCAGCATATAACACATGACTTGGCACACGGAAATCTTGCGGGCCAACCATGAGCTGAAGTTTACCATCTCCCACAAGTTTGGAGATGCCTCGACTAAGAACATCTTCAGCCAAGCAGAATAGAAGAGTGGACAGTGGGTCTCCTTGTCTAACTCCCCTTTTGCAACCAAAGAAACCAACAACATCGCTATTAACAGAAAAGGAGAGCTTAGCTGAGTGAAGAACAATATTAATCCAAAAACAAAACTTCTCATTAAAGCCAAAAGCAGCCAGAACTTGGAGCAAGAAATTCCAGTCGATAGTATCAAAAGCTTTTTTAATGTCAATTTTCAAGGCTAATTGGCCTCCAAAGACTTTTTCTGAAGCAGATTGATAGATTCGGAGGCTGTGCAGATGCAATCAGAGATGTTTCTACCTTTCACAAATCCCCTTTGATTATTGGAAATAATGGCAGGAGCGACTTGAGCAAGTCTGTCAGCTATAACTTTAGTGATTATTTTAAATTTAAAAGTAGCTAGAGCTATAGGTCTATAATGCTCTATTCTATCCGCTCCATCAACTTTTGGAATCAGTGCAATAATATTAGAGTTAAAGTTAGGGAGCAACCAACCTTGCTGAAAAAATTGCAGCACGACGTTATAGACATCTTGAGCGACAATATCCCAGTAGTGCTGAAAGAAGTAACCGCCAAAACCATTTGGACCAGGGGCACCATCACCATTGAGAGAAAAGACTACAGTTCTAACTTCATTCAGAGAAGGTAAATTAGTAAGCATAATATTATCCCGATCTGAAACTAAAGCAGGAATAACGTCCCGAATAAGATCATTGGAACGACAATCGTTGTTCACCGAAAATAAGTTCTGATAGTAATTCAAAATATGGTTCTCAATGTTAGCAGCATTAGTAAGAATATTATCACCATCCTTCATAATAGAGATCCTCTTGGTAACATTTCTAATTTTTGTCATTTTATGAAAAAATGCAGTGTTTCTATCCCCAAAGTTGTGCCAGTTAACTCTAGATTTCTCCTTCCAATATGCTTCTTCATAATTTAGTGCATATTGCAAATTAGTTTGAGCCTCCTTCTCAAGAGAGAATAAATCATCGGAACCACCTAGATTATTAATCTGACCCTGGATATTATCAAGTTTGGCTAAAGCCTCCTTGACATTAGTAAAAACGTTACAAAAACATTAGTATTGTCCTTCAGCTTGGCTTTCAATTTTTTCAACTTCTGTGATAAGATATGCATATGGCAGCCAGCGACAGGGCTTTGCCAAACCTCAGAGACAAGCCTCTTACAGTCACGATGTTGAGCCCACATTTTCATAAACTTAAAAGAAGAATGTTTCTGTAGAGACTCCTTTTTCATAAGGAGGAGAAGAGGGAAATGATCTGACATACTTCTAGTGAGAGTGCAGCAATCAACACTATCCCAAAAATGGAGCCAGTCCTCGTTACATATGGATCTATCGAGTGTCTTCTCTTTATAATGATTTCCAAGTCTACCATTAGACCAAGTAAATTGAGACCCCCGCGTAGGAAGATGGATCAAATGATTCGAATCGGTCCAAGCTGAGAATTCATCACAAGAAATAGCTAAAGGAAGCCCGTGACCTCTGTGTTCATGAGCACCCAAAACTGCATTAAAATCACCAATAAAACCCCATGGAGCAGGGTGATCCCGCTGCAAGTTAGTCAAATCGCTCCAAAGTTGCCTCCTTGCATTGTGATTATTGGACGCTGCATACACAGCAGAGAAGTAAAGAGTCTAATTTTCCACAACAATAGAGAAAGCCACCTGCTGTCTAGTAGAAGAAATAACTGCAGGAGTATAAGCATCTGTACAAAAACACCAAAGATGGGAGGACAACGATCCTCTATTATTCTCTGCAAACAACTTCAAATGCAAATTAGAAAAAAAATTAGCGGGAATCTGATCAATTCCAACCCAAGGTTCAGAAATAAACAAAAAATCAGGCTTATGCATTTTGCAAAGCTTTTGTAATACTACTCTTGTATTAGGGTTGCCAATTCCCCTGACGTTCCAATAAAGGACTTTTAACATTGAGAAGAATGTTGGAGACCACCCTTTGATCGGGTCCTATAGCTTCCTTTCTTTTGAATATGCAGTTGCTTCATGCACAATTTTTTCTTTTGGGATTTAGACATAACCTCTGTAAAATTATCGCTGTTAGAATCTGCCAAATACTGGGATGACTTGTCCTTGGATTTGATCGTTTCAGAAATTTGCTCATCTTCAAATTCGTCCCCCGAGTTACCCCACAAACGACTAGCAATCTGGATATCTTGAACAACGTTTGCATTTGAGTGAACAATAGGAGTATCCGTTTTACAACCACTAATGGTATCAGAAGTATCTTCCATCTGCGTAGAGTTATCTAGAACCTGATTTCCACCCTTGTCTGAATCAATTGAGTCTGGGATAATTTGGACCAAATTGGTTTCCTCACTAGGAACACCTCTAATCACTTCTTGCGCCTTAAGAAGTTCTGTAAACCCCATAATCGGTTTACCATTACCTACCATAGTCGTGTCTGTCACCCTACCCAGCAAAGGATTTGGGTCCGCTTCTATCTCCTGAAGAGTCAAAACAATGTTTTTGATACCCCGAAACCGGTTACAATCATTATCTTCCTCTACTGATATAACAATATATGTGGCCTGTACTGCCTTAGACTGAAGCGCAACTACAGCGACATTAATCTCATTATCATTCACAACATTAGATTTTCCTTTATCAGTCTTAGGAACATACTGGGGCAAAGGGCGTGAGGGATTTTTCTGTGGAACCTCCTTTCTCACTCTATTTTTTGGCATAACATCATCAGCCTTTTTGACAACCTGTTGTGTTGTATTTCCATACCTGCAGTTTTGAATCGAGTGACCAAGGCAATCGCATAAATTGCAAAATGAAGGCACATGTTCATATTCAACACCAATAATAAATGCATATCCCTATCTTTCAACTAACAATTGATCATGGAGAGGTACATTTAAGTCGATATCTATCAGAACTCTAGCAAAATGACCAAAGGATCGCTTAGCGGTGGCTTCATCTAGAGCAATGGGGACGCCGAGACTCCCACTAATTTCAAACAAAATTTTCGGTCTCCAGTACTCACGAGAGAGACCATGTAATCGGACCCAACAATGAGCAGTTGATTGTTTGGAGGAGTAAGGGTCAAAATCTGGCGTCCAAGCCGAGAGACGCAACACACCCGGATGTAAATTACAAGACCCCTGAGACATAACACTACGAAGAACAATGACAGAAGAAAAGTAGAATTCGTAATAGCCCTTTCCAAGAGAAACCATGGACCAATCAGCTGTGAGATTCCAAATTTTAGCGATCTTTGACTGTACATCATTGACCTTATAAGGTTTATCCCCCTTTGACAAAATAAGTCTCCCAATTAAAATATTTTTGTAGTCAGCAACACCTGCTTGATATTCATCCTCTAAGATTTTTATAGCAAGCATATCCCCTTTGAGACACGGCTTCGGTAATTGGCTCATAGTTTTATCAAAGAAAGCAGGACCAGAAGTGGGCTTATTATTTTTTACAGCATCTAAAAAAGATTTTGTAGTGCCAAAATTAGAAGGTTTAGGATTACCCGTGGACCCACTGCGTACAGCAGGTCCCACCGCAGCAGCCTTAAAAGCTTGGATACAGCTGTCGCGCACAGTGGAAAAAACGGGGCCCGCCGTGTTCAATTCAGGGAACAGTATCTGAGTTCTGTCTGACGCCGTCGCAGGGGATGGACACGCGGCTCCTGCTGATTGATTGGTAGCGCTGTGGAGATGTTGCTCCTGTGGAGAGAGCAGTGCATTGGAGACTGGAGCAGGAATGGTGATGTGAGGCGCATAGGAAACAGTATCGGGGCCTGCTGACACGACCTGCAGCAGGTCTGTGGCCATGGCATCTTGTTGGCGACGTGTTGTCTTCGTGTGCTGATTGATTGACTATTTGAAATTTTAGTATTTTCTATGGACAAAAAACATACGCTGGGAAATTCTTTTTTTGTCGAGACCAGAGTACCTACCGCCGAACGCGGTGACTAATTCATTCGTTGGATTGGAGGCACCTCGAAGGGTGGGACAACTGGCCCAGAGATTTAAAGCTACTCAATACCTAAGGCGAGGATCGAACCCGCGACACTTTCTAAAACTACTTCTGTAAAAAATGTAAAATACCAACTATTTATATGTTTACTTCCGCATTTGCCCTGCTATTGTTTGAATGGTCCGGTAAAGTATTTTGATTGTAGTGACGTGAGTAATTTGTTACCCAATACACTATCATTTAAAGGAAGAAGAAGTCGTAAAATTAAATTAAATTAAATTTTCGCAACAAACACTAGCATTTTTTATTTGGTGCTGTTTATATGCTTCCATTTGAATTACTTTTTAAATTTATAGGATTTTTTAATTTGGCTTTTATTTATAATGTATAATTATAAATTTATAATTAGTCAACTGGAGTTTCTAAAAAATGCTAAATGAGAGAGTTATAAAAAAATTAACATGCGTGAATAAGTTAATGGAGAGAGAAATACTTCTTGGTGTGAAACGAAATACCGTTGTTGAGTTAGCTTTTCTCTTTTTTGGCTAATGGCAAATGATTAAAAGCCAACAATTCTGACATTTCTTACATTTTTGTGCCATATATCACAGCTCTAGTGGAAAGGATGTTTGGTGAAAAAATAAAAAAGACATAAGGGGGCGTATAAGAAACGTGAAGGGTCCAAAAAGTAACACACAACAAGTTGTTGTCCTAGCGTTCTTTTTAAAAAAAGAAGTATTACTACCTACACCATTATATTTACCACCTTACACGCCACATTCGTTCTAATTTTTTTAAAATGTTGCAAATAATTCCGTAAACTCATTTACCAAAGACAAATTTTTTTTATGCTTAGGAAAGTTGAATGGGGCTTTGAAGTTAAATGGTTGTCGAGACTCTCTCATTGAAAGAGGGTTCTAGAATTAAGTTTCTGAAAAACAGGTATTTTAGGAGAAAAAGAGATGTGGTTTGTGGAAATTTTAGTAAAAAATATGAGGGTGTGGGTAGCAATGCCTTTTTTTTTGGGTCAATGCAATGCCCTTTTACTAGGCAGTTCTACTCTAGAAGAAAGTTATGGGCTTTCTCAAAATTGAACTCAACAAACTCATCTATTCCGCCTATATATGGAAGGGTTTTCCTTTTTACCCCTACCATACCCCTCTATATCCCCACGAAATTTGTTATTCCCAGAATGCCCCTATAAATTTCTTCACACGGATTTATTTAATTTAAAAATAAATCTGTTTTTATTTTTTTTCAAAACGGACTTATCTTTAAATTAGATAAATCTGTTTATTTACATAATTCCATTTTTTATATTTTTGCAAACCAGATTCACCTAAGCAACACATAATTCTGTTTTGGTAAATTTATAATAACGGATTTATCTACTCATTAGATAAATATTCAAAACGAATTTATCTAATAAATAGGTAAATTTGTTGTGCATTAAAAATAACTTTTTTTATTGAATTTTTTAAAAAAAGTTATAAAAACAACACTACTAAAAATCTGTTAAAGAGTCAAAATTAATCTAAAAATTATAAAAACACCACTAGAAATCTAATAAAACCAAAATAAGTTTATGCAAATTTTTTTAGATTTTTTGGAGATTACAAAAAATTAAAAAAATTAATAAAAATAGTAAACAATGAAATTTTGAGCCTCACAATCCCGATAGAATACCCATCTTCAAGAGTCTTGATCCCTGATTTTTTTTCGAATTTAATAGTTGTGGTTTCATTACAATTAGAGTAGGTTGCCCGAAAACCGATTTTTTAGCCTAAATTATTCACACAACATACAACATCGTCACTTGTTAACGAATTTTCGCTATTCCCAGAATGCCCCTCAGTAAAACCACTTAGCGAATTTATCTAACTAAAAGTTAAATCCCTCTATAGCCCCCACAATTTTCGCTATTCCCAAGATTCCCCTCAGTGAAACCACTTAACGAATTTATCTAATTAAAAGATAAGTCCGTTAACACGTGACGATGTTGTACGTCGGGTGAATAATTTAGGCTAAAAAATTGGCTTTCGGGCAGCCTACTTCGATTGTAAAGAAACCACAAGCATAAAATCCGAAAAAATTCGGGATCAAGACTCTCGTAAAAGGGACTTCTATCAGGACTGCGGGGATCAAAATTCCAAATTCCATCATTTACTATTTTTTTTTAAAAAAATTCATAATCTCCAAAAAATCTTTAAAAATTTGCATAAACTTATTTTGGTTTTATTAGATTTCTAGTGGTGTTTTTATAATTTTTAGATTAATTTTGACTCTTTAACAGATTTTTAGTAGTGTTGTTTTTATAACCTTTTTTAAAAAAAATTAAATAAAAAATATTTTTTTAATACACAACAAATATACCTATTTATTAGATAAATCCGTTTTGAATATTTTCAAAACGAATTTATCTAATAAGTAGATAAATCCGTTATTATAATAGGACCAAAACGGAATTATCTTTAAAAAATAAAAAACGGAATTAGGTAAATAAATTTTCTTCTAAAGATAAATCCATTCTTGTTTTTTTGTAAATCTGTATGAAGAAAATTTGTATCAAATGTTCTTGAAATTATCTTTAAAACGGAATTATCTTTAAATTAGATAAATCTGTATGAATTACCTTTAAATTAGATAAATCTGTATGAAATTTGAATATTCTTGTTTTTTTGTAAAACGGAATTATCTTTAAATTAGATAAATCTGTATGAAGAAAATTATAGGGTATTCTCGAAATATCAAATGTTGTGGGGGTATAGAGGCATGTGGTGGGGGGTACAACTCCAATTTCTTCCAGAAGGTAAGTCTGGCTCAAATTTGTTCCATTACCGGAGATCGCCCCTTTAGATAATGCATTAACCACTTGTACCAAAATTTGAAGTTATAAAGTAAATAAAATGTCTAGTGTTTTATTTGTTTTAGACTCTAAGGATATATTGTTCTTAAAAATTGTTACTTTTTTTAAAAGATAATTAAGGTTGAAATATAAATGCTGTTAAAAATAAGATCCTAAAACTGAGTTTATAAAAGAAAACATTTTACTTCTATAATAAACAATAGCATTTTAGAAACTAATATATGAGTAATTTTATAAGAGTAACATTTAAAAACGATACTTTTTATTGTAGAATCCTCAAAATATAGTATTGAAACTAAAGTTATCAAAATTGGACGAGCCGGTCCGACCAAAATGGTTCAGCATGAAAAAGGGGGTTAAACCAGAAAATTGGGAACCGGCCTAGAAAATTAGACAAAAGGCATATATCGGTAGTTCGAATCCATTTTTTAAAAACTTCTAAATGAAGTTGCTTTTTGAAACATGTGATACTTTTTAATCTTATTTGGTAATTAAATTAAATAATCAAATAATAGTATTATGAGAGAACTTACGTCGTAATATTTCTTATTATTGTTTGATATATTAAAAGTTCAAAAATATTATCTAATATATTTCTGGTTCGATCCTGGTTTAATTTTAGGTGAACCTTTGAATTTTGAATTTTGGTGGGTTGGATTGACTTTGGTCAAACTCAATAACCAAACTGTTCAATTGTGTTTGGTTTGTGTTAAATGTCCAACCCTCATTTTCAACACTAAAATCGAATCAAACCAACCCGATCATCAATGAGTTAGGTTGAGTTGGTTTTGAAAGTCATGTAAAATAAATAAATTTTAAATTCTAATAAAAAAAGTAATTTAATGAACACACTTGTAGTATTTGAATAGTTAAAAAAAGGCTTAAAGGCACGTTTAGTCCCTGCAAATATAAAAAAAAAAATCCACTTTCGTCTCTGCAATTTTAAAAACTTTAAAAAAAGTCATTGTAAATACCAAACGCTTCTAATTTGGTCTTTGCTGTTAGTTTTAGGCTAACACTGGTAATGGACACTGACTTGGCTGCCAACATGAATAGGTTGAGTTCATGGGTGGGGTTTAAAATATCAAACTCGCTACTCAAACTGAACATCTTCGAGTTTGAATGGGATGATTCAGGTTAAGCCCGAACTTAACTGGGTTGAGTTAAAATGCAAGTTGGGTTGGTTTGGTTGAGCGAATTGGCCCATACCCATGTGAACAAACCGAACATCTTTGAGTTTGAATGGGTTGGTTCAGGCTAAACCTGAACTTAATTGGGTTGAGTTAAAATGCAAGTTGGGTTAGTTTAGATGAGCGGAATGGCGGTATCCATGTGGACACCCCTACTCGATTCTTATTTCACTTCATAGTTCATAGAATCTATTGTCATAAGATATATTCATTCAGCTTAGGCATATATAGCTGTAGTGTAGGCAGAGAGAAGGACAAATGTGGCGTGTGTCCCCAACTTGATCCCGTGAACCTCTCAATTTCAGGGTCCCCACAACCAAAAAGTTCGGTGGCAACTTGCATTTTGCACCACCCAGCTTTACTTGAAAGCCACACATACATTCATGTGATTCTGCCCCCAAAGTAACATTGAACACGCAAATTAAACGGAATGCAAAATAATAATAGTACTATGTATTAGTCGAATTAAATTTGGCATTAACTTTATATTTCTTTACGTTTACATTTTAAAATAAACAAAACATTGAACAAAATATATAAATACAATGTTTCATCTTATATGAACCAAACTTCCCACCAACTTTACCATAATATGTGGACAAATTCAAACCATGCACTTGCAAGTGATACAAGAGGAAGTTGGAATGACATGTTCCTCTACCCCACACACATGGTGGACTGAACCAACCAGGATTGAATAACGGGTAGTTGGAGAATCTCTAAATAGAACCTCTTACCAGTTCTTGACTTTGACTACCCATTATTTTCTTGTGATCATTGTTGGAGGAGACTATTTGGTTGTCATGGTGTAAGACAGTAAAAATTTCTTTTTACAAGGCAACCCAAGTAGTGGGTTGAGGAAAATAAAAGAGTTGACTGATTCAAACCCTACTCCTCCTACTAACATTCACTGTTTTAAAACCGAAACAATCGAACCAACTGAACATTTCAATCAGTTAAACTAAGATCAGACACTATCTTCGGTTTAGTTATTTGAGCGGTTCGACAACAATTTTATTCGTTTCAAAGTGGTTTAAAGTGATTGAAGGCCAAGTAGCCTCGAGGTCCAACAAAACAAAATTGGATCACTATTCAAGTCTGAACTTAAGGTCTGGTAGTGGTAGCAGAAAACTTAAGTTGATTTAAGTGTTTTTTTGATAGATGTGCAATATTTCATTGAAACTGGACAAAGGCCACCAACATTACCTATAGTGTAAGCTTCAAGCTTACAAAGAAAGCACCAACAAGTCCACTAATGGACAACAACCAAATTAGGTATAGCTGAAAACTCCTAAATAATAAAAATGAGCATATGCGTATGAACAAACTAAGGTCCTGATGAACTAACTAAACTACATCCGTTTAACCAGCTCCACCACTGAGCAAGACAAAAGGCTCCACGAAGAAGAGGCAAAAGACGCATGAATTTGGTGTGGGAGGAAAGACGGAAAGTCCAGACTTTCCTTGTATTTGAAGGCCAAATGGCCTCGAGGTCTTTAGTTTTGAGACTGAAAGCCTAGGAAAATGAGGTGAGACCTTGTTGAAGGATGGAAGGTTTTGAATGCACTTGTTAAAGCAAACGACAGTGAGGAGAGACCTGAGAGGGATGGCCACAACCTCAAAGCACGAATAAAGTACTAGTTTTTACCAAATACTCAAACTAGTTGATCATCAGAGATGATGAGTCAATTGGTAGGACGTGGATCCTTTGCTGCCTATGCACCATGCAGTAGGCCGCAAAACCGTTAGATGTAAAGAGAGAAATTATACCCCCACAAAAATTTGAGTCCAACGGATTACCCCCACAAAAATTGAAAACCCGATAATACCCTCCAAAAAATTGAGTCCAACAGATTTATCTCCCTGAGGTAAATCCATTTGGAAAAAAATTCAAAGCAGATTTACTTCATAGGGAGATAAATTCGTTTTACAAAAATTCAAAGCGGATTTACCTTATAGGGAGATAAATCCGTTTGGAACTTTTTCATGGGGAGTATTTTTTGTTTATCAAATTATGTATGAGAGTAGGGAAAAAAACTCATTTCTCTCTCTAGATCTAACATGCAGAGGCAACGGAAGATCCAAACTCCAATTTATGTGAGCCACTCATGACTACATGAGGGCCTAGCCAAGCCAACTTTTAATTGCAACATCACCCAACAAGACTGAAGCCCCTTGATCATGTCGGTAGCAGTTAAAGCGTTCTTTGCCAAAACTAGTCGATGTGACAAGACGTCTCCTAGTGGCTTCACAACTCACAACTGAAAACTACATTAACTGCCGGTGTCTCTTTTTCTCCTCTCTCTTCATCCCTACCACTAGTTAGGCGAGAAAATCAGAACGAATAAATGCCAAACCTTGATTATGATCTTATTTAGTTTGACAAAAATAAGGTTGTCTCTTCAATCAAGTCTTCTTAAACAAATGTCATAAGTAGTGCTTATTGCTTCTTCATTTTTTGTACCTAAGATAAGCCCAGAAGTAAACATTCATCTAGGTATTTTTTGTGTTATGAAAATTTATTCTGTGGAGTGGGTTTTGATAAATAGATATGAACCACCAGACAATTGGACAAGTGATAAGTTTCTTGGAATGTCTCAATCAATGGTCGGAGTTGGGAATTAATTTGGGTCACAATCAATGTGGGGCTAAAAGCACTTCCAAAGGAGAATGAATCACCAATGGTAAGTTTAATGTGGGGCAACAACCATCCCTAGTGAATATCTTACCAAAAAGAAGTGAATAATGTTATAGCATAAAGTAACGCCATAAGCATCAACATGACCATAAAACATGTAGACACAACAAATTTCATGTCTCAAAAGTATGACCATATTGAGTCCAACACCAAAATGTCTGAGACACATCTTGGGAGTCTTCAAACCATATTTTGCATGCCATGTTGATGAAACATAATACTAGAGAAGAAAAATCACAAATAATCTCATTGACTATGTAGGAAATAATAAACGTTCACTCCTAAAGTAAAATTCAATTGCCATAACAATCAAAGAACGCCATAAGGGGAAAAAAAAGGTTCAACAGATGAATCTAATGCCGCGACACGTGTCCCATTTTCGCGAGTTACATATGAATGTAGAAATGAAGTTAGTTGAGGCAAGTTCATACAATGTTAGCTAAGCTGATCCATAGAGCTAATGACTTGAAAATCAAGCCCTCTTGTCCGTCCAGGTGCACCCCCTTTAAGTGAGGAAACATCCAACACGATCCTGTCAAGTCAAACAAAAAGTCAACATCTTATTCTTGACTTTCTTTTGCTTAACAATAATGAATATTTTTCAGAAGGCTTACAAATTATTTGACCCCTTCTCCAGTTCTGAAGAGATGCAGTTTATGATGACTTTGTCATCAATTTTAGACACTGAATAATCCATTGGTAGATTAATCTCTCTAGGTGCTCCTGATTTGGGTGGAGAGTTAACAAAACCATCAAGTCCCAATAATTTCTGCATCAATGGATACTTAATATTAGGATGGTAAAAATTTCTATAGGATTAAGGAAGTTTATGATTTAGCAGAGCAGTTACCTTGAGTCTTTCATAACACTCCTCGAGATTGTCGTTGTATAAGATGAAATCAAATATGTGAGAAGACTTCCCTTGCTCAATCTCAGCCCCGGCATTACGCAGTCGCTTCAGGATCTGCTCCTCTGTCTCTGTCCCTCTGGTTTCAAAGCATTAAGTTTAGCTTAAGTTTTGGCCTAGTTGAGGATTAAAAAAATGCATCTCTATTCGCTAAGCAGCTACTACTCACCGGTCACGAAGGCGCTTCTCCAGTTCTTCCATTGATGGGGGACAGACAAAGATGAATATGGCTTCAAGAGAACTAGCCCGCACAGCTCTCGCACCTTGAACATCGATATCGAGAATACATCTCTGATTCAGTTAAAAAAATATAGTTAGGCGAGAAAATCAGAACGAATAAATGCCAATTCTAGAAGTTATGCTATACTTCTAAGTTCTAACAAGGCTATAATCTGCAAGGATCAGCAATAACAATTCTAGAAGTTAAAACCTTTAGTTGCAATCAGAATGAATAAACGCAAGGCTCATTCATATTAGAGAGGTTGATTAGGTTAGAATTGAATGCTCTAATATCCAATTTTCCAATAAAATGAGTAACAACAATAATAGTGAAGTAGAAGGAACATACTTTTCCATCATCTGTTACCACTTCAACAGCCTCAACACTGGTCCCATACAAATTGCCATGGACAGAAGCAAACTCAAGAAACTTTCCGTTTTTAATCGCTTTCTCCATTAAACTCTTCTCAGTAAAATGGTAATGGACCCCATCTTTCTCCATATTTCTCGGAGCACGAGTGGTGTGGCTCACAGAAAAACCGAACATTGATGGAAATTCCTTCATGAGCATTGATATCAATGTTCCTTTCCCCACTCCAGAAGGCCCACTAATAACAACAGGCTTCTCAGCATTGCCTATCACACCCTTACTCCATGCAACAACCTCACTCCCCAACTTTTTTTGCTGCTGCCTAACATATGGGGTGTCCACCTGGTACAGTAATAAAAAAAATAACTTTTATTAAGCAATTATATAAATCTACTATTGTTTCAGAGTTTCCTTGCATTACTAGCCCTATGTGACCAATGAAGCACCGGCACAGACATTACACGCCGACACTGACACATAGACACCAGTTTTAATTTGGAAAATGAAAGTAAATAAAGTGTCAGTGTTAGTGTCGGTGTCCGACACGACACGGGATGGACACAGAACACGTTTTCAACCTGAATTGTCGGTGCTACAGAGCTTGTGAATGAGTCTACAAAATACCAACCTCTAAGAACCAAATTTGATCATCTGGTTTAGAACCCTTCTTAAGAACTAAAATTCGATCTTCGAATAGCACTGCAGAGTGGCCTTTGCATGACATGGGTCTGGTGCCAAGCACAGTGGGGTGAATCCTGCAATTCAAAATGGATATCAGCAACAAAATCATGAGAAAATCAGCTATGAATCTAGGGAACCTTAAACTGACCATTCTCCAAGACTAGGGTCAAAAATTTGAACTTCAATGGACAAAGTTCCATCATCAGCTCCAACAGTGACATACTGTCAAACAAATGGAGGCCCAGTTGTTTTAGGCAGAAATTGGCTAGCTAGTAAAATTTTCATCAAAGCATATAGTAAAATCTTACCTTTTTATCACCAATGGTAGTTGTTTGGCAGGTTCCATTTTTCAAATCAAAGCCATTAATAGGCCCATCTTGCAAGTCATCAACAAGGAATGCTGGTGCTTCTCCCTATTGATCATAGCCAAAGAAATATTAGATTAGATACATGAAACCAAAACCACTTTGATCCACATTTGAAAATCATAATCTATATGAAAAATGGATGCTTACCATAGATAAATCTGTGCCTGTGGTTTTAACCCTGACCAAAAAAACATTGAAAAAGATGAATACAATAGCAATTATCAAGGGATCTAGCAATATATTCAAACTTCCATTATTATTAATAATAAAAAACATAAAGCCCATTATTATAACATAAAAAATAATAGCAAAATATGCCAAATGAGATTCAAATAGAGACAAACCCATATTCCATCAAATCAAATTCCAGAAAAAACAAGACCTGAAGAAATAAATGAGAGAAACTCACCAAGCTTGGGTTTTTATTCAATATATGAATCACTCTGATCCCTCATCATAAAAATGTGAAAAAAAAGTTTTATTTATAAAAAACAAAAACAATGTAGAATTTCCAACCAGGCTGAAAAATCAAACAAAAAAACGAAAAAAAGAGGAGATGAAGCGAACTTCACGGAATCAGAAGAAGTGGATCAAACAAAACAAAACCCAGATCGCAATGTAAAAAAAGATGAAATCTTGAACCGCAAACGGTGAAGATACCTTAAGAACAACGAGGTATTCGTTTGGGAGAGTAGGAAGTTGTCTGGTAACAACGTTAAAAAGAGGCGTATGTAGTTGGTAAAGAGAAAGTTGTTGATGTCATAAAATGAAAGAATGAGAGAAGAAGATGAGAGAAAATGTGAGGAAGAAATTCATATTTGTAGGCGTAAAAGCAAAAGGGGCGGCTGGCTTTGGAAGAGGCAGGAAGAGAGGAAAGAAGACCTGTTTTCGTTTGCTTCTGTTTGTGTTGTGAATGATTTGTGATATGAAGCTTCTTCTTTTTGTTTTTTTATTCTTTTTGGTAATATTTTTATTTATTTTTTAAAAAATATAAATTTTGAGGTGCCCTTAGGTCAAAAAAAAAAAGAAGAAAGAAGGGTATCTCCTATTCTTGGTTTGAGATTTTCCTTGCGGTGCTAGAAGTTCCAACACAATTCAAAATGGTGATGAAGTCTTGTGACAAGTGGATGAAAGAACCATTTTTAAAAGTGACACACTGTGTGTCAAAAAATATGTGACACACTGATTTATTTTTTCTCTGTTTGACTAGTCTTATCCATTTAATTTATAAATATGAACGAATATTTATTTAATCTTGGCAATTTAAAAGAGGTGTACCAACAAGTTGGTTCGAGTAGTAATTAGACTCGAATCCCACTCCATCGTGGTAAAGTCGGTAGAAACTACACACTTTTTTTTTGACGTGTTAATGATTTCATTAGGACCCTCCAATATCAGAGGCCAGAGATAAAACAATACAAGGAGGAATCTCCTCAATCCAAACAGATTCAGAGTTATAAAGGGCAAATTTAACTAATTGATGAGCTACAAAATTACCCTCTCTTCTAACATGTAATAACTGAAAATTACTAAAAGACTTAGAGATTTCACTACATTCATGTAATATTCTATCAGAGTAGGAGCATATCTCCTTGCAAGTCTTCAAGTCAGTGACCAATTGTAGGCAATCTGTTTCTATCTGCAGGTCAAAGAAACAAAGTTCTAGAGCAAAATTCAAAGCAAATCTCATTGCCAATGCTTCAGCAATATAAGGATCTGACGGTCCATTAAAAGACCAAGCTGCAGCGGCAAAAGGTGAGTCAGAATGATCTCTCACAGCAGCACCAAAACCCCATTTATTATTTATTGGACCAGCTGCATCAAATTAATTTTATAAGTATCATGAGGTGGCGGCATCCAACGGTTCGGCCCTGGAGGATTACATGAAGTTGCAGCACCTCCTAATGATGGTTTGGCCGAAACAATTGAAAGGAATTCATTCACTTTGCTCTAGACACATTCTATTACCTCTGTTACATGAAATACGTTGGCTTCAAAGCATAATTTGTTTCTAGCCCACCACATTGAACAAATGAGAGATAGTATATAAACTACGACTTCATCAGGTAAGTGATTTAAGCAGTGAATAAGCCAACCCCTAAAATTGTCATTTTGCTGCAGCAATATCAATTCCTAAAGGGGATGAAAACCAAATTATCTTCGCCCATTCACAACCCTTAAATATATGATCTATATCTTCCAATTTATCCCCACATCTTGAGCAAAAAGGTTCACAACCAATTCCTCTAGAAGACAATTTTTGTTTTACTGGAAGAGAATCATTTAAGATCCTCCAAGCAAGATGAATATGTTTAGGAATGGTTTTAATCCTCCACAATTTTTTCCAAACCATATTATGATCAGAAGATGAAGAAGCATGAGTGGATGAAACATTCTTCCACTGCTTGATACTGTGATATGCTGATTTTACAGAAAATTTACCTTTTTTGTCAGGGCCCCAAATTATTGCATCTTCTTGATGTTCTTGTGGCAGAGGAATTGAAGGATTTGCATTGCTTCAAAAGAAAAAAAATAGAGACTCTATCAAACATTGGTTCCACGATCCCTCCACAATAAGATCGGCAACTAATAACATGGTAACCCAAAAATTTAAAAGAGGTGTAACTGGTTCGAAGGATTAGTCTCTATAGTTACGCGTAGAGAATACTCGATTTATAAAAAAGTAAAAAAAAAAGAGGTGTATGAATCAAAAAAAAAAATTGATTCACTCTGACTCAAAAAAAAATTGAATCATTCAGAACTAAATTAATGCAGTTTGGATTGGTTCCTTTGATTGTATGAATCAAAAAAGACAATATCTAAAATTAAATTTATTAGTTTATTAATTAATTTAACTTAAAAGAGCTCTACCTCACTTTTTATGAGCCCTTAAGGCGAGGATGCCCATCAAAAAGTGGTGGTTTGAGAAGTTGAGCATGTCTCGCCTTATTGTGACTTGGCGGGTCGACGAGCTAAATGAGCATAAAAATAATCAAAAATAAATTTGACCAAAAAATGGTGGTGGGAACCCAATATAGGCAAAATGGTGGATTAATTCACCACAACACAACCCACTAGAAATATAGAAAACTCAGAAAAATGTTTTTTTCTCAAAAGTTATGCATGACTTCATTAAGTGGGACAAGACCCAAACCAAACACACCCAAATGGGCCAATCCACAAGAGGTGATCGGAAGGCCCAAAAGGACCAAACAACCAGCGAAACAAATAATGTTGCGAGAAAGAGGAAAGGAAATACACAAATCTATACCAGCAACCCTAATTTTGCAAAACCAACGATAATGATCATCACAAGTCCCACATCACTCCTTCAATTGGCACGGATCTAGGCCAGAGAAGCGGGCATAACTTCAATAACAAGGAATCCTCTCAAGATCGCGTTGCAAAACTTCCACAATAGCACGAGGAGGCCAACGAACCCAATCCATGGGAAGATTACTCTAGCGAATAAGCTCAGCCACTGTATGAGCAAGGAGGTTGCCCTGTTGACCCACCCAAGTGAAGCCACATGTACGAAACTTCCTTCTTAGTGGATTCATGTCTTGTAGAATGTTGTGAATAACCCTGATCTCCATTTCCCCTACAAGATTTGATTAGGTTTAAATTATCAGATTCCATAGTGATATGGTCCATGCCCAAATTTGAAGCAAATGAGAGAGCCACACGCAACACTAGAGCTTTTGCAAACAGCGCGTCATGAGTAACACTCCGACGGGTATCACCCACAACAATCTTACCCGTTTGATTCCTTAAAATGATGTCTCCAGACACACGGCCAGTGTGAGCTATATAGCTCGCATCTGTGTTGATCTTGATAACGCCTTCCCGGGTGGTCTACACCTGTTAAAAAAATTGTATAGCCTTGTTGACTGGCCTAGTGGATTGGCAGACTAAACAAGTTAGGGTATACATGTTGATGGGCTAACGAACACCAACCTACCCTTATCCTTTTATGACAGACCGGCCCACAAGTCCATCTCATATATTGCAACCCCCAGTTTCAACTTGAATGTCTTTCCATCATGTTACGTATTGACAAAATCCTCGGATTACGTCATCTACACATCCTTTTAAAGATTCTAGTTAAGGTCTCGACACTACTCATGTTCTCCATCTCATAATCATGATGTGCAGCAATAGCAATTAAGCATAACTGGAATAGATTTAAGCATCACAACTAATTGAAAGGTTTTGTTATAGTCTACATAATGAATTTGTTTGAATCCATTATGAACGTTTGTATCTTATCCACCTTATCATCCACACAAGTTTTCTTCTTAAAAACTGACTTGCACAATATGGGTCTTATGTAACAACACCTTTGTTTACACTTGTTATAGCTTAGGACTTTTGTGCATATGTATGACTATGTGTTCTAATGTTATGTGTTGTGTTTGAATCAGATCAAGGGACTGTGGATCTTATGAGGGGTCGGAAGATCTTAGTAAGGTCTTCCTATTGGAACAGATGAATTAATCTATTAGAATAGACTCCTAATTGGAAGACCTTACTAAGAGCTTCCAATAAGAAAGTAATATCGATAAGAGCTTAGCAGCACCTCCACCTCCCTTCTCAATAATGCTCTCTTCTTTTAAACCTCCCGTGACTCTTGCCTGACCAATGTTACTCATGGTGACAGCTTCCATGTCACTGTTCCATTCACCTCCACACCCACCAGGTCTGTCTCCCTCACCCACCAACATCATTGAAGCATCTAACCCTCCCCCAAAACCCAGATATCTGCTTTTTGGCTCGTTTCTCTCTAACCTTTCTTCCTTGCTACAAATTTATCTCGCCTCCAAAAGCTCTCGTGTCATGGAGTCTCGTCCTCTGTCTTGCTGGGGATGTTTCCTTATTCTACGACTTCTGAATTTCATAGATGTAGGCCCCCTTGGCTCTTTAATCATCTTCAGATTTTTAGAATTCAGTTGTTAGTTATGCGTTTAATTATATTTTTCATTAAGTTAGTTCAGTAAGATCTACATTGTCTCTTTTTTGGTGGTAATCATACGTTTAATCTTATCGCTAGAGCTTCAGCTATACCTGATGTCTATGTGTCCCATAGAAGACCTGATAATGCTTCTCTATAAGCTAGTGGCTTACTATCTGTGAAATGTTTCGATGGTCTTTGCCTGTGTTCAATGAAATATTGCATATTTGACCCAAAAAGAAAACTGACAAAAAATGGTTTATGCAAACATCCTCATACTCTAGCTGGTTTATTTCTTTTAGAAAACGGGAACAAATGGAGAAACCCTACGGGGAAGACGAATTAATTCAATAAAAAATAAGAGACTAAGAAGAACCATTCCAAAAAAGTTAAACAAGCTTTCAATTCTTCTTCAATTGTGGTAGGTAAGTCGGCAGACTCAGTCAGCTGAATAAATTCTCAGCAAGTGTCAGTGTGTGACCAAATTCTTGGATCTTTTGAATCTATTTTTTTTTTTGTGAATATGTTTGACCCATAAAGAGAGCAACTTATGCAAGTCAGTCACTAGTCTTTCGTAATATTCTATCATTTTCTTCTTAAAAAAAGCTATCATTTTCTACTTCAAAGTACAAAATGTACACATACGGGAGAAGAGATCTCTTCATGGAGGAGCCCCTCTCAAGTTAGATAGGCCTCACCTCCTCCTTATTTTCAAGGATATGATGCTCAACTAATAATATGCATAAGGGTTTTTCTCCTTCCATTCTTTCTATTTTTTCCATTTCCCATCTTCTGTCAAATTTTAAAAATATCTGTAACACATCATCTCACCTAAGTTAGTAGCATAAATCGGTAAAATACATTTAAATATAATAATATTAAAGTGATTGGAATACTCATGTTTTCAGATCTGCAACGTTGATGTCAAAATCATTGATTCAATATGTAATGGTTCGTAACAAGACAAAAGAAAACAAAGCCATAACTAGATGATGAACAAAACTAACTCAAACGACAAAATCAAGAAAAAAGCAAAAGCAAAAACTAGATCTATGTGGTAACTACTTATTTAAGTTGGCCATTCTTTTCTCACTCTCCTCATTACTCTCCAACTCCCCCAAATACTTTCTTCCTCTTCTTCCTCACTCTCACCATCACGTTCTTCTCCCTCTCACCACCACCTTCCTCTCACAACCACCACTACCACCAACAATCCCACTTCTCTCTCACCACCACAACCACCACCACAACTGATCCTTATCCTTTCTTTTCTTCTCCTTCTCAGTTTTCTGGAGTCTTCTGGTTAGCGTATGGTACCTTAGTACCGGACAGTTACAATATTTTGATACCGGACATGTATATGATAAATCAAAAAATACAAGTATCCTTAGTACCAAACAGTTTCGGTACTAAGGTATCAGATATGTATTTTGTCTTATACATGATTGTCTTATATGTATCTGATACTAAAGTATCGAAATTGTCCGATACTGAGATACTGAACGGCACCCGGCTGCACTTTTTTTTATATAAAAAATAGAGAAAGAGAAGAAGAGAAGGGAGAAGAAGGTGGCCGTGGTGATGGTTATAAGAGGGAGGTGGTGGTGGTGTGGTGAGAGGGAGAAGGAGGTAGTGGTGAGAGTGAAGGGAAAAGGAGTGGGAGTGGAGTGTGAGAGAGATAAAGGTATCTTGGAGTTTTAGAAATATTTGGAGAGTGAGAGAGTACATGTTGGGAAACCACCCCATGTTGGGAAACCACCACAAGAAAAGGTTGCATATCATTTTTTTACCAAAAATTTAAGGTTGCATATCATATTTAAGCAATCAAGGAATTCTCCCTTTTTTTGCCTTTAACTATGATATTGATTTTTCTTTGAAAAGATACTTAGTCTAAAAGTGACCGTTTCAATGATTAACTATATACTTTCACTTTAATAATAGGGGTATTATTTTAATTAAACAATTGTCTCTTCTTATTCTATGAATGAAAAAGTTTAAGTTAGCTGAGTTTACTTAAGCTCAAGCTTACTCAAGTCAGAATAAGCCACAAGACTCAAACAAGCGCTTACAAATATACTTACATATTACTTATCAACAAGATACTCACACCAACAACAACATTTGAATCCTCAACAAAACCCTTACATATGGACCAACATTGGTTGATAAACCATTGTCTATTATGCTCTTATGGAGCTATGGAGCGTGTCTGGTTAGGTGTATGCACTTTAAGCTTTAGTTTTACTTACAATGGATGTTGATTAGCTTAGCTGAACCTTTTCCTGTACGTTTTGCTGATAGTCAATATGGCACTTGAATATAGATATTTAGGAACCTCTATGAGTGAGTGATTGGTGGAGCAGAAACAAATTACTTTAGACATCTAATATTTTTTTATTCTAATAGCAGAGCATATCTTTTGGAAAATCGCATACTTTGTTGCTTTCTCGAGTAATCTTTCCTTTTTAAAGTTTCATCATTCAAATCTATATTTGACTATTTTCTTCCTTCCATTTATCTAAGCAATCAACTTTATTTTGAGTGGGGTATCTGCAATCAACTTGACTCTAGCTAAGCAGCACCTATTTATTGTCTTTCAATTTGATACAAGTTTTTGATTAGTAAACAATAATTATAAAAATATTGCCTAAACATAATTTTTAGGTGAATAGTGCATGCATACTAGAAGTCTAGAAGCCACTTTATAATTCATCTTTTCCCAAAAGACAACAAAAAGAAAGTTAGATGACAATTGATAAATGGTTCCAAAAAACACAGGGACCTCAGGAAGAAACAGCGAAACAAAGTTGAATTAAATTTAAATTTCAGAATAATCTCTACTTCTCAGCAAAGACAGCATAAATAATAATACAATATGGATCTCCTAAAAAATAGCAGATAACGAATAAGTTAATGGAAGGTAATTTGCTCAGGCTCTCCAGCATGAGGATTGCAGTCAACCTGGCTGTTATTGAAAACAAATTTAGGATGTAACTTCAAAAAAAAACACTGGAAAGTAAGATGAAGTTTGACATGTTAACAGTGAAAAAAGTATGAAATATTGCCTATCATAATATCAGATTATAGCCAATCATTGTTATATAATTCCATTTTCAAAATGGAAAAAGAAAATTAAATAGTGTTATGGTGAGCCTTTTGACCACATACACCTCCTTCTTTCGCATCTATTCACACCACACAAAAAGCCCAATACCAAAGGGCCCAGTCCGAACATCAAGGGCTCAGATCAAACCACCAGATCGGACGGTCCTGATTCATTAGAATCAACCCCACCCCACTCTATAAATACAACATTCATTGCCTCATTAATGGTAAGCATTCTCCTATTTATCACTTCGCTAAGACTATCCCACTAACTTTAGCATCGGAGTGACTTTGCAGGTACAACACCAGCAGGATCGGATACGGTCATTGACTAAGGATATCAACCACTAACTACCTCGGACTGCTCTTCAAGGTCGGAAGTACAGTGCAGAACATTGGCGACCACAGTGGGAGAAATCTCAGAACCAAGATCTTCTCCCCTCACCTTAATCAATGACGACTCGAAATCTTCGTTCCAAGGCAAACAGCCAAACAATGGGAATCCATCCCGACCCTATCCTGAGACCGGTCATGCCCCATTTGGCCGAACCTCAGGCGACCCCGGACGGATTCGTTCAAAACCTTCCAAACTCCGATCAAGGGCAAGACCAACATCAGATTCCGGACCTCGTTTTGGTATCCGGAAGCTCCGCAAGGAACCGCGTACCTCCTCAAAATCAACTTTCTGTCCCAGCCGATGCTGTCCAACAGCTCGTCCTACTGCTCAATCGACATGAAGTGGCAAACCAAGAGAGGAGTTACCGATTTACGGATCTTGAAGCACAGGTGGCGAAGCTCCGAGCTCGGAATATTCCGGATCAGGTCTCGCCCGACCGAGATTCCCCCGAAAGAAGAAATCCAGCTCGAAGGCGCCAGGTCTCGCCCGACCGAGATTCCCCCGAAAGAAGAAATCCAGCTCGAAGGCGCCAGGTCTCGCCCGACCGAGATTCCCCCGAAAGAAGGAATCCGACTCGAAAGCGCCATCGATCTTCACCCAGAAGGCGACACTACCATCGCTCTCCTCCTCGTAGGCTCGAAAGGAAAGTTTCCCGTTCGCCATGCGTCGGTAGGGCAGACGCCGATTCTTCACCCGAAGTTCATTCTTCTCTGGCATCCTCTTCTCCTAGGCAACGATCGAGGAGTAGAGAATATTCACCTCGAGGATATCGCCCTCATAACCGCAGGCACCCGCACCATCGGCACCGATCTCCGCCGTAGGATCAAACAACCGAGCGCAAAGGCCCTTTTACAGATAAAATCGACCGTTACCCGGTGCCCAGATATCTCGAAAAACCTCCAGAAGGATTGAAGACCTACGACGGAAAGGGCGACCCAGATAGACATTTGAGTTACTTTGACACAGTAATGCAGTATCGCAACGTCCCCGTAGAAATGAAATGCCGAATTTTCCCCCTAACATTGGAAAAAATAGCATCAGAATGGTTTGAGACCCTCAAATCAAACACAATCTCCTCGTGGGACCAACTGGCCAAATTATTCTCAGCTAATTTTTCCAATTCCAAAAGCAAGCCAAAAAACAAAAACATCTTAGCTTCTATCATCCAAGAGAACTCCGAATCTTTAAGACAATATATAGAGAGATTTAATAAGGAAGCAGTTCAAGTTCGGAACCTCGATGATGCCTTCCGAGTTTACTTCATGGGAATGGGGCTGCGTCCCGGAAGCCCGTTCAAAAAACACATCAACACATGGGAGCCAGAGAACCTCCAAGATTTCCTCCAGCTATCCCAATGTTTTATCAATGAAGAAGAAAGCGCGATGGTCGGTAAGAAACCACAACCAATCACCGAATCATCAAAGCCCCCAAATGAAAGAGATCAAAAAAACGACGGCCGAGGCTTCAGGGATCCCCGACCTCGGAACCGTCATCAATTCTACACCGAGCTCAATGTCACTCAAGCTCAAATTCTGGGTGAATGCTGGAACACGGAGTTCAGAGACGGAAAATTCTCAAAACCACTCGCCAACAGGCCAGGACAGCGTTCTAATAAATACTGCCGATACCATCGGAGTAACGGTCACGACACCAACCATTGCAACGCTTTGAGACAATGAAACGAAAATGGAAAGAGCTACTCAATATAGCATCCACTTCAGTCGCACAAACGCCTTCAAACCGACCTCCGTTGTCTTTTAGAGATGAAGACCTTCTAGATGGAAAACCCAACAAACACGTACCACTAGTTATCACGGCGGTGATCGCCAATAAAGAGATTAGAAGGATTTTGGTCGATCAAGGGAGTTCTTCAGACATCATTTTCCTCGACCTCGTGGAAAGAATGGGAATCGATAAAGAAGACATCACTCCTTACAGAGGATCGGCACTATCAGGATTCAATGGATCTCGAACTAAACCTCTTGGACACCTGGAACTGATGGTTTCCTACGGTGAAGAACCTTTGATAAGAATCATCAAAACAAAATTCCTCATCCTACCGTGTGAATCGATATACAACTGTATTATTGGAAGACCGACTTTGGGAAGGCTCGGAGCAGTAACCTCCACCACTCACTTAAAAATGAAATTCCACTCTCTCTGCAACAAAGTCATTACCTTAAACTCGGATCTTGAATCCGCCTCAAGATGTTTCTTCCTATGGACAAAAGCAGAGAAAAAGGCACAAGATAAAGAAAGTTTTTCACCTGAGTTAACCAAAGATAAAGAAATTACAGGAAGATCAGCCGAAGTCAACTTAACCGATTTAGATGCAAGATACAACCCAGACAGCTCGGAAGATGAAGATGACGATGAGTTGGCCAAAGAACTCAAAAAGAAAATGAGAAGACCCCAGCCTGATGGAGAATCCATCGAAGTACAACTCGGAGACGACCCTACCAGAACAGTAAAGATTGGAGCGGACCTATCCGAAGAGGTAAAAATCGAACTCACTCGTTGCTTAAAAGATCATTCCGATCTTTTTGCTTGGTCGGCGAACGATATGCCCGGAATCCCGCCAAAAGTGGCATGTCACCAGCTCACCGTTAATCCAGAAGCAAAATGGGTCTCTCAAAGAAGACGGGCTCAGAGTGGAGAGAAGACCATCGCCGCCACAAAAACTGTTGAAGATTTAATCAAAGCAAACTTTATAACAGAAGTCAAATACACGACTTGGTTATCCAACCCAGTACTAGTTAAAAAGAGCAACGGTAAATAGCGTATGTGCATCGATTATACTGACCTAAACAAAGCCTGTCCGAAAGACGCCTTTCCGGTCCCAAGTATTGATCGCCTCGTCGACAATGCCTCCGGTTTTCGCCTACTTTCTTTTATGGATGCTTACTCTGGTTACAATCAGATCGCCATGTTTCCTCCCGATCAAGAGAAGACTGCTTTTATGACGGACCAAGGTAACTTCGCCTACCGAGTTATGCCCTTCGGTTTAAAAAACGCCGGAGCCACTTATCAAAGAATGATGAACAAAGTTTTTCAAAAACAGATAGGCAAGACCGTTGAAGTCTATCTTGATGACATGATTGCAAAAAGTGAACGGGAGAACGACCACGTAAAAGACATTCAAGAAATCTTCGCTGAAATCAGGAAAAATAACATGAGACTAAATCCAGAAAAATGCACTTTCGGGGTCCGAGCTGGAAAGTTCCTCGGTTTCTATTTAACAAGGAGGGGAATTGAAGCAAACCCTGACAAATGTCGATCTGTGACTGAAATGCGGACTCCAACTTCCAAAAAAGAGGTCCAAAAACTCAACGGAATGATCGCCGCTTTATCACGATTCCTGTCGAATGCGGCATTCAAATTTCTCCCTTTATTCAAGCTTTTGAAAAAAGAAAAGGAGGACGACGAAGGAAAGTTCAACTGGACAAACGAGCAAGACGAAGCCTTGCAACAACTCAAAAAAGCACTTTCAGAACCACCCATCCTAACTCGCCCGTACGAGGGAGAAACTCTGTACTTATACCTATCAATCTCGGAGGAAGCTTTGGGCGCCGTTCTCATCCGAGAAACACAAACCGGTCAAAGTCCGATCTACTTTGTAAGCAAAGCACTCCAGGGACCCGAATGCAGATATCAGCAAATAGATAAAATCGCCCTCGCCTTAGTCGTCGCAGCTCGACGCCTCCGACCATATTTCGTGGCACACCAGATAGTCGTACGCACCAACTATCCAATAAGGCTGATTCTACACCGACCCGACCTTGCCGGAAGAATGATTAAATGGGCAGTAGAGCGCTCCGAGTTTGGAATCAAGTACGAATCCCGTACGACAATGAAGGCCCAAGTTCTAGCAGATTTTGTAGCAGAAATGATTCCTGCTGATCCTATTAACGACATCTGGACTTTACACGTTGATGGGTCTTCCAACCCCAAAGGAAGCGGCGCGGGTTTAATGTTGGAAAGCCCGGATAGAGTAATCATTGAAGTCTCCCTTACCTTCGCTTTCCAAACAACTAATAATCAAGCAGAATACGAGGCTTGCATCGCAGGTTTACGATTGGCAATTGACCTACGAGTCTCTCAGGTCAATCTCTACACGGACTCACTCTTGGTCGTTTCACAAATAAACAATCAATTTGAGACCAAGGATCCAACCCTGCTGAAATACCAACTTCGAATCCGAGAGTTACTCACACAGTTTAGAACAGCAGAAGTAAAGCACATCCCCAGATCCCAGAACCAGAGGGCGGATATCCTATCAAAACTCGCCAGCACCAAGGTCGCCGGTAATCACCGGACGATCATCCAAGAACTACTTAGAAGACTCAGTATCTCCCTTAATCCGACTTATACTTCTGCAATTTGTTCGATTGAGGAGGACCAAAGTTGGATCACTCCAATATTGGAGTACATCAAGACAGGAATTGAACCTCCAGATTCGATACAAGCGAAAATCATCAGGAGAAAAGCCTCCGCCTTCTCAGTCATAGATAATACGTTGTACAAGAGAAGCCTCTCCTCACCATTATTAAAATGCATTGAAAGGGAACAAGTACATTCCGTCCTAGCTGAAATTCATGAAGGAATATGTGGGCAACATCTTGGCGCCCGTTCCCTAGCTCGAAAAGCCCTACGCACAGGATATTATTGGCCGACCATGGAAGGCGATGCCAAAAACTACGTCAAAAAGTGCAAAAAATGCCAGGTCTACGCCAACGTTTACGTCGCCCCACCATCCGAACTTCGAAATCTATCCTCCACATGGCCCTTTGCCCAATGGGGAATAGATCTCCTAGGTCCGTTCTCAACTGCTCCAGGCCAAAACAAATTTCTCATAGTGGCAATTGATTATTTTACCAAATGGATTGAAGCAGTGCCCTTAGCCGCCATAACTGCGAGGAACTGCCTGAGATTTTTCAAAAAGAACATCATGAGCAGATTCGAGATCCCCGAATCGATTATCACTGATAATGGGACTCAGTTCGCCGACAAAGGTTTCAGGAAAATGATGTCCGACTTCAAAATCAATCATCATGTTACTTCCGTAGAACACCCGCAAACTAACGGGTAAGTAGAAGCAGCCAACAAGATACTCCTTAACGGTTTGAGAAAAAGACTGAACGACGCCAAAGGAAGTTGGGTAGAAGAACTCCCGTATGTTCTCTGGGCTTACAGAACAACCCCTCAAAGCTCAACGGGAGAAACGCCGTTCCGGCTATCCTATGGCAGCGAGGCGGTCATCCCAGTGGAAATCAGCGAGCTAAGTTGGAGAGTAGCGAATCCCAAAACACCCGCAGAAAATTACCGAGCTTTGAAAGAAAACCTCGATCTCATCGACGAAGTTCGAGGACAAGCCACACTTCGAGAAGCCATCGTCAAACAAAGCGTTGCAACTCGATACAATGCCAAGGTCATCCCCAGAGATTTCGAAATCGACGACTTAGTCCTTCGAAGAGCCGACATTGGTTTGAAAAATGCTTCGCAAGGAAAATTAGCACCCAATTGGGAAGGACCTTACCGTGTTAAAAGTAAGACCGGTACCGGGGCTTTCAAATTGGAAACACTTTGCAAAAAGGAGATCCCCCGAAGTTGGAACGCCACAAAGTTGAAAAGCTATTACATTTAAGGACACGACGGTTTTGCGTGTGCCATTTTCGTGTAACGGTAGTTCCTACCACTATAAATCTACAAACTCCTTCACAATAACTTCTTGGACCGATCTCATAAGATCTCCATACGTGGCCAAAGCAGTCACAACCCTTAGGGGCGAGTTCAATCCGGGCCGAGTCCTGGTAAACTGCCCAAAAGGTACGAAAGGTCCGTTAAGGATTTTTCCTTAAATCGATCATTGGCCTTAGTAGCCAAGAACCCTAATGGACGAGTTAAATCTGGGCCGAGTCCTGGTAAACTGTCCTTAGGCCCGATCTTACGAGAGTTCTCAACAGGTTTTCTCTAAATCGTTTGAAGAGCTCCTCTCAAACCTTTTTAAAACCTACGAGAATTCTCAACAGGTCCCCTCTAAATCGTTTGAAGAGCTCCTCTCAAACCTTTTTATAAATCGTTTGATCTTATCAAGAACTATAAAGTCAAGACTATGAAAATTGGTAATTACGGTGACGAATACAAAATTAATTTCATTACAAACACCTCGGAAACGGACGAGACCTCAAGTTTTATAAACAAAAACTAAAAACTAAATCAACTTAAAAAAGTTCCGAGCTTATGCATGATTTTCTGTATAAACCCGGAACTCTTACAAAACTGGATCTGAACATAAATCAGGCAGACTTGGGATGAACCACGGTCTTCACATTAGTCTTGATATCGACCTTCACGATCTGGTCTCCCTCGATCTCATGATCCACATTCAGGACGGCTCTGTCAAGATTAAGAGAGGGATAGACAAGAGCAATTTGATCAAGTGCAAGATCGAAGCCATCTCCTGCCATTTCCAGAGCAAGATCGGCAGCAGTCCGCGCTTCCTTCTTAGATTTTACCAGCTCAGCACGGGTTTGGGCAAGCTCTTTCTCAAGCACTGCGCATCGATCTTCAGGAGTGGAACTAGTCCCAACCTTGTTCTCTTCAAAAAATTTTAGCGACGCCATCAGCTCTTGAATCCGATCCTCCAACCTTTTAATTGTACCTTCCGCAATCTTCCTCTCTCCTTCAAGCACTCTGATCCGATCGTTCAGCTGACCGATGCGAATAGTGCTATCCTCGACCTGCGACTTACCAGAATTATGGGATTTTTCAAGATCATCCACATAAGCCTTCAAAGTCTTCAAGTCGCTCAAAGTGTTACCCAGGACTTTATTCTTTTCTGCCAGTTCTTTCAGAGCATTAAATAACTTGGCTCTCTCACTGGTTACCAACTCTGAAAAACAAATAAAGTTAGTAAGGTAGGTAAAAAGAACGGCAAACGAACTCCAGATAGAACACCTCACCTTCATGATGACGTTCCATCTCCTCCCTCTGCAATTTGGTAACATCGGCCAAGTGAACAAACAGCTTTGCGGCTGCACTAACTGGATCGGTAAGGTATTCCTCCATATTCTTTTCCATAAAACTAGCATCCACGGGAACAGGAGTTGCTTTCTTAGAAGATCTATGCCCCTTGGAAGACTTAGAATCTGTTGGAATCACCACCTTCTTCTTCTTCACCTGCTTTGAAGAGGCTACCTCATTTGCTGGTTTTCTCTTCCGAAGCTGAAGATCTTCCACAGGATTCTCCAGCAGCTGTTCCTCGTGGACGGTCCTGATTGGGGAAACGTGAACGGCACCGCTTAAATCGGGAATATCCTCTGGAACCTCTTGGCTCGCATGATCACCTTCCTCGGCCCCCAGGTTCTCCAACGCCATCCTTCTTAATTGAGCAATCCTACTCCCTGCCATCGTATCTGAAAACAAAGAAAAAATTGGACGAAATGGTCAAAATGGCATATTAACAATTCTCAGCCAAAAGATAAATTGACAAATCAAAAAACGACCCTACCTAGAACCCCCATAACCTTTCTTCTGGTAGCACATTTAACCAGTCGATCGACAGGAATGCCTCGGTATTTATGCTTGGTATAAGGCACTTGAGATGAAATAAACAACAAGATATCTCTGGTCAGGATATCAGCACGGCAAATATGAGATTCGCCGACATGATAGGATCTAGGAGATCGGTTGTAATGACCAAGTCCCCATCCTATGGGAAACTTAGTGGACACCAAAGTTTGCCCATCCGAATCAAATCTACCCACATGGTCAATTGCCTCGCTGTTCACCGGCTCCACGAAATAAAAAAGCTCCTTCCACCTCCCCTTCAGCGAATCTGAATAAGCCCGAAAAATCTTGGCACCTTTCAGAGACCGAAGGCTCACATGCTCCCAAGCGTTTCCTTCCTCGCCTCTTTCGCTATTCCTATTTACCTCAAACAAATGAAAAAATAGATCGGCGGACACTGGACGATCAAGTTCGAGGCATATCAATTCAAAGGCTCGAAGAAACGCTCAACCATTGGGGTGAAGTTGCGAAGGTGCCAGTTCCAGTCTCGCCAAAACAGTCTGTTGAAGATTGGTAAACGGTGGACGGATATGCATATCCGATACCAATACATCATACATGACAAATTTCAAAGATCCTGGCCAGGTCGCTGCATGCTCATCAGATCTCATACCCTCGACATTCCAAAGTCGGCCCCGAATGGATAACTTATCTACAAAAGTGCTCATATCTTCCCCTGCTTCGAACAGAGACCTTGTTTCAGTAACAGAAGAAGCGACCCAATTAAGAATGCGAGGAACATTCACGTCATAAGGCATAGGAAGATCGACTCGCCCCGGACCAGTGCTAGAGTAACCATCAGTCAAAGCAGATGTACGATCATCAGCCTCGGCAGCCACGTCAACAACAACCTCATCGTTTCTTTGCTGTAAATAACCTTGCCTATCCTCAACTTCTTCGTCAAGCCTCTTGCTCTCACCAACCTCGTATCCCGCATGGCTTCCATCCCCTATCTCGGTTCTAGACTCCGATTTCGATTCAGAACCCCCCACTTCCTGAGTGTGCGAAGACCCTTGCTCATCATCGGAACGCGTCGATTCAGAAGACGCCGTCTCCACCACGACGACATCGGTCTCAGTGTTTTTTACACCAACGACAACCACATCCTCAAAAGACTGCTCCCCGTCATCAGAAGTATGACGACCAACCTCAGGATCGTCTTCCACTTGTTCGCTGGTCGGGGCTGAATCAGGGTGATCTTGGACTTCGGGAATAACCGGGACAGTGTCAGAACGACGACCCTCGACATTCTCTCCACTAGAGGCCATCACGTTCGCAAGTTGCGGGGGTTGCTGGGAAATCTGCCTACGAGTTTTTTTGGTAACCGCCAGTTTTAAAACCTGCAGGAATGGGGGCATGGGAAAGTCAGGAGTAACGACCTAACGGGTCCGTACCGATCTTTAAACCGACCTGACGACCCCCACCCTGTGGCAACTAAAGAAATGGGGGCAAATCTGTCTGTTCAAAGAAAAAACAATAGAGAAATTAAGAAAAGAACTAACCTAGCACAAACAAAGCTCTCGCTGATAATCTTCTGCGAAAGTCGAGCACTTGAACCCACTGGAATGGTGAAACTCTAGCCACTATCCTCCTGATCGACGAACTTAAACTCGGATATGAAGATCGGTATGCAGAGCAAATTGGCAATCAGGAATAAAAGAGGGGACCTAACCCCTATTTATAGTGGGCCTCGCAGAACTGGATTGGGCCTAAATAGAATCGACCCATCCCATCAAAAGCTTTCAACACATGCACACGCCTACCAAAGCGTCACCATCATTAGCCACCATTGGGAAACGCGCTCTGACAAGCGCAATAAATAAAAAGGCGCCAATTCAAAATTCAAAATTATTATAACGGTCAAAATCACTTCATCACCATCAGAGACCATACTCAACATCGGTAAGAAAGAACACTTCATATCTCATCAAACAACGGACAGATAAGATCGCCTTCCCATCTCGTAACAACGTCTGAAAAATCACAGCTCGTTCGGAGATCGTGAAAACGCATCATAATCCCGTCAAGTCAAGATCGCCTCTAAGACGACCAGACTTGGGGGGCAACTATTATGGTGAGCCTTTTGACCACATACACCCCCTTCTTTCGCATCTATTCACACCACACAAAAGCCCAATACCAAAGGGCCCAGTCCGAACATCAAGGGCTCAGATCAAACCACCAGATCGGACGGTCCTGATTCATTAGAATCAACCCCACCCCACTCTATAAATACAACATTCATTGCCTCATTAATGGTAAGCATTCTCCTATTTATCACTTCGCTAAGACTATCCCACTAACTTTAGCATCAGAGTGACTTTGCAGGTACAACACCAGCAGGATCGGATACGGTCATTGACTAAGGATATCAACCACTAACTACCTCGGACTGCTCTTCAAGGTCGGAATTACATTGCAGAACAAATAGTATCATGCTTTATGAACCTGATAGAAACTAATTATTTTTTATATATTAAACTGAACAATAATTTATTAGGAGAGAATCTGAATTCTCACAAAGAAATCAAAAGAACACACTAATTCTAGAGAACATATGAGAGTCTCTAGTCTCTCCCTTCCAAGGAATTCTAGAGCCTTGGTCTCTCCCCTTTCCAATACCCAATTGAATGTCAAAAGATCCCCCATTCAGACTTGTCTTCTCCTATTTATCCTAATTACAAACTGGCTGGCCAGAACTTCTACATGTGGCAATTACTAACAGTAACACAAACTGCAAAAATAATTAATAACTGTTGCCTAATAATATAACTGCCTAATAATAAATACAACAATAATAATATATTATAATAATAACAGAATAATAATAATAACAATATATACTTATAAAAGAAATAACTGTATCTAACAGAACCTTGGTTGCACCATGGAGAAATGACTAATTCAACTGAAGAAATTACTAACAGGTAACAACATGTCTAATTTGATTTCTAAGTAAACATTGATAGTAGACTACAGCAAAATCATACAACTACTAAAGGTAATAATAAGTCATGCAAGACAATGCATACTAACTACAGATGAAGCACCGAACCGTTGAGAAGTAAAAAATAAGCCCTATATTCTCATTATCAACTTCAACATTAACAAACTAAACAATTTCATGCAAACCGCAACGTTGTCATTATTACATGATGATGCTAAAAACTACAAACAAAGAAGAAACAAATGAAGACTAAGATAACATCAAAATTTTCATCAGCTACCCCAAGACATTAAGGCACCAGCAGATGTTTCCAAGCCCTATATTGTCCCTGGCCTAGCTACTGTGATGGTTAAACTGAGTAAAACGAACGCATTATATGAATTTTGTTAACATTTGAGTCTCATTTGTTTATTTATTCCTTCATTCTATACAGGCAGTACAGTTGTTAACTACAATCAATCCAGTAGGATCCTCAACTAAACTCAGAGAAGTTCAAAGATTAGGGAAAGATTTTTACCTACCTTGACAAGTTTTCTGCAACTGCCAATACAAAAAATCTCAGCACGAATTGTAGCCTTGAACATTACTGGCTGACATAGATTTTTTAATTTATTTAGTTATTTATTTATTCTCTATTTACACCTTGATGGTAAGCATAGTGTGGTTGATACTAGTTTACTGATTATTAGAAAACGAGGCTAATTACTCCTAAGTCCTAACACAAAAATAAGCACACTAGAAACTACAATCAGAACAAGGAAATAAAAACAGAATTAGTGCGTAATACGCTAAGACATAGCAAACGAGGGTTCTTAGAAACAAGATCCACCAAATATATAGAAAATTAGCTACTCGTTACAAATAGCATCATGTTCAAAATAAGAATAACAAGACAGGAATAAGGAAAAACCATAGATGGAATGGAATTCTGCTTCAGCCCTTGATCCTCGACTCCAGCTACAGAGCTTTCAAATTTGCAAGCTAGGGTTGCTCTTAGCAGTCCAAGCTGTGATAAGATGTCTAAACAATGCAGCCAACAGTCCTATTTATAGAATATCTAACTTTACCAATAGTTTTTAGTTTCTCCTTTTTTTACTATCCTTAGTTAGTCAAAAACAAATGTAGAAACAAGCAAAAAATACTAACAATAAGAATACAAGGTCCAAAAGTGAGCAAACCAAATAATTATTTGTAATCAAAATCTAACAAATAATTGAGATTCAAGTTACAAAAGTGCAAACATGCAGAATTTTGTGATAGATAAAGGGGACTCAACTTACCTCCATGAGCATTCACACGGCCGAAAACAGCGACAGTTGTGGCGAACAACGGCTACAATGGAGAGAATGGACATAGTGAGATATCAGAGACCTTCACAGGCATTCAAACTTAGTAAGCAGCGAAGAGCAGGACTGTGGAGAGAAGAACTTAGAGTTTCAGCATGGATAAATATATTTATGAAAATAAGTAATATTTATTTGAGATGGAAAGGGATACATGGTAGCTAAAACATAGTTAATTAGCTTAGATTTGGCTAAATAATTTTATTGATAGTTAAGTTTTGTGGCAAGGTTCACAAATTCCTCTGGTGCATGTAACAGAACCAAGTTAACAATGCAGACTAATTGCGCAGACAGGACAAAAAAGTAGAGAATAAAAGCAATATTTGAAATATTTAAAGACGAGAAGGAACATATGTAACAAAAAACTAGTACAACTATTGCTATCTTGGACCGGAAAGACAAACTGCGGACTGATTAGCATTACTATTATAGACTAGTGAGCCAGAAGAGGCGCTCCTTTCACTGGTTGGTGGATTAGGAATAGTAGATAGACCCTCCAGGATTTGGACAACTTTGATCATGGAAGGCCTCATAGACATGTCTTCCTGTATGCACCATAATGCAACCTTGACAGCACACTGCGCCCGATCATCGCTCTCTTCTATTTTCAAATCTGAATCAAAAATTTCTTTCACCCTCCCTTCTTCCATCATCTTAAAAGCAAAAGAAGGGAAATTGAATTTCTCTGAAGTTTCGTTAGGATCATAATTCTTCCTTCCCCCAATGATCTCCAGTAACAACTTCCCATAACTATATACATCACTTTTCTCTGATATAGCACAGTTCTTTATCCACTCAGGTGCAAGATAGCCCCGAGTTCCCCTTAGTATTGTGAAAACATGAATTTGTTCATGATTCATGAGCTTAGCCAGACCAAAATCTGAAACTTTGGCAATGAAATGCTCATCTAGAAGCACATTTTGAGGTTTGACATCACAATGAATAATCTTCGAGTCACATTCTTCGTGTAGATAAGCGAGTCCTTTTGCGGTTCCCAGGGCTATATTAAACCTAACATCCCAATCCAACAGAAATTCGCCTTTCTTTTTCTCAAAGATCCATTTATCCAAGGAACCATTGGGCATATACTCATAAGCTAGAAGCCGATGAGATCCGTCCGCACAGAATCCTCTAAGCCTGACCAAATGAAGGTGATGAATGCTGCCAATGGTGCTAACTTCAGCCCTGAACTCTTTCTTCCCTTGGCCAATACCTTCCAGCTTCTTCACAGCCAGCTGAGTGCCATCTGGTAGAACTCCTTTATAAACTGACCCAAAACCCCCTTGCCCAAGCTTCACAGAGAAGTTATTAGTTGCGGCTTGAAGACCTTTGTAGCTGAAACGGATTGGCAGACCAGTTAAATTCTCCAAGAAACTGTCCTCTTCTGATGTCTCTCGAGCTGACTCGAGTAACTTATTCTTTTTTCTGGAGTATTGAATTCCCACAAAGAGCACAACAGAACCTACAAAAAGTGTTGGTATGACAATGACAACAACAACAACTATGGTGCGCTTATTGTTGCTTCCACTGCCCCTTGTGCCAATGCCTCCATCACTAGAGACCTTGATGTAAGAAACATAACCAGAATATGCATCATCAGATTTCTGAAAGCTTCCTACAGTGTCCAACAGAAAACAGTTCCCCGAATTTTTGTGAAAGAACAGTGCAAGGCAGGAGCAATTTCCACGGCAAGATGATTGGCATCCTGCCAAATCGGTTTTCGAAAAGGGCTGGCGAAAATCAAGTGCAAAGTAATTGAGTCCATCATCAGCTTTCATGAACTCAATAGATTTTCCTAATTTATCACCACAAGGATTCACAAAACCTGGTTTGCAACTAGGAAGAACAGAAAGGCAGCTACACCGCCACCTACGATTGTTTGTGCATACATTATAGGGATCACAAGGTTCTGGCGTACCACAAGGATCTTGTGGTATTCTTATTGGGGAATCACCATTTGACCCTCCACTATTTAGATCAGATAAAGTAATGAAGCCATTCCTTCCCAAAACTGCAGTCCAAGTGGCATTTACACCTGCATTTACAGAAAAAATGAATTGCCATAACAAAGTCCTGTTTTTATCATAGAACCTCCAAGAATTATCACCGATTTTTGCCGATGCCACCACAAGACCATTCTTATCGACAGTTTTACGGCTTTCCTTCTGCATAGTCCAATAAGGCTGTGGAGTTGTGTAACCAACAGAAAGAACAACAATGCCGAACTTAATCTCAAGAACATAGGTCAAGTTATTGGGGCTAGGTTCACTGGTGAGTTTCATTCCCTCTATGAAATCCTGAGCAGGCATCAAAGTATCAGTTGGGTAACTGAAACTCTGCCAAATGACCATATTGTCCCTCCCAAGCAAAACTAAATTTCCAATGTCCTGCAATTCCATTGAAGAAACCCCTTTGCCACTTGTATTTGTAGACCAAACAACTGTCCCATTTCCATCTTCCTGTAAGAAGACATTGCCTCTATCATCAAACACAAAGTTACCAGAATCAGAAACAGGTTGTGTTCTATTAGCAGTCCAAATCACAGTAGTGCTTGCCACGTGGACAACTCCTAACAGAAACTTGGTGGTGTCAAAGGCAGTGGTTACAAATCCAAAGGAAAATTCTCCCTTTTTTGACACCAAAAACATGCCATTTAGGTCAATCCAGTTCCTTTGTGAACCTATAATCTCTCCCGGTGAGAGCCTCCCAATATATGGAATACTACCCAAACACACTTTCAACAAAAGGAGGATACACAAAATAATAGAATTATGGGATAAATTACACCATTGTCTTCCCATGTTAACTCAACAATCAACACCAATTTGCTAAAATAGTGGAAGTGTTGAAATAAAACTAAGAACAGAGAACAAGAATTAATTAAATGGAAGTTTTGAAGTTATTATAACTATATTATAATAACTTCAAAACTGAGAGAAGAGTGGGTGGAGAAGAGTGATGTCATATAAACCAGAAGCGGCTAAGAATGGCAATGTGAATGAAGAAGATTTGAAATTAGAGATTTTTTAATAGCGAAAACCAGAACCGCATTGACAATTTTACTAGTCTAAGAATTACAGAAGGGGTAAATTTTTGACTTGTTTGTTTTATTGTGGCGGCAGACAATTAGGTTCATGGTATAGAAGAGCAGGCTAGATTGTTTTAGTAAAAGACAATTGCTAGGACATTTTCTTTTAATACTCTCTTATTAAGAGTTCATGATAGATTTAACTATGATGTAGTAGCAAAGGCATTTGGTGTTGTTTTCTAATCGCATTATGACAAATAGATTAGGGAATAGGGATCGGTTTAGATCGATATATGGTCGCGTGCATAGTAGGACTAGAGGTAAACCGATCCAAAGGTATCAGAATTAGAAATTAGAAATAGATACTAACTATTAACCGTTCTAATCACGTGTCATGTTGTGATTGGAAAACAACATTGTTATCGATTGAGAATTAGCCGATGATTCAGCTAATAACTCTCAAAATTGATTCCCTTTTCTTCAAGTGATTACATTGAGAGAGAAACTATGTCTCTCAGTTAGAAGTTCCTAATTATTGCAAAGAGAGTTTAGTTATGCAATTGAGTGTTTAATTTTATTGATAAGCGAGGAACATAAATTATAAATTAATAAAGCATAAAAGAAAAGTAAATTGCTTTGAAAATAGACTTGTATTGGATTGATGTGCGTATAAACTATTTACAAGCGGTGTATACAACAACGAATCCAACAAATTCATTAATGGGAGCAAAATAACAGTCTATAATATTCTTCTAAAAAAATAATCTAAATTTTTACAAAACACATAATGTCATTATAGAAAAATCCTAAAATACACAGACTTATACAAATTACATAAGTAAAAAAGTAAAGTAGTACCAAGTTATTATCTATTTTATTTATCTCTTGTGATATTTCTACATTTAATATTAAAAAAAATATCTTACGGGCACAATTCTTATTTTTCATGGGGACAATTATTATTTTTCGACGTCAAACAATGAATTCAAAAAAGATAAAATGAAGATGGCTCGAATTAGATCTTGGATTCACCAGTTGACAAATTTAACTACAAACTTGATTAAACGTATTTTCAAAGAGTAAAATGAGTTCGTAGATTTGGCTTAAGATCAACATTTCAAGCATAATTCAAAGTTTGAGGTTAGCAACAATGACTTAAACAAATCATGAAAATCAGACATTTAGAAGAAGTGGACATATCATGAATCTTTAAGTATCAAAGTTAATGATGTAAAATGAAGTGCAAAAGTTAGTAAAAAAAGAAGTGCAAAAGTTAGTAAAAACGAAAGGACAAGAGTGAAACATTTAATTGCCAAAGTAAAACATTCATTGAAAATAATTCGAATATAAAGAAAAGGTTCAAACATACATTTTTCACCATAATTTGCCAGAGATCCTGTGTAAGCGCATGTGTTAGGCGTATATGAACTACTGAATGTTATGAATGTCACCTCTAAAACTAGTTACAAACAACAACTATATATAAGAATCACAAAGGGTAACTTCCTAACACATGTCCAATTCGAAATTTGCACAACTAAAACTATCTAATTTATAAAATATACAAACGAAAATGAAACAAGGGGCTCAAATTCTGATTTGTCGCTCAATTAAGCTGTCCACGTAGGATTTGCGAAAAAACGGCCACATAATCATGATTTAATTAAGGTGTAATGCATACCAAGGCCATGTCATGCGAGTTTCAAGTTTTGAAAGGCACCGTTTTGGAACAAATTAAAAAATGCAACAAACAAAATCAATGCAATTTATTCCTCATTATAAGTTATGGAAGACACTTATTGAGGAAGCAATACTCATGCATGAAATGAGCAAATCGTGTGGCTGAACATGGCCAAATTAAAGACGAGAATTTTCAAAAATTTTAAAGAACAAAAAAACCATAAAACACATACACACAATAGGCATATAATGGTATAGCAAAAAATGGCACTTGATTATTTGAATTTCAATTAAATTTAAATTTTTGACTTTTTCAAAAATTTCCCACCAATTTATACCTGTAGTGATTGTATATATAAGGTTTAGGATCAAGTGTTAAAATTGCATTCTACCTCCATTTTCATATCTATTATCTATTAATAATGCAAAATTGTCCACTCCTCAGAGCCTTTTTTCTGAGTTGTCATCACTGGAGCATTTCAAGGGGATTGCAATCAATGTCATTCCTACGTGGCACAACATGTCATAACGATTTGTGGCTAAATAAAGTTGTAGAACAAGCCATCATATTCAACTGGCCAAACAAAAATACAAAACTATTTCAACACAAAATATGTTGAAACATGAAATAAAAAATTAAAATTTATAGTAGGAACTACACATTTTATATTTCAACCAATTGTATAAATCAATTCATCGAGAACATAAAATAAAAAATTAATGGTATCCAGATGTTTTCAAATCTAAACAATAACTTTGAAACAGTAGATTAATTTCAATTGGGCCAAGTTAGTTTTACAAGCAAGCTTTCATATAGCTGTTTTTGTATTTTATGAATGAATTCAAAGTCAAAAGTGTGCCCTATACGTTTATTCGAAATCTAATACTACTCACCAGAATCCTACTTAAATGCAGTCAAAAAGTAGAGAGGTTATTCAGAGGTATATATGGCAAACAAAATTAATTTTAATAATGTAAGATTCAAAAACTGTTCTGTTTTGAAAACATAATATCCAATTCTTTATGCATCATTATTAAAATGGATTGAAACTGCTATATCTGTAACATAACGTTGAGTCAAAGGAAAAACAGAATGGGATGAAGCTTCATTTGGGTCCAGATTCGTATTGATGACATCATAAGAATCGTAATCATAAGAATCATAAGAATTAATATATGAGAAAATTACAACCTTAATTTCAAACAAAATGACCAAATCTGATGCAATTTAGTCCCAATTTTTGGCTATTTCTTTTATTTGATTCTATATAATTTAATGCTCAGAATAATAGAAAATTTCAAATTCATCTAATAAGAGTAAGAATGTATGAGTGGAGTGTCAAATACGTTTCACCAATACTAAATTTCTTAATATATATCTCATCTCTGCTGCATATTGGGATCAACCCAACTGATTCAAAAGTAGAAAAAATTTGCTGCATAATTTTTTCTTATAAGCTTATGCATCACAATGACAACTCCACTCATGTGTTTTTTGACCAACCCCAATTACTGACTCACCTATTCCACTATCTTCAATCTCGAAGTTCCTTGCATTGAATTTTCTATTTTCTATGATATTTAGAATTTTTTGAACAGTGATTTCCATCGTTGCTATGTCTGCGTGTCTTTTTATCCTTTTCTTTTGTTCATTTATTTGTTTGATTAACTATGCACATTTTTAAAAAATCAGATACTTTTGATAAGTTTGTTGTGATTGTGAGTATTTCTAAAAGAACATTTAATCGCTTACGTTACAGGTTGTCCTAATCATTGTTGCACACCACTTCCACGATAACTCAAGGCTGAGGATGGCCAAGTTGAGGAAACAAACAGTCAATGTCTCACAGTAAATAGAGAGTGAATATGTAGCTAGGAAGAACAATTTATGAGATGAAAATAACATGGTGAGTTCAAAAGGAGGGAAAGGGAGAATTTCCTTTTACCAGGTATGTGTCCAAAGTTTAATTTTAGTGTTGGTAGGAACAGTTTAACGTTAAGCATTCCATTTACTCGCTCACAATTTCAGTTTAAGCTGTCATTTCCTGCAATGATTTTTCCTTCCATCTTTTCCTAATTTTCTTTTCAATAATGGAGATAGAGCATATTTGATGCTCTAGGCACTATTTGACTGTGTATGTTTCTATGCAATGTTCAATGACTACTACTTTCATAATAAAGTGGGGGAAGATATCATCAATCAATATATATATATATATATATATATATATATATATATATATATATATATATATATATAGTTCATGACAGAGATGAAAGAGACAACTTCTATCGTGCAGAATATCTAGGAGGTAAGGTAGTGCACCTGGATTTCTTCACTCCATGTACACATCACAATTTTTTCAAAATGTTAGATGCAAAAGTATGATTGTTATGCAAGAACTTGGGAAGACTACTTTGATGGATACCATGCATGATACTACTGTGTTGGAATTTAGAACTTAACTACTTGTGTTCTAAGAAGACAGAAAAAATCACAGCAACTCCTACGTGCGTTGATGCCAGCAATCTCGAAACTGCCTTGAAACTGTTCACCACTTCGAACCTTGGCCGTATCTCAAAACTTCATATTTCTAACTGATGTGTCCACATGGTCAATTTCGAAGCACTAAACTGTTGTTAAGAAGTAAAAAAATAAGCCCTATATTCTCATCATCAACTTCTACTTGCACGGACTAAATTTCATGCAAATCCAAACGTTGTCGTTATTACATGCTGCTAAAAACTACAAAGAAGAGACAAATGAAGACTAAGATAACCTAAAATTTTTCATCAGCTACTCCGAGATAAAAAGGCATCAGCAGATGTCTCCAAACCAATATTTGACCATGGCCTAGCTATTGTGGTGGTGAAACTGAGTAAAACGAACTCATTATATGAATTTTGTTAACATTTGAGTCTCACTTGTTTATTTATTCATTCTATAAGGAAGTACGGTTGTTGACTAAATCAATTCAAAGATTAGGGAAAGATTTTCACTCCCTTGACAAGTTTTCTGCTACTGCTAATACAAATTCCTTTTGTACACCCATTTCCCCTCTCTGCACATCTAACACACGCGATATCTAGATACCAAGTGTGTTAGGGTGTACTACCAAGTGCGCGAAAAGAGAAACCCAAATCTTAGCATAAACTGTAGCCTTGAACATTATTGGTTGACAAATTTTCTATTTATTCTCTCTTTACACCTTGATGGCAAGCATAGAGTGTGGTAGCACCCCTAGTATTGGTATATACACCTTTTTTGGGGATAAAATCGATGCTCATAAGCACATACTGCGAATATAGGTTGGAAGACATTACATATAAGCACCATGGTAGCTCTGAGAAAATGGCATTTATATAAAAGGTTAGAAGAAATGTCATCATCAGACTGAACAATGGAAGATGTGTCATCAAACATATAAACACTCTATTGGTCTATAGGCAAGTGCATCTGGTCCCCAATTCATAATAAAGCAACTAATTACAAAATTACTAATTTCTCAACTATTTAAGTCAAGCAGAGTGGTTGTGTGAGAAATGAGTGAAAGCCAGAGATTTGAAATTCAAAGGTTGAAGTCTAGGCTAACCAAGTTCACTTGTTTCTTCGAAGCCCTCTTTACTTATTAACAAACTCATTATTATTATGTGAATGTGATTGCTAATCCCTTTTTTCTTGTGTTCCTAATCCATGTGATCATGTAAATTAACACTGTCCAAAATAAAACTTGCAATTTTGATCAAACCAAAATTATCATTAGTAGAATTTTTCTTAGGATGACTGCTAGTCTCATAATCCCTATTGTTCACTACTAGTTACTGATTATTAGCAAACAAGATTAAATACTCCCAAACACGAAAATAAGCACACTAGAACAACACAATCATAGCAACAAGGAAATAAAAACAGAAGTAATGCGTAATACGCCAAGACTTAACTAACAAACGAGGGGATCCACCTAATATATAGAAAATTATCTGCTCATTACAAATAGCATCATTTTCAAAATAAGGATAGTTTAATTTTCCTATTGCACCACTTAGAATGATCTAAAATTATGAGGCTATGTTTATGGTTCATAATACCTTTATTAGCAGCTGTAACCAAAGTGCATCACAGTATATAAATGCAACCACATCTATTCTCAAGTCTTGGTCTTGAAGATTGCGAATTATAAGAATTACCGATAGTTTTTAGTTTCTCTTTTTATTTTTTATTATCCTGATGTAGAAGAAACAAGCAAAAAATACAAACAATCAGGATACAAGGTCCAAAAAATGAGCAAACCAAATAATTGTTTTTAATCAAATCTAGCAAATAAATGAGATTCAAGCTCCAAAAGTGCAAACATGCAGAAATTTGTGACACATAAGGGGACTCAACTTACCTCCATGAGGACTAATTGTGGTGCATGTAGCAGAACCAAGTTACCAGTGAGGACTAATTGTGCAGACAGAACAAAACAGTAGAGATTAAAAGCAAAATTTGAGAAATTTAAAGATGGGAAGAAGGATCATATTTAACAATAAATTAGATACAACTATTGCTATCTTGGCCCGGAAAGACTAACTGCGGATTGATTAGCATTACTACTACCACAGACTAATGGGCCAGAAGAGGTGCCCCCTGCACTGGTTGGCAGCTTAGGAATATTAGATAGACCCTCCAAGATTTGGACAACTTTGATCATGGAAGGCCTCATAGACATGTCTTCCTGTATGCACCATAATGCAACCTTGATAGCACAATGAACCCGATCATCGTTCTCGTCTACTTTCAACTCTGAATCAAGAATTTCTTTCACCTTCCCTTCTTCCATCATCTTATAAACAAAAGAAGGAAAATTGGATTTCTCTGAAGTTTCATTAGGATCATAATTCTTCCTTCCCCCAATGATCTCTAGCAACAGCATCCCATAACTATATACATCACTTTTCTCTGATATAGCAGTGTTTTTTATCCACTCAGGTGCAAGATAGCCCCGGGTTCCCCTTAGTGTTGTGAAAACATGGCTTTGTTCGCGACTCATTAGCTTAGCCAGACCAAAATCTGAAACTTTGGCAATGAAATGCTCATCTAGAAGCACATTTTGAGGCTTGACATCACAATGAATAATCTTCGAGTCACATTCTTCGTGCAGATAAGCGAGTCCTTTTGCAGTTCCCAGGGCTATATTAAACCTGGTATCCCAATCCAACAGAAATTCGCCTTTCTTTTTCTTGAAGATCCATCTATCCAAGGAACCATTGGGCATATACTCGTAAGCTAGAAGCCGATGAGATTCGTCTGCACAGAATCCTCTTAGCCTGACCAAATGAAGATGATGAATGCTGCCAATGATGCTAACTTCAGCCCTAAACTCTTTCTTCCCTTGGCCGATACCTTCCAGCTTCTTCACAGCCAGCTGAGTGCCATCTGGTAGAACTCCTTTATAAACTGACCCAAAACCCCCTTGCCCAAGCTTCACATAAAAGTTATTAGTTGCAGCTTGAAGATCTTTGTAGCTGTAACGGACTGGCATACCAGTTAAATTCCCTAAGAAACTATCCTCTTCTGATTTCACCCGAGAGGACTCGGATAACTTCTTTTTTCTGTAGTATCGAATTCCCACAAAGAGCAGAACAGAACCTATAACCAGCATTGACATGACAATGGCCACAACAACTGCAGTTTTTTTATTGCTGGTTCCATTGTCCCTAGTGCCAATGCCTCCATCACTAGAGACCTTGATGTAAGAAACATAACCAGAATCCATATCATCAGATTTCTGAAAGCTTCCTACAGTGTCCAACAGAAAACAGTTCCCCGAACTTGTATTGAAAAACATTGCAACACAGGAGCAATTTACACGACAAGATGTCTGGCATCCTGCCAAATCAGTTTTCGAAAAGGGCTGGAGAAAATCAAGTGCAAAGTAATTGAGTCCATCATCAGCTTTCACAAACTCAATAGGTTTTTCTAATTTATCATCACATTGATTCACAAAACCTGGTTTGCAACTAGGAAGAACAGAAGGGCAACTACACCGCCACCTACGATTGTTTGTGCATACATTATAGGGATCGCAAGGTTCCGGCGTACTGCAAGGATCTTGTGGTAATCTTATTGAGGAATCACCATTTAATCCTCCCTTATTTAGATCAGAGAAAGTAATGAAACCGTCCCTTCCCAAAACAGCAGTCCAAGTGGCATTTACACCAACATTTTCAGAGAAAATGAATTGCCATAACAAAGTCTGGTTTTTATCATAGAACCTCCAGGAATTGTCACTGAATTTTGCCAAAGCTACCACAACACCATCATTTTCGACAGTTTTGCGGTTTTCCTTCTGCATAGTCCAATAAGGCTGTGGAGTTGTGTAACCAGCAGAAAGAACAACAACGCCGGACTTAATCTCGAGAACATATGTCAAGTTATTGGTGCTAGGTTCACTGATGAGTTTCATTCCCTCTATGAAATCTTGAGCAGGCATCAATGTATCAGTTGGGTAACTAAAACTCTGCCAAATGACCCTATTGTACTTCCCAAACAAAACCAAATTTCCAGTGTCCAACAATTCCATTGAAGAAACCCCTTTGCCACTTGTATTTGTAGACCAAACATCTATTCCATCTTTCTCTAAGAAGGCATTTCCCTTATCAGTAAACACAAAATCATCAGAATTAGAAACAGGTTTTGCTCTATTGGCAGTCCAAAGCACAGTAGCACTTGCCACGTGGACAACTCCTAACAGAAACTTGGTTGTGTCAATGGCAGTAGTTACAAATCCAAAGACAAATTCTCCCTTTTTTGACACCAAAAAATTTCCATTAAGGTCTATCCAATTCTTTTGTGAACCAATAATCTCCCCTGGTGAAACTCTCCCAATATATTGATTATTATCATCACCCAAACACGCTTTCAACATAAAGAAGATGCACAAAATGATAAAATTATGGAATAAACACCATTGTTTTCCCATCTTAATTCAACAATCAACACCAATTTTGTTTTGAAATAAAATTAAGTGAATATAAGTTATAATAAGTATATACCTGGAGTGGACTGGAGAAGAGTGATGTAAACTAGAAACGGATAAGAATGGCAATGTGAATGACGTAGCTGAGGAAGTAGAGAATTTCAACCACGCGCAAAAATGACTGGTTCTACCAAAACATGTTTGCATTCAGAAATCTTTTGTTGGTTGACTATGAAGTAGTTGTGGAAATTGACAATTTTACAAACACCAGCACTGACTAGTTAATAAAACAATATAATTTGTGACGTGATCCTGGTTGTTAGATTATTAGAAAAGTCAAACATTATCACAACTTGATTAAGTGTCGGGTTTTAAAAATTTAGGGAAGGATACATTCTAAGGTGGTACCATAACACTTCTATATGGCTTCAAAGATATCCATAGATACATTCCATTGGTTTATAAACACACCAAAATGATGGGTTGGAGCTATTCAACACTCAATATAAGTGGGACTCAATATAAGTGGTGAGTTTCCTCCTATGCTCAATGATGCGAATATTGTTTTGATTCCAAAGGTGGATAATCCAACAACTATGCGTGATTTAAGGCCAATATCTCTATGTAATGTCATTTACAAAATTATTTCTAAAGTTTTGGCTAATAGATTGAAAGTTGTTCTTTATAAGTGTGTGTCATTGGAGCAATCAGCTTTTGTTGCAAACAGGTCGATTTTAGACAATGTTATGGTAGCAATTGAAACTATTCATCACCTTAAATGCAAAGTGAGGGGGAAAGTAGGGGAGGTGGCGCTTAAAATTGATATTAGCAAAGCATATGATAGGGTGGATTGGGGGTATTTGAGAAGTGTTCTCAGGAAGATGGGATTTGATGAGAAGTGGGTACGATGGATGGAGATGTGTGTTGAAACAGTACATTATACAGTGCTTATGAATGGAGAGCGGGCTGGCTCAGTCTCACCAGGTAGAGGACTCAGGCAGGGTGACCCGCTGTCACCTTACCTTTTTATTCTATGTGCAGAGGGTCTCACGGCTCTTCTCAAAAAATGTGAGGCAAGGGGAGAGATTCACGGTGTGAAAGTGTGCAGAGGGGCTCCAATCCTCACACACTTGTTATTTGCAGATGACTGTTTTTTGTTTTGCAGGGCTGATGTAAATGAAACTACTAAACTTAAAGGAGTCCTAGAAACTTATGAGAGAGCGTCGGGGCAGTCAATCAATCTGCAGAAATCCGAGATCTTTTTTAGCAGGAACACTCAGGAGGATATCAGGGAGCAGGTTGTTAATATACTGGGAGTGACAGAATGTATTGGCACAGGGAAATATCTTGGCTTACCCTCCATGGTAGGCCGTAGCAAAAAACAATTATTTGGTTACTTGCGGGATCGTGTTTGGAATAAAGTCAGGCAATGGTCAGGGCGCCATCTATCAAAAGCAGGGAGGGAAGTTCTTGTGAAATCTGTGGCTCAGGCTATTCCGGCTTACTGCATGAGCACTTTCTTAATTCCTACATCTCTAGGAGAGGAGATGGAAAGGATGATTAACTCGTTTTGGTGGGGCTCGAATCGTGGTGCAAGGCGAGGAATTAATTGGTTGAGTTGGGATAGACTTTCTATGCGTAAAGAATTTGGTGGTATGGGTTTCCGACATTTCCATGGTTTCAACTTGGCTATGCTAGGGAAGCAAGGTTGGCGTTTATGTACCAACAAGGATGCTATAGTAACACGCGTCTTCAAAGCTAAATACTTCCCTAATGGGGACTTCTTGGGGGCTCGCTTGGGCCATAATCCCAGCTATGTCTGGCGTAGTATCCACACTTCACAGGTTTTGGTCAAATTTGGAGCTCGGTGGAAAATTGGAGATGGCACATCTATCAACATTTGGAACGATCCTTGGGTTAAAGGAGGTAATAGCTCCTTCATTTCTTCTAATGTGGTTCCGGGTTGTGAAAATATGATGGTCTCTAATCTTTTTAATGCAAATAATGGGGTATGGAATGTTTCTTTGCTTGACCATTTGTTTAATGAGGTGGATAAGAGTCGCATAAAGGGGATGGTTCTTCATGGGAGGGAGATGGAGGATAGGTTGCTGTGGAATAAAAGTAGAAACGGTCTCTATTCTGTTAAATCCGCATATTATGTATGTATGAATGAATTGATTGATAATTCTGAGTACCGTGTTCCGGGTGAGTGGCATTTGATTTGGAAGCTAAAAATTCCTCAAAAGGTAAAAATCCATTTATGGCGTTGTGCTAGAGGGGTAATTCCGAGTCGGGTGAACCTTCGGAAGCGTCATGTAAATTGTCCGGTGGAGTGCCCGTGGTGTGAGAACGAAGAAGAGAGCGACTGGCATGTATTTTTTGGCTGTCCTCAAGCTGAGATCATATGGAGACAGTCTGGAATTTGGATCTTAATTCAACGTTTCTTAGTGGCGGGTTCTATGGATTTTAAAGCTACCGTGTTTAGCATTTTGGAGGGTGTCTCGGTGGAAGCTAGGAATGGTTTTGCAATGGTCTTTTGGGGCTTGTGGAAACGCAGGAATGAAAAGATATGGGAAAATACGGTACGTCCAGTTTCTTTCTCTATTTCGCAAGTCTTTGATTTGTTATTCCGGTGGCAGCAGGCGCGTCGCCCAGCCACTGCGCAACGGCAGCAACAGTCACGGTCTGTGACTGAAAACGGTGCACCTGCTACTATGTGTTGGGTTCGGCCAGAGGAGAATCGGGTTAAGTGCAATGTAGATGCGGCTATATTTGATGATAATAAGTACGGCATTGGTTTATGTATTAGAGACACTCAGGGCTCGTTTGTCAAAGCTAAATCATCATGGTTCTATGGATCACCACAACCACAGGAGGCAGAGGCATTAGGGCTCTTATTAGCAGTTACTTGGCTTCAAGAATTAAACATCCAATGTGTAACCATCGAGCTAGATTGCAAAGCAGTGGTAGATGGTATCAGAGGATTGTGTAATTCTGTTACTGAGTTTGGCTCAATTTTAACAAGTTGTAAGAACCTACTATCTATGACACAAAACTATGCGGTTAGTTTCATCCGGAGGCAAGCCAACCTTGTTGCTCATACGCTAGCGAGGGCATCAAGGGATTTTGCTAGCTCCCAAGTTTTCGATTGTAGTCCGAATTGTATCACTACTTTGATTATGAATGAAATGATATAAGCCTTATTTTGTCAAAAAAAAATAAGTGGGACTCAACATAGCAACAAAAAAGATGATAGTTTAGCAGCAAAAGACTTGGAATATGCATTAGCTTCAATCCTCCACACCTTTAAATTTCACAAATATTTATCACACAATTAACACTTGATTTGGCACTTGCAGTCACAATAGCTACCAAAATATAACATAGAGCAGAAAACCTAATTCTTTTTCCATGTCTCTCTTTTGGGGATATTGGCGGATATAGTTGTCCAAACATTACTAGAAAAAGTTCGAATAGCCACACAATTTTTGACAAATAATAAAATAATGGTACACTTAGAAGAAATCGGAAATATGTGTAAGAAATTAAATAATACTATGGAAGAAATTAATAAAAATATTATCTTGCTAATAAATAATACTAATAAAATTGTAGAATATACGTTTAATAGATTTAAGAATGGACGTGATGAAATTAATAATATACCAGAAACTTTAAATGATATAAGTAGAGAAATAGGTATAAATGAGGATGAAAATATTTTTAAAATTAGAAGAATTCTTCAGCAACTAGAAAACCTTTTAGAATACGAAGAAAATAATAAAAGTATAACAATAAAGGATTTAGAAAGATTATTAAGTAATAAACCAGCTATAAAATTAACAAAACAAGAGCCTTTAGAATATGAACCATCAATATTTATTAAATCAGCAACTTCATAGAGAGGATAAAAGACGAATATATGGAATCATTAAAACGTCAAATGATAAAGAAGAAATTAGCCAATTACTAGAACAATTAAAAATAATTGAAGAAGAAAATAAGCAAATATATAAAGTAGAACAAGTAGAAACAAAAGATGAAAATGAAGAAGTAATATTAAATTATATATAGTTCCTCAGAACTAGAACCGGAATCAGAATCGGATTATGATGAAATATTTATGGAAAAAGGTGAATCCAAGTAATACAAAACCAAAAAGAAAATGGGAAGAATATTGGAATAGAAAAGATCAATGGGAAAGTCATGAAAGAGAAACTCTAAATCGTAGAGGTTAAGTTAGGATGAATGGAAAATAGGCTAAAGTTCAAGATGAATTTAAGCCTTATTATGAAGAAATTAGAACCGAAAAACTATTAAATCTTGATTGTGTGAAAAATAAAGAAGGCGTGCTTATAAAATGGACTAATGAAATAATTATGTTAATAACAACAGATGATAGATTTAGTAAGGTAAATCTAATGGATGTTAAAGAATTAATAACGTATAGAACATCAAGAAATGTACAAAAATTCTTATCAAATATTAGTGAAGATACATGGCAACGTTTTGCTAAAGTTGCAGAAACTAATTAGCAATTTTCTAAATTAATAATGGATCTTATCTATCAAGAATTTGAAGGATATAACACCCTTGAGCATAAAAAGGAAGTAAATAAATTTTTACATGAAAAAGCTAAAGCACGTCTAAATGGAATTGAAATATGTGATATGTGTGAAGTAGAAAGCTTTATTTGTGAATATCAAAAATATTATTACCAATTAAATGAGGAAACAAAGGAAATATATAAGAAAATATTTATAGATAAATTACCATATCCACTTAATACAAAAATAAGAACTATGTGGAAAGTACAACCAAACGAAACTGCTAATACTTTACGAGGAATTATAGAAATCCTATATAATGAATTAAGGCAACAATGTTTGCAAAGAGAAACTGTTAGACAACTAAATAGAGGAATAAGCGACATTTGTTGCAATTTACCAGAATTAGTTCAACCTGGAAGATATGGTTGTAATAAACCAAGAAATAGAAAATATTATAAAAGGACTCAAAAACCTCAATTAAGAAAAACCTATCCAAAGAAAAAAGCCTATAAAAATACTAGAAGAAAGTATTTTAGGAAAAAGAGACAAACACCAAGAATCAGAATATATGATTTAGAACCTTTAGAAGATGAACTAAGTGATAGTGAAAATAGTGTATATGAATATTTTAGTGATGAATTATCTTCAGAAGAAACAGAATCTGAATAACACATATATTAAAATTAAAATTGAAAATAAGAATAAAGAAACTGAAGCCTATATAGATATAGGAGCAAGTATTTGTATAGCAACAAAAGCATTATTAAGTAAATGGGAAAAATTAGAAAAACCTCTAAAGATTCAAATAGCAGATGGCTCTATACACCCACTAAATTGGGTTGCCTATAGAATTACTTTAAATATTCAAAATAAGTTATTTATGATTCCTACTATATATCAACAAGAAACTGGATTAGATATGATAATAGGAAATAATGTTCTCCGATTATATGCACCCTTTTGTCAATACCTAGAGCATATATCAATAAAGGCCACATATATTAGAGGAAAACAATTCAAGGAAATTATTGATATTCCAATTATTCACTCATCAAAAAATATTTATTCACATAAACAATCAGAGCTTAGCAGACTAAAACATGGTGAATTAGTGAAATTAGTATGTAGAAAAATAAGATATGCATTAATTAACTTAGAACCAGGAAGAAAAATTCCAGCACATATTGAAGAAATTTTAGAAAAAGTTTGTAGTGAAAATCCTCTTGACCCAAATATTAATAATAAAAATATGGAGTTAGTTGAACTTAAATTAAAAGATCCAACAAAAGAAGTAAAATGTAAACCCATGATCTATACAAAACAAGCTATTAAGGAAATGTGTGATAAAGGACTAATAAGACCCTCAAAAAGTAAACATTCTGCACCAGCATTTTATGTTGAAAATCATAGTGAAATAAAAAGAGGAAAAAGAAGAATGGTAATAAATTATAAGCAAATAAATTATGCAATGGAAAGAGATGCATATTTTCTTCTGAGAAAAGATTTAACTATTGAAAGAGTTAGAAATATGAATTGGTTTAGTACATTTGATTGTAAATCAGGATTTTATCAAATTAGATTAACAAAAGAATCTAAGGCACTAACAGCATTTAATTGCCCCCAAGGTCAATATGAATGGAATGTTCTCCCAATGGGGATGAAATAATCTCCAGGAATTTTCCAGCGAAGAATGGATTCAATATTAAAAGAATTTAAAGATTTTTGTCTTATTTATATTGATGATATACTAGTTTTCACTAATAAGGATTTAGAAGACCATTTTAATAAAGTTAAATTAGTACTAGATAAATGTCTTGAACATGGAGTAGCTTTAAGCAAGAAAAAAGTTGTTTTGGCTCAAAATAAAATTAATTATTTAGGACTAGAAATTGAAAAAGGAAAAATGATAATGCAAAAGCATGTTTTTGAAAAATTACAGAATTTTCCAACCAAATTAAAGGATAAAAAGGAGTTACAAAGATTTTTTGGACTAAATGAAGGTTTTATAAAGAATCTTGCAGCTGAAAGAAAGCTACTTCAGCAAAAATTAAAGAAGGATTCCCTTTGATCTTGGACTGAGGAAGTTGAAGCACTTATTACTAAATTAAATATTTATGCCAGGATTTGCCTGAATTATATCATACGTCAGACGACGATTTAATCATTATTGAAACTAATGCATCTAATGAATGTTGGGGGAGGTGTTATGAAAGCAAAACCCCCTAGACAGAAAAAAGAATTATTGTGTCGATATACGTCTGGAACATTTTCAAACAGTGAAATTAATTATCCTACTCATGAAAAAGAAACTCTGGCATTAATTAGAATGCTAGAAAAGCATCGTATTTATGTACTTGATAAAAAATTTATTGTCCGAACAGACTCTACTTATGTTGCAGGTTTCAAGAATTTAAATCATAAAGGCACTTATAAACAAGGAAGGCTTATCAGATGACATATGAAATTAGCCGAATACAATTACTCAATTTCCCACATTAAGGGAGAAAATAATGTTTTAGCGGATATACTCTCAAGAGAATGGAATGAGAAACCGCAGAAGAAGCATTAAAACTCAAAGAAGCACTTAAGAACTACTTTGCAAAGCAAGTAGAAATACTTGAAGAAGAAATAAAAGTGTTAAAAAGTCAAATTAAAGGAAAGTCTCCTTTAGAAGAAATTAAAATAAAAGGAGAAAGCACTAAATGGTACACAGTCTTTAGCAGACCATTTCCCGACATCTATGATGACTGGCACAAGGCAGCGCCACATTGTCAAAGAATCCCAGGAATTACACACAAGTCATATGCAACCAAGGAAGAAGCAGAGAAAGCATTGAAGGAATATAAAGAAGCAAACATGGAAAATACGAAGGAAATATATCTAGGTCCAAGAACTTTTTCGGAGACAACAAAGAGTAATCCAATTGAAAAGAATTCAGTGAGAATTTTAGGAAAAATTCCCATCTCATTGGATAATTTTCAAATTACTTCACGGAAAGATCATGAACAAGTCCAATTTTCTGAAGAAAAATTCAATGAATATTTTGGAATACTCACAAATTGGATTGAAAGAGAAAAGATTAACTGTTTTTATTTAGTCGACAAGAAATTATTTGGCCTCAAAGCAGTAATCACTCCAGGTGCTCCCAAAATACTGACATTTAATATGTTCCAATTTGGACTTATTGAGTGTCTTTATTTAAGAAATAATCTTGAAGAAATTGGATTATTCCCACATGGTTTCAGAGATGCAGTCCAAAATTTTCAAAGAAACATTGCAAAAGAAAGAACTATCTATCTGAAGTTTTATTCAACTTATCCTGAGTTCAACACTAAGCAGCAGGCGATGCACTATGTCCTTATTGGAGTAAACAATAACAAATTTCCATTAAGGGATGAGTCTAATGGAGAAATATATAGTCAAGAAAAATTAACTATGACTATATCAAATCAGTTAACAAGCATTTTTTTCCAATGTCAAGGGATCGGGAAAAACTCATGCATCAAGGCACTATATAAAAACCCATATATTTTGATTATAAACAAGGCTAATGGGAAGCCAACAAAAGAAAGAGATTTAAGTCTAGTAGCAAGTTTTGAACTCCCTTTCTACACATTCGACACACCAACGATGAAGTATAGTCCAGCTGTCCTTCAATAGTTATGTACAAGTATTAAGCAAAGCCTTAATCATGCATGTGAGAGATGTGTGCAAGAAAAATATTCAAATAATGAAAAAGAAGCTGAAGACTTTACATCCATCGTGGAAGATTGAGAATTGCATGCATAGATAGAGTGCTCATGAATTGACAAGTTAGGAAGAACTAGAAGACAAAAAGGTGTCATAAGGTAAATGTGTCATGTGAGGGTAAAAGTATCATGAAGTGTCATGCAAGGTGTCTTGTAGTGTCATGTGAAGTGTCATGTAGAGTCATGTGAAAGGTGTCATATGAAACATTAACGGAGGAACCTATGTACAAGCTTGGCTATAAATAAAGTTTCATCAAAGCCATGTAGAACATAGAGAAAAATAAGAAGAGTTGTAAAGAGAATTTCTCTCTTAGTGTTTCTCTAGTAGAACATAGGCTAGTTTTCTCTAGTAGCCAAGAGTGTCTTTATCAAAATCATGTACTTTTATTTCAGCTTTCAATAAAATTCCACTTATTTATATGGCTCCTTTGTATCTAATTACACTTATTTACTTTATCTTCTTCAGATATTCCCTTAAAACACCACTTGTTTATGAAGATATTTCACGCCCAAAATACACATATTCATCTAATCCCCTTCAAATACTTCACGCAAAGCTACTTATTTAATTGATCATCATCAAATATTTCATTCAACAAGCAAAAGTCGTGGTTGGTCGTTCTCAAGAAGATTTTTTTTACAGCAACAAGAATATATTATCAGGTATGATTATCAACTATCTTTATTGTCTATTTCACAACTTTACTATAATAAAAGAAAATAGTTTATTAAATTGAATAATTGTACTAATGGATCAAGAAGAAATGTATGATGTAGAGCATTTACAAATTAATGAAGAAGATGAAAATTATGAAGGGAGTATACTTATTGACCCTACTTTATTTCAGAAAATACAAAAAGTGGATTTAAGTTTAACAAAATATGCAAATATGAAAAAAGAAAGAATTGGAGGGATCATGAGTAGATTTAATCAAAATGAGAATATTATATACTATGGAAAATTAGTTAGTGAATCACCTACTGATATAGAAGATGCTTAAGGAAATACTTGTATACAGTTATTAAATAAAAAGAAACTTATGGAGTTAAAAAGAAATATAAAGAAGGAAGAATATAGAAAAAAAATAGGATATATTCACATAGGAGCAATACAAGTACTAATTAAAGCAACTTTTCAAGAAGGAATAAATTCACCAATGGAATTAATTTTAAAGGATGATAGAATTACAGACCCAATAGATAAAATACTTGGAATAGCAGAAGACAATTTAGCATATGTTAAATTAAAGTTTGAAATACATCCGAATATTGGTATACCATTAGATACTAAACGGTTAGACCAAACACTCACTCTTGAACATAAGTTCTTAAGAGGAAATCTAATGAGACCAGGAGATAAGATATTCTCAGTAACTTATTGTGTTAACTACGCATTAACAAATTCTCACCATAGTATTTCATTTAGAGATAATATAAAAGGATTGATATACCAAGTTTATATGAAGATATAGGAAAAATTTACTATCCTAAAAGGAATGAAATAACTGAGTTTGGGACACTCATAAAAAGACCAAGGATATTAGACTTAAGAAGAACTCAGTCTCCAAAACCAATTAGATTTTATGATCCGAAAAAGATAGAAGAAGATAATATTGATAAATTAGCAAATCAAGTAAAAGAGTTATCAACATATATAAAGAATAGAATATGAGTAATCTATCTAGAGTTAATGTAGAAAGATTTACTAATAATGAAAAAAGGAGAAATGAAATAAAGGAAATGATAGAAAAACTTACAAGGCAATTAGAATATTGTTTACAAATAAAAATGAAACAGAAGAACAAAAAAGATATAGAATGCAAGTTGAAAATAATTTAGTAAGGTATCAAAATTCTTTAATGGATTTAGAATTTAATAGGTCAAGTACTTAACTGGTATCAGAGCACTAAGATGGAGAAAATACAAAAAATTAATATATCAGATGAAGAGTTAAATAAAATAAAAATAAAAGCAATTTTAGATAAAAATGCAATCTCAAAAAATAGAATTAGAAAATAAAATTAATATAATAAAAAGAAAAATTAAAAAGATAGAAAATGAATATAAGCAAAGTTAATAGAGATAAAATTATTAAAAGTTTTATTGAAGATCCTAGGAAAAGATTAGGTACATATTATAAATTTATGGATTTTTACATAAAAAAAGGAAATAGAGAAGAAATTGAAAGAATATCAGAGAAGATTATAAGAATACAAAATATGGTAGTTTCATACGAAACGGAGTTAGCGGAATTAAAAAATTAATATAAAAAAGGTGTCGTCGCTAACAATTAGTGACCGACATATTAGAGACGAAAATTAACTTTCCGTCATTAATAAACGTTGCTATCTAATCTTATTCTAGTTGTGAAACACTTTCGGATCCGGATATATACCAAGACCCGACAAGATAAACACTTTCGGATCTGGATATATACCAAGACCCGACAAGGTAAACACTTTCGGATTCGTATATATACCAAGACCCGACAAGGTATAACATCACCTACTTTACTCAATAGTAATTTAGCTTAAGATCCTCTAAGTTTTGAGGGTCTACAATAGAGCACACATATCTATTTATTTATAATGAAAATAGGAATTGATTAAAATTACGATTAATTAAACCTAATTGATACAAATTGATACTAATTAAAACTAATTGATATGACAAATCATAGTTGATATTCTAACAATCATCATGAAGGAATATAAGGAGGTCTCGGTTCAAGTCATGTAAACTAACATTTCACCACCCTCCAGGGGCGGATCCAAGATTAAAAAATAGAGTGTTTTCTTTTGTGCAACTTGGGGTGTATTACCCACTAATGGTGTACCCGTGGATTCGAACACAACCCCTTTTGTGCAACTGATGTTTCGAAATAAAACCTGACCCTAACAAAGACGATAATAATCAAAAGTTTGAAGTAAACCTAACCCTAACAGAGCCATACCTATAAAGGCGAAAAGAGTAGAAGCAGAACGAATATCAATCCAATAAAAAACAAAAGAAAAACTTGTCTCTGCGATGGAGGTGAGAAAGAAGACAATGAGAGAATAAAAGTAAGATTGTCTCTACGATGGAGGTGAAGAAAAAGACGACGAGAGAATAAGAACACCACGATTGAACTTCAATTGTTAGTTTTCTATTTTAATTATAATACGTGAAATTAGTAGAAGGATTAAACTGCAAAATGTATTAGTTTTTGGGTAGCAAATTGAAAGACAAGTTATAACATTAGTTGGACTCACTGAACGATGATGTGGATTAGTGAAGTGGCAAGTGAGTCTGTTTATTGGCCCAAGACGACAACACTACTCTCTTTTTTCAACTGCACCGCAGAAGCCCCCTTAAATAAAAGGTTAAATCCCCTGTAGGACAAATGTCTGAATATTTGAATAGGAGAAGCTAAATGTCTGTATTTTAAATAGAGAGACTTAATGTCTGAATTTTTGAAAAAAAGAAACAAAGAAGAATTTAACCAAATAACCAATATAATATTTGAACATTCTTAAGAGTAAAAAGAATATTTGGAAAATATTCATAACTTTAACTTAACACTTTTCTTTGGACAGGTTCATTTCATAACTTAACAGTATATAAGTTACTACAAAAAAAGATATAATTTCATGATATTGACTTTTCCATTGAAATTTTATTTAATTTTAATATACTTTTTTTACACAATTAATTTTAATATATACTACCAACAACGTGAGTCAGGGGGAAAATGATTTGATAGGCCAAGAACAATAGACAAATGGAACCGCACACGTGGCCTTATTAGATAACACAAACAACCTTCTTTTTTTGTTTTGTTGTTGATAAAACAGATAACACAGCTTCTGATGTCATCAGTTGCATGGAAACACACCTAAGTAAAGCATATACGAATCAATTATTGCCACGTGAAAAGATCTACTTGGATTCAAGTGTTGAACATAACACGCGTCAAGTCCATTTCGTATATTTATATGTAGGTTGGCCAATCGGAATTTCTAGCCGACACTATGGTTAAACACAAGAAAAATCAAAGGAGAATTTTTGCTACTGCACCCATGGGCCATGGCTTCAAATTCCATTAGATACCATTACCCGATTAAAATATTTCTTATTTTTTAAAGATTAAACAGGGTGAAAGCTAGACAGAATTACACATAGATCAAGAAGTAAAAACTCTTGATACATCAACAAACACTAGATTACTAACACATAGGGGGAGGGGGTGATCAAATCAAAGTACAACTCAAATTGGCTAACCCATCTGCGACCTTGTTAGCCTTGCGAAAGACGTGAATGATATAAACGCTCCAATCTAAGCCCAAAAGATTTCTGATAATTGAGTCTAAACCTCTACCACCGACACTTCCCAAGCCAGGATCATGCTTCAACTCGCGAGCAAGCCACGACCCACAGATAAGTTGAAACGAACCTAATCCTAAGGAGAAGCTCCAAAGAAAGCAAGTTTAAGATCTTGTGGGACAAGGTGGTTCCCCAGTTGAAACTTGCAGGACCACTCTAAAGTATTCAAAAAACTAAGAGCCTCCCATTACAAACTTCAAGCAAAGGCCGGAGCCATGGTGTTTCGGCTCCCATGAATAGACCAAACTCATCTCTTAAAAAAAAATCTTGATCCCACTTTATTGTGCTCATTAGAGAAAGTAGCATCGATAGTGCACTCTATGAAGCTTAGATGTTCCCAAGAATTGTGAGATTAGGTGATTTGGGAGTCAAATTACCTTTCTTCTCATTGACATCTAGTCATTCATAATGAAGCACATGGAAGGTGATTTGGGAGTCAAAATACCTTCATAATGAAGCACATGGAAGCACAAGAATTGTGAGATTAGGTGATTTGGGAGTCAAAATACCTTTCTTCAAAATAGTTATGTTTTGGTGTTTCTAGATATAAATAAATTTTAACTAGGTTATCCTATTTAAGGTTCACCCTACTAAAAATAACCTTCATGGAAATTGATAGTTTGCAAAATGTACTTATTTTTTCTCTATTACAATAAAAAAAAGTTAGTTGAACAAACTTTCTTAATAGTTGTGAAGTTGAGTACTTAATTTTGACCAAATTTGAAGTTAAACAAGATATGTTAACCTGCATACATGCATGAGACACATGTTAAGGAAAAGAAGAAACGAATCTGGCTTTGGTAATTTTCCTGCCTAAGGATAGGAATACATGAAAATTCGAGGGCCTAAAAAGCAAATAAAAAAAAAATCTCCCCCCACCCCATTGCCTTCAAATGTTCACATCAGTCTTAATCTGTCTTTATTTCATTGTCTTTCTTTTCTTTTAATCTCCATAATGTATGATTTTTTTATTTCATTAGAATTCTCCTTTTCTCTCCTTCTTTGTGGTCTAGACCCCTCTCTCCATTTCCATTCACTAACAACCTCATAAACAAAGAAATACACACTAGACAAACACTACTACTATGTTTGTGAAAGTGTACTAATTTCACATAATTATAAACATCACAACACAAGAAGACACAACCTTGGTGTTATGTTGAATAATATTGATCCTAATATTTCAACTAGTCATGCATCCGAGGAAGATCCAGAAGAGGAACAAATAAGAGAAATCCATGCCTTGACACCACCTCGTCCTCCTCCACCCGCACCTCCCACCAACCGTCACAGCCACCGCTCATCTTCTATGTCGACGGCTAGCACAGAAGGTGAGAACTTCACAACTATGAGTAGAGAATTCAATGCTTTGGTTCTAGCTGGATCAACTATTGACCATAACATGATGATGAGTCCCATAATGAATGAAGGGGGTGCAAATAACAACAACAATAATAGCAATAGCAACAACTTGGGGAGGATTGGAGAAGAGGAATTGATGGAAGAGAGAAACCCTTTGGCTATTGTGGTAGATAACAACCCTTTGGGACCCGTTCCTTCAGGTCCTTCATCTGAAGGAACGGCTCGTGGTGGTAGTCGTAGTGGTAGTAGTGAAGAACATGTGTCGGTGCAGAGGGTGAAGAAAGAAGAGGTTGATGCTAAGATATCAGCTTGGCAGAACGCTAAAGTTGCTAAGGTTAATAACAGGTTTAAGAGAGAAGATGCTGTTATCCATGGCTGGGAGAGTGATCAGGTTCAGAAAGCTACTTCATGGATGAAAAAAGTTGAGGTAATCATTTTTTTATTTTATTAAATCTAGTAAGATACTACAAATAAAACGTAATTTTTGATACTATTTTGATGGTAGTTCGGAGCATCGAGAGCAACAACAAAGATATATGAATCATCTCTCTTATATATTGTTAGTTTAGATCATTTCTAGTCGATGTGGAACATGCTGATACTTAAGTACCTGACATATTTATTATACTTCATATAGTTTAAGGATAAGTGAGAGGATATGAGTTTAAAGACTAATCGAGTGGTTTAGTGGTTAAAAAATTGTGAGCAATATTCATATATTGATTGATGAATTTTATCCAATCAATACATGAGAAAGGCCTACTCATAAAGGCTAATATGTGAAAGTAAAGAAAAGTGAATAAGGTTGCCTAGTGAGTGGGCATGCAGTGAATGTCACAATGATTGTTTCATTATTATTATTCTTATGATTCTTGTCTCTTAATAAGAGAAAAAAGGTAAGGAATCATTTTCCCTTTTGTTGAGGATTAGGAACCAATTCAGAGTATCTTGGTCATATTTACATGCATTCTTAGGTCTTGAATCTCGATCACATGATAGTAGTACCACTGATTCAATGTCTAAATCATCACAGGCTGAAAGAAAATGAAATCATTAAAAGGTTGAATTTATCCATTAGGCCTAACTCAACTGGCAAATGCGGAAGTTGTTTGGTTGAATATCATGTCCCGAGTTGAACCTGGAACATTGTAATTATGTGACCAAGGTTCTAAAAAATGGTCTGTTACGCCGAAAACTGCCGCGACAAAACTGTCTCGGTAATGACCGTTACTGCGACAAAATGGCCGCGACAAATATTTTTAATAAAATTTAAGCATTATTGTGATTAATTCACACCGTGACGACCGCGACTTGTAACGCAACAGTCGCAACGGCCAAAAACGCGAAAGCCTTAACGCGACCGTGACCGCGACTGCTATTTAGAACCTTGATTATGTGCACGTGTTTCAAGGGGCACTTATCACTTCGTCTAAAAAAAGAAGTTGAATTACAACCAAAGCCGTTCTTGCTCATGATGTACCAAAAATGTCACATGACATATTATTGTGTGTGCAGAGGAAGCTAGAGGAAAAGAGAGCAAGAGCAATGGAGAAAATGCAGAACAAGGTAGCAAAAGCTCATAGAAAAGCAGAGGAAAGAAGGGCATCAGCAGAGGCAAAAAGAGGAACCAAAGTGGCAAGGATTTTGGAGATTGCTAGTCTTATGAGAGCTGTTGGAAGACCTCCTGCCAAAAAATCCATATTCTAAGTTGCTTTGCTTTCATATTTTAATTTTGAAAAATATATTTTTAGGCTTCAAATGGAGAAAAAGAGAGTGAGAATATTATATATGGGCATAATAGATGGCATAGTGTATAAATAATAATAAAAAAAGCCCCTTTTCTTTCTTTAATTAGCTAAAGGGTTCAAGAAGACTTGGAGTGGGGAGTATATAAAAATAGGAAGATAAGGAGATATGTATCATATATTAAATATATAATTATTGAAAACCATTTGGTGTGATTTGATACTAAAATGTTTGAATATGGTGAGTGCTGACATGGTCATTTGGTTGTGCTGGCTAAACACTTTGGTGTTTTGTACATTAGTTAATGATAATAATAATATAATGCATTTTGGAAATTAGTTGTCTCTATCGCTTGCAAATGCCAACAACAAACCTAACTATGCCTAGTGTCCTCCACCTAATTTGTATTCAATTTTCTCTAAACTATGAAATTGTAACGCAATTATTAGTTTCCACCGTTTGATCTCAAATCAAAGGTCGAAATTGTTTAAAGTTGATTTGAATCTCAAAACTTGTGAGTGATCTCAAATCAATAACTTTGATCATGTGTATCTATGTATACTATTGCTTGAATTTGAGTCTGAGATTATAGCTTTGTTACAAATAGTACTCGATAAATTTGACAGAGAAATGCTTATATACATATTATTACACGCCTTTTAACAAAACCAGCAAGGGTCTCGGTTTAAGGTCTCGGATGCCACTTTAAGGTCAGAATGTGACTAGACTCAGATTCCACTTTAAGGACTCGGTTTTTAATTTTCGGTGTGGCAAAAACTCTATTAAGATGGAGGAATCACACAGACTAGAAAAGTCCGGTACACGTGGTCAATCAAGTTTTCCGTCGTAGACTAATCACCGGAATAAACCAGTAAAAATTGCGCATCAATAACACGGTAATAAAAAAAGTACAAGTCTTTAACAGAAACTAGAACTGATTTAACTCCTATAACCAAATCGTTAGCTACAATTAGTAATTAGTAACTGATTTTGATACAGTCATGTGAATATGTGATAACAGATCATGATACTTACCATTGGTGCTTCCATTGTAATGGCCGAGCATTATAGAGAAGAGAATCCTAAAAACATAGTGAAGAACAATGTTCTCTCTTCAATGGCAATGTATCGCTTGAATAAAGACAAGTAGGAGTTGTTGAACAAAACATGACTTTTTTGTTAGCCGAACTCCAGTACCAAACAATTTTCCAGTTTGAGCATCATATTATCCTTGTTTGGCTGTTGCTCTTTTCAATATTGCAACTTCCACAATAACTTGTCACACCTTATATGTTTTTAACCACTCTTTGTCAGATATTTTAGACTCTATTTTGTAAAAATAAAAAATAAATAGATGATAGCAAATAAATTGGCTTATTGCGGATGAGTTGATAGTGAAAAAGCAAATAAGTGAATTTAAAATTATTAAATTAACGGTTGAACTAATTTATAAATATAAAACGACATATACAAACATTTGTAATTAATACTTAAAAATAAGAGATAATTTCATTTAGTGGAAGATAAATGAGAAATTTAATTAAAGTAATAAGATAAAAATGACAGACGAAATAAAATGTTATAAACTATAAACATAATGGTGTGTTTGTTTGAAGTCAAATAGGGGAGACAGACAGGGAAGAGAGAGTAAGGAAATAGAGAGTGATTTTTCGATATTTGGTTGATGAAAGAAATGAGAAAGAGAAAGAGAGAGGGAGGATTGTTTTAGTGCTTTTTACAATCTCTTCAATTGTGAGAAGAAAGTGAAGAGAAAAGGCTTAGGAATTACTCCCTCCGGTCCTTATTATCAAAAAAAAATTGTAGTTTTAGATTCATTGAATAACTAGTAGGATACCCGTGCATACGCACGGGTGTTGCTGTGTTCTTTTCATGAATGAACTTAGACATAATTTAAATAGTCTGGACAGCACCCCATGAAAAAAAAGACAAATTTAAAGTAGATTAAAAAATGAGTTTCAAATAAAAAATAGATAAATATTAAAATCTAAAAAAGTAAAAGTATCATTTAAAAACAATCTGTGCATTTATCCTATGTTCTTTTATATATCAGTGCAATGTTTTTTATATATCAGTGTTGTTATCCCGTGTTTTTGATATATCAGTGCAGCTATCCGTGTTTTTTTATATATATATATATCATTGTAGTTATCTAGTGTTTTTTTTTTATATATATCAGTGCAGTTATTCATAATTTCAATTGATTATTTTAGTTGATTAGTAGATTATAGTAGATAGTAAAAGATAGATATTAGATTATCAATAAAAAAGATTTATCTCGTGTTTTATTATATATACGTCACAATTATTTGTCCTTTTTTAAGTATTAATGACAAATATTTGTCACGTGTGTTTTAAATATTAATCAGTAGTTTAAATAGTCATTAAATTTTCTTTTTTAGATATTAATCATTTTAACAACTATCCATTGTCAAAAAAAGACGTACCTTTAACAAAAATTTAAAAATTAATTTTTTTTCCAATAAATTAATTTATCAAATTAATATTACACTCAATAATTAAATAATCTAGAATATGAGTTAAAATGTGGCAAAGAGAGCGACTAGCAACGTGAGCTGCAACGGGAGTTGTAACGGGAGACGCAACAGGAGAGGTAACGAGAGCGCCAACGGGAGGGCCAAAGAGGATGCAAACGGGAGGGGACAACGGGGATACATATTTTAGCTCTAATGTCCAAATACATTATTATGGATCAATGCAATTCTGATTGTCAACGGGGATGCATATTCTAATTTGAATTTCTAATCATATATTTTGGACATTGTTCACAACTTATAAATATCTTCCAAATTACTATTATGACTTTATAGCAATCCACCGACTATACAATATCACCCGTGCGTATTCACGGCTAAAATACTAGTCACTACAATAACATAGAATACTGGTCACTACAATAACATAGCATCCTTTTTTCTTTGATAACAAAGAGTGCACACACAAAGCATCCTAAACCACATAGATTTAAGCCAAAATTGTTTATTCTCCAATATTTGCCTCGTCAAATACCAAAAAAGCAAATTTCCACACTAGTGCAATCTAAAAGAAAGAGCTAAAGTTAAAAACAGTAGAAAATGTGTTCATTTCTGGTGCACCGTGAATGTGGAAGCCTTTTTCAATCATTGCTAATCATGAAAGGGATTGGCTGCCGACACTAGACACATCATCTCAACTGCTAAGTGCTACTAACATACTCCTTCCACCTCGTATTAATTTTTAGATACACAAATCTTAAGAAAACAATTGATTACAATTAATTTGAAGATAAAACAATGTTTGGTAACTACTCCATCCGTTTTCGTATATAAGCAAAAATACATAAACAATCATGTTATAAAAAAAAGGGTTAAATATGTTTTTGATTCTTATAAATATGACGAGTTTTGTTTTTAGTCCCTTAAAAAAATTTTGGACACTTTTGATCCCTACATTATTTTTCGTTTGCACTTTTAGCCCCTGCCGTTAGTTTCCACTATCCGTGCTGACATGACGTTGGTTATGTGGCAATTTTTTATGCGTTGCATCCAAATGTTATTTCCACGTCATTTATTTAACGACACAGTAATATAAATGTTAAATAATAATAAAAAACAAAATCCCTAATCTTTAATCTCACTCTCATCTTCATCTTCTTCATCATGGTGTCCAGACGAGGGAATGTGAAAGGGTGTGTGAAATGCTCAAGCCCAACAGAGCAACGATGTCAAGATGAATCAGAAGCCATGAGAAAGGGTCTGTCATTTTCAATGTTTTATGCACTCTTGGCATCGCCTTCATCAAGGCTATCGACGTTGGTTTAGAGGAATTTATGATACCCACATTAAATTCATGACATATCATTTGGTAGGAAGGAATATAGGCTTTTTTTTCCTTCCTTATTTCTTTGAGATTGTCTCTGGTTTAATGGTTTACTTGTACAATATTGGTTTGTTGTGTATATAAATGTGGATAATCTTAGTCCTTCTCGTTGCTGCCTTATCTGGATTTCAATTTCAGCTTTGTGGTTCTTTTAAGTGGTGGTTCCTGGGCTGTTTTTGTATAAGCATTTGGATGATTAGAAAGAAGACTCAGTCCTTCTCTTGCTGCATTTCCCTTACCCAGTTGTCTCTCCTTGACTTTCCCTCTTGAGAGGCTTCTAATTGCGATTCCTTTATCTTATAATCAGCTTTTTCTTTACTGTCTTCAACTAATAATCCGGCTTGAGTATTTCACATACCACATTCCCTCATATGGACACCATGATGAAGAAGATGAAGATGAGAGTGAGATTAGGGATTAGGGATTTTGCTTTTGTTTTTAGTTTTTTATTATTTCCAGTATTTATATTATGTGGCATTAAATAAATGACATGCAAATGACACGTGGCTGACAGCGAATAAAAAACTGCCACATAAGTAGTGTCACGTTAGCGCCGTTAGTGGATTTTAACAGCAGAGACTAAAAGTGCAAACGGAAAATAATGTAGGGACCAAAAGTGCTCAAAATTTTTTATAAAGACTAAAAACAAAATTCGCTATATTTATAGGGACAAAAAACATATTTAACCCTAAAAAAAAAAAAGCAAATCTAACGTTTTTAGTTAATATACCAAATTGACCCCTAATCCTTGTAGATTGCTCAATTTTTTCTTTTTTCAATGCAACTAACTTTTGGTTTTTCAACTTTTTCTTTTTTTTCCACAGTGTTAAAGAAAACTTTATAGGAATAATATACGAATCATACTTCTTTTTTAACTTTTCTTAATAAATGTGCATAGTCGTCTTTTGCTTATATTTGAAAATGGATCCAGAGAGTAAAATATTCTTATATAATATTGTAAGAGTTAGGTACAACGACTACTTAATAGGGCTGGACACCACTTGGTTTTGGGCGAATTCGACCCAAAACCACCAATATTCCGGCACAATCCAGGGGTTGGAATCACAGGCACAATTTATACCATATAGAGAAACAGTTTTGGCGGGTTCGCATTGGAGGCCTTTAACAGATCCACGGGTGGGTAGCGATGGACTGTGAGCTCTGTATTTCGAAGCACCTTTTTGTGAACTTCGCCGCAAGGAAACAGATTGCGTCATCGTTTTCGAAACAGAAACTTCGACGTCCTTTTTGAAGGAGAGATGAGCTAGGGGAAGAAGATGAAGTGGTTGTTGAAGGGAAGGGAAGGATGAGATGGAGATGAGCTAGAGCAAGAAGACAAAGTGATCATTGAAGGGAAGGGAGGGATAATGAGTGAGGGACGAGATGGAGATGAGCGAGGGTAGTCGCGTTGTGTTGGATTTGGTCTCGATGAAATGGGATTAGGGCTTGTGTTTTGTGAGGGTGTGTGAAAATGGATGAATTGATGTTTGTATGTGAGGGTGTTAGTGGAACGACGTCGTATGCATATATTTGGCCTAAAGTGCACTCCATTCAAGGGCAGGTTCAGATTTTGCTGGATCCTGTGTTGGCCCATGCTTTTCCCACATCCCCTCCTACTCACCACACACCCCTAAACCCCCTAAATCCCTAAAATACCCTTTAATTAAAAATATTTCATCTCTCACTCTCCCTCCAAAACACTCTCACTGTCCTGGACCCTAACTCCCCCTCACTCTCCCTTCTATTTCTCACCCTCACTCTGCCTCTCAATCTCAACTTAGAAGCTTCAATCTCGCATTCTACGCACTAGGTACTCCCTCCCTCATTCTCCTCTATTTCCATTTCAGTATTTTAATGACCCGTTTTAGCGTTTCCATTTTTCTGCAATCTGCGACGCGTTCGGTTGGCCTTCCCCGAACTGTTCTGGGGTCGATGGAGATCGAACACGTTTGGCTACGGCCTCCGAACACGTTCGGTTAAGGTCAACCGAACCAGTATAAATGTCTCCAACAATTTTACGTGTACGGTTGAGGTAATTCCAACGTGTTCGAGTAGCCTCAACCGAACCGGTGTTATGTTTACATAGTTTTATGTTTTATTTTGAAATTATTTATACTATTTAATTATAATTTTGAATTTTTTTTTAATGTGTTTGTTTGTGTTTATTCAGTTATGGCCAAGATGAGAGGTGGACATTCTCAGTCACAGCCTGAGCCTCGGGGAATCAGGTCACCTCCTACGGTTTCAAACCGTAAAAGGAAGGAGGATATACGTGCTGCTCACCATCCGATAGCTAACTTGGCTGGTTCTACTGTTGACTTGAGTGTTGCTCCTGCTGTTGATTTGAGTGTTGCTTCTGCTGAGGATTCTGCTGCTCCTTCGATTTCTGCTGCTCCTCCTGCCATATTCCCTTTTCCTGGTAGGCCGGAGGATAGATCTATTTTACCCACTTACGGGTCTCACTTTGCTAGATCCCTATGAGGTCGGCTGCACCCAACTGAGGTCACCTGAGAACCCTACATTGATCATAGAGCTGCTAGACCCTTTGAGCCACTACAACATTTTGACCCAAAGGCAATGCCTAAAAACCGTTGCATAAAGCCAAAAAACCGTTGCCTTACCTTTCAACAACGATTTTGAAACCGTTATTTTTGCGGCCGTTGCCTAAACTATATGCAACGGTTTTTTGTGACCATAGACAACGGTTTCAAACCATTGGCAGTTATGGCAACACTTAAAAACCGTTGCAATATATGGCAACACGCACTGATAGGTAAATATCACTGAGTCAATAAGAAACAAGCAAGAAATTAGTGAATACCCATAATATGCTGCAACGGGTCTTCCTTTCTCTGCACCAAGTTCCCAAGATAAAATAGGTGCACAGATTATCATGTTTGCATCCAGAATGACAACCCAGTCAACATTTTTTGCATCCTTACTATGCTTGAGCCATTGTACTATCCCAGCAGGTTTGTTTATTGAAGGGTACCTGCATAGAGGACAGAAAATTTATTTCTCATTTCACTGTCTTTATGCTAAACTGATTCTACATTTACAATGAAGTATATAAAATTTATTTCAAAATTGAAGTGCATTTGCAATGATTTACACAATGCCAAAGTACTAACAAAATATATTCTCCATGTGAAGCAAGAGCAGCAAAATTGGGGACTACTGCAACCTCAAAAGTCTTTACCTACAAGGAAAACTTTACAACAACTTTCTTTCTAAGTTTGAGTAAAACAATCGAAATTACTAAATAACTAATAAAAAGTCGCCCATTTCATACTCCACACTAGAACTCTTCAATATCCTCCCACAGAGAGGCTCTTCAGACAATCATTCTATAGTGAATCATTGTGTATTTCTATTCACAACTAAAATACAGAATCGATCATATGAAATAATTATATAGGGATAACAAGAGCTACCTTATGCTAGTAAGGTGATGGTTCCTTTTAATCATATTCAAAGATTCGCTATCTCTGGAAATTCATTTGATACATGATCGAAATTAAAAAAAAACAAAATGAGAGAGAAACGGAAGCAGCTTTTGGTGAAACATAAACACAAACACCTGAAATGCAGTAAACCACTCTTATCTAGTTTCGGCAAAGATACTCAAACATAGAATTTATTATTCTGAAATGGAAAGAGAAAATTATGACCTAATCAAAGTAAGATTGAATAACAATATCAAAATCAAAATTAAGGAAAATAGTAAAAAGACTAACCTTGGCCATAACAGTAGAAAATGAAATTCCAAGAAGCTTGAGACGATGTTGCTTCGGAGGCAGCTTGCTTGATGTCGCCGATCCCTGCCGATGCGGGCTCGCTGGTAGAACAAAGATGGAAAGAAGAGATGACTCAAGGGAGAAGAGACGACGCAAGAAGAGAGGACACGACTGGGAAAGCAGAGAAGGGCGATAAACGCGAGAGTTTGAAGCTTAGGGTTTGGAGAAACCCAAACGGCTGAGACTGAGAGAGCTAAAGAGGAATAAGTTAAAAAAATTAATTAAAAAAACTGAAACCTTTTTTTTTGACAAAAAAAAAACAGAAACCTGAGAGAACGGTCTGAAAACGTTGGCTAAAAGATTAAATAAAAAACAGTTGTCAATGACCTTTAGACAATGGTTTTCAAACGTTGCTTCTGAATTTTTTTTTAAAATATTCAGCTTACCAACGGATTCAAATAACCGTTGCCTATTACAATCTACGGCAACAGTTTTTTAGGCGTTGCCATAGGCTCAAAATGTTGTAGTGAGCCCATCATTCTATTTAGAGGATTTTTACGGCATGGTGGCTGCATGGTGCCCCACATGCCAGATCGTGTCGTTAGACAGTTTGGGCAGGTACAATGGATACCGGAGGACCCCAAACCTCCTACTATAGTTGTGGTTACACGAGATAGGGCTGGCGAGATGTGGGCACAGTTTGATCAGTATTTGCTAGAGGGGCCCCCTACTAGGCCGGGTGAGCCAGAGACCGTGCCAAGGTACGTTGCTTGGTTTGGGAGGGTCTCACACCCATTCCTATTGCCGTCCAATTATGTGTGTCTCAAGGATGAGCCTGATACTAGACAGGTACGTGTCTTTTGCACTTTTTGTCATTTATTAGTTTATAAAATATGTACTTAATTTAATTTTTTTGTCTCACAGATAGTGCCAGATATGGTTCAGATGGTGGATGAGATGGAGCGTGCCTTGGATGGTAACGTTCCACGAGGGACCCAGCCATGGAGAGTACTGGAGGGCATGAAGAACCTCGTGAAGCCATTCCATTGGCTTAGGAAGTGGGGTTGTGTGTATAGTAGGAGGGGCCGCAACACACAATATGGTTTAATCTTATGGATTGTTTCTTTGTACTCCAGTTTGTGGATTGTTATTTGTATCGATATTTATGTTTATTTAGTACTCAGTAATTTATATTTCAATGGTATTTAAATTAAAAAACAAGCTTATTATTACAAAGCGTAACCGTACATCAAACACGAAAGACGACAAAACGATAAAAAGAAACATAACGAAATAACTACGAAACTAGTGATTATTTGGGAAGTCCTTGTTCCAGAAGAAAAATGATCTTTTCTGGAGTGAGCATTGTTTCAACAAACAGCTCCAGGATACTACGTCTCATTGAAACATTAGCATGATGTTGCATCCTTGCGCGAACGTCATCGTCGCTTCAGATCTCCATAGCTGAATAGCGGACAGTCCCGTCATCTCCACAACTGTACTTGCGGTAACATAAACGACTTATGTATTTACGCCACTCTCCTTCTCAGCGAACCTTCATCTCTGCCTTTTCCTTCAACTTGGTAAATGTTATATCCTTATTCATCCTACAGAAGATAGGATTGCGACATTGAAAAAAACACACCATCGCTCCTGTTGGTGATAGTTCCACGGTGATGAAGGACGGTTAGGAATTTGTCACTTGAGTACTGGGTTGGGCACAACTGACATTCCATTAGGTCTTCCATTTCAGTGGGTGGGGTTAGGGTATTTGTGAAGAAGCAGAGGGGTGTTGGTGAAGTAGCAAGGCCTATTTATAATAGGCGTGGGAAAATATGAGTCGTTGATCAAAAGTGTCGGTGGAATCTGAGCCGTTGAAAATTTCAAAAAAAAAATATGGAAATGTTCGGGTACCCTAGTCCGAATAGGTTCAGTTAGAGCAGTCATACCTACTAATATTCAAAAGAGGGGTGTGTGTCAACATATTACACGTTCTGATGGTCCTGGCCGTACGTGTTCAGAAGGCCATAACTGAACCATATAAAACTTTTTTAAAAAAACACGGAAGCGCAGGTCTCATTAATGGTATTTTGGTCATTTCGCATGATTTAGGGGTGTGTGGCAAGTAGGAGGGTATGTGGGAAAAGCATGAGCCCCTATGTTTACCACCTAGCCCGCCCAAGTGTAACAGCACAGGCCCATTAAAGGAGCCCGTTTTACCCGAGTAACCGATTAAAACTGACCCGCGTGCGCTAATTTCACCGAATCTTCCGAGTTGTGGTCCGATCCGGAAGATTTGTCCAGCCTTACTACATATATAATTGTTGAAAAACATGAGTAGTGATTCTTGTTTTAGCTCATCGAACGAAGTGAAGAAACCCACCTCTCAGGCTCAAACCGTATTCCGAATAACTGACTTTGAAAATCTCATGTATTCATTGATATAAGTAGTGCAAGAGGGGACATTCACCAGATAGGATTCCTCTACCTGCACCTCTTTATAATTGGATTTGTTTTTCCAATACCAGTGCAAAATCTTTTTGGACAAATAATTTTCAGCAGAGTGCACCTTGTGATTGTGGCTATTATAGCCGTGTTCGCACAAAACAATCCACAAGCTTGCTACATGATAATAAGGTATTAAGATCATGTTGTGTTCCCTTAATATAGCCATCATAACCATTCATGAACTTTTTTGTGTCACCTTGAACATATGATATGGTTGAGTATAGGTCTGCCCCATTTATCTTACTAATGTGAAGGACATAACCTTTGGCTGTGGGCATCAGGTAACCAAATGAATTACAAGTTGATACTAAGTTGTCTTTAATCTAAGGTTGTATGGAAGGGATGAACATGCACTAATTTCCTCACATGACAGACTTGTGAATGTAGGGAACAAAAACAAAAATTGCGCTAGACCATGAATGGTGGGTGCATAACCTCTCATTCCATATATCATTTCGTGCACAAAATAAAAACTCCGTTCCTAAATTTTGTAGCTCAATATCATAATGGTCCATGAGATCGACAACTTTATATCAGTTTGGTCCTCACGAAGACCATCCCAAGACCATACCAGAATCACAATCAGAAACAAAACTATATATTTATCCCTTGTTACAATTGTATGCAATAAATAATTACCATATATACACATAACTAAAATTACATGCGACTATAAGTACCAGATACACCAACTGCATATGATTCCCCATGCACATATTTGTTACGAAGGAATTGATTTTAGTGTGTACTTACATAAAAAATAAATTGGAAGATTCACAGAGAGGTAATTGCAATGCTACGAGAACCATCACCCATGTTCTTCATTTAACGCTGGGCAGTAAAGCACTTACACAAGAGATTTAACGCTGCTGCATTCCCAATACTGAATTCGAACTCAGGACCTTGGTTAAGCTGAAAAAGACCCACACCATCTCATTCAAATGCTCTTGGAGTAGCAAAACACGGAAGAAGATGGAGCAACAGAAAAATGGTGCGGGAGAAAGAATATAAATGGAGGAAGAAGATGACCCTTTTAGTTGTTGTGTGAAAACATGACGTGCAAGTATACATAGTCGCAACACGTAATAAAGAGTAAGTAGACACCATTCTCACGAAGATTCTTGAGTTTTTTTTTTTCTATATTTAAATTAGTAAGTAAGCAAGTGGGTAAAAACAAAATAAAATAACAAGTTGTAGATCCTAACTGGATTTCTTGCCCTGACACTTTCTCACATTTCATGGAAGTCAAAGAAACCAAGCATTGGTTCAAAGTCTTCATCTGAAGTTGACTATCAGGCAATTGCACGCCTCGACTGCATGTGAACTACAATATTTATTCGTTAAATGATCTTCATATCTCTTACTCGGACTATGTTCCTTTATATTATGACAACCAGCCCACTATTCAGATAGTTTAGAATCCCACATTCCATGAGCATAGTAAACATATTGAGTTAGACATGTCCAACACATGAGCGAGATTACTAAATCCTAATTTTAAGTCTACCAAAAAAGGATTACTTGCTATTAATATTTATTTAGGAACCGTTAAAAAAAGACTCAATCTAAAAAGCTCAACTTCTCTCAAATTTGCATCACACACTCTTGGGCCAACCCAAGTTGGTAGAAGCCTAGAAGGTGAGAACAACCTCCGGACCTGTCGAAAACGGCTAAATTTGACCCTTTCTTTTTGTCTTTCCTACACAAGTCCTACTTAAATACAATGATCACCACGTTTGACCCAAAAAAACAGAAAAGACAACAACGATTTTGTGTCACAACCTGCAAATTGTGGGACTCTAGCACTTACATTTATTTAAGATGAAATCGTGTAATGTACTTCCAAGAGTCCAGCTCTGAGAAAAGGAAAGTCTCCAACAATAAAATTCAACGGCAATACGCGTAAGTTGCTCTATTTTATCATCATTATTAGTTGTGGTCTTGTGGATAAGAAGTTTCCGTGAAACACAATTTTGTCAATAGACATAGAATTAATTTCACTATTTTTCAGGCCTATATGTTTGATCGGTAAAAAAAATAATGTTTGATGGAAGCAGTAATTGTTTTTAGATCATGGACTATGTCTTCCTCACTTTCGTTGGTTTAATTAAACAAATTAAATTGTTTACTTTAATGGTTTACTTTAGACGGTTTCTACTTTCTAGAACCAAAATCAATCATCATATGCATGGACTCTTTCATGTCAATAAATATATATTCTACGTGCTATTGTATATTTTGTTTACAAATGCCATTGTTGACTTGGCTCAATTGACGAAACTACTCACGCAAGAATCTACACATTAGCGAAGCTTAACAACTAATTAATCAATTGAAATATCTTGCCTACAAATTAAATTTCTCGATTGCTCCTTGGTTCATTAAGGGTCTGTTTAGGAGTATCCATGAGAAGAGAGGAGATGGCATAAGACAAATGGTGTAAATTCTTTAAGGATAAGGAGAAAAACTATCCCCCTAAACCCCTCTCTTAGTTCATTTTTGGAAAAGCATTGGTTATGGAGCCTTATTAAGACATTCTGATGCAAAATCCTCCTTAGGGAAAAAACATCAAGAAGGAAAAAGAGTACACCCCTACATTTTATTGATAAAAAACGAAAAAGATACAAAAGACATGGGGAAACTAGGCCAACGACACCCATGAAAAAAACAACATAACATCCAAAAGGAAAAAGTAACAATCCTATTAAAAAGAATCTAGTCCAAAAAAAGTTAAAATTGGCATGCAAAAAAGCATCACTATAGTGACTCTCATCTCAACCAGATTGGCACCAAAGACACTAACAATCATTTGCAGCACACCATAGAAGAAGACTGAAACCACCAGAAAAAATTCAGCAGAACCTATAGCTAGGCAACCTACCCTATTTCTGGAGAAATCCTCAACAGTTAATGAAGCTAGGATGAAGAACCCACCAGAAAAAACCACTTATGTTAGTACCATGTCCGGTAAGCTTATCAGCACAAGTGTTACATTCTCTATAAATATGAGTGCAAACAAAGTTCATTTGTCTCATCAAATATATGCAATTATTCAATCTAGTTCTAATCTTCCAAGGAACTATTTTGCAATTCTTAAAGGCGAAAACCACTAACTGAGAATCGCACTCCAACCACAAATACTTCCATCCTTTACCAAAAGCAATCTCTATACCCAACATAGCTCTAAAATTTCAGCATAGAGATTATAACTGTTGCCAATGGAGACAAAAAAACAACCATGAATAGTAGCGCTTTTGTCTCTAAAAATACCACCACAAGTAGCAGGTCCCGAACAATCCCTAATCGCGCCATCGGTATTGCACTTAATCATGTAGGGTGTCGGGGGATCCAATTAACCTCTTTGATGTTTACAGAGCTTCTATAGTTACAAATGATATTGAAGGTCTTGATACTCATAAAACTCAGCAACAAAGAAAGACATCGAAGATTTAGTCGCATTCCCATTAAAGCAACATTAGAGAGAATCAAATGGATAGCCGAGTGTAAAGGGATCACATGATTGTTAAATCTAACTTGATTCTTGCAATACTAAATGACCCATAAAATATGAACAATAGCAGTAGAGACAATAGCTTGCAATGATAAGAGAATGTTTATGGTTAATATATTCTTTTAATTTTAAGACTATTATAAATGGATGTAAATGAATTGAAGAATTTACTTAAGCCCCCCTCCCCCCAAAAAAAACATTTCTCCAATATATTCTTTAAGTTCCATCAGATATGTGCAACGATTGCATTTGCGATGGATTTTTTCGTGAGAAATCAGCGAATTTTTTTCAACCCCCTATTAAAATTGATGGTCTACCATTCCTTCCATTTACCTTCCATCCCTCCAATTTTTTCAAGCTCTCTCCTCCAAACTCTTGAACAATCCCTTATGTTATTGAGGATATCTACATTGAGTAGAACGAATGAAATGTGATATAAAGAGAAGGAACGTTCAATCAACAACAAAAAAAAAAAGCGAAAGGTTTGTGAATTAAGTTGGCTGGTAATTTAGGGAAGCTGGCGGATACATGTGGGAAAATGGAAGAGAAGCCGGCACCAAAGAAAGAGTCCAAGGAGGCGCTTTTAGCGTAATAAGTCAATGGATCATGTAAAGACAATGGATAAAAAATTAAGGAATACAAATGTTTTATATATATATATATATATATATATATATATATATATATAACATTTGTATATATTTTTGACAGCAAAAGTTTTATCGAAAATGATAATATTCAATATATTATTGATTTTAATAACAACCGTTTACCATAATAATTTTCTTTTTAATAACCCAAAATATTTTTGAAATGCTCTATGGCATTTGTCCTCTTCAAATATAAGAGAAAAAAATAATATACTTTAAATAAATTCCAAATATGAAAGAGACTTACTTGTTTTTGGTACCGTTAGCACAAAAAAAGTGTAATTTACTATACATTTTATAACTAGGGTTAAGCCCGTGCGTTGCACGGGTTTGTTTAAAATGTTTTTTCTATGTTATTATAATATTGTTTATTTTTATTATATATTGCTTAAAAAATTTGTATGAAATTTGATGAATGTTGTCTAATGGTTTGGTAAATTTTAATTTTTTCATTGCAAAACATATATTAATTGATAAATATGTTGTATTTAGTATCCAACATTGTAAGGTGCTATTGGAATTTGAGTTTAAAAGCAGAAAATTTAGTTTTAATATTGATTTGAATTTGAATTATTGTTTATTATAATTATTGTATATGTGTGATATGTTATTGTATTGTTATTGTGAAGAACATAAAACCCTCTATTTTTCCCGGGCACTCTAATTGAATGGAAAATTAAAAACAAAAGATAAATTATATTTTTGACATGTAATTAAATTTATATCTAATATAGGATCAACAGATGGTTAAACAACAAAAGAAGAGGAAAACCTCAGTGGAAAAACAATGAGGATTACAATCTGAGTAATGTAAGGAAAACAATGAGGATTACAATCTGAGTAATGTATACAAAATAAATCAACCAAATAATATATTAAGCAATTTGTGACATATAGAATATAACTCTTAATTTTAGAATACACTTTTCGTGCCTCAAAGAATATAACTCTTATATATCTCTTTTTTTTAAAGAAACTCGAGCAAGAACTTAGATCAATATATACCCACTATTTTTGAGAACCCAAGGAAGAAGTTGTAAGTATGTTATAGAAAAATACTTATTATTATTAGTTTGCATTAAAATGAGAGATAATAATAAAAATAAAACATAAATAAAAGAACTAAGAAGAAGAGAGAAAACACATACTTAAATTGAAAACCTCAAACTAAGATCCCATCACATTCTTTGATTTCCTTTTCAAAAAAATTGTAGTTCTATACAATGTTTTCTCTTCTACATCCTACACTACTTACTTAGTTCATGTTTTTGTTATTCTTGATCATGATAAAATATATCAATTCTTGTCAATTGCATATCTTCATTGTTCTTGGTTCTTCCTAACTCTCATTTTCGCATTATAGATAGTGTATAAGATTTGTGTGTGGAGCTCATGGATTGACATCAACTATTTATGGGTGTTTTAAGATAAAAATGCATTCATTAGCCATAACCACTAATTGTGATGGTCATTCAACCTTTGACCTTTCATATCTAAAGCATATTAGCCCCCACTAAATTTGACCTTTCAAATATTTAGATATTGAAGTAATTTGAACAAAAAAACACAAATTTAGTTTTTTTTTTAAAAGAATAGAACTATTTTAATATGCACTATATTGCTATTTTTAATATTTGTATTACTTTCAAAATAGTAATAATAATTTTTAGCAATCTATCGATAGCTATATTATAGTAAGAACACACTAATTTTTTTGAAGAATATTATATTGAACTAAATGAACTATTTTTTTCCTCAATAAGTAAAACTAAATTTTGTTTTTTTTTCCGACCGAAAGTAAGACTAAATTTTGTTGGTCTGTAAGAATAGTATGAAGTTGAATTCTATATTTTAGTAGCTAATAAAAATGTAAAAAGTAAGTAGTGAGTGAGCTTCTTCTTAAATTATAAACTAAAACCCAAATTGTAACTATAAATTTAATAATATGTTGCAATTAAATATCTTAAAGGTTTGGCCTTTCACATCCAAAACATATGAATTGCTACTACCAAGTGTGACCTTTCAAATATTAAAATATTAAACTATTTTGAAGTAGAAGCATCATAGTAAATTTTTTTAATGGGTTAAAATATTTAAATAGACACTATATCACTTTATTAAAATACTCATTTTTCCGTCAAAAAAATATTCATTTTTGAGAAATAGGAATAATAATTAGTAATAAATAAATATAAATATCATATTAGGAGTCAACCAAACAATTTTTTAAGAATATCAATTTGAACTAAAACCACTATTGTAGTTCATTTTTTAATTTAGCACAATTATTTTCACATACACTATATATCTATTTTTTTTAATATGTTCATTAGATCTCCGTTAAAAAAAATATATATGTTCATTAGATCATAAGTAATTTAAACATCCAATTCCAAATGCGTGACTTTTTAAAAATTAAAATAGTAATACACCATTTGATTATTTAATGAACATATTAAAAAATAGTAATATAGTGTCAGTGAAAATAACTAAATTTGTAATATAAACATCCAATCCATGTAAGAAGAGGGGATGACAAATATATCGGTTAAATATATAATTTTTTAATATGTTCATTAGATTATATTTTTTTGAGGCAATGTTCATTAGATTATAAGTAATATAAACATCCAATTCCAAATGCGGTTACATTTAAAAATTTAAATAGAAATACACCACTTGATCATGGAAGCTATTTAAGTTATACATTTTTTAAAAAACAATATTAAAATTAAACATAAATCTTACGTGGCTATAGCTTGACCAAAAAATTGTTCCTCAATTATACTAATTAATCCAAATTTTTCTTTTTGTCTTTTTGACTACATTAGAATTGTCAAGAACATGAAACTCAAATACTTTATTTTCCTTTTCTATTTCTTCTCTATCATGTAAACTCCATTTTTCCTCCATTGACATAGAATTTGAAACATATAATTAACAAATTGAATACTTAATCAACAATCAATAAAAGCAAATGAATAAAAGAAGAATTTACACACACAAAAATTGAACTCCAACAACTACATTGACTTTCTTCAAGTATGAATATCATGGAAGCTATAGCACATATACAATTTCATGGAAGCTATTAAAATTAAACATTTTTAAAAAACAATATAAAAATTAAACATAATCCATACATGTTTATAGCTTGACAAAAAAATTGTTCCTCAATTGCACTCAATAACTAATTCAAATTTTTCAATTTTTCATTTTTTTTCTTTTTGACTGCATTAGAATTGTCAAGAACATGAAGCTCAAATCTTTTATTTTCTCTTTTCAGTTTCTTCATGCAAACTCCATTTTTCCTCCGTTGGCTGCAATTTGAAACATATAACAAACTCAATACTTAATCAACAATCATTAAAAGCAAGCGAATAAAAGACAAATATACACAAAAAAGAATTTTGAACTCCAACTACTTCAATGACTTTCTTCAAGTCTCAGTATCAGGGATGTAAAAACAAAGAAAAATAATATAATTGATGTAACAACCAAACAGAAGTGATGTAAAAAATAAAAGGATAAGTGATGACCTCTCTTCTTAGGTATTTATAGTGTTTCTGAAAGAAGACTTAAAGGGAAGTAAAATGAAAAGGTTGTAACTAATCTTTAATAAAAACCAATTATAATAATTAGTACTAATCAAAACAATAATTTAGAGACACCAAAAGCCAAGGAAAATCAAAGCATCAAGTAATGGATTAAGAGTAATAAATAAGAGAGAAAGATTTTTAAAATAAAAATTTAAAAACAGGAAAAAACTCACAATTCAATCGTCAAGATTCTTTTATATAAATACTAATAACCACTACTAATTCACTTTATCTTTCTTAAATGTATAAAGCTAATAATAATAATAATAATAATAATAATAATAATAATAATAATAATAATAATAATATAATATTATGGGTGTTGTATTTCTGAAGCGGCACTTTTTGTGCTTGTTCCTTCAACGAAATTTGTTTTCTTATTAAAAAATAAAACAATACAAATGGGTCATATATATACAAATTAAAATAGTAATAACCACCAATATTTCATCTTATCTATCTTCAATGTATAAAGCTAATAATATTAACAACATAGGTTTAAAAAAGTCTTGCACTTTATTGTAAAAAAGCTGAAGGAATGTAGAAAGGTATTGGGTGAGTTATTAGAGTTTAATTGAGCATTAAAACAATGACTCAAGTCTCACAAATAAAATAAAAGTTCAAGTCTCCTTTACAATATAATATATATATATATATATATATATATATATATATATATATATATATATATAAAATATAGATAGATATATGGGAAATATTCTAGTGGTGTTTGTAAAAAAAAAAATATTGTAGTGGTGTGCTAGTGCTATTACATACGCACGTTTTAATTTTCTTTGTTTGACCAACTAAAAGTGCCACCTTTTCAAATTTCATGCTTATATTCTACTGGGAGTCAAATCGTCGAGTTTGACTCGTAAGTCGCCAAAAATATTTGCAATTTGGAGGCTTTCAGTCTTTAACTTTAGTTCAAAGGGCGCACTTGCACAACTTGTAAATTTCGGGGTGACAAATTTTTAATTTAACATATTTTTAGGGGTACGTCTAAGGGGAGAGAGCAAATCAAATCATCCCTCACCCATGAACTATTAAATATAACCCTATGAAATAGTTTAAAATTGATCAACAATTGAGATTTCTTGGTTGATTCAATTTTAACCAATCGTACCATTTTGCACAATACCCTTACGGTCAATTTTAGTGATTTATCGGTGAGAAATTTGATTTGCTGTCTCACCTTAGAAACACCCGATGTTTAGTTCACTACAACAGATTTGGGGATGGGCAGTGTTTTTTTTTTGTCATGGACAGCGTTTCTGAGCGCTGCTAAATTTGGCGCTGCTGATTCCACGCCCAAAATGGGCAGCGTTTAAGAAGCGTTGTTCATTGGTAGTCATAGGCAGCGTTTGGAGGGAGAAGCGCTGCTCATTCAGCCAGCGCGTTTAGCAATAGGCAGCGTTTTGTAAAAGGAAGTGATGCCCATTGTTAAAAGCGCAAGGTGAATGGGCAGCGCTTGCAGGAGAAGCGCTGCTCATTCACCTAGCGCGTTTAGCAATGAGCAGCGCTTCTCCCAGCAAGCGCTGCCCATTGTATAATTTTTTATTTATTTATTTATTTCTATTTTTATGTATTTTCCTTTTTATATTTGATAATTTCCTGGTCATAAATTTAGAAAACTCATATTAAAAAAATTAAATAGAACTTTTATTAATGAAGTTAGGTAAAGGCTTAAGAGAAGCCAAAACCATGAAAATTACAACTTTGTCCATAAATAAGGTTAAAGCAAATGGGCCACAATGACCTTTACATAACAAAAATTACATTATACTAAGATTACTTATAAATAAAAAATAGTGTACTAACACCGGTCATTACTCTAATCCTCCAAAGATTAGCTTGGCAAAAAAAACATTTCACCACTCTTTGAGTCATTACACCATGAATTCGACTTGTACTTATTCCAACCTGTTTCAAAAATTAGAAGAACCGAAAACACATGAGAAAAATAAAATAAAATAAAAACTATTACTTGCATAACCAGCAATCTCATAACATCAGTTAAATCAATTAAATAACAACAACATCTACAGCAATAGGGCTACTTTCTTAACATTCCAATATCCAATTTGAACAATGTATTCTCTCACCTATAGTTTTACCCTAAAGATAAGAAACTAAAACCACAAGATTAATCCACTAGTGAAAAAAACGAAATCTACATCAGGAATTCACATGAGTTTAGAAACTAACTGATGTTAATAAAAAGGCGGTGGCATTTTTGAAATTATGTAAATATTTTTGACACCAGTTTAGAAAATAGCTGATGTTAATAAAAAGGCGGTGGCATTTTTGAAATTATCTTAACATTTTTGACATCAGTTCAAAAAATAGCTGTTGTTAATAAAAAGACGGTGGCATTTTTGAAATTATTTTAACATTTTTGGCATCAGCTCTCATTGCACCTGATGTTGAAAAGCCCCAAATTTTTTAGTGCGAATCAGCAAAAACCAAAAACCCTAACCTTCAGTGCTCTCAAATGAAGACCAGCGCACCTTCAAATCTTCTCAAACGAAAACCAGCGCACCTTCGAATCTTCTCAAGAACCCTAACCTTCGATTTCCATTCTATGATTTCACCCTCGAATCTTCAATCTTTGATTTCATCTGAAACGCAATTTTGCTCTCTCAGCAAAACCTTATTTCCTAGCTTCCTATCTTTGATTTCATCTGAAACGCAATTTTGCTTCCAATTTCATCTTCGACTACGTTGGCAACTGTTTGCGTTTCATCTTTGACTACATTGGCAACTGTTTGCTTCCAATCTCCGCAAAACCTTATTTCCTAGTTTCCAATCTTCTCTTGTTCATATTTCATCTGAAATGCATTTGGTTTTGTTTGCTTTATCATAACCGATTTCATCTCACTCTCAATCTGAAAAGTCGGTGGCTTTCCCTGTGGTTTTCACTTTTGTCGTTGTTGGAAGGTTGTACAACAGTAAAGACTAAAAGGTAAGTTAGTCTAATATTACCCTGTGGATAAACTTTGTATTTTATAATGACAATGGGAAACAATTTCTGGATGATATAGTCTAATATTAATGTTGTCTAAGCTAATATGAAAGTGTGTCTAAAACAAATCTTGATGTCTTCTTGTTGTTTACAGAAACAAACTCGTTCACGCCATCTCTAAAAATTCCTCACTCACTCTTACCGAAAGTCGCTGCGTTCACGCCGTTGCTGCAATCACAAACCCACGTCGTCGCTCTCGCTGTGAGCCGTTGCTAGCATTTCATTGGAGTGAGGTACTTAGCTTCTTATCATTATTATGATGTCTGTGTTGTGAAATTGAATGTGAAAAGGTTGAAATAGAAATAGATTTTTGTTTGGTGTTTGGGAAATTTTGTAATGTATCATATTAGCTTTTTTTGGTGCGTGTGATGGCTCTCCGTTCAAGTTGTGGCTGTTAATTACTATTACTCCATTGATTCTGGCATTAAACCTCTTATAGAAATATGATAATTGAAATTTGAAAGCATTAAGAAAAAAGAAAAGATGTAAAAGCAGGAATTGAACTTAGCTATTTTCATGATCTATTTCCATAATTCTGCACTTGCATCTTGGTTTCCCATCTTTGGTTGCTTGTTTTTATAATAAAAAAAGTGTGTAATTTTAGGTTGGATTTTGTTCTTTAGATCTTACATTTCCTAGAAATCACTCCTATAATTACTTGTTGGAAATGGAATACTATCATTGCTTTCTAATTGAAGTAATATTGGCCATGAATATCACTCCTACAATTACCTGAAATACTACCTAGCTAGCTATTAGAATAGAATTTGTTGTTTTCCCCTATCTAGTTGCACCCAAGATAAAAACAGTATTCCTAATTTTTTAGTAACACTATCCTAATTACTGAAATAGAAACAGTTAAATGAAAAACAAATTATTTTAGAAACCCAAAATCTATTTCTTTTAGTCACTGAATGGTTCCTAAAGTGATTATTAATAAGCTGTGTTTTTGTATTCCATTCCTAATTACTGAATGTTTTCAACCCCTCACATAGAAAACAATGATTGTATTCCATTTCTAATTGAAGTAATTCTGTACTTTTGAAACTCACTAAATGTTCAGCTTGATAATCACACACTTGTTTCACTCACTTATATCTTTTAGCTTATCTCAAACAGACAAAGGATATTAGTAGTGGGAGGTGGAGGTGCAATATGGTTGCAGATTTTAATTGTTGTACCATCAACATTATGGAAGAATAACTAATCAACAATGTGGATTCCAAGCTCCTCTACTCTACCCTTCACATAGTCTATCTTCAATTGCTTTGGTCTTTTTCCATTGTTGTTGTGCTCTCTCATTGTAGTTGTATCTTTACATAGTCTATCTTCAATTGGCTACACACTCTGACCAATATCTTGTCTATCGTGATTTAGGTTCAAAGTGATCATCACGAGGTTTGGTGGAGATACGCTTAGAACATGGATTTAATGCAATGTTTGGTGTTTCCTTAGGTTATGTTTAAGTAGCTTTTTGGTTAGATTTGATATTATGTTATAACTAGGTAGCTTGGGTTAGTATATGGTAGAACATGTATTATGGAAAACTACTAAGTTGTATTTTGTTGATATCAAGTTTTTGTATATCCCAATGATATAAGATCTTATTTTGAGTATTTGGGATTATGCTAGATATATAGATTTGGTACTATGTATTTGAAATTGTGAGGTTACTATTTGCTAGATATATGCTGTTGGGAAAACCAAATTTATTTTTTTAAAAAATAAATAAAAGTTTTAACATCAGTTCCATAGAACCTGATGTTAATAAAGCAACCTTTAACATCAATCTCTACTAAACAACCGATGTCAAAAATATATTTAACATCGGTGGTTTTGAAAAGCCGATGCCAAAAAGGCACTAAAATCCGATTAGAACAGATTTTTGGCATCGGTTGATAGTACGTCTGATATTAAAAATACTTTTCGCATCAGGTCCGTACCTGATGTAAAAAGCATCTACTTTTAACATCACCTGAATCTATAACGGACACGGAACTGATGCGAAAAGTCACTTTTACCTGATGTGAAAAGCCTAAATTGTAGTAGTGATCAAATTGAACATACCATGACATTTTCTTGTTTTGATTTTAGAAAACAAGCTCTCCTTCCCGCATAAAAATAAAACAAATCTTAGGCCAAAGCATTATCATCGTTCATATTAAATCCAAAAGAAAGAGAGGGACTTACCTTGATGATTTGGAGTAGTAGGAAAGAAACTCATTTTATTGTACATGAATCAGCACCAAAAATCTTATAACCAATGAAAGAGTATACACCACGATGCCTTCAGGAAACTGAGTATAATTCCCATGTACAAGAATCCAGAGAGCAGAAACAACATCATAAATTCATTGCTAACACCTAACATATTTATAAAAAACATGACCTCAAACTTGAAAAAGTAACAGAATCTGTTGTTGAAAGTTGAAACCCTTAATTATATAAAATATAAAGCTACTTAGCATTGCATTTGTTATTTTTTCATAAGTGCTTTATCACACAAATTTGATTAGTGCTTTATATATCACACATATTGAAATGCAGCTAAAAACACCCAACATTTTTTTGATTAAAAGCTTTTAAAAGCAAATATTAAAATGCAGCTATAATAACCTCCAGAAAAAGGAGAAGCCTTGAAAAATCAATAAATCCTAAACAACCTTGTAATTTCGAGTGAGTATTAAGGTTTGATTCATTTTTTACCAATTAAATAGAGATGATTCTCAGCTGAAAAACACCCAACAACCTTCGCAAGGGGCTCTTCGACGATCTTGAGACTCAGATCCTTGTTCAGTTCACCAACTTCTTCGTCCTCGTTTGCCTTCGCTTTCGGCTTCTCTTTCCTCCCCATGTTACTCCAGAGTTCATAGATGCAAACCCTGATAATACCCAACTCTGTAAGTTTGTCAAAAAAAAGAAGAAACAAATGCAATGGTAAGTAATTTTTTATTTTCGAAAATTTGATAAGGGAAAGACGAAATGGTGTTTGTGCTGAAGAAGGGGAATGGTTCTTTTGTGGGTTGGTGTTGAAGAGTAGAAGAGAAGAATCTTGTGAAGTGAGGGAGAAAAAAAGAGAGGGTTGGGTTCGTGAGAGAGAGAGAAGACAGAGAAGGGTGTGAGAGGAATTATTCAGATGAAAGGAAATGTGTCTTTCGTGTTTTCTCAATGGGTAGCGCTTTGGATAAAAGTGCTACTCATTTAGTTCCGTGTTTTCTTAATAGGCAGCATTTGATAAAAAGCGCTACCCATCACTAGCGTGTTCTTAGCAATAGGCAGCGTTTGCCTGCTAAACGCTGCCCATCACCCAACATGTTCTTAGCAATAGGCAGTGTTTGCCTATAAAGCGCTGCCCATCACCCAGCGCGTTCTCAGCATTAGCCAGCGTTTCATTTCAAGCGCTGCTCATTGGAGGACCTTTTTCTCCTATAAGTAGCGCTTTTATCCCAAGCGCTGCCCATTCCTAACATTGCGTAGCGTTTAATAAGGAAGCACTGCTAATGGATGCGCTTTTTTTTCCAACATCTGGCGTAGTGGTTAACTGGTTTTTTAATTTGAATTTTTAATTTAAACTAAACATTGTTTCGTTATTGAAGGTGGGAGATTTCATTTTAAAAATAAACTTCTCATATTGTTTATGCTATGCTATACATACAAAAGGAGGAACTAATTCAAATAGATCCCCCAGGGTATTTCCCAGCCATATTACTTGCAAAATGTGAGATGTGAAGTGCTTGAATAATTTTGTGTTCGAAAGATTTGAAGTGGTCCTTGTAGTTGAAATTCTCTTTGATTTTTACAACATTTTTCAAGCCTTAGCTTCTCATTTGAGATCTACTGTAATTATGGTTTCCTACAATTCCTGTTGCCTTTGGGTACAAGCTTGATGATGGTGGATGTCACCACATTTGAGATATTGTAAAATGGTTTTGATGAGCTAAGATCATATCAAATGTATAAAGTTAGTGTATCATAGTGTGTATAAATTTACTTAACTTCATTATTTTCGTTATCTTATTGTGTGTATATTTCATGCCATAGGTAGGGACCACAGTTAGGGTTTTTTTTTTGGTCAACAGTTAGGGGTATGAATAGGTCGAGACAAACCAGACTTTGTAAGACCTGAGCCTAACTGACCTACTTTGAAAATTTGAAGCCCGAGCCTCACCTGTTACCTATAGGCCGGTCTGGCCTGTTTGCACTCGTAATTGTAGTTAGATAATTATACTGACTCCCTAATGATGAATATGAGAATGGATTAGTGGAACAGATTTAATGGGAAGTGCTTCATAATATATATATATATATATATATATATATATATATATATGACCGTACTTAACTCACATTAAAATTGTCAAGAAAAAAACAAAAACCTTGAATGAACTAATAAAGCTTGTTGAATGAGCATAACAATACTTTCTTGAACTGATTTAAAGAACAAATTGTTGTATTCATCTAACTTTATAACATATATGTGTGCCCCCTTTGGATTTTGGAAGCTAGTAAAAACGAGGATTAGTAGATGAAAAAGAATTCAAGAAAGTAAAATCAATTGAAGTCAAGTGTCTACTTTCTTTTTCCAAGACCTCAAGTTTTGCATGCATGTAATAAACATTTTGGTAGAGGTTTAAGTCTATGGTTAGTGTGAAGGAGGAGGAATTCCATTACAATTTCTCATTTTCAATAACTATAAATCCTATAGAGAATCTATTGCTTATTTCATAGACATTAAGCTCTCTTATAGGGTTCTAGTAAATTATGTTCTCACAACATATAATAAGGGTAAAATATGTCTCCCAAATGTTAAAATATGAATATGCATGAATGCTACCTTTTTTTGGGTACAATTTGCTTATATTTTTTTGGTACAAATGATGAATGCTATCTTTGAAAATACCCACGTAAGTAAATTATTAAAAATTAAATTTATTTTGCTTCAGAAAAACAATTAAATTTATTAACAATTTTAAAACCATAGACAATAGTTAGAAATTAGTGAGAAGATGCTCCCTTCAAGAGTGACTTTTCATTTCATTTTTTTTAACAAAATTAACATGGTGTGAAGTTAGATGCCCAAAACCAATTTCACATCTATTGAAAACCAAATTTTTTTTAGTGCTTAATTAAAAAGTACATACTTTAGAAATAAAAATAAATGAGTTTGGTCAAAAAAAAAAGAAATAAAAATAAACGAGTCATTAAAAAAGTCTCAATAATATAAGAAATCATATATTTTCAATAATATCTTTATTTTAGATTTCTTACTAGATGTTCTTACCACACTAATTACTACTTACCTTAAAAAGGACATGGTAAGAAACTTGCAAAATCATAACACTATCTCGTGATAATATTGAAAAAGATCTTTATTTTATTGATTCCCCATCACCAACCCAGTTGGCATTAATTAATAGGAGATTTACCCATCTCCTTCATAAAGAAATAAAATTCAACTTTTAGGTAAGTGATAATGCCCCTCTCTGAACTACATTGTTGACCACCATTCTTAAAAATAAAAATGGCAGCACCGATGTTACCCAACTAAGAAAAAAAAAAGGATAGTCACCTACATAAACATTCATTAATTCATTATTATATTATATGATTATAATCTATAAATTATTTTGAAAATTTTAAATAAATTACACAAAAACAAGTGAAAGCAAAAACTGTATGATTATCTTGGGACAATCAGCATCATTGAGTTTTGCCTTTCTGACAGACAGAAAATAATAAAAAATTATTATAATTATATGAATTAACAAAAAAAAAAATTAATAGAGAGAGAGAGACGAAGTCTCTGGGAAACAAGTATAAGCTTTGACCCTCTCCCTCTCTCTCTCTCTCTCAGCTCTTTCGTCCACAAAGCCAAACACGCGTTAAGTTAATAAAATCCATCAATTCCCCAAAACCCCTTAAATCACCCTCTTTCTTTTTCTCTCACACTTCAAATTCCTCATCATCTTCCTCAAAGGCTCAAACCCTTTTTCTTCAATTCAAACCCAGATCTCAAAAATCCCCAAACCAAAAAAAAAAACCATTTTTATTTCATAAATCATGGGTAACTGTTGCGCAAGCCCTTCAGTTACAAGCGAAGAAACAAACAAAAAGAAAACCACAAAAAAACCCAAAAAAGAAAACCCATTTGCAATCGACTACAATTTCAACGCCAACAACAACACAGGTTCAAAACTCACCGTTTTGAACAATCCAACAGGGAAGGAAATCGAGGCACGTTACGAGTTAGGAAGAGAACTAGGTAGGGGTGAATTTGGAATAACGTATTTATGTACGGATAAAGAAACAGGTGAAGAATTAGCTTGTAAGTCAATTTCAAAGAAGAAGTTGAGAACTGCTATTGATATTGAAGATGTTAGAAGAGAAGTTGAAATAATGAAACATATGCCTAAACATCCTAATATAGTTACTTTGAAAGATACTTATGAAGATGATAATGGTGTTCATCTTGTTATGGAGCTTTGTGAAGGTGGTGAACTTTTTGATCGTATTGTTGCTCGTGGTCATTATACTGAACGTGCTGCTGCTGCTGTTACCAAAACTATTGTTGAAGTTGTTCAGGTCTTTTTCTTATTTTTAATTTTAATTTTGTTTTATTTGATCTGATGGTTTTGTTTTGATCTGAAGGTCTTTGATCTGTTTGAGTTTATCTTCAGTTTCAATTATTGTTATTATTTTATAATTTTTTTGTGGTGATTTTGATTAGGACTTTAGGAGATAAGTTAGTTGAAATTTATGATTAGTATTAATTATTTTCAATATTTTTAAATTATATTTGACTCGGGTGGTTGATAATGATATCTGAGCTGGATTTAGAGTTTTTTTGAATAAACAAAGAGACTAGATTTGAAAAATTGGTTTGCTGATTTTGATTTTTTTAGTGAAGTTTAAATAACTTTTGTGCTAGGGAGGATTTTAATTAATAAGCTAGTTTAGTTACTTGGAGGTTGTTTGCTGTGGTGATTAGTTGGGGGTGTGTATTTAGCAATGGAATTTACTTTATGTTGTGGTGAGCAGCTGTTTTGTGAAGCTTGATTGTAGTTTTTTTTATTATCTGGAAATAGATTGTGTTGTTGTATGAACAATAAATGCATCTTGTTGGTTGCATTAATTGAGATTTAGCTTTGTGATAATTTGGTTGGGAGTTTGTATGCTGTCAAAATTCTTTGCTTTTCATTTGCATAGATGTGGTTAAGTGGTTTGGGTGTGTTCCTCTTTTTCTTTGCTGTGGAGAAATAGGGACATGGTTGTGATTGTGTATTTTGTTGGGTTTTCAGATGTGCCATAAACACGGTGTGATGCATCGGGATCTCAAGCCTGAGAACTTTCTGTTTGCAAATAAGAAAGAAACAGCAGCTTTGAAAGCTATTGATTTTGGATTATCAGTGTTCTTTAAACCAGGTAATGCTTTTGGATGGCAAGCGAATTTCAATGCTGCTTGATTTTCATCACATTGCCTCTTCCTTGGATTTGCAATTGACTGAACGTTTGCCATTTTCTGCAGGGGAGAGATTTAATGAGATAGTTGGAAGTCCATATTACATGGCTCCTGAGGTGTTGAAGCGAAATTATGGCCCAGAAGTAGATATCTGGAGTGCTGGAGTAATTCTATACATCTTACTTTGTGGCGTCCCACCATTTTGGGCAGGTTAGTTTTGTCTTGTGAATTGATGATGGTTCTTTAGCTTCTTAGAGACCAAAATCTTAAATGGTCCATTTTGAGTCATTGTGGAGCTCATGAAACTAATTTGCTATGATATACTTGTCATAAATTTATTGCCCCCACCTTCACTTCAGTTCTATTCCTATTTCATCATCACGCATTGCTTTCTTCTGTCTGATTTGCCTGATTTTCTAAATCATGTCTCCTTTCTTCTTTGTAAAATGAAGAAACTGAGCAAGGAGTTGCACAAGCAATCATACGATCTAATGTTGATTTCAAAAGGGATCCATGGCCGAAAGTTTCTGAAAATGCAAAAGACCTTGTAAAGAAGATGCTAGATCCTGAACCAAGGCGGCGACTTACTGCCCAGGAAGTGTTAGGTAACTGCAGTTCATATAGAATGCTTTTGAGACATGAAGCGTACTTCATGTATAATAGTTTCTACTGAGCAAATTCACATTGTTTTTCTCTTTAAAGTTTTTTGAAACAGAAATGTTAGGATTATAACATTGCATATTCCCTAAATGCAGATCATCCATGGTTACAAAACGCAAAGAAAGCTCCCAATGTTTCATTAGGAGAAACAGTTAGAGCAAGGCTCAAGCAATTTTCTGTAATGAACAAGCTCAAGAAAAGAGCTTTGAGGGTAATTTTCTCAACAGTATTTCAATATTCCTTGAGGAATCATCCCTGACGTGTCAATTCATTTGACCATTCCAATTCATGAGTCACTCATGTTTGTTGTATAATTGACATTTCTTGTGTTAACAGGTGATTGCAGAGCATTTGTCAGTAGAAGAAGCTGCTGGACTAAAAGAGGGATTCAAGGTTATGGATACAAATAACAAAGGCAAGATTAACATTGATGAACTACGCGTAGGGTTGCATAAACTAGGCCATCAAATTCCTGATGCAGACGTCCAAATTCTCATGGAAGCTGTGAGTTTTACTAACACCCTTTAGTTGTATTCTTTTCTCCACACTTGATAGTTAACAATTCAGTGGCTTAGTCCAATTTTGAGTTCTCTTCACTTTTTCAAGCATACTTTCTTTGTAGTATGTCAAACTAAATGCAAACTATGTAAATTTTTCTTGGTTTAACTGTTAGTTAGTTCGCAATTGCTAATGGTGTTTCGAAGTAGATATGTTTGAACTGATAGTGGATATCCCCAGTTCCATTTCCTCTCTTCCTTAAAAGAAACTTCCTAATTAAAAATGCTACTTGTTCTGTTAAACTGTTGTTATTAACATACATGCTCTTAGGTTGTCTCTTCAACTTCTAACGTTTAGGGTCTTCTTCTACAGGGCGATGTAGACAGGGATGGTTATTTAGATTATGGAGAGTATGTTGCCATATCTGTTCATCTAAGAAAGATGGGAAATGATGAGCACCTTCACAAAGCCTTTGACTTTTTTGATCAAAATCAAAGTGGGTATATTGAGATTGAGGAGCTGCGCAATGCCTTATCTGATGAAGTTGACACAACCAGTGAAGATGTCATCAATGCAATTATGCATGATGTAGACACAGATAAGGTCAGTCCATTTCCACTATGTAGATCATTTTTTCCCCTTTATTTTGTGGTTAAAAAGTATATTTTTTTCATCTTGTTTTATTCAAGAAGCAGATATATTAGACAGCTTTGCTGCATTTTTAAGTGCTGGTTTTTGTGCTCTGAAGGGTACCTTAGAAACCTGTAATTAATCATTGCACTTTTCACCTATATGGTGTTGCATACTCCTTATAGGTGATTTTTCTCTGGGAGTAGTGTTCTTATTATGGGTTTTGAATGTGTAAAAAATTGTTATATTTCTGTTGTTTTATTTGGAACCATTCTGATGATGTCCAAATCATGAAATTGCAGGATGGAAAGATAAGTTATGAGGAATTTGCAACAATGATGAAGGCTGGGACAGATTGGAGAAAGGCATCAAGGCAGTATTCACGTGAGAGGTTTAACAATCTAAGTCTGAAATTGATGAAGGATGGGTCATTGCAAGTAAACATGGATGAAAAACAATGACAGTAGATAACTTTAGAAATGCCAATTTGTTTGTACCTTCGTAAAAAGAAAAGAAAGGTGATCAAAGAAGTCATTTATTTTTTATTTGTAACCTTCTCTTCATTGTAATTCTTTTCTCCAATACTCCATTTTTGGGTGAAAAAAAAATAGTATATTTGCCCCAGAAGTGATGTCTGTTGTTGTTTGGAGGAGTATTTTTTTTTTGGGCTTGTTGAGGTTGTGATAGGGTGACAGGAGAGAGTGGGAGGGACTGGACAAGTGTTCATTTCTCACTGTAAATATTTTTAAATTATAACGCTTTATATTAATTAACGTTTTTCGCTCTTTTCAGTTTCGTCTTAAATTTTATATATTGTTAATTATTAATTATTAATTTTTTTTAGTAACAAAGATATTCATTCATTTAAAATGTTAGAATATATCAAAATCAACACAAACTCAATTTTGCCAAAACTAAAAACATAAATATGTGAAACAAACTCAAAGCACCTAAATTAATAATATAAAATAGCAAAATGATTACAAATGTGATAAAATCAAAGTGATTGGAATATCCATGCATCTGAGAATTTGTAGCTTTGATGTTCTAAGTCATAGATTGAATATGTAATGTATTGAACTTGATCGTCAATCTAAGCAAATGAAATTGCAACAAGACTAGAAACTAGACATCAACGATGAATGAAACGATGTCACACTCAGATGACGAAAATCAAGAAAAAAATACGTAAGAAAAAACTAAATCTATATGAAAACTAAATTTATATAAAAAGAGGGAAAAAAAAGCAATTTGGAGGATGATTCGAGGCCAAAAGAAGCCCTAAATTAACCTATTTGTGATAGATGGTTATTGGTTAGAAAGAAAAAGAGAAGTAGAATGAATAATATAAATATTATGGGATGATGGCTCAATTTTTAAAATAGTAAAAACCCCATATTTGATTCCCGCTCAGTGTTGATCGGTGTGAAATTTACTTCTAAACACAAATAAATATTAGTCTTTCGTTAGAGTGTTTGGATATTATGTGGATAACATGGTCGAGGAAAAAACAATGACTTTTTTAATTATTTGCTAATTGATTGGTTAAAATTGGTTACGTAGAACAATGGGTGTTCAAACATCAGCTGTAATTTCAGCTATACTTTTATTAGCTAAGTTGGATCTTTTGTCATTCATCTTTTTGAAGAGTATTTTCCTCAAGACATCCACTATCATGACATAGCTGCCCATTAATCATCTCCTATATCTAATATATATTTATATAGGGGTGTTTATGGGTTGGTTTGGATTGATTTTGACTCAACCCGTTGTCTGAACCAATCATATTTAATTGGTTTGGGTTGGTTTGGATTTTGAGTATTTTTCTATAAAATCCGAACTAAACCAACCCGATGTTGAATGAGTTGGTTTGGATTGGGCTCATGGGTCATATACTAAAATCAATTTTTTAGAACATAGCTCCAAAGTGAAACTGAGACATAATTTAGGAGAAATATAAATTGATTACTGCAGAAAACTTTAACAGCGACACACTAAACTTTTAGAGAAATATAAATTAACTGTAATAGAAAATTAAAGGCTAAATACCACTTTTGGTCCTTTATCTTTGCTCTAAGTTTCACTTTGGTCCTTTATCTTTTTTTTGGTTCGTTTTGGTCCTTTATCTTTCATTTTTGTGTCAGTTTGGTCCTTTATCTTTATTTTGTTTCACTTTGGTCCTTTATCTTTCATTTATTGTTTCATTTTGGTCCTCTTAAACAAAAATACAAAAAAATGAAGAACACTATGAGTGTGCTCAAGAACACCAAGAACACTTTGATTTCTTGTTTCTTGAATAATTCATGCAATACGCGACCAAAATGTTTTGTTTAAGAGGACCAAAATGAAACAGTAAAGCAAGGCAACTGAGAAGGATTATTGAACTAAATAGGAAGAATAGGTTGGGATTGAGGAAGAACTAGCCTCTCAAGAAAAAAATATATTAAAGAGAGAAAGTGAATAGGGATGAGTTATGAATTATGATGACTTAATGCGGTACCGTCGTGAATTTGTCATTGTGATGATGCAATGAATGTGGTGTTGATAGCTTAATAGCCTAGGAAATATGCACAAGATAATGAATGAAATGTTTGAGCCTTCAATAATAATCAACAATTGTGAAGAAGACTAAAAGTTCAGAAGAATAGAAGACTAACAGATAGTACAATAATGCGCTAGTTTAATATGTATGGGTTGACGGTTTGGATCGGTTTTGAATTTTTCTATCCGTTATCCGAACCAAATTAGTATAGATTTTTAATGGGTTGGTTCGGATTTGATCCGATCACGAAATTTATCCGAACCAAACGCTTCGATTTGGATTGGACTATGGGTTGGTTCGGATTTACCCAAACCACTGAACACCCCTATATTTATACAAATACCACATCTATCTATCTAATATCTAATATATCTATCTAATCTATCTATCTATCTAATATATCTAATCTAATATATATCTAATCTATCTATCTAATCTATCTATCTAATATCTAATCTAATATAATATCTAATATATCTAATCTAATATATATATTTATACAAATACACCACATATGAAATTACCAATTTAGACATTTGAGAAAAATGACACTTCATATAATTGTGAGTAAAATTGTAACTTAAGACAAAAAAAAAAGACACATTATCTTCTCTCTCTATTTACACCATTCTCTCTCCTCTCTGAGTTCTTTCATTTTTTATTTGCCCCTCTCTCTATTTATCTTTATTTTTCTCCATCAATATTTTCTTTTAAGGAAATAATTTTTTCTCATTTCATCAAAACGCTCAATATTAAAATCTCTAATTTACCAATATCTATTTTTTGTTTTTGTGTATTGACGGTTAACAATTACATATTATTGCTATAATATTTTTGTTTTATGACTTTTGATCTTTTGTTTTATAACTTTTAGTAATCACTTTTAATATTTTGCTTTCACGAATACTTTTATTTTTTAATAATCTCTTAGGAGTCTTGACAATAAAATGTTAGTTTTTGTCAAGACTCCACAAAATATTTCTAATAAAGGGACTTTTACAATCTATTTAATCAAAACACCTAATACTAAAATTTCTATTTTACATGTTTATACTTTTTGCTTTGGAGTCTCGATAGTTAACAATTACATGTTTTTGCTATAATTGTTTTGTATTATGACTTTTGAATTCTTACCGGAAAACATAACACGCTATGGCTAGCTATAATCATATTTCATATTTTGATTTGATTTCATAAATATTTTTTGTTTTTAAAATGAAATTTTTGCTTTGGAGTCTATACCAAAAAAACATTAGGCGTTGTCAAATTAATTGTTTTTTATCTTGCTTTTGACTTCCAACGGGAAAACGTTACATGTTAAAAGTTATCGGAATATAAATACTTCATCTTAATATGCTTTGAAATCTAACTAATCATCTTACACCGTATTTGACTAATCTACTTCTATTATCTATTTAATCTAACTCTCACTACTAAAATCCCTATTTTATCTATTGCTATTTTTTTGCCACAACACAATATTATACGTTGTTGAAATACAAATATTTTACATCTTATTTTCACATATGTCTTATTTTTAATGAATGATTACTTTACTTTTTACTATTGACTATTGACGGAAAACAACTTATACAATTGATTTTTTTGCAATAATTAATAAAGGTATCTTCCTAATTTTTCAAATCATTATTTAAGCTTTTATCTTAACACTTTTAAATGAAAACTGTAACTCTATTTACTTAGTCATCAAACTACCAAAAATATAAGTACCCACGTGCCGATAGGGGGACGGGGAGCGACGATCGCGGTGGTTGCAACGTCGTTGAATTCACTTTAATCGTATCTTTTTCCTCTCTCATTTGTATATTCTTTTATCTTATTTTCATCTCATTTTCTTTTTTCCTGATTTTTACTCTATTTTTTAACATTTGAAAAAGGTACGTACTTTTCTTTAGCTTTGTGCAACTTAAACTTTTTAGGGCGTAATCTTAGCTACCGGGACGGCCACGGGGGTGAGGCAATCACGGTGGTTGCAATATCAGTGGATTCACTTTAAATGTATCTTCATTTTCTCTCATTTGTCTATTCTTTCATCTTATTTTCATCTCACTTTTTTTTTCTTTCTAATTTTTACTTCGTTTTTAAGATTTGAAGTCGATATTGATTTTTTTAACTTTTTGCAACACAATTTTTTTAAGCATATTGAAATAGTTTTTTCATTAGATTATGCCTTTTTCTTTTATTACATTTTACAAATTTCAATGTATCTATGGATTTATAGCATATTATAACAAAAACAGTATCACCCGTACGAATGCCCGGGTATAGTACTAGTTATAATATAAAGACCAAGTTTTGTCCTATTTAACTGTATGTTTGCTAAAATTTAATTATATCATCAGGGTACACTTGTTAAATTATATCAAACAGAAAATTGCTTAATCTAACTTAAGTGAAATAATTATCCGTCCTGTAGATATTTTCTTATATTATAATAAAATATTTCTCTCTTTTTATGATTGGAAACATGTTAACAAGGCATCAAGAAAGTTGATCTTGTGTTAAAGCTAAAGCTGAATCGCATTCCATAATTTGTCAAAGTCAAAAAGTTCAACTTATTGCGGAAGCAAACATGCAATCAAGTAAAGTAAAGCTTGTACTTTAACTTTCTCTTCTCTCGAGTTTACATGCTTTGGAGCAAACTGCATTTTGGAGGAAGCCCGAGCAGAAAGTAACTAGGTTTGTCCGTGTTTATCCTATGGGTTTCTTTTTTTTTTTTACCCCCACACTCTTCCCTTCTACCCCCACAAAAATTTTTTGGACGAAAATACCCCTTAAAATTTTAACCCAAAATCGTATATACGTCACCCTATGTATATACGACTTTTAAAAATTCAAGTCGTATATACCTAAAAATAATGTAAATACGAAAAGTTAAAATAAATCAAATCGTATATACCTAATGGGGGGTGTATATACGACTTTGTAAAATACAAGTCGTATATACCCCCATACATACGTATATACGACTTGTAACCCACACATACGTATATACGACTTGCAAGATAGAAGTCGTATATACATATGTGTGGGGGTACATACGACTTGTATTTTACAAAGTCGTATATACACCCCCATTAGGTATATACGATTTTTTTTTAAAAAAATGTTGATCTAGCGGTTAGGATTTGACTTCCAATGTTAATCAACGGTGTAGATTGCACGGATAGCATCAACGGTTGATATTCATTCACGAATTCTATAAATATCCACCCCCACCCTCATTCTTTTCACACCAAAATTTCACTCTCAATTACATTTCTCACACATCCATAATGCATATTTGTCTAATACAACGGTCTGCTGAGAATAGGCTCTGCGGTATACATTATGGGGGCAACATCACGATGAGAGAAGATGGGGTCTACTTTTCGAGTCCGAAGCCGGCGATATGCCGAATCGACCGCGCCATGGGGTTTGATGGTTGAAGGATAAAGTGTGGTCAAAAGAACAAGTGATTGGGGACGACCGTGACGTCACTAGTATCACTTATCGGAAACCCGATCGTGGAGATGATGGCTGCATTTCCTACTCGTCCATGTCTATCAAGACCGACGAAGACGTGGCGACCATGTTCGACATTCACGACAGGCTTATGGGGTATAAACCTTTGGAGTTGTACGTGGAAACACAACGGAGCGTGAATGAGATTTTACGTCGTTTGCGAGATCTGGAATATTAGGGTTTAGTTTGTTATGTTTTATCTTTTATGTAACTTTGTTTTATCGAATCAATGAAATGAAAGAAATCGAAAGTTTAAGCAAACTCGTAAGAAATAGTAATCAAGTGATATAAAATAAAAGAGTTCAAACATAAATCCAGAAAGTATAGACATAAAATAAATGTACAGAAAAATGTCCTAGTCATCAAGCCCTAGCCTGCGCAACAACTGATAAAGCTCCATGTACGTGGTGGTGCCCATATGGATATGTCCACGACGAAGCCCATTCCTAACTAAGTCTGCCATACTGTGCACCCACTCCTCAAGTGGTGGTGGTGGTGCTGCCTGTGCTGGTGGTGGTGCTGCTGCTGCAGGTAATAGCCTCGGAATCGACGCAGTCACGTACCACTGCAAGTAGCCTGGACCAACCTCACCCAACTCCTCAGCAACACGAGTAGTGGCCAGAACAGCATGCACTAACGGCAAGTACTGCGCAATCAGCATGAGGACGTGTGCATGGGTCAGACGACCAGTAAGAGGGGCACGTGGGATGACTTGCACAAACCCAAACTATCGCAGGCACCTATCAGGCATGTAGGAAACTCTGATGTCTCCCCAGCCGATGAAGCCCTTGTACAGTGAAATCATCTAAAACTCTCTATCCCCCCGGAGCCCCTCAAAGGGTCACCAACACACATCATCGGAGGTCAGCCCATCAAGAAGCTGCCTATAATCTAAAAGCTTCACGGCGTCAGACTTCTTCCTTCCTCCAGCGTCCACACAACGGTCCCTCCGTCACACCACTCGGCCTCCTCTCAACCAAGGTAGGAAAATACCATAAAATCCAGGCCTGAAATCCAATAATAAATAACAACATCGTTAATTAAAAACAATTTATCAAAACTCGGAAAAAATGAAAAAAAATAATTTAAACTAAGTACCTGCAGTAGGCTCGCGTACCCTCCTATCTGCTGTGAAGAGTCCACACAGGAGTAGTTCAGTGCATCATACGTATAAGCTACTGCTACTGCCCCCCATGCGTACCCTCCAACAACCTCTGCACTCAAGTCATCAAGCAGGAGCTGCCACTTAGCCTCAGCCCTGTCTCCAGTCTTGCATGTGAAGATGGAGTAGCTCAAGAGCATAAGTATATATGCCCGGACAGCAGCATCCATGTTCCCCTCCGCAATGGAATTATCTTGAATTAGTCCCTCCAGCCACTCATAACGGAAGTATGAACTGTCATACCCTAATTTTGTCCGCCTAGGTTTAAAACCCTAATTTTCCGCAAAAAATAAATAAATTGAGAAGTGTGGTTTTATTTTGAAGAGTGAAGAGCATTGTGCATGCATTTTTGGGTTTTAAAAGTCATTCTAGGGCTTTTAAATTCATTGTTAGAGTGGAAATGCATTTGTTGTTAAAAAACAAGGTTTTTAGGGCAAAAGGGTATTTTGGTCATTGTCAAAAATAAGATAATTTCTCATCAAGAATCATTGTGCAATTTTAGAGTAATTTATTTGAGGCAAAACATTTGTGGTCATGTATGTATGTATGCGCATGCATGCATACATTGTGCACAAAATTTCAAAAAAGGATCAAAAGGGAATATTCTACAAAAAGTTCCAAGATGTGATTTTTATGACATTTTTGGTCATGGTGATCACATAAAATGGCATATTCCTAAGATTCCTAGTATGTGGCCTAAATTGGGTGTATTTTTGTACAATTATCCTAAGAAGAATAATAAAAAATGAAGGGATAATGGAATGGTCATATAATAGTACAATAGTACAAGATGACAACTAGCAAAACTAGGTCACCAAGGACCCCTCCCATTTATGCGCCTATCCCTCTCTATTCTCTCATTTTGTGTTTTCTCAATGTCCTCAATCCATGTGAGCCTCAATCCTAGCCTTTGATTCAAAATTAAAATCAAATCCTAGAGCACAACTAGTGCACAATGACCTAACTACCCTTAAACCTAATTGCTTTCTATATATACCCTATTAACCTCACCTCACAAAAAAAAAAGCTTTTGGCCTCACCATTCACTCATAAACCCTAGCACACAACTCCCTCCTCACCTTCTCTCCATTTTATGCGCCACCCCCTCTCCCTTCTCTCTAACTCACTTCTTCATTTCTCATCTACCCACACACATTCAATCCATCTTCCAAGCCTAAACACTAATTTTCAACCATCAATCCTTCATAAAATCACACAAAAGTTCAAGATCAAGGGTCATTTTTTGGAGATTGGAGACCAAGCTTGAAGATAAGTTGATTTGGCTGATTGTTTCTTCATTTATTGTGTTTATTTGGAGCTCATCTTAAGGTATGTGATTCCTAGACCCCCTTCTCTTGTAAATCCTTGCATAAAGTCATCATTTCTTGCATATTTGTGAGACTTCCACTTCCAAAAATGTAGATCCTCTCTTTTAACTTCATTTTTATGCTTGTACATATGTTAATCTCATGAATCTTTGTTTTGATGCTTTGATTTTGGGGTTATATGCATGATTTTGTTGTTTTAAGTGAAATAAAATGTTATTTTCTTTGATAATAGTTTCGCATGCTTCAAATAAATATGTGTTTTATGATTTTTGTTGGTTATCATGGTTGAATCTTGTGAATAAATGCATCTATGTTTTGGTTATGTCACTCGCTTGCTTGATTTGGTTGACTTGTTAGAATAAATTGATGATTGGCCATTAAACTTGCAAATATTCAAACCTATGTTGTTAATTGTGAAATTTGTGATTTGAGAAAAATGAATTTGGGTTTTTGGTTCATTTATGATCCACAAATGATCTTGGGTTATGCTAAGTTGGCAAGAGATAGGTTACTTCAACCTTGATGCCTATGCTTGTAAGCACTTAAAAATTCAATTCCCATTTGATGTGTTTGTGAAATGTGAGCAAAAAGGGGTCTATAAACAATTGAATTTGCGCACATGATTGGTCTCCAATGACCTTGATGCATCCTCAAGTTTAATCATGCTTTCTTTGCTCTTTGAGTTTATTGTAAATTGTTGTTTGAAGCTTGTGAAGTTTCGGCAAAGGATAGGCTCACTTACCCTTGATGCACATGCATTTTGCATATTCATGCATTCTTACCTATTCTTGCATCCTTGCCTACTCATGCATTCTTGAATTGAAGCTTGGTACTCCATGCTTGATATACTTGTTTATGTGCTTGTGGTGCATTAAAATGTTGAATTGGTGTTCACAATTTGCTTGTTTTGATTTCCACCAATTGTTACTCGTTAGTAACTCTCCAAAACTTCAAAACCATGTTGCATACAAAGAACAACTTGTTACTCGTTAGTAACGTTCCAACTTCAAAACATTTTTTTTGCATTTACATAATCATTGATAAACAACTTCACTTCTTCTCAAAACAATTTCAAACTATTTTTCACAAATCAAACTTTGTTGAGGATAATGCGAAGCCTTTGCTTGCACGATTGTCAACAATGGGGTGCTAGTGATGATCACTTGGAGTCTTTGCTCAATTGATTATCATGGACACTCATTTTTCAAAAGAACTCTCATTTCACAAATTAAAAACTTTGTTGAGGGTAATGCGAAGCCTTTGCTTGCACGATCGTCAATAATGGGGTGCTAGTGGTGATCACTTGGAGTCTTTGCTCAATTGATTATCATGAACACTCATTTTTCAAAAGAACTCTCATTTCACAAATAAAAAACTTTGTTGAGGGTAATGCGAAGCCTTTGCTTGCACGATCGTCAATAATGGGGTGCTAGTGGTGATCACTTGGAGTCTTTGCTCAATTGATTATCATGAACACTCATTTTTCAAAAGAACTCTCATTTCACAAATTAAAAACTTTGTTGAGGATAATGCGAAGCCTTTGCTTGCACGATCGTCAATAATGGGATGCTAGTGGTGATCACTCGAAACCTTTGTTGTTTGATCACTGTGAACATTCAATTTTCACAATTAAACAACTAAAAAATAAAAACCTTTTCTCGACAACCGAGAACTACGTAAGCTTTGAATTCTCCATCGCACTGGGAGATACGTAGGAGCGGGTCACATCCCCGTCAAGCACGAGAAATGAAAACCATTTTCTTTTCAAAAAAACAAACCCTTTTCCAAAACAAGGCAATTTCTAAAAACAAAACAATTTTCGAAAACAAGAACTACGTTGCTTTGATTCCCTCCCCGGGATACGTAGGCACGGTGCCCTCCCGTCAAGCGCAAAAGATTAAATTTTCCTTAAGTTTTTTCCATAAAGTAAGGAGAGATAAAGAGAGATAAAAACAAAGCATTTCTTAAATCAACCTTTTAAATCACACGTCAAATCGAAGTTCCCTTTCAGTAGAAAGGATGTGTGGGGTGCTCGTACCTTCCCCATGCATAACCGACCCCCGAACTCAAATCTCGTGGTTCCAAGGACCATTGTCTTTCAAGAAAGGTTTTTTTTCAATGTTTTACCTCTAAAAAAATATTGGTGGCGACTCCAATTCATGTTGTGCGAAGAGAAATCCCTCCAAAGGATTTTTCGGGGTGCAACAGCTGGCGACTCTGCTGGGGACCTTTCTTTAGTGGGTCGAGCCAATCGATTCGACATGTGATTTATTTCGTTGATTTGAATGCTTTGTTATATCTCTCCTCCTTTCCCTTTCTTCTTTCTTTCCTTTGCCTTTAAAAACATGCTTGCATTATTCTTAGAATTGTCGTGTGCATTCTTGTGATGTTGTGCTTGCGTGCATTGTGTGTTAGCCTTCTTCCTCTTCTATATTTGCTTCTTGAGTAAAATAAGAGTAGTTTCTTCTTCTTCTCCTCTTACTTTCGTCGTTTATATGCTTTTCTCATGCATTTCCCCTAATCCTAGCATGTTCCCCTCTTCTTTGCTCCCTTTCTTGAGGTAAGCTCATGCATTTCCCCTAATCCTATTATGTCCCCTCCTCTAGGCTCCCTTTCTTAAGGTAAGCAATGCTTGCGATTGTTGTTGGAACCCTAGGATAGTATACTTATGTTGAAATGATATTGAACCCTACGGTAGACGACATGCTGTTGCTTGATATTGTCTGGACTGTTCTGGTTTCCCTTTGCAGGCGGGGTTTGGGTAGATTTTTAGGTGTTGTGCCCTCATCACACACTGCACACCTTATATTTGTGAGCATTGAGTGGGGCCTAAAACCCAAGGCCTGCAAAGAACCCTAGGAGAGTGGAAATGAGTAGTGACTGCCATTCGTAGACCGTTGTCTGTCTGGCTCTCATGAAAGTTTCGCCCAAGAGTGCGCTTTCTTCATGATACCTCACAATCGGTAGCTCTCTACGATTGTGGGTGTATTCATGAGAGAGACTTTAGCTCTTGGTTGCCATTGAGAGGCAGTGACCAGAACCCACATGGGAGGATTACCCTTGTCGTTGACTTTAGAGCCTACGATCCTTACCCATTTGTAGGACACGGGGGCACGCAAATTGTGTGTTGCATTAGCTTAGACATCCTCTTTCGAAACTCTTTTACCAAAAATGTAGAAAGTAATTTCCTTTTTCCCTCATAAACACCTATATGAGGTGGCATATAGCGGTTATTTTCAAAAATGTTTTGAACCGCCACCAATAAACATCATTTTCTTCTCTCTTTTCTATGTAAATAAAAGGTCATAATCATCACATTTGCGTCATTTTGCATCATCATCATTGCATTCGCATCTAACAAAAATTTTGAAAAAAAACCTCCATTCTTTGCATCCTCCATGCATTAAAGTTGTTTGCCGGAGATCGCAACGTAACACAAAGTCTTGTCATAGGTGTGTAAGAAACGGAATGGAATCAAAAGGCAAAACCGTTTTCAATTCAAAAAGCACCTTTTTCTAAAAACCTTTTTCCCCAAATAAAGCACCTTTTTCTATTTTTTTTTTCAATAAATCACTTACATCTTCAAATCATTTTTAAAATCATTTTCTAAATCATTTTCCAAAAAAAATGAAATGAAATAAGAGAAACTCCTTATGCAATCGTTCCATGGGTAGAAGTGCATCTTTGAATGATGAAGGGTAATATCTCAAATTTGTTTGTGCACTACAAATTTGAGATGATACTCTACGATATCGGGGCACTTTGACCCAATCAGGCGCAGTTTGTTTTCAAATAAAGTGAATAAGTGGAGTCAACCAAATGTCGAAACATTTCAGTATATTACGTGAAGTATTGAGTCAGAATCCACTCAATGTTTCATGCGAGTTACTCAGAGTAACGACAATTGGTTGCCTCACGTCATCATTTTCGCAAAAAAGGGGCATTGGTATTTCAGATCTTGCCGTGCCTCTAAAGAATAAAAATCATTTTGAAAAGATATCATTCTTGCATCTTGCATCATCCAAAAATGCATTGGAGTTTCATATTTCATCTTGCATCAAAAACAAACAAAAAAAATCTCCTTTAGAATAATTACAATTTTCAAGTGGTCATTTTTCATGCATTTGCTTATCATGATTTGTTCATTCATACATTGCATAAACCAAATAAAAAAGTTGTGATGAGAGACGAGACGCTTTTGCAAAATAATCTGTTGAAAAAGTTTACCCTTACTTATTTGCAAACTCAAGATGTTCCAAGGCACTCAGTTTTTCAAATCAACAGTTCATTTGCATTTTCTTCAAAAAAGGCATTGCATCTCATCCATTCCATGATAAAAGACTGAAACAGTTCATCAAAAAAACTTTCCATCATGTTTTAACCAATGTTAACTCTCTACGAAGAATTCTTCTAGTGGGCGTGCATGCCATGTGCAGTTTCTCTTGTTTGAGTCTGTCAGTTTCCTTCCCTTATCATCATTCTCCATCCAAGTTTGATCCCGCCCCATCCCCGTGTCATACGCCGACCTATGCAGCTATCTAATCAGTCATGGATGGATCACTCCTCGCAAGATGAGATCAGTTCAACCTCCATTCCCAAGCGGGTACAATCCAGAAGCCACTTGCGAGCTCCATGCTGGGGCAATTGGGCATTCTGCTGAAAATTGCTATCTTTTGAAAAGTTTGGTTCAGGGCTTCATTGATTCCAAGCAGTTAACTTTTGAGAAGGGGGAAGGATCAAGTTCTCAGGGTCTGTGGACTATTAAGCAAGGATAGCAGTTGTTGAAGAGGGTTGAAGTGGTGAAAGCGGCATCATCAAAACATTTGTGTCTTTGTCATGCATTTCATAGCATTTATGAGTGATTGTTGATTTTCATGTAGTTTTTCAGTTCAAAACAATTTTCTGTAATGCAATCCTTTGGCTCTGCCCAAGGCCTTAAGATATTTCAATAAGGGCACACATGTTTCCTTTTAGTATCATCATCAATAAAATGTTATTTTGAATTCCTCAATAAAATTTCTTTCATTCATTTTGTCATGTGTCTGTTATTTGCTTTTCAATTCCTCCCAACGCGGATCAAAAATAATAATAAATGAAAATAATCTTTGAAAACAACGACGCCAATGGTTCATATTGTGACTCTGATTACCCGATTAACCAAACTGAGAGAGAGGCTGAAGACAACTGGGATGTTTCTTCGGAGTTAATAAGTGAAGAATTGGCTAAGGCTGTAGAAATTCATGATGCCACAACTAGGTTGGGCAATGAAGTCAAAGCACAAGTTCAAGCAAAGTGGAGCAATGCTGAGGAAACCAAACAAATGTTACAAGCGAACCTCTTTCGCGACCAAACCCTTTCCCTTCCTCAGATCAACCAACTTTCCCATTTCCCATTACAAGTACCCCATCACAAAAAAAAAATCATAACCAAATGCCTGCCATCGCCACCTTCCTCACTACCAGTGGCCCTTCTACAAAATCAACCCATCTCATTTGCTCCTCCCTCTGAACCTCCAATCACCCCAGACAAGGATCACTTCAAATATCCAAAAATAGTGTATCATTTTTATCAGCTCACTCAACTCAAAAACAAAAAGGGAACAATCAGAAAAAATGAAACAAAAAAGAACAGATTCAAAAAAATGAAAATCCCAAAAATAAAAAAACAAGGGAAAAAGAGACGAAAGAAATATAAGTTGTGAGCTGATACATTTGGCCATAAAGCGTAAGAGATCCTTGTCTCAATGAACCTTCCTACACCTTGTTGTGTATGACCACCCTTTCTTCCATAAACCTTCAAACACTTCATCATTCCTATACATCTCTCCTTTCATAAAACCGCAAACACTACCTCGACCTCGTCATCCCGCCCTCCACAAACCCTCAGTCATTCCTCAGACTCCACCATCAGATTTGCAATCAAGCTGTTGTGCAAGAATAAGAGAACAAAGTGGTCCGTCCTCATGAGGAATCAAGTGACATGATCAATTTGAGCAAAGGAGAAGATTGACGCCATGATAAAGAGCAATGAATCAACAAGTTTGTGTAAATCACCCTTCTAACATAAGACACTTGCCATTATAACAAAGTCTGTAATTACCAAAGTTCGGTCTGTTGCACAGCTTTCCAAGCTAAGGTAGTCACAAATGACAGTATGAAGACTCCAGGTCAAGCATCATGATCCCTCCCTACGCCACCCTAAAAATGGGGCAGTTAGAGACAATCAACAAAGGATATCAAGGACGATGATGACCTTCATGGAAATCAGGCTTCGTTTTACACTCTAACAGGGGCAAACCCCATATGATGGAAGTAATACTTTCATTGAGCCTTATCAAACCAAAGTACATTTGTCTTATGTCAGAAGAAGATTAAGAGAAAGCTCAAACCGAAGAAAGCTCATCTTCAACAATTTCAAAGAAGACTCAATGCTCCAAAAGATCATGAACCTCCAAAGGGATTCCCATGGAGATGAACCCAGTATCATGAAGACGAAGAACTTATTCTCCGGAGGGGCCTTTAATTCTCGCAAAATGGGATGCAAGAAAAGAAAACCCCAGTTTCCAGTAAATTCAGATACAGTCAGAAAGGAGTATGCCTAAAGAAATAAATGAAAAAAGAGAAAGATGAGCCAAGTAAGAATCAGCTCGCTAGGTTGAAAACCCGCAAAGGGCGGCCTAGGCAAAACCAGAGCGACCCGGTGGATTGAAAACCTGCAAAGGGCGATCCAGGCAAAAATTAGGGTCAGAAAACTTGGACTTGAAATGAAAAAGGCAATCAGCACTCCCAAAAGTTTGGATAAAGGGGTGATCAAGGTCATGAGTATGGACGATTGGCATCGTTACTTCAAAAGAAAAAACACAAGATCTGCTTCCCCTTTTTCTTGTATTTTTCCAGTTTAAAAATTTTTCAATTTACTTTCAATTGGCGTGACCTTCTGCACGTCCAGTTTCCATAACAATAAGAATTCAACTTTTTCTTCCATGTGTTTGCTTTTCGTGTCTTTTATCTTCACTTATTCTGTCTCTTTGTTTTAAAATAAATGTTTTTATGATTGATGATACTGAATTGTGAAACCTGTGCATGAGTCAAAAAGCATTACAATTATTGCGAAATTTCTGAAAATCACAGAAAAGAGGGGATCCCTCAAATAAATGAATTGGCAAAAAACAAACGCTGGCACAATCACTTCAAATGGCAAGCAAACTTATGCGCTGCTCTGGCATTGCTATTACCCTAGATGGTCTTCATGTCTCAGGCCCAAAGGAAAAGATTTGCACCAAAGATTAAAACAAGGTTTAGTGATCACCAAGTGAGGCTTCTTTCATGCCAAGAGTCAAGACATTCATAGAGAACCAAAGATTTGCACTGAGAACACCACTGAGATCCAAAAGTTGGGGCATTCTCTTCACCACCCACCCACCTTGGTCTTGGGAAAGTTTGTTCATTGTCCATCCCATTCATATACCACCCTCAGTTCATAACCAGTACCATAACTTCATCCCCTTTCACAAACCCACTCAAAGAACCCATTTGAAATTGTCATTCTAAAGTGGGGCATTTCCATAACTGTTCACTCCCGCTCAAATGAGCAGAGTTCTCCCTAAAGTCATTCACATCCATAAATTCCTGTCGGGGCAGTCTCTCAACTCACTGTCCTAAACCAATCCCAAGTTAACTGACTCACTCGTCCACATCTGCACTCTTATGCATACTTACTAGTCAATGCTTCAGAGAGAGAGAATACAAATTGATCATGTGGTGTTTAAAGTTCAGTCATCATGGAAATGGAAAGGAAAATAAGTGAGCTTGTTAATAAAAACCTTGAGAACACCAGAGTTTGAATCAAATCTAGTTTTTCCAAAGAATGGTCCATAGCCATCTCAATTCCTTGCATTCAAAGTCTCGCGTCTCATCATCATAAAAATGTTTACAAAAATGTTTAAATACTCCAATCATTCATCCTCCTCATGCATGTAGGCATTTCATGTTATTCAAAGCATTACATTCGCATCATCCACATTCATCACAATAAAAGCAAAAGAACACAGACATTCCATAGCATTTATCATCATCACATCAAACATCAAATCAGTTTTCAAAACAAAAAGAGGCATTCTTAATAAATAGTCATAGTCGTCACGATAGGACGCTTGAATTGATCACTCAAGAATCCTAAAGTCCCTATGCTAAAAGAAAATTAAAAACATTCATTGCATCACGTGCATTCGCATAACCTGCCCTTGCATAACATACATTTGCATTACATTTGCATATCCACCTCTTGTGCATTCATCGAAAAAAGAATAAGGAGCATTTCATGAATATCCATGTCTTTGCTAAATTTTTCTGCATCCAAATAAGTTGCTATCTGCTAGTAACAGCTCAAGTCGCCGATGGTCGATCCTACGAAACTCGTGTTCGTTCGATCACCACTAAGGTAAGAAAAAACTTGCATTCATGCACCATTCCTTGCATCAACTAACGTATGCAGGTACCCTGGATCGGTGCGGCAGCATTGACCAACTGAAGAAAACCAATTGGATTTTCAAATCCCCTTTGGACCCACGTGTCTCCCAGAAGATTGACTTCACTTCGTATTCGAGCTGCGAGTAAGTCCCTTTGACCTCAATAGGTCCAGTCGAAAAGGATAGCTGTGTTGGCCTAAAACATGGCGCAGTCCTAGGGAAATATCGAGATCTAGACTTGATATAGTACCCTCCCCCGGTCGCTCGAAAGACCACCCCTTTGAGCCCACGTGCTCCCCAGGCCCAAGTGCAAACTCGGATCGTTCGCGATTCGTTAAAAGGCTTTAGGCAGCCTCCTTCGCTGGCTTAATGAGGGCCGGCACCCTTTTTTTGTTTTCTTTACTGCTTTCGCTGGCTTATTGAGGGTTGGCACCAATTGATTCCAAAAAAAAAAAAAAATTTCATATCATTCATCATTCCTATATCATCCATGTCATCAAACAGTAGAGCATTATACTTTCATATTCGCATCCCAAAAGGGCGAAAGGATACAGAAGAAAAAGAAACAGAAGAAAAAGAAACAGAAGAAAAGAAAAAGAAAAAGGAAAATCAAATAGAAAAAACCTCTCACCAAATCAATCATTGCATCCATGTGCATCCCAGCATCAAAAGCCTGCATTCCATGCATCATTCAAAGCTTCCCAATTTTCAAAAAGAAATTCAGTTGCTTTGGACTCGTTAGTCCCCAAAATTTTCAAAAAAAGTCAGTTACTTTGGACCAATGGGTCCCCGAAATCTCATTTTCAGAAAATCATCATGGCACCGAGTTAGTGAACCCCATCAGCACAGAGTTAGTAAACTCCCACAGAGTTAGTGAACTCCTTCCACAGATCACAACGTCGCGTACGAGCGCGCGGCAGATCCTACAGACTTCGTTAAGTCCATCAGATTAATTGTGTCAACCTAAGGCATAGTATAGATCCATTGATCATATCAGTTCCGGACCTGATATTGATCGGCCGCTCGAAAAGGCCACCCCCAGAGCTCGGACTCGACGAGAGTCCGTTAAAAGGTTTTAGGCAACCTCCGAATCCCCAATTTACGGCACTTCCCATTTACTGCTTTCATTTACTGCTTTACGCAATTTACTGCTTTCTCGTCGACGCGACAAGTGTTGACTCTCTCTCTCTCAAAAGAATAGAGATCAAAAAAAAAGAGAAAAAAGAAAAGGAAAATTCGGGTTTCTCTAAGTAGACAAAATTAGTATTATTTCTGAATTCTTTATTTCTATTTTGCCTCGGAATATGTTTCGGCCAATTCATATTCCTTGGTAAAATCCAAATAAAGAGGGGCAGCTGTCATACCCTAATTTTGTCCGCCTAGGTTTAAAACCCTAATTTTCCGCAAAAAATAAATAAATTGAGAAGTGTGGTTTTATTTTGAAGAGTGAAGAGCATTGTGCATGCATTTTTGGGTTTTAAAAGTCATTCTAGGGCTTTTAAATTCATTGTTAGAGTGGAAATGCATTTGTTGTTAAAAAACAAGGTTTTTAGGGCAAAATGGTATTTTGGTCATTGTCAAAAATAAGATAATTTCTCATCAAGAATCATTGTGCAATTTTAGAGAAATTTATTTGAGGCAAAACATTTTTGGTCATGTATGTATGTATGCGCATGCATGCATACATTGTGCACAAAATTTCAAAAAAGGATCAAAAGGGAATATTCTACAAAAAGTTCCAAGATGTGATTTTTATGACATTTTTGGTCATGGTGATCACATAAAATGGCATATTCCTAAGATTCCTAGTATGTGGCCTAAATTGGGTGTATTTTTGTACAATTATCCTAAGAAGAATAATCAAAAATGAAGGGATAATGGAATGGTCATATAATAGTACAATAGTACAAGATGACAACTAGCAAAACTTGGTCACCAAGGACCCCTCCCATTTATGCGCCTATCCCTCTCTATTCTCTCATTTTGTGTTTTCTCAATGTCCTCAATCCATGTGAGCCTCAATCCTAGCCTTTGATTCAAAATTAAAATCAAATCCTAGAGCACAACTAGTGCACAATGACCTAACTACCCTTAAACCTAATTGCTTTCTATATATACCCTATTAACCTCACCTCACAAAAAAAAAAGCTTTTGGCCTCACCATTCACTCATAAACCCTAGCACACAACTCCCTCCTCACCTTCTCTCCATTTTATGCGCCACCCCCTCTCCCTTCTCTCTAACTCACTTCTTCATTTCTCATCTACCCACACACATTCAATCCATCTTCCAAGCCTAAACACTAATTTTCAACCATCAATCCTTCATAAAATCACACAAAAGTTCAAGATCAAGGGTCATTTTTTGGAGATTTGAGACCAAGCTTGAAGATAAGTTGATTTGGTTGATTGTTTCTTCATTTATTGTGTTTATTTGGAGCTCATCTTAAGGTATGTGATTCCTAGACCCCTTCTCTTGTAAATCCTTGCATAAAGTCATCATTTCTTGCATATTTGTGAGACTTCCACTTCCAAAAATGTAGATCCTCTCTTTTAACTTCATTTTTATGCTTGTACATATGTTAATCTCATGAATCTTTGTTTTGATGCTTTGATTTTGGGGTTATATGCATGATTTTGTTGTTTTAAGTGAAATAAAATGTTATTTGCTTTGATAATAGTTTCGCATGCTTCAAATAAATATGTGTTTTATGATTTTTGTTGGTTATCATGGTTGAATCTTGTGAATAAATGCATCTATGTTTTGGTTATGTCACTCGCTTGCTTGATTTGGTTGACTTGTTAGAATAAATTGATGATTGGCCATTAAACTTGCAAATATTCAAACCTATGTTGTTAATTGTGAAATTTGTGATTTGAGAAAAATGAATTTGGGTTTTTGGTTCATTTATGATCCACAAATGATCTTGGGTTATGCTAAGTTGGCAAGAGATAGGTTACTTCAACCTTGATGCCTATGCTTGTAAGCACTTAAAAATTCAATTCCCATTTGATGTGTTTGTGAAATGTGAGCAAAAAGGGGTCTATAAACAATTGAATTTGCGCACATGATTGGTCTCCAATGACCTTGATGCATCCTCAAGTTTAATCATGCTTTCTTTGCTCTTTGAGTTTATTGTAAATTGTTGTTTGAAGCTTGTGAAGTTTCGGCAAAGGATAGGCTCACTTACCCTTGATGCACATGCATTTTGCATATTCATGCATTCTTACCTATTCTTGCATCCTTGCCTACTCATGCATTCTTGAATTGAAGCTTGGTACTCCATGCTTGATATACTTGTTTATGTGCTTGTGGTGCATTAAAATGTTGAATTGGTGTTCACAATTTGCTTGTTTTGATTTCCACCAATTGTTACTCGTTAGTAACTCTCCAAAACTTCAAAACCATGTTGCATACAAAGAACAACTTGTTACTCGTTAGTAACGTTCCAACTTCAAAACATTTTTTTTGCATTTACATAATCATTGATAAACAACTTCACTTCTTCTCAAAACAATTTCAAACTATTTTTCACAAATCAAACTTTGTTGAGGATAATGCGAAGCCTTTGCTTGCACGATTGTCAACAATGGGGTGCTAGTGATGATCACTTGGAGTCTTTGCTCAATTGATTATCATGGACACTCATTTTTCAAAAGAACTCTCATTTCACAAATTAAAAACTTTGTTGAGGGTAATGCGAAGCCTTTGCTTGCACGATCGTCAATAATGGGGTGCTAGTGGTGATCACTTGGAGTCTTTGCTCAATTGATTATCATGAACACTCATTTTTCAAAAGAACTCTCATTTCACAAATAAAAAACTTTGTTGAGGGTAATGCGAAGCCTTTGCTTGCACGATCGTCAATAATGGGGTGCTAGTGGTGATCACTTGGAGTCTTTGCTCAATTGATTATCATGAACACTCATTTTTCAAAAGAACTCTCATTTCACAAATTAAAAACTTTGTTGAGGATAATGCGAAGCCTTTGCTTGCACGATCGTCAATAATGGGATGCTAGTGGTGATCACTCGAAACCTTTGTTGTTTGATCACTGTGAACATTCAATTTTCACAATTAAACAACTAAAAAATAAAAACCTTTTCTCGACAACCGAGAACTACGTAAGCTTTGAATTCTCCATCGCACTGGGAGATACGTAGGAGCGGGTCACATCCCCGTCAAGCACGAGAAATGAAAACCATTTTCTTTTCAAAAAAACAAACCCTTTTCCAAAACAAGGCAATTTCTAAAAACAAAACAATTTTCGAAAACAAGAACTACGTTGCTTTGATTCCCTCCCCGGGATACGTAGGCACGGTGCCCTCCCGTCAAGCGCAAAAGATTAAATTTTCCTTAAGTTTTTTCCATAAAGTAAGGAGAGATAAAGAGAGATAAAAACAAAGCATTTCTTAAATCAACCTTTTAAATCACACGTCAAATCGAGGTTCCCTTTCAGTAGAAAGGATGTGTGGGGTGCTCGTACCTTCCCCATGCATAACCGACCCCCGAACTCAAATCTCGTGGTTCCAAGGACCATTGTCTTTCAAGAAAGGTTTTTTTCAATGTTTTACCTCTAAAAAAATATTGGTGGCGACTCCAATTCATGTTGTGCGAAGAGAAATCCCTCCAAAGGATTTTTCGAGGTGCAACATGAACCAGTAGTCCTACCACACCCCATACGAGCCTCCTCGATACTCACTCCTAGATAAGCGTGTGCCAACTGGATGGCCTGCTCCGTAGTCACAGAAGTGGGTGGAGCTCTGAAATAATTTCCCTGGATGGGAAGATGAAGCAGGCAGGACACATCATCAAGAGTAATCGTCATCTCACCAAATGGTAAGTAAAATGACAACGTCTCCGGGTGCCATCTCCCAACAAAGGCAGACAGCAGCTCATGGTCCACCATGGAATGTCCGGTGGAGATAAGGGGGGATAACTTGGCACCTCTGATATGGCTGAACAACTGCTCGTTCTGGCAGTAAACAAATAATCTGGTACTAACCTTGTTGCCATGGTTCCACGCTTTCACCACACGTCTATATAACTACATTAAAAAAAATTTAACAAAATAAGACTACGTATAGGAATAAATTAAACTAACAACACAATGTAAATAAATTCAACTTATCGGGTCTGCCAGTACACGAGAACAGACATGACCCTCACAAGTAAAGAGAGGCTCCTGCTGAGGCTGCTGGTGCTGGTGCTGATGGTGCTGCTGTTGCTGATACTGATGCTGATACTGAGACTTAGACTGGTCCTCAGACATAGACTGGTCTGAGGACATAGACTGCTCCTGGTCATCATAATATGGGTGCTGCTGCTGGCCCTCCTCATACTCATACTCAGGGGTCGGGACCTCCTCCACCGGCTGCTGTCTCTCAGTGCGCCTACGCCTCGTAGACACATGTCCCACAATCTTGTGTCGGGTGCGTGTAGACGGAGCTGCCGACGCTGAAGCCGAAGACTCCCCTTGATGCCTATGGGACACTGTAAAAAAACACAAAATTTTTAAAAAAAAAAAAACGAAATTTTAAAATAAAAAAAAACAAAAACAGGAGTCGTATATACCTATATACGATTCATATATAGGTATATACGAATATAATCGTATATATGTGAGGGAGAGGTATATACAACTTACTATTTTAACAAGTCGTATATATGTGGTGTGGGAGGTATATACGATGTGACCAAATCAAAGCTAATCGTATATATGTCTCTGTGATGTATATACGATTTCCTCTGTAAAATCTGGTGGTAAATCGTATGTAAGTGAAAAATGATAAGTGTTTTGTAATTTTAAAAATTTTTAAGGGTATTTTGGTCTTTTCGCAGGGGACGTGGGGGTATGAGGGAAGAGTGTGGGGGTACCAAAAAAAAACCCTTATCCTATTCACTCTCTTACTCACCACATATCCTCAAATTCTGCGAAATGTCTAAAATACACTTAATGAATAAAAATCTTCCAAACACACCCATTTTTTCCTGAGATTTCACGAGTTCGGCAGCATGGTACCAAACTTGGTACAGTTGCTTGACACCGAACCTTGTGACAAACGCCCAACTACATAAAACTTTTGTAGGTTATGTCATCGTACTGGCACGGCTCTTTGCTGCCATACCGATCTTAAAACGCAGTGTGGGGGGTTTAGAGCGTCTTCTATGTGAGCGTAGTTTTAGGTTTTTAGGGGTTGGGGGTGTGTGGTAAGTAGGAGGGGAAGTGCAATAAACGTGGGCTTATGTTTGGTCTTTAAAGCTCAATTTGGCATTGCCATATTTAGTGGGCTAAAGATGAAAAGCGTCTTGCTTTTTCACCGCATTATTTCTTATACAACTCTCTTTTTCTCTAAATTAGTAAATTTGTTTTATCCTAAAATACTGTTTCCTAAAAGTTTATTTTAAAAAGTAATACTTTTTTTAATTCTAAAATGTTTATCCGAATTAAACTTTCAGAAAACAGCTTTTTTATTTAAAATTAAATTTCTTTTGAAATTAAGTTTTCAATGACAAATACCTCAGAATAAGCTCTAACTAGCCTCATTACCCGTACGGTGTACGGGGAATGCTAGTATTAATGAATCTATGATGACGATCACTCGACATTGATATATGTATCTTAAAACGGCTACGTGAATTATAGGACAACTGAATCATTCTATAAACAAATGTTCAACAAGCCCTAAGTGTAGTGATGCAAACCCATAGCTATGGTGGTCCCCGCCAAATTAGCCGTAATTACCTGATCTCGTAGTAAATGTGATCGTGGCGAGATTATCGCTATTAATGATGCCATTGGGTTTTAGGCATGTTGTGAAAAAGATGTCGGTTTGGTATCAAACTCCTCTTTGGAGAAAAGGCCTTCGCTCCTAGGAGATCCACTCGGAACTCGACTCCATAAGAATGAAAGTATTATTAAAAAATATAAGCAATTATTAAAAAAAATTAATGATAATGAAATGAACGTGATTAAGTAAACATTCACATGTTATTAATGTTTTGCTTACAGTAAATCGTATCGTTTTGAAGAAGAAGCCATTGTGGAGGTGCTAGATTTAATATTTGTCCACCAAAGATTAAATAGTATTGGGGTTGTATAATATGAGTTTATTTGGAGACTTTTTTACCGACAAGGTTTGCTCTGAGTGGTAACTGTGCTTGGATCCCACCTCAAAATCTCGGGTTCGAATCTTGGGTGAGACAAAAACTATGTTGGGAGGGGAGAATCACACGGACTAGCAAAGACGAGTTTTCACGTGGCCAACCAAGTTCCTCGGCATAGATTAGTTATCAGTAAAGCTAGTGGAAACTGCACACCAAAAACACGGTAACCAAAAAAAATTCTGTCAGTAGTTGTTGTAATTTATTTTGGTTTTTTAAAAAGGATAATTGACACAATTCTTTTTGGTAAACCAAGGTATCCCCTGTGCGCGCAACTACAGAGACTAATCCTCCAAGGTACTGAGATCCATTTAAGGAGTTGACCTCTCCCACCAGGTATTTTTCCATACGCACCATCGAACCCTTAACCAAATGGTTAAGGAGCCCAAATATCTACCACTTATGCTAATTGACATAATATTATGTCATTACTTTTTAAATTTTACTAAAAAAACTTCTGAATTGGCTAAACTAATTGCAAAACAGTTGTAGTCATTAACTTTGTGATTTTGAGTCAAGAAAAATGTGATTTTACAAAAATAAAGCTAAAAGGTGTAAATATAAATTAACATTTTTCAACTTAAATTAATTATAGTAAAATTAGTAAAATATGGACTAAAAGTCATGACCCAAATGAGACCATAAATGACAAATTTAAAAAATGCATACAGATTTTAAGAAAAAAATAAAACAATAACTAACCAAGTTTTTTTTTTTTTTTCTGATTCGAACAACTTTCAGACTAATTTCAACTCGTACTTAAGAAAAATATGATTTTAATAAATAGAGAGAAAATGTGTAAATATAAATTATTATCTTTTCAAATTAAATTGATTATAGTAAAGAAAGCAAAACAAAAAAAGACAAAAATCATTACCCAAATGGGACAATAAATAATAAATTTTAAAAAATAGAGATTTTACGGAAAAAAACTAACCAAGATATTTTTCTGGTTTAGACTATTGCTGACTACTCATAGAGTCTCCTAATGCTTTCAGTTAAAGACTAATATCTACTCGTGCTTAAGTGCAAATTTTGTACTAACCAATGATTTTAAAACCGGACCGGATAGAACCGGCGAGACTTCCGGTTCATGGTTCGTTTGGTTCACTCGGTTGAACCACGACCGGATTATTAATTAATATATAAATAAATAAATAAATAAAATACTAGCTTTGTAAAAATATTAATCCAAATTCCAAACATCAAATTAGTTTTCAAAATAAATTCAAAGATCACACAAGTTTTCATGAAAATAAAATAAAACATAAGAAATACGCAAAAGTCTTCAAGTATTTATCAAACATAAGAGATAAACAAAAGTCTTCATCAAACAAGTCTTCAAGTCTCAAACAAAACAACATAGGGCGCTAGTGACTTTCACGCATTGGTGTTTTTTGATTCAAGTAGATGGATCAAGATTGGAACGAATGTCTTCTAGAGGAAATGAATCCAAATTAAGCCCTTCATCTTCAACTCCCATAGGTTGTGTTTCTTGATTATCTCCAACACCAAGTTTATCTTTTGTCAAAAAAAACACCAAGTTTATCTACTACGAAAATCAAACTCGGAACATCGAGTCGACTCCATATATCTAAAGATAGTTTATGTCACTGGCCAACAGTATTAATTAAACTAACCAAAAAGAATAAAAAACAAAACAAAAAAGTAAAATAAAATAAAATAAAATAAAATAAGAGAAAACAAAAAGAAGAAACAAAGCAAAAAAAAAAGATCGAGGGGGAGAAAGCGCGCCAGTCTAGTTGCAGGTCTGATTTTGTTTTATATAGAGAGATTTGGACTATTGCTAGCTATCAACAGAGTGTTCCAACGCTTTCAAAGAAAGACTAATTTCGACTCATACTTAAGAAAAATATGAATTTAAAAAAATAGAGAGAAAATGTGTAAATATAAATTATTATATTTTCAACTTAAATTAGTTATAGTAAAAAAAAAGGACCAAAATCATGACCCAAATGGGACGATAAATAATAAATTTAAAAAAAATAGAGATTTTAGGGAAAAAAACTAACCAACATATTTTTTCTGGTTAGGACTATTGCTGGCTACCCATAGAGTCTGCTAACGCTTTCAGTGAAAGACTAATATGATAATATCTACTCGTGCTTAAGAGTAAATTTTGTACTAACCAACACTAAGTGTATCCACTACGGAAATCAAATTCGAAGCATCGAGTCGACTCCATATGTCTAAAGATAGCTTATGCCATTGAGCCAACGACATTAATTAAACTAACCAAAAAGAATAAAAACAAAACAAAAAAGTAAAATAAAATAAAATAGGAGAAAACAAAAAGAGGAGACAAAGCAAAAAAAAAGACAGAGGGGGAGAAAGCGCGTCAGTCCAGCTGCAGGACTGGCTTCGCTTTATATATAGAGATTCAGACTATTGCTAGCTATCAACAGAGTGTCTCAACCCTTTCAACGAAAATTTAATTTCTACTTCTGCTTAAGACAAATATGATTTTAAGGAAACAAAGATAAAATTTGTAAATATAAATTATTATCTTTTCAACTTAAATTAGTTATAGTAAAAATAGCAAAACAAAAAGACAAATCATGACACAAATGTGACGATAAATGATAAATTCAAAAAATGAGAAACTTTTGGAGAAAAAAAGGCAATCAAGATACATTTTCTGGGAAAGACTATTGCTAGCTACCCATAGAGCCTCCTAATATTTTCAGGGAAATACTAATATCTACTTGTGTTTAAGAGCAAATTTTGTATTAACCAACACTAACTTTGTCCATTATGGAAATCAAGCTCGAAGCATCGAGTTGACTCCATATATCTAAAAATAGCTTATGCCAATGAGCCAATAGTATTAATTAAACTAACCAAAAAGAATAAAAACCAAACAAAAAAAGAGAGAAAACAAATAAGGAAACAAAGCAAAAAAAAAAGAGGGAGGGGGAGAAATCGTGGTGCTTGGATCCTCTCTTTCCACCATCCCTACATCTCCCTCCATCCTCTCTATCTCTTTCTTAATTTCACTCTCTTTCATCATTATTTATAATTTTTTAATAATGAAAGAGAGTGACTTTTAGAGAGAGATAGAGAGAATGGAGAGAAATGTAGGGTGAGTGAGAATGAGAGAATCCAAATTCGAAAATACGTCAGTGCAGTTGCAGGAGTGTCTTCCCTTTATATATAGACATAGATTTGTTTCGACATTACGGTAATAGATATTTGGAAAAGCATATGCGTCTGAAAAATAAGTTCTAATAATAGGCTCTAATAAATAGAAATTTAATGTGTTAGCTTCTTTTTAAAAAAAGTGTTCAACTTTTAAAACTTAATTTCTAGGACATAGTTTACGCATTAAGAAATAAACATATTTTAATAAGCCCTTTTTAGGAATTTGCTTCCAACCTTAGCAAACAACATTTTTTATATGGTCGATTGTACAACTGTCAGCCATAGGTGGATGCCTGATTCAACCATAGTAAGGCTCACCAGTCAGCACTCTCTCAATGGTTTTCTTTACTTTTTCTTTATATTTCCAGCAACTAGAATCCAATTATGGTGTAGAGAAAATTTACACGTATTAGTATTCAAATGATAGCATGAAGAATTAATCTTGCTTGTTCATTATTTAAATTTAAACATAGAAGCACAAGTCAAATTAGCCCGGGAGAAGGACATGTATAAGTAAGCACTATTCACATTATAGTGCCACGTATCGACCTGCAATCATGCAAAGGAGTAATTGATGGCTATTGATTTTGATTTGGAACTATCAATTGAGTATTAATAATTGCAAGCAGTAGTTAACATCAATTCAATTTTGGTTTTACATTTGTCATGCAAATCGTTATTACATTTTATTTGTGGACAAAGAAAGTACATGTGGATAATATCATGTGTCTTCCCCAATTTTATCATATAGAAGAAGCAAGTGGGTTTGGGCAGTGTCGATGTTTAGAAACTTTTGAAGAGATGGATAATCTGAGTTACAGTTGATTAACAGGCCATGTTTGGAAGAATTTATTTTTGAGGTTATGAAAAACAACTTACGAAGATAAATAAGTTTTTTATGTTAATTCATAAGTTCTCATTAACAAAAGTTGTATCTCTATAAACTATTTTTTCATAAATTACTGTATCGATTACGAGTAATACAAAAAAAAACCCTAAAAAATCTAGTAAGAATAATTTTTGTAAGAAATGTAATAAATACACTGAAAGCTAAATTGTAGGGACCAACTAACACTACACACCAAATGCCTTATTTTGTTATTCTTACTTTTCTTACATTTCTTTTCTTACCATCTAACATTTCTCATTTATATATGTGGCGCATGGCTAGCTCACACAGGTGAAAAAATTCAACAATTAATTTACATATAAAGAGTATTAGGATGCACTTGGATAAGAGGTAATACTCAATTTGGTCCCTTACTTTCCAAAAATGTTCAATTTGGTCCGTGACTTTTCACATGTGTCAGTTTAGTCCTCAACATTTACAAATGTGTGTCAATTTGGTCCTTGGGTCAACCATGGTTAGTTACAAAGCTGATGTGGCAAATGTCAGGGACCAAATTGACACTACCAAAAAATAAAAAATCCATGTCAGCATGCCATGTCACACAAATATTGGGGACTAAATTGATACGTTTTTTTTCTAAAAAAATAGTTTGTTACGAGAACTAAATTGATACTAAGGTACATAAGTCAGAGACTAAAGTGCATTTTTCCGGCATTACATAAGCTTTACAAATATATTCGTTATGTGAAACACTTGGTGCAAACAACTAAACTATAATGTATAATTAATGGTTACATAAACATAAATTCGTTACGTGAAACACTTTATTCAAAAAAATCAAACCATAAAGTGCAAAATAATATAACAACTCCACACTATCACAGTTGCCTTGGACGTATCTGGTGAAGTCATGGTGTTGGAATGAATTGCATCAGGATTGAATGTTGAAACAATATCATATATAACTTAAAAAAAAGTAGTAGCACTTTGGTTATTGACTTTTTTACTAGATATCAATTAGGTCCCTGACGTATGTAACTTAGTATCAGTTAGGTCCTTGACTTATGTAACTTAGTATCAATTTGGTCCCTGACTTATATAATTTAGTACCAATTTAGTCCTCGTAACAAGCTATTTTTTTTAAAAAAAAATATCAATTTAGTCCCCAACATTTGTGTGACGTGGCATGCTGACATGAGTTTTTTTATTTTTTGGTAGTGTCAATTTGGTCCCTGACATTTGCCACATCAGCTTTGTAACTAACCATGGTTGACACAAGGACCAAATTGACACACATTTGTAAATGTTGAGGACTAAATTGACACATGTGAAAAATCAGGGACCAAATTGAATATTTTTGAAAAGTCAGGGACCAAATAGGGGTGAGCAAGACCCGACCCAACCCTAAGACCCGTTCAGTCCTCGTCCCATTAAACTCGCAAAATATCGGGTTTGTTCGGGTCTAAAGACGGATTAGGGTCTAAACAATTGGCCCGACGAAATTGAGTATTACCTCCTTGGATAAATCCTAATACCCTTTATATAAATTTATTATTGAATTCACGTAGTTGGATAAATCTTTAAGGGCAATCTTAAGGGTGTCTAAAGTTGTTCTATATCATGATTTTCTATGCTGGTTAAAACATTCGCAATTGGTTGTTGATGTTCTTTTGTGTTATTTGTGTTGGTTGGACGGCAAATTTCTCAGCAGACATTCCCTCTTGAAAAATATTTGGCTTTTAAAAATTTGTGTAACAAGAGGATCGGGGTTAGAAGAAAATCTTCCACCCCTAGTTCCCATAAATTATTAAATTAATCAAATAGTAATATGAAGAAAATCCATTCCTCCATGAATTTTTCTAAAAGTGTATTTCTTTTTCATGAAAGTCATTTAATACCACCACTATTCACATTAGATTCCCTCTAAAACAAATTAATCATTCTCTTATTTCTCCAACAATTAAGCGACAGAAGTAAAAGATAAATTCTCTCAGCATAAGCAGGAGCTCGTATCACATATTTGAGAAGGATCTATCTACCGACTCTGTAGATAAAGCACTTCCACGCTATTCTGAACTGGGCCATGAGGCCCAAGTCCATCATTCGCCAACTACACTGGACCATGAGGTCCAACCCTGAATGGGGACTCTAGATGAGCCCAATCTCCTAGATCCAGAACCAAGGCAGGTCAAGTCATAAGCAAACCTCTACATTGAATCCAAGCCATTCAGACATATCAAAGATTGAGATGTAATCGAATGATTGATAACTCTATTTTATATAGAGTTATTTATACTCTTAAATGCAATCTATTGTAAGTATCTCAGTAAGTAAGTTGTGTTAAATAAAGGAAAACAAGAGAAAAGCATGAAGAAGAGCTTTGGGATACATCATCACTATTTTGCATGACTTGTGATATTTTTAATGTGTTTGTTCAAATTGTCGTAGCAATCGTTGCCCCTGCAATAGGAACAACAATCATTGCCCCAGCAATGGTTGCTCCAGGAATAATCATTCTAGCAGAAGGCAGACACATTGCACCTGCAATGCAAAGAGCACCCATTGCCCCAGCAATGCTCACAACACAAGATGCTCTAGCATTCTGATGATGATGTCAGCAAGTCAAGTTGCAAGTGCAAGTTGCACAAGTGGAAGGATTCAGCCCCAAGTTCATGTCCCTTAGACAAAAAGTGGTAACTTTTGAGAGACCCTTGTCTTCACATCATTGGGCCCCTCTTCATAGTTGGTAGACATCAAATCAAGCTTTTTGAAGACAAGTAGAAGAAACCCTAAAAACCATCATGGCGCCCAAGACTTCATCACTTTATGGAGCCTATAAATACACCCTCCTCTTCCTCATTTGAAGCATCTCACAACTTTCATCTCCCAAGTTCATTCGATAGTTTCATTTTCTTTATTGTGTTAGAGTTAAATGTACTCAACTATTTTTGAAGGAAGGAAAGAAAATGACAACTTCTCCCTTCGCTTCTCTTTCAATTCTTGTTGTTGTTGTTTCTATTGTTGAGAGGTGATTGCTCCAGCATTACTAGGCAGAATATGCAAAGGATCTTCATTTGTGTAATTTCTATCTCATCCTTGTTCCTTTGTATTTTCCTTTTTATAAACATGTCTCATTATGTTTATATGTGTCTAGTTATGTCAAGCATGAGCTGAATACTCTTGGTTGGGATGCCTTAACTTTGTAATGAAACTTTGAATAATTATTGTGTTATAGTGATGCTTGCAATTTAGTTCTTGTGCTATAATTCTTTCAAACTTATTTTGAGTTGATCACTTAGAATAAGTAGGGTGATAAATACAGACATGGTTTATGATTTGAATTCAAGAACTAATATGGATAAGTGTTTTAATAAAATGAAACTTTATTAAATCCATACTAAAACCTAGACATAGGATAACATAGTCCATAGGGTGATACTGAGAGAGCTTAAATATACAAGGGTGAACTTATTTAGGGCTTAGACATAAGACTTGTAATGAAACCCTGAAGTTAGTTGCTGAAAAGCATGTATCCATTACATCAGCATCCATTGCAGGTGCAATCATTGCAGGTGCAATGATTGCAGGAGCATCGCATATAGCATAATGCTTTCAAAGTGGAATTACTTGGAAAAGAGCATTTCAACCATTTCTCTCAATTGATTCACAACACATTACTTTGCTTATTTTAAATTCTGTTCATACACACAATCCAATCATCTTTCATTTTATTTTTGATTTTTATTATCACTAGTCTTGATACCACTTTAAACTCTCAAAAATTAATTCAATCCCTGTGGGTACGATCTCTTCTTATCATTACATTACTTGTTTTTAGACCGTGTATACTTGCACACATTTTCACACAACAATGATCTAACGGATCAAGACGCATTTGATCCCTATAGATACGGGTCCACTCTGCAGAAAAACCTCTAAGGCTCTACCAACTGCTAGCCTGAACTCAGCAAGGTACCTAACACATGCCAATCGTTGAAAGGAGGCCTAAATAATTTCCTTTGTCCAAAAAATATGCACTTCAAAATTATATAAAAATTTGATTTAAACTCCTCAAAAGTGTTTCTGCTAGAAAATATTTCAGATATTTGATAGTCTAAAGCTTGGCCAGATGCCTTCTCGTAAGCTATAAGACTATTTTTCATCACCAAAGCTTCACTATTAGTGGGCATAAAAAACAAAAAACAATTGATGGTAAAAGAGATGAGAGACCATGGGGTAACCTCTAGACACTTTAATTCCAATGTTATCTCTTCTTGTCTTTCATTGGTGAATAAGGGCAGAGACTCTTTGCGCATGGAATGAATAGGTAAACAACGAGGGAGGGATCCTTTGTCGAAATTTCTCTACCGGATTCAATGGGTCCAACTAATTGATAACTTTAAATTTGCTTAGAAAGAGTGAAATGTATGCTTTGATCTCAATATGTAAGTTCCTCCTTGTACCCGATGTGTGGTAACGAAGAAGAGTCCATTTTCCATTGTTTAGATATTGCCAAAGAATCTTCACTGTTTGGCGTCATTTGAAGGTAATTTGGCTAAAACTCTTTTGTTGAATCTGATTGGGAGGGATGGTTGTTTAAGAATCTCGAGAGGAGACGTTTGTTGAGGACAACTCCAGTTGGCACCTCATTTTTTGGTGCTACGTTGGAGAAATTTTGATGAGCTCACAATGATTTGATTTTTTTCACAGAAAAACTGATTCGTGGAGTCCGCCGTCGAGTAATACTTTTGCTTTGAGCTATGACAGCTGTGTCTCAAACTCAGGGGCTGATGCTGGGTTTGGTAGACTTTTTCGAAATGCCTCTGGGGATTTCCTGCTTTCTTTCATGCATAAGTTGGATCAGTGTTCAATTTTGGAAGCAGAGTTATGGGCTATTTATCATGGGTGTGTATAGCTTGGGGTCGAGGTTATCGCAACTTTGTGGTGAAATCATATAGCTCTTTGACTATTGAGCTGCTTAAAGCAGATACTTTAGACTTGCACCATTTGAACAGTTAATCAAAGGGATTCAAAGCATCATGACTACCTAGAACAAGATTAGCTGGAAGTGTATTTCAAGAGAGGCAAATAGGTTTGCTAATCGACTAGCTAAGGATAATCTTACTAATGATGTAGTTTATTGTATTGATTATGTTCCTCCCTCTCTTAACAATCTTGTGATCACTGATAAGAGAGGCATGTCGGTCTATCATGAGTAGTTGTCTTTTGGGGCTTTATGCCCCTCGTTTTTGATAAGTCCAAAAATAGAGTGTTTTTAATGTTTAATTTGAATAAATATTGTGGGAATTTAGTTCCATTATTGAACCATTTTACTACAAGTATTAGTTTTATTTTCAGGGATTACAATTGAAGAAAGAATGAACATTGCATGAAGAATAGGCCAAGAATCAGAAGAGAATAAAAGAAGGTGCAAAGCAAGGAAGAATAGTGCAAAACAAGGAGAAAAATAGTGCCAAGATACAAGGAATATAGCATGGACCGTGCCACAACTCGTGCTCAACCGAAAAGCCAAGGAATTTTAGCCAGAAATGTTGCACGCCCCGTGCAGAAGCAGCACGATCCGTGCTGTTCAAGTTGGTTGCTGAAAAGTCAGTTTTAAAGTGCACCTGAAACATTGCACGACCCGTGCTAATGTTGCACGACCCGTGCAGACCTTAAAATCTCCAGTTTCGCTTGTTTTCTCACTTAGCACGACCCGTGCCAATGTTGCACGGACCGTGCCAATGTTGCACGGACCGTGCAACTCTTCAGGACCCAGAATACAGTTTCAAAACTGTTTTCTTTCTCTCTTTATGGACTTTATTGTATTTGATGCGAATTGATCAGCTTGTCTACTGATCCTAGCCTATAAATAGGACCTTATTTCAGTTGTAATCTCACCTTTGCTTACTTGAAATTTACACTCAAAGTTTATCTAAGTTTTTATTCTCATTTTAGTTCTTGCTTACTTGCTTTGTTTTACTTTCTTGTTCTTTATTTTTCTGCCATTTATCTTCTAGCACTTTTACATTTCAGTTCTTTTACATTTCAGCACTTTACATTTCAGCTCTCTATTGCTTTCTTTACATTCTTGTCATTTACATTCTGTTATTTATTTTTATGTCATTCTCTTCTACTCCCTTGTCTACTATGATCATGAGTGAGTAGACTTCTTTAGTCTTGGGATTGTGGGACACAATCCAATGATGGGTCCCTAAACAAATCCAAGACTAAACTCTATCTTATTTAAAACTTGATTTTAATCTAATTCCATCAAACTAAATTTCTATTAAACAAATATCAAACGAAGTACCGAGAGGTGAAGTTTGATATTGGAACAAATGGAATTAGACAAGGCAAAGCAAAGCATGAGAATAGCATTGCTAACCTTGGGACAATAAGGTTGTGCTTAATGGGTCTCTGCGATGATCAACCATGAGAATAGGTTTGATCATTGTTTCGAGACACGTTCTTGCATTCCGAGAGGAAGCTTGAATTACACCAAAAGAATACCTTGTCCTTAAAACAATTTCAAAATAAGATAGAGAATAGTTAAAAGGTTGTTTATTTCCATCATTGTGGTCTAACCACGATCCCAAGGCGTCTTTTATACTTTGAATTTTACATAACAAAAATACTCCCTTTTCAAATCATTCCTTTCAGCTAATCAACATCAAAAACTAGATTAGTAATCACATTATACTCCCTATGGATCGATACTTTCTATTACGCGATAGAACCGTGCACTTGCGGCCTATCAGTTTTCAAATAAAAAATCTCAATATGTGCGTAGGTTTAGTCAAACATTAGAGTCTGTTTTTTACAATGAAAATCCTAGTATTTATAATGAATGTCGCAGTTACTACTTATCCACATGAGTCGCACATTTAAAACAAAATACCTAGATTACACAACTTTCTATCCTAACATCAAATCACAAGTCTTGAATCTTCTACATATACTTGACAGAAAATGGAAAAAGAGGATGAAACCAAACAAAAATCAAAATACAAGATTTTTGGCCCCAAATCAGTGAAAAAAGACAATTATAAAGGCGGTGTGATTTTTGGCCCCATGTGACTATGCGATGTATTCGTTCATTTCCAAATCTTGAAAAATGAAAAGTTTGATCAAAGAAATGGTTAGTTGCCACTATATTCTGCTTCTAGTTGATATACTTTTGGACTGTTATACAGAATTCTCAGAAGCTGATCCATTTGTGCTGTTATAGTATTACGCATTTTCCCGATATCAGTTTTTATGTTTTTTATTCTCAATAAAATGCTGACAAGTGACATATGAATATTGGTTAACTAACGTATTTTGTTGCACTATATGTATATCCCATCACATTATATGTCCTTATATTTTTTTTTGACGTGTTAATGATTTCATTAGGACCCTCCAATATCGGAGGCCAAAGATAAAACAATATAAGGAGGAATCTCCTCAGTCCAAACAGATTCAGAGTTATAAAGGGCAAATTTAACTAATTGATGAGCTACAAAATTACCCTCTCTTCTAACATGTAATAACTGAAAATTTCTAAAAGACTTGCGATCGCCTAAGTTAAGATAAATTAGTCATATCGAAAATTGAGTTAGAAATATCTTAGGGGTAAAAAAAGATAGAAAATTGAGTTACTACATTACTGATTAATATGGTATGGTATATTGAAATATCTTAAGTCACATGTTCCAAATTTTTTTGGTGACATCACCCAAATTGAATTAATAATGTATATTTTAGACAATAATTTAGATTGGCATGTAGTAGTATTCCAACTCAGCAAATCCCTCACATCATAATCACATAACACGTCTCCACCTTATTATTTACTAATTTTGGGCCGCTATTAGGAAAAATTATAATAATAATTTACAGGATATCGTAGGATCCATCCGATGGAACTCTATATTCCACGTGTCAGAATCAGGAGACACGGGAGGCCTAGAACTTGCTCGATGATTACCATTGAAGCCGCTATAAAAGCCAACTTCTTCCGCTTCACAATCCAAATCAGCAACAGAAACAAATATCATTGAAACAGAGCTGAGTTCGTAGCTTCGTGCTTTCGTGTTTTTGATAGAAGGAAGGAGCATTCCCTTCTGGATTGCACTTCTTGTCCTATACACAACACGGTAAGTTCGGTTCCTCGTGAAGAAGATTCACGGAAATTTGATTTTCTTGCCGCTACTTATTAATTCCGGTTTGTGATGATAGAGAATTTCCGCTACTTGTTTTAATTATTGTTTGGAAATTGAGTGTTCGTTGAGAATGTGGATTAGTTTGTCACATAGTTAATTTTTGAGACAAGCAAAGACCTTCAACCAAGAAAAAAAAGACAAGCAAAGAACAACTTGGGTTCTCTATAGATCTACAGTGTTTCACTTGTTCAACTTGTGTTTTGTTTCACTTGTTCAAGTTGTGTTTTGTCGCTTTCAAAAAAAAAAGTTGTGTTTTGTTTTTCAGTGACAGAACTACCCTCGTGTCTTGCAGTAACCACGTGTTCGCCCAGATATTTTCTCTTCCCTTTCCTGCAACTCATCTTTCCGAAAACGAAACAGGGTATCAATGTCCAAACCTTTTTTTATAAGTAATGTTAGTGAGAAAGGAAATGTTAGTTTCTCGGATTTGAACTCATGGTTTCCTTCTTGTCCTCATTTAGTATACTCTTTTCGTATTATTTAACTTGCCAACTGAAGTACCGATTTTCGATATCCAAAGCTATTACGAGTCTATGAAGGGGTGGACAACAATGTCACACCGCCCGAAATCGGAGCTAACCGCCTCCAAGTTGGCAAGTCGGGCAGATTGTCACGGGTCGTCGGATTTTCGGGTGGAAGTAGGTTACAGGCGGTTGATGGTGGTCGGTTACGGTTTCAGAAACTTTCACCGTCGGCGACCGAGCCCGACCGAGAACGGAGGTGTATCTCCATGTGTATGCTTCAGCTTACCTTCATTAAGCTTACCTTCAGCACAGAGAAAAAAATGAACTAAGAAGATAACTTCACGTCTTCACGCGTAAATGCAGCACTGTCAAGATGTGAAATGGGTAGGTGGGTAGAGTACTAGCCAGCTTTATCATCATTGCATCCCACGTGCCTGGCTTTTCTTTTTGCATAAAATATTAATAGTTTGAAAAATTGACTTGATTATATAATAAATAATAATAATAATAATTATAATTATTTACTAGGGGAGAGCATGTGTTGGTGGGTTGATGGTGGTTATAGAAGTCATATATAAATAATATATAAATAATAGATGATAATATAATGAAATAGTGTTAGTGAGTAGTTATAAAGGTATTTTGGTCAGAAAAATTTAACACCAAAAAAATGAATTCCTTTTATATATAGATTATACTACAACTATTATTAAGTTATCATTCAAAAGTAAGAGAGAGAACCGTGTTTATTTTCACTCCATCGTCTTCCTCACTTCATCTTCCTCCCTCTCTGTTATTTTTTCTCCAAAATCTCCCTTTCCTCGTCCTTCAGCCTCAGCCTCAGCCTCTCTGGTTTTTTCTCCCTCAGCCTCTCTCTCCCTCAAACCCGCCAGTGCCCACCCGCTAAATCCGGCAAACCGAACCGCACCATCCGAAAAAAAAACATGGGCGGAAGTGGGCTGGTGCTTTGCAACCGCGGTGTACACGTAAATTTCATAAGGGTATAATTGGAAAAGAAAACTAAGCTTGGGCTAAGGGTTTGCTGGATTATACAATACAAGAACAAAATTTGTGCTCACTCAATCTTCTAAAAATGTTTCTAAAAAACTAATCAAACACACTCTAGAAAACATATAGTAAAAGTAATTTCCTGAAAAATCTGAACTTAATAGCAACAAACGAATGTCTAATTAATTTCCTTCTCCACGGGAACCACGACAAGTACAGAAATTTGGAGTTCTGTAATATTTTTATTATTTTGTATTTCCTATACTCTTTAACTTTAGTTTGGTAATACAGTATATTTCATTTGTTTGTTTATATATAAAACAAGCTTGTCTTATGCTTCTTAATGTTTGCTATAGTGACAGAGCATCAAGTGTTGGAAAATGACAGTCACACCTAAGATCTCTGTTAACGATGGGAGCTTGGTCGTCCAAGGTAAGACCATACTAAAAGGAGTGCCCGACAACGTTGTGCTGACTCCAGCTTCTGGTACCGGTGCATTCATTGGTGCTACAGCTTCCCATAGCAAAAGCCTCCATGTATTCCCCATTGGTATCTTAGAGTAAGTTTTTCTAACTTTCACAACTTCTCTTTACGCCTTATACACAATTTATTTGCGCTTATCTACTGATGATAGAGTGTTTTTCGAGAACTTATAGAGAAAACTTATGACATATTCATTAGTTGTTTCAGCTATTTCATAACATATTAAGACTTATATGAAAATAGTCTGACTTTAATATAGAAATAGCTTATAAATACTTGATTAAGCTGTTTACGCGAAAAGAATCTTTATCTTTCATGTTATGTTGTCATAGAAAGTAATCAAGAACTTCTAATTTTTTGATGTACTTTAGGGGGCTTCGGTTTATGTGTTTATTCCGGTTCAAGTTATGGTGGATGACTCAAAGAATGGGAACATGTGGGAGAGATGTCCCTCTAGAGACACAATTCATGCTCATAGAAAGCAAAGACAGTGAAGGTGATGAGGAGAATTCTCCCATCATCTACACTCTCTTGCTTCCTCTCCTAGAAGGTCAATTCAGATCAGTTCTACAAGGAAATGACAGAAACGAGATAGAGGTTTGCATTGAAAGTGGTGAGTAGTAACTCTTAGTCAGTTACTTCCAGTCATTCACGGCTAAAATTTGAAGCTCTTTACCACCTGAATTTGGAGTTTATAGCTTTGGAGAATATCATATATAAGGCGGCGTATCAAAGAATCGAAACAACCCTTTTCCTCTTGGTATGTGGTTTGATTTTGCAGGGGATAATGATGTTGTGACTGACCAAGGCCTTCACCTTCTCTACATGCATGCTGGGATTAACCCTTTTGAAGTCATCACTCAAGCTGTTAAGGCTGTGGAAAAACACTTGCAAACTTTTCATCACCGTGAGAAGAAAAGACTTCCATCTTTTGTTGATTGGTTTGGTTGGTGCACTTGGGATGCTTTCTATACTGATGTAACAGCTGAAGGTGTTGAAGAAGGCCTCAAAAGGTAATTAGTTTGAGAAATTGTATATTATGTTTGTTTCAAATGAACAAAGAAAAGATGAATCGAAAGATAATGTATGTTTAAAGCTTAACTAGACATCGAAATTTGTTATTGGCAACTGCAGTCTATCAGAAGGTGGTACACCTCCAAGGTTCCTCATAATAGATGATGGCTGGCAACAGATTGAATGTAAACCAAAGGATGATGATTGTGTCGTACAAGAAGGAGCACAGTAAGATATACTCCCTCTAGTCCTATTTATAAGAAAAATTTGCAGTTTTAAGTTCATTGAATAACTATAACTGATGTATCTGGCCTATACAAAAGAATACACTTTTTTTTTGTATACAGTCTGATTAAAGTACTTGCAATTGATATGTCCCAAATTGTAATTATTGCAGGTTTGCTACTAGGTTGACTGGTATCAAAGAGAACACTAAATTTCAAAAGAATGGACAAAACAACGAACCGACATCGGGTCTAAAGGATCTCGTAGATGGAGTAAAGCAACATCACAATGTGAAGTATGCTCTTTGCTCTATCCTGTGTATTTCAGTTTCTACATGAGTGCTTTTGTAAATGAGAAAAGCATTGCTTGTTAAGTAGTTCACCTAATTAATTTTTCAATTTTTTCTTGGATTATTTGTTGATGAACAGAAATGTTTATGTATGGCATGCTCTAGCTGGTTATTGGGGTGGAGTGAAACCAGCAGCAATCGGCATGGAACATTATGACACTGCATTAGCATACCCAGTGCAATCACCAGGAGTACTAGGAAACCAACCAGACATTGTCATGGACAGCTTAGCTGTACATGGTCTTGGTCTAGTTCCCCCCAAAAAGGTTTTCAATTTCTACAATGAGCTTCATGCTTACTTAGCTTCATGTGGAGTAGATGGAGTTAAGGTTGATGTTCAAAACATTATTGAGACCCTTGGTGCTGGACATGGTGGTAGAGTCTCACTCACACGCAGTTATCATCACGCGCTCGAGGCTTCTGTTGCTCGTAACTTCTCTGACAATGGATGCATTGCGTGTATGTGTCATAATACTGATGGACTTTACAGTTCTAAACAGACTGCTGTTGTTAGAGCCTCTGATGATTTTTACCCTCATGATCCCGCTTCACACACCATTCATATTTCATCTGTTGCTTACAATTCGCTTTTCCTTGGAGAATTTATGCAGCCAGATTGGGATATGTTCCATGTAAGTGCAAGTAAATTGATCTCTAGTTGTAATTAATTTAATTTCTCTTCATTCTAACAATAAGATCTTTGTGATTTCAGAGTTTACATCCGGCCGCAGAATATCATGCCGCAGCTCGTGCAATTGGCGGATGTCCAATTTATGTTAGGTACAATTATATTCGATTGTAAATCTGTAATTATGCATAGACATGTAATGGACACAAATGTAACAAGTTATTTTAAATTATTGATGATTTTACAGTGATAAGCCAGGCAACCACAATTTTGATCTTCTTAAGAAGCTGATTCTGCCTGATGGTTCGGTTCTCCTCGCTCAGTTACCTGGCAGGCCTACGCGGGACTGTCTCTTTGTTGATCCGGCCAGAGACAGGACTAGGTTTGATTTTGATTTACTCTATCTAGTATCTGTGATCTTTTTAAGGTTTATGTTTTTTATACATAATGGACCTGTTTTAACTAAACTGCAATTTCCAGCTTGCTCAAAATATGGAACTTGAACAAATGCTCTGGAGTTGTTGGTGTATTTAACTGCCAAGGTGCTGGGTGGTGCAAGGTTGAGAAGAAAACCCGCATCCATGATGCATCTCCTGGTACACTCAGTGGTTCTGTTTCTGCCTCTGATGTTGACTTCATCAACCAAGTCGCTGGCGCTGAATGGCGTGGCGAGACTATTGTTTATGCTTACAGATCAGGTACTAATAACTTTTTTGAATAATATGTGAAATTGAAGATGAGTTTATTTCTGACATTAACTTCAAAGAAATTAAAATCATCATGTATGTTATAGTATTCTATTATAGTACGTGAGAGTGTGGTCATTTTTCAGGTGAATTGATTAGGCTACCAAAAGGAGTTTCAGTTCCAGTGACACTAAAAGTTCTAGAGTTTGAACTATTCCACTTCAGTCCAATCTATGTGAGACTCCACCCTCAGCTAATGTGATGATATTTCATTAATTTTTGGAAACTGCATTTGGTTTCATACTAACCAATAACATTATCTAATGTTATATTGGACAGGAAATAGCACCAAGTATTTCATTTGCAGCAATAGGGCTAATGGAAATGTTCAACACTGGAGGAGCTGTAGAGCAAGTTGAAATCCATAGAGCTTCTGAGAACAAACCAGAACTATATGATGGTGAGGTGGTATCAGAATTGACCACGTCTCTTAGTCCTAATAGAACAACAACAGCAACTATTGCTATGAGAGTAAGAGGATGTGGGAAATTTGCAGTTTACTCCTCACAGTGTCCACTGAAGTGTGTTATAGATGGCACTGAAACAGATTTCAACTATGATTCAGAAACTGGTTTGACAACTTTCTTCATTCCAGTTCCTCTTGGGGAGATGTTCAGATGGTTAATAGAGATTCAAGTTTAAGTGATTTGTTAAGGGGGAGGGGTTCTGTTGTTGTAATAATAAGAATAATAACTAGACATCTATGTATTAAGTTTGCATTTCATTGCATGGGGTAGGGAAAGAGGTTTTTTTTTTGGTACCATGTAACGTAACGAATGTAGTTGAGAGTAGCATGTCATTGGTTGGGGATGGGAATGATATTCTTCTACCCATGGATGTAATATGTTGCTTTTTAAATAAAATGTTCACGTTAGAAAAATTACCAATGTATTCATTTCATTTCATAAACTTTTTTTGTTTTGAACATCAAGTCATAATGTAATAATATAATTGAATACATTGAAGGGTGTTAACTTTTTTATGTCTAAAATTTTGTAAAACCAGAACTAAAACCTCTAATTTAGAATTTAGGGTTTTCTAGACTTTGCAAACAGAACATAGCAGAAGACAGTCAACAAAACGAGGCAATGTTGTGACACAAACAGATAAATGAGTAACTCCAATAGATACAAAAAATGCCGAAATGCAATGCAAGAAACAAGTAAATAGGAAGCTAAACAGAATGCAATTGAAATCCACAGCATTTACACATTGAACATCTTAGAAGAAATTAAACAAAGCAAAAGCTCTCAAAGGGATATTAGGCATACTATTGCAATCACATTTAGGACGGCAGGACCCCTTCGAATCTATTGTGGTGGGTAGAACCGGTGGACACCATCTGACAGATATGACATCATGCATCTAGCTACTCACGTTCCTACATTTGTGATGGTATCAGTTATTTTAAAAAATATAACACCTAAAAAAACTTGGTTAATTTAAATAATTATAAACTTATCGTCCCCTCCAATATCAAGCGGGCAACATGTGAGCCATAGGAAGGCAATACGGATTTGTCATCCGGACCACTCGGGAAAGGACATGTGGCTGGTGCTGAAGTGGCCGGTGCCGATGTCGAGGGTCTCGATATAGAGAGCTCACCAGCTGGGGCAGCAGTATCAAGAGTTGGGGCAGTAGTATCAGCAACATCATCTGGACCAGCCAAGTCAGCAACTACAAGGTCTACAATATCCTGTTGAAGGTCATCATACCAAAAAGCAGCGTCATCATCACTACAAAAAAAAAGGGTTTTAGCGAGGGACATTAGCGAGGGAATCATGGTCCCTCGCAAATTTTGGATTTAGCGACAGCATTTGCGACGGAATAGGCCCTGTTGTTGGTTTCGAGAATTAGCGACGGAACTATTGGCAATAGCGACAGCCAGTCCGTCGCTAATTGTTGGGAGGGAAAGTTTTAGTCAAACTGCACGCTTACCAAGACTTTTAGCGACGGAAATATAGGGTCCCTCGCAAACCCATGTGACCGTTTGAATTTTTTGGAATTTGTGCTGCCATTAGCGACGGACAAGCCGCCGCTATTTCCCTCGCAAACCTTTTTAATTTTTTTAACCCAAATCCGTATACCCTAACAGCAACACACTCACTCTTCTTTCTCACTCACAACACTCACTATTCTTCTCTCCTCTTCACCCTCATGATTTCTTACCCACCACCACACAACCAACCTACGACCCACTCTCCCCTTCCTCTTCCTCTACTCTCTCTCATCTACAAACCCTAACCCACCACCACCACACAACCACCATCACCTACGACCTCCATCGTAGATTCTTACCGCAAGATCATAAATTTAGAAAGAACAAGAAGACCTTCAAGAAAGGGGTTGTTGAAATAGATGGACCACCTCCTTTGTTGACATCAGGTGAAATCCGGAGCAGAGTTATGGATTTGCCACAAGCCAAAGAGGTAGGGGAGCTCACCCAACTGGATGGTTATGGACATGTGCACAATTGGACAAAAAAAAATCATATTTTGGAATCTCCCATGTTGGAAAGATAATCTGTTGGACAAAAAAAAATCATATTTTGGAATCTCCCATGTTATGCACATCAAGAAGAATTTCTTTGACAACATGTTTGTCACTGTGATGAATGTGAAAGATAAAACCAAAGACAATAATAAGGCTAGATTGGATTCTGCTCTTTACTTTAGCAAACATCGATCCGATTTGAATTTTGTAGAAATGCCTAATGGGAAGATGTTAAAACCCAAAGTCAAATACTGTCTAACACCAGATGAAGCGAAAGATGTTTGTCGATGGTTGAAAGGTTTGAGGATGCCAGATGGTTATTCTTCTAACCTTGCAAGATGTGCCGATGTGAACACGGGGAAGATGTATGCGATGAAAAGTCATGATTGTCATGTATTTATAGAGTGTTTGCTTCCAATTGCTTTTAATTCATTACCAAAGTATGTTTTGGAACCGCTTACTGAAGTGAGTCAATTTTTAAAAAAATATGTGTTCTTCAATATTGAGAAGGGATGATCTTATTAAGATGGAGCAGAATATTCCTTTCATTATCTGTAAGTTGGAATGAATATTTCCTCCTAGTTTCTTTGATTCCATGGAGCATCTACCGGTTCACCTTGCGTATGAAGCAAGGCTTGGTGGACCAGTTCATTATAGGTGGATGTATCCTTTTGAAAGGTAATTATCTATTTCAACATTTTGTTAAAGTTATCTTAATTAGTATGATTATTAGTTTAATGAAGTGTTTTTCATCATAAGTAGATTAATGGATGATTATAAACGATCAGTGAAGAATAAAGCTAGAGTTGAAGGATCGATCTGCACAGCTTACCTACACCGTGAAACAATTTATTTTTGTTCACATTATTTCAACAACTTTATGTTGTCAACAAATAATAGAAACGAAATGGAGGTTGAAAAAGAAAGACACCCGCTCACTTTATCTGTAGTTAGCAAACCTGGTCGCCCCTCAAGAAAGAAGTCAACCAGCTACTTATCAGATAAAGAGCATAAATAAGCACATGTTTATGTCTTGATCAATTGCACTGAAATTAAACCATATCTTGACTAAGTATGCTCCAATTTCGTTTTTAATCTATACGCCTTTAGAGTATGAAGTTAAATTAGTATTGATCAACTTTCAATCTAAAGAGTATAAATAATTCCTTTTCAGTGCATTCTTACGAATTGAGGGTATAGGCGCTGAAGAATCTTCTATTTGTATACATGAAAGTTTTCCATCCTGGTTTAAGGCTGGCGTAAGTAAATAAAACTAATTTTAATGTCACACGTTTAAAGTAGATATGAGAGATGACTTATTTTTTTTCCATATGTGGTTACATAGGTTTATGAAGCGGAACCAACTCCCCAAATCGGACACTTGAGGAACTTAGCTGATGGTCCTTTTCTTGAGGTGACCGAGTGGCACACGTACCTAGTTAACGGTTACAAATTTGACACCAAATCATGGAGTGAGGGAAAAAGAACAATTAATAGTGGGGTATATGTTAAAGGGGAAACCGAAGGAGGTGAAAATGACAACTACGGTGTGATTGAACACATATATACTTGAATACCCACGATTAGACTATGAAAAGAAAATAGTTTTGTTTTTCTGTAGATGGTTTGATCCATCAGTTAGAGGGACGAAATTGAATCCAAAATGTAATACCGAGGACATTCGAATTAATGGAAGGTACAAACTTTATGATCTGTTTATCATGGCAGAGAATGTGAGGCAGGTGTATTATGTTCCATATCCATCAACTCAGAGAGGATGGTGTGTTGCAATTAAGACAAAACCACAGGGTCGCGTTGAAGCCACTAATGCGGAGGATGACGTTCCTTATTAGGTGTATGAAATTTCGAGAGTAAATGAGTTAATTGAAGTTGAACCAATTGACTCCTTATGTGATGATCGCCTCTGGGTTGAAGAAGTTGATGAAGATGAAGAATAGAATGAAGATGACGAAGATGAAAAAGAGAATGAATATGAAGAAGATGAAGATGAAGATAAACAAGATGAAGAATAGAATGAAGATGAATAATTTTATTAATCTTATGTTGTATTTAAATTTATTAGAGTTATTATTGTTCTTGTGTTTTCTTATGTTGACTCCTTATGTTGTCTTTAAATTTATTAGAATCATTAATATATCATTATTGTTCTTGTTAATTTACATTCTTTAATTTATTTATAAATATACATCATTAATGCTGTTAGTATCATATTTTGTTTCTCTTTTTTCATAGATATGCATCCAGGAGGAGGTTCTGACCCACCGAGACGTCAAGATACCGGGAATCAGATTGCTGACGAACCTACTAAGAGAAGGCGTAATCGTCGTAATCGTGAGGTGGTACTTAATATTGGGAATGTGAGGGGTCATAACTATTTGGCCCCACCATCTATCGCTCCTATTGCCCCACGACCTCCGTCTCCATCTGGCCCCGGATGGTATCATTTACCCTCGCATGGACATTTTATGGGCCCACTATCTATGTATCCAACTGGGCATATGGGCATACCAATTGGGCATATGGGCATACCGGCTGGGCCTATGGGCTCACCAACTGGGCCTATGGGCACACCAGCTGGGTTATCTATGCCTACACCAGAGCCCAGGATGATATTGAGCCCGATATTGGTGGTGGTAATGTTGCTTCTGATTCATCGAGCGATGACGAGAGAGTGCAGGTGGTTGTTATTGATGATGTTAAACTGAAAGTCATTTACCTTAACGGTGACGCGTAAGTTTTAATGTTGTTTGTTTGTTTTTTTTTATAGTTAATTATGGAACGACTTATATTTGATTGTTTGATATATCTTTCATTATGCAGGCTTCTTCGTGCGAAAGTAGCTTCATCAAGCATTACCCATGTCATCCGCAAAAGGTATTTTCAAAAGTTTCATAAAAAGCGGAGTAAAGTTGAGAGTGAAGACAGGAATGATCTGTTGGACTTCTTTAGGGTAAATGTCAATTATCTATATTGTTAGTTTAAATTTAATGTTTAATAATGTTTAATATAATTACTAATACATACTTTCATTTTACTTAATACAGTCCAAAGTGACATGGAAGATAGAAGATGATGAAAATTTGCGAAGACCTTTTTTTTTAAAAGGATGGGCTCTCAATTATCATATTTGCTTTATAAGTTGCGTGTTAAAGATAAGAAGCCAGACTTTATAAGTGATGAAGTTTGGAATGCCTCCAAGGCTCATTGGGCTACAGAAAAGTTCACAGCAAATGCTGAAAAAGCCAAGAAGAATAGAAGCTCAGAAAAGGGTGGCTCGCTTCACTGCTGCGGGTCCATCAACCAGGCTCAGCATGCTCTTAGATTGGTAAATTATTTAAAAATCTGTGTTTATTTTTTTTTACAATAGTTAATTAGTTAGTAGTTTTTGAATATATGCTTCATTTTACTGAGTAAGAAACCACTGCTCCTGAGCTACGTAGAGCCACCCATGTGGGGAAATGCACTACTAGCGAGTATGTTGATGAGCGCTCCAGGATGACTCAGGTAAATATACAATTTGAATTGTATTATAATGTTACTTTGTTAAGATGGAGCGCTAATTATGGTATGTTTTATGGTTATGTAAAACAGGAGCAAATTAAAGAGATCATGACTCAGTTGACTTAGGGGAGCTGGGACCCTGCATCACTTGGTCAACTTACTCCTGAGATGATCGATCTGGCAAACAAAAATTGGGAGAAGACGATTGGTTGGTATAAGGGTCGCCTGTATGGTACGGGGCCCTTGGCTCCTACTATGGGCCAGTCTGGGGCCAGGAGTAGCAGAGGACGCAGTCGACAAGCTCCTACCTATTCAGCTGTTGAGACAGAGCAGCTTAGGCAGGAGCTGCATTCTACTCGCCAGGAGCTGCAGGATACTCGAGAGGAGGTCAGGAGCTACAGGGAAGACTATGCGAAGGTGATTCGTAGGCAAGAGCTGATGTATAAGTATTTTAAGAATATGGAGCCAGATGAGGAGCAAGCTCAGGAGCAGGCTGAGGAGTCTGGGAAGTTTGAGAAGTCTGATGGCGACAGCTTTTAGCATTTGTTGTCTCAGTTTGACATTTTAGTATTTTGTTATTCGGATGTTATGTTGATTCAGATTTTATGTTACGTAGATTCGAATTTTATGTTATTGAACTGTTTTAGCTATTTTAGATTTTATTATTTATTAATAAAATAAACAAGTATAAAAGCAGGTTTTAAAAAAAATCAAATCAGTTGGGAATTAGCGAGAGAATTAGTGAGGGAATTAGCGAGAGAATTAGCGAGGGAAATTGGACGCGTGGCTGTCAGAACCTTGCCATGTGGTTGTGACTATTAGCGACGGATTTTAGTCCCTCGCTAATTAGAGAGGGATTTTATTTCCCTCGCTAATGAGCGAGGAGCATTTTAGAGAGGGAACCATCCCCTCACTAATTCCCTCACAAACAGGTATTAGCGACGAATTTGGGTCATTTTGCGAGGGAAATTTCCCTCACTAATGACCAATTTTTTTGTAGTGCATGTGGAGGGACAGTCCGTCTGCGTCCACGTCCGCATCCACGTGGATACATTTGCGCATTCCTATTGCGGACAGAAGCTGTAGGACACACTCTCTCGTCGTCCTCCCGTGCATGTCTAGAACTACCACCTCCCCAAGTCTTTGCCATTACTAAAAAAACATTAAACATAAATTAGATTTCAGAAATTAAAATCAGGATTGCCAAGCAGAGTTTGATATTTTAAATTCGAACCAGTACGGTATTTTAAATCTGAACCAGTTCGGTTGTTACGTTCCACACGCAGTATTTCAGAAACCAACTTCGCATGGTTCGACAGTTCTAGGCCGAACCCATCCGTTCTTTAGCGACCGAACCATGCGAAAACCAGAAAATAAAAAATGCATAAAACTAAACGAAAACGTAAGGATACTTGTAACATCATAAGAATAGACGAAGATCGAGAGAGTCACCAACTAACAATGTGAATAGAGAAGAGGGCGAGGTTGAGGGAGAATAGAAGAGGGCGACTTTTAGGGAGAAGAGGAGTAGGGTTCGTGGTTGAAAAAGAGTTGGAATGGGGGGTGGGAGAGAGGGAAAGGGAATAGATTGGGGATTTTGAAGGAGGGGTATTTTGAGGGGTTGGTAGTGTCTAGTGAGAGGGAGGGGGTTTTATGAAGTATGCCCCCTTATTTTTTGTACCTTTTCTTCTCAGTTTTTTAATGTGCTCGCTATTTGTTGTTTTTTTATGATACCATATTTTTTTTGACGGGTTTTATGATACCAAATTAGCATTTAAGATTGGACTCAATTAAGAAAGGACTACTTGGTACCAATTAAGAAATAATTTTGTTGTACAAAATGTCTTGACAATTTGGATTCAAATTAAGCTCTAACCTTATAATATTTGAGTTTTTTTTTTTGTTGCAATGTGAGACTTATATTCTCAATAATATGATCAAGTACATTAACTAAAGAAGAAAGACCAATCAAATTTAGTGAAAGATCAACTTCTGTCTTTAATTATTTCCCACGTTAGTTGTGTTGCCAAAGAAATGGTAATGTGATTATGTACTATATATGATATTGTCTATCTTGTACTCCATACCTTGATGATGTTTTCTAACAATTCAAAAAACAAATGATTACTACCATTTACCATGCATCGATCTCTTCATAGCCACAATGGATATGCCGGCAACAAGAAAACTTGACCATCTTACGTGGGCCCCTCATTATCCAAATAGATTTATAGATATCGTACCCTTCCCATTTAGCTTGATTGGTTGTTCTATCGTTAACCTAATTAACCATGCTCTGCACTGCATGCATGTATAGTTATAAATAATTAAGATGGGGGAGAAAGAGAAAGAAATTTCGAGATCTCTCCTTTGCGGTTCAACACATTTCATGATGACATATATAGTGACAACCATTTAGGAAACTTTATGGCCGCAAATAGTTAATACTAAGTTTCAATGTGACAAACTCATACTCCAAAACCATCTTCAAGCATTCTACGACCAACAACACATGAAGGAAACCCCAATTCACACGTTTGGGTCGTGGTAGCGACAGCCAGTCTCGTACTGACAAGTGTCTATTGGGTTGCATCATAACCTTGTTGACCAGGGTCACATATCATCTGCGTATGCTACTTGTGAGTTGGGATCAGTCCAACTGCACACGTTAAAAAGTGTCATATTATCCCCAAATGACATATTTATTAATGCAGAATTTCCCAACAAATACAATCAATCAGGTATCTCATCTGTGGTGGTCGAATGCAATGATCCTAAAATGCGACGAATGAATCTAATGAATCTGTTATTGGCAAAGTCAATCTGTCAGCTTATAGCAGATAAATTTATTATAGGTCTTTAACATGATTAGTTTATAGCGTTTTTTATTATTTTATAGTGTTTTTTGAAATACTACTTGAAGTAGTGTTTAAGAGCATTCTCAATGGGGAGTTCTTACCTATTAAGAGTTAGATTTTAATTAGGTACTCCCATTGTGGAGAATAAAAAATGGGTACCTATTAGAAAGTAACTCTTATATAGGAAACTCTCTCTCTCTCTCTCTCTCTCTCCCCTCTGAAGCATGGGCCACAGTCTTACTTTTGATTAAAAAACTAATAAAAACTTGTAGTTGACATGAAAGTGAGACCCATTTGTTGAGGTTCTGGGTTGAAGAGATTAAGTTCTTACTAAATACTACTATTAAAAAATTATAAAAGAATGATGTGTACACGTGAGACCCATTTAAGTGCTCAAATGAAAGATTCTCCATTGTGGATGCTCTAAGGCTTTGAGCTTATAGCTTATATCATTTCATTTTTATCTTTTTAGCCTAATATTTTAGTTAAATTCCAAATTTCACCTTCTCACCTAAATCTCTGTTCGGACATATATTTACCATATTAATTATTTTCCAAAACTTTTATTTAACTCATAATTCTCTCAATAAGACTCGATCCTAAAATTTAACTTAAAGGAAAATTGAAATCCTTTGCACTCACACCAATAAACACTGTAAAAGATAAGACATGTACATGTACTTGTTTACCGTGGTTTTCGGTAAACACCGCTAGTTTGAAATTTCTTCTGCTTGCAGGATCAATTACTAAATCCTAAGACCATTTGTGTTAAAGTTTTTTCCAGAAATTATGAATGTTTTTACAGTTTTAAAGAAAAGAAGGAAGATAACTGGCAGTTTCGCGTGAAACTGTCGAAGTTACTTCAGACAGAGATGAAGAGAACAAATAAAAATGCAGAAAATTTCTTAAAGAAACAAAGTAAAATGCATTAAATGAAAAGAGAGTTGGTACACATGATCATACATTCTTCTCTGACTCGTTTTCTCTGTGATGTTGGAAGTTAGAGCGTGAGAATCTGTATATGAGTTTGTGACCCGTTTTTCCTGTGAAAAACTACTATTTATACAAGGAGGGAAAACTATAACTAACTAACTGTACAGAGAATTTAAAAATATAGTAACTGTTATGTATTTTCGACCAAGATAACTGCTAACTGCTTCGACAACGAGCACTTGATTCTGGTCTACCACTGAACTCTAACTTCCTTCTCATCGAACCACCATTCTTCAGTTCTTTATTTTCGCTAAGTCCAAAGCTTTGTCGAATTTACCCTCTGATACAACTCTTTAGTGTCGAAATAAACACTTCCCCTTGAAATCACAAGTCAATCCTCGTTGACCGCATTTAATTGAGCCTGTCGAAAATGCAGGCTAACAAATTGCCCCCCAAAAATGTCTTTTTCGATTGAGTTTTTAGGTGAAAAAGAAAATGACATTTTTTGAAATTTCTTTTAACTGCTCTAATGACGTCATCAGCATCATGTTTCAGAATTGATGAGACATTTCAGCAAAAGTCACTTTATGGCGCCACCATCGACCAGGATCTTGTTGACACCAATGTTATTCACTTTTGCTTGAATGTACAAGGGTTTGAGATGATTCATCATTCCACAATCTGGTCTCTCAAACACAGCATGTTGTTCCTCCACGCAACCATTCTTCAGCACATAGTAACAGATTGGCTTATAAGTAGTCTCTTCGTCGAAAACTTCTTCGACGTAATTCACTTCAGAAACTACGTCATACTCAATTGGTAGAATTGAGACCACGCCACATAAGACGTCGAATTTTGACCCAGAATTGGCAAAATCTGAGTCCATTTCTTCATCTAAGTTAAGACCTTCTTTGATTACTGAGAGTGGAGGAAATATCCTTTCAGTAGCTGGCTTTCTAGCCATTTCAAGAGGCTTTAAAGGTACTTGCTTACCTTTATCTTTGCTAGAATTCTCTACTTTGCCTGCAGCAGCAGCAGCTTTCTTCTGGCGTTGATACCTGCGCCATTGTGTTCTTGTCATGGGATTTTTCCCTTTGTAGTTATTATTATAGGCATATTTGTTAGATTCAAATGCCTTGTTCTGGCCAGTAGCACTAGTACTACCTTTGACCATTTTTGCTGATTTCCAGCATAATATACTGGGTAATAGCCAGTACTCTTTCCGCTAGAATGTACCCATTTCTCGACAGGAGACTTTGTTGGAGGTACATAGGTTTTGATCTGTTCTTTTTGAGAATTCTTTGTCGAAGTGACCTTGTACTGAATACCTCTGTTACTGTAGCTCAACTTTGGCCTCTTGTCGACCCATTTTCCTTTGAGCTTCAGTTGAGGCTTAAAACCCTCAAGATTTTTAGCAGCCTCTTTTTCAAAGACAGAACTACATCTTGGACAAAGCATCACTTCAGTATTCTTAATTTTGCAGCGATTAAGGAAATCAATCAATTCTTCCTCTGCCATTGGGTAAACTGTCTTCATTTTTTCAGCATATTGGTCTTCAGTGACCATTTCGACATCCACTTTGTCAACAACTTTCTCCACTTTAGAATCTTCAGCAACAACTCCTGTGATTTCAACCACGTTGATGTCAACTTCGACAAGCAATGCATCAGTTGTTGGTAGAGGATCAGCATCAATTTTCATTGGTGGCTTCGATTTGTCACCAAATTTCAGCTTCCCTCATTGAGGGCTTTTTGAACCAAATCCCTGAAAAGTGTTATGGCCTAAGAAATTGTGAAATTTACAAAAACCTCTTTTCTGTCGTTGTTCCAATGGTGGTACTTTCAGGCCCTTAGGCACCAAAATTGGACCGTCAGCAACTAACAGATCAACTATTTCATTACACTTAGAAACATCATAAGTATAAGTTTTTGCAACAAACTTATCATTTTTAGGTTCAATAGGGTTTTTCCATTTGAAGGTTTTAATAATTTACAAGTATAAGGAGGTCTTGATTTTAATTCCGCTATATTAACCTCCTCTTCAACATCTTCATAAGATATGTCGAATTCTTGGTCACTGTCATTGGTTTCGACATATGCAACCGTTTCTTTTTTATTTTGGAACCTGCCTGTTCTGGCTTTTTCAGCTTTAAGTCTTTCTACTTGTCGAACTCTATCAGCTAATTGTGCCATATCTCTTAAGTGCAATGTATCTAGTAGCTTCTTTCTTATTGAATAATCTAGACCACCAGCAGCCATTTCGACTAACTCATGTTCAGACACTTGAGTAAAACACCTTGCTTTGAGAAGTCTAAATCTATTGAGATAATCATCACTAGATTCTGCCCCCTTGCGTCGAACACTAGCTAGTTCCTTAAGACTAATCTTGCACTGGCCCATATAGAATTGTTCGTGGAAGGCATTTTCTAACTGACTCCAACTAAAAATAGAATTTGGAGGCAAAGTGGTGAACCATGTAAACGCATTCTTAGTTAGAGAATTTGGAAAATACTTCATTCTTAAATTCTCATTATGCGCTATATCACCAGCCTTAGTAAGATAACGAGCCACGTGTTCGATAGTGGATTCGCTAGTTTCTCCAGCAAATTTTGTGAACTTAGGGATTTTCCATCCCCTAGGTAGCTCTGTTTGCAAGGTGTATTCCGACAAAGGTGATACAAAATTAGGCTTGTGCAAGCCTAAGTTAAGGCCATTCTGGGCTAGAATATTTTCGACCAGGTTAGCCAAATTATTTTGCGCCCCAAAATTGTTTTGTTGCACTTGTCTGACCACTTCGTCTGCATTTTGGTTTCTATTTACTAACACAACATCAGGGATTGCCTCTATCCTCATAGGCTCTTCGACAACATGTTGTTGTCCCTAATTACCCTGATTTATGGGAATTGCATTGTTAGGCCTTTCTAAAGGGATTTCGACAGACCTAACATTTTGAATTTGGGGAATTTGCTGGTTATGCACTGGTGGAGTACCAAAGAAATCAGCAATTCTTCCCATTAGTGTCGCCAACATCTGGTAACTATTATTAGTGTTTTGTATTAAAGGATTAAACACAGTACCAATTTGTTGTGTTAACATATTAACCATATCATGGTTACTATCATCCATTTGTTGCCATAATGCCAACAAAGATGTTGTAGTCAGATTAGGTTGGGCATTTCGACTATGAATGTCCTCTGATGAACTATGAGTAGGAGAATACCCTGTGATTGCATTATCTGCAAATATAGACGAATTTGTCTGAAGGCCTGCCATCAATGCTGTTGGCATGCCATATGAGAAAGCCCTACCACTCATACTAAATGGCATGTTTTCAATCAATGGATTTGCCATTAAAAGACTTGTTGGTCCTAATATTGGTGGCATAGAAGCCATAGTACTAACATTTGTTAATGCTGCAGTAGTCATCATTGACACAGGAGTAATTATGGGAGAAGTTATGGCAGTTACTCCCATTGTTGTCGAAGAAGGCATAGCAACGGTTATGCTTGCAACATTTGCAGCGTTAGCGTCACTAACTGACGCTTGTTCTTGCGTACTTTGTGCATTTGATGCAGAAGCATTATTTGTACTAGAGCGCGCCATCTCTGAAAGATATTTTCCGCTCCTTAAACGCATGCACAGATAAGCACAATTTTTTAAGAGTTCAACGAAAAACTTTAAAAATTAGCACAAATGTCCCACCGGGCGTGCCAATTTGTTTACCGTGGTTTTCGGTAAACACCGCTAGTTTGAAATTTCTTCTACTTGCAGAATCAACTAGTAAATCCTAAGACCATTTGTGTTAAAGTTTTTTTCAGAAATTATGAATGTTTTTACGGTTTTAAAGAAAAGAAGGAAGAAAACTGGCAGTTTCGCGTGAAACTGTCGAAGTTACTTCAGACAGAGATGAAGAGAACAAATAAAAATGCAGAAAATTGCTTAAAGAAACAAAGTAAAATGCATTAAATGAAAAGAGAGGTGGTACACATGATCATACATTCTTCTCTGACTCGTTTTCTCTGTGATGTTGGAAGTTAGAGCGTGAGAATCTGTATATGAGTTTGTGACCCGTTTTTCCTGTGAAAAACTATTATTTATACAAGGAGGGAAAACTATAACTAACTAACTGTATAGAGAATTCAAAAAAATTGTAACTGTTATGTATTTTCGACCAAGATAACTGCTAACTACTTCGACAACGAGCACTTGATTCTGGTCTACCACTGAACTCTAGCTTCATTCTCGTCGAACCACCATTCTTCAGTTCTTTATTTTCGCTAAGTCCAAAGCTTTGTCGAATTTACCCTCTGATACAACTCTATAGTGTCGAAATAAACACTTCCCCTTGAAATCACAAGTCGCATTTAATTGAGCCTGTCGAAAATGGAGGCTAACAGTACTATACTTCTTTTTACAAGCTACCAAATATATTTTGTTTGGTCAGCAAGACATATTGTGTTTACGGAACGCTCGTGGTAATTGTATTTGTTCTTTTAGGAGAAACAATGGGTTTGTATCTCGCGATTCATCGGGTCTATGAGCTGGGTTACAAAGATGTTTTTTTTGAGTTAATTAAATGCCAAGTGTGTGTTGTTGATGCCTTCAATTCTAATCGGGTAGCTATCTTGGAGTTTGGCTCCTTAATTACTGTTTGTAAGGAGCTTTTTCTTTTTTTAACTACAATTCTCATGTCGAGTTTGCTAGGAGAAATGCTAATAATATTGCACATTCTCTTGCGGGGGTGACCTTATTATCATCTAATCCTCAGAATTACTTTGATATTCTCTCACGTGTTTTCAGTTTGATTATTAATAAAATGCACTAAATGATTTTTGTCAAAAAAAAATTGTTTAGCACATATGTAGTATTATCTAATTATAAATATATATAATAAATTATCATTATTATTTTAAATGCTAGCCTAGGTTGATGATAATTGACAAACATAAATCATAGTATAAAATAATGACAATCCGTGAACGCGATTGGTTACAACTTACAAGCATGTATGGAGCAGAAGTCAGAGTGTGGTCCTAACTCATCATTTCGTCTCAAACTATCATATAATCCCTCCATACCGTTATTTATATAATAGCCATAAATTCATAAAGAAGAAAGGCAATTTTATTTTATTTTTTCATTTCGTTGTCTATAAATACACAAGTCCCCCCCCCCCTTTCATAATTCCACTCAAAGCTAGCAAGCTATAACCATATTCTCATCAAACAATATTCCACAACTATATTTCTCTATATAACAAACAAAGGGAAAAGCTATAATGGCCCTCCTCAAACGACATAACCTTCTCTTATTCACCATCCTCATCATTTCATTTGTTGCTTGTTATAGCACCTTGCAAGATCAGGACCCACTTATTATTAGTACATACGTTGATGATTCACCTTCCATTGATGATGGTGGGACATTCAACAACCTCATCAAGCAAAACACAGATGTTTTGAGCTTAATTAACAAGTTAGACAAATTTGGTAGCACTCCACATTCACTTGAAATTGTTAATGTCATTGATTATGGAGCTAGAGGAAATGGTCATGATGACACTGAGGTATATACACACTCACTTAGTCCACTATAACTTTTATTTAAACAATTAATTTTTATTGCATTTGGTTATTATGTGGTTGCGCTGCGATCCTCATGTTGTAGAGAATCGCAAACAAATGTAAAGGTCGATACAAATTCAATTGCAGTTGTATAAACAACAAAAAAATATTGATGTCATGACCTTGATTGCGTTGTGATTCTCATATTGTAGAGAATCACAGACAAATAATAAGATTGATACAACCTCAACTGTTGTTGTAGAGACAACAAAAAAATATTGATGTCACGACCTAGATCACATATACAGATATTTTTCAAAACCTTGGTTTTAACATAATTGGAAAGATGACATTAGCTTTCCTATTATATTTGCCATGTGAGGTATTTTCAGGCATTCAAGAAGGCTTGGAAAGCAGTATGTTCTTCTGGAGAAGCAGTTCTTGTGATTCCTCAAGATAATTATCTACTCAAACCAATCAGATTCTCTGGTCCTTGCAAATCTAACATTGCAGTCCAGGTTTGTTATTACACTGAAAAGAGCTAGTTATTATTTAGCTTCCCATCTTTTAAGCAAATTATTACTATACTAAAAAGCAACTTTATGATGTATAAAAAAATTGTCAGATATCTGGAACTCTTGAAGCATCAGATGAACCCTCAGATTACAGCGAAGATCAAAGATACTGGCTTGTATTTGAAAAAGTTCAGAAACTCTTAGTTAATGGTGGTGGAAACATCAATGGAAAGGGTAATATATGGTGGGAAAACTCATGCAAAAGAAACAAAAAACGTGTAAGTTATATCAGAAACAACCCCAATATTTTAATCAGTTTCTCAATAAGAATATTTTAATATAATTAATATATTCAAATGGTGACCAATCTTTTATATATTTTCTCTCTTTTGCAGCCTTGCAAAGATGCCCCAACGGTATGCACTATCTCTCTCTCTCATTAATCAAGGGTATTATATTAATTAGCTTGAGATATGAATTAACCATATAGTTTCTGATTTGTTTTTGTAGGCTCTAACTTTTGATAATTGTGAGGACTTGATAGTTGAGGACTTGGCTATAGAAAATGCCCAACAAATCCATATTTCATTCCAAGACTCCATTAATGTTAAAGTTTCTGGTCTGAATGTTACAGCACCAGGGGATAGCCCTAACACTGATGGAATTCATGTCACCAATACCCAAAATATCCAAATCTCAAGCTCTATCATAGGAACTGGTATTCATCATTAAATATCATATATGTATTAATAGTATTTATTTTATTACCACCTTTGATTAATATTTGATTTTTCATTAATTTGTTTTAGGTGATGATTGTATATCAATTGTACATGGATCTAGGAATGTAGAAGCCACAAATATAACTTGTGGACCCGGCCATGGGATCAGGTAATAAACTTGAGTAGTACAGGTATCTCTTTTAATAAAATATATATATATATATATATATATATATATATATATATATATATATATATATGCTTTTGTATTTTTTGTATATGATTTATTTCTAGTATGCAATGATTATCTCAGTATTGGAAGCTTGGGGGCTGGAAAATCCAAGGAAATTGTTTCAGGAGTAACAGTAAATGGAGCTAAGATTTCAGGAACTACGAATGGAGTTAGAATTAAGACATGGCAGGTAAAAAATTAAACAAAAAAGGCACCCAAAATTAATATTGAAATGCATAAAAAAAGTTAACTATCTTTTTTTTGTTGAGAAGAACTAATTATATAAATAGGACTCATAAAACATATTATTTATAACTACATTTTGAACTTTTTATTTACTTGTCAATCAAACAATATCATTTTTAAGTGAATTCCCAAATTATTCTGCAACAAAAAATCCAAAGTCCAATATAGTTCTTGCAAAATGAAAATTATTAATTTGATCTTTAACAACTAATGTAAAATAATTTTTCAACACATTTTAATCCCTTTTAGGGTCTAATTTGACTCACATAATTATTTTTCAAGAAATAAGTTGTTACTTTCCATTTTTCAAAAGATTGGTTTCCATATTTATTTGTCGGAGATCAATCTAGTTATTTACTCATATTTTCTTATGAATTCACTTTTAAAACAACACTCTCAAAGAGAGATATAAACTGGTTAACCTTAATAGGACATTGTTTTGGTTTGTAGGGAGGTTCTGGAAGTGCAAGCAACATCAAGTTTCAAAACATTGAAATGGACAATGTGACCAACCCCATAATAATAGACCAGAATTACTGTGACAAGAAAAAGAAGCCATGCAACAAGAAACAGGTAATTCAAACAACACATATCTGTACTATTTAGCTACTTATTATGGTGTATATATCGATGATTTGGTCTATTTTTTTTGCAGAAATCTGCGATCAAGATTAGCAATGTGTTGTACCAGAACATAAAGGGTACAAGTGCTTCTGATGTAGCTGTTAAGTTTGATTGTAGTGAGAAGTTTCCATGCAAGGAGATAGTATTACAAAACATAGACCTACAATGTGAAGAAACAGAAGATGCAGGAGAAGCAGCAAAGGCTTTATGCAACAATGTTGAATTGTCTTACATTGGACATGTTAGCCCTCAATGCTACTCATAGAAAGAGAGAAAAAGCATCTTTGCATTCACATTTGAAAGACACATTGTACATATGATACAGTACAAGTACATATCCTTGCTAGCTAGCTTTGTATTGATAAAGGACATTCATTTGTATGTGATTCCTTAAACAATTATTGTAATAAACAGATACTAGACATATGTTAGGGCTTGTGTAATATAGTGTTTGGGCCTCTTGTGTAATGGACTAGTCCCAGTCCGGTACTTTGTTTGTGTAGACCTCATTTCACTACTAGAAAAGTTGTTTTTAGAGAGGGATTTTTGAGAATAAATAATATCCCTCACTATTAGTGAGGGATTTAGCTACGAAAAAATGTAGCAAGCACTGACTTACATTTGTGATGGAAATAGAGACCAAAAATATCCCTCTCTAATAATTTTGTAGCTAAATTCGTCACAAAATGTTCAAAAGACATTTAGAGAGGGATTTTGAGAAGGAAAGGAATCCCTCACTAATAGCGAGGAAAGGAATTCATCACTAATAGCGAGGAATAACTGATCTGTCGCCGACCAAAAATTCTTTTTTTGGTTGATATGTGTAAAAAAGGCTTTAAAGGGGGGTGTTCACAATAATCAGGGGTGTGCAACTATTAAACTGATCTAAAAATTAAAATTAAAATAAAACAAATAAAGGGGATGAATATAGAAGGTTCTAAACTGTAAGGGGTGGTTCTAACTTGTTTATATAAAAGTATAATACTTGATGCAGTGTGTTGTTTATTCTAAGCAGTGCATCAACATCTTTTTTTTTTATATATGTAGTTATTTACATGCATATGAAACTAATCATTTCTACTTCATCGATTTTTTTCCAGGATTTTGTAGAAAAGATGCAAGTGTAGCTCTAACTAAAATCTTGAAACTGCCCCTGATGGACAAAGGTAATGGCTGCAAGGAGTGTTCCAGCTCCTAAGGTATCTGTTGAGACCTAGCTGAAGATGGTGAATCAGATGCAAAATAGAGCTTTATCTACTCGCCTTGGGATTAGGTTGATGAGTCGTTTGTTGAATTAGGTTGAAAACTACTAGTGTTATGAATTAGTTTGATGTGTCTTTTGTTGAATTAGTTAGTATTTATGTGTCTTTGATGTGTTTTTGTTGAACTAGTTTGAAAGCTACTAGTGTTATGATAACTTGGATGTAGATCTTTGATGACTTTTAGATGCATATCTTTTGATAAAGTAATATTACTAATGATGGATAATGTTTATAAATTTTGTTAGTTATATATGGCATGTTTTAAATTAGAGAAAGTTCAAAATCCCTAATTAATATAGTTTTGTATTAAATTTAATGCTTTGCTAATTTTAGATTTTTTTTAGATTAAAAGTCCTTTCTTATTTACATATAGATTAATGCGTTATTAAAATGATAGAGAATCTTTTACTAAAAATCTCTCACTAAAAAGGAGTCAAAAAAGGTTTCTCGTGGTTAGTGAGGGATTGTTCCCTCTCTATTAGCGACTGAAAAATTCCCTCTCTATTAGCGATGGAAAAATTCCCTCTCCTATTAGTGACAGATATTTTCCTCCCTATTAGCTACGAATATATCCCTCTCTATTAGCAACGGATTTTCAAAATCCCTCGCTAAATATTAGTGACGCCAAAATTCGAGATGAATCTTGAGTCGTCACAAATTCCGTCGCTAAATTTATTAGTGACGGATTTTTGATGTTTAGAGAGGGATTTTGGTCATCTCTAATTTCCATTTTTTTAGTATTGTTTGCGATTAAATTATATTCATCGAAGTGGCTTTTGGCTAAGACTAAGTTTAGTCACTCCTCTTCTATGAATAGAGTGTTAACCCTTTAGAATGTATTTCCAAGAAATAAGAGTACTTGGTTGTGTAGTGCATGCTTTTACTAGTTTTTGGGTGGCCCACTAGAGGTGCTCCGTAGTTCAGCAAAATCCAAACCAACCCATAATCCAATCCAAATCGTTATTTTTGGTTCAGACATTTTTCGTGTTCGGGTCAATCCCGAACCAAACTAAACCAACACATAGTAGTTTGGTTTGAGCAATTGATTTTCAAAAACAAACCCGCAAACTCGAATTAACTCATACTAACTCATAGTCATTGTAGTTTTGTAAATTTACAAGCATAAGTTGTTATTTGTCTAGACCTTTTGCCTTAATAATTTATGATTAAGTTTTAAGATTTTAATATTATGGGTTTGAGTTTAATTTTGTGTAATTTTCAAATTTAAGAATTTTTTGGCTATTTAGAAGTCACCAATAAATGTAGTTTTTATATTTTAAAAATTTAACATTTTGGTGTATGACACGTGAGCCTAATCTGAACCAACCTGTCTAATATCAGATTGGTTTGGTTCGGTTTGGGAGAATAAAATATAGTATCCCAATCATCCATCTGAGTAATTGCAACTGGTTCGAACAATAAATTTAGGCAAATCCGATCCAAACTAGCTAACGGATAATTTGGCCATTTAACATTACAAATCAACAAACTAATAGATGTTATTAAGTGACAAATTAATGGAAAACTAACTATTCTAAGTTTGTACTCCCATATGTAAAAACATTATCTCACATCTTTTAAAAAAATTAGTTAATCTTATTTAATTTTTTCTTAAAGTAACCAAAAAAGAAATTACAAATAAAAAATTATCCTTCATAGGAACTTGTTTCATAGGAATAAAAGAGTTATTGAAATTAAAGTTATCCTTCTGGTGTTAGCCATATATATTATCGCTTCAAAGGAGCATATGAAATTAAAACTTGGCACCACTCTCTCTAACTGAGTTCCACCGGCGTGCCCATCTGTTTTCTAGTAAATTTTGTTTACTTCGCTGTCAAACAATGAATTCGAAAGAGATAAAATAAGATGACTCGAATTAGATCTTGGGGTTCACCAGTTGACCTGTTTACGTACCAACCCAAATTTAATGTGTTTTCAAAGAGTAAAAATGGCTTTCAAATAGAATTAAATTGCGCCATTAATCGAATCAGAGACTCAAGAAACAACATGATGAAATTTGAAGTAAATGTCATATAAAATTACTTGAACAAAACACGGGAATCAAGCCCAAGAGGGTCTGAACATCACAAGCCCTTCAAGTTTCTTATACAAAAGAAAGTTATCATGAAGTCTTAGTAAAATATAACATAACTTAAATAAATCATGAAAATCAATCAAGGAAAGAACATCACAAATTCTTTAAGTGTGGAAGTAAAATAGATTGCAGAATTGAAGAAAAGATATGAGTAAAGAACTTGATTGTCAAAGTGAAAATGATTTCATAAAATGTAAAGTTTCGAATACAGAGAAGATTTGCTCAAATATACATTGTTCACGACAATTGTCAAAGATCTTGTGTGAACGGATGTGTTAGGCGTGTATGCGTTACTGAATGTTATGAAATGTGTCCCTAATACTTCTTACAAACCACTATTTATAGAATTTACAAGCAGAACTAACTTAGTTGCATGATGAACACGTGTCCTTTCGAAAATAACCTAATCTATATAACTATTTGATGATTGCTAATGATTAATGCCACATTTCCTCTAGCCCTTAGATGATTTACACCTATCCTTTTGTTTGAAAGCCTTCTGAAGAAACTACCAATACTGCTCCTGGATTTTGCGTGCCTTGCCCCAATCTTCACGTCTTTCTTTAGAATCTGCCTTCAGAACCACTTGTGTGATCTGAAGTCCTCAGCTTCTCGAAGTTCCATTCACGTGCTGACATGTCTCTAGCGTATTTTGATTTCAAAATTTGGCTGTAACATATGAAGATGTGGTGTCCAAGTTTCTTAGTGGTTCTGGTCATTAACTCTTGTTGGTCTTGCTACTCCTCCATACTCTCCAACAAGTGATGCTAAAGCCACGTGCTTTGGTTTGGTGGGGGCCCGTAAGTGGATCCTTGTTTAGATCAAACATAGTTATGTGGGTGATTCATACTTGAGGGGAGATTGTTTAGAATTCATGTTGGAGTGGTAAGTCTCACATCGACGACTAGGAACGGGCTAAATAAATAATATATAAAAAATGTGACCCACATATACTCAATATAAGGGTTTTTGTATAGAGATGTGGTGTCCAAATCCTTTGATAATCCAGATCATTAGATCGTGATTCCTTCCAAACTCCCAAGCATTATAGACTTTGTTGAGTTTATTCTATACAAGATTAAATTGGTACTCGCGTTTTTTTAAAGGGACTACTTTGGCCTTTAGTATAAAATTGGTACTTTCGGTTCTTTCTTTTAAACTGACTATCAATAGTTATAGCAATTAACGGTAAGATTCCAATTATTATTATGAAATGAAAGAAAGCTCTGAAACTTTGTGTGGCTTTTTCATAACATTAGGCAACGGCTTGAAGAGCTTTTGCTTTGTATTGCAACTCCATGCCTTCCATGATCATGATGTTAGTAGCATCTTTAAACATACACTTCAAAATCTATGCCAAAAGTTAAGCATAGGGCCCAAAAGTAGTCCTGAGACGAATTTTAGGACACAAATTAAGCCTTTTCATGATAAGTGACTCCACTTACAGACTCAAAACTGAATTCCTATCTGAAAAATGATTGCATATGTTAATAGTGTAGCACTCAAATTTTTAAGTGAGACCAGTAATTTGTTTTTCTTCTTTTGTTCAATTTTGCCACACTATTTTCCCTCTAAGATAAGCTACAAAAACAAAAAGATATAGTCACCTGAATGAAATGAACTACTAATTTCCATACAACAAATTTTCATATTTAATTTATCTGATAAAAAATAGAAGCTTAGCTTTAGTAAAAGGATACCAAAGTCTTAAATATAGAAAAGCCTATTTTTAATCATATCATTGGTGTGCAGTATCCACCGACTTTGCCATTAACTAATCTACACCGGAGAAGTTGGCTGACCATGAGTACCCGGCTTTGCCGACCCGTGTGTTTCTCCTCTCCCAACAGAAAATATAAGTTGGAATATAGAAAAGCCTAATCTCAGCATATATGTTGGAATATATTTTGTTTGAAAAAACTAACACTGGGACAAATGAAAATATATGAATGACCAACAAACTAAAATTGAAATAAAAAATCCAATAACAGCAACTAGATGAGTCCAATAATATCAATAATTTAGGTTCTACAAATAAGAGATTGCTACTCTATACATCAGTTAAAGTTGCTGTGTAAACTTTCCCCAACCCCTTGTGTTACATGAAATTCACTAGCTAACCAAAAACAAAGCATTCATCAGTTCTATACTTACTTCCTACGAAGTATAAACCATGGAACGATACAGACATAAATAATAATTTAGGAAAATCAAAGTGATTGAATGAAAGATATATGTGTCGGAACTCGGAAAATCTCAAGCATTGGTGCTACATAGCTTACAAATAATATTTAAGTTGGAAAATAGAATGCTTCTAAGTCCTTTTTATTTACTTCCATCCCCTCCTCCTGCTTCTGCTGCTGGCTTTGGTTCTGGCTTTGGTTCTTCAGGTTTAGGTGCTGGTGCCGGTGCCGGTGGGGGTGGGAGTCCTCCATCAATGCAACTTCTACATTTCCTTTCAACCCAACCTTCAATGTCATGCTCTCCATCTCCACCAAAATGTCTTCCACCACACAACCTAGCAATCATCCCAGCAATCACACCAACTAAAGTAATCACTGCTATGACCACCACAAGGGTCTCAATTGACCTATGTGAATAACGATTTGGTTCTGCTACTTGTGGTGGTGAATCCACAAAGGGTTGCATTCCACTCCCTTGCCTTCCATCCATGTTTCTAATTACCTCAATAGATAAATCTTAATTTAATTGGCCTAGCCAAGACTCTTGTTCTTAGTCAAAGTGGTGAAAGAAACATAAACTGAGAGTGTAACAGCCACTAGGAGAGGAGAACTGAGAAAATAGATGACAAAAGATGAGCTATATTATTGAATGTGATTTAATGCAAGAAAGAGAAGTTGGGACAACAAGAGTAAAATGGGGAAATGAGACAGCACAAAGTTAATATTCTGAACTATATAGACCATAGTAAGAGTGCCCAAGTGAGTTTGGTATCATTAGCTAATCCTGATTAGATTAAAACTAGTGCTGCTAGAAAGAGTTTAATAATTGTTTACTGATATTGATAAAATGTTTGACACATGACATTTGTCTAATCATGTATTACTATGATATCCAATGACTATGTTTTTAAATACAAGTGGAGATTAATCATTCCTTGAAAGCATTGTAACACTCGATATAGGTTATGAAATATGATTGTAAGTTGGTGTTACCCTTTTTTTGTTGAATAGTAATTAAAGGATACCAATGATCATAAATATATGTTGTCATTCTTGCTTTAGTTGCTTTGGTCATTTCATACTACTTATTTATGTTACATTTCTTTTCTGTTTGTTTACTTTATTTGATTGGGTTTCATTTTAAATCAAATCAAATTAAAAGCAGGTGTGACTTTTGAGGTGCAAAAAACATAGATGAAGGCCAAAAAAGCTTCTGATCATGCCATTAACTCAATTTTTATTAATAATATAATTGAAAATAATGGGACTTGTAGCTTGTCAGTGAGGTTGATAAATTTTTGGATTGCAATGCAACCTAACACGGAAAATAATTTTTTGATTTCTCCTCCCAAGTTTGTCCTTTGTGATGTCACATGTTAATGTTCCATCTGCTATAGGCAGTGACACTAAAGAATATGGTGATTTTGTTTGTTTCTGTTGTTGAAAATTTCCATACTGATATGATATCCTTGGCTGCAACAATGTCTCTAGCAATTTGAGAGTTATGAGGTTCTGCCTCTCAAATTGGCTGGTTTGTCAAGTTGCAGAAACTTTAATGGATACGAATCATCTGAAGCACTGAAGAGTCTGTATATCCTGACCAGCTGCCTCCTTCTCAGCTTGGACCATGGACTTGGACCACCATAACTTCCTTTGATGGGAAAAATATACTAGTTATTAATATCCTCAAAAAATAAATGTGGATTTTGTAGTAAACTTTGTTTATCTTTCGTAATAATCATTTTCTGTGGTAATAAAGGTAGAGGACCCTCATATTATTCTCTGTCAAGTTTTTTTTTGGACATTATAATGTGCTACTTGATTTGATTTGATTTTTAATAATTATTGTTGAAATGTATTGTGTTGTGTCGGTTCATGAAAATTGGTAGTCTGGTTGTTTTATTGGCAGACTTTGAAAAGAGAGATAATGGTATTTGCCATTTGGTTGTCTGGAGATGTTATAGTATACTGTATTTTTTTTAGAAATAAATGAGGGTTTAAATAATGATAGGAGGGTGGAAAAGAGAGGATCCAAAATGGGTGTTTCTTAGGATAGGATTGCTGTGGCGGTTTTTTTTTTTTTTTGAATTGCGGTGGTGGTTTTTTTCGATAAGCACAAATTTCATTGAATAGAGCATTAAGTGTACTCAAAACCAAACCAACAAGACTTTTTCAAGAATTGTTTACACACGTAAGGGCATTAAGCCACTAAGAAGAAGGAAGACAACTAGTGTTTTTACCCACTCTATAAATATACCAACTCCAAAACAAAGACTTAATACGAGCAACAATGAAATCTATCTTAGTTTCTTTACCTCTAAACAATAGTTCATTCTGTGCTAACCAAATACACCAGCTAGCAGAGGCGGATGTAGGCTTTGGAGTATTGGGGCATTTGCCCCCACCAAATCAAAAAATATTCATATACAATTACTTATGAATCTTTTATTTGCTCCCATTAAAAATTTATTTTGCCCCCATTAATATCTAAAAACTTAAACACACAAGTCTAACTCATTTTAATTCACAATTTCAATTAAAAAATAGGTTTTGCTTCTAGCAACTACAACGGTTGAAAGATATTTCTCTATATTGAGTTTTGTAAAGAATGAACTGCGCAATCATGGAAGATCAATAGTTGAATAATTCTCTTGTTACATATACTAAGAGAGATATTTTTGATAGTATTAGCAATGAAAGTAGCATACAACTTTTTTTGAATATGAAAATGCATAGATAACAAGTGTAATTAGTAGAAGTTTGAATATCTTTTTTTGAGTTTTTTCATCACGTACGTGATCGTGTATTTTCTGAAAACTTATTAATATTTTCTTTTGTGACATATTATAGACAAATAATTTTCTTGCCCCCACCGATAGAATTTTCTGGATCCACCACTGCCAGCTAGCATATTGCCAACCACAACAAATATCTTATCTGAGCATTCTTTCCCTTAAATAACTCGCCAAAACTCACCATATGTTGCATTAAATCGGTCGACTGAGGCAACTGAATATCCAACCACCTACCAATTTGCGACCAGACCTGATCCGAGACATAACATTGAAAGAACAAATGTTGTAAAGTTTCCCAATCAGACCTACACAAAACGCATTCAGCAGCTTCTTCGGCCAAAATCGCATGACGCCTAAGTAATATATAACGAGTTGGAAGCGAATTGGTTAGCATTCTCCAACTGAAAATAACAATTTTTGAATGAATAGAAGTCTTCCATAAACTAGCAAAAACTGGAGCTAAAAAGCCATCAGCAGCAATACCCGGAGGAATGTTGACAATGTGATTATAACACGAACGAACCGTAAAGGATTTGCTTGAATCCAAAGTCCACATCCAAAAATATTTCTTCCCACGAACAAGCTGAATCTCCATAACAATAGCTCTAATATGGTCCTCCTCCAACAGACTATGATCAACCAGTCCACTCCATGAAAAAACCCACTGCCAAGTGTTATTATGCCAAACACCGAAATCTGCCAACTTCAAACTTTTCGAGTTGGAGGCTGCGAGCAAGTTAGAAAAAACCGACTTCAGCGGCTGTCCAATCCAATGATGATGCCAAAAATCAACACCTTGTCCATCCCCCAAACCCCTTCTGATGCATGCCTCAAACCATCCTTCTGATTGTTGCTCATTACCCACGCATAAGAGGTCATACCACCACAAAGATTTTTTCCTTCTACTCGTCCCTGAGTCACCTTTGAAGAACACAAGAGATAAATCACCATACCTGTGGGCAAGAATACCACTCCAACTAACCCCCACCTTAGTCAAAATACGCCACTTCCATTTAGATAACAGAGCAATATTCAAGAACTCAAGGTTTTTATTTCCAAGCGCTCCATGTTTCTTGGGACGACAAATCTTATCCTAAGCCATCCAATACATCCCTCTAACCTCATCTTTTATTCCCCACAAAAAATTTAGCTGAATCTTAATCATCGAATTGACCACCACCTTCAGAGCCTTATAAAACGAGAGATAATAAAAGGGAATACTATTCAATACAGAATTAATAAGCGTTACCCGGCCTCCAATAGAAAGATTTCGGCCCTTCCAAGCAGCGAGTCTTTTACGCAAAATCTAACAGAGGTTTCCATGTTGCTGCACACCTAGGATTAGCACCAACGGATAGCCCCAACAAATAACTGCGGTGGTGGTTGTTTTACTCTTGTAATTATAATATTTTGTGAAAAAATACTTGTAATTATAATATTGTCCCTTTCCCATCTCCAAGCTATGTTTTACCCCTCCTCTGCTAAATCAAAATAATAAAAAATAACTACTATTCATTTTATTTTTCGGTAAACAAGTTATTCATTTTTAAGTTTTATTAGATAGATAATAAGATAGTAATAAGGATTGATCCGAACGGTAACTAAGATCAGATTCCATTTAAAGGTCTCGAGTTTGAGTTTTGGATGTGACAAAAACTCTATTAAAAAGAGAGATTAGTTATCAACAAAATCAATGGATATTGTGCACTAATAACACACTTAAAAAAAATTGAAAAACAAGATTGACTCTGGAAGGTCTCCTAAGAGACACACAGCTCATTAGTTTTATCCGAACAAAAAAAAACTTGAATATTAGATTTAAATAAAGGTGGCAGCCAAATCACACAATCCTTTAAAGACGGCACTCAAAAACTTAATATCTATGACACATCACAACATCGAACACTTAGGATCTCTTTGCCGCGTCCCATCTGTTAGCGGATAGCAGATGAAAATAGCGGACGAAACTAGCGGGTGAAGAGTACACGTGTTTGGTAAACACTAGTGTTTAACGTTTTTTGGGTGGCGTTAGTGTTTTTTCAAACGCTACTTCAAGTAGCGTTTCAAAAAAGCTAGCGGATAGTGTCTCGCTTTTTTTTGGCATTTTTACCCTTTTTATTTTTCATCATTATCTTCTCTATCCTTATTAAATAAAGGGTTAAATATGTTTTTAGTCCCTACAAAATTTCACTATTTTGTTTTTAGTCCCTATAAAATTTTTCATCGACTTTTAGTCCCTATAAAATTTCAAAATTTCGTTTTTAGTCACTATTTTGTATATCCATTGAATTTTTAAGTGATGTTTTGCATACATGTTGAGGACATTATAAACACCTCTTCCAGAAAAACTTTGAATTTTTTAACAACGCATAAATTAAATCTAAATTTTTTAAGTGCAAAAGATTCGATAAACAAATTAAAGGAAATACTAACCTAGAAATCAAATTTTGAGTTTATTTTTTGTGAGGGAGATATTTTTAATATCTTTAACGTGTATGTAAAATATCATTCAAAAATTGTAAAGGTATACACGAGTTTACATTTTATAGGGGCTTAAAACAAAATTGTGAAATTTTATAGGGACTAAAAGTTGACGAAATTTTTTATAGGGACTAAAAACAAAATAGCAAAATTTTGTAGGGACTAAAAACATATTTAACCCTTAAATAAATGCAATCATGAATTAAATAAATATATCATTTTATGTTATTTTACATTTATTAGCTAGTTCAACCGCTAGTTGTACCAGATACATCAGTTGCTATGAGTTAACTCATTCGTTGTCCGCTATCCGCTTCTTTTTACCATACTGAGCCTTAAGCTATTTTTTTATTCAGACCCTTATTGGCTACCCACGAAGTGTCTAAATGTTTTAACGAAAGATTAATCTCCAGGCGTATTTTGGATCAAATTTCGCACTGGTCAATACCGAGTTTGTCCACCGTCCACGGTGAGAATCGAATCTGGGAGTACCGAGTCGACCCCTTGTGTCCCAAGGTAGATTAAGCCACTAGGCCAACTGTGTTGGTTACTAAATATATTAAAATAGCTAAAAAAACATACTTATTTAATCAGTTGCGAATCCAAGACCCTGGGCTAGGGGTGCAAATTTTTTTGAACACACACATTGCTAAAAATGAAATAAAAATAAGACTTTAGCAAACTCACAACTTACATTGCACTAGCTAGACCAACACAAATTAAATAGCACTAACAAGTTCCTAAATACAAATGAAGTAGCAATAAAAGAATCAACATATTCACAAAATACATAACATATTCAAATTAATTAAATAGACTAACATAATCAAAATAAACTAAAGCGGAGAACAACTTACTTCAAGAATAACTCTTGTAAAAGTTACTTCACCTAACATCTCGTTGTAGGCATTAAATTTTACCGATCCAATTGTTAAATTAATAGTTCTAATTGAGTAGATCAAATATGCAAATTTTCATAAAATTTCATTTTTTTTATTATTTTTGATCAAGTAAGTTCAATTGAACGTATATTATACTTCTTAAAATACAAGTAAAATATGGACTATAAGATTTGATATATATAGCTATCAAATTTTACCAATCCAACCATTGAATATATATATATATATATATATATATATATATATATATATATTCAATTTCTATAATTTTTGGTATGCATGATCATAAAGATAATATAAAATTATTCAACGATTGGATCGGTAGAATTTAATGTCTATAAAAAGATATTAAGTAGAGTAACTCTACCTCTTGAAGTGAGTTGATCCGTACTCTAAATTAAATACCACTAACAATTACATATAAGTTGCATTTTTCTAATGACCCGGAATCTTTCTCAAATTGCTTAGATAGTTGTCTACGACAGCCAACAATTACATATAAAAATACATTTATGGTAACAATTGTATTAACTCCAGATCAGAAGGGTAATTTGTACACACACTAGACAGACCTTCACCAGGTGGGTAGCTAGCTGAAACTAAGCATATATAACCTAGAAATAGGTATGGGGTGCATTGTGCATAAACGATAGTGAAAACCAGGAAAGCGTGTTCGCATAACTGGAAAATGCCATGCTTATAATAAATGAGGTTTTGTCTTTTACGTATGCGTCCATTTATCCCTTTATTTATGATATTATTTAACCTTTATCAGTATGTAAGAAAGATGTTTTTTTTTTGTTGGTAATATTACAAAGAGATTGAAAATTCGTAAGCTTTGCTACTTTACTGATTTGATTTAACCTTTAAGTAACTCGATGGCTTAAAGAAAAGTTTAATATAAAACTGATAATTGCTTGATTTACTTCAAACTTCTAACAATTTACAAATACTTATTTGATTTAAATGTAAATTAATTTAACTTTTCCCATAAATATTAGCAAATGTTGTAAAAATAGTAACCGAAAAAGTCATTTTAAGCCAAGCAAGGACCAAAAGATCACAAGAAGAAATAAATTGAAAAAGTCTCGCCGCTCAGCGAAGCTTTATGCTTGCTTAGCGAACATGTCCTTACTTCACACGAAGGAAAAGGCACGCAGCAGTTTGGAAGGCGATTAAAAGAACAATTGGTCGCTTAGCGACCTGAACACTTACTTAGCGAACAAGACACAAACAATCAAAGGCGACAACATGCAACTAGTGGCTTACCGAGCCAAAGCTTTCACTTAGCGAGCAAATTTGCGTATAAAAGGAATTTCATTTGTGACATGAGGAGATATCATACACTAAATAGAAATAGAAAGGAATTGAAGGATCGAGGGTTGGAGCATCATTTTGAGGGATCAAGGGTGTTACTTTTTTGAGGTTTTTCATCTCTTGTATATTTTGTATCATAGCTATCATGAAAATGAGTAGCTAAGCTCTCTTTTGTTGAGGTTAGGTTTAGTTATCTTGTATCCATGATTGAACATAATTCAAGAATATATGTATCTCTTTTTATGAATTGACTTAGTGATTGAATTTTGTGCTTAATGCTTGTTATAGTTTGATCACCTATACTTGATCTTTGAATCTAAAGTTGTATTGGAAAATAAGCTTTTGGTTGTGTCCTAAATTCAATCACCTGTTAAGCTTGATGTCTAGGAATAGAATCACGTTTTCTAGTTAAATAGATCACCTAATCTTAATGCTACTATTTGCTTAAATAGTTGAGGAATCTTTGTTTACGCAAATTAGTTGTTGATTTCATATTAGTCTAAGGAATTAGCTAACTTGGATGATATGGTGATGATGAATCAATGAATAAAATAGAGTTATGTATATGGATCAGTTAAATACATTGGAATAAGTTAATGAAATCTAATCTCAACATCTTTTATCAGTTGTTACTTTCTTTTATCAAATTATCACTTTTAGTGTCGAAGTTTATAAAACAACAAACAACTTTCTTTTCCTAACTTAAGACTTGAAAACCTGATTGAACGGCCAATAATATCACCAAGTCTCTGGATACGATACCTAATACTTTAGTATTTTACTGCTGTATTAGAACAGAAGTAACGCTTTTCGAAAAAATGTTATCAAAAACCCAAAGCGAGTCAATTGGGCAGGGAAGAGGAATAGCCATCACTTTTTTTTGATCAAACACATTAATCACTTTTGATGTGAAATCTCCAATTTTGTTTTCCTAGCTCTAATTAACTTGTGTTTAAAATTTAAATGCATTTGAGGTTAAGAAAAACAACAATTATTTGATTGGGTGATTGGTTATGACTTATGACAAGAAATAGATAAGAGAGACAGGTATTTTCTTTTATGAAAAGGGAAGAGAGAAAGATATAAGAAAGAGTTTGAGAAGAGAGAAATATGTCTCTCCTCTATTTATTTTTTCGCTTTTTAAAACATTCAAAAATTTTAATTTTTAATGGCCCCGATCCCACTGCAGAAAATTTACACTGCAGTCATATGAAAAATAGAGTAAATTTAAATGTATAGCGAGAAAAATAGGGAAGAAAGAAATGATATAATTTTCAAATTGATAAAAAAAGAGCTAACTTCTTCTCATTGATTTTTTTCTATCTCCTATTTCTCTTCTAACCAATTAAGGTAGATTCACCATCTCTCTCACTCCACTCTCTTTTCTATATTCCTTCACACCATAAGGGTGCGTTTGATTCGCTAAGTAGTAAGGGACTGGACTGGACAACTCCAGTTGTACCCTGTTTGATTTGAAAACTGTTCACAGTACTTGACAGAAATGAGGGCAAGGGATTGGACAAAGACTCAAATTTCTGTACCTCACAAAACCACAGTACAATTTTCTTATCACTCAAAAAAATAAAATATTATTTTTATTTCCTATTCAATAATTTTTTCTCTCTCCTCTATTCTCTCTCTCTCTCCCCTATGTCATTCCTCTCTCTCTCTCTCTCTCTCCCTCTCTCCTATCTCTTTCTTCTCTACCTCTCTAATACTTTCTCATCTCATGGTCCATCTTCATCTCTCCTTCTCTCCCCCTCTCTATCTCTCATCTCTTTTGTATTTTCTCATTTCATGACCTCTCTCCCTCATCTCTCTCTCTTTCCCCTCTCTCTCTTCCATCTTCTTCATTGTACGTTTTTCTTTATAATTTTTCAATTACATTATAATATATGTTATATAAAATCATTATAAACATTAGGAAGAGAATTATAGTAAAATTTACATTTTTTTGCATGTGCTGTCCATTGTTCACCAAACAATGTACTAGATAAAACCTTGTCCAGTGCTGTCTTGTCCAGTACTAGACAAAAGGGTACATTTTGTTGTGAGGAGAATTTGAGAAGAGAGAAATAGGTAAGAAATGTGGTAGATCTAAAGCATTTATGTTTTTATGTATAGAAAATTTTGGAGTGATGGGTCCTATTACAAGACATGAAAAATCTTCGAGCTCTTTGAGTACTTACGAATAAAATTATATTTGCCTCACCCCAAGGGGACAAGTGGAGACCTGAACATGAGAATTGTCGGATACAAATCCTATCATGCTCCACTAGGTCAACTTCTTGGGGGGTTTGAATCATTATTTGACATAAGAGAAATATAAGAAAAATAGAAAAGAAATAGACATTGAACTCAATTCACTACAAGTTCTAGGACGTTTCAGCTTTACAAATCTATAGTGAACTCAATTTACGATAGCTCACACAAACTGAGTTTACTGTATGTTGTGTTCTAGTTTTAAAGTCTTATATGAACCAAGTTCATTATATCTTGTGTTTCAGTTTTACAGATCTATAGTGAACTCTGTTCACGATAGCTCACATAAACTGAGTTACACCAGTGGCAGATGTATGGCTAACACATTAGGGGCAATAGCCCCCGTGATAAAAAAAATGTTTACTTTTATACATCTTAAATTTTACATCCAGTGGTAGTCTCCACGTGGATGTCCAGCTCAGCTTCTCGCCCTACCAGGTCAGTTTTGGCGCTAAAACTCTCTTTGACAGGTTGGATTTGGCGCTCAAATCCTTCCTTCCCATGTGATATTGACTACTCCTTTCTGCCACTCCATGTGATGTTGACAGTACAGTACTGTAGCTGCAATACTTTTCTTGTGAACCCACTAAAGAGTGCGTCAGACGCAAAACAAATCACACACTCAATACTTTCCCCCACCCTTCCTCTCAATCTCTCTTTCGATCTCTCCCCATGCCTCTCTCACTTCATCCAAAACCCACACCCTCACCGCACAGCCACACTCTTCTCGTATAGTATATTTCTATTTGCCCCCAGTAATAAATAGAGTTTGCCCCCATAAATAACAAATTACTCAAACATACAAGTTCAATTTATTCTTATATATATATATATATATATATATATATATATATATATTGCGAGATATATTTTTGATAATAATGACAACAAAAATGTTATACAATATTTTCAGAATATGAAAATGTGTCGAAGACAGCTGTGATTTGTAAATTTGTAGAAGCTTGAATATCCTTTTTTTTTCCACATATGTGATTATGTATTTTTGTAAAGGCTTTTAATATTTTTATTCTATGGAATATTATGAAAGATTATTTTCTTGCCCCCATAGAAAAAAATTTCTACATCCGCCACTCAAGTTCACTATATGTTTTGTTTTAGTTTTACAGTCTTATAGTGAACTGAGCATAGTTATCAAAATCGAGATTCTACTCAAAATCGGGAGGGGGTAGCAAAATCAGAAAACGTAAAATCGCAAGTAGAATCGGAAGATTCTACCCAAAAAAAAGTGTATGAATTTGTAGAATCGGGAGGGGTTAACAAAATCGTAACTTGTAAAATCGCAAGTAAAATCGCAAGATTTTACTAAAATCGCAAGATTTTACTAAAATGCAGATATTACTATTAACTAACAACCAAATCCACCAAGGAAACTACTCAAAGTCTTAAAACAAAAACAACTTCCTCCAACATCTGTCCTAATTACTCAATAACAGTCCCTAATTAGTAACTAACTGTCCATTCAAATAGAGAGAATTAAGTAGTCAACTGAATATGATTTTTTTACCTTAATATTGAAGATGATGATGCTGCTAACAGAGAGAGAGAGAGAGAGAGAGAGAGAGCTTCGAACAGAGACAGAAGAGAGAGCTTCGAAGGGAACCACGAACCAGAGACAGAGAGAGCTTGCGAAGGGAACCAGTGAGAGAGAGCTTGCGAGTTGTGATTACTGAGAGAGAGAGAGAGAGAGCTTCGCGAATGTGAGAGAAGAGTTTTGCAGCTTGTGAATTGCAGAATTAGGGTTCAAATGTGTTAATTTGGGTGAAAAACGCAAACCGAGTCACGAACCCGACCCGTTTGCTCTGGTTTTAACCTGACGCCATATTTGTACGATTTACATCGCAAAATTGTTTCAAAATCGTAGAATCTTACGATTTCACCAAAAATCGCAAGATTTTGCCTGTTTTCCGATTCTGCTTCAAAATCGAATCGTAGGGGATGTGTAGAATCGTAAAATCGTGCGATTTTACGATTTAAATCACGATTTTAACAACTATGGAACTGAGTTCACTATACTTCACATAAACTGAGTTCAGTAGAACTATCCTGAACGCAATTCAGGCCTATAAAACTTAAACACAACCTATAGTGAACTCAATTTACGTGAACAATCATAAACTAAGTTCACTATATTTTATCTAGTTTTTCCTGCTTTTGAGATGAGTAAGGATAGGGATAATTTGGTAAATTACTAATTAAATGGGATGTAGAGATATGGGGGAGAGGATAGAACCAGCCTTAATGTTTATAACAATGTCTTGAATAGAATTTTTATTTTGATAGGCATGTTTTGAATAGAATTGCCTTCAATAGTATAGAGGTAACATTTGAAATGAACAACCATTAATTGCAATATTGGGTTATATTCCGATAGTGAAATTTGATAGGAATGAAAAATGTTATCTTCGTCAAAAAAAATGTTATCTATTTTCTAATATGAAATTGACTAATAGGGCTTATGAAACTTTATTAAATATCACATGATCTTTCTTCTCTTTTTTAAATCTCTCACACCGTGTTAAGGGCTTAGAATATGAAAAATGTTTTTCTTTTTTTTTCCGGACCAAAAACGCTTTGAAAGAAAAATTAATTTCTGCTCGTACTTAAGATCAAATTTTGCACTGACCAAACTGAGTTTGTCCACTATGAGAATCGAAACTAAGAGCACCGAGTCGACCCTCCTTGTCCCAAGGTAGATTAAGCCACTGCGCTGTATATGCCATATATATTATATAATGGTAATCCATATATATATAGTGTGACTCGTGTTGAAATTACTAGCTAGTGAGTTGGAATGAAACCATTTTGAGAATGAAACCAAAGAAAGATAAACAAATTCACGGGGTACAGCTGGAGAAGTTAATTTGTAGATTCAAAGGATTAAAATTAAATTGAAATTAATGAATTTGGTATGGTGAGTTGATGCTTAATTAATTAATGACAACACCTCTACAATCCTAGTCCTATTATAAATAGAGATCTCATGCAGCTAGCCTTTCAAACTCATCACCAACACCAAAATCTCCTTCTCTAGCTACCTACCAAAATCATGAGTACTCCTAAGCGCCCACAACCACAAATGGCCATTGCAATAATATTGGCCATTTCACTGATTTTTTTTAGTGTTGGATCATTGGCTTCTTACTCTTATTTTTCTCCTCCACCACCCTCACCTTCACCTTCTCCACCACCCCCTTCACCTCCTCCTCCTCCACCTCCTCCTAGTTCATTGACCCTCTTTGTTATAGGTGATGTCTATTCCTATTCATGTTATGATCTTGACAACTCCCAAAATTCGCATCACAAGAAACACGGCCTCAAAGGTATATATACGTAGTACCAATTAATTAATATTACGTACTTTATCTCCACTTTAATTAATTGTCTTAATATATAGTTTATAATGCATATTCAACAATGTTATGAAACAGGTGCCACGGTAGAAGTGATGTGTAAAGTTGGGAATAAATTAAGAATTTAAAGAATATGGTAAAACTAAGAGCAATGGAGATCACAGTGGAAGTAAACCTTGAGTACTTGGTCAAACATGGACCTGTAAATCTGTAATATTCTGCGAGCCCAAGGTCTATGCTCCTCCATGCAACCCAGCCATTAAGCTGAACGATGAAACCAAGATGAATGTGGAGTCAAAGGGTTTATATGAATTTGTCAAACGGCTTACCACCAGATACCACCTCCTCTAATTATCATCATTAATAAGCAACCAGTGGCGGAGCTAGATAAATATTTGTGAGGTGGCCGAACTAGTTAAATGACATACTCAGAATTAAAGTTATATATATATATATATATATATATATGTTTAAATAGTGTTAATTATAACTATTATTTTGTGTTATTAATTTCAGGTACGTGTAGCTAGCTGTCAAGTTAATTATTTGAATAAGAGCATGCAAAATATATCATATCTGAGCTACAGATTAGCTAGCTAGGTTGCTTATTGTAGTTACTCCCTCCGTCCCATATTATATGTCGTTTAAGGTTTTGGCACAGGAATTAAGAAAAATAGTTAATTTTGTATAGAAAAAAGAGATTGTGAGTTAGTTTACTAAATTGTCTTTTATTAAAGACATTGAAAACATAAAAAGTAGAATTGTAAAAAGAGATATATTAAATAATGAAGAGTATGACTGGAAAAGAAAATTGATGTTGCATTGATATTCTAAAAAGTCATGTATTATGGGACAAACTTTTTTAGCTAGAAAGACATATAATTATATGGGACAGAGGGAGTATTTATTTAATGGCCATCAAAACAAGGAAGGAAGCCATATTTGAAATGTAGACCGATGTGATCTCTTTTATTTTGTTTCTTTGTTGATGCATTTTCTAATTATTGATCGACGCTTTTTCCATTAATATACCTTCTTGTGATGAATTTTCAATACGGAGTACTATAAATATAATATATGCTGGGGTGAAAGTAGTAGTTTTAATTAAAGGAGCAATATATAGCTTGTGATCAATCCCTCAAAATCAAGTCCACTTTCTTCTTTCCCACGAAATGATTTGGGTAATTACGAGAAAAAAATATTAAAAGAATATATTTTAATACATATGGTATTGATGAGTCCCCATCACATGATGGTTTTCAGTGTTAAAAAGGGATTTTTACTTGGAGTTTTTGATGAATAACAATGAAGTTGATGAGAATTTAACAATTTGTGCTATTAGAAATTTATTTGCTATGCAGTGTTTATGCTGGGTTTTGTCGTGATTTTGTGCCCAGGGACTAGGTGGAATTGAAGAACAAAGCAGTGCAGGCAAATGGACTCAATGGTGCAATTAGCAAGGAGCATTCAGCCAAATGGCGCGCAACTGGCGCGTGAGTGGCGCACCACGCGCGAGAAGACAGCAGGAAAGGCGCCTGACTGGCGCGTGAGTGGCGCTGGAGCGCGAGAAGACAGCAGGGAAGGCGCCTGACTGGCGCGCGAGTGGCGCTGGAGCGCGAGTGGCGCGCCAATCAGCGGCAGACGCGTTAAAACACGCGTTGGACGCGTTTTTCAGTATCTTTGGACGTATTCTGAACCCTAGCACACGGCAAGAACTGATTCCTTCTCACCGGTATTGAAGATTCAAGGCTTGGGGACAAGAATTGAAGCTTCATATGTGTTCATCATCATCTTTATCTTGTAATTCTTCCTTTCTCTCTTCCCGTATCATGTGTAGCTAAACCCTAATGTTAGGGATGAATTAACTTTGGACGTAACGCTATTGTTGCTGGTTTAAAATTATGTTTATGTCGTACTCTCTTATATTTTGTGAATTGAATTTCTATGCTTAACGCTTTCTATGGTTGGAAAACTTGTAGAACGATATTTTATTCAATGATCGAATGGAAGTTTTATTATTGAATGTTTGAAATTCAATTCCTACCATTCGTAGTTTAGGAATACTCTTAGAATTGTTGTATGTTGCGAATCCTCGTTGTTAATGCTTGTGGTTAATTGAAATCGCCTAAGGAATTAGGGCTTTAGTTATCGGCAAAGGACTAGTTACCTAAGGAATTAGGAATTAGTTAGAATTGAGGGTTTGATAGCAAAATAAGAGAGAGGTGATCTTTCGAAATTAAATCAGTGACAATAGTGTGAAATCAACAGGCATTCATCCCTAGCGTTCTTCCCATCGTATCTTCTCCTAAGCATTTTAGTTTTCTCTTATTAAAAACACAAAAAGAAATATTTAATTGCTTACTTTAGTATTAGTCGCTCACTCATACCAATCGGAAATTTATTTCAACTTGGTTCGTTTAGTTGTTGTTAACGTAATTGGTAAATTAATTCGATCCTCGAGGACGATACCCGGTCTTACCGGTTTTATTACTTGCAACGATTCGGTACACTTGCCGAAATATTAACAAGTTTTTGGCGCCGTTGCCGGGGATTGAAATTACATTTACCAGTAAATTCGAAGACAACAGCTAATTCGAACCTGTACATACTTTAGTTTTATTTTAGTTTTCTTGTTTCTTTTTTTTTTCTTTTTACATTTTTTTTTATCTTTTTACCACTTTTACTCCCTTGATTCTATGAAAGCCAGGTGAATACTTTATCAATCATGGAGTCCACACTGCCTCCCCTTCGTTGTTGTTGTTGTGGAGGACCCCATTTAAATGGCAATTGTGAGACATACTCCTATTGTGATCTTTGTGGGAAGGATCTTGTTTATTGCTCTTGTGAACCAGAATGGATACTGATTGATGAGTCCTATCCTTGGTTGGCTCAACCTAAAGTTCTTGAGGAGCCAGATTTGATAGTCATTGACGAATCATATCACTGGTTGGCTGATGATTGGTTAGCAGATGAACAACCACTTAATCAAAATTCAGAACAAGAAGAACAGGGTTTAATAATAGAAGAATTATGGGAGAAAAAGAAAGATGGGGAAGAACAAAGAATTGAACGGGAGGATCCTCGTGTTTGGAGGGAAGCTAAAAATTCTCAATCTTGGGAAGGTGTGGAAATCCAACAAGAAATCTCCCAACAAATCATTTTCTCTACGCATCTTTTGAGAAGTAAGGAATATGGGAGTGAAGACCTTGATCGATATTTAGACTCCTTCCATTCCTTGCTCGACATCATTCACCTTGAGAGGGTATGGAAGCATACACAATTGTACCTCAAGTTCATGAAGTTCCTGCCTCATAAACGGAAGAAGAAGGATGATGTGTTCTTTGTGTCATATATTCCACCTTGAGAGAGTGGAATTGCAACGTCAAGCTAGTGACGTTAAAGAAGCGCTTTTTGGGAGGCAACCCAATTTTCTCAACCCTTATCTTTTTAATTTTTCGCATTATTTTTCTTAAATTAGGTACTTTAGGATGCATGTTAGTCACAATCACTTTTTGCAAGAATCAAATGGTCTCATCCAAGTCGCGCAAAACTCACAGGGCATTCTGCCAATTCGCGCTGCACTGGCGCTGGGCATCCTCTCACGCGTGAAGCATCTTCCAATCTTAGGTTTTCTAAAATTTTCTTGATCCAAGGAGCTTTAATCTAAAAGTTTGTTGTGGGGTTTTGAATTTACACCTTATTGTCTTCACCCACATCAATTATCAAGATATGGCCGGCAAAGGAAAGAAGAGGAAGACGGTTGGTCGTGGTTAGACATCCCAAACTCATAATTCCGAGTACAACTCTGAGATGTTTAGATCATTGGGATGAGAGCCCTCTACAGAGCCATGTGCACGGTTCAGAGTGGAGGACAGTTGGACCTGGAGGCTGACATCTTTCAGGCACCTCCGCAGTAGACCCTGGACGCGGTTGAGTAGTCTACTCACCGCTTTGGTATTTTCTCTCTTTCCCTTATCCTTGCATTAGTTGGTTGTGTACTTTGGTGTTTATTTTAGTTAGTTGTCGCTATGTGATTCTGTTTTTGTTTTGCTTTTGTTTCTGTAAATAGGCCTTCCCCTAAATTACTCAGTGAGGACACTGCAAAGTTTTGAGCGGGGGGAGGACCTATTGTCAAGTCAGTGTCAGTGTCATGGATTATGTGCAATCATGTAGCGAATTATTGAAGAAGAGAAAAAAAAGAGTTGAGCAAACTTAGTGATGAATTGGTGAGAATTGAGCGAATAGTACTCCTGTTGTGAATGAACTAGTGCACTCTTGCTTCCACACTTAAAACATGAACTCAAGTGGAACTTAGTGATCCTAGAGATGATTGTAGCTAAACTAGCTGTTTGGTGGACCATGGGAGCTGCCAAATTTTTACTAAAAATATAGGGTAGCATAAGAAACTAAGTTTGGGGTTCTTTGAGCTATATTAAGGCAAAGCATGAAAGAATGGGATTAAGCCAAGTGCACATAGCCTAGAATGTTTGTATTGTGATTGTAAATATGTGTCATTGTTGTCATTGCCCATAAAAAAAAAAAAGAAAAGAAAAGAAAAGAGTGAAATAAGCTGCCCTTTTGAACTGAGTAGGGAGGCTATTCTGTGGAGACACATTATAGTTTCAGTCAAAAAGATGAGAAATGGTAGTTAGGTTGATTATGAAGTAGGGAGGCCAATTTGTGGTGACACACTTTGGTTTCAGTCGAAATAAGTAATCAACCTGTGAGAAAAGTGAGGAAAGAATCAGGGCAATGCAACATAAATGTCAAGTATTGTTTGTTTTTGAATTCTGTTTTAGTTTCTATTGCTGCAGCATTTCAGTGAAGTTGTAATAAGTGCACTGTCCTAGAGTTCAGAATTGCTAAATCAAAGCCCTTTGTCATGCTTAACCCCCATTCGGAGCGAGAATTGTTAGTCTCCCTTTTGTTTTGAAACATCTTTGGCAGTCTCGGAAGAAAGCCCTCTAGTCTTAGTTAAACGCATTTTGAAACTAGCTGTGTTCCAACTGAGTTAAGTGTCACACACGCACTATTGAGCAAGAGTGTGCTAGTAAAAGTACCACATGTGGGTTTGCAATTGAGGGACCAGTCTGAAAGTTGATGCTCAACTTGTTTCCTTGATGTTTGTGTTAAGTGATGGATTCCTATATGATTGCATGTTATCTGATGTTTGTTTTGTGTTGTCTTGTCTTTGGTTGAGGACAAGCAAACGTTTAAGTTTGGGGTTGTGAGGAGTCCCCATCACATGATGGTTTTCAGTGTTAAAAAGGGATTTTTACTTGGAGTTTTTGATGAATAACAATGAAGTTGATGAGAATTTAACAATTTGTGCTATTAGAAATTTATTTGCTATGCAGTGTTTATGCTGGGTTTTGTCGTGATTTTGTGCCCAGGGACTAGGTGGAATTGAAGAACAAAGCAGTGCAGGCAAATGGACTCAATGGTGCAATTAGCAAGGAGCATTCAGCCAAATGGCGCGCAACTGGCGCGTGAGTGGCGCACCACGCGCGAGAAGACAGCAGGAAAGGCGCCTGACTGGCGCGTGAGTGGCGCTGGAGCGCGAGAAGACAGCAGGGAAGGCGCCTGACTGGCGCGCGAGTGGCGCTGGAGCGCGAGTGGCGCGCCAATCAGCGGCAGACGCGTTAAAACACGCGTTGGACGCGTTTTTCAGTATCTTTGGACGTATTCTGAACCCTAGCACACGGCAAGAACTGATTCCTTCTCACCGGTATTGAAGATTCAAGGCTTGGGGACAAGAATTGAAGCTTCATATGTGTTCATCATCATCTTTATCTTGTAATTCTTCCTTTCTCTCTTCCCGTATCATGTGTAGCTAAACCCTAATGTTAGGGATGAATTAACTTTGGACGTAACGCTATTGTTGCTGGTTTAAAATTATGTTTATGTCGTACTCTCTTATATTTTGTGAATTGAATTTCTATGCTTAACGCTTTCTATGGTTGGAAAACTTGTAGAACGATATTTTATTCAATGATCGAATGGAAGTTTTATTATTGAATGTTTGAAATTCAATTCCTACCATTCGTAGTTTAGGAATACTCTTAGAATTGTTGTATGTTGCGAATCCTCGTTGTTAATGCTTGTGGTTAATTGAAATCGCCTAAGGAATTAGGGCTTTAGTTATCGGCAAAGGACTAGTTACCTAAGGAATTAGGAATTAGTTAGAATTGAGGGTTTGATAGCAAAATAAGAGAGAGGTGATCTTTCGAAATTAAATCAGTGACAATAGTGTGAAATCAACAGGCATTCATCCCTAGCGTTCTTCCCATCGTATCTTCTCCTAAGCATTTTAGTTTTCTCTTATTAAAAACACAAAAAGAAATATTTAATTGCTTACTTTAGTATTAGTCGCTCACTCATACCAATCGGAAATTTATTTCAACTTGGTTCGTTTAGTTGTTGTTAACGTAATTGGTAAATTAATTCGATCCTCGAGGACGATACCCGGTCTTACCGGTTTTATTACTTGCAACGATTCGGTACACTTGCCGAAATATTAACAGGTATGTACTGAAATGGACCTTGTAGCATTTCAATTACTTTACTCATAGATAGTGTATCTAATGGATTTGTTTGAATGCACCATAGACTCACCGCAGTAATCTTTCTTAGCACATCTTTTTCTTCCTTTGAGTTCGCTAAATGGTTTTCGAGGTTATCACCTAGCTCAAAATCCTTATAAACCAAATCTGGAAAGTATGTTTCATTAGTACAAGATCCTCCAATGTCATAGTTCTTTCTTCCTCCTATCATTTCTAGAATCAACATGCCATAACTGTACACATCAGACTTATGAGAAACTCCACCAAATGTTCGGCTGAAGACTTCTGGTGCTAAGAATCCTATAGTTCCTCTTGTGCCTAGTATAGACACAATACTATTCTTTTTTTTGGCATATTTTAGCTAGTCCAAAATCAGAGATCTTTGGGCAAAAATCTTCATCCAAAAGAATGTTTTGAGGTTTGATATCAAGATGTAAGATCCTTGAAATACATCCTTGATGCAAGTAGTCTAGTCCTCGCGCAATGCCAACAACAATTTGGTACAATGTATTCCAATCGAAATCACAAATAGCTGTTGGAAACCCCTTTTAATAGATGAACCTATCCAATGAACCATTAATCATGAACTCATATATTAGTGCTCTTTTGTTCTTCTCATAACAAAAACCCAAAAGTGAGACAATGTTGACATGCGATGTTCTACTAATGCTAGCAACTTCATTTATGAGTTCCTCTCCATCTCCCTTGGACTCATTGATTAGTTTCACTGCCACTTGACGACCATCGGGAAAGCTTGCTTTGTAGACAACACCATACCCTCCTTGACCTAATTTATCTCTAAACGAGTTTGTGATTCTTTTCACTTCTGCATAACTATATCGCTTTGGCACCTACAAATTATAAGTTTTAATGAAATCCTCCACATTGTCGTCAATAAGTGTTCTTGATTTCTTGAAAATTCTCTTTTGTACTAAATCAAGATATCTCTTGCGTTTGCAAATAATTATAATCAATATTGCAACTTCAATAGTAAACACTGATGCACCTGCAAGCTTGCATAAAATTGATGAACAATTACAAACAATAATTTATTTTAACAATACTACAAAAAGTAGTAGGAGGAAGTTACTGAAAATAAAACAATCAAAATTATGAGTAATAATGGACAAGCTAAAAAAAAGATTCTGAATTGTGATGCCTATATTCGAAAGGTCGGGAAAGGAGAATGTAATGATAAAATTCTTTGTCTATAAGTGAGTGCGCAGTTAAGCAATTGGCAATATGGTTTGTCTTGATAAACATCTTAAAATATAAAAACTAGAGTGATATTTCCGCCTAAATTTTCAGCATTTTGGGACATTAGATTTCATTTTCCGCTGGTTTTTTAAATTAATTTGCATCTATATATGAAAGTTATATATGTAATCTGAATATATCAATGTTAGATTGTTTTAAGTATGTATAGATTGACAAGCAAAGTGTTCCATTGGGGATATCAATTTGATATTGACATTGTGAATGATAAAATGTAAAAAGGAAAGTGTAGATTGAGTGTGTGAGATGATAAACAGTGATGAGAATGGATGAAATAGTGACTTTTCTATTAAAGATAAAGATGGAACAATGCTGGTTACTGTTGGACTGCAGTAGTAGGAGGGAAGTAGCTTAATTTGGTGAAGTATTTTGTGGTAGCCGAAAATTTCTCTATTGAGTGGGTATGGAATGAAACCCGTGGGTGAAGTAACAGTTGTGTAATCCAAAAAATTTGAGCTGATTGAATTCAATGTTTTTCTTTTTTGCTCATGGTTTAGTTTGAATTTGACTAATAATGTGTGTAGGTCATGTCATATCATTCTGAAAAATGGTCATGTCATTCTGTAATGTGGTAGTATCTTGGTCATGTCATTCTCAGACCAATCTTTATTACTTTTCTTTCTTTTTGGGATAACCTTTATTACTTTTCAGAACTGAACAAATAAAAATAGAAATAGAAATACAATACATTTTTTTTACTGATTCAGAAACAAATAATAATTATACAAAAGTAAAAACCAAGGAAGATTCAGAGCCATATTTTAAAGAATAGGGAAGATGGGAGATCTATGGCCGTAACTTCGTCGGCCATTGTGATTGCTCCGGCGTACAGAAATCGGTTGAGAGTGAGAGGGTGCGACAAGAGATGAGGTGAACGATGGGAGTGAAAGATCAGGTTAGCGGTGAAGATGAAAGGAGTGAAGAGGTTCAATTTTTATGCACATTAAGACACGAGGAAGGAGTGAAGAGAAGGAAGATAGGTACCATGTTTGAGGTTAGATGTAAAGATGCAAGGGACAATTTGGTGTTCATATGGGTCGATTAGAAGGAAAGAGTTGCAAACGGTGTCTGGGTGAGTGAGAAGCAACAAACGAAAGTGTTAGTTTTCTTGCATAAGGGAAAAGAAAAGGCAGAGAAATGAAGGCGATGAGAGTGGGAGAGAAGGTACGATGAGGGTGAAAGAGATTTTTTTTTATCAGAGGATGAGAGTGAAAGAGATACGAAACTTTGAGAAGAAGGGAATGCGGCTGGTTTCATAAGAGAGCAGCTGATATGGATTTGAGGAAGATAGGTTTGCTGCTAGGGTTTAGCTTGGTAGTTACATTTAAAATAGTATAAAATTTATACTGATTTATGTGGTTCAATAACTAATCCACTGATTCGACCATCGATCCAATAACTTGACCGAGTTGACGACTGATCCAGTTCTTAAATCATTACTTTATTGTGTAATTTATTTATTTAGATATTAATTTTTTTTCCATTATACTGATAAAATGTAGGTGATTTTGAAAAAAATAATTGACCCCTCTAACCTAAGATCCTAGATCCGCCACTGCATGAAGGGTCGGAGGTTCAAGTTTCTATGTTAACACGACTGATGTAGGCAAAGAGGTGAAAGAGGGGCAGAGGCTTTAGAGATGAGAGGGGACTGGTCAAGGAGGGCGACTATAGAGGTCTCACGGTTGTAGCTTCCTGAGAGAGATGAATAAATGTTATCTTTTTTAGGATACTGTAACTATTTTTCTTCTCTCATATGCATTCTTCAATTTAATTAATGTGCAATGCTACTTGGTACGAGTGTTTTTCGTACGAAATGTAAGAATTACCAAGAAATATGGTCAAAATTCAAGAGGACAACAATGACCGAAAATGCTAATGTTAAGGCCGGTTTCGTACGAACCATCGTTTCTCTTAATTAATGTATACAATAAATTAAGTTTTACGATTTTATCCTAAAATATCTTTTCTAAACTTAAAAAAAATAATTTTAGTGAGAGAGAGAGAGAGAGAGAATATAGCACCATTTTTCCAAAAAATTGGAGCCAACAAATCTGTGCGACATTCTTTTGGGAAAAATTGCAATGTTTAGGAATTTGATATGGAGAGAGAATATATGAACGCAGAAAGATTATGGTGCAACTTCCATGTTTCACTTTTCTGGAAGTTTCATCTGCCATCGACATTCCTTTGCACCACGCATCATTGCACAACTGTGAAACCAGTGCCCTGTGCGCAATTATGAACCCTTTGGAGCAATTTGCTGGACCTGCTCCCCTGGACAATTTTTCTTCACATGCCCAGAATTGTTTCCTTGCAACACCTTGTGAAACCCGATTCCATCAACACATCCATGACTTGAATTTTCCACAAGCCAAAATTGATTCTTCCACCAAATTTCTCTATCAAACTTCTTTTCTGATGTGGAAGATCAGACAAAGCTGCAACCACAGAGCATACTAAGAAATTTATACCTCACCGAACCAAAAGCTCTGGTTTTGGGTTGAGATGTGGCGTGCAAGTCTCTTGTTGGTCCGGTTCATTGGATAGCTCAGTAATTCTCTCGGTGCTCCCCCGGACTCCCCAACAAGTGGTATCAAAGCCATGGTTCGGTTTGGTGGGGGAGCGGGTAGTGGATCCTGGTTTGGATCAAGTATAGTGATGTGAGTGGTTATAAGTCCCACATCGGCTATGAATGAGCTATATGAAGGACATATAAGAGAGGGAACCCATTTACCCGACACTTTAAGGTTTTGGGTTGAGATGTGACGTCCAAGTCTCTTGGTGGTTCGGTTCATTGGATAGCTCGGTAATTCTCCCGGTGCTCCACCGGACTCTCCAACATGAACTTGACGGGAGTGTGATGGAGTTAACACTATTAGGTTTGATTGCAAATGACGCCGTTCCATCTGCAGAAGTGAGTTTCGTTGGACCAGCTTCGGGGAGTTGGACTCAGTGCTTTCAAAAGCCGAGACATGTAAACGGCTTCATAATCCTCATCGCCAATGGTGGTGGTGAAGAGGATTGTTGAGAAGATGAGAAAGAAACAAGTTTAGTTCTGATTCTGATTTGGAAATGGGGTGGTGCCATCTTCATAATCATGCTTGATGATTAATTTCGAAGTAGATCAATATCCACTGCATGAACCAACCTCAAAAGAATGAAGCAAGGAAGGTATAATAATAGTACCACCATATTAATAGTTAGTCTTGCTTGAATTATTAATTAATGAAAAAACGTGTGACAACCGACAATAAACAAACAAAAAGGGTCTGAATATTGTAGTCAAATTCAAATATGGCCACCCTTGTTTTTATTTTAGTAAAATCTACTATACTCGTGATCAGCGTTGGGAGCTTTGTGGCTAAAGTTAAAGTATATGTTTATTTTAGAGAAAATGAATGGGAAATCATTGACAATTGACAAATAAAGGGTATGACTTGTTATGAGTACTGGCCACTCTCTTCTGTTTGTTCACACCCCAGATATAATTTCTGAAGCCTAGACTTGGGTCAGGAGGAGGATGATCTAGAAGACTTTTAAATAAATTTCTGTCCATCATGGATAATGTTTTCCTTTTTCATAAAAAATCTGACTTATCTGTTTATGCACTTTAAGCAAAGATAAACTAAATTATATGAATGGAAACATATTGGTCCAAAACAATATTGTTTAGGATATTGTGTGGATGTGTTTTCTTGTGTACCCATGTTTAATTAATCAAATGATTGATTATATGCTGACTTTTTTTTCACCTTTAACTTGGTATTTTGCTTTTTCAAGAACAATGAATGAATTAGCCAAAACTAGTCTTCAAAAGGAGTTTCAATTTCTAGGCCCATCACAAAAGTTGAGGAAGAGGTAGTGGGGACTTAGTATGCCTTTGCTGGAATGTTCTATTTTCTTTTGGACAGGCTGCAAATCCTTATCCTGAAAATGCTTCAAAATCTACTTGTTTAATATATTGGTCAACAACAGCCTGAGAGGGAAAGGTTTAGTGGCATGGTCAGAAGCGCCATTGATATTCATATGGTCATATGTCAAACGATTCTGCTGGTAACTTTTCTTTTCGAGGAAGCTCAATTATTGTATTCCATGAGGCAAAGGTTTACGATACTAAACAATTTGCTTAGTTATTGTTACTAAATTAATTTCTGCCACTGGATTCCTTTTTTATTAATCTAATTTGATTTAACAGTTGATTATGAATAAGGGCGTTGTTGTATTTTACATCCTATTATTCAGATAAGCAATTCAAGAGGATTATTATTCATGTATTCCAGATCCATATCACGTCTTCCACCATCGTCTCCACAGTTGCTCCGCAGTCTTCCCACCTCTTGTCGTCGTCGCCGGCGAATCCTCTGGCATCATCTCTTCCACCGGCGTCTCCTCCTCCTCGTTTCACGGCGAATCCCTTTCCTGATTTTGGTTTGTAAGGTTTGAATTTGATTTCCTCTGTTGTGAATCATCATCATCTTTGCTTTTGCACTTTCTTGATTGATTCACCAATCATCTTCTCCATTCCTTCGACTTCGAATTGACCTTTACAATTCGATTTCACTTTTCTGCAATTTCTGGTTTGATTTCACGATTTGATTTCTGGACTAATTTGTGAATTCAATTTTCTACAAATCATGTTTTAAGTTTCGCAATGCTTCACAGTTTTTGCAAACTGTGTTTTCCGTAGTTCATTCTCATTTCATGATACATAAATTTCATTGCAGGGGAATCATCTTGTACTTTTTTTTAACACAAGGAATCATCTTGTTCTTGTAAAACTAGTAAGTCATATAAAACAATGCAACTAAAGTACAAATAAAATTGTATTCAAATACAAATAACATGAGTTACATTACAATAATAACATTTTCACATGTCTTTGCTAAATTAGATTCTACGAAACATCCTCCTTAAATGTTATTGAATTTGTGCTCAACAAATTGCTAGAAGACACATATGAACTATGTAATGATGCCCTTTTAGGAGAATATAACATAGGCTTTGGAGGATATGGCATAGACTGAAGTGAACCTTGTAGCATTTCTATTACTTTACTCATTGATGGTCTATCTAATGGATTTGTTTGAATGCACCATAGACTCACCATAGTAATCTTTCTTCTCATATCTTTTTCTTCCTCTGAGAACGCTAAACGGTTTTCAAGGTTATCACTTAGCTCAAGATCCTTATAAACCCAGTCTGGAAAGTACATTTCAGTAGTACAAGATCCTCCTATATCATAATTCTTTCTTCCGCCTATCATTTCTAGAATCAACATGCCATAACTGTATACATCAGATTTATGAGAAACTCCACCGTATGTTCGGCTAAAGACTTCTGGTGCTATGAATCCTATAGTCCCTCTTGTGCCTAATATAGACACAATACTTTCCTTCTTTTGGCATATTTTAGCTAGACCAAAATCAGAGATCTTTGGGCAAAAATCTTCATCCAAAAGAATGTTTTGAGGTTTGATATCAAGATGTAAAATCCTTGAACTACATCCTTGATGCAAGTAGTCTAGTCCTCGAGCAATGCCGACGGCAATTTGATACAATGTGTTCCAATCTAGATCACAAATAGCAGTTGAAAACCCTCTTCTATAGATGAACATATCCAATGAACCATTGATCATGAATTCATATATTAGTGCCCTTTTGTTCTTCTCATAACAAAAACCCAAAAGTGAGACAATGTTCACATGTAATGTTCTACTAATGCTAGCAACTTCGTTTATGAATTCTTCTCCATCTCCCTTAGACTCTTTGATTACTTTCACTGCCACTTGACGACCATCAGGTAAGCTTGCTTTGTACACAACACCATATCCTCCTTGACCTAATTTATCTCGAAACGAGTGTGTGATTCTTTTAACTTCTGCATAACTATATCGCTTGGGCACCGACAAACTATAAGTTTTTATGAAATCCTCCACATTGTCATCAAGATGTGCTCTAGTTTTCCTGAAGATCCGCTTTTGTACTAATTCAAGATATCCCTTTCGTTTATAAATTATCACAATCAGTATTCCAACTAGGAAACTAAACACCGCTGCCCCTGCAAGTTTGCAAAAAAGTGATGAACAATTACACACTAATATAGTAATATTATTGAGTGACTAGAAGATACAAACTAACAATTAATTAGTAGAGTGTAAGTGTTGAGTAACAAACAGTTGAAAAACGAAAAAAAAAAGAGATCGAGTAGAAGAAAACGAAATTGAAATAATGAGTGGGTATGGATGTATATACCTGATATCCAAATAGGCTTAAGTGAAGTAGTGTTTGCCGTTTTAGATGATTCTCCACTTGGTGTATCACTGGTATTAGAAACAGTTCGACGCTTGAGCAAGACATTACCTGTTGTGTTTAACTTGACCTTAGATGAAAAATCAGGAATTTGTCCAGATAAGTTATTATAGGACAAATCTAGAAGTTGAAGTTGGGGCAAAGTTGTGAGGCTATTTGGTATTGAGCCACTCAAACTATTGTTAGAAAGAGTCAAGTTGACCAATCCTGTTAAATTGGCAAATAAAGGAGATATCGTTCCTCTTAAATGCATACCGTCCATGTTAACACTAATAATCTTCCCTCTTCTGTTGCACCCAAAATATCGCCAATTGTCACAAGGATGATCCGCTCCCCATGAAGTGCGGGTCAAAATGTCAGGAAACACAAGAGCTTCGGCGATTAAAAGCAAAGTTGTCACCAATGGATCGCAAGGTCCAACGGCACTTCCACAAAAGAAATTATCTTCCCTAGTTGCCCTCACACCCTTAGGAAACACAGGTATAGGCCCTTGAAGCCAATTATCGTGTAATGAAACAATTTTCAAGCTAGAGAGAGCCATCAAAGAAGGTGGAACTACACCAAAGAACCTATTTGAATGCAATTTTAGATCGAATAAATGAATACAATTGGATAAGTCAGGAATTCGACCTGTTAACGAGTTGTTGTTAAGCCATGCCTGAGACAATAACCTCATCGATGAAATAACATCAATTGTACTCATAAAACCTTTAAAAGGAGCTTGGTTATTGAGCTTCAAATACCTTATTGAAGATTTTCCAAGAGACTCTGGTAGATCTCCGGTTAAGTTATTGCGAGAAAGATCAAGAGTCTCCAAAGTTGGAAACCAATCAAACATTTCTTTTGGCAAGGAGCCTATCAGATTTGTTGATTGGAGATCTAGGGTTTGCAGAACCGGTAACTCACTCAAATCATTGGGAAATACCCACGGTCTGAGATTCAAGTTGTTGCTAAGGTTTAGTGTTCTCAAGTTAAATACCGAAATGAGGAAATTGTCTATGATGGAGGTGAAGCGGTTGTGGCCGAGGAGCACGGTTTTGAGCGCCGTTGAGGAGAAAGAAGGAAGTTCTCCGGTGAGGGAATTGTTTTGGAGATCGAAGTGGGTGAGTTCGGAGAGGAAGTAGAGATTGGGAGGGAGTGTTCCTGTGAGGGAACTCGATGGGAGTGTGATGGAGTTTACGCGGTTACTGGTTTCATTGCAAACGACGCCGTTCCATTTGCAGAAGTGTGTTTCGTTGGACCAGCTTGGTGGAGTTGGGACGATTGCTTTCAAAAGCTGAGACATGTAATCTGCGTCGTCTTCTTCGGCAATGGCGACGGCTAAGAGGATAGTTGAGAAGATGAAAATGAAACGAGTAAGTTTAGTCATCTTCATAAGCATGCTTAATTAGCTTAGCAGATTAATCACTAATTTGAAAGTAGATCTATCTACATCTATATATTCTATATCTACTGCATGAACCAACCTCAAAAGAAAGAAGGAAGCAAGGAAGGAAGAAAGGTATGAATATGATAATGCTATACTAATGGTTAGTTTAATTTTTAATTAATTAATTAAACGCGTGACAATAAACAAACAAACAAAAAGGGTCTAATTGCAGTCAAATATGGTCACCCGTGTCTTTGTTTTAATCAAAATCAAAAACGTGATTCCCATTGCCCATTGGGAGAGCTTTGTGCCTAAACTTCATGTGTATTTATTTTAGAGAATATATATATATATATATATATATATATATATATATATATGTATGTATGTATAAAGCTCATTGACAAATAATGGAGTATGTATGACTTGCACCGAGTACTGACCACTCTCTTCTGTTCACACACCAAATATAATTTCTGTAGCCTAGACTTGTATTAGGAGGATATTTTGAAATAATTTCTGTTCATCATGGATAATCACAAAAATTGGTGATGTTTTCTGTTAATGCAATTTAAGCAAAGATAAACTAAAATCTATGGATGGAAATATTGGTCCTAAACAAAATTGTGTAGGTAACAATATGTGGAGGGTTGTAGCTGTAGCTGCCACTGCCAGTTTAAAAACTTGATCTTTTGTCTAGTTTTCTTGGCATTTATTTTTCACCTTTAACTAGGAATTTTGCTTTTGTAGAAACAGTGAATTAGCCAAAACTGGTCTCCAAGAGGAATTTCCTTTTCTAGGCTCATCACAAAAGATGAGGAAGAGGTAGCGGGGACTTTGTATGCTTTTGCTGAAATGTTCCCCCACTGTGGATTCAATCATATTAGTAGGAGAATCTCTGTTAGATAGCTCCTCAGTTTTCTTCATATGGTGATATGTCAAATAATTCTGCTGGTAACTTTTCTTACTTGTCGAAGCTCAATTATTGTACTTCATGATACAGAATTTTCATTGCAGGGCATGATCTAGTTTTCGTAAAACTGGTAAGTCATATGGTACAATTTTCTGAAGTAATAGGATTTGTAAAATAAAACTAAAAATGATTCTGTGGTTATCATTGATGTTTGGTTCTCTCTTTGATGCTAGACTAAGAATTTTCATGTGTTCTTGCTCATTGGTTCTTCCTTTTCATAATTACTTAAACACGTCATTCCGGGTCTTGGTGTGTCTGAGAAGCTGAACTAAAATATGATAAAAATAGAGTGATACCTTACCAGCAGTCAAATTAGTCTTTACTTACAGTTAGATTTGTTAGAGTCCCTCCCTTGTGTGCTTCTTTTGTTTACTACAATTCACAAGTTCTTGCTGATGGCTTATGCTTATCTTGCTCAGGTTTCATACAAATATAGTAACAATAAAAAAGAATGAAAAGCTTTTTGCAGCTAAAGAGGAAGAAGGAAGAGAATGTACAAATGGCAAGCCATATGTGTAGGTCCAGCATTTCACAACCTTCTCTTCAAAACTAAAACAAGGTTTAGAGAGAAATATACTGATAGAATTCGTGTAAGATGGTACTCGGTATGGATACATCGTATCAATGTTTGTTCATCCTTGGTGCACTCTTGTTCAAATATGGCATTTGTGTGCATGTAGTTGAAGAGAAAGCTGGAAAAAGTGACATTCTAGATATTGATAAGTAAGTGGTTTTCTTATGCAATTCAGGTCTTAGAATATTGTTTTGCTGCCTGTCTTTTTTTGGGTCTTGATGTTTCTGTGAAGATTTTTGAAGGTTCCAATTTTGAATGGTTAGTAACATAACTAGTGTTGCAAGTGATGAAAGTAGTAATGTATGAAATGGAGCACCCATATTGAGTTGAAGACTTGATGTTTTGGTATCCCGTATCCATATAAAATGCTGGTAGTTGTGATGATGGGGATTTAATATTTTGTAATATTGTTGAAGCTATGAAGCATGGTTGCTGAATAAGTTATGGTATGCTGCTTCATAACTTTGTTAATTAGGATGACCCAGTTAATTTACCTTTATTAGTTGAAAGGGTACATAGTGACCTTTCTCATCTGCAGTCGCACAAGAAAAGCATCTTGTTTAGAAAATAATTTTCTCTATATGTTGAAGGTTAACAGTGGGAGATGTAATATCAAAAAATTCTCTCTAAATGTTTTGGTATTAAATCATCTTAGATTGTGCATAAATGCTACTTGTATTAAATTTTTAAAGGAAATACACTTGTAAAAAATGATAATTGTGTAAAGTAGCCTAGCTTTGGATAAGCATGATAATATGTTATGATCAAAGAAGATGAAAGGCTATGTCAAAAATTCCCATTTAACCTGTTCTAATTATGTAAATTTCTCCTTCGATCTAATTGCATATTTCTTTGACTAGTGCTTATTGTGCAAAATAGTATGAGGAAACCTTTGCTAAGTAGACAACATTTGATCAGTGGCCATTAGTCCATTACTGAGTGGCCTGCCTTATGTACATAGAGTTCTTAACTGGTCTGACTTATGCACACATCGTTCTTAACTCAGAGAGAAAAGGGACATGCATAGATTATAAAGACAATGGAAAAAGTGGACAAGATCATTGAAGCAACTACTGGGCATGTTTTAGTTTCACTTCTACTCAGCTTTTCAAGTTTGTTCTTGTAGTTTATTGGTGGCTTCTTTTGTGCCATACGACATTGTAGTATATTGTTTGTTAACTGATATTCCTGGTGGTTCTTTTTGTGCCATATCACATTAGACAATTGTAGTGTATTTCTTTGTAAATTGAGGATATACTTTATATAATTATTTTTGTTTGTTGTGAATTTAATGTAATATGTGGTCTTTATAATTTTTGTTTAATATATTAGATTATTTGTTAGGGATCTTTAAATATAATTATAATGGTTATTACCGTTAATCAAATATTCATGCAGATTTTTTTTCTTCGATATTTCTTGCAAATATTGCTGAGAAATTTACCTGTGACTTTTGCTGCGGAATTTGCGGCGAATTTTGCTGTTTGTAGGAAACTATTACCACAAACGTATTACCTGGGAATCTAAATTCGCAGGAAACTGGAAAAATTCTGCACACAATCATCTCATGAAAAATTAAAAAACACGGTGAGTAATTTTAAAATGCTATTGTGCCATTAATGAAATGAGTCTCTTTCAAGCAAATAAAGGCGAATAAGTAGGAGTTTAATTAAGTGTATAACTAACTAAAGGCGAATTTCACACTGTGAAGTTTAATTAAGTGACTAGCAATTTATTGTAGCACATTACTCACTTAATTCAACAATAGTCTTTTACAATAGTCTTTTTTTAAAAGAATCTAAGAAAATTCAGCAATAAATTTTGAATTGTTGGACAAAATAAAAATGTAATCGCCAAAGTGGGTTGCAACTAGCAATTTATCCTTTACAAATGCATGAATAAGTTTTGAAATTCAACCAAAGTACATGCAAAGTTCTATCCAAATACAAATAATAGAAGTTGCATTAACATTTTCACTTGTCTTTAATAAATTAGATTCTATGGAACATCCTGCTCTATTGATATTGAACTTGCGTCTAGCAAATTGCTGGAAGACACATATGAACTTTGCAATGATGTCTTTACAGGAGAATATAAAAGAGGCATTGGAGGATATGGCATAGAGTGAAGTGGACTTTGTAGCATTTCTATTACTTTACTCATCGATGGTCTATCTAATGGATTCGTTTGAATGCACCATAGACTCACCATAGTAATCTTCCTTCTAATATCTCTTTCTTCTTTTGAGATTGCTAAAAGGTTTTCGAGGTTATCACTTAGCTCCAAATCCTTATAAACCCAATCCGAAAAGTACGTTTCATTAGTACAAGATCCTCCAGTATCATAGTTCTTTCTTCCTCCTATCATTTCTAGAATCAACATACCATAACTATATACATCAAACTTATGAGAAACTCCACCAAATGTTCGGCTAAATACTTCTGGAGCTATGAATCCTATAGTTCCTCTTGTACTAAGTATAGATACAATACTATCCTTCTTTTGGCATATTTTAGCTAGACCAAAATCAGAAATTTTTGGGCAAAAATCTCCATCCAAAAGAATGTTTTGGGGTTTAATATCAAGATGTAAAATCCTTGAGATACATCCTTGATGCAAGTAGTCTAGACCTCGAGCAATACCGACAGCAATTTGGTACAATGTGTTCCAATCCAAATCACAAATAGCAGTTTGAAACCCCTTTCTATAGATGAACCTATCCAATGAGCCATTAATCATGAACTCATATATTAGTGCTCTTTTAATCTTCTCATAACAAAAACCCAAAAGTGAGACAATGTTCACATGTAATGTTCTACTAATGCTAGCAACTTCATTTATGAATTCTTCTCCATTTTCCCTTGGACTCATTGATTAGTTTCACCGCCACGTGACGACCATCAGGCAAGCTTGCTTTGTACACAACACCATACTCTCCTTGACCTAATTTATCTTTGAACGAGTTTGTAATTCTTTTCACTTCTGCATAAGTATATCGCTTTGGCACCGACAAATTGTAAGTTTTTATGAAATCCTCCACATTGTCATCAAGAACCGTTCTTGTTTCCTTAAAGATCCTCTTTTGTACTAAATCAAGACATCTCTTGCGTTTGCAAATAACCATAATCAGTATTGCAACCCCAACACTAAACAATAATGCGCCTGTAAATTTCCATAAAAGTTATGAACAATTACAAACAATAATGTATTTTATCATATTACAACATAAAGTATAATAGAATGAAGTTACTTAAGATAAAACAACCAACTTAAATTATCAAATCTAAATATAAGATAAAATGTGCTTTCCATTGAATAAAGTTTGAAATAGATGTCTCCGATTAACTAAAATAATGTTGAAGTGAAGTAAAGATATTTTTTTAATTTCAAATTAAGTTTTAATGCATATTTTGTGGTTCAAAAATTATGCGTGGTAATGGACAAGGCAACAAAATCCTAAATAATACCCATAGGCGGACCTATGTAGAACTCACGGGTTCAGTTAAATCTTCTGGAAAAAAATAATTGTACTGGTACACCTATGTAAATAAAATTTGAAACCCCCTAAGATGTTAAATTTGCACTTGATTTTTAATAAATATGTCTTATTAATCTTCGTAAAAGATTATTTTTTTTATCAATCCGAAAGAGACTATTTATAAAACTTTAGGAAGTAATTTTACTAATATCACATACTTTTACGACTACTTCTTATTTTCGTATATTTTAGGACTTCATAAGAAATGACGTGTAAACTTAGAGACTAATTTGGTGATTTACTCTTAAATAAATTTAGAATTAGATAAACTAATTATTTAAGTTTAGTAAATTAAGTGAGGATATTTGAAAAAATAATTAAACAATCCCATATACCAACAAATTTGATAATGATTTTTTTTTGCACTCTTTGGCTAGAGTCGTGCGTGAGTCCGCCACCGATAATACCATATTTGGAAGGCCGAAGAAGGAAAATGTACCACTAAAATGTTGTTTCTATTTATGAGTGCACTATTAAACTATTGACAATGTGATAAAATATTGATCATTAATTCACGCATAATTCTTTTCACTTGATAAAATATTGTTCGAAATTAATGAAAAACTAGTAAAGAATAAGTTTCCAATCTTGATGAATAAGTGAAACAGTCTAAGAGTACCGAATTAATGGTCCTTGAAGAGGTCTTTAAATAAATTATATTATTGACCAGAAGCTACAAACTAACAATTAACTAGCAGAAGAAAACAAATGGAAATAATGGATGAGTATGCCTACATACCTGCTATGCATATAGGTTTAAGTGAAGTAGCATTTGGTTTTTTAGATGGGCCTCCACTTAGTGCATCACCAATTTCACGCCCAAGCAAGACATTGCCTGTCGTATTTAACTTCACCTTGGATGGAAATTGGGGAATTTGTCCGGATAGATTATTATTGGACACATCCAAAAGCTGGTTGGAGTTGAGGTAAAATTGTGAGGCTATGTGATATTGAGCCCGTCAATTTATTATCAGAAAGAGTCAAGTTGACTAATTCTGTTAAATTGCCAAATGCTTGGGATATAGTTCCAGTTAAACCTTTCCCGTGCCAATTTACAGAAATAACCTTGCCTTTTCTACACTCGATCAATTTCCATTGCTTACAAGGATTTTCCCTGTGCTTCAGGATTCGTAAAAGCTTCAGTGATTACAAGCAAAGTGGTCAACAGTGGATCGCAAATCCCAACACAAAAATAATTCCTTTCCAAAGTTGCCCTCACATCTTTGCGAAACACAGGTCTCGACCCTTGAAGTTGATTGTCGTCCAAGGAAATGCTCTTCAAGCTAGAGAGACTCGTCAATGAAGGTGGAACCACACCAATTAAATAATTTGAGTGAAGTTGCAAATCAAACAAATGGATGCAATTGGATAAGTCTCTAAATTGGTTTGAAATGCCTTGATTATTGAGCTTTAAATACTTTATTGAAGATCTCCCAAGAGACTCTGGTAGAAGTCCACTGAAGTTATTATGAGAAAGATCAACAATTTCCAAATTTGGAAACCAATCGAACATATCCGACGGAGGTGAAGTTGTTATGGCCGAGGAGAACGGTTTCGAACAACGTTCCGGCGAGATCAGGCACGGTTCCAGTGAGGGAATTGTTGTGGAGGTCTAGGTGAGTTAGATCGGAAACGAGGTATAGATCGGGAGGGAGTGTTCCGGTGAGTGAACTCGATGGGAGTATGATGGACTTTACGCGATTACTGGTTTCATTGCAAACGATGCCGTTCCATTTGCAGTAGTGCATATAGTTTGACCAAGTAGATGGTGTTGGGCTCAGTGCTTTCATAAGCTGCGACATATAAACTGCATCGTCTTCGGCTATGGCGGTGAAGAAGAGGATAGTTGAAATTGAGAAGATGAAAAAGTAAGTTATTCCGACTCTGAACCTCAAAACTGACATCTTCATAATCATGCTTAATTAGCTTGGCAACTGGACAGGGTGCAAATCCTTATCCTGAAAATGCTTCAAAATCAACTTGTTTAAATGAAACTATTGGTCAACAACAGCCTGAGAAGGCAAAGTTCTTAGGGGTATCGTTGGAAGCGCCACTGATCCTTCGTTGGGTGATATGTCACATGATTCTGCTCAATTATCTTGTAAAACTGGTAAGTCACATGGTTCAATTGTCTGAAGTAATAGATTTTGTAAAATAAAACGAAACTTGTAAATGATTCTGTGATTATAATTGATTATCCATGATGCTAGATGAAGAATTTTCATGTGTTCTTGCTAATTGGTCCTTTTTCATAATTACTTAAGCACACCATTCAGAGTCTTTGTGTGTCTGAGAAGCTAAACTAAAATATGATAAAAATGGTGATACCTTACAAGCATTTTAAAGATGTGTGTTGAATGATCTTACACACTTACTCCCCAAATAAATGAGAGACATAAAGAAGACGACTATGGGATAAACACACTGGTTGGGAGGGCATTGCTTCATGGAGGTGCATTAATATTGGACATATTGGCATCAATGTATAAGCAAACTTAGGCATCGATGTACATCCGGGTAAAAAAATATTTTACCTAACATAGCTCTAATTAGGAATAATCTGATAAAGCATGATGTTAATAATGAATTTAGATTTTCATGATGTTAGCGCAGGTGTCCTGCTGTTATTTTTGTTAAGTTGTTATTTCTCAAGTGATCTGAGAAAAAGCATTTGATTCTTTGGTTAAGATAGCTATTTCTTAAGTAGCTTACTATTTTTATTAAGATAGCTCTAATTATGTAGGCTTAATTCATTGGTTAAAAGTAATGATTTCTCCACTGTAATCATTCTTTTTATCTTTCAAAAATTTGTCTTTTGTAATATAAGACAACTGCTAAGTTCAATTTATGCTTCAGTTATGATTTGCTGTCAGTAAACTTAAAAGTGTATTAGTTGGATTAACTAATTCAGTGTACCAACAATTTCTACACAGATAACTTACCTGATTTGAAACATGAAAATTTCTCTCCTCAAGATTCAAGAAGCAGCCCCCATTATCAAACACCATAGCATTCGAGACAGTAGGTAGCCCGTAGCCCCATAGCATTGCTTGCAACTCTATTCCATTCATACACTAAAATATAATTCCTGTGACCTAGACTTGTGTGGGATGAGCTATTGAATGTTTGAAATAAATTTCTGTCATCATTAGTGGGGACTTTGTGTATGCCTTTGCAGGATCAGAATGCGAAGGTTTTTCTCACCCTTATTCGTTACTGCTGAATGGTTATGATTATTTTCTCCACCACAACACTTGTCTTAGTTTTCATTTTCAACCCATGTATTTTCAATATCTATTTTCTTTTGCCATATGTTCTAGCCTCACAAACTGGACAGGGTGCAAATCCTATCCTGAAAATGCTTCAAAATTGTAATAGATAGCATTGTAGGCAATAATAGGTACCCAGTAGGCATTGCCGTACTCTTTTTTTTCCTCAAAGTTCTTTTCACATGCATCAATGATTCATTGTCATTATTATATCTACTGCTCCAGAAAAATGATATTCCAACCATTGCTGTCCAATGGACGTATTAGTACTTTGAGACTTATTGAAACTGTCCATAGCATTTTATCTCTTTTATTATTCTTTTCCCTCTATGCTCCTTTCATGTGCATCATTGGCATCATTGTATCCACCTCTCCTGAAAAATGGTTTTGAATCCAAAGGCAACAAGGAGAACAAAGTTTCATGCACAATGACAACGAAGGATTACACCGCTCTTCAATATTTGATGACACGTATAGACATTTCCTTTTGCTTCAATCTAAGTTGTCTATGCATTTAATTATTCACCATGATATTTTGATTTGGAAGCCAATGCATTTTCTTATTCTAGGCTGCCTTTGTTTTGATGTTCAAATATTTGGTTATCAGATTTTAAAATTCTAATCAGAAAGCAAAGCAATTGGCTCACCTTTACCTGTAGCTTGCCATCTATATTTGTTGATGGAACAGTGTGTGTTCTTTTCCTTTTGTAACATTCTTTTCAATCTCCATTCTAAAATTACAAGTTAGAGTGGATATGCTAAGCTTGTTGTCACATTGTTTTGTATATGTTTAACCCATGTTTTCTTTCTTGTTTTCCCCTCTTTGATGGCAAGATATGCTGATGAGTCAAATATCTCGAGGCATATCAAAATGGCTACTACATTGCGTCATAAAACTATTCGTGATGTTGCTTTGAGGGGTTGGTGGATGACTGTAAACTCTTGTTCTCGTAACAATTAATGTCTCCAATCTATTTCTAAGCTTCCTAGCAGTGGCGGATCTTCACCAAAAAAGTTAGGGTGGGCTGCTCATGAAAGGAATAAGGAAATTCAAAAACGCACGAACAGAGACACAAAAACACAAGTACAATTAAAATAGATAAATATAAATTAAAATTAATTATAAACAAAATTAAATGACTAAAAATGCAATTTTGGTTTCACATAGAGACTCAATTGAAGTTGTTTGTAAAAAGATAATTTTAAAATGCTGAAAATATTTTTTCAAAAATTATCAACCATATATTCAAAATTTCTAGTTCTAATATAAGATATGTGATAATACTAAAAATATGAATAAAATTTATACTCCAAAAGATATAAAAAATACATACATTTGTTATATATATATATATATATAGTGTTACATATTACCTATACAATGTAATAAAAAATATTTTTTTGGGACTGTAAAAAAAAATTATCTATACAATGAGAAAAACATATTATTAATGCATAAAAACATATTTTAGTCAAATATGATACATATTTTTAAGTTGTAAATGTGGTGTCAGAAACATTTTTTCAAAATTAAAAACAAGAGGAACATACTTCTTTTTTTTAAAGAAGACAAACGGAAAAAAAAAAAAAGAAATTGAGCTCCAACGAGTATCGAACGCGGATACATGGAGCATAGAATGGGAATTTAAGCCGTTGGGCCTTCCCCAGTCCTAAAGAAGATCCGCCAGTGCTTCTTAGGAACAATTTTGCAGTTCTTTGAGGCGGAAACCATTAACTGAGAATCACACTCCAACAACAAAAATTTTCAACCTTTATCAAAAGTAGTCTCTATGGCCAACTTTGCCCCAAAAATCTCAGCATGAAGAGCATAACTCTTGTCAATTGAGGAAGAAAAGAAACCAGGAATAGCAGTGCTTTTGTCTCTAAAAATACCACCACAAGCGGCAAGTCCCGGACTACGCTTAGCAGCGCCATCGTTATTACACTTATTCATGTAGGGCGCAGGGGGATCCAATTCACCTCTTTGATGTTAGCAGAGCTTCTATATTTACCATTGATATTGAAGGTCTTGATAATCATGAACTCATCAACAGAGGAAGACATAGATGATTTAGTAGCATTCCCAACTAAAGCAACATTTGAAAGGATTAAATTGATAGCTGAGTGTAAGGGGAAACGTGATTATTAAATCTAACATGCATGGTTCCTACAATACCAAATGACCCATAGAGAATTAACAATTGCCGCAGAAACAATATCATGCAATTGAGGGCTCTAGCCATGAGAAGTCAAGGCTAACAAGTTCTGGAAAGAAGCAGTATCAATATGGATACTCAGGATACCTCCAAGACAACTCCAAATGTGATGGGCGAAAGGGCAATCGAGGAAGAGATGTTGAGAAGTATCAAAAGCATATCCACATAAGCTACAATAGAAACAGAGGATTTAGAAGGCAAAGTTGGTCATCGGTTGACAATTTATTATAAAGAGTCCTCCAAAGAATAAAGGATTTAGAAGGCAATATAAATGGCTTCCAAAAAGTCTTGGTCCAAGGAACCACCTGTCCTGGAGGGTTGCGGAAAAGAAAAGACTCCTTAAAAGTCAAGTCCCCAGAAACAGAGTGATTTCACATCAACTGATCCCCAGTCCAAACCCAAGGAATAACTATCTCTTGAATTTCTCTGTGAAGTTAGGGAAAGTACGAAACAAGGTCCACATGGATGGACCATTTACCGTTGACTATAAAATCCCTAAGATTCGTTTTAAGTTCCTTGTGTAAATTAGGGGGGATACCAATAATATTCACAATAGGCCTAGAATCCAACTGTCTGTCCAAAAATTATGGAAAGACCATTCGCAAGTTTCCAAGTCGAAATGCTCAATAATATCAGAGAGATGAGATTTAAACCCAAGCCAGATTGAAGAAGAAACATAATAATTCACCGGCTTGTTATTTTTAAAGCTTCTTGCTTTTAAAAGAAAAGCCCAGTTCAAATTAGAAGAAAAGAAGTTACATCCAAGTTTAAACATACCAACATTATTAATAGCTTTAATAGACCGCAGTCCTAAACCGCCTTCCTGAAAGGGCTTGCACAACTTACTACAGGTCACAGTAAAAAATTTCGTAGTATTAATATCACCCGACCACACGAAATTTCTAATCCAGGTATCCACGGTAATGAGAAGATTAGCATGCCTAGTATAAATGCGGAAGCTGTAAACCATCATGCTGAGAACAACAGAATTAACAAGTTGGACTCTACCCATGATAGATAAAAGAGAGCCTTTCCAAGAGGAGAGTCTAGCCTTTATTCTATCAGCAATACGTAATAAATGAATTTTCTGTTGCTTTCCTCTAAAAATAGGGACACCAAGATAATTAAAAGGAAAAACTCCTTGAGAAAAACCAAGAGAATCAGCGCAGACCCATTAATAAAGAAAGAGAGCTCGGCCGAGTGAAGGATAATATTTATCCAGGAGCAAAATTTGTCATTGAAACCAAAAGCAGCCAACACTTGAAGTAAAAAGTTCCAATCTATAGTGTCAAAAGCCTTTTTGATGTCAATTCTAAGGGCTAATTGACCACCAAAAGCTCTTTTTTGAAGCAAGTTAATAGATGATTCAGAAGCCGTGCAAATACAATCAGAAATATTTCTACCTTTCACAAACCCCCGCTGATTGTCGAAAATAATATTCGGAGCAGGAAGAGAGAGTCTAACAGCTAAGACCTTAGAAATAATTTAAAATTTAAAATTAGCTAGGGCTATATATAGGACAAATAGTCAAACAAACGACTGTTTAACGGTGTTAGTGTTAAAACGTTAAATAGGACAACAGTGCAACGTTTTTTAAAGTTAAGAAACCTATTCGTTACTATGCAAACATAAGGGACCTAATCGAAAACAGAAAATAAGTTAAGGGAGCCCGGATGATATTTTGCGTAATTCAAAAAATGGTTCTCAATATATATCAATAGTTTCTGGAAAAAGAATCTGACTTTCTAGGCCCATCACAAAAGATAAGCAAGAGGTAGTGGGGACCTAGCACGCCTTCGCTGAAGTTTTCCACCACAGAATGCTAATGCAGCATGTTCAAAGTTTGTCTTAGGACTACTGTGATTTTGAAGGTGGGATGCGATGACTGGGAAAAAGCAGGCTTCAGGGAAATTAAGTGGATGACTGGGAAATTAAGTGGATCAAATGTCGCTTAACCAAGAATATTGTACATGCATGGTCTTTTGGTTTATATCAGGATTATATATCAAAGCTAAGCTTGGTTAACATGGTTGTAGCTCTTAAAAAATTGAGAACAAGGCCTTTACATTTATTTAATATTTCTTTTCATAATATTACTTGCTTTTCACAAGTTATTACAGTTGTTGTCCCATTTTGGTTTCTTTTCATATATGAAGCAAATTGTACTTCTATCATTGCTTATGCATTTTTCTCAGGTTTTAAAAGTGAGTTTGTAGTACAAGTTTTACCTATAATCTAAGAATCTGCATTGCCTTATAGGATTGAATCGGTCATCATTGTTGGTACAAATCTCCTACTATAAGTATGAGTGTTGGATTGGGAAGATTCTTCCAAAGGAGCAATATATATTCTACAATAAACTTCCCAATATTATAAATTTTCTGAATCCACACTGTGGAAAAACATACTCTAGTGCTCCATCCAATTGTTTTAACATAGAAAAATTAATAGCCCTAAAGGAGTCACTTAAATAAATCTAAAGAAAATCTAACAAAATTTTGTAATGCTGAAAAAATTAAAAATACAACCGGAAATTATCCATTCCAACCACATGCATGAATAAGATTTGAAAATCAACCAAATTACATGCAAGGCTATGTCCAAATATACAAATAATAAGAACTACATTACAGTCACATTTTCACTCGTCTTTTTAGAACTTGTTTGATCCAATGGAACATTCTCTTGTGATGCTACTGAATTGGTGTCTAATAAGTTGGTGGAAGACATATATGAGTGTAGTAATGATGCCCTATTAGGAGTATACAAAGTAGGCTTTGGAGGATATGGCATATCCTGAAGTGGACCTTGTAGCATTTCTATTACTTTACTCATAGATGGTCTATCTAATGGATTCGTTTGAATGCACCATAGACTCACCATAGTAATCTTTCTTATCATATCATTTTCTTCCACTGAGATTCCTAAACGATTTTCGAGCTTATCACTTAGTTCAAGATCTTTATAAATCCAATCCGGAAAGTACATTTCGGTAGTACCAGATCCTCCAGTATAGTGATTCTTTTTTCCTCCTATCATTTCTACAATCAGCATGCCGTAACTGTACACATCCGATTTATGAGAAACTCCACCATATGCTCGACTAAATATTTCTGGTGCTATGAATCCTATAGTTCCTCTTGCTCCTAGTATAGACACAATACTGTCCTTCTTTTGGCATATTTTGGCTAGTCCAAAATCGGAAATTTTTGGGCAAAAATCTTCATCCAAAAGAATGTTTTGAGGTTTGATATCAAGATGTAAAATCCTTGAAATACATCCTTGATGCAAGTAGTCCAATCCTCGAGCAATGCCAACAACAATTTGGTACAATGTGTTCCAATCCAAATCACAAATAGCAGATGGAAACCCTTCTCTATAGATGAACCTATCCAATGAACCATTAACCATGAACTCATATATTAGTGCTCTTTTGTTCTTCTCATAACAAAACCCCAAAAGTGAGACAATGTTCACATGTAATGTTCTACTAATGCTAGCAACTTCATTAATGAATTCTTCTCCATCTCCTTTGGACTCCTTGATTACTTTCACCGCCACTTGACGACCATCGGGTAAGCTTGCTTTGTACACAACACCATACCCTCCTTGACCTAATATATCTCTAAACGAATGTGTGATTCTTTTCACTCCTGCATAACTATATCGTTTTGGCACCGACGAATTATATGATTTTATGAAATCCTCTATATTGTTGTTAGGATCTTTTTCAGTTTTCTTGAAGATACTCCTTTGTACTACAACAAGACATCTCTTGCGTTGGCAAATAATCACAATCAATATTATTATTACTATAATACCAAACACAGATGCCCCTGCAAGGTTGAAAAAAGTGATGAACAATTATAAACAATAATTTATTTTGTCTCATTACGATAAAAATAAATAATAGGTGGAAGCTATTAAAGATAAAACAAGCAACTTAAAATATCAGATGTAAATATAAGATAGTATGTGCATTCCATCGAGTATGTTTGAAATTAACTAAACTAAATTTGAAATAAATAAATATATTTGATAAATTTAAAATTGGACATTTTGTGGTTTGACATTACCTGTGGTATACTGATTCAAAATTAGTGCACCACTGTAATTGGAAATAGTCCCGCCGCGTCTAAGCAAGACATTACCTGTGGTGTTTAAGTTCACCTTGGATGGAAAATTGGGAATTTGTCCAGATAGATTATTATTGGAGAGATCTAAAAGTTGGAGTTGAGGCAAAGTTGTGAGGCTATATGGTATTGGGCCATTCAAATTATTGTCAGAAAGAGTCAAGTTGACCAATCCTGTTAAATTGGCAAATAAAGGGGATATAGTTCCTCCAAAACGCATTTTGTCCAAGTTAACACTAATAACCTTCCCCCTTCTGCACCCAACATTTTCCCAGTTCTCACAAGGATTATTCCCTATCCATGCATTGCCTATCAAAACGTCAAGAAACTTAAGAGCTTCAGCGATTATAAGCAAAATCGTCACTTGTGGATCGCAAGGCCTAACATCGCTTCGACAAAAGTAATTATTTTTGTGAGTTGCCTTGACACCCTTGGGAAACTGAGGTATAGGCCCTCGAAGCCGATTGTCGTCCAATGAAACGGTCTTCAAGCTAGGGAGAGCCATCAAGGAAGGTGGAACCATACCAGATAAGTAATTTGAGTGAAGTTGGAGATCGAACAAATTGGTGCAATTGGATAAGTCGGGAATTTGACTAAATAACGAGTTGTTGTTAAGCCATGCCTGAGACAATAACCTCATTGATGAAATCACCTCAATGCTACCCGTAAACCCTTTATAATAGCCTTGGTTATTGAGCTTCAAAATCCTTATTGAAGATCTCCCAAGAGACTCCGGTAGAGATCCACTGAAGTTGTTGTGAGAAAGATCAATAGTCTCCAATTTTGGAAACGAATCGAACACATCCGGCAAGGAACTTATGAGATTTGTTGCTTGGAGGTCGAGGGTTTGCAGCAATGGAGATGGACCCAGTTCAGTGGGAAATACCCATTGTTGAAGATTCAAGTTGTTGCTAAGGTTAAGAATTTTCAAGTTTGTTGATACATAGGCAAAGCAATTGTCAATGATGGAGGTGAAATTGTTGTGGCCGAGAAGCACAGTTTCGATAGCCTCACCTCTGGTGAGATAAGGGACGACACCAAAGAGGGAATTGTTGTGGAGATCGATGTGGGTGAGATTGGTGAGGCTGTGGAGATCGGGAGGGAGTGTCCCTGTGAGTGAACTTGATGGGAGTTTGATGGAGATGACGTTACCATTGGAATTATTACAAACAATGCCGCTCCATGTGCAGAAGTGAGTTTCGTTGGACCAACTCGGAGGAGTTGGGCTCAGTGTTTTCAAAAGCTGAGACATGTAAACTGCTTCATGGTCGTCATCGGCGGCAGCAATGGCAGCGAAGAGGATCGTTGAGAAGATGAAAATGAAACAAGTAAGTTCAGTTCTGACTCTGACTTGGGATTGGAATGCTGCCATCTTCATAATCATCATGCTTAATTACCAACCAGCTTACTATAGTAATTTTGAAGTAGATCTAAATATACATACTGCATGAAATGAACCAACCTCAAAAGAAGGAAGGATGAGATAATAATACTAGTAAACGCGTAACTGTGTAAACAAACTAAACTCGTGATCAATGTTTTTTGTAACACCGACAACTCTCTTCCAGTCATACGAACTCATGATGTGTTTTTGACAAACTCATGATCAATGCTTTTTTGTAGTTCCTTTTACTGTAGCCGGGTTTCAGTTAATACACACATAACCATTGCTGTCAGCATGATATTATATGTTTAGCACAATCATCATATCATATAAATATAAACAAGAAAATTTCACACTAAACTGTATATATAATTGTTGGATAATCGTGTGATTTAGTGGTGGTTCTTGGGTTAGTGAGGGAGAGGAATATAACAGAATTAACTGTAACTGGGATTAGAGAGAAATGAATTTTAATTGCTCACTAACTGAGTGAGACCATAGTCACATTGGTATTTATATTGACCAATTACAATCACTAATCATGGTTAGTTTTTACAACTGACTTTTAACTAACCAAACCATGGTTTTGACTTAGCCTACAACTAACCAATTTCACTAGTTAGTTGACTCTATTACAAACATATTTGAATTGCATTTACAATACTCCTCCTCAATTCAAATCTGTCAATATACACATTCCAATCTTCCTCTTCATTTCTTCAAGTTTCCCAGGCTTCAATGCTTTTGTGAGCATGTCTGCAAACTGCTCCTCAGTTCTGTAGTGCTCAAGTAACAGCATGTTCTTGTTCACTTGATCATGGAGAAAGTGATACTTGATCTCTTTGTCTTAGCTAAGTCTATTGTAGACTTATTGTCAATTTTGAGCTTCATTGTGCTGCTACTCTTCACATCAAGTTCTTTCAGCAGCATTTCCAACCACAGTGCTTGACTAGCACCAAATGCTGCTAGGATATATTCAGCTTCACAACTGGATAGGGCCACCACCTCTTGCTTCTTTGAACACCATGATATAGGAGCATTGCCAAGCATGAACAAATACCTGGAAGTACCCTTCCTGTCACCAATGTCACCACTCCAATCTGCATCAGTATAACCAGTGACCTCAATCTCAGTTTTCTTCTGCAGTAGGGAATAGGATTCCACAATCTAGAGTTCCTTTCACATATCTAAGGATCCTCTTTGCTGCAAGTAGGTGAGTTTTACTAGGTTTCTCCGTAAACCTACTCACCAATCCTACACAGTAGGTTATATCTGGCCTTGAGTTGCATAGGTATCTCAATGAGCCTATCAACTGCCTGTACAAAGTGGAGTCAACCAGATCATCAGTATAATTGTTTACCAGCTTGTTGCCTGGTTCAGCTGGAGTTGTGGCAGGATTGCAGTCAAGCATATTGAATCTTTTCAATATGTCTGTTGCATATTTCTTTTGGTGGAGAAATATGCCTCTCTTGGATGTCACAAACTCCATCCCTAGAAAGTATGTCAGGCTGCCAAGGTCAGACATTTCGAACTCATTCATCATTCTTTTCTTAAAGTTGTTGATCTCTTGTTCACTATCACCAGTGACAAGGAGATCATCAACATACAAGCATATCATTATCACACCAGATGATCCACAATGCTTCAAGTATATACCATGTTCTGTGGTGCATTTCTGAAAATTCAACTTCAACAAGAACCCATCAATCCTTTTATCCCAAGCCCGTGGAGCTTGTTTCAAGCCATATAGTGCCTTGTTTAACTTCATTACTCTGTCTTCCATGCCTTTCTTTTCAAATCCAGGTGGTTGCCTAGTGTAAACTTCCTCTTCTAATGGACCATTGAGGAAGGCTGATTTAACATCCAATTGACTCATTGTCCAGTTTCTTCTGCTAGCAATTGCAACTATCAGTCTAACAGTTTCAATTCTAGCCACTGGTGCATAGATTTCATTGAAGTCAAGGCCTGGTTTTTGCAAAAAACCTTTTGCAACCAGTCTAACCTTGTATTTTGCAACTTCACCTGTTGGCTTGATTTTTGTCTTGAAGACCCACTTAACTTCAATAGCCTTCTTGTTACTTGGTAATTTCACCATTTCCCAAGTGTTGTTCTTCTGAATTGATCTTAGTTCCTCCTCCATTGCACTCTTCCAATGGGGATGAGTCAATGCTTGTTCTAATGAAACAGGTTCTGCTTCTGTTGACAATGCCATGTTCAGCAGATCACCATCAATGTCAATGGCAGTGTCAGGAAATACATCATAGTCTTGGAACCTGCTAGGTGGATTTATCTGTCTCTACAATGTTGTTGTTCCCATCATTCACATTATGTTCAAGGTCAACTTGTGTATTTTCTTCATGTGCTTGTTCTCCATCCAGCTCAACTTCCACTGTCTCAACAGTTACCTTCTCAACATTATCCTTCCAAACCGATTCTTTTGTCTCATCAATTATCACATCATTGTTTATCACAATTCTCTTGTTCAAGGGATCATAGAGTTTATAAGCACCTGTGCTATGATAACCAACTAGTATCATGGCTTGAGACCTTGAATCAAGTTTTCTTCTACTTTGCTCTGGCACATGCCTATAGCACAGTGAGCCAAAGATTTTAAAGTGCTTTACACTTGGCTTGAGTCCACTCCAAGCTTCCTCTGGTGTTGAGCTCTCAAGTCTCTTCGTAGGACATCTATTTAGGATGTGTGTTGCTGTAAACACTGCCTCTGCCCAGAACTCATGTGGTAGATGTTTTTCTTTCAACATACATCTTACCATATTGAGCAATGTCCCGTTTCTTCTCTCAGCAGTCCCATTGTGTTGAGGGGTATATGGAGCCATCACCTCATGAACAATCCCTTCTTCTTTGCAAAAACTTTCAAATTCAAGTGAGGTATATTCCCCACCACCATCAGTTCTCATTAGTTTTATTGAGTGTCCAGATTGTTTCTCTACTAGTAACTTGAACTCTTTAAATGTTGCAAATACTTCACTTTTCTTTTGCAACATGTAAATCCACATTTTCTTAGTAAAATCATCTATAAAAGAGACAAAGTACAAGTTACCTCCATGAGATTTGACTTCAAATGGGCCACACACATCAGAGTGAATCACTTCCAGCTTCATTTTGGCTCTTGTTGGCACTACAGACTTATATGACTTCCTTGGTTGCTTCCCTTCACAACATCTGTTGCATACCTCCTTTGGCACTTCAATTTGAGGTAATCCTACAACCATGCTCTTCTTCTGCAGTAGGCTCATCCTGTTGAAGTTCAAATGCCCTAACCTTCTGTGCCACTTCCACACATTGTCACTAATTTGAGCAGTTAAACACTTTTGCTCAATTGTGTTTACTCCTACTTTGAATGTTCTGTTTCTAGATGCTGGGACCTTTAACACAGTATTACCACTGTTGTCAGCTACTTGCATCATGCCATTGCTCATGTCCATTGTGTACCCCTTCTCAAGTAATTGTCCCAAACTTAACAAGTTGCTCTTCATGTTAGGAACATATAGTACATCACTTATTACTATTTTCCTTCCATCTCCTCTTCTTATTGCAACCTTGCCAATGCCTTTGGCCATTACTGCCCTACCATCACCAAATCTGATCTTTCTTCTTACTGTTTCATCAAGCTCACAGAACCAGTCTTTGTGACCAGTCATGTGATTGGAGCACCCAGTATCTAAATACCACCATTCTTCAACTCCTGTCTCAGTGTTAATGATGGCCATCAGTATTACTATCTCTTCATCATTAGAATCAACTTCACTATTAGTGACAGCCATTAGTTCCACTGCTTCATCATCATCATTCTCATCAGAGTCGTGCGCAAATTGGGCTTCCTCACTTCTTTTTCTAGGCACCTTAGGGTTTACACACTCATCAGCATAGTGTCCCCATTTCTGGCAGTTATAGCACTGTATGTGCTCCTTTGATTTTTTCTTGCCTTTCCCAGCATTGTCACTTTCTTTCTTTTGGTTCTCACTCTTTGAACCACTGCTCTCATTCTTATTATTCTTCCACTTCCCTTTACTCTTCTTGTTTTTCCAAGAATCACTTCCACCACCACCTTTCTTCTGAGACTGTGCAAACAAGGCTTTCTCAGACTCCTTTTCTTCTTTCTTAATACTCTCTCTATTCTTGATTTTTAATTCTTGTGCTTCTAAAGAACCTAGCAATTGCTCTAGCTTCAAATTGTCTAAGTCTTTAGACTGTTCTATGGCAGCAACAACATGATCAAAACTGGGTGTTAAAGCAGTAAGGATTTTCTCTACTTTCATGGAATCGGTCACTATTTTGCCACAGCTTCTCATTTGATTGGTTAGCATTACTAACCTGTTAACGAACTGAGCCACTGATTCGTTTGATTCCATTTGGAGTAGACCTAATTGACGCCTCAACGACATGAGTTTCACCTTCTTCGTTTGTTTATCACCAGAATACGTCGTCGCCAACACGTCCCACGCCTCCTTCGCAGTTTCGTATTCAATGATCTTCTCAAGAACGTTTGCATCCACACACTGATGGATCAAGAAAATTGCCTTGTCATCTTTCTTCAGTTGTTCGCGATTTGTTGCTCTGTGAGCCTCCGTCGGATTTGCTCCAAGGGGTGTGACACCGGTTCGTATAATCTCAAGAACACCTTGGTATCTGAAGATGACCTTCATTTGCGCCGTCCACCGTTCGTAATTGCTGCCGTCGAACACCGGTAGCTTTGCTGGGAATTGGCCGTTGGAAGAGGTTGCTTGCGTGGCCGCCATAATCACCGCTCTGAATCACCGCGCTCTGGTGCCAATTGTTGGATAATCGTGTGATTTAGTGGTGGTTCTTGGTTTAGTGAGGGAGAGGAATATAACAGAATTAATTGTAACTGGGATTAGAGAGAAATGAATTTTAATTGCTCACTAACTGAGTGAGACCATAGTCACATTGGTATTTATATTGACCAATTACAATCACTAATCGTGGTTAGTTTTTGCAACTGACTTTTAACTAACCAAACCATGGTTTTGACTTAGCCTACAACTAACCAATTTCACTAGTTAGTTGACTCTATTACAAACATATTTGAATTGCATTTACAATAATAATAAGGTTTTGTCATGATCGAAAATGTGTAATTTTTTTTTATTGCACTACAAGAATAAAGAGATTTCGCAGCAAGTTTTTCTCAACAACAAAGAAGGTGTTGGCAAAAATTTGCATGTGTCAACAACATTTACTAGTTGTTGGGATAATAAGGTCTTCTCTTAACAATACTGATACCGCTGGCAAAAACATATTTATCCCAATAGTGACAAAAAATGTACAGATATATGCCAACTATTTTATATGACGTTACCAGACGATATGTGTGAACTTGGATCTTAATTGACCATGAATATACTGAGAAAAGTGCGTCAAGTGGATTTTTTAAAACTAATGACTCGTTGTATGTTATTCTTTTCTTACCTCGTACTTGTAAGTTGTGACTACAGATGTTACTTTCACGTTTTTATAGGAAGCTTCAGTTGTTTCAATTGATGATGACTTGACTTCATTCATGGATTATTGAGTGATCGTCAACTTTTAGAATTAATATGTGAAGCATTTCTTGCCCTCAATTTGTTGTGTAACTTATGTTCATTGGATTGCTTTTTTTTATTATTATGAATCATTGGATTGTGTTTGAAGCACTTTTGAGTGCTGATAAATGTAAGAGTGTAAGAGTGTAAGCAAAAATAAACTAAAATCTATGGATGGAAATATATGTCCAAACAAAACAATATTGTGCAGGCCTAGGCATTCAAGTGCTAGGTGCTGGATTAAGGAATGAGTGAAGGTGTTTATCTAAGGATTTCAGGTGCCACTAAATTTTCTGCATATTTATGCAGAAGAACATGTGTGAACAAGTTTGTTTTTAGCTTAAGTACATGGAGAGTTTGTAGAAATGGGAAGAAAGAAAAAGTATGAAGAAAGGGTCTTGAAAGTGAAGGTTAAACTTAAAAGTAAAACTACTAAAAATATGGAAATACTATTCAGTATCAATCTTGCAAAATCAAGTTAGAGCCTTTTATTTAGCCTCTCTACAACCTAAAGATGCTGTTTTAAAGTGGCATGCCAAGTTTCAAGGGAAAACTATGAGCCTAACTCAAAGTGACTTCCTATGACTCAAGTACTAAATTGAGCTTGAAATCATACCATGAGCTAGAAATCATTCCTTCCATGGATTTCGCTTATCTTATGAATTATCAAAGCTAAAATTGGTTAACATGGTTGTAGCTCTTAAAAAATTGAGAACAAGGTTTATATTACTTGCTTTTCAAAAGTTATTACAGTTGTTGTCCCATTTTGGTTTCTTTTGACATTTGAAGCAAATTGTATTTCTATCATTGCTAGCTTATGCATTTTTCTCAGGTTTTAAAAGTGAATTTGTAGTAAAAATTTTACGGTTTTACCTATATATCTAAGAATCTGTATTGCCTTATTGGATTGAATCGGTCATCATTGTTGGTACAAATCTCCTAAAATAAGTATGAGTGTTGGATTGGTAAGACTCTTCCAAAGGTATCGCACAACTGAATATTTAACGAGCAATATATGTTCTACAATAAACTTGCCATTATAAATTTTGTGAATCCACCGTGAAAAAACATACTCTAGTGCTCCATCCTATTGTTTTAACATAGAAAAATTAATATCACTAAAGGAGTCACTTAAATATATAAATCTAAAGAAAATCTTAACACTAAATTTTGTAGTGCTGAAAAAATTAAAAACAGAACTGGAAATTATCCATTCCAACCGCATGGATAAGCTTTGAAATTCAAACAAATTACATGCAAGGCTATGTCCAAATACAAATGATAAGAACTACATTACAATCACATTTTCACTTGTCTTTGTTGAACTTGTTTGATCCAATGGAACATTCTCTTGTGATGCTATTGAATTTGTGTCTAACAAATTGGTGGAAGACATATATGAGTTTAATGATGATGCCCTTTACTCATAGATGGCATATCCTGAAGTAGACCTTGTACCATTTCTATTACTTTACTCATAGATAGTCTAACTAATGGATTTGTTTGAATACACCAACCATAGTAATCTTTCTTACCATATCATTTTCTTCCTCTGAGATTCCTAAACGATTTTCGAGCTTATCACTTAGTTCAAGATCTTTATAAATCCAATTCGGAAAGTACATTTCGGTAGTACGAGATCCTCTAGTATAAAGATTCTTTTTTCCTCCTATCATTTCTACAATCAGCATGTCGTAACTGTACACATCCGACTTACGAGAAACTCCACCATATGCTCGACTAAATACTTCTGGTGCTATGAATCCTATAGTTTCTCTTGCTCCTAGTATAGACACAATACTATCCTTTTTTTTGGCATATTTTAGCTAGTCCATAATCGGAAATTTTCGGGAAAAAATCTTCATCCATCAGAATGTTTTGGGGTTTGATATCAAGATGAAAAATTCTTGAAGTACATTCTTGAATCAAGTATTCTAGTCCTCGAGCAATACCAACAACATTTTGGTATAATGTGTTCCAATCCAATTCACAAATAGCACTTGCAAATCCTTTTCTATAGATGAACCTATCCAATGAACCATTAATCATGAATTCATATATTAGTGCTCGTTTCTTCTAATGCTACCAACTTCATTTATGAGTTCTTCTCCATCTCCCTTGGAATCATTAATTAGTTTCACTGCCACTTGACGACCATCGGGCAAGCGTGCTTTGTACACAACACCATACCCTCCTTGACCTAATTTATCTCTAAACGAGTTTGTAATTCTTTTCACTTCTACATAACTATATCGCCTTGGCATCGACAAATTATGAGTTTTTATGAGATCTTCCACATTGTCGAAAAGATGTGTTCTTGTTTTGTTGAAGATCCTCTTTTGTACCAAACCAAGATATGTCTTGTGTTTATAAATAACCACAATCAATATTGCAATTACAACACTAAATACTGCTGCCCCTGCAAGTTTGCAAAAAGGTGGCGAACAATTATAAACAACTAGCCCTATTACCCGTGCGATGCACGGGGTTGGCTAGATAGCTTTGCGTACATAAGAACTAATATTTTTATGCGTTTTTTATGAAGTCTCTTTATAAATATAGACGAGGCTTACTAAATTGTTTCGTTAAATTATAGTTCCTATAGGATGGACCACATCTGATTACATGGGGAAAATTCCTTAGCATTCAATCCTTAAATAAAGAAAAAAACTTTAAGCAATTTAGTATTAGAAATCAGTTGACTAAATTTAAGAAACATAGTCGATAGATTACAACAACACGTTGAAGTTAAATACAACTCATTAATACTTATCCTTTACTTCCTTTTGATGTGAAATGTGATACTAAGTTAACATCAAGTTCAGTGCACGAATAGGATGCGTAAATACCATCAAAGAATTCTAAATTTATTGAAAGAAAATTATATACTAAGACACACTCTAAAACATCAATCAATAAAAGCATCATAAGGTCGTAAAAAAACCAAGACAAACGCTTTAGAAACTCAAATAAGTCATACCAAAACAAACAGTATAGGAATCAAACCGAATATATCAAAAACACATTACAAAGTAAAACATGATTAATTATGTATTAACATACAAATGGTGCTCTTTCCACTCATCTAGCCGAAACCTCTCCAAACTCACCTACCCATTTCACATAACCCAATCTATCCCTCATTGGAAGCATCGAACAGACATCGATTTGTTGGTTCTTGGACCTTTCTCTTGGAAGTTTTAAATGATTGAAGAAGTAATAACAACAGACCACCACTCTATTATTGATGAGATGCAAATACTAATATTGTTGCTACAAATGAAAGTTTTGGCACATGATACTTACTGCAGATGCAATTCTTGGAGACTCTCCTTGAAATATCAAAATGGGTTCGGAGAAAATGTATATATCACAGTAAAAACAATACCAGCCAATGTGAGAAGCACTCTTTATCTTTGCAAACATATCCCTAACATGTCATACTTTTTGCACCAAATGCTTGTCCACATAGTGTCTCAACAGCACTCCCCATACCTAACTGATCATCAAATTAAATCACCAATTATACAACCATGGTAATTAATTTTAAATTGATCATAGACAATAAAACAGATAAAAAATAGATCCACTACTTGAAAGACAAATAGAATTTGGCAAAGCTCCATCACAAACATGCAAATAGCATATAGATTTAGAACTCCTCTGTGGGATGAGAAATGCCAACCAAACTAAATATTGAAGAGTAAGATCTTGATAGTAAGGATGTGAGTGCATTTGTGAATAATGAAAATATATACCTAGTAGCAGTTACGTTCAAGCAGCTCCCAGGAAAATAAAACCGGGGGATCAAGTATAGAAAGACACCGTTATAAGACAAACATTGTGGAGCACCGTAGTTTTATCCTTGAGATAGGGGTCCTAAAGTATCCATCAATCTCAAACTTGTTCTGTGACAATTCCTTGTATTTTACAAACTTCTCCATGGCCCCATCATTCTTATCAAGCAAGGTATCAATCAAACCTCTGAAAATATAAGGCATTAAATCATTAGGGTCCTCTTTGGTGAGTTGCTCAAAAATATCCAAAGTCTCATCCACGTTCTTCTGCAGGAACTGAATTTGAGGCAGTAGCAGCTTCAAATGCCCTACACAACGTAATTTAGCTTATAAATACAGCAAGACAAATACATTGAGTGGAGGTAATCTTCCAACAGCTCATAGTCACCATAACTGTGCCTTTTGCTAAGTTCACCAACTTCTCACATCCATGATATGCCTCAGATGCGTTATCCACTCCACATGTCATTGCTCTTGAAATCGCTTTCAAATTATAAAAGAAAAATTGCATGCCTTCATTGAAAACATCTATAACAAAGAAATAGAATTTTTGTAACTCCACAAGAATAAAACTTAAGGGCTTTTGTCGGTTGATATATCACTTAATTCCCAAACAATGTAATTACATGAGTTTGCATTTACCTCTGAAACCCACAAGAACAGTCCTGAAGATAATTTGAAGACATTAATTCTTTGCTTTTTCCTTACCAGTCATCAATTTTTTTGAGTAACTAAACACCCATCATCTTCCACCTAATTTTGATAAACATGATGAATAGCATAATTGTATTAGTTAAGCAAGGCTTCCAATATATTTCATGAATCAAATTGTGCATAAAACACAACTTAGAAACACCAAAAAGATAGAAATAGAATGCCAAATATCCCCTATTTAGAAAGCCCAAGGAAAACAGAAAACAAATGCAAACCAGATTATAACCACACTTTTGACTGAGGTGACTTGTAATTGATAATAAACTGCATGAAGGAATTCAAAAAAAATCAATAGACCAGATTTTAAAAGCTGCATGAAGGAATTCATCACTATTTTAAAAGCTGTCTTACAAAGTAAACAAAATATAAAACTACAAATCACATTTTGATGAACATGGCAGAGGTGCATATAAAGTATTGGAGTTGTTTCCAAAGCACCTGGTGGAGAAATATATACCATGTACCAGTAAAATCATTCAAAAACAAAGCTGCAGATTTAAGACATTCCATCTACCATCTTCTGCATAACACCATCTTTTCTAAGCTTTCCAACCAACACCGTCAAACCCATAAAAAAAACTAACAAAAGAGTTCATATCCATATTATTAAAATCATCAAACTCATTCTGGAAAAAAAAAATTGGTCTATCATTCTGGAAAGTTAAACAACACCCCTAGTCCTCATCTTGGGCTTCCTTCTTTTAGCATCATAGATTGAAACAACATCTGTTGCGTGTCCCATCTTCTCCCTTTCTCTCCCACTATGGTTACCTTTTAGTTCCTTTTCTCTCCCCATCTATAAGAAAAGATATATAAGTTATATATAAGTGAGAGAAACAAAAGTAAGAGATAGATAAAGGCACCTCCTTCTTCAAGTAGGAAGACAATTCCTTCACGAGTTCCTCATATCTAGACTTGGATTAGCATCCACTTGTTCAAGACAAAAAAAATAGCTATTCAAATCTATGATGAGTTTTTTTGGTCAATTAATCTACCTTAGATTTAATAAACGTTTCTATTTTATAAAACAAGTGAAAAAATTGTAACAAATGAATGAATCTTTACAGACAGGCATATCCATCTGGATGTCATGTACATGATTTTGCTTTCAAGATAAGATCAAAAATGCTACTGGGCCCAAACCATTCCTTTTGCTTTTGATCTTTGTTTTAGGCAAATGGATTTTCTTTTATAACTTGGATTAAATTAAAAATGTTTAATGCAAAAAAAAAGGTTTTTACCTGTTTCCTAACATCTCATGCAAATTGAAGATTGCATCCTCTTCTTCTTTAGTAATGTTACCCCGTTTAATGTCTGGCTTCAGATAATTTATCCACCGAAGTCTACAACTCTTTCCACACCTTAGCAACTCTGTTGATGATCAGAGTAAGAAAATGAGAAAAAAGGAATTTGTTTATTGATCTATTATTAACAACTAAAGTTGCCTAATAAAAAATAGGGTTCCAAACATATATACCAGCTTGTTTGGGAAGAGCACGCCAATTGGAATGACCAGAGGTGTTTATGAGATTGATGAGGATTCTATCTTCTTCTGAAGTCCATGGCCCTCTCTTCAACCCCATTTTCTCGCAGCATGGAGCCCTTCCCATCTTGTGCTATAAATCCAAATTTTCGATCTCTTGCTTGAAAGCTTAAACTCCAAAGCATAAAACCGAGATTTAAATAAAAAAAATAGGAGAAAATCACCATTTTTGTCTAAGAAGGAGAAAATCACTGTCGCTGAGCCCTCTCCATTCGCACCACCGCCCATGGTGGTCTTTACCGCCGCAAGCCTTCTTATTCAGCCACTTCCTGATGTTGGATATTGGTAATATTTATAACAAAAATGAGGAAGAAAACAGATGGTGTGATTCGCCGGGGATAAATTATGCAAAGCGAAGGAAAAATACATGATGAACACATAGAAAGAAACCACGTGGAAACGAATGGAAATTTGCGCAACACAGCAGAAAAGAAAAGATGAGGAAATTGTAGGTAGCGCCACGTAACCCTATAAGAGAAACCTGAAGAGCAAAGGACATTTTTTGGGGCTGACTGATGAAGGAAAAAAAACCAATCTCCCGCCTAAGTGACAAGCCGGTTAGGATGTTGTAGATAATCTATTTTATCTTATTACCCTAAAAAAATAATAGGACTAAAGATAAAACAAGCAACTTAAAATATCAAATTTAAATATAAGTGAAAAAAATGTTAAAAGTTTCATTTAAAATCTAAAATAACAATCAATTTGAGACAAATTAATTTTACTAAAACAAAAAATATAATGGGATAGAGGGAGTATAATTTATGTGGCCTAACTTGTGTTCGGATGATATAGAAGGTTTGAAATAAATTTCTGTCATCATTAGTTAAAATTTAATTAACGTGGCCTAACATGTGTCCGGATGATTTAGAAGCTATGAAGCCCAGATACGTGATACGATATGGGATACGATACGATACGACACGATACGTGGATACGGGAAAATTTTGAAAATCAAGATACGATACGGCAGGGATACTTCAATAAAAAATTAAATCAAAATTTAAAAATATAACACATAACTTTTTTTTAGATAGGCAAAGTGGTTAGAAATTAGCGTGTTAGTAGTTAGAGGGGAGGGGGTGCGGGGTTCGAACCTCGTACGCCTACATTTTCACATAACTAAAGATACTTCACTTTACTAATTGACAATTGCTCATAATATTCAATAAATCATATTTACAAAAAAGATACTTCCGATCAAAATAAGTAAGCATAGTTAAATGTATTTTCCCCACCCATTTTAAAACATATTCTTCCTCCTACGAACATGTCACAAAATATATACAGTCTACTACCCAAGTTAGAATATAGGAAAAAACATCATAAGTCATATCCGAAAGAAGTTTAGGATCTATAGAATTGTCTACTATTAACTACTTAACACTAACTGTGTCATTCTCCTCTCCATTTCCATCGTCAAAAAATAACATAGCTTCCAACTCTGGTTCATCAAGAGACATCTCAGGATACTCCCAGGATACGTATCCCCAAAGTGTCCCTCAAGTATCCGGTAAATATCTTGTCTTTTTTAATTTTAAAATAAATATAAATTTCAAAATACTCCCAAGATACGTATCCGGAAGTATCCGATAAGTATCGATATCAGATACATATCCGATACGGCTATGTGGTCTATTTTGGAGTATCGAGGCTTCTTAGTTTAGAAGGTTTGAAATAAATTTATGTCATCATTAGTTAGTGGCGACTTTTTATGATTACGATTATGACCATTCTGTCATTTTCAATGATTATGATTATTCTGGCATCATTGAGGTTGGTAAAAAAAAATTGTGCTTCTCACTTCCTAGAATGATTACAATTTACTCCCTCCGTCCCATATTACATATCGTTTAAGGTTTTGACACAAAATTAAGAAAAGAAGTTAATTTTTTATAAAAAAGAGAGAATGTGAGTTAGTTTACCAAATTGTTCTTCATTAATGATATTAGAAACATAAAAAGTAGAATTGTAAGAAGAGATATTAAATAATGAAGGGTATGACTAGAAAAGAAAATTTATGTTGCATTATTCTAAAAAGTCATGTATTACACTACAAGAAAAACTTGTTTTAGCCACCAACATTTGTGACAGAGCTTATTCCATCAGTAATTTGCCACGGATTTGCGACAGCATGTGTTAAAAGTAGGGGCGCGAAATTTCTCGCTGGCGTTTGCCACGGGCGCGAAATTTCCCGCCGGTGTTTGCCATGTGTTATGGGACAATTTTTTTTTACTAAAAAGTCATATAATATGTGACAGAAGGAATAGTTATTATGTAAACAATACCAACAATGATTTAAAGTTTATTGGAATTGAAATATGAAACATATTTCTATTTAACGTCAATAGTGAATTATCATATTTTTTATTAAAAATATAGAAAATTAAATTAGGGTTATTCCTCCTCAAAGAATTCCAAGAAATCAAATTAGGTAAGCTAAAAATATATGTCACACAACTTATTTTAAGGGATACTAAAAAAAAAAATTATATACAATGCCACACTACAAGAATTTTTACAACGTGAGGCGGTCAATCACGAAACGAGACATCATAAAAAATAAAAAAAGTTGGACTTTATCTTAAGTGATGGCAAAAAAAAAAAGTAACATTGTCCATTGTGATCAATTTAAAAATGATAAGCTAATATGAGGGAAAAATTAAAAACAAAATCATAATTATTTAAAATTAATTTAAAAGATTCTCAAAGCAATTTTATTAACAATTCTAATTCCCATTCCAGATGGCGAACCAATATTTAATAATTCCAAATAATTAATTTATTAATTAGTTAATTAGATAGCTCAAATTATTGTAACAAAAATTTATGTTATGAAAAGGAGGAGTTTGGGAGGAAAGGAAAAGGATTCCTTCTGATTCCTGGATTTCTGGTTTGTTTGTTGGGTGGAACATCCTTTTCTTTCCACCCTATATCCGCGTAGTATTTCACAATTCTCCGCATTTTCGAAATCCTTTCCATTTACTTTCTGAAAAGGATTTCGATTATTTCCTCTCTTCCGCATCAGCTTCAGCTTTAGCTTCGTTTGGATTGGATGGGGACTCTCCAATTCCCAGATCTAGGCAAGCATTGTTCTGTTGCTGATTGCAGGCTTATCGATTTCTTGCCCTTCACATGCGATCGCTGTAATCAGGTTTATTTTCTCTCTCTCTTTCTCTGGTTATTTTCTCTTCCAAATTAATTTATGTTATTATAGTTTGCTTTGAATTATTATTGCTTTATCTAATGCTGCTGGATCAGAATTTTGAGTTTTTGATTAATATTCCAAACTAGTGCAATATAATTTATTTTGAAAGCTACGTTGTTTTAATTAATAAATCACTGAATTTGCCGGAAATAAGCATTTTGACTTCTCAACTTCATGGGGGGTTTTCAGTATTAACGGATTTTTGAAAATGTACCTATATCGAATTGTGGATTACGGGGTCGCTGTTTGGATAAACAGCTTAATTAAATGCTTATAGCAGAAGCGATTATCGTATGAGTGCTTATGTATACGTTACTTCTATAATAAAAGATAAAATAAAATTAAAATGTTTTCATATAAGCTATAAACTGTATTCATAAGCTATCCTGAAGAATTTATGAAAATACAATGAAAACAGCTTATACACATCGTAATCCGTCTCCATAAGCTCTCTTAGACAGGCTCAGAGATACTTATGACAGTATAGAAATTCAAAAAAGTCAATCCAAATTGACCATTACTATTCTCATTTGCAGCATATAGCATGGTACTAATAAAAAAGTGATAGCCAGCATTATCTTTATATAAGCTGTCTGATTATAACGAAAATTCATGGCTAATTCTCCTTATTTTTGGTTTAGAAACTCTTTTGTTTAAGCTAATTATTTCTGCCCTATCTCTTGCAGGTGTATTGTTTGGAGCACAGAAGTTATATTAACCATCAATGTACAAAACCAAACAAACAAGATGTAACAGTTGTTATATGTCCACTTTGTGCCAAAGGAGTACGCCTAATTCCAGATCAAGATCCAAACATAGTTTGGGACAATCATGTTAACACTGATTGTGACCCATCAAATTATGAGAAAGTCACAAAGAAGAAAAAGTGTCCTGTCCCTGGATGCAGAGAAGTCCTTGTATTCTCAAACACAATCAAATGCAAGGATTGTTCAGTGGACCATTGCTTGAAGCACAGGTTTGGACCTGATCACAAATGTTCAGGTCCCAGGAAGTTAGAAACAAGTTTTTCATTTATGAGTTTTTTTAGTGGGAAAGAAGAATCATCAAAACAGAGTTTAACTTCAACCTCATCTTCTAAATGGACTACAAGCCTTCTCAATGTGGCTTCTAATATTAGCCAAGCTTGGCAGACAACATGGGATGGGGTTGGACAGAGCAGTAATCAAGTGGAGCAATGTCCAATATGTGGTGCAAAGTTTTCTTCAGTTACTACTTTGGTGGATCATGCAAAAAAAGTTCATGAAAGGAGTGGCAATCAATCTAGGGTAAAGAATGTGAAGATTTCTGCATGTCCCAAGTGTAGTAAAGGATTTGTAGACCCGGTTGCTCTTGTGGTGCATGTTGAGAGGGATCATGGTGGTAGTTCTGGGGCATAGGTGTAGAGTTAAAACAGAATGAAATTCTTTGATGGATGATTAAGTATATAAACATTATTTTGCCCTGTTTTATAGCAAAAGATTGTTTCAATACGAATTTGAAGATGGTATTAGATTTAGAGTTTGATTTTGAATTTTACAGTTCGTGTAAAAATTATTTTATACACTCATCCAATAAATTCCTTAGTTCTATCCACCACAGTTGAATGATATGGAAACATATCCAATAAAAAATACTATCAAACGCATCATGGAATACATGTGTAAGTGCTAATTAAGAACCTTATTGGTCATAATGAGTCTAGCTAGCACAATTAGAACCAATTAATTAATTTGATACGATATGCTTAATATTCATGACTAAAACCCTTAATATCCACCGTAACAATATTTTTCCAAAAACACGCAGTTCACTCAAACCTATCCTCCACTGTCGGTTGTATTGGCAATTTCAATAACATGGAGATGATGGCTCCCAGGTTCAAACTCAAATGTGAACGTGTGATAATGCGAATGTGTGATAGTATGTGTGTATGGTACTTGTTTGTCATTTCGTCTACCCAAAAAAAACACCCAACCCTACAACCTCCATCAATAGAACAACTAATGGCAACCATGTTAGGGAAACCCTCGAGGTTTCTCATTTTATATATTTGAATGTGTTTTCTCTTAGTTTCCAAGAGAAAACAAGATCGGGATCTTTAGAAATAGCCATTTTAAAGGGTCATCTGTACGGTCAGCAGGTATGCTTAGCATCATCACCCATATTTATAGCTAATACACCTTTTTTTCCTCTTGAAAAGCCTTGACCAGCTTCAAATTTGATAGATATGTCAGAATTTTACCCATTAGTTCCATTTATTACCATTCCTAGAGTAAACGACAAGATATTTCGAACTAGGAATGGATGTGGCCAGATCAGCTCTTTTCCATGTTGTTGAAGAATTTTCACCAGTCACAACCACACCATCCTCTTTGTTAGAAACCTTGGAAATATTTAGGTGTATGACAACGACATTTGCTCGAAAAACAGAGATAAACGAAACTATATTCTCTCTGAATTGTTTTCTTAGCAGTAGCACTTTTAAAAGCAATATTTTCAGCATCCCTAATGATACCATGAGTTCATGATCTTTCATAGAGAGATTTGCAAACTGTTTCATAACTTCAGCTGAAACTTTTTGTAATTTGATCATTTCAAGCAGTAGAGAAATCCCCTTATTTTCATGAATGACACCAACAGATTGATCAGATCTTAAACAAAGCTTTATCATTATCGCACTCCAAAGATTTAGGCACTCTATCTCTCCATGAACAATAATCCCACTTCAATCCTTCCAAGTATCTATAAAAATGTAGCTCATCTATTTCCTCCACCCGAAAACCTTTAGGATTAGACCATATACTTGAAAGAGAATTTAGATAGAGTTCTTGTGAATAGGCTTGTCAGTCAAGATTTTCTCAATAATACTTTTACATACTTATACACCTTCTATAACATCTTCATCAAACAAGATTGGAGGATCATTGTCCTCTGAAACATTATGATTGCTGTCATTAGTTTGAGTTACAGAAATTTGAGGAATTCTAGGATTTCCATTGGCAAATAAATAAAGGCACCGCCCAAGCAAATTCATGGTGCAAAAGAGAAATCCAAGAAACCAACCAAACCTGCAAAGAGAGAAAGACCGCGACACAAGAGCAAAGGCAAAGACAAACAGAAACTGAAGAAGGAAACAATATTGAATAAAAGACTATATGATTATTGTAAAAAAATTATTAAAGGAGAAACTTGTATTTGTTATGAAGAGAAAAAACCAAACAGTGTAATGTAACATATGCAGACGAATCATACTGACTTTGAGTAAAAGAGAACTCAAGTAGAGTGGAACGGAATTTCTCATACCATGCTCTAGGCGCCTGTTTCAAACCATACAGAAAATGTTTGAGCTTGCACACCCCCTTAGATGAAGAGAATAGGCCCTGAGGGGGAGTCATATAAATATCTTCAGTCAGGTCGCCATGAAGAAATGCATTCTTAACATCCATTTGGTGGAGAGACCACCCATGAGAAACAACTATAGAGAGCACCATTCTAACAGTAGTCATTTTAGCAACCGGTGCAAATGTCTCATCATAATCAATACCATATTCCTGCTTGTTGCCTAAAGCAACCAATCGAGCCTTGTACCGATTGAGAGATCCATTAGAATTCAATTTCACAGAATAAACCCATTTACAGCCTATGGGTTTGATATCTGGAGGGCAAGGAACAATATCCCAAGTGAGATTGTCTTGAAGGGCCTGAAGTTCGTCATTCATGGCATTCACCCAACGCACATTTTTAACAGCCTGCGAGTAACAAGTAGGAATAGGTGTGCTAAAGAGAGAAACAATTAAAGCAGTATATGAGGAATCAAACCTGTCTGGTGAATATCTATCAGGTGCTCGGGACGTTCTACTAGAACGCCGTGGTGCAACTGGTGCAGGATCAGGATCAGGTGGCGGATCAGCGTCGGAAGGGGGAGTGGGAACTTGCACACTGTGTTTCCTGACATATATGAGTCCTGGTTGAAAACGTTCTATAGGTGAACGCGGGGTAGAAAATTGGGGAAGTATAGCAATATCATTCAGACCAGGAGAAGGACAAGGAAACATAAACTGTTTATCAAAAAATGTCACATTCCTAGAAATGCAAAAACGATGGTTAGAGACATCATAACACACGAAACCCTTATAAGAATGACTATACCCCATAAATGCACATTGGACAGATTGTGCTCCAAGCTTATGTCTTTCAGTGGATGGTAGGTGAACAAAACATATACACCCAAAAGTGTGTAAGCTATTGTAATCAGGCTGAGTTTTAAAAAGACGAAAGTAAGGAGAATCAAACCTAATCACCGTGGAAGGAAGACGGTTGATCAAAAAAACAGCTGTGGAAAGAGCCTCCACCCAAAATTTAATTTGGATGGAACAGAAGCCTGGAGAAGTAAGGTACGTGTTACATCCAACAAGTGACGATTCTTACGTTCTGCAACACCATTATGCTGAGGGGTATTGAGACAAGATCGTTGAGACAATACACCTTTTTGCTGTAAGAACTCCTGAAACTCATAAGACATATACTCACCACCAGAATCAGACCGAAGAATTTTAATACTGGTTTGAAATTGATTTTCAACATACATCAGAAATTTCTTAAACATAGAAAATGTTTCAGATTTAGATTTAAGAAAATAAATCCAAGTAAAACGACTATAATCATCGAAAAAGGTGACAAAATATTTATAGTGAGCATGAGAAGCGACAAGTGAGATTCCCCAAACTTCACTATGAATCATCTCAAAACAAGTAGAAGCACGATGAGCACCAGACGGAAAGGGAAGTGTTTTACTTTTGGCTAATTTGCAAACTGAACATGAAATAGAGGCACTAGAATCCATAGGTTTAGTACCTAACAAGCCAGTCTTAAATAAGTAAGACAAAACAACAGAGTTTGGATTGCCCAATTTCCTATGCCAATCCTCACATACATTCAAAACACTAGTACAAGCAAAAGATAAATGATTTGGAATAAACTGGAGTGGGAACACTCTCCCAACTTTAGGCCCATTCGCGATCACCTTTCCCAACACCCGCTCCTGCACAAGACAACCATCCTGAGTAAGATTAACATCACAACCTTCATCCACTAATTGACCATCAGACAATAAATTTGAGGCAAGCCCAGGTGCTACCAGCACATTTCGAAAGGTAGAATTTATGTCACCAACATTAGTTATAGGAAGGGTACTACCATCAGCAATTTGAATTTTCTGATTACCAAGATAAGAACGTAAATTATGCAAGAGTTTAGAGGAACCCGTCATGTGATTTGATGCACCAGAGTCAAGTAACCAAGAGATGAAAGAAGACATACCAGTAATGCCCAAGGCAGAAAGAGCAGAAAGTACCGCGTGTTGAGTTAATTCAAGCTGTAGAGCACCACCATCAGAGGCATCAGTGGTGGAATTGAAGAACCAGTGGCAGAGCTAGATGCACCAGTGGTGGAAGGATCAGCTGCAGAGCTAGTAGTGGCATGGAATGCCAGCACAGGACGCTTAGTCGGTCGTGGAGGACGCGTAGGACATGCAAAGATGATATGACCTTGCTGCTTGCAGTATTTGCAAAATTTCTTAGGACAACTACGAGAAACATGTCCAAATTGTTTACAAGAGAAGCATTGAGTTTGTCGCATATCACGGCCTCTATTTTGCGCAACATATGCAATTGTCACTGGTTTAGAAAGGACGGGATCATGAGACATGGTTCCTTGAGTATGGAGACGTTGTTCTTCCCTGAGCAGTTCACCAACACAGATATCCAAGGAAGGAACGGGGTTCCTATTCAGCAAAGCATCTCGAACAACCTCAAATTCTGAACGAAGTTTCATGAGGAATTGATCCTGTTTACTAGTATCATAAACATCTTGGACGGCTGAAAGTGACGGCTTGGGAACAGCAGCATAGATAATAGTAGAGTGTTCTGTCCATAAATTCAGAAAACCAGAATAATATTCTTGAATTGACAAATTACCTTGTTTGTAATTGGCGACTTCTAACTCCAATTGAAAACGCTTGGTCGTATTGTCCTGGTTGTAAATACGCTTCAAATAATTCCACATTTCTTGAGCAGTTGAAAATGATCGCAAATTATTGATCATCTGAAGATCAATAGTACCGAGGATCCAAGAAATAATCTGAGCATCTTTGACTTCCCATGCGTCTAAGGCAATTTTATCTTCCGGCGCCTTAGAAGCCCCATCAAGGTGACTCCATAAACCTTGCCCTTTAACATACATCTTAAATTGAAATTCCCAAGCAGCATAATTTTTACCAGTGAATCGAACGCGAAAATTATCCCGTTCCTTGTCAGAAGCCATTAAAAAATTGATAATGTAAACAAATCAGAATTTGCCCAAAAACTATGCAAGACCCAATAATCTCCTTGTTGCCAACAGAAAGACGCCAATAGAACCAACAAATCACCTCCCAAGCAGTGCAGAATCGTAAGCAAGAGATCCCCAACCAAAACCGAGCAACCCACAAAAGCAGATATCGATGAACACTAAAGCCACCAAAATCACAAAACGCACCACGCAGGTGCAACCAAGAACAAGCAGGAGAGCGGCAAAACGCCCACACGAAAATCAGGAGCAAAAGATGAAGCTCGCAAAAGGAACTGAGAAACAGGTACGAATATCAGTGAACCAAAAACGAAGATCAGAACAAAGATCACACAAACAAGCAGTGAACCAACGAAGATCAGAAGTGGAACGAAAACATGAGGTGACGCTGACGGAGTTGCGATTCTGAACGAAAACATAACGAAATCACAGGTATGATCGAAACCCTACTGATACCATGTCAATAATATGAGACGCGATATTGATCACGCAGTTCGGCCAATCGTTGCCTACGCCTGCGACTACAGAGCAGCTGTAGTTCTGTTTTATTGATTGTCTCTTTCGTTGTCCTCGAGTACAAACACTAATAAGTTTAAATAGACTATTCTATGTGAAAACCTAACGGGTCTGAGCCGAATACAAATATAAAGAAATCAACTATTTACAACTTCCTTATTTCCTTATTCACAGGAAGTACTTACATTACATACAATGAATTGTGATTCATGTTAGCTTGATGTCAATTCATTTGTGTGCTATTTAAGTAGGTCAGTGAAGTTGAATGCTGGCAAATATTCCTATTTAAGTAATGTATATGCTTGTATTGCTTCTCTAAACAATGAAAGCATGATATTATTATTACATAATAATGACCTCAGCTTTATGCAACACATAAAATAAAACATTAGATAATTACATGTCTCTTGAAAGACTTTTTTGTTCATGTATGTCTCAGGAAATGCTTGCTGTATTGATCATCTTTATAAATAAATATACTTTAGCCACAAAGCTCCCAATGTTGATCACGTTTCTAGTTTAGTTATTGATTACAAAAACACGGGTGACTATATTTGACTGCAATTAGACCCTTTTTGTTTGTTTGTTTATTGTCACGCGTTTAATTAATTAATTAAAAATTAAACTAACCATTAGTATAGCATTATCATATTCATACCTTTCTTCCTTGCTTCCTTCTTTCTTTTGAGGTTGGTTCATGCAGTAGATACAGAATATATAGATGTAGATAGATCTATTTTCAAATTAATGATTAATCTGCTAAGCTAATTAAGCATGATTATGAAGATGACTAAACTCACTTGTTTCATTTTCATCTTCTCAACTATCCTCTTCGCCGCCGTCATTGCCAAAGACGACGACGCAGATTACATGTCTCAGCTTTTGAAAGCAATCGTCCCAACTCCACCAAGCTGGTCCAACAAAACACATTTCTGCGAATGGAATGGCGTCGTTTGCAATGAAACCAGTAACCGCGTAAACTCCATCACGCTCCCATCCAGTTCCCTCACAGGAAAACTCCCTCCCAATCTCTACTTCCTCTCAGATCTCACTCACCTCGATCTCCACAACAATTCCCTCGCTGGACCCTTACCTTTTCTCTCAGCCGCGCTCGAAACCGTTATCCTCGACCACAACAACTTCACCACCATCCCAGACAATTGCTTCCATAGAGCAACAGTGTTAAAAACCTTAAATCTCAGCAACAACTTGAATCTCTTACCTTGGGTATTTCTCCCTGAATTGCGTCGATCTCCGTTGCTTCAAACCCTAGATTTCCAAGCAACCAATATGATAAGTTCCTTACCGTCAGATATATTCGATTGGTTTCCAAATTTGGAGACCGTTGATCTTTCTCATAATAACTTCACCGGAGATTTGCCAGAGTCTCTTAGTAGATCTTCAATAAGATATTTGAGACTCAATAACCAAAGCATGACGAAAGGTTTTACAGGTACAATTAACGTGATTTCATCAATGAGGTTATTATCTCAAGCATGGCTTCACCAAAACTTGTTATCTGGACGAATTCCTAATTTATCGAATTGTACGAATTTGTTTGATCTCCGACTTCACGAAAATTTATTCAATGGTGCGGTTCCACGTTCTTTGATGGCTCTCTCTAGTTTGAAGAGGATTTCTTTGGACTATAATGACCTTCAAGGACCTAAACCTGTGTTTCGCAATGGTGTGAGGGCAAGTTTGGAAAATAACTCTTTTTGTGTTGGGCCTTGCGATCCACAAGTTATGACTTTGCTTGAAATCGATGAAGCTTTGGTGTATCTTGGTTTTGGGATGTTTGGTTCATTAGTAATAAGGGATGAACCTTGTGCGAACTCGATATCGGTTGAGTGTAATAAAAGAGGAAAGGTTGTTGGTATTTACTTGAATGATCGTAATTTAAGTGGAACTATATCGCCTGCATTTGTCAATTTAACAGGTTTGACAAAGATCATTCTTTCTGATAATAATTTGACGGGCTCAATACCACATAGTCTCACAACTTTGCCTCAACTCGAGATTTTGGATTTGTCAAATAATAACTTATCTGGACAAATTCCCAAATTTTCATCTAAGGTGATGTTAATTACCAAGGGTAATCCTTTGCTAGGTGATGCACCAAGCGCAAGACCGTCTAAAACAACAAAAGCTGCTTCACTTATGCCTATTTGGATTGCAGGTATATACACATATCCACCCATTGTTTCAATTTTGTTTTCTTCTACTCTTGTTTTTATCATTTCCTGTTATGTTATTTACAGAACAGTTTTGTTCTGCTATTAGGTGATAGTAGTTTGTAACTTCTAGGTGTTAGAATCCACCTATTACTTTTTATGGTAATATATTAAATTAGATAAAATTATTGTTTATAACTATTCATCCCTTTTTTGCAAGCTTGCAGGAGCATCGGTACTTAGTATCGTAGTTGTAATACTGGTTGTTACTATTTGTAGGCGCAAAAAATATCTTGCTTTAGTACAAGAAAGGATCTTCAAGAAAAATAGAACACATCTTCACGATAATGTAGAGGATTTCATAAAATCTTATAATTTGTCGGTACCAAAGCGATATAGTTATGCAGAAGTGAAAAGAATCACAAACTCATTTCGAGATAAACTAGGTCAGGGAGGATATGCATGGTGTTGTGTACAAAGCAAGCTTACCTGATGGTCGTCAAGTGGCGGTGAAATTAATCAATGAGTTCAAAGGAGATGGAGAAGAATTCATAAATGAAGTTGCTAGCATTAGTAGAACATCACATGTGAACATCGTCTCACTTTTGAGTTTTTGTTATGAGAAGAACAAAAGAGCACTAATATATGAATTTGTGATTAATGGTTCATTGGATAGGTTCATCTATAGAAGAGGGTTTCCAAATGTTGTTTGTGATTTGGATTGGAACACATTGTACCAAATAACTGTTGGCATTGCTCGAGGACTAGAATATTTGCATCAAGGATGTATTTCAAGGATTTTACATCTTGATATCAAACCCCAAAACATTCTTTTGGATGAAGATATTTGCCCAAAAATCTCTGATTTTGGACTAGCTAAAATATGCCAAAAGAAGGACAGTATTGTGTCTATACTAGGCACAAGAGGAACTATATAGGATTCATAGCCCCGGAAGTTTTTAGCCGAACCTATGGTGGAGTTTCTCATAAGTCTGATGTATACAATTATGGCATGTTGGTTCTAGAAATGATAGGAGGAAGAAAAAATTATGATACAGGTGGATCTTGTACTACTGAAATGTATTTTCCAGATTGGATTTATAAAGATCTTGAACTAAGTGATAACCTCGAAGACCCTTTAGCAATCTCAGAGGAAGAAAAAGATATGAGAAGAAAGATTACTATGGTGAGTTTATGGTGCATTCAAACGAATCCATTAAATAGACCATCGATGAGTAAAGTAATAGAAATGTTACAAGGTCCACTTCAGTCTATGCCTTATCCTCCAAAGCCTGTTTTATATTCTCCCGAAAGGGCATCTTTACAAGGTTCATATATGTCTTCCAACAATTTGTTAGATACAATTTCAATAACATCACAGGAGGATGTTTCATGTGGTCAAACGAGTTCAACAAAGACAAGTGAAAATGTGATTGTAATGTAACTCCTTTTATTTGTATTTGGATTTGGATACAACTTTGAATGTACTTTCTTTGAATTTCAAAATCTGTTCATGCATTTGTAATGGATAAATTGCTTGTAATGTAACTCCTTCAGCTGAAACTTCTTATGTTTAGCAAATTGATCATTTCCAAGAGTAGAGAAACCCCCCTTATTTTCATAAATGATACCAATAGATTGATCAAATCTTAAACAAAGCTTTATTGCACTTCAAAGCTTTATCATTATTGCACTTCAAAGCTTCAGGGCACCCTATCTCTCCAGGAACAATAATAGAACATATAAAATAGAACTTGGGCAGTTTCTCATACCTACATGAAATAAATCCAAATGAACCCCCATCTTGCATACTTCCAATATTGGCTCATGCTCTTATGGGTTATGAACACTCCATTTCCACTTTGACTTTAAAACTGGTTTTCTTCCATCTTGCAATCTTCTCATTTGTTTAGTTTTACAGTGAGGAGGGAGACTCCAGATTTGGACCCAAATGGATTGGGAACAATCTTGAAATCTATCTCCTTAGGAGCATCAATATCTCTATTCCATTTTTTTGCCAATCTTTAACCCAATATAATTGTTCCGGATTTCCAAAATAATAGAAATCCAATAACACTAAAGTGAAAGAGAGACACAATGTTTCTTGTTCTAAAGGTGTGTCCTTTGGTGGCTTTCACTAGTGGTTGTGTTCTTTCATGAACATTTGTAGTGAAGAGACACTTATCTTCACCAAATGGTATGGGCTGGTCTATATATATAGAACAACTTTACAAGTAGAAAGAATATATTCACATATACACATATACAATGTTCATATGTCTAAGACAAAACTCCACCAAATTCATTATTCCAAATCATTCTCTTTCTTCTCTTATGCGCAAATTGAAGTTAGGGAACTATTGTTCTGTAAAATACCGTTGAATATACGCTTGGTGTGGGTGTGCAAACCATGTCAAGGAACTCGATTGTATCCTGAAGGGGATTTGCCAGTCATCCTATTGCATCCAATCTAGAGTGATTGGTGGGGGCGAATCGAACCTAAAGCTTAGTGTTATACACGCCTTGGAGTCTTGCGCAATGATAAATTCACTTTCTCCTTTGTTCTTTTTTGTTCATGATATTAACAATTATTCGTACTAATGGTTTTCTATGTTTGGTTCTTCTTCTTTGTTGCAGCATTATTCCCACCAACAAATTGTTCTAACAATCTTTAGGTTCGATTTTGCATTTGTGTTGAGATGATGACTGCAACATTGAAGGAAGATGTTATTCTACTTACAATTTGGAGAGATGAACGCTCATTCATACTTATTGTTTCACTTGGGTGAAAGGTACATGATTATGAATGCAATTACATAATATTACAGTATTATTCTATGCTTGGGGCGGGGGTTGTATAGTTTATGATAATTAAAGTATATGACTTTTCGTTATTATGGTTTGTGGATTTTGGTGGATAATAAAAAATCATTGTCAAATATCCAAACTTGTCCACGTGAATCAAATTAATATGTTTCAATGTTGAGTTATAAAAGGTATAGTAAAATACAAGAAATTTTTTGAATCACAGAGCCATTTTTAGGTTTCTTTTACGTGTAGCAAAATTTTGATGAAAAAGCGTAATGGTTTATCATGGCCTTTTATGAACCGTTTTCAATAACTTTCTTTGCTTTAATTTTACATGATTCAGATATTTAATTACCAGCAAGTTCATGCGATAAAGAAAATTAACGAAACAGTACACATTTTTGTGAAGAATCATGTTGTTTCAAAATGGGTGGTGCCCGTATCATTTCTTAAAACCGTTTTGATTTCGATTTTTGGGTACATACTTGAACTTGATTTTGAGGCTTTAATGGTCTAAAAATTATACCATTGTAATCCTTGTTTCTTTACTATCAAATTGGTTCAAGAATCGCTTAAAACGGTGCTAAAACGAGTTAGGAAACATTTCCAAAAGGTGTTGGGTCGGAGACCCATTTTCTACATATCTGGGTTGAATTTGACCCACTTGATGTAGAAGATGATGAACAGTACCACGGGACAACATCCACTCTCGGATCCGAGAGAGTGCAGGAGAGTGCGGACTGTATAAAGCTCCGTTTGATATTATTTTTTTGCATTGAATTTATATTAACCTGATAACATCTAGTTATTGACTAACTAGGTTTAATATTGAATTAACATATAAAACTGTTTTTTTGTTAATTTTATTTTGTTTAATACCTTTTAAATCATTTTAAAAAATGGAAATTGTGATTATTATTTATTTTCTCAGAATGGAAAATATTGTGACATTAATTTTGTACCTATTTATGATAGTCACTCTCCATGAATACTATGTTATGCAGTTTCATTTTCTTGATTCATTTAAATGCTATTTATTTACTTTGACAAGTACATTTAAATGTTATGATGAGTTTATATTTAATATTTAACTAGTAGAATATATGGTGCATATATTACTTGTATACTATAAGTTATATGGAAATGATTCTAATGTAGTTGACATGAACTTTAAGGTGAAGAAAATAGAATTTTTTTTTGTTATTATGTATGTTTGAGATTTATTTGATTGACCCACATTAGATATGTGTAAAGATATTTTAGTATCTAAATAAATAATTGCATTGGTTGTTGTTATGTATTTTTAGTGCATTCAATAAAGATATCTTAAATAATTTAAGATGGATGAAATAGAGGTAGAACTCTAACATGAAATGGGTATTAAATGCTTATAAGAATTTTGTCTAAACCAATGGCACAAGTGTACATATATTGTGATTGTCAACATATCAAAGGCCTCCAAGTGGACAATAAAAGGCAATGGGACTGGTAGTCCATTTTGTGATAGTTATTCAATACTATCAATGAGTATATTAACCAAAATGTCAAAGGACATTGGATTAAAGCTTAGCTATGTGAAGAAGTGTTCTTCAGAATTTTATGAGAAAAGGAAATAATCTTGTAATCCTTTGACAAAAGGGTTGACAAGGGATATGATGTTTTTATAACATCGTTGGGGATGAGTTTCAAGCCCATATCTAATTAATTACCAATAGTGGAATCCCAACTCACACTTGAGTATCATTAAGTCTTGAGTTCAATGGTGAAAGTACACTATTAGAGTAATTGCAAGTACTTGACAATAGATACATCCCAATGTTTATAAGTACTTGGACCATAAGTATAAAGTTGAAAGGTTGAGCTTTGCTCTTAATAGACCTATAGCATGTATGTGATGAAGTGCTTATTATGGGAGTGCTTCCGATAGAGTCTACCTATATGAGAGTGAAGTGGGACCGCTTCTTGGAGATTAAGGGTTTGACTCTTAAAGCTCTCATGAAAAGGATACTTGACACAAGGCCTTAACAAATGTGTCACTTTACAATTCGTTCAATGGTATCGAGATCTCATGTGTAAGGTAATTGATGCTTGTTCTAATGAATAATTGGTTCAAAGCTTGTCTACCAATCTATTCGGGGATGAGCGAAACATTGACTTACTAAGTAAAGGTTCAAATCGTAAGATACCTTAGCCGAAAGCATGTGATTTCCGGAATAATGGGATTTGGGTTTATTTTGAAAATGGTGGGGGATTGTTGGGGATTTCCAAAATAATAGAAATCCAATAACACTAAAGTGAAAGAGAGACACAATGTTTCTTGTTCTAAAGGTGTGTCCTTTAGTGGCTTTCACTAGTAGTTGTGTTCTTTCATGAACATTTGTAGTGAAGAGACACTTATCTTCACCAAATGGTATGAGCTGGTCTATATATATAGAACAACTTTACAAGTAGAAAGAATATATTCACATATACACATATACAATGTTCATATGTCTAAGACAAAACTCCACCAAATTCATTATTCCAAATCATTCTCTTTCTTCTCTTATGCGCAAATTGAAGTTAGGGAACTATTGTTCTGTAAAATACCGTTGAATATACGCTTGGTGTGGGTGTGCAAACAATGTCAAGGAACTCCATTGTATCCTGAAGGGGATTCGCCAGTCATCCTATTGCATCCAATCTAGAGTGATTGGTGGGGGCGAATCGAACCTAAAGCTTAGTGTTATACACGCCTTGGAGTCTTGCGCAATGATAAATTCACTTTCTCCTTTGTTCTTTTTTGTTCATGATATTAACAATTATTCGTACTAATGGTTTTCTATGTTTGGTTCTTCTTCTTTGTTGCAGCATTATTCCCACCAACAAATTGTTCTAACAATATAATCAAAGGTTTTGAATATCAAAAGTTTAGAAACTCAACCCAATATAATCAACATTCTGATTTCTGTCATAATTTTAGTTCAGTTTTTTGAACTAAAATATTTGAATTCCCCTCAAAAATTACATTACCTCCTAAAAATGCTTCATCCAAACATACATTAAGGATTACACCATATACTTGAAAGAGCATTTAGAATAGAGTTTTTGTGAATATGCTTCTCAGTCAAGAAGATCTTCCCAATCATACTTTTTTTACATACGTATATACCATCTATAACATCTTCATCAAACAAGATTAGAGGATCATTGTCATCTGAAACATTCTGATTGCTGTCATTATTTTAAGTTACAGAATTTTGAGGAATTCTAGGATTTCCATTGACAAATAAAGAAAGGCAAACCCAAGGAAAATCATGGAGCGAAAGAGAAGTCAAATAAACCAACAAAACCAGCAAAAAGAGAAAGACCAAAGACACAAGAGCAAAGGCAAAGACAAACAGAAACTGAAGAAGAATAGAATATTGTGCAAAGACTATATTATTATTATTATTATTATAAACAGATTACTAGAGGAGAAATTTGTATCTGTGGTAAGGACAAAATAACCAAATTGTGTTATTTAACCATGCAGAAGGAAGTACTCATATATAATGAATGGTATGTTGGTTGGATTTCAATTCAATTGTGCTATTTAAGTAGGTCAATGAAGTTGAATGCTGACAAATATGCCTATTTAAGGCTAGAGCTTACGTTACTAAGCCAAACTATTACTAAATTTATTTGAGCCGCTGGATGCTCAATTTTTTAAATAAACTGCATCTAATGGTTATTGTTCAATAAGGGTATTATGGTACTCTCAAATATATATTATATTTATTAAATTTAATTAGAAAATAAACTAATTCCTATTTTTAGGGGACATTTTTAATTCACACTTAAATGGCTTTAATTACTGTTCCTATTTTTTCTCCTTTTTCCTTTTTTTTTCTCCCTCCTTCCTTCCTCCCTCCTTCGTTTCTTTCATCCTACTTTCAGAATATCCTTCCTTTCCTATTACTAAATTTCTTTCATCCCGCGTTTCTTGAACAATAACCATTAGTTAGTAATTCAGAATTTGTTTAAAACGTTGAACGTTGAACCTGTTTCTATTTAATCAACTCACACGTTTGAAGCAAGCCATTGAAGCACGCTATTCGGTTACGCCATCATGGCTCACGACTATGAACGCGTGTTTATATTATCTATATAGACAACTAACCATTGTTGTTCACTTTTGTGGTTATTAAACTCTATAAAGACCTGTTGCCCATTATATATGATTAACCAAAGTTCTATAATTAGGTGGTTAGAGCTCAAGTAACAAACACTATATAATTATGTGGTTAGTAAAATGACCAACTATAACGACCAATTTCCTATTTTATATGAGTAACCGAAGCTCAATAACTAGGTGGCTAGAGACAACTAACCAGAATTGTTTGATCCCGTGGCTAGTAATAAACTAGGCGAAGTTATGAAAAGACAAATATTGCAAAATGGGGGAGAACTAAAGGCAAAATGAAGCATTTTGGAGCCTCTACACGAGTTTGACACAGCTCCATGACATTTCATATTAATTAAAAAGATGAATATACCAAAATTAATTAGCAGAACTCTAGGATCAATTGGTCTCATGAGTGGCTTATCCAAAAAAAAAACCATAGAGGGAACACTGTTACTATTGTATCGACCAGTAGTAATAATAATAGTAATCGAGTAGACTAACATGAAGCCAAAATAGTAAACTTATTTGCAGCAAACAGAAAATGATTTCCCTAAGTCCCCAATTGATTAATCTTCTCCCGAGTTCAAAGTTGTGGATCACACCATGCTATATTTTGTTTTAGTTTTTATTATAAAATCCACAATTTTATGCTCTTTGATTCTACATTTCGTTTTAGTTTTTATTATAAAATCCATATTTCAAAATTTAATTGTCTAAATAACAAAAGTTAAGTGACTAACCAGAATTGTTTGATCCTATGGCTAGAGACAACTAACCAGAATTGTTTGATCCCGTGGCTAGTAATAAACTCGGCAAATTTAAATGATTTCATGGTTAGACAATAGTAACCCATGCCCGTACTTATGTGATTTTTAGTAATTTAGTAACATATATGACGGCTACATTATATTGTCACCTTTTTTAGTTATAAGTATAACGATCAATTTCCTATTTTATATGAATAACTGAATCCCTGTAATTTGGTGGCTAAAGCCATCCAAACAAAATTCTTCAATTCTATGGATATTAGTAAACTCACCGAAGTTATGTGACTTCGTGGTTAGAAAAACTACATAATGTCCGTACTTATGTGAATGGTTTTGTTTTTGGTCGGGTTCAAAGTTCTCAGACACCCATTTCACGAACTCCCCGGGAATCTTGGTCCATTTGCATATGAGCATAAGGGATCCAAACCCAGTTGACTGCAGCAATTCTTTCCGACATTCTTTAATTCCATTCAGTATTGTGTAAACCATCAGTGGTTTACATTTATGTCTGTACCTCAAAGGTTTTGCTTCCCTAGCACTCCCAACCTCCTTTATGTTTCTTTTTGCCATAATCACTGAAAATAAAAGGAGCCATAATAAGCAATTAAAACGGTAGTTGTGATGGTTTTAAGATACAAACATAAATGTTTAAAAATTGGAGAGGAGATGTACCGTTTTTGATAAATAGAAAGCAACAATAATCACAAAATTAGAGAACATTTATCAGTTGCTTTCTAACCTAATGAAGAGCAATATCGGTTATTCTAAACAAAAACTAGCCAGTAACTTCACAATTTAGTTATGCACTTTATCCCTCTAATTTAGTTATGTACTTTATCCATCTAACTTCACAATTTAGTTATGCACTTTATGAAGAGCATAAGGTTAGTAACAAAATTGTTAATCTAACCACATGAATACGATACTCTGGTTAATCAATCACTAACCACAATATTGAACAACGTTGGTTAGGTGTCGTTACCTACAAATTCGAAAAGCATAAAACCAGAAAATCCCTATCCAAGAATCTTTTATCAGTTACATACAATATTTGAAGCACAAAAACTCGTGAAGCACAAAAACTAACCTTTTGCTATTAAGATATGGATCTCTTAAAAATGAAAAAGGTTAGCAAAATTGAAAAAACTCGTGAAGCACAAAAACTAACCTTTTTTCATTTTTTCGAGATACATATTTTACTACTATAGTTCAATAATTTGCTATTAAGATCAAGCTTGAGAACAGGTATATCATAAATTTCTCCTATCTCAATCGGGATATTATAATTATGCACCATGACTACTAAAAACAGTGGAGAAATTAATGTTATATTCCAGCATCATTGATTCATATGTAGCAGCAAATTTTTCTGAATTTTTACTAAGAAAGATATATATGATGTTACCAACATAGATGAATGTAGAATTCGTGGCTTTATTTAGTAGTTTGTGAACAACGACAATTTTATGAAACTATGAAACTATCAATTCAAATCAATTTGAAAAACTATCAATTCAAATATGAAACTATCAATTCAAATCAATTAGATAGACTTGGAAAATCACGTAATTAGATACTAACAGCAAATCACGTAATTAGATAGACTTGGAAAATATGAAACTATCAATTCAAATCAATTTAAAATTTTAAATTAATCAACGACAAAAAAGATAGTAAAAACCAAGCAAGACACGCTGATGTTAATCTAACCACATGAACGCGGTACTCTGGTTAATCAATCACTAACCACAATATTGAACAACGTTGGTTAGGTTCCGTTACCTACAAATTCAAAAAGCATAAAACCAGAAAACACCTTTTATCAGTTACATACAATATTTGAAGCACAAAAACTAACCTTTTTCAGATTGCGAAGTGGTTAGAGACGACGGTTGCGTGTCCGAACTCGTTTCGATTCCTGGTTGCGTTGTAGAACTCGTTTTTCAGCGTTTTGGGTGGAAGATGGAAAACAAAAACGCAACTGAAATAGAAACCTGCGTTTTTCAGGAACCTGCGTTTTTCAGAAACCGGCGTTCTGGTTGCGTTCTGGTTCGGCGTTTTTCAGAGAACCTGCATTTCTGCGTTGGGTTTCTGCGTTTCTTCGTTTTTACGTTTCAGTGAGTGTGGTTTCTGCGTTTCTTGGTTTTTAGTTTCTCTCTCTTTTCAGTTTTTAATTTTAATTGCTAATAATTAAGGCCTATAATTATGGAAGAAAAATAGGGATTTGCTAATCAGTTTTTTTTCATATTACTATGATGGATCTTACCTTTTTGCCCTTTAGTAATAGTTACTGAACATAATGTTTAGTAACATAAACTAGACCCCCTATTTAAGTAATGCGTATGTTTGTTTTGCTTCTCTAAACAATGAAAGCATCATATTGTTATATTACTAATAATTGAAAGGTCCTTTGTTATATAATAACAATGACCTTAAGCTTTATGCAACACACAAAATCAAACATGAGATAACTATTGGTCTCTTTCATATTGACTTTTTTGTTTATTTTATAGTTGTAAGTCTCACGAAATGCTACTAGCTGTATTGATCTTCTTTATGAGTTCACATGAGGAAAATACAAATGACAGATAAACAGGAAGGAAAAAAAAACGGCGCTCTGCTAGGGCACAATATGGGGGAGTCGGACGGGTGGCAAACGGTGTCAAGGAGAAAGAACCGAACAGTCAATCACCATGGGAGGACGGACATAGCTTGTATGAACTGGAACGGAAACAACGACGGGACATGCTCCTTTTTCTTCTCTCAAATTCCTGATTCTCATGGAGCCAAGGAAATGCTAAAAGCCTTCTCTTACTATGGAGATGTGGTGGAGGTGGTAATACCGTTCAAGCGAAACGCCAGGGGTTTAAGGTTTGGGTTTGTAAGGTTTCGTAACGTCAACGATCAGAGAATGTTCGCAGTAAAACTCGATAACATAATCATCGGCGCAAAAAAGATCTTTGTCAACGTTCCAAGGTTTGAAAAAGAGGATCACGCGGAAGGGAGAGCAAGACTGAACCCGAGAAAGACGGAACATGAATCAAGGAAGGGCTGGAGCAAAAAAGTATGGAAGGAAGTGGAGAAACCAAAAGACGATAGAAAGAAGGAAAATAATGAAGAAGGTCAGGTGAAGATGAAGGGTGTATCATATGAGGCTAAAAGAAACAAGGTCTGGGCAAAACAACACTCTCACAGGGAGTACTGGAAGGGGAAAAATGAGCAGAAAGTTGTTTACTTTAGGAAGAAGAATGTCTATGATCTTATCTACGATGTGCCGGAGGAAGAAATGAACCGGTTTAAGAAGATGTACGTAGGGGTGATGAAGAATGCCGGAAGCTCTCATTTGGTGCAAGAATGGTTCAATATGCAGGGAATTTTCTCAATCAAAAGCACTCCACTTGGGGCAAATCTTGTCCTTTTGGAGGAATTCGAAGAAGGTATGATCTTGGCAATTATCTCAGAGGCAAGGGACTGGATGCTTGAAAAATTCAAAGAAATAAAGGAATGGAACCCTGAAGTGGCGGATCAAGAAAGGATTGTTTGGGTGAGATGCCATGGGATCCCGGTACACGCTTGGAATACTGAGTTTTTTGAGGCATTGGCGGGCAGATTTGGAGTCTTTCTCGGTGTAGATGATAACACAAGAACGAAGAACTCAATGGATGTGGCGAGAATTATGGTACATACGAATCACTACGACGTCTTCAATATGGTGATCCATGCTTTCATCAACGGAACAATGTTTTTCATCAAAGTGCTCGAAGAATGGTGTGGTCCTATGCATTGGAATGGTTTAACTCAACCAAATTTGATGAACAGCAAGGATGAAGATTCAGATTCGGATGACAACAGTGAAGACAATAATGATGGTCCGCCATTATTTCCGGAAGAAGAGGCTGCGCCAAATTCAGAAGGTGAAGAGGATAACGGAAGTCCAAGCGACGCTGATAATTTCACTATTGTTGAGGGAACTATCTTGGAAATTGGAGGAGGTTCTAATCATGATGAGGTAGTGGGAAGAACAACATTGGAAATCAAAGAGAATGACGAGGGCTCTACTAACTTAACGGCGCAGAATGGAAGCATGGTGTATGGGGAAAGGCAAAAAACGTTGCTGATTGGTCTCAATGATGTGGGGCCGCAAGGAGTTGAAGGGCAGAATTGTGAAGTTGTGGAGGAGTGGTTGGATGAGCGTGGACCTAATAATGGGGGTGTGCTACTTGATTCTACCATTTTTCCAATTGATAATGGGCCTTTACTTGAAGCCCAAAATGTGGAGACCAATTCAAACAATCAATCTGGGCCTAGTATTCTTGCAAAGGGGCCGTTGGAACATCATGAGCCAGTGAGAAAGATAATAGTCAAGGGGAGAAACAAAAAGAAAAATAAGAAGGAAGAGAAAGAATGTAAAAGAAGAAAATGTAAGGTGGGGAACTCAACGAAAAAATATGGAGAGGAGGCAGGGATAACAGTGGGGATTCTTAAGAAAGACGGTAGAAAATTGATCCCGGTTCTTGGTCACTCAAACACGACGTTTTCGGAGAGCACAGGGGGTGTAATCCGCAATCCTCTTGGTGCCTCTCTCTCAATGTCAACGAACGAGGTTATAGGGAAAGGATCGATTGGTGAAACTTCAATTGGAGACATAGAAATCCGAATTGGGAATGTTAGAAACGAAGAAGAACATGTGACTCACATGGCAGAGAAGATTTGGAAGATGGCGAAAGATGACTTAGGTGTAACTGGTGATGCCCATGACAATGCATACAGAGAGAAAATTTTGCTCTTGGAGCACCGTGATCAGGGTGCGATTTCAAAGAAGGGGAAAAACAATTCTTCTCAATGATTTTAATGACTTTAAACAGGCGAGGGTGGGGGGGCGCTGCCAAGCGTAGACGCCTCAAGAAGTTAATTACGGCTGGTGACTTTGATCGCTGTATGATTCACGAAACAAAATGTAGCAATTTGTCAAAAAGAATGATAGGGAGTATTTGGCCAAACTTGAACTTTGAATGGGTTAGTAAGAATGCTTGTGGACAATCGGGAGGTCTTCTTTGCGTATGGAAGGAAGGATGTATGGATGTACAATTTTCATTCACAGGTGAGCATTTTGTAGGTGCGGGTGCATTGTTGGAGGGAAGAGTTTGTTACTTGGTCAACGTTTATTCAGAATGCAACATGGCTAGCAAGAGGCGTTTATGGGACAGTCTGAGGAAGCTAAAAGGGGAATTTGTTGAGGGGGATTGGTGTATTGCAGGAGACTTCAATGCAATTGTGTCAAGAGAGGAAAGAGTTGGGTGTGCAGCCGGTTTTAGCCTTGTAGAGATGAGGGAATTTTCAGCATTTATGGAGGATATGGGGTTGGTTGATGTGCCAGCTCTTGGCAAAAAATACACTTGTTTTGGCACGGACGGGAGGGCTAGCCGTATAGACAGAATTTTGGTTTCTTTGGGGTTGGTTGCTAGATGGAACTTATCACCCCAGTGGGTAGGAGATCGTGACATCTCCGACCATTGCCCGGTATGGTTGATGTGCTCCAAATTGAATTGGGGACCGAAGGCTTTTAGGTTCAATAACTGTTGGATTGAGCATGATGGGTTCATGAAGTTTGTGAAGGAATGTTGGGACTCTTGTTCGGTAAGTCGTAGAGGAGATTATGTGATTAAGGAGAAATTAAAATGGTTGAAAGAGAAATTGAATGGGTGGAATCGTGAAGTGTTTGGTATCAAAGATCTTCAAATAGAGAACATTGTAAATGACTTGAATGCTTTGGAGGAGACTGCCACTACCGGTGGTCCTTTGAATGAGGCACAAAGGAAGGCGCTAAGTACTCAGTTTTGGAATGAACTCCATGCCAAGGAAAGCCTTTTGGCACAAAAATCTAGAGTGAAATGGTTGGCCGAGGGGGATTCTAATAGTCATTTCTTTCATGCTTGTGTTCGTGGCAACCGTCAAAGAACACAAATCCTAAAATTGAAGGTCAATGAGGAATGGGTGGAGGATGTGGAAGGTATAAAGATGGCGGTTAGGGATCACTTTGAGAAGAGTTACAAAGAAGAAGTATTTGCAAGACCGAAACTTGATGGCATCTCCTTTAATAAAATCTCGCGAGAGGATAATGATTTGCTCACGGCGTCCATATCCATTGATGAAGTGAAGGAAGTGGTTTGGGAGTGTGATGGTAACAAGAGCCCGGGGCCAGATGGCTTCAACCTTAACTTTTTTAAGACATGTTGGGAGGTTATTAGCCCGGAGATTATGAAGTTTATTGATGAGTTTCAACGGAAGGCTAAATTACCAAAAGCAATAAGTGCTTCGTTCTTGGCACTTATCCCTAAAATTAAAAATCCACAATGCCTTACGGAGTATAGGCCTATTGCTCTCATTGGTAGCTTGTACAAAATATTGGCAAAGGTGTTGGCGGGAAGGTTGAAAAAGGTGATGAAAAATGTGATCTCGGATTGTCAAAATGCTTTTTTAGCGGGAAGGAACATATTGGACGGGGTAGTTGTTGTTAATGAAATTCTCGATATGGCAAAAAGAAAAAAAGGAGTTGTGTGGTGTTGAAGGCAGATTTTGCAAAAGCCTATGATTCTGTGAGTTGGGCGTATCTTGACTACATGCTTGGGAGATTGGGGTTCAATGATAGATGGAGGAGCTGGATGAAGATTTGTGTCTCATCTAACTCTATATCGGTTCTCGTGAATGGTAGTACTTAGGGGGAGTTTGCGGCTCAAAAAGGGTTGAAGCAAGGAGATCCACTATCTCCTTTTTTGTTCCTTATTGCGGCGGAAGGGTTGGCGGGGCTAGTGTGAAAGGGTGTAGAATCAAATTGCCTTAACGGTTTCCAAGTAAGTGATCAACTCTCGGTTTCATTATTACAATTTGCGGATGATACAATCTTCTTTTGTGATGGCAAGGAAAAAAGTATTTTGTGTCTAAAATGGATTTTGAGGAGCTTTGAATTGGTCTCGGGCATCAAGGTGAATTTTACAAAGAGTAATGTTATTGGAATTAATATTGAAAGAAGGGTGTTAGACGGTATATCTCATTTTCTTGCGTGCAATGTGGGTTCGGTTCCTTTCAAGTTCTTGGGCGTACCGATGGGGGCTAGCCCGAGAAGGGTGAGTACTTGGCAACCAATAATTGATTCAATCAAGGCTAGATTGAATAGTTGGAAGAGCCGGCAACTCTCAATTGGGGGAAGAGTCACGCTCATAAACTCGGTTTTATCCTCGCTTCCCTTATATTTATTCTCTTTCTATAAAGCTCCAAATAAGGTAATTGAGGAAATAGTGCGACTTCAAAGAAGATTCTTATGGGGAGGAGATGAAGAACATAAGAAGATTGCTTGGGTTAGTTGGGAAGTAATATGTTTACCTAAGGAGAGGGGAGGGCTTGGAATCAAAAACTTAGAAGCTTTTAACTTGGCTCTTTTATCAAAATGGAGATGGAGGTGTCTTATTGATAATGATGAATCGTTATGGAAAAAAATTCTGATGCATAGATACGGGTGTATTAATTGTTGGGACGGCGAGTCGGAAAATAATAGAGGGTGGAGATGCTCTTCATTATGGTGGAGAGATTTGAAAACTATAGGTAATGGCAACTGCATCGGGGCGAGTTGGTTTATGGAATTGGTAAGGAAGAAATTGGGAGATGGCGCAACAATTTGTTTTTGGACTGATATATGGCTGGGAAGACATTCTTTTGCTGAACTTTTTCCAGCTTTTTACAATCGAACAAGTACTAAAGAGGTGAAGGTAGCTGAGAGGGGGATGTGGCTGGCGTCGGGCTGGGTTTGGAAGGAATTCTCGGAGGAAAATCTGGGAGTGGTGGAGCTGCAGCAGGCTGCGGAACTCTCGGCAATCCTGCTGGGGGTTCAACCCGAGAGGAATAAGGTGGATTGGTGGGTGTGGGTGCGCGATTCCTTTGCTGGTTTCACTGTTAAGAACTGCTATGGCTGGTTGCTTTCCTCTTTTGCAGGCACTCGAGAACAGTTGGAGGAGCAAGCGATGATGGCGTGTAAAAAAGTATGGAAGAATGATGTCCCTTCAAAAATCCTAATTTTTTCTTGGAGATTATTGTTAAATAGACTGGCTACTCGGGATGCATTAGTACGAAAAGGTATATTGAATTCGGCTCATGATCGCTGTTGTGTTTTATGTTTTAAGGAAGAGGAATCCGCCAATCATGTTTTCTTTAGGTGTGAAGTAACTAGAAAGGTGTGGAGACTAGTGTTTCAATGGTTGGGGGTATCTACCTTAGGTGACGTAGAGGGGGTGGAGCATTTTTTGGAATTTGGGAACATCTTGAAGGGGAAGAAGAGGAAGGGTGTTAAGCATCTCATTTGGATGGCGGTAGCTTGGATCACATGGAGAACAAGGAATAAGGTTATTTTCAAAGGGGAGGTGGCTACGGTTCCGGATATTCTCTATAATGTTAAATTCACTGCTTGGAGTTGGTTTATGGCTAGGAAGGGGCGCAATTGTGCGGTATCTTGGACGGATTGGCTAAATTGCCCGATGGGGTGTTTTCTATCATTGTAATTTTGTATATTTATTGACTTTGTTGTTCCTCTCCGGGGTACTCTTTCCTCCTTGGGTCTTTTTCCCAAATTGGGTTTTGGCCCTTGGAGGTTTTAACGATGCCCCTTGGTTGTAAGGGTTGGTGCACCCCTTATGCCCCCTTTTAATACCAAATTATTTATCTAAAAAAAAGGAAGAAAAAAACTTTGTTAAAATATAGTTTAGCCACAAAGCTCCCAATGCTAATCACGTACGTTTTTAGTTTAGTTTTTTATTATACTTGTATGTCTCATGGGTGACAATATTTGACTCCAATTAGATCACTGAGTCGTTTGTTTATTCCCACGCGTTTCATCAGACTAACAATTAGCATCAGTAGTATAGTATTATTATCCCTTTCTTTCTTCTTTTGAGGTCCATGCAGTAGATATAGATCTAGATCTACTTCCAGGTTCTAAACTAATCATTAAGCTTCTAATTAAGAATGATTATGAAGATTACACCACCCCATTCCCAAATCAGAATCAGAACTAAACTTACTTGTTTCTTTCTCATCTTCTCAACCAGTGGCGGATCTTCACTAAAAAGTTAGGGAGGGCCGCTAATAGAAAAGATATGGAAATTCAGAAACGCATGAACAAAGAAGCCGAAACATAAATGCAATTAAAATAGATTAATATAAATTAAAATTATTTATAAAAAATTAAATGACTGACTGTCGGGTATATGTGGCCAGCCAATTCCCCAATATAACTTAGCCATTGGCAAAGCTGGTGGATACTGCACCAATAACACGATAACCAAAAAAAATTAAGAGACTAAAAATGTAATTTTTATTTCACATAGAGACTCAACTGAAGTTGTTTATAAAAAGATATTTTAAATTTATTTGATTCTAATATTAAAATTTTGAATATATTTTTTCAAAAACTATCATCCATCTATTCATAATATCTAAATTTAATATAAGGGATACGATAGTATAAAAAATATGAATAAAATTTATACTCCAAATAATATAAATATAGGCAAAATTACAGCAGAGGACCTTTAACTTATTTATTTGTAACAAGTAGGACCTTTTAGTTTTTTTGTAACAAATAGGACCTTTAAGTTACCTAACGTTGACACCGTTAACCTTTTAGTAAACTTCCGTTCCAAAAAAGCTTAGGTGGTGTTAACGTTGCTTAGCTGTCAGTTACTTTGCTGACTTGGATATTAATTTGATTTAGCAATTATAAAAAACAAATAATTGCAATTAACAAATATGAAATAAAAAGAAATAATAAAAATAAAAGAAAATGGAATTAACAAATATCAAATAGAAACAGAGAAGAAGTTGAACTATTTGTTTTCTGAAATAGAAACAGAGAAGAAGAAACGATAGTTCCTTGGTGAAAACGAAGAAGCGTTAACGAAGAAGAAGAAGAAGTGAAAATGAAGAAGAAGAAAACAAAGGTTGGGCTTCTGGGTTCGCAAACGAAGGAGAAGAAGATTGAAAACAAAAACGAAGGAAACGAAGATTGAAGTTTCTGGGTTTCTGGGTTTCTGTGTTCGAAAACGAAGAAGAGGAAGTTTCTAGGTTTCTGGGTTGACAAGTTTTTAAAGTGTAACAAACAGGACCTACAAGTTTTTAAAGTGTAACAAACAGAAGAAGTGAAAATGAAGAAGAAGAAAACAAAGGTTGGGCTTCTGGGTTCGCAAACGAAGGAGAAGAAGATTGAAAACAAAAACGAAGGAAACGAAGATTGAAGTTTCTGGGTTTCTGGGTTTCTGTGTTCGAAAACGAAGAAGAGGAAGTTTCTAGGTTTCTGGGTTGACAAGTTTTTAAAGTGTAACAAACAGGACCTACAAGTTTTTAAAGTGTAACAAACAGGACCTTTAAGTTTATTTCAGTGAACAATTAAAACCTTATTGCATAATACCACATTACTGCTGTGTAGAATGAAATTCAACAGAAATCTCAAATCATTAAAATGATGAGTTAACATTAACATAATAGAAGTTAAGGATTACAATATGACAAAAGTCTTGATTCTTACAAGTTACAACAAAACACATACTAAAAGTCCAAACATTAACCATAATCACCATTTGTTCACCAAAATACACATCAAAGTTACACAAATCAGAACCAAAAACATTACAACAAATGGGGTTGCACTCGAATTGAAGGATTGAGAGTTCTGGCTTCGTGAATTTGATCCATTTGTACGGTATGAATGCATTGATGGAAGAATTGGGGTTCTGGTTCGTTTAGGGTTTCAAATTGGGAATTGGGGGTTTAAATGGAGAAGAAGACATTTTTGGGTATTTATTTAAATGTTAAATAAAATTAATATCCAAGTCAGCAACGTAACTGACACCTAAGCAACGTTAACGCCACCTCAACGTTTTTGGAACGGAAGTTCAGAAAAAGGTTAACGTTGTCAACGTTAGGTAACTTAAAGGTCTTATTTGTTACAAAAAAAACTTAAAGGTCCTACTTGTTACAAATAAATAAGTTAAAGGTCCTCTGCTGTAATTTTGCCTATAAATATATATATTGTTACATATATACATTGAGTAAAAAACAATATATTTTTCTTATTTATTGTATATATATTAATGTTGCATAATCAATGACAACAACGACTAAATGGTAAATTGTGCTTTGTGGGAAAGCCTTGTGTACTCTCATTAGATGTTATTTTTTGCAAGCTTAAAAAGTTAGTGCAAAATATTAGTGTTATACGACAAAACAAAATAAAAGAAATGGCTCCATTGGGGATAGAACCAGACAAAACAAAATAGAAGAAATGGCTCCATTGGGGATAGAACCAGAAACCTTCCACTGAAGGGACAACATTTTACCAACTAAGCTGCATGTCAGTATGATTATTATCGCGCAAAAGATGTATTTATTTAGTAGTTGATTTATAGTGAGGGTATTGTGGTAATTTCACATGGATTTCGAGGGAGGGCCACACAGTCCTTGAGAAGATCCGCCAGTGTTCTCAACAATCCTCTTCACCACCACCATTGCCGATGAGGATTACGAAGCAGTTTACATGTCTCGGCTTTTGAAAGCACTGAGTCCAACTCCTCGAAGCTGGTCCAACGAAACTCACTTCTGCAAATGGAACGGCGTCGTTTGCAATCTAACCAGTAATTATGTTAACTCCATCACACTCCCGTCAAGTTCACTCACCGGTACAATACCTTCTGATCTCTACACCCTCTTCAATCTCATCCACATAGATCTCCACAACAATTCACTCACTGGACCCTTTCCTTCTCTCTCCGGTCTCAACGCTCTCGAAACCGTTCTCCTTGGCCACAACAATTTCACCTCTATCCCAGACTATTGTTTCAACTTCATCCTAAACTTGAAAACTCTTAACCTTAGCAATAACTTGAATCTAATACCTTGGTTATTTCCCACTGTATTGAGTGCCTCTCCATTGCTGCAAACCATAGACCTCCAAGCAACAAATATGATAGGTTCCTTATCGTCGAAAATGTTTGATTGGTTTCCACGTTTGGAGACGGTTATTCTTTCTCACAATAACTTCACCGGAGATTTGCCAGAGTCTCTTGGAAGATCTTCAATAAAGTATTTGAAGTTAAATAATCAAGGTGTTTTGAATAAGTTTACAGGTAGCCTTGAAGTGATTTCATCAATGAGGTTATTATCTCAAGCATGGCTTCACAATAACGCGTTCTTTGGTCGAATTCCTGACTTATCCAATTGTACTCAATTGTTTGATCTCCAGCTTCACTCAAATATATTATATGGTATGGTTCCACCTTCTTTGATGACTCTCCCTAGCTTGAAGACGGTTTCTTTGGATGATAATGGGTTTCAAGGCCCGATACCTATATTTGGCAAGGGTGTGAGGGCAACTTGGGAAAATACTGGGTGTTGTGATGGGCCTTGCGATCCACAAGTGATGACTTTGCTTGTAATTGCTGAAGCTTTTATGGATTTTGGCATTGCCACTTTGATAGACAATGGTTGGGTAAGGGAAAATCCTTGCAGCTGGAAATTCATTAGGTGTAGGAGAGGGAAGATCATTAGTGTTAACTTGGATGGGCTAATCTTAAGTGGAACCATATCTTCTGCATTTGCCAATTTAACAGGATTGGTAAACTTGACACTTTCTGGCAATAATTTAACCGGCTCTATACCACATAGCCTCACAACTTTGCCACAACTCCAGTTTCTAGATTTGTCTAATAATAACCTAACTGGACAAATTCCTAATTTTCCATCCAAGGTGAAGTTAAATACCACAGGTAATGTCTTGCTTGGCCGCAAAATTGATGATACACAAAGTGGAGGCCCATCTAAAACAGCAAATGCTACTTCACTTAAGCCTATTTGGATAGCAGGTATATACGCAATTACCCATACCCATCCATTATTTCCATTTTGTTTTGTTCTGTTCGAGTAGTTAGTTGTTAGTTTTTAGCAATTAGCATCTAATCAATAATCAAAATAATATATATATATATATATATATATATATATATATATTAGTTAGTTGTTACTCCCTCCGTTCCTAAACTTTGGTCATTTTGGTCTCTCTTTTTTGTTTCAAAACTTTGGTATTTTTGAGATACCAATGTACAATTTACTTAATTTTTTCAAGTTTACCTTTTATCTTTAATTAATTGTCACTATTCACAATATTAACTCCTTTGGATTCCCAAGTTAGTAGACTTCTTGAGGCCAATTAGAGTGTGACTTTATTGATTTATTGTTTTCTTTTCTCTTTCCAATAATTCCAAAAAAATAAAATACAAATTGGGTATTAATGCTACAAAGGGATACTTTAGTAATTAGGTATTGCAAATTTATGATTTCTTAATTTGTGTGAAACACTCCAAAAAGACCAAAGTTTTGGAACGGAGGGAGTAATTTTTAGCAATCGAGCCTCTCAATGCTTCTCAAAAATTTTATCTATATTAATATTTAATTGTAATTTACATATAAATAAGACATTAGTTTTATTCAATGAAATCACGTAATGACCACTAACTTATTATACGATGCTATTGTTTATAACTATTCATCACTTTTTTGCAAGCTTGCAGGAGCATCGGTACTTAGTATCGTAGCTGTAATACTGGTTCTTACTATTTGTAGGCGCAAGAAATATCTTGCTTTAATACAAAAGAGGGTCTTCAAGAAACATGGAACACATCTTCACGACAATGTAGAGGATTTCATAAAATCTTATAATTTGTCGGTGCCAAAGCGATATAGTTATGCATAAGTGAAAAGACTCACAAACTCATTTCGAGATAAATTAGGTCAGGGAGGATATGGTGTTGTGTACAAAGCAAGCTTACCTGATGGTCGTCAAGTGGCAGTGAAATTAATCAATGAGTCCAAGGAAGACGGAGAAGAATTCATAAATGAAGTTGCTAGTATTAGTAGAACATCACATGTGAACATCGTCTCACTTTTGGGTTTTTGTTATGAAAAGAACAAAAGAGCACTAATATATGAATTCGTGATTAATGATTCATTGGATAGGTTCATCTATAGAAGAGGATTTCCAAATGTTGTTTGTGATTTGGATTGGAACGCATTGTACCAAATAACTGTCGGCATTGCTCGAGGACTAGAATATTTGCATCAAGGATGTATTTCAAGAATTTTACATCTTGATATCAAACCCCAAAACATTCTTTTGGATGAAGATTTTTGCCCAAAAATTTCTGATTTTGGACTAGCTAAAATATGCCAAAAGAAGGACAGTATTGTGTCTATACTAGGCACAAGAGGAACTATAGGATTCATAGCACCAGAAGTATTTAGCCGAACATATGGTGGAGTTTCTCATAAGTCTGATGTATACAGTTATGGCATGTTGGTTCTAGAAATGATAGGAGGAAGAAAAAATTATGATACAGGTGGATCTTGTACTACTGAAATGTATTTTCCAGATTGGATTTATGATCTTGAGCTAAGTGATAACCTCGAAGACCCTTTAGCAATTTCAGGGGATGAAAAAGATATGAGAAGAAAGATTACTATGGTGAGTTTATGGTGCATTCAAACGAATCCATTAAATAGACCATCGATGAGTAAAGTAATAGAAATGCTACAAGGTCCACTTCAGTCTATGCCTTATCCTCCAAAACCTGTTTTATATTCTCCCGAAAGGGCGTCATTACAAGGTTCACATATCTCTTCCAGCAATTTCTTAGATACAATTTCAATAACATCACATGAGGATGTTTGTCTTAACATCCAAACACAAACACAAAATAAACTGCATCTTGAACAGATTGCAGAAATGAATTGAAATGAATTGGATAATTGCATTGTACAGTTAGGGGAACTATATATACAATGAAGGAGCTCGAACTAACTTAGATGAGAGCTTTACAGATAAGAGAAACTAACTAATTACAAGTGTAACTAAATAATTACTGTAGTAAACTAGAGAGTAACTATAGTTAACTGAAAGGTTACTATTAATATCCCCCCTCAAGTTGGACTGTGCAAGTTGCAGAGGCCCAACTTGGTGATGAAACTGTTGAATGCAGGAGCATGGAGTGGCTTTGTGAAAACATCAGCAAGCTGTGAAGCTGAAGGTACAGGAAGCAAATGCAGCAGGCCTTGTTGAATTTTCTCACGAACAACGTGACAATCAATCTCAATATGTTTGGTGCGCTCATGAAAAGTGGGATTGTGGGCAAGATAAATTGCAAATTTATTGTCACAATAAACTGCAGTAGGTGCTGTGAGATGAACCTGAAGATCTTCCAATATATAGTGCAGCCATTGTATCTCACATGTAAGACTTGCCAAAGCACGGTATTCAGCCTCAGAAGAGGATCTAGACACAGTAATTTGTTTCTTCGATTTCCAAGAGGTGAGAGAAGAACCAAGGAAGACACAATACCCAGTAATTGATTTTCTGGTGTCTGGGCAGCAAGCCCAGTCTGAATCTGCGAAGCCAGATAATTGTGTAGTAGTTACAGCAGAGAAAAAAAGTCCTTGTGCAGGAGCAGTTTTGAGGTAGCGTAGGACTCTGACTGCTGCTGTGAAGTGAGTAACCAGTGGTTTAGCCACCAATTGACTTAACTGTTGGACAGAATATGCAATGTCTGGTCGTGTGGTAGTGAGGTACAAGAGGCGACCAATGAGTCTGCGGTATTGGAATGCATCTGCATATGGGGCAGAATTGTCACTGCTGAGTTTGTTTGAAGGGTCACTGGGTGTAGTTGCAGGTTTGGTGGCTAGAAGACCACTATCTTGAAGTAAATCTAAGGTATATTTACGTTGATTGAGAACAATGCCATCCTTTGAACGAGGTATCTCCAACCCTAGGAAAAATCTTAGTGGACCAAGATCTTTAATTTTGAATTTCTTGTCCAAGAAAGACTTCACAGAATTAATGTGCTCCATTGAGTTGCCTGCAAGAACAACATCATCCACATACACAAGTAAAATGGTGGTGATGGATGCAGAGTGATATGTGAACAGAGAGTGGTCTGCCCGTGACTGAATGAAGCCAATGTCAAGAAGTGTGGCAGTAAGTTAATGGTTCCACTGGCGACTTGCTTGTTTAAGTCCATAAAGTGACTTATGTAACCTGCAAACAGGACTAGAAAGAGTGTTGTTAGGTACTGTAAAGCCTTGTGGGATAGACATATACACTTCTTCATTCAAGTCATCATGCAAAAATGCATTGTTGACATCCAATTGCTCCAAAAACCAACCCTTGACAGCAGCTACTTCCAAGAGGACCCTAACAGTGGTGAGCTTGGCCACGGGGCTAAAGGTATCAAAATAGTCTACACCTTCCATTTGGGTGTAGCCTTTGGCTACAAGGCGTGCCTTGTATTTTTCAATGGTCCCATCCGCATGATATTTAATTTTGTAGACCCATTTACAACCAATAGGTGTCTTACCATGAGGTAGGTCCACAATAGACCAAGTGTTGTTCAATTCAAGGGCAGCAAGCTCAGCTTGCATAGCCTGCTGCCAATGTTCATGTTTAGAAGCTTGAAGGAATGTTGAGGGTTCTGAATTGATGGTTACAGCTGAACAAAAACTTTTGTAGGAAGGGGAACAATTATTATATGATAAAATAGAGGATAAGGGATAAGAAATTGCAGAAGATATACCTGAGGATGATGTAATGCAGCTAGAGAGATTACAATGATAATCTTCCAAGTATCTAGGCGTAGTAGTGACTCTTTGTGAATGTCTGGTTGCTAAAGGGTGAGGTATATGAGTGTTTGGAAGGGTTTGAATTGGTGGAGGTACAGGGTCAGTTTGGGGATTTGTGGTGGATGAGGGTGCAGGGGCAGTGGGCTGCACATAAGGAATATTTTGAGGAGTATGAATGTCTTGAGGGTTAAGGTTTGCTTGGGGAGTGACAGGTTCAAAAACAAGAGGAGATTGGGCAGTTTCTGAGGAAGTAGATTCAGGTTGGTTAGGCTCTTTTGTGTTGAATGGAAAATGGTTTTCATAAAAAATGACATTCCTAGAAGTAATGAGTTGATGAGAGTTTAAGTCATAGAGAAGAAACCCTTTGGTTCCCTCAGTGTAACCTAGGAAAGCAGTTTTCCTTGCACGAGGATCAAATTTGGTCCTGTGAGAGTGGTGGTGGATGCATATGCAAGACAACCAAAAACTTTGAGGTGAGTTAAGGATGGTGGTTGTTTAAAGAGAATTTGGTAAGGGGTATTATGTTGTAATAGAGGAGTAGGGATTCTGTTGATGATGTGAATAGAATGTTGAATGGCAAAGTTCCATAAGTTTAAGGGTAAGTGAGCTTGGAAAGATAGGGCTCTAGCTACATTCAAAATGTGTTGGTGTTTACGTTCCACAATCCCATTTTGTTGGGGTGTTTCAATACATGAACGTTGATGGAGTATTCCTTTGGATGCAAAGAAATCATTCATTAGGAATTCAACCCCATTGTCACTTCTAAGGCATTTAAGTTTGGTATCAAATTGTGTTTCAATGTAGGAAATAAAGTTGGTGATGTGGTTACGGGTTTCACCCTTGTTTTTCATAGGGATAACCCAAGTAAAACGGCTGAAATCATCCACTAGGGTAAGGAAATATTTGTGACCTAAGATGGACATTTGAGAGTAGGGGCCCCATATATCTGCATGGAGTAAATCAAATATTTTTGTGGTTTTGGTTTGGCTATGAGGGAATGGAAGCTGTTTCTGCTTAGCATAATGGCAAGTGTCACATGGTAGTTTGGAATTTGTAAATTTAACAAATGGAAATTGTTGGGATATGCATTGATGCCTATTAAGAGAAAGATGCCCTAATCTTAAATGCCATAGATTTGATTCAGTATCCACAGACTCAGAATTACAAATCAAATTTGAATTTCTATTATTCATGTCATGTTCAGTATATGTAGTAAAAGATGGCAAAAGAGAAAGGTGGTGTGATGGTGATTTTGTGTGTGAAGGTGTGGTGAAGCTATTTGGCTTAGTGTGTATGTCTATGGGCTTACAATCAGTGTTACAAGCAGTGGTGCATTCATTAGAAACAAAACTACACTTAGCTCTTGGAAGCTGTATCCTGTAGAGTCCACGTGTGAGTCTAGCTGTACCAATCATCCTCTTTGTATCCACCTGCAAAATCAATAGGGCATCAATGTCAAAGAAACCTACACATTTACTAGTTTTGGCAAGTTGGGGGCCTGAAATCAGATTAGCATGAAAGTTTGGCACATAAAGAACATTGTGCAAGGTTAAACCATTGGGAAAGTGTATACTACCAGCTATATTTGCAGTGACTGTGGTATTGTTTGGTAGACTAATGCTAATTGGTTTAATTGAAAAACAGTTTGATAAAAGAGCAAGGTTATATGTAATATGGTCAGTAGCACCTGTGTCAACTATCCAAGTATCAGAATCTCTGTCATAGACAAAGACATTACCAGTTACATCTGTATTCTGGTTGGTGAAGGCTATGGCTGAATTAGCAGAGTGATAAGGGACCATGGCAGTGTTGGCAGAGTGTGCTGTTGAGCTGGCTTGTGCCTTTGAAGCTTGAAGCAGTTCCATAAGGCTGTTGTACTGTTCTGCAGATAGAGAGATACTTGCATTCTTGCTTTCCAAATTTGTGCCTTTGTTTGTCTCCTGAGTTGCTGTGGCAGAATTAGAGGAGGCATTGTTGTTACTGCTTGACTTGTTGTTGTTGTTGTTGGTTTGGTAGCCCGGAGGAAAACCATGAAGAAAATAGCAAGATTCCATGGTGTGATTTGTTTTTCCACAGTGAGTACAAAGCCTATTTCCACCTTGATTTCTGTTGTTTCCTCCTCCTCTTCCACGAAAGCGATTGTTATTGTAACCTCCTCTACCACGATATTGTGTATTGTTGTTGTTACTGTTAATAGCATTAGCTTGACTAGCATTGGTAGTGTTCTTATTGGTGACAGCATCAATATCAGTAGCAATAGGTGCATTAAAATGACGTTCTTGCTGGATAACAATTGAAAAAGCCTTTGCAATAACAGGAAATGGTTCCATCATCATAACTTGAGATTTTACATGTGAAAATTGTTCATTCAGTCCTTTCATAAAGCGAATTGTGTAATCTTGATCGCGAAAAGTACGCATAGATTTCAAAGCACCACAAGTACAGGGAGTATCACACTTACAGGTAGGTAATGGCCTGAAGTTCTCCAATTCATCCCATAGAGCCTTCAACTCAGTGTAGTATTCTGAAACATCACGATTCCCTTGCGAGACGCGGCATATATCCTCTTGAATATCAGCGATACGAAACATGTCGCCTTGGTCAAAGCGATCGTGCAGATCCTTCCAGGCGTCGTATGCTTTGTCGAAGTACGCAATGGATTTCTGAACGTTTGCGGAGACGGAGCGTTGAATCCACGAAAGAACCATGGAATTGCATCGAGTCCACTGGTTGTAAAGTGTTGATGATTGCTCTGGAATCTTGAAAGTTCCATCAACAAAGCATATCTTGTTCTTTGAAATCAGACTCATCCGCATCGAGCGGATCCACGACTGAAAGTTCTTGGTCCCTTCCAGCACCGGCGTGACAAGATTGATCGCCGGAGTCTCACTAGGGTGAAGATAATAGGGATTACTGTTGTTTGTGGCATAATCGGCGTATTCAGTGCTCTGGTTCGTCATCGTTGTGATTGAAATTGAAGAAATTAGGGTTCCGTGAAAGAGGAATTAAGGGAAATCAGTTTTTCTGTTTGATTGAATCACGCAATCAGAAACACTTTCTTCAATCAGAATCGAATTCTTCCAACAGAGATGAAGAATCGACGATGAAGAAAGGAAAATTAAGAAGAATCGATGAACGAAAACGAAAGATACGACGAACCAGAGCTCAAGAAATGAGCTCTGATACCATCTTAACATCCAAACACAAACACAAAATAAACTGCATCTTGAACAGATTGCAGAAATGAATTGAAATGAATTGGATAATTACATTGTTCAGTTAGGGGAACTATATATACAATGAAGGAGCTCTAACTAACTTAGATGAGAGCTTTACAGATAAGAGAAACTAACTAATTACAAGTGTAACTAACTAATTGCTGTAGTAAACTAGAGAGTAACTATAGTTAACTGGAAGGTTACTATTAATAGTTTGATGGAGTCAAACGAGTTCAACAAAACAAGTGAAAATGTGATTGTAATGTAACTCCTTTTATTCGTATTTGGTGCAACTTTACATGTATTTTGGTTGAATTTCATAACCTATTCATGCATTTGTAATAGATAAATTGCTTGCTGCTACTCACTTTTGGAGATCATTTTTTTTATTTTGTTCAACAATTCAAAATCTAGTGTCACGTTTTTTTAGATTTGTTTATATCATACTTTGTAATATACACCAGGGTTGAGCATTTGAGTACGTTGTTTCATAAAGGATTACCAAAGTGCATTCACAAAATTTATAATGCGAAGTATATGGTAGAGAGTATACACTTCTCCTTAAATTTTTAGTAGTGTAATTCCTTTGGAAGAGTTAACGATGACACTCATACCTATGCAATTATGATTTTTTAAGTGGTGCATAGCATATGATACACTTACAGTGCATAGCATATGTAATTATGATTCATAGACGGTGTTTGAATATGAAAATTGGAGACATTGTTAAGAGAACAAGAGGTTACACTTACAGTCATCCATCAACACCTCAAAGAAACATCACGAACAGTTTTATCACGCAGTGTAGTAGCAATTTTGATATAGCTCAAGATACTTGGCACATCAGCATATCTTGCCATGAAAGAGGAAAAAAGAAGGAAAACAAGGATTATGGCATTATGCAATATAAACTAAGACCCTATTACCACAAGCATATAAACAACCATGTATTGAATGCAGAGAGCTTTGAGATTGAGAAATGAAAATTTCATCTAACTGAATTGATTGAATGAATTACAGACTTGCTTTCACTTATATACAAGGCACCTGGCCAAGAGAAGGAAAATGAAACTTAACTAATTCTGTTAGGAAATAAAACTAATTATAACTGTACAAACAGATTTGCTAACTAATGCAGTAAAACTATCACTTGTAATACCTCCCTCAAATTGGGAGATACATGTTGTGAAGTCTCAACTTCGATGTAAGTGACTGGAATAGTGCGCGTGGAAGGGCCTTGGTGAGGGGATCGGCAAGTTGTTCATGAGATGAAACGTGAACCTACTTGATAAAGCTTGATTGAACATGTTCCCTTACAAAATGGCAATACGTGTTTGGAACGTTCATTACAAGTGGGATGATTTGCCAATTGAATATCTGACTTGCTATCACAGTATACTATAGATGAGTCAATAGTAATGTCAAAGGATCTAAGTAGCTGACGAATCCATAGGAGTTCTAATGTAGGGGTTGCTAGGGCGCAGTAATCAATTTCTGTCGAGGATCTTGCAACTGTGTTTTGCTTCTTGTATTTCCATGTGAGAATAGCAAAGCCAAAGAAGACACAAAAACCAGTGGTTGACCTTCTAGAGGTAGTGCAACTCCCCCAATATGCTCCACAAAAGGCATTGACATGAAGAGAAGAATCTGCAGGGAACAAAAGGCCTTAACTAGTTGCCTTCTTCAAGTATTGGAGCAAATGGTGCATTGCTTGCAAGTATGGGGTTCTAGGCTTGTTCATAAATTGGCTTAGACTATTGTTGACAACAGAGGCTACATCAGGCCGAGAGACAGTAAGATAAATCAAACGACGAAGAAACTTTTTATACTGTGATGGATCTGCTAAGGGGTCCCCATTTGTGTCATTCAACACTACATTTGGATCCATAGGGGTGTCAAGAGTTTTTTCTCCAAGTAGATTAGTGTCATCTAGTACTTGTAGGGTATATTTTCTTTGACAATGTAAGATGCCTTTGTGGAGTGAGCTATTTCAAGGCCTAGTAAATAATGTAAATCACCAATAACCCGTAGCTTTTAGTTATCTTCCAACAGTTTCCTTGTTTAGTCAATGAGGGTGGAATTAGGTCTAGCTATCAAGATGTCATCTACATACACTAGCACAATTAAATATGGCCAAATCCCTTTGATGAAGAGTGAGCTATCTGCTCAATTCTGCTTGAAACCATGTAACAAGATGACATTAGAGAACTTAGTGTACCATTGTCTAGAAGCTTGCCTAAGACCATACAATGATTTGTTGAGTTTACAAACTAAGTTCTTCCCCTGAGTGGGATAATCAAGAGGTAGCTGCATGAATACCTCTTCATCAAGATCCCCATTTAAGACGCATCTTTAATGTCTAATTGGAGCATAGACCAATGCTTCTGTGCTGCAATAGCTAGAAGGATACGGACTATAGAAAGCTTGCCAACTGATGAGAAGGTTTCTTTGAAGTCTATGCCAGCTTGTTGTGTGTATCCTTTAGCAACCAAGTGTGCCTTATACTTATTGCCATATGCTTAATTAATCGGACTCCTTCTCTTAATTTTTTTTATAAGCATTCCTAATTTGAAGAACAAAACTCCATATGAGATCCTATTTTCTAAGTCTCTAACAAGGTATTTGGTTGTTTATGCCATGCATCTACTTTCTTGGCACACAAGAACACTATAATTTTTCTGCAGCAGTAAATGACAATGATGCATGTGAAAAGAACTTGGAGGGAAAAAAATAGATGTAAAAAGAGTATGACAGCAGCATTAGGTCATAAAATTGAGATAGAAGAAACTATATTCTCTGTATTTATTGTTTTCTTTAGCAGTGGCATTTTTAAAAAGCAACATTTTCATTATCCCTATTGATATTATTGAAAGCACCACGATCTTTCATAAAGAGATTCGCAAATTATTTCATAACTTCAACTGAATCTTTTTGTGAAGTACCCCTGTTTATCAATTTGATCATTTCTAGCAATAGAGAAATTACCCTTATTTCAATTCAAAGCTTTGGGGTATCCTTGCTCTCCATGACCAATAATACCACATATAAAACATAACATGACGCCATCTTGCATACTTCCAACTGACCATTTCCACTTTGACTTTAAAACTGGTTTTCTTTTTACAAGATTCATGTAATGCTGATTCCAATGGGGCTTGCCACTTCAGTTAATTGAGCACCACATCAAATTCAATTTTGACTAAATTAGAGGGGACTTTCATTTTAAAAACTGGGAAAATGAGGGGGACCAAAATCGTGAAAAAAAAAAAGTTGGGAAACTAAAATCGTGAGTTGATCATAATAAGGGGATCAAAAGTGTAGTTAAGCCTACTAGTTATTATCAAAACAGCAGCACTAGAACACTTCTACTAGCATATCTTGGCCTTCAGCACCAGGAAAGTTATGGTACTGAGAAGGCTTCCCACTTCTTTATGATTTCTTAACTACTTGATAGAATATGGAATTCAACATAACTACAGAATCAACTACCAGCAACTTTTAGAAAGTTATCGAAGGGACTTGCTGCTGGCAGCTGGGAAAAGTGAGGATGATTGTGATATTTTTTTCCCATACAGCATAGGAACATGCACAAATCCACAAAAGTATTCTCATCAAAGAGAGGATTCTCCACCTGCATGTTATATAACTTATTTAGATACTCCATTCAAAATTTGTATATGTGGATAATTAGTGACAGATCCATAAATTGTACTGTTTTTTTTTTTTTTTACAATAACAAACTCACATCATTTCATTAGTAATAATAGTCTCAATATAAGTTGGAATCAAATCATAAACTGTATTTATCCAAAATTATGAAGAATGATGTTTATGTTGGGATTCAGAATCTTAGTGGGGATAAATGCCCCCATTGTCCACCAAGTTGATCTGTCCTTGTACATAATAATGTCATAAAACTGATGGCCATAACAAAGGCATTAGTCTTAAAAATGAAAACTGTGGGTTATAACTTCCACTCTACAGTACCAATACATTTTTACCTAGAATGTTTAATAACCCTTCATTGGAATGGAAGCAAATGTGCTTACTAAATATGAATATATATTTAAGAAATATTTAATGCAAGCATCGAATCTGAAAGCAATGAATTACCTTTTGAAGATCCACATGGGATGAGGAATCCAGATTTTTCAATTCATTTTCATGATTTATTAAAGGGGGTTTCACTAAACAATCTTGCTTCTGTTTGGTACTCATCAAGCTGGATACAGAAATCAGCCATATCCTTGTAAGTTGTAAGGCATATTAAATGCAGTTGATACAGAAATCTTCCCAGCAGGATTAGATGGGTCTAGGACCTACACTCAAAGTGTGGTGCCAAATTTTGTTTTATTTGATAAGAAATGTGCTTAAAACACAATCCAATGAACACAAAAATGAATGAGGGCAAGAAATGCTTCACATACTTGTTTAATTCTGTATTCTTTTGTATGAGGCCATAACAAAGAAAACAATAACATATAACTGGAAGTAGTCTAAATCTCCTGCATTTGCCAATTTGACAGGATTTCTCAACTTGAATCTTTCTAGCAATCATTTGACGGGCTAAATACCACATAGCATCACAATTTTTCCCCATCTCCAACTTCTGGATGTGTCTAATAATAGCTTATCTAGACGAATTCCCAAATTTTCATTTAAGGTGAAGTTAAATACTACGGGTAATGTTTTGCTTCGCTACGGAACTGTTTCTAAAACAGCAGTTAAGCTTATTCATATTACAGTTAAACAGCACCATGATCTTTCATAAAGAGATTCCTAACTCGTCTCATAATTTCAGCTGAAACTTCTGGTAAAGGACCCCTCTGTTCAGCAAATTAATCATTTTCAGCAGTAGAACACCCCCCCCCCCCCCCCCCCCTAAAATTTTCATGAATGAATAATTATCCTACAAGATTGATTAGATCTTAATCAAAATGCCCAATTTTTTAAATTTTAAGCATCATCATTAATGCACTTCAAAGCTTCAGGGAACCCTGTCTCTCCATGACCAAAAATACCACATATAAAATAGAACATGGGCTGTTCCTCATACATGAAATAAATCCAAATGACACCATCTTGCATACTTCCAATGTTGGCTCCTGCTTTAATGAGTTTTAATTTTACTTTGACAGTGGTAACTCTTAGAAAACTCAAAAAACTCTGATTCCAAAACCTTAACTGGCCATGCTCCAATCTTCTTCCCCATTTGAATGCTGGCAAGTATTCCTATTTAAGTAATGCATATGCTTGTTTTGCTTCTCTAAACAAGTACTCGTTTAAGTAATGCATATGCTTGTTTTGCTTCTCTAAACATGTACTCCCTCGGTTCCTAAACTTTAGTCCTTTTAGAGTGTTTCACACAAATTAAGAAATCATAAATTTGCAATACCTAATTACTAAAGTACCCCTTTGTAGCATTATTACCCAAATTGGAAAGAGAAAAAAAATTGGCTTCAATAAGTCCACTAACTTGGAAATCCAAATGAGTTAATTTTGTAAATAGTGACAATTAATTAAAGATAAAGGGTAAACTTGGAAAGGTCATTTGTTAATAATGCCCTTCAGCTTTATGTAACACATAAAATTAAACATGAGATAACTATATGTTTCTTTAATTGACATTTATTGTTCTTTTTGTATTTGTCTGTCTCACGAATGCTGACTATATTGATCTTCTTTACGAGTTGACAGAAGCAAGAAATAGGAAATAAATCTTTGTTAAAACAATTATACTTTAGCCACAAAGCTCCCAATGCTGATCACGTTTTTAGTTTAGGTTATTTTTTTTTATTATTTATTATTTTAGTATTATTAAAACACAAACATGGGTGACCATATTTGACTGCAAAACTAACTATTATATTATTATTACTATTATATTATTATTACTATCCTTTCCTTCCTTCCTTTGAGGTTGGTTCACACAGGAGATATAGATTTAGATCTACTTTCAAATTAATGATTAAGCTGATAAGCTAATTAAGCATGATTATGAAGATGACACTTTTGAGGTTCAGAGTTAGAAATACTTACATTTTCATCTTCTTAATCGCAACTATCCTCTTCTTCACCGCCATTGCCGAAGAAGACGATACAGTTTATATGTCGCAGCTTTTGAAAGGAATCACCCCAACTCCATCTACTTGGTCCAATGAAACTCACTACTGCAAATGGAACGGCGTCGTTTGCAATGAAACCAATAATCGCGTGAACTCCATCACACTCCCATCAACTTCACTCACCGGAACACTCCCTTCAGATCTCAAAAACCTCACCGACCTCACCCACATCGATCTCCACAACAATTCCCTCACTGGTCCCTTCCCTTCTCTCTCAGGGACGCTCCAAACCGTGCTCCTCGGCCACAACAACTTCACCTACATCCCAGTCAATTGCTTCCTTTTCTTAACGAGATTGAGAACCCTAAACCTTAGCAACAACTTGAATCTCATGCCCTGGGTATTTCCCATTGATTTGAAGGAGTCTCCGTTGCTACAAACCCTAGATCTCCAATCAACAAATCTCATAGGCTCTTTGCGAACAGAAATGTTCGATTGGTTTCCAAATTTGGAAACCATTAATCTTTCCTACAATAACTTCACTGGAGATCTACCAGAATCTCTTGGACGATCTTCAATTAGGTATTTGAAGCTCAATTCCCAAGGCGTTTGGAATCGATTTACGGGTACGATCAACGTGATTGCATCGATGAGGTTATTATCTGTGGCATGGCTACACGATAATTTGTTATCAGGTCGAATTCCTGATTTATCTAATTGCACTCATTTGTTTGATCTCCAGCTTCGTTCCAATGGTTTCATTGGTTTGGTTCCACTTTCATTGATGAGCCTCTCTAGCTTGAAGACTGTTTCCTTGGACGAGAATGCCCTTCAAGGGCCTATACCTGTGTTTCGTAAGGGTGTGAGGGTAACTTTGGAAACTAATGGCTTTTGTGTTGGGCCTTGCGATCCACTTCGAATGACTTTCTTTGTAATCACTGAAGCTTTTGACTATCCTCAGAATTTGATGGCCAATTTATGGACAGGGGAAAATCCGTGTAAGGATTGGCCACTTATTAAGTGTAGAAGAGGGAAGGTTATTAGTGTTAACTTGGGTAATATGAATTTAACTGGTACTATATCTCCTCTATTTGCCAATTTAACGGAATTGGTCAACTTGACTCTTTGTGGCAACAATTTAACGGGTTCTATACCACGTGGTCTCACAACTTTGCCTCATCTTCAATTTCTGGATGTGTCCAATAATAAGCTAGTCGGACAAATTCCTAAATTTTCATCTAAGGTGAAGTTAAATACGGCGGGTAATGTCTTGCTTCGTCACAGAAATGTTTCTAAAACACGAATGAAGCTTATTTGGATTATTACAGGTATATACGGATATCCAACCATTATTTCAATTTTGTTTTCTTCTACTCTCGTTTTTCCCTTTTCTGTCAGTCATTTACCTTACATTCTACTAGTTAGTTGTTTAGTTTGAAGCTTCTTGTCACTCAATAATATTACGTACTTGCTGAAGAATAAACCACATTGTCACTTGTTTAATTGTGCACATATCAATAGATAAAGGATTTTAGCGTTATATTATCCTTTTCCAGCCTTTCCAACATATCACAATTGTGAATCTTGTTAGCTTGTCCATTACTATTGCTACGAAAAATATTGAACCACAAAATGTTTAATAAAAAATAATTTGGAATTTATAAAATGTCTTTGCATCATTTCAATAATGTTATTTTAGTTAATATGAAACACGAACATTTCAAACTTACTCAATGGAATACCCAAATTATCTTATTTTAAGACTTGGTAATTTAAGTTACTTGTTTTATCTTTACAAACTCACTCCTATTATTTTGTGTGGTAATAAGATAAAATAAATTATTGTTTGTAATTGTTCATCACTTTTTGCAAGCGTGCAGGTGCATCGATCTTTACTATTGGAGTTGCACTACTGATTCTGATTATTTGTAAACGTAAAAGATATCTTGATTTAGCAGAAATGAGCATCTTCAAGAAAGCCGGAGCGGTTCTTGACGATAATGTGGAGGATTTCATAAAAACTTATAATTTGTCCGTGCCAAAGCGATATAGTTATGCAGAAGTCAAAAGAATCACAAACTCCTTTCGAGAAAAATTAGGTCAAGGAGGATATGGTGTTGTGTACAAAGCGAGTTTGCCCGATGGGCGTCAGGTGGCAGTGAAACTAATCAATGAGTCCAAAGGAGATGGAGAAGAATTCATAAATGAAGTTGCTAGCATTAGTAGAACATTACATGTGAACATTGTCTCACTTTTGGGTTTTTGTTATGAGAAGAATAAAAGAGCACTAATATATGAATTCATGGTTAATGGTTCATTGGATAGGTTCATTTATAGAAGAGGGTTTCAAAATACTATTTGTGATTTGGGTTGGAACACATTGTATCAAATTGCTATCGGCATTGCTCGAGGACTAGACTACTTGCATCAAGGATGTATTTCAAGGATTTTACATCTTGATATCAAGCCCCAAAACATTCTTTTGGATGGGGATTTTTGTCCAAAAATCTCTGATTTTGGACTAGCTAAAATATGCCAAAAGAAGGATAGTATTGTGTCTATACTAGGCACAAGAGGAACTATAGGATTCATAGCACCAGAAGTATTTAGCCGAACATTTGGTGGAGTTTCTCATAAGTCTGACGTATATAGTTACGGCATGTTGGTTCTAGAAATGATAGGAGGAAGAAAGAACTATGATACTGGAGGATCTTGTACTACTGATATGTACTTTTCAGATTGGATTTATAAGGATCTTGAGCTAAGTGATAACCTTGAGAACTCTTTAGCAATCTCAGAGGAAGAAAAAGATATGAGAAGAAAGATTACAATGGTGAGTCTATGGTGCATTCAAACAAATCCACTAGATAGACCATCAATGAGTAAAGTAATAGAAATGCTACAAGGTCCACTTCAGGCTATACCACATCCTCCCATGCCTACTTTATATTCTCCTAAAAGGGCATCATTACAAAGTTCAAATATGTTTTCCAGCAATTTGTTGGAGACAAATTCAATAACATTAGAGGAGGATGTTCCATTGAATAAAATGAGTTCAAAAAAGACAGGTGAAAATATGATTGCAATGTAACTCTTGTTATCTAGATTTGTATGTGTAATATCCCAAAATTCCATTAATTTGGTGATTTAGAGCAAATCTAGATATTAGAGGTAGAATAGTAATTTTACCCAAGGACTAAAAATGTGGGACTATTTTATTATGACTAGTATATAATTGTCTAATTTATTTGAGGTTCTTGTTAGGACCAAAGAGTAATATTAGAATAATTAAATAAAGGCTCATTGAGTAATAGTATTTTAACAAATCTTACCTTACATCTCACCATACACCACACTTGCTCACAACCCACCCTAACACGCTCACTTTCCCTTACTCCCTTTCCCTATTGTTTCACGTTAAAAAAAAAAGTTGAAGGAACTAGAAACAGAAGAGAAAGAACGAGAGAAAAGAAGAAAGAAGAAAAAGAGGGAAAAAAAAGAACGTGAGAGAGGGAGATTGAAATACAAGGTGGAGCTTGAAGAAAGAAGATTTTTCAACTCAAGATTCAAGCTATTGAAGAAAGAAGATGGAGATTGAAGCTTAGGAAGATGGCTAGGGTTTCAACTCAAAAGAAACAAATTGGGGGTTTTCACCCTAAAGCTTATAAGGAACTATTGGTAACAAAGAATCCCCTTGAAAACCTCTCTTAGAATGTGCTTAGGTTTCTATTTATGATATTATGAGTGATATTATGAATGATGATTGTGTTGATTTTGAATGATTGAGGATAAAGAAATGGTGTTGCATGTGTGTTAGAGAAAAGTGATTTGTTGGATTGCCTACAAGGTGTTTGTTAGAAGTGGTGTGTGAATTGTTGTATATTAATTTGATTTTTAGCTCAAAGTTGGTATATTTACTAGTTGCTTGTTGATCTTGAGTGTAAATATGTGTGGAGTGAACTTTCTTTTTCCTATTTTTCTAGCTTAAGGGTTGAATAAGGTCTAGCATTGATTGAAGTTTTGGGTACTTGTATACTTGGATGAAGAAAAAGATCTTTTAAAGTTGTATGTGAGTGATTTTAAATTTCTGAAAAATACTGCATAAATCAGTCTCGGTGCGTGATTTTTCCTGAATTATTGGTTTTAAATTTTGACATGGGATCAATTCTATCACGTTGGTATGCGAGCTGGCTATCTCCAGAAAAATTGGAAAAATTATCTGAATTCGTTTGACATTTTATTCCCAATTTATATTCACTGTTGTCTCTCAAATTCTGTTTTGACATTGTTATGGTATTATGGCTATATCTTTTTGTACAGCTACCGAATTGTGCTAGTAGAAAATAGACATGATTATATATTAATTAGCCTTTGGAAGTTCTAATTTTGATGAATTACTAGTGGAGAAACCTAGTCCCAAGTTGAAAAACAAATGCTCAGAAGATTATGAGTAAAATGATACTTGAATTGTGTAGAATAGACTCCTTGTGTTTTACCTTTAACCAAACTTGATGGCTACACGAATTATCTTTGGTATAAAATACTATGTGAGGAGTTAATCTTTGAAGTTGAGAAATTTTATTTTCATGTATTTGATTTAATTGGTTGTTGCTATGATTACCGTTTTGCCGTGACGAAGAGATAATACGGCCTAGGATTTTCGTTTTGCCGTGACAAAGAGATATTACGGCCTATGATTACTGTTTGCCACAACGAAAAGATAATGTGGTCTATGTGCACATAGTATAACAAGTGTCCTGTTTATGAAATCTTTTGATGCAACGTGGTTCTTCTCCTATATTGTAGGGTTTCTTTCGTTATTATCTGAGAAATGTATTTGAATGAAAAACATTTATGTGTGATTTATACTTTCTATGTTGGAGAGAGGATTTTTCCATATCTCGCACACGGATATGGCTGGAAACATCAAGTAAATTCTTTTTGTATATTCTTTGTTACTGAGTTGTAAAACTCACTATATTTGGGGTGATGTTTCCAGGTAACAAATAGCATTGGAAAGCTTAAGAGTATATCTGGATTGTTCATCAGTAGTCCAATGTAGAGTGTCAGTCGCCGGATCACAATCAGAGTCCTAGATTTAAGGAATTTTTTTATTGACTAAGGTAGTTATGTAAAATTGGACTTCTATTTTACATGTATAATTTGAAAATAAATTAAAGTTTTCTAAATAAATGCTCAAAAGCTCATGTGTTATGGTGAATTGTTTGTAGAAATGCCATATGAAATTCAGGGTGTTACAGTATGTGACTTTGCATTTACTTTAGTTGAACTTCGAAACCTATTTATGTTGAGGCAAAATCCCTAGTTAGTTTTGATGATTAACAAACCTCAAATGTGAGAAGCTTAAGTTATTTGATTTCATATGCTACAATGCTTCTTCTTGAGTAAAAAATAAGAACAGGAACATCCAAGCTAATCTCAAGAAGGTATATGCTTATGAGAAACATTATATGTGAGAAGACTTAAAAGAATGTTGCTCACAATATTCTTCAAGACGACATATGGTAAACTTGAGAAAGATCATCATGACAAGCTTCGTCTATAAGTGGAAACATGAGAAGTGTATCTAAGAAGGATCAACCAAGAAGCATCATGACAGAACCATAAGAAAGGAGATGAGAAGCATCAGATGAGAAGAGTCAAGTTGAGAAACGTTATAAAGCCATATTACAAGTATCTTCATTTGAAGCATCAACTTGAGAAACATCATCTTTAACATTTGTCATAGTTGAGAAGAGTCACAGTTGACAAGAGTCATGACAACTAGAAAAACAGCTGTCTTCTGCAGAAAAGCAGAAACACAGCTGTATTATGCAGGCAACATCTTCCAACGGCTATAAACGGCTATATGTTTTTGCCAACGACTCTAATCTCTGGTCCAGTGGTTATTACACATAATTTCATCTATAAATAAACGCTCCTGGCCATCGTTGATCCGCATGAGAGTACATTGAGCTAAAATCTTCCAACCTTCTCAAGTGTCAAAGTTTTCTCTCATCCATACTCAGCTGCTACAAAACTGAAGGGATTCACTTGATCTATGAGTATGTATTAAGTCTTGTGTTGTTGTATTTATTGAATACTCCATTTGTATCAACCAAGCTCTAGAAATCCCAAAAAACCCAAACATTTAAACAGAAAACCTGTAGGAAACCTTCTCAAGTAGCATGTGTTGCTGTAGGGCTTGAGAAGTGAGTGCTTCTGTTATATAGTTGAGAAGACAGTCTACTCTCAACCTTTGCCACTCACTGACTAAGTTAAAAAGATTGTTCTAATACATCATTCTTAACTTATAGCACTCACTATCTTTATATTTAATCATACTTGTGAAGATAGTTCTTTCATTTCAGGTGAATTTAAAAAGGGTCACAATTCCAACCCCCTTCCTTGTGACATGTATTGACTTTAATTTATACATTTGTAATGAGTAAACTGCTAGTTGCTACTCAAGTTGGAGATCATATTTTTATTTTGCTCAGCAAATCTAAATTAAGTGTCAATTTCTTTTTTGGACTCCTATAAGTGAAATATTCGGCGCTATTAATTTTTCTCTGTTAAAACAAAATGGTGGAGCAGTGGTGTAACTGTTTCAGTGGAGAAATAGAGAGTATGGTTTATGGTACTAAGCCTATATTTAGTATTTCGTACTAAATAGGGCAACATAGTCAATTTGCCATCAATTAACAAAACCATTGAAACACGACAATCAATTGAGATTCAATGCTTCCTAAAAAAATGCCTCTTTTAATGGCAAAATCAACAAAATCACGCTTCATTCAACCCAAAAGCCACACACCGTAAAACCCACAATATCACTCCTCCTTCAACCCAAAATCACGCCTCCTTCAACCTCGTTTTTCTCTTCCAGATTTCGCGGCTCCTTGAACCCAAAATCACTAACCCCAGATTTGTATCACAATGGTTAGGCGCCACTAACCACAAATGTGCATAGCAATGGTTAGTGGCCTCTAACCACATATATGCATAATTGTGGTTAGAGGCCAATGGTTAGATGTCACTAACCACAAATGTGCATAGCAATGGTTAGATGCCACTAACTACAAATATGCATAATTGTGGTTAGATGCCACTAACCACAGATTTGCATAACAATGGTTAGAGTGCACCAAAACCAGCTAGAAAATGAGTACAAAGAAGAAGAGGAAGGCAAGGTCAGAAACGAGGAATCCATGAAAACACGCTTCATATGATTTCAAATTGGAAACTAGATATACATCGCTGACGTTGTCGGTAACGACATTGACATCGACGACGGTAACATCGACGTTGACGAAGCCTTTGATTTGCATCAACGGTGTGCGTCGCGGCCTATTTCCTTGTGAGATAGTGAAACTTGTGAAAAGTGAAACTTGTAGCAAGAAAGAAAAACGAGAAATAAGGCCTGCGAAGTCAGGAAAGAAGAAACGTGAAAAAAATGGCTTGAATAAGTTTTGTAACCACCCCAAAAAAATAAGGTCTAATTTAATGGTTAATTGAATTTAATTAAAACCAATAATATTTAATTAAAATCAATCACTACTAAAAAAGGAAATTAGAGACGCCACAAATCCGTCGCTAATTAGAGAGGGAATTTTTCCATCGCTAATAGAGAGAAAAAATTTTCGTCGCTAATAGAGTGGGAAAAATCCATCACTAAACTTAAAATTTCTACAAACACAAAATTCCGCCCGACAATAATGGAAGAAACCATATTGATTAAGCAATAATGGAAGAAACCATATTGTAGTATTAAGGTCACCACATCACATGACTAAATTTTAGGATTGGTTCAGCTAGAGTAGCAAAACTTTAAAGGAAACCATGATATACACAAGCTCATGATCCAAGTGATTTGCAGGGTAAGATCATTACCTTTTTTTGTTTATCTCTTATTGATTCCTACGATGTCCTATCCAAAACTACTCATGGAAGCAAGTTGTTTTTTACTCCACAAGTTAAATGAATACATGGAAATATAATGAAAAAATCACATCATATAAATAGGAATGTGAATATTCCAACAAAAACATGATAAGAAAAACATAAAGAGCTTATCCACAAAAGAGTACTCCCTCCGTTCCTAAACTTTGGTCTTTTTAGCCTCTCTTTTTTGTTCCAAAACTTTGGTACTTTTGAGATACCAATGTACAATTTACTCAACTTTTCCAAGTTTACCCTTTATCTTTAATTAATTGTCACTATTCACAATATTAACTCCTTTGGATTCCCAAGTTAGTGGACTTCTTGAAGCCAATTAGAGTGTGGCTTTAATGATTTATTGTTTTCTTTTCTCTTTTCAATAATTCCAAAAAAATAAAATACAAATTAGGTATTAATGCTACAAATGGGTACTTTAGTAATTAGGTATTGCAAATTTATGATTTTTTAATTTGTGTGAAACACTCCAAAATGACCAAAGTTTAGGAACGGAGGGAGTAATTAATATATTAATTTATTGTTCAGTAGTGTAAATTAATAAGTTTCCATAATTTTCTCTTCACATGCACAAGTGCAAGACCAACACCTCTAATTAAGACTATTATAAAAACAGAATAACTCAAAAATTATTTTAACAAGAAATTCAAGTACTGCACCAGTGACCAAATAATGCACTTCTACGGTTCATTTTCACTTTTTTGCCTCTTTAGTTTAGCATTATGGTTTCCATTCCCCATGCCCAAAACACACTCCAAGAGCCCCCATCAAGACAACTTTAAAGTACAAAGAAAGCATGAAAATTAAGAGAAGAAGATAGGAAAGAAATCAATCCTTTTATAAATGGCTCCTATTTTCAAAACAATAAATTAGCATATAAAATGTCCTGTTATATCAATCCTTTCATAAATGGTTCATATCCAATAACTAGTTCTAATTTTGGGGTAAAAGAATCTAAAGAACCTTGCCCAAATTTTCTATTAAATATTTTCTAGGGCCGTAGATTTGTCAATTTGCCAAATATGAAGACAAAAATCAAATCCCAAAAAAATCAGATTTCAAGATTTGTTAATTGATAATTAAAAAACCGCGACAAAGAACAAAACCCTTGAACAAAATCCAATTGTCATCACTCTCTCTTGTACCAAAAAAAAAACCAATTGTCATCAAAGATTCCCAAAATTTCTAGAAAAATCAACAAAATAACGACACAAGGAGGAAGAACAAGATAGATTGGTTCGTTGGTTTCCTCCTACTAACAATTGTATTAAAAAATCAGATTTCAAGATTTGTTAATTGATAATTAAAAAACCGCGACAAAGAACAAAACCCTTGAACAAAATCCAATTGTCATCACTCTCTCTTGTACCAAAAAAAAAAAACCAATTGTCACAAAGATTCCCAAAATTTCTAGAAAAATCAACAAAATAACGACACAAGGAGGAAGGACCTTGATGTTGATATACCTCATAATAACTGAACGAATTTATCAATAATTAGCATAAACTAAACAATGCAATTTATTATTATTGTTATTATTATTCCTTTAAATAAATAAATAAAATTCAAGAATCTTTTTGGTTACGCTAAACTTCCCGCGGGATTTGAATCCTACAACAGAAGGTGGTGCCACACCACTTAACCACTGCAACAAGTTCATATGTTGTTAATAAGCTTACAAACATGATATATATTATATATATATATATATATATATATATATATATATCTTATGTAAAGTATATGTAATTAGGTATTAATTATGAATATGAATATGTTGAGATCATTATTATTTCATGGTTGTTTATTTAATTAGGTACTTATGATATGGTTATGGACTATGGTCCTTATGGAATTTGTTTTGTAGATTATCTATTCCCTATATGAGTGGATCTATTTTTCAACCATTTGAACACTATTCATCCCATATTTGTACTAAATTTCCTGTTCATTTCACTATTCATCAAAATAGATGGCACATTTGTAATTTGAGCAAACATCAAATGCAAATAACTAACCCCCAATCTGACACACTCTGCACCCTCTTTCTCTCTTATTCTCTCTCATGCGCTCCCCACTTCTTTCTTTTTCTCTCTTTCATACGATCCCATCTTTCTCTCTTCTTCTTTTCTCATTCGGACCAGAAACCCCTCCAACCTCTCTCCTCTTTCAACCACCATTGAAGAAGACGCCATCGCCGGCGACAGAAAGAGAGAAAAAGAGCAGAAAGTGCAAATCAAAATCAGAGAGGACAAAGCTGCGACGGGAGCGACAGCCGCGACGGCAGCGTTCGCGGTGGCTGAGACGAGACTGATGGGGGTTTTCTCACTCTCTTTTACTTCAAATCGCGGTTCACTCTTCTCTATTCGCTGATTCAAAACGAGGAATGAACAATTATTTGTAGCTGGAATACAAGTGGTGAGAAATCAATTTCCATCATTGTTTATGTTTAGGTCAATTCCTAATTCGAATTTCTCATAAATTTGAAATTGTTCAAACTGCAAACCCTAATTTCAAGTATCCTATTTAAACACTAATAAGGTCTATGTTGTTTTTATGTTATTCTTTTTTGTTGGTGTCGAGTGTGGATGAAGTGGGTTTTGGAAAAAAATCATGTTTGAACTCTAAATAAATTGGGAACGAGGTTTTCAAGAAGAAACAAAAAATAATACTGCTGGGTGTTTGGCATCATGTTCAGTGGCATCATGTTCTGCTCATATGTATATCTATTTAAGTTGTAGGGGGTTAAATGTTTTTCCCTATTGATTTCAACACTTCCATGTTTTTGTGGCATCATGTTCTGCTCTATTGTTCCATATATGTACTGATCTTGAGGTTTTGATATTATTTATTTAGGAATATTACGATGTTGAGATGAAAGCAAACCGGCTGGATTTTGATAATTATTGCAGGTATGGCAACTTCTTCTCTAGAATCAAAAGATTGAAATCTTCATTTACGATTCATGCATTTCACATGGATGAAGATTTATACATTTTCTTATTTCCTCAGTGTTAATGGGACTAATTTTACTCTTTGGTTTTTGTAAGTAGCCTAATATCAGTAGTATGTTCTATACACCATAATCCTTTAACCAAATTTACAAAAAAAAAAAACACACTTAGGGAATGCTTGATTAGAGTTTTTAAAATCAATTTTCTGTTTTTTAAAGTTAACCAAGAACAAAGTTTGTGCTTTGTTAATTTTTTTGAAACAGAAATGTTTTTGAAAAGCTAATCAAACATGAATCTTAAATTCTGGTGTCCCCTGAGTTCACATTTCTGTTTATGAGAAATTCGTGTGTATGATACAGACAGTATAGTGGAAAAAGGAGGAAAGTTGCATTGAAGGGGCTAGATTGCATGATAGTGTTGGGAAAATTTCCTTGCTAGAAGTTAAGTACAGTTACATTGAAGGGGCTATATTGCATGATAGTGTTGGGAAAATTTCCTTGCTAGAAGTTAAGTACATCCAAAGAGGAAAATTTCCTTCCTAGAAATTAAGTACAGTTCATAGTTTTTGAAGATGTAAACTCAAGTTGTAGACCTCTTCTTTAATGCTATTTTCTGTTTTAAGTGATTCGAATGAGTTTCAATTTGAATATGTTGTTTCCTATATGTTTATCAAGCTTCTAATATACCTCCTCTTTTGAGTTTATTATGACATTTATGCTAATTTTTTGAATTACCATGGAGTAGCAAACAATGACTGAGACTAGCTCCATATAGTCTACTTCTCTAGAGCATTATTTTACTAATTACCATCGATGCACATCTTCTTTTACTAATTGTTCTACTGCAGGTAACTTCATCAAATGTTGTTTTACTAACTACCATCGATGCACATTTTCTTACTCTATGTGACTTCATCTCATTTGTTCTTCCTTCTTTCAAATCTCCCTCTCTAGGGTTTCTCTCTCTGCTATTTATGATCACTCTCTAACAAGCTTCCCTCTTCAAATCAGGTGCTTCAATTTCTTCTTCTTCATCTTCGGTACAATGCTGAGATTTCAAATCTTCGTTTCCAAATTCCAATGCGGTTGCTTCTTTGCTGATCTCACTTTTTTTTATCTTTTTTTACAGATTGGAGTGGTTTGCTGGAATCGAAGATCGTTCTCTCTTCAAGGTTACACAAGTCTTTCTCTGGTTAGTAGTACTCTGTGTGTTTCATTTACCTTATTTCCCTTTTCACAGGGATGTTGGTCTCCAAGTTCCGTCATCCACCGAGCGCTCTGTAAGTTTATCGTCTTTGTTCATTTAGTCGTTCCTCTTTTTTCTTTCTTTTTTAATCTTTAGATTAATTAATTTGTAACTGCCATCAAGTTTTTGACTAAGATTTTGTATTTGGATTTTGTTTTTTGGTGGCATAGTCTGTCAATGTAACTTCTTTAGAGGTTCACAAGTGCCATTGCCAACCTAATGATATTTAACATAGGTTTTATGCTGATAATTTGTAAGGACTTAGTTATAGTATTTTAAAATTAGAAGGACTTAGAAATTATAAATTTTAACATTGTAAGGATTTAGTAAGAAAAAAATAGAGGAAACTTTCTATGGAGGTTTATTTATGCAATAGTTTGATGTGTTTTTATTGCTTTTCTTGATTTTCTACATATTGGATTGACCTTATTTTACCCGAGGATGATCTGTAACTTACCAACAGATGAATGAATTGGGGCTCCCAGTCTCCTTTCAGACAACCAAGGAGGTAACAATATAAAATTGTCTTCCTGAAATGCTTTAATAGAAGGTTAGAGGTTTGCATATGAGCATTGTCTAAGGAGTAAGGACTGATAATCCTCAAGCTTTTGCTTCACTCAGTATGGATAGTGGTTCAACCTTTGCTACTTTAAGCTCATTTGGATAGTGGTTCATCCTCCTGATTTCCTTCGTGTGGATAGTGGTTCAACCTTCAGATTTCCATAGTATGTTGGTGAGCTGCTAAAAATATGAATATTTGCTTCCTCTTTGTAATTAACCCTTTATCTTTCAAATAATTTCATTTATGTTTCCAATCCGCATATATTGAATTTACTAACAACGCTGAGGTGTTGGGCTTTTCATTTTGTGCCTTATTAGAAGAAAGCCTCAAGTAAGTTTTCAATGACTAGCCACAGCTTAAGGAAATATTTTATTCGTTACAATGAAGTCTTTTGTATCGCAGGCATTATAGGTTCTGCACAGCCCCCATGTTGTTGTGCAATGACTAGCCAAATAAGTTGCAAAAACTGCAATATAAGTGTCTCATAGAATTCAACTCAGAATCTCAACACATGTTCTTCAACTAAGGTAGTCTTTAATATATAACCTTTAACGCATGTTCTGTGTTCAACTAAGAAAAGTATCAAATTGTTGGTAGTAAATGTTTCAATTGCAAGAGGCCCTTACTAAAGTATTTTACATTTGATGTATAGGATGCGGGTTTCAAACAAAACAATGCTCCAGATATGGGTGGTTTAGCATGAGGCTAAAGTTGGTAGGTGGTGATTCTGTTGGTGTTGTCTCGGATTATTATGTAAGTATTCAATCACAAAGCATTTGTAATTTACCAGTTGGTGCAGGGCTAGGAAGAGATGAGCTTGATTTTGAGTTTTTGGGAAATAAAACAGGGCAGAAGTAACCTTTTCTGTAATTTATGTAACATTTTTTTCTCATTACTAATTAAAAAACAAGTGAATCCAGAATATGTTGAGTCAAAAAAAAGAAAACTGAATATGTTTTCCTCCTAAAGCAGAGGTTCTTAACTGCGTGCTTAGTAAATTTCTTCATAAAGTTGCGTCTTTGAATGTGTCGAAGCCAAGTTCAATGCATTCTACTAATGTACTATTATACATGCCTAACAACTTCACAGATGACCAGATAATTGAGCTATCAACCCAATCTCAATTGCAACTCACTCCAGGGTCTCAGGTCAGTGATTTTGGGAGAGCAATCCAAAAGGATCCGATCAAGAGTCTGGCTGAGATAAAACAACTTAAACAGGTAATGTTAACCCTTAACCTTATATAACACTACTATATATATTCCTTAAGCTTTGCCTTTTATTTGTCAAAAAAAAAAAAACTTAACCATTTTGGATTTCCTCGTAGAACACTTATTAATATTTTGCAACTTTATAATTAACCTAACTCTTCATTAACAGACTACATATAAACTGGACAAGGGGAAAGGAAATCTATCTCAGGAGCTTATGTCAACTTCTGTAAGTTATCTAAGAATGTATCACATCCTATGCAATACTCTTGACCTTATCTCCTTTTCCTTTCTAACCATCTTAACAACTTACAAACCACATTGTAGGCAACATCTGGATCACTCAATACCAAAGACCAAATCAATGCAGAAATAGATATTGATTCAGTAAGTCTAATTGTTGTACAGCTTTTCCAACCTTTCTGCTCTTTTATGCACAGTCCAACAAATAATGCTTTATATATTATTTCTTTCTAATTCACACCTCTCAATGCCTACAGCAAACTCACTCTGCTATGGCTGACCATGATCCCCAAATTGCCCTTACACTAACTCCAGCTAAAAGGGTGTCAGTCCATGAAGGTCTAGGAGAATTAAGCACTCCAACATTTAAAACATCACAACAGTCCTCAACAAAGACTAATAAAAGGGTCAAAATTGAGAAGGTTTGAGTTTCAGCTGTTCATGGCCACCAGCAGTTGCAGCATTTTCGAATGTAACCTTCTAACACTGGGTTATCAATACCTCAAATTGATGTCTATTTTAAATTATCCGTGTACTTTAATTCACAACTCCAAACTTGATCAGCTTTATATTTTGTATGTAATTTAAGGTTGCAAAACATTTTGAGATTTGAAATGCAACTTATGCCTTCCTAGCTTATCTAGTATTTTTTCTACTCAGGACAAAATTATGTCTGCTTGGTCTATGATAGATGCTGGCTTCATGACAAATGAAGCATACTTGAGTAGTGTTTTATATTTGAAGACAAAGATGTCTAGTGGACATTGTCACCAAATTGATACAAAATTTCAAATTAAGTTTAGCAAGACTTCTTAGGATACCAATTCATGGATCAATCTGTACAAGCATAGTACATCAGTCAACGTGTGTCAAATTGTGTAGAGGATGCAAGGAATAGCCAATAGAAAAAGGAAAATTAATGAACTCATTTAAGCTTTAATTTGATATTTGTAAGAAGTTTCAGATACAGGGGAATAATACATGATAGCATATATTTTGAAAGCAGAATTCTTTCAGGACTGTTATGTTATTTTTAGTTCTGATCCTAATTTGAAAGTCATACAGGTTCCAGACTATTATGTTATTTTTCAGTTCTGATCCTAATTAGTAAGTCGTTCTGGTTGTAAATTGATAAACAGAATAGGGAGTCATAAGTGGTGTCATTGAGTAACAAATTGTAAATTTTATAGAGAAAAAAAACATATTTAAGCTTATGTTTTAAGTTCAAATAATAAAATCATAAGGTAGTCTTTTGAAGTCCAAAATTTCAACAAATAGATTTACATTTACCTTCATGAAAGTGGAATAAATGTCTGAAAGCATAGCAAATTTAGATCAGGAGATTCAATTACAGAAATCCACATGCTTCTTCTGATTATCAAAAGCTAGAGAATATTTGCCTTTTAACATTGAGCATTTAATAATTCCTATTTTTTAATACTATGTTGCTTCAATATTTTTTATATTTTATTTTGGTTATTTTATTGTAGTGATCCGTTTTTATCAAGCTCAGAATAATAAAATATTTGGTTTCCAAAACCTCAAAGCCTAATTCCAAATTAACCAAATGCAAAGTTAAACATTAAATAAAAATAGTTTCTGATATGCATGTTCCCAAGATTTTGATTTTATTTTTTCTGATGTGCCATGTCATTCATTTATTTATTAAGATATTTTAAATAAAAAAAGTCATAAAACCAAAATTAAAACTCAAAATTCATTCAGATGATGAAACCTAATTGCACTATCAGTCTTCTTATACTACTCTCTTCTTCTCCCTCTCAAGAACTTTCGTGTTTCTATTAAAAGCGAAGTGTTTGCTAAATCTTTTTTGCGGTTAGCAGCAAGTCATGAAATATTTGGTACGCATCTTTGTAAGTACATTATATAATCATCGTTTAATCTCCTTTGCATCCATTATAACCTCCTCGATTTTCATCGTATAATCACCACCCTGTGCGTAGCACAGGTGTTTGCCCTAGTTAAGATATATTACAATTTTTTGATGGCTTTGTTATGTACAAATTTATACATATCAGATCTATTTTTAGTGTGTCCGACTCATGTGGTCCAACCAAAGATCCGTCGGTCTGACTAAAGACCCAGTGACCCAGTACCTTGACCGGCTCGATGACCAATCCAGTTCTGATAACATTGGCCTCATAATCTCATATCATAATAACTGAACTAATTTATTTATTTATTAATAAATAATAATTAGCATTAAAGTAAAGCATAGAATAGAATAGAGAGAGGAAGAAGAGGAAGGGTAAATGGGTCCCCCAGAAACCGTTGCAACTTGCATGTGCTGCAAAGTTACCTTTCCTCCAATCTCAAAAAAAAAAAAAGTTACCTTTCCTCCGCGCTTCCGCCCTTTTTTCATTACAAACAATTCTTTCTCCATTTCTCATCATCATAACATCACATTCTTCACATCATCATCTTCGTCATAAAAACACCATTCTTTTTTGTTACAACACAACACAAAAACATTGTTCCATGTTTTAAGGGATTCCCCACCCTCCTCCTCATGCACAATTAATACATCGGTACTTTCTCTTCCTTACAAATTTGACATTATCAACCTCTAATTAATGTCCATTACATTTATATTCTTATCCTTTGCTGCATTTTAATTACCTTCAACAAATTTTGGTATCTGTTTGCAGGGTGGTGGTTCAATTTGATGTTTTGGCTTTTCTTTCCCTTCTTCACGTTAAAAATCGGATTTTTCTGGTTGGTATGTAGAAGGGAAAGAGAGCACAACAATTTCATGCCAAACAAACTAATTGGTTGGTTGAAATTAGAAGAAATTGAAAATGAGTAGGATATCTGGTGTTGTTTCCCGTCAACTTCTTCCTGCTTGTGGTTCTCTTTGTTTCTTTTGCCCTTCTCTAAGAGCAAGGTCTAGACAACCTGTCAAGAGGTACAAGAAGCTCATTGCTGAAATTTTCCCTCGTAATCAGGTCACACTTGCTTTTTCTCTTCTGCTTTCCTTTTTAAGTTCAATGCTGCAAATATTCCTATTTAATTTAAGTAATGAATATGCTTGTATTTCTTCTCTAAACAAATGTTACTATATTAGTACTAATTTAAAGATCCATTGTTACATAATAATGGCCTTCAGCTTTATGCAACACTTAAAATTAAACATGAGATAAGTCTATTTAATTGAATTTTTTGTTCTTTCTGTACTTGGTTGGCTCATGAAATGCTGGCTGTATTGATTTTCTTTTTATTGTGTTTGTGAGTTGACAGGAGGAAGGGCCAAATGACAGGAAAATAGGAAAACTTTGTGATTATGCTGCCAAAAATCCTTTACGAATCCCAAAGGTATCAAATATTTTGACATTAAAGCATAGGGAAAATTTGATGTATCATATTCTATGAATTAAAGGTTATTTCTATGCTCACTAAAGTGTTGTAATTGATGATCAGATTGTGAATGCCATTGAGCAAAGATGTTACAAGGAGCTACGAAATGAGAATATTCGTTCAACAAGAATTGTCATGTGTATTTACAAGAAATTTCTATTTTCTTGTAAAGAACAAATGTAAGTTCATATCTATCTTGTTTTTATAAAATCAGATGGTCTTGTACATGTCTGTTAGAATATCTTTAGTATTTATGGTACTATATCATGTATCTAATGGTAGAATCAAGTAGGAGAACTCTAAGGAACTATTTTAGGACTGTATATTTGTATAATTAGGGTTGAATAACTGTATTTAATAGTAACACTATTCATATTTGAGTTCTCTTATTTGTAGTTAATAGCTGTTAATTTTACATGCAGTTTATTTTGTGATCTTAGCTTATCAGTTAACACCCTGGAACTAAGAGATTTGGAAATAAGCAATGCATTTATTGTTTCTATGTTTGTTGATAGGCCATTGTTTGCCAGTAGCTTGCTAAGTATTATCCACACGCTGCTTGATCAAACACGGCAGGATGAAATGAGGGTTATTGGATGCGATATTCTTTTTGATTTTGTAAATAATCAGGTTAGTTTCACTGCTTCTACAGCAACAAGATTTTTTTTCCGATAAGCCTACAGCAACAAGATTTAATTTCAATGAACTGAAATTTGTTGTTATACCTGTAAATTTTCTCTGGAAAAACACTTAAGACTTACATATGTCTTAAATTTTGAAGGTTGATGGAAGTTACCTGTTCAGCTTAGAAGGCGTTATACCAAAGCTCTGTCAGTTAGCTCAAGAGACAGGAGAAGATGAGAGGGCCAGAATTAATCGCTCAGCGGGTTTGAAAGCCCTTTCATCAATGGTATTTATTTTATGATTCCACCATTGTTCTTAACATTTCGATTAGATATTGAACAACAGCGTGTTACATATTTATCAGGAATCGAATGAGTTCACGACCGTTCTTGTAATTGCAGATTTTTAATTTTTTCTCTTAAATTACTTTGTTTCACGTTAACGCCACCTAGTTGTTCTTTTCATAAGTTCTGTATACATTAATCCTTGAGGAAAATTTAAGAAAAGAGTGAAGTAGCCCCTCAAAATGATTGCAGTGTAGTGTCTCTGCATTCCCTTCTTATGCTTACTTCTCTCTTATGTTAAAATCTACACTCTCTCCCCTGAGAAGTATATATATTGTACTTAAATGTATTTTAACATAAGCAAACCTTTTAATGGTGACGAACACTTATCCTTATTTTCTAAGTTAATGCAGAATGCACAAATAATGAGTTTTCCCATTTTATAATCATGTTTATGGTTGGTTAGCAAGTTTATGGGCCTATGTGGATAGACAATTAGCAGCATTGTAGTTGTTATTGTTTGTTTTTGATGATTTTTGTTTATGATCAGTAGAAGTTCTTGCTTCTGCATTAATTCTCTTTCTTGTTATCTAAAAGCTTAGGTCATAGGACATAGATTGTGTCATAAATTAACCTCCTCGGTAAATTTAACTCATTTTCTTCAAGGGTAATATAATATGTATACATATCCTGTATATTAAATTAACTACTTAGCTCTGCAGGTTCGGTTTATGGGCGAACACTCTCACATATCAGTTGAGTTTGATAATGTAAGTAGATTATTCACTTCTTCAATATTATGGCTACTGAGTTTCCTCATATCTGCTGATGATTGTTTTTGTGCTTGTTTTGGAGAAAGTACATATGTGGTTACCACAAATTGTGGGCACATCATATTCTGTTGTCTGCTTAATTTTCTCCAAATACTTCTTACACATTAGAAGTGTGCTACTGAATGAAATACTAATGGATAACATGAGAGTATAGCTCAAAAAGATCAAATATAGGAGGATTATCTTAAGAATCATATCTTTTGTTTTGTAACTAAAAACGACCTTTATTTTTTGGTAAATATATGAAAATAGTTTAGAGAAACCGCAGTCGTCCAATGCTCTGTTTAATCTGCACCATGCCCATGTTTATGCCCATGTTACGTGAAATGCTATTACATATGCTTGAACTTATATTAATTAATATACATGTTCATTTAAAACTATGTATGATAACCAATGTTAGGAACCTATAGCTCCTCCTATTGCACTCATGGAATTTTATTGGCTTAATTTGCTGAGAAGGACTTTAATTCCAATTTGCATCATGTCTGCATTCCCTTTTGAAAGAATTTATCATCAACTTATAATGTACTGCTACTTTCCTTGCCAAGTAAGCTTAGTGTAGCTAACCTGTGAATTTTGATTTTACCCCTCATGTAATTTATATGGGTTATAAAAAATATTAAATGTTTTGTTTGATTTATAGTGAAATTTTCTATTTTATTATAGATTGTTTCAGCTGTCTTGGAAAACTATGAAGTTCCTAAGGAAAGTTCAGCAGGTCTTGATCATGAGGAACATTGTACTGAGAATAACTGGGTTCAAGGCATCACCAATGAGGGTCAAGTCTTTCCTTTGCTGGATGTCAAAAAGAGAAACCCATCATGGAGTAAAGTCGTTAACGACAAAGGCGAAGCAAATCTTGCAATGTAATTGTTTTTATAAGCAGAAAATCTTTGAAATGGATTATCCTCTACTTGTTTCATTAACTTTCAATGTTCATAGTTCACAAATTAATGCAGGGATGATGACAAGAATCCCTCTCTTTGGTCTGGAGTTTGCCTACATAATATGGCCAATTTAGCCAAGGAAGGGACTACCATACGTCGTGTAATGGATTCCGTATTCCGATACTTTGATAATGGAAATTTATGGTCTATAAACCATGGCCTTGCATTTTCTGTTTTGAAGGATATGCTATTTTTGATGGACGATTCTGGTATACTATTTTTCTTGTTTGATCATAAAGTTTCTCCTATGTTATATAATCGTCTACTAATTACTCTTGCTCTTCTGTTTTCTCTATCATTTCCGCCCATCTGGTTGTTACAGAGAAAAACACACATGTTTTGTTGTCGATGTTAATTAAGCATCTGGATCATAAAACTGTCCTTAAAGAACCCAATATGCAGATAGACATTGTTGAGGTGACCACTTCACTTGCCCAATATGCAAAGGTCCAACCTTCTGTATCAATAATTGGTGCAGTAAGCGACATGATGAGACATTTGCGGAAGAGCATACACTGTTGCCTAGATAACTCAAGTCAGCCCACTGATGTAATCAATTGGAACAAGAATTTAAGAAAAGTTGTGGATAAGTGCCTTGTACAGTTATCAAATAAGGTATCTCATTTTTCCCACAGCTCTCAGTCATGTTTATACCTAAACTTCAAGAATAATCGAACTATTGGTTGATTTATTGGTTTTATGATGTCTTTCAAACTTAGATAAATGACTTTATATATATATATATATATATATATATATATATATATATATAAATCTTTTATTATTAGATTTATCATAAAGGTAAAAGGACAAATATAAGCTGCTACTCATGAACAGGTTGGAGAAGCAGACCCGATTTTTGATGTTATGGCTGTTATGTTAGAAAATATATCAACTTCTACAATGACATCCAGAACCACAGTCTGTGCTGTCTATCGAACTGCTCAAATCGTTGCGTCCTTACCAAACTTGTCATATCAAAAGAAGGCAAGGAGTGAATATTTGTGGTTTAGTTCTTTACTCTATGGTTTGTGGATTTGAGTTTCTTGGATAAATTTGATACTAAACCGTACTTTCCTCCATAGGCATTCCCTGAGGCATTGTTTCATCAACTACTCCTGGCTATGGTCCATCCAGATCATGAGACACGGGCGGAAGCTCACCGCATCTTTGCTGTCATTCTTGTGCCATCCCCTAAGGCATTGGATGTACCACGAACACTTTCAAAAGCGGTCTCTTTTTTCGTTTCTTCAGCTTCTTTATTTGAGAAACTGAGACTGGAGAAACGTTCTTCAAGTGAAAGATTAAGTCAATATAACAAAGAAAATGTTGCAGGAGAGATTGAATCAACTAATAGCAATGTCGGGAATATTGTAAACAGATTGAAGTCATCCCATAATCGGGTTTCTAGTGTGAATAACCCTCCTATACTAACTCAAGTGGACGAAAATACTGTAAACAATAATAATTGGAACTTGGTGAGTATACATTACAGATTTGATTATGGTCCTTCAGTTGTAACTTGTAACTATGTTCAGCTTCAAATATACAAATATTGGGTTGGGTCATATAAATCCCACTCTAACCAGTTTGCTGTTTTTATTGTCCAAAAAAAAAATCCAGTGTGCTGTTTTTACATAGGCTTGAATTGGATTACCTAGTTTCTTTTCACTTGAGCACAGGACGTTGCTGCCCTCAAACTGAGGAGGCATCAGATAAACCGATTACTATCATCAATTTGGGCACACTCTATTTCTCCTGAAAATATGCCTTTAAACTATGAAGCAATTGCTCATACATACAGCCTGGTGTTGCTTGTTTCTAGAGCCAAGGTAATAACTGACTTCATGATTCATGACTATACTGTTTCTTCTTATATGATCTTAAAATAATTAAGGGGCCCCTACTCTTTGTCTGGTGGTATGATCATATGTGGTATTGGCAAGATTTTTATAATGTTTTTAATGCTTGATGTTTGAATATTCCAATGTCCAACTGTTGCTGCTCTAGCATTACAGTATGTTTTGTGGGGTTGTTGTTGACCATGTTGTGGTCTGTTTGAGGAACTTTCTTTAAGGCCCTATTGATCTATAGATTTGATGTAACACTGTTAGTTTTATTATTGTAATACTACTATTCATCTATTATCTCAAAAATATCTACTGGGACTCTTCTGCTGCTAGAAATATTTATATTTCCCTGGAAACCGTAATGCTACAGTGGATGGTGGATGTTCATATTATACTTTTGAGTTGTGAGTTGTGAGTGTATCATGGAATATATTAGTCTTGCATTTTTCGGAGAAAAGCTTTAAGACTGTCTATATCTGTACTTTACCTTTAAATAACTTTCCAAATCTATTTTTGTCTTTGCAGAATTCTTTTCATGCGATATTAGTTCGGAGTTTTCAGCTTGCATTTTCTCTATGGAATATTTCTCTTAAAGAAGGTGAGCTTTCAGTAATGTGAAATGTGGAATGCCGGATTGTAATTGATAAGAAACCAGGACTTTTTATGAATTGTACAAGTTGTTGCCCAACCAAGTCTTGCCATGAGTCTTGCAAAATAAACTAGCATTTGAAAAAATTTCTTGGTAGCTATTTTGCTAAAATGTCAACCCTTAATTCCTAATTTTTGTTGTAGGACCATTGCCGCCATCTCGTCGGAGATCACTCTTTACTTTGGCAATTTCAATGATTATGTTTTCTTCAAAGGCATACAACATTGCCCCGCTTGTCCAAAGTACTGAGGCAGTGCTTACAGAGAGAAAGGTGAGACACTTATGAAATTTGCTGTCTGTTATGCCTCAAGTAAGCCATTATGGAGAGGTCTCAGAACCGTACTCAATATTGATTTACAGGGGCAACATATGTAAGGAACTAAAATAAATTGAGTGTGTGTATATGGGTGTGTGTTTCAACCATGTATATGACGACTCAGCTCAAGAAATCAAATTCATAGATAGGATACTAGTTAAGAAATCAACAAATAAAACTAGTTGATTGGAAAACAGAATATTAAATAAATGCATGGATCAATTTAAAAGTTACACATTCCAATAAATGCTTGTTATTTTTGACACATTAAGGCACTGATCAGCATCTTATAACCCCCTTAGTTTTTATATTCTTGAATCAGGTTGACCCCTTCCTTCATTTAACTGAAGATCACAAGTTGCAGGCTGTTAGTTTTGCACCTGACAATCTGACCATTAGCTATGGATCCAAAGAAGATGATGATAGAGCCTTAGAAACACTTTCGGAATTATCGACCTCTACACACCAAACAAAGGAATCCTTTGCTTCTGAAATCGTCAGAAGCTTGGACATTCTATCAAAAGTAAAGCTTGTGCTTCCTAAATATGCTTGGTACTGTCAGAAGGTAAAATATATTTCCATTTCTTGACACTACGAGCCTCTGGTCTTTCATGCAGGCTGAATTATTGTCAGTAAGGGAGAAACTGCTAGAAGAATTCTTACCAGATGATATGTGTGAGCTTGGATCTCAATTGACCATGAATATACCGAGAAAGGTGCGTCAAGTGGATTTCTGAAAATTAATAACTGGCAATATGTTCTTATTTTCTTTGTTCATAATGGTTGAAAGTTGTGACTACTGATGCTACCTTCATGTTTTTACAGGATGCTTCAGTAATTTCAAATGATGATGACTTTATCCATGAATTATTTGAAAATCAACTAAAACAAAATCCAAGACTCTCCATGGAGGTTCCTAGTCTCTTGAGTGCTAATCAACTTTTAGAATTAGTATGTGAATCATTTCTTGCCCTCATAATTTTTTGTGTTCATTGGATTGTGTTTTGAGCACTTTTCTTATCAATAACAAAATTTTACACCACAATTTGAGTGTAGGTCTTAGACCCATCTCATCATGCTGGAAGGATTTCTGTATCAGCTGCATTTGATATGCCTTACAAGGATATGGCCGATAACTGTGAGGTACTTATGATTGGAAAGCAGAAGATGTCCAGATTGATGAGTACTGAACAGAAGCGAGATTGTAATGTGAACCGCCCTTTATCAAATCATGAAAATGATTTGAAAAATATAGATTCCTCTTCTCATGTGGATGTTCAGAAGGTAACCCATAACTTCGATAAATAAATATGAGTATCACCCTCACCCCCACTCACCTTTTAAGTTTTAACCCACTATATGAGTATTGCCCCCTCAAGTTAAAATTTATGACTCTGTCACTGATTGTCCACATACACGAATTTTGAATGGAGTATCTAATGAAGGTATATAACATGCAGGTCGACAATTCTCTGTTTGAAAAGAATACTTTTGTGGAGTTATACCAACCAACTTCTGGCCCTGTTCCAATGCTAGTTGGAACAGAAAATCAGAATCATCCTCATTGTTTCCAACTGCCAGCTGCAAGCCCCTTTGATAACTTTCTTAAAGCTGCTGGTTGTTGAGCCTGTAGTTATGTTGAATTATATTCTATCAGATAGTGAAGAAATCATAATGAAGTAAGCAGTAAGGCTTCTAAGCACTGTAACTTTGCTGGTGCTCAAGGCCAAGATATGCTAGAAATGTTCTAATGCTGCTGTTTTGTTCATAATGGTTGAGTTTCTAAATTTTTGATATTCAATCCTGTTATTCTCTCCACCTAACCTTGTATTTGCGGCGAGAGAAGGTTTCATGCTATGCATGCAGTCCTTGTAAATTATAATCTATTGACACTTTGTTTCCATGTACATATACAGAAACTGCAGATTTTTGGTGATAATATAATAACATAAGGTATTGATTGAATACATGTGGCAATTTTATTTCTATTTTTGATTAAACAATACTTCCATTGGTTGATTTGTTTTTTATTATAGTACTGTGACATTTTAAAAGATAAGTAGAGCCATACTTGAATACTATGTGCATCCAGTACCGCAATAGATTGTTCTTTGAAAAATATAAGATATGATATATATATATATATATATATATATATATATATATATATATATGTGTGTGTGTGTGTGTGTGTGTGTGTGTGAAGTAGGATCTATTGACGGTGTGAAATTTTTTGACTTGTACCAAATATGACTTCGTCAAATGCAATTAATCGTGTGGCTCATGTGTCACTTTTTCATGTGATTGGGTGTATTTTCAATGGTTACAAAACCTATTAATGGTCATGTATAAAGTATAATTTGTTAGAATTGGTTTTGAAAATATTAATACTAGTGTTTTTAAAATAATTGGGATTATAAAGTTATTTTGTATTTGATAATCATACTTTGTAAAGAAACTTGGGATAATTGATTGTTTAAATGATGAAATAAAGTTACTTTTAGAATCATGTTTAAAAATTAACCCACCTCATTTGGTCATCTATAACTTTATTATATGTTTTATTTTACAAATTCTTATTTTATGTAGGTGCAAATATCAAAATTTGTCCTAAAAAAACTCTAATAAAGGCTTTTGACCCTTGAAAAACTCTAACAAAAAACACCAATAAAAATTAATACCAGGTTATAAATTTTGACCGTTGAATTCTTTTTTTCATATATAAATGATGAAAACGACACTTCCTCATTGTTGGTAAAGCTTATCACTTCTTTCATTGGGCATGCAACAATAGGATGAGATGATTGGATCTCTTCTAGCTTAACTAAGATCATGGATTCCAATCTAGGATTGGACCTGCCCGACAGAGGATAATTGGTTTATAAAATAAAAAAACAATGTTTGTCACTTCCTTCCCCATATTAAAAGACGCCTATGCAATAATTGTAACTCACCTAAAATTCACAATTATGCAATCTTCCTTAGTTGTGTGCCGTGTAACTCTCCTATATGCTTGGGTAACATGATTGGCTATGAGAACCAACTAGATAGAACAGCACCCATATTTTGAACAGCAAACATAGTCTTGTGGAAGGAAATATGATTAGATGGTGAGGTATGCATGATTCGATGTTTTATAAAAAATTATACCCAAGTGCATGGTAATTTTTGACAACAATAGAAAAACAATGTTCGACTTTCTTTTTTTTAAGAATTGCTATTTGCTAGTGTGACACTCTATAGTACAATTTTTTCAATACACTTTCTCTTATTGGTTGAAAATCATATGGGCTCCACCAATTTTACATGAGACCCACATGATTTTGTGGAACCCAATTAAATTTCAATCTATAAGATAGTGTGTATCAGAAAATGAGTGTTAGATTATGTTCAGTAAAAAGTAGCTCACCAAAAAAAAAGTATTTGGTAAACTTAGATGATGAACTAGCTTATAATAAAATGATATAAATGGACATTTATGATTAATGCTTAAAAAGGGAGAGAATGTTCATATAATGAGAGGATAAATGAAGAATTTAATTAAAACAATAATAATAAAATGAGATAAAAAAATATTATAAGCTATAAGCTCAAACGCTACTTCCAAGTAATGTTTGAAAAAATGTGATAAACTAGTGAAATAACATTATAAGATAGTGATATCAAACAATTACCACAAATTTATCTGCTATAAGTTATCTGCTCAACATCTCTTTACATCTTGGTGAAAGGTCTTTTTCGGATGCCTCTAGGGTGAGGGAGCAAATCAAATGTGAACCACTAAAATTTACCATATGATATCGTGTAAAATGCTATAAGTGGTTAAGATTGAATCAACCAGTATTAAATCTAAACTGTTGATAAATTTTTGTACTATATCCTAAACTCATACTTAATGGTTCACCGGTAAGGGATTTGATTTGCTCCCACCCTAGAAGCACTCATTATTTTCTAACAAAAAAAGGGTTTTTTTTGTACCCCCACAGTTTGACATAATACCCCCACAAAATATGAAAATCCGAAAATACCCCCCAGAAATTTGACTCAATCGGATTTACCTCCTGAATAGGTAAATCCGCTTTGACATAAATCAAAGGCGGATTTATCTACATACGATTAGAAGAAAAAATCGCATCGGATGTACGTGTGAGTAGGTACATCCGATTTGTTAAATATGCAAAGCGGATTTACCTTGCAGGCAGGTAGATCTGCTTTGTCACTTTAAGAAGTCGGATCTACCTATTGGTGGGGGTACATCCGATTTGATAAATTCAAAAGCGGATTTACCTTGTACCATGGTAGATCCGACTTACAAAAAAAAAATAAACATTTAATTTGTTGAATATATATATATACACACAATAATATGGATAAATAATTACAAAAAAGTTGTACAGAAATAAATACAAGAAATGTCAATTTAAATCATCAGAATCATCAGCTAAGTCTACGACGGTGGGCGCATCAGTGGGAGGGGGCATGATCGGAGCCTGGGCATGCCATAGGGTGAAACGGTCGGTACACAGATCCAACCACGTAGTGGATTCCTCAGATGCATTATGCTTCCATAATGGAGCAACTGGAGGCAACGGACAGGCAGGCGAGATCGAAATATGCACCCAATAGTTACCCCTCACGTGCAGAATAGATATGATTCTACGGCTCTTAGAATAAGAATAAATACCTCTCAAAGGCAGATAAGTAAAATTCATTCCCAAAGATAATTGAACTAGGGCCACATTATACTTGGTAGCTATAAAGTACCCCATCTCAGACAAACTCAACCACTTATCCTCCTCCTGAAAACCATAGTGTTCAATGGTTAACGTTTTTGAAGCACCGCAAGTCTGTCATCCCCAAATATGTAAGAATATAGTTGCTCCCTGTCTTTTGTTTCTTGGATTAATTCTTGCCTAATTAAAGGCCAACTATCCTCACCAAGATCGATCGAGACCAACAGCAACTGCTCTGAACCCACAATTACCATCAGGCTCAACATCAATAATTTTTTCAACATAAGAGTGTAAGTGACGAGGAACCCACGGTAAAATCAATTTAGTCTCCCCCTGCTGTGTTAATTTTTTATAAGCACTCTGGGATACCTTTAACTTTGAAGACCGCTGTGAGACTTTAGGAAAAGGCCCTTTTTTCGACTGAGATGATTTTTTAGAAGTCCCGGATTCTTGAGTCAGCTTCATCTTCTCGTCCACATGCTCCCAACCAGAAGGATCACACTTGACATCATTTAATTTCTGCTTTTTCTTCTTAGATGCACCTTTTGTTTTAACTTTAAATGGTGGTGGAACCACTGAAGAAGTGGTAGGGAATGCAAACTCACTAAGTTGGAAGACAAATCTCTCATCAGGAGTCATAACATTATATCTCGCCCAAATCATCTCCATAATGTAAGATATATCACAGTCAGCATATTTTTCTTGAGAGAGATCATCATCAATAGAATCCAAACTCAAATTTTTCCAGTGACTGTCAACCAACATCCAATGGAATAGGAGTACCGGAGACATGGTACACACCTAGCTCACAAGTACAGGGAAGAAGATGTGTCTTTCGAAAAACGCACCCACAGCGAGCTTTGTCATATCCAACCCCAGATGTCGTTTTTGAAAACTCTTTAAGAATATGATCCAAAGCATTTAGAGACACAAGACCGCGAAACTTTTTAAAGAATGCACTATTGTGAGCCACTTCAATACGGTTTATGCTTTTTTGGAAAGACCCGATGACTTTATCAAAATGAAGGGTAAGCATGCCATGCACAGATTGAAAACATTTTGACGAGTCTCCTCCAGAACTCTCCAAATGTCACTTCAAAGTCCAATGGGCTGACTTGACTCTTAAATAATAACAACAATAAATATACGATAAAAATACAAAACACGTGTCAAAAAATATTAAACTACGATAAAAATACTAAACACGTGTCAAAAAATATTAAACTACGATAAAAATACTAAACACGTGTCAAAAAATATTAAACTACGATAAAAATACTAAATACCTGTTGGTGGTTTTGATTACCGAAGTGTGTGACCCGGTTTGTCCATGCCAAAATAAATCTTTCCTTATGGTTTGTCAACCATGTGTTGTGCACGTACTTAATAAGAGCGGGCAATTCAACGCACGAGTCCTCAAAAATCTTCAACCGATCTGAGTACTCAGACTCGTCAAGTGAATCAATAATATCGTGCCAAAGAGAGAGGACTTCCCCTTGCCTATCCGCGTGCACTAACTCTTTAATTTTCACCTTGACATTTTTTGTTACGTGCCAACAACATAACAAAATTGTAGCAGAAGGAAAGACGTCAAGAATACCAGACATAAGACCAAGATCTCTGTCAGTCAAGAATACCTGAGGTTGAAGCCCGTGCAAGTCAAATAATTCTTTCAGTTGCTGCAATGCCCAAGTAAAATGATTTCCAAGCTCGTGTGCAATATAGGCAAAAGCAACCGAGAAAGTTAACTCCGTTGAAGTGACTCCGACAATCTCCAATAGAGGTAGATTGTATTTGTTGGTCTTGTAGGTGGTGTCGAGAATAAGGACCTTTGGAAACAACCGGAATAACTTAATAGAAGTGGGATGCGCCCACATGATGTCACTTACCACATCGGAACCCTCAACTTTTCTGCTCCAGCATAAATAATTTTTTGACTCAATTAATCGCAAAAAGCTCCTGAATGTCCGTTCTAGGACCCCTCCTAGAAGACCTATAGGCGTAACGCTGCCTATATATTTGAGGAAGAGAAGTGACATTGCCCGGAAAATTTTTCTTCAAAGCATTAAGACAGTCTTTTGGGGCAACCCCCATCACGTATTGTACAAGTAGCTCTCAATTTGAACGAACAGCTTCTTCTCTTAGACCAGATAATTCTAGAATCATTACAGAAATTCCCTTGCTTCTCGCAACCAAAAATAATCTTATCTCTACTCCCCCTTTTACCTCCACCTGTGTCGGATCTAACAATGATAACAACAACTCCAATACGTCTCCCAACCGCTTTCGCCCACTCAACAACATCCTCGCATGTAGAAAATATCTACAAAATAGGAAAATGTTACGTACTTAATTAATTAAATATCTATCAAACTTGATTAAAAAAATTAGTAATTAAATATACCGTCTCCGTCCTGAATGGCTCTGTAGTATCTATCTCGAAAGGAACCAACTGTGACTCTGACTGCGGGTCAATATCTGTTTCAAAAATAGAACAAAAGTTAAGCATTAATTAAAAAAATAAAAATAACAAAGCGGATTTATGTACCCCCTACGTAAATCCGATTTCCAATCGGATATACCCCCACCCAAACGTACATCCGATTCACAAAATGACAAAAGCGAATTTACGTACCCAATGAGTACCGGTACCAGATACGTATCCGGTACGGGTACGACTCCGATTTTGAAGTACCCATGCTTCAGAGTACGTAGGGGTACGTAAATATGATTTCGCATCGGATATATCTACATCCGCGCGAACAAAATTTCCCTTTTTAGGCTGAATTAAATGGTCAAATCGGATGTCTTATTAATTACGAATTTAATTCTAATCAAATTTACCATAATGGAAGGTAAATCCGATTAGATATATTGTGGACCCCACCAGAGAATCTTCCAAAAGTCAATTTTTTGTAATTATGTCAAGGGTATTTTGGGGATTACCGATTTATGTGAGGTACCAAGGGAGGTGGTTGGGGTATAAAAAAACCCACAAAAAAAGGCCATACTTCGTCCAACCCCCCCTCTACTCGGTAGACACCCCCAAATCTTAAATATTCCCAAAATACCTTCACGGAGAAAAAACCCCCCCACACTTCATTTTAACTGGTTTGGCGCACGGTTGGCCGAACTAGTTTGGATGTGGTGCCACCGAACCAGTAAAAAAGGGGGGTGTCTGTGTGTTTGTTTTTGGTTCGGTGGCACCACGTCCGAACCGGTTAGGACGACCGTACGCCGAACCATTGTTGAATCACAGGACTCATTAATGGCATTTTGGTCTTTTCACGCGTGTTAGAACTGTCTACTGAGTAGCTAGCGGGTTGGACGAAGTATGGGCCCAAAAAAATTGTGAAAGGTCTAATTTGGGTCAGCTAGAAAACTGGGCCGAGTGGCTAAGCCCATAAAACATTAGAAATTGAAAAGCAAAGTTCTAGAAACGCGTGTGGCTCTCTCATAGCAGCAGAAGTCGTTGATTTGCCATCCTCTTCGTTTCTGCACCATCGCCCAGAACAAATAGATCTCAAGCCTCAGGTACCAACCCTAACCCTAACAATCTCTTCTCTACGCTTTCTCGAATCCTAACACATGCTTATTGTTATGATTTATTGTTTTGATTCTCTGAAATTCGAATAGGCTCCAATTCGATTCTATTTCCTTTCATTTTTACGATTCTGTTTACTCTAATTGATTCAGCAAATTATGTATTTAACAAATATTAGAACTTAGGTTATTCTATTTGTACATAGAATTTTGTGCAAATTTGATTCCTTTCCTTGATTCTCAATTCAATCTGACCTATTTTACATCCTAAAATTTTCCTTCAAATTTATTTAGGCGTCTTCCATACGCCGTTGTTATACGTAATAACCGAGTGTTTTGGAACGATGCCTTAACCTTATGGTTAGGATGAATCTACGGTTCTGGATTCTTGTAATGGATTTATTGTGTGAATGTCTTTTTATCTTCAACGATGCCCTTTATGTGGCGCCAACATAACCTTCTGATTAATTTCCGCGTGGGTAGGCTTGTACTTTCTACACAATCCACCATCCTGTAGGTATTAATGTTATAGTTTCTGGGCAGGTCTGGAACGGTCCCCACATTCAATTAAGAGGTTTTGTGCTGACAATTGTTTATAGACGTGTCTTTGCTGATTTGTACTTCCAGTTGTTAGGATATTTAGCATTTAGCCGGTATGGAGTTTTACTGGTTTAGTGTCAAAGGATATATGTGTTGTTATGCTCATGAGTAAGTCTTCGTAGTCAATAGCAGCCGCAATAGCGGCATAGCATTGCGTAGCAGCCCCTAGGTGCATGCATTTTTCCCTTGCATTGTGACTTTGAGTAGTGGCTGTAGCACTGCAACTGACAGCCAAAATGTGACCAAATAGCAATCGTAGCAGCTGCTATGCGGAGGTTTCTTTAAAAATTCAATTTTGTCCTTTTGCCCTCACTGTATTTTTGGGCTTTTTTGTCAATATTAGCCAACTGAGGTGGCACGGCACAACTCTGACTCTGTTTTTCTCGGTTTGCTGTTTTACATTGTTTCTCTTCTCCGTTCACTATTTTGCACTGTCCCTCTATCCCTACTGCCGTCAATGCTCTGTTTTCACTTTTCTGCCACGGCTACCACATTAACCCAGTCACAACCACTGATTTGCATTCAACGTTTGAGTATTAGTAACAATGAACTTTGATTATTACTTATGAATATATGTGTTTAGTTTTGTGTATTCTTCTATTCTTAAGCTTTTATTTGTAGGTATAAATTGCTCATAACGTTTCCCTAGACTTTGATGTAGTGGCCATAGTGCTATGCGCTATAGAGTTTTGTAGGTTGTGCGCCACCCTATATGCTATTGACAGGAGTAAGTAGGAATGTGGAATCTTGTTGCCCTACTGCGCCGGATGTCATAGTTGGTGCTTTTAGAACCCAAAAAGTTTTGTGGGAAATGGGCCCTGATTGTTGACTTTGCAATTTTCTTTGGTCATTTTCTCTATTTTCTGTATAGGAACGGCCTATCTCATATAGTCATTTTCTTTATCTTCTGAATTTTAACTGAGTTAATATTAATTGTTTGTATACAGTTTATTTTTTAATCATGTCGGGCAAGTATATCGTATCTGCTATAATTGGATCTTTTGGAGTTGCATGGTTCTGTGATCATTTTGTTTCAGATGTAAAGATATTTGGAGGTAAGTTGTGCTTTTCCATAGCGACTGATTTGCATTGTTGCTGTTTCCTCACTGTGTAACTGCATCTTCTTTCTTCAGGTTCTATCCCTGGCACAGTATCTAACAAGGAGTGGTTTGAAGAGACTGACAAGAAGTTTCAGTCATGGCCTCGTACTGCTGGCCCACCAGTGGTCATGAACCCTATTAGTCGCCAGAACTTCATTGTGAAGTCTCGCCCCGAGTCTTAAATTTTGTTGTTTAATGATTTTGAATTAATTTGTCCAGCTTGGTCATGGGATTTATCTCCCTAAATGATAGTTATATTTGAGATGAGACTCTTGCAATTGAATTAGTGTTTGGGGGGTTTTACCATGTGAATGCTTTCATGTTAAATAAAATGTTGAAGCAATCTTCGATTGGTTGATGCAGATTTTTGTTTTAGAATCTTTTGTTCCAAGGGTAGCAAGAGTTATTTATGGTATGATTCTTCCTTTATAACAGTTGTTTCCGCCACCATATTGGGTACTTTTTGACGGTACCATTTTTAATAGTGAGGCCTCATTTAATATGGCGGATCCAACATGGGATGAATTTCCCTTTGTGGTAAAATTTTGGATTCTGTGGTTGGATTTATTTAACCTTTGAAAGTTGAAGCTATCATGAATTGATTAATACGAATTTCTAATTCAAATTGTCATGTATAGGCTTTGTATCAATGAAAATAGAAACCCAGTGTGTGAGATATCTTACAATCGATTGATTTGCATTATGACTTGTGTTCGGTAATGAGTTGTGGATTTTACTAGTATTTTTTTTGGTCCAAGTGGATTTACTAGTATATATCAAGGTATTCCAAGGGCTAAAGTGTGGTTACTAGAAAAACAGTTAGTATTGTATCATTGAAATAGCAAAACGGGGAAGAATTGCACGATTCTTGAGAGTGGCGTGGCTTGAGTAATGATGGTTGTGCCTCAATTTTACATCTTTTAAATTTCCACTCTCTCTCTCTCTCTCTCTCTCTCTCTCTCTGAGTGTTTGAGCAGAGAGACTTCCCTATCTGGCATAAGTTGTAGGAGGGAGGGGAGAGAGGGAGAAAGAGAATGGTGTTCTCATCTAGTAGTAAAGGAGGTGGACCACTAGCCTGGGTTGGGTTACCCTGTGGATTTGGACGTTAGCAGCCCGAGACAGATATGGATGATCGGGTTGAGGAGATGCCCGAGGCTGGACGGGTCACGGATGGACCCAGATGCTAAGTTTCTCAGAGCAATACAGAACAATGGCTCGAATGTGTTGGCTAAGGGCTCCTTTCTCCAATTTCCACACATTATTAACTTAGTCCCATTATTTTGTTTGCAGTTTTAAGGTGTCACTTAATAAAAATGATTACTATTATAAAGTTTGCGAGTTAAGGGACATGAAGGAGTTGCGAAGTTGCAAGAAGGAGGTCCAGGGTTCAAACCCCGAAAACTAACATTCCCTCACCCCCACTAACATTTGTTTATAAAAAAAAACTACTATAAATTTTTGGGTGCTTCTAAGGTGAGACAGCAAATCAAATCTCTCACCGGCAAAACAGTAAAATTGACCGTTCGATATTGTTTAAAATGTTATGAATGGTTAAGATTGAATCAACCAATATTAAATCTCAACCATTGATGAATTTTTATACTACATCCAACAGTCAATTTTAGTGTTTCATCGGTGAAAAATTTAATTTGCTCTTTCACACTAGAAGCACCCAAATTTTTTGACAAATATTATGACTTGTCTTTCAATTATTTATCTCTATATAAATAAATGTGAGTCAGCTATTTACGTGGTAAATTATTATCTATATATCCAGTACGTCCTAATTAACAATCAGACGTGAAAAGATAAAAGAAGTAAATAAAATTTTTAAAAGATAAAACATGAAAATGAAAAAATGGTGAGTATATTTTTCACCATATATCCTCGCCGTCGACGGTGCTGCTACTCAATCTAACCAGCGCGGCGGCCCATTCCTTCACTCCCTCCTCCTCTTCTATCCCCCGCCAAGGTGTCTCTGTGTCCCTCCCAAAGCCCAAAGGCGAAGAACTCCTACAATTCTGTCTCCTCAATCTCTCCAAAAGTCCAATTCCAACACTGCCTGCCACCACCCTTATAACTACCTCTAAACCCTTTTTAACTCTCTCTCTCTCTCTCTCATGTCTACTCTTCTTCAAAAGCTTCCATCTTTCTCCTCTCTACATTCACATTCCTCCAAAACACTCATTTTTCAAACCCCCCTCCACCCCATTTCATCACTCAACTGCACTACATCATCTACATCACCCTTCACAGAAAACCACTCAACACAAAGATACCAAAGAGACCAATGGGTATACCAACAAAACAACAAATTAACTCAAACCACATCATCGTATAACTATAACCCTCCTTCTGATTCAGAAAACCCTTTTATAAGGGAAGATGACATAGCACTACAACTTCCTGAGCTAAAGAAACTGCTTCAGGTTCTGAAAAAGAAGAGGGAAAGTGAAGGGAAGTGTAATGAAGGGAAGTGTTTACCTGGTGATGTTTTCTTAGTTGGAACAGGACCTGGAGATTCTAAGTTATTGACTCTTAAGGCTCTGAGGGTTATTAAGAATGCTGATTTGTTGTTGTATGATAGATTGGTTTCTAATGATGTCTTGGATTTGGTTTCCTCTCATGCTAAACTTCTCTATGTTGGAAAAACTGCTGGATATCATAATAGAACTCAGGTATGAAAATAAAGTTACTGTCTTTTTTGTGTTTTGTCAATTGGGGTTGTGGGTTTCTTTTGAAATTTTTGATTTGTTATTTGATCAAGTTGAAATTGTTATGTTTTTTGTTTTTTTGTTTTAGGATTTGGATATGAGTTGTTTTGATCACTTGGTGCTGTTCAAAATTGAACTTTTGTTGTTGGAATGATTGATTTGTGGCAGGAGGAAATACATGAGCTACTACTGAGTTTTGCAGAAGCTGGAGCGACTGTTGTGAGACTTAAAGGGGGTGATCCATTGGTGAGTTTTCATTTGAGATTGTCAAATTTTGGATAATTGTGAAGCTGCTTAATACATCAACTTGTTATTGGTTTTATGGTGAATAGATATTAAAGATTAGAATGCTTATTGTTTGGTGTTTGTAGGTGTTTGGGAGGGGTGGGGAGGAAATGGATTTTTTGCAGCAGCAAGGTATCCATGTGAAAGTTATTCCAGGTATGCTGCTGTTGTCTTATTTATCTTGCTGAAACTGGTAATAGAGTTTGGACTTTGAACTAACATCAATGTCAATTGGCACTTTTGCTCCATCGTTGTGTTTATGTGTGTGTTAGTAATGCTAGTATTTTATACAAAGTTTTTTCATAAACAATCCTGTTTATTTGCTCTCACAAAATGAGTATGAAACCAATATTTTGAAAACCGAACCGGAGAGACTTGTGGGTCATGGTTCAACCGCTCAAACCCAGATGAAACCATGATCGAACCACTGTGATAATTCAATCATAGACAGTGTTGGTCCATTGGTTAACTGGTTGAACTATTCAGTTGGTTTGGTTTTTAAAGCACCGTATGAAACACTCATTATTATTTTGTAGAAATGGTATGGATTAATATGATAGACTGAATGTATGTAAATGAGCAATGCAGTTACTTCCAAAATTACTTTTCTTTTATCACACCCATCATGTGTTATACATTCTTTCTTTTCGTACTCGTTTTCAGAACAGTTTGTTTACTAAATAGCACAGCTGAAAAGAGTAGCCAAAAAGTAAACTAAACAATAAAATTGACCTTTAGAATCGTTATGGAAAATGGTTAGTAGCTAGTTATAGAAAGTCGAAACGGGCATCTCTCAAGCAATATATCACAGGCATATCTTGAACATCACATAACCTGTAGCCATTGCTAGCAAGTCTGTTGTCGATTCAACTACTACTCTGGTTTTTAACATAAGCAAAAAAGTACATGTATTGGCCCAAATTTGGACTAAATACATATATCTTTTGCTTTTTTAAAAAAACCCGAGAGAGTACTAGATTATATTGGCATTTTGCTTCAGTGCCTTTTTTGTTTCAGTGCCTTTTTGCTTCTATAAAAAACCGGAGGGAGTACTATTATGATTAATTCTCATTTGGTTGCAGGTATAACTGCAGCATCTGGAATAGCAGCAGAGCTGGGGATTCCTCTAACTCACCGAGATATAGCAAATAGTGTGAGGTTCCTCACTGGACATTCAAGGAAAGGAGGAAATGATCCTTTATTTGTATCAGAAAATGCCGCTGATCCTGATTCTACCTTGGTAGTTTATATGGGTTTGTCAACCTTCCCTTCGCTTTCACAGAAATTAATGCAACACGGTTTGTCCCCTCAAACCCCAGCTGTCGCCGTTGAGCGTGGGACCACACTACAGCAGCGCACGGTAAGATTGATCAGATCTTTCTTTTCAGAATGTTCTATTCTATTGGTGTGTCAGACACACCTCATACACCAACACTTCTCAGACACGCCTTAGACACGTGTCTGACATCCCTCTAAATTTAGATATTTGTCATGTGATGGGTATCCAAAAACAGAGTAAGTGAAATGAAATTATCCTTGTATTAATGAAACCAATTCTGAGGATCTCTCAGAATTGTTAGTGACGATTACAAGGAATTTGATTGAATGGAAATGTAAATGAAAGAACAAATACCAGCACAGAGCAATGAACTCTGCCTAGCCCAATCCCAGCCTTAGCTAATCCAAGCCTGAACAGAATATCACACAATGCCCACCCTTATACCTCACATTCTCTCTCCAATCATCAGGAGATTCTCCTCCTCGTGCCCAGAATTGCCACCTAGGCAATTCTGTTACATCATAGTGCGTGCATGATCCTGTGGGCCCCAATTAATTGGTTTCCACTTCCCACGTTCATAAACATTAGTAATATTACCATTCTGTCCTTCATTAGTCAGGTTTGCATCAACACTCCCCCCTAAAAGATTCACCTTGTCCTCAAGGTGAAGTTCTGGGAATGCCTCCTTCATTCTGCTCAGCTGTTCCCATGAATTCTCACACTCAGGCAGGTCTTTCCACTTCACCAACAGCTCTAATTCCTGCTCAGATTCACCTCTCACAGCTAGGATATCCTCTGGTTGTACTTGCAGCTCTAAATCTTCGGTTACATAGGCTGGCAGTGGCTGTGCTATGGTATCATTAGTCACTGTAGGTTTTAACAATGACACATGGAATACTGGATGGACCTTGCTGTCCTCTGGCAGTTTCAATCTATAAGCAACCTCTCCAATTTTCTCCAGAATTTCATAAGGACCATAGTATCTAGGGCTCAATTTTTGATTCACCCTCTTGGCCAGTTTCTTCAATTTGTAGGGCTGTATCTTCAAATAGACCATGTCTCCAACTTGGTACTCCACATCTCTTCTCTTCTTATCTGCTTGTTGTTTCATTCTGTTCTGAGCCTGTACCAGGTGGTCTCTGAGAACATCTAACATCTCATTTCTGTCTTGCATCATTCTGGTCACTTCTTCCATAGGAGTTACAGTTGAATCACCTCTAATTACTGGAGGTGGATCCTTCCCATACAAGGCTTTGAAAGGAGTCATTTTGGTGGCAGCATGATAGTTTGTATTGTACAAGAATTCAGCCCAACTCAACCACTTATGCCACTGTCTTGGTTTAGAGCCTGTCATACATCTGAGATACGTTTCAAGGCACCTATTTACCACCTCAGTTTGGCCATCAGTCTGAGGGTGATAGGCAGAGCTAAACTTCAATTTAGTACCAGCCAATTTGAATAATTCACTCCAAAAAGAACTTATAAAAACTCTGTCTCTGTCAGAAACTATGGACTCAGGAAATCCATGAAGTCTCACCACTTCTTTCAAGAATACCTCAGCAACATCCTTGGCATTATAAGGATGAGACAATGCCATAAAGTGAGCATATTTAGTGAACCTGTCCACCACCACCAGAATGGTATCCATCCCTCCTGCTTTAGGTAAGCCTCCTATGAAGTCCATTGAGATATCTGCCCAAATGTGCTTAGGAATGGGCAATGGTTGTAGTAAACCTGCTGGGCTAAGTGCCTGGTACTTATTCCTTTGGCAGACTTCACACTTCAGTACATAATCCTGTATAGTTCTCTTCATTCCCTCCCAAAAGAACAAGTTAGAAATTCTCTTATAAGTTCTGAAGTATCCAGAATGTCCTCCCACTGCTGTATCATGAAACTCTTTCAAAAATAATTCAATTTTGGAAGAATTCTTTGGAAGTACAAGTCTGTCTAAGTAATACAACCTGCCATTATGCATCCTATACCCCTTATGCTCCACACCATTTACCAACAAGTCTTGCACAATTCCCTTCAGTTTCCCATCTTTTTCAATCTCATTCTCAATGTCTTCCCAATCAAAGAATTGGACAGTGGGCAAGGCACAGTGTTGCAATTGTCTTGACAATGCATCAGCTGCTTTGTTTTCAATTCCAGGCTTGTATTTTATCTCAAAATCAAAGCCAAGCAATTTTGAAATCCATCTGTGCTGTTCTTCTCCCATCAACCTTTGATCAGCCAAGAACTTTAGACTCTTTTGGTCAGTGTGAACTATGAAATGTCTTCCCAAAAGATAGTGCCTCCACTTCTGAATAGCTAGCACTACTGCCATCAATTCTTTCTCGTACACAGATTTATTCATTGCTCTATCTGACAAAGTCTGGCTCATGAAAGCCACTGGTTGTCCTCCTTGCATCAGCACAGCACCTAGTCCCTTCCCTGAAGCATCTGTTTCAACCACAAAGGTCTTTTCAAAATCTGGTACAGCAAGCACAGGTACTTCAGTCATAGCAGTCTTCAGTATTTCAAATGCAATCTGTGCAGTGGTATCCCATTGGAATTTATCTTTCTTCAGTTGCTGTGTTAGTGGCCAAGCTATCTTACCATACCCTTCAACGAATTTTCTGTAGTATCCTGTGAGCCCAAGAAATCCTCTCAACCCCTTCACATCCTTAGGAACAAGCCATTCCACCATTGCTTTCACCTTTGCAGGATCAGCAGCCACTCCCTGAGCTGATATGATATGGCCTAAATACTCTAGACTTCCCTTACCAAAAGAGCATTTCTTCTTATTAACCACTAACTCATGTTCTCTCAATGTTTGCAACACAGTTTTCAAATGTTCTTGATGACCATGCATATCTTTACTATATACTAGTATATCATCAAAGAAAACTAGAGCAAATTTCCTCAAGTATGGATTCAATACCTGATTCATCAATGCTTGGAAGGTAGAAGGAGCATTGGTAAGCCCAAAGGGCATGACAAGGAACTCATAGTGCCCCTCATGAGTCCTAAATGCTGTCTTAGGAACATCTTCTTTCATGCGTATTTGGTGATATCCTGATTTCAAATCAAGCTTAGAAAACACTTGAGCACCACCTAGCTCGTCTAGGAGTTCATCTATCACCGGAATAGGGAATTTATCAGGCACAGTCATCTTGTTTAATGCACGGTAATCTACACAAAACCTCCACCCACCATCCTTCTTCTTCACCAGAATCACAGGGCTACTGTACGGACTATTACTTGGTCTAATAATCCCTGCAGACATCATCTCCTTCGCAAACTTCTCAATTTCATTCTTTTGATAGTAGGGATACCTATAAGGTCTAATATTAGGAATATTAGCTCCTTCTTTAAGAATGATAGCATGATCACAGCTTCTTTTAGGTGGCAGTTCCTTAGGCTCCATGAACAGATCTTCAAACTCAGTAAGCACATGATCCAAATCAGTTGAGACAGTGTCACTAACCTTTGCTTCTGGTGGATGCATTGCTTGGTAAGAGAGCATGAATCCCTCTCCCTCATTGTGGAGAGCTTTTAACATAGCTTTCCAGGATGCCTGTGTCTTGCATAATGAAGGGTCTCCTCTAATCATCTTCTTTTCTGCTCCTCTTCCCCAAGTCAACACCAAGTTTCTAAAATTAGCTCTCACATCCCCCAAACTCTTCAACCAATCCATTCCCAACACTAAATCAGTCCCTCCTAACTCCATTATAAAGAAGTGTTGCTCAATCAAAACTCCCTGTATCATCACCTTCAAGTTCTTACATATCCCCTTGTTCCTCACCTTATCCCCTGTACCCACCTCAACTTCAAACTCAGGTGTATCACTCACCTTGAGTTTCAATCTCTTCACCAGTTTCTTAGATATGAAGTTGCTGGAGGCACCACAATCCATCAACACCAGAATTTCTATCTCACCAATCATTCCCATGATCTTGAAAGATCGGTTGGAAGTCAATCCTTCCTTGCTCTTCAGAGAAATCTGCAAGGTTTTGACAGTCAACACTTCTGGTTCTCCCTCTTCATCACTACTTTCCTCTACCTCCTCACCTCCAGAATCTTCTAGTAATACAAACTTGTAGTGTTTCAACTTGCACACATGATCCTTCCCCCAATTCTCCCCACATTTGAAACAAAGACCCTTCCTACTTCTCTCTCTCAGTTCTGATTGGGATAACTTTCCACCTCCTCCAAATTTTTTTTCATTATTCTCAGTTTCTCCCCCTTTACTACTAGAGCCTTCCTTATTTCCTCCTCTTTCCCACCTTGTGAAGCCCTTGGCATGCTTCACATAAGGTCTGTCCCCCTTCTTCTCAGCATTCATCAACCCTCCTTTCCTTAGAGCAGTGTTTTTCTCCTCAAGTAACAGAGCCCTGTCCATCAATTCATCCAAAGTTCCCCCAGCATGTAACTTAAGTTCTGCTTGAATTTCTTCCTTCAAGCCATTAATGAAGATCCCTTTCAGCATAACACGTTCTTCCTTCTTCAATGGCACTGATTCTCTCTCAAATTTCTCCCTGTACTTCATCACAGTGCTCGTTTGCTTAATACTCAGTAACGGGCCAAACGGGTTCTGCACAAGACCCGGTTGAAACCTGCGAATCACAGCAGCTTTAAAATCTTCCCAGGTATGCTCATTGCTCTGTTCTTCCCACCACTGGTACCAATTTAGGGCCTTATCCTCCAAGGCGATCACCACCGCATCAAGCTTATCCTCTTCGTCCACCTCATTCAGCTTGAAATAACGTTCTGCCCTAACGAGCCACCCGTAAGCGTCGTCTCCTCTGAATATGGGTATTTTCAACTTACGACCTCCGAAATCACGCGAAGAATCACGACTACTGCTTCTTGAAGGAGAACGAGAGTTGTCGCCTTCACCTTTGCCCTCAACAGCGCTACTTTCCTCTTCAGAGTTCTGCCAGCGTGGTTGTCGCTGGCGATGCCTTCCCCTGCGCGAACGACTACGCGAGATAATGAGTTTCTTCAGCTCAGCAATCTGTTGTTCAAACTTTTGCTCCATTCCATCTAGACGTTTTTCCACTGCGCTGCGAGTACTTACCATAAACTACCAGAATCAACGTGCTTTGATACCACTTGATGGGTATCCAAAAACAGAGTAAGTGAAATGAAATTATCCTTGTATTAATGAAACCAATTCTGATGATCTCTCAGAATTGTTAGTGACGATTACAAGGAATTTGATTGGAATTTGATTGAATGGAAATGTAAATGAAAGAACAAATACCAGCACAGAGCAATGAACTCTGCCTAGCCCAATCCCAGCCTTAGCTAATCCAAGCCTGAACAGAATATCACACAATACCCACCCTTATACCTCACATTCTCTCTCCAATCATCAGGAGATTCTCCTCCTCGTGCCCAGAATTGCCACCTAGGCAATTCTGTTACATCATAGTGCGTGCATGATCCTGTGGGCCCCAATTAATTGGTTTCCACTTCCCACGTTCATAAACATTAGTAATATTACCATTCTGTCCTTCATTAGTCAGGTTTGCATCATCATGTTGATCATATGTGTGTTTGCACGCAATGTCCTATTATCCTATATTTTTAGACATTAGGTGTCATGGTATCTGTTTTCGTGTTGCGTCCGGTGTGCGTGTTTGAGTAATTGAGTCAGTGCTTAGATCACTACTAGCTCTCCATTGGCTCACAGTTCCTGTGGCTCATAAGTCCAGTGCATGAGTTGTATGCGTCTTTCACCTTTGAGAAATGACAAAAAGATTATGAGTTATTAGCCAATTTGTTCACTCAAATTTCACCCAAGTTCAATTTAGTCTCTGACAATTATAATATGTCAATTTAGTCCCTGACTTTTGCAAAAGTGTTTCGATTTAGTTCCTTCGTTATATCAATTTAGTCATTCTTTTTTGCAAAAAGGGACTAAATTGAAACATTTTTGAAAAGTCAGGGATTAAGTTGATATATTGTAAATGTAAGGGATTAAATTGAGTTTTTGTAAAATTTCAATGACTAAATTTGCTAATAACTCAATATTATAGCAGCAAACTTGTTTTGAGGCCAAGATTTTATTTTATACCTCAAATTGTAGTTGAAATTTGAATGATCAGCAACTATGATTGTAATATAAAAATCCATCTCTTAAGAGTTCAGCATTTCAGAATGCTAGTTGCAATGACTGATTATACATACTATTTACAATCATGCAGGTGTTTGCAGAACTAAAAGACCTTCCTGAGAAAGTTACATCTGCTTGGTTGGTATCCCCAACACTGCTAATAATAGGAAAAGTTGTTGAGTTATCACCATTTTGGCCAGTTTCTACAAAACAAGAATCATGCTTAATGGACGCGTGATGAATCATGTTTAATGGACGCGTGATAGATGTTTTTGTGAGATTATTATTGATATGAAGCTTGTTGAGATGAAGGATTACCTTTGCACCAAACAGGTACTGTCCAGTAACGGGACAAAATCCAAACCCGGGAAATGAAGAACCTCTGCCCTCGGTTTCCAGTGTCTATTGGAGTGATTGGGCATGGGAAGAAGTGTTCAGAACAAATTTTGATTCAACGTGTTCTAGATTGGAACAAAACAAAATGATGCACAGATCTTACTCATTTTTTCAGAGAAACGAGGTCTCTGAGGTCGTAGTAACTTGACCGGTTTACGTTCCATTGTTATTGGGTGAAAACTTTTACCAAAAGCTATTTAGCATCATTCTTCAATAGAGAAACATGGAGATTAGTTTCAAGAGGTGATTTTATTTGTTGAATCTATCAATGTTGCTAGTTAGAATTGTACATATTTTGTCATAGTTTCAAACTGTGGATACAGTTGCAAATGAAGTCACCATTGTGGGCATTGGCCAATGACCTTTATATGCATTTTTCATTTCAAAAAAAAATTATGGGGATATTGTTTTGTTTCTGACCTTATGATAGTTTTCTCTTAAATGTCCATGGCAATTATTTTATGCTACTCCCTTGTATGTATCTATTTTATATTTATATATGTGAACCATGTTCTTTTTTTGGAAGCATGATTATGTTGAATTTCTTTTTTCTTAAAGTATGTTGAATTTCATTGGTTAGGTAAATTGTTTTAGTTTAAATAAAAAGGTGAATATTATATAAAAAGGTAAATTATTTAATATTATTTTTCTGTTATTTCTATTTAAATTTTCAGCCTAATATTTGAACTTACATATCCAGCCTAATATTTTTGTTGTCAAATATTAAGTTTCTAATATAATTTGAAGTTTAGACCCATTTTTAGTAATTTTGCACTCAAGCAATTTTGATCCAATCTACCCAAACAACAAAAAAAGTAAAATTCATTTTTTCGTAAATGAATCTAATCAAAAATCACATTGCATTAAAGTCACTTTTTAACTAAACTCAATTCTAAAACTCAATTCTGCTAAACTCATTTTTCGCCACCGCACACACGTACACTAAGACATTGGTTATTTTTTTTCTCCTAAAGTGCTACGAGTTAAGACATTAACTGGCAAATCCCAGGACCCATTTCGCTTTTTAACTCAATTTTAGGCTTTCTTCAAACTTCTTTAAAATAAGATAGGGTAACATTTGATAAGGATGCTCAGGATGATGTCATCCAAAAAAGAAAATGCAACAATTGAGGAAAAGTGAGAAACTACTCAGAATATATCACCATTCTGATACGATTTTAATATGTACCTTTTACCTCTGTCAAAAAAAAAAAATGGTTCCCCACCTATTAATTTGCTGTGTTTTTTTCTTAATGGGTAATTTCAAAATGAGTCAAACAAAGAAATAAAGGAGACCAAGGTCACATGGAATCAATGTGAGAGTGTTCAATCCCATACATATGCTTATGGTCAAGTGCAATTATTGCTCACATATACTTGTTGGGATAGTCTTGCAAAAATGAAATATCACCTTGTTGGAATGAAGGAAAATGTTGGTGCATCTCTGTCTGTTCCTTGTGAGAAAGATGTTTGTGAAGCTATTAGGAGACAAAGATAGATCCAAATAGAATCAAGGATGTCTTACAATGAATGAGGTGTTATAAGCTAGAGTTGGTGATTCAAGATATTTGCAAATCGTATTTATGGCAATGATTCTTCGCTTTTTAATTTGATATGAAGTCGTTGTTTGTCCAAATGCTAAAATTCGTTAGTGAATTTCGAACTCTTTATCTTCACGTTTACTTTCCACGTCAAGCAAGAAGTTACATTGTGTCGCTTCTAATTTCCACGACCAGAATTTTTCAATTGTGCGTTCATGTCAGTCCACCGCTCTCCCAAACATATACTATATCCAACAGGGTTTAAAGAAATACGTGTCTATTAAAAAAATGGGATACACTTTGATGTGTGATGGTTAGGCGGAGGGACAAGGCATGTCACTTAAAAAAAAATTGGTATATAGATCGAGTGGGATTGTTCTTGGATATAGTCATTGGAGAGGACAAAGATGTTAAGCAAATGTTAGTTTATTAGACTCCATGGTAGAAGACAAAGTAATGTAAGTTTTGACAAATGGTGCTTCTAATCGTGCAAAGAGCCTTAGTTGTACACTGATTTTAGTGAAGAGATAATTTTAGTGTGTCTAGATCCTTCTATCTCTTGAGACAAAGCTACCAAATGAGTCCTGATTATCACATCTGCTAGATCTCGGTGAAAGATCAACCAAATATCTTATCAATTCCACTTCTTTTGTTTAGGAAACTAAAAGTGCTTTATACGTAAAGTTGCCAAGAAGCTTGTGGTTGAATCCAGATATTGGAGAGTACGCCTGGCGTAGATCCATGAGAGAGGGATTCAATGCCTCTAAGACGGGAAATGTATCTTGTCTTTAGTACACTCTGTGTCTATCTCTCTTATCTATTAATTTCTCTCTTTTATAAAAAAAAAAAGAGCCTAAAGTCACTAAAAATACCAATTATCAAAGACACCTAATCCAAATCCGGATCTCCATGAGGCCCCCCAAACCGTTATTTGATTACATGAACCTATAACTGATCGAGTTCCTTCCTCGAGGAGTAGCCTTGAGGACCAAATGCTCTTCAATGAAAGTGATTGAGATGTATGTCTAAACAGTAACACATATTGGCATGCATGTACAAACACATCAAATAAACTAGAACTTTCATTTTCAATGGGAATTGGGACTTGGGAACATACTAATTGATAGGTGGATGCATTTCCCAAATGAGTAAAATACATGAAAACTAGGGACTAGTTCATACACAATAGAACTTATGAAGCACCGACACGGACCCAGACACACAGACACTGGTTTTAATCTGAAAAGTACAAGTAATTGAAGTATCGGTGTCAACACGATACGTGTTGCACACAAGACACGTCTTTAACCAGAAGTGTTGGTGCTACAATTCTACAACGAGATTGCATGTATCCTCCACCAACCCAATATAATGTCCAACTCAAATAGATAAACTTCCATTTCAAAACTAATCGTTTGGACAAACTAGAAAAGTGAAGATCTATTAATTCCAATGACCTTGAGTTTACTTTGATATACAATAATTCCTGATACAACTTACAAGACTACTAAAGTTGCAACACATAACTCCCTTTGTGTCCATAACAAGTTCACATACTTCAAATCTTCACAGGTTCTCAGAAAACTGAGTGGTTTACTGTCTTCAGTTTTGCTTTATCTCTCGAAGCATTTCAACAACATCCTTCATTTTCGGTCGTTTGGCTGGTGTGTTGTCGGTGCAAAGCAATGCAACCTTTAGAGCAGCAAGCATTTCTTTCCTCCAACTAAAGGAAACTGTGCTAAGCCTTGCATCTAGTATCTGCTCTGGAGTTTCCCCTCTTACTGGAGCACTATGTACCCACTTCACCAAATCTACACCATCGTCGAAATCCTCTTCGACCGGTTGTCGAGTTGTGAGGATTTCCAACAGAACAACACCATAGCTGTATACATTTCCAGGTGCTGTGACTTGCATTGTGTATGCATATTCTGCATTACAGGAGAAAAGTAAGGTAACATGAAGCATGCAAAACACAATAAAAATTAGAGTATTACTATTAAGTACGAATGTTATTTGCACGAAAACGACGAAATGCATGTAGATCACATGTCTTACGTTTAAAAAAACTCATGCACGAGTGTGATGGAAATCAGCAGCATCACTCATTCTGACAATTCGTATTGTACTAATAAGCAACTTTCTAAATGTTAATAGGAAAATTCTATGAGAGAATTGCATGTCAGAAATAGTATACCTGGGGGTATATAACCAAAGGAACCAGCAACTGCACTAATACTTCCAGTGCCTTTAGTTGGATCAAGAAGTTTTGAAATCTCAATCTCCCCAACCAATGGCTTGAAGTTCGCGTCCAAAAGAACATTTCCGGAAGAAATGTCGAGATGGATAATCGCCACGTGATGGAGAAAAGCCAAACCTTCTGCCACTCCAATAGCAATAGATAACCTAGCAGGCCAGTCAGGCTGGTATTCCGGTTGCCCGGTAGATTCATGAAGAAGCTGAGACAAAGTTCCGTTCGGAAAATAATTATGCAAGAGAAGAGCAACATCTTCATAAATAACATAACCAATAGGCCGGACGAGATTATCGTGACAAACTTTGCTTAGCCTTTCGAGTTCTCTAATCATCTTGTTTTGATGGTGGATTATTGTCTGGTCCACAGATTTCAGTCTCCTAACAGATAAGACCATCCCAGAAGGCATGATTGCTTTGTAAACTGAGCTGAAAGTTCCACTGCTGAGCTTATTAGAGTCCTTTAAAGTTGCTTTAACAACAGCATCAAGATCTACTGCTTGTTTTAGATTATCAACAAAAACAGTTCCTGCTATTATAGTTGGATTGTCATTGCTAATATCCTCAACAATGCCAGAATCTTTGGCTGCTTTTTCTTGCCTCTCTCTTATCATAAACAGCAAGACAACTACAGTTACCGACGCGAAAACAGCCAAGCCGGAACCTATTACTGCCAGTATGATCCTGTAAGAAACCCTGTGATTATAATTTTTGTTATCGCCGTAAAGATCTCCGCACGAAGAGTTCAGTGGCTCTCCACAAAGCCCTTTGTTTCCCGAAAAACTTGAACTAGGACTCTTCTGAAATGGTACAAATGTTGGTACAGGTCCTCCAAAAAGATTATTGGAGAAGTTCACCTCTATTAAGCTCAACATTCCCTTAAGCTCGGCCGGGATATTACCTGAGAGACGATTGTTTGAAACATCGAGAGATACAAGTTTGTCCAGTTTTCCAAGTTCAGGAGGCAATGATCCATGAAGATGATTGAAGCTCAAATTTAAAGCTATCTGCAAGTTCCTAATACGACCAATCTCGGCGGGAATAGTTCCAGTCAAATAATTACTACCCAACTGTAATTCAAGAAGTTTCACACAACTTCCAATTTCATGAGGGATCTCTCCTCTTATGGAATTCTGACTCAAAAGCAAGTACTGCAATCGAGAAATATCGCAGATTTCGTTTGGTATTGTTCCATTGAATCTGTTGTTACTAATATCAAGCTTATTAAGACTCTTAACACTCAGAACTGATATTGGAATATCACCAAATAGGCTATTTCCTGACAGAATCAATTCCTGAAGATTCATAAGTTGTCCAAATTCTTGTGGAATCGTTCCGGAAAATCCATTTGAAGCTAAATTCAATAGGGTGAGATTAGAACAGTGAGCAAATTCTGATGCTACCTCACCAGAAAGATTATTATTATCAGCTTCAAAGTAGGTTAGGCTACTAAGATTACCAATGGTCTTAGGAATAGTACCTACCAGATGGTTGTTTCCAATTCTAATGCTGGAAATAGCTTTGCAGTTTCCAATTTCCTCAGGAAGTTCACCACTAAAATTATTCTGTGTGAGAACCAGAACTTCTAGCTTCCCTGAAGCGAAAACGCTAGCCGGTATTGGACCTTCAAGCTGATTAGAATGCAGGTTAATTATTTGAAGTTCAGGAATCAACCCTAGATTATCCGGAATCCTGCCATCTAAACGATTTTCGTAAGCAGTAAAAACTCTCAGATTGGTCAAATTACCCACCCAAGAAGGTAAAAAACCACTCAAATGATTACTAGAAAGTTGCAACTCTTGCAATTTCTCTAGGCTATGAAGTTCCATTGGTATCTCTCCAACAAGTAAATTGTTAGAAAGGTTTAATGATTTGAGGTTTTTGAGACCACCTAGCTCTGGTGGAATTGAACCTTCAAACTTATTTGAAGACAAATCTAAAACTTCAAGTTCAGATAAAGTTCCAAAAGCAGGAGGAATGAATCCATCAAAGTTATTATTTGAAAGATCAAGCCACTTCAAACCTTTGAGCTCAGAGAATAAACTCAGATTACCTCTAAGATTCTTGTGAGCAAGATCAAGCTTTTCCACCATTGAGTGATTTCCACAGCTAACCCCTTGCCAAATGCAGTAATTTGAATTGTTGCCATCACCCCATTCAGGTACTCTCAGCTCTTGGTTAATGGCATTTATTATAGCTTGGTCCTGAAACTCAGCACCTGAAACAAGCTCATAATTTGATAGATACCAACCTAACACAAGATACAACAAGCACAGAATTTTCATCATTTTACACTCTTCTCTTCCCTCAACACTCAACAATGTTCTTCTTCTCCCTAAACCAAAAACTATGACCACAGCATCAATAACTTCTGCTTCTTGCTATTTTCACTTTAAAAAATCTCACTTTTCTTCACAATAAACTTACCCTTTTCTTCTATCTTGAAAATGTGAGGATTTGCATTACTTGCTTTAAGGGAGAGAAGAAAAAAATGAAACCTTTGGAAGCTTTAAGCCTGAAATACAACAACCCCAGATTACATTACATTACAGATAAACATTTTGAAGAAAACCCATTAGAGATTTGTGTAAAAAAATAACAAAAATATCTATTTTTTAACAAAAAGTTTTCATTTTCAAGAGAAGCAAAACAAAAAGTATAAAACAAACAAAAGGGGGTGGGGGGTGTATTATGAAGAGAGAGCTGCATACTTTGTAGTAGAAGAGGAAAGAACTGCAGAAGCAATGATGCAGATGAAAACGCTTTCTTTCTTCTTCAGCAAATAGAAGAAGTGATGATGAAAATGAGAGTTAAGTGTTGCAGAATGGTTCAGTACAGTGTGGTTCACGGATCAGGTGTTTTCTTGTGTCTCTCTCAGAGAGAGAGAGGGGGAGAGAGAGAGAAGGGAAGGATATGGAATAGTTGTTTGTGTGACTCACTCACGAGAAATGGGGAGTGATGAGTGAATGAAAGCTGCATAAAACACTGACTCATGTGGGGTACACTCCAACACCAACTGTTTGTGTTTTGGTCCCTTTTCTATCATTATGCTATGGCGCCATCAATTCAATTAGATTCTCATTACCATAAATCAATTCCTCATTTTATTATTACCAAAAATGCATGTATTGTCCATAATAATTAAAAAAAATGTTTTTTTAAATGTTTTATCACCCAAAAAAATAATTAAAAAAATGTTAGATTTTTAAGTACACAAATAATTAATGAAATTGAATCTAACAGAAGAGATTAATTCTCACGACGAATGACTGCTTGAGTTATTGACATTTATCTCTAACAACTCAAATAAGATTGAGTTAGAGATTAATTCTCGTGATATAATGAATGACAATTTGAATTGTTGTCACGAAACGTGATAACATTTATGTTTGCCAACTTCTCAAATAAGATTGATTTAGCGTGTGTTTGGAACTGCTTTTCTTGATCAAATTTTCGCAAAAGTGAGTGCTTTTCACCGCGAAATGAGAAGTTTCAATACCTAGCTTCTACTAAAACATGAAAATCCACCGCATAAATGGTAAAAGCTACCGCTAAACAAAACGTATGCTAATATATAAAGGGGATTGGGATTCCGTGCAGTCAGAAAATAGTGCAGTTGGTGCCGTCACCAACTTATAGCCATTGGATTTGACTATCACATAATCTCAATAATTTGATTTTATTTGTCAAAAATAATTTTTAAAAATAAAATTCATGAGTTACACTAACTATATAACTATATGGCTATTAATGCACCTAATCCAAATCCATATAAAAGAGACATGGGTTCACCACAAGTAAATACAAAAGCATGATGAAATAATTTTTTTTGACTGAGATGAAATAAATTTTGTGAAACATTTATGTTGTCATCATATATTTAAAGTGAAATGAAAGAGCAAATGGATAGGGGTAAGTGATAGTGGATGTCAGTACCTAGTAAATGTTCTGTTGGTCACACAAGAGGGAAGGACAAGGGCCCTAATGGGGAATCAATTTGCATTTTGCAATGCCCTATAGACTTTAGTCCTTTTTCTTAAAAAATTTTCATTGATTTATTTGAGAATGCAATAAAGTTGTCTAGCAAACCTCACTTACCTACTAATCCTAGGATTCTCTCCATGTAGCTTTATTTTTCTATTGGGTGTGAATGAGACTTGCTTTTTCCACAAGATTTTTAATTATTTATTTATTAAACTAATAAATAAACACCAAAACAAATTTCTGAAGAAGACAGAAGTTCTTGATTTCTGGGAGTTGTCTTTTTAAACATCCCAACAACAACAAAAAATACTGTCCCATTCATGAGTATCACTTTCAACCCACATGTGCAAAATTTTCTACTTAACTACAACATGTTATTTATCTACAGAGACACTGGTCAGATTTTCGGAATTGGATTTAATGCAGTAGGAGTGTTTGCGCACTCAAATAGGCAGCTAGTTGGGAGCCGTTCGATTAAAATCGGATGGTTTAGACTTTTTTTGATCGAGACCAGGGTATCCACCGCTGAACGAAGTGACGAATCCCCTCGTTGGATTGAAGGCACCTCAATGGGTGGGACAGCTGGCCCAGGTATTTAAAGTTGCTTCGTACCTAAGGCGAGGATCGAACCTCGACACTTAATTAAGGGAGGATGAGCCCCAACCGCTCAACCACATCCCCTGGGTTGGATGGTTTAGACTTTAATAGCAGTTTTTAAGCTTTGTTTGATAAAAAACCAACTTTAAAATCTGAAAAGTTCGTTCTTAACCGGACGGCTCCCAACTAACTAACTGTTTGACTGCACAACACTTCGACTATGAACCCGACCTTTCCAATCGGGTAAAATGCAATATTAACTAGTATGATATTAAAAAGGGACTTGATAAGTATGTATCAGACAGATAACTTGTAATACTCTTTTGAAATATTAGTTTGATTACACCATATACCTTGAATGGAACCATGCTGATTCCATCACTAAGTTACAATGTCAATTATAAGGTACCCCTTATTTTCTTAGTCCAAAATGTTCAAATTTGACATATATAAAAATGTCAATTATAAGCTACTTAGGTTTACAACCATGGTTAATATCTCAGTGGAATAAGCTATCTTGAGACACGGGAATCAACGCAGTGCTCTCAAACTCATTTCCTGCAGTGACAGATTCAGTGTTGCGTAATGCAATATTTGTCTTTAAGCACGAATGAATATTAGTCTTTTGTTAAAAACATTGAAACACTACATTGATAGTCAACAATAGACTGAAACAAAAAAGTACTTAGATATATTAGCTACCTTAGCTTCATTGATTGAGAGGTAAGTGCATGATTGAGCAATAAAACTTCTCTTGAACAATCAAACTTCTTAAACCATGCTAAAAGCTTATTGGACTTGATGCAATATTGTCATTGGAAATGCCATATCTCTTGAATGGAGTTAATTAAGGGCTCTGCAATGTACAATAATAATAATAAAGAAGAAGAAGAAAGATACCACAATATGACATGGATGTGCAAAGCAATGTGAGACAAATAATCATCCGCAATTCCAACAAGTGACATTAACATTATTTTAAGGTAGTACCTTCTTTCTGTGTGATTTTTAAATTCCACATTAACAGGTACAACATTTTCAAACCATGTTTATAAAAATAGCTTAGGTCAAAAAGCATATTTTGTCCTTTAATTGTTTTCTTTGTGTCATCATTGCCACCATTAATTACTTCACAAGCTACCTCTATAGTATACTTTTTGCTAGGCATGTATTTATATAATGTAGATAGATATACATATATCATATAGATATGGATATGTAGTGTGCAAAAGTTTTGTAGAAAGTCAATCTCAATTAACATGGCTGTGGACCATTTGGGTGCAAAGATAGCGGAGAAAGGGAAAAGTGTTACTCTTTTCGCTTGCAAAACATGATGGCGACTAGAGATATAAACATGTTCATCATATCCTCATACTTCCATTATTAAGGTGTGAGAAAAAAATAAAATATGTGATGATAAATGATGTGACCATGAAAACAATTAAAAGGGATAAAATATGTAAAAGATTTAAGAAAAAATAATATAAAAAAGAATTACAATAAAAATTATGGACTAAAATATGGAATTCAATAAAGACATACAAAAAAATAAATAAAGGGAAAGTTAATGATACAATTATTTTAAAATTTATTTTACTATTGAAGAAGGTAATATTTTTTGGGTATTAAGACGGGATAAATGGCCGAGAATTACAAACTAAATAAGGGAAAGAAAGTACACATTCATCACCTATATATATATTATTAACAATCTATAGATTCTATACAAAAATCATGGAACACTGAACGAACTATGATCTTTCGGAGGTGCAACTGACCTGGGTAGGTGGCGACAGTAGAACTGTAGAAGGAAGCGTACGTAAGTGTTGAAGAAGCGTTTTGCTTCTCTTAACGGACGATTAAGAAAAAAGACCAAAGCGTTAAAATTTTCCAGTTTGTTCTAAGCTAAATGTGACAGAGAATTTTAAATGATGTGGCAAAATTTTATTGGTGGGACATCAATATTGAGACACAGGATTTTCATCCGCTCTACTTTATATATGGCAATAGAGGTCTTCTACAATCTGATTGGCTCCAATTCTCTCCCTTTATGAAGATGTTATTTTACCTCCCCATCAATATTGAAGAAGGTTGTATATTTTGCATGAGCATATATAAAAATCAATTAAATTTTAAAAAATGCTAGTAAACTATTTTTTTTAAATGAAAAGTAATGATATATACAATTTGTCAATAAAAATTTAGGCATGTTTCTCTGTTTAAGCCCAGTTAAGCATCATAATACTTTTTTTTTGACAGAACACACCACAATACTTCTTTGGTTGCGAGAGTCGTGAAAATTCTTGTGGTATGCTCAATTTCTTACTTCTCATGTCATTTTGGTGATTTAATTCTCAGAAGCAGAATTAAAATGTCAAAAAAAAAACAAAAAACAAATATTTAATGGGGTGAGTGGGGCCCAAGGAATGGGCAAAGAGGAGAGGCATCTTGTGGACAAGTAGTAGGTCCAATTCCAAATCATGTCTGCATGACATTGGGCTGGCCACCACTATAATACTATATATACATTATCATCCTTATGATATATATATATATATATATATATATATATATATATATATATACACACATACTAGTAACATATCCGTGCATCCGCACGGGTTGATCGTGTTACGGGGTATGATAAGTACTCAAATCAAAATTCAAATAATAAAAGATTAGTGTTATAAACAAAGGTAAATGAATCTAATTAAAATGAAGATCGCAAATAAAATGAATGACATATAATAGTAGGATTTAATTTATATACACAATAGGTGTATAAGTGTCCTACACTATCTATTAATTACATGTTGACACATCACTAAAAATAAATTAGTTAATTGGTAACCAACCATTCCATGAAGTGTGTGGTTGGTTGCGGTTTATATAAAATTACACTCTACTCTTATTATGAGTAGGAGATATGGTGATACTAAAATTTAAATAATTTTATTAACCGTGAGAATGTTTTCAATTTCATCATGTGTTAAAAACAACTAAATTATGAAATAGTTTTGTTATTGTGGGACAAATTCAAAAGTTGCAAAAAAACAATTAACAACAAACTAAGTAGAATAATATTTAAATTATAGTTGGTTCAAAATTACAACTAAACAATCAGTGATTGGGGATAAATATAATACAATGAAAAAATTAGAATTAAGTGAAAATGTATTCAAGTTATAAAATATAAATAAAATAGAAAAATTTCCACTTACGATGACACTTGAGCACTCTTTAGTTTTCTGTAAAACCGTAAGTGTCCAATGATGTCAATTCCATCAAGCAGCATCTCATTTGTTGATTCTGATGATTGAGTAGAAATTTAAAGTGAATCGATAATCTTATTGTTAGGAGACTATAATAAAATTATTGTTAAGTATAGCGGCTTAAAATTAACGGCCAAAATTAAGCTAAAAATGACAATAGGAGTTCTTTGATGAATTGATCATTGTTGTAGGCATGATGCATTTAGGCAGATAAAAAGACAATAGGAGTAGTTCTTTGATGAGTTGTTATGTTAGATTAAAATGATACCTTCTATCAGAGGTTATAGCAAGTTTAGATGTTTTACTAAAAATGATACCTTCTATCATTATGTTAATGGCATTTTAGTAATGGACGGTCTAAATCGATGGAAAATTGGGCTACAATGTGAAACATAACCTTTTTCTCTTTTGCAAGGTTAAGCTAAAGTCAAAATGCCAGTTGTTAAACTAAAGAACCTATATGATGAGGAAAAAACAAAAATAAAGAACCTATATTGTAAATGCCAATTAAAAAAGACTCTTATTGTAAAAGCTAACTTGATAAAGTAGAGTGCAAGGTGTACTTGTCAAAGTAGAGTACTTCTTCACAAACTTGACTAACTCGTTCACTTGTTGTAACAAAGATGGGCTGACTTAATTTTCAACTGCTACAACCAACACAGTAAAATTTACTCTATATCACTAATGTTGAATTAGCAGCATTCCATATTGGACAACAGGGAAAAATAACAAATTCTTAAACTTTAATTTACAAATCAAGTGTAACTACAATAGAAATTTCCACATAAGTAAGAAAGTATCATATTGATTTGCCAACTCTCACAAATAGAAGCATAAATATACTAAAAGCAAGAGAATAAGGGTGTTGCTCTTCAAAGGGAATTGGAATAAACTTTGGGCAAATTAAAAAGGGCACGCTACAGTAACCCCATATTACATTCATAGAACTGTCACAACCTAGAATAGCTCCACATGTTCTATATTCATATTCCAAAATACCATATATTAGGCCATCGGAAATGATGGCAAGTTGAAACAACATTAATCACATTGTAAATAATTGTTCCCACTTATTGTTCTAGTTACATAAACAGCAAAATAAGTAACCAAAAGTTGTCCCAAATTTAACTTTGACAGGCATTTAAACTCCGACAATCAAGTTTCAGCAATCAAGGTTATTCAGTTTCGATTGTGTTTGGTGTTGTTGTGGAGGAAAACTTTGCACTTAAGTTTCTGGACTCATGAATGCATCAGAGTTGCTGTCACCAGACCATCTCTTGACTGGTGTCATTGTGGCCAGTTTATCTGGGTCCTAGACTCCAGTCCCCAATAGTGATTGCTATCATTATGCAAAAAAACATTGTGTTAGTTTTTAAATGTCATGCATGAAAGGAACCAAATAGATGTAAAGTTGGAAGAAGACTGTGAATAGATTTTCACCCCTTGATTAAACATTTAAAACAATGTGTTTTGCATATATAAAATAAAATGAATGAAAATGGATTATCACCTCGTTAGTTCCCATTTGCTCCAAAACCGTTGGGTTAAGGCTTAATCAATTATAATTATATTTTCAGCATCCAATAATCTAATGTCAGTTTCAATTTTTTTTTTGAAAATAAAGCAAAAACAATAGAAAAACCAAGTCTTGTGTTTTCTACACAGACTAATTTGCAGCAACGAAATATAGAAAAATACATTTTTTTTACGGATTCAGTGACCATTAGACAAAAAGAAAGTAACAATACCAGAGTGAGCAGAGAAGCATGGCCAGATGCATTTTCTTAGTTGCATTTTGGAGGCGGCCACTAATCTTGTGCAGCGTAGGCAAAATATCAATCCTTCCAAATAGCAAAAATCCCATGAACCACTACAAAACCAAACACAAAATATCAAAGAAGATAGAAACGGTAGAATAGCAGTTGCTAAAACAAAGCACTATGTCATAAAACAAAGAAAAGTAAAAGGCTTTTTAATGGGATTCTTAAAGAGGTAGCAATAGCATTACAATGATACACAAACAAAACAAAGCCAATAACAACAAATCCAGCACAAACAACAGATATGAAAAAACAAAAGAGAAGATATTGAAAAAGACCTTTCCATATGAATGGAGAAGAAGCTTCCATGCCTCTCTAAGAAACAAACAACCAATCATGCAGGATATGTCATAGTAAAGATATATAGAAACAAAGTAAGCAACTCAGCAGCCTAACTGAACAAATGTAAGTAATAAAGAAATGGGGAAATGGAAATGCTACATATTACATACCACTTGATCAGTAAAATCGTTAAAATCACTACCTCGATGTAGTCAATGACTAAATAGATGCCACATTGAATATTAAAGATTCCTAAACTTCATGTTATCATTCAAAATCATAATGACAAAAATACAATTTATAGACACTTGATTGAAGAAAGGAGTGAAGAAAGGGTTCGAAATTGTGTCGTAGAAAGGCATGGAATTATCATTGTTTTATTATAGAAACTATAGCACATCAAATTCTGTTTTACTGATATATGTGCTCTACTTTGTACTTTTTGTATAATAACACTTGACCCCAAAATATATAAAATTTATTGTAATGAGAAGATAAACGGAACAACAAAAGGGAAAGCAAAACATTAGAATTGGGTCTAGTTTTTAAGATCCTACCAGATGAGTAGATGAGTAATGACAAAGCCTGTAAAACAAAGGCATCCCCCAATGACACATGCTTTTAGTGCTTCAGTATGAAACCATGAATGAAAAGAATATATAAGCAATTACCAATGAAGATGCTCTACATCTCTCTCAATACCGGCTATGAACTGGGTATCAAAGGGTTCAAAGGTAACCTTCAAACCAACAGGTCACCAGCATTACCAATGAAAAAGCCGCTTGAATGTCAATAAAGCAGATTAGAAACCATTAGTGGAATGTAGGACTACAACTAAAATGATATTGCACTTCAATTTGGACCAAAGTTGTGATACATAACTACAAAAAAGTTGTAAACGATACAATAGGATGTACTTCTCACAAATATGGCATGAATGAAATAAACAAAATACAAATCTGACCTTCATAAAAATGAAGGCATAAGGCAAGATGAATAAGACAACGCAAATGAAACCCTCTATGAGAGAAAACAGAATCCCATTAGGGAAACTTAATACTCAACTACATAAACACCAGTTATGAAAAACGAAAATGAAAAAACAACAAAAAATCCTAAAAATTAGAAAGAAAAAAAAAGAGAGACCAAAAAATAGTTCGTTCACCTTTTTGCTTCCTGCTCATAAAAAGAAGGGTGTGCACTTTGTTCTTTAACCAACTTGGTTCCTCCTTAATCTCTTGAAGAATGTTTCCAACACATAAATGAATAGTTTAGGGATTAAAAATGGAAAAGAGGGTAAAATGCTACAATCAGAGAGGCTGACACAGAAAGAAGAAAAAGAAAAATTTCCTCTCACCTCTGTCAATCTCTCTATGCCGCAAAGCCAGCCCACAAAATTTCGTTGATTTGTTTCGATCTTTTCGCATAACTCAGTACTCCCATGAGGCAACATAAAATTTGAAACCGTGGTTGCTGTTGAAACGCGAGGAAAAAGGATTTTGCAAGCTAGGAGAAGAGGAAAAATTAAGGAGAGGAAAATGGAAAATGAAAGAGAGAGATCAAGAAGAGATGGAGGTGGAGGAAGAGACCAGGAGGAGAGGGAGAAAGGGAGTGGGATTGATTGTGGATTGAATTTTGATTTGAGAGAGTTAGTGACGTAGAGAGTGGTGGGATTGGAAGTGAGGGCGAGTTCAATTTTTTTTGAATTGTGAATAAAAAAAGAAGTGCATCAAAATTGGTGAATTGTGCAAAGACCAAATTAGCCTTAGTTTGTTTTTCTGTTGATAAGTAAAAAACATGTGGCAATTAGAGGTGGAGGTTATTATTGGTAGTTTAAGTGTGAGTTCTTTGATTATATAGATAGATATTAAAGATATTAAATAGATATATATGTGTGTGTGTATGTATGTATATTGAAAGAAAATTTAAAACAATGTAGCAAAATTCGCACATTTCCTTGACAAAAGTTTCCCCATACATTAACTTAGGGTAAGAAAAGCCAAGGACAGCATCATGGATGTCGTAGGAAATCCTTTTTCCCACTACCTTTTCCTTTTTTAGAGGGATGAAATCTTTTCTAGTTTAATTGCAATTTTTTTTCTATTTTGAGAACCATAAAAAACCTTAGAAATTTCTATTACAAAACTTATATATAGATACATTATAAAAGCAATGTTTTTAAAACCGGACCGGAGATTAATTGGTTCACTCGGTTCAACCATAATTGAATCGGATGAGTAATAATTAAATAAAAAAAACTATTGAAATTTGGAGAAAAAGTATATTAAAAAAAGCAAAAAGTGCATTTTAGGTGGTTCAACCCAAGTCAATTGGCGATTCAAAGCGATTGGACTGCAGTTCTATCCGATCCAACTCGGTTCTTAACGGTTCAATTTCCCTGCGATTCAAAAGGGGTTGAACTGTCTATTCTGATTTTTACAACATTGCATGAAAGAGAGAAAAATACATAAACTAAAATATTGAGATTGTACTGAAAATAAGTAAAAGAATTGGCTCCAAGACCTGTGCTATTGAACAAAAAAATGCCACAAGAAATGCTTAGGCCAACCTTAATGAAGCACTCTTCCTTTAAGGATCTGTTTGATGGTCAGTATAATGAGACAAAATATGATAAGTCTATCATATCATGTGTCATATTGGATATATATAATAACTTAATCCTGTGGGATATAATAACTTAATCATGTAACATCTTATCATATCATCTCTCTTTAGTTAAAATCTTATTATGAATTTGAGTCGGGTTAGAAACCAGAATGATAGGATAAGTAAATAATGTGCTCAAATAGGGAGTAGAGGGAGTCATGGAGGGAGGAGGCGGCAATGTTGTGTGAAATTTTGTGCAAAGTATACAGTCAACAAGTAGCAAAATGATATGTAAAGTCCGTTCCAACGAGGATTGAGAGTTCAAAAACGCTTAATTTGGCTAACAAATTAATCAGGCAAAATAAAGTGCATACACAAGTTTTTGAGACCATCATTAGCAATTAAAAGTAAATGTGAAAATCAGAGTTGAGAATAAGTTAGAATGATTTTACTATGTAAATCCATTAAAATGCTTTAATGTTGTATCTGATGCTGCAGCATTAATTGCTGTCGCATCAGTTTGTATTCTTTCAAATACTCTTCATTAGGATTTCGTTACAATAGCTTATATCTAAACCCTAAACAGGATCACCCTAGGCTACTATGCACACACAATGTTCACCTTATATAAGGAATTTTCCCTCTTATGTCTAGGTTTTAAGCAAGGAATATTAAAGTGTCCTTTAATACTCACAATCCATATTATCTTTTGAGTTCTATTCATAAACCTTTTAAGAATTCATAAATGCTATTTACGATTAGTTGGTCATTCCTAATTTAAGATGGAAATATTAACTCACATAAGATAAAATGCTTAAACATCAAACACACTTCATTAAATGCATTAAAAGTTCATTACATATATATTAGCATCCCACTTAAGAGTGATTAGCACATGATGGGCGAACAATACAAGTAATACAACTTAAACATAAATGCTAAAGTCATACATAAAAGATACGATGTAGAATTATACTAAGATGAAGAAATTGAAAATAAACTCCAAGAACAGAGGTATGGAGATACGAAACAGCTCCCAAATTAGCAAATCTTCAAGTATGTTTAGCTCCTGTAATTGCTGCAGCAATACTCTCAGCAATGGTGTTTCCACTTTGGTGAATTAAGGTAGCTTGGGTACAAAAATGGAAGAAAGCTATTTCTAAACTTTCTCCTTCTCACCAAGCATCCTAAATGGAGAGGAAAGGCTGCCTTAAATAGTCCTGGGGTACATGATCCAACAAAAACCCTAATTTGGAGGCGTCACTTGTCCACTAGTGTGCTCAAAAGTACACTGTGCCTAACAAAAAGGTGAAACACTCGCTTTTGCAGGCGTCAATGTCCCACGTTCAACATTTGTCCTTGCCTGACAGCTAGCATTCGCTAAAATCACTGCCTTCAGCTTTCTCTCGCATCTGTCGTAGGAGTGCAGTGTTGTGGCACCTATTGCTACAACAATGAAACACACATATCAAAACACAAATGGGGCACCAAAGTGCCAAATACCACTAAGTCAGGAATACAACCTTAACTCTTCTAAAACATAATATTTACAATATTAAACACATAATTAATTGAGAACTTACAATGATTTACACTTAAGAATGCATGAATAACTCTTATAAATAAGAGTTATTAGGAAGTTGTTCACGTAGGAAATCACCTACGGGCAAGGAGCACACCAGCACTACACCAATACACCACGCCACACCATAGATGGGACATCTTGTAGTGGTTATTGTGGTAGATTTTGGATGATAAGGGTGACCACCTCTCAATTACATGGCGAATCAAACCATTTAACACGTGAGTCCTTCAACGACACACCTTCTTTGGCCAGACTATTGACTATATGATTTGATTCCCTGGGTTTTTGAGTGAATTGTTACATTTTTTAAAATCCCAAGATTGTTTCGCTTTTTGTTAGCCGTGAATCGAAGATGTCAAGGGCAAGAGGATTTAACCCATGCAAGAGCATTCTTGAAGTCCGACTCCACTATTAGACTACCCAAGTTCTGTTGCAAAAACGACTGCACCGAATTCCGCCTCATTAGAATCCTTGATTCCTATTGAGGTTGAGAATTTAGCCAACACCCAGCCTTTAGCATCTCCCAAAACTCCACCAATACCAGCTGGACTCGGCTTACCAATGGCCGGCCCATCAACATTCCACTTCCTGATTCTCGGAGAAGGAGGTTGTCAGGGTAAGCGGTTCTTACTTGTCTTTGCCTGAATTCATGACGCCTATTTACCTTGGATTTTAAATTAATTAATTCAATTCAATTTAAATTAATTAATTCAATTAAATTTAAATTTATCACTCTCTTTTTTGGTTACTGTTCCCGCAAATCAATCGGTCTATGATGCATATCTATGATAATCGAATAATTAAGCTGAAATTCAGACCAATAAATATTCCTTAAGCCCAATAAAACATGTCATTGTTAAAATTATTTGGCTAGCATTTAATACTAACTTTTAGTGTAAGCAAATAGCTTTTTTTGACAAAAGTGTAAGCAAATAGCTAATATTTTAGGTTTTTTTTACCCCCGTTATAACCTATACCCCCAAATATGGCAAACAAACGATTTTATCCCTGATTTCCAAAAAATTTACGAAATTACCTATTAAGACATGATTCCGAAACTTTTTTTTTTTTTAGGATTTTCGGATTTACGTGAAAATTTCTGGAATTATATGAAAAACGGCTTCCGGAATCATGTAAAAAAATGTATTTTCGAAATTCGCAAAAAAATTGCTTCCGGAATTATATTAAAATGGGTATTTTCGGAATAGTTTTTTTTGAACTTTTTAAAAAATTTGACTTTTACCCACGGTTTTATCCGTAGGTAAAAGGTTTTATAAAAAAAAAGGACTTTTACCCACAGTTTTGTCCGGAAATTTTCACGTAATTTTGGAAATCTGTCGAAAAATCAATTTCCAGTTAAATTTTGTTAACAATGTGAGGGGTATTTTAGTAATAAAATAAGTTATGGGGGTATAAGGTCAAAAAGAATATTGTACAAAAGTGAAATGCTCCTGCTATTTAATTTCTTTTATTTTTTCCTAAGTCGTGACTCATTTCTTTGTCTTATTTTATTCGCATTGATATTTTTTTTTGAAGAAATTTTATTGGCATTCATGATTGTGATTATATATTTATATATAATTCTCCGAGGCTGGTTCGTCGCAGCGGCAGAAATGTTGTTTATAAACACTCGGTTGTCAGGTGAGGTGGATCCCCATCGAGTGACAAATCTTAGTTTTTCCATTTGTGTCTTAGGTCCTGACACTTGTCAGTCTAACCATAAAAAAAAATTATATATAAATGTGACTTTTTTGTATGTAGAGCTGGGCGTTATTTAATCGTTTAAAAGACCAAGCTTTTAAGAAGAACATCATAAAACAAAATTAAAATGTGCACAAAAGCAAATTAATGTCATGATTATCAATAAAATGAGTGTAATATTGCAATAATTAGACCCTTAATATAAAGTCCAAAGAATAAGAGACCCTACATGTCAGTCACCGCTATTGACATAAACCTATGAAATCGTTTGATGCATTAAGTTCAAATGTATGTAAATCCGACCACACTACTAAACCCTATCATATTTTAACTTTCTAAAGACATATATGACTCCACTCCCCCACCTTGCAATATTGCATGTGCATGGATGATGGGTGAGAGAGAGAAAAATTTGGTCATCACCCATATGATCCCAACATCCAAAAGCAATGAAAAAGCATATAGGATTTCACTGTGGAATCTCTACTCATTGAGATTGAGCTTCTCTTTTAGTAGACATGTATCATGAGCCTTGTATCATTACTTGTCTCACCTCTTTGATCAAACAACTTTCTTTTTCTCTCTCTCATCTATGCTTTTCGTTTGGAATTTTCTTAGCTTCCCCCACCCATCCTTTTTTTCTTTCTAAATAGTAATTTTAGTTCCTAAATGGGTAAGATAGTATTATTATAGTTATTGAATGTATCGAAATTGTAAACATGTTTCTGAGCGTCTCTTTTTTTTTTTGTAATTTTACAGACTAAATTGAATAGTAAAAACATATTTGAGGACTAAAATGACCAATGAAAAACACAGTTGAGGACCAAATGACTGACTAAAGAGACACTTGGGGATGCAATTGCAATTTCGATACATTGAAAGACTATAATGACAACGTCTATGATACATTCAAGAACTAAAATAACTGTTTACTTTTTTTTGACAAAACCCCTACCCGTCCTTACCTTGGGTTATTGGGTTATAATTTTATTTAATTATTTATCTAATTTTTCCATATATATAATTGTATTTTTGAAGGATATTTTCAAAAAATGGGAACTCATGACAAAGAGACATGATATCATAAGTCTATTATATTTCTTGTCAGTCCAACGTTTGTTGAGGCAGTAAGCAGTGGCGGATCTAAGACTCAGGCCATGGGTGCAAAAAATGTTATTATCAAAAGTATCGATTTATAGGATTGTTGAATTTTTTTCAAACTAAATTATTTAACTCTAAATTTATTTAAAAGTGATTTTTCAAGTTAGTCTCTAAGTTTACACTTATTCATCTAATTAATATTTAAAAATAATAATTGGTCTCTAAAGCCTGTGACACCTGTTATATTAATTCCCAAAATTTTATAAATAGTCCTTTGTGCAAAGTCTAGTGAAATAGATTTCTCAAAACTTTAGAAACTGATTTGACATATTTCACAAATTATAAGGGGTACTTATCATTTCACACAATTTAAGGATCAAGCAAAAGAGATAGTGTAAGTTCGGAAACTAAAATAAGAATTTAATCTTTATTTAATTGTCAAAGCTAAAAGAACTGAGAAATCTAGGTGCAAAGTTTAAAATTTAGGCGGGTCAAATTAAAAATTATAAGCCAATGTTTTTTATTTTTCAGGGTGTGCAAGTGCTCGCACATCCTGAAATACAAGTAGCTCCGCCTATGACAACAGAATATGATAACTTAATCATTTTACTTATCCTATCATGTCACTCTAGTTAAAATCTTATCCAAAATATGAGTTGAGTTAGAAACTAGCAGGATAGGATAATAAAATAACTTATTCATTAATCCTTCTAAAATATATTTTAAAATATAAGAAAATGAAATCTAATAAAATAAATTTATAATAAAAAATTGATGTTAAACTAAAAGTTAAAAATATCAGTACTTTTTAAATAATGTATGATTTTATGATAACGGTAATTTTGTCATTTTGTATAATCTAAAGTTTTAAATCGTTTGAAGTTAAAAATTAAAGTAAGTGATGAAAATAAAATTGCTATTTACGGATGACATCGAGTTGAGATTTTTTTTTTGACAAGAAAAAGAATTTTATTTAGGTAAATCTAGTTCCAACATCATATGTACACACTTTACCCACATTCTATGAATAATGGTTGCAAATGGCACAATACATCATATGCTAGAAGAACTAGACCGAAACAATTACACAAACAATCTTGAGATACAAGGCTAAAAGCTCCCATTTAAAGAGCCGGGTACACCAACACGTAGTTTAATCCTAAAAGATACACTCTGGATGATGACCAATCACTCAAACCATGATACCAACCAGGCACGGATCTACATAGTGCCTATTGGGGTCAGCTGACCCCACTCATTGGGTTTTTTTCCAACCAATAATAGGTGTATTTTAATATGTTGACCCCACTTTATCTTTTATGCTGACCCCACATGACCTAACTAATACACTAGAGACAAACCAATGACATGTAGTATGTAAAGTATTATGGTACTAATTATTGCTTTTTAGCTATGTAATCTGTAGAAATTTAGTATTTTAGGACTTTTTGTAATAAAATTACGTATTTTGTAAAAATTTACTAAATTTTTTTGAAAAAGTATTATAGACTCTTTTTTTGCCCCCACTAAAATTTTCTAGATCCGTCACTGATACCAACAATTAAAAGAAGTTGCATATTGAAAAAGAACTACATCAAGTTGAGATTTGTTTCTCTTATATTTTATTGTTTACGAATTTATTTCACTCCTTTAATTCAACATGTTATTATTTAACCACACGATAGTTTAAATAAATTTTAGGCTAAATTGCATGTTTGATCATTTATTTTTGACTTTGGTGTCATTTTGGTCCTTTATCTTTTTTTTTCTCGTTTTGGTCCCTCATCTTTCATTTCTGTGTCATTTTGGTCTTTTTGGTGTTTTCCGTCCATCGACTTAACAGACGCCACGTTGGTAGTTAACTGTTGACGTGGCGTCCTAATTGTCCAATCTAGCGTGTCTTCATTGAATGACATGGCCAACGGGGGACCAAATTGAAACTAAAAAAACATAGGAGATCAAAATAACAAAAATACAAAACATAATCAATCACTTTCCATCTTCTTCCTCCGCAAAACATCAAACCAAAGCCAAAAATAGAATCATATCGGAAAAAATAGGTGAGGGTTTATTCATAAAACTCCTAATGAGGGGCCGTATAAGAAAATATAAGTTGCAAAAAGTAACCCCATAATTATGTTAGGGCCCAAAACTATCAATGGGAACTTAGACTTTCACTTGTAGTTCGAGTCATCTCTGAGGTGAGTGGAGAGAGCAACGCAACAGGAAGAAGACTATCAGCAATGGCTTACATGAACATGAGCATAGGTGAATCTCACAGAAAAATCACCGACTACCTGAATCGTTTTTCCGACGCCGTTTCTTCTCAAAACGGAGCTTCCTTCAAGTCTCTCTTTGCTCTCTCTTCCAACTCCCCTTTTCTTCTCTCCCTCGCCGACGCTCTCGCCATCTTCAACGACGCTAACAGAGTCATCAGCCAGAACGATAACTACTCTCAGTTCTCAGACATACTCGTTCCTCTCTTCCGATCTCTACAACAGTACAAGCAAGCAAATTTCCTTGAAGCATATCAAGCTTTTGAAAAAACCGCCAAGTATTTATTCATCTTAATTCTTCCGTTCATTATTATTATTTTTTGAATTTCTTTAAGTGTTGAATTGAAATTGTGGAAATTTTCAGTGCGTTTATTCAGGAGTTTCGAAATTGGGAATCCGCTTGGGCTCTTGAAGCTTTGTATGTCATTGTTTATGAAGTTAGGGTTCTTGCTGAAAAGGTATGTGTGATGCTGAGTTGCTTGTGTGTTTATATATTTATGCGAATTTTGGTTGGAAATAATGTTACTTCCTTTGATTTGAGTTCAGATTTTGTGTTTTTGTTTTTTGCTTTCATTTCACTTTTAGGCCGATAGACAATTGGCTTCAAATGGGAAATCCCCCGAGAAGTTGAAAGGCGCTGGTTCTGTACTCATGAAAGTTTTTGGCATCCTTGCGGTATGTAAATATTTTCATCGATTCATTTTAATTTGAAAACCAACTATGCCTTTTTCAATTTTAGTTTTGTATGACTGTTAAGTTTAACCATTGTATTAAGCACTGCTAAATAAATAAGCTTGTGGCAATTGGTTCTTAAGTAATACACTTTTTTCTTGGAACTAGACTGAGGAAGAGTCTAATGGGGATTAAAACTCACCAAACAGTTAGCAGTGAAGTACCAAGATAAATACATAAAACTATTTGTTGTTAAGATCCCTCATGGACCTAAGATACATCCAAAAGTAGTCATTTTTTAAGGCTTGGACAATACTCACATTCTTAAGCTCACTTTGAGTGTGTTAGGCACAACCTAAATTCTGAGTTATAAATTTTTTGCTTTGCAGTCTATGATTTGGCCATTTTTACTTATTCATTCATGTAATTTTCATGGGAAAAAAATCTGTGTCTGCATGTCTTTGTTATGTCTATGGAATATGGATCTCAGTCTCTCAGATTCGAGGTCTGAGTACCTCCTAAGAGAATGATAAGAGAAGGGAAAGACACTTCATTGATAATGGTCCAAGGGAATTACAAGCTTATATAAACTGATGCATGTAATAGGTAGAAACACAAATAGGGAAATTCTGGATTGTATTTATGAAATAGGAATTACATCAGAGGATATAGCCTCGGTAGGATGATTACAATAACTGAAAATTAAAGATGGTTGGAGAAAATCTCCTTGAAGAAATGATAATGGTAAATCTGTCCCAAAACAGCCCCTGTTACTGATATAGGAAAGTCCTATATTTAGTACCCAATTTCCCATTTACACAATATTCGTCCTCTCCCCATTCGCTTCCCTTTCCTCATTTACGACTCTTTCCCTCTCTCCCCTAGCTGCTCTTGCCATCTGTCCCAGCAGTTACTTTTCTATGCTCAACTTCCTTTTCTTCCATAACTGCCTCTAACTTCACTTTCCCACTTTTCTTTTCTTTTCCTTGCTGCCTCCTACGATATACATGCACTAAAGCTTATCAGCATACAGTGAACATGACGCTAGGACACAATCATTTATTCAATACAGCAGAATACCATATCTAACAATCCTAACAGAGTAGATTCCCTTTGCTAAACTGTAATGATAGGAATCAACTGATCAAAAGGGGAATTTTATTGAATATGCTGAATCAATGATACATGAGTGTGACTGGTTTAAAGTTCCAGTGAGAACTATAACTGTTTTCTGTTTACAAAATGATAAGCTAACTAACTGAAATACAACAGTGCCTATTTATACATTCTGTTTACCCATGTAATTACATTAATACCCTCTAGTTCATGGTAGTCAAACTCGAGATCCTACCCAGGAACGGAGAGGGGTTGCAAGATCGTAACTCGTGGGATCGTAACACGAAACGGAAGATCCTACCAAAACCGCTAAAATATGTTTTAAGATATAAATATGATAATATAATTAATTAATTGTGTAAAAACTAATATAAATATAACTCAAGTATGAATGTAGATAATTGATGCAAAAAAAATGAATGTAGATAGTTATTTTACTGTTATTTTATTATGAATTTTAACATTTATTTTATATTTAATTGTGATTAGGAATTTTAAAAAGTTATTCTGATGGGAATAAATTAATTTACAATTCCTAAAAAAAAAAAAATTTTAAAGTGTTGAAACATTTTATTTTATATGGACTGCATAAACCCAACAGTCCAGCCCAAGTACCCAACACCGTTTTAAAAACACAAGGAAATGACATTTGACCAAAAGAAAAGAAGAAAACGACAAAAATGAAATTTAGAAAATGTGAAGAGGTGAAGTATTGAAGATGGCGGAGATGCACAGAAAAGAAGTTGAACGAAGGTGAAAATAGGTTGCACGGAAGGTCGTTTGATGGCGGCGAACGTGTTGCGCAAAGAAGAAGAGCGATTTGCGACATTTCAACCCAAAAAAAAAGTGATTTTTTTAGCAATCAGGTATCGGACCCGACCTGCATACCCATTTCTTTCCAACTCATTCAAGCTCGTAAACCCGCCACGATTCTACGATTTTGCTTGCGATTCATCACGATCCTACCTCCAGCTTGCAATTTACGATTCCACCTGGGCACGAACTCGCCCAGGCTCAGCAAGATCGTGGACTCGTGCGTTTCTGCGAGTCAGATCGCGAGTTTGACTACTATGCTCTAGTTACTATTTGCATTCCCCTTCCTCCTATAGTACACCTTTTTCACTAAAGGTCTGCTATCAATACCTTACATCCCACCTTGTCCTCAAGGGGAAAACTAGGAAAGGCCACTTGTAGCTTGTCAGCAAGCTCCCATGAGTTTTCACATGCAGGGAGATCCTTCCACTTCACTAGCACTTCTGTATTTCCATTGGAGTCGTGTCTCAAGCCCAGCACATCTTCAATGTCTGGTTGTGGTACACCATCTTCTGTGAGGGCAGTGGGAATGGCCTGTGCTTGATATTATCCCGGCACTGTCTTCTTCAGCTTACTTATGTGGAATACAGGGTGGATTTTGCATTGCTCTGGCAGCTGCAACTTGTATGCCACAGACCCAATCCTTTCAATCACTTGATAGGGTCCATAAAATCTAGGACTTAGTTTCTCATTCCTTCTTGCATGGTCAATACTGGTAGTGTGGTCATAGCATGTTTCAGTTGTTGAAAAGCTGTTTCAACAACTTGATTCCAACTGAAACTGTCTTTCTTTAATAAATCAGTCAGTGGCCTTGCAATAACTCCATAATCTTTCACAAATCGTCTATAGTAGCCTGTTAATCCCAATAAACCCGTCAAAGCTTTGAGATCCTTAGGTGTAGGCCACTCAACCACAACACTGATTTTTTTTGGATCAGCAGACACAATATGCCCCAAATACTCTACACAATTCACTGCCCAGTCACATTTCTTCTTGTTTATCACCAGATCATTCTCTCTTAATACTTCAAACACCTTTCTTATGTGGCCAGCATGCTCTAATAGACTCTTGCTGTATATCAATATGTCATCAAAGAAAACCAAGGTGAACTTCCTCAAAAATGGTCTCAAGATCTCATTCATCAGTGCCTGAAATGTTGAGGGAGCATTGGTTAGTCCAAAAGGCATGACCATGTACTCATAGTGTCCCTCATGTGTCCTAAATGCAGTTTTAGGTATGTCCTCTTCCTTCATCCTGATCTGGTGATAGCCAGATTTGAGATCTAGTGAAGATCGTAGATCCAGCGAGTTCATCAAGCAGTTCATCAATTAAGGGGATAGGAAATTTATTAGGGATTGTAAGCTTATTCAATGCCCTGTAGTCAACACAGAATCTCCAACTACCATCCTTCTTCTTTACCAAGATTATAGGGCTGGAATGGGCTTGTGCTAGGCCTAATGATACCTGCCTTAAGCATGTCAGTTACAAGCCTCTCAATCTCATTTTTTTGGTGTGTGGATATCTGTAAGGCCTTAAATTGGGTATACTGGCTCCTTCTTTGAGTACTATGGCATGATCAGTAGGTCTCTCAAGTGGCAACCTACCAGTTTCACTAAACAGAGGGTCAAGTTCATCAATGACAGATTGAATTACCTCTGGTAATGTGGCTTGCTCAGTTCCAGACATCTCCAAACTTCTGCAAACCATGATGTACATCTCCTCAGGGTCTTGTAGCTCCACCATAATCTGTTTGGCACTCACCTCCCTCCTAGACAGCAAGGGATCACCCTTTAGGCAAATTGTTTCACCATTGATCCTCACTGTTAATGTCATGTCCCTGAAATTGGCCTTAACTTCACCCAATTTTTCTAGCCAATCAATTCCCAGTACCACATCTTCTCCATCCAGGGGAAAGATGTAACAGTCTACCTTGATCAATAGCCATTGTAGGAGTAGCTCAACCCCCTTACACACACCTTGGATCCTTATTCGTTGACCATTACCAATTTTCACCCAATAAGGTGATGTATCTTCAATTGTCAATCCCAAGGTTGCTGCCAGTTTTCTGGATATGAAGTAAATCAGTACCAGGATCTCCAGTAGCCTTATCAAACCCTTCAACATGAATGAACATTTGGAGGACAACCCTGCCATACTATAGAGGTGTAGACTCCTCATGGTGGCTTCCATACATTCTCCTCCTCCTCTTCATCTTTTTTCTCTTCTTCTTCCTCATTCATTTCTTCCACATACAGTAATTTCAACATTTTGTTTTTGCATACATGGCCAGGCACATACTTCTCATCACAGGTAAAGCAAAGTCCTTTCTTGCGCCTCTCCTCAATCTCCTTACTGCCCACTGACTTTGCATTCAAAGGCCACACACGGTCTCCTGTATCAAGGCTCTTGCCAGTGGTATTGGTTTCTGCAGTAGGTTTATTGTGAACCTCTGTTCTTCCATTCTTGAAACCACCAGTTCCACGACAACCCTACCTTCCAACAACACCTACCTTTTCTTCTGCAAGAAGTGCAACATCCATCATTTCTGCCAGGTTCTTGGGGCGTTGCAGGCGTACCTCTGCACGAATATCCTCCCTGAGACCATTGGAGAACATTCCCAGGAATAGAGATTGATCTTGGATCTTTATGTGGCTCGCAATAGTCTCAAATTTCCGACGATACTCCCTCACAGTGCCCTCTTGCCTCAAGCTCATCAACATCTCAAAGGCGTTGGTCACCACCGTTGGTTGAAAACGGCGGAGCACTGCTTCCTTGAGGCCGTCCCAGGACAATACTTCGCTGTTCGCCTCCCACCACTGCATCCAAGCCAACGCTTCTCCCTCCATCGCCATTAACGCTGCATCGAGCTTCTCTCCTTCGTCAATCTTGCGAACCTTGAAGAATCTTTCGATTTTCGTGAGCCACCCTGGTGCGTCGTCGCCGTTGAACACCGGAAGATCCACCTTGCGAAGCCTCTGCTCACCGTCGCCGTTGATTCCCGCGTTAGTGGTTCTTTCCTTCGTTTTCGGGTTATCGGGTTCAGGATGACCCGAATTCTTCAATTGCATTGCTGCAAACATCTCCTCCATTCGAGCCAGCGTCTCCTGGAGAGCTTGATGATTGCGAGCCTCAGATTCCTGCATTCTTCGTTCCAGTGCTTCAATTCTTGGGTCCATCGTGGTTGAATCGTTCTTCTTGCGCACCATGAAATTCCTCTAGAATCGAACGCGCTTTGATACCAGTTGATAGGAATCAACTGATTCAAAAGGGGAATTTTATTGAATATGCTGAATCAATGATACATGAGTGTGACTGGTTTAAAGTTCCAGTGAGAACTATAACTGTTTTCTGTTTACAAAATGATAAGCTAACTAACTGAAATACAACAGTGCCTATTTATACATTCTGTTTACCCATGTAATTACATTAATACCCCTCTAGTTACTATTTGCATTCCCCTTCCTCTTATAGTACACCTTTTTCACTAAAGGTCTGCTATCATGTAACCTAGAACCCGATGAATCATCTGATAGGTAGCATCTCCGAATTAAGGAAATACTGTTCTATTGCGGTCAATAGCACTCAGGCAGAATCAAAATGATCCTGTCCTGTATTACAGAGCTATTCAACAGAAAATGCAAGAAAGAAAAGATAGTCTAGGCAGTTCGAGGAACCTAGTGTCTCCCAATGAATAACCAATTCCAGCCTACCTCTCACCTATCTCTCTCTACCTTTTTATTCATGACCTCATTCTCTTTTCACACACCATTTAGGCTTCCCTACCACCTCAGCACTCCCCACAATATCATTGCCTATGAAGCTCCGACACAGACACAAACACCGGACACGACACAGACACGGACACCCAAACTCCGATTTTATTTTTAATTTTTTTTTGAAAAATACAAGTAATTGAAGAGTCGGCGTCAGTGTCCGACAATATACGTGTCGGACGCCGGGACACGGCATTCGGAAGAGGTGTCCGTGCTTCAGAGATCATTGCACACCTCATGAGTTAGTTACTGACCCTCACTTCTCTCTCCTGGCTATTATCCCCCACACGACACCTTTTTTTGCTTCTCTGGGAGCATAAAATTTCTTTTGGGTCCGGTGCAATCATGAGTGACTTGTGGATGTTCACTAGCTGCTGTAGTGGGCTTGCATGTATCAGTCTTCTTCATACTTTGAAGAAGGCAGAATTTGTAATTGTATCAATCCTTTCCATGGAAAAACTCTATGCATTGCGTTGTTATTGTGCAACATATACATCCATTCTTCATTAAATGGTTGTGTGGACTTCGACTTTCAAAGGTACACTGCTGCTAACTTTTTCCTGGCTTGATTGTGTTACAGGGAAAAGGTGCTAAGCGTGTTGGAGCATTGTATGTCACTTGCCAGTTATTCAAGATTTACTTCAAGGTATTTATTTTCCTTTTGTTTCCTTATTTGTGATTCAAAACACCCTTGTTATGATTTATTTTGTTGATATGTAATGGCACTAATCTGAACTCTGGACTTGTAGCATTTTGGGTTGATCAGATAACAATATACTTGTTCATGCGAGCCAAGGAAGGTTGGATAGGATAGAAATAACATGATATCCGTGGTTGAAGTTAGAGTTTGATTTTTTTTCTATGAATGAATGTCTCGCAGCTTGGTACAGTTCACCTTTGCCGCAGTGTAATAAGAAGTATTGAAACTGCACGTATATTTGATTTTGAGGAATTTCCTAAAAGAGATAAGGTTAGAGTTTGTATATGCATGACATATTTGTTGTATATATAATTTTTATATAAGCTTATATCATCTAATTTATTCATCTTTATGATGCTTTTCAGGTCACTTACATGTACTATACTGGTCGTCTTGAAGTTTTCAATGAAAATTTTCCTTCTGTAAGTAATTTAAATTTCTTTTAAAATAATTTGACCTACTTGTTTTCTGAGTTGTGACACACCTTATGTAATGCTTTAACTTTTTGTAATGGAACCTTCCGGCTTAGTTATTTGTAGTTGATGCTACTTTCAACAAAACTGTATTCCTATTATTTTGATGAGGATTACCCTGTTTGGTCAAACTTTGGTTAATCGCAAAATGTCAATATAATTTCATCCAAAAACAATAAAAAAGAAAAAAGAAAAATCAATGAAGTAACCACTTTATCACTAGTTTCAGAATACGTACTATTTGAATATCTGGAAACAAGTCCTTTGATAATTAAATAAGAGCTCAAGAGCTGAGAAAAAATTAAAAAATTGGCATCTTTGTCAATTTCACTAGTTGTTGTTATTGCTACTGCTGTAATCTCGGGGCTGTTTCCTTTCCAATTTTCCTGAATTATATACTTAACCTACCATGCAATGGCAGAAAATATTGAAAATATACCCGCGAAATTTAGCAAAACCATTTATGCAGTTTACATTTGTGACTTGACAGGCTGATCATAAGTTATCATATGCCCTGAAACATTGCAACCCACAGCGCGAAGGCAATATAAGGTTTGGTTCGTGTCTATCAACTGGTACATTGCATTCGCATAAATGAGCTTTTAGTAGGTTCTATTTAATTTACATGCACAGTAAACATGCACTTATGGAGGGGGTAAGACTTAGCTTCAGAATATGATTGCTCAGTTCATACTCTGAGAAATTATTTCTTTACTCAAACTTCTGCATTGAAATCCATTCTTAGCTTTCCACCCCGGTAAAGAGAAGAGGGGCATGTAAAAAACTGAAGAATTTCGCCATCTCACTGCTAAAAGACACTGACAAAAGAAAGCCATATATATAACTGTCCTTGTATACAAGCACAATGATGTGTAACTTATTGTTTTTGTTTGACAGGATGATTCTTAAATATCTAATCCCAGTAAAGCTTTCAATAGGCATATTGCCTAACCACAGGCTCTTGGAGAAGTACAATCTACTTCAGGTATGTTTGGTGCTCAATTGATAATTTTTACCTCTCTTTGGGGTACTGCAGAAGTTTGTTCTCTTACTTTTTTAATTGTAAACCTTTTAGAGCTTTTAGGTGCAACAGTTATGTTTTCTTGGAAGCAGAACCTTTGTTTACTTAATAACTAGGCTGACTGGTGAGCTAGTTCAGACAAGTTAGAACAAATAACTATATACATAAAAAAAGGACTATTATTCAGCAAGTGTTGATTTGTAGGTGGTATTCCCGTTAAGTGCCTGATGGGATGCCCTTTCATACACATGTTTGATATGAGGGCCTACTAACAAATAATTTTTCACATGAATACATGCATCAATGTGATTGCATTTGGTAGTTAACTTTTACAGTCTTTACAATTTACAACTACATTTTTTATGGCAAATTTACAACTATATATTACTCAGAAGTGTTTATGTATAATCTTTCTTGCTTTTGGACAGTACAATAATATTGTAGAAGCTCTAAAAAGGGGTGATCCTCGGCTTCTTCGATGTGCACTCCAAGATCACGAAGACTGGTAGATTTGCCTATCTTTGTTTCATGATGAGGATTATTCCACAACTTGCTTTAGATTACCCAATCAACTTCATATCTTTTGTAGGTTTTTAAGATCAGGTGTATATCTTGTCCTGGAGAAGGTAGAACTTCAAGTATACCAGAGATTAGTAAAGAAAATGTAAGTATCCAGGCTCCAGTATCCCGCTGTCCTCTCTTCCATACCAAAGTATAATAGGGTTGATAAATTACTAAGCTATTTACTCAAATCACCAACTTATTTTTGCTTGATTGTAACATGATAGTCACATCATTCAAAAGCAAAGAGACCCAAGCAGAGCTCACCAGGTGAAGTTGGAGGTTATTGTTAAAGCATTGAAATGGCTTGAAATTGACATGGATGTTGATGAGGTAATTTTTTTTAATGTCCTCATTCTTTCCTACTTCTGATTTGTTATCTTTCAAAAACAAAGGAAAATATTGTTGTTCTCGATAAATTGATATTTGATTTGATGATTTTGCAGGTAGAATGTATAATGGCCATATTGATACATAAGAATCTCGTGAAAGGTTACTTTGCCCATAAAAGCAAAGTCGCTGTATTGAGCAAGCAAGACCCTTTCCCCAAGTTAAATGGAAAACCTGTCAATTCGTAAGGAGTAGGATGCCATTCACGATTCTAAATTTCAGAGGTGCCAGAAAGGGATACAATGCAGCCAGTTGTAGGAGATTTCACCTTGCCATTTACTCAACATGATCCTTCTGGGGTAAAGGCCAGGCCCAAACGAGCTATTAGAGACCAACTCGTTTTGATTGTTGAGACGCTGGCGTTCGGCTCTTATGTGATTCCCTTTCACGTTACCTGCAATGAGAAAAAAAAGTAGGAATTTTACAATTCTGTAAGTTATGAACACTGGGATGAGACCAGGGCCAATAGATTCTTGAATCAGAAAAGCTTTTGGCCTAAGATATTCTTCCCCTCTCTTTATGAGTTTCCCCTTTGTGGTATTTTGAATATCTGCTATTGGTCTATTAACAGAAAGCCTGGTAATGAAAGGGTAAGTTTGAGAGGTTTCTCAGCCAAAAGTTTGTTGTATTCATTGTTTGAGTATTCTCTCGAATGTATTCTAGTTGTTAAAGTATCATAGCATAGCATTGCTTCAGTTTCGAAGCAAGTTATTTTGTATTGTTTCGATGATACTAATTCTTGCAAATTGGATTGTAGATTAGTTTCCACTTGTAGGGTTGTATGCTTCATCAGTGCTACAAATGAAAGTAAAAGACCCTGACCTAGTTGCAATTACCTGTATTTTCAGCTCAGCTGCTATTATTTTTCAATTTTTTATTATTCTTATTATTTGTTGAATTATATTAGATTGATTAATTATTCACGACCCTACTATGGAACAACATAATACTACTAGCCCTTGTCCCTTATATAGAAATGCTAGTGTCACTTGCACTCTTATATTGGTTGAGATTAATATGGATTTCATCAAAATGTAGGGACATACATTTTTTAGGATGATCCATTTGAAATTCAACTAATAAAAAAGTGTGTTTGGAAATGAATGTTAGAATGTGTCGCCCGTACTTTCTAACACATCTCCCAAAAAACTCTCTTAAGATGAAATCCATATTAATCTCAACTAATATAAGAGAGTGTGTTCATAAGAGTGTAATGTTAATATGTTTCTTATTATATATCTATAACTATTAATAAAGAAGATTCTAAAAAAACTGTCATTTTTGTGTCAGATTTTTCTGACCAAAATGCCCTTATTGTAAGTACAAATTTCTAATAAACGATAACTACTCACTAACACACCAACACATTAACAACCCACTAACACTCACATGAAAGATGGGCACAGTGTCCGTCTTTCCCCACTAGTGTATATAATGGCACAATAAAAAAAATTCAAAGAAAAACATACATCATTAAGGAAAGAAAGTCAAACATAGAAATTTAAAACTTGAAGGATTATTAGATAGACAATACTGTCAATAAAACATTAAATAAAAATTTGTTAATTTTTTAAAATAAAGTTTTCTTCATTCTTATTAAGTTTTAGTGCTCCATTATCCTAGACAACTTAATGGTGGAATAGGTGAAGAGGTGGAATAGGTGAAGTGGTTCTGAAAATAGATATCAGTAAGACCCATGACCGTGCTAGTTGGAGTTTTATACATGCTATGTGTTGAAAATAGATATCAGCAAGGCCTGCGACCAAGTAATGTATGGCGTATTGGAACCGGGGCCCCAATGCGCCATACGTAACTTGGGTTGTGACCCATAACCTCCTTCTTCCCAGCCGTTTGTAAAACAACGCATTAGATGGCAAACTGGCTATGGTGAGAATATCAACGTTTGGAAACATCCTTGGCTCTGAAACTAGAACAATCTATGTGGCTTTTGCACCATCTCATGGCTCAGAAAACGCATGTGTGAAGGATCTTATTTGTTCAACAACATGTGGAATTCCACAGTTATTAACTCCCTTTTTCAACAACGTGACAAGGAGGAAACTTTCAAATTTGAATTAGGTATTTTTAGTATAGTTGGAATTATCATTTTCCTATTTGCATATATTTTCCTTTATGAATATTATTTATCTCATCGTAAAATAGATCATTTTATTTTCAGAATTACGTATGGAAATTTCTCACAAATTAAGGGGTAAGGAATGGTTGATTGACCATTGGTTTAGCTATGCAGGGAAAAAAAAGAGGGGACCAGAAGGAGAAATTCATCGTCATAAGCTTACTTTGGGATTGATAAAATATATTATTTTTAATATGAAATTAACTCAGCTGTAACCAAATTGATTTTGCGTACATTATTTTTTGGTAATTGTAGTAAAAGTGAGAAACCAAATGGAAAACTCCTTAAGTTTTCTGTTTCAATGAATAATAGTGACTGATAATCATCAGGTCTTTTATGTAAAGTAGTATTTATTACTCATTTAATCTAATAAATATAGTTTTAAAATATAGTATTTTTCTTTTATATTCTCACTGAGGTTGAAAATTTCACGCGCTCTCTCTCCTATAAAAGCTACTTATGGGAGTAGTCTCTTATGGTATTTGAAAGCCATATGTCTATACCTCTCTCAAGTGCAGTGCCTAGGGACCTTCTTCCCATTTACTAAAAGTGAAAGGCGCCCTGGAACATCCTATGAAAAATACAAGTCCCTCACAGAGTCAAACAACTAGCATATGGCGCTCAGCTAAAGGATGTTTACCTCTTCAGACTAGCTTACAAAATAAGGGGATTAATTGCACTCCAACTTGTCCAATGTGTGAGCAACACAATGAAACCAACGAGCATATTTTTCAGAAGGTTTTTTTTTCTATACCCCCATCACTTTCTTTGGTACCCCTACACATTTTGCTAATCCCAAAAATACCCTTGACATAATTTACCAAATTTTAACTTTTTAAAGATTCTCTCTGGTGGGCCCTACAATATTTAAAATTGGATTTACCAAATGGAAGGTAAATCCAATTAGCATTAAATATGTATTTAATACGCACCAACTAGTCAAATCGGATTTAACTACTTGAAAGTTAAATCCGATTTGACCATTTATTACAGTATTACAAGCGAATTTTTGTCCTGGACGGATGTAGCTACATCCGATTCTGAATCAGATTTATATACTCCTCCGTAAATCTGCTTTTGACATTTCTGAATCGGATTTAACATTGATGGGGTACATCCGATTTGGAAAAATCAAAAGCGGATTTACGTGGGGTACGTAAATCCGCTTTGTTATTTTCATTTTATTAATTAATTTATGTCTAATGTTTCTTTCTATTTTTGAAACAGATATTGACCCGCCTGCTGCAGAGTCGCAGCTGGTTCCTTTTGATATAGTGACTACAGAGTCATTCTGGACGGAGAGGGTATATTTTTCATACTAATTTTTTTTAATCAAGTTTGATAGATATTTAATTAATTAAGTACGTAACATTTTTCTATTTTGTAGATATTTTCTACACGCGAGGATGTAGAAGAGTGGGCTATCGCTGTTGGGAGACGTATTGGAGTTGTGGTTATCAAGGTCAGATCTGAGAAACTTGGAGCTAAAAGGGGGAGTAGAGATAAGGTTATTTTTGGTTGCGAGAAACAAGGGAAGTGGTCTAATGATTCTAGAGTTTTTGGGTCTAATAGAAGAAGTTGTCCGTTTACATTGGTGAGGATAGTTGGCCTATAATTAGGCAAGATATAATCCAATAAACAAAGGACATGGAGCAACTGTATACTTACATGTTTGGGAAAGACAGACTTGCAGTACTTCGAAAAGCGTTAACTATTGAATACCACGGTTTTCAGAAGGAGGATAAGTGGTTTAGTTTACCTGAGATGGGGTACTTTGTTGCAACTAAGTATAATGTGGCCCTTGTTTAATTGTCTTTGAATATGAATTTTATTTATCTGCCTTTGAGAGGTATGTATTCTTCTTCTAAGTATAAAATCATATCTATTCTGAACTTGGGGGATAAACATTGGATGCATATTTCGATCTCGCCTGCCTGTTCGTTGCCTCCAGTTGCTTTGATGTGGTCTCATAATCGATCAGAGGATTTTACTTCATGGTTGGATCCGTATACCGGTCGTTTTGCCCTATGGCAGTCTACAGCTCCTCTGGTCATGCCCCGTCCCCCTCCCACTGATGTGCCCATCTATGTAGACTTAGCCGATGATTCCGACGATTTAGACGGTCTAGATTGACACGTGTTTATAGATTTCTTGTATTTATTATTGTACCACGTTTTTGTAATTATTTCTATTATCTATCATCTCTCTCTCTCTCTCTCTATATATATATATATATATATTTATCATATTAAATGCTGTAAAATTTTTTTTAAAATTTTTAAAAGTAATTTACGAAGTCAGATTTACCTTGGGAAAGGGTAAATCCGCTTTTGAATGTAACAATAGATATAGCTTTGTTAAATTCAAAATCGGATTTACCCAATTAATTTTAAATCTGATGCGTTTTATTACGGTCAATCGGATTTATTTAAATCCGCCTTTGATTAATGTCAAAGCGGATTTACCCATAAATGAGGTAGATCCGATTGAGTTAATATTATGGGGGGTATTTTCGGATTTTCATATTTTGTGGGAGTGTATAATGGAAGATGATGGGGGTAAAAAAAAACCTTTTCAAAATGTGTCCAATCCATTCCTTGTTGGGTCGAGGCTAAACTATGTGACCAATGTGTGAGCAACACAATCCATTCCTTATTATTCAACAACATCTAAACCCTGAATAAAATTTTAAGTCCAGCATTCGTAAAAAGTTTTTAATGGTTTTGTGGAGCATCTCGAAATGAAGGAATGAAAAATCTGGCAAAATAAGATTATTTTTTCCAGGACAGTAGTGTTGCTAGCTGAGGAATTCTTGTTGAATTGGGAGAGGGCCCAAGATCGAGACATGCACCAAACGCTCATGACTATAATTACATTGTAGAAAATATAGGGTGGAAACCCCCGTTCCATGGAAGTCTCAAAAGAGTCAAAACCAATGTAGACGCCACAGTCTTTAAGGAGGAAGGGAAATTTGGAACAACTTGTTGCATAGAGATCTAGAAGGTAACTTTGTTAAGGCTAAAACTACTTTTCTTGGAGGTGCGCCTAGTGGTGGACCTGTGGCATTGCCCCGGGTTCACTTGAACTCCCGGAAAAAAGATATATCTATTTTTCCTCCTATATAAAAATATTTTTATGTATTTATTTCTTATATAAAAATACTTTGAATCCTCTGAAATTATAATTTTGCATTAGAATTCTCCTTAATTTTGCATCCAATTGCACCCAAATACCTCAAAAAACACATTACTAGGCCAATTATGAGTTATATAATTTATTTATTTAAATAAATTAAAACTTTTTTTAATTATATTTTTAGCGAATCATACTTTTAAAAATTTTGAACCCCTGACTCCAGGTCCTGGGTGTGCCTTTACGACTATTGGCCGAAAGCCGAATCATTTGCTCTGCTGCACTACCTTGATGGGTCATATTGGAGGGTTACTCACACATGGAGATAGAGACCGATTGCAAGCAACTCATAGATTTTTTTAATAAAATTGAGATAGGTTAGTAAAATGATGGATTTGATTGATGAGTGTTTTTTTGTTACCATGTTATTGGTGTGCACTTTCCATTGTTTTTCCCACACCCAAAGTTCGCATTCGAGGTAGCGTGAGATCCGAGTCCAATTACCACTAGAACCAACCTTTGTAGGAATTTGATTGAGAAGTGTAATCAAAGGTATGATAATTAATTTTCTTAGACAAAATAATTAATCAAATTAAATACCAATATTCATAAAATGTTGAAATTAATTAACTAGAATAATTTAATGATTAGAGTTTTAAAAAAGATAGATTATGTTTCAGACTGGGCCGAGGGTCCAATCCACTTAATGGGCCACGATCGGCCCAATCAATCAAGGATCCACGCATTGATAGATCAGCACCTACAGGAACTGAAAACAACGGCTGAGATCGAGCCGGTCAATCCCCACTGACAGGTACACTTTTTACCGCCGTTCATTCCTGCTTTGACTTCTTCTCTCCCTGATTTGGGCGTCAAAGTGTCTTTGTAGGTATCAGACCGAACTATGCGCCCGATCTCATTCACAGACAATTACAACCCAACACTTGGCCGGTCCATCTCCACGGACCGAAGGTAGGTTCAGATAATAATATATAGATTTTGTAATAATCTGCTAAAAAATTATTATATTGTGCGTATGTTTTGGACAAATTATGAAGTTGTAATTATGCGTATCTAATAGAATATCACTGATGAAAAGTAACTGCGTCAGAGAAGACCGCACCTTGCACGCCAGATAACAGTAACAACAAAAAGTGACTTTGGAACCAAAAATAACAATCATCAATTCTCAATCTTCTCTTCGGAACAAAAACCCCTCAAAACACTTTGTAACTTGCTACAGAGAAATAAGAAGAAAATGGCGGTGGGTAACCAAGACACAGAGATTGTGAAGGCACGCATTGACAAGAGGAATTACAGAAGAATCGTTCTTCCAAACTCTCTTCAAGTGCTTCTAATTAGCGATCCAGATACCGATAAGGTTCATTTATTTCCAATCTCTCTCTTGCTTCTTTCAATTTTTTATTTAATCGTTTTGAATAGTTGATTCTATGCTCTTTTTCCTCTCTGATTTTGATTTGGTTTTTGTTTGTTTGCTTGTTGAAGTGCGCTGCTTCCATGAATGTTGCCGTTGGTTACTTCAGCGACCCTGCTGGCCTTGAGGGCCTCGCCCATTTCCTAGGTGTTCTACTGCTTTTGAATTGAATTTGATTTTTCCATTCGGTAGATTTTGCTTTTCTAATTTGATTAAGAACTCATTGTTTGAAGATTGATATTAACTTAATTATGAAGATTAGTGATAGTCTGAAACCTTTTATTAGAATCCATATATTAACAAAGAAGCTATGCCATGGGCGATATTCGTCTTTGACACTTTTGATACCTAAACCATTGCTTATTAGTACACTAAAAAACGGATAAAGAAAACAATAGAAGAGTTACAGTATTTGGACTTCATTATTCATACTAAAATTTGATAGCTTAATAGGGCCGGAGTTCTAAATAGTTATTCATTTCAATATTATTTTATGGTTGAAGTCCGATTCAAAAATTTAAATTTTGGTCATTTATGTTTTTGTGTCGACAGAGCACATGCTGTTTTATGCTAGCGAAAAGTACCCGGTGGAAGATAGCTACTCCAAGTATATTACTGAGGTATCAAAATGTTCATATGTCCAACCTTCTTTTTATTCTGTGAAAGATGCGATGTAGCTTTTTTCACCATTCTGCATGGAAATGGCCGCTAGATTTTTGGCTTTTTGTTCTCTCTCTCTCTCTCTCTCTCTATATATATATATATATATATATATATATATCTGCTCCTCAATTGCATTTTTTCAAAATTCTATTAAGATGAATTCTCAGCATGATTTGGTATGTACAATCTTTTTACAATTTCTAATTTTGGGCAACTTGGAAAACACGCAAAAATATTTCAAAAACTATGAAAATCATATCTTAAGTAACTTCAAAAACATTTGCTCAACCCCTAATACCAAAGAAAAATGTACAACCCCTAATTAGGAGATGTTCACCCTAAATAGGAGATATTTTCCAACAATACCACTCAAGCTGGAGCTGGAAATAATTTTTCTACTAGTTCCACAACGGGACCTTATGAGGATATTTCCATGCTGATTACTAAAATTAAGTAATTAACAAACTCAATAATGATTTTCTTGGAAAGGACTTTTTCACTGACAAAGTGATAATCAATTATGTATATTCAGTCCTTTCATGAAAGATTGAAAGTTGAAGCGATATGTAAATTTTAAAACTTCTTGTTATCACAGTAAAACTAATTACAATCAACATTTCCAAATTTTAACTCACAAAGTAACTGTTTTTCCCATATAACTTACAATCAGCCTCTAAGTTGGATCGAGTAACTACTTTTTTTTTTTTTTTTTACTTTTTCATGATACAAGGGTACTGCAAAAAAAAGTATTCTGGAGTGTCATCCGGCAAACCAGTTCAATCTACATTAGATTACCTCACAATTGAATTTTTTCCTTTTGTCTTAACATGAAAATCCTTGGCACAAGAATTCTTAATGTATTTCAAATACCATTACATGCTTACCGTAAGTTAGTTTAGTTTCCGAGCAAACTATTTGCACTTGCCACAATTTGAGCAAGCTTCCTCTTATTCCGATAAGAACTTTCTGTTCAAAACCTTCAAATGCTGATAGATTTAAAGATGCCTTTTCTTTTCATATTATCAATCGATGTTTAAAAGCTGCAATATTTCCATATTTTTATGTTAAAGTTATTCTTACTTTTATTTGCTACGCACTTTATATGGTCATCATTGTGGTTTTGTTACCTGACTCAGCATGGAGGAAGCACCAATGCTTTTACATCTTCTGAGAACACCAATTATTTTTTTGATGTTAACACAGAAGGTTTTAAAGAGGCTCTTGACAGGTAAATCCTAGTTTTCTGGTATCTATTTTTATTTCCTTGCAAGAAAATACTCTTGTTGAAATTGTGAGTTTTGGCTATGGTTTGTCTCCAGATTTGCTCAATTTTTCACCAAACCGTTAATGTCTGCTGATGCCACCATGAGGGAAATTAAAGCTGTTGACTCTGGTTAGCTAATCGGTTTTTATTTTCTTAAATTGTCTTTAGTTTTTTCTCATGTTTTTTCTGTTTATCTTCTTCCACTCATTTTCTTACAGAAAACCAGAAAAATTTATTATCCGATCCATGGAGAATGAACCAGGTACCTGCTATTGCTTTTACAGTGGATTTTTAAGGGTTGTCTGGTAAAGTTGGTTGTTTGAAAAGAGAATTCAATTTCTTGTGTCAGAGAACATTTTCCAATAGTATTAACACGGAGCAAATGCTCTCGTATTTTGTTTAGGATGAGTATTTAATATTGTTTTATTTGTGGTTATCCGAAGTGATAACATGAAAGAGTTCCAGAGAGAATTTGAGAGAGAAATGAAAAACTATATCTTGTTTTTATTTTTCATGCTTTGATACACTACCAAAGCTATATTTATAGAGTTAGTTTAAACTCTAACTCTCAAACAGATTTGTATCTAACTCTAACAGAATCAACCGACTAACGGCATATTACGAAGTCAGTAGAGTGTTTGAGAATACTGAACACTACAATAAACAATAATACTATAGTTCACAGAAGCATATCAGTTGCAAATACAGCCCCAAACATGCCAGAAATAGATTCATTTCATGATTCTTTTCTGTTATTCAAGAAAAATGGACTGATTTGTTCCATTTTGTCTTTGTTTATTCATTTCCTTCTTTTCTCTTTTTGCTTATCTTCCTCTAGTTGTGTTTTTTCCCTTCAATACACACTAGTGTACTTCACTCGCATTGTGAATTATGTTTTATAACTCTTCTTGGAGAAATATTTATAATCTCGCTTTTTCTCTTCCCTTGTGAAACATTACAATCTGTATAGCTAGAGAAACATCTCACTGCTGAAGATCACCCATACCATAAGTTTAGCACAGGTCAGTGATTGAATTATTTATGTTTGTAATCTCTAAAAGTGCTGAATTTTGAATATTTTCACCATGCTGCTTGTAGTATTAATTTTTTTTACTATACTTTTTCTCAATGGGCAAGATTTGCAGAGAAATGTGTTTGTTTCCATTGATGTGATGTTGACTTTTTCTATTTTTTTTTAGGTTAGTCAAAGAACTAGTACCAAGCTATGCCTTTCCTGCTTGTCCAAAATCCTTTTAAATATTTTGATATTTATATTTTTTCGTAATTAGAATTTTCTCATTGAAAATAATTGGCTGACTGACAAATATGATAATGGATTCAGACCTGTCTTTTTGCATTGTCAGAGGTTGAAGACAGGTGTGGATTTTTTTCTGTTATATCAAAGCATACGAAGTATTTCAAGATTCCCGTAAAAAAAAATATTTTAAGATCGATACATTTTAATGCTGCTCATAACCTACTTTCTCTCTTGCCTGGGTTTATCAATTTTAAAAGTTTGGCATTGTTTGTGATTTGTTTTGTCATGATGCATTATAATTTTCCCAAATGAATATTGTCTACCAATTTGTGTTATAAATGAACATTGATTTCATGTGTGTGCATAAGTATTATGTTGTTAATATGATCTTACATGTATATGGTTCTTGTGAGTAGTTCTTGGAAGTTGGAACTATCTAAGTATTCTTAACTCAGTTATAGTTTTTTGTAAAAGAATTATTTTTGTTCAAATTATGCTGAAATATTTATCATCACTATTATGGCTATAATGTTCTCATCATAACCATCTGTTAGGAAACTGGGACACTTTGGAGGTTAAACCAAAAGCAAAAGGAATAGATACAAGGAATGAGCTGCTCAAATTCTACGAAGAAAACTATTCTGCTAATCTAATGCACCTAGTTGTATACACAAATGGTAACATATAATTTGCTTACAATATACTAGTTAACATTTCACATTATTATTATTTTCCAAATGGTCACAATAAACTTATTGTGAATGTTTTCAGAAAGCCTTGATAAAATTCAAAGCCTTGTTGAAGAAAAGTTCCGAGATATTAGAAACACCGATAGAGGTTGTTTTCATGCTTCTGGTCAGCCGTGCAAATCCGAGCATTTGCAGGTATAAGTTTGCTATTTGTTACTCTCCTAAATTCTAACCCACTATTTCAGCATTGATTTTAATACATGCTCTATTTTGGCTTTTTATTTTAGATTCTTGTCAGGACTGTCCCAATAAGACAAGGTCATAAGTTGAAAATTGTATGGCCAGTGACCCCTGAAATTCGCCATTACACTGAAGGACCGTGCAGGTATCTTGGTCATCTTATTGGCCATGAAGGAGAAGGGTCTTTATATTACATTTTGAAAAAATTAGGTGAGTACTTACATTTTTGCATGTTTCAATTTTTAGTTTTTTGAAAGATATCATATACAATCTAATCCTTCTTTTTTATGAGATTAAAACATCAACACTACTTTTTCCCTAGCCCTTTAGATTTCCACATTGTTAAAGTTGGTGTTTTGTGTGATGCTATAATCATTAGCATTCATGAATATGATAATCAGTATTGCCAACAAAATGAAAGACATCATTTTAGCTGGAGCATTGGGATGTATTTTTGAACAAATAAGAGACTGAAAGAAATCATAGTAATTATTTTCCCTATATGTAGGTTAGAAAGAAAATTTGTATTTTTTATTTAAGTCAAAATTAATTTGAGACATTCCATAAGTCTATTTGATCGAAGGTTTTCTGATAATAAACTGCAACCAGTAATTTACACAAGCAAGAAAACAGTTTTGGAATATGGCTTGTATGTATTTGAACTTTTGATGGCCCAAATGGAACTGTAGAATCTATGGTTATTGTAATGAATAGTGGGCCATTTTTTAATTTTGGATTATTATTAGCTCCGTTTGCAGTGTATATTATTATTTATACAGTTACCTGAACCAGATAACTGTGTTTCCAAAATAATCAGTTTTCTCTCTCGTATCCTTTCTCCCTGAGTTTCTCTTTTTCTGTATGGAATCAAAACCATTTTGAGGCCCTCCATTCTGAACATAATGGATAGCAAGTTCTTTGTGCTGTTTCTACCTTCATTATGACTATACATTTGATCCCATGCCGTTTGGATCAATGTGTTTGTGATATATTCTTGTAGACATTTTCTAGCTTTATGGATTATGAGTTGTCTCTTTTTACTCAACAGGATGGGCTACAAGCTTATCTGCGGGTGAAACAGAATTGAGTTTGGACTTCTCCTTTTTCAAAGTTGGGATTGATCTTACTGATGAGGGTCAAGGTTAGATTTAAAAAGTTGAAACATGTTAACATCAAAGCATGAAACACGATCTTCATGGAAGACATTACATTACATTAAAGTTGATGTTTTTATTGTTTTTTTTTTCTTTCAATAAACTCAAGTTCTGTTATTATTTTTTATTGACTCAATAAACTCATTGGTACTGTTGGCGTGCATATGTAGAGCATACACAAGATATCATTGGGTTGTTGTTCAAGTACATCGAGCTTCTACAACAATCTGGTGTTTGCAAATGGATATTTGAAGAGGTATTAATATATCTTCCATAATTTTTTTATACTTGCTCCGCTAAAGATCATCTTGAGTTTCTCTTTCTCTTCAATTATTAATGTTCTTTTTTTAATAACCACATGTATATAATAATTCTAAAATATCTTAAAAGATTTTGATATGATTTGAGTATTGAGTTGATACTATTGATGATGGTTAGTTAGTTTCATATATACTTCAACTATGGTAACGGGCCTATAGTTTGCCATATGTCAAACCATTGAACTACATTTAGTGTGGTATCAAATTCTCATCTCTACTTTTCTGTTTGTGCCCCGATATTAATACAATTTCCCATGTTCATAAAGGTTTCAGCGGTTTGTGAGACAAAGTTTCACTATCAGGACAAAACTCCTCCTAGTGATTACGTTTTAAACATTGCGGGAAATATGCAGGTAGTTCATCTTTTTCATTTGATAAAGTACTTCTTGGGAGTTGGTATGTTGTTTATTTGAAATTCTTGACACGGAAGCCATTTTCTTGATGAATATTTTTTATTTTACAGTTCTATCCTGCAAAAGATTGGTTGACAGGATCATCCTTGCCTTCTAAATTTAGCCCCAGTGTTATCCAAATGGTACTAGATCAGCTTTCTCCAAACAATGTTCGGTAAGTCTACTTAAATCAAAGCTGTAAATTTTTCTATACGAAGAATGTGAAGGATCAACACTCTAGATAGCTTAAAGAGCTATTTCACCAAATGAAGTTAAAAAATAATTTAAGTATTGGGTGGAGTTCATAATTGGTTCTATATCTAGCAAAATATTTTGCATAAGATCATTGTTTGATGTGGTTTGCTAGATTATATGTATAAATTGTATACATGCTCACAAATTTCATTTGATTGAATCTTGTCTTTGAATACGAGTCTAACATAATTTGTTCTCCAAATCCACTCAAATGTGTGAAAATTAGTAAAATAAATGTTTATTTGATAAAAATGAAAATTTATATATATATATATATATATATATATATACACATACATATTGTGCAAAGTGCAAACCTTATTATTATTATTAAGTGAGGAATGTTCAAATTCAAGTGATTTTAAGGTTGATTAAATGTACAAAAATATTGTTCCAGGGAGCATGATTGAACTTAATTATGGAAGAATAAGATGTATAAAAAACACAGACTCAATAGATTAATTAATGGAATTGAAAAATAGATTATACAATTTGGATAGCTTTCATTGTAAAATTGGCCATCATTCTGGTAGTATGCTTTTGGTGTGGCAGAATGAGCATATCATACGTGCGATGCCTCTCTTTTACAGGCCACTAAATCCTGGTTATGTTTATACTGTATGTGGATTATTATAAACCTATCAACTAGTGCCTAGAGTTCAAGTTACAACTTCGTTGTTTAATGATAAGTTATTTACCGAAAGTTAGCCTTTTCTTTTGTGTTTCTATTTGTTATTATTATTTGAGCTTTTGTATCAATGAGGTGTTGACTTGGTCATGTTTACAATTAAGCTAACCCATTCTCTGTCATGCAGAATCTTTTGGGAGTCAAAAAAGTTTGAAGGGCATACTGATAAGGTGGAGCCATGGTATGGAACTGCATATTCCGTTGAAAAGATTACTGCCTCGGTGATCCAGGTCTGTGTTTTTATGAACAACCGTTTTTGGATTTTGTACTAGATTATTAATTAGTATAATTTTCTTTTTGCACTCTGGAGTTTTTTTTATGTCTATTTGCATAATTAAATTGTCAAGAAAGAATGGAAATTGATAATCCTATATTTGCAGGGTTGGGTGCTTTCTTCTCCGGATGAAAGTATGCATCTTCCAGCTCCTAACAAATTCATTCCAACTGACTTGTCACTTAAAACTGTGCAGGAGAAAGTATGTCATATTTATCACTTCTATATGGTGTTTACTATAATTTTAAGCATGATTAGCTTGACTACAATTTTGATATTTTGAAACAGGTGAAGTTTCCAGTTTTGTTAAGCAGATCATCTTATACAGCATTGTGGTACAAGCCAGATACATTGTTTTCCACACCCAAGGCTTACGTTAAAATCGATTTCAATTGCCCATATGCTGGAAACTCTCCTGAGGCTGGTGTTTTGACACATATTTTCACACAGTTATTGATGGATTACTTGAATGAATATGGTAGATTGACAGTTTTAAGTTGACTTTTCTTTATCATAAGTTATTTCTGCATCAATGTGTCTATTCAGTTGCTAAATCCTAGTTGAACAAGTGCTTACTGTATTTCATTTTTCAGCTTATTATGCTCAGGTTGCTGGTTTATATTACAACATAAATCACACAGATGCTGGTTTCCAGGTATTTGGGTTTAGTATAATTTAGCTTAAATCCGCATTTTTGTGATTGCGCTCAAAAGACATCATTTATAGTTCACAATAGGGTTACTGATAATCATAAATATAAAAGGACAGTAACCTGGTTAAATTGATTATTAAATCAAGAAGAGATAGTGTTGACGTAAGATAGAAGGACTCTTCTGCCTAATATAATGAACTCGAGTTTTATTTACCTATCAACTCTTATCGTAACTGAATTTTCTAGTAAATGCTCTTTTTTCAGCTAATCTGTATGATAAAATTTCTGTGGTAATATAAATGAAAATAGATAACAGAGGAACTCACATGTTCCCGTCTTTAATGAGTGTGTTAAATGTTTTTTTTTTCCAGGTGACTCTCCTTGGTTATAATCACAAGTTAAGGATTTTACTTGAAACTATTGTTGAAAAGATTGCAACGTTCAGAGTTAAAACTGACAGATTCTCAGTTATTAAGGTATTGTCCAAGGCTTTTCTCAGATGACATTTAGTTCACTCATCTTGCCTTTTGAAGATTGAACTGATTTTTATTTTGTACTATGGATGGCTTCATTGGTATAACAGCAAAGTAGGTGATATGCTCTGTATCACCTGAAATAAACCCGCTATTACAACTTTTAGTCGTTAGCTATTGGAGTAAAATAGAGATCAAAATTACAATATCCCTGATATTTGCCTCATCCTTTGCCACTCAGCCACCCAGCCTGTATTCCACAACATCAACCATTCATTGACCAAAAAAGGGTCAACCCTTGGAAAACACAAATTTCTGCAGAAACTTGTTTTGGTGGTTCCAAATGTATCTATTATTATTAGAGTAACCAACCATGGCACAGGGTACGAAGAGCACAAATTGTGGTTAACCATGCATACCTGTTAACTCTGTATTCCAACAACTTTGATCTCATGAATCGTAGTCCTGCTCATGAATTCCGATGGAAATCGACCAAAATACCGACATTAAACTAAAGAAAAAAAGATACAGAGTAAAGTTTCTATATGCTTGTATGTGCGTGCAAGATTCACAATTCATTATTGGAAACTACACTGCTAAGGGAGAAAGCATGTATAGGACAACAGTGCAAATAAAAACAAATATGTGGCATAAATAGGAGAAAGTTTTGTGCTTTTTGTGAATATTAGAACTTTTTTCTTACAAGTAAGAATGAAGAAAGGTCATGAGATCCTTACCAAAAAACTGCATAGTATAACATTGGAAATGGGATCAAAAGGGGTCTAACCCCTGTGTAGAGTTGTGGCCACAATTGCTCTGAATAACAGTCATTTTTAGCACAATAACAAGCACTACACCTGTGATGCCAAAAACACTCGACGCTTAAATTTTTGTAGCGGCTAAGAGGATGTGAAGCAGCAACACTCCCCATGAAAATGTGCAAAAAATAACTATGGCTACTCCTACTTTCTCTCTAATACATTCAGTTTTTTTATACTTATTCTTGCATGTCGATAATCTATTACAATATTCTCATTTCTGTATCACTTGTGCTCATTTAGTACTATTAACCGTCCTTAGTCTTATGGTTGTGCAATACAATTTTCTGTAACTTTGGGTGGCACCTTTCAATTAATAACGACTTATCATTATTTTTAACGTAACATATGTCAACATTTTTGTCTTTTGTACAAAAATATTTAATGACAGCGGGCATTTGTACACTATTTTTGTAATCTAAGATGTCATTTTAGTTTGAAAGATTTACTTATGATTTCTAATTGCTTCCTTTCCTTTTCGTTAGAATACTTGTAAAGTTTTAACTATTGGTTGAAATCAAGGTTATAATTAGAAATTTTTAAGATAGGACTCAATTTATAGTTTGGTTCTTATGGTTTTAAAATTCTACTTGTCTCTCTGATCCTAATATACTGTGAGAGTGAGATTGTTGTTTTATCATTTGCAACAGTAATGACAAAATCATGAAGTCTGGGTTACAAAGTTTCAGAAATATAAAACCTTTTTAAACACCTAGATATGGGCAATATAGATCAAAAGTTAAACTACTTTGATAAGAAATAATTTTTTTTTTTTGAAAAGTCGTAAAATTAGCCTATTATACTATCCTAGTTTGTATCAAAGAGTAAGAGCTCGTTTTCAATATTTAATTTATATGATTTTTCCATGTATTTGTAATAAAAAGTTATCTTGAAGATGTTTATATTGATTTTAGTCAAATTTATTTATTTATTTATATTTATTTGCTTATCTTTTATATAATTTTATTAGGAAATGGTAACCAAGGAATACCAGAATTTCAAGTACCAACAACCCTATCAGCAGGCAATGTATTATTGCTCTTTGATACTACAAGATCAAACATGGCCTTGGGTAGAACAACTAGAAGTACTTCCGGCTCTTCAAGCTGAAGATCTTGATAAATTTGTGCCACTAATGCTCTCAAGGACCTTTGTAGAGTGCTATATAGCTGGTTTTAGGCCTCTCTCCCTCTCTCATCTCTCTCGTTGAATAGTTCCTTTTATTTAAATTGGATTAAAATTTTCTTTTACAGGAAACATTGAAAGCCATGAAGCCGAGTCAATGACTAAGCACATAGAAAATGCACTCTTTAATTGTTCAAAACCTCTATGCCAACCTTTATTCCCTTCTCAGAATTTGACCAATCGAGTTGTTAAGCTAGAAAGTGGCACAGATTATTTTTACCCTTCTCAATGTCTTAATCCTGATGAGGAGAATTCTGCTCTATTGCACTACATACAGGTAAATTTGCTTGTTTGAAATAATTGTTTGTTGGTCATCTATATTATCTAAATATTATTTTTTTGGATTGGAAAAACTAGTCGTTTAAAGTATCTCTGTTTCATTTCTTTCTGTTTATATATATATATATATATATATATATATATATATATATTCTCCTACCTTTTGGCTTTATTAGTTTTTGATTAGATGAATTGTTTATCATTAATTTGGAAGTTGACTTATACATGTAACCCTCCCAAAAATATATGTAGGTTGGTCGAGATGACTTTAAGCTAAATGTGAAACTTCAACTTTTCGCCCTTGTTGCAAAGCAACCAACCTTTCACCAGCTTCGGTCAGTTGAGCAGCTGGGGTACATTACTGTGCTCATGCAAAGGTATGTAGATCTGTAGCATCCCTAATATCCATATTCAGTACTTTGAAAGAGTTACACTTGTTTTTTACACCTGTTTTGAACATTAGGAATGATTGTGGCATCCGTGGACTACAGTTTATCATTCAGTCCACAGCAAAGGTATTTAATTATTTGGAACTAATAAAATAATTATAATTATAATCTACAACTTTGTTGCTTAATCTTAAACCCACTTTCCAGGCACCTGGAAACATTGAAAAGAGAGTAGAGGCATTTCTCGAGATGTTTGAGACCAAACTTAATGAGATGACCATTGAAGAATTCAAGGTTTGATTCTTAGTTTTAATGATAATATATTTAGCCGTTTTCTAGTCCCGTTGTTCTTTGATCATGATTGAATACTTCTTCCCCATATTTTTGTCAAGAAAGGAGACACGATATTGGTCACGCAGTTCGGCCAATTGTTGCCTACGTCTGCGACTACAGAGCAGCTGTAGTTCCGTTTTATTGATTGTATATCGTGTAATCGAGTACAAACACTAATGCGTTTAAATAGGCTATTCTATGTGAAAACCTAACGGGCCTGGGCCAAATACATAAATAAATCAACTATTTACAACTTCCTTATTTCCTTATTCACAAATTTCTTAGGACAACTACGAGCAACATGTCCAAATTGTTTACAAGAGAAGCATCGAGTCTGTCGCATATCACGGCCTCTAGTTTGCGCAGCATATGCAACTGTCACAGGTTCAGAAAGGACGGGATCATGAGACATGGTTCCTTGAGTATGGAGACGTTGTTCTTCCCTGAGCAGTTCACCAACACAGATATCCAAGGAAGGAACAGGGTTTCTATTCAGTAAAGCACCTCGAACGGCCTCAAATTCTGGACGAAGTTTCATGAGGAATTGATCCCGTTTACTAGTATCATACACATCTTGGACGGCTGAAAGTGTCGGCTTGGGAACAGCAGCATAGATAATAGCAGAGTGTTCTGTCCATAAATTCAGAAAACCAGAATAATATTCTTGAATTGACAAATTGCCTTGTTTGTAATTGGCGATCTCAAGTTCTAACTGAAAGCGCTTGGCTGTATTATCTTGGTTGTAGATGCGCGTTAAATAATTCCATATTTCTTGAGCAGTTGAGAAAGAGCGCAAATTATTGATCAGCTGAGGATCAATAGTGCTCAAAATCCAAGAAATAATTTGAGCATCTTTGACTTCCCATGCATCGAAGACAGTTTTATCTTCTGGCACTTTAGAAATTCCATCAAGGTGACTCCATAAACCTTTCCCTTTGACATACATCCTAAATTGGAATTCCCAAGCAGCATAGTTCTTACCCGTAAAACGAACACAAAAGTTATCCCTTTCTTTATCCGAAGCCATTAAAAATTGATAAATAAATAACCAATAGGGAATAAATAACCAATTGGGAATAATAACCAATATGCAGCGCTAACCAATAGGAATAAATAAATAACCAATAGGACAAGAAAACACACAAACCACACGAACCAAATGAAGATAACGTACCAAACAGCAGAACGCAACAACCAATCAAGATCAGCGAGAATCACAGAGACAGTATCGGTGAGAACTGAGAAGCCCAGAACGCAACAAACAAGATCAGTGATAACCAAGAAGTTGCAAACGGCAAGAATCACGCGCCAGAGAGCGAAATCGCGAGCAAGAAGGAGCAAGCAAGAATCACGAACAAGAACCGAACAGAGATGTGGAAGTGCATCGCAAGAGCAACCAGCAAAACACAAACGAGGAGAAAGCAGGAGTTGATGAACGAGGTCGCAACAGGGTCAGAGGCAACGAAGATCGGCGAACCCAAAAAAAAATAAGAACCACAAGCGAAGGAGAACTGAAACGCAAGAACCCAACGAAGATCAGCGAGTACCCAAACGAACCAAGAAAGAACCAACGATGAAGATACCCAGAGGTGACGGAGTCACGAACAAAAAAAAACAAACCACGAACGAAGCAAGAACCAACGCTGAAGGGACCCACGAACAAGAAGAAACCGTAACGAAATCACAGGTATGATCGTAACCCTACTGATACCATGTCAAGAAAGGAGACACGATATTGGTCACGCAGTTCGGCCAATTGTTGCCTACGTCTGCGACTACAGAGCAGCTGTAGTTCCGTTTTATTGATTGTATATCGTGTAATCGAGTACAAACACTAATGCGTTTAAATAGGCTATTCTATGTGAAAACCTAACGGGCCTGGGCCAAATACATAAATAAATCAACTATTTACAACTTCCTTATTTCCTTATTCACAATTTTTGGTACATATGGCACTCCTTGTGTTTGTGATTTGATTATTTTCTTCCTTGAAACATGCATGATAAAGGAAATTTACATGTTTGCATTATGTGCATATGCACAGGTTCATGTACTTTGAATTCGTTACAAAGGAAAGGACAACAATATTTGCAAAACATTTATTACACTATTTCAATCGCAGGAGTGTAAACCCAAACTGTGGAAATAATCATTACTGGGGAAAGAAAAAGAAAATTAAGTAAATTATCACATTCTTAAGCGCCATTGAGTTTTTGAAGTTATAGGATTTTATGATATTAGAGGATTTTTATAATATCAATTTGGGTGGACTGTTAGAATCCAATATATTTGATTAGGTCGTATCTCATTTTCGTTTAGATCAACTTGGCTATTGGCTATAGCCAAAATTGGATCATATTTATTGTTCGAGAATTCAACCAATCTTTAAGCTTAACAAGTCACCACTGGGTGCATTTGGATAAACACTTTAATCAAAAGTTTTATTAATGAGCTATTCTATGCGGTTCAATTAATTATATGGCTATTTCCTAAGGTATTGCATTATGTTTATTAAAATAAGTTGAAGAACGTCATGAATTATTTTTAGAAGTGTGTCCAAACACTAATGGAAGTGCTTATGTAATTAAATAAGCCTGAATAAGTTCCTCCAAATATCCCCATAATTCATGTTGGCAATTGTGTTCTAATTTCTAAAGACCAGTTATTCATTTGACTTCTTGTCTGCAGAGTAATGTAAATGCTTTGATAGACATGAAATTAGAGAAACATAAGAACTTGAGAGAAGAATCAACATTTTTCTGGCGAGAGATCAACGACGGTACACTCAGGTTTGATAGGAGAGATTTTGAGGTATGACTACAAACTTTTAATTAATATTTTCAGGTCTCTTTTTGTATTCCCCCAGAATACATGAATTAACATTGGGTTTTTAACTATAGCATTATAAATGCATTGAACGAATTAGTGATTCTATTGTTTGTCTTTGCAACAGGTTGAAGAATTAAGGAAGGTCACTCAGCAAGACCTGATAGATTTCTTCAATGAATGTGTCAAAGTTGGTGCTTCTCGAAAGAAGACATTGAGTGTACGAGTTCATGGGAAACTCCATTCTCCTGAATACAAAGAAGAAGCTTCAAAACCAAACTTGGCTAGAATAGATAACATTTTCACTTTTAGAAGATCCCAATCTCTTTATGGTTCTTTTAAAGGACTTAATGGGCAGATGAAATTGTAGCCGGTGAATCCTCTAGGCTTATGAACTTCTTCACCTTATAGAAACATAGGAATGAAATAACACTAGAACTACTGAGCAGTTTGAACAAAAACATTCCCCATTTTCGGTTCATAAGTCAAATGCTGTTAGTTCGAGTTTGAGTGATTAGAGTGGTAATTTATGTGCATAAAATACGAAGAGCCGTGCTATTTCGTATGAGACGAATACTCTTGAAGTATAAAATAGCAAGATCCCATTCAGAAGTAGGGGTGTCATGAATCAGTTTAGATTGGATTCACCCAAAATTGTATCCTGAGTCAATTAGAATTATTTAGCTTGGGTTAGTTTGGATTTGATGTTTTTTTTCCATGACTTGAACCAAACCAATTCGATATTGGACGTGTTGGTTCGGATTAGACTCATAAATCATGCACAAAAATGTTAACTTTATAAAATATGAAAAACTATAATTTTTTGTAATATTTCAATACTTCTAAATAGAAAGAACTCATGCACTATATTTAAAATAGCCATCATGCTATGCAATTGTAAGCTGTTTCTAGTTAATATGAAACGCTTGATGCATGCCTGTTTACCTATCTTGCTTGTAATTTTAGAATAGCATTATATATTTTCAACACATTGATTTTACCAATGCCTAAAGTGGATAAATGAATTTAAAAATGTATATTGTTAGTTGCATGAATCAAAAGCATTCAATGAGAACACAAAGTTGAGCTTGACTTACACAGTGGTAACTAAAAAATGTGTTACCTATAGTCAGTCAATCATGTATAAATTTGTTAGCAGTATATATTTGTGAAGAGAAATATCACTATATATATCTTCCAAAGTCATGATGTTGTCATACAGAACATTAACCAGTTTTAAAATAACATGTGAGGTTTGAAAGAAAGATAAAGGCTTCATAGATTGATATCACTAATGTGACCCATTTGTAGGAATTAGTTTGCTTCAAAGACCAAGTAGCAGAGGGAGTTAAGCATCTGGAAACTTGAAAATGGGGTAAAAGGATGGGATCATAACAGTAAATCACCTTCAAATTCAACAAATTATAGATGCTAAGTTTTCATAAATTTGTTTTTGAGTACAGGGATTATCTTTTTCAATTATTTGGCTACATCAAACATGCTAATGGAAACATCTTGAGAATCCGAAACCTCTTGTTCCTAGACCAATAACAACTGGTCTTCCCTCTCTTGGCCAAGCTGTCTTCTCTGTCAGTGTCCCTTCAAGTTGCACATCCCTTTTCCGATTTGGCCTATCATCTACGTTGCCCTGTAAGTAAAGAAAATGTTGCTCTAAAGAAAGCTTCTTTTTTACAGACATATTTTACCAAAGAAAGAGTTTAAGGTTACAGAACAGGTGTAGAATTACTGGAAGCTTTGAACTAATAAACATCACAAGCAACAACTAATGGATATTAAAAAAAACAATGCACGACTGATTGTCCTACCCAGCAAACCTTTTACAACAAAGCCTCAACAAACTAGGTGATGTTACCTCCAGTTCAGTGTTGCATCATACATAAAAATCCAAAACTAAGACAGAAAATGGTTTAAGAGGTGCAACCAACATCTATTTATTTGAAATGATACTATACAAAGAAAAGGAACAACTTAACAAATAAAATACAACAAACTAAGACATGATATACAAAGCAAACCATTTGCAGAAAAAAAAAAAGATGTTTTGGGGTGGGATTTAGAACTAAAAAAATGAGAATTTACCCCACAATTGGAAAGGAAAGTGAAAAACTAATATGTTTACCTCGGGGATGGTTGATGACTTCATGTCTGCTTCCCAATGGAAACACCCTTGATATGAGAAATCTTGGGCCAGTACTCACCAAATTGTGGCTGACATTTTTGGCAAAGTTCCGGACAACGATATATGCGCAAATCTTCAAGGGCAGTGAGTCGATGCATTTCATTAGGAAGACTCTTAAGTTGAGGACAACCAAAAATATAAAGCCTTTTAAGACGAGACATTGTTGTTAGATGCTCTGGAAGCATCTCAATATTTGGAAGATAAGTAATTGCCAAGGTCTCTAAAGTGTCCGCGAGACCTAGAATCCATCTAGGCAATGTTAGAAGTCCTGGAAAATTTCGAAGATACAAATGCTTCATTCTCAATCTTTCGAATAGGCTTTCTTTGCTCAAAGATGGGTTTAACATCTTACAATCTGCAAGGTTTAACATCTTACAGTCTACAAGGTTCAAAGTTTGCAATTTAGGGAAAATATGAAGAGGTAGGGACTCCAGTCTCCCACATGATTGAATAGACAATGTCTCAAGGGAAGTGATTTCTCGTGCCCCACTAAACAAAAACTTCAAATTGTCACAATGTTGAAAACTCAAAATTTCAAGATGGCTCAAGTTTGCAAATTCACTATCTGACAGAACAAATTGTTTTGTGGTTATAAACAATTTTCGAAGGTTGATCAATTTCCCTAATCCTTTTGGTAATGTTTCAAGATTCGTGCATCCTATGACTGACAAAACTTGCAAATTTTGGAGTTTGCAAATAGAATAGGGAAGTCTTTTGATTTTGGAATTATCTGACAAAATGAGAACACGAAGGTGTTCTAATTTAGAAATCGCATTAAAAAGAGTCTCAAACGAAGAATCTCTTAAATCTAAAACCCGCAGGTATTTGTATCTTGAAATCCATGTATCTAAAAGAGTTTCATTGTCAAGACTCACTCCATTTCCGGGAAATAGTATAGTTCTTACACTTCTGGACTTGTCAAACATAGCATGGTCAAGTGAATCATTTTCAACAATTGATAAATGTCTTGCTTGTTCAGATATCTTTCGAGTATGCGAGTCTACTACAAGAACATCCTCTTTCGCAACATATCGTGCAAGATCATGTATCAAATCATGTACTTTGAACAAGCCAAAGTAGCCAAGGTCATCAAAATCCTGAAGAAATGATCTTGAATTTAACTCATCTATATATTCCCTTGCAATATTCTCCATCTTTTCACTTCCATCTAGGGATTGGACTAGTCCAAGGGCTACCCAAAGATTAGTAATTCTACCACTATTGAAGATAAAATTTTTGGGAAAAAGGGAAAAATAAGCAAAACATTGTCTCAAATAAGATGGCATTTGATCGTAACTTAACTTTAGTGCAGGTAAAATATCATCTTTCTTCTGTTCTAAATTCCATATCTCATGGTCTCTTACAAATTCCCACTTATTCAAATCAAATTTTGAGAATAGGGAACTTCCCAATGTCCTCACCGCTAATGGAACCCCTGCACATCTTTTCACGATTTCTTTTCCAATCTCCACAAGATTTGGATATTTTTCTTCTTCGCCTTCCTTGAAAGCCCATTTGACAAATAGAGATAGACAATCCTCTGAAGAAATACCTTCTAAAACATAAGAGGGAACCGTACCCATCATCGAGGCAATGGACTTGCTACGTGATGTCACTATGATTCTGCTCCCCGCTAGGCCAACTTTTATCAAATCTGTCAACTCAATCCATTTTGTACGGTCATCATTCCATACGTCATCTAATATCAGTAAAAACTTTTGACTAAAAACTATGTGTCTAAGACGACTTTGTAGCTGCTCAATGTCTAAATTGTTAATGTTTTCTTGGTGAATAAAAGCAGGAGTTGGAGTTGAAGTTGAAGCAAAACTAGAAGCATAAGCAGAATTGATCATGTCAATAACTATCTGCTTGATGTCAAAATGATTAGAGACACAGACCCACATCTTCAATTGGAAAATTTCATCCATCCTCTTATCATTGAACACCAACTTTGCTAGTGTGGTTTTCCCCAATCCTCCAATTCCCACTATGGGAATAACATACAAACTTCTATCACCATCACCATCACCGTTTTGCACCAAAAGCTTGATAATTTCTTCCCTATCTTTCTCCCTTCCAATGACACTTGAAACATCAACATAGGAATGAGTCATTTCTCTCCTTTGCACAACAAGACTTGAATCAACATTGATCGTTGCAAGTCCAAACTTGGTCCCATCAGCTGCAACCTTATCCAATCTATCTCTTATCTCTTTGATTTGATTAGCCATCCTTGAATGGAAAACTAGTGGATTAGAAGAAGAAAAGAAGTGGCGTACCTTCATCCCGTTACTACGAGAATCTTTGACAACTTTCTTTCGCTTGTCTTGCAACTCAAATTCATCCAATACATCTTCAGCATCAGCACAAATGTTTTGAATCTGCCTCAACCATTCACGTAACCAATGTTGTTGGTCCTTCTTGTACTCAGCATCCAATAGCAGACCTCTAACAATTGACAAAGTGTCTTTGATCCCTTGTAAATCTTCATATACACCGTAGGCTCGAAAAGCTTGTCCATAAGCATAAGAAGCAAGCTTCCCTAGCAGTGAATCAGCAATATCAAACACAAATGATTCGGCCATGTTAAAAATGAAAGAGCAAAAATGGAGTTAGGAATTGGGATACTGATGATTATGGCATAAATGGAGTTTGGAATTGTGATACTAGTGATTATGGCAAAAATGGAGAAAAAAAAACAGCAATATCCATGCTGGTTCATTTAACAAAGTCAAGTCAACCAATCGACTTAGCCAATTTACCAACAGCAAGATCCATGTGCGGGTCTAAAAAAAATCTATTATTAATATATAACTAATTAGTATATAATTTCTGTGGCTCTTACTTGAGCTGTTAGGATTAACCAATGCAAGCTATGACTGATATTAATGAAATGTTTGTGTTGGAATGATTATTAAAAGAAAATGCAACGAATCTTCCATCTGTTATTTTGTCAGACATATGCTTGCTAGCTATGTAAGTGCATGCTGTAAAAGGATGGTCCTGTTATTTTGTCAATTAAGTATTTCGATTTTTTTATCCTCTATAGTCAAATAGTTATCACAATTCAGAAACATTGGAGTCCCAGTTAGCTTATAATCAAATATGTATGAAGCTATTCAGGATCATCTAGAGCTTGTAATTTATAATCAAATATGTATAAGAACATTAACCAGTTATAAAATTATCAAGTTGTGTGAGAAAGGAAGGAAAAAGTTAATAGATTGATTTCACTACTATTATCTCACCGTCACCAATGGGAATTAGATTGATGCAGAAGCAGTTAAGCATTTGGAAACTTGAACATTGATTAAAACTACAATATAAAACATATGCTGGTCTAAACAAAAGTAAAGTTATTTGCAATTCTTTGGCTACTACATAAAACATATGCTGGTCTAAACAATTATTTTCCATTCATCTTGACTTTCATCTGCTCCTGATAGGGCATCAACCACAACCTTATATTGCTTAAGCTGTCTTCTCACCCTTCAAGCTCTATTAGTGCATATCCCTTATTCACTCCAGCCTCATCATCTACCTTTCCTAGTAATTAAATAAATGAAATGTTACTTTCGGAAACACCATGGATACAAAGCCGATACTGTAAGAAAAGAAAACAGTTATTTGAATTTAGACAACACTTTTTAAGCATAGCCATGAGATTAAAATGTTGAAGCTTTGAACTTATAAACATCACAAGCAAGAACTAATGGAAATAAAAATAACCAATACACGACTAGTCGTACTACCTTGTACAGCAAAGCCTTAATAAACTAGGTGATGTTACCTCTAATTCACTGCTGTTAAAATCACAAAATGTAATGGCTGCAGCATACATAAAGTTCAGCTATATCCTCCTTTTTTAACCAATAAGTGGTTTGTGACGTCCAACCAATGTCTATTTGTTTGAAATGATATACAAAGAAAAGAAACAACAACTAAAATACTAACTAAGACACAAGGTACGATACTACAAAAACCATTTGACAAAAAGAAACAATGGTTTGGGGTGCGAAGTGATAAAAAATAGTATGTTTACCTTCAAGACGATTGATGACTCCAATTATACTTTCCAATGGAACCGCGCTTGATGTGAGAAATCGTGGGCCAGTATTCACCAGATTGTGGCTGATATTTTTGGCAGAGTTCAGAACAATGATATATGCGCAAATCTTCAAGGGCGGTGAGTCTATGCATTTCACTTGGAAGACTCTTAAGTTGAGCACAACCATGAATAAAAAGCCTCTTAAGATGAGTCATTGTCGTTAGACACTCTGGAAGCATGTCAATATTTGGGAAAAAAGTAATTGCCAAGGTCTCTAAAGTGTCTATGGCACTTACAACCCATCCAGGCAATGTTAGAAGTCCTGGAAAATTCTCAAGATACAAATGTTTCATTCTCAATTTTTGGATTATCCTTTCATTGTTCAACGATAGGTTTAACATCTTACAGTCTGCAACGTTCAAAGTTTGTAATTAAGGGAAAACATAAAGAGGTAAGGACTCCAATTGCCCACAGGATTGAACAGACAACGTTTCAAGTGCAGTGAGTTGTTGTGCCCCACTGAACAAAAACTTCAAATTGTCACAATATTGAAAACTCAAAATTTCAAGATTGTTCAAGCTAGCAAATTCACTATCCGACAGAGTAGATTGTTTTGTGGTTATAAACAGTTTTCGAAGGCTGGTCAGCTTCCTTAATCCTTTAGGCAAGGTTTCAAGCTCCTTGCATCCTATGACCGATAAAACTTGCAAATTTTGGAGTGTACAAATAGACCGAGGAAGTCTTTTGATTTTGCAGTTCTTAGAAAGAATGAGAACACGTATGTGTTCTAATTTAGCAATTGTATTAGGCATAGTCTCAAACGAAGAACCTCTTAAAACTAAAACCCGTAAGTATTTATATCTTGATAACCATGTGTCCAAAAGAGTTTCACTGTCAAGACTCACTCCATCAATGGGAAATACAATAGTTCTCACACTTCTGGACTTGGGGAACAAAACACGGTAAAGTGAATCATTTTCAACAATTGATAAATGCCTTGCTTGCTCAGGTATATTTCAAGTATGTGAATCTATTGCGAGAAAATCCTCTTTTGCAATGCATAGTGCAAGATCATGTATCAAATCATGTACTTTGAACTTGCAAAAGTATCTAGAGTCTTCAAAATCCAACTGAAGAAACGATCTAACATTTAACTCATTTATATATTCTCTTGCTATATCCTCAATCTTCTCACTTCCATTTAGGGTTTGAACTAGTCCAAGGGCTACCCATAGACTAGTAATGCTACCACTATCGAAGGTAAAACCTTTGGGGTAAAGGGAAAAATAAGCAAAACATTGTCTCAAATAAGATGGCATTTGATCATAGCTTAATTTCAGTGTAGGTAGAACATCATCTTTCTTCTGTTCTAAATTCCATATCTCATGGTTTCTTACAAATTCCCACTTGTTCAAATCATATTTAGAGAACAAGGAGCTTCCTAGTGTTCTCACGGCTAGTGGAACCCCCACACATTTTTTCACGATTTCTTTTCCAATCTCTACTAGGTTTGGATATTTTTCTTCTTCTCCATCCTTAAATGCCCATTTGACAAACAACGATAAACAATTCCTGGGTGAAAGACCTTCTAAAACATACGAGGGAACGGTACCCATCATTGAAGCAATTGCGTTGCTACGTGTTGTCACTATGATTTTGCTTCCTGCTGCACCACCATTTATCAAATCAGACAATTCAAGCCATTTTACCTGATCATCATTCCATATGTCATCTAAAACAAGCAGAAATTTTTGACCAAAGAGTTTAGATCTAAGACGACTTTGTAGCTGCTCAATGTCTAAGTGGTCAATGTCTTCTTGATGATTAAGAGCGACAACCGGATCCAAACCTAAAGCTAAAGTGGAAGCATAAGGAGACTTTATGATATTAATCATTATCCGCCTTATGTCAAAATCAATAGAAACACACACCCACATCTTCAATTGGAAAAGTCCATCCACCCTTTCATCATTGAACACAAACTTTGCAAGTGTGGTTTTCCCCAAGCCTCCAATTCCCACTATGGGAATAACACACAAGCTTTTATTACCATCACCATCGCCATGAGGATGAGATTGCATCAAAAGCTTGATAATTTTTTCTCTATCATTCTCCCTTCCAATTACACTTGAAACATCTACATGGGAATGAGTCATATCTCTCCTTTTGAGAACAAGTGATCTCGGATCAACATTGATTGTTGCAAGTCCAAACCTAGTCCCATCAGCTGCAACTTTATCCAATCTATCTTTAATCTTTTTGATTTGATTAGCCATTTTTGGATGGAAAATAAGTGGATTAGAGGAAGAAAAGAAGTGGCGTACCTTCAGGCTGGTGCTGGCAGAAACTTTCACAACTTTCTTTCGCTTGTCTTGCAACTCAAATTCATCCAATACATCTTCAGCCTCATAGCAAATATTTTGAATCTGCCTTAGCCATTCACGTAACCAATGTTGTTGGTCCTTCTTGTACTCAGCATCCAATAGCAGACCCCTGACAATAGATAAAGTGTCTTTGATCCCTTGTAAATCTTCATACACACCATAGGCTCTAGAAGCTTGTCCATAAGCATAAGAAGCAAGCTTCCCTAGCAGTGAATCAGCAATATCAAACACAAATGATTCGGCCATGTTAATGTTATTTAGGAAAGAGCAAGAATAAAGTTGATAATTGGAATGTTGGCGATTCTGCTTCCATTTCAAAGATGTTTCATATAACATAGTCAACCATGAGACTTGGTCAATCTACCAACTTGTTTCATTGATGAGAGAAAGATACACGAAACATTTAATTCCAAAGAGAGAGAGAGAGAGTCTGTATAATTGCTCTAGAGTTGAATTTGGGGGAGGGGTTGTATTTGACTTTTTTCTTTGGTTGCTTTCATGCGTTGACTTGATAAATTAAGTAAACAGTTTTTTGCTACATAGATGAAATGACAAATAAACACCACGCACTCACACTACCACTTCTAACACCCGAGTTCGAATCTGGGAGTGTCCGCATATCGCTAAAATTGCAAAGCAACCAACAGTAAAGGACAAATTAAGTAAAGAGTTTAATTGATATACACTATCACGGTAAAAATCTTTGCACAATCAACACGTTTCCCTGCACCTTTCTATCTCAAATTGAAGTAATTCAAGCTCTGTCAATGGCGACAAAAGGATCTAGCTCGCCCAAACAGATAACTCCGAACAACAACATCTTCAGCCACATCAGCATTTCGTTAAACACGACGCAAGGCTTTGAAGCGGCACCAGAACACTCCATCTAATTGGAGGACAATAACTTCTTGTTGTGGAATCAGCAAATTGAAGGTATCATCACACCCTACAAACTCCATAGATTTCGGGTAAATCCAGAAATTCCTGCACAGTTAAAATCTGAGGTGGATCGAGCAACTAACAATGTATTTGAAGAATATGAGAAGTGGATGGTTCAAGATCAGTTACTCTTCACCTGGCTTCTGTCAACGCTCTCTGAGGCGGTGCTTCCTCGCGTGCTCATGTGTATACATGGCATCAAGTTTGGGACCGAATTCACAAGCACTACTACTCGCATTTACATATCACTTTAGATGGGATTCAACTAAATTCGTTGCCCGAGTCAATTAGAATATTTAGCTTGGGTTGATTTGGATTTTACTTTTTTTTTCTCCAATACTTGAACCAAACCAATTCGATATTGAACGAGATGGTTCGGATTGGGTTCACGGATCATTTCACCAAAAGTTATGATTTTTTTTTGTAATACTTCAACACTTCTAAATAGAAAGAAGGAATCATACTAGTCTGAAATAGCCATCATGCTATGCAATTCTAAGTTGTTTCTAGTTATATGAAATGCTTGATGTATGCCTGTTTACCTATCTTGCTTGTAACTTTAGAATAACATCATATATCTTCAACACATTGACTTTACCAATGCCTAAAGAGGAAAAGGACTTTAAAATGTGTATTGTTAGCTGCATGATCAAAAGCATTCAGTGAAAAGACAAAGTTGAGGTTGACTTACATAGTGGTAACTAAAAAATGTGTTACCTGTTAAATGTAAGAAATGAAACAAAAATGGGGTAGTGGCATGGTTACCAAGTCTAAACATGTGGTTAGCATAATATGGCTTTAAATTGTGGTTGTAGACTGTAGTGAGGTTCACAATTGCCACTTCAAAAATTGCAAGACAATTGCCATATTTTCTATTAAGCATTCTGTCTTTACATAGATTTTTGGGGCTTTCTTCATTCCATATAACCTTGGTCTTCTACAGTGATTCAGTTTAATCACCCTCATGTTTAAAAAAAGGGTGAAGTTAATAAGGAAAGAGCTTTACATGAAAATTTGTATGAAAAGATCATATCCTCTAAGAAGACAAAAAGAAAACCAAAGCAAAAATAATTATACATTTCAACCAACAGAACATCTAAACTAGCTTATATTTCTAATCCAACAGTATGGTACAGAAACAAAGCAGTCCAAATTAACTTATTTCACAAATGTCTCAATAATGGGAATTAGGTTGCTTCAAAGATCAAGTAACAGAGAGAGTTAAGCCTCGGGAAACTTGAAAATGGGGGAAAAGGATGAGAATGTTAAAGAGAATGGGAACATATCAGTAAATGAAATCACCTTCAAATTTAACAAATTGTAGATGCAAAGTTTTTATAGATATATTTTTGAGTACAGTGATTATTGTATGGAAGTGGATTATCATTCTCAATTATTTGGCTACGTACATTAAACATGATAATGGAAACATCTTCTTGAGAATCTGAAGCCTCTTGTTCTAACACCAAGAACAACTGGTCTGCCTTCCCTTTCTTGCCCAAGCTGTCTTCTCTGTCTGTGTCCCTTCAAGTTGCATATCCTTTTTCAATTTGGCCTATCATCTACCTTGCCCTGTAAGTAAAGGAAATCTTACTCTAAAAAAAAATGCCTACCTAACATAATACTTATCTTTTCAAAATACTATACCATTATGAAAATTCATGCAATTTTATTGTTGGAATTCCATGATCCCTTTCTATTGAATTGACACGTAAAGAAAGAATTAAGTTACAGAGAAGGTGTGTTATTACTTGAAGCATTAAACTAATAAACATCACTAACAACAACTATTTGGAAATAAAAAATCAATACATGAATAATCGTCCTACTCAGCAAACATTGTGCAGGAAAGCCTCAGTAAATTAGGTGATGTTACCTCCAGTTCAATGTTGTTAAAATCATAAAACGTAATGGTTGCATCATATGTAAAAATCCAAATTCAGTTTTATACTCATTTTTAACTAGAAAATGGTTTAGGAATTGTTTTGGGATGGGACTTAAAACTCAAAAAGGCATAAGAATTTACCCTAAACCTAGAAAGGGAAGTGTCAAGTGACAAAATAATAGGCTTACCTTCAAGACGGTTGATGACTCGTTTTACAATGGAAACGCGTGTGATGTGAGAGATCATGGGCCAGTACTCACCAGATTGTGGCAGACATTTTCTGTGTAGTTCAGGACAACGAGATATGCGCAAGTCTTCAAGGGTAGTGAGCCGGTGCATTTCACTTGGAAGACTCTTAAGTTGAGGACAACCATGAATAAAAAGCCTCTTGAGATGAGTCATTGTTGTTAGACACTCTGGCAGCATCTCCATATTTGGAAAAAACGTAATTGCCAAGGTTTCTAAAGTGTCTGAGGCATCTACGATCCATCCAGGCAATGGCAGAAGCCCTGGAAAATTTCGAAGATACAAATGCTTCATTGTCAATCTTTGGATTAGGCTTTCATTGTTCAATGACAGATTTAACATCTTACAGTCTTCAAGGATCAAATTTTGTAGTTTAGGGAAAATACGAAGAGTTAAGGACTCTAGTCGCACACATGATTCAATAGACAATGTTTCAAGGGAAGTGATTTGTTGTGTCCCACTAAACAAAAACTTCAAATTGTCACAATATTGAAAACTCAAAGATTCAAGATGAATCAAGCTTGCAAATTCCCTATCTGACAAAACAGTCTGTTTTGTGGTTATAAACAATTTTCGAAGGTTGATCAACTTCCCTAATCCTTTAGGCAATGTTTCAAGCTCTGTGCATCCTTTGACAGACAAAACTTGCAAATTTTGGAGTTTGCAAATAGAATGTGGAAGTCTTTTGATTTTGCAGTTGTTTGAAAGATTTAGAACACGCAGGTGTTCTAATTTAGAAACCGCATTTAAAAGAGTCTCAAATGAGGAATCTCGTAAATCTAAAACTCGTAAGTATTTGTATCTTGATATCCATGTATTCAAAAGAGTTTCATTGTCGAGGCTCACTCCATCAATGGGATACAGTATGGTTCTTACACTTCTGGATTTGTGGAACAAAGCATGCTCAAGTGAATCATTTTCAACAATTGATAAATGTCTTGCTTGCTCGGGTATATCACGAGTATGCGAGTCTACTATTAGAAACTCCTCTTTCGCAACATATCGTGCAAGATCGTGTATCAAATCATGTACTTTGAACAAGCAAAAGTATCCAAAATCGTCAAAATCTTGAAGAAACAATCTTAAATTTAACTCATCTATATATTCTCTTGCGATATTCTCTATCTTTTTGCTTCCATTTTGGGGTTGAACTAGTCCAAGGGCTTCCCAAAGATTGGTAATTCTACCACTATTGAAGCTAAAATCTTTAGGAAAAAGGGAAAAATAAGCAAAACACTGCCTCAAGTAAGAGGGCATTTGATCATAGCTTAACTTTAGTGCGGGTAAAATATCATCTTCCTTCTGTTTTACATTCCATATCTCATTGTCTCTTACAGATTCCCACTTATTCAAATCAAATTTTGAGAATAGGGAACTTCCCAATGTTCTCACAGCTAGTGGAACCCCTGCACATCTTTTCACAATTTCTTTTCCAATCCCAACCAAAGTTGGATATTTTTCTTCTTCGCCCTCCTTGAAAGCCCATTTGACAAACAGAGATAGACAATCCTCTGAAGAAAGGCCTTCTAAAACATACGAGGAAATTGTACCCACCATCGAAGCAATTGAGTTGCTACGTGTTGTCACAATGATTTTGCTTCCTCCTAAGCCAACTTTTATCAAATCTATCAACTCAATCCATTTTGCACGATCATCATTCCATAAGTCATCCACGACAAGTAGAAATCTTTTACTAAAAAGTTTATGTCTAAGACGACTTTGTAGCTGCTCAATATTCAAGTTGCTAATGTTTTCTTGGTGATCAAGAGCATCGATTGGAGCTGAAGCTGAAGCAAAAATATAAGCATCAGTGGAGTTGATGATTTGAATAATTATCTGCTTGATGTCAAAATGATTAGAGACACAGACCCACATTTTCAATTCAAAGAGTTGATCCATCCTTTTATCATTGAACACCAACTTTGCAAGTGTGGTTTTCCCCAAGCCTCCGATTCCCACTATGGGAATAACACATAAACTTTTATCACCATCACCATCAGCAGCACCCTGAGGATGGGGTTGCATCAAAAGCTTGATAATTTCTTCCTTGTCTTTCTCCCTTCCAATGACACTTGAAACATCAACATAAGAATAAGTCATTTCTCTCCTTTGTACACCAAGTCTTGGATCATCATTGATCGTTGCAAGTCCAAACCTGGTCCCATCAGCTGCAACTTTATCCAATCTATCCTTGATCTCTTCGATTTGACGAGCCATCTTTGGACGGAAAATAAGTGGATTAGAAGAAGAAAAGAAGCGGCGTACCTTCATCCTGCTGCTTCCAGAAGCTTCCACAATTTGTTTTCGCTTGTCTTGCAACTCGAATCCATCCAATACATCTTCAGCATCATAACAAATATTTTGAATCTGCCTCAGCCATTCACGTAACCAATGTTGTTGGTCCTTCTTGTACTCAGCATCTAATAGCAGACCTCTAACAATTGACAAAGTGTCTTTGATCCCTTGCAAATCTTCATATACACCATAGGCTCGAGAAACTTGTCCATAAGCATAAGAAGCAAGCTTCTTTAGCAGTGAATCAGCAATATCAAAGACAAATGATTCAGCCATGTTTGTAACGAAGAGAAAAATTGGAGTTTGGAATTGGGATAATGGTGATTATGGCAAAAATTAATCGGCAATAGCCATTCATTTTTACAAGTCAACCAATCCACTTAGCCAATTTACCAGCATATTTTATTGATGGATGTGTGACACACGAAAAACAACCTTAGTTTCTTATTTTATCAATTTTCTTCTAAATAATTCTTGGGAGGATTTCATTTCCTTTTTTTTTATTTCCTTCGTTGTTGACTTGTCTTACAAGAAATTGCATTCGTTCATCTTTTGGTGGTTCCAGTTGAGGATGATTTGAGTTATTTGCATTTGACTTTTGCTTCCTCTGCTGCTGGCTTTCCTGAGTTAGCTATTCTAAACTACACTATTTTTTCGATATCTTTAATAATTTCTGTGATACCCATTTCAGCTATTAGGATTAACCAGTGCAGGCTATTACTGATATTCATGAAATGTTTCTGTTGGGATGATTAAGAAAAGCAAATGCAACGATCGTTCCATATGTTATTTATTGTTTTTGAGTTCCCGAAAAATATTTTGGAAAATCAATCCACCGAAGAAATTACTGGGTTGAGTCGCAGACTAGGTCGCTCTCTTTAAGACGTTTCGTGGCACTGCTCAAAATTGTGCAGGCAGGCTATCAACCACGACGTCCCCTGGATAAAACAGCCCAGTCAAAACTGTTACGACGTCCCCTGAATAAAACAGCCCAGTCAAAACTGGTACGAAATATTACTGCACAGTAAAATTTCGCTCAAGAAATACACCTTCAAAGTATGGTTCAAAAACCACTCAAGTATGGTTCGTAGACCACTCCAAAATATGGTTCGTAGACCACTTTTGAATATGGCTCGTAGGCCATTCTTTAAAGTAGAAGAGAATTAATGAGGGAGAGGAGAGAAAGCTTGAGGTATAATCTTAGAGTAATCAAACCTTCCAAAAAACCAACACTCCTAGCCCAGTGGTCCGGGCTCCCTCTGGGACGTAGTGGGGTCGATCCGGTTTGCTCCCGGGTTCGATTCCCGCCCACGTCAAATAGGTGTTGGCCAGCAAAATGGTTAAGAGCCTCAAGTAGCAAGCGCAGATTAGTTCTTCGTTGAAAGCGTTGGGACACTGCGTGGGTAGCCAGCAATGGTCCGAACCAAAAATAAATAAATAAACCTTCCAAAAGCCTAATTAACTTACAAAAATACATGACATAGATGAATACAATAATGAATACTTAAAAATGTGCGTGTGAGAGAAAATGTTTATTTAATAGAGGATAAATGAGGAAATCAATTAAAATATTAGGATAAAAAGAAAAATAAAACGCTATAAGCTAAGTTATAAACTCAAACACTAATTCAAGTAGCGCCTCGAAAAATGCTAGAGGCTAGAGAAAATACAAAAGGCTAGTGGGTATATTGATAGGGTTTAATTGAAGTACACATATGCCGTAGAATTTACTACACCATCAACCAAGTGATTTACTAAGTTTTGTGCTACATTCCTAAAAAATTGCCCTAACACAAATTACAAAAATTTAATTTATATACATGGTTAGTGTATAAATATTTTATGTAACCAAAAAAAAGTGTATAAACATTTTACGTAGTCTAATAATTACAAATTACAATGTCATTGAAAAGAAGTAGGCCACTCATAAGTCATAAGCATTTTATATATAACTCATATAGTGAATTGTGATCGGTTGTGAGAGTAAAAAAATTTGCACCGAACAATGTTTAACAATTAAATTCAATTACGGGCTCATCCTCCTCCCTTAACCAAGTATTGAGGGTTCGATCCTCGTCTTGGGTGCGGAGTAGCTTTAAATTTCTGTGCCACCTCTCTCACGCTTTGAGGTGGCTCCAATCCAGCGAAGAGATTAGTCACTACGTTCAGCGGTGGATACAGTGGTCTCGACCAAAAAAATTAAATTCAATTACAAATATCATTTTGAAAAATAATTAAGAGTAAAAGCTCATTTTAATCTCTGACAATTTTTTAATAGAACAATTTGGTCCCTAACAATTTTTGGGACAAATTAGTCCATAACATTTTCAAAGCGAGAAAAATTTGTCCATCCCCCGTCTTGAAAATGTCGGACTTGTTTGTCTCAAAAAATTGTCGGAACTAAAATGCTTCTTTACTCGATAATTAAAGGAAAAAGTCAGAAAAGCCAAAAACCCTAATCAGGGGTGTGAGCGTGATTACTCATCGAAGTTGATGGCGTGCAATGGCGCAGGTGGGTGTCAATCCGATTGCTACAAAGACGAAGAGCCGACATGCGACCAACCAAAACCGTTTGCAGTAACCGATTCAAAGACCCCTAGTAATCTATGCATCAAGTGCAAGCTAAACGACGCCGTTTCCGGATACGGCGGAATCGACGATGGTCGTTTCTGCATCGATTGCTTCAAGAGCAACTTGTTCGGGAAGTTTCGATTCGCCGTCACGTCAAACGCCATGATTTCTCCCACCGACAAGGTCCTTGTTACCTTCTCTGGTGGCCCTTCTTCCAGGTCCACAACACAAATCCAAACCCCCTTTTTTTTTGGTGTTTCAGCTGATTTTAATTTAACTCTTTATTTGGAATGTAGTATAATTTTCTATTTTTTGTTGTTTATTTTGTAGATGATAAAAATGTATGCTTTGTTTTTTTAGGGTGGTTTTGCAATTTGTGCATGACATGCAAGAGAGAGCCTATAAGAATTTTGAAGCGAGTAGAGATAGGTCATTGCCTGTGTTTAGTGTTGGAGTGGTGTTTATTGATGAGAGTTCTGTTATGTCAATTCCTTCTCATGAAATGGAAGAGGCATTTGAGGTTATTAGTTCGATTGTGTCGAATTTAGCTCCTCCAAGGAAGGAGCTTCATCTTGTCCCAATTGAAACGGTTTACTCGTCGAATTCTAGTAATGGGAAGGAAATGCTAATGAAGCTGATGGATGAAGTGAGTGATCCCACTGGAAGGGAAGATATGTTGCTTTGTCTGCGCATGATGGCCTTGCAAAAGGTTTGTTTCTGGATGGTGTGCTGCTATTTTTAATTATTTCGGTTAGGTGCTTATATAATTACATATATGAATGTTTGAATTTGAAAACACACTCAATTGAAAATTTTCATCATTGTCCAGGTTGCTTCTGAATTTGGGTATAACAGAATTGTTCTAGGATCATGCATTTCGAGGATCGCTGCTCATGTCATTTCAGCCACTGTGAAGGTTTGTTATTTCAATTCGACTGAGTTGAGGTCATTAGTACTGGGAGTGAATCAGCATGAGTCATGACTTGTGAATGAACGCCCCAAATGGAATGTTCTTGTTTTACCAAGTTGCCTATTTGTGAATATGCTTTCTCTCTTCTCTTGAGGCATTATGCTAGACCAGTTATTTTTTGAAGTTATAAGAATACCTTTATTTGCATCTCTTTGGTAGCACTAATTTATGTACAAAGGGTAAAATTATGAGGTTGCCATGTCTCCTCACCCGAGCTTAAAATATTTTTTGTTTTTCAGGAGTATCACTGATGGAAATTTTGCATTTATACGTACAACTCAGTTTCTTGATTGCATTGACTTAAAGAATATATTATAATACATGCATAAGTTGCTTTCAAGAACTTGTCAAAAAATAAGTTGCTAAAAAGAAGCTTTTTTCAAGGGTGGTCTAAATTTGGCGGGAGTGAAAATGCATGTGAACTGCCAACAAGCTGAAGATGCAAGTTTAAATAAATGTTTTACCTTCCTCTTAGTTTTATAGAAAAAAAATTCTAACAAGAAGCTCTTTTCAAGGGTAATCTAAATTTGATGAGAGTGAAAATGCGCGTAAACTGTTTGAACTGAGTAACCCCTACATACAGATTGACGATGCATGTTTAAGGAAATGTCTTACCTTCCTCTTATTTTTTATATAAAAAAGTTTAATCATCTGAATTTAAGGATTCATGTCTACAATATATTGATCGTTTATAAATATATATTTTGTTGCATATGCTTTGTTGTAATTACTATGAGTCTATGACTTCATCCATGTACTTAAGAAATGACCTTATGTAATGGATTCTCATTCTCATTTCCATATTTTAACAGGGTCAAGGATATTCATTACCTGCAGATATACAATATGTTGATGCTAGATGGGAAATTCCTGTTGTGCTTCCTCTGCGTGATTGTTTTGCCCAAGAGCTCAACATGTTTTGCCGTCTTGACAGGTTTGTACTCCTCTGAATATGTCATGAAGATTTTCAAAAAGATAATCAGCTATTTTGCGTGTTTTGGAAAATTTCAAATTGTTTTGCATGTATTGTCTTTGTTTGTCAGACTGAGTTATATAACTCTTACTGAATGAATTTGTCTCATCTCTTTGGCAGGGCAGTCTAAAGACTATAAAACCCTGTACACGTTCAAGCTCTAGCATTAATAGCTTGGTCTCATCTTTTGTGGCGTTATTGCAGGTATATTTTGTTTTGCCTGAACCGTTTGTATATTGGGATTTGGGAATGGAGATGTTTCGGTGATGGGTTTTAACTTCTAAGGATAGTTGGTTGGGATCTGTGTCTTACACTGAGGTGTTTTTACACTCTTCTCATTGTCCTCATCAAATACTCTTGGTTTGATTAGTTCCATATATACTGCTAAATGTGTGTATGTGTGTCTTTGTAAGTACAATCGGAGGGCAAATCTTATGTACAGGGTAATCTAAATTTGCAATTTGCTTGTTGTGCACACTAATTTTTTTTATTTTTCTGGGTAAGGAGGTTTATTTTTGTTATAGGCTATGATTTTGCATATTCTGTGGGCTTAATCTCCATGTTTTATTTTGTTTTCCTTTTAGTAGAAGCTTGAATTTAAATTACCTAGTCATTAAATTACCAAGTCATTAATTTACTACCTGTTTTGCAGGAAGAAAACCCATCTCGGGAGAGCACAATTGTAAGAACAGCTGGGAAACTTATTCCCTTCCAATTCAACAGGATACCAGAGATCATTGATGGTAATGTTCCCTTGGCAACTCGAAGACGCCAGAAGAGATATAATCTGAAATCCAATGAATCTGTTTCCTCAGAATCTTTCTGTTCTTTCTGCTTTAGCCCACTTGACAAGAGTGAGATTGTTGATGGGAGCAATCATAATAGCTGCAGAAGTAGTGAAATTTTTTATACTTCTTGCTGTTCAAGTTGTCAATTTCAGATCCTTCCACAAGATTCCACATCAATGGAGAAATTTTATACGGATTTACCTCATTCAATGGTTGCCCGTGCAAAGCAAGCCAACAATGGTAATTTGAATGCGCTAAGGTGCGTATTCTTTCAATGTCTGATCAGTTAATTACATTTTAATTTTGGTTAACGCAGACTAAACCATGCGGCCAGCGGGCATTTTGGAAAACCCCAACTTATGTAACGGCACCAATACACTCTGATTTCTTTTAGTTAACTTTGCTAGCATATTGCATATGTTGTTGAATAAAAAATGGTAAAAGAAACTAAGAATATGAGAATCTTGGATAGTCTGTTTATTTGGCTTTGCCAACATTTGTATAACCAAATGGGTCTTTTTGGTAACCATGAGGCGATGTCCATTATCGTTAGTAAACTTGGAGGAATTGAAGTTCCCAAATCAAATTGTTAGAAATTAATTTCCTAGTCTACTACGGCAATGGAAATGACATTCTTCAATTTTGGTCTTCCTAGTCTACCATAATGTCAGGGTTTTGAATAAAGGTATGGGACCACGACCTGGAATGTGACATCCTAATTTTTTTTATCTCTTTGCAACCGTGATTGTGGCCGCCTGCATGGGCTGCATTTAACCGTGAATCCTCGCATATCAAGTATTGCGACGTGATCTTGACTGCAATTTTAAACATTGGTTGCTGTAATTTCGTAGGAGCACAATTAGTTGCTTGAGTTATTTTCAATTTATTGTGACTGGTTTTCTCTAAAATATACTTGAAAGAGGTTTACGGTAGAAATAAGTGTTGATCTTTCTTTATGACATCAAAGTTTACGCCGCTACATTCTTTTTTTCAGGGAACAAATACAAGATTGCTTGCTTTCAGATGGCGAAGATGAAACTTAGGTTAATATGTGGCCAAATTGAGGCTCTCAGTTAAACTGGTAAATCCCAGTTGCAGTAAATTTACGGTTCGAGTGGCTTATGTGAAGTGGTAACTTTTGGTCTCTGACAATATAAACAAGAGTTATGAAACTAACCATCGATAATGAGATTCACTGGCTTCTTCAAATCATGGTGGTGTTGGTTTTATTTTTGATAATCTCATAGTGATATTAATTATCCGGCATGACATTTGAGAGCATATTTAAAGAAAGTTAACTTGGTTTTTGTGTCTATTGTATTTTGGGGGAAGTGTTGGACTACTACCAAAAATAAAGAATAATTATTTTGCAATTTGTGACATGAGCAATATGAAATTGTTTCCCCCCCTTTATATGTTCCATGTCTGTATGTTGTTGATTGTCAATTCAATTTATCCCCTTTCTACCGTTAACCTCTTTCAAGTACATGTCTGTACGGACTCACTCACCCATTTGTTTGTGGTCTCTGTGCTTCTGCACGTTTCTGTGAGGGACTTCATTACCTCTTTCATTTTGTGTATCCAAATTAATCTCCTTTGCAAGGTTTCATTTCTTTGATTATTCTTCATCACTTATCTCATTATCTGAGCTCTGATCTCCTTTGAAGACTTACGAGAGCCCGTAATACATTAAACTAGGGGTGTTTAAAACCGAACCAAACCAATAGAAAACCGCAAACCAAACCAAACCGAAAACCGCAAAAAACCGCTTTTGATCGGTTTTGTTCGGTTCTTTTTTTTCATTGCACCGCGCGGTTCGGTTCGGTTCGTGGTTTTGATTTCAGACACCGAAGAACCGAACCAAACCAAACCAAATCGCAAGTAACACTAAGGCTTGTTGAATTAAACCTTTCTTACTAACTTACTAACCCAAATGCAACTAAAACTCAACTCACTCACTTACTAGCCCAAATCCAATTAATTCTTTAACTCACTTACAAAGAATCCATATTGTTATGCTATATTTAAAAATTACAATAAAATATTTAATTCAAATTCTTTTAAACATTGTCTTAGCTATTTTAAAAGAATTAAAAGAGAGTAATTTATATACTACATATATTTGAGTAGATTTTTTCTTAAAGATTTATGTTAGTCATTTCTTATGTTAGTTAATTTAACTTCATTTTAAATTATGTTTTGTCTTGAAAAAACCCGAACCAACCGAACCAATCCAAACCGCATTGGTTTGGTTTGGTTTGGTTTGGTTTTATTTTAGGAAGCCAACCGAACCAAACCAAACCGCATGTAATTTTACCTTGCGGTTTGGTTCACTTTTTGTCTCAAAATCGAACCAAACCGCACCGCGAACACCCAAACATTAAACCTTAAACCTCACATGCAGGGACTTGAATTGTTTTGCAACCAATTGAGTAGTGTTGCCGCTGCTATATATTGTAGCCTCCAACTGAATTTGAGGAAACAAGTTCTTCTTTTGAAAAGGTTTCCCTTTGTAACTCGAAGGAGAAACTTAAATGATGGGCAACCCATTTGAGAAATTCATCTCTACTGAAAATTATGCATGTGGATCACCATGCTCATTGATATGTAATATCTTTTGGTGCAAATTGAGTATCCTCCGTGTGTATTTGTAGAGACTAATCATTTAAGTCAGGTAGGTTCACTATGAGCTGCAAAATTCTCCTTCAAGAGTTTTAACCCTGTCACATTACCGGGACTGGATTCAAAATCAATACATTTGCTTAAACTGGAAGAAACTCGAACATCATTCAAGCGCACTTGGGTTCATTGATATGCAATTGATTCTCTATATCTGATGTTAATATTAATTGCTTTAGGTATATTTATTTTTCAATAAAAACTTTTTTCTCCTCGATAACAAAAATTCACCAATGATATTATATTAGATTTCGTGAACAAGTTTTTTATGTTTAAATCAGTTTTTAACAATTTATTTTAGTAATAAACATTAGTTTTCTTTGAACAACTAACAACTAGTTTGTTTTAAGTTGTTTTCAATGCAATCAAAATTAAAATCGCATCCGGCAGAAGGAGTTTGGATCCACACAAGTACTTGTGGAACAATTTATGAGACAGTGTGGCACAAACAAAAAGATAAGGCTTAATTACCGTTTAAGTCTCCCTATTTTCACCAACGCACGAATTAAGCCTTATTTTCAATAATTTTTTCCACGAATTTAGTCTCCCTATTTTTACCAGCTCACGATTTAGTCCCCCAAGAATATTTTTTTTCACAAATTTAATCCCCCTATTTTCCAAGTTTGTAAAATCAAAGTGTCCATCTAATTTGGTCAAAATTGGTGTTAAGTTGTCAGTCACTTATCCTACGTGGCTGACACGCTGACTTGCCTTATTAGAATATAAACATAAATATTATTATTATTATTATTATTATTACAAAAAATTGTTTTTTAATTATTATATTTAATAAATAAAAATTCCAACTTCTTCATTCGATACTTTCTCTCCCTTCGTGAACCCTAATTCCAAACCCAACATTATTGTTCCTTCAAAAGCAAACAGCTCAAATTTGTGAATAGTAGGTATAATCACGAGCAGATAGTTTAGTTTCTTAAGCATGTTATCGTTGATGATCCTGTCATGTGTATGAAAATGTCTTTTTGAGAGATTCAAAACTTACTTCGATAATCAAGTATATCTGATAAAGAAAATGTGAACTCCAAATTCAAAAGAATATTGTTCTTTAGTAACTTTTCTTTTTATAGAACTTTATCAACTTTTATAAACACAGGACTATACTTTTTTTTGGACAAAGACACAAAACTAATCTTAAAAACTATAATTAAACATTCTTAGAGGTAATACTGATGTTTATATGGTTTGCTTTTGAAGGAACAATGTTGAGTTTGACTTTAATTTTTATAAATTGGAAAAATAGGGAGACTAAATTTGTGGAAAAAAAATCTTGGGGGGCTAAAATCCTGAGTTGGTAAAAATTGGGGGACTAAATTCGTGAAAAAATTCTTTGAGGACTAAAATCGTGAGTTGGTGAAAATGGGAAGACCAAAACTGTAATTAAGCCAAAAGATAATTGCATCTGTTATTATATTGTTTGTCCCTCTCTCTCATAAATTGTCTCACAAGTACTTGTGTGAATCTAAACTCGTAGTCCTTTAGCTATTTCCAAATATTTTTTCTTGAGAAGCAAGTTTAGCACAATTGCATTGAAAGTGTATGAAAACTAAATTTAATGGTTGCTATTTTAGTGACTACGTGATTACAGAAGATGATTGACTCTACTCAATCTAGGTCCAATAATACTAGTAAACTTTTAAAATATACTATCTAATTTATATTAAATTAAAATATGAAAGAAACTAATAAATACTATTAACATAATTTTATAAGCAACGTACCAATGCATTACACTATTCTAATTGTGACTATATAAGTTGAGATCCTTTCCATTTCTCAAAATAAATGGAGAACTTCATTCTATAGACAGATTTGAGTGTATAAAAATACACACATTCCTAAAAGAAAGATATATTTTAAGCATAGAGAGAGAGACTCAAAACTATAGTAATTAAACTCTCTATTTCTTTTGAGAAATGAAAAGGATCTCAAAACATTAGGACGGATAATACCAAAAAAATAAACATAACAATGGATCTTTAAAAATATTGTAAAAGTAAAATCTTTAAAATTGATATGATAGTCTAATTGTGCCACGTGACACACAAGTTGGGTCCGGACGCTAGTCTAAAACAAACTATCCTACATAGAGAAAGAAAAAAGGGAAGCCTAGGTAACCAATAAAGAATCAAAGGTTTTATCAGAGCATTTTCTCAAAACCTTGCTATTTGCTACCTAGCTAGCCTCCTAAATTAGTTTTTCCACTACTCTTCGTCTTCCATCCCAAAGCTTGTTTGATCTTGGCCATGACTTTCTTAAACCTTTGGGATCGCTTGGTTGGCAACTCGAGGCGTTCAACTTCCGGCCCCAAAGAAGCACCACATTTTAGAAATGCGTCATATAAGTTATGATAAATACTACTATCTAGCCCATGTCGAAAACTCTTAGAAACTCTCTTCACTTTCATAGAAGACGAAAGCGAACGGGTATTACGGTCACAACCATAATACCCCACTCTGCTGCGACCATTCACATACTCATTACACGCGCAGAGAATCTCAAACCCACGCTGGCGAAAGTGACTTATCACGAAGGATTCAAAGTTCTTTGGAGGGTTCCGAATGAGACAAAGGGAAATGCGACATGTGTCAAGGAATATATGCTCGTTATAAGTACGTGTCCGTGTGTTGAAGACAGTGCGAGTGAACCCATTGGGATTGGGACCGAAAGCGTTCAAGAAAGGATTCTCGGTGAGAAGGAGTGCTTGAATAGAAAGCAAGACCTGAAGCAATGTTGAGCGAGATGGATCCCACATTTCTTCTTTTTTGCCTGACGTGGTGTTAAGGAGGCTCACACAGACATTGCCGTTGGCGAGGAAAGTTGGATTTAGTCTTGAATAGCCATATGAGTAAAAATGAATCTTAGGTGGATTGTTAGGGTAATCGTCGGGGAAGGCAATGTCAAAGAAGAAGAGACCATCATGGTATGGTGTGCCAGTGATGCCTATGATAACGGCTCGGAGTAAATCAATGCGACACTCATAGGCTCGAACATAGATTGATTCAGGTAAGTTTTTCTCCAAGATTCTCCATTCTTTCATTATGTTCTTGTATACCTTGCTCTTTCTATCGTTGAAGCAATTTCCTAAAGCTGAATTTTTGCCAACAAAGTGATGATCTATGTTGTCTTCAGAAACCACATCAAAGCACCTGAACTCTTCATTTGTTGCATCCATGAGATTATGGTACTCTTTGATCCTTAATCAATATGCGTTTTTTGTGATACAGTGCTTCTTCTGGTAATTGTTATAAAGTAAATCTAGTCTAGTATTTTTTTTTTTTGACAATAAATCTATTCTAGTAGTTATTCATTCATTCAATAAATCTGATCCGAATATATACACTTTATGATAGACGTGTCGTTTTTACCTTAATTAATTCACTTCGTTGCCTAACTGACTCTTTCTTTAGTTTGATAAATTCATTTTGAACTTTTCCACATTCATATCCACTCCACTTTGTATGTTTGAACTTTTAACAGATTTTGAAAGATAAAATATTACAAATAACTGAATAAGAGATAAAAAAGGACTGATATATATATATATATATATATATATATATATATATATATATATATATATTCAATTTTGGTGATTTAGTCAAATTTTCTTTTCGTCAAGTTTTCTTTTAATGAGAGCCTAGAGATTCGCCAAAAGGAGGGGGTGATTATGGGTTCGCAACATGTGTAGTTGAGGAAATGTCTCTAATATACAAATAAATTGCACCTCTCCCCATACTTCGTCCACCCCCTCTACTCAGTAGACACCCTCATAATGGCGTGAAAAGACCAAAACACCCTTAATGAAAGTTGTAATTTGTATTTTTTTTAATATTTAATATGGTTCCGCGCACGCTTGGCCGAACCGGTTCGAATCTGGAAACGTCGAGGCTGTTAAATTTTAGGCAGACACCCCTTTTTCAGTTATTTGAAGGTTCGGCCAAGCGTGGGCCGAACCAGTTCGGACGTGGATCAGCCGAACCTCACTGTGTTTGGTTTTGTTTAATTTTCCTTTAACCAAGTTACATCAAACGATAAATTAGCTATTTCGGAACGATAAATTACTAACTTTTAACGAATGTAACGATAAAATGAATACTTAACTATGGAGTACTAATAAAAACAACAACTAAACATATATACATATGTAAGTCATACAAACCGAGAAATTCAAACAAACAATCCGTGCAAATTAATAACTAAACAATCCGTAGAATACAACAATATAATCCCTAAACACAACTACTCCCTTTCCCTCCGCTGGTAGACATAGCCAAACTTCCTTAGCCCCCGTGCAAATGGCCTAATGAGTTGCTTATGCCTATCAAGAATGGTCCAGCCATGGGTCCCACGGGGATGCCCATGATCCCTAAGAACCCCCTCCATGTCGTCAAAGAGGCGCATAATCTCGGGCATACTCTATAATACAGGGAAAAAAACCATGTCATTGACAAAACAAAATAAAATAACAAATGATTTAATAACACTGTAAGATTGAAATAAAGGATCATACCTCTCTAACAAATGATTATGTACTTTCTGCTTATGCCCATCACCAGGACGCTCCTGCATTTTTCATTATAAAAAGAAAATACTCAATAATTAGATAGATATAATAAATCAGACTTATTAATAACAGAAATTGTTAAGTAATTGTAAACTTACCAGACCGTCCCATATGTTTCGAGCAATGTGGGACCCATAAGCATATAGGACAGATCGATCGTCTGGCCCTCCAGGATAAGGGAAAGTAGATGATCTGTCAGTAGCAGCAGATGGCTCGGGCTCGACAACATCGGGCTGGGGAACATCAGCATCGGGAGCATCAGGAGGTGCAAAATCAGTAGCAGATGGCCTAGATGTTGAAGGTCGAGAAGTGGAAGGTCGAGATGTGGAAGGCCGAGAAGTGGATGGGCGAGCCTGAGATGGCCCATCCACCTGAGCAGCCACAATGTCAGCTGCAGCATCAGTGTCTGAATCGTGAAACTCTAATGGTTCGTCTAGTGGAGGGTCATAATTAGTCTGTATCTGTTTCCCGCGTCCACCACGGCGTCCACGTACTCGTCTATGCTGCAATTTCCGGCCAGAGTGGACAGGCGCAGTGGGACGAACCCTCCCGTCGTCAACCTCAGGCTCAGCCTCAGCCTGCCTCTGGCCAAGAGTCCTACCTCCTCGGGTGTTAGCCATACTGAAAAGAACAAATCGAAACATTAAAAATCAGTTAAAAACAAAAAACTCAGCATTCAGCAACAATCAGGGTAGTTCGGCGCACCCATGGCCGAACAGGTTCGGCACACGCGTGACCGAACAGGTTCGGCGTGCGCTTGCCCGAACCAACCAAAAACAGTTTCAAAAATAGGGGGTTCGGCGCACGCCGAAACGAACCAGTTCGGCCTCTGCTACGCCGAACCACCCTAAACAGCAGGAAAAAAAGGAAATTCGCGCAGAGGAAGAATAGGGAACGTACCTATACTTTAATGGAAGGAAATGTGCACTGATTGTTGATGGAAAACGAACGAAAATGATGGATTTAAGTTGAGGGGGTGTGGGTTCGGTTGTATGCTAGGTTTTAGAGAGAATGAGATGGGGGGGGGGGGGGGGGATAGATAGTAAAAGAATTAATTTAAAATTAAGGGTATTTTGGGAATAAAGGGGGTTATGGGGTGTCCATTGAGTAGAGAGGGGGTGTACGAAATATGAGCCCTGAAAGAAAAGACATTGGGCCGGCCCTGCACATAGCAACCTCACAATAACTCCAACAAAATAGACGACGATAATAATAATAATAATATTTTTAACTACACTTAGCTTTTTTTTTGACAAACTACATTTAGCTTTGGTTTGTGAAAAAAACTACATTTAGCTTCGGACAAAGGATGTGTCAAAAAAAAAAGCTTCGGACAAAGGATAAGTAGAGAAAATCAACTTTTTATTCAATTTACAAAAAAAAATGTTTCTACAAATAATCTATTATAATAATACTATTTTTTATCTAATTTTTTTCGATAAGTGATATTTCATTAACGGAACACGAGTGCTCAAACCCAAATAAAATCAAAAGATTACACATTGTATATGCACTCAAGTGGGTTAGACCACCTATTGGTAATATACAAATTACAACTACCACCCACTCTATAAACAAACCAACTCTAGGATAAGCTCTTGATGTGAGTAATATCTGAATCGATACAAGCTTCATCATTTCTGAACACAATACCGTTCCTCGAAAGCCAAATGCTGCAACAAACTATAAGCCATATTAAGTATTTAGTCTTTTTCGCTTTCCTCCCTTTACAAATCTTCCAAAACCAGCGAAAATGATCCACAATGCATAAGGAACCGATGCACTGCGCTCCCAGCCATAAGCAAATAATGGACCAAACTTTTGCTGCAAAACTGCAATCCACAAACAGATGTTGGACGTCTTTAGTGTGCAGCCGGCAGAAAGAACAAACAGCTTCTAATTCGTTAACGATAACTTGACGATGAAGAAGAAGTCCACGAGTTGGTAATGAATTTCTTAACAACCTCCAACCGAAAATAGTAACTTCCGCCGGGTTAGTTGTCTTCCACAATTTATCCAACAACTTATTTAAATCGACATTCAAACCAGTAACTTGAATCGGACATGACAGAAACTAATAGCAGGTCTTTACCGAAAAATTCTTCGAAGAATCATGCAACCAGATCCACGAGTCCAACTTGTTTCTATCGGGATTAACCTCCTGCAAAATCAAGTGAAAGCTATTCTATTCATCTCTGCTGAGAAAATTACCTGTACCTCTCCAAGATTCCAACCAACGCCACACTCCGTTATCCCAAACTCCAGCCTCCGCTACGCGCAAATGTTTATCAACACATCCTGCATAAATATTTGGAAACACAGATAATAGAGGAGTGTGTCCTATCCATCGATCGTTCCAAAAACCAATAGATCTTCCATCCCCCAAAACACGCCTAATAGAAGACCCAAAGCATCCTACAGGACTATGAAAATCTAAAGCAAGTAAATCACGCCACCATAATAAATCCCTCCATATAGCACTATCCTCACTCAACATCCTCCATTTCCACTTGGCTAACAAAGCCATATTGAATAACTCTAAGTTTTTGATGCCAAGCCCTCCCTCCCTCTTCGGTTTGCAAATTTTATCTCACACCACCCAATACATGCCTCTATCCCCTTCGTCAATACCCCATAGAAAATCTTTTTGTATCTTAATCATGGACTTAATAACCAACTTAGGAGCCTTGAAAAAGAGAAATAATATAAAGGAATGCTATTCAAGACCGAATTAATGAGAGTTAGCGGCCTCCAATCGATAAGGTACGACCTTTCTAAGTAGCAAGTCTGTTGAACAAAACATCAAGAACAGGCTTCCATGTTGCTACCCTCCTTGGATTTGCCCCCACCAAAATCCCAAAGAACTTAAACGGAGTGAATTCTGTTCTACAATAACTTATTATTTTTGCTACAAATTTTAAACTATTTTTTATTCACTATATTTTATTACGAGACTATTTATATAAATATGGTCTCTTTTGATAACTTTATAAAAATTGGTGACAATTTTATCATAGAATTCTCACATATTTTTTTTAACTTAACCGCTTATATTTGCCCAATAAAAAGTGTTTATTTTTACATAGGCTAAATTAAATATAGTTTTGAGTTTTGGTTTGAAATTTAAATATATTTAGCTTACAAAAAGGACTACATTCGTATAATTTTATACTAAAATAGACTATTTATACAAATATGGACTCCAAAACACCTATTATAATATTAATTTTATATCTACTTTTAGCACTACAAACCAACAGAGAAAGGAAGCTATTTTCCAGCTTATGCATAAAGATTATTTAAATTGAGATCCTACGAAATACTGTACAAGATTATTGTGACCTTATCAACTAGTTATTTTCAATTTTCAATTTAAATTGAGACTGCATCATTGCACAAGATGAAGAAGAAGCTTAACTTAATTTTCCTACATTGAGGCTCTCAGTTAAATAGCATTAATACTGACTACATCATTACACAAGATGATTGATGACTAGACTCAATCCAGGTCTAATAATACTCCTAAAGTTTTAAAAAAAAACTATTTAATTTAAATTAAATTAAAATATGAAAGGAATTATTAATATATACTACAAACATATTTTTATAAGCAACCTATAAGTGGATTACACTATTTTAATTGTGACTATTACTAAGTTGAGATATTTTCCATTTATCAAAACAAATGGAAAATTTCATTACTACATATATAGACATAGTTTTGAGCGTATAAATACATTCATTCCTAAAATTATATACATACATATATATATATATATATATATATATATATATATATATATATATATACACAGAGAGAGAGAGAGAGAGAGAGAGCACGCACACATACTCAAAACTCTAGTAATAGAACTCCCATTTATTTTGAGAAATTAATGAAAAGGATCTCAACGCACTATTGCCTATGACTAATATTTGCACATAACACATTTCGATTGAACCTTACCATCATTAAAACATTACGATGAATAATACCAAAAAAATTAACATAATATGGGGCTTTAAAAATATTGTAAAAATAAAATCTTTAAAATTGACATGAGAGACTAATTGTGTTTCACCACATATGGCACGGGTTGGGTTGGGACTTGGGACGCTAGTCTAAAACAAACTATCCTATGTACGGAAGGAAGCAAAAAAAAGGGAAGCCTAGGTAACCAATAAAGAATCAAAGGTTTTATTAGAGCATTTTTTCAAACCTTGCTACTTACCTAGCCTCCTTAATTAATTTTTCTACTACTCTTTGTTTTCCATCCCAAAGCTTGTTTGATCTTGGCCATGACTTTCTTAAACCTTTGGGATCGCTTGGTTGGCAACTCCAGGCATTCAACTCCAGGCCCGAAAGAAGCACCACATTTTAGAAAGGCTTCATACAAGTTTTGATAAATACTGCTCTGTAGCCCCCGTCGAAAACTCTTAGAAACTTTTTTTATTTTCACAGAAGACGAATGTGAAATGGTATTACGATCACAACCATAATACCCCACTCTCACGCGACCATTCACGTACTCATTACACGCACAGAGAATCCCAAACCCGCGCTGGCGAAAGTGGCATGTCACGAAGGATTCAAAGCTCTTTGGAGGCCTCAATATGAGACTATAGGAAATGCGACATGTACTAAGGAAAACACTCTCGCTATAACTATGTGACCACGAGTCGAAGATACTACGAGCGGACACATTGGAACTAAAATAGACCAAGAGAGGATTCTCTATGAGAAGAAGTGCTTGAATAGAAAGCAAAAGTTGAAGCAACGTGGAGCGAGTTGGATCCCACATTTCTTCTTTTTTGCCGAATGTTGTGTTAAGGAGGCTGACACAGACTTTGCCATTGGAATAGAAAGTTGGGTTTAGTGGTCCATGGCCACATGAGTGGAAATGAAACTTAGGTGGATTGTTAGGGTAATCGTCTGGGAAGGCGATATCAAAGAAGAAGAGACCATCCATGAGACTATTTATACAAATATCGTCTCTTTTGATAGCTTTAGAAAAATAGGTGACAATTTTAAAATAGAATTCTCACGTTTTTTTAACTTAATAGGGATTATAAGGTTTTTATGAAACACATTTTTTTAACAAAGGAAAAGAAAAAAGTAAAGGGCAAAACAGGGAAACTAGCTTCTCAAGTACACGACACCACTTGCATCTTGAGCAAAGGGTGCTTTCTATCCCAGAAATATAGTTTGAATTAACACAGCAAAGGCATGTAAGGGGTTGCATTTCTCTCAGTCAGATCGAAGGCCATCTTCGAGTTACTATAGCACACCAGATTTCTAATACCAATATCCCAAGCCAGCGAGAGTCCTTTAAGGATCACCGTGAGTCCTTTAAGGATCACCGTGAGCTCAGCTTGTAGAATCTCCGAAAAACATAAATTCCCAGTATAACACCCTCAAATTTCTAATTTATTATTTTTTATGTGTTTTCACTTGTGTGTTTTTCTCATGCTAGCACGTGTGAATTTAATCTCAGAACTTCTGCGTGTTTTCACCAAACCGAAAGTAAATTTAGGACCTAATATATTATAGTAGGTTCAAGTTTAAATTCCGTTCCAAAACTTCACCGGATTTTGGACGCCTCCGGATGAAACTTAACCGCTTAAAAACTCATATCTCTTTTTATATAGCTCACTAGACCCTCTCTCAACCACACAATCTCTTTAACTTTATTTTACTTGGTTATTATCCTCTCAAAAAGCATGAGTTAGAAGAAAGAAAATAGTTGTTCATCTCTTTCACTCTTTCTACTCAAAGTGACCTTAGTGCAAATCTCATTGGCTCAACTCTTCTCCAAACTTAGTGTGACCTTTCAAGCTAATAATAGTGAGCATCTCTTTTCCTTCTTTTATTTTGCTTATTTCTTTTTAGTTCATATATAAAGGTTTCTTTTGGTTCCTTACATGAATAATAGTTGCCGTAAGTAAGTAACTCAAGTATTTTTAGTTCATATTGTTGGAATTAATAATACAAGCATGAATACACTATTGCGGAAGACAAAAAACATAGAAGCATGCTTCTATATAATCAAGAACAAAACCATGATCTTGATGACCTTACGATCTACGACATGTTGATATATCAAATATTAGATAAATACCTGGATCCATGGCAAAGAAGTGGAGAACGGATCCTGAGAAGAAAGAGTGAGTGATAAACGAGCAACAGCTACTCATCGGCTTTATGGTTCTTCCTCAACCGGGACTCCTAATGCCTTAGACTCTCTTCAGATGGGGAGAGGAGAGTAAACGTGTGTGTTGCGGTTAGTCCGGTATATTGGGGACCATAGCCTACTTATAGTGTGACAGTCTATTAGGGTTCCCATTATCCCTCTAATTGGCTATCACTGACATCCACTCATATTGGGCCCATATCAATAATAATTAATTATTAATTATGTAATTAGAAATCCAATATAGCCTTTTAGTTATTTTGATCACATATCAATCAAGGCTCTTAATTGATAAATAGCTAATATAATTAATAAAGAATATATGCCCATTATTTATGATATTGGAATAAAATATTCCAACACATATTTCCATAGCAAACCAAGTATTTTTTTGGTAACCTCATCACCATAGATTGATGAAATATGTTTCTTTTAAAAGTACTCTCCTTTATCAAAAAAACAATTTTCTTAGGGAAAAATTAAATGAGCTTTGAATATAAAGTCTGATAGTTTTTTTTTTGTTACTCATGATCATGTTATTTCAAGGGAGTTTCATTTTGTTTAAGCCAGAAAAGAAAATTTTTGAGCTTTATTTAAAGGAAGATAAGGATTTTGTAAAATTTGGATTTTTAGTAAAGTTTAAAATTAGAGTCGGCAAATGTTTTCGTAATATTTTCAGAGCACTTTTGATCGTCATAAAAATCGAATCTTTAATATAAAGGAAAAAGATTTTTCGCTTTTTATGTTTTCAAATGATTTTTGGAAAAAGGACAAAGCATTAAGAAAAGAAATATCGAAATCGGGACTAGTAGCTTACCCCGCTCTAGTTACCACCTTTAAACGAGTACTAGTATTATAATCTAAGACCTTTGGACTTTATTTTATGCGTTGAAGGTTTCGCGGTACCCGAACCTGCCTTATCTCGCATACCTCGCTAGCTACTTGTCAGAGAACGTTCCAGGTAAGGGGAATTTCTGCATAATGAGTTTTAGCTTCATGGGTGTTGTGTGATTGCTTGAATTGTCTGCTTGATTGTTTTGCTTGGTAGTAATTGTAGTATTACTATTTCTGATATTGAGTATCTCTGTGATTGATTATTGTGAATATTGAATAATTTGTTGTGTTGAAATTGTTTGAGTATTTGGAAGCATAACTATTGTTATGACTAGCTGTTTTGTAAACTGAACTGATTTGGACTTAAGAAGGAAACTTAAAGCAGTAAAAAGATGAAGGGATAGTGACAATATTAATCGATCACGTGAGGTTTTCGAAATGAAAAGCACAATTTCGAGAGTTAATAGGGTAAAGTAGCATTAAAAAGAAATAATACTTTAGACAGAATTAAAAAGAACAAGACTTTATGAAACCTCGTATAAATTGTGAAAACCCGAAATTCTCCAACGGATCTTCGGTATAACCTCATTTCGAACAAACACGCTCTCATTTTGAAAATGAAACCTTAGGCATGGAGAAGCAAAGAGTTGGCTAAGAGTTGTTGGTTAACGATGAAAGTAAGTTAGTAAAGACAATAATTGAGTACTCTGACTTTATAAAAGAGGAATGTTTCGAAAACTCAAAGTGGTGCTCTTGTCCGTCAAAGGATAAGAATACCCTGAAAACTATGCTAAGTGGTATGGGACGTTTAGCATAGTGTTCTAAAAACTTTGAGCACATCGTGTTAAAAAGAGAATTTATGAAAATTGGGTTACTTGATGATTGTCGTTATGTAACGAGACTTTCAAAGTTAAGCGTGGATTAGCGATGAGAATTTGGGGCTGAGTCTTTATCTAGATGTCTGGATATCTAGTATAAGATTCGTATTGATTATCTAGGTACCATCGAGGACCTAGAGCGTTGAGACTGTAGAACGTTGTAGGGCGTTGTTCCAACCTGGATGCATGATGGTCCTGTGTTGAAGACTGCCTGAGTAATTGCTGTAGGTCTGACGGGGAATCCAGATCTAGGTTACGAGGGACACGAAGACATAATCATGGTGTAAATGTTATGCTCTGTCGTTGTTGATCTAACGGGGAATCTAGATCACAGTATTGGCCTAGGTGACGATCTAGTGCTATTCCATTTCGTATGAAATCTTTTGATGATATTGATAACCGATGTGAGGAACGATTACTAATGCGGATCGAAATGATTTTGATTGACTGACTATATTATGCTGAGATGATAAGAATGTTTGTGATTTCTAAGTGTTTTTCTTTCACTTGTGAATGATATCTAAGTATAAGTAAGTAATGCCTGATACTTGTACCTATGTATTATTTTTATTTACCTATAGTTAGCTTATGATGAACTCGTGGACGAGGAATTCACCCTTGCTATGTTTTATTTCTATGGTGTATATTTAAATTTGATATAGAAGATGTCTTCGGAGGATACAATGGACTCGACGGACCTGATGGAGATGGACATGCCCTTGGATCTCCAGGGGGAGGAAGTCTTGGATTTTCTTGATGGGGATGGGATAAGTGGGAGTTCGACCCCGCCTCCCACAGGATCCGGTATGTGGGGGTAGTAGTTAGTACGAATAAGGATAAGGAAGGTAGTCGTCTCTCTCATATACGTAAGAAGAATAGATTAGTGATGAATATTCCGTTTGAGTTCTTCTAGAAAGCACCTTGGATCACTCCTGTACCTCGATACCCATCTGGGATTAGGTGTCCTCTAGAGCGCATGCGGTGATTTATGTCTCTAGTGATGAGGAGGACCCGGAGGTGAGTCCGTCATATTATTATTAGTGGGATCAGCTGATTAGAGGTTGGTGTGGGTATGGTGTAGGATAGTGGGTTGCGACGTGCTGGCGAGAGAATGGTTATGCCACGTATGTCTTTTTGAGGACTAGTATCCTTGTATATAGTTTCCTTTTCATCTTACCTCCCATATGTATTAGGGATGGATTATGTTTCTTGATGCCTATATGATGCCGCCTGAGTGCGTGCCCCTTTTGTATACGCCTTCACTATGCCGCCTGTGAGCGTGCTTTGCAGCTTGTTGCGATTATGATGCATATGTTTAATATATAAGTAGTCTTTATGTTGGACCTATTTGGAGTCATTCTTTATAGTGAGTCATACCTTAGATTATTTTTAAGTTCTTATCACGAAAATGTTTTCAAACTTTATTTCAAAAAAAAAAAAGTCCCTTTTACAAAAGAAAAATTCAAAGAAAGAGGAGTTTAAGTTAGAGAGGTGACACTTCAGAAATGAGGTGTTACACCCAGCAAAGCCGATTATCCAAGCACCATCGCTTCGTCAGAGAAGACCTCCAAAACCCGATCTAACCGAATTTCCAAAGGAATTATCGTCGACGTTGAAGATGGTGACTACTTCCCTCGTTGAATGACAAGAAGTTGAACGAGGAGGGCAAGCTTCGCGAGAAATACCCTCAGAAACATAAATTAAATTTGCCAAGTAAGTGACCTCCAACTTCAATTTGAATAGAGGAATATCATCTTGAGCTAATATCTGCATGTTTCTCTTCCTCCACAGCCACCAGATCCCTACAACAAAAGAAGCAACATATATAATTTACTCTGTAACGGAGCCACTCGCTTACACTAGTGTTAGCACAAAAGTTTACATCGGTGAAACCCAAGGATCTCCAAAAACCATGGGATTGCGGCCAATCGCACAGCGGATGAAGCGCAACTTCAGACAAATAACAATTCATGATATGAGTGACATATAAGACATTTATGAGTCAACTCACTTCTTTCTAATGAAGTGTCAACGTAATTAGTCGGTTGCGTAAAACATCGTAAGAAATATAAACTAAATCCCAAAATCAAAGTGATTTTTTCATTAGGAAAATAAAGGCTTGTAACAGTTTTTGTAGCAATCACCAATGATGGGTTTTTAAGAAGGAGAGAGCCGTTGGCTTCTATACATCATTGCATGGATTCCGAAGCAGAAGAAGGCGCAATCGATCACCTCCCAACCGCAACGTCGCCGGAAGTTCACCGGCGTTCAATCTGCTCCAACTGCCAGCGACCGAATCCAGTGTGTCTCTGTCACGCGCTTCCTACACACCCGATTCATACCACAACCCGAGTCTTCATCCTCCACCACCCTCACGAAGCGCACCACAAGCTCTCCACCACACCAATCCTCACTAAATCTCTCCTCCACGCCACCGCCATCACCGGCCGCCGTCTCCGCCGTGGCCTCTCCCCATTACTCGATCAATCTCCCCCCGCCATCTACCTCTTTCCATCAACTCACTCATCGCCGTCCGTCAACATCTCCGATCTCAGGCCATCGGAGCTAATCAGAAGCGGCCAGAACGGCGGTCTGGTGTTAATCGCATTCGACGCAACATGGAAGCACGCAAAGGAGATGGTTAAGGCCAGCGAGGATTTCCTCTCGAATTTTGCAATTAGGGTTTGTTTGGGGACGGAAGATGAAAAAGTTTGTGGCGGAAGTATTTATGATTCTGAATTGATTTTGAGAAAGGAACCTTTTGGTGGTTGTGTGAGTACTATGGAAGCTGTAGCTAGAGCCTTGAGGGTTCTTGAGCCCAATGGGCTTGAGATTGAGGCTAAGTTGATTGGGATTTTGAGGGAAATGGTGAAGTTGCAGGCTGGTTTTATAAAACCCACGAAGCCCAGGCCTAAATTGTTGAAGGAGAAGAAGAAGTTCAAAGAAGAGGAAAATAGTGAGAGTTCTCAAAAAGGTTAGTGTTAGTGGTTTCTTTTGTGCACTTGCTGCTACTGATTACTGAATTCAGTTGTATTGTATGTAGTGAGGAAATTTTGTTGAGGCAATTTTGCTAACGTGTACTATTTGTAAAATTAACTATAGATGCTAGTTACTCAACTATCTATAAAAATTCAATTTTTTGATAAGAGTTATAAGGGGTTCCATTGGCATTGCCCTTTGAAACATCTGTCTCTGATCATGATAGAAAAGAAAAACTAGTATCCAGAACTTAAGGTTGTGAACATAAAGCATGGTTGATAGGAATTCTTCAAGATTGAACTGATAAAGGTAGTAACAATGAAGCATTACTAAACAAGATTTTAAATGAGGCACCCCCGTTAATGATTGACACTCAAGCTTAATCTTTTTTTTCAACCAAGAGGCGAAAATAGTAGAAAAATGAGAGAGAGAGAGAGATAGGAAATGGAGTTTATAAAAACACCTCCCAGTGTTGCAATGAGATCAAACAAAAAACTTATGTTTCTTTGTTTGGTTTTGAATAAAACTAGCTCCACAAGAACCAACTTCTCTGTTCGAGGCAACAACATCCTCAAACATAATTTCAGCAGCCTCTACATAAGTGATAAGCCTAAAAAATAACCCAAATGATTCAGCCTTAGATATGAATTTTTTGGGGACATCTAAAAGGTTCATCGCAGTTCTTCGACTCTACTGAAGCATGAAGAAATGAATCATGCAGCTAAAACCCATGCTTGAAAGCTCTGTAGTCAATAGCGGTCGTAGCGGCCGCTATAGCGGCGTAGCTTTTCGTAGCGGTCCCTAGGTGCCAGTGTTGTCAAATATAGGACACGGCGGATTGCGTTGGCGGATTTATTGACAACCACCATGGCCAATTTGTGAAGGATGGCGTTTTATGGCGGCCTAAAATGGCGGATTTTTTGGCTTGTCGCCATCTGCCATTGACAACACTGATAGGTGCTACGCAATGTGCCATTACGTTGTGGTTTTGAATAGTGGTTGTAGCGTCGCAAATAGCAGCCGCTATAATGGCCAAATAGTGCTCGTAACGCCCGCTACGGTGAAATTTCATTAAAAATTTAACTTTTCCTTCACTTCTAGTCATTTCCTCTTATTTTTAGGCTTTTTGGTCAATTTTTAGCCCACTAAAGCTATGCAGCTTTGTGCCTCTAGCTTCTTTTCAGTTTGTTTTTTTTGCATTGTTTCTTTTTGCCGCTCACTATTTTGCATCGCTCCTCTATCTTTGTTGCAATTTGTGTTGTTTTCACGATTTTTCCATTGCTATGACATCAACCTAGTCACAACAACTACTTTGTTTTCAATGTTTGAGCATTAATTTTGTGCATTCTTCTATTTTTGAGCTTTTGTGTAAGGTATGAATTGCTTGTATCATTTCCATAGACTTCGACAGAGCGGCCCTATCACTACCAGCTACGCTGCTATAGTGTTTTAGTGGTTGACCGCTATCTGTTATCGATACATAGCTTGAAAGGAAATTCATGACAACAACCTCAACTGCTTAATGAGGAATTTCAGCATGCCAAATGATACTTATATAGAGCTAGTCAATGGCATAATTTAAATCATCTGAAGTAATTTGTTGTCTTGGTAATGCAGGTAATAAAAAAGTACCTTCAAAAAAGATATTCCAGCTTCTTTTGGCAGGAAGGACGTAGCATCACCAGGAGACCCATTAAATTCATCTAAGCTGAACACCTTCACAGTCTGAGAGAGTTCCACTGCAATAGCAGTAGCCAGTGCTCTTCGGACCAGCATATAAATCAAACCATCAAACCATAAGATTACAGTCATGAGCAACAGATCAACACTTAACCACAACATAAAACAAATAATTCAAATAAGGGTTAACTATGTTGGTGGTTTCAATAAAATTTGGGTTTTTTTGTTTGACTTCCTCAAAAAAATTTCACCTATGTTTGGTCCCTACATATTTTTCCATCAGTTTTAGTCCCTCGTGACTTTTAATAGCAATTATAAGCGCTATAAAAGGCTAAAAAAGCGCTATTGCAATTTACAAGTTCTGAGCGACTGAAAATGATGAAAGAAAACGTGGGAGAGACCAAAAGATGGAAAAATTTGAAGGGACTAAAACCAATAAAACCCAAATTTTGTAGAGAGCAAAGTGTTAGCTAGAACACTATAACTAAAAATAAAAGTCTTGGAGGGTTGGGTTTCGTAGAGCCAGGGAGGTGAAGACAACTCTGTTGGGGAAATTAGTCTCTGATATCCATCAACAAAAGGAGAAACTCTGGGTCAATATTATATCTGCCAAATACATTACTACTGGGTGTTTCTTGTTTACTCGGAAAGTTTCTGGTTCCCCTATTTGGAATGCTATCTCTAAATCGCGGATTGCGCTTCAAGATGGATATGGGTTCAAGATTGGTGATGGAGCTACATCAGTTTGGTACACTCCCTGGAGCCCATACGTTAAGATTAGCACTCTTATTCCACTACAGAAAATGTGAGGATTTGCGAGGGATTATAGCGAGGGAACAACTTTCCCTCGCAAACGTGAGGATTTGCGACAGATTTTACGAGGAAAACAGGTCCCTCGTTGAATTTCAAAGTTAGCGACGGATTTAAAGGCTATAGCGACGGATTTTAAATTCCCTCGCAAATTGAAATTGGAATTAGCGACGGACTGGTTGATTCCCTTGCTACCTGAAATGACCGTTTCAGAATATGGGGAATTGTGCGCCATTTAGCGACGGATTTTCCTGATTCCCTCGCTAATTTTCGACATTTCAAAATCTAGGGAATTGCGCCTAATTAGTGACGAATTTTAAGCCCAATTCCCTCGCTAATATTTTTAATTTTTTTTTCCAGAAATCACTTATCTATTATTTCCCTCTTCTTTCTCACTATTTCCTCACACTTCCTCACCTCACTTCTTCCTCTTCCTTACACGAACCCTACCACCTCCACCACCAAACAACCACCACCACCACCACACAACCACCATTACCCACGACCTCCTCTCCTCTTCCTCTGCCCTCTCTCATCTATGAATTTACCCCCACCACCACACAACCATCACCACATAACCACCACCACCACCACCACACAACCACCATGACCTAGCTACAAACTCCTCTACTCTCTAAGCTACGAATTCCTCTTTTCTTACCCCCAATTTCTTTCATCTTTCTCTCTTTTTCTCTCCACCATAACCACCACCACAAATTAGTGTCTTCTCTCTCCCTTTTGTAAGTTTTTACTTTTATTTTTATGATATTGTGTTGATTTTAATTTTGTGTATGATTTATTTTGATTTATGTTTTTTTCTTGAAATTGAAATGATTTAGGATTGAAATTGTTGGTGTTTGAAGTCTCACAAACGCACCAGAGTGCGCACCGTCACCGAACAACCGCACCGGACCTCAATCTCATAACGGTTAGTTTATAAATTAAATTTGTTGTTGTTGGTTTTGTTGTGTGTTAGGATTAGGTGTTGTTGTAAAATGTGAGTTAAATTGAGTGTGAATTGTGAGTTAGAATTTTTTATCGTTGTTAAAATAAACTTTTTGTTTAAAGGTTGTTGGATTAAGTGTGAAATGTGAGTTAATATTGAGTGAATGTTGTTTAGGAAACTATATTGTTAGAGATGATTGTTGTTAGTAATTGAAAAGTGAAATTGAATTTGTTAAATTGAATTTGTTGAGAAGAGTTAGATTGAAAATTGTTGAGAATTAAAAATTGTGTACGTTGTTAATTGTGTCAAATAGTTGAAATTGAAAAGTGTATTATTTTAGAGTTAGAGGAGTCAGAGGAGTCTGACGGCAGCTTTTAGGATAGTTTGACGTTTCACTACTTTTTTATTCGGATATTATGTTATTTTTGATTTGGATATTATGTTGTTTTAATTCGGATTTTATGTTGATTTGGATTTATATTATGTTGATTTGGATGGAATTAAAACTGTTTTAGCTATTTCAATCAGGTATAAAAGCAGGTCTATCAATAAAAAACAGGGTTTAGCAGAAAAAAAATTGGGATTAGCGAGGGAATTAGCGAGGAAATAGTGGACGCGTGGCTGTCAGAACTTGGCCACGTGTTTCTGAATATTAGCGAGGGATTCAAATCCCTCGCTAATTAGCGAGGGATTTAAATTCCCTCGCTAATCCAATTAGCGAGGAGGGATTTAGTGAGGGAACCAGTCCCTCGCTAATTCCCTCGCAAATGATCATTAGCGAGGGATTTTGGTCAGTGTGCGAGGGAATTTTCCCTCGCTAATCCCTGTTTTTTTTGTAGTGTTCCTTTTGTGGATATTCATGATATCGACCTTACTCAAAAAGACCTCATTGTGAATAATGAATGGAACTTTGATGCTCTCTATACATCTATTCCAGAACACTGTAAGGAGTATCTTATAAGCAAGCTTCCTGTAAATAACAACGATGTGTCAGATTGTTTTACTTGGAACTCCAACGTTGATGGTACTTACACTGCCCAATTGGGTTATGAGTGGCTGCTGCGCCAACATCATGGTCCAAATACAGTAACTACAAACCACTCTTGGTCCTGGATTTGGAAGGACTCTGGGCCTGAGAAGATCAAGGTTATGATTTGGAGTGCCTGCCATGATGCGCTCCCTTCTGTTGATATGTTAAACCGACAGAACGTATTCTCCTTTCCAAGTTGCAAGAGATGTAAGGGTCCCACGGAATCGATACTGCACATTCTCCGAGATTGCCCCTTATCCTATGATCTTTGTCGGTCCTTTAATTTTGTTGACTCTAGTTTCTATGATAATCAGGACATTGCTAATTGGTTGCACCTTGGAGTCACTGGCATAAATTCTCCCTTGTTCACTACAGGCATTTGGTGGAATTGGAGGGCCAGGAATTCTGTAGTTATTGCTAATGAAGCTTTTCCTTTATTTAAGCTACGCATGGAGGTGACCAACCTCGCTGATAGTTCATAGAACAACAGATATTATACGAACCACAACGCCCAAAGATCGGGATGTTACAATTCTCCCTTGTTCACTACAGACGTTGTGGTATTGATTAAAAGTTTATTTTTCCGATGTACTTTTGTAAGGGTCAACTCGGAACTATTGTGACATCGGGAATTTGGGTTATTTGTTTTACTTATAAGTTGGTATTTCTTTTTTTATATTTCCGCAAGTTTGTAGATGTGATGTCTTCATCTCATTAAATTAAAGTTTTTATTTTGAACAAGACTTTGTTTTTGGTTTTTTTTTTATTATCTTATGCTATATTTCTGCCATGATGGGGTAGAGGGTGTCACAATTAGTGGTATCAGAGTAGTTCGGTCCTAACCGGACTGTGTGTGTTGTTTATTGTGCTTCCCGATGTGTGATCTCTAAGTAGAGTTGCATGCATTGTTCGTTTGATTCTTGATAGTCGCAACTCTGACCAAACTAGTTGGCTAAGTCCCCTAGGAAATTGATTGAGATGTGCGGTAGGTATTCCTTAGAGGAATCATCAAGGTTATGGTAGATAGAAAGGAGTTAGAATCCAAATGAGAACCCCGACGACTCCTTTCTCTTGGAGAGAATTTTTTCTAGAACTGGTTTATTCTTTAGGCCGTCTGTTGTGTGTCTATTATGTCTTCTCAATGCGAACACGATATCTTTTGCTTTTTGTTTGTGACCTTCTGGTTGTGTGAACTTTGTATTTAGATGGCCTAAGCTTCTATGATTTTGTTCATGTGGATATGTGATTTAAAGGCAAGTTGTGTACCAAGATTGTTTTTGAACTTTTGTTTGACCTGTTTTACCTTTATGATTCATATTTGTATTTGTATTTATTAAGCACCTAATTTAGCTTAATTAAATTATCTCAAATTAGTTAGCACTATGCCTTGCAGAAAGTATTTTTGTTTTTATTTGTGTGTAGATTGATATTCTTGGTTAAATGCCTTATGGGCTTGTTGTGTTAATTACTTTAAGGTGCTGTGATGTCTTAATTGCTATAAGTAATAACTTTTTGTTAAACGCTAAAATTATTGATTTCTTTTATCTATGCGTGCAATTAAATCCAATGGTTTCTAAACATTTTTTTTCTTGATAAGCTTTTAAATGTTGATTATGTTTTATGCTAGTTATTTTATTTTGTTTTGTTTTATGTCCCAAACTCTCTTTGGTGTGTAATGTCGTAAACTTTTGTATCTTTGTGAATTGTTTAGGTCGGGATTGGGTGGTGCAACTTCATACGCTAAGGGAGGGCAGCGCTGATGCAGACTTTATGGCAAAATTGGGATCTTCTTCCACGGAGCACTGGAGCGTCCATGACCATCCCCCCAGGGCATTGCAGACATTCTCGATAGGGATGGTGTTGGACATTTATTTCCTCGCTTTTAGTTTATTTTTGCTCTTTTAATTTTCCCTTTGTATACCAAAAAAAAATTAAGTTACTTAGAAAATAATAATTGGTTTAAATATGTTTTTCGTTCCCGCAAATATAACTGTTTTTCAAATAAGTCATTGCAAAATATTTTTTTAAAAAAGATCCCTGCAAAAGCAACTTTTTTCAAAAAAGTCCTTCTGCTAGTTCCATTCCCCATCGCACCACCATATCAATTTGTAGTGGTTTACCATTTTTCCCTTTTGTTAGTAGTTTGGGAAATGTTGCAAATGTTCAGATTATGTTCACTAAAATGCCAAAAAGCCAAATTGCAAATCCCTCTCATCTACGATCTCTGTAAAACTGACAGATAATTTATTATTTTTCAAAAGTTGAAATTGTGATCCAAAATATATAGAATATTGATATAAGAAACAGGGTCGTCATTGAGATTTTGGGTGTCATGTACGAATTTTGAATTTGGTGCCCTATTTTTTAGAAGTCATGTTCATTCACTATCGGCAAATTCAGATGCACGTGGTCAGCCAGGTTTTTTGGGTGTATACGCATCAATAACACGTTAACAAAAAAATGTTCATTCCCCGTGTAGTGTCTTATTACTTCGAGAGTTTTATCCGAAAATTGAAACTTTCTCATATTTAACATTCTCATTGACTTAATATATTCTTTTAACTTCAAATTCGAAAATAAATAATTTTTTCAACTTATTGACTATATTGTTAACCTTGACTCTTTAAGGTAAAAGAATAGTGATATTAATGAGAGAGATAAACATTAATTCTAAGTTGTTTCGTAAGAGAGTATGACGTGTTTTTATCTCGTAATAGATGGTATATTTGATATCTAATTTTAGCATAAACTGTATCATAATTGTCATCCAAAATTTATGTTAATTTCAATTGGGTTTTTAAGATCCAAATTTGTGGTGTATGTCAAAATAACAACATAGCAGGAATTATCGAAATTAGGGTAGCCTTGTCGGGTAGGAGATCTTCTCAATTTCCTAAGAGAAATTGAACTTTTAAGTTCGCTAAAAGAAATCGATTTCAATTTATTTCACGAAATTGAAAGTAGTCTCGTCATAAATCTAGAATAAATATCTATAAACAATTGATTTCAGATAACACTATAAATAATTGATTTCAAATAAATGGTTGTAATTAATCAAATATAACCGCTATTAATCAAAGTTTCTCAATATTAATGAAATCAATATATAATTATAATTAAATAAATGCATTTGATTATTAACTCAAAACAAAAGGTTTTAGGTTGACTTTATGGGAAATTTGAATCAAAATATAATTTCAAATTTCTTGAGAAATTTGAAAAACTTCTTTTAGTGAATGAAATGGTTCCTAAAAATTTATAGTTTGACTATTTGAATAATGTTTTCGATGATAAAAAATAATAACTTAAGAAACACAATAAGAAATAATTTTTTATGTTATATAAATATTTATATTTACTATTATTAAATAGTACTTTAATATTTCATTCTTTATTTTTTTTTATTTCTTAACAAAAATATATGAATTGTTTATTCCATTTGTAGTGGTTTTAGTCATCAACGGGGTTAATAGCAAAAAGATCAATTATATTGCTTCTGGAATAATTGATACTGAATTTTATATCTAATATAAAATTTGATTGCATCTAGTGAATACTTCATAGTTATATTTTTTGTGGTGATATATTGATAATAAAATCTATAATGACAATAGTATCATAAAAAAATATAAAGAAAATGGTAAAGAAAAAAGAAAAAAAATTGATCAAATATTTAAATAAAGAATTAAGGCCCCAAAAAATAGAATCTAGCCCACATCCAAACCCTCTTGACCAAAAAAAACCTCACCCTCCCTCAACGCAGAACTGGTACCAAAAAAAACACGCATCGCACTCAGTCGGTAACCGCCGCCCGCTCCGCCGCCGTCTGCTCCATCATCGGCCGCTGCTTCTTCTCCGCCGGTCGCTGTTGTTCTTCAAGGTTCAAGGTTGGGTTTCGTTTTCCTTCTTTTTCATTTTCGTTTCCCATCTTCTTGAATCCGTTTTCCTACTTAATTTCGTTTTCCTTCCCTCTTTGATTTCTTTTTCGAATTTTTTTTCTTGATTTCAATTTTTAGGGTTTGTATGATTTGGGAATTGGGTTTGACCAAATGTTAGTAACATGCCTTTTTATTAGCAAATGTTAATGATAATGAAGGGTTTGACCAAAAACTTGGTGTGGAATATGTTCCGAAATTCGCGTTACAATATTCAGGTGCTGCCAAAATTGAATTTTTATTTATTGGGGTTGATGAAAGTTTTATTATTTTGTCAAAAAAAAAAAAGAAGAAAGTTTTATGATATCATCAACTAATATAAGATCTGACTCTAAGTACACAATTTTTTTAACACCTAATGGAATTAGATTTGCTAAGTAACCTGATACTGTTTGGAATTTGTTGGGTGAAGAAGTGAAGAATTTGATGAACATATGAAATGGAAAATCAATGTTTTGTGGACATGCATAATGTGTGTTGAAGAACTGATAGAATTGCTGCCATTGAACCTCGTATGTATGTTGTGTCCACTAAGACCGAACTGATAAGTTTGTTCATGAGTATTAATTAAATTGTGTGGAAATTATTGGTTGATTATTTGATTGTCAACTAGAAAGGAAGCTACCTGGTGGCCTTGTCAAAATTTGCCTTCCCTCTTTGTTTTCGTCCTTGTCCATTTCGTTTTTAGGTTTATGCATTTTGATTTCTAATTGGCAGCATCTTGGGGAAATATTATCAAAAGGCAGCATTTGTAGGGATTATAAAATTGTGATTTTTCAACACATAAAGTTTTATCTTTCTACTATGCCTCCTTAGATGCCTCCTAAGATTAGAAAGTATAAATCTGGACATGAGAAACGTAATTAACTCAATCTCAAATAGGAGCTCTTGATAATAATACAAGAACAACAAATTCCTATTGAAATTCAGAATGTTAATGTTGAAATTCTTGAAAATGTGAAAGTTGATGTTGAAACTCAATATTAATTTGAATGTTGATGTTTAAAGTTTTTGGTGATTTACTTGAAATTTTAACTAGGGGCCCAATTTTAACTCAGCAGCAGCCGTCAGCAGCAAAACCAGACAAAAAAGACTCGCAAAAGTAGTACTACTACTACATTACATTGTTTGTTCAAAGACCCTCGGAGACACTGTGTCAGTAGTACGCACGCACATCATCTCTCTCGCCGCAACGCAAACCAGCTCGCTCAAAGCGACGCCGTTTTTCTCTTCCTAGGGTTTTTCTATTCAATCGTTTCAGATCTCTCAACTGTGAACTTCTTTTGAGTTATGGCGGCCACTTTGAAGACCTATACCGGCGTCTGCTTCAGAGGAACTTCTTTTCCGCTTTCCCCATCCAATGCTACAAATCACAAAAACACAAGGTTTTATTTTTTATTATTAATTTTTTAATATTTGCTGTGTTGTTTTTTATAATTTTTTGTATACATGCATCTTTTTTGTTTTGTTTTTTTTGGAGAGTTTGGTTATTGATATGCTGTTTTTTGAAATCTGACTCATTGCTGTGTATTTATGCATGTTGGGTTTCTGATAGTTTTTCTTTTTAACACTTTTAGTTCTTTTTTTGAGATTTATACATGCATGTGGATTGTGACTGAATATATGAACATTATTTGTGACGTTGTTATCTGTCATCATATTATGAATGATGAATTTGTGGGTTTATTACTTTGTATCATTGATTGGTGAGTTTCTTCATTCAACCCTTCATCCATTTATTTTAGGTCATAGGATAGGAGTGTTGATTTCAGTGTAGTTATATTATGTCTGAATAATGAATTGTGAGGAGAAAACCTAAGCTTCAACGGCATGTGTGTTATTTACTATTTGCAAAATTGGCTAAATGTATAATCCTCTTGAATCTTGATTACCTTACTAAGTTCTTAATGGGTGATAATGTTTTATGTTTGGCATATTGAAAAGTACTAAAACTTGTCATTTTTTTCTTTGCAAGACTGGCTAACCTCTTCCAAGTTCTTAATGGGGGAGAGTGTTTTCTGTTTGGCATATTGAAAGTAGTTAAATGATCTGCTAGAATGAAAACAGATGCTTTGCAATATTGAGTCTACTATAACTATACCTTTTTATTCTAATGTAGGGTGACTGTTAGGATGTATTTCAGTATATGTTTGTAATTTGTATGCATGAGGACCATGATAGGCAGTCATTGCGCTGTCTCAAAAAACTAATCTCCTACCATCAATCCATATTTTGGTTTGCTTAAAGTTAAACCGCGAAACGTTTGTCTGTATTAATCAGGAGCTCATGCTGGACACCTATACAGGCAGCTGCAAGGCCTACATTCCACCTCCCAATGCGGAGTTATGAAATGAAGAATAGGTAGGTTTGAAGAATTTACTGTTTCAAATTTATTATATTCTAATTTGTTTTCATCTTTTCATTTGTCAGTTGATGTTTTATATATTACGCATGGTTATGTGTGTATTCTGTAGATTGATGAGGGCGATAGACTATAGAGTGTATGCTCTGGGCTGGGTTTTCTGAAAGACACAGAAATTGGTTTTCCATTCTCATTTTTGTTGCAAAAATAACCCTCACTAATTTACATGTTGAATTTACTTTTTCCGCTATCATTCACTTTTAGATTTTGTTTGGATATTGGATATACAAGGCTTACTTGGTGTGCATCTTCGATTTGCAAAGCTGTTTTAATTGATTAAATTTTGTCCATAGATTGCAGCTGTATCAGTACATATTTGTTTATGGTTCTGGATCAAAAAATTCTGTACAAATGAAGCTATATTGACTTTATTTTCAGGACTTCTACAGAGGAGATAAAGTGTCTGAGATTGATAACTGCCATTAAAACTCCATACCTTCCAGATGGTCGGTTTGATCTTGAGGCATATGATGACTTGGTCAATGTGCAGATTGAAAACGGAGTTGAAGGTGTCATTGTTGGTGGCACAACTGGTGAGGGTCAGTTAATGAGCTGGGAAGAGCACATAATGCTAATTGCACACACAGTAAACTGTTTTGGTGGTAAAATAAAGGTTATTGGAAATACTGGAAGCAACTCGACTAGGGAAGCTATTCACGCCACAGAGCAGGGTTTTGCGGTCGGGATGCACGGTGCTCTTCATGTAAACCCTTACTATGGAAAAACCTCCTTGGATGGTATGGTTGCACACTTTCAAAGTGTACTTTCCATGGGGCCCACAATCGTATATAACGTGCCTTCACGAACTGGTCAAGACATTCCTCCACATGTGATTCAGACCTTAGCTCAAAGTCCTAGTTTAGCTGGTGTCAAGGAATGTGTGGGAAATGACCGGATCAAAGAGTATACCGACAATGAAATTGTAGTGTGGAGCGGGAACGATGATCAATGCCATGATGCTAGATGGGGTTATGGGGCTACAGGAGTAATATCTGTTGCAAGCAACCTGATTCCTGGCTTAATGCGAGAACTCATGTTAGGGGGCAAAAATTCTGCACTGAATTCTAAGCTCTTGCCTTTGATTGATTGGCTTTTCTACATGCCAAATCCCATTGGTTTGAATACGGCTCTTGCTCAACTTGGAGTTGTCAGGCCAGTTTTCAGGCTACCATTTGTACCCCTCTCTTTGGAGAAAAGGATAGAATTTGCCAATTTGGTGAAGGAAATCGGTCGAGAGCATTTTGTTGGAACTAAAGATGTTGAGATTCTTGATGACGACGACTTTTTCTTGGTTAGTCGTTATTAATTTAGGTTAGCTTGTAGTTTTACTGTATCCTTTCTGGTGATTTTTTTATCAAACTTTAAAAACAAGATTATGTATGCCGTGGCGAAGTTGAGTAAACTCGACAACGAAGATGTTGTTTCTTTTGATTGGTACTTTGTAGCTGGAAACTGGTTCAGTTCTTTTTTGACTGGTTACTTTGTAGTTGGAATCTGGTTCAAATTTTTGTTCGGATTTAAAACTGCCTGCATATTGTATTAACCTTTTTAAGTTTGCCAAACATCCTGCTACAGACACAAATCCAGTCATGTAATTTTAGAATTTAATTTTATGTTTAAAACGTTGAGAAATTGAACATTCTTTCCTTACATTTATGCGAGTTGGAAACTTGGAATTGTTAATGGGTTGAAGTTGAGCCCCCTTCCTCCTAATCACTTCACTTCTTTCACCCTAACCACACAGGCAACCTTATACTCCCCTTGGGTTTTGTCATCTCAAGAATTTTACTTATTGGACACCTGTGTCTTGCCCTGTAATCTGTATCTGACCCGTATGTCAAACTATGATCATCAGAAACATACTGCATAGTTGTTCATGATATTGGGTATTGAATTTCTTTTTGACTGGACCTGTTGTGTATTGTTCTTGAGATCACAATGCCATAGCCATAAAATAATAATATACAGATATTAGATGGGATATAAATAGTTGATGAGTTAGTGGATGATGCGAAAAATGGGGGAAAAGAAGTGGTGGTTTTTAAAAATTGACTTCGAAAAGGCATATATGAGCCGGGCAATTGGCGATACCTGGATTTCATTATGATAAAGATGGGCTTGTTGTCAAAATGGAGAAAGACGGTTGCAGGGCGTCGTCTTTGGTGACAATGTCTCAGTTTTGTTGAATGGAAGCCCTATGGGAAGAGGTTTGCGTCAAGATGCTTCGATATCCCCATGTTTGTTCCTTCCAGCTGCAAAGGGTCTAAGTGTCATGATGAATGCAGCGTCGATAATCTGTTCGCGGTTTGGTGATATGTTAATAGGTTATCAGTTTAATATGAAGGTGATGGAGGCCTATTTAAATTGATGGATAAGGTGAATAATTTCCAGAAAATCCATCTAATATGTATAAATGTTGATGAGTTGGGGATTCTTGAAGAAGAATTTGTCATGTATTGTAAAGTGGGTATCATTCCTTTTAAATACTCATGTCTCCTAATTAGAGCTAATCCAAGAAAGAGGTCAACTTGCGACCAGTTTTGTGAGTTGTTGAGGGGTGTTTTTATGTGTGTTTATCATTTTTGTTTAGTGTGTGTTTGATGTAGGTTTATGCAAAACTTGATCTGATTTAATTATATATTTACACACCATTGTTAACCATGTTTGTAATTGTTTGATTGTGGTTAATGAGGAATTCATTTTTATATGCTAGGTAAGGTAAAAACATGAAGTCGATTATATAGAATAATCGTTTTAAAAGGTATTTTGCACATGATTTGTAAAATCAATTTAAAAAGTCACCACATTCAACTACTAAAGATTCTAAATCACTTTTACAACTGACATAAAAAACCCATTTTGATCTGACTTCAAATCTATGAATGCCCTAGTGTACCTAAAATGAGATTAATGGAATGGATCTGATTTGTGTGCAGTAAGAACTGCATGCAGAAAGCTCTGAGCTAGGCAACTGCTCGACTACACATATCTTCAACTGCATGAAATCCAAATCCCAATGGAACCTCTTTTTCATTAGAGAAATAGATTCAGATGTATCATAAAATTAAAGGTGAAGAGAAACTAGTGTGCTAACTCCACATCTTACGCTATAACGATGACAATTATAAGGCTCTAATTGACAATGCCAAATGACTAACATTTAGCGGATAACTTATAGCACATAAGTTTGTAGAAATAAAATAGAAGTGTTTAGTAATCACTACTTTTTCAGACGATAAGTGAAATATCGTCCGAGCTTATAGCTTATAACATTTGATTTTCTCTATCTCATTTGTACCCCTATACTTGTAATTAAGTTTATCATATATCAACCATTAAAAAACATTCAATATCAATTTTAAGCATTAATTAAAAATGATTATTCATGTCACTTTAAATTCACACGTTAGCTTATTCGCTATATGCTAACGGTAACAAAAATTAGTGGATAACAGAGAATGGGTTACTCTTGTATAAAAATAACAAAAAGTAGTGGTTTAAGCCGTCAAAGAGGTGTAAGTTAACTTTTACTATATGTTATTGTAATACAAAAAATGCTTATTCAATAGAGAAATGTTATGACTTATGATTTCAATGAAAAAATACTTATTCAATTGAAAAAGACTATTCAAATACAAAATGAAATTGTCCCATGAATTTACTGGCTCTGCTTGACTTCAATAAAATTATTAAATTTTTACTGCTCTGTTTCCTCCTCTTTTCTAAACAAACGCCAACAGAAAGTCAAATATTTAAACCAATACAGCATTTGCACAATATTATATTCTATGTAGTGGTTTCAATTGGCAAACTACGAACCAAACAAGAGAAGGAAAGTTAAGACTCAGGGCTAATATATAAGTAAAGGATGATAATGATTAACACAAACCCTTTGATTTAATTTTCCTACACATGGCCAAAATAAATAAACAGTATAAATAATATATATTAACTAATTAGCTAATAACAAGCTAGTTATTATTTTTCTTTTCTTCTGAGAGCTTCTTTTGAAGCTGAGACATAAGAGTCTGATTCTCTTTATGCAAAAGCATAGCTTGTTTCCTCAACTTCTCATTCTCCTCTATGATCCTTTGATTCTCCATATATAACTTCAAGTTTTTCATCTTAATTTCTGCTTTCACCTCAACCATCTTCTTCCTTTCTCTTGCTTCTTTCAATTGTGTTCTCCTTCTACAACATCAAAATATATGTATATACATGTTACTTTATATTCCACACAAATTACAATACTATACTACTTTCGGTCTCATTTATAAGCAAAAACTGTATTTTTTAGGTTCATTGAATAACTGATGTATTTAATCTATATTATAAACGGGATACATCGGTTTTTCAATAAACAAAAAAAAATGAATTTTTTGGTTATAAATGAGACCAGACGGAGTAACATGTTATACGATGGTATAGAATAGATATAGTATATAGTATAGTATACCTTTTGAGCTGGCTCAACCTAAGGTGCTTGCAATGGTATCTCTTGGATGGCCATGACAAAAAGAGAGAACAATAAGAGGTATGTTGTGAAGAGAAAGAGCACATTGAAAGATAAGGTTTAATTTTCTACTAGCAATGCAAAAATGAAGAACATATTAATAAACAAAAATAGGAAAACAAGAGATGATAGTGAGGCTTAGGAACTAGGCAACATAAGGGGTTTATATAGGTGAGAAACTTGATAAAAAAAGTGATCAATATAGCTGTGATTTTGTGTTTGTATTTGAGAGAGAGAGAGAGAGAGAGAGAGAGAGAGACTTTTATAGCAATGATGGCATAAGGACTCATGCTTACAAAGGCAGAAGGAGATGAAGAAAAAATGTCTCTATTTCTTTCTTGGCTTTTATTTTTTTTATATATTTTTATTTGCCTTGTTTCAGAGTCCAAAAGGTTCTATAACTTGGGGTGGTGTGTAACTTTAGAATTTTGAGAAAAAAGTACCGTACCAATTTCTATAAATTAAGTTGCACTTTTTCTAAATTAGAAGTTTCCCATTCAATTTCATGACTTGTAATCAAATTAATTGTGCTAATTATGGTAATAATAATATATAGTGTAGAAGATAAGCTTGACATCATATTCAAAATGGGGAAGTTGCATTAAATCCAGGTTCATTTAAAATGGGACACTTTATGGTTGCTTGTAGTTTCCTTAGTTATTACTAGTTCAGTGGTTGCTCACTATTTTTCAGGTAGTCCCAAGTAGCACAAGTGCCACACATCAAAAGGCTAACTGCCATTGTGTTTTTCATAAAGAAAAAAAAACAGATTTTGTTGTTTCATTGTGAATAAATCTCCAAGAAATTGTGAATTTTTTTAACCGTGTTATTAGTGCGTAGTATCTATCGATTTTGTCGGTGATTGATTTACGTTGGGGAAGCTGCTTGACTATGTGTATACCGACTTTGCCAATCCGTGTGGTTTTCCCCTCCCAAAAAAGTTTTTGCCACACTCAAAATTCGAATCAATGGTAGATTACTCTACCAATTTAGTAATATTAATAATTAAAATTATTATTATAATTTAGTATTATTGTTATCAAGGTTGTCAAACTAGAGAGTCTAGATAGACTCGACTTGCAACCTGGCAAGTCAATGTCATATGAGCAGTGTGCAGAGCAACATATCAATATACACTACAAAGAGCAATAGGCTGAGAGGAATGAAAAATCTTTCTATTCATGATCCTTTTAGAAGCAGGGTCGCACAAACCTTGGCCTTCTAGGAAATGGCAAAAATGATGAGAAAAAGATGTATTTTGGGGATTCCATGTACGAGTCTGCACGAGTTTGCTCATACGACAAGGAAGTGCCACGCTGCAATGCTGACTTGGCAGGTCAATGCCACATGATAGTGCATACATCATTGGGCAATGCCACGTGTTGTTGATGATATGGAAAGTCAATGACACATGACATACTAAGCCTATGTGACAATGATGATGCACGCCACAACATGACAAAGTTATGTTCATCTTTGTGACAAAGATAAACATAAAGTTAATTAGTGTCACATAGTAATGTTACATTGCAGTGTTGACAACACATGTCAATGGCACGTGGCAATGCTGATGAGGAAAGTCAATGGGACGTGGCATACTCAACCTATGTGGTTGGGACGATGTCCGCCACGTCAGTGTTCATGCATCAATTAATGCCCCTAATTGATAAATAGTAAATATAATAAAATAATAATATTTGTCCACTTTTATGATATTGGACTAAATGTTCCAATAATATTAACCAAAGTAAATTTTGGTGGTACAACCATATATAGATAGTCATTATTGGAAGTTATTTAACAACCACAATTTAATGTTTTAATCTCGATCGTGCTCATTTGATCTAATAGATATGAATCATATATGATTTACTTCTTTTTTTTTTGTCGAGACTAGGGTATCCACCGCCGAACACAGTGACTAATCCCCTCGTTAGATTGGAGGCACCTCGAATGGTGGGACAGTTGGCCCAGGAATTTAAAATTGCTCCGTACCTCAAGGCGAGGATCGAACCCTCGACACTTGGTTAAGGAAGGATGACTCCCAACCGCTCAACCACACCTCTGGGTTATCATTTACTTCTCTTTTGATTCTACAGTCAAAAGTTATTTTTACTTTGTTTCATCTAATTAATTGGCTGTTTTACGTAAGAAAGGTTTAGTTTGAAAAGCAGGACCAACCTTTTCAATCTTCTTTGTTTCTTTCACATTATGAAAATGTTATTAAGCTTAATTTTTTTTAGTCTTTTATTGGAAAGCATAACTCAACTTTTTAATCTCATTATCCTCATGGTTGGACTTACCGTAAATTTTAGCCTTATATGTCTACAAGAGAGATGTCTTTGAAATTCTGTTAGGAGAGTCATTTAATTATTATATGCAAGGCTCTTTTGACAGTGGCAGTAATGGAACAAAGTGCTCCTTCAACTCAACCTGGCTGAGAATAGATCTCCAACAATCCGACTCACTTGAGAGTTGAGAGTGTGCTAGTTGAACAACCTAATTGAATTCTCTCTAGATAGTATTTTTAAATTTTTGGCTTAATTAATTCAACCATAGAAAGCTGGCTTATAGTATTTTGTAGAATTTTTTGAGAGGTCTTTGACCCTGTTTCGGTATTTAGGGGAAAAAATCTCTGACTAATCTAGAGTTTGGTCAGAGGTAAGTAAAAGTGGGTCTCAATTTGTTTCATTGCTAAGGATCAAACTCGTGTACTAACTGAGTTTGTTTCTTTAGATGAAATGTGTTAACTACTTGTACCTAATCTTAGAGTTGTAGAATTCGATTTTAACACAACATTACAAAACTAGTTTGTAAAAGGGTTAAATATGTTTTCAGTTCCTAAGAAATTGTGAATTTTGGTTTACTCCTTATAAAAAATTCATTCATTTTTAGTCCACACGTTTCTCTCCTTCAATGCTTTTAGTTCTTCATAACTTTTAATCAGAAATTTTTTTATTGAAAAATATGAAGATTAAAAGTGAGTGAAATTTTTATTGAAACTAAAAGTGAAATTCACAAATTTTTTAGCCACCAAAAACATATTTAACTCTCTGTAAAATATGGAATATAAAAGTTTTATAAGCTTTTATTAGGCATTATCTCTAGTGAAATTTTAGCTTTTCCTAATATACAGTTACTTTCAACAATATTGGATTCGGTACGTGGAGGATATGATTAGAGCTGTTAAAATGTGCCGCCAACCCGACCCAGCCTAATTGGCCAAAGTGCAAAAACGGGTTGGGTATTTTATATCATTGTGACTTATGGTAAACATGTCTAAATTTTATATCAATGATATAAAAGTTGATTTTTCCCTAATAAGGATAGGTACGTGCTATAGACGCAATCCCTAATACTTAATTAGTTTTAGAGAAACAAGGTGCAACCAAATAAAATATCCTAGTCCTTTAGAAGCCCAATTAGAGACAGCTTCATTACATTACATGATACTCAATTACATCATATAATTAAAAAATTAAGTATGTTACTTTAATTAAACTCAAAAAGCACCTCCGGTCAAAAAAAAAACTTTAAAGGCACCAAAATCTAAGCTCAACTTCAAAGAGTAACGTGGAGGTGCACGTGGAAGTCACGTGCGGGTAAGGTTGAGGAAATGGAAAAAATTATAGAGGTAATGAAGATAAAAGGGGTAAATAGTCAATGAGGTTAGGTCCCTTCTTTTGTCTCTTTTCTTCATGTAATTGAGTACCAAAACCATACTCATTTATTTGGAAAATGAACCCCATTTTGGCTTCATCTTCTTCACTATCATCATGACCACCATATGCCCCCCTTTTGTTTATATAATGATGATATATAGTGAAAGCCAGTATCCTTGTCTAACTTCGGTTCAGCCATTTCACATGTTCTCCTTAACTTGTTGACGCCAGAAAATTAATTACCTTGGCATAAGAGCTCACAAGTCACAAAACTTTGTGATACTAAGAAATATATGTAAACAAATTAATTGCAATGATGTCTCAAGTAGGTATTCTTTCTCGTCTCTTTTATAAACAAAAATTGGTCAAAGCAAGTTGATGTATAGGTTCAATTAGTGAGTTAAGGAACATCAAGTGAAATAGTACTAGAAACTAACTTGAGATTCTCCACATAAAAATCCCAGTGGAATTCTCAGTTTGGGAGAATCTCGCATTCATCAACTTCGTAAAAAAATCGTATTGGTAGCAGTTGTTTTTCCACTTTGCGTTGAGAACAATTTGAACGAAACATATATTAACTAATTAACCACTAACAGTTGTCTATAAAAAAAATTATTTTAATGACTTGTGGCGAAATTTTATTTACTCGTTCAAAATTGTTTTCTCGCATTTTTTTTCTTATTGAATGTGTTGTGCAAACGAGAATCTCATATATTTTAATTAGTTTTACATTAGAATCCCGATGCTTGATTATAGCTTTACCAATTAAAACCTCAAGGGTTTCCCTAGTGGAGCATAACAAAATTTATATCGAGGAGATCCCAAGTTCAAATCTCCACTAGTTTCATTGGGGTGAAAGTAAATGTATTCAAAGAGTCCAGAAATTTTTCCTTAATTCCTTAGGTTGGGGTGTCATCGTCTTCACCTTAAAATTTTGGTAAAAAAAAGCTTTGCAAATTTAACCGAGATAGTAATATGAATCGATAGTTTTACATTTTTACAAAATACATAATTATTCCCCTACAAGATTTAGGAGGAAAAGAATCAATGAGAGACATAGGTAATGTGGAGATGGTATAGCTAGGAAAGTGAAGTGTCATACTAGGGCAAAACGTGTGGGGTTATTTTGATCTTAGAGAGTCTCTTTTTCTTTTAGTAGAAAAGCTAAAAAAGAGGTGCAAAGGGGAAAAGAAGAAAAAGTAATTTAACATATGACTTCATATATATTTGATAGTGATTTTGTATCCTTTTTCATGATAGTGCATAATTAAATAAATAGTTGTACATTTGATTTTTACTAAAGATAAATTACAAATGTGAATTGTTCTTGAACACCCCTCATCATACCCTTTTGAACAATGAAGGTTGAGCCATTTGATGAGGATAAGGACCACAAGAGAGTTCACTCATTTCTTGTATTACTACCTCCAAAATACAATTGGCACTATGGGGGGAGGAAGTTGTTGGGGTAGTAGTCAACTTTGATATCAAGTTCCTCTTTATTTTCAATATCATCTTATTGCCTATGTTTTTTTATGCATAGGGTATGAGAACTATATATGTCTTTAATCTAATTTAGAGAAGATTATTTTTGGGTGCATGTGACATGTGTGGCATTTAATATTAGTGTTCTTTGCTTTAAATAATAGTACAAATGTACTTATCTTTTACTTGCATCTAGTGATGTATACCCGGGAAAAAGAAAAAAAAATGGAGTGTGTTACTTATTGCTATTCCCACCCATTCACTCATTTTCGCACCAAAAATAATTATTTTCATGTCATTTTCACTATAAGGGTATGTTTGGGAGGGGGTTTTGCGAGGGGAAGAGAGGGGAGGGCTTGAAAAAGATTTGTTTATATTTTAATATGTGTTTGAGATTTTAAAAAATTAAAAGAACAAGTTGATAGATATCAATATAATCTTTTTAATCACATTTGATTTATGTTTAGAGACATTTTATAGCTTCCTCAATTTAGAATTGAAAAATACGCCCTCCCCTCCCAAAAACCCCTCCCAAACATACCCTAAGAGTTCTCCTGATTTCAATAAAATAAAAACATGGAAATTTTTAGAAAAATTATAAAACTTGTAAGGTGAATACTCCGATATCTAGTGAGTTTTGTTGGGTATGATACTCAACATTTAATCAATCAATGACACCTCATTTTTTATATTTAGGTTATTTAAAATGAATAATTTTTCTACAGGCATTATACCCACCAAAATTCAATAGGCTTTGCAGAATTCTCCAACTTGCATACCTATTTTAGAATTCAAAAAGAAATTCAAATCATAAAAAGATTAATAACTTACATCAACTACTAAATTTATGGAGAAAATGAAAATGAAACCTACATTGGGGGCGCATATCATTCCATTCCTTGTATCGTTGAGTGACTCTCTTGATCCCCATCAATTATTGGACAAATTTTACACGTTAGGTCTATGCTAAGGTTAAACCATTCATTTCCCAGGTAAACTTACCCAACTCTTTTATTACTTTATATCTTGCATGACCTCTAATATGTAATGCTGAAACTACTGCTCTGTCGTGTAATTAGGGTGAACAAAAGGTTTTAACAAAGTTTCTTTCCTTTCATTTGCCTATATGTGAAGGAAGCTTGGTCAAAAGAATAAGGAATACATATTCATAAATTTGTTGATGCAAATAGCCAAACAAGGATAGCATAGCATATGCTCAAGCAATTGTTGTGCCCTATTTTTCTTTTTTGTCATAAAAGAGGGCAATCGCTCGAAAACAACAAAACGAAATCAATTACCAGCGAGTCCTAATGTCTCGAGGTGTAGGTGCCCCAAACATGTCATCAAAATCTTAGGGCGGATGCCTGCTTTAGGAAAACTGCGTCCATCGTATTCACTTGAAAACTGTAGTTCACTAGTCAATTTGTACAGCTGTTTCCTTCCCTCTAAGTATGCCTTATGCATGTCCACCTCCCAATCACCAGTCAGGAATCTCCGTATATGCTTAACAATTGTGGGAGTGTCTTCCCTGAGTAGCATGTCTACGAGAGTCTTAGAGTCGCTCTTAATCACCAACTTTGCAATGTCAATTTGTCGTGCCATCTCTACTTCAATCCACATCCTCACATTTCTGCATGAAGTGCATAGCAAGTAAAAATAAGTAAAATTAATCTAAAGGTAGTAAATTAAGTAGTCCCAGAAGGGTAGCTCATGTGGTTGAGTGAAAGAGACATCATTGGCGAAAATATAGGCGTACGGGGTTCGTACCCCGCTCTCCCCTCCCCTCTAACTACTAACTCACTAATTTCTAATCACTTTGCCTATAAAAAAAGTAAAAATAATCTAAAGGTAGTAAAAAAGTTCTTTGAGTAAAGCAGGAAATATAAAACATTAAATAATAACTTAGTTTGAAAAAAACAAGACAACCATAATTGATCTAAAGCAAAATGAATCTAAATAGTTCATTGAATACCGCTGCAAATAAAAAAAATTAAAAGAGCACAACATAAAAACTGAGAGAGAACATACTTATCCTTGGTATATCATAATCTAACACTGGTCATCGTGTTCAAACTTACAATTACCGCTCCTCCAACAAATTAAGGGTACAAAAAATGGGTTTAGAGTAGCGGCAATTTCTACTTGTGCATATAATTAAATATCAAATTCTCCTTTTTTTTTCCTATTATGATCAATGCATGAAAATAAAATATGCATATATATATATATATATATATATATATATATATATATAGAATGAAGAACCAATCTCTAGAAATAGCACAGATTCTAGAAGATCAGTAGATACATCATCTACAATTAATGTTAATTTAGCAGGAGTAGACTTTACTCCAAATATTCCCCAACCTTTATATGAACCAGACAATAGGTCGGAATCTCCACCTATGTCTCCTACGGCCTCTCAAATTCTTTCAACCATTACTTTAGAAGAAGAATTTGAAATTGATAAGCCCTGGATCAGGAGTAATTTTGAGGCAGATTATAACAAAGACAAGCGAGATTGGTATTTCACCACTTTCTCCAAAAAACAAACAACTGATTTCCTTCATAAGTTCTACGATTATCTAAAGAAAAAGAGGATTAATATGTATTTCTTCAATTGGTTTGAAGGATACTGTTTAGAACAAAACTTAGAGAACCCCTTTTTAGAGAAACACATAAATGTTAGTAATAGGATTACTAAGAAGTGGAATATGTTGTCTGACAAAGTTGTTGAGTCAGTACATCCTCCCTTAGAGGCTGTTAAAATAGAAAGTCACAATGTTTCATTAACTGCTCATCCCTTTAAGTCGCCAGGAGAAAACTCAGAGATTGGAAAAGTTCAATCTCAATTGAATTATTCCAACACCATATTGCACACTATTGCAGAACAATTAGACAGAGTAGAGGTGCAAATGTCCACTACTCCTTCCTCTTCCAGCAAGATGGAATCTTATAAGGATTTTTCTTTGGTTCCAAAAAGACCCATATATAAGTTAATTAATGTCCCTGAAAAAGAATTAAGTGAGGTAAAATTAGGACCAAACACAGATGACCTTATAGGACGATTAGCTAGATTAACTATTAAGGAAGAAGGCAAGGGAAAGGCCCAAGTTAATGTTCTAACCAAAAGTGATGAATTAGAAATGAATAAGATAGGCAGACATAGAAACATGGGTTACCAGGGTCGAACTAGGAACTTCTATCCCAGGCCTAGTTTCCCAGATTTACAGTTTGAAGAAGCTAGAGACATGGTCGCTAGCTCCTATAGTGGCAATTCCATTTCAGAATGGAACATAGATGGTCATAGTGAACAGAACATCTTGAACACTATTCAAGAAATGACTATGGCTGCCACAGCTTTTAAGTCAGTAGGGCATAACACTGACAAGAAAGCAACTTTACTGCTTATTACAGGTTTTACCGGCCAGTTAAAAGGTTGGTGGGACAATATTCTTACCCAAGAGGATAAAAAGAACATTATAGAAGCCCAAAAGCTAGATCCCAATACAGGTGTCGCATTAGAAGAAGACGCTGTAAATACCTTGTTATACACCATTACAAAGTATTTCGTGGGAGATCCCTCTCAGTTACAAGAAAGAGCTGCAGAACAATTAGCAAATCTCTATTGCCCAACTATGTCCGACTATCGCTGGTATAGGGACATGTTTTTGTCAAAATTATGCACTAGGCCAGATGGGGCGGCAGATTATTGGAAAGAAAGATTCATTGCAGGATTACCAAGGTTATTAGCTGAGAAAGTTAAAACAGACCTTAAAGCAAAATTAGGAGGAACCATACCTTATGCTACTTTAACTTTTGGACAAATATCCAGCCAAATTATAGAAACAGGGATTAGTGTTTGCACTGATTTTAAGATTCAAAATAAGATGAGAAATGAATTAACCCAAAGCAGAAAAGAACTAGGTTCTTTTTGTCAACAATTTGGAGTAGAGCCCATTAAAGCTCCTAGTAAGAAAACAAAGAAGGATTATAAGAAACCCTCTCGTTCTTATAAACCCTATAAGAAGCATAGGAATTTTTCTAAGGAAGAAAAAGAAGAAAAACCATCTAAAAGGCCCCTTAGATCTTTTAAGACCAAGAAAACCTTTAACAAGTCAGAAGTTAAGTGTTTTAAATGTGGAAGATTTGGACATTATGCAAAAAATTGCAGAGTCAAACAGAAGATCAACGAGATTAGTAAGTTAGAAATATCAGAAGACTTGAAAGAAAGTCTTATACCCATCTTGCAGGATATTATGATTATGAATGATGACGATTCTAGTTCGTCAGAAGAATCTTCTTACAGTGAAGAAGATTATGTTGATCAAATTGTAGATAACTCAGATTCGGATGAAACTTCTGAAGATGATAATTGCTTAGGACCTGAGTTATGTACATGTGACAATTGTATTAGAAAGATTAATGTTATTACTAGTGATCAAGCTAATACTTTAATAGAGATATTAAAGAAAATGCCTGAATCTTCTCAAAAGGAAGAATTCATGTTACAAGTTAAGTCTATTATAGAAGGAGATCATGAGTAGGTTCAAGCCTCAGGCTACGACCCAGGTTTCTATCAAGGATTTACAGAATGAAATTTCTTTGATTAAACAAGAAATAGAGCTCTTAAAACAGAAAGATTTAGAGCTAGAAATTAAGTATTTGGAAACAAAAGGAAAGAATATTATGTCTGGTATTAACGAAGAAAATACTGCAAGCAGTGACACTTCGTATATTTCTTTACTAAATAGAATGATTGTTCATAAATGGCACTGTGTGTTAACCATAGTTGTTAAAGATCAAAGGTTTGAATTTATTGCTTTAATTGATTCTGGTGCTGATATGAATTGTATCCAGGAAGGGTTAATTCCTACCAAGTATTATGAAAAAACATTAGAAGGTTTGAGTGGTGCAGGTGGTCATAGATTAAATGTTTCTTATAAATTAGCCGATGCAAAAATCTGTAAGGATCATGTCTGTTATCGTACCCCCTTTTTATTAGTCAAAAATTTGCATGAACAGGTCATATTAGGAACTCCATTTTTATCCTTGTTATATCCCTTTAAGGTTTCTCACACGGCTATAACCTCAGAAGCCCTGGGAAAGGAAGTTAGTTTTAATTTTATTAAGCCCCCTAGAATTAGAAACTTAAACAATCTTAGAGAAGCATCCACCTCTTCAATTAATTTGATTTCTCAAAAAAGAAAACAGATTACTATGCTAAATAAAGAAATTCAGTACAAAAAAATAGAAGAACAGTTACAAGCCAAAGCTGTTCAGGATAGAGTCATACAGATACAACATAAGTTTGAAAAAGACATCTGCGCTGATCATCCTAATGCTTTTTGGGAAAGAAAAAGGCACATTGTCTCTTTACCTTATGAGCCAGGATTTGATGAAAAATCGATCCCCACTAAAGCTAGGCCCATCCAGATGAACCATCAATACTTAGAATACTGTAAGAAAGAGATTAAAGATTACTTAGACAAAGGGTTAATTAGACCAAGTAAATCCCCTTGGAGTTGCACCGGGTTTTATGTAAATAACCCAGGCGAACTTGAAAGAGGTGCCCCTAGGCTGGTCATCAATTACAAACCCTTAAACAAAGTTTTACAGTGGATTAGATACCCTATACCTAACAAGAAGGATTTAATTGGTAGATTACATAATGCTACCATATTCTCCAAGTTTGATTTAAAATTCGGATATTACCAAATCCAATTAGAATAACAAGACAAATACAAGACTGCTTTTGTAGTCCCCTTCGGTCATTATGAATGGAATGTCATGCCTTTAGGATTAAAAAATGCACCTAGTGAATTCCAGCATATTATGAATGATATTTTGAATGATTATCAAGATTTCTCTATTGTTTATCTTGATGACATATTAGTCTTTTCAAAATCTATTAATCAGCATTTTGAGCATTTAGACAAATTCTTTAATATTGTTAAAGATAATGGTTTGGTTTTATCTGCTAGAAAAATGAAATTATTTCAAGTAAATGTTAGATTTCTAGGATTTAATATTTATCAAGGAACTATTACTCCGATTAGCAGAGCTATTGAATTCAGTGATAAATTTCCTGATGAGTTAAAGGATAAAACTCAACTACAGAGATTCTTAGGTTGTGTTAATTATGTTGCTGATTTTATTCCGAATTTACGAATTATCTGTATACCTTTATTTAAAAGACTTTGTAAGAACCCCCCTCCTTGGGATGATTCTATGAGTCAGAGTATTAAGAAAATTAAGCAAATGGTTAAGAAATTACCCTGCTTAGGAATCCCAGATCCCCAAGCTTTCCTCATAGTGGAAACAGATTCCTCAGACCTAGGTTATGGTGGTATATTAAAACAAAGAGAGACAGAAACCTCTATAGAGCAAATTGTTAGATATTACTCAGGAACATGGACTCCGGCACAACTTAAGTACAGTACAGAAATTTTGGCTATTGTATTATGTATTACTAAATTTCAAGATGACTTATTTTCAAAAAGATTTTTACTACGGACAGATTGCAAAGCTGCAAAAGATGTTTTACAAAAGGATGTTAAAAATTTAGTTTCTAAACATATATTTGCCAGATGGCAATCATTACTGTCATGCTTTGATTTTGATATAGAACACATTAAAGGAGAAAAGAATTCTTTGCCTGACTTTCTTACCAGAGAATTTTTACAGGGAAAAACACCATGAGTAAAAAAGATAACTATGGACCTCCTCTCGAGGGCTCCTCATCAGGTATTACAAAAGGTATTAAAGGTATTACTTCTAAACAAGCATTACAGACCCCTCCTGCTTCTCCTTCATTACAAAATCAAAATCGTTTCACCCCTTTAACACCATTAGCTTTACCCTCTTTTTATCCTTCTTCACCTTCTTCCCCTAACCCTAGAGCTATTAGACCTTCCGTTACCTCTAGGTTAGTTTCTCCTCTGACCTTTGCCATAAATACTCCCACTTCTTTAAACACTCAACCAGAAAAATTACCTTTCTATACTCCCCCAGAAAATTTAAATTGCCCCTTTTTAGAAAAAACCTATAAAAAGATACTCTTCCTTGTTGAACCTGAATATGATTCAGAAGGATCATTATTTCAAATAACCTCTAGATACTTTCCCCCTGAATTTCATTACCTTCCTGCAACCCCAGAAAAGACAAGACTGTTTTATGAATTTATTCTAGTGGATTCAGACTCCATTGAAGTTACTCACACTTATGATAAAAATAAGATTATTTTCTCAAAATTTAAAATTTTAAAAATATTGTCCCCTTCAGACTGGAAAGCTCATCCTGCTACTTTAAAAAGCTTTTCAAGAAGATTCGCTCCTCAACATTATTCTTACTATGATTATATGGACGCTTGGAATAACTTTATGTTCTATGAACCGTATGATCATTCTTGGTTCATATGGTTCAGAAAAGATTTCCCTTTGCAGTTCCCTCATTGGTTTATTAAATGGTTCCATGAATGGGGCCCAGAGACTAGCATTTACCCTGATTTCACAGATAAGGCTTTTCAGGATTTCTCTAAAGCAACAAATTTCTTAGATCATATGAAGATTTTAGCCTTTCATGCAACCTTCGGAATTTCTTGGATTACTTCCTGGAGTTTTAAAAGAGAATTATCAGTCCCAGATAGCAACATCTATTGGATCGTCAGAAGCATTAAGATCAAGTGGTGGAACAAGTTTAATCCAGATTTACTCAAAGAATCAATCTTACAAAATTGGTTTAATAAGAACTCAAAATATCTTATTAAATCAAAAGAAACTGTAAAAGAATGTGAATTTTTAGCAGAAAAATCTAAGTTTTTAGCAGACTTATCTTCTTCCTCAAACAAAAAGGAATTCTTAAAAAAATTACAAGCTGCAATTTCAGAGTCAGATATCAACAACGAAGAAGACACAGCCAGCTCATCTCACAGCCTTTCAGCTATGGATGAAGACGACTGTTTTGGAATTAGTGGCGTGCCAGAGCTTTAGTCAATTCTAGCATTATGAGTCATCAACAGGACGCTGACAGCATTATCTCTACTTTTGTAAAAGCAAGATTCGTTTTTATCTTTAGCCTTAGAATGGCCGGCAAACTTTATTAAAGTCTTTGTCGTATTACTTTTCCTTTATTCGAATCTATTATGTAATCATTTAGTTTCCTTAACTGCCAGGTGTAAGTTTCGAATAGTTTCCAGTTGCCTCCTTCTCCTCTATAAAAGGATGGCCTAGTTAGTTTTTACATCATTGAAAATTCTCAGTTTGTAAGAAAATAAGCTGAAGCTTTCATCATCCTTGTAAGTTTCTTCTGTATCAATAAACATGTTTTGAATTCCAACAATATTTCTCATTATCTATATTTCCTACTACTATGTCTTTCTATGTCTCTCCGAATATATATATATATATATATATATATATATATATATATATATAGATGAACCAATGAGACAATAATAACTTAAAGTGAGTAGGAGAGCTGAAGTTTATTCACATGCACTATATTTATTATGTGTTCAACTGCTTGCTCATTCACCTCTCACAATCAAACAATGTGGTCCCCCTCAACATCACAAAATTTCACATTCAAATTAGAAATCTATGATTTTTCTCTCTGCCATTCATTGCCTTCAAAATTGGTACATATCTTCATCATCATTCATCACTTAGCTTCGTCTTCTATTACCATTATCATCATTACATGCATTTTTAAACATGTACAATCATAACTCTATGAATTTCCCACCGATAGTTACAGAAGAAGCTCGAATCTCATGCAGTACAGGGCACACAGTAGCTGCCATCTCGTTACATTTAATATCATATCTTTTAATATTTAATTATTATTATTATTTTGGAAGTATATAGAGACTTATACATTACCCACTGCTCTTAAAATCATGGTTGAAAGAAAATTTTAATTAGAAATAATGATGGACGATCGATTCACTTTTGTTGCGGAGAATTTTAGTTAAGATTCCGTCTCCCTCATATGATTGTAATTTTAATCATGTTTATAAATTTTGTTCCTCCATTCCTAAAGTGCGTAATGGGTAAATGTTTTATTTGAATGGCTGTAATAGATAAATATTCGTAGCTATAGTATAAAAAAAGTTCCCAAGTGGATCGATGATAATCCAGGGTAAAGTTCTAGTTTGTAGCTTCTACAATTAAAATACTAATCATTAAGATTTGAGAAAATACTAATTATAATATTTTTTTCAAACTTATTTCCAAATTTAATTTTATAATAATTAGGAACATAATTTGTCTAAGAATAATACTCCCTCCGTTCCTAATCTTTGGTACTTTTGGCTTGTTACACACATATTAAGGTACCATTAATTTGTATTGTTTAAGTACTAAAATGCCCCACTTGTAGTTGTATTGGGATAATTGAAGTTATATAAAATAGTCTTGGGACAATTAATTCATGCGTTGGAACGCTAAAAGGATAAATAAATATAGAGGGTATATTAGGAAAAATTAGGTGAATTGTACATTGGGTTTTTAAAAGTACCATTGTTTTGGAACAAAAATAAAAGGCCAAAAGTACTAAAGATCAAGAACGGATGAAGTATATTTTTTCCTCAAAATTTGTCTACTTGTTCTCATATGTAACATATATATATATATATATATATATATATATATATATATATATATATATATATATATATATATATATATATATATATATATATGATATTGATGTTTTGCAATATGTATCAATTGATCTAGTTGGCTCAGTGGTTGGGCTCTAATTACAATTAGGTTCGAACCATGTTTGGATATTTGGAATATCCATATAATATTTGTGTTGCCATGTCAGCAACACACGTACCTGCCACTCCAATACTGTGCTGCCACGTTATTATAATCTCCGTCAAAAATTGGACGGAAAATTAATGGTTAGACCAAAATTAGGGGACCAAGATTGCATAAAAAATAAATAATTGTGGGACTAGAATCGCATATCTGTTGAGAATTTAAGTGTGAGTAGTTAGTCTCGCGCCAACTAGAAATGAGTTAAACGAATGATATATAAGAGAAGTGACTCATTTTTTTCGATGAATGAAGTTTGATTAATATAATCTAGCTTGAGATTTTGAGTGGAGATGTGACGTTCATGCCTTTTTGTGGTCCAGTTCATTTGGTCGTTGTTGCTCCCGGACCTGGTACTCCCCAGACTCCCCAACAAAATTGACTATAATAGAAGAAGCAAAAGTGCAATTAAGCTTAAAATTAACTCTTGGAGTGAGACATGTGCTTATCCATAGCTGGCAGAGACATGTAAATTAAATGTGTTCTTCAGTCTATACCTTTCTACATCATGAGTATTTTTCTAATTCTTCAATCTTTAAGGGATGATATTAAAAAAATGACGAATTCTTTCTGGTGGAGTACAAAATGTGGAAATGATAACCATTGGATGTATTGGGATAAATTGTCAATTAGGAAGGACATGTGTGGTATGGATTTTGGGAATTAATCTGTATGCTTTTAGATTTAATTTATAGCTATCTTTGGCAAACAAGGCTGAAAACTTATTACAAAACCAGATGCATTATTCTCAAGAACTTTCAAAGCTAAATATTATTCTAGAGAATATTTTCTAAGTGTATCTTTGGGTAACAATCCTAGTTACAGATGGTGTAGCATTTATTTAGCATAATAGAGCTCTTATTAATGGGACGCTGACTTGATTAATCAGGATCTGTAGTTAAGGATACACTTTGATATGGAAATATTCAATTGTAAGAATGTCTTAATTGATTCTTCTTTCTCATTAAGACTCTTGCAATACCTCAAAAAAATCAAATGTGTGGGATGATGTTACTTTGGAGTTTATAAAAGAGTAGAAATGTAAGGGTATGGGATAACACTATTGAATTTGTTGATAATGTTATTATAAGAGCACATACCATGCCAAACCAAGTTCTCCCCATATCATGCTGCTTGGAAAAAAACCACAAGGTTGTTGTTTCTAGAAGGCTAAAGTCATGTCTTGGGACTTCTTCAAGCAATAAAATGGGTACATGAAATGGGTTTAGATAATGTCATTTTTGAAGTAGATTTAAAGTCAGTTTTTTATAGTTTTCATTCTACTAGTTTAGGCCATGTAACTGCAAATTCATAATCAACAAACTGATACTTTTTGGATCAAAAACAAACTGATACTTTCCCTAAATGGATCCAAGATGTAAGCAATGATCAATAGGAAGAAGTTCCACCTCATTCAATTCACTCATTATTTGCATTTAATTAAACAAAATGGCAAGAAAACTCATATGAATAAAAAATTTAATTACAATAAACCTTAAATATAATTACAAAGAGTAAGAAAAGCATGCGGCTGATCAGTAAAAAAATACAGGGGATTCTCAGTTTCTACTTTCTACAACTTTCATACCCAAATCTTTTTACAACCCCCAACTATCCAAGAAAATCAGTCTTCGTCAGTAGACTCATCATCTTCATCCATGGAATCACCCTGCTTTTGATCCTCCTCAACAGGGTCACTGGCCTGAGTTTCTGCATCCGATATTGATTCACCCTTTGATTTAGCTCTATTATCATCAACAGTGTCACTAACACTTTCAGTATCAGAGTCAGATGAATCATTACGGTCTGCTCTATCTCGATCACAATCATAAGTTGAACCTCCAAATTGCTCTCTCGAATCAGGAGCAACAATGCCAATCATCTCAACTAGTGCTCGCCATTCATTCTGTCTGGCAGCAGTAGCATCGGGAGGGGTTTGACTCTCGGGCACCATGATATTTGAATCATGCAATGCTCCTGAACCCTCATTACTGTCTCTGTTTCTTGGAGTTTCATTTTCTTCCTGTGCAGAAGGTGCTGTACTGCAAGCCCAGCTACCAGGGACTTCAGAAGTTATAAGGTCTGCTGTTCAGATTAAGTCTCCAGCTTCAGTACCCTCAGTAATCTTTTCAGTGTCTACAAGATTATTTAATTGTGTGTTGTGAAAGTTCACGACAAGGTATTTGACCATGCTTCTCTGTTTCCTGTACATTGATATCATCATCAATCTGCATAGTATCCCCTTCTAGAGGACCCCCCACCCTTGTTCAAGTCAAAATTCCGTCCACCGTCATTTGCGGGACTTTCAGTTTCCAGAACTCGTTCGGTCCCTACAGCATCACCTTCCATCATCAATCGACAGAAGTATTATCATAATTATCTTCATCTTCTAGAGTTCTTTGCATAGACTTCAACTGTTCCTGTTGCTTAGCAAACAGTTTCTGTATCTCCTCGGTAGTGGAATAAAATGACCGCAGCTGCATTTCCCTGCATTACAACACCGAGCTTCAGCTGCAAAATTTATAAATCTGCAAACAACATGAAGATTGAGGGAGGTGTACATGTTGCATCACAAAGCAAAACTGTCAAACAATATTTCACATACATACAGTACAATGCAGCAGCACACTATCCAACATTGACTTGTAATCATACAGCTGGAATCAAAATTCAAATCAACATGAATGACATCGCCCTCTAATTTATTTAACCTATTGTTGAGTAGTGTATATTCTAATCAAAACAACAGTTGGGAACGCGCCCTTTCCCAATAGCATCATTCAGCGCTGCACCAAATTATTAGTAAAGGAGGAAAGATGTTGTTAAACCTCTTACTAGCAAGCAGTATAAGAGGAGGCCCAAAGTGATTGGCCGGCCTAATAATAGGAAAAAAATTCTATGGTAAGAAATAACCGAATAAGCCAGCATGTAGCATAGCCGTGCCTTAGAATGTAGTTTGAATAAATCGAGAGGCTAAAGGGGAAAGGTAATTCAGCAGTTATTAGATAGGAATTAGAAGGGAGAGACCAAGCTGTTGAACTCTTGGAGGGAAACCACCGTAACCATTTCCTTACCTCTTTAATCTTCTCTTTCTCTTCTATAATTTTTTATTCTGTATTACTCTATTGTACCTCTGATTTGGGAATAGTTCTCCAGAGGTTTCAATATAATTCAGTTAGTCCAGAAAATCTAATTACAGTTACCAGTTTCTATCAAATGTATGAATACAACCAGCCACAAGGCTTTATAAGCAGCTATTAGGATATCACTCGTTAGTTAAAAAGGTGTGTGTAAGACAGCTTAAGGGAGGAGATAAGAATCAGGGGAATTAGTCATTCTATTTTTAGAATAGCTGTCATAATTGAACTGCTAGTAGTTAGTTAGAGGTGGGCCAGAGAATAAATATGAAAGAAGGAAAGATACCGAGGGTGTGGAGAGAATAACTATAGTAAGGAAAGTCTGCTTCTTGAAGAGCCAGAGTAGGATAAAGTCTTGGTCAATTCTTGTCACCTTGGCCAGGACTGAATCACCATGTCCTTGTTGCACATGTCTTTATATATCTCATCCAATTTTTAGAACTAGTTTGTTAAAATCATCACAATTGTCTTTTCAATAATTTACTCTGCAATCTCATTGAAATAACATTAGCAAGATACCTGGGTGTAAGTCAGATAAAATTTCGGGGGATAAACCTTAAATAAACATTTTTGGTATTCAGTGACATAAATTTCTCATATCTACCTTTTCATTCTCGAGCTCTTTCCTTAACCTTTTTGTTTCCTGTTCAAGTTCTTCTATTTTCTGCTCCAAAAATTAGTATAATTCAGCTACAAATCAACTGAAAATCTAAAATATGATAAGGCAACATGATACTCGATATAAAATTATCTGATTACCTTCATTCCATTTTCAGTGATCTGCTTCTCTTGATGTAATTGGGTTTCCAGCTGGCGAACTTTATTATCAGAAACAACCAGCTTTTGCCTAGTGTCCTCCTGCAGCCAAAAGAAGAATAAAGAGGAAAGTCTTTATATGAAGAACATACAAAATTTTGGCCTGCTCTAGGCTAACAGGAGCAAAAACAGAACCATACCAGCTTGGACCTCAAAGTTTCAACCAGCAAACACATTTCTCTCTCCGATTCCTACAATATATAATAAGCAAAAGTTTCTGATATCCTTAAAGTAGAAAACAAACAGTTTCTTACTAATTTAGCAGTAAAACTTTCAAACCTTTAGCATATCTATTGCTTCTTGCAGCTCTCTTTCTCTTCTTGAGGCATCATCTGAGAGTCGTTTTATTTCCTCGAGTCTCAGACTGGGCTCTGCGAACAGCAGCTTTTAGATCAGCTGCAGCCTTTTCTCTCTCTTCTTTTCGTTGAGTAAGCTCTGCATCTAATCGCTCCTTGAGCTCAGCTATATTTACCTTTTGACTGCAAGCAGGAAGAGACACACACTTAACTAGCATACCGTGCAGCATAGTTATTAGTACTGCTTGAATTATCCATCAGAAACGAACTATTAGGCAGCACCATTCTTCTTCAACTTCTCCCAGTTAAGGTAGGTTCCATTTGTGCTGAACAAGGGTTTACAAAGATTAGAAACTGAGCAAGCAGGAAAAGAAACTCTTTTATTTTTCTCGAGTAGGAGTAAGGATGGGGAACCAAACTTCATAAAGAAGCCACAACCTAGTATCTTTCAAAAATATTGATGCGGTATCCTCCATGTTTTCATTAGTGACCTTCATCCTGTATATTCTGCAATGATTTGCACTGACTGAATTTGAATCAATCTGGAAACGCACATCCTCCACCAATCGCCCAAAGCAGTGCTCATCAGCAGTTAATAAAATATTGATTCCCTGGTTACAATCATTTAATCAAACAAAAATTGAAAATTAAGGAATCACTAAACAAAAAAATGAAGGCAAATAAAGTGCAAAAACCACTGAAAATTAACTCCTATGCAGAAGTTAACTCCAGCGTAACCCTTTTCAATTGAAGTTCATATATTTTACAACTCAAACAGGAAAAATTTGCTTAGAAGTTAATAAATTAAAAGCAAAATTGCGTCTAGGGTCTTTTAAGTTTATTTAAAATTCCAGATTTGTTCTTCTAATTTTTTTTCTTATTGAATTCCTTTTTGTTTCCGTTTATGTTTCAAATTGGGATTCCGTGTCAAATTTATCCTCAAGTTTCCGTTGATGTTCCAAATTGATCCTCCATGTGCTCCACTTATAAGGATCAATTTAAAACAAACAGAAACATAAATGACTAATTTGAAACATAAACGGAAACATGAAGAACTAATTTGAAACATGGAGGACCAATTCGAAACAGAAACATAATGAGAAAAATATCTTAAAGGACAAATCCAGATTTTTAAATAAACTTAAAGGACACCAAGCGCAATTTATATACCCTAAATTAAAAATATTGAACATGTGCATGCCATTTACTGAGAGTGAAATACCACTGAAACATTGAATTTTGCCTATCCATATTTTCCCTAACATGTGCTCTAGCAAGTGCAGTTATCACAACCAATTACTAAACTACTAATTGAAAATCTCCATAAGGACCATAACAACTTCTTAAATACTTGAATCCTCAATCAAGCTTACATTCACCCAAAAATAATGAACAATCAGCCAATTAGGTTAATTTTATAAGCATGATTATTAAAATAATAACCCAGCTAATTCAACATAATAACCTAAATTTAACTAATTTAACAAATTCTATATAATTGTACCATGAGAAGTGACTTTTTCTTTTAAAAAAAAATTAAAAAAAACGAAATTTAGGGGAAGGAAGCGAACCTGCTGTCTTTTACGGGCATTGTTGGAGATGGCAGTGAGGACACCCCAAACGTTAGGATCGGAGTTGTGAAGAGATTGGGAAGCCCCAAATTCCTAATGCATAAACTTCAAAACTAGAACCCCAAATTCCAGATGCATAAGCTTCAAACCCCTAAGCAGAAACTTCGAACCCAACAAATTGAAATTAAAGTTGCAACCTTGTTTGCAAACTGGGGTATTAGATTGGGATTGGCATCTTCCTCTCCCTTTGTTTCAATCACATGCAGGTTCATCTATCTTCCTCTTCCATCGCTTCAATCACACGCAGGTTCAGCTACCACGTTGATTTTAGTTTTTTGTTCATCGCTGATTCGATGTTTATCATGGTGGATTATCATAAAAGGAAGTGCAACTTTTTAGGAATTTACGGATTAGAAGGAATTGCAGATGAGAGTGAGAAAAGAACAACTACTTATTGGTGCTGCATATCTCTCTGTCATCTTCTCTCAATTTAGGGACTTAGAAATAAGATTGGGGAAGCAGGTTTGATATGGAGCGACTGATGGTGTTGTTGCATCTCTCTCTACCATCTTCTCTCTAATTGTGGGTGGGGTTTTGCATTTAATTTGGGGATGAATTCTTTGTTTAATTTTGAGTAGATTTAGGGCTTGGTGTTGCTGAACCCATCTTAAAATCAATCAAATTTGTTGCTGAACCCGTCTCTTCATTTTCCTCCATTTCCTTAAGCTAATGATTATGGTTGCTGGTTGATGTTTAGGGAGGAAGGAAGAAGATTAGAAACGGAGGGAGAAAGTGAGAGACGGAGCTGAGAGAGCGAGATTAGGGAGGAAGGAATAAGATTAGATTTTCTTAATATCCATATAAGCAAATATAAAATAAAAGGGAAAATAAAATATGACGTGTAAATGCCAACGTCTAACCAACACTCCTAGCCCAGTGGTTCAGGCTCCTGTTGGGACGTGGTGGGGGTCGCCCGCGAGGGTCCGACACCAAAAAAAAATGCCAACGTCTAACTCTGTTAGCCACATCAGCAGACGGCTAACAAAAAAAATGCAATGACGTATTTAAAAAAAATTGCATAGACTTATTTAGAAAACAGTTATATTTGTAAGGACAAAAAACATATTTAAACCTTTTTATTATTATAAAATTCATTTTTTTATTAAAAACGGTAATTCCACCTTTGAACCTTTTTTGAGGGATTCATATTAGATGCACTCGTTAATTACACACTTTTATGTAACTACAGCCAACATATTTACATTTTTTTATTACATTTAATTTTACATTGTACCACTAAAATTTGGCTTTCAAGTCCAACTGATTCGTGGTCGCCTAATCCATTCGTGGTCGCCCTAATCCATTCATGGTCGCCCTAATCCATTCGTGGTCTTCCCAGTCCAACTGATCACTGGGCCACCAGTACTTTCGTACTATTCAGTATCGACGATCCAGATCAACCCATCCAAATTCGACGACTCTTCCGAGTCTCCCAATCACTATAAATACCATAAATCACCAAGTGTCAGATACACAATCTACTCTAATATCCACTAATTATTATTGTAGCTCGACCTAGCTGACTTGGGCGTCGGAGTGTCATTACTGGTACACCCACCCGCACTCTCAAGTCAGCCCGATTCAACAACATCTAAAGACCCGTCCCCTGGCCAACTCTCCAGGTGTCTCAAGGTACAGTTCATTGGTGACCACAGTGGGAGAACACACGCTTTCCCATCATATCTCTCATGCCTCTGCGACCGCAAGGCAGACCGCGAGCGGCACCGCACCTGCAAAGCGTGGCTGAGATCCCAGTTCGGCCACCACCCGTTCCGGAGGGTGTAGCGACCAACGTTGAAGTCGTTGCCCCTAGTCCCTAGTCAGGCGCGACTCAGCAGGTTGATGTCACCCTCCCCGCAAACCTTGTTCAAGAACTCCGTAATCTACTTCGTGACCGAGACCAGAAAATCGCTCGGCAAAACGACGGCCTCACCCAAATAGAGGATCAAGTGGCGTCGAGACCGGCGAACACTGCACCCAAGCCACGTCACCAAGGGTCACCCGTTAGGCGGGCCAACCAGTCTAGGAGGCATCACTCGCCCCCAATGAGACTGCTCGTCCACCGATCTCCACCCCGTAGGGGACGAGGAAGGGGACTAACGTCGCCTAAAACCACACCTTCCACTTTCGACTACACTTACTGGCCAGAAGAGTCCACACATCAAGAGTCCTTGTATGATTCATCCGGGTCGCCCACACAATCTCGGAGCAGGTCCTACGAGAAGCATCCGCACAACCACCAAAACGACTATTCTCTAGAACGACGTGGTCATCGAAGTCGACATTTCGAGGACCGACCACCTCGTAGGGACATAAACAACATGAGCTTAGGACCGTTCACCAGAGAGATAGACGAGTATCCCGTCCCGCCCTCACTAGAAAAATCCCCATTTGACCTAAGAATGTACAATGGCGTAAAAGATCCTGACGCCCATCTGAGATATTTCGACTTGATGATGAAATACAGGGGGGGCACGGGCCCGTGAAATGTAAGATTTTTCCCTTAACTCTAGAAGGGTCGACTTTGGAATGGTTCACGGAGCTACGACCGAACACCATCTCATATTGGGAGCAGATGACCAGAGTATTTTATGCCTGTTTCACGGCTTCAAGAGTAAAGCCCAAGACACGGGACGTCCTAAAGGCGATTAGACAAGGAGCCGACGAATCCCTTCGAAGCTATGTGGAACGGTTCAACAAAGAGGCCGACCACGTGAGGGATCTAGACGACAAGCAAATATTGTGGCTCTTGAGGGACGGCCTCCTTTGGGGCAGCCGGTTCAAAGTCAAGGTCGGCATACACATGCCGAAAGACTTAGAGACTTTCCTCCGCAGGTCCCAGAGATTTATGAACTACGAAGAAAGGACCTTGGCAACTCAAGCTGCTGAAGAAGGAGCAAACGAGAGACCCCGCGAAGAGCACGAGCAGAAACCAGGAGGGACCAAGGTGATCCGTCCAGGGACTTTAAGACGAGGAAATTTGCAGATCGCACAAAGTGTTGAACACGTCTTACACACAAATCCTATCGGAGTGTGCAAACGCAGAGTTCAGGGGTGTTAAGAGGCCAGATCCACTCGTCCTCAAAGAGGGGCAGCGCCCGTCCAATAAATACTGTCGTTACCACCGTAGCAACGGGCACGGCACCAATAATTCATGGCCCTTAAGGACGACATCGAGGAGTTGATCCGAAAAGGGAAACTCAGCCAATATGTGAAGAAAGGACGAGCTAACGAGCAAGATGACAAGCGAGCGGATCGTTCTCAAGCCAGAGAAGAGGACGATGATGAGGACGATGAAGTGGTCGACACTAGAAAGTCCAAAGGACGACCGATAGCCATGGTGATCACCGAAGGTTTCCCCAATGACAGAAGGGAAACTAACAAGTCAATGAAAAGAAGGTGGAACGAGATCACGAGTGTCGCCTCAACGTTTACCCCTAGGATCCTCTCCAAGAGACCGACCATATCCTTTGGGGATGGGGATCTGCTCGATGGAAAACCCAATTACAAAGTTCCATTGCTTATAACGGCTGTCATGGCCAATATGGATGTCAAAAAGATCTTGGTCGATCAGGGGAGTTCAACAGACATCATCTTTGAGGACCTCCTGTACGTCTTGAAGATATCTAGAGATCTTCTAAGGTCGTACAAGGGAACAGTTTTGACAGGTTTCAATGGGTCATCCACCGCACCTATAGGGCTAATTGAGCTAATGGTCACATTTGGGGACGACACCGTAGAAAAGCCTTTGTGCAGAACGGTGAGGACCCATTTTGTAGTCCTCCCATGCAGGTCGATTTAGCAATGCATCATTGGTCGACCCACTCTAGCACGACTTGAAGCGGTACCCTCCACAGTTCACCTTAAGATGAAGTTCTATACTGAGGAAGGAGAGTTAGCCACCCTCCTTGCTGACCTTCCCTCCGCGAAGAGAGCATTCTTTTTAAGCCTGAAGGAGTAGGGGCGATCTTACGATGAAAAGAACCGATGATGGAAAGAGAGGAGAGCAAGTCAACGTGGCCGATTTAGATGCTCGTTACGATCCTGACAGTGAGGAGGAGTAGGGAGACGACCTCCTAATCAGAGATCTCAAGAAAAGAATAAAGCGACCAGAGCCTGATGGAGAATTCACACAAGTTCAGCTAGGGGACGACCCTGAAAAGACTATCAAATTTGGGAATGACCTCTCACCAAAAGTGCGAGACCAACTTGTGCAATGTTTAAGAGAGCACACAGACCTATTTGCTTGGAGTGCAGCCGATATGCCAGGAATTCCACCAGAGGTAGCTTGTCACCACTTAGCTGTCGCCCTTGAAGCTAGATGGGTCGTTCAGCGAAGGAGGGTGCAGAAAGAAGAGAAGGCGTAGGCAGCTGTCAAAGTTGTTGAAGATTTGATTGAGGTTGGCTTCATCAAGGAAATCAAATACAAGACTTGACTATCCAATGTGGTCTTGGTCAAAAAGGCTAACGGCAAATGAAGGATGTACGTTGATTACACAGATCTTAACAGAGCATGCCCCAAAGATGCTTTTCGTGTTCCCAGCGTCGACAAATTGGTCGACAATGCTTTGGGATTTAGGCTTTTGTCGTTTCTAGACGCCTACTCAGGATACAACCAGATAGCCATGTACCCACCAGATCAAGAGAAGGCCGCATTCATGACTGATAGAGGAAATTTTTGCTATAAGGTCATGCCCGTTGGCCTTAAGAATGCAGGGGTGACATATCAGAGAATGATGAACAAGGTGTTCAAGAAGCAGATTGGGCGCGTGGCTGAAGTATATTTGAATTATATGATCGTTAAAAGCAAGGTCAACCTTGATCACGTAATCAACCTAATCGAAGTCTTTGCAGAAGAAAAAAAGAATTCACTCAAGCTCAACCTAGAGAAGTGTACCTTTGGGGCGCGAGCTGGCAAGTTCCTTGGTTTCTATCTAACTGAAAGAGTGATAGAAGCAAACCCTGACAAATGTAGAGCTGTCACTGAAATGCAGACTCCTACCACAAAGAAGGAAATCCAGAAGCTCATAGGGATGATCGCTGCATTGCCTCGTTTCATAGCCAGGGCGGCCAACACCTCTTTGCCTTTGTTCAAACTGTTGAAAAAAGGGGTAGAGTTCGAATGGATGGATGAGTGCGAGATCGCTCTAAATTAGTTGAAGAACGTCGTATCGGAACCTCCCATACTAACCAAACCTGAGCCGAGTGAGACACTATACCTCTATTTGGCAATCACAGATGAAGCTTTAAGTGCAGTATTGGTGCGAGAATCTGACCTGATAGGTGCTACGCAATGTGCCATTACGTTGTGGTTTTGAGTAGCGGTTGTAGCGTCGCAAATAGCAGCCACTATGGCCGCTATAATGGCCAAATAGCGCTCGTAACGCCCGCTACGGTGAAATTTCATTAAAAATTCAACTTTTCCTTCACTTCTAGACATTTCCTCTTATTTTTAGGCTTTTTGGTCAATTTTAGCCCACTAAAGCTATGCAGCTTTGTGCCTCTAGCTTTTTTTCAGTTTGTTTTGTTGCATTGTTTCTTTTTGCCGCTCACTATTTTGCATCGCTCCTCTATCTTTGTTGCAATTTGTGTTGTTTTCACGATTTTTCCATTGCTATGACATCAACCTAGTCACAACAACTACTTTGTTTTCAATGTTTGAGCATTAATTTTGTGCATTCTTCTATTTTTGAGCTTTTCTGTGTAAGGTATAAATTGCTTGTATCATTTCCGTCAACTTCGACAGAGCGGCCCTATCACTACCGGCTATGCTACTATAGTGTTTTAGTGGTTGACCGCTATCTATTATCGACTACATAACTTGAAAGGAACTTCATGACAACAACCTCAACTGCTTAAGGAGGAATTTCAGCATGCCAAATGATACTTATATAGAGCTAGTCAATGGCATAATTTAAATCATCTGAAGTAATTTGTTGTCTTGGTAATGCAGGTAATAAAAAAGTACCTTGAAAAAAGATATTCCAGCTTCTTTTGGCAGGAAGGACGTAGCATCACCAGGAGACCCATTAAATTCATCTAAGTTGAACACCTTCACAGCCTGAGAGAGTTCCACTGCAATAGCACTAGCCAGTGCTCTTCGGACCAGCATATAAATCAAACCATCAAACCATAAGATTACAGTCATGAGCAACAAATCAACACTTAACCACAACATAAAACAAATAATTCAAATAAGGGTTAACTATGTTGGTGGTCTCAATAAAATTTGGATTTTTTGGTTTTACTTCCTCAAAAAAAATTCACCTATGTTTGGTCCCTACATATTTTTCCATCAGTTTTAGTCCCTCGTGACTTTTAATAGCAATTATAAGCGCTATAAAAGGCTAAAAAATGCAATTGCAATTTACAAGTTCTGAGCGACTGAAAATGATGAAAGAAAACGTGGGAGAGATCAAAAGATGGAAAAATTTGAAGGGACTAAAACCAATAAAACCCAAATTTTATAGAGAGCAAAGTGTTGGCTAGAACACTATAACTAAAAATAAAAGTCTTGGAGGGCTGAGTTTCGTAGAGCCAGGGAGGCGAACACAACTCTGTTGGGGAAATTAGTCTCTGATATCCATCAACAAAAGGAGAAACTCTGGGTCAATATTATATCTGCCAAATACATTACTACTGGGTGTTTCTTGTTTACTCGGAAAGTTTCTGGTTCCCCTATTTGGAATGCTATCTCTAAATCGCGGATTACGCTTCAAGATGGATATGGGTTCATGATTGGTGATGGAGCTACATCAGTTTGGTACACTCCCTGGAGCCCATACGTTAAGATTAGCACTCTTATTCCTTTTGTGGATACTCATGATATCGACCTTACTCAAAAAGACCTCATTGTGAATAATGAATGGAACTTTGATACTCTCTATACATCTATTCCGGAACACTATAAGGAGTATCTTATAAGCAAGCTTCCTGTAAATAACAACGATGTGTCAGATTGTTTTACTTGGAACTCCAACGTTGATGGTACTTACACTGCCAAATTGGGTTATGAGTGGCTGCTGCGCCAACATCATGGTCCAAATACAGTAACTACAAACCACTCTTGGTCCTGGATTTGGAAGGACTCTGGGCCTGAGATGATCAAGGTTATGATTCGGAGTGCCTGCCATGATGCGCTCCCTTCTGTTGATATGTTAAACCGACAGAACGTACTCCCCTTTCCAAGTTGCAAGAGATGTAATGGTCCCATGGAATCGATACTGCACATTCTCCGAGATTGCCCCTTATCCTATGATCTCTGCCGGTTGATAACTCTATTTTATATAGAGTTATTTACGTTTCTAAATCTAAATTATTGTAAGAAACTCAGTAATTAAATAGTGTTAAATTAAGATTCATAATAGAAATCAGCATTTTTGAGTATGGAACTCATCATCATTGATTATCATGATTTGTGGTATTTTATGTGTTTGTTCAAATGCTGCAGCAATCATTGCACCTGCAATAGGTCAAGCAACCATTGCACCTGCAATACCGGAAACAGAAGTTCAAATAGAGAGCAGACACATTGCACCTACAATGATGCCAACAACCATTGCACCTGCAATGACCACAACACAGAATGCTCCTGCACTATGATGATGACGTCAGCATGTCAAGTTGCAAGTGCAAGTTGTGCAAGTGGATGGTTACAGCGTCAAGTTCAGACCCCTTGGGCAACAAGTTGTAACTTTTTAAGTACACTTGTCCACACCTCATTGGATCACTCTTCATAGTTGGTGGGACTTCTAATCATGCTTTTTGAAGGGAAGTGGAAAAGTAATCATAGTTCAGCTTGGTGACCAAGGCAAACTCACTTCATGGAGCCTATAAATACATCCCCTCTTCTCCATTCAAAAAAGGACATCTTAGAATATCACTAGTTATCATATTCTCTCCATCTCCATAATTTAGTAGATAGTTTTATTTTATTTTTAAGTTAGAGGTACTCAACAAAGCTTGAAAGAAGGAAAGAAAGTGACAACTTCTTCATTCTCTTCTCGTGGAGTTCTTGTTGGTGTTTTCCATTGTTGAGAGATGTTCTCCTCAACATAAGCTAGGTAGTAAATGCAAAGGATCTTCATGTGTGTAATTCCTATCTCATCTCATTTCCTTTGTATTTTCCTTCTTATAAACAAGTCTCATTCTGTTTATATGTGCCTAATTATGTTAAGTATGAACTAAACTCTTTATGGTTGGAATACCTTAAGTTTGTAATGAAACTTTGATTAGTTATTCTGTTATATTGATGTTCTTGCAATTTAGTTCTTGTGCTATAATTCTTTCAAACTTATTTTAAGATTGATCACTTAGAATAAGTAGGGTCATAAATACAGAAATGGTTTGTGATTTGAACTCAAGAACTAATATGGATAAGTGTTTTAATAAGAGGAAACTTTGTTAAAACCATACTAAGACTTAGACATAAGATAGCATAGTCCATAGGGTGAATCTGTAAGGGTTTAAAAGACAAGGGTGAACTTATTTAGGGCTTAGAAATAAGACTTATAACGAAACCCTGAAGATAGTTGCAGAAATGCACAAGTCATTTTATTACAGCATTCATTGCAGGTGCAATCATTGCAGGAGCAATGATTGCATGAGCATCATATGTAACATAATGCTTTCAAAGTGAATTTACTTAGAAAAGAGTATTTCAACCATATCTCTCAATTGAAACACAACATCTTTTACTTGCTTTAATTTACATTCTGTTTGTATACACCATCCTCACATCAACTTTTTTTTTTTTTTTACTTTCCTTTTATCACTAGCATTACTATTATTTTAAACTCTTTAAAATTAATCCAATCCCTGTGGGTACGATCTCTACTTATCAGTATATTACTTGTTTAGACTGTGTATACTTGCACATCCTTTTCACACAACAAGTTTTTGGGGCCGTTGCCGGAGATTGCCATTAATTTTTTAGTGTTTAATTTAGTAGTAGTTTAGTGTTCAATTTTACTCTGGTTGTTTGTTCCTTGTGGTATAACAGATATTGCACCAGCAAAGTGTTGCACCAGCAATAGTCATTACTGCATATGCCCAGGTCTAACACACCAGAATTCCAGTTAGATCCTGAAATAGAAAGGAGATTCAGAAGGTTGCGTACGATTCAAAGACAAGCAGGTAGACAAACAATGTCTGATCTAGGAGCAGAAGGCTCTCATCATGGTTCTGGCAGAGGTTCAGGTAGAGGCAGAGGCTCTATTCATGGTGATCCAGAGCACAAATACAGAAACCAGTTCATCAATATGGGTCCAATAGGTATGATACATGATAGGGACATACCAATGAGGGACTATGCTGTGTTTGATCAAACAAACATGCAAACCAGCATAGTCGGACCTCAAATTGATGCACCACATTTTGAATTCAAACCTATGATGTTTCAAATGCTTCAAACAGTAGGCCAATTCAGTGGTTCTCCACAAGAGGATCCTCATTTACATCTAAAGCAATTTTTAGAAATTTGTAGCAATTTTATCATCCCTGGTGTTTCAGAAAATGTTTTTAGGCTAAAACTTTTTCCGTATTCCCTCAAGGATAAAGCAAAGGCATGGTTAAATTCACTAGAGCCTAACTCTGTCACTGAGTGGAATGAATTAGCTGAAAAATTTCTTACAAAATATTTTCCACCAAGTAAAAATGCCCGGATGAGAAATGAAATTACTGCCTTTAGACAAAAAGATGGTGAATCACTGTTTGAAGCATGGGAAAGATGGAAGGAACTTTTGAGAAAATGTCCTCATCATGGTATCCCTGTCATAATACAAATGGAAATATTCTACAATGGTTTGGAACCCCAAACTAGACTCATGTTAGATGCATCATCTGGAGGAGTTCTACTGAACTTATCATACAATGAAGCTACTGAATTAATTGAGAAAATGGCTACCAATAGCTATAGTTGGCCCACAGAGAGGGGCAGTGTTCAAAAGAAAGCAGCTGGGGTCCATGAAATCAGTGAAGTATCAGCACTAGCAGCTCAAGTTGCATCACTCACCAACATGATAAAGAATCTCAACAACAACAATGCACCAGCATCCAATGCAGGTGCAATGCCAGATACTGCAGCTGCAATAGAACAAGCACCTCCAGGTTCAACAAGTTGTGTATATTGTGGAGGTGGTCACTTGTATGAAGAATGCCCAAGCAACCCTGTATCTGTTAACTATGTGGGATTTAATAAGAACAACAATCCTTATTCTAACACCTACAATCCAGGTTGGAGAAATCATCCAAACTTCAAGTGGAGCAACAATAATGCACCAGCAACCAATGTTGCAGCACCATCAGCTCCACCAGGCTTTCAATCTCAAAATTACCAAAACTATCAGAAATCTCCTCCAGTTGCAAATGACAACTCCTTGGAAGCAATGTTCAAAGCATACATGAGCAAAACTGATACATTTATCAGTGAAACAAGAACTGCAAGACAAGCTCATGATGCCTCATTAAAGAACTTGGAGAATCAAGTGGGGCAACTAGCTACAACATTATCTCAAAGGCCAAATGGTTCACTACCATCAACCACAGAAGCATCAACCTCACAGAGGCATGGAAATGAGCAATGCAAAGCCATTTCTCTGAGAAGTGGGAAAGATCTCTCAGAACCATATGAAACAGAAGGTGTAGAAAAGGAAGAAAAAGAAAAAAATGAAAAAAAAATGAAAAAACAGAAAACAATAGAAAAGAAAAGAATGTTTCTGATGTAGGTACATCTGATGATGGTGCATCCAATGCAGAAACAACAGATGCAGGAGCAATTGATGCAGAACCAGCAAATACAGGAGCATCCAAAGCTGCAACATCGAGAACCACATCAGCACCACCCAGGTTAGTACCAGAATACCCTTCTCCTCCTTATCCACAAAGACTCAAGAAAGCACATGAGGAGAAGCAATTTGGTAAGTTCCTTGAGGTGCTTAAACAGTTACACATCAATGTACCTCTTGTTGAAGCACTACTACAGATGCCCAACTACACAAAATTTATGAAAGATGTGCTCACCAAGAGGAGAAGATTAGGAGAATTTGAAACTGTGGCCATGTCAAAAGAATGCAGCATGATCATGCAAAACAAAATTCCCAGGAAATTAAAAGATATTGGTAGTTTCACCAAACCATTTTCTATTGGAAAATTTTACACAGGTCGTGCACTATGTGATTTAGGTGCAAGTATCAACTTGATGCCTAAATCCATATTCACACAATTAGGTATTGGAACTGCCAGACCTACAACTGTAACTCTTCAGTTAGCAGACAGGTCAATTGCATATCCTGAGGGGATTATAGAAGATGTTTTAATCAAAGTTGACAAGTTTGTGTTCCCTGCAGATTTTGTTATTCTTTATTTTGATGCAGATAAGGATGTACCAGTTATTCTGGGGAGACCATTCCTGGCCACTAGCAGAGCACTCATTGATGTGCAGCAAGGAGAATTAACCATGAGAGTTAATGATCAAGAAGTCAAGTTCGACATCATGTATGCTATCAAATACCCAAATGAAGATGTTGAAGAATGTTCTCTCGTTGTTTCCTTAGATCAAGCAATACAACAACATTTCACTCAAAAGCAGGATCATCTGACAAATGCAATAGCATCTATTGCAGGAGCAACAGATGCAGGTGCAATATCAGAACCAGAGGATGAACTGAAGAGTGAAAATATGCAAGAAGAAATTGCTGTGAAGGAAGTTTGGGCAAGGAAATATGAATCATTAGAGCTTGAGAATTCAAAGCTCAAAAGAAACATTCCTTCAATTGAAGCACCTCTTCAACTAGAGCTCAAAGAATTGCCTAAACACCTCAAATATGCATTCCTAGGGGAGAATAATTCTTTACCAGTAATCATTGCTTCTGACTTAACACAAAAGCAGGAGCATGATCTTATTTCTACCCTAAGAAAGCACAAGAAGGCAATTGGCTGCAGATGTCAGATATCAAGGAAATCAGTCCTTCCATTTGCATGCACAAAATAGTTTTGGATGAAAATTTCAAAAACAGCATTGAAAGTCAAAGGAGATTGACTCCAGTTATGAAGGAGGTGGTTAAAAAAGAAATAATCAAATGGCTAGATGCTGGCATAATCTACCAAATATCAGATAGTGCATGGGTAAGTCCTGTGCAATGTGTACCAAAGAAGGGTGGAGTGACAGTAGTGGCCAATGAATTCTACTGGACAGGCTAGCAGGTAAGGAATTCTACTGTTTCTTAGATGGGTACTCAGGCTATAACCAGATAGCTATTGTCCTTGAAGATCAAGAGAAAACAACATTTACATGTCCTTATGGCACCTTTGCTTTTAGAAGGATGCCATTTGGACTATGTAATGCTCCAGCAACATTCCAAAGGTGCATGATGGCATTATTCTCAGAATTCATTGAACACTCAATGGAAGTGTTTATGGATGACTTCTCAGTGTTTGGGGAGACATTTCAATTATGTCTTTCCAATTTGGAAGAAATCCTCAATAGATGTGAAAAGACTAATCTAGTTTTAAACTGGGAAAAATGTCATTTTATGGTTCAAGAGGGCATTGTTCTAGGCCATAAAGTTTCAAAGAAAGGCCTTGAAGTTGACAAAGCAAAGATTGAGGTGATTGAGAAATTACCTCCTCCAACCACTGTGAAGGGTATCAGAAGCTTTTTGGGGCATGCTGGCTTTTATAGAATGTTCATTAAAGACTTTTCAAAGATCTCAAAACCATTGTGCCAACTCCTGCAGCATGATGTGCCATTCCACTTTGATGAATCTTGCTTGGAAGCATTTCAAACACTGAAGAAGGCATTGGTAACAGCATCAGTAATAGTTACACCAGATTGGAGCAAGCCATTTGAGCTCATGTGTGATGCTAGTGACTTTGCAGTAGGAGCAGTCCTAGGGCAAAGGTATGACAAGGTTTTTCATTCCATTTACTATGCTAGCAAAACACTAATTGAAGCACAAATTAATTACACTATGACTAAAAAAGAACTCTTAGCTGTAGTCTTTGCATTTGATAAATTCAGATCATATTTAGTTGGAACTAAGGTAATTGTTTACACAGATCATTCTGCTATTAAATACCTTATTTCAAAGAAAGATGCAAAGCCTAGGCTAATTAGATGGGTTCTCCTCCTCCAAGAATTTGATCTTGAAATTCATGATAAAAATGGGGTGGAGAACCAGGTTGCTGACCACTTGTCTAGACTTGAGAATGAAAGTGCAGGTATAACAGGGGAGAAATACAATAAAGTTTTCCAGATGAAAAGCAATTGGCAGTTTCTGCAACAACACAAGATGCAGGTGCATCCATTGCACCTGCAATTCAACAAACAACAATTGTAGCTGCAATAGAATCTGCAACACCCTGGTTTGCTGATATTGTGAATTACCTTGCAAGCAAAATTGTCCCTGTGAACTTGACTTACCAACAGAGGAAAAGGTTCTTCCACATAGTTAAACAATATTTTTGGGATGACCCTTTCCTTTTCAAAGAATGTCCAGATCAAATCATCAGAAGATGCTTACCAGAAGAAGAACAACATGCAGTGCTCCTGCAATGTCATGCAGCACCATATGGTGGGCATTTTGGTAGCACAAGAACTGCTGCTAAAGTGCTACAATCAGGTTACTATTGGCCATCATTATTCACAGATGCATATCAGATGGTAAAGAATTGTGATAGATGTCAGAGGGCTGGGAATATCTCTAATAGACATGAAATGCCACTCACCAATATCTTAGAGGTTGAACTCTTTGATGTTTGGGGAATGGATTTCATGGGACCTTTTCCCCCATCCGTTGGCAACTTATACATCCTGGTAGCTGTAGGCTATGTTTCTAAATGGGTAGAAGCTGTGGCACTGCCAAACAGTGATGCTAGATCAGTAACTAAGTTTCTGCAAAGAAACATATTTACTAGATTTGGTACTCCAAGGGCAATTATCAGTGATGAAGGGTCACACTTTTGCAACAAACTCATTGAAAGTCTTTTAGCCAAGTATGGAGTGAAGCATAAAGTGGCAACTGCTTACCATCCACAGACCAGTGGACAAGCAGAACTATCCAACAGGGAAATCAAAAGGATACTTGAAAAAATGGTTGGACCCACAAGGAAGGAATGGTCATTGCACTTAGATGATGCCTTGTGGGCATACAGAACTGCATTCAAGACATCCCTGGGAATGTCTCCATACAAGTTAGTTTATGGGAAAGCATGACATCTACCTGTGGAAATGGAACACAAGTCATATTGGGCATTCAAAAAGCTCAACCTCAATTATGGAAAGTCAAGACTACTACAGCTCAATGAACTTGAGGAAATCAGGCACTTTGCCTATGAGAATGCAGAGATCTACAAAGCCAAGACAAAACTATGGCATGACAGGAAAATTCAGAAAAAGGAACTGATTGAAGGCAGTTTGGTGTTACTCTACAACTCCAGACTCAAACTCTTCCCTGGAAAGCTCAAATCAAGATGGTCAGGACCATTCAAGCTAATGAAAGTTTATCCTCATGGTGCAGTAGACTTATTTGATGAAAAATCCAACACCACTTTCAAGGTGAATGGACAAAGGGTGAAGATATACCATGGTGACCAGGTGGTAAGGAACAAAACCACCACTCATCTCCAAGATCCCTAAGACAAAATGGAGATAATCAGGCTGAAGGACTCTTAAATCAAGCGCTTTCTGGGAGGCAACCCATAAATTTTTGATTTACTAACTTAATTATGTGTTTTAGTTTGTTTTTAAATTTTTGCTGGAGATGAATTGCAGGTGCATCCATTGCACCAGCAATGAGGGGAGTATCCATTGCACCAGCAATACAAGGACCAACAATTGCAGCTGAAACTCATGCTGCTGAGGCACCAGCAATGGATGCAGAAGCATCAAAACCAGAAGAGCCAAAGAAAAAGAAGCAGAAGAAAGAAAAAGCTGCCCAGTCAGAGCAAGTAGCAGGCTAAGGAGTGGAACTCCTAATCAGTAACAAATTCCTTTATATTATGCTGATTACATTTTGTGGACATGTCTTTAAGTATTATGTTTTAACTTTTCTTTTGCAGCTACTATCTCTCCTCTCCCATAATCTTTTTGCAGTGAGGACACTGCTGATCCTTAAGTTGGGGGGAGGAGAATAACTAATATTTTGCTATCATATGCTATATATGCTTAATATGTGTGTTTAAATATAATATTATATGTGTGTTATGTGATAGATAGTATTACTTGGCAAATAAGTTTTTGAAAACAATTCCTTGGTAGTATTTTGAGAAGCATGATCAGCTAAAACCCTATTTTGTGAAAAAGAACAAGTGCATTTTCAAGAAATTAATCTCTTTGTAAAACATTAAGTGTTGTAGCCTAGGTTTGGATAATGATCAAAATTATTGTAGCTTCAACACTTAAATCACTGAACCTAAGAAAGGAACCCAATTAACTAGAAAATAAGAGGATACCAAGGGTAGTTCTAGTGAACCAAGATCAAATGGTAAATTTTTACTAAAAATTTAGAATAGCATAAAGAAATAAGTTTGGGGGTGCATCAATGAAAACTAAGGTTAAGTAAATCAATTTTTAGGAAAGTCAGTGCAAAAGGTTACAAACCCATACACCATCATATAAAAAGCTACATTGATCCAAATCATATGAGCTGTATCCGTTCCAAAAAAAAATTGCATGAAAAAGAAAGAAAAAAAAAAGAGAGAAATAAAATATGCAAAAAAGGGGGACAGCGAGGAGGACAATGTAGCTGCACACTTCAAAGTTAGAAGCTGGAGCAACAAAATCTCATAGCACTCATTGCACCTGCAATACAAATATCACATTGTTCATACAATAAAGAACCACCACAAAAATAGAAGCACTAACTTAAATTGAAGCATCTTTCAAAGACCCTTTGTTGTGCTTTGAAGCCCCCAATACTTATGAAATTTGTTAGTCTATTCTCTATTTTGAAAAATCTTTTAGTTTTGATCAAACGTAAACTTTTTCTATCCAAAAGCTAAATGGATTTTTCAAAATTAGTTAGGAACCAATCTGAAGTTCAGTGAAGTCACGCACTCACATAAAAGAGCTCTAATAATTTTGGATGTTTGAAGAACCCATGGTTCACAAGCTTTGTGGGAAACAAAAGGGGTTAAGTTTCTAAACAATGCACTCATTGAAAATATGTTTTGAAAGGCCTAGCTGATTTGATCTTCTTAAAAATGATAAGGATTGTTAGAAGTGTTCATTTTTGTTTTAGAAGTCATTACTTGAGGACAAGCAATGATTTAAGTTTGGGGGTGTGATAACTCTATTTTATATAGAGTTATTTACGTTTCTAAATCTAAATTATTGTAAGAAACCCAGTAATTAAATAGTGTTAAATAAAGATTCACAATAGAAATCAGCATTTTTGAATATGGAACTCATCATCATTGATTATCATGATTTGTAATATTTTATGTGTTTGTTCAAATGTTGCAGCAATCATTGCACCTGCAATAGGTCAAGCAACCATTGCACCTGCAATACCGGAAACATAAGTTCAAATAGAGAGCAGACACATTGCACCTACAATGATGCCAACAACCATTGCACCTGCAATGACCACAACACAGAATGCTCCTGCACTATGATGATGACGTCAGCATGTCAAGTTGCAAGTGCAAGTTGTGCAAGTGGATGGTTACAGCGTCAAGTTCAGACCCCTTGGGCAACAAGTTGTAACTTTTTAAGTACACTTGTCCACACCTCATTGGACCACTCTTCATAGTTGGTGGGACTTCTAATCATGCTTTTTGAAGGCAAGTGGAAAAGTAACCATAGTTCAGCTTGGTGACCAAGGCAGACTCACTTCATGGAGCCTATAAATACATCCCCTCTTCTCCATTCAAAAAAGGACATCTTAGAATATCACTAGTTATCATATTCTCTCCATCTCCATAATTTAGTAGATAGTTTTATTTTATTTTTAAGTTAGAGGTACTCAACAAAGCTTGAAAGAAGGAAAGAAAGTGACAACTTCTTCATTCTCTTCTCGTGGAGTTCTTGTTGGTGTTTTCCATGTTGAGAGGTGTTTTCCTCAACATAAGCTAGGTAGTAAATGCAAAGGATCTTCATGTGTGTAATTCCTATCTCATCTCATTTCCTTTGTATTTTCCTTCTTATAAACATGTCTCATTCTGTTTATATGTGCCTAATTATGTTAAGTATGAACTAAACTCTTTATGGTTGGAATACCTTAACTTTGTAATGAAACTTTGATTAGTTATTATGTTATATCGATGTTCTTGCAATTTAGTTCTTGTGCTATAATTCTTTCAAACTTATTTTAAGATTGATCACTTAGAATAAGTAGGGTCATAAATACAGAAATGGTTTGTGATTTGAACTCAAGAACTAATATGGATAAGTGTTTTAATAAGAGGAAACTTTGTTAAAACCATACTAAGACTTAGACATAAGATAGCATAGTCCATAGGGTGAATCTGTAAGGGTTTAAAAGACAAGGGTGAACTTATTTAGGGCTTAGAAATAAGACTTATAACGAAACCCTGAAGATAGTTGCAGAAATGCACAAGTCATTTTATTACAGCATTCATTGCAGGTGCAATCATTGCAGAAGCAATGATTGCAGGTGCAATCGTTGCAGGAGCAATGATTGCATGAGCATCATATGTAACATAATGCTTTCAAAGTGAATTTACTTAGAAAAGAGTATTTCAACCATCTCTCTCAATTGAAACACAACATCTTTTACTTGCTTTAATTTACATTCTGTTTGTATACACCATCCTCACATCAACTTTATTTTTTTTTACTTTCCTTTTATCACTAGCATTACTATTATTTTAAACTCTTTAAAATTAATCCAATCCCTGTGGGTACGATCTCTACTTATCAGTATATTACTTGTTTAGACTGTGTATACTTGCACATTCCTTTCACACAACACCGGTCCTTTAATTTTGTTGACTCTAGTTTCTATGATAATCAGGACATTGCTAATTGGTTGCACCTTGGAGTCACTGGCATAAATTCTCCCTTATTCACTACAGGCATTTGGTGGAATTGGAGGGCCAGGAATTCCATAGTTATTGCTAATGAAGCTTTTCCTCTATTTAAGCTACGCATGGAGGTGACCAACCTCGCTGATAGTATCTCACGCTATAACACTGTTTTGAGCACGCGCGACACTAGAACAACAAGGTGGGTTACTTGGCATCGCACTAGAGAAAAATGTATTATCCTGAATGTTGATGGTAGTTTCATTGGTAACCCGGGACCTTCTGGAATGGGTGATGTTGTCCGCAACACAAATGGAGATTGGCTCTTGGGTTTTACAGGGTATTTAGGACATCATGACAACTTGTTTGCCGAACTTATGGCTATGAATAGAGGTCTCCTTCTTGCTTGGGAAAATGGCTATCGACATGTTGTTTGCTACTCTGATTCTTTGCTCGCCATTTGGCTTGTCCAGGGTGCTTTCAATCGGCTTCATGCTTATGCTACTATAATTCAAAATATAAAGGACTGTATAGGTCGGGATTGGGTGGTGCAACTTCATACGCTAAGGGAGGGCAGCGCCGATGCAGACTTTATGGCAAAATTGGGATCTTCTTCCACGGAGCACTGGAGCGTCCATGACCATCCCCCCAGGGCATTTCAGACATTCTCGATAGGGATGGTGTTGGACATTTATTTCCTCGCTTTTAGTTTATTTTTGCTCTTTTAATTTTCCCTTTGTATACCAAAAAACAATTAAGTTACTTAGAAAATAATAATTGGTTTAAATATGTTTTTCGTTCCCGCAAATATAGCTCTTTTTCAAATAAGTCATTGCAAAATATTTTTTAAAAAAAGGTCCCTACAAAAGCAATTTTTTTCAAAAAAATCCTTCTGCTAGTGTTCTGTTACAAAAAAAGTCTGAGTTGGCTACACCGTTCCTATGAGTCATTAATATTTATTTCTATTTATTTTAAATAAGTCTATTTGGCATGACAAATCACTATTTTTATTTTTCATTAGTTTTCATTCTTCATCATCTTCTCCACGACCATCTCACGGAAAAAAACCATGTGGGGGCAAAAAAAAAATTTATTTACCAAAATAATGCACTTTGTGGGTTATTTACCAAAGTGGGCAAATTTTTTTTATAGTTCAGAAGTCGCCCCCCCCCCCCCCCCCCCCCCCCCCCAGGGTGACTTCTGAACTGTTTTTTGTAATTTTTTTTTAAAATGCAGTTCAGAAGTCGCCCCCCCCAGGGTGACTTCTGAACTGTGTTTCGCAATTTTTTTTTAAAATAGAGTTCAGAAGTCACCCCCCCCAGGGTGACTTCTGAACTGTGTTTTGCAATTTTTTTTTAAATACAGTTCAGAAGTCGCCCCCCCCCCCCCCCCCAGGGTGACTTCTGAACTGTGTTTTTTTAATTTTTCAATAATTGTATATTAATATGATAAATACCTAAATAAATTAAAAATAAATTTATAAAAATGATTATACATATTTATAATTTAATTACGTTAATATTTAGGAAAAAAAATTAAGAGATTAAAAATTGGAACATAATATAATATAGAAAAAAGACTGAAATAAACAACAAAATTTTCAGAAATACAAGAATAGAAAATAAAAAACGAAACGAGAGGAAAACATGATCGAAACTACTTCCAGCAAACATTTTATGGTAGTGGCCATTGGACCGCTGGAGGGATAACCCGACGGATGATCTCATCGGTGGATATAGTTGTTTCGACGCACAATTCGATAGGACTCCGAGTATGAGGTTGAAACATCTCATGCTGCTGAAACATCTGTCGAACGTGTTTGTCAGTCTTGATAGTCATTACGCACCACCGAATACGATTACCTTCGCCGATCCGGGGGCAGCGATAAACGATACGAGTGATCGTTTGCTCCTCACCCTCCAGCTGCGCTTTTTCCGTTAGCTTTTCGTTCAGTTCGGCGAAGGTGATGTTGTTCTTAAGGCTGGAATAAATGGTGTTTGGACCACTAAAATACACACCATCTTCTTCCCTGTACATAACATGGGCCTGACAGTGAAGTGTACAGTAGTGGTTGATGACTGTTTCCGGTATTACTTGTTGTGGTGGGGGTGGTCGCAGAAGATGAATGATTTCTTCCGGAGTGCGTATTGTGTCTACGTACAGCTTCAAGAGACTACGTCCCATTGGAATGTTAGCATGACCTTCCATCATTGCGCGAACGTCGTCGTCGCTTTGGATCTCCATGACAGAATAACGGAATGTCCCGTCATCTCCACAATTGTACTTTCTGTAATGGATACGCTCCACGTCTTTACGCCACCCTCCCTCTGGCCGTATTTTTCTCTCAGCCTTCTCCTTGAGTTGGGCGAATGTGGTGTCCTTATTCATCCTACACAAGATATGATTAGGACAACGAAAGACAGCACCGTGTTCATCGGTGGTTACAGTTCCACTGTGATAAAGTGCGGTTAGGAATTTATCATTTGAGTACTGGGTTGGGCACAACTGCCATTCCATTTCAGCGGGTTGGGCGACGGTGTTTGGGAAGAACCAGAGAAGAGAAGATTAATCAGAAATATAGGTTGAAGGTAAAGTGTTGGTGTGAATTTGAGTGTAATGTGAGAACGTATTTATAATAGGGGTGATTGTATGTAAGCCGTTGATTTTGGATGATCTTAACCATTGATTTTAGGGTTTAGTGTCGGAAAAATCCTGGCCGTTAAAGCGTGTCGGCAAAATCTAGGCCGTTAAATAGTGTCGGCAAAATATAATAGACAACAAAATTTTAACAGTGCACTCTGCACAATGCACACTGTAACAGTGCACTCTGCACAATGCACACTGTAATAGTGCACTTTGTACTATGCACTATGCACTATGCACTCTGCACAATGCACACTTTAATAGTGCACTATGCACAAAGCACTATTAAAGATAAAAGAGTAAATTATTGATCCAAATGTAATAAATGTCACATAAGATTAAACCCTTAAAATTAATAACTTAGTTAATATAAAATTACAATAATTGATAAATTAAACTAAAAAGACAATACAGAAAAAAATTAACAAAGATGAGACCCAGTTCCACACTTTCGAGGTTGGGGGACACGCCGTGGACGTTGATGCCGATCTGGTGGTTGATGTTCTTCCTCAGTCCGGGCAGGCGGCGGTGGCTCTGGAAAATATTGGGGAACTGATGAAGAACTAGCACCGCCGGCCTGCTCTTGAATTTGACGAAGCAACGCCACAGATTGCGCAGAGCCCGGTTGGACCCCAAAGCACTCATAGAACATATCGGGGTCCCTTTCGGTGGTAGAATGTCGATATGTATCTTGAAAAGGAGTATGTTCTACTGACTGGTTGTATTGTTCGTAATATTGGAATGTTGGTGTGTGGGAGATAGAGTGGCGGTGAGGCACATCTCCTTGGAATGTTGGTGTATGGGAGATAGAGTGGCGGTGAGGCACATCTTCTTGGGTCCTCTGTTGAGTTGGTGGTGCACGTCGATGTCGATTACGGTTACGTTCTCGACGTTCGGTTTGAGTAGTTGGGGGAGCTGGCACGTCTTGTTCATCATCTTCATCCACATCACCAACATTTGCACGACCACGTGGATCCCTTAGATGTTGGTCGGCTGAAATGTATGGCCTTGATTTTTTTAGAAACCAGCGCATGTATTTATCTGACTGCGTTGGTTTAGCAAAGCACGGTCGACCCACAACACATCGATTTTCTCTATCATTCCATAAATCAATTAACTGGCTGTGATATACAGCCCAATTAACATCAGTCTGTCCCTGCATGGTGACGTTGTGCATGTGGCTGATATCTATTGGTGCTGATGGTATGTCTTGGACGAGGCCAAATTGCAAGGTCACTCTATCCGCATGGTGCCATTCTACAATATGGAAACAGACCATAGCCGTGTTTGTAGTCCATATGCCTTGGTGCCGATATGCTATTTCTGGCAAATTGAATTCCCGATATGGCAACCACTCAAACTCTTCATATGTCATGCGGTCTATTGTTGATCTGTACAAAACAAGGCTTTTTGGACACTTAGTGTGGCTAAGTGGCGTACGAACCCATCTGGTAAAAAAAAATTTGTTAACGTAAAGAGGAAATATAATTGTTAGTATTCATAAGTTGTGTCAAATTTTTACCTCTTTGCTAGTGGCCATTCATAAGGACGGTTGCAGTCTGGTGCTAGGAACGGCATGCGGTACCAGACCCAAGACTGTAACAAAAGAGTACATCCACCCATGGTGCGTGAGGAGCATGTAGCTGTCTTACACAACATTCTGTATAAGTTCGTTAGACATGCTGACCCCCAGCTGTAACTTGAAATTTCATCGATGTTTTTCAATAGGGGTAGGTATTTTATGTTGACTCTGTTTGATGATTTGTCTGGGAGTATGTATCCCCCGATCAACTGCAATAGGTACGCCCTACAATATTGTCTTCGCACTTGGTTGGAAGCGCCCTCTGGAACATTATTAAATTCACGTTGTCTTCGCACATTGAACAATTCAAAAGTGTCGGTGCAATCCTGGCCTTTAAAAGTGTCAGTGCAATCCTGGCCTTTAAAAGTCACGTGTGCAATGCTGGCCTTTAAAAGTGTCGGTGCAATCCTGGCCTTTAAAAGTGTCGGTGCAATCCTGGCCTTTAAAAGTCACGTGTGCAATCCTGGCCTTTAAAAGTGTCGGTGCAATCCTGGCCTTTAAAAGTGTCGGTGCAATCCTGGCCTTTAAAAGTCACGTGTGCAATCCTGGCCTTTAAAAGTGTCGGTGCAATCCTGGCCTTTAAAAGTGTCGGTGCAATCCTGGCCTTTAAAAGTCACGTGTGCAATCCTGGCCTTTAAAAGTGTCGGTGCAATCCTGACCTTTAAAAGTGTCGGTGCAATCCTGGCCTTTAAAAGTCACGTGTGCAATCCTGGCCTTTAAAAGTGTCGGTGCAATCCTGGCCTTTAAAAGTCACGTGTGCAATCCTGGCCTTTAAAAGTGTCGGTGCAATCCTGGCCTTTAAAAGTGTCGGTGCAATCCTGGCCTTCAAAACCATCGGTGAAATCTAGACCATTCAAATTTCAATAAATAGGCCCTAAATCTCTCACCACTAAACACCCAACTGCCATAGTTTCTCCTACTACCAACTGAAACTCAAACACACCCTCCTACTCCCAACTTCGTCAATGGCTCCAACGAATGTTTTCATCACAGTCTTTTACAATGGTTATGTTGAAAAAACAAATACTGAGGGTATATTTTTTAGGTGTCATAACAACACCCTTGTCAAACTCGACTCTAATTCCAAACTAGCTCAAGTTAAACAAGCCATTGAAAAAAAAATCTCTCCTGACCATTCAAAAATGGTTGCTAGTCTTACATATCGGTACCCCACAACTCTCAGTACTGGCCATACCTTTTATGGGGGATTCGAAATAAATTCCGACGATGATGTTGAACTTATGATCAGTGGCGGATCTTGAAATAAAAACTAGGGAGGGCCGCTAAAATAAACTATTATAATATATTAATTAAACATGCAAATCATATTAAGCACAAAGTTGTTCATCAAAAAATTAAACTGTGTACCTTAAAGTAATGCTCTACGCGTCCCAAGTGACTTGAAATCTTTAATAATAGACTCGGAACTAATGTTTTCACTAATTTCTCTTTCAATATAAACTGTCATGCTATCAGCTAGAAACCCACCTTCCATCTTGTTTCTCAACCTAGTCTTGATAATTTTCATTGCTGAAAAAAACCTCTCAGTTGTGGCGGTAGAAACCGGAAGAGTCATGATAAGGCGAAGCAGTCTATCAAGCAAGAGGTACATTTTCTTCTCGTTAGTTTCAGCCAAACACGAGCATAATTCTTGAATAGTTGACAAATTCTTCAAACTTGAATCTTGGCGGGCATGAACGACAAATTGTCGAAGTTGAAAAGAGAAATTATTCATCTCTTGCTCATTGAAATCCATGGGATAATATTTTTCAACCAGAGTGCAAATAGTATCAACATTAAAAGCTTTATAATTATCCTTAGGAGCCAAAGCACAACTTAGAGTTAACAAATCCATTGCTTGCTCGCTAAATCTGCTATTCAATTCTTGCAATTGCTTGTCAATGGTAGTAAGAAATATTTCAACTCTAAAATAATGCTCTATTGTTACCTGATTCTCTTCAAGACGAGAGCGCCCAAATCTTGTTGCTGAATGAAAATCATTGAGATCGGGAATCTCAACATCATGTTTTGAACAAAAAGACGTCACATTAGTAAACAACTTATCCCAACCATCTTCTCTCATTTCTTGAATAAGAGTTTTTGTGCTACGAACCAAACACATAGCATTAACTACGTCTTGAGATTGTAATTGTAAGGCTTGACAAAGCACATCTGTTATCCCCATCATTTCTTTCATCAAATGCAAGATCAAAATAAAATCAAATGCCTTCAAGTAATTATAAGCACTATCAGCATCCCCACGTGTAGCATCCCCGGCTCGCTTCAAAGTACCAACTTGATTTTGACCTTTACCACTTACAATTTCATCAATCTCTAATAAATGTTCAAATTCTTCTAGTTGAGCAGCTTGTAACTCATCATGGCGCTTAGAAGAAGAACAAACAACATTAACAACAAAAGTCAGCTTCTCAAAGAATTTATGAACTGGTTTGATTTCTCTTGATGCAGTAACTAAGGCAAGTTGCAATCGATGAGCAAAACAATGGACGTAGTATGCATAAGGGCAATCCTTCATAAACAACGCTTGTAAACCATTCCATTCTCCTCTCATATTGCTTGCACCATCATACCCTTGACCACGAAGGTTAGAAACATCAAGGTTATGTCGAGAAAGTATATCACACACTGCTTCCTTAAGAGTTAAAGCTGCAGTGTCTCTAACATGTGCCACATCAAAAAATCGCTCTTGTATTAAACCAGCTTTATCAACAAATCTTAACACAAGAGACATTTGTTCCTTTTTTGATTCATCACGAGCTTCATCTACAACGATACAAAACTTGGAATCACCAATTTCCTCACGAATATGCTTTTTCACCCTGCTTGAAAGAATACTCAAAAGCTCTTTTTGAATTTTATGTGAAGTATATTTGGAATTATATGGAGCATTATCCAACACAACTTTTGCACCTTCATCATTATAAGATGCCAAGAGTTTTATCAAATGAAGGAAATTACCTTGGTTTTTTGATTCGCTAGTTTCATCATGACCCCTAAAAGCACAAGCTTGAAGTGTTAACCAACGAACACTGTCAATTGAAGTCTTGAGACGTAGTCGATTTTTCATAATTTGACATGAGCTTTGTTGTTCAAATACATTCCTAATATGTCCCTCTTGATTCAACAAGTCTAAAGAAGCTTTCATTGCATTGTTGTGTGTTGAGCAAGGATCTTTCCCTATGTGCTTAAGAAAAGCACAATTCTTTCCATCTCTCACTCTCTTCCAACCTCTAAAACCTGCAGTAATGAAGACATCTGATCCAGCACGCCCGCTTGGTTTTTGGTTAAAAAGATAGCATGGTAAGCAATATGCGGCATCCTTTGAAGGTGAATATTCTAGCCATGTAGGAAAGAGGCTAAACCAAGTGTCTCGAAACCGTCTTGGATGTTCAGCTTTACCGGACAATGGATATTCTTCTAAACGGAATTGATATGGACCCCACTTTAGATGAGCTCTTCGTATTTCATCGACTATATTTGGTGGATATGTCCATATTGGAGAACGTTTTCCAGGATCACGTTCTAAAGAATTCAAAAAATCATTTGAGTTATTCAATTCTTCAATTCTTGGAACTTCAACGGGTTGAGGCGTAGAAGTTATCACTTCTTCAATTCTCGAAACTTCAGCAGCTTGAGGAGTAGAATTTATCACTTCAATTCTTGGAACTTTAACAGTTTCAGATGTAGAAGCTATCACTTGTTCATCTCTTTCATTCTCACAAGCTTTCCTCTTAAAATAATGATCAATTGTGCTATTCTTCATTTTTACAATCTAAAATCAACAAAAAATCAATCCAAGAATTGTTCTACTAATTAATTTAAAACCAAAATGTATAATGCAGACTATTTGATTCCAAATTGCTCCTAATGGTTTCACCTATTGAAATATAAAAATCTAGTAACTAATAATACTCACTAACAGATTAAATTCATCTAGAGCAATTTCAATTCTTTATCAAAAAGGTAGACAGTGGCCTTACTAAAATAACAAGTTATCCATCCTCAGTTAGTCAGTTAGCAGAATGCATCAATCAAATAACCATAGCAACAATAGGAACAACAATATCAACCATTACCAGAATGCATCAATCAAATAACATTAACACTTCACTTCATTAGAATTTGCAGGAACAACAGCAATATCATTTCATTTCTAATTCTACCAATCAATTTAAAATCAACAATAGCAATAAGATTGGGGATTTTGAATGCCCTAAATGTAATAACATCAATCTATAATCTATGTTAGAGACTTACAGTTACAGTTGACGAACGGTGAGACTGACGTAGAGGAACGGCGACGAGCAACGGCGAGGAACGGCGACGAGCAACGGCGACGAACGACAACTAGAAACAGCGATGAAACGTGAATCGGCAAAGAGCAACAGGGATGAATGATCAGGAACGGCGACAAACGACAACTGAAGAAGAGAGAACTTGAGGAAGAAAGAGGAAGAAACGATGCTGGTCTACTGGTTTGGTTGTTCGTGCGTTTGAGAAAGAAAGGAAGAAGCAACGTGTGTGAGACGTTAAGAGGAGTAGGGATTTGATATTTGGATTGTCACTTTCTTAAAAATTAAGGGTATTTTAGTAACTCCCCCCCTATATGAATTTATTTTTTTTCAAGGGTTGGCCACGGCCCTGCTGGGCCCATGAGAAGGTCCGCCATTGCTTATGATAGAACATTTCAAAGAAGATAGACACCTTGGTATATGTACACCAGAAATATACGCAGATTTGGTTGAGGCTCCTTCTAACTACACCCAGGTAAGTCACGGCCACTCTATTCCATCTTCATCACAACAAAACTTACGTTTTTCTCAACAAACAGAAATACCATACACTGACTTCCTTCCACCTGTTTACCCTCAATTCAATCCTTCATCATCCCAAACTGACATGCTTTACAGTCATTCAACACCTCACCATCACTCTGCACCATCATCCTCAAACACACCCATTGACCTTAACACAAGCCACCCTCTACATACTCAAACTAATACCCCGCCGTTTAGTATGTTTGTTGGGGTCCATAATGAAGACGTTGGGGACTATAGCGAAGATGAAGATGAAATTCTTCAGCGTGACGTCGATGAGGAACCAATTGAAGCTAACCCCAACATAGGTGTTGCATTCCGCGAGCCTGTACCACACTTTCAAAACGTCACAGCTGATAACCCAGAACCTTATGATGTAGAGTTTGGCCATTCCATGGACAGGAACCAACTCTTATCCAACGAAGACCCAAACGAACTGAAACTCAAAATGAAATTTCCCACAAAAGAAATAGCCCAACAATTCATCCAAACATATCACCTAAACCATTCAGTTGCATACAAAGTCTGTGAGTCTAAACCACACACATGGACCGTTTGTTGTGTTCATGAAACCTGTTTGTGGAGGTGTGTAGTGAGAGTAGGAGCAAAAACTGGATATTGGGGGATTACACAGTTGACTCACCCACACACATGTACAACATCTACTATTTCCCAAGATCACCGCCAGCTGACCTCCTCCCTCATGTGTACTTATATACTTCCACTTGTAAGGAAGGACCCGACAATATCAGTGGCTGTGTTGATTGCACACATCAAGGAGCGGTTCACGTACCAGAGTTCCTACAGGAAGGCTTGGATTGCTAAACAAAAAGCAATCGAGCTTATCTTCGGTAATTGGGAGGACTCTTACAATGAAGTAACCAGGTGGCTACATGCTTTCTCTTACTATATTCCAGACACAGTTCACGACTGGCAGTACAAACCATTCTATGAGAATGGACAACTAGTTGCCGACAAAGGTGTATTCCACCGCATCTTTTGGAGTTTCGGCCCGTGCATTAAAGGCTTTCAATTTTGCAAACCAGTTGTCTCTGTTGATGGAACATGGTTGTACGGTAGGTACAAAGGGTGTCTTCTTTTGGCAATCGCACAAGATGGAAGAAACAACACCTTCCCAATTGCATATGCAGTGGTCGAGGGTGAGACAAAGGAGGCTTGGTTTTTCTTCCTATCTCGTTTAAGACACTATGTGACACCACAGGAGGGTATTTGTTTGATATCAGATAGACACGAGTCTATCAAAAGTGCTGTTACGCAACTAAACACCAATTGGAAACACGTCTTCTGTGTTCGCCACATAGCACAAAACTTCATGAGACACTTCAAAAACACTCCTGCCAGGAAACATGTCATCAATATGGGTGAGTATTTTTAACATTTTTTAAATTAATTAGTTTCAAATTTCCATTCCATACTTACCAACATCTTCTTTTTTTTCTTCAGCATATTCAATGACGGAAGAATCGGCCGATCACTACAAACAAAAAATAGGTCGGGAAGTAGGTCCTGAGGGGGTGGCTTGGGTTGAAGACATAACCGCAGAACAATTGTTGCAGTGGTGCGATGGAGGTTCCCGTTGGGGGCACATGACAACAAACCTTGCAGAGTGCATCAACAATGTTCTTAAGGGGGTGCGGAATCTCCCTATTCGTTCATTGATAGATGCAACATATTTCAGAATGAACGAGGTTTTCGTCAAAAGGGGAACACAGGCACAGGCAATGTTGACGTCCGGAACTATGTACTCTGAAAAATTGTTGGAAAATATTGCCAGGAACATAAATGTCTCAAAAACCCATAACGTCGCGGTTCACGATCGTGCCCAACAATTGTTCCGAGTTGAAGAACTTGTACGACCACAAAGTGGTAGACCTGCGCGAACATTCGTGGTGAACTTCAGAGCAAAAACGTGTGAGTGTGGGGAATTCCAGGCACTTCACTACCCTTGTTCACATGTCATCGCAGCATGCTCAAAATGCAATTACGACCACATGCAATTCGTGGATCCACCGTACACAATGGAGAATGTTTTCAATACTTACATTGTCGAGTTCCCACCCTTGCCAACTGAGACGTCATGGCCTTATTTCAATACTTTAGAACTAAAGCATGATCCCACTAAACGGAGAGATAAAAAGGGTCGTCCACTGTCTACCCGTATTCGTACAGAGATGGATCAAAGAGAAAGGGGTACACGCACCAGAAGATGCGGAATTTGTAGAAATGAGGGTCACAACAGAAACAACTGTCCTAACCGCAATTAATGTGTTGTAATATTTCAGATTACTCTTTTAAATAACTATTGTAATTTTCGGTTGGTCTTTTAAATAAATTATTGTGTTGTAATATTTCTTTCTGACCATTCAATTAAATTAGGAAATTTGGATTACAATTATTAATTATCTAAATCCTATTGTTTTATTTAAAATAAATTAATTTAATTTTTATCATATTAATATATAATTATTGAAAAATTAAAAAAACACAGTTCAGAAGTCACCCTGGGGGGGGCGACTTCTGAACTGTATTTAAAAAAAAAATTGCAAAACACAGTTCAGAAGTCACCCTGGGGGGGCGACTTCTGAACTGTATTTTTAAAAAAAATTGCGAAGCACAGTTCAGAAGTCACCCTGGGGGGGCGACTTCTGAACTGCATTTTAAAAAAAAATTGCAAAAAACAGTTCAGAAGTCACCCTGGGGGGGGGCGACTTCTGAACTATAAAAACAATTTGCCCACTTTGGTAAATAACCCCCAAAGTGCATTATTTTGGTAAATAAATTTTTTTTCGCCCCCACATGGTTTTTTTCCCCATCTCACAACCCTCTTCTCTCTCTCCCACAACCACCACTCACTGGCATTTCTCTCACCCACAATCACCACCCTTGGTGCCATCAGCCCCAACTCCACTTTCGCAGTTCCTAATCAGACAGCAACAACATAGTTCCATTCCCCATCGCACCACCATATCAATTTGTAGTGGTTTACCTTTTGTTAGTAGTTTGGGAAATGTTGCAAATGTTCAGATTATGTTCACTAAAAAGCCAAAAAGCCAAATTGCAAATCCCTCTCATCTACGATCTCTGCTTCAACATCGTCCTCTGAACCACAAATTGTTTTTCTGGTTTGTTCCTCTTCTCTTTCTCATCTCCGATCTCTCTCTTAGCCCACCTCTCTCTGTTCCTCCCCATGCCTATCGCGATTTCCTCTCTCCGTTTCCCTCATCTCCAATTCTCCATATATCGCTTTCTTTGTTCCTCCATTGTAGGGAAATGGTGGCTGATTGTAAAGAAGGGTTGATGATGGTGGGTGTTGGAGACTTGGAGGAGTAGGAGAGGAAAAGGAAAGAACCCTAATTTTGTTAATTTGGGGATTGATATTTTTTTAACAATAAATCCAAGTCAGCATATTAAAAGGAAAAAAATAAAAAGAATGACATGTAAATACCAACAAGTAACTCTGTTAGCCACATCAACAGGTGGCTAACAGAGAGTTAACAGAAGGACTTATTTAAAACAAAAAAGTTTTACAATGACTTATTTAAAAAAAAAATTGCAAAGACTTATTTGAAAAACAACTATATTTAGAGAGACGGAAAAACATATTTAAGCCATAATAATTCAACTCATAAGACCATCTACCGTAGCGCTTGCACCTTTCTTGACAGCTTGAATGGCAACAATGAGAGAGACACTTTTGAAAATGGACATAACTGTAAACGATGTAGGAGGGTGAAACCGTTACTTGCTGATTGGAAGTCTCCCAAGTAAAATAGAAGTTATATTAAAATATTTTTTAACACTTAAAATTGTAGAGAATGAAACTTCTTCTGGTTACTAAAACAAAGTCATAGCAACAGGATTATAGAGAATTACCAACATCCTAAACTTCAAACAAAGAACACCCAAAAAAAACATCCTAACCAATATTTTATCCTAAAGTTCAAACAAGCAGGCATGTCTTCAAGGTCTTCAATCATCAAGGTTAACATATTCTTCAAAGATTATCTTTGTAAATCAGACAGATAATTTATAATTTTTCAAAAGTTTAAATTATGATCCAAATATATAGAATATTGATATAAGAAATAGGGTCGTCATTGAGATTTTGGGTGTCATGTACGAATTTTGAATTTGGCGCCCTATTTTTTAGAAGTCATGTGTATTGAAATTAATTGATTTAATACAACCTCAAGTGAAATAAAATATTATGGAGATTATCCAAAAAAACTAGGCTTAAATATATGTTTTGCCCCTGCAAATATCACCATAATCCAGTTATACCCCTGTAAAAATAAAAACTTTAAAATTACCCTTGCAAATATAAATCGCTTACGGTTATGCCCCTCGGTCAGTTTCTCATCCAAAAAAATAATTTAAATAAGGTTTCAACAATTTTAATGTTGAAAAGCTCCTCAATGCAACAATGACATGGAAGGTTAATATTGTTCTATTAGTTACTAGAATAGTTGACTCGTGCCATGCACAGGTATAATTATGCAATTGAAAAATCGTTATAGAGTAATTTATATTTTGCAAGTTAATATTATATTAAATAATAAGTAACTTTTTTTTTGGATTCCTAAGAAGCTTTTTTTGTGAATAATAAGTAACTAATGATTAATTAGTATTTTGCATAAATTGAATATTAAATTTTAAACTATTGAAACTTTGTATTGATTAGTTATCTTTATGCATAAACTACATCATACATATAAAATACTTCAACTAATTAGAGAATAGAAGAAGACAAAAATTTCCTTAGTTAAAAAGGTAATTTAATGTCAATTAAATATTAAAATTCACCACACTCAATAATATTCAACTTCTTTTTTGGGTCTAGGGTCTTTGACCCCACTCCGGTGTTCAGGGGAAAGGGGCCCTGATTAATCCGGGCCGAGAGATAAGTAAAGTCTGGCTCCAATTTGTTCCATCGTCGGGAATTGAACTCGAGTAATAGGCGAATTTGCCCTTTAGATGGAGTGCATTAACCAATTGCACCCAAACATGGAGGTAATATTCAGCTATAGAAAGATAATATTAAGCTATACAAATATTTAAAATTAGTATTAAGCTATAGAAACATTAAACTATCAATAATGTGGCCCATTTATATCAAAATAATATTCACCCATACTAATAATAACTTACTTGTAAAAAATAGTAATTTAGACACAAATGTTTAGTCTTGTTATAATATATTTTTACCAAATAATTAAAGTTTTCGTAGATTTTCGTACAAATATGTTTATACAAAATGTTCATTCACTATCGGCAAATTCAGATACACGTGGTCAGCCAGGTTTTTTTTGGTGTATACGCAACAATAACACGTTAACAAAAAAATGTTCATTCTCCGTGTAGTGTCTTATTATTTCGAGAGTTTTATCCGAAAGTTGAAACTTTCTCATATTTAACATTCTCACTGACTTAATATATTCTTTTAACTTCAAATTCGAAAATAAATAATTTTTTCAACTTATTGACTATATTGTTAACCTTGACTCTTTAAGGTCAAAGAATAGTAATATTAATGAGAGAGATAAACATTAATTCTAAGTTGTTTCGTAAGGGAGTATGACGTGTTTTTATCTCGTAGTAGATGATATATTTGATATCTAATTTTAGCATAAACTGTATCATAATTGTCATCCAAAATTTATGTTAATTTCAATTGGGTTTTTAAGATCCAAATTTGTGGTGTATGTCAGAAATAACAACATAGCTGGAATTATCGAAATTAGGGTAGCCTCGTCGGGTAGGAGATCTTCTCAATTTCCTAAGAGAAATTGAACTTCTAAGTTCGCTAAAAGAAACCGATATCAATTTATTTCATGAATTTGAAAGTAGTCTCGTCATAAATCTAGAATAAATATCTATAAATAATTGATTTCAGATAACACTATAAATAATTGATTTCAAATAAATGGTTGTAATTAATCAAAGATAACCGCTATCAATCAAAGTTTCTCAATATTAATGAAATCAATATATAATTATAATCAAATAAATGCATTTGATTATTAACTCGAAACAAAAGGTTTTAGGTTGACTTTATGGGGAATTTGAATCAAAAATATAATTTCGAATTTCATGAGAAATTTGAAAAACTTCTTTTAGTGAATGAAATGGTTCCTAAAAATTTTATAGTTTGACTATTTGAATAATGTTTCCGATGATAAAAAATAATAACTTGAGAAACACAATAAGAAATAATTTTTTATGTTATATAAACATTTATATTTATTATTATTAAATAGTACTTTAATATTTCATTCTTTATTTTTTTTATTTCTTAACAAAAATATATGAATTGTTTATTCCATTTGTAGTGGTTTTAGTCATCAACGGGGTTAATAGCAAAAAGATCAATTATATTGCTTCTGGAATAATTGATACTGAATTTTATATCTAAAATAAAATTTTATGATACTAGTGAATACTTCATCAGGGCTGTCCTTGGGCCTGTGCAAGCTGTGTTACTGCACAGGGCCCAAGCCCAATATCAGTTTTTTGGGGCCCCAAAATTTTAATAAATATAATATATAAACGTTGTTCTGGTCATTATTGCAAAAATCAACGTGTACCAGCGGCAATCAGTAAATGCCCTTGCTAATAGGAATACGGGGAGACACACGTTCAATCCCCATCAAGAGAATTTTGGTCTGTTTTTTTCGTTTTTTAACTGGGTGTTCCTTTTTTTTTCTTCCGTTTTTTGTGCTGTTTCATTTTTGTTTGACTGGCCTGTTTTTTTACAGCTGCATTTGGCTTCTATGTTTGCCAAAATGATTAAACATATCATATTAAATTTCTTTTGGAATGTATTCAACCAAAAATGTAATAATTTTAGCAAATGTTTTTTAAATAAATATTTAAAAATTTCCAAAAAGTTATTCCAGCATATTAAAACCAAAATTAATTAAATTTACATTTGTTTTTTTTTTTTAAGAATATTGTGATTTTGAGTTCTTATCCAAATTTCTATTGACGAATTAAAATAGAGTTTTTAGAAATTTAGTTTTGTTTGTAGCTATAGTATTTTTTATTTATATTTACTTTTTATATTTGAGTATTGGGTATATTCGTTGATGATTTTGGTTCCCACAATAAATTATGTAAAACTCCATCATTGAGGGGCCCAATTTTTAAGAATTGCACAGGGCCTCTCAATTGTTTGGCACGGCCCTGTACTTCATAGTTATATTTTTTGTGGTGATATATTGATAATGAAATCTATAATGACAATAGTATCATAAAAAATATAAAGAAAATGGTAAAGAAAAAAGAAAAAAATTGATCAAATATTTAAATGAAGAAACATAATAAATCCTTAAAAAATATACTAAAATTTTATAAAAGTTATTTAAAAGCTGTTGTAAATTGATCATCGAGCTATTGCAAATACGATTGTCAATAAAAGTGAATGAGATGTTTTAAAGTAGGAAAACGACAATATTAGAAAATATGAAATTAATTCTTAATTAAAACAATAGTATTACATAAATAATAAAAACAATATCTCTGCATTATGATTGACATGTTAATATTTGGTGTTCACTCCTTGACTCCCCCCTCCCCTTTTGGATTGTTCTTTGTTTTGGCTGAGTTGAAATACCCTTGCCATTAAGAAAACATAATCTGAAATTGATTTTGACAAAGAAATGATGATTATGTAGCAATAAAAATATATTAAAAAATATATGATTCAATGATACAGCTTGCAAAGGATATTGAAGCTGAGTGTTAAAACCCCCATAGACTAAGTGTATTGTTTGTAAGAATGAGAACATAACTCACATTTGTAGGAAGTAAAATTTAGAATTTTTGCCACTTAAAATGCAGCTCTGACTAAATCTCTACGCATAGACCAAATCATTGAGTATAATAACCTCTCAAACACATAAAAAATATGAAAAAACAAATTGAAATACCTTGATCATCTTAGGTTATTGCCTTCCATGCTCTCTTTCTGCTCCATTGAAATGCTAGCGTACAAGTATATCTAAAACAAAAAAAAATGAGATAAGAAGTCATGAGATAAGAAGGTATGTTTTCTTACCCACCTAATGTCAATTTATATAGATCTGTTTTCATTTCATGATAGGAAATTTTTAGAGGTTGAATTTCAAATTTTGAAAAATACAAACATTTGACTAATATGAATAGTTTTTTTTTGTCAATAGGTTAAACAATTTTTACTACCATTTCTGTTTGATAAATATATTATATTTTCTGATTTAATTAATATAAATACAATTAATTAGCTTCCTTGACAATTCTTTCATATGGGCAATCGAAGAAATTGTATTCATAGTGTTATCATAATTTCATTCCATCATTGATTGTTAAATATCTTTATTTCTTAATATGAATCCAAACAAATCATATATTCCATATTTTTCTTTATTAGAGTAGGACCAATCCAAATTACACCTTATATATCATAAAAGAGTGGGACCAAAAAAAAGTAATTGCCAAATGCCTAATAAAATGACATGTGTAAGATCATTAATTGAGATGCATTCTCAATTGTTATATATATATAATAGATAGATATAGATGCATGCATTATGAAAACAATAAAATGTCTTAAGAGAACTCAATATCATAAAATGACTTCTTCAAATAAAATTTCACCATCAAGATCATAAGAACTACCTTGTTAACCAACAAGGGTTAGTCTGAGTACTAATTAGGCTCGAACCTCATCCCAAAGTCTCGGAAAGTTCATCCAAAAGGTTTTCGGAATCATCATCTTTTGAGGTAATTCCACAATTTTTTTTAAAAAAAATCAATTTTCATTTAAATTTTGGTAAAAATTGAGGGGTATTTTGGGGATAAAACGATTTATGGGGGTATAGGGTCGATGAGGGTAAAAAAAGAGGCAAAAAATGATTCGAGGGGTTGTATTTGAAAAAATAGGGGTACAGATAACAAGGACTGAAGTGAGTAGTGTACTTGCAGAAACACCGCATGCCATCCACAGCAATGCGCCGCACCACCACCATCGACGAGAAGCGAAATGAAATTGCAGAATGAATAGAGCTATTTTGAAGGTAGAAGAAGCAAACTACTACATTACGTTACGTTTCTCGTGTAATGTCAACCAAGTCTCCTCTCCTCTTTCTCTTGAGGATGAGGAGCCACCACCATTCTCACACTCAAACTCTCATTTCCTTTTCTCACTCTTTCTCTTCCACTTCTTCTTCCTCTGACCCTAATCCCTCCTATTACTTAACTCAATTTCTACCTCTATCTTGCAAAACCTCCAATTTCAACTCTCTCAAAATAATCAATCCAATTGAACGCCGAATCATAACCGTTGGATTATCCAACATCATAAAAAACAATCAGGGTTTCGTTTTAAAGGCATTCTCAATTCGTTTCTGTCCCTTCTTTCTCGTCAAGATTATGAAATTGTTACATACTCGTTATGCTGCTTTTGCATTCTTCAAACTAGCATTTGGTGATTCTGATTCTAATTCAGAAGAATTCGTGAATTCATGTTGCATTGCTGCGCATGTTTTGGCTGCTCAGAATCTTCACTTGTTTGCTCAGGATGTTGTTTCTTGGGTTTTTGCTAGGATTGGTGTTGGTAGAAGTAACGAAGTTGTGGAATTCATGTGGAGGAATCATGCTGACTATGAATCTGATTTTTCTGTTTTGAATACTCTTTTGAGAGGTTTTTTGAATGTAGGGATGTGTTTTGAGGCATTGGATGTTTTGAATAGCATGAGAGTTGTGGGTGTTAGGCCAAGTTTAACTTCAATTACTATTCTTTTTAGGTTATTGTTTAGGGTTGGTGATTATGCTAGTGTTTGGAAGTTGTTTAAAGATATGATCCGAAAAGGGCCTCCTCCTTCTAATATCACATTCAATGTCATGATTTGTGGGTTTTGTAGACAAACGGGAGTTGTTATTGGGGAAAGTTTGATGCATTTGATGCCCAAGTTTGGGTGTAATCCTGATGTTTTTACATATAATATTCTTATTAATGCTTACTGCATTGGAGGGAAAACTTCAGTTGCGGTTAATTGGATGCATTTGATGATAAGAAGCGGTTGTAGACCGAGCATGTCCACGTTTAATACAATTATGCATGCCCTTTGCAGGGAAGGGAATGTCATGGAGGCACGTAAGCTGTTTGATACAATTCCGGATATGGGGATTACTCCAAATACTACAACATACAACACGCTGATGGATGGATATGTAAAGGCAAGGGATATTGGTCAAGCTAGCTTGCTTTATGAAGAAATGAGGACTAAAGGCATATCTCCTGATTGTATGACTTTCAACATTTTTGTTGGGGGGCATTATAAATATGGGAAGAAAGAGGAATGGAACATGTTGTTGAAAGATTTAATAGTAACAGGATATTTTCCAGATTGTTCACTATATGATGTAACGGTGTCATGGCTATGTTGGGCTGGTAGGCTTGATGAAGCCATGAAGTGGTTAAAAGATTCGCTTGAACAAGGATTAACTTTGAGTGTGGTTGCCTTTAACTCATTAATAGCGGCCTATAGCCGAGCAGGTCTAGAGGACCAAGCTTTTGAAGCTTATCATATTATGGTTAAATGTGGATTCACTCCTTCATCATCTACGTATAATTCTTTGCTTATGGGTTTTTGTAGGAAAGGGAGGCTGCAAGAAGCCAGGATACTTTTATGTAGGATGTTGGAGAAGGGTTTTTCCATCAACAAAGTGGCTTACACTCAACTTTTTGATGGATATTTCAAGATGAATGATCTAGATGGGGCTTTATTTATGTGGAAGGAAATGAAAGAAAGAGGTATATATCCAGATGTTGTTGCCTTTTCAGCCTTAATAGATGGACTCTCAAAAACAGGTAATGTTGAGGAGGCATATGAAGTGTTCTCAGAAATGTCAGCTATAGGTTTTGTTCCTAATAATTTTGCTTATAATTCTTTGATTCACGGGTTTTGCAACTGTGGGAATATGACTGAAGCATTGAAGTTGGAAAAAGATATGAGGCTAAAAGGCCTTTTTCCCGATACTTTTACCTTCAATATCATCATTGATGGATTTTGCAAACAAGGAAATATGAAATCTGCAGTTGATGCATTTCATGATATGCACCTGATTGGTTTGATGCCTGATATATTCACATTTAACACATTAGTTGGTGGATACTGTAAGGCACTTGACATCGTTGGTGCAGATGAGGTTGTTAGTAGAATGTACACATGTGGGTTTGACCCAGATATCACAACCTATAATATACGCATGCATGGTTACTGCAGTGTTCGGAAAATGAATCGCGCAATTGCCATTTTGGACGAGCTTGTCTCTGCTGGTATTGTTCCAAATACAGTGACATACAACACCATGATGAGTGGTATTTGTAGTAATATTCTGGATCGTGCTATGATTCTTACTGCAAAACTAATAAAGATGGGTTTTATTCCCAATGTGATTACAACCAATATATTGTTGTCTCACTTTTGCAAGCAAGGAATGCCGGAGAGGGCCTTACTGTGGGGTCAAAAGTTAAGGGATATTTGCTTTGGTTTTGATGAAATCTCCTATATAATACTTGACAAAGCTCACCATTTGGTGCAGAATGAGGTTGAACTTGTCAGAGGAACATATGAAAAGAGCCTCTTTTTGGATTTCCTAATGTACATTACGTTTGACCATTTTGCAAGAAATAGACCTCATAGCATAGAGAATGAGAATAGTTTGAAGTTGATTGAAAGTCAATTTGCTGCTTTATGAACTTGATGTTTCATCTTCTTATAACTCTGGACACTTGACAAGGTTTTGTGTAATCCTGAGATCATTAAGTAGCACTAATTGGCTACTTGAGCATTGCACCAAACAAGTGGTTACAAAACGTTATGTGGCAGTGGCACAAACTGTAACAGACCAAGGAAAGATCGGTTACCTTTGTAAGAAACCAAGGGAAGATTGATTACCTGAAGTGCTCCGATGTTTCCTTCTCCGTGAAGGACAATAGCACCTACCCTTTTTGAGGGCTTCAAGGAATGCGTGGGCTTCAAGGAATGCATGGTTAGCTTCTGAGATTTTGAGGCCGCGAGACCATTAACAGTCTGCAGTGTGGTTGAATCTGCTGAAGTACAGGCAATGAAGAATGTTTTGTACGTAAATTAAATCCATGTAAAGTAGAAAAGCATGTGATGCCAAATATTGCTTGTGCCTGCCAATGACCACTTTTTATTATGTGTTGCTGAGACTGGTTGACATGCCGAGAGGCTTTAAGATTTGATTAAGCGTAGTTCTTATTGAAGTTAGTGATGTTTGCATTGCATTGATGTCAGAAAAGACCAATCCCCTAGAAGCTTAAGCTATGAGGGAAATGCCCAAAATGGTTTTATATTTGTAACAAATAGCATGGGTAAACATAAGCGTGTGATTGATTTGTTGCTTGTTATGTTACTGAAAAATTGAAAATAAATATAAAGTTGTTGGTTTCTCATGTTAATAGTGTTTTATAGGAAATTGCTAGAATGAAACTTGATGTTCAATTACTGTAATCTTTCTTCGAATGAAAACTGAATAAATTTGGGTTGTCTCCTTCATTTACTAGAAAAAAATGTAGTTGGGAAATTACTAAACAGGAGCTTTTGTCAGATATAGGTGAAAGAACAGCAAGAGGGAAGCCTCTAGTGGTTCTGACAGCAATGGCTTGGAAGGGGAATGGTGGTGACTGGCTCAGTGGTTTTCTGCGGTGGATGGGTGATAAGAGGCATGAGAAGGTGGACTGGGGATTGTGGTGCTATCTGGTGGCGTGGTTCTCGTGGCTTGGATGAATTTGTTGTCTTGGGGAAATGGATTTGAAGGTGTAGGGATTGTTTATAAGGTAAGATTAGTGAAGGTATCATGATTTGCTATTTCGGGTTGAGATTTGGGTCCACCATGTTGTTGTATGCGACACATGAGACCTACGACGGTGGGAGGTGCATGAGACACAAACAACGCGCGGCTCTTGGCTGAATGGACCAAATGCACACTGAAATGAGATGGATCTAGAGACTCTGCATATATGGGGTTGTACAGTTATGGATAACTTCAATTATCGACTACCAAAACTTATGATGCATCTTATTTTTGGGAGCCCATTACTTAAGAACTCCATAATTAAAATACTTGACTTGGAGCAATTATGAGATGGGTGACCTCCTAGGAATTTTTTAAGAAGCTTGTGAGTACGGACAAAGCCCATTGAAATGACTTGTGTTGGTTTGTGGGGACACTTGTAGATCTGAAAACTGCCCAGAACGTTGCACTGTATCCATGGGGTTGAGTTGATTTCATTTGGGGGCTGTGAGTTTGTGGAACTAAAGAATTGGGATTTTATTGAGCTTAAGAAGATGGTGGCATTGGGGTGGCCATTGCTTAGAGGATTTGTCTTGATGGGAAAGGGAAATGGTCTATGGCTGCAAAGTGTCATGATGGAACTGGTTTTATTGGTTCTGGGAAGGTAATTGTGGTGGCTCTGGTTCTATTTCAGGATAAAATCTTGGAGAATGATGGCTTTAAAGATGGTGTTCCTTTTGTAAGTTCAGTACTGCATAAGGATTACTCTCTTTTACTAAACTGCAACAATATAGCAGGTAATTTTGGTGGTCCTTGGATGAATCATATGTAGGCAGTTCATCCTAGAATGCATTTATTGATGTTTTGACTTTTTAGTTTTTAACCTAGTAAAGTATCCTCTGCAGAAGACATGCATGATACATATCATTAGGCTGATGTTTAACTCTCTAATCTAAATCAACTATGCTGCTATAACTCTGTTTTTATGATAGTTGTTGAATATGAACAGAAATACATACTCGTATTAGTGTTGAATTATGACCCTCATAATCACTGGATGTAACAATCAAGTTCAGAAACTCGGTTTAGTGTTTCCATTGATGATCTCTCTCTATCCCTTGATTGATGAACTCCTTAGAAGTTAGAACCAAAAAAATTTGAAGGTCTAAATATATATAATAGAATGAGTGCTTCAAGTCAAAGGTGGATTGGCGGAAATGCTAATGTGAAACTGATGAGTACTTGGGCGTGACTAATCCTGGACAAGCAAATAGGTTTGGGAGAGTTTACTCTAAAAGGGGTAAAAAGGGGAATTCATGTTAAGTAGCGGGATAGGGGTGGGAATCTTGTATAACCAACTCTGCTGAGTTGGAGGAGAAAGAGTTTTCTGTTTGTAGTGGTCAGCTCACATATGTGTGATGCTGAAATAAAGGTAGAGGGAGGTCAGAATTTGGGAGGCTTGTATTGGGCAATTCTGCGCTTCGGTGGGAGTACAAGACACTTTCTCAGTGTCTCTGCACTTTATTCTTCTATTTTCTGCTATTGCACTGTTTTGCTACTGAATCTCACTGATTACAGAGCCAATAATACGATTGCTATATTCCTATTTCACTATTATTCTGTTGGGTACCTATCAGAAGCTAAACAAGTTTAAATTTGTCTTTGAAGTCAGATATTTCCCACATGCTACAGCCTCTCCCTTGGCCGTTGGTGACTGCTGCAATGGAAATAATTAAATATGTATGAAGTATGAAACACATATTGTCCACTAAAATGATTAAATCAGAACCTATTTCATTCTGCTGAACAAACTCTTATGTTTAATTTATAGTTTTTCCTTCTTTTGATTACTCATTGCAATAAAATTAAGATTGTATCTAAATTTTGTTGACAGAATGTGGAGTTGCTGTTAAGCACTTTAAACTCGAGTCATTCAGTTCATCCAAAACTATAGTAGACAAGATTGGTGCTGTGGGAATACTTGAGGTAAGTTCTTTGATCTGCTTGTTAACTTACTTTACTCTTCCATTTTTTATACTTCTTGTCTCACGTTACTCATCATGGAAAAGCAATCTCTTTATTTGTGATTATACTGAAAGCCTAAGAATGTATTTAATCATTGTTTGAGGCCTTTAATTAATGTAATGAAGTGATTATGTGTGACTTGATTTGATCGTTTGATTGACTTCGTGGTGTTTTTTATTTCAAGATGTGTGGCCTATAATATGAGCATTGTAATAGCACAATGGGTTGTGGCTAGTTGATTTAAATTCCTGAAACTTAATTTTTTGGAATGAACAGTTCCCACTCAAAAGGATATTTTGGTCATCCCACTCGAACGACGACTCCCCTTTCTCAGCTTCTTACCCAGTACCTCTGAAATCCGCCACCACCTCTGTAGTAGCATGCAGCCACTCCTCTGTCTCCTCAGTGTTGTTCTCCAGCTCTGGTCAACCTTTTCAAGTGCAGAGCAAGGCTATTTGTAAGGTACTTTTCTGATTCTTTGAAAATCTTTACCCATGAAGTAATATGTTTTCTATGTTCTTAGGTTTGAATATGGAAAGTTAGGCATTCTTTGATCTATCATATATTTATACACGATTTCCCTGCTTCATTGTGCTAAATATCCTCTACTGCTTGTTAAATTAAGAGAATCCAACCATGATATAATACAACCTGATAAGCATTCTCCTCTTATTATGTTTTATTTTTTTTCCCAAAAAGTAATTCTGATTGAGGCTTGCCATTTGTAAAGGACATAAATAAGAATGTTTCAATATAATATTTTGTTTTTTTGTTTGTTTTGGAAATCTCTTTTGAATTTGTGAACTTGGTTCATTTTGAAGAAGTAAAAGTTGATGTATACCCCTTATCATGCTTTGTTTCTTATATTCTTACATGCTTGAATTGTTTTAAGTAGTTTGATATTAAATGTGATCCTTTAAAGTTGAGTTCAACCCTTCCGAACTATATTAGTTCTTTGCATTTTTTTTCTAATTCTTTTAAGTTCAAAGTTTTTGGTACTATCTGCTTTGAGCAATGTGAAAGTGAAAGTAAAGAATATGATATATCACAGTTATTTATACCATTGAAGTTTAAGATTGCTTGCGGCTAAGCCAGAGTTATCAATGCAAAATCTATAATGGTAAACTAAAACCACAAGTGAATCGACACCACTGATTTGATTGGCATGCAATGTATGAATATCCCAATAAACCAAGCATTAACATTGTTCAAATGCTCTAAATACTTCAGGAACCAATGCCCATTGTGCAGCAGAAACCTTCTTAATTCTCTAAGGCTGCTAAAATATGTGGACAGTAAGAATTCAATAATTATGGTCCTATTGTAAAGTGGAGCAGCGAGCAGAGGTTTTGAACTTTGTATAATAACCAAGAGCTTGATGAGACTCCTCGTCAAGAAGTTGATGATAGGTACGAATACTCAACTGCCATTAACATACCCATCACCTTGTTGATGAGGAAATTCGTCAACTTGCTGATGATATCCCTCGTCAACAAGCTGATGAGAGGTATGAATACTTAGAAAGTTGCCTTGCCATTAACATTCGTCAACTTGATGACAAATTTTGTGGAGTTGATGAAAACCCTCACCGGCAAGTTGACGAGAGGCATGAATACTTACAAAGCTGTCGTTAACGTGCTCATTAGCTTGTTCAGAAGGATGTTCGTCAACAAGGTTGCAAAAATTACAAAGGACGTGGGGTTGGGGAAATTAAGTTTGGTGAGAGGGGAGGTATTAATGAAAACGCCTATCAAGTGGAGATTTTTAATCAATTTCGACTACAATAATGGAAATCTTACCATTACTAATGGAAATGTCATATATTATCAATTTTTTTACTGTTAGAAGATTGTTTGATTAAAATATATTCAATGAAGTTACAATTTGGTTTGTTCACGTCTGGTCCCTGTCTATATATTACTAGGAGAAAAAGGAAGAAATGTAAATGTATATACACATACCTTTTTTGTCCTTCTTCTAGCATCTTTTGTGTGATTAAAGCTTCCAATTCCAACCAAAAAACAACCACGAAAAAGGGTGACTTCTATAGCTTATTACTGATAAAATAATTGAACTGCAATGATTGATGTTGGAGAATATAATTTGTGGGCAGAAAAAATAAATAATTGAAAATACAAATTCTTTATTATGGTTAGAGTTGAGTAACTATTTCATTCAAATCAAAATAAAGTGAAGTGAGTTTATCAAGTAAAGTAAATTGCTCCACCCCACCATTTTTCAGTTCAGTTACTACAACTTATTCATCAATGTTCTAACATATGCACCTCTGATTGCATCGCACTCCGCTGTGACCTCTGCATGTGTCCATACGAGAAGTTCCATCAGCATCTTGCACACCCGTGATCTACAATGGTAATATGCGATAAAGATGATCGATGATTGAGGAGTGTATCAAGCTAGAGACATCTAAGGTCATAGGCATCTCATTGCATGGGAGGTGAAAGTTGTTGGCCGCCTTTTGCCACTCCTCAAGAAAGACAACCTAGCTTTGTTGTCGCCAATTGAGAATTGTCGACAATATCCCACAACTATTCGTTTTCAGGATCTGAACTTTAGACATTCTGCTTGCAATCCTTTGATATATCTTAGCTCACCAAGTTGAGACCGATGGTAATCACTTCCATATAATTCAACTCCACGTGTATTTAGTAAATATTTAAATCTTGAATAAGAGATAAAAACTTTGGAAGTTTTAGCTTTCTCTGTAAAAATATGAGTGATAAACAAATGTTCAATTGCTCATGCTATTTGTCTTTGTCGCCAAATAAAACGAAATCGGTTGTCATTATGTTACTCATAATAGATTAATTCAATCATGTCATGGGTTGTCATTATGTATGGATGTTCGTGTACATAATAAAGATTTGAAAATGTATACAATATTTTATATTTTATTTTATATGATGTTCATATAATTTGTTGCTATTTTGTGGGTGTTTTTTCATTTTAAACTATTAAAACCCATGGTTAGGCTTTGAAGAATGAGTAATCTAGGGAATGCCAACCGTTGTGAGCGAGTACAAAGACACTAAAAGTACCTAGGTCATGAGTTCGAATTCAGCATTAAAAATGCAATCGTGTTAAAACTCTTGAGTAAGAGTTTTGACGCTCGTTATAGTCTCTAATTAAGAATTCAATCTCCGATCAATTTAATTAAATTACGTCAATTATTTTTAATTACCAAGAAATCCATGTCTATGAAGTTTTTTTTTATTTGTTTGGTGCACATGTTCTAATCCTAATGCCGCCCTACCACGATACCATTGCACTATTGGTCTTCTTTTTCCTTTTTCCACCCGGACCATGATTCGTGCCATACATGTATATATGCTGACCCACTCATATTCAATATAAATATTAAAAAAAAAATCTCTTGTACCATATTTGGTAAACCTTCACACTATTAATTTTCTATATGATAATCAGTTTCATGATTATCATCTAAGCACGATGAGAGAGACATGTCGCATGCAGAGAATGCAACTTTATTCAATTCCACATCATGTATCTAAAAATATTCTAACAGAATAATATATAATTAGATGCATGCGATCAATTTAATCAACCAATTTTAGCTTTCGATTATCTTAGGCTAATTTCCATTAGGAGATGTTTGAAAAAATCAACTTCTTTGAGGCTTTTATGTTTGTTTTATTTTTCTCAATTCAAATATCTCATATATGTAGACTTGGTTTCTTTTTGTTACAGTCACAATTAGCTTGGACCTAATCTAGTGAGAAACTCGTCGCTGGACTAATACCGACATTTGTTGACGGTAGGACAGGGCCCAAGCTCCCATAGGTAGTTCGGACTCAAAGGAACAGAAGGAGCATAACGTAATACGCCAGAGTTCTTGCGACAGTCTTTGAGGACTACCTCGAGTATCCCCTCCTCGGAACCAGACTCGGCCCCGAGATTTGAGATCGGAACTAAACCCTAGTTCCTCCCAACGTGCCAAACAAGTAATGACTCCATTATGCCCGGAGATCTTGCCACGATCTCAATAAATGCTCTCATAGTAACATTCACCTAAAAAAGCGGAGACCTCCACCAGCTAGGGTTCGCCTCTGGGCCTCCAACACTCCGGGATGGTACTTCTATAAATAGGGGTCCTCACCCCACACATTTGACAGGGTTTTCAGCTGACATAAACTTCATTATTGCTCTCCTCTTATCTCAATCTCTAATATTAACTTAGGCACCAGAGTGTCTTTGCAGGGACACCACCCAGCATGGAGACGTGAAGCCATCAACCATTATACGCAGAAGAGAGCCACCATTGTGCAGATTTCAGCATCAACACTTTTTGAAAGAAAATATATTTATTTCTTTTAGCTTATACATTTTTTATTAAACTTCAGCTTATAACAAGACATATTACTAGTTTAATTAGATATGCAGTTTTAAAACCTATGCTAATTTTTTGCTATTCATTCAAAAATAACACTGTTAAATATGTAACGGTTAAGTTAAGAAAGAAGGGAATTTCTTTTGTTGTTTTCAAGTTCCTTTCCATTAAAAATATGTGTCAAGAAGGGAATTTTTCTCTTTAAGCCAAAGTGATCACTTCTTACAAGTTTTGAAGTTAATTTGGTGATTCAATTGTTTTGTATAGTGACCCTTTGAAATTTGATCTGATAGACCATGTCAGAGAAAGTAGAGGGTGAGGGAATATTATGTTTGTTGGAATTTTTTTTTTAATTATTTTTGTTGGAATATTGTTTTAAAGGAGTTTTTTTTAGGAATATAGCAAAAAGTTTCAAGCCAGCTTATGTGGTTGATGACATGACAGTGCTACATTATCCACCTTTTCAATTAGACAATTTTGCCACTGTTTGAATTGGATGACCATTGAACAATATTGAGATCCATAATGTTTGTACAGTGTTAGGAAATTTTCTCTGAATTTAAATATAAATCATTGTATAATTAAGCAAAAAGTGTTTAGTCAATACACTTCAAATTACTTTATGTGATGTATTCTTTTTATCTTGAAAAGGAGCTACATTCTTTGCATTCTTGACCCCCCTTTTGATTTTTGTGTTTGAGATATCTTTTTCCAACTTCTTGGTAGACCCTTCGTGCATCTTTTTCTAGCTATCCTTCCTTTTTTTATTTTCTCTTTTTTCTAAAACTCTTTCCTAAATATATGACAATACATGTATGAGAGTGTAGCACCTTTTTTTTGTTCAGTTGATATTTAAACAAAACTATACATTTTTCACTTATTTAAAGTTTAAAAAATGAAACATTAATGAAAATTAGGTATAGCGGAAGGGGCTAGTCACTCACAAATTGATACATCAAAATTCGAATTTCTGCTAAGAGAGATGCCCACTTTTAGTGTCTAAATACTAATAGTACATCACAAGATAGGATACTGATCCCTCTACGGTCAGATTAGACTGGAGGGTCTTGTATTTAGTAGAAAAATTAGGAGAATGCTTTTAAAAGAATAAAAATGCATGTGGAAATGACAAAAAAGCCCTAAAAACAAAATTACATCTTGTTGGGAGTAGAAAAAACTGTTGCTTTTATTTGGGTTTGTTTCAGTTGGATAAATTAATTATAGATATTGCTTAATCTTTCAATGCAAACAATAAAATAATGGCAACTTCTCTAGCTATGTATGTTGGTTGGCCAAATCCTTCTGTAATTTTAATAACTATTAACTAACACGTCCTTTGAATTGGTAGATTATTAACTTCATTCATCAAAACTGATCTAATCACATTCAATACAAAGATAATGTGAGAAATGGATAAATGTTACTTTTTGTTTGTTTTGTTGTCTAGAGACTGTGTGACAAATAACACTTGTCAGTTCACACAGACAGATGGAAAAATATTTAGCCTGAACGAAAAATATTTAGCGTAACAACTAGTTGTTCATTCATAAAAATTGATCAAACAACATTTAAAAGTTTTCAAAATTTAATTCAGTGGGTTTACAATAACCTACCACAAATATTGTGAGCTGCTTAATTTTTTTCCACCTTTTTCTTTATTTTTCCTTTGAGCAAATTCATAAAATATGACAATGACATGTGTTGTAAAGGTTTTGGAGGGGCAATATTGGGTGAGTGGTAGCTGGACCATCCAGTTACTACTTTCAGTTTCAGCAATTCAGTGTCTTTATTTGCAAATTAGATAGGCAATTCTTAGTCACAACAAAGTGAACCTTCCATCATCCAATACTACAATACCTTTGATATCACTTGACAGTGCAAAATTATTTTATACTTTTTTTCCTGACCCATGTGATTTGCTGTCATTATAGTCCCTGAATATATCAGGGATTGTATACATGTCCTTTTTAGTAATTTTAAGGATTAAATTGACCAACAAAAAAGCATATTTGAGGACCAAAATGACTAACAAATAACATGTTTGAGGACAAAAATGACTTACTAAAGAGACAGTTGAGGATGTGCTTGCAATTTTGATATATTTAAAGACTATAATGACAACGCTTCACACATTTAAGGACCAAAATTACTATTTACCCTTTTATATTTGATTAAATGAAGTGAAGACAAAACCCGACATTACATATGCTACACTATCTTAGAAGAAGTTATCAGTAATGTTAGCACCTACCTAATCGCATGACGTTAGTTGAATGAAATCCATGAATAAGATAACAAGCAATTAGATATTAGATAGATATGGGCCTTAAATAAGAGCTTATTTCTGAGTTTATGAAAAATAGCTTATAGAGATAAATAAGTTTTTATGTTAATTCATAAGGTCAAGAATTCTAACGAAGAATCTAATGTCCATGCCTCGGTTGCTTTCTTTGATCCAGAAGTTGCCTATTGATTCTACCCCTAGCTCCTCTGAAGCTAGTCGGATTGGTAGTGATTCCACTCAACCTCCCTCCACCAGGCTCGATTCGATATTTGCCTCACTGTCTAATATTATTTCTAATCTGATATGAGAATTTCGGAGAAGCTTTGGGGTGATGTGTCAGACGACGCTGATGAGTAGATGAACCATGAAACTGCTGCTGATAAGTCCGAGCAGGTGGTGCGCACGACCCGAAAGAAGAAGCATAAAAAGAAATTGGTCCAGAAAATAGCAGACTATAACACTCGCTCAAAGACAAATTCTATTTCTATATCCCTTTGATCTGATTTTGGTTAGCGGGTCCTAGGTTTCCTAGTCAACCAGTTTTTGGCCGGAGTTTGATTGGTTTTTTCCGGTTTCAATGGCATCTTCTGTTTATCTAACTACTGTCAGTTAGTTTTTTAAGTTTCTAGCTAGGTGGATGTGTTTTAGGGGTCTCTGTTAGAAGTTCCCTATTATTGTTTTGACTTTTGCTTCTCTTATGCCAAAGGTTTTGGTCTAGTCCCCCTTGTGCTCTTCTCTATCTTCTTTCTCTTTCTCTTTTTTAATAAATTCTGGTTGGAAGCCTGTTTGTTTAAAAGAAAAAAACTTATAAATAATACTTAAAAGTTTATTTATTTTCATAAACTATTTTTCATAAGTTCTTCCAAACAAGCCATGTAACCCAAGAGCACTTGAATGGGATGATAGAGTCTCTTTCAGCTAAATCAATGTCTTGGGTCGAATCCACTATTAAAATTTTTCTTGAAGGGGAGTTTTGCCAAAAAAAAAGAAGAACGAACCATGGTAACAGAATGGTAAAAGAAATCCAAAAGAGAATATCCTTGTAAGCAAAGAGAAATCCAAAATAGACGGTTGTACGGTTATGCGGATCTTCAACTTAAAATAACGACTTTCCTTCATAAATTAAATAACAATATAAATAAATACTATAAATATTCGTTAATATTTTCTATTTATTTTATATTTTAATTTCGTCAGTTTTTCTTTTCTCGCTCATTTCATTTCACCATCTTTGTTGGCCTTTCATTTTTTCATTGTCGCCATAATTGATTCATACCTTTGTCTCTGCAACTCTCTCTCTGAATTTGCAAATCTCAAAAGGCTCAAAAAGTTAGATAGAGAGAGAGAAAGAGAGAAAAACACTCACAGAAACCACACCAATAATTCACTTTTTTTTCTTCTCTCTCTCTCTCTCTATTGCCAGCTCTGCAAAATTGTCCTCCCCCATAACCTGTTTCTTCTTATCCCTCTCTCTCTCTCTTTCTCTCTCACACACAAACCATCATCATTACACCCTGAGATCTCAGGTATCTCTTCAATCTCTCTCATCACTCATCATTATGCTCTTTTAATTCTCATTCTTGATCTCATGCTCTTCGCGGTTTTTTGAGTCAGTATCGTGTTATTTGATCTGGTTTTGCCTCATTTTCTGGTAAGGTTTTTCCTTGTTTTTGCTTCTCTTTCTGTAATCACTGTGATGTTGGTTGATCTATGATGCTTGTATATTCTTCTTTTGGTTAGTTTCTTCTTTGTGATCTCATGATTTGCATTTTTATTTTGTTAACCGAGCTTTGATCAATTGAAATGTTTTTTATTAACTTTTAATTTGAGAGGGAAATGGCTAATTGATTATTAGAAAAGAGGAGCTGGTAGATCTTAATATCAGACTTTGCAGCTACGAATAAAGTTGATCACTCGATCATTCCTCTATGTTACAGTTTGAAATTCTTCAGGTCTTTCTTCTTAGTGCAGTTCTTAGTATTTAATTGTTAGCTCAGATCAAGGGTACTATTAAGGGAAAACTCTTATCGACTGCATTGCCATCGCGATCATAAATTATCGGTTTCACTCTTGGATAGCTTAACAGAAATTGGAAATTTCGGATATAATGATTGGGATTTAGGAGATTTTATATGGTGGAGCTAGCAGTGGATGAACAATTATTTGATGAAGTCTTTGCAGCAATTTGCGCGTAGAGAACTTCAACCTGGTTATGCTAACATGGAACAGTTGGTATTTGCTTTATTGATCATCGAAGTGATCTGCAGTTGGAACAAGCATCCAGATACAAATGGACCCTGGCATTAGTGTTCTTTATTCAACACTTGAACTTTAGTGCTTTTTTATTTTTATCAAGCCAGTCAGTGGTGAAAAATGTGGATTTGACATACATTGTAGTTTCTATACAAGACCTTGAAGACAATAACTTGGATTTGATCACATAAACTTCTTCTATAGAGAGATGAAGTTCACTAAAGTCCAAGAGTTTCTTGTTCATGTTGAAAATATTTAAGGTCTACTTGAATGATATTTTAATAGGCCAGTATCAGCTTTTGAGAAACCAGATGCTTTGAGCATATGAGGACTGTAAATATCTCCCCTAGAAAGAAGTAATGTCGCTATGTAAAGCAAAAATCATGCAATCTGGAGTATTCTCATGCATATTTAGTTAATGTAGCAAAAAAAGAAAGATGATAGGAAAAGAAAAACAAAATCCTGTATGGTCAAGGGAAGATCTATGTTGAGGTTAGGGTTTGCGTATGCACCTCCTCAACTTAATAAATTACAAATATATATTGAGAGTTTGCATTTTGGCCATATAGTTTCATGTATGCCCCAATAATGTGTCTGCCATTATGTCTGGTGGTCAAGGCTCGTGTATCATTAATCATGATATGGTTTGTGAATGGGGATTTAAATTTTATTAATCATGATACAACAGCAGTTCTGAATTAAGTTAGCATGGAAGTTTAATAACCAATTGGTCAGATTATAGATTCATTGAAAGTATAGGAATGTAATACTCATTTGATAGGGCTAAAAAATATGTTCTCACTAATGTATTCCCACAACTAAGTAAATATTTGCACTGTAAAGATGATCTTTATGGCCAGAGCTATGATATATGTTTACTCTTTTTGTGATTGTCTTCTCCTTAAAAAACAAGAAGTAGGAAATCAATTTGCTTGATCTTTATGACGATGGTGAAAGATGTAGAAAATATTCATGTTTTGCAAATGGAGTCTTTTTACTACTACTTCTGTTCTCCGTGCTTGACACATGATATGGTGGTATCAGAGGATATGCAATTTATCTATAAATTGATGCATGATTTCTCTTGGTAAGACATTCTTAACTCTGTTTACTCTCATGCAGTGGATTACTTTGGACTGGAGTAGACGGTTTTTGCTGAAAAAACAGCAATATAGAAGGAAGTTTCAGCCAAAAAAAAGAAGGAAGTTTCAGCCATGTCTAGCGCTACAAAAGTTTTGGATCCAGCATTCCAGGGAGTAGGCCAAAAAGCGTATCCTTAATAATAGAGTGATTTATAGAAGAAACTGTGAAAATTATAGTTTCTTCATTTAAAATTTTCTATAGGAATTAAATACTATAATTGTTATCTACTTGAAGGGTTTTAGACTTAACTTCTTGTAGAGGATCTGAAATATGGAGGATTGAGAATTTTCAGCCAGTTCCATTGCCAAAATCTGAATATGGGAAATTCTACATGGGAGATTCTTACATCATCTTGCAGGTGCACATTGTATCCAGAATTATAAAGCATCTATTTATACATTGCTAAACTTTGTCACTATATGGTGATACTAATAGCTGAATGTTCTGGACTCAGTTCTTATTTGTTCTGTTTTGGCTAAAGATCAAAGCAAAAAACCAGCATAATAGATAAAGAAACTTCCATTCACTGGGGTCTGAAAAGGGTGACCAGTTCAACATATAATTCTAGGGGAACAGCACAGCTTATATTATGATATACTAGCTATAACTAAGAAAAGCCTCAAGTCAATTCCTTCGTTGAGTGAAGAGATATATTTCAACTTTTTTATCACAAAAAAAATTTGGAGTTAATTTCATTTGTATTTGCAGACAACACAAGGCAAAGGAGGCAATTACTTTTATGATATTCACTTCTGGATTGGAAAGGATACAAGTCAGGTTAGTTTGGACTTCAGCCTATCCTATTTCCAACTTTCCTCATATCTTTTTCAGCTTTTCTTCTCCCATAGAATGAATAAGTAACTAAAATGTTGAACCTTGTAAGATTGATTTGTTTTCAGAGAATTTATTGTGTCAAGTTTTGTGTTTATGTGTTTTGTTCAAATTTCCCATTTTAAAATCGGTTTTAGATATGAGGAATCCCGCATTCTTCTCTTGAAGGGGTTTTGTATTACATGACTCATAGATGTTTGGATATCCTTGAACCAGTATATTCTGACAAGAATAATCTCTATTGACATTGTGATTTTTCTTGTAGGATGAAGCCGGAACTGCAGCCATTAAAACTGTTGAACTCGATGCATCTCTTGGAGGACGTGCGGTGCAGCACAGGGAAATCCAAGGGCATGAATCTGACAAGTTTTTGTCATACTTTAAGCCATGTATTATACCATTAGAGGGGGGTGTCGCATCTGGTTTTAAAAAACCCGAAGAAGAGGAGTTTGAAACGCGTTTGTATGTTTGCAAAGGAAAACGAGTTGTCAGAATAAAACAGGCATGGTTCTTCATAAATTCAGTGCTCATATTCATTGACTACAAATGTGATTTTAACATTATTTTTGTGCAGGTCCCTTTTGCACGGTCATCGCTGAATCATGATGATGTATTCATCCTAGACACTCAGGATAAGATTTTTCAATTCAATGGTGCAAATTCCAATATTCAGGAAAGAGCCAAGGCTTTGGAAGTTATTCAGTTGTTGAAGGAAAAGTATCATGAAGGGACATGCAATGTTGCAATTGTTGGTAAGAACACAAGGCACATGTTTTCCTATCACTTGTTGAAAAGCCTGTACTTCAGCTTTGTACTTTGAGTTTTTTGTAACTATAAAATGTATCACACATTGCAGATGATGGAAAGTTGGATACTGAGTCAGATTCAGGTGAATTTTGGGTCCTCTTGGGTGGTTTTGCTCCCATTGGGAAGAAGGTAATCAATGAGGATGATATTGTTCCAGAGACCATTCCTGCTCAACTTTATAGGTATTTTGATTTCATCCTGGTCACACTCCCCTCAAATCACTTGTCTCAAAAAGATAATCTAACTAGAAATGGGTGTTGGCCCTTTTTAATTGTGAGATATATCTACAATAGAAGAAATTGTCAGCTATTAATAATTTGTTTTCTATTCTATAAACCTACTGTCAATGCTGCTGCCCTTAAGAATGTTTTTCTCTACTTAGTGATTTTCATACTTATCCTCTCTTTTCTTTATAATTCTTCAAATTTGATTTATCTTTTCCTTTTAGGTAGTGAATGCTTATTTTTAAAAGATGTACATCTAGGCAATGTTATCTAACTGGGATTGGTCATCGACTCAGTCATGACACTGAGTTGATGTGTTACTGGTTGAACTAGTGGGCCACTATTAAAACATTCATAAGATGTAAATTTCTCTCATAACATACCTCTCATAACATACCTTCAAAAATCCCATATAAAAATTACAATACAAATTAGCATAATTAGCAAGCTCGCTTTTCAAATTCAAATTCATTAAGATGACATAAAGTACCTAATCAAACAGATAACAAATTAGGTTTTCAGATAACTGGAACTCACAAATAAGTTCTAAACATAATTAAATAACATTGGTCTTGGAATTTAACTACAACACAAGCTAGCAAATAACAAAACACCTACAGTAGTCCACAATTAATTTATACCCAAGGAGTAAAGAAATTAGAAGCTTCCCAAATATCGCTTTCATTTTGATTCCCATTTTCCATGGTGTTGTCTTGTGCATCATCATCCTCATCCTCATCCAAGTTTAATTGATCTATGAAAACATCATTGTAGGTATAATTTAGCAATTGACATAGTGATAACAAATCTGACAGAATTAATTATAATGACATTGTAAAAAAAAACATACCGGTATCATCTAAAACTGGTTGGGTAGTCATATTTGCGAGGTCATTACGTAATGATTCCACCTCCTCAATAGTTAAGAATTGCGGTGACTCCTCCAATACCCAATTAGAATAATCATTGAGTGTTTCAAAATTGATAGGGTCATAATTTTGTTGCCTCAATCGATTCCTATGTTTATAGATTTTCCCAAATATCAACATCAGAAAATCTAAGTACATATAGTTTATACTATAGGAAGTTAAATATTAAACAGTCCTGTCAAAAACATGTGAAATAGTCATTGAAGAATGAACTTAACAATACCTTTGCTGCAATCTCAAGTTGTAATGAACAAAGACAACATCAGTAAGCCTTTGATGTTCCAACCTATTTCTTTTATTTGAATGAATGTGTTCAAATAGACGCCGATTTCGTTCACAACCTGAGGCACTGCAAGTTTGGCTTAAGACACGGATAGCCAACTTTTGCAAATCTGGTGCATCACATCCATAAGACTCCCACCAATCACCTAGAATATTGCATGTAATGAAATATATATAAGTATTTATACATTTATGCTGAACTAAAATAAAGATTAAAAAATCACAAATAGTTTTTCAAACAATAGTTTTACCCGGCTTTCCTATATTTCGGTCACACAGAGCAACTTCCCTTCCAAAATCCGCCTCAGAATTCATGAATTTTGTCGCATCTCTTATCAACTCAGATAGCAATTCTTTATCTTCATGAGCATACCTCTCAACGACATCCAAAAAGCTAGATTGTGTGACATTTTTTTTCAGATTCTTTATCATTAAAGTGACAAGATGGATTTAACCAATAACCAGCAGCATGAAGATTTTTACGAAGTTGTGAATCCCAATGTTTATCTAATATCATCAAGTAAGGCTCCACCATCTCCTTATTTCTTTCAAACCTCTTCACCATGTCCTCTCTAGCATTATATATAGCTTGGTAAAGAAAACCCATAGCAGGCTTATCTTCACTATCAGCAATACGTACCACACGTACAAGTGGTTCAGTGAATTTCACGATATTAGCACATCTTTTCCAAAATCTAGAGTCCAAAACTTGTTCCACAAACCTTTTTTCCTTGGCTTCTTTGGCATAAGCTGAGGTTATCCATTCTTTTGATGTTACCATGGCTCTAAGTGTATCTTTCTGAGCCAAAATACTCTGCAATGCAATGAAACTAGTAGCAAAGCAGGTTGGAGCAGGGCGTAATATTTCTTTTCCGCCTGTATACTTCCTCATCAAATACAATGAATAACAATGGTTATATATGTATTTGGTAACTTCTGAGGCCTGTGACACGATTTCACTTACTTCCTCCAATTTTTCAATGTCATGTAACATCAAATTGATGCAATGTACCGCAGAAGGAGACCAATATAACTTTGGAAACTCAGCTTTCAACAACCTGCCAGCATCAACATAATTCGGAGTATTATTTGTCACTATGTGAACAATATTTTCGGGGCCAACATATAATACCACCTCCCTGAAAAGCTTATACAACAATTCTGCAGTTTCACAAGCAGGAGAAGCATCAATAGACTTTAGAAAAATAGTTCCTTTAGGGCAATAAACCATAAAGTTGATGAGAGTTCGCCCACAGTGATCAGTCCACTCATCAAAAGCTTCGATAACGTTCAACAAGTTTGTTCACATCATCAACCAACTTACTTAACAAAGAACCACGAACACTATAAAAATTTGGACCTTTATACGTTTGACTCATACTACAAAGAGCATCAATCATAGGTTGGAAATGTGCAGAATTAACTGCACTAAATGGAACCGAAGCATCAATCATCCATTTTGCAATAGCAAGGTCACACTTTTCTTTCTCTTCATTACTTTTCAACCCACTTTTATCTTTCATTTGAAAGCAAACATATGCAGGTACCTTCTGGCATAGTTGCCCTTCTACTCCAGCCAAGTGCATCTTAAATCTGTTAATTCCCCTAAAGACTTCATCACAATAGTGACACACTAGAATAGTTTTTCCATCCTCAACAAATTGCTCACAATGTTCCCAAGCAGGATCAGTTTTCTGCCTAACATTCCCCTGAAATGCATTGTGATTTGATGATTCTTGTGACAATGGTGCTTCAGATTCATCACATAACATTTCCATCTCCAAGACTTTAACTGTAAAAAAAATGATGATAAAATAGTTTTTACTAACCCATACTTTTTTATTGTAAGCTTTAAGAAAAAAAACATTCACTTCAGTGACTTCAAAACATATACAGTGAGGAAAAAACAACAAACTTCACAGGACATTTTTGGAGAAAAAATCAAAGAAATGAAAGACGCACACTATAAATCGAAGATTCAAACTTACTCGGAAATTCTAACGGTTGATGCTAGTTTCTCCGACGAAGGGGCTGAACCGAAGCTCCGACGACGGTGCGGTTACGGTGCTCCGGCGAAGGTGATTGTGTGGCGGAGGACTTAGAGAGAGTGAATCGAGAGCTAGGGTTTAACTGTGAGTTTTTGTTCTCGTGAATTCTGGTGCTCGAGGCAACCCTAACGCCGTCGTATTTATACAAATTTTCAAAAACATCATGAGCACGACCCCCGGGCGAACCCGCCGGGTCACCGGTTCTGACTGGATTCCACCGGCTTTTCTCAAATTACCACCGGGTCTAACCGGGTTTCACCGGTGGAAGGGCATACAGAGATTTTAATTAGCTTATAACTTAGGCCTTTTGAATCCCGATTCCATTTGAAGCTGAAGGTGGCTTTCTTTTTTCACACTTTTTCTGCTTAATCAATATTTTAGAGGTATAAATTCTTTGGAAGTTTATGTTTTTCATTTATGAGTGCTATGTATGATGTGTGCACTATGCTATGTATATGCATTTAAGTTTATTGATGATGAGGATATGATTATGGTGGTTGCAGTATTGCTGATGGTGAGGTTAAGTCTGTGGAAGGTGAACTTTCTAAGTCACTGCTGGAGAACAACAAATGCTATTTACTGGACTGTGGTTCTGAGGTGTTTGTCTGGGTTGGCCGGGTTACGCAAGTTGAAGAAAGAAAAGCAGCTTGTCAAGCTGCTGAGGTAATGTCTTTGCACAACTATGAAGCACCAACACAAATATGGGCGCTAAACATGACACTGACTTATAGACACCGATAATAATTTGAGAAATTGAAAATGATTAGATGTAACCTCATGTGTAAGTGTCGGTGTCTAACATGCCTCCAATGTGAAAGTGTCATTGCAGAATCTATTTCTTTATATGATGATTTAAAAGTGGAGTTGTTGATTTTACTAATTGTCCAGGACTTTGTTGCGAGTCAAAAGAGGCCGAAATCTACAAGGATAACCAGGGTTATTCAAGGTTATGAGTCACATTCATTTAAATCCAACTTTGATTCTTGGCCATCAGGATCTGCTACTATTGGTGCTGAGGAAGGAAGAGGAAAAGTTGCAGGTGGACATTGTTTTTTTTCACTTGTAATTTGCTTGGCTGTTGCCAATTAGGTATGCTTGTTGACTAAGTATGGTGCTTTTTTTTTATTGTCAGCTTTGTTGAAGCAACAAGGTATGGGTGTAAAAGGAGCGGCAAAAAGTACCCCAGTTATTGAGGAGATTCCACCTTTGCTTGAAGGAGGTGGAAAAATGGAGGTGATTTTATCAAATTTTTAAATTAATTTCTTGGGTCAAATGAAATAATACCAGTCAACATGTAATATTATTTTGATGATTCCAGGTATGGCTAATCAATGGAAGTGCTAAGACTCCCTTGCTTAAGGAGGATATTGGTAAATTTTTTAGTGGAGATTGTTACATAGTGCTGTATACTTACCACTCTGGTGAGAGGAAGGAAGACTACTTCTTGTGCTGTTGGTTTGGAAAAAACAGCATTGAGGTAATTTCAGTCATTCTGTTTTGATCTCAAAATATACTGTGAAAAATGTTGTATTTTGTTTTTTGTTTGCATTCACTTATGTTTGGCCTAATGTGTTATTGCTAATTTAACTTTTGCTACATGGTGATGTACACTTATCACTTATGTTTGCTGTAAAAGTATTTCTGGTTTAGGAATAATTAACCCCTCAATTGGTTAACAATGTTCAAAAAAAGGTTAATTAGGGACAACTTACTGACTGTGTAATCGATGTATTGGGTGTTTAGTAAGTTTCTTCGAAAACTGAAATATTTTATTGAAATTTACTTTTTTTTACTTTTTCCTATAAATTTGATTTATCATAAACCGTTTTGTAGATTTTCTCAAAATATTGGTTTAAGTGACTGGTATCTATTTAATATTTGCTTTCCAAAATTTATTAACAGTACGACTATTAATTAATAATTCTTTATAAAATGAATACTTTACTTGTTATGACCTCCTTTGATCTTTATATTCCATTGCGTAATGCAACACGAATAGATTAAATTGCCTTGAATTTCATAGCGTCTGTTACTAGCATTTTGGGTGCTTGGATTTTTCATTAACTTATTGATATGATATACAAGTTTACATGGTTATTTTGCCTTTTTAAGGAGGACCAAAGGATGGCTACTCGGTTGGCTAATACAATGTTCAACTCATTAAAGGGTAGACCTGTTCAGGTAATGTAATGTGAATTTCAAGTTGGAGATGTAACATGGAAACTGTGTGTAACTGGTAATTTCTCGCAGGGTCGCATATTTGAAGGTAAAGAACCACCACAGTTTGTTGCTATCTTCCAACCTATGGTGGTCCTCAAGGTATCCTTTGCAAAGTCTCATGCTATTGACTATGGAGTAACATGTATAGATTGTGTGAAGTTAACTAGTTTATCTGACTTATGTCTACCTCAGGGAGGTTTGAGCTCTGGTTACAAAAAATTAATAGCAGATAAAGGTTTGCCAGATGAGACATACACAGCTGAGAGTGTTGCACTTATCCGAATTTCTGGAACATCTATTCATAATAATAAAGCATTGCAAGTTGATGCAGTATGTATCCATTAAATTATTCATCTTTTTCTACCATGGTTGTGTGGCTATGGCTTCTTTCTTAACTAGTTAAGCAAAGTTCTGCTATTGTTATTCAGGTGGGGACATCATTGAATTCTACCGAGTGTTTCCTCCTGCAGTCTGGCTCAACAGTTTTTACTTGGCATGGCAACCAATCTTCTCTTGAGCAGCAGCAGCTTGCAGCTAAAGTTGCTGAATTTTTACGGGTAGCTTGCATGTTTTTTTGGTTCTCTCTTTCCTTTGTGTTGGAAGGGATGGGAGGGGAATAGAGGGGAGTAAAATCTTGTTAGTTGTTTTTTTACCTCTTTTCTTCTACCTTTGAAAAGGTCACGCAATATTTAACACTGTTTGGTTTGAGGGAAACGTAGGGGAGGGAAGAGAAGGGATTTTGATTAATCTTTCTTGTTTGGTTCAACAGTTTGGAGGGGATGGGAGGGGAATAGACGGGGGCAAAACCCTTCTTCACTCAATTTTGACTCCCCTCCAATATGGGGGGATTTGAAGGGGAGAGAAGATGAGTTTAAAACATTTGAAATATTGTGACTTAAAGATCCGTACATAAAATGTAACATGAAAGGTTATAAAGGTGTAAAAAGAAAGTTAGTCATTCCCCTTCATTAAAATCCCTCCCATCTTCTTGTGAGCCCAACAAGGAGACGGTTATCTCCCCTCCTCCATCCTCTCCTTGAGCAAGCAAAATATTTTATTAAAATATTTCATTGGCTCAATATTTTATGTCATCCACTTAGTTATAATTACTCAATCACTATCAAATAAAAATATAACCAAGTTGTCTCAATCTTACATAATTCAAACACTGAGTTTGCGACTAGTATAGATTAACTTTTCAGGGAAGAAGTTCAACTCCTCCTATCCACGAATACTTGGCAAACTTGTGGAAATAACTTCAATTAATTTTGTAAATCATTATATAGCATTGGTCACTTCAAGATAAAGTCATTCAGACGGGCTTGGATGACTATATCCTTGTGGTTGTACCCTAAGTGCATTACTTGTAACTAGCCAACACCCGTCTCTGCGTATTTCTTTTTCCCTGGTGTTAATGATAGTTGTGTAATGATTGTTTTTAACATGTTGATTAAATAAGAATTGTATTACATCATACATTCTTTGTTAACATTTACACATCCATGTACAGCCAGGAGTTGCTTTAAAGCATGCAAAAGAAGGAACAGAAACCTCAACTTTCTGGTTCGCTGTTGGAGGAAAACAAAGTTACACCAGCAAAAAAGTCAATAATGACATAGTCAGAGACCCACATTTGTTCTCTTTCTCCTTTAATAAAGGTACCATTCCTTGTAAAGTACTTCTATGTATAAAATTTTGTTATAAAGCAGCTTTGTTATTTACTGATATTTGAATGTTCTGACCATTATTAATTTTGTATATTTCTTTGCAATATGGATGAACCAGGAAAGTTTCAGGTGAGTTGGTTACTGCAACTTCATTTTGTGAACTTTCACACTATTCCTAGGAAACTTGTCAGAAGTGAGTCAGAAACTTTGGAGTTGGGTCTTTTAAATAAATTATTATTTTTTACTCTTCAGGTAGAGGAGGTTTTCAACTTTTCCCAGGATGATTTGTTAACAGAGGATATCCTCATACTTGACACGCATGCGGAAGTGTTTATTTGGATTGGTCATTCTGTGGATCCAAAAGAAAAGCAAAATGTTGTTGAAATTTCCCAGGTAAACATGCTCAATAGATCAAAGCTTTCGCTTCTATATTTCATTTTACTTTCTATATCTAATGTATACTTGAAAATTTCCCTCAGAAATACATAGATAAAGCTGCATCTCTGGAGGGGCTATCTCCTCATGTACCACTATATAAAGTGACAGAAGGGAATGAACCATGCTTTTTCACCACATACTTTTCTTGGGATCATACAAAAGCTATGGTATGTGCTAAAACTTTAAGGAACTTCCTTTTTTGTTTAACTTTTTCCTTACAAAATCATCACTCTCATACCTTCATTCATTGTTGCATAAAGTTACAATTCTGTTTGGTTGAAAACAGTATAACTCATGGCTAACTGGCTGGTTTAGAAAAGCATATTATTGTCATCAATATTGTAATGACGAATTTGAAGTTTTATAAATAATGCCGGTTCCATCTTTAAAAATAACTATGAAAGGTCAGATTATAGTTATAAAACAGCCGCTCTCATGTATTAAGCACTGTCTACTAAGTGCTATTAGTCTATTTACTTATACAAAGTGTATCAGATGTTTGTGTACTTTTTTAAAGTGATCATGAGATTTTTGAGGAAGAAATTTAACATAGTGGGATAAAAGGCTAAAAAAATTTCTTCGTTTCCTGTACAAATCATTGATAACAAGAAACAAATTGAACATAAAATGCCAATTTTGTTCTTATTAGTTAAAATGAAAACTGGAAACAAAAAATATTTCCTTAAACCAAAAAGGCCCTTCATTTGTTGAATACTCACTAACTTCTTAGTGATAAAATGCAGGTTCAAGGGAACTCATTCCAGAAAAAGATGGCATCACTCTTTGGAATTGGCCATTCTGTAGAGGTATGGCCCATGTAATTTTGATGAGAAACTTGTTGCTGTTAAGCCATGCAAAACCTTACAGTTTCTCCCTTGCTTTTAATGTTAAAACCAACAGTTGAAAATGGACTTCTATCATGAATTTTTTTTCTTAGATCCAACCGTGGATAATGGATATTGTAATTTCATGTCATGCTTTTTTGGCTTCGTTCATTTTCCTTACAATAAAGTTGTAAAGTTAAGTTCTTTTCAGAATCATGTGATATATGAGTCTCAATACATTTACCAAGACCGAGCACCACTTATTTTTGTTTATGGGACTCTATATTGTCTGTATTGGATTACTCACATTTCATAACAGTATACTAGGAAACATGCGTTATAATCTGTAATAAAATTTGGAGAGATGTATTAACCTTCCAGAACTTCCTCCTCTAATATTAAAGAACATTCCAATTGAATGGAAGAAAAATAATTCAGAAACATTAAGGGGCCAATTTCTATTTTCTATTTTTGTCCGCATCATTGGTTTTGATGTTGATGTCTTCTTTTGATGATTTTTAATTCATCTTGCACAATAAATTTTATGATCCATGCAGCCAACTCCACTCCGCCTATAAGTCTTTTGTTATTGTTGTATGCACAGTCAATTTTATAATTTACAAACCTGTGTTTGCTGTTTCTCTGCTGCAATATAATGACTTTGTTTCAGTTGTTTTTAAGACTAATGTAAGCGCATAGGGTATTACTATCAAATATCAACCTGTATGAAGATCATATTAAATTGCAATAAATATGGCTAGAATATAGAATGTTAGACAATTATAAGAAATGCTTCCTTTTTCTACTTCATACTAAAACATAGAGATTTCATTCTAAGTCGTCAACTTCATGTTAATTAGGCTCTGCTGAATTTGTTGACAGGAAAAACCTAATGGGTCAAGTCAGGGGGGACCAAGACAAAGAGCAGAAGCTTTGGCTGCCTTAAATAATGCATTCAATTCATCTCCCGAGACATCACCCAATACAGTATCAGTATGGAATCTTGTTTATGGATGGTTTGTTGTATTTTTCTTTAATTTGCAGTCAATGAACATTACACGCATCCATGGATACTTGCCAGTAATATCTGCTATGGATTAAGTTTGGCTTTCTTAACGGGTATCCATGCATAAAATAAATGGATTTGTTCTCACTGATGCAGGATAAACAAAATAACTTAAATCAAGGAGGAGCAAGGCAAAGGGCAGAAGCTTTAGCTGCCTTAAACTCTGCATTTAATTCATCATCCGCAACTAAACCTATTACTCCTAGGTCATCTGGAAGAGGTCAAGGATCACAAAGAGCAGCAGCAGTAGCTGCTCTTTCTTCAGTTCTCACTGCTGAAAAGAAAAAAACTTCACCTGAATCTTCTCCTGTGGCAAGCAGTAGTCCTGTTGTAGAAAGCAACACCTTTGGTGAGAAATATGCCTCTTATTTTTCACAACTCAAATATGTTGATTCTGATCTTTTGACGAGTTTGAGTTCTTGTTGCAGATGTTAAAAGTGAAAGTGCCCCTTCTGAAACTGAAGTTCCTGAAGAAGTTATAGAAACCAAGGAGACAGAGGAACCTGCTCCTGAAACTGGTAGCAATGGAAATTCAGAACCAAAACAAGAAAATGTGGATGATGGAAATGGTAGTCAAAATAATCCAAGTGTCTTCACTTATGAGCAATTAAAGGCTAAATCTGGGAGTCATCTATCAGGAGTTGATCTTAAACGGAGAGAGGTTAGCCTTGCTTTCATGTAACTGAGTTATATAATATGTTAATGTGAGTGTGAAATATATATACCACCACTGAATTTTGAAATTTGACAATAACTAATGAGTAAAAATAAATAATAACTTACTCCATATTTACAAGGTACATGATTATACTATTTAATCCTAGGTTCTAAGTCGCGATTGCAGCAACAGACGCCTCGCAAATGGGGTTAATGCAGCCTCAATTGTGGGCCTAGAGACATCAAAAGTCATGATGTCCCGGCCCTGATCATGGTTGCGAACATATATAAAACCTTGATTAACTCTTGTTATAAAATATGAGAAATATCCAGTTATATCTAGTTTATATCTTTAGACTATGTTAGAGTATCTTAATTGATATGTTTGGATTTTATATTTTTTTAGTTGTATCCTTATTTAATTAGGATTTTTTTAATTATTAGGCATATCACATTAAGTGAATAGGAGTAGAATCTCCTATATTTAGTTGTATTTATTGCATTAAGCCTATAATGAACTCAGCTGTGTAGTGTAAAATACACGGTTCAGCATCGCTTGTCTCTGTTTTTCTCTCTTTCAACGATTTTATCTTATGAGGTAATGTTAACATTTTTTTCTTCACGACTTGTTCTTGCTTATAGGCCTATCTGTCAGAAAAAGAATTTGAAACTGTATTTGGAATGAGCAAAGAAGCATTCTCTAAGTTACCAAGATGGAAGCAAGACATGCTGAAAAGGAAAGCTGATTTGTTCTAAAGACTGAGATACAATGAGTGACTTATATGATGCTTTTGCATCCTAATATACCTTTCTTGAGTTGTCTTGAAATGCAATTGTATGTTCAATAGTGTGGTGTTTTTTTTTGGTATATACCATACTTGGATTCCTATGAATAGCACTATGCTTTTGGCCTACAATGGATGTAGCCATATATGGTTAGTGTCAAAGTTTGAATGTGATGCTGCCTGGAGAGTGATTTATAATTTCTCCATTTAAGTTGATGTTGTCTCTTCCACTTGTAATGTTCACATGTTATTGTAGCATGAAGACAGTGGACAGGTTCATTCTTTCATTTTGTCAAGTTTGTATTTTAATGAGTTGGCTTTTTGTCCTTTTGTTGCTATTGGTTAGGGAGGCGGGTGTATATGTATTGCATGTTATGTTATACTGAATCTCCATATAAAGAATGAAAATTTGTTTGTTTGTTATTCTTGGATGTGAAATATGTAGAAGCAGTGCTTTGATTCTTGTTTTCTTATTATATGCTTGTGAAGAACAAATTTGTGCTTTTATTACCATGATGCGTGGACTAATTTTGAAAAAATAACTAACATCATGTTTGGATGAAGCATTTTTAGAGGGTAATGTAATTTTTGAGGATATTTCAATTCCCCTCAAAATATTTCAATTACCCCCAAAAACATTTCCATCAAAATAAACTAATATTTGTCTCGTGTTGTGATTTGTAAGCAAAGCATATAAAAATTCTGGTGCTACCGTAACTGATTGGGGGGAATTCTCTACTAGTTTGTTTGCAAAAATTTTGAGCACCTTTTTTTCGTTGTAATGGGTTGGAGTACGTCGGTACTTTTGTTTAATCCATTTTCTCTTATAAAAAAAATATATAGCATCAACCACAATTATGAAACCACGTTTCTCCTTTTAAAAATAAGAGAATTCATATAAACTAATTATGACCACATGTTCATCTATAATTTCCTCTTCATATCATCCAACCCTGTCTTAATTCTAACATTTGTCATTGTATCCTCAACATTTATCTATAATAATCCAAATTTGTCTTTAGTCGAAGAATTTGGTCCCAATCTAGCGAATATTATTATAGGGCTGGTCCCAAGTTTCAACCCTTAAATAATAATCAATTAGGCTGCTTTTAACAAGCCTTGCGAATTGATGTACTGAAAGCCACATTTCGTTAAATATATTGAATGCACCCAAACTAAACAGGAATTTTAAAACTGGGGCTGGCAAAAGAGTGAAACTTTAATTTGGTACAGCTAGCTAGAGGTTTAGCTAGGGGGTCACAAGATATATATGCATTGCTGATGCTAAAGTTTTACTCATACGTTGCTATTCAAGGCTCATTAATCTTCGTGAGCCACCCGTGGGATGCTTGCTGAAAAGATGTGCATGAATATAGTAATCCTTTAAGATGGGATGGGGCTTATTGATTAATATTGATTCATTCATTTAACCATATCATTCAATACTATATAGTGACTCGTGTAAGGGCTCGTGATTATTTGACATGTACACATGATTCTCTCTTCATTTTAAAAAAAAAATGGAAAGTTTCATTAATATGATTTTTAGTGAATAAATATTTGATTTATGTCGTCAAAATTTAAAATGCACGTATTTATACGCTTAAAATTTAAATATTGAATCTCTCTATTCTTTAGGAGAAATGAAGAAGATCTCTAATCCATTTCACGTCCAAGTGATATTCTCTCAAGATTTAGAAGACAAAACATGTAAATGTTAACATGAATGCAAAAACAATCGCAGCTTGGACAGAGAAAAAACATACAGTCCCACAAACATTGTGGTGGACAATGGTCCGCCAAAAAACGTTTTCGTGGACAGTGACCACATGATTTATAACTAAAATTGGAAGATAGTGGTTTTCACCATCTACAATCACTGTGGTAGACGATGGTCAATTTTCGCTCACCACATGCCTTAAGAAAAATGCGAGGAAAATAAGAAAGTGAATGCTAATTAAAGAAGAAAATGATAGAGAGTTCTGGGTGTCAGATTTAGAGGTTCGATTTGAAATGTGGATTTAAAAAGAATTTAAGACTTGCTGCTTGGTTCGTTATGGCATTACAATGCTCTGATGGCCTCTTGTATGCTTTGGAGCACTGGGTGTCAGATTTAGAGGTTTGGGTAGATCTATAGTCGTGACCATTTCAAGGTAGAGTTCTTAGCTCTTTCTTTGTGAGGTTGTTGGAAAGGAGTTTTACCGGCAGCCTCAAAGTGGGAGCCGATGTTCGTGAATGTGAGTATAGGTTACTACCATCATACTAGTGCCAAGGTCGCCTAAATTTGGGGAAGTATCTGAGTATTTGTGAAAGTTCCTTTTCTCTAACCTAGTGCTTCTTATTTATAGAAACCAATCGTCCACACCATATTCCATGCAGCAGAAAATCAGGGCTCCTTGATAAACCGTTAGAGTGCACGAACGAGTAATCATTGTACGATCCTTAAAACCAAATACCTGCACTCGTGTATCCTCCTACTTAGGTCGAATCTAGGGTTGTGAGACTAGGGGGACACATAGGAGCGATGTGACGAATATCCCACCTTAGTAGGTCAAAGGAGGGTCTTGACACCATAACTTTTGTAAGCTACGACTAACTACGTTCAGTGGTTCAAGTTCTTCATCGATCACGAGGAGATTCTTTCATTGTTTGAAGATTGTTTAGTCTCATGTGTACAATTAGGTATTCTAGTGTTTTTAGAGTTAACATTATAGTTTTAAAATATTAAAATTATTTTAATCTAATTTTTTTATAAAATAATATATCTAATAGTCCACGGTACCATACCCTTCAACTTGTTATCAATAGATAGATAAACTAGCAAATAGGCTATAACCAAAAGGTGGAAACTTTAGGGTGGGCAATACCTCGATATCAAGAGATGGGCAAATTAACATAGCCTATACTTCTAGATTATCCATTGAAGTAATAAAAACAAAAGAGTAATTAAATGCGTCCAATATGATCATAAAAGAGCGATTGAGTATGTATGTTATGCACAAACAACCAAAAAGATTATATTATTTGAATTTAATTAACTTAAGGAAAGCTTGTAAGCACGCTAATGTTGCCACATACCCAAAATTTTAAAGCCAATCTTGACTGCTTTGTTTTCTACTTTTCTTCTTAATTATAATAACCCTATAAAGATTACGTGTTTGCCATGGCAAAAGATTTAGAGAGACATATTGTAATTAAGAAGAGTAACTATTTAATTAATTAAGTTAAACAAGTTTACATAATCTAGCACACGCTACGTAAATTGAAAATATCAGCTCGTGAAGAAAACTTTTGTTTGTTTTTTCAAGAATAGGTTTGGCAGGGTTACCATTTACTAACCTTAGATGAATAAATGGTCCTTTAATTTCCCCCATGTCATTATAAGACCTTTTTATATTGTTTCTTCCATTAATTAATTTTTACAACAATAGCTTATTAAATTTGTATTTTTCTTGTCAATAGATAATAAATAATATGTACCAAAACAAATAATAAGTAATGATTTTTTATAAGCAACTGCTAGTGGTTAATTAGATAGGGAGAGAGGGGAGATGCTAGTTTGAGTTTTGAACCTTGTACCTCCTGCATGTACTCATTCGGTATTGCTTAGGTCACCAACTCTTTCTTGAGAAGATTTATCAAGCTAAACTATTTCTTGAGAAGATGAATACCAGTAAACTCCAATAAATGTGGACCCATACTTAAAAGTAGTTTGAAACTCTAACAACGACTGACATCACCCTCAAAAGTAGAAGCTCAAGTCTTTCTCGTCCTCACAACGAATTGATCAATGTTGAGTCAACAAAAACAAGAGGGGCAAAATATAAGCTGAGTTTTCAAACGCTCGTATTCATTATTTCTTCTTTGTTTTGTCTAAACGACACTGATAAAATCACCGGGGAAGGAATGAATGACAATGAGCTTATACTTCCGAAATGCGGCGTCAATTGTTGACAAAATTCCAAATGAATTTTCAAATCAGGGAACACATATTAAAGTGGTCCACCCTAGAATACACGTTCAAACAAAACGATAACGGCTAATTGAAGAACATTTCATGACCTTAAGGTTGAAAAATATATTTTTAAAATTTAAGAACCAATATCAATATATCATATTGTGATTTCATAGGGGCTCGCTTAGGTCATAATCCGAGTTGTGTGTGGCGTATTATCTTCACTTTGTGGCTGGTTGTCAATTTGAGAGCACACTGGATGATTGGAAATAGGGAAAGTATCTCAGTGTGGCATGATCCTTGGTTGAAAGGTAGGCACGATAGTTTGATTAGATCTCCTATTGTTAAAGGTACGGAGGGCTTGAGAGTTAAGGATCTTTGGGACAGTGGCCGTAATTGGAATATCAGTCTGATAGATCAGTTGTTCAATCCACAAGAAGCAGTTAATTAAAACAATGCCTCAATTGAGTTCTAGGGAAGAGGACAACTTATTTTGGTGGCGTAGCAAGATGGGCTCTTACATGATTCGGTCTGTGTATTATGCCATCATGGAGGACTTTATTGATAGCTCACATTTGCGTGAAGAGGGAGCATGGATGACTATATGGAAAAGCAAAGTTCCACCAAAATGCAAATTCTTTCTTTGGAGACTTGTGAGGGGTTGTCTTCCAACCGGTAACAATCTTTAATGAAGGCATGTGGAATGCGAGCAACAATTTCCTGTGTGATGAAGATGTTGAATCTGAACGACACGTGTTCTTTGATTGTGTTCGTGCAGCAGAGGTTTGGCATGAGTGTGGTTTAGTACAACAGCTTCAGACCGCAATTACAGCATCTACTGGATTTCAGGACTATTTTTCACTCTTATGTAGGTGTTGAATGTAAATAAAAAGAATGTTTTTATTATGATGCTCTGGTCACTTTGGAGGCGGTGAAATGATAAAGTATGGGAGGGTGTCTCGCACAGGGCCAGTCACGTTGTTAACCACGCAATGGACTCCTTCAATGAATGGGCTTGGGCACGAATCAAACCACCGGATGTCATGGCCACAACCGAGCAGCAACTGGTAGGGGCTTAGTCTTGGCAACAACCTCTTGTAGGATTTTACAAGTGCGATGTAGATGCAACCCTGTTTGCGGATGAGAAAAAATACAGACATGGTGTGTGTATTCGATCATCAACGACCAACTTTCACAAAGGGAAAATTATGTGGTTCACCGAAATTCCAACACCACAAGAAGCAGAGAGCCACAAGAAGCAGAGAGCCTGTGGGACTTTGAAACACCTTTAGTTGGAGGAATTGGGTTTAACCCTTTACTAAATACCAAGTTTGGTGTGTTAATATCCAATTGAAGGAATTTTTTGAATTGTCATTCAAGCTTTAAGGTTAGCTTTATTAAGAGACAAACAAATCTTGTCACTCATATTCTAGCATGGGCGTCAAGTATGTTATTTCCCATGTTTTTGATTTGACTTCAACCTGCATTGAGACAATTTAGATTAATGAAATGTTATGAGTTTGTTGCTTTTAAAAAAAGAGACTGAATACATGATTAATTTTTTTTATTAATTTCCTGAATAATCAATGCTGATATCGGATAACTACTAATATATATATGAGGAAAGACAAATTCATTCATATAATTAAGATTTTGGCTGGTACTTTTATATACGTGGCTTGTAATATAATGAGACCCTTTTTAACACGGATGATTTTCCATTTGACTGCACAACTTTAATTTGCAATTAGAGTGGGAAAGGGAAAATCAAATACGTACGCATTTTAACCTTTTCTAGAAAGGTGAAAATAGTTCTAATATATTAATTTGAGGTTAGACAAAGCTCTTCCAAAACTGCATTAGAAAGACATCAATTGTAAGTACAAGAATCTTACAAGCTAACATAATTAAAGAAGGAAACATGCATGGACCTACCATAGCTTGCTAATAATACACTAAAATCTTAGAGTATGAAAGTTCCTTCCACAAAACTTATACAGCATATTAAGAGAACCGACTTCTAGTACAAAGTACTATAGTACCTGGCTTTGTCCGTATGAAAATGACATCTAAACAAACTATATGTACGTGATGTGTAGGTAAATTTTAATTATTTGAATTTGGATCGGTACTTGAAAATCTTTAGAAATCTAAGGAGGGTCGATGTTGTTGTCTTTTTTTTATAAGCAAAAATTATATAAAAAGTATGCAAGCGGGCACCCCAACTGATGTTGTTGTCTAAAGTAGAAGATCACAGTTATACTCATATATAGATATCCTCATCGTTGAGACGGTGACATGTTAAGGATTGTTTTGACAAAAACAAAGAGAAACGAATATCAGTATCTCAAAACTTAACTTATATCTATTTTTTCTTGTTTAATATTGTGAGATCAAACACACTGATTAGGTCGCCATCTCATACCTTGAAGATAATGCGAACTGTGAACTTCTACTCCCTAGAAATATTGTTAGGATATTGTGAACCACCCTAGACCCATCTTGCAATCTATATATTGATATTTTGTATATATTGTTCCTTTAGATCATTACATTAGATATGGATCGTTTGACACTCAAAGATTCGTCAATCTACCATATGTCTCAACTATATCTAAAGCAGCAATTAATCTTTTACATAGATCTATCATTTTATAAAAAACATCGAAAGAGGCTAGAGATCGAAAGAAGTAAATTGCAACCGTTGTCGTGTGAATTTTGGTGCTTAGCCAACTAGTTGTTTAATCGTCTATCTGCTGTTTTGTTGTTTGCTCAGCTGACTAGGCGTTTGCTCAATTGATTAAGTGTTACTTTGGCTAACTCACACTCCTAACAGTGATCTCTTTGTTGATCAAGTGATTACGCTAAAAAATGGAGTATGTTTCTCAGCTATGGGTTCCTAGACTACTTTAGAAAGCGTCTATGATGTAGAAAGTTGAACTACCAAACTAAGGTTGCATAAAAATAAATGATAAAATCGATAAATGAAAATAAGTAAAGACGTGTGTTTGATTGAATGAATGTGTTAGAAATAATATTTACATGCAAGAGGTATTTATAGACAAATACTACATAAGAAACCTACACTAACCCTATTTGGCACGTTCTCAACCCTCTACCTAACATATTACATCATATAAGATCATGGCTAACAACAAAAGTATAGGTAACTGCCCATTTGGCTAAGTTATAGCTTAAAAACGTCTAGTTGGCTGACTTGTTGGTTGTCATATCAGCTATCACATCCTCCATGATCCTACTTATAGGAAATAAGCCTTCTTGAACGTCCTTGACTTTGAAAGCTAATATAACTTGCATATCTCCTCAACAACTAAGTTACATGCCAAACGACTAGTCGCTCATTAGCTGACCATGTTCTCCATCATCTTATTTTTAAGGAAATGGGTCTTTATGCACGTCCATGACCTGTTCAACTGATTTAAATAACGTACTTCTCAATTGGTTGAAATATAAGCCAAAAATCCACTAAAATGAGTAATTAACCACCAATTTTCCATGTTTTCCATTTTCGGATGCACGTTTTTTGCCTTGATTACATGTGGTTAACTCCTCATGTCCACTTCTCATGAATGTAACGATATTTCTTTTTATAAATAATATAATAACAACCTAGCCCTTTAATAAACAATTTAACGAGCCCATCAAGACCAAATAACAGTGTCCAAAGCCAAATAGACTTAGGAGCCACATTTAGCCGAGTTTGCCTTAGCCGATTCTTTTCTCATTTAAGCCTATGTCAGCATATGATGCACCTTAGTTTCTCCTCCGTTGTTTATCTTTGTTGTGTGGTCATATTTGGTCAATTAGACCTTAAACGGCTAATTTTGTATTTTACCAACCGAGAGTTAGTCCTCAATCCAGCTAGTTTTTTTTTTTGATAAGCAATGCTAGCGGTGGAGAGGGAATGTTAGTTTTTGGGGTATATGAACGTGAGACCCCCTTCTTGCACTTCTTTAGTGCACTCCTTCAGTATCTCTTAATTCGCCAACTGAACTACCTACTTGGGATTCAATCCTCAACTAGTTGATTAGCACCTCAGCTGTTCCTTTAGCCAAGTGACCTAGCTAACAATTTTTTGGTGCAAACGGTAATAAAAAGATAAGAAAAGATAAACCACTGGGAACGTGTACGTATGGGATAAGTTGTGTTTATCCTTGACATTCAAACTATTTACTTATATAGTATTTCTAATAACCTAGCTATGAATTTAAAATAATATTGGTCAAAAAAACTATGAATTTAAAATTTGAATGAACTATGTATTTAAAAAAGAATTTATATTTATATATTTGTTTGTATCAATAGTGCTGCAACAAGTGGCCCATATTATAGGTGTCGGTGACTAATTTGCTTTCACCATGAAAAGGAAACGATGATTCGTAATTTAGAAAAAAAGTCAAAAATTCAACCCTTTGTTCCTTCACTTTGAGATTGATTTGCGAAAAGTATCGATTGGACAGCACATTGAACAAGATAATATTAGACAATTTTTCGTACACTATTTTGTTAACAATGAACAACACGAATAAAAAATATAAAATTAATTATAATTTTTTTTCTAATAATTATAATGATTTTATATAACATATATTATAATATAAATAAAAAATTATAAATAAAATGTACAACGGACAAAATAGAAAAGGGGGAGATGTCAAGATATGAGAGGAGAGAGAAGGAGAGAGATCATAAGATGTGAAGGTATTAGAGAGGTGAGTGAAGAGAAGTAGAGAGGAGAAAGGAGAGATAAGAATGAGATAAGCAGAGAGTCAAAAATTATTGAGTAGAAAATAAAAATAATACTTTAGTTTTTTTTTGTGATCAAAAAGTTGTACTGTGGGACAGAAAGTTGTACTGTGATTTGTGAGGGACGAGAATTTGGATCCAGTCCCTTGCCCACATTTTTGAGTGTTTGGATCAGATGGTGGTTTGCGTATTTTCCAGTTTAACCAAAGTTTTGGGCTCGAATCTAATATTGAGAATGCAAGACTGTTAAAACATGAGAGAGAGCTTTGCCCATTGTGGTCCTACTCGAGTAGAGAGATTAGTCTCTGCAATTACGCGTTGAAGATACCCAATTTAGAAAGAAAAAAAAACCCAACTCTACTTACTCCAAAATCAGTTTTTCCTTGCCCCAATTTTATCAATCAAATACAAGAATTAATTACTCTTAATTAATATTGAATTTCTTTTTCCTACCAGAATTAGTCAAAGACTCCCCAAAACCTAAATATCTAGAACAAAGAGTACATATAAAAGGAAACACGAACACCTTACAAATATGTAAGCAACTAGCCTCGATCACCTCACAAGTCATATTAGGACCACATGTATGTCACATTCATCCATAAGCACCCCTTATGAAAAAGGAAATGTCTATGGAAACTACCCTAATTAAAATTAAGAAAAATAGAAAAGATATTCTAACCAGACAATACCTTCACTTGCAAGTTACCATAAATGTATAAAGTCAATGCCTATGCTGCTCCTTTCAAATTTAAAAGGCACAAAGGAAAAGGGAAACCATATCCCAAGCACCACCCCGCACATCAAAATGCGCATTTCTCTCAACTTTCCCATTTCATCCATTCGTTAGTTTAAATAAAGATTTAATAAATAAAATAAAATTAAGAAAGCAATAACCAATAAATAACCTTTCTTCTTTATTAAACGAAAATGCTTTAACACACCGCACGAAGTGAATTTGGTGTCGTTTGGCAATCAAAGCGAAATATAGAAGCGCGTAATAATAAGCACGTTTTACTGTACTTTCCGCTTTGAGCCGCGGCAAAATTATAGAATATTGCTTATTTGCTCATATATTAATTGTTAACGCGTACGCTGCCTGAACCAAAATGATCTCAACCACATGCACTAATCAATGCCTTCGTCCTTTCACCGCTTTCCCCATCGTCAACTTTTCCTTCCTTTTTTTACATTTCATTCTCTCTCATTTTTCTTCCATTTTTTTTTAAACTAGATATTATCCGGAGATTAATCCCTCAAGTCGAGTAGGATCACAATAAACGATAAAACTCTCCCTAAAAAGATTTAGCACGATTGCATACTTAAGGTTAGATTCGAACTAAAGACCTTAGTTAAGTTGGGAGAAACTCCTACTGTACCGTCTCATTTAGGTATTTTTGGGTCATTTTTCTTCCACTTTATTTTCATGTTTTCATATTTGAATAAATAAATTATTGTCAAAAAAATGAATAAATAAATAAGTAAATATAAGGGCCACAAACAAGGGTCCAAAATGAAATTATATAATAGCTATTGAGAACAAAATTGGCAATTTGGCATGTTCTGATTCAATTATCAATCAAATAATATATAATATTGTGTTCTGCACTTTACTTCCGACCTTGAAGGATGATCCGAGGTAGTTAGTGGTTGATGTCCTTAGTCAATGACCGTACCCGATCCTGCTGGTGTTGTACCTGCAAAGTCACTCCGATGCTAAAGTCAGTGGAATAGTCTTAGCGTAGTGATAAATAAGAGAATGCTTACCATTAATGAGGCAATGAATATTGTATTTATAGAGAGGGGTGGGGTTGATTCCAATGAATCAGGACCGTCCGATCTGATAGTTTGATCTGGGCCATTTGGTATTGAGCTTTTGTGTGGTGTAAATAGATACGAAAGAAAGGGGTGTATGTCGTCAAAAGGCTCACCATAACATATTGTAATATTCCATTGTGGCTACATAATTTTGCATGGTCAAAAGACTCAAAAACTAGTGTCAGCTCCATTCATTTGCTCACCGATGAACACAGACTTTTTGATGAAAGAATACAAAATATGTAATTCCAAGATGAATATGTACAAGCAAGAAAAAAAATTGATCAATTTATAAGCAATGATTAAAAAATAATAATGTGAATATATTTTCATTATTTTTCTTGTTTGCTAACAATCACTATAGACAGAAGAAGAATCTACCACCGACGAACAAATTTGTTTCTTAATTACAGAATTAAGATCGTAATTACTCGAACCACGTAAAATTAATGCATAATCAGAAAATAACGCGGAAGAAGAACCTGAGTCATGGCCAGCGAGTGAACTCGCCTCAGGTATTAACTCACTTGATAGAATCAAATTCACATTCTTATTCCTCAACATAAACTCATTACTCGCGAGTTGACTCAGAACCGCTGAGTCAGTCACCAAGTTTCTCTTCTTCTTATGTTGAATTGCTGCCCGAACGATCTCAACCAATACGGCATTGGAGAATCGTCGAACACCGCGAGCACCGCCGATAACAACGGTGGAGGAAACACTAGACTGAGTCTTCTTCCCGTGTTTTGCGAAAAGTAGAACTGAGTCAGCAGTCCGATTTCTGACTCGCCCGAGCGGGTCACGTAGAATCAACACACTTTTTACATCAACGAGCATTACGTGTTTGAAATGATGCCTAACTCGTCCGAGTAGCATAGGGTAACACGCCCAACGTCGAAGACTGAGTGGAACTCGGTCGAGAAATCCAGAAAGCGAGTTCTCGGAGTCGAGTTCAGTAGCATCGAAACTCAGAACCGATCCATAACTCAATAATGGCTGTGTAGTAGTGAAGTTGGTTCGTAGTTTAGGACCCCACAATGGTTCTCGTTCTCCAATATGAGTTTCTTTGAATGAGAAGAATCGAGAAGAGTTAAAAGAGGAGGTGTTGGAATGAATTAGGGAGGTGAAAGCATCATTTTCTTGAAGAATAATAGGGGAATAGATTAACGTTGAAGAAGGAGAAGAGAAAATGAAAACGACGTCGGATGAGGCGGTTAAGGAAGAACGATGGAGGAGTCTAAGGAAGAAGCGAAAATCGTTACGGGGAGTTTGATCTGACACGTGGCAAATAATAAGATCGGTCATGGGTCGGGTACCTCGTCGGTAAAGGGTACCCAATTTTTGGAAGGCGAAGTGGTGGTGTTTATTGTGAAGGGGTTTGGGATTGTGAAGAAGGAAACGGGGAGGTGAAAATGGAGAAGAAGGAGGTGTATTTGGAAGTGTTGAAAGAGTGAAGAGAAGGAGAGTAATGAAAAGAAGAAGTGCACAGATTGAGATTGTTGATTGAGTTTTGGAAATGAGGGATTTTGTAGCAGAAGGGGAATTGAGCTTGTTGTTGGAGTTGTGTTGTGGGAACAATACTAGGAGCATACTCATGCCACTATTGTTGTTGTTGTTGTCGTCGTCGGTGGTTGTTTTTCCCTTTGTCATAGTTGGAAGAATTGAATCCTTTGTTTCTTGATAACTGCTAGAGTAGAAGTATGTTTGTGAGTGGAAATGGGAATCAGTATCTATATCAATATCAATATCAATGAATGAACGAAGGAAGGATTGTGGTGAGTGTGGAATGGATGGTTGGTTGGTTGCTTAGCTTGTTCCTCTGTTGCTTAGTGGTGTTCTGTTTGGGACAGGGTGGGGGATTTGTTTGTAGGATACTATTGTTGTTGGGTCATTAGCTTCACACAGATTTGATTTTTTTTGATAGGAGGAGGACACGAACACAATGCACCTGTTATTTATTTATTCACTCATTCATTCATTCATTTTCTCCCCGTTTAAAATTGCCATCAAATATTGTACCAAAAAAAATTGCTATCAAATATCTAATATATTTTTTGTTTCAAATATTTTTTTGATATTTTTTAATATGATACTATTATTAATTTTTTTACTTTTATTTAATTAACATTCTGAAAATATTTAAATATAGTTAAATATATTCTAATTACACTCTAGTCCATGCATTGTTAGAAAAACTTTAAATAGGTTAATAAATTAAAAATTTGTAATCAGATTTATAAATTTGTGAATATTTGGTAACTTGGTACGGTAATACTTTTAAATAATTTGTAATTACATTCCGACATTTATGAAAATTACAAGTTTTTTACAAGTTTCGAGATATAATTATAAATTTCATAAAAATTTACAGACGCAATTAAAATACAAAGGACCCAAAGAAATTTTATCCTCCTTTGTTGTGTCATGGTCAGCGCTTTCTAATTAGAGAGATGCTCGAGACTCTTATGCTTGTTGTATACTTGAACTTAGGGATGGAAATGAGTCTAGTTGAGTTGAACTTGGTTCAACTTGACTTGACTCAATAAGAATCAACGCAGTTTATAACTCGACTCAAATTCGGCATGAACTTTTTACCCAGCTCAAAATCGACTCGACTTAACTTCGTGTGCAACTTGTTAGTTTGACTTGAATGAATAACAAGTAAAGATAACTTTTTTATACAAAAAAGCCAAAAAAAAGTAGGTCTTTGGAATTTTAAATTAGCAATTTACTAGACTACTTAAGTAGGTCTTTTGTAATAGTCTCCATAAGGAACTAATTATAAAACTTTTTAAGAAGTAATTTTACCGATATCACATGCATTTATAGACTACTTAATGTTTTCATGTATTTTATGACCTAAATAGGAGAGGGTCTGTAAACCTAGAGACTAATTTCACGATTTCCTCTTAAATATTGGAGTTAAATAACTCGATTCCTTAATTCTAGTAAATTAAGTGATGATATTTGAAAAAATTAAACAATCCTATGAACCAACAATTTATAATGAACTTTTTTTGCACCCCCTGGCACAGGATCCTAGATTTGCCATTGATTCCCACAGTGACAAACTCGATGTTGGTCAATACAAAAGTTCTCCTAAGCATGAGCAAAAATTAATCTTTCATTAAAAGCGTTGGGAAACTCCGTAGGTAACCAGTTATAGTCCAAACTAAACAAATATATAGTTTCAGAATTGTATCTTTATTATGTATTATGTAGGCAAAATTACACTAGATGACCTTTAAGTTATTTATTTGTAACAAGTTGGACCTTTAAGTTTTTTTTTGTAACAAATAGGCCTTTTTAATGATTTCTCTAGCTTATATATTTTGATGTAATGCTACTTTATATATTGTGATTACTCTAGCTTATGTATTTTGATGCAACCAAGCATATTTTTGTGTATTTTGATGTAATCAACGATATTACATTTTACTAAAATGGCCAATGGTGTCAACGTCAGGTAACTTAAAGGGCCTATTTGTTACAATGAAAACTTAAAGGGCCAACTTGTTACAAATAAATAACTTAAAGGTTCCTGGTGTAATTTTGCCTATTATGTTTTTTTTAGATAGGCAAAGTGGTTAGTAATTAGTGTGTTAATTGTTAGAGGGGAGCGGGGAGCGGGGTTCGAACCCCGTACGCCTACATTTTGCCTATTATGTATTAGAGCTTAATTAGTATACACATTCTTTATAAAGCTTATTACACTATTCACCAAGCACAATACATGGTAGAGATGACATATCAAGTGGTTCTTATTGAATAACTTCTTTTTAATGGTGTGTCGATCTATAACTGGTGGATAGTGTAAAACATATATACACGTATTGTGTATATAAATTAAACTCTTATATATTATATATACGAGTACGGGACTTTCGGTTGTCCTCCTGCACTAACTTCAATTTACTTTATTTTAAATTATTTACCTTTTTATATTTTTAAGTTTTTTTCTTTTTAAATAATATTTCTTTCTTTATTTTTTCCTTCTAAAATTAGTGTACTAGCACATTTTTGTCTTTATGGATATTATTTTATCATTTTGCACCAATTAATACTAGAAGTATACATAAATTAGTGTTTATAATTTTGTTTTAGTCTTACTTTTTAGTATTTAATTGTATAATAATTTGTTTAAAAATGCATCCTTTTACTAATTTCACCACTTTAAAAAATCATTTTATTTTTATACTTATTCACAAAAATATATTGAATTCATTTAGTTTGGTCACGAAAAAATCACAAATATGTGATTTATTCAATTCACTTAGTTCGGTCTTTACCAAATCACAAAGAAAAAAAATCAATTAATATTTGCATTTCTTCTTATGTTTATTTTTTTCTTTTCTAATTAGTGTTTTATTAATTTACTATTGGCACATTCTTTTCTCTATGACCCTTAATTTGGTCATTTTGCACCAATTGATATTAAAAGCATACTTAAATTGTTGTTTATATTTTTATTTTAGTCTTTATTTTTAGTATTTGATTATAGATATATAGTATTTAATGAATATATAAAAGACGACAACATTCTTAAATCGAGTCTTACCATACACATGAACAATCTAAATTTAACTTGTTTAAGTCATAATGGTATGGGTTGGATTTAGTGGGTTCGAAGTTTTCAGACATGCTATCCAACCCGTACTCTATGGATCTCCCGATTTTAAAACCAACTCAACCCAGATACTCGAACCAACCCAGATTTTGCGGATTGGATTCAGTGGCGGGTTGATTTGAGTCAAAGTGTACCCGTGCCCACCACTATTCGAAACACCAATTAGACAAAGTCAATCCGCTATAGCTTATAGGGGATAAACTCTTTGTAAATGTTTGATACGAGTAGCTTATGACGTTTTTTGCTAGCTTAAATTATTTTTGAAACGCTACTCGAAGTAGCATATGAACTTATAGCTTATGGTGTTTCAATTTTTCTCTTTATTGTTTTAATTAAATTCATTATTTATCATCCATCAAAAGAATCTTCTCTCTTTCATTTTAAACATAAATTAAAAATGTTGGTATATGTCTTTTATATTTATAAGTCAGTTCAACAACAAATTTTACCAAATACTTTAAATTCAGTTCAATAGTTTATCCTTTATCAGATCTCTACTATCAGTTCATTCACTATAAGTTAGTTTATCTGGGATTCGTTCTTTTACCAAAGTCAAAAGGTATCTTATCTATTATCCGCTATTCGCTATTTTTTTCTACTAAACAAAAGCTTCGTATGACTTCAAGGTGTTTGTACTACAAACATGCATATGGATGGATTGATAAGAGGAATAGAAGATTGTTGGGAGGAAGGAGGGAGTGAATTGCTAGAGGAGGAGAAGAGGGAGCAGAGTATTGATTGAAGGTAGAGAGAGAGAGAGAGAGAGAGAGAGAGAGAGAGAGAGAGAGGGTCCCAAGTCCCAAATCTGTACGCATCATCCATGATGCATTGGATTGTGTAAGATGATGTTGTGGTGGTGTGGAAGGTTCGACTGAACAAAGCACACGTGTTAATAGAGACTACCAAGTCTCCATTAGTATTCACTCAACCTTCTCACAGCCGTCACTTGTGTCGGTTCCTTTGGAAATTCTACTATTGTGACTGTGCCACCTACAACGAATTGGCTTGGGATTCTCTACTGTTTTTTTAGCTAAATTCTAGTATATAGATCCCATGATTAAAAATATATTTTGTTTTATTGTAAATAAACTATACATTATTCAAATTGTGACATAAATTTGAATTATTAAATAGTGATAAGGACAAACTAGTCATCATCGGAAAAGAATATATAAGAATACATAACAAGTGTAAAGTATGACTTTGATTCTCAAAATATTAAATTTGGGCTAAATTAGGAGACCTAAAAAACTTCAAAATTAACTAACACAGGTGGGCCATTGGCTTATCTACATGGGACACAAGGGTTGTTTCGGTGCTCTTGAGTTCGCTTCTCATAGTGGGCATCAAATTATGATAATTCTCAGCATTAAATGATGCCTAAATTGGTCTCTTGGAATAGATCTCCGTAAGATGTGGTTTGCTTGAATGTTGATGGTAGTGTTATTACCAACCCAAGTTCGTGTGGTTTTGGTGGCCTGCTGTGAAGGAATGATAGGGTGTTTATTCATGGTTATTTTGGTTCCATTAGTGTCTCTAATATCATTCATGCAAAAATTATAACTATTTTATATGGCTTGGAGATGTGTTGGGAAATGGGCCTACCAAATGTGGTGTGTTTTTCTGGTTCTCTTCATGTTTTGGGTTTGATAAAAGAGAAAAATATTTGTTACCATAAATTTGGCAATGAAATTTCTTTAATCAAGAATCTTACGAACAAGATCTGGGAGTGCAGTTTGTTATATACTCTAAGAGAGGAAAATGCTTGTGCAGATTTCTTGGCTGAGTTGGGGGCTCATCAGAATAATTCTATCAGCTTTTTGGATACTCCTCATAGAGACTTGGTTGACATTCTACATATTGATACATTGGGTGTTCAGTTTGTAAGGCATTCGGCCTCCTTTTTTATTTTTTATTTTTCTTTTTGCCTTTGTAACCAAAAAAATTATTATTTAGTTCTAAAACTGACTAGGAAACTGTAGATTCTTTTTTATGGAATTTTATATGTTGTCTATTAGATCTACTTGCTAATTTATGTGACTGAACTATTTTTTACACGAGATTACCACGACAAGAAACTGAGAATGGAGGTTCAGAATTTTTTATTTACACAACTTCAATATATTGAGAGATATCTTTGCAAATGTTGTCTTGCAAGGTTTGAGAATTAAGGTGTTTCCTATAAAATGAGATCACGATGTCATTATTGGATATCCAAGCACAAACTTATGCTTAGTTGACTGAGATGAGCACAAATAAACAATGACTGATATAATTTTGGGAGTATCATACATGTTTGCTTCATTATATAGGTGTTTTTATTCCAGCTTCCTATTTTTTATCTTCTCAAGGGGTAGTTTGTTTTATAAAGCAGAGCAAACTTGCAGTTTAATAGATATACCAGCAATTTGCCCAAAGTTGACTCATATGCAAGACCCTATCCATCAAAAGTTAGACAATCCCTACACGGATAGTACCCAATATGGCAAAGCAAAATTACTAGCTGTAAAAGCCAAATAAACATAAATTGTGACACATCAACACTGTAATGGCCACATGAACCTTTTTTAACAGAGTTGGATAGATACTAATGGAAAAGGACCGCAGTGCAACGTTTTTATAACTTAAGGGACTTATTCGTTACAAAATAAAACTTAAGGGACCTATTCGTTACCTGAAAATAATTTAAGGGACTCGTGATATATTTTGCCTTGATTTTATCACAAAATTTGATACATTTCGTGTTAATTAAGTTGTGTTCCTTGGAGATATTAGTGATGTTAAATTTGGTGGAATTTTCTCGACTCTTTTTTTTATAGCAGCTAAATGGGGATAATAGAAACAAAAAGGAATAAGAATGTGCCACACATGAGTGATCTCACATGAAGAGCAATCATATTATTAGAGTAATTATGCATTTAAATGATGTGCTTGTCAGCCTGGTGCAGATAATTCCCATCTTATAAAGTATAGTTCATAAAATGTTTAGTTATCTATCATGCTTTTTTTTTTTGGGTCAACTATCTTCAGCATGTTTGGAAACATAAAAGTTGCATGGATAATACCATCTCTCTATCTCTCTAGCTGAGTTATTTGTCATTTAAAAACACCCTGAATTTGTGTGGGAAAAAAGTATTCAAAATTGTAGAATGAATAAGAAAAAGAAATGTATAGTAGAGAATAAATTTAAAAGACCCTGAATTTGTGTGGACGGAAATATTTTCAAAGCCTTCTAATTATAATGATAAAGGTCAACAAATTAAATAAGTCAACCATTCAGATGACTGACTGACTATTCACACTTCAATCATTGACAGCATTTGGTATATGAAGTAGTAAAACATAAACAAAGGAAGTGTAATTAGAATTGTAGCCATGTGCATTCAATGGTGATTTTCAACTTATTAGGTTATTTTAACAAGCACTACAAAAAAACGGATCAAATAGCGGGGTTTTTTTGCGGAGGTTTTAAAAAACCCCTCAGTTTAACGGTAAAAACGGGAATTTTCGCAACCTTAGTTATAAATTTTCTTTCAACTTGAGGAGGTTTAAAACCCCCGCTGATTGTCAGGAAAAAACCCCCACTACTTATAAAAAAACCTTCCAACATTTACCAAAATTTTTTTTTTCCCTCTTTTCACTTTCACGTTTCCCTCTTTAGATTTCACCCAAAAATTGAACGCTTCAGATTTACCACTCACGTTTCCCTCATCAAGCAGAAACCCTTTCAGAAGCCTCAGAAAAAACTTTCCTCTCACGCAGAAACCCTTTCATCACGCAGTCACTCAGATTTCATCACACAGAACTCTCACGCTTTAGAAAAAGTTTCGCGAAATGCTTCCCTCTTGCTGAAATCGCTGAAGCTCTTCGCTGAAATCACTGAAACTTCAACTCGCGAAACCCATTCTCGCTGAAATCGCTGAAACCCTTCAACTCACGACAAACCCTTTCACTGACGAAACCCTTTCACTCGCTGAAGCTCTTCGCAAGTTCGATTCACTCGTGAAACCCTGCAATCGTTGACAGCGTCTCCTCCATCTCGCTGAAGCTCTGTTCTTCTCTCTCAGTTGCTTTCGTTGTTCTGTTTCTGGAAGGAGGAAGGAAAGGATTCTGGTCTTTTGAGGAAAGGGTTCTGTTCTTCTCCCTCAATCGCGATTTCTCTTGCTTTTTGCGTCTCTGCATCTGAATCTATTTTGAGGTGAGGTTCTCCATCTTTTAGATTTTCTGCAGTTTTGATTTTGTGTGTGATTCTGAGATTTAAGTTGTTTGATTCTGTGATTCTGAATGTTATGTGTCTTGTAATGATTATGTGATTGGTTGTGATATAAATCTATCTCATATCGCCGTTGGCTCGTATCGCCGTCATCGCTAGCTCTCTATTGTTTGGCTATGTTTGAAATTTGGACACATACATAAAATAAGAACCAAGACATATGGATACTGTAATGGTTATGTTTGAGTAGCACACCACACCAATTATATTCCTTAAATATTATCTGCACAAGAAAGATAAAAGGGACTGACTTATAAGCAAGCTTATTTTGACTTATTATCACTGATGAAAATAGCTTATTACATGTCTTTAAGATGTTTTTAGTTTATTTCAATATGCTTTTCAGTATATTTTATGAAAGAATATGGAAGAAATTTACTTAGAATTATTAGTTAGTTAAGAAACCTTACTTCATTCCTTATGTTTCTTATCAATTAGTTAGTTATCACTTGTGGAATTCGGTTTGCTAGTTATAATTGGACTTGGCTGTGCTATTTTGTTTTTAATTTGATACCATATTCATAGCAGTGTTTTTTTTCAGACACAATTCCCCCAACAGCATATGTTACAGCCTCAACAACTTTCACTAGTTCTTTGAATGTTTCAGTAAATATATCTTTCAGTGAACCTTGTATGGGTGAAGGTTTTTGATGCAAGTCTGTGAATGCTTGCAATGTAAGCATGTGGCCATCTAATTGCATTGTCTTAAGACTCTTAATTAACACAATAATAAACACAGTTTTTAACTTATTGCTGTTATATTTGTTTACAACTTCTTGTCTATGGTGCTGGTCAAGTTGTACCATCTACCTTTAGTATTCTGCAGCCAAACCTCATGTATACTGTTCTTGTTAGTTATCCTCAACAGTTCAAAATGGCCGAGCAATCCTTGTAATGGATAAAAGTTTCTGCCCCGACATTGCTGGTAACAGCTTTACAAGAATGCCAAATTCAAGTGTTTATGTACATATTGCCATATTGGTGAGTGTTATCTTTTATTTTGTTATAGTGGTAGATTCCTAGTAATTGCTTAAGATTTGATATACATGTCCATAGGAAGTTAAAGCTATATTTGTACTTCTCAGCTCCAGTTTGGAATTCGTCTACAGAAATTATGAATTCTCTCAAGATTAGTCGTGTTTCACTTCTTCCAACTAATGCAAATAGTCTTGGAAATCAGAGATTTGGATTCATGGTTAGTCGATTCACAGATGTGTAAATCTTATGCTTCTTTCAAGTGTATCTTTTGTCCTTACACTTCTTGTTTGGTCAATTGTTATTGCAGATTGCTAATATCTCCTCTACTACTGCTATAATCTCAGTTGACTTTGATTCAAAGTCTATAATAACCAGACAAGGGACTCAAGTTTCCCCAACTGCACCAGTTACTTTTCTCTATGGTACATGTTAATGATGTCATCCACCAAAAAATCATTGTTTAGATTTTATAAGCTAATGTATGTACAATTAGGTAATTCACTAATATTGATTATTCAACTGCAAGTTGAATAATTAATCCTTTCTGTCCAGTTTCCACGAATTAAGATGGAGCACATACCTTGTTGAGCTACAAGCAGATGATGAACTAGTATTTGCCAGTGTTCTGGAGAACGTAACTCGTGATGTTGCTGAAAACAAAAAACTAGCTTCGAATATTCTACAAGTGATGCACTGTAAGATCTTTTTCAATATCTGGTAATTTTGTAGTTATTCCCACTGATATTATATTTTATCTGTCTGATGATCATGCCTAATAATATTGCATATTATGTTTTATTTTTATTTTCGTTTGTTGGATGCAAGTTTTATAAAATTGCCACCCATTTAAACATATTTGTAATTTCATGAATCATGCAGACTCTGTACCTTTATACATGTCTTTGTATATCGTTGCATTTTGATAAAGGAAAGTAGTTTCTAATGAAATTGGGAATGAGCAGAGCTTCCTAATATTTTTGTACATATTTGGTGGTATGAGCAGAGCTTCCTAATATTAGAATCATGGATTTTTTATTATGCTCCTCGCAACAGACATAGGTTTCTTTCAAATCTGATTGGTCTTTAGTACATAAATATCAATCATTTAGGATCCTGTTTCAGTCATTTAGTTCTTTTTTACTTTTTTAAACTTTTTTTATACTTTGATTTTTGATATTTGAAATGAGTCAATTTTTTTTTTGTTATTTCAGGCAAGTGATCGTGCAAGTGAGCCTCATTCTCCAATGGATGCAAGTGGATCATTCGGTGCTAGCAACATTTAATGGTTTTAGGATCCTTTAGTATAGGATTTCTTTGATGCTAGTCTTATTTGAGCTACAATTGTTTCTTTTTATCATGTTTTTGAGTTGGATGACACTAAATATTTTTTTAGATATTTGACACTACATTTATGTTATTTCATTTATATTTTTAATGAAATTTTCAGTTTTTTGATTAAGCTTAGTAAGTGTTATGTAAGATGTATGTATAGTTATTAGTGATAAAAATATGGTAATGAGATAAGAAAAAAAGAAATTCTATTACAAAAGAAATATTGTCTTCTCTATTATAGGAGGTTGTAACCTCCACAAAAAAAGTCCTATCAACTATATGGCAATCAAAAATCTCCACAAAAATAAAATTCTTTCAAATCACCCGATTTAAGGAGGTTTATAACGCCCTCAATAAAACCTCCACAAATTGTGGGGGTTAAAAACCCCCGCAGTAAAACCCCCCTAAAAGATACGATACCAGCGTTTTCTTAAAACTCCCGCAAAAAGATTGCGGCACTTGAAACTCCGGCGTTTTTTAAAACTCCCGCAGATTACGTTGCGGGGGTTTAAAACCCCCGCTAAGCGACTTAAAAACCCCCGCAATCAGTTTCGTTTTTTGTAGTGAAGTTGACAGCTAACGGCCTTCGCAATATGTTCCTTCCATTAGCCAATTACTGAAATTTCTTGGTAAACTTTTTAATGAAAGTTTTTGTAATGTGCAACGTACTAGGACATTTTGACACTGTTTGTATTGTTCGTGTAGCCACCAAGTCAATTTGGCTAATCATATGGGTTTGAACCCACCAAATAAGCACTACCCGTAGGAAAGTTGTAAACCATTCTTTTTTTGTTTTTGACTGAATGTGAACCATTACTTGAGAAAGTGGAAAGAGGTTGTTAGATTTAAGATTGTCAAAACTGGACCGGTTGGATCAGGAATTGGCTAGTCATCTCCGGTCCAGACAACCCTGATAACTAATCTACGGAAGAATCGGATAAAAAACCGTAACAACGAATTACAAAATTAGAGAAATCAGACAAAACGAAAAATTCCCTGATCTTTGGCGAACCAAAAAAACGTGTCTTCCAACTTGAATTATATTTTAATTGAGCATATTTGAGGAATCCAAACTTGTGATAACTTATCAGATTTGAATTAGATGCAGCCATACAGTTAAACGTGTCTGAACCGTTTGATCTAAGTTACTTTGTATGTATTCCCAAGTTTAGTGAAGTTGAGATTCACCACTTACTTAATTACAAGTCTGATCATAGGGCCCTTATGATTAAATTTGAAGCTCCTCTAAGGGTGAACAGACACAGAAGGCCGTTTAGATTCGAGGCAGCCTGGTTGACTCATTATGATTTTGATAGGCTGGTTAGTGACTTTTGGCAACCTTCTATTGCTCATTTCCCCTCTCAGCTCCTTGGCCTGCAGGAGACTCTGAAAGAGTGGAACAAGACAACCTTTGGGAAGATTTTTAAAAGGAAAAAAGATCTTGGGACAAAGCTTCAAAAGTTAGACCGGAGCATCTCTCATGGTAGAAATAGACATCTTATTCCTACTCAAAAAGAAACTTGGAAACAATATGAGGAGGTCCTTGCCCAAGAGGAAATTCTTTGGTTTCAAAAGTCTAGAGCTAAGTGGATCGAGTATGGTGATAGAAATACGAGATTTTTTCATGGGGTGACTACTATTAGAAGAAGAAGAGTAAATGTTTCAGCTCTTCAGAATGACAATGGTGGGTGGGTGGAAGATCCTAATGAACTTGAACTTTTAGCCACTAACTACTATAGATCCCTCTTCAGGGGCAATGCTCAATTGTCTCCCTTTCCTTTGTTGAATGCCTTTCCTAGCTTGGAGGAAGAGAGTCTCATTTCTTTGACTAGAGAAGTTACTAATGCTGAAATATATGCCACTATCAAGAATTTTGGGTCTTTTAAGGCCCCTGGCCCGGATGGTTTTCAGGCTATCTTTTACCAAAATCAGTGGCAGAAAATTGGTGCTTCTTTTTGCAATATGATTCATTCCATGATTGCTGATCCGAGCAAAATTGAAGAGATAAATGAAACTTTCATTACCCTTATTCCCAAGGTGGATGTTGTTACAACTATGAAACATTTTCGACCAATTGGTCTTTGCAATGTTTCTTACAAAGCAATTACTAAAATTGTAGCTTCTAGACTCAGAGGTGTCTTGGATAAGCTTATTGGTCCTGCCCAGTGTGCTTTTGTCCCTAAACGTCAAGGTCAAGATAACATTGTGGTGGCTCAAGAGATTTTTCATTCTATGAGAAGTAAGAAAGGAGCTAAAGGGTGGATGGCAATCAAAATTGACTTAGAGAAAGCCTATGATCGGTTGGAGTGGAGCTTTGTCAAGGACACCTTGAGTGACATTGGTTTGCCGAGCCATATGATCAATCTTATATGGCATTGTATCTCCTCTCCTAAAATGAAGCTACTTTGGAATGGGGAAGCTTTGGAGGAATTTTCCCCTACGAGAGGAATTAGGCAAGGGGATCCTATCTCTCCTTATTTGTTTGTGTTGTGCCTTGAGAGGCTGTTTCACCTTGTTGAGTTGGAGATCAGACAACAAAACTGGATTCCTATTAAGCTTAGCAGAAGAGGGCCTCCTATCTCTCATCTAGCTTTTGCTGACGACCTTCTTCTTTTTGCTGAAGCTTCTGTGGACCAAGCTGAGGTCATTAAAAGGGTGTTGAAGACTTTTTGTGATTGTTCTGGGCAGAAAGTGAGTTTGGAAAAAACTAGAGTTTATTTCTCTGAGAATGTTTGTCATCCTCTAAAGGTGAATATTAGAACTCAGTTAGGCTTCCAGAGTACCAGTGATTTGGGTAGATACTTGGGGATCCCTATTTTCCATAAAAGGATCACTAAGGAGTCTTTCCAATTTGTTATTGATAAGGTGAACCAGAGACTTAGTTCTTGGAAAGCAAAAACTCTTTCTCTTGCAGGGAGAGTGACTCTTACTAAGTCTGTTCTTCAAGCTCTTCCCACTTATGTAATGCAATCTTGCCTTATTCCCAATTGTGTTTGCGATGACATTGATAAACTTTGTAGAAGTTTCATTTGGGGTGAGGAAAATGGCGAAAGAAAATTTCATTCTATTAGTTGGGATAAGATTTGTCAACCGAAGAAAGAAGGGGGCCTTGGTTTGCGAACTATGAGGGATCTTAATCTTACTTTCATGATGAAAGCGGCCTGGAATCTTTGCTCTCCTCCTAATGTCCTTTGGAAACAAGTTTTGAGAACCAAATATGATACAGGCTATGCTGATTTTCCTTCTATTAACAGCAAAAAACCTGGTTCTAACTATTGGAAGGGTATTTGCAACAATTGGGACTTATTCAGGAACAACCTAATGTGGCAGCTGGGGAATGGTGAAACAGCTCGATTCTGGGAAGATTATTGGAACTTTCAGGAAATTCCTCTAATCAATTTAACGACTCAACCCCTTGACGACAATCTTTGTCAACGAAGGGTTAGTGATTTTATTAATGCTAATAATAATTGGGATAGGAATACCTTAGATCAATTCTTGCCGGTTGATGTTGTGCAGAAGATCCTTTCTATTCCTCCTCCAAATATCAGAAGTGGTGATGATACTTGTGTTTGGAGAAACAGTTCAGATGGTGCTTTCAGTACTAAATCTGCTTATTTGTCTGTTAAGAAGCAAAATGTCTGTGTTAGTTCTAGGAATTTCGAGCTGGTGTGGAAATGGCCTGGTCCGGAGAGAATTAGGCTTTTCCTCTGGAAAGCTATGCATGCGATCCTTATGACAAACGCTGAGAGGGCTAGAAGACATATCACTTCGTGTAATCTCTGTCCGATTTGTGGTGGCCAGGAAGAAACTCTCCTCTACGCGTTCAGAGACTGCAGCAGGATTCAATTGATGTGGAGCTGTATTGTTTTACCTAACAATTCTTCTTTTTTCATAATTGAGAATTGGAACAGGTGGTTAGACTCAAATCTTGCTAGCAATCAGACTTTTCAAGAGCAGAATTGGAGAATGATTTTCGCGTTTACCTTAGATAGCATCTGGAGGGCAAGAAACGAGTGGGTTTTTGATAGATCCAGCATGTCTTTCCATGGCATCTTGTCACGCGCGCAGGTCAACTTGCAGGCATCAATTATCAGTAAAATGACTGTCAAAGCGCTGGACCCTTTGGGAAGAAACTTTGTTATGGCGCAGCAAATCTGGTGGCCTTCTACTGGTGATGGCTCGGTGGTGGTGAATGTTGATGCTTCGGTGAGGGATTTTGGATCCAAAGCTGGTTGTGGTGGTGTCTTTCGCAACTTTAATGGTGACTTTTTGTGTGGTTTCTCGCTTCAGCTTCCTCGATGCACTGTGTTGGAGGCTGAGGTAAGAGCAATTTTGAAGGGGTTGGAAATTGCTAAGGATAAGGGTTGGGATAAGGTGTGCATGTTATCTGATTCCCAAGTGGCAATCAATTTGCTTACTAATGGTTCATCTGCATCCCACTCTTTCTCTCTCATCATTGATAGGATTTGGGAGTTAGTTAATGAGGGTCTCATTGTTAGTTGGTCAAAGATTCCTAGGGACCACAATAGAGTGGCTGATGCTCTAGCTAATTTTAGTTTTTCAATTTCGTGTAATTGTTTAATTTACGACTATGCCCCTGTCTTTCTCCATCCGTTACTTCGTATGGACAAAGACGGGTTAGCTAATTTGTAGTTTCGCTTTTGTGGGGGTGTTCCCCCTATTTCTCACCCAAAAAAAAATATAACCTTTTAGGCAAAAAAACTTGTTTCATATTATATGGCACTTTACAAATTACAATATCAATGAAACATTAATTTTTTTTCTTATCGTACCCTTCATTATTTAATAACTCTCTTCGAATTCTAATAATTTATCTTTCACGTGTTATTAACGAAAGATAATTTTGTAAAATCACTCATAATTTATCTTTCCCATACAAAATTTACCATTTTTATTAATTCGTATGAAATGGCCAAAATGCGATTTAATATGAAACAGAGGGAGTGTGGTTTTTGTAGTTACAATATAAATTAAGGCTAAATAATTTATATATTCTTTTTTGAAGCAAGATAGTTAATTTGGCTAAATACCACTTATGGTTCTTTATCTTTGCTCTAAGTTTCACTTTGGTCCTTTATCTTTTTTTGGTCAGTTTTGGTCCTTTATCTTTTATTTCTGTGTCAGTTTGGTCATTTATCTTTATTTTTTTCACTCTGGTCCTTTATCTTTCATTTGTTGTTTCATTTTGGTCATTTTAAACAAAAATACAAAAAATTGAAGAATACGATTCTAGAGTCTAAAATGATTAAAATTCAATAAGGAATCAGAATATGGCAATCATAGTGTTTTTTTTTTTGTATTTTTGTTTAAGAGGACTAAAATGAAACAATAAATGTAAGATAAAGGACTAAAGTGAAAAAAATAAAGATAAAGGACCAAACTGATACAGAAATGAAAGATAAAGGACCAAACTGATACAGAAATGAAAGATAAAGGACCAAAACGGACAAAAGAAAAGATAAAGGACCAAAATAAAGCTTAGAGCAAAAATAAAGGACTAAAAGTGGTATTTAGCCAAATTAACTATCTTGCTTAAAAAAATATATAAATTAACTATCCAATCCAAACCATGGTTTGTCTCTTACCTCTTTTTGGCCAAATTTTTATCTTTGCCTTTTATACAATAATTTGGTCATGAGAGAGAGTGTTCACAAAATGGTACCCACAGTGGCCAATATGAAATTGATTTGGGGTATCATCTTTATTCCATTTTATCATTATATTGTTTTTTTTTCGGTGGTTTCCTAAGTTAGCCTTTATTCCGTGATCCTTTGTCAATGCAATGCGGCCATGTGAAGGAATAATCAAAAGACAAAATAAAGAAGACTTGAGCTACATGCATGGGCAGTAGTGGAATTCAGTTTCATCATTCAACTTTCATCAATCCATCATCACTTATATCAATGCAAGCTGATTATTTTTTTGAAGCATTTTAAAATATTTTAAAAGATGTGCAACACGAGGACTTAGGTCACTTTATCCTAGTATTACGTACTCTCAACCAAACACTCTTAACTCCATTGCATACACTCTAATCAGTACCAAATTTGGGATCTCCTACGAAAGCGGAGACTCCCATAAAGTTGATTGACGCATAAGATTATCTTCAGAAGTCTATTCCATTAGTGTGAGTATTTGGTTACTTGCCTCAATTTCTTTTACATTGAGCTTTTCATTGAACCAGAATCTAGAGCAAAACTCTAAGAATTCAAAATACATTCCAAATGTTTTAAAATTCAGAATGAATACAATGTATGTTTTGGAGATTAACTTCGGAAAGATCGAGCACATCAAAATTCCTTTTGAAACATATTTTTTTTTATACAAGGAACTTAATTTTAATAATATACGTCATATGCATTCCAAAATCAAACTTCTGGAATGTACTTTGGCTTCCATGAGTTTAAAGTCCGGAGGTAGTTTAAAGTTGAGAAAAAAAATTACTTTCAAAAGTTTAGTTTTGGAAATAATTTCAAATTTTCAAAAAATATATTTTCTTATTGAAATTGTTATTGGAGGAAAGGTTGTTTGACGAGGGTGCATAAGAAAAGGAAGTGAGAAAAACAATCCACGAAAGCAATTCCTAAAACACAATGAAAATCCTATTGAAAGGTACTCAACTATACTAAGCCCAATTTCTCCTAAAAAATGAAACTAAAAGCAACGTGCTACCTAAACCTCCAACTTTTCCTACCCAGACCCTCCTCCCTTTTAAGATGATTTTTTTTACCATGTCATTGGTGCGAAGTTTCCAGTTTCGTCGATGACTAATTTAAGCTGGAGAATTTGACTAGCAGTGAGTACCCGACTTTGCCGGCCCACGTGGTTCTCTCCTCCCAACAGAGTTTTTGTCACACCCAAGATTCGAACCGAAATCTTAGGATGGGACTCGACTCCAATTACCACTCAGGATTGGACTCGAGTCCAATTACCACTCAGGATTGGCGAAAAAGAGGTAAGAGACAAACCATGGTTTGGATTAGATAGTTAATTTATATATATATTTTTAAGCAAGATAGTTAATTTGGCTAAATGATAAGAATATAAGATGAATTTACAATATAGCTTTACTCTCTTTTTTTTGACGTGTAACCATTTGGTAATATAAAAGTTTTATGATATAACTTTGGCTAAAATACTCCCGGGGTCCCTTAACTTTATTTAAAGTAACGATTTAGTCCTTTATCTTTTTTTTGTCCCAATTAAATCCTTTATGTTTTAAATTTTAAACACATTTGTCCTTTTCCGTTTGCCTCCGTCCAGTTCTGTTAAAATAACGTATGTGACTTTTTTGGGGCTGACGTGTCATTATTTCTATGCTTGTGTGGCGGTTACAAGCTGGATAATTCATAAATTTTCATTAATTTTAATTAAAATAAAAGAAAAAACCCAACAATAGAGAAAGAAAGGAAAAACCCAGCAACCGTAAACCCAGATCCCCTTATTTCTCTCCTATTTTCGGTACTCAATCCTCTTGGTTCATCTTCTTCCTTTCCATTTTCGATTTCGTTTTCAATTTTTGTTATTCCGTTTTCGATTCGTCTTCCCTTCTGTTTCAGATTCTGGCAACTATGTTTTCAGATTCATTTTTTAGGTTTGCAATTCGTTTTCAGTTGTTGTTCTTGGTTCAGATTTCGTTTTTTGTGGGTTCAGATTTCGTTTTGTGGGTTGTTGCTGCTGCAAAAGTTCAGATCTCGATTGTGCGAATTAGGGATTTCGCAAATTACCCAGATTGTGCGATTTCGATTTTGATGAAATCCAGTTTCGATTTATTGATATGAAATCCAGATGAAGTTGCTGTTGAAGACTTGGACTTGAAAACGTGATTGTGGAGGAAATGGAGGAGATGAAGATGAATGAGAGGTGGTAAGGACGATGGATGTTGGTGAAGAAGATGAAGACTTGGCTGTTGGTGAAAAATCCTTTGCAATTATTTTTAATTTTTGTTTTTAATTTTAATAAAATTTAAATCAAAATGAGGTGGATAATATTTTAGACCGCCACATAAGCACTTTTAATGGACACATCAACACTCTAATGGACACATCAGCACTGTTAACAGAGTTGGATGGAGGTTAACGGAAAATGATTTAAGTGCCAAAAATTTGAAAGATGAAAGACTTATTTGGGACAGAAAAAACATAAAAGACCAAATCATTACTTTAAATAAAGTTAAGGGACCCCATGAGCATTTTAGCCTATAACTTTACTCTTACTCGCACTAAATAAACATCCCTTTTGCATTGTCATCGTTAAACATGTTTTCAAAAACTAGTTTTATAAGTTTCATATTTTAAATGAACATTATATCAAATATTAGAATATAATTCCTAATAGAAGGTAATCCTAATTTAAAAATAAAAAATAAATGGCGTTTATGCCTTAGAAAAAAGTTCATAAAACAAAGTAATAAAAATATAATAATGATTTTTTTGACAATAAACACTTAGTGCATTTCATTAATGATTAAACAGAGATACATCATGACATAATAGAGTATTTAGGACTAGCTGACAAACTCACCATAATAGAGTAATAAAAATATAACACTAATTATGATTATTTTGTCACCATAATAGAGTAATAAAAATATAACACTAATTATGATTATTTTGTGATGTTGACATAATCACATTACTTTTATTACTTCCTTCGTTCTTAATCTTTGGTATTTTTGGTGTTTTATTTTTTTCCAAAACAATGGTACTTTAAAAACTCAATGTACAATTCACCTAATTATTCCTAATATACCCTCTATATTTATTTAGTCTTTTATACATAAAGAGTAAACATAGATAAAGTTAAATCATAATTCATAATAAAATCTAATATAAAATCAAAAATTAAAATACGAATGACGTTTATGATGCTGTACAAAAGTTTCAAAAAGCTAATGGCATTTATGGCTTACAAATTTCATAAAATAAAATATGAAAAGATATAACTGCATTTTTTGTGATCAATGAAGGCTAAAGCCCAGCAAAGATGTAATTGTCACTAATATGGTTAACATGCAGAAATAAAATATAAAAGATTACCCTAAACCGAATTGGGTGAACCTCTTTGCAGTCACATTTGCCACGTATGCACCTCGGAACAGAATCAAAGTCACATATTGATTCAGGACAATCAGCATCAGAGTGGCCGGCGGTTTCGGGCGATTTCGGCCCAAAACCACTGATCCATTCAAAACCGCGGTTGAAAAAGACAAGCCCACAACCGCCCAAAGTTTTCCTCGGACTGTGCGGGTTCGGTTCGCGGGCTTCCGGGTAAATCAACAGATTGATTCGGGTTTTCAACTGTGAGAGAAGAATGAATGAAGAAGGAATGAAGAAAGAAGATGAAGGAAGAAAGAAGAAGATGAGCAGTAGGAGAGACGAAGGATACATAAACCATATAATAAATAAATATATTTTGCTTTGCTCAGCAACTTCCAAGACAAGTGAAATGATTTTATTTGCTTCCAAACTTTTATTACTAATTTAATAGTAATTCATTATATTGATAAAGCTAAAAAGTCTGAAGCCTAGTTAAGTGTGTGCAGTGCACTCTGAAATTGTGAGTTATGTTGGTGGTAATGCGTTGGAGAGAATGGGCTGATGATTGATTTGATGGGACTCTGCACTCTGCTCTGCAATTTGTGAGTCAACCTGTGAAAAATAAGTGTATTATAACATGTGACAGCACTGTTTCGGGTGGGTTTGGGTCTACACGGTCTGAAAAATAACAACCGCACCCGCCCAAACCAAGTCACTTGTATCCAAAATTTCAACCATCAAGACCCGTTTACCCGTTAGGACCCGCCCACTGCTGCCCATTGCATTCGGGTTTTCGGTTTTCGGGTCGGGCTGGGTTTTTTGTCCAGGCCTACAGTCAATGCTTGCTGTGATGTAAAAAGAAGTGTTATGGTGAGCCTTTTGACCACATACACCCCCTTCTTTCGCATCTATTCACACCACACAAAAGCCCAATACCAAAGGGCCCAGTCCGAACATCAAGGGCTCAGATCAAACCACCAGATCGGACGGTCCTGATTCATTGGAATCAACCCCACCCCACTCTATAAATACAACATTCAATGCCTCATTAATGGTAAGCATTCTCTTATTTATCACTTCGCTAAGACTATCCCACTAACTTTAGCATCGGAGTGATTTTGCAGGTACAACACCAGCAGGATCGGATACGGTCATTGACTAAGGATATCAACCACTAACTACCTCGGATCGCTCTTCAAGGTCGGAAGTACAGTGCAGAACATTGGCGACCACAGTGGGAGATCTCAGAACCAAGATCTTCTCCCCTCACCTTAATCAATGACGACTCGAAATCTTCGTTCCAAGGCAAACAGCCACACAGTGGGAATCCATCACGACCCTATCCTGAGACCGGTCATGCCCCATTTGGCCGAACCTCAGGCAACCCCGGACGGATTCGTTCAAAACCTTCCAAACTCCGATCAAGGGCGAGCCCAACATCAAATTTCGGACCTCGTTTTGGTATCCGGAAGCTCTGCAAGGAACCGCGTACCTCCTCAAAATCAACTTTCTGTCCCGGCCGATGCTGTCCAAGAGCTCGTCCTACTGCTCAATCGACATGAATTGGCAAACCAAGAGAGGAGTTACCGATTTACGGATCTTGAAGCACAGGTGGCGGAGCTCCGAGCTCGGAATATTCCGGATCAGGTCTCGCCCGACCGAGATTCCCCCGAAAGAAGAAATCCGGCTCGAAAGCGCCATCGATCTCCACCCAGAAGGCGACACTACCATCGCTCTCCTCCTCGTACGCTCGAAAGGAAAGTTTCCCGTTCGCCATGCGTCGGTAGGGTAGACACCGAATCTTCACCCGAAGTTCATTCTTCTCTGGCATCCTCTTCTCCTAGGCAACGATCGAGGAGTAGAGAATATTCACCTTGAGGATATCGCCCTCATAACCGCAGGCACCCGCACCATCGGCATCGATCTCCGCCGCAGGATCAAACAACCGAGCGCAAAGGCCCTTTTACGGATAAAATCGACCGTTACCCGGTGCCCAGATATCTCGAAAAACCTCCAGAAGGATTGAAGACCTACAACGGAACGGGCGACCCAGACAGACATTTGAGTTACTTTGACACAGTAATGCAGTATCGCAACGTCCCCGTAGAAATGAAATGCCGAATTTTCCCCCTAACATTGGAAAAAATAGCATCAGAATGGTTTGAGACCCTCAAATCAAACACAATCTCCTCGTGGGACCAACTGGCCAAATTATTCTCAGCTAATTTTTCCCATTCCAAAAGCAAGCCAAAAAACAAAAACATCTTAGCTTCCATCATCCAAGAGAACTCCGAATCTTTAAGAAAATATATAGAGAGATTTAATAAGGAAGCAGTTCAAGTTCGGAACCTCGATGATGCCTTCCGAGTTTACTTCATGGGGATGGGGCTGCGTCCCGGAAGCCCGTTCAAAAAACACATCAACACATGGGAGCCAGAGAACCTCCAAGATTTCCTCCAGCTATCCCAATGTTTTATCAATGAAGAAGAAAGCGCGATGGTCGGTAAGAAACCACAACCAATCACCGAATCATCAAAGCCCCCAAATGAAAGAGATCAAAAAAACGACGGCCGAGGCTTCAGGGATCCCCGACCACGGAACCGTCATCAATTCTACACCGAGCTCAATGTCACTCAAGCTCAAATTCTGGGTGAATGCTGGAACACGGAGTTCAGAGACAAAAAATTCCCAAAACCACTCACCAACAAACCAGGACAGCGTTCTAATAAATACTGCCGATACCATCGGAGTAACGGTCACGACACCAACCATTGCAACGCCTTGAGAGATGACATTGAGGATATGATTAAAAGGGGAAAACTTGCCGGCTATGTAAACAAACCAGGGCGTCGAGCTGACGAGAAAAAAGAAGAACGGGAACAGGAACCCAGAACAAAGGGAAAAATCAAAGCCGAGTCTGACGACGACGAACTTGATTCAAGGAAATCAAAAGGACGGTCCATGATGATGATCGCAGGAGGTTTCGCCCACGAAGAATCCGGGAAGACAATGAAACGAAAATGGAAAGAGCTACTCAATATAGCATCTACTTCAGTCGCACAAACGCCTTCAAACCAACCTCCGTTGTCTTTTAGAGATGAAGACCTTCTAGATGGAAAACCCAACAAACACGTACCACTAGTTATCACGGCGGTGATCGCCAATAAAGAGATTAGAAGGATTTTGGTCGATCAAGGGAGTTCTTCAGACATCATTTTCCTCGACCTCGTGGAAAGAATGGGAATCGATAAAGAAGACATCGCTCCTTACAGAGGATCGGCACTATCAGGATTCAATGGATCTCGAACTAAACCTCTTGGACACCTGGAACTGATGGTTTCCTACGGTGAAGAACCTTTGATAAGAATCATCAAAACAAAATTCCTCATCCTACCGTGTGAATCGATATACAACTGTATTATTGGAAGACCGACTTTGGGAAGGCTCGGAGTAGTAACCTCCACCACTCACTTAAAAATGAAATTCCACTCTCTCTGCAACAAAGTCATTACCTTAAACTCGGATCTTGAATCCGCCTCAAGATGTTTCTTCCTATGAACAAAAGCAGAAAAAAAGGCTCAAGATAAAGAAGGTTTTTCACCCGAGTTAACCAAAGATAAAGAAATTACAGGAAGATCAGCCGAAGTCAACTTAACCGATTTAGATGCAAGATACGACCCTGACAGCTCGGAAGATGAAGATGACGATGAGTTGGCCAAAGAACTCAAAAAGAAAATGAGAAGACCCCAGCCTGATGGAGAATCCATCGAAATACAACTCGGAGACGACCCTACCAGAACAGTAAAGATTGGAGCGGACCTATCCGAAGAGGTAAAAATCGAACTCACTCGTTGCTTAAAAGATCATTCCGATCTTTTTGCTTGGTCGGCGAACGATATGCCCGGAATCCCGCCAGAAGTGGCATGTCACCAGCTCGCCGTTAATCCAGAAGCAAAATGGGTCTCTCAAAGAAGACGGGCTCAGAGTGGAGAGAAGACCATCGCCGCCGCAAAAACTGTTGAAGATTTAATTGAAGCAAACTTTATAACAGAAGTCAAATACACGACTTGGTTATCCAACCCAGTACTAGTTAAAAAGAGCAACGGTAAATGGCGTATGTGCATCGATTATACTGACCTAAACAAAGCCTGTCCGAAAGACGCCTTTCCAGTCCCAAGTATTGATCGCCTCGTCGAGAATGCCTCCGGTTTTCGCCTACTTTCTTTTATGGACGCTTACTCTGGTTACAATCAGATCGCCATGTTTCCTCCCGATCAAGAGAAGACTGCTTTTATGAGGGACTGTTGCGCCCGAAAAATCCGGTTTGGGACTTCTCGTTTTGCAACGTGAAAAATAGTAGAGCCGCCACCGATATTTATTTAGGAAAACATCGGAAAAACCCTTTTTTTTGGAAAAGCGAGTGGTCTTTCGAAATCAGAGATGTAGGTTTGGGGGTCGGTGACGCATGGGGAAGGTATTAGCATCCCATACGTCCTTTCTACTGAAAGGGAACCATTAACTCGATGTGTGGTTTGACAAAGGTTTGAGTTGAAAGCGATTTGTTCTACTTCTTTTCTTTTCTTTTCTTTTCTTTTCTTTTCTTTTTTTTATTTGAAAAATCGTTTTATTGAAAACGGAAGACAGGAATATTTTTGTTATCTTTGAAAAGTGGAAACAAAACAAAGATTTTTTTTTAAAAGGGTGCTTGACGGGACGGACCCGCTCCTACGTACCCTCACTGGGTTGAGGGATCAAAGCTACGTAGTTCTCGGCTTTTGCGTCTGAAAACGGCTTAAGAGTTTTTCGCAATTGGGTGAGCGTTTGTGAAGACCGAACAACAACGGTTAGAATGGCCTCACTGCTAACTCTTTTTTTGAAAATACAATCATCATTAACGATCCAAACGGCAACAGCGCGAGTGATCATCAATGACAATTTGTTTTATTTAATGGAGGAAGAAAATGTTTTCGCAAAGCAAGGAGCGCTTGAAAATGAGTTTAGAAAATGGGTTTTGGAAAACAAGTAGAACATTATTCAATCAATTCCAAGTCCATAACCAAATGCAACCATGAGTGAACAAGATTCAAACATACTCACCAATCAAGCAATCATAAACATGTTGATTATTAACCAAGATTAAGCATGCCAATATAATCAAGAGATCCAATTATTAAGGATGCAAGACAAAGCTCTCAAGACAATTGTGTGTGTGTGTGAGAATTGCTACGGGACGGGCAACAATCTCAAAGGGGTGCATATACCTTAATGACTCTATGCTACAACCGAAAAAGTAGGCTTACGTCTTCATTAAGAATACATACTAGTGGAAGGAAGGGCACACAATTAAATCAAGTCATTCAAATGGCATCAAGAACAAGTGAACACAATTGATCATAGGCATAGAGTATTCTAGGTTTAATGAATGAACATGTGAGCGATGATACATGATTAAGCAAGCATGTGAATGCATGAGCATACAAGAGAATGCATGAATAAGTATACAAGAGAATGCATGAGCATACAAGAATGCATGAGCATTTATTATGCATGGTATACAAGTATGAGTGAATGTGAGTGCAAGCATGCAAGGTGTCGCATAGATGATGCAAATAAGTGAAATGCAAAGTTTGAAAACGTTTTGAGTAAGAAGTGGTAAAAATGTTTTGGGGTTTTAAATGAGAAGTAGTAAAAGTTTAAAATGCAAATGATTGAAATGTTTTGGGATTTTTTTTATGCAAATTTACAAGTGGTAAAAAGTTTGAGTGAGAAGTTAATGAAATGGTAGAGTAAAAATGCATGAGGTAAATGGTAATTATTTAATGAGATGGTAAAGTAAAAAGGTAAAAGGGTAAAAACACAATTGCACAATTGCATTTATTCACACAAGATCAAAACAACACGTTTTCAAGCACAAAATATGCACAAAAGTGGCCTAAGGCCGAAGCAATGCTAAGCACAAATCACCATCAAATTTCATGCTAAAATTCACAATTAATACATGAAACAATTCACAAGACTAAACCCTAGATCATCATGCCATGTTCTAAGGTAAGCATCAAGCATATCATGTATTTTATTCTTCACAAAATCAAAGAAGTAAAAAGGCAACAAAAACCCTAGGTTTTGAAGCAACAACCCGAGGCACCCAACACCAAAATCAAGCCAAAATTCAACTTAAAATCATGAAATGAACAAAATGAACACAAGAACCCTAAAATCCATGCTATGGCCGAAGCAAAATAGGTAGGAAAACAAGATTTTATTTCACCAAAATCATGCAAATGAGGTAGAAATGCAATGAATGATGAGAAAACACAAGAATCTTTCCTTCAAGGCCAAGGACTCATCTCAAACACCCAAGGCTCCCAATGTCCTTGTCCAATAATGTTTGAAATGAGTCCTCAAAGCTTCTTTCAAGAAGGAAAGAGGAATAGAAGAGAGATTACATGATGAAAAGTAAAGAAAATGCAAGGGTTAGTGAGCTTACCTCTAGATCTAGCTAGAAAATGAAGAAGGAAAGAGAATAGAAGCAAGAACACTTGAAGAACACCACAAGAACCTCTTGAACCTTTCGCAAATGCTTGATTCTTGATGGTTTTTGATGAAACTTTGATGATTATGCAAGTTTAGAAGTAGATTTATTGAAAGGATGAAGAATAAACAAGGTTTGATGGTTGATTTTTTTTGGAAGAATTTTGAAGAAAAGAATATGGGTATGGTGGCTGGTTGCTTCGAAGGAATGAGAGAGAGAGGAGAGAGATTGTTGGAGATAATTTCCAAAATATATATTTGGAAGATTGCAATTGGTTAAATACGTATGACTTTGTTTATTTGTAAAAATGTTGTGTTTGGCCTGGTGGTTGGACTTCTTCTGTGTGTCTTTAAGGTACCAAGTTCGAGTCCTATTCGTGGTAGTTTTTATTTTGGTGTGTTGTTTTAATTAACGGACTAAAATGAAATTAAAAGGGTGTCCGAAATGCCACCGGATGGATTCGAACTTCGGACTCAAAATTGGAGAGGCACAACGCTCAACCGTTAGAGCAACACGTCGTTTGAGTATCTTGTAGTACGCAAACGGTACATAACCGTTGCAGACAGACTCTTTGAAGAGTTGTTTTTTCCTCACCAGGTGACATAAGTTTCTCTATAAAATAGAGACACTTTTGGGTAGAAAGATACTCGAAAATTCATGTTTCCATGAGCCAAATTTCTGCCAAAATTTTATCTAAGTCATTTATTCTTTTCTCTAGTGCACGAGAGTAATTGGGGAAACTTTATTCCGTAAACTACCATTGATCGATACGCTTGGTGTGGGTGTGCAGACCATGTCAAGGAACTCCATTGTATCCTGAAGGGGATTCGCTGGTCATCCTATTGCATCCAATCTAGAGTGATTGGTGGGGGCGAATCGAACCTAAAGCTTAGTGTCATACACGCCTTGGAGTCTTGTGCAATGATAAATTCATCTTCTCCTTGTTATTTATTTTACATGTTATTAACAATTAATTTTTACTAATGGTTTTCTATGTTTGGTTGTTCTTCTTAGTTGCAGCAATATTCCCACCAACAAATTGTTCTAACAATCTTTAGGTTCGATTTTGCAATTTCGTTGATGATGCAACTTTGAAAGATATATTTCTTCATACAATTTGGGAGAGATGAACACATATACTTAACCAAAAATATGTTTATTTATGACAATGGTGAAAGGTACACAGTTACTCTGAATAGATATACATAATATGTTTGGTAGTCTAAAAGTGAACTTATATTCAAGTTTATTCATGAAAATAGTTTGTTTAAAATTAGAAGGTATAATTTGCATTTGGAAGTAATTTTCGTGAAGTGGAAATCTAAACCATCAGTGACAACATTATCAATACAAAGTTAATTATATTTTACAAAGTTATTTGACATATGAAATATGCTTGCATGCACATTGTTCAATTTAACTACTAAATTTGATATATGAAAATGTATATGATAATAATAGTAATTACAGAATGTTTTAATTTCAAGTATTTGAAAGGGCAAACAATTGAACATGATTTCTATACTATTTGTTTGTGTATGAAATTAATAAATTTAAAATTGATGATCTCATATTATATGTGCATGATAATATGGAAGTAATTGTTAATTTCTTGCTTATTTTGATACTGAAAATAATTTGGGGATGTTTGGAATTTATGTAAGTTGACAATGTTTATGGAAGAAAGTGATAAGAAATATTAATGATTTCGGTTCATTGTTTATTTTCTATTGTGGTTATTATTTTGTTTTACCATGGAACATGAAATATATACATGAAGTTGGAATTTGATATTTAGAATTTATGATACTTGTATTAGTGATGAGATACCTAATATGAAAATGTTTCTTTTTCACAAAATAGGAATAAATTCTAAAGTGTTTAATTTATTTTTATGTCGAGTTATGACTCACATGTCTAGACCCGTTTTATGAAATTAAAGTTGATTATGACAAATTTTTATGATCATGGTTGTTGTTGCTTTATATATTTAATTAATGCATTGAATGTATGGTTTCTTTAATATATTCAAGTGGAGTAGAACTTCAAATTGAAGTGGTTATTAAATATTTAATAGCAAATGAAGAATGATATAAAGTTTGTGTATATGACACAATGAATGACAAAACTGTCATGGTGATAGTTAGTTTAAACTATTAATAAAATATAAAGGTAATAGCTATGTGATTGATTGAATATTCAAAGATTTATTGAAGTTGGAAAAGTTTTGCAATTCTTTGACGAAAGAGTTGACAAAGATATGATGTCTTCGGATATAATGTTAAAGGTATTGAAGATGTCATTAGGGATGTGGTACAAGCCCATATCTAATTGATTACCAATGGTGGAATCCCAACTCACACTTGAGTAGTATCAAGTCTTGAGTTCAATGAGGAAAGTACACTATTAGAGTAATTGAAGTACTTGACAATAGATACATCCCAAAGGGTAAAAGTACTTGGACCATAAGAATAAAGTGGTAGGATGAGGTTTAACTCTTAATAGACATATAGCATATATTTGCTGAGTTGCATAATTATGGGTGCATTTTTGATATAGTCTACCTATATGAGAATGAAGTGGGGCCGCTTCATAGAGTTCAAGGGCTTAACTCTGAAAATTCTCATGAAAAGGATATCGGACACAAGGCCTAAACAAATGTGTCATTTTATAATTCGATCAATAGTACCGAGATTTCATGTGTGAGTTATGCACACTTGTTCTAATGAATAATTGGTTCAAAGCTTGTCTACCAATTTATTTAGGGATGAGTGAAAACTTAACTTACGAAGTGATGGTTCAAATCGTAAGATACCTTCATCTGAAAACATGAGATTTCCGGAATAATGGATTTGGGTATATTTTGAAAATGGTGGGGGATTGTTGGAGATAATTTCCAAAATATATATTTGGAAGATTGCAATTGGTTAAATACGTATGACTTTGTTTATTTGTAAAAATGTTGTGTTTGGCCTGGTGGTTGGACTTCTTCTGTGTGTCTTTAAGGTACCAAGTTCGAGTCCTATTCGTGGTAGTTTTTATTTTGGTGTGTTGTTTTAATTAACGGACTAAAATGAAATTAAAAGGGTGTCCGAAATGCCACCGGATGGATTCGAACTTCGGACTCAAAATTGGAGAGGCACAACGCTCAACCGTTAGAGCAACACGTCGTTTGAGTATCTTGTAGTACGCAAACGGTACATAACCGTTGCAGACAGACTCTTTGAAGAGTTGTTTTTTCCTCACCAGGTGACATAAGTTTCTCTATAAAATAGAGACACTTTTGGGTAGAAAGATACTCGAAAATTCATGTTTCCATGAGCCAAATTTCTGCCAAAATTTTATCTAAGTCATTTATTCTTTTCTCTAGTGCACGAGAGTAATTGGGGAAACTTTATTCCGTAAACTACCATTGATCGATACGCTTGGTGTGGGTGTGCAGACCATGTCAAGGAACTCCATTGTATCCTGAAGGGGATTCGCTGGTCATCCTATTGCATCCAATCTAGAGTGATTGGTGGGGGCGAATCGAACCTAAAGCTTAGTGTCATACACGCCTTGGAGTCTTGTGCAATGATAAATTCATCTTCTCCTTGTTATTTATTTTACATGTTATTAACAATTAATTTTTACTAATGGTTTTCTATGTTTGGTTGTTCTTCTTAGTTGCAGCATTATTCCCACCAACAAATTGTTCTAACAGAGATTTGGGTGCTAGGGTAAAAAAAATGAGTCTCCTCATGGTCTCTTATTTTGGGTTTTATATGAGGTGCAAAATTAAGGGTATATAGGACATTGTGTTTTTGCAAACCATTGAGATTTGAGCTAGAATTTGAATCAAAGGCCAAGATTGCAATGCACATGGATTAGGGACAAGGAGAAAACACAAATGAGTGAGGAACAGCTGGTCATACACAAAAATTATGAGTTTTTGTTGCACAAAAATTGTTGAGGGCACCTAGGTCATTCTACACAAAGTTGTAGCCTAGGATTTGATCTAGAATTTTAATCAATGGCTAGGAATACAACTCACATGGATCAAGGGCATGAGGAAACACAAAATGAGGTGAAAATGAGCTGGAAAATTCGGAGCAAATGAGGCCTTGGTGCCCAAGTTTTGCAAGCTTGTCAAGAAAAATAGTACATTTTGTCTTATTGGGGACACTTCCTTATTTTCACCATTTTTGATTATTCTTTTCTAGATAATTCCATAAAAATCATGCCACTTTGGGCCATGTCCTAGGAATCAATGATTGGGCCCAAAATTCCATGATATCACCCTTCCCAAAATTGTTTTGAGACCTCACCTCGATGGAAATTCCCATTTTGCCCTTTTGCTTAAAATTTGAATTTTATGCCAAAAATCATGCATGCATGCGCACAAAAATTCATAACCCAAATCATCTAGATCCAAATAAATTCCTCTGAGATTGAACAATGATTTTTTGGTGAGAAATTGCTTAATTTTGGAAATGACCAAAATACCCCTTTTGCCCAAAAAATCCTAATTTTGCTCCAAAAGGCATTCCAATCCTAAAAATGATTTTAAAAGCGCTGAAATGACTTTAAGAACCCAAAAATTCATGCTCATAGTTCTTCACATCCTTCAGAATGATGCTTCACTTCATAATTTATTGCTTTTTGTGGAAAATTAAGGTTTTGTTCCAAGCCGGACAAAATTAGGGTATGACAGCTGCCCCTCTTTATTTGGATTTTAACAAGGAATATGAATTGGCCGAAACATATTTCGAGGCAAAATAAAGATAAAGAATTCAGAAATTATACCAATTTTGTCTACCTAAAGAAACCCGAATTTTCCTTTTTCCATTTCTATTTTTTTTGTTTTTTCTGATGCAGATGCGATGACATGATATTTTTTGTTTTTCCTATGAGCGCCAACCCTCAGTAAGCTGACAGAAAGCAGAAAATAAAGAAAGCAATAAAAGGGGAACTGACTCACATTGAGCCGGCGAAGGAGGCTACCTAAAGCCTTCTAACGAATCGCGAACGATCCGAGTTTGCACTTGGGCCTGGGAGCGCGCGGGCTCAAAAGAGGTGGTCTTTCGAGCGACCAGGGGGAGGGTACTATATCAAGTCTAGATCTCGATATTTCCCTAGGACTGCGCCATGTTTTAGACCAACACGGCTATCCTTTTCGACTGGACCTATTGAGATCAGAGGGACTTACCTGCAGCTCGAATACAAGTTGAAGTCAGTCTTTCTGGGGGACACGTGGGTCCAAAGGGGGATTCGGATATCCAATTCATCTTCTTCAGGGTCAATGCTTTCACACCGATCCAGGGGTACCTGCTCTGGTCGCAGGACTTTCCTTCAGGTTTCTCAGGTTGGCGGTACCTGCACATGTAAGCAGATGCAATGCATGGTGCATGGAATGAATGCATGTTATGCAAAGGCCTGTTATGCGAATGCATGCGATGCGATGATTTTGGGTGAATGATGAATGCTGGGGAATGCTTTTCTTTCAGCTTTGATTGTTTTTTTTTTCTTTCATCTTTTAATTCTTCTTTTGATCAGCTTTCTGTTTTCTGATCATTTGTTTTTTTGTGCTCTTCTTTTTTTAATAAAAGGCTTATTCTTTTGCTGGTTCAACCGACCCCCGACACTCCTGGCACGAGACTGAGGAACTGATTTACGGGACCCATGAGCCGAGTGCAAGTTTGCTTTATGGTTTGCCTTCCGGAATGACTCATGAGTGCAACTTTCCTTGCAAGATTAACTTTCTTTGGGAGATTGCTTATTTCCCGTGACTTTTAAGGATTTCACAATGATTTGTAATGCTCTATGATGTATGCACATGTTTTGTAACTCAGTATTACCATCATCATAAAACGTTTATCTTGAGCAGAAAAGCGGAAAATAACAAACCGGTAGGAAAAAGTTGAGCTTTATTGATGTAGAAGCCAATCGTACAGAATGTTACGACGACTGTTCAATACATTTGAAAGTTTAAACTACAAAAAGACACGGAAAAAGAGAAAAGCTAATTTCTGACTGTCCGTCTCTGTGGAGCAGTGCCAACATCTGTGTCCTTGACCTTGATCATTCCCTCATTTAAGCCTCGGGGAAGGTTGTATGCCTTTGTTTAACTTTCCACGCCCAAGTTTTCTGACCCTAATTTTTGCCTGGATCGCCCTTTCGGGTTTTCAATCCACCGGGTCGCTCTGATTTTGCCTAGGCCGCCCTTTCGGGTTTTCAACCTAGCGAGCTGATTCTTACTTGGCTTATCTTTCTCTTTTTTCGTCTATTTCTTTCAGGCATAATACTTCTTCACTTGATCAGAATTGACCGGATTCCGGAGATCCTCGCCATCCATGTCTGTGAGCAACAGCGCCCCTCCAGAAAAGGCTTTCTTGACAACATAGGGACCATCATAGCTGGGTGTCCACTTTCCTCGGGGATCAGTCTGAATAGGCAGGATCTTCTTCAGCACCAGATCGCCTTTCTTGAATTCACGAGGTCTGACTTTCTTATCAAAAGCTGTTCTCATCCTCTGCCGGTATAACTGACCGTGGCATAAGCCTGCAATCCTTTTCTCCTCAATCAGGTTTAGCTGATCCAACCGGGCCTGTACCCACTCAGCTTCTTCTAGTTTTGTTTCCATCAGTACCCGCAGGGAGGGTATTTCAACTTCAATGGGCAGGACTGCTTCTGACCCATATACCAAGGAAAAAGGGGTTGCCCCAGTTGATGTACGCACTGAAGTACGGTAGCCATGCAGAGCAAAGGGAAGCATCTCATGCCAGTCCTTGTATGTTACCACCATCTTCTGCACTATCCGCTTGATGTTCTTGTTTCTTGCAGAGCAGCTTGAAGATTGGCTCGCAGGCGGCCGTCAGCTGGAAGATGAATCGGGAGATGTAATTCAACCTTCCCAGAAAGCCACGGACTTCTTTTTCTGTTTTGGGCACCGGCATTTCAAGGATGGCTTTCACTTTGTCTGGATCCACCTCAATCCCCTTCTGACTAACAATGAAGCCTAGCAACTTCCCTGATCTCACCCCGAATGTGCACTTGGCAGGGTTCAACTTGAGCTTGTACTTCCTCAACCGATCGAAGAGTTTTTGCAAGTTGACAATGTGCTCTTTGTCAGTTTTGGATTTTGCGATCATGTCATCAACATAGACCTCAATCTCCTTATGCATCATATCGTGGAACAAGGTGACCATGGCCCTCTGGTAGGTTGCGCCAGCATTCTTCAACCCGAATGGCATGACTTTATAACAGAAAGTACCCCAGAGAGTGATGAAAGTTGTCTTTTCCATGTCTTCGGGGTCCATCTTGATCTGGTTATATCCCGAATATCCATCCATGAAGGAGAATAACGAGTGTTGTGCAGTGCTATCCACCAAGACATCAATATGTGGCAGTGGGAAGTCGTCTTTGGGACTAGCACGATTCAGATCTCGGTAGTCAACACACATTCTAACCTTCCCGTCCTTCTTGGGAACTGGGACAATATTGGCAACCCACTGTGGGTATTTGGCCACTGCTAGGAATCCTGCATCAAATTGCTTCTTTACTTCGTCTCTGATTTTGAGGGACATCTCAGGCTTCATCCTCCTCAATTTCTGCTTTACGGGCGGGCATTCAGGTTTGACCGGCAGCTTGTGTACCACAATATCAGTGTCCAACCCAGGCATATCTTGGTAGGACCACGCAAACACATCAACGTAGTCATGCAACAGCTGTACCAACTTCATGCGATCTTCGTCGTTCATGGCTGTTCCCACTTTGACCTTTTTCTTGTTCTCAGCTGTACCCAAGTTAATCACTTCGGTAGATTCCCCGTGAGGCTGGATTACCCTTTCCTCTTGCTTCATTAGTCTCATGAGTTCCGGAGGAGCTTCCCAATCTTCCTCAACATCCCCCTCGGCTTGGTTGATAGGATGATCAAAGTCAGAATGCGGACTGTTGACACTACGGTTTTCAGAGACCATTACTGTGGGTCTGCATTTTACCGAAGCGAAAAAGCAGAATGAAAGGCGAAACAAGCAAGCAAAGACTCATGCAATGAAGAGAAAATGATTTTTATTGATTGAGAAATTCAAAACAAACGTTTTTATTGATGATGATGATTCAGAAAATAAAAACATGTGTGCCCCTAGCAACTGGTCCTATGGCCTTGGGCAGAGCCACAGGATTGCATTACAGATGATTACATTGAACCAAAGGTCACAGGAAAGTCGGCAGCTTCCCAGTTCTTCAACTCTTCACCGTCACAGCAGCGGCGAACCAGACTTGCACTACCCTCTTCATCTTCAGAGCCATCCTTGATGACAGCAACTTGGTTGGGATCCAGCAGACCAGCACTCACGAAGCTCTGGCTAATGTCACAAATTGGGATCCTCTGGGGCCATGGATCTTGGCCTTTGGACTTGGCCAACCATTTGCTCTTTCGTTCCTCTGCTATCTTCTTCCGTTCATCTTCACTTGGAGTGTATCCCAGTCCGCAACGATCTTTGCTCTCCTTCAGCTGGATGGGCGCCAGGATTCCCTGTCCAGATTTTCCTAGGCCAGAACCAACCTTATATCCTTGGGCTAACATGATTTTAGCAACCATTTTTTCCTCCTTGGTCCTCTCAAGCACTGCATTTGCGATCTCCCAGGACTGAAAGGCCGTTTCAAGAGATTCTTCCGCCGCTTCCACATACTTGAATTCTGATGGCCTGTTCACCAGAGTCTCTTCTTCGCCAAACACTACAACAACCTTATCATCCACCACGAACTTGACTTGCTGGTGCAGAGATGACGGAATTGCCCCTTCCATGTGGATCCAGGGTCGGCCAAGCAAGCAGCTGTACGAGGATGTGATGTCCATGATCTGAAAGTTGATATAGAAAACTTCTGGGCCAATTTGGATGGGAAACTCCATCTCTCCCAATACTTCCTTTTTGGATCCATCAAAGGCTCGCACCAGAGTCGAGCTTGGCTTCATGTAGGAACAATCCACGTCCAGCTTATCCATAGTGGATTTCGGCATTACATTCAATGAAGATCCGTTATCTATCAGCACTCTCGCCAACACATAGTCCCCACACTTAACTGAGATGTGGAGAGCCCGATTATGCTTTTTTCCTCCAGCGGGCAACTCATCATCAGCAAAAGTTAGGTGGCTTGCAGCCACTATATTCCCCACAATCCCATCAAATTGGTTCACTGAAATACCCTCTGCAACATGTGCCTCGCTAAGCACCTTCATAAGAGCATTTCTGTGTGCTTCCGAGCTGAGCAACAATGATAGCATGGATATCTTCGACGGGGTATGCTTTAACTGATCGACAACCTGGTAGTCACTCTGCCGGACTATCTTCAAGAATTCATTTGCTTCCCTTTCCGTTACCTTTTCCTGGGAAACTTCTGGTTGCTTTCCCTTCTCCTTCCGAACTCTCTGTTCACCTTCCTTGGAAGTTTCTGTACGAAAGGTCTCTGGAGCAAACACTCTCCCGCTTCTGGTGATCCCGCTCGATCCCACTATGTTTGTTACAGTAGTAGTATTTGGAGAGTATTCTACTGTAGATAGCGCAGTGTATTTCCATGGGACTGCCCTGTCCGACTCATAGGGGAAAGGAGCCGGAACTTCAATCACTATTGATTGAGCATTTGCTTGCACCAATCTGGGATTGTAATTGTAAGGGATTTCAATAGGTCTTCTGATTCCTCTACCTTTATCAGAGTGTAGAGCCAACACCTCTTCTTCAACATCATGGGTTCCTATCTGAACCACACACCGATCCAACAGGTCCTGCAGGATCATTTTAAAGTTTTCACAATTCCCCACGCATGTGGAATCAGCACATCCTTCTTCATGGCAACACCCCTTCTTGACCACTCCAGCATGGCATAACTCCGAGTAGACAACACCCAACGGAGTCTTGCTCTTCTGCACATCCTTCACCAATTTCCCAACAGAACTTTCTATAGCATTGGTTGCTGGCCTCTGATGGTCTGGCAATGGATTGGTTGTTGTGTTCGGGCTGCTTTGCTTAAACGAGATCCAACCAGCATCTATCAGGTCTTGCACCACATGCTTAAATGCCTTACACTCCTCCACAGTATGACCGACCCCGTTTTCGTGGAAACTGCAGGTAGCATTAGCGTTGTAGCTTCTTGGGAATGGCGGTTGAAGGGCCTTCATTGACCGAGTGTTGATCAAGTTCTTTGAAGTCAGGTGATTAAACAACTCAGTGTCTGTCATTGGTATAGGATCGAAACTGGTCCGTTTCTTATACTGATAACCCTGAGCTTTGTGATTGTCACTGCTTTGCTGAGGTGATGCACGGGCAGAGAATGGAACAGTTTGTGGTGGAGGGGTATCAAAGGATGAGTTTCCTCCTGAGACTACATTTGTTTCCCCTTCTTTCCTTTTTGGGAAATGGGAGAAGTGCTTCTTCTGGCTGTGGGAGCTACCGGAGCTTCCTGAATTGCTGAAATGATTTGAAATCTTCCCACTTCGGAGACCGTGCTCAAGTCTTTCCCCGAAGACTATCATATCAGAAAAATTAGATGAGACACTCGTAATCAGTCGGTCATAATAAATTGCTGGCAAGGTTTCCAGGAACATGTACACCATTTCCTTTTCGGTCAGAGGAGGTTGAACCTGGGCAGCCAAGCTTCTCCATTTCTGGGCATATTCCTTGAAAGTCTCCTTTTCGCCCTTACTCATGTGTTGCAATTGTGACCTGTCCGGAGCCATGTCCATGTTATATTTATATTGTTTCATGAATGCTTCGGACAGATCCTTCCAGCAACGGATTTCTGAGGCTTGCAGTTTCATGTACCAATCTAGAGGAGCTCCGGCCAAACTGTTTTGGAAGCAGTAAATCAGCAGTTTGTCATCATTGGCATAAGGACCCATCTTCCGGACAAACATTGTAACATGACTCTCAGGACAGACGGTGCCTCGGTACTTGTCCACCTCAGGAGCTTTGAACTTCGGTGGTAATACCAAATCTGGGACTAAGCATAGCTCACGAGCTTCTCTAGCCCTGATGCCAGCACCTTCCACGGCTCTTACCCTCTCTTCTAGTGCACGAATCGGGTCATTTGGCTGCGATCCCTCAAACATGTGGCTTTGGGGTTGACTGCCCATGCTATAGTAATATCCTCCAGGCTGAGGAACATTGTGAGGGTGTGCAACAAGCCCCGGAGTAGGGCTGAGCACAGCATGAGGACTAGGAGTCTGGACCTGCGGTCTTCCAGCAGCTCCCCCAGACACGGCAGCAGTAGCCTGATGTGGCCCAACAGCGTCAGCAGGAATGGGTCTAACAATTTGCGGCATGTACTCGGCGGGCATCCCCCAAGGATATCTTTGTGACTGATTCTGCCTATTCATCCCTGAAGCAAAGACGGGATGATTGATTCCAGACCCCGGAGGAACTGTGGCTGCAGCATTAACTGACACTGGAGGAGGTATAAAAGAAATGACACCATCGGGACCCACCACAGCGGTACCTTCAGCAGCGGTTCCACTCTTTAGGCTTTGTAGCAAGGCCATCATCTCATGCATTTGGGTCTCCATGGCCCCAACCTTATCCTTTAGAACCTGGTTCTCCTGAGCCAGCTGCTCAGGATTAATAATCTGCACACCCAGATCTTCGTGCTCTGGATTACTCTCGGTCTCAATCTCTGGGTAATCTTGCAGATTGGCCATCAACTTTGCTTGCAGTCGGGTGAAGTATCGGTGACGGAGAACCAGCTTGCCTGACTTGCTCTGACGAAACATTTTTTATGAGCAGGGGTATTAATGAAATGCAATGAATGCAATGCAAATGGGTGTTAGTTTTAGTTTGTCTTATGCCGTGAACCACAGTGTGTCATGTCTTGCCATAGGCCTAACAGTGGACTTTGATTATTTTTGTTTGAAACACGACAAGATTGGAATCAATAAGTGAAACAAAACATACTCCATACATTCAAATTCAAGCAAGCACTTCAAGCCTTACATTTCAAAAGGTAGAATACTCAAATGGAAATACGGTCATCCAGAAAGAGAGAGTACAATGAAAATTACAAACAAGAGCTCAACTACATAGAGCTTTGAAATCTTCAGTTCTCTTTCTCTTGTTGCCTGTGGGAACCCTTCCAGTCTTCTCTCTGACTTCTTCAACCAAGGCCCTGCAAAACTTCACGAATTTGTAAACTGCCAGTGGAGTGTTAAAGGGAAACATCTCAACCTCAGCCTTTCTTAGCTTTTTAGGTACACCTGCAAGAGCTTGGTTGGCCAACTCTGCAAGCTCAGAGAATCTAGCCTTCCACTGTTGAATTTCATCTTTCAACTCAATGATAACTGCCTGTTCTTCAATCCTGCCAAGCAGTTCAACAAAGCGGTGTTCCCAATGCTGACTCTCATCCTTCACCTGCCTGTATGCATCACTGATGTGTCGAAGGTTTCTTTTCAGTTCATCAGAAATCTCTCGCTCAAATCCTAGAGCCTGCTTGTATTCTTTGAGAATGCTCTCAACTGAATTTCTTTCTTGCACGACACTGCTCAGTTTGCTTTCCCACTCAGCCTGTAGCAAGCGGGACTCTCTTTTTGACTTTGCAAGCAAGCTCTTCACAGTCCTCTCATCCATCTTTGTCTTTTCATAGAGATCTCTCCACTGACTGGTCTCTTCAATGGCTCTCTTTTGTTTAGCCTTTTGCCTCTTGATTTCCTCTTTGGCTACTTGCAGATACTTTTGAGCTTCTAGCTTTTCCTTCTCTTCTACTTTGAGTTTCTTGTCAAACTCCTCAATGGCAGCAGATTTGAGAGCATTATCTTCTTTTAGTCTTTGGTTGTTCAGAGTCAACTTCTCTATCTCAGCTTGCAAGGATTTTTTCTCTTCCTCTGCTTTCATTAGAGCCAACTTAACCTCACCTAACTCTTCAACAACGGGAGTACCAGAGTCTATTACCTCCCTCTCAACTTGCAATGATTTCTGATAAGGCAATCGGACGCTCTGAATCCTTTTCTCAAGCCATTGAGCAAAGGTAACACCACTAGTTCTCTGAGAGATCTCTACTTTTCCATAACGAGTCACCATACTCCAAGCTTGCAAAATCTTCCTAGTCAAACTGTCATCCTTTGGACCTCCCTCATAGATGTAAAACGGGAATGCCATCTCTTCAGTAGGCGAGTTCCTCATAGGATATCCTAATTGTCTCAGCGTCAGGGAGGGATTGTAGTTAATGCACCCTTTAGTGCCCATCAGTGGAACATTTTGAAAACCACCACAGCGGAAGACTACCTCAGGTCTAGCTTCCCAGCAAGATGAAAGATACCAACGAACCGAGTGCTCGTCTAGACTCCCTAGAAACTGGATCCACTCTTGAATACTCATGGTTTTCACCTCACAAGATACAGCATAGTCAATCAACTTTTCCACTTTCTTTGGATTGGTGAAAACATGGATAAGAAGCCAGGCATATAACAGATGGGAAGAGCAAGAGATTTTCTTCCTTTTGAGTTCACAGTGGTGAGTAAGAGCGGAATAAGTGTCAGCAAGCATTGCAGGGATCGGATTGATAGGATTCTTCTCATTCTGGAAAGCTAAGAAAATGCCAATGACAGTCACATCCACAAGTCTTTCAATCTGCGGAAATAGAACAATCCCGAAGATTGTTAAGGCCAAGATTTGCTTGAAAACAACCCAATTTTTTTTTCTGGCATGAGTATCCATCATACCCTCGAGATAACTCTGCGGGAAACCTACCACAAGGTTCTTCCTCTGCCTCTGGAGCTTCAGGTCCTCTACCTTTACTTGCAACAATGCAGCAAACTTCTCATCCGTGTAATACTGCTCTTGATACTGGCAGGGAGCAGCTTTGGTCTGAGGGAAACCCAAGATCTGATGATATTCTTCCAAAGTGGGAGCCATTTGGAAATTTTTGAAAAGGAAGCATCTGATTTCGGAGTCATAGAATCTGCTTAGAGCCACGATAGCCTCAGTCTGTACCTCTAGTAACAACAACTTCCGAAGGTTCCCATAAGAGCTGTCAAACGACCCCCTTTCAATAGGTCCCATTAAGTCAACATATCCTTTCAAGCTGGTGACGTCTACCTTTCTTACACCTGGGTACCTTGGAGCATGCACTGTCTCACTTCTTGATTCCATTAAGTTCCTATGGCAAGATTCTTTGTCACTTTGTGATTCTCGGCAAACAAACTTGAGTAAGATGCAATAATGCATGCATGGGTTTTATGTAATGCGAGGATGTATGCAAATGCTGATGATGTTTTATGCATATGCAGATTAGGGCAAAATCTTTATTGGCATTGATTTAAGCTTTTTTTTTTTAAAATACAGGTCGTACGTTGTTTCATATGGACCAATGAGAGAAAGGCTACAATGGCAACTCGTTCTCCCCTTTTTGAAGAATGCGGGCCACATGCTACTTCATAAGAGAAAGGTTACAACGGTAACTCGTTCTCCCTTTTTTTTTGAAAAAATGTGGACCATATGTTACTTTATAAGAGAAAGGCTACAGCGGCAGCTCGTTCCCTTTTTTGAAAAGGGTGGGCCATATGTTATCTCGTACGGACCGGCCAAAGAAAGGCTACAACGACAGTTCTTTCTCTGCTTTCCTTTTTTTTTGGAAAAATCTCCTTCTACTCCTTTTGGAAAACATGCCTAGATTACAATGCAACACACAATTTGTATGTCCTTGTGTCCTACGAGGCGGGAACCTAGGTTCTAGGGCAACTCAGATGTTCCTCCCATGTTGGCTTTAATCACTTCCTCACCAGGCTACCAGAGCTAATTCTCTCTCACAATAGCACCCACAACGATGGTACGCCACCTGGTGTGAGGCATCGTGAAAGAGCATACTCCGGCTGAAACTTTCGTGAGAGTCAGAAGGACAACGGTCCAATTGCCAGTCACTACTCATTTCCACTCCTCTAAGTTTTGTCAGACCTTGGGTTTTAGGCCCCTCTCAAAGCACAATAAGCATAAGGTGTGAGTGTGTGTAGCAAGGACATACCGCCTAAAACTACCCATCATAAACCCCCACCTGCAAATGAAAACCCAGAACAGTCCAGACAAAAGCATACAATAGCATGTTGCATATCATATAGCATTCCAATTCAAGAATTAACACAGGAAGTCAATAAGCAATCGCAAACATTGTTTACCTTAAGAAAGGGAGCCAAGAGGAAGGGATCATGATAAGGTGGGGGAGAAATGCATGAATTTACCTTTAGAAAGGGAGCAAAGAAGAGGGGACGTGGGAATTGAGGAATGCATGAACATGGTATGTGAACAAAGAGAAAATGCGCAAGGAGCACACATAGAAGGAAAACAAATGCATATAAATACAACATAATATCATGATAATGCTAGAGAAACAATCAAGCATCACAGACAAAGAAAGAAGGGAAAAGGAAAAGAAAAGTAAGAAAAGGAAGAAGTAGAACAAAGCTTTCAATTCAAACGATTTAAACCACACATCGAGTTAACTAGGCTTGACCCTTGCCTTTTATAAAAAGTCCCCAGTGGAGTCGCCAGCTGTTGCGCCCGAAAAATCCGGTTTGGGACTTCTCGTTTTGCAACGTGAAAAATAGTAGAGCCGCCACCGATATTTATTTAGGAAAACATCGGAAAAACCCTTTTTTTTGGAAAAGCGAGTGGTCTTTCGAAATCAGAGATGTAGGTTCGGGGGTCGGTTACGCATGGGGAAGGTATTAGCATCCCATACGTCCTTTCTACTGAAAGGGAACCATTAACTCGATGTGTGGTTTGACAAAGGTTTGAGTTGAAAGCGATTTGTTCTACTTCTTTTCTTTTCTTTTCTTTTCTTTTTTTTTATTTGAAAAATCGTTTTATTGAAAACGGAAGACAGGAATATTTTTGTTATCTTTGAAAAGTGGAAACAAAACAAAGATTTTTTAAAAGGGTGCTTGACGGGACGGACCCGCTCCTACGTACCCTCACTGGGTTGAGGGATCAAAGCTACGTAGTTCTCGGGTTTTGCGTCTGAAAATGGCTTAAGAGTTTTTCGCAATTGGGTGAGCGTTTGTGAAGACCGAACAACAACGGTTAGAATGGCCTCACTACTAACTCTTTTTTTGAAAATACAATCATCATTAACGATCCAAACGGCAACAGCGCGAGTGATCATCAATGACAATTTGTTTTATTTAATGGAGGAAGAAAATGTTTTCGCAAAGCAAGGAGCGTTTGAAAATGAGTTTAGAAAATGGGTTTTGGAAAACAAGTAGAACATTATTCAATCAATTCCAAGTGCATAACCAAATGCAACCATGAGTGAACAAGATTCAAACATACTCACCAATCAAGCAATCATAAACATGTTGATTATTAACCAAGATTAAGCATGCCAATATAATCAAGAGATCCAATTATTAAGGATGCAAGACAAAGCTCTCAAGACAATTGTGTGTGTGTGTGAGAATTGCTACGGGACGGGCAACAATCTCAAAGGGGTGCATATACCTTAATGACTCTATGCTACAACCGAAAAAGTAGGCTTACGTCTTCATTAAGAATACATACTAGTGGAAGGAAGGGCACACAATTAAATCAAGTCATTCAAATGGCATCAAGAACAAGCGAACACAATTGATCATAGGCATAGAGTATTCTAGGTTTAATGAATGAACATGTGAGCGATGATACATGATTAAGCAAGCATGTGAATGCATGAGCATACAAGAGAATGCATGAATAAGTATACAAGAGAATGCATGAGCATACAAGAATGCATGAGCATTTATTATGCATGGTATACAAGTATGAGTGAATGTGAGTGCAAGCATGCAAGGTGTCGCATAGATGATGCAAATAAGTGAAATGCAAAGTTTGAAAACGTTTTGAGTAAGAAGTGGTAAAAATGTTTTGGGGTTTTAAATGAGAAGTAGTAAAAGTTTAAAATGCAAATGATTGAAATGTTTTGGGATTTTTTTTATGCAAATTTACAAGTGGTAAAAAGTTTGAGTGAGAAGTTAATGAAATGGTAGAGTAAAAATGCATGAGGTAAATGGTAATTATTTAATGAGATGGTAAAGTAAAAAGGTAAAAGGGTAAAAACACAATTGCACAATTGCATTTATTCACACAAGATCAAAACAACACGTTTTCAAGCACAAAATATGCACAAAAGTGGCCTAAGGCCGAAGCAATGCTAAGCACAAATCACCATCAAATTTCATGCTAAAATTCACAATTAATACATGAAACAATTCACAAGACTAAACCCTAGATCATCATGCCATGTTCTAAGGTAAGCATCAAGCATATCATGTATTTTATTCTTCACAAAATCAAAGAAGTAAAAAGGCAACAAAAACCCTAGGTTTTGAAGCAACAACCCGAGGCACCCAACACCAAAATCAAGCCAAAATTCAACTTAAAATCATGAAATGAACAAAATGAACACAAGAACCCTAAAATCCATGCTATGGCCGAAGCAAAATAGGTAGGAAAACAAGATTTTATTTCACCAAAATCATGCAAATGAGGTAGAAATGCAATGAATGATGAGAAAACACAAGAATCTTTCCTTCAAGGCCAAGGACTCATCTCAAACACCCAAGGCTCCCAATGTCCTTGTCCAATAATGTTTGAAATGAGTCCTCAAAGCTTCTTTCAAGAAGGAAAGAGGAATAGAAGAGAGATTACATGATGAAAAGTAAAGAAAATGCACGGGTTAGTGAGCTTACCTCTAGATCTAGCTAGAAAATGAAGAAGGAAAGAGAATAGGAGCAAGAACACTTGAAGAACACCACAAGAACCTCTTGAACCTTTCGCAAATGCTTGATTCTTGATGGTTTTTGATGAAACTTTGATGATTATGCAAGTTTAGAAGTATATTTATTGAAAGGATGAAGAATAAACAAGGTTTGATGGTTGATTTTTTTTGGAAGAATTTTGAAGAAAAGAATATGGGTATGGTGGCTGGTTGCTTCGAAGGAATGAGAGAGAGAGAGGAGAGATTTGGGTGCTAGGGTAAAAAAAATGAGTCTCCTCATGGTCTCTTATTTTGGGTTTTATATGAGGTGCAAAATTAAGGGTATATAGGACATTGTGCTTTTGCAAACCATTGAGATTTGAGCTAGAATTTGAATCAAAGGCCAAGATTGCAATGCACATGGATTAGGGACAAGGAGAAAACACAAATGAGTGAGGAACAGCTGGTCATACACAAAAATTATGAGTTTTTGTTGCACAAAAATTGTTGAGGGCACCTAGGTCATTCTACACAAAGTTGTAGCCTAGGATTTGATCTAGAATTTTAATCAATGGCTAGGAATACAACTCACATGGATCAAGGGCATGAGGAAACACAAAATGAGGTGAAAATGAGCTGGAAAATTCGGAGCAAATGAGGCCTTGGTGCCCAAGTTTTGCAAGCTTGTCAAGAAAAATAGTACATTTTGTCTTATTGGGGACACTTCCTTATTTTCACCATTTTTGATTATTCTTTTCTAGATAATTCCATAAAAATCATGCCACTTTGGGCCATGTCCTAGGAATCAATGATTGGGCCCAAAATTCCATGATATCACCCTTCCCAAAATTGTTTTGAGACCTCACCTCGATGGAAATTCCCATTTTGCCCTTTTGCTTAAAATTTGAATTTTATGCCAAAAATCATGCATGCATGCGCACAAAAATTCATAACCCAAATCATCTAGATCCAAATAAATTCCTCTAAGATTGAACAATGATTTTTTGGTGAGAAATTGCTTAATTTTGGAAATGACCAAAATACCCCTTTTGCCCAAAAAACCCTAATTTTGCTCCAAAAGGCATTCCAATCCTAAAAATGATTTTAAAAGCGCTGAAATGACTTTTAGAACCCAAAAATGCATGCTCATAGTTCTTCACATCCTTCAGAATGATGCTTCACTTCATAATTTATTGCTTTTTGTGGAAAATTAAGGTTTTTGTTCCAAGCCGGACAAAATTAGGGTATGACAGGGACCAAGGTAACTTCGCCTACCGAGTTATGCCCTTCGGTTTAAAAACCGCCGGAGCCACTTATCAAAGAATGATGAACAAAGTTTTTCAAAAATAGATAGGCAAGACCGTTGAAGTCTATCTTGATGACATGATTGCAAAAAGTGAACGGGAAAACGACCACGTAAAAGACCTTCAAGAAATCTTCGCTGAAATCAGGAAAAATAACATGAGACTAAATCCAGAAAAATGCACTTTCGGGGTCCGAGCTGGAAAGTTCCTCGGTTTCTATTTAACAAGGAGGGGAATTGAAGCAAACCCCGACAAATGTCGATCTGTGACTGAAATGCGGACTCCAACTTCCAAAAAAGAGGTCCAAAAATTCAACGGAATGATCGCCGCTTTATCACGATTCCTGTCGAATGCGGCATTCAAATCTCTCCCTTTATTCAAGCTTTTGAAAAAAGAAAAGGAGGACGACGAAGGAAAGTTCAACTGGACAAACGAGCAAGACGAAGCCTTGCAACAACTCAAAAAAGCACTTTCAGAACCACCCATCCTAACTCGCCCGTACGAGGGAGAAACTCTGTACTTATACCTATCAATCTCGGAGGAAGCTTTGGGCGCCGTTCTCATCCGGGAAACACAGACCGGTTGTTGCGCCCGAAAAATCCGGTTTGGGACTTCTCGTTTTGCAACGTGAAAAATAGTAGAGCCGCCACCAATATTTATTTGGGAAAACATCGGAAAAACCCTTTTTTTGGAAAAGCGAGTGGTCTTTCGAAATCAGAGATGTAGGTTCGGGGGTCGGTTACGCATGGGGAAGGTATTAGCATCCCATACGTCCTTTCTACTGAAAGGGAACCATTAACTCGATGTGTGGTTTGACAAAGGTTTGAGTTGAAAGCGATTTGTTCTACTTCTTTTCTTTTCTTTTCTTTTCTTTTCTTTTTTTTTATTTGAAAAATCGTTTTATTGAAAACGGAAGACAGGAATATTTTTGTTATCTTTGAAAAGTGGAAACAAAACAAAGATTTTTTAAAAGGGTGCTTGACGGGACGGACCCGCTCCTACGTACCCTCACTGGGTTGAGGGATCAAAGCTACGTAGTTCTCGGGTTTTGCGTCTGAAAATGGCTTAAGAGTTTTTCGCAATTGGGTGAGCGTTTGTGAAGACCGAACAACAACGGTTAGAATGGCCTCACTACTAACTCTTTTTTGAAAATACAATCATCATTAACGATCTAAACGGCAACAGCGCGAGTGATCATCAATGACAATTTGTTTTATTTAATGGAGGAAGAAAATGTTTTCGCAAAGCAAGGAGCGTTTGAAAATGAGTTTAGAAAATGGGTTTTGGAAAACAAGTAGAACATTATTCAATCAATTCCAAGTCCATAACCAAATGCAACCATGAGTGAACAAGATTCAAACATACTCACCAATCAAGCAATCATAAACATGTTGATTATTAACCAAGATTAAGCATGCCAATATAATCAAGAGATCCAATTATTAAGGATGCAAGACAAAGCTCTCAAGACAATTGTGTGTGTGTGTGAGAATTGCTACGGGACGGGCAACAATCTCAAAGGGGTGCATATACCTTAATGACTCTATGCTACAACCGAAAAAGTAGGCTTACGTCTTCATTAAGAATACATACTAGTGGAAGGAAGGGCACACAATTAAATCAAGTCATTCAAATGGCATCAAGAACAAGCGAACACAATTGATCATAGGCATAGAGTATTCTAGGTTTAATGAATGAACATGTGAGCGATGATACATGATTAAGCAAGCATGTGAATGCATGAGCATACAAGAGAATGCATGAATAAGTATACAAGAGAATGCATGAGCATACAAGAATGCATGAGCATTTATTATGCATGGTATACAAGTATGAGTGAATGTGAGTGCAAGCATGCAAGGTGTCGCATAGATGATGCAAATAAGTGAAATGCAAAGTTTGAAAACGTTTTGAGTAAGAAGTGGTAAAAATGTTTTGGGGTTTTAAATGAGAAGTAGTAAAAGTTTAAAATGCAAATGATTGAAATGTTTTGGGATTTTTTTTATGCAAATTTACAAGTGGTAAAAAGTTTGAGTGAGAAGTTAATGAAATGGTAGAGTAAAAATGCATGAGGTAAATGGTAATTATTTAATGAGATGGTAAAGTAAAAAGGTAAAAGGGTAAAAACACAATTGCACAATTGCATTTATTCACACAAGATCAAAACAACACGTTTTCAAGCACAAAATATGCACAAAAGTGGCCTAAGGCCGAAGCAATGCTAAGCACAAATCACCATCAAATTTCATGCTAAAATTCACAATTAATACATGAAACAATTCACAAGACTAAACCCTAGATCATCATGCCATGTTCTAAGGTAAGCATCAAGCATATCATGTATTTTATTCTTCACAAAATCAAAGAAGTAAAAAGGCAACAAAAACCCTAGGTTTTGAAGCAACAACCCGAGGCACCCAACACCAAAATCAAGCCAAAATTCAACTTAAAATCATGAAATGAACAAAATGAACACAAGAACCCTAAAATCCATGCTATGGCCGAAGCAAAATAGGTAGGAAAACAAGATTTTATTTCACCAAAATCATGCAAATGAGGTAGAAATGCAATGAATGATGAGAAAACACAAGAATCTTTCCTTCAAGGCCAAGGACTCATCTCAAACACCCAAGGCTCCCAATGTCCTTGTCCAATAATGTTTGAAATGAGTCCTCAAAGCTTCTTTCAAGAAGGAAAGAGGAATAGAAGAGAGATTACATGATGAAAAGTAAAGAAAATGCACGGGTTAGTGAGCTTACCTCTAGATCTAGCTAGAAAATGAAGAAGGAAAGAGAATAGGAGCAAGAACACTTGAAGAACACCACAAGAACCTCTTGAACCTTTCGCAAATGCTTGATTCTTGATGGTTTTTGATGAAACTTTGATGATTATGCAAGTTTAGAAGTATATTTATTGAAAGGATGAAGAATAAACAAGGTTTGATGGTTGATTTTTTTTGGAAGAATTTTGAAGAAAAGAATATGGGTATGGTGGCTGGTTGCTTCGAAGGAATGAGAGAGAGAGAGGAGAGATTTGGGTGCTAGGGTAAAAAAAATGAGTCTCCTCATGGTCTCTTATTTTGGGTTTTATATGAGGTGCAAAATTAAGGGTATATAGGACATTGTGCTTTTGCAAACCATTGAGATTTGAGCTAGAATTTGAATCAAAGGCCAAGATTGCAATGCACATGGATTAGGGACAAGGAGAAAACACAAATGAGTGAGGAACAGCTGGTCATACACAAAAATTATGAGTTTTTGTTGCACAAAAATTGTTGAGGGCACCTAGGTCATTCTACACAAAGTTGTAGCCTAGGATTTGATCTAGAATTTTAATCAATGGCTAGGAATACAACTCACATGGATCAAGGGCATGAGGAAACACAAAATGAGGTGAAAATGAGCTGGAAAATTCGGAGCAAATGAGGCCTTGGTGCCCAAGTTTTGCAAGCTTGTCAAGAAAAATAGTACATTTTGTCTTATTGGGGACACTTCCTTATTTTCACCATTTTTGATTATTCTTTTCTAGATAATTCCATAAAAATCATGCCACTTTGGGCCATGTCCTAGGAATCAATGATTGGGCCCAAAATTCCATGATATCACCCTTCCCAAAATTGTTTTGAGACCTCACCTCGATGGAAATTCCCATTTTGCCCTTTTGCTTAAAATTTGAATTTTATGCCAAAAATCATGCATGCATGCGCACAAAAATTCATAACCCAAATCATCTAGATCCAAATAAATTCCTCTAAGATTGAACAATGATTTTTTGGTGAGAAATTGCTTAATTTTGGAAATGACCAAAATACCCCTTTTGCCCAAAAAACCCTAATTTTGCTCCAAAAGGCATTCCAATCCTAAAAATGATTTTAAAAGCGCTGAAATGACTTTTAGAACCCAAAAATGCATGCTCATAGTTCTTCACATCCTTCAGAATGATGCTTCACTTCATAATTTATTGCTTTTTGTGGAAAATTAAGGTTTTGTTCCAAGCCGGACAAAATTAGGGTATGACACCGGTCAAAGTCCGATCTACTTTGTAAGCAAAGCACTCCAGGGACCCGAATGCAGATATCAGCAAAAAGAAAAAATCACCCTCGCCTTGGTCGTCGCAGCTCGACGCCTCCGACCATATTTTGTGGCACACCAGATAGTCGTACGCACCAACTATCCAATAAGGCAGATTCTACACCGACCCGACCTTGCCGGAAGAATGATCAAATGGGCAGTAGAGCTCTCCGAGTTTGGAATCAAGTACGAATCCCGTACGACAATGAAGGGCCAAGTTCTAGCAGATTTTGTAGCAGAAATGATTCCTGCTGATCTTATTAACGACATCTGGACTTTACACGTTGATGGGTCTTCCAACCCCAAAGGAAGCGGCGCGGGTTTAATGTTGGAAAGCCCGGATAAAGTAATCATTGAAGTCTCCCTTACCATCGCTTTCCAAACAACTAATAATCAAGCAGAATACGAGGCTTGCATCGCAGGTTTACGATTGGCAATTGACCTACGAGTCTCTCAGGTCAATCTCTACACGGACTCACTCTTGGTCGTTTCACAAATAAACAATCAATTTGAGACCAAGGATCCAACCCTGCTGAAATACCAACTTCGAATCCGAGAGTTACTCACACAGTTTAGAACAGCCGAAGTAAAGCACATCCCCAGATCCCAGAACCAGAGGGCGGATATCCTATCAAAACTCGCCAGCACCAAGGTCGCCGGTAATCACCGGACGATCATCCAAGAACTACTTAGAAGACCCATAATCTCCCTTAATCCGACTTATACTTCCGCGATTTGTTCGATTGAGGAGGACCAAAGTTGGATCACTCCAATATTGGAGTACATCAAGACAGGAATTGAACCTCCAGATTCGGTAGAAGCGAAAATCATCAGGAGAAAAGCCTCCGCCTTCTCAGTCATAGATAATACGTTGTACAAGAGAAGCCTCTCCTCACCATTATTAAAATGCATTGAAAGGGAACAAGTACATTCCGTCCTAGCTGAAATTCATGAAGGAATATGTGGGCAACATCTTGGCGCCCGTTCCCTAGCTCGAAAAGCCCTACGCACAGGATATTATTGGCCGACCATGGAAGGCGATGCCAAAAACTACGTCAAAAAGTGCAAAAAATGCCAGGTCTACGCCAACGTTTATGTCGCCCCACCATCCGAACTTCGAAATCTATCCTCCACATGGCCCTTTGCCCAATGGGGAATAGATCTCCTAGGTCCATTCTCAACTGCCCCAGGCCAAAACAAATTTCTCATAGTGGCAATTGATTATTTTACCAAATGGATTGAAGCAGATCCCTTAGCCGCCATAACTGCGAGGAACTGCCTGAGATTTTTCAAAAAGAACATCATGAGCAGATTCGGGATCCCCGAATCGATTATCACTGATAATGGGACTCAGTTCACCGACAAAGGTTTCAGGAAAATGATGTCCGACTTCAAAATCAATCATCATTTTACTTCCGTAGAACACCCGCAAACTAACGGTCAAGTAGAAGCAGCCAACAAGATACTCCTTAACGGTTTGAGAAAAAGACTGAACGAAGCCAAAGGAAGTTGGGTAGAAGAACTCCCGTATGTTCTCTGGGCTTACAGAACAACCCCTCAAAGCTCAACGGGAGAAACGCCGTTCCGGCTATCCTATGGCAGCGAGGCGGTCATCCCAGTGTATTGCACCCTGAAAGATCCGGATTGGACCTTTCATCGTACAACGTGAAAATTTGTGAAGCCGCCATCAACATTTTTCATTTAGGGACCAAAACATTGAAAAAGGGTCATTTTTTAAGGCGGGTGGTCCTTTGAGAACTAGAGATGTAGGTTCGGGGGTCGGTTAGGTGTGGGGAAGGTATTAGCACCCCACACCTCCTTTCTACCGAAAGGGAACCTTTAACTTGATGTGCGGTTTTGACAAAGTTGATTTGAAACAATTCGTTCTACTTCTTTTTTTATTTGAGAAAAGTGTTTTTGAAAACGGGGGAAAAGAAGAATCTTTTTATTATTTTTTAAAAGTGTGCTTGACGGGATGTGACCCGCTCCTACGTATCTCCCGGTGCGATGGAGAATTCAAAGCTTACGTAGTTCTCCTTAGTCGAGAAACTTTGTGTTGGTGTTTTTTATTGTAGGGGTTTTCGGTCCTAGACTGTACAGTCCACTAGACCTAGAACAAAGACAACCCCGCCTGTACAGACGACGTGCCCCCTACTTATTGAAAATGTTTTTTTGATTAAGGAAGAAAAAGATTTGTTGTGAGGTTGGTTGCTTTTATTTGGCAAGTATCTTAGGCTCGCCCGAACTGTACAGCTCGCTAACCCTAAGACGCTAACCAATACCGGATGTACATCCTACTCGATTCCTTACTCATTTTTTGAAATAGGGTTCAAGTTGTTAATTACTTGTTTTAATTCTCATAAGTATCCCAAGATGTTTGAGCTGTACAGCTCCGATCTTAGGACGCTAGACAACATCGGCCGTACGTCCGACTTGCCTCCTTATGAGTTTTCAAAAAGGTTTATTGTTGATCTTAGAAAGAATTTGATTGTCTTATGAAAACAATTTAAGAAAAGATTGAGTTTGGAAAAAGCTTTAGAAAATGATTGATTTGAAGAAAGGAGAAGGGAGTTTGAGGGTGACATTGGTCACAAAAGGTTTGTTGGGATGGCGTGGCATCCAAAAGGAAAAGAAAGTAGAACATTCAATCAATTTCCAAGTCAAGAACCAAAGTGCAACATTTAACAAATTGCAAGCAAAGCAATCAACAATGTAAGCATAAGCATAAACATTACCAATTACAACATTTGAGCACAAGAATGACACTTAGTCATCAACATCTAATGGCATGCATATGTAAGATCAACATTAACCAAATAGGTTACAAGAATAGGCACACAAATAGATAATGCAAAAGTTTAATTCAATTAGGCATCAACACAAGATAAAAACACAAGGTTGAATCCCTTTTGGTAATCCTTGACATTTGAGACAATGCACAAAGGCATAAGTGTCTAGTCCTTTTACCAAATCATCAACACAAAACAAATTATTCACCTAGAACGAACATCGCATTTGCATGATCACAAGTGACCAAAAGAAAGCAATAACAAGTCATTTTGTAACCAAAATTGATTAATCAAGTTAGAGAACTAGCATTTGCATTTTTAAACAAAAATTGCACAAAGGAAGTTGAATCATCTTAGGCAATCCTCAACATTTAAAGTGAAAGTGCCTAAGGCACAAGTGTGAGTCCTCTTGCCAATCATCAACATAGAGTAATTTTGCAAACAAGTTACTAACAAGCAACATCAAAACAATTTGAGAAATCATTTTACTCACAATTGTAAACCCTTTTCACAAAGAAATAACAAAAACCCTATCTTATTAGAAACTTGCGAACCAAAACATAACCAAACAACAAATTCATTCAACAAATACACAAAATCAAGCGAGCAAATCACACTAACAAGACTTAGGAACATTTATTCACAAGATCCAAGCAATCAAACACCAAAATCAACAACTATTCATATTTTTTTGATTTTTTGTGAAAATAAGAAGGCATGAAAAATGAATATTTGCAAAATCAAACAACATGTTTGGACATGGGAACTTCAAAATCAAGCCTTAATAACAAGATTGCATAAAGAAATGCATCAAAACTCGATTAAACCTATTTTATACTAAGGGTGCGAAACATTCATAGCTTCCTAACACAATTTTATTTCACAAAATGCAACAAACAAAATGATAACAACACAAATCACAATTTATTCAAGGGTGAGAAGCAATCTCAAACACCCAAGCCTCCCTAAGTGCTTGTCAAAATGTTTGAGATACCTCTCACCAACAACAATCAACAAATCAACAATATACCAACACTAAAATGCATGGATGTGGTAGGATGCAAGATTGGAAACATGATATCTACATTTTGATGCAAAAAGTTGAAGATGATGCTAGGTTTTAAGAAGTTTACCTCAAATCCAAGCTAAGGAATGACTAATATGAAGAACAAGACCACAAATCAACTTGAATCTTCACCAAACTTCAATGAAACCCACGAAATGCTTGCTTAAAAATGTCCTTTGATGATGCAAGCTTGAATTAAATTAGGAGAGAAGGAAGATATATGAAGTAGGAATGGAAATGAGGTGAGAAAATGGTGATTTGGTGAAGGAGAAGTGAAGAATTGATGGAGGAAGAAGGTGGTATGATTTCGGCCAAGAGAGGGAATTAGGAGAGGGAGTTGTGTGCTAGGGTTGTGTGAGTGAAAATGAGGCCAAAAAGTTGTGAGGGGTGAGGTTAATAGGGTATTTATAGAAGGCATCTAGGTTTGAGGGTATTTAGGTCAATATGCACTAGTTGTGCTCTAGGATTTGATTTTAATTTTGAATCAAAGGCTAGGATTAAGGCTCACATGGATTGAGGACATTGAGAAAACACAAAATGAGAGAATAGAGAGGGGGTGGCGCATAAACATTGGGAGGGGTCCTTGGTGACCAAGTTTTGCAAGTTGTCATCTTGTACTATTGTACTATTATATGACCATTCCATTATCCCTTCATTTTTTATTATTCTTCTTAGGATAATTGTACAAAAATACACCCAATTTAGGCCACATACAAGGTATCTTGAGGAATATGCCATTTTATGAGATCACCATGACCAAAAATATCATAAAAACCTCATCTTGAAATTTTTGTAGAATATTCCTTTTTGATGCCTTTTTTGAATTTGAATTTTGTGCACAATGTATGCATGCCTGCGCATACATACATACATGACCAAAAATGTTTTGCCTCAAATAAATTTCTCTAAAATTGCACAATGATTCTTGATGAGAAATTATCTTATTTTTGACAATGACCAAAATACTCTTTTGCCCAAAAAACCTTATTTTTTAACAACAAATGCATTTCCACTCTAACAATGAATTTAAAAGCCCTAGAATGACTTTTAAAACCCAAAAATGCATGCACAATGCTCTTCACTCTTCAAATAAAACCACACTTCTCAATTTATTTATTTTTTGCGGAAAATTAGGGTTTTGACCTAGGCGGACAAAATTAGGGTATGACACAGTGGAAATCAGCGAGCTAAGTTGGAGAGTAGCGAATCCCAAAACACCCGCAGAAAATTACCGAGCTTTGAAAGAAAACCTCGATCTCATCGATGAAGTTCGAGGACAAGCCACACTTCGAGAAGCCATCGTCAAACAAAGCGTTGCAACTCGATACAATGCCAAGGTCATCCCCAGAGATTTCGAAATCGACGACTTAGTCCTTCGAAGAGCCGACATTGGTTTGAAAAATGCTTCGCAAGGAAAATTAGCACCCAATTGGGAAGGACCTTACCGTGTTAAAAGTAAGACCGGTACCGGGGCTTTCCAATTGGAAACACTTTGCAAAAAGGAGATCCCCCGAAGTTGGAACGCCACAAAGTTGAAAAGCTATTACATTTAAGGACACGACGGTTTTGCGTGTGCCATTTTCGTGTAACGGTAGTTCCTACCACTATAAATCTACAAACTCCTTCACAATAACTTCTTGGACCGATCTCATAAGATCTCCATACGTGGCCAAAGCAGTCACAACCCTTAGGGGTGAGTTCAATCCGGGCCGAGTCATGGTAAACTGCCCAAAAGGTACGAAAGGTCCGTTAAGGATTTTTCCTTAAATCGATCATTGGCCTTAGTAGCCAAGAACCCTAATGGACGAGTTAAATCTGGGCCGAATCCTGGTAAACTGTCCTTAGGCCCGATCTTACGAGAGTTCTCAACAGGTCTTCTCTAAATCGTTTGAAGAGCTCCTCTCAAACCTTTTTAAAACCTACGAGAATTCTCAACAGGTCCTCTCTAAATCGTTTGAAGAGCTCCTCTCAAACCTTTTTATACCTACGTCCCACACTTATCGTTTTTTGATCTTATCAAGAACTATAAAGTCAAGACTATGAAAATTGGTAATTACGGTGACGAATACAAAATTAATTTCATTACAACCACCTCGGAAACGGCCGAGACCTCAAGTTTTATAAACAAAAACTAAAAACTAAATCAACTTAAAGAAGTTCCGAGCTTATGCATGATTCTCTGTATAAACCCGGAACTCTTACAAAACTGGATCTGAACATAAATCAGGCAGACTTGGGATGAACCACGGTCTTCACATTAGTCTTGATATCGACCTTCACGATCTGGTCTCCCTCGATCTCATGATCCACATTCAGGACGGCTCTGTCAAGATTAAGAGAGGGATAGACAAGAGCAATTTGATCAAGTGCAAGATCGAAGCCATCTCCTGCCATTTCCAGAGCAAGATCGGCAGCAGTCCGCGCTTCCTTCTTAGATTTTACCAGCTCAGCACGGGTTTGGGCAAGCTCTTTCTCAAGCACTGCGCATCGATCTTCAGGAGTGGAACTAGTCCCAACCTTGTTCTCTTCAAATTTTTTCAGCGACGCCATCAGCTCTTGAATCCAATCCTCCAACCTTTTAATTGTACCTTCCGCAATCTTCCTCTCTCCTTCAAGCACTCTGATCCGATCGTTCAGCTGACCGATGCGAACAGTGCTATCCTCGACCTGCGACTTAGTAGAATTATGGGATTTTTCAAGATCATCCACATAAGCCTTCAAAGTCTTCAAGTCGCTCAAAGTGTTACCCAGGACTTTATTCTTTTCTGCCAGTTCTTTCAGAGCATTAAATAACTTGGCTCTCTCACTGGTTACCAACTCTGAAAAACAAATAAAGTCAGTAAGGTAGGTAAAAAGAACGGCATACGAACTCCAGATAGAACACCTCACCTTCATGACGACATTCCATCTCCTCCCTCTGCAATTTGGTAACATCGGCCAAGTAAACAAACAGCTTTGCGGCCGCACTAACTGGATCGGTAAGGTATTCCTCCATATTCTTCTCCATAAAACTAGCATCCACGGGAACAGGAGTTGCTTTCTTAGAAGATCTATGCCCCTTGGAAGACTTAGAATCTGTTGGAATCACCACCTTCTTCTTCTTCACCTGCTTTGAAGAGGCTACCTCATTTGCTGGTTTTCTCTTCCGATGCTGAAGATCTTCCACAGGATTCTCCAGCAGCTGTTCCTCGTGGACGGTCCTGATTGGGGAAACGTGAACGGCACCGCTTAGATCGGGAATATCCTCTGGAACCTCTTGGCTCGCATGATCACCTTCCTCGGCCCCCAGGTTCTCCAACGCCATCCTTCTTAATTGAGCAATCCTACTCCCTGCCATCGTATCTGAAAACAAAGAAAAAATTGGACGAAATGGTCAAAATGGCATATTAACAATTCTCAGCCAAAAGATAAATTGACAGATCAAAAAACGACCCTACCTAGAACCCCCATAACCTTTCTTCTGGTAGCACATTTAACCAGTCGATCGACAGGAATGCCTCGGTATTTATGCTTGGTATAAGGCACTTGAGATGAAATAACAACAAGATATCTCTGGTCAGGATATCAGCACGGCAAAGATGAGATTCGCCGACATGATAGGATCTAGGAGATCGGTTGTAATGACCAAGTCCCCATCCTATGGGAAACTTAGTGGACACCAAAGTTTGCCCATCCGAATCAAATCTACCCACATGGTCATTTGCCTCGCTGTTCACCGGCTCCACGAAATAAAAAAGCTCCTTCCACCTCCCCTTCAGCGAATCTGAATAAGCCCGGAAAATCTTGGCACCTTTCAGAGACCGAAGGCTCACATGCTCCCAAGCGTTTCCTTCCTCGCCTCTTTCGCTATTCCTATTTACCTCAAACAAATGAAAAAACAGATCGGCGGACACTGGACGATCAAGTTCGAGGCATATCAATTCAAAGGCTCGAAGAAACGCCCAACCATTGGGGTGAAGTTGCGAAGGTGCCAGTTCCAGTCTCGCCAAAACAGTCTGTTGAAGATTGGTAAACGGTGGACGGATATGCATATCCGATACCAATACATCATACATGACAAATTTCAAAGATCCTGGCCAGGTCGCTGCATGCTCATCGGATCTCATACCCTCGACATTCCAAAGTCGGCCCCGAATGGATAATTTATCTACAAAAGTGCTCATATATTCCCTTGCTTCGTACAGAGACCTTGTTTCAGTAACAGAAGAAGCGACCCAATTAAGAATGCGAGGAACATTCACGTCATAAGGCATAGGAAGATCGACTCGCCCCGGACCAGTGCTAGAATAACCATCAGTCAAAGCAGATGTACGATCATCAGCCTCGGCAGCCACGTCAACAGCAACCTCATCGTTTCTTTGCTGTAAATAACCTTGCCTATCCTCAACTTCTTCGTCAAGCCTCTTGCTCTCACCAACCTCGTATCCCGCATGGCTTCCATCCCCTATCTCGGTTCTAGACTCCGATTTCGATTCAGAACCCCCCACTTCCTGAGTGTGCGAAGACCCTTGCTCATCATCGGAACGCGTCGATTCAGAAGACGCCGTCTCCACCACGACGACATCGGTCTCGGTGTTTTTTACACCAACGACAACCACATCCTCAGAAGACTGCTCCCCGTCATCAGAAGTATGACGACCAACCTCAGGATCGTCCTCCACTTGTTCGCTGGTTGGGGCTGAATCAGGGTGATCTTGGACTTCGGGAATAACCGGGACAGTGTCAGAACGACGACCCTCGACATTCTCTCCACTAGAGGCCATCACGTTCGCAAGTTGCGGGGGTTGCTGGGAAATCTGCCTACGAGTTTTTTTGGTAACCGCCAGTTTTAAAACCTGCAGGAATGGGGGCATGGGAAAGTCAGGAGTAACGACCTAACGGGTCCGTACCGATCTTAAAACCGACCTGACGACCCCCACCCTGTGGCAACTAAAGAAATGGGGGCAAATCTGACTGTTCAAAGAAAAAACAATAGAAAAATTAAGAAAAGAACTAACCTCGCACAAACAAAGCTCTCGCTGATAATCTTCTGCGAAAGTCGAGCACTTGAACCCACTGGAATGGTGAAACTCTAGCCACTATCCTCCTGATCGACGAACTTAAACTCGGATATGAAGATCGGTATGCAGAGCAAATTGGCAATCAGGAATAAAAGAGGGGACCTAACCCCTATTTATAGTGGGCCTCGCAGAACTGGATTGGGCCTAAATCGAATCGACCCATCCCATCAAAAGCTTTCAACACACGCACACGCCTACCAAAGCGTCACCATCATTAGCCACCATTGGGAAACGCGCTCTGACAAGCGCAATAAATACAAAGGCGCCAATTCAAAATTCAAAATTATTATAACGGTCAAAATCACTTCATCACCATCAGAGACCATACTCAACATCGGTAAGAAAGAACACTTCATATCTCATCAAACAACGGACAGATAAGATCGCCTTCCCATCTCGTAACAACGTCTGAAAAATCACAGCTCGTTCGGAGATCGTGAAAACGCATCATAATCCCGTCAAGTCAAGATCGCCTCTAAGACGACCAGACTTGGGGGGCAACTGTTATGGTGAGCCTTTTGACCACATACACCCCCTTCTTTCGCATCTATTCACACCACACAAAAGCCCAATACCAAAGGGCCCAGTCCGAACATCAAGGGCTCAGATCAAACCACCAGATCGGACGGTCCTGATTCATTGGAATCAACCCCACCCCACTCTATAAATACAACATTCAATGCCTCATTAATGGTAAGCATTCTCTTATTTATCACTTCGCTAAGACTATCCCACTAACTTTAGCATCGGAGTGATTTTGCAGGTACAACACCAGCAGGATCGGATACGGTCATTGACTAAGGATATCAACCACTAACTACCTCGGATCGCTCTTCAAGGTCGGAAGTACAGTGCAGAACAAGAAGCAAAAGAATGTTAGTGAAAAGTAAAGAAGATTGTGCAAAAGATAAAGAAGAAAATTTGAAAATGATTAGAAAAAAAAAAGGCCTACCTCCCACGTTGGTTACAACAAGTAATAGGTAAAAGAAGAGGATCATAACAGAAACAATTTTGAGAATGTTAACCATATCTTCCTTATTCGCGTATAATAAATTGAAAATTGTTTGCTCACTTTATTATGAAATAAAAACTCGCTTCGTTTACTTCTTTAAATACTTTTTAGAGTAGAAAAATTTATGTATATTTCTAAAAATTAACAATATTGTTAATTGACTCTTAAGTACATCGATGTGTTGTGTTTGTCCCTTTCTCTAACACAGTTGATCATTTGGCCTTAGTTTGGATCCAAAGTCTTGTTTGTCATTAGAATTCATTCCTTTTAATTTTTACCAACTTTTCGTTTTGTTTTAAAACTTTTTAGTCTTTCATGATAAAGGGGGAAAAGTCCTAAAATATAAATAATTGTGTTCAAAGATTGCAGGGTTAGTTGAAGGAGGAATAAACATTTAAGCTATCATCAACTTTCCAAATTCGCCCCCATTTAATAATAGTCTCTAACTTATTATAAACTCATCAATTTATTCCCTCAATGACTTTCTAAATAAAAGATTCGTTGATAGAACAGAGACCAACTTAATGAATTTAGCATAGTTTAGGGGTTATTTATTTTATTTTTATAGTTTATTGATCAAATAGGAGAGACAATGGCAATTTATATAGAGACCAAGTTGAAGCGTTATTTGCTGAAAGAATAATACACAAAAAGGTGAGCCAGGCGAGCCAGTCCATCGAAGCTACAATTTTTTTCTTACTTTTGTTTTATTTTTTCAAATCATTTTTCAATTATTCTATTGGCATTTTTGGAGGGTTGTGGCGAGCCAACCCACCATTTTTTGTCCGGTTTAGAGTGTGCTTGGGCACCCAAATGCCCATCATTTTTAGCCTAATTTTTTGTAATTAGATTTTTACAATCATTTATTTATAGGCATGTTATCCATCTTGTTATCTATCTTGTCTGTCAACTCACAATGACACAAAGTTGGCTCAACTCCTCAACTCACTATTCATCTGTGGGTCGACCCATTCTACCTATTTTTTAGCCGCACATGTGACATCCGGAATAAGGGGATGGGAGGGAAAGATGGGGTAGGAGGGGAAGTGACCGGAAATCAATTTTGAGATAAAAAACTATTTTTGGAGGAAAAGAATAAAAGAAGAAAAATTAGGCGTGGTTCCACATGTGCCGTTGGCATTGTTTTCAATCACTGAATGAGGAGAAGGGGGTTACGCTACATTATTGTAGCCATCATTGGGTCCCTTTGTCACGCACCTCTATTTGCCTGTTGCAAATCCCACAACATTGTTGCTGTTATTTGAGCTCATTAGAGGCTGATAGTGAAGCCTCACACTAGACCCACAACACCCTACCCTGTCTTTCCTATTTCATCTTCGGTCCCACATACCCATCTTTTAGGCTGAGATTGACTCCTTAATTGGATGCCTCGAAATTCTCGTGGCCTTTTAGTCCAACTAGCTCGATGGGCTAGATTGGGCCAAATCAAGTGCTTTGATTCGACGTCTTTAATGTTGCAAGGGCTGCCATATAGGTGGGCCTAGGGTTGCAAAATGGGTTGGGCAAGTGGGCCAACCAACCGAAAATGGGAGAGGCAAGTTTCTAGTTTTGGATTTCCATCTGGTATAACTCAAACCGTTTAGGCCGCTTGCAACACAACAAGTAGAGCAGGGTCAGCCAGTTCGTTGAACCTATATTTTTTCCTTACTCTTTTCCTTTTTTAAACCATTTTTTATTCTTCAAGCATTTCTTTCGGGTTTTGGTGAGCCAAACCGCCCTTTTGGTCCAATTTGTAACGTGCTTGAGCTATCGAGCGCCACTTTTGAGTCAAAGTATAATTGTTTTTGTAACTAATGCAAAAGATAAAGAAGATAATTTGAAAAAAAGACCTACCTCCAACGTTGGTTACAACAAGTAATAGGTAAAAGAAGAGGACCATAACAGAAGTTTTTTTGAGAATGTTAACTATATCTTCCTTATTCGCGTATTATAAACCGAAAATTGTTTGATCGCTTTTATTATAAAATAAAAACTCACTTCATTTACTTCTTTAAATACTTTTTAGAGTAGAAAAAATTATATATATTTCTAAAAATTAACAATATTGCTAATTGACTCTAAAGTACATCGGTGTTTTGTGTTTGTCCCTTTATCTAACACAATTGATCATTTGACCTTAGTTTGGATCCAAAGTCTAATTTGTTATTAGAATTCATTCCTTTTTTTACCAACCTTTCATATTTTTTTTTAACTTTTTAGCCTTTCGTGATAAAGGGGGAAAAGTCCTAAAATATAAATAATCCTGTTCAGAGATTGCAGGGTTAGTTGAAGGAGGAATAAACATTTAAGCTATCATCCACTTTCCAATTTCGCCCCCAACTATAAATATAAATATATTTAATAATAGTCTCTAAGTTATTATAAGCTCATCAATTTATTCCCTCACTGAGTTTCTAAATAAGAAATTCGGTGATAGAACAGAGACCAATTTAATGAATTTAGCATAGTTTAGGGATTGTTTATTTTATTTTTATAGTTTATTGATCAAATAGGAGAGATAATGACAATTTATATAGTGACCAAGTTGAAGGGTTATTTGCTGAAAGAATAATACACAAAAAGGTGAGCTAGGCGAGCCAGGCGAGCCAGCCCATCGAATGAGTTTAGATCCTCGCAATTTAGCAAGTAAATTGTCATCTCCATATCTTACTTCACGAATCTGACACGTGTCTTATTAAAAATATACGGTTGAGATAATTTCCAAAATTCTGATTAAATTTTAAAACTAAAAATTCTCCGCATTCCTGTTGTGTTTCACCTTCAACCTCCGCACGTCGTCAATCTTTGGTTCTTTCTGCATCACAGTCCATCTCGTCTCTGCATCATCACCGCGGTATCGATTTCAATCTTTTCCTCAATCTCTTCCACCGAGCGCTATTCTGCCCTTCCCCTCTCTCTGTCTTTTGCATTTTTATAGATGAACCTAATATCTTAATCTTTCGTTTATTTGTTGTGTGTTTGGTTCTGCGGTGAGTAGAATTGATTATGACAGAATTGATTTTGCAGAATTGATTTTAGTTAAAAGTGAGTTGAACTTGACGTGATTTATGTTTGGATACATTTGCTGAAAAAGTGATTTTATTCTATCTTTGTTGTTTGGATAGGTAGGATTAGAATTGCTTTTACATGTGAAAGTACCTGATAAGTCTTATTTTACTATGTTTTTAGCATTTGAATTAAATAAAAATTGTAGAATTTTAGTTTCACTTTGGAGCTATTTTACTACAAAATGTTGGTTTCTATTTTCAGGATCAAATAATGAAGGAATGGAAGAAATTCACGTGATTAAAGGCAAAGAATAAAAGTTCAAGGACCAAGGAGCAAAATCATGCAAATGAAGCCAAGAATTAAGTGTTCACGCACGGTCCGTGCCTACTACACGCATGGTCCGTGCTCACTGTTACAGAAAGTAGCTGAAAAGACTCAAGACACGCACGGTCCGTGCGCACCACAAGCATGGTCCGTGCGCACTGTACGTTGCAGAAGCTGGAGAGTTTGAAGACCACGCACGGTCCGTGCTCCCTACACGCATGGTTCGTGCTCCCTGTGCTGAATCAGAATTTTACAAGTTTTACGGCACGCACGGTCCGTGCACCCCAGCAGCATGGTTCGTGCACCTTTATCTGAAGCTAAAAATGTTACAAAACTCTTCCAATTCTTTCATTATGGCTTGTAATTCGAATTTAATCCTTTGTCTACTGATCCTAGGCTATAAATAGGACCTCATTTCAGCTGTAATGGTACCTTTGCATACTTGTAATTTCACTCCAAAGTTTAATCTAAGTTTTTTCTTGTTTTAGTTCTTGTTTACTTGCTTTCTTTTATCTTCTTGTTCTTTATTTTTCTGCTCTTTATATTTCCTGCACTTTACATTTCAGCTCTTACTTTCTGCACTTTATTTCTTGTCATTTAGATTTCAGTCATTTACAATTATGTCTATTTATCTTGCAATTTACATTATGAATATGAGTGAGTAGATACAAAGTCTTGGGTTATTGGGAGTAATCCAATGATAGGTCCCTAGTAATTCCCAAAGACTATTCTCCACTTCAATTGTTTTATATTTCAATCTAATTTCATTGTCCTTTAATTCTAATCGTAAACATCATACGAAGAACCGAAAGGTGAAGTATTGATGTTGGAACTATGAAATTAGACAAGGGATTCAAAACATGAGAATAGTTTTGAAACCCTTGACACATTATAAAGGTGTTATGCTTAATGGGTTTTGGTGACAATCAACCATGAGAATAGGCTTGATTGTTAGTTCAAAATACACTTTTGTACTCTGAAAGGAGACATTTGTTATATTCGTTGTCTTGTCTTTGAAATATATTACTTTATAAGTTTGGTAAATGGTCTAAAGAATTACATGGGTTCCTCATCATTGTGATGAAATTAATAACCCGAGATTCTTTACATTCCTGAATTTCAATTAATCAAAAATCTCTTCTACAAATCAATTCTTTTTAGCTAATTACAATCGAAAACAAAATCGGTAAGTACAAAGTCTCTGTGGGATCGATATTTTACCCGATAGAACCGTGCACTTGCGGCCTATCAGTACCAAAATGGGTCTCAACTTAAAAATATATTGATAACTTCAAATTTGACAAAATTAACAACAAAATACAAAATAAACATATAAAAGCTATAAATTAAAATTACATTTAGATAATATAGTTTAAAGTTCTATACAATACCAACCATATATAAAGACTAAAAGTGCTTGAGTGTGGGTCTCAACTTAAAATTATATTAGCAAGCTTAATATTAGATAAAATAGACAACAAAAATAGTAACTTAGCTTAGAAATGTCTAAAATAAAAATTATAATTCAAGAGTATACAATTTAAAATAAAATTAAAATTTATCTTATTTTTTTGTTCTATTAAATTTTACTTTATGTCAAACTTGAAAGTGGAAACTGAATAGTTTAAAAATAAAAAAGAAATGAAGTTGAAGTTTAACTATCAGCCCATTTTGTCAAACAAAGCCATCAGTCCATTAACACTTACAGCCCAAAATCCAAGGCTCATACTTCGTACAACCCCCTCTCTACTCAGTGGACACCCCCTTCCCTTTATGAAATCACCAAAATACCCTCACTAAAATTTTAAAATTCCAAACTCATCCACCCTTCACACCCCTCCTCCAAAACACCCCCTGAACCCCTTAACCTCACTACTCTCACTCTCATCACTCTCAGTCCACACGCTCACATCAATCTAACCTATCTAGCTGAAATCATCCTCCTATTATCATCAATATTACGGTATGTGTAGCTTATCTTCCCATTATTTTGGTTTTTTTTTAGCGCATTTTCGTTCATTTTCGTGTTTTGTAAGTTCTGAAATCGAGCTTGGTTCGGACGCACAGTAATCGAACTGATTCGGCCAACCGTGCGCTGAACCAGTTCAGTCAGCCGTGCGCCGATCCTGCTATGGGGGTTTCAGCTTTTGAATGGGTTCGGGCAACTGTGCTCTGAACCGGTTCGTTTGGTGTGCGTCCGAACCTACCTGTTGCACAGATTGTGCAGAAACCATGTTTTTTAACATTATGTTTGATTTTATTCCGATTTTTTTAGGTACTAATATGGATGAAAGTGGCTATCCTCAAGCTGGTACCCTTGTTATGGACCATACGAGTTCATTTGAAACGAATGAAGTCTTTCCTACTCGTGAAACGAGTTCATTTTAGTCGCACATGTGACATCTGGAATAACGGGATGGGAGGGGAAGTGACTGGAAATCAATTTTGTGATAAAAAATTATTTTTGGAGGAAAAGAATAAAAGAAGAAAAATTAGGCGTGGTTCCACATGTGCCGTTGGCATTGTTTTCAATCACCGAATGAGGAGAAGGGGGTTACGCTACATTATTGTAGCCATACATTGGGTCCCTTTGTCACACACCTCTATTTGCCTGTTGCAAATCCCACAACATTGTTGCTGTTATTTGAGCTCATTAAAGGCTGATAGTGAAGCCTCACACTAGACCCACAACACCCTACCCTGTCTTTCCTATTTCATCTTCGGTCCCACATACCCATCTTTTAGGCTGAGATTGACTCCTTGATTGGATGCCTCGAAATTCTTGTGGCCTTTTAGTCCAACTAGCTCGATGGGCTAGATTGGGCCGAATCAAGTGCTTTGATTCGACGTCTTTAATGTTACAAGGGCTGCCATATAGGTGGGCCTAGGGTTGCAAAATGGGTTGGGCAAGTGGGCTGACCAACTGAAAATGGGAGAGGCTAGTTTGTACTTTTGGATCTCCATCTGGTATAACTCAAACTGTTTAGGCCGCTAGCAACACAATAAGTAGAGCAGGGTCAGCCAGTTCGTTGAACCTATATTTTTTCCTTACTCTTTTCCTTTTTTAAACCATTTTTTATTCTTCAAGCATTTCTATCGTGTTTTGGTGAGCCAAACCGCCCTTTTGGTCCAATTTGTAATGTGCTTGAGCTATCGAGCGCCACTTTTGAGCCAAAGTATAATTGTATTTGTAACTAATGCTTATTGATTGACTTAAAGACACTCATGTAATCTAAACAAAATATAAGACACGAGAAAAATTGAGGTATTATAAATTTGGTTTTTTTGTTTAATTATAACTATGAAATTCATAAAAAATTAGTTTAATGTTATTTCATTGTTGCTTCTTACTTAAACTTAAAACTACATACCTTATTCATTCATTGTTAAAATAAATATTATGTTTGTTAACTTGTAATTAGTGAAGTGGCATATAGAGATACAAGAGGGGGGTTGAACTGTGACCATTTAAAATAAATGTACTTTTGTGCTTTTTGAATAAAGTTGTCAGCCCCTTTAGTGTGGACAGATGTGACAGTCAACCTTCTCACGAACCTTCTTAAGAGCTTTCTCGATAACCTTCTCAAGAACCTTCTTACAAACCTTCTCAAGATCCTTGTACAATCTTTGAATTTTTGGCCTTGATATAGTCTTTGGACAGTGAATATGGCCTTTAGATGCCCAAAAGAGTCGTTGGAATTATCCATGGGTCCATAGAAGTGATTTGAAGTGATGTGATAGAAGTTGAGAAGGTTGGCCGCTTTTGAACCTTCTCAAGCTGCACTTTGTACTTTATCTGAACTTCTGAACCTTCTCATCCTGACACTGTCCTCTCCTTTGCACATGCTGACCTCCTATAACTTGCCACTGTCCTTTTGTACTGGTTGTGACAGCTCACATGAACCTTCTCATGCTTTATACTTTGTATAAACACTCTTTATGCATCATAGGAATAATTAAGGAGTTTCTCTTTTGACATTCAAAACTTTCCAACATATTTAATGGTTGAAACTAACATTTAATGCATCTAATATTCATATGAGAAGAAATGTTATGTTTCTCTAGCTTTAGTAGGTTGTTGTTCTTTAATCTTCTCAAGTTTGATCTTTCTTACTTTTGAACATTCTCATCAATGAACCTTCTTATCTAAGATCTTGGTGAGGTCAAACTTCTTTTGACTTTTGGTCAAGCCTTCTGTTGACTTGCTCAAACCTTGTGTTGACTTAGTCAACCTTCTCATGTTTTAATTTTCTTATGTTGAAGTCTTGGCTTGGTCAAACCTTCTCTTGACATGGTCAAATTTTCTGTTGACTTGGTCAAACCTTCTCATTGACTTAGTCAAACATTCTCATAACCGAACCTTCTCATGTCATTTCTACCTTTGATTTCTTACATGTTTTGGTCATGCTTTTTGGTATGCTTCTAGATAAGCTTTTGAACATTTGAGTAAGAGAGCATTGGTAGAATATAACCCAATTAATAACTATGAGAATCTTCTATGCAAAGACTTGTACACTCCTTTGACCAATACTGTCATTCGGTTCCCAATACCCCACTTGATAGGAATTCACTTATTGGCTTGAACTTTTCTCTTGATAGTCTGATGTCTTCTATTTTCTCTTTGTGAATTTCCTCATTTAACAATATTGTAATTTAATAGTAAAGATGTTATATCTTCATGAACCTTGCATTACTATTCTTGTAATTTTCGTCAGCTTTCCAACGCATCTCAGAACATAAAAATCAGAGTTCCAGACTAGAGGTTATGAATAAAACAAGTTGGAAGACTAGCGAAAATTCCTCACAGACTGAGAGTGGCATGCACCTAATCAAAGAGTCCTACTAAAGTCACTTCTGTCGACATCCCATCCTAGTTTCATCTTGAAAGGGACTTGGGAGTTATCCGAAAGGATTCTCTAATTGTGACATAAGTCAGGATTATAGCTTGAGTCATCAGGTAGGGTTAACTGCTAAACCATATCTCGGTAACGAGTAGAACCAATCTGGATGTCCATCTGTAGCCCTTCGCTTCTGCTGCGCGCTCTGATGAAACGAGAAGGCTAGGATCCTTTGGTTTAGGTTTTGGACATTTTCGGGACTGAGGCAACTAATCGTCATCATTCTCTGTAATTTACATAAAACATTGAGTGGATCCTTACTCAATCTAACCTCTTGACCACAAGGTCTCTAAGTCCGACAAGGTCGAACTGCTCTGATACCAAAATGTAACACCCTAATATCTCTATCTAGTAGACATATTAGAATGCCTTGCTTAGCATTCATCAGATATCATAAATCCTATTTAGATATTAAACATGATTAAATTTGTCGCGATATTATAAAATATCACATCATTACAACCTGTCATTACTTCATTGAACTTAAAATAGTTCATAACCTCAGAGGACATAAATTCCTAATGTTCAATATCTTAACAAGAAAGCAAAAATGATTATACAACTTAAAATAGCTCAAGTCATTAATCGTGTACAAAGAAAGTGAGGGAATACATAAACATAAATGAAATGACTAAGTCTTCAATCCGCTCGTCACGCACGTCACCTAGTCGTGCCGTTATGCTTTCTTCTTTCCCTGTTTCTCTGTAAAAACAACAACATATGAAAGGGTGAGATAACATATCTCAGTGAGTTTTACGGTGACCCCGAACTACACTCTCGCTTCATTTATGAAACCTTTTCCTTTCGATAAGATGATTTATGACGCACCCAATTCCTTTCCGAATTGGTCAATAGCATTGAGAGTTTCCTCTCAACATAAGTACGCCTATCTTGACTTTTTATTCGTAAAAATACAATTTATGAATCCTTTAACTGGTAATTCAATTAAGCTTCTATTGTTCATAGCCCAATCCTTAAAACCATAATGAGTATGTTTAAAACCATATATAAAAGCTTTTTTATCAATGCATAAGGTTGAGGTAGGGTTTACGAATGAAAAACAATCGATTCGAGGTCGAAACGACATAAAAATTTGGGGTCAAACAGATTCTGACACGGCTGGCCGTGTGGGACAACACAGGCCGTGTGAGCTAGTTGACAAAATAAGCACCAACCAGAAACTCACACGGGTGCCCGTGTTAGCTCACACGGTCCATGTGAGTGTAACAAAACCCCTGTTTTGTTGTTTTCGTTTCAACTCTCAAACCGATTCGATTCCGTTCCTAATTCCAACTCCAACCGAACATCGAAACAGACATTTTAAACAATACAACCAGTTCAAACATGACAACAGTCACTTCAATCCAAATAACAATTCACATATCAACTAAGATTTTGATAAATAAACCGTAAAATGTAATTTTTCCGAAAAATGGTTTTCGACTCGTAAGATTTTCAAAACTCAAAGAAAACGAAACGAAATCAAAAACATAACCAAATATTCAAAAACAAAATCCCTAAACGTGAGTAAAACTCACCCGGAGTGACGATCGATACAGATAATTGAAAAACACGATCAAGCTCTACCCAAACCGAATCTGTTTTGGACAGCATCTGTGAGCAGTTTTGGAATGCGTATAACTTAGTCAATTCTTAATCAAAACTATCCAAACCAGTGCCTATTGCATCTACAATTTTGTCTATTTTCATATGGTTTAAGTCCCACACTGATATGATGAGTATTAAGGGAGTTATGGCTAAAACACGGTGACTGGTTCAAAATCGTTACTGTTTCAAAAGTGAAACTTGTAACTAATTTTTCTCCCTCAATACTCAGTCACATCAGGTGATTCTTATGCCTAACTTGAGGGGTTTTGTGTCTAGTTTCTAAAGAATCAAAAATAACTTCTAAGGGGGTCTGTGTAGTGAGTTACGAAGCAATTACCAGAGGGTGTTCAAAACAGTTTTCTACAGAATTTCTGTTGAACTTGTATCTTCAACTCCACCACCAAGGACCACGAACTTAAGCCCCAAAATTCCACTTTTGCTGCTTGTATTCCAACATCAGCTACTATGACTCTATATCCAAGCACTTAAATTCATATGCAAACCTCCTAGCTTAAGATTGGACCCCAACTAATACATACATGCTCCAACAACCTTTATTTGAGCTCTAAACACCACATGCTAGTTCATTTTGTTAGATGAATGGAAATGGGGTTTTGGTGCTTAAAATTCAGGTTTTGTGCTTGTATTGAACAGAAATGTGGGTGAGAATGAGAGATATTTCAGTGTTGGTAATGAATCAAAGAAGATGGGAGTGACTCACTTTCTCTCAAGTTCTTCTTCCTCTCACTCATTCTCTCTATTCCCTCTAAAGTTTCTTCCTTTTTCAGCTGAAGATTTGAGATATTCTAGACCACCATTGTTGTTGTTCTTAGGTTCAAATTGAAGAGGATGAGAAGATGAACACTATGGGAAGGGAAGATAACACATGCATTGAGGAAATTTGAAGCTCTCTCTCTCTCTCTCTCTCAACTTCCTATCTCTAAAATTTTGTTTCAGCACATAAATGTTTGAGTGTTGTTTGTGCGTTTTTGTATGGCTTTAATGAGCTGAAGGGAAACTAGTTAGGGAAATGACCATTTCGCCCTTAAGTTCTTTACATTCCTTTAGTTACTCCTTATACTACCCAATGCAACTTTAAATCAACTACCATCAAACACACCAATGCATTATAATGTTAATTTCAACTAATCATGCATTCAAGCAATTACGTGGCAATCATTCAAGACTAATCAACCATATATCAACTCAATTAGTAAGAATTTATTCCACATTGGAGCTAAACTTTCAAATTGGAACCCGTTGGGATATCCTTACATAAAAACACTAACTAATCCCAACAATTTGAGATTAGCTAATTTGAGAATGTTACAGACATGCTTGATAGTATTTGTCCAATCAGTCTCGTTTAACATTAGCAAGTATAGATTTTACCTTATTGAGAACAATGAGTTTCATTTGATACATTGTAGTTACCTAGTTTATGTCACTCTAAATTTCATCAAGCCATCAATATAGTTTACAAATTATAACACGTGAAAAATCAATTTTAAATGTTGTATCAATAGTGTAAAAGTTTAATGAGATATTTTAAGCTAAACTCGAATCGTAGAGGTAGAGTGGTCGCAAAACCACAACCGTTACAAGTGTTCCAATTGATATATGCTAAGCTCAAAACAATTATCAAAAAACCAAAGAGAAATATCACTCAATGTTTACTCAATCAAGGGCAACATTTTTATTCATGAATTAATAAAGATCAGCATTATTTATATGTTTACTCAATCAAGGGCAACATTACTGTTATATCAACATTACTTAAAATTTTATGACATTATTGTTGCCCTTGATTCACTAAACATTTTATGTCAGATAAAGTAGTAAAGATATAATAGTTTTTTTTTAAAAGAGTAAAGATGTAACAGTTAATAATATGGTTAATGTTAGATGCAGAAATAATATGAATATCATACTGTTTAAACATCACATTATCCTATCATGCTCCTAGTTTATAGACTCTTGGCCACATTTCTGATGCCACAAACATTCCTAGAACGACCATCAGTCTGTCCCCGAAGGAGTCTTGATGTTACCAATCCCACCCACAAGTAGTGCGAGTAAATAACGGTTACCGACAGTATAATGAAAAGTGTTCTTAAAAACACCATGAGTTGACTTCATATGCCCATAATGAAGTCAATAAGTTCACAAGAAATAGGAGATTAAAATTGAGGCCCTTTAAAAATCAACCTGAAACAATGTAATTAACTTCATAAGTAGTGCTAATCATTGTTATACTAAATAGTGAGTTAAGAAGACTAAGAGGTAACAACCTTGTTAACTATTTCTTTAAGTTGAGAAGACTCACTTGAGTCTGCCTTCTCAAGCCAAGATAAGGTAAGAAAGTAAGGTATTTTTGTAAATATGTTTTTACTGTGTGCACAAGTGTGTGTTTACTAGATATTATCTCGAGTAAGATAACTTAAGAAGGTTACTCTGTTTTAACAATTAGCAAGACTTGAGAAGGGTCGTAAAATAGTTTTCATAAACTAGTGTTGTGCTAAGAAAGCTTTGATGCATTGTCTTCTCAGTTTTCAAAATCTTATATCTTATAGCAGAACCATGTCGCCCTACCCTATATAGCCACATCAGTCTAATAGTCGCTTAGCGGCTAACAGTCGCCAAATGAAAGCAGGTGCGTCACCTTTTCACCTGAACACGCCACGTGTCATTTATGACAATAGGAGCTGGAAAGTCGCTTTACTCGCTTAGCGAGTAACTATGGCTAAACGACTCCCAAAAACCCTTACATGGATCCTTAACTTCAACCAAAATACTAAACAAAACCTATTTATCATCCAAATGATAAATACCTTTTATTAATAGATGCTAAAAATAATAAGATACCAAAATTTGGGATGTTACGTGTCTCCTCTCTCTCTCTCATGTCTCTCTCTCTCTCTACCTCTCTCTCATCTCATCTCAAACCTCCCTCACTTCTATCTTCTCTCTCATTTTATTATTATAGTTTTTTAATTATAATGTAATATATGTTATATAAAATAATTAATACATCATAAAGAAAATTTTAGTAAATTTTATATATTTTTTTGTTTGTATTGTCCATTGTAAAGTTGTCTTGTTCTGTCCGAAACAATACTTAGGCCCATACTTCGTACAACACCCCTATATTATGTGGACACCCCCAAATTTTAAATATTTCGAAATTGCCCTCACGTGGGATACACATGGAGGGTGTTCCAATATCGGGTTCGGGGGATTAAGTCCGAACCAGTTCGACCCTTTCCTACCGAGTATAGAAAAAATGTGGTTCAGTGCACAACTACTGAACCCGTTCGAGCATTACACCTCGAACCATTGGTTCGAGGTGTAATGCTCAAAAATTCATCTAAAATTCATCTAAAATTACTAAAGTAGGGGGTGTTCCCCGCGTTCTCGGGAACACCCAAAAATTCATCTAAAATTACTAAAGTACCCTGCATTACCAGATACTAAATATATAATAAATTTGCGCATGTTTTAATCGAATAGTTGTTTGGCGCAGCGGATACAAGTTCTTGTTGGACCATTATCTCCCGTGTTTTAATCGAATAGTTGTTTGGCGCAGCGGATACGAGTTCTTGTTGGACCATTATCTCCCATGTTTGATTCTCTCTTCAGCCGTTTTTAAATAATATTTCTGTTTTGTGATTTTTCCTCTTATAATAAAAAGAATGACCGAATCCCAAAATTCGTGCGTCAATGAATATCATGGGAATCGAACCCATGCCTCATGAAGCACAAACGGCAGACAACCACTGAACTATCAATTACTAGTGTTATTCAATTTACAAATTTGAATTATATTTTAATAAATACGCTAATATATTTTCTGTAAACTACCAAAGTTATTTTTTTTCTTAAACTGTATATACAAACGCTTCCAAACTATGAGAAAGAGGAAAATGCAATTAGACTTGGATTAATAGGTATTTTATTTTGGAACTTTTTAATTTATCGTTGATATATTTTAAAACATTATACTTTATCGTTGTTGTTTTTTTGTAAAATCGTAAAATTGTTAAACCATTGAAGGAAAGGGAACACCCTTTTAAAATCCCGGATCCGCCCCTGTAATGGGGTGTCTGGTATTAACATTGAGTTCGACATATTATTATCGAACCTGTTCGAACCATAAGGTCCGAACCTATCTGCTACTGGACAGAAATTAAAGTTCCTGGACAGAAACTCCTTTACCCAAAAATAGCTCAAAAATAATGTAATTCCACCATTTAAATTTAGATACTAACAATAAATTAACTAATTTAAGTCAACTTAAAATCAAATAAAAGGATAAGTGGTATTGTCTTAATACATAACCACTTAAGCTAGAAATTCACAAGGGGGATCTAGATCTAAGGTTAAAGCTTTCCACTATTGCAAGCGTCCCGTGACTGGATTGAACCAATCCTTTGCCATGTCTGCTCTGTGTCTATTCCAGTAATAATTTGTTGGGGTTATTGGGAAACCTTTCTTCAAAACTATCTGTACAAAGTGGTCCCCTGTGAAGCATATGTTGAACACGGGTGCATTCTTGATAGGTGCAACTTGAAATGGGAAAATTGTATAGGATGCTTTAGAAGACCAGCAAACAAACACGACCTTGTATTTATTTGCGATCAAATAAGAACACCCTGGGATAGTCGTCCAATTCTCAGTTTGTTCCCTATGTTGTTGCATCAAAGACTTCATAACATAGGTGACTTTGCCCATCCCAAAAAACAACTTACAGTACAATTTGAGGTCTCGCTGAACCTTTTCCATTAAATCATTCCTCACTGTATTCCAAGCATTGTGTATTTGTTTGAGATTCAAGTGGTTCTCTATAGGGTACATAGTCCTTAGTTCGGCCAAGATTTGACTTGGTGGAATCAAGTTCTTGGTCATTCTAGTAACCACGTCCTTCTGTTCCACGTTTTTTGATAAACTTTCATTTTATCCTAAACTTGCAACAACGTTTTCTGCTCTCGGTTGGAACCAAATGAAAATACGTGTATTTTCCTGCCTTTTCACAAACCAATACCCAGTATTCTTTCCCAGACCTCCGTCCGTTGTCAGATCGGGATATGATAATCACCATCCCAAGAGTCCGCGCAATAGAACATACATATACGAGCAAGTCATCACGATTAGCAAAGACTTGCTTGGTTTGGAATGAACTCGTATGATCCACAACCATTAAATCTGCTTTGGAACCACTTCCAGCCATTTAGGACCTAAAAAGTGGGGGGGGGGGGATTTGTGCAGAATCTACCAAACAGTACAATTCAGACGTTTGCAACTGAACCAGTTCGGACCTAAAAGTTCGAACCGGTTCAAAACTTACACACCGAACCACCGCTAATCAGGCATCCCCTTAACAGGTTCGGACCTCAAAGTTTCAAACTGGTTCGGACTTTTAAGTCTGAAATGAGCGCGATTTAAAAAAAAAAAAACCCAACATGTGACCAAAATGCGTGAAAAGAAAGGAAACAGATGAAGGGATATAACATACCGTAATATACTTGACAATGGGAGGCTGATTTGAGTAAATTAGGTGAGAAAGATAAGAGGGTGTGGAGTGAGAGTGATGAGAGGTTTAAGTGTTTAGGAGAGGAGGTGTGTTGGAGGGGAGGTGAAGAATTTCAAAATATTGACAAGGGTATTTATGTCTTTTCATAAGAGGAGGTGTCTCTTGAGTAGGGAGGAAGTTGTATGAAGTATCAGCCCAACACTCAACTGTTTACAAATGACCCAAACTTGGAGAGGTGCGTGGTAGGAATTTTGGAGGTGTACATAATCAGCCCACACTAAAATATCTGATTTCTAAAAGCGCGGTTATCTTCTCCATTCTTCAACGACGCACCACTGGCCATTCCCGTTTCAATGGCCAGTACTGCACCTCACTGCATCCAACTCGGCGGTGTCACCCAGTCAACTCGCCCACGAAAAGCCATAATCACGTCCAAAAAGAAGTCGAACGAAGTTGCATTCAAGGAAACGAAGGATGGGTTTGTAGACTACGACAAAGGGCAGCACGAGGTAACCAACAAGGTCGCCGGCCTCCGGAAGGATGATATACCAGCACGATACAGTCTCCGAGTCGCCGGAAACCGCTTTCAAAAGGACTGGACGGTGTCGGAGGTTGCTGACTTGGTGCTCTCTCGTACGCTGCGTGACGATGTTGAGGGACTACTCAATCGCTGGGTGGGTCGCTTCGCACGCAAGAATTTCCCTTTCCTCATAAGGGTATCGCAATTATCATTTCTATTCTCTAACCTATGAATTTAATTTTAAATGCTTCTAAGTTCTAACTTAACTCTTGCTTAAGCAACAATACTGTTAATTAATCGAAGAGTTTAATTGATATGTACTGACAGTGTAAAGATTGTTTGCACTATCAATAGATAAGAAATCATTGCATGTGTGACTTTCAAGATGAATGAGATGAAAATATATAAACGGGTTGTGTCTACTAATTAATTGGTTGACGTTGTAAAATATTTGTACACTGTGGATGTATTCTAATTAATGTGTTGTAAAATATCTGTACATTGTTGGTACACTGTCGGTGCATACTAACTAATGTGTTGAAATTATTTTAATTTTTTCTTCATATTATGAACTTGTTGTGTTGGAATGATAGAGTTATTGTATAATTCAATCTGCATTGTGTTTTAAACTTTGGTAGGAGTTGACACAGAGAGGGTCAATTGAACACTGTAACCTAGTATTCAGCTGGATGAAAAACCAGAGGAATTATTGTGCCCGGACAGATATATACAACATGATGATTAGATTGCATGCCAGGCACAATAGAACGGATCAAGCCCGTGGGTTGTTTTTTGAGATGCAAGGATACAGGTATCGCTGTATGCTGTAGGCTTTAATTTTTTGTGCATGTTGAGTTTTTGAATCCTTGTTAGTTGTTATTGATTGTATATGTGTGTGGGTTATTGTGGTGGTGTGGTTTCTAGGTGTAAACCTGATGCTGAGACTTACAATGCTCTTATCAATGCGCATGGTCGAGTTGGACAATGGCGTTGGGCTATGAATATCATGGAAGACATGCTACGTGCAGCTGTGTGTACTTTGTATTTTTCTTCCTTTGTCAATCTTTTGTGAGTCCAACTTGGTGTTATTGTTAACCTTCTTTTGCATTTTGAGTTTCCTTTTCTGGTAATTCCAGATTGTAGTTGAGCATGAAAAATACAATGTCAAGCTTGTATCTTTTACTTAGTTGTGTTATCTTGTTTGGTTTTGACCTGCTATATCTTCTATAGTATTAGGCAATCTAAGTGTGCTGAAGGGAGAGAGTACATGTGCACGAGTTCACTGATTTGCCAAATTGTTTCATGGTTACTTAGTACGTACAGTTAAGTCCTATTTTTGCAAATCCAGTTTATGATGATTCACGGCTTCTGTAATCCATGTTCTTAAAACTTTCAATTTGATAACCATCCGCATGGTCCATTGTAGACTTAGGATCCACTATTAGGTACATATAAATTAAATTTGTTCAATTTGAGGTAGAAACTTTCTGTTGCCCCAATGTTGGGACGTGGGAAGGGAATCATATAGTTCATTCTGGCCTGTTGATTTTTTTATATGCGTCATATTTTACCAGCACGTTACACTAGTTGGTTATGATTCATGAAGTCGTTGTGCATATTGGAAACCAGTCATTAATCTTAATGAGATATTTGGGATCGATGTGATCTTAACAGGTTTTCATTCAATCTTCTTCAAATGCTATGAATTTATTAGTTGTTAATTTGAATTTAAACACTTGGATGGTTGCTATCTTGAGCTATCTTGACTATATGTGATTCATGTCATTGCAGATTCCGCCAAGTCGGTCAACTTATAACAATTTGATAAACGCATGTGGATCTAGTGGAAATTGGAAAGAAGCACTTAATATTTGCAAGAAAATGACTGACAATGGAGTTGGGCCTGATCTAGTCACTCACAATATTATGTTATCTGCATTTAAAAGTGGGGCTCAATTTTCAAAAGTTTTGTCGTATTTTGAACTAATGAAGGGAACACACATTCGCCCTGACACAACTACACTTAATATTGTTATCCATTGTCTAGTGAAGCTTCAACAATATGACAAAGCCATTGATATTTTTAATTCCATGAGGGAAAAGAAATCAGAATGTCATCCTGATGTTGTAACGTTCACTACTATCATTCATCTGTATTCTATGTGTGGACAAATTGAAAATTGTGAGGCTGCATTCAATATGATACTTGCAGAAGGGTTGAAACCAAATATAGTCTCATATAATGCACTACTAGGTGCATATGCTGCTCGTGGGATGGAAAAGGAGGCGCTCCTGGTTTTTAATGAGATAAAACAAAATGGTTTCCGTCCAGATATTGTATCTTATACATCTCTGCTAAATGCTTATGGAAGATCTCAAAAGCCTCAAAAAGCGAGGGAAGTATTCAAAATGATAAAGAGAAACAACTTGAAGCCAAACATTGTCAGTTACAATGCACTGATTGATGCCTATGGGTCTAATGGTTTTCTGGAAGATGCAATTGAAATCTTGCGAGAAATGGAACAGGATAAGATTCAACCAAATGTCGTCTCAATATGCACACTTTTGGCTGCCTGTGGGCGATGCTGTCAGAAGGTGAAGATTGATACTGTCCTATCAGCAGCTGAGATGCGAGGCATTAAATTGAACACAGTTGCATATAATTCCGCTATAGGAAGCTATATTAATGTGGGGGAATATGACAAAGCTATAGGCTTGTATAAATCTATGAGGAAGAAAAAAATAAAAGCCGATTCTGTTACTTATACTGTGTTGATAAGTGGTTGTTGTAAAATGTCAAAATACGGGGAAGCCCTATCTTTTATGGAAGAAATGATGCATCTAAGACTTCCAATGTCCATAGAGATCTACTCATCTGTCATATGTGCCTATAGCAAACAGGTAAGTGCTTTGATTAGGATGGGTGTCAATGATGCATCCATAAAATTTAAGACTTCTGTTTCTTTTTCTTTACATTGTCTCTTGCTTTGTGATAATGTTGTAGGGTCAAATTGTAGAAGCAGAATCTACATTCAACTTGATGAAATCATCTGGTTACAATCCAGATGTGGTTACATATACTGCAATGCTTGATGCTTACAATGCAGCAGGTAAATTAATTTTTTAACTTCTGAAATGTTAGGATGGTATTTGGAAATGCATGCCTAAATAGCTCTATTTATTATCAGAGAAGTGGGAGAAAGCATATGCACTCTTTGAAGAAATGGAAGCGAATGGCATCAAGCTAGATACTATTGCATGTGCAGCTCTAATGAGATCTTTTAATAAAAGTGGCCAGCCAGAAAGGGTCCTAAGTCTCGCAGAAAGTATGAGAGAAAATGAGGTTCCTTTAAGTGATACCATATTTTTCGAAATGGTATCTGCCTGTAGCTTGTAAGTTCCGATTTCTTTTGTGGGGTTTCTTGAAACTTCTAAACAAGTCCGTCTTACCATAGGTCCTTTGTTCCTTCTCTATTGGTCGATGTTAAGCTAATTGAGGTTGAAATTTGCTTAGTCTCTTCCAAATCAAGACACCATGGCACAATTTCAACCTGATGCAAAATTTTAATGGCAAATAACTAATACATCTTCCTCAAACTTTCACAAGTGTGTACTCGACTACACAACGAAGTCTCTTCATATAGACTTAAAGGCAACCAATACAAATATGACAGATATTCTACTCCTAACTACATGATATTTTATCCTTATTTACACGATCCTATTTTATTTCCAACAATTATGTTAAGATTTTATTTATTATATCACTTGTTGAATTTGAAGTAGAAAAGCATGGTCCTGTGATGAAACCCTACGTTTCTAGAATATTATATGACGTTTGATGCTTTTGATATATTGTTGCTTACCAAAGCTCAGAAGGTATTATGAGAAGAGTGTGCTAGAAATTACTTTGCTTTAGTTTGATGATCACATTACAGCATGATATTTTTTCTACAGTCACTATATTTTACTATTATATTTATATTTCTTACAAACTGAATTTGTCTTTTGCTGCCAGATTACACGATTGGAAGACAGCTGTCGATATGATCAAGTACATAGAGCCCTCACTTCCTGTAATTTCATCTGGATGTTTGAATCTGTTTCTGCATTCTTTAGGAAAAAGTGGAAAAATTGAAACTATGTTGAAGGTACCATAAATCTTCTCTCAGATATTTATGAAGTTTATTGTTCCAAGCACATTAAATATGATTTTCCACATCTAGATATCTCTTTCCGACTACCCTGCTTTCTTATTATCTTATTTTGTACGTGTGCAGTTTTTCTTCAAAATGTTGGCATCGGGTGCTGATGTTAACTTCAACACTTATTCTATTTTATTGAAGAACCTTTTATCATCCAGCAATTGGAGAAAGTATTTAGAGGTGAGCTCCCCCCCCAAGGATTTAATGTAAAGATGATACTTACAGATTCTAAGTTTTTGAATTTGGTGGGGTACATTTTATGCAGTGATAGAGTACAGGGTGTGTTTACTGTTAGGCTTCTGTTCACATCCGATCACTTGGTGATTCTGGAACTTTCTTCATAGGTTAATAACTGTAACTGGAACAACATAAGAATTTTAAACTCATTAAATATAGTTGAAGTTATTGAGAATTGATAGAAACGGAGGAAAAGATACCGAAGTTTATATTTCACTGATAATAATTACGTTAAATTCCTATTTAAAATAGTTTTCTAGGTGAAATACTAGTGTAGGACAAGTATATGCCCAGGCCCAGCGCATTAACACTGTTAACAGAGCATTGTAATTAGATAGTATCTCTTATTGCTGAACTGACTCCAATGTCATTTGTACCAGTCATGTGGAAAGGCTTTTGTTTTTCATGATTGTAATAGATTATTCGAGCTTTTGTAGTTCCATTTTTCTAGTATTCCACTTTGTAACAAAACAAATCAGATCCAGAAATCAAGCAAATGCTGATGCAGGTACTGCAATGGATGGAGGATGCAGGAATTCATCCCTCAAATGAAATGTACCATGATATATCCTCCTTTTCACAAAAATGCTGTGGAGCTGAAAATGCTGCTGTCATAAAAGAAAGACTTGGTATGGAACTATTGATATTCTTGTTGTACCGAGAATTCCGTTCCCTTATGTTTATATATATGCATGTGCTTTTATTCCTTTAATGCTCTCCGGTCGTTGCAATATTATTCAATATACCTGTGTTATTTTTCTTTGGCTTGTTCCTGGACTTTTATTTTTCTTGGGTGGGGGGACATGGGGGAGTGGGTGATGTCGGGTATATGCACAGCTTACCTGGTAGTGACTAAGAGAAATATTCATTGGAAAATACTAAGAAAAACGTGGATAATCAGAGCAATGCTCCTAACAAAAGATCCCTGCCTAGCATGACAATTTTCAGGAACTTGCGGTTTGTTTTACCAGGAAATAACACCTTTCTAGCATGCTTTTGTTGGTATTGTTTTTTATTCCCTGACATTATTTGTTCTGATAGTTCTGTTTGTCTAGCTCAATATGCTAGTTAGTAGCGGATTTTAACAGATTTAATAAGGCAGTGCTTACATTAATCTTGGTCATGGAACTTGTACAGAATCCTTGAAAAGAAAATCTGAGGATCAAATTTCTGCAAGCCAACCTTGTTAATCTCGTGTTCTTAGCTGAACGCCGTGGAGTAAGCTGTTCCAAACTGCTGGGGGAGTTATGCATCCGAGATTTCATGAAGATCAGAGTTGGGCCTCGAGTGAATTTTTTTGATCATTCGCTTTTGCTGTATATGATAATTTTTACAATGCTGTAGATAATAATATTATGTTTTCCTTTCTCTGTTGGTCTCGGATTGATTAGTTTTCAGTTGGAGAAGGTTTAAAATAATTTAATCAATTCAATTTGTGAAAAACTGAAAATTGTAAGCGAAACAAAAAGAGAATTTATAGTATTAAGGTTGGAATGGGGAATAGTGCTAGTTGTGGGGGCCTCTTTTGATATGCATTTTGTTACTGGTTTTGTTTGCCACTTAGGGGCAAGTAGTGTGCTAATGACAGACTTTTGGGGTATCCCATATTCCTTGTTGTCTTGTCTCCTTTGGAGAATGTTATCACACATGGTGTGTTGAAAGTGACTCTTCTGTAGCTATTTTGCCTGTGAAAGTGGGGGCTGTATGTTGCATCCTTGTGTTTAGAGACTGCTTATGCGAACTCTGGACATTCAAGGACCCATTTGGATAGAGCTTACTTTGAGCTTATAAAAAAACAACTTATGCAAATAAATAAACTTTTATGTATTATTCATAAGTTTGTTAAGGTAGTTTAGGGAAAAACAACTTCTGGAGATATAACTTTTGTTAATGAGAACAACTTATGAATTAACATAAAAATTCATTTACCTTCATGAGTTATTTTTCATAAGCTTAAAAATAAGCTAATCTAAACAGGCCCAAGTCCTACATAATAGAAGGGTATATGGTGGCTGACCATTTAGTCGGTTCACATTTCTTCTTTTGAGATATCCATTTCTTGTGACCTAAAGTCTCGATATCGTGTTTTCGACGTATTATCTGATTAGCATGCGGGCTATCACAATTTTGTCCTTAGTTAAAAGATGTTCAGATGAATTAAAGATGTGAGTGTTTATAAACAATCATTAACATTTACTCCTAAGCAATATGAGACTTTTTGCCATACTAGAACATTAGCCCCCTTAATCAAGACAATGGGGGCTGAAGGGCATGCAAGCTCCCTACTTGATGTGCTAATGTTCAGATCTCAAGTCCCCACATTGTGTTTCCTAGGTATTGACAGAAGAATACATAAACGTTGACTCTTAGTTAAAAGGAGCCTCAATCGGTTAATGATGTGTGTTTATGAACTACTTTTATCGTTGATTCCCAAACAATTTGAGGTTTCTTAGTGTAGTTCAACACCATTTATTTTAGAATCCTCTTGATGGATTTCAACTTGAAGTTGACCTTTGAATGATCGAAGTGAAGTAAGGACGAGGAGCTAACATAGGATTGTAGTGGTGACGATATTTGTACTTGCAGACACTGTTTGACTCTGGAGTTGACCTTTGATATGGCCGACATGAAGTGAGGACGAGGAGGTGTCTGAGGATTGTTGCGGTGATGGTCGTGGTATTTGTAATTGCAAACACTCTAACGCTCACAACTCACTATTTGAATGAGCTACACAAATAGTGAATAGTAAATAGTGCATACCTTGAATATTAACATTTTCATTTAAAAAACATTGCTTTTGATATGTGTGGTCATACTAGTACTAATGCACTAAATCTCATCAGAACTCCGAAATTAAGTGTATTTGGACGAGAGTAATTTAGAGATGGATGACCTCTTAAGTAATTGTGTTGCACTTCATTTAAACTAAATTATTCCAAATAAAAAATCACTTCTGATAACCTTTTTCCTATCTTCAAGTGCCATCTTTGAGGTCGTGGGTCCACATGAAATGGAACATACCAGAAATTCTCAAAACACTAAGCTTGTGTCGTGGATTGAGTCACTGGTTAGCAAAAAAATTTCTTAAATAAATAGTTTACCTGTTGTCCTGTACTGCTCAAAGCTTTGGATTCGTTCATTTTAGCAGCCTTGTAATCATAACAGTTGCAGCCATTAACTCTTCGACCAAAATTCCAAAAGTAGAAGAATATAGCTATTGAGAAACAATGATGGAAGAAAAATATTTATAAAAATCAAAATAGAATATCTTTATTGAGAAAAAATATTTATCATATTAAAAATATAAAATTATAATTATTATTTTGTAAACTCTTCTTTTATGTCATTACTATTCGTTTTACATAATCTTTTGTAAACCAACACTGTTAATTAGCTCAATGGCATAAATTATTCTAGAACATGAGAAGTCGAGTCAATGCTCCCAAGTTCGATTCTGATTGACAAACTCGCGCGGTGTTGGTCAGGGCAAAATTTGCTTTAAACACGAGCGAATATTTGCTTTTCATTGAAAGCGTCGTGACACTCACAACTAACCAGCAATATTCTGAACTAAAAAAAGAGAACAGTTTGTAATTTAAAATTGAATATAAGAAGAAGAAGAAGTCTAACAAGAAGTAAAAAGTCTGTAAGACACTAAACAGAAGAATAAAGTCACTGAATTACTCCACAAGTCTTGGAATTATTTTTAGAAATGACCGTTACATCAAAAGCTATTAGTAAAGTTTTGCATGCAATCAATCAATTATGTAGCATCTCGAAGATTTTTCAACCGGTTCACCAAAAGCAGTCAAAATTATTCCCCAACACTATAATATAAAATAGAATCACTCCCTCAAATTTCTCATAAAACCAGTCATTGTTGTCTGGTGGGGTGGATTTGATTCTTACAGCGACTTCATTTACAGATGACAAACTCAATTAATCCGAAATTTCAAAGTTGTTAGAATATCACATATGATTTTTCATATCAATTATGATTAACTAGTATCAATTAGATATTAATTTTAACTGATTTCTATTTCCATTATAAATAAATGTGAGTGTACTCTATTATAGACACACAGACATATAAATTCAAGAAAAGTATCACAAAATACAAACTTTCTTAATATTTGATAAAAATATAAACAAAAAATAGATGTACTATTTAATAAAGAGTAAACAATGATTTTAGTTGTCGGACAATTTTCAAATCTTCAAACAAGATATGGTTGTTTCTCCATCCATCTAGTCTTTAAACCGTCGAATAACATCGATGATGTAGCACGTTATGTGTTAAGTGATGTTTAATTTTTTTGAGTGCAAAATAGTGATTGCATCTGACATGAACCCCTAAAAAATAGTTCAAATGGGCCTCAGCCATTTTTAGTAAGTTTTAATATGATTTTATTTTTATTTTTCATTTATTATCATTATTATTGTAAAATTTTGTTTTTTACTGAAAATAGAAAAATTCATCTTTGAACCTTTTTTGAGACGTTCATATTAGATGTACCTCAATTTAGTCATTGCATTTTTGGCATACTTCAGTCCCTGCAAAAATCTTTTTGGTTCAGAGTTTAATTGTTTCTGATTTTACAATGTGGAAGAAAGGAACCATCCCAAAAATGTAGGGAATAAATAGTCCCATTTTTTAAATTTGAAAAGATCTAAGTGAGGGACTAAAACGGTCCAAAAAAACAAACAGGTTACATTGTACATAACATGTCACATCATTAGTATGAACTGCCAGTTTGAAGACTATGTAGATTGACATGTCCCCATTTGAAAATGTTAGAGACTAATTTGTCCCTAAAAATTGTCAGGAAATAGTGTTTCTTAGCTTGCAAAGAAATTGTTAAGGATAAAATTGGATCTTTGTTCGTAATAAAATAAAAACAAAAAAAAACGTTTAAAATTTTCTTCCTTTGCTAATTAAGAAAATTTAATTCTGCTGTTAGTTTTTAGATATTAAAGATTAACTTTACCATCTTTGTTCTATGTTAATAAAAAAATGATTTGTTTAATTATTCATCTTTATGGTGGAGGAGGGGCGATATATCAAAGAAACTTAAGAAAGAACAAACTGTTTTTTGATTACAAGAAAGTACAAACTTTACTAGCATGGTCTGATTTTGTCAATTTTAATTTATAAGGAATTAAAGAATTTTTTAGCTATTAATTCATGCAAAAACCATACTTAAAATCATAACATATATGCAAAAAACTTATAAATATCTTTGCAACGCAAAAAATGCTGGTAAAGTGTTATATATCACTTATTAATCCGTCCCATATTATTTGTCGTTTAAGGTTATGGCACATGAATTAAGAAAATTAATTAATTTTATATAGAAAATAGAGATTGTGAGCCGGTTTACCAAATTATCCTGCATTAATAACATTAAAAACATAAAAAGTAGAATTATAAAAAGAAATATATTAAATAATGAAGAGTATGACCGGAAAAGAAAATTTTTGTTGCATTGGTATTTTTTTTGGTCGAGACTAGTGTATCTACCGCTAAACGCAATGACTAATCCCCTCGCTGGATTGGAGGCATCTCGAAGGGTGGGACAGCTGGCCCAGAGATTTAAAGCTGCTCCGTACCCAAGGCGAGGATCGAACCCTCGACACTTGATTAAGGGATATAAAGCTGCATTGATATTCTAAAAAGTCATGTATTATAGGACAAATTTTTTTGTCTAAAAAATCATATAATATGTGACGGAGTAAAAGACATAGGATTTAACATCATAATATGTGAATTTGTTTCAGTCAAAAAAATCATCTGAATGTGTTGAAAGTAACTTTTCAAGTATACCAGTTGCTATAAGGAGGGTACAAATATGAAGGTTTACAGATGCTTCATCAGTAACAGTTAGACTATCATTATATATATCAGATTCCTTCTGAATTATGCTCCTTTGCGACAAAAAGAACTGCTGTCTGGCATCCTTTTCAAAATATTCTCACTAACAATCACACTGCAGTTCAAACGGATAAAACTCTGACTAGAGCTGTAGAGCATGTTAAGTTGTTAACCTTCATTCAATATTAATTTCTCTCATTTTAAATTTTATAAACTTAGATGGGAAGTCATTATATTACCTTCGTTTCATTTCATTTGATGTTTGAAGTTAGGTGATGACTCTCATATCCATTGAATTTTGATAGTTATGATATTTAACACCACTTACTCAATGGCACCTCGTTTTTTTATATTTAAATATTTTAAAAGAAAACTACATATGGAGCTAATTTTACTTAAAATGTATGATACCCACTAAACTTTCAATAGGTATGGTAGAATTTTTCTTGACGTTATGGCACACAGACTAAAAAAAGAGTTAATAGTGTTTAATGTTCATGATAAAGGGTTTTTTACAAAGTTTTCTCGTGTTGTTGATTCCTAAGCATAGTGCTTCTTCACCCATGCCGCCCAGTAGGATTGACCTAACCCCATAGAGGTATAACCTTTCGCTTAATACTATAAATCTAAAATTGAAGTACATGAGGCTGCATTAATCGGGGACACACGGCAGAAGTAATTAATCAATTTACTTTTTTTATAGGCTGTTTTTTGTTACTATCAAGTAATATGAGACAAGGGGAGTATCAAAGAGACTATCCCTAATACCCTGTGCGATCCACAGAGATGGCTAAATCTTGTTTATGTAAAATATAGTCTTTTTTAGCTTTGACTATTGTTGGCTACTAACGGACTGTCCCGATGCTTTCAACGAAAGACTAACATCCATTCATTTTTAGGAGCAGATTTCGTATTGGCCAACACCGAGCTTGTCCATGGTGGAAATCGAACTCGAGAGCACCGGGTCGACCCCATGTCCCAGGGTAGCCTATGTCATTGGGCAAATGGTGTTAGTTTGCAAAATATAAAATCTAATAACTGCGAATATAAATTAAATTATAACTATAAATTAAATAAAAAGATTATAAAATTAAAAAGAAACATGAACAAAGACATTTAAATTGAACATCTTCCATAGATAATAAGAAGAAAAACTCTAAATAATTTCAATAACATAATTCACATTCATCAAATGTGTAAATATAAAAACTTAACCTATAATTAGAAAGCAAAGAAGACAACACAATTAAAAATGAAATACGTGGATATCATGCACTGTTGGATGAAACTCGTGCTAAAATAGGACCAATTATAAAAAGTTCCCGCGGGAGTTAATGCAACAATGTTGTACTCGAATATTAAAAAAGACAAAAATATAAACACCAATTTAAGTATGCTTCTAATACTCGTTGGCGTGAAGTAACCAAAATAAAGAAGACAACAATAATAAAATGATACACATGGATATCATGTTGGGCTGGATGAACACCGAACAATAAAATAAAAGCATACAAAGTTGAAAAAGATGATTACTCTGAATATGGCAGAAGTTCCTGCAGGTTAACCCATAATTAGAATAAAAATAAGACAACACAATTAGAAAGTGAAACATGTGAATATCATGCAGAGTTGGATGAAAACCACCAATAACACAGAAGAAGCTATACAGAGTTGAAAGAAGTTGATGGAGATTCTGTTGCAAATGTGATTCAAGTTCCCGCCGAGTATATGCTGCAAGTTTCCGCAATAGTAAATGCTGCAACGCAGTTCTCAAATATAAATGAAAGATAAAAATATAAACACCAATAAAGAAGAAAAGACAAATAGAAAGTGAAGCACGTGGATATTATGTAGGGTTGGATGAACACCACCAATAAAATAAAAACACCTATAGAAAGTTGAAAGAATATAATGGGGTGTTCTATTGTAAATGTGGCCAAAGTTTTCGTGAAAAAAGTTAAATGATAAGAAGAGTATAAAATTAAAAATGAATAGTAACAAAGGCATTGAAATTTAACAAGTTGGAGTCAGACTTTACTTACCTCCCGGCCGAACTCCGGATTATTTAGGGCCCCTTTCCCCTGGACAGCGAGTGGGTCAAAGACTCCTAGATCAAAAAAAATTGTACATCCATAGATAACTAGAAGAAAAAGTCTAGCATATAGGCTGCTAATGGAAGAAATCATTGACAATCGTCATTTGAGAGTTGTTGGTAATTGGTATTTTATGTGGCACATGAATGTCCCAAGTCTTGTAAAGTTGATTTGCTTTGAGAGCTATGCAGAACTGCTTACCTAGTAGATTTAACTTACAATCGAAAGGGGTGGAGTGTAACAAATTGTGTCCGCATTGTGATCAAGGCGTTAAAGATAATCAACACATTTTTTTGGATGCATCCATGTCAGGGCCTGCTGGAGCAAAAGTGGCCTTTTGAAAGCTATAACGCCACTCATGGATCCCACGACTGAGTTCACAAAACAAATGTTTTCTATTTTCGAAAGTTTGCAAAGTGATAAAAAGTAGCACTTTCTCATGTCTCTCTGGGCCATTTGGCGTCGTCGGAACGACAAGCTTTGAGAGGGCAGTTGCGAAAATTCCCGAGAATTGCTATTACAATAGAATATTTGCGAGAATGGGAAAAAGCTAGGAAATATGAGAGTGGTTCGCTTCAACACAACCACAACCAGGATATACCATCGTGGTAGCCACCTCCACAAGGACGCCTTAAATGTAATATAGACGTATCGCTATTTAATAATGAAGGTTGTCTTGGGTTCGGGTGTTTCGTACGTGACGCAACAAGGTCTTTCATCAAAGTCATGAGCAAACTTAGTAGAGGTACTCCCTCACCAGCAGAGGCCGAAGCGTTCAGTCTATTGCAAGGACTTTATTGGCTTCGAGACGAATGCTACAACAATGTGGACATTGAGTGTATTGGTCCCTTGACTTATATATTGTTCAACATCTTTTTTTTATCCAATGTGAGACTTCTTACTCACACTTGATACTCCAACAATCTCCCTCTCAAGTGTGAATCTATTGTCATCAACATATTGCACTGCCGTTGGCTATTTTTAATCAACAGGACACACCACCTAGTCTCCACTTTACTAGACATACTTTTGATACAAGGAGTCAGACCTTAACTAGTGGCAGATTCAGGACCCGGAGTCAGGGGGTAAGAATTTTTAAAAGCACGCATCGCTAAAAATATAATTAAAGTTAGGGGTTCTAGTGTAAAATTAGGAGTCCTAGTGCAAAATTGGGGCAACTGAGTGCAAGGACTAATTTGTGTCCGTTTTGAAAATGTCAGGGACTAATTTGTCCCAAAAACATTGTGTGGGATCAATTTGTCTTATTAAGAAATTGTCAGGGACTAAAATGGGTCTTTACTCTTTTAGTCCCTATAAAAAACAAAGAGTAAAGACCCATTTTAGGGACCAAAAAAAGTTTATAGCATTTTATTCTTAATCAAAGAAGTAATACAAATGGGAATACAATAAAAAGCATGGGAGCTAACATAAGACATTGATGCCATAGTTATCAAAATCGAGATTCTACGCAAGATCGGGAGAGGGGTAGCGAAATCGAAAATCGGAAAATCGCAAGTAGAATCGGAAGATTCTACCAAAAAAAATGTAGGAACTTGTAGAATCGGGAGGGGTTAACAAAATCGTAACTCTTCGCAAGTAAAATCGTACTATTCTACTTTTTTTTCCAGGTAAAAAGGGTTATTAATTCAAAAAAGGGGTATTTTTAGAGAAAAAGGGGGTGTGGTTAGAAAAAAGGGGTATTTTAGAGAAAAAGGGAGTGTGTTTAGAAGAAATAGCTTTGTCTGGCACTAGGTTTGAGCCAAGCCCATTAGAGCAACTGCTAACCCTAGTTTTGTGTCTCTAATGCTCTTCAGCAGCTGCAACATTCACAGCTTCTTCTCTTCATTTTTTTGACGCTACACTTATCTTCTTCTTCATTCTTTTCTATCGTCTTCTTCTCTTCTTCATTTTTTCATTTCTATCGTCTTCTTCTCTTCTTCATTCGTTTCTATCATCATCTTCTTCAATTTTAGGCTTCAAAAACTTCAAATTTGGGTAAAAACGCAAACCGGGTCGCGAACCCGACCCGTTTGCCCTGTTTTTAACATGCGCCATTTCCGTACGATTTCAATCGTAAACTTGTTTCAAAATCGTAGGATCTTACGATTTCACCAAAAATCGTAAGATTTCGCATATTTTTCGATTCTGCTTCAAAATCGAATCGTAGGGGGTGTGTAGAATCGTAAAATCGTGCGATTTTGCGATTTAAATCGCGATTTTAACAACTATGATTGATGTTCTAGCTAAAGTATGAGCTACAAGGCTTGCTTGCCTCCTGATAAAACTAACCAAGTAGTTTCCTAGCATAGAAATAAGAGATTGACAAGTTTTCAAAATAGAGTCATATTCAGTTACAATATTACACACTCCTCAGATGCCATCTACTACCGCTTTGCAACCAAGCTCGATGGTAACACTCTGGATGTCTAATTCTCGCAATCAAGTGACGACTTCCAATAAATCAATAGCTTTCGCCTCTTGTGGTTGATTCTTTCCAACGAACCAGACTGTTTTGGCCTTCGCTAAGTGACCCGCCTCATTACGAATACACAGGCCAATACCAAATCTCCCATCATCAAATAGTGCTGCATCAACATTGCATTTGACCATGCCAACATCAGGACGAGACCAAGAGGAAGCAGTAGTAACACGCTGCGTTTGAGGCACAACAGATCGCGAGTGTTTAGCTCGCCTAGCTTCCAGCCAAGATTACAAAAATCCAGAGCCCGTTGAATAGAAATCCTCACAGGTTTACTTACGTTTTCTCATACTCGTTCGTTTCTCCGCTTCCAAAGACACCAAATGATCATCACAAAACAATTCCCGAGCCTCTCTTGCAGCGAAGATAGTAGCTTAAAGAAAACCCTCTTGGAGTGATTAAGCACTGGCTCAGTTTCACTCCGTGCCAGCTAAGAGCAAATATATAAATGGATTTAACATCATATATTTCATTTATTGTGGATTTGTTACTCACACTTAGATACTCCGATACTCTTTTTTTTTTGACAATATTCCGATACTTATATACTTCAAAAATGCTTAATTAAGCTATTTATGAAAATATGGATGTATGGTATCTCAAATTTGGATTTGATGAATCATTTGTGTTAGCATGTAGTGGCACGGTGGTATTAGGAAATTGGAACCAACAGCAGACAAGTGGAATCGAACATGCACGATTGTTGTCATCCCAATCAAAACATATCAAAGTGACGTTAATACCCTTCACGATGTCCTAGCCGTTACATGTACTAAGTACCCCCATTGGAACATTTTACCAAACCGTCATTTCAAAACCAAGAAAGGGCATTTCCGTAACTCACTATAACTTCTTCTCCATCTTCTTTGTAGTTATCTCCCTCCTTCTTACTGCGAACCAAACACTCATCTCTCTAAAAATTCACACTTCACTGAACAAACGAAACTCATCATAACTCTCTCTCTCTCTGTATAGGATCAGGGTTTCGTTTCTCGATGGCTTCGTCTTCCTCCGATCCCGGCAAGTCTACGGAGACGTCGGAAGCTGTGGCGGCGAACGACCAACTGTTACTGTACAGAGGATTGAAGAAGGCGAAGAAAGAGAGAGGTTGTACTGCTAAAGAACGCATCAGTAAAATGCCTCCTTGTGCCGCCGGTAAACGCAGCTCCATCTACCGCGGTGTCACTAGGTAACTACTATTCACGTTCAGATTAATTCCTCGAAATTTATTGGATCGCATTTTTCTTCTCCAATTATAGTAAGTTAATGATCAATCACTTAAGAAAAACGTGCTTATTAACTTTAACAAAATAACAATATAGAGTAAGAGTATTTGAAAAAGTTGATACACAGAGAAGTTAATTTCCGTTATTGGATTTTTTTGAAAATATTTTCCTATAATTGTATGTTGAATTGTTTGTTCGAAAGTTTCTTCGATTGTTCATTGCTCATAATCTATGAAGCTTGACATGACAGTTAAGAGTAGACATAGATAATAACTTGAGAAAAAGGAAGTAATTGAATGTAACCACATATAAGTATCAGATACCGAAGATGCCTTTGATTTGATGCGTTGGTGCTACATAGCTTGTAACTGAATTTCATGAACTGTGTATTAGGCATAGGTGGACTGGTCGTTATGAAGCGCATCTTTGGGACAAAAGTACATGGAACCAAAATCAGAACAAGAAGGGAAAGCAAGGTTAGGATTGTTAAACAGAAGTCAGGTTCAATGTTTTGTGTGATGATGCAATTGCTTACATGTTTCGTTTTCATGATGTGCATGAATTGATTGGACGGGAATTCATTTCGGGTGATGACAGTTTACTTGGGTGAGTTGGCAATGCGGTGCTTCCTTGTTCTTTTTGTTGAATTTGATGCTGCTGCACCATTATCGTTGTTGATGTGATGATGTTTGTTGCTGATGGATTTTCAACAGGGGCGTATGATGATGAGGAAGCAGCAGCTCGAGCGTATGATCTTGCTGCTTTGAAATATTGGGGTCCTGGGACTCTTATTAACTTTCCTGTAAGAATATTGTTTGCATGATTACATTGATTTTTGACGGTTGTGTTAGTTGAAAATGTACTGTCTGGTTCTCCTCTGTTGCTAGATAAAAACAAAACGGTGTTTACGTATTTTATGCTTCGTATTTCATCAAAGGATGGTGAAGAATTAGCTTGAAATTGTCGTTTAACCAGTTACATTTTAGTGGGCCTAGGAGTTGGTGACTCTGAAGTTAACTCCAATTTTATATTTTAACTATTTAGTATCTTTCTTAGTATGTAAGATGCCTTCTCCTGGCACATCAGTTGTGTAAGATGGAAACATTTCGCTGGTTCCTATGTTTTGACACTAAATCCAGGGCTCGGATTGAATGAATAAGGGTATTGCCTATTGTCTTCTTGGAAATACAGTAATTTTTGTATTAAGTTTGATCTGTGTCCTGTAGGTGACTGATTACACAAGAGATCTTGAAGAAATGCAGAATCTTTCTAGAGAAGAATACCTGGCATCTTTACGTCGGTGTGTATATCTCTGACCAAAATGCTTTCTACCATGTAACCATACTGCTGCTTACCTGATATGCTTTATGCAGGAAGAGCAGTGGTTTTTCAAGAGGACTGTCAAAATATCGTGGATTATCCAGGTGCGAATTCATGAAATTGTTTTTACAGAAATTGTCTGGTAATTAACTCAATTTTTATATATACTCACATCTGAGTCTGTGTAGCTATCTGTAGAGCTAATTTCTCACTGATCAGCTGACTTTGTCTTTCTCTGCTTTGCTACTGAGCTACAGATCTCCATGATCTGGGGTAGCTGTCATCCATTTATAGATTTTAACATTGGTTTAATTGCTAACTTCGACTCTGAATTTCATTTTGCATGTGGTGGTATAAAAATTAGTCGATGGGAGCCATCATATAGCAGAATGGCTGGATCTGATTACTTCAGTAGTATACATTATGGTATGTGCTGATCAAATTTTAAGTCCAAGCTAATCTTCTATTAAGCAGAGTTATATGAACCACATTCATTTGTGTATTACCACATTCAATTAGTTCCACCTGTTATATCTGCAAGATTACTATTAGGGATGGCAATGGGGCGGGGTGGGACCAGGGAGCATTTCCCCGCTCCCCGTCCCCGCCTCCGCCGCCGCCTCCCATATTGTCCCCCATCCCCATCCCCATTCCCCGCTTCGGGGAGTTTTCCTTCCCCATCCCCATCCCCACGGATCCCCACGGTCCCCGCGGGGACTCAATAATTTATTCAAAGTTAGCAAAAATTAAAATTAAAATATAATAAAACTGAAATAATGTATAAAAGTAAGACTAAAAAACAAAAGTTTAACATTAAATATGATACAAACTGGAAACAGGGGAAGATAATAAAGGGAATTCTTGTATTATTTACTGCAATTCAGAGGATCTCTCTGAATTGCTATGGAGAATTACAAGCTAAAATGGAAGAAACAATGTAACACTGAAAGAGCAATCCAATTGCTCAGTCCCTTTCCCAAACTATTCCCAATTCCAGCCTAAAAACTCAATGAAAATGCTAACCAACTATATATAACACTCTCTCTCCATATCAGCAGAATATTCCTCACACTCCCCACACAATTGCCATGTAGGCCATTCGGTTACATCAATGATTGTTTGTGTGCTAGTGGTCCCCAAGAAATAGATTTCCACTTCTTTCTTTCATTAACTTTCTGAATATTCCCAATATGCCCTTCATTAACCTTGTTCGTATCAACACCCCCCCCTTTAAAATTCACCTTGTCCTCAAGGTGAGAGGATACGAATTCCTTTAGTACTTCAGTTCTCCACTCCTTTGGATTCTCACAAATGGGATGTTGATTCCATATGATTAAGGCCTCCCCATCTATATCAACAACTTTTCTTATCATCACTACTTTCCCTTGTCGGATCGCAATTTGGTCTTCTAACAGCAACAATATAGTTCCTCCAGGATCCCATAATTCTAAACATGATGACCAAGCAATGCAAGAAACTAACAAACTGCCTCTGTCAAATAGAAAGCTGAGCGAATGAAGGAAATCGAAGAAAACATTCCAATGATATCCATAAGCAGTAGCTGTCATAGGACAAGTGAGTTGTCCCGGATCCCATTGTCTGATCAAAATTGATAAATGCCAACACATCACTGCAGCAGCAACAAACTCATATTCTCTGATACTTTCCTGCCCATATTTCTTACATATTTCAATCAAAATTGTTGCCGAAAAGTCATTCGCATCAACATAAGATCCCACAACATACACCTGCACTTGCATCTCTGTCCCCTTTGGCAGCACCACTAAATCATCACATGTAGTTCTCATGAAAATATTATTGAGGAAGATCAAGTTTGACAAGACTGTCAACAATGGTTCCTTAGCCTTTGTTACAAGTGAATACATATCATTAGACACCAAATAATTCTCCAAAAAACCTTTCCATCTTGAGTGAAACAGTGAGATTGCAACTTCAACTAAGCACACACCAAATGCATCCAACCCCACAAAAGGCAACTGTATCTGTGGACCAGTGTGTACATTGCTTTCAGCATCTACACTAATCCAGTCACAATCTATTGCAGGCTCTAAGGCTTTGCAGTAAATGTTGCTATAAAAAGATTGGTGTTCTTCTAATACAGTACATGAAGTAGAGGTCTCTTCCTTGGTAAGGCATCCCAAATGCTTGCCCAACCACACAAATGTTGTAAATGTAGCCCTTATTTCAACGTATTTAGGCAATAACAGGGGATCAGCAAATGTAGTAACTAAAAGGCCATGTGCAAAGTCTTTTATGTTTTTATTTGGGTTTAAGAGGTTTTGGATTGGGCTCAATAGAATTAAACCATTAATTGGGCCATCTAAAATCATTTTCTCCAAATCCATTATAGCAAGAATAACCATTAAACAAACCTGTTCACCATGTTGAGCCTGGCTCACTAGAGTAAAATAGATATCCAATCCCCTTAGAGCCCATTTTGCCTTGGTTTCTGCCTCTCTACTCCCTTCCTTGTATATTCCCTCTTCTTTTTCTAACACCTCATTGTTAATAGAACACATCAAGATCATTAGGCTGCCACTCTCCTCATCTTGTTTGAGGCCACCTGGATCCCACTTATGGACAAGTGGAGGCTCCACCATAGTTGACATCTTTGTTAATTGCATTGAACCATTACTATGGTTCCTATCACCCTCCACTAGAAACTTGATTATTTTACCCCTTCCTTTGAACAGCAGCAGCTGAGAACTATTGATATAACTCAAACCATTTCCATCTCTAACAACCAATAAAAATGTTGCAAGAAAGAATTGTTCTAACCTTTTAATGACAAGAGTTGGTGATATAAGTTGATCATCCAATTGAGAAGTTATCACACTACTCTCAAGTGGAAGGTTAAACCTTCTGATGTGGTGTTCTGCATCATGTAATGCTTGCCAAAGTATATTAATGTGAAACAAATCCATTCTATTCTTCACTCCCTTTTCTTCTTGAAACACTCCTCTAGTATTAGTAAGCTGAGGGGGTGTAATTAATAGATATTGGGCCAGGCCCATTCTTTCAGTCCAAAAACCCAATTCCCATGAGATCCAATCAGCCGTAATTGCATTCTCCCTCCCATCAGTATCACGTTTCCACTTCTTTCTTTCATTAACTTTCTGAATATTCCCAATATGCCCTTCATTAACCTTGTTCGTATCAAAATATAAAAAAATAAAAAATTTAGTCTTTACTTTAATATTTTGATATTCAAAAGGTAAGAACAAAAATATAAAAATTAGCACAATTTAATATTTTATTATTATTTTATTTAAAAACACATATTAAAAGTCTAAAAAATCTATTAATTAGAATATAATATATATCTATAACAAGAACATTTATGTAATATATTCGGGGCGGGGGATATGAACCCGTCCCCATCCCCGAATTGATTGCGGGGGGATTTTCTTCCCCATCCCGCCCACGGGGACCCAAACGGGGCAATCCTCGCGGGGATCCCCACTTGCGGGTAGAAATTGCCACCCCTAATTACTATCAACTCAACTTTTACAAACATTAAACGTACAGGGGATGATTCAGCAGCAGAAAGTGATTATGTAAGCGGTTTCTGCTTAGAAAGAAAGATTGATTTAACAAGTCATATCAAATGGTGGGGATCTAACAAGAGTCGACTATCTGATGCTGGAACAAGATTATCAGAAGAAAAGAAGCATGGTTTTTCTGGAGATATTTACGGTGAACTTAAAACATTGGAACTGAAAGTACAACCAACAGAACCATACCAGATGCCAGAGTTAGGACGCCTCCACAATGAGAAAAAGCATAGAAGTTCTTCAATGTCTGCCTTAAGTATATTGTCACAGTCTGCTGCTTACAAGAGCTTGCAAGAGAAAGCTGCAAAGAGACGGGAAAATAGTGCTGATAATGATGAGAACGAAAACAAAAATACAATCAATGTGTTGGATCATGGAAAGGCAGTTGAGAAACCCTCAAATCATGATGGTGGCAATGATCGACTTGACATTGCAATGGGAATGAGTGGAGCGTTGTCTCTTCAAAGAAATGTTTATCCATTGACACCATTTTTGTCTGCACCGCTTTTGACGGCCTACAATTCTGTTGATCCATTGGTAGATCCCGTTCTCTGGACATCTCTTGTTCCTATGCTTCCTACTGGCCTTTCTCGTACTGCTGAGGTTGGTATATTGACTTCAAATGTTTTACTTTCTTTACAAGGAATAAGATTACATGAAAATTTTATGGATTAAGATTACATGAAAGTTTCATTCAACACTTCTAAAAGGCTAAGTTAGTTACTTACATTAGTATTCAGTAATGATTCATATAATAAATTGTGTCTCTTTGATAATCAAAGTAAAAAATTCATCGAATTGAAAGGAAATTCAGTATAAATAAAATAAGGAAAATGCTGACGAGAGGCCTTTCGACACTTGTTAAGGATTCATAAATTGAAAGTAGGCCTTTCGACACTTGTTAAGGATTCATAAATTGAAAGTAGTTGATGAAAAATGAAACATTGTAAGTTTATAGTGTAGTAAGTGCTGCATGTTTCATTTAGTACTTTCTATTTTTGATTCTTTAACATATGTTTGCAAGACTCTGTAAAATAGTATACATGAGTGTGGTGGATATGTATAAATATGTTCTCATTAAAATATTTTTGAATTAAAAAGTTGAAAGTTAATTGTTGATAAAAAGTAAAGGACTTTGTCAAAAAAAAGTAAAGGATTTTAAGTTTCCAGTGTAATAAATGCTGCATTTTTTCATTTAGTACTTCCTATTTCTGATTCCTTAACGTCTGTTAGCAAGACTCTTAAAATAGTCTGTATGAAAGTGTGTGTATCAGTATGTTCCCATTGAAACATTCTTTGCATTATTATCATATATTTTATTTTTTTTCCTTTACTATTGTGTCAGACAAATTTATTTAGGCCCAAATTGGATTAGCTTATAACTTTTGGAAGCTTCTCAATCAAATAATTAACTGTTTTTCACTTACGAAAATTCCTTATAAGTTTTTGTAGATGTTTATGGACAAGTTAAATGGAAGAGCTTCCGAAAAAACTGAGATATGGAAGTTAATTTCGACTTATACCAACAGCTATTTAAAAAAATTATTTTGTGAAATTCTTTTAATATTTTTTTCTGTTCTTTTTTAAAAGTTCATGCAAACGGGTTGTAAGTTCTCACATTTTTTTCTGAAAGTAAGAATGAAGTCTAGAATTATAGAGCGTGACATTTGCACATAGTATTTGCAATTTAGTGCATCACTACTATCATTTAGACATGTATAGACGAAAAGCAGCAACCCTGTGGCAGTAAAATTTTATCTGAGAATAATAAGATGGAGGGACAATAATTGTTCGATTCAAAATCATCGGTTACATAAAAGTAAAACAACTGATATATCTGCATTCAGCCCCCTGGGACTGTATAGTGTATATGGTAAAATAAAAGTTCATTTTCTCATTGTTGTAGGTTCACCTTACCAAGAATATTTGATATGTGCAGGTTACAAAAACTGAGACCAGTTCAACGTACACTATGTTTCAGCCAGAGGAGTGATTGGACATCTGAATTTCTAATTTAAGAAAGCCAAGCACCTGAAAGCTGAGCTTGTATCAAACAAACATCAGTGTAAAGGTCTGAAGAGCTCAAGCAGGTCTTAAAGAATTCCCCCATGGCTTTTTCACAATATCACATGAGTTTTAGAGGTCAAAGAAAAGAAAGTATTGCCATGGTTTTACATTGATGAGATAGATATAGAATTATAGCACAAATCTTTCCATTTCAAGCCAGATATGTATCAGTTGATATCTCTATCATGTATATGCAATCAGCAGTAAACAAATATAGTTTTTATGCGGAATATTCTGTACAGAATAAGAGGTGGAGTGGGTTATATAAGAACATGATCATCATTTGACTTGCATAGGAGTTTCTTTTTCTTTTCTTCAAACGCTGTTATATTTTGTCATTGTTTACTAGTAGGATGAAAACAGTTGCAAAATTTTAGCTTCACAGCTTGAAACTGACAGTGACCTGTTATATCTATAGTCAATTTTCTTTGGGATGCTTTGCGAAATTGCGATGTCTACGCTTAAATGCACATTGTTCCCCTATATTCACCAATCCGCAACTTCAGTCTCCTATTTTTGTCACTATTTTGGTTTTCCTATTTTGCCAATTTCTAAAATATTGATCAAATCTAAAATTGGTCTTCTCAGAAGTTCACATGCAGCTTTTTTAGTTGCAATTTATTATTTAGAAGCCACCTTGGAACGCCATGTCACTATTATCATTAAAAAATATTTTTTATATTAGTTATCATATTTTATCATGTGTTCTTAACCAAGGTCGTGAGTTCGAATCAAGCTTTGGGCATGCAGCAGTGTTAAATCTCTTGAGGGAGAGTTTTGCCGTCCATTGTGGTCCTACCCGACTCGAGGGGTTAGTCTCAGCAGTTGCGTGCAGAGGATACCCGGTTTATATAAAAAAAAAAAAATTATCATGTGTTGCAATAGAAGTGAAAACTAGGGATGTAAACGGGGCGGGCGGGTAGTGATTACCCGCTACCCGCCCCGTTTAATATAAACGCTACCCGTACCCGCCCCATACCCGCGCAGCGGGTATTTCACGGATATTGTCTCCTCGCGGGTACCCGCGGATACCCACAGATAAATTTAATATTAATTGAAATATATTTTTTTTAAAATAAAATTTGAAATACCAAACAAAATTAACCTTTTGAACACTATTTTTGTCTTCATTCATATAAAAAAACTAGGCATTTCATTATACATACATATAATATTAAATGAAATATTTTTTTTGAAAATAAAATTCGAAATGCCAAACAAAACTAACCTTTTGAACACCATTTTTTTATCTTCATTCATATAAAAAAAATTAGGTATTTCATTATACATTTATTTTATCATCTATTTGTTAGCTTATAGTAGTTAATGAAAGAAGATAAACAACAATAAAATTAATAATAATAAGAAGAAATCTTCAAAATAAATATATTTATTACGGGTACGGGTACCCACGGGCACGGGTACCTTAATACCCGACCCCGCCCTATTTATTAACGGGTAATTTAATTATCCGTTTATGCAACCCACGTGTACCCGTTAACCTACCCGTCACGTAGCCATCGCGGGTAATACCCGCGGGTACCCACGGGTGCAGGTATTTTTGCCATCCCTAGTGAAAACCCTATCATCCAAGAAAATGTTAGAAATCGGCATATCATTTACAGCTTCATCTTTATTTCTTCCTCATTCTTCGTTACTTCATTCAATCGAGCTATAGTGTTCTTTAAATTAGTAACCCTCCTTCTGGATGACAATATGACCTCTTCTATCCAGTGGCGGATCCAGAATCTCAAGCCGGTGGGGGAAAAAATATGTTCGTCCAACAACTAAATAGTGGTAAGCTAATTGTGGTTAAATAAGTCATAGTTAGATTGTGTGACTCTGTCTATGTCGAGTTAATGACGACACCGGTGGATTACTAGTTAAATTGCAAGACTTGGTAAGAATTTAAAAGAAAACAAACTATATAAGTTATTTTAAAAAATTATTTAAAGCTCAAATATTACCTTGAAAAATCTTTAAAAAATACGGTACAAATTTAATATAATTTCATAATTTAGTTATATATAATTAATAATTAATAATTAATATGTTCATTGTTGTGTGATAAAAACTCTTTTGAGAGGGAAGAACTTGTTGGGGAGTCCGGGGGAGCACCGGGAGAAACACCGAGCTATCCAATGAATCGGACCACTAAGAGACTTGGACACCACATCTCCACCCAAAACCTTAAGGTATTAGGTATATGGGTCCCCTCTCTTACATGTCCTTCATCTAGCTCATTCATAGTCGATGTGGGACTAACCACTCACACTTGAATTTTCAACATCTCCCCCCAAGTGTGAGTCATCCACATCACTATACTTGATCCAAACCAGGATCCACTACCCGCTCCCCCACCAAGCCGAACCATGGCTCTGATACCACTTGTTGGGGAGACCGGGGGAGCACCGGGAGCAACACCGAGCTATCCAATGAACCGGACCACCAAGAGACTTGGACACCACATCTCCACCCAAAACCTTAAGGTATTAGGTATATGGGTCCCCTCTCTTATATGTCCTTAAGGTGTTGCTCCCGGTGCTCCCCCGGTCTCCCCAACAAGTGGTATCAGAACCATGGTTCGTCTTGGTGGGGGAGCGGGTAGTGGATCCTGGTTTGGATCAAGTATAGTGATGTGGATGACTCACACTTGGGGGGAGATATTGAAAATTCAAGTGTGAGTGGTTAGTCCCACATCGGCAAGGAATGAGCTAGATGAAGGACATATAAGAGAGGAGACTCATATACCTAACACCTTAAGGTTTTGGGTTGAGATGTGGTGTCCAAGTCTCTTGGTGGTCCGGTTCATTGGATAGCTCGGTGTTGCTCCCGGTGCTCCCCCGGTCTCCCCAACAAGTGGTATCAGAGCCATGGTTCGGCTTGGTGGGGGGAGCGGGTAGTGGATCCTGGTTTGGATCAAGTATAGTGATGTGGGTGACTCACACTTGGGGGGAGATGTTGAAAATTCAAGTGTGAATGGTTAGTCCCACATCGGCTAGGAATGAGCTAGATGAAGGACATATAAGAGAGGGGACTCATATACCTAACACTTTAAGGTTTTGGGTTGAGATGTGGTGTCCAAGTCTCTTGGTGGTCCGGTTCATTGGATAGCTCGGTGTTGCTCCCGATGCTCCCCCAGTCTCCCCAACAGAACTACACGACATGCAAAATCGAATAGACATGGCTAACCAAATTCCCTGATGTAGATTAATTATTAGCAAAGCCAATGAATACTACACATCAATGATAAGGTAAACAGTACTATTATTTCATTTTGAATTATATAATTCTCATTTATCTATGGGGTAAGACAATTATCTAAGTGAGTTTTATTTCAATGTTTACGTCAAACACTACAAGAAAACCTTTGTTTTCCCACCAGAATTTCCGACGGACCCATTCTCGTCGCAAATTTTCGACGGATTTTCGACGAAACTGTTCCTTAGTAAGTATGTGCACATATTTTAATGCTTTTCTCGGATTTTCGACAGAATTTGGTTCCGTCGGTAATTTGCGACGGCTAGTTCGTCGGGGGAGTTCGCCTTCTTTTTTGAATGACATATTGACATAGCAACCAAATTCTAATGTTGTCCCACTTCTTTTTGAAATATTTTAAGTTTTAAAAGACATTAAGCACTAGGGGTGTTCGCGGTGCGGTTTGGTTCGGTTTTGAGACAAAATGTGAACCGAACCGCAAGCTAAAACTACATGCGGTTTGGTTTGGTTCGGTTGGCTTCTTAAAATAAAATCGAATCAAACCAAACTAAACCAATGCGGTTTGGATTGGTTCGGTTTTTTCCAAAACAAAACATAATTTAAAACGGAATTAAAATTAACTAACATGAAAAACGGCTAACATAAATCTTTAAGAAAATATCCGCTCAAATATATGTAGTATATAAATTACTCTCTTTTAATTTTTTTAAGATAGCTACGCCCATGTTTAAAAGAATTTGAATTAAATGTTTTATTATAATTTTTAAATATAGCATAACATTATGGACAGTTTGTAAGTGAATCAAAGAATTAATTGGATTTGGGCTAGTGAGTGAGTGAGAGTTGGAGTTGGACTAGTAAGTTAGTAAGGAAGATTGTAAGTCAATAAGTCTAAGTGTTACTTGCAGTTCGGTTTGGTTTGGTTCGGTTGGTGGAACAAAAACCGCGGTTCAAACCGAACCTTGCGGTTGATTGAAAAAACAAACCGAAGAGATTTTGCGGTTTGCGGTTTTCGGTTTGGGTTTATTCGATTTGCAATTTTCTATTGATTTCAAGTAAAGCACAACCAGGGTGACAAAGACATATTTCGATTCACGATTTCCCTTTCGTGCAACTGACGCCATATTTCAGTCTTTATTGCGTAACGAGATGAGATATACATCATGTTCACATAAACATCTCTCATCATGCATTTTTCATCTTCAAAATGTGGAAATGCCTATAGTATGGTACTATGGTGGTAGGAGATACAACTACCACATGTGAGAGCCAAATTTGACTCACCTCAAATTCCAATATGGTAGATACCGCACGCCATGACCCACACCCAGACTATCACTTAACATAGTCACATCAAACTTCCCAAAGACCCACTTTATAATATGGTAAGTTTTGACAATGTTTTAGGTGAAGAGGGAAAGTAGAAGAGGGGTGTTTGAAAGTGAATCTTACAAACATAACTCATTATTTTGCATCTAAGTCCCGGTGAGAAAATACTAGATGTTGCTAAATAGTTATTTGTTATATTTTGTTTTTGAGTTTCAACTAGTAAAAGTTAGGCAAAGTTATACCAGGGGTCCTTTAAATTATTTAATTGTAACAAGTTGGTCCTTTAAGTTTTTTTCGTACCAACTTAGTCTTTTAAGTTAAATAACGTGTACACCGTTAGTCCTTTTTAGCTTTTCTGTTACAAAAAAGCTTACATGGCACTAACGGTGCTGACATGTCATTAACGGTGCTCAACTGATATGTCAATGCCAAATAGATTTTTAAATTAATAATTATATTATAATTATATTATTTAATTAGTTTTTTTATTAAAAGTAAAAATCCCCGATTGAGAGGAACACCATATTCAAACCAGGAACAGTATCTCCACAATTGAAGCATCTTTAAGCTGCTTAACGTCAATGGAATGCTAGATGCCTGAGATTACGATTAAGCACGGAACAATCATCAATTCAACCGTAATGCAATTAACAAATTAAAGACAAAAGGGGGTATTTTTAGCATTTAAAAAAATGGGGTAGGGTCAGGAGGAAATTGCGAGGAGTGGGTCGCAAAAATTACGAAAATAAGAGAGGATTTTTGAAGATCCCATTGTCGCTGTTGTTTAATGCTTGTGACCACTTTAAAGATTCAGTAATTTTGTGAATGGGGCTTAGGAGGAACAACCGAATGGGATATTTTTGTTGTTGTTGTTGCAGTCCCGCAAATCAATGATAATAAATCCCAAATACCATTTTTGCTTGGTCGTGGTGAAGAAGATGGAATCATTAGGACCTTGAATCAGTGATACTATATGCACAAATCAGTGATAATAAATCCCAAATCAGATCTGTAACTTTTTTTTCGTGTTTACTGCCGGGTTTATTTTTTTGCTTGTTTCAGATCTGTAAAAACTCCTGGGTTTGATTCAATTAGGGTTCTTGAGGAAGAAGATGATGAATATGAAGTGAACAAATTAGGGTTCTTGTTTTTAAGTTGAAAAGACCAAATTGTTACATGAGGTAGTTTCAAAGGACCAAATTGTTACAAGATAGATGACACATAGGCTCCGTTAAGGACACGTCAACACTGTTAGGGCCATGTAAGCTTTTTTGTAACAGAAAAACTAAAACGGACTAACGGTGTACACGTTATCTAACTTAAAGGACTAAGTTGGTACGAAAAAACATAAATGACCAAATTGTTACAATTAAATAACTTAAAGGACCGCTGGTGTAATTTTGCCTAAAAGTTACATATTTTTGGTATAATTTCAAAATATTTGATTCTTTGCGATGAAATTTTACATATTGTCGAAATAATTATTTTTTATATTTTACCTTCATAAATGCTTTTATTTTTTTTATAAATGATTATTTTGTTTTTAGTCAAGATGAGAAAATATTAGATATTTTTGGAACTATTATTTGTATACTCTGCTTTTGAATTACAACGGGAAACGACGCATGTTGTTGGTATAATTTCATTACCGATAAAATGTTATAAATATTTATTTTATTTAAAAATACTTTAAAGATATTTGACTAAAAGCATATAAATTAGTTTTACTATTCAAATTTATTTTTAGAATATTTGATGTCATATAATTTATTTTTATAATATTTGATCGACCATTACACATTGTTAGAATAATTATTTTATATTCTACTTTTGAGTTACAACGGAAAATTTTACATGTTGTTGGTGTAATTTCATTACTGAGAAAATGTTATAAAATCTTTGATTTTATATTCAGGCTGAATTACACATTTCAATATATCAGTATATTTATTCGCCACGAGATCTACACTATTATTAAATGATTTGTAATTACCTAACGCTAAAAACATGTCAATTGAAGCAAATGATTTATACCTATTAGGATGCTAGCATAGTTGGGATGCCTTATATCTTTTTTTTTGCTTAGAACAAATATAAAAAAATAGAAAAAATTCTTTCTATTAACACCAAAAATTTGATGAGTTGTTGGCAGAAGGAGAGCCTAGCTGAGGCAAGGACCCATCCGAGTCCAAGTCTAGGGCAAAAAGGGGGAGTAGGCGTTGTGCGAAAAGTAGTTGTGTAAGTGCACATAATCATAACAAGTAATATAGTGAAAAAGTAAGGTTCGTACCAATAGAGATCGGTGTTAATTTTCGTGTTTAATAAGTTAATAAGTTAGTGAGAGAAACAAAGTAACAATCACAAGTTTGAGAAAATGAAATGTAAATAGCTGAATGTTAGGTAAACAAGTAAAGATGATGTAGTGTTAAAAGTAAATGATAGTTGCAATGCTTTCTACTAGGTAATCGTCTAAAATAGAATACCATAAAATTTGATGTTATAGCATTGGATGTTGTAGCACTTGATATGTGCCTTTTAGTCACCAGCGTCAAGGTTTCATTACAAGGACTTATGTCTATGCTCTAAATAGCACCCCTGTATATTAAGTACCCACAGTATTCATCATATGGACTATGCTTTCCTATGTCTAGGTTGAAGCTTGAGTTATCAAAGTGTCCTTTAACAGCCACTCACCACATTAACCATTGAGTTCGAATCATAAACCATGTCTCAATTTACGAATGTACTTATATTTAGTTGGTCATTTCTAAAATAAGCTTGAAAGAAGTTTAGCACAAGGATTAAAATGCAACATCAAAATATTATGGTTAAACCATTAAAAAGTCATTACAAAGCTTAAGCATCCCAACTAAAATGTGTTTGGCTCATGTTGAGCATCAACAAGAAAATATAAACAAGGATGAGAACCATATTCATATCACTGATAATACCAAAAATGGAAAATATCATAGAAGATATACTACTTAAACTCTCTTGCATGAATCAGTCCTGTGATACGGTAGCATTGTTTCGCAACATTGAAGTGCAGGAAATTTTTACTTTGAAGATGAATGAAGCTTGGATGAAAATGGAGAGAAAAATATCTCTAGCCTTTTCTCTAACCAGACCAACAAGCTTTAGAATGGGAGGGAAGAAGGTGAGTCTTTGTTTTCATCCAAAAGGTTTCTCCAAAAGCGTGAAGTGACATGCCACCAACCAAAAGTGATCCTCCATTCGCAAATGGACAAGTGTCCCTAGAAAGTGCTTTGGTTGTTGGTTGCGACAGCTAGAGTGTCCCACAGTACTTTGCTGGCTTGACACAAAGTACAAGCGCCAAAGTTGCGCCTTTGTTTCCCTCTCTCTACTGACGTAGGTGTGCTGATGTTATAACATCGCATGCTGTGACACTGAACAAACATATTAAAAATACTACAAGGGCACCAAGAATGCCAATTGATCAACAATCACTACGTAACCGTCTTTGACACTAGTTAACACATATTCACAAATCTAGACAACATAATTACTTAAGAACTCACATTAATCTAGGCTATGAGTATGTTTTGGCCGAGGCAAAAGAGCGCTTTGGGTGCAAGTAAGTGAAGCACATGGTCAATTAGAACGTGGAGCGGTTGAAGAAGACGTGGGAAAGGCGTCGTGGAAATAGGAGCGAAGGTTATTCTTTCACTTTTTGTGCTAGTGGAGTGTTGCTTCTAGCTTTTAGGGCGCATAAGCATTAATGTGCATTGACTAGTGGCCAACAGAGACAATGATTGGCGCCTACAACTACGTCGGATTATCTAAAAGCTTAACTTTTATAGGATTATCTAAAAGCTTAACTTTTACTTGCATTTTACCCTTTTATGTTTAACTTTTAGATAATCCTATATGTCGCTACATCTAGCCTAACACTTTTTGGAGTAGTTAGAAAACCCAAAATTGAGGAGCAAAGTTTTTTCCTCTGTATAATCGTTTAAAGAAAAGGAATCAAGAGTTCAAACTCTTAACCGATCCTCAGCAAAACAAAAGTTTGACAACACTTTCCTTAAAAATTAATAGATAAAATAGAATAGAATAAATTGAGTATAAATTAAAAGGTATACGGTAGTTCTAACGGGGGATAATATAAATTAAGTACCTTCAAATATTTAATGGGGGATAATATAAAAATTAAGTGCCTTCAAATATTTATTTTTTTCAACTTGGTTGACTTATCTAGCCATCCCAATCCATCTACATACTTTATTCAGAAAAACATGTTGAAGGAAAGTTTAAAATTTCGTGGAGATAAATCCTTCGTTATTTATTTATTTATAAGCAAGATAAATCCTCGGTGCTCTATCTTACGACACGACAAAAGAAAGGGATGCTACGGCGCGCCAAGTCCTAACCGAAAGCTGGTGAAACCGTCACAGAGCCGACCCCACCAAAACATATTGTTTGTAATAATTAATTAACTAATTCCCTCAGATTTTTCCGAAATAAACAAAATATATTTCCCAAACTGTAAACATTTCTTTTTGACAAGACCAAACCGTAGCCTTGTTTTTGCTTGCAATTTTAATTTATATTTACGATACATGGAGTGATGAGTTACTAGTTGAGCAATTTCTGATTACGAATTGACTGATTTCTTTTTGATGATATATCGGTCTTTGATTTGTAGATAGTATAAAAAAACCTATATACCTATTGTATATATAAATTAAATCCATGTTTATTAATTGTCGTAATTTCCTGCATATATTTAAATTTTAAATAAAAAAAATAGAATCATTATTTTGGATAAGAAATACAATTATAAATTAATTAAGAATTTGTCAAAAAATTAATTAATTAAGAATCAAAGAATAAACCACTTGTTGTCCAAAGGAAGATGCGTCAAAAGAAGGGCACTTGAGTGTTTTCGGGTTTTGGCTTTTTCCGTCAAGTTCTTCTCCGCACTCGCACGCACTACACCGCCCACACCAAACTCTGAGTTGAACGTGAACTCTACGATTCTTCGCTTCCTTCACTTTCCAATCTCCTTCGCGTTCTTCCACCGTTTCAGTTCCTAGGGTTTTCCAACCATGGGAACTGCGTGGAGGCAGTTGAAGGTTATGCTCAGGAAAAACTGGCTTCTCAAAATTCGTCACCCTTACGTTACTGCTGCTGAGGTTCTTCATATTTCTCTTTCATTCCTTTAATTTCTTCTCATTTTCAACTTTCTCTTCTCTCTGCATGTTTCACTACTCGTTATTTTCTTTTACTTTGTTTCGCTTTTCCGATCCTCTATATAGTTGACCAATTCGGTGTTGTTATTCGTTTTCAATGACCTTCACTTTAGTTGTTTCGTTTTTTCTTAGTTACCTTTGTCAACTGTTGCTATTTTTAGCTTTGTTATTGATTTTAAGTAACTTAGGATGACGGTTTTGACTATTGTTGCTATTTATGGTACATGCATGGATACAATTTTGTTAAGCATTTATGTTTTTTAGGGTTTTATTTGTGTATATGTTGTTTAGTTCTCTTTTAATTGCATTTTGATTTGGTCGAATTCGTGAATACTGAAATTCTGATGCATTTCACTTAATGCTTGGCAGATTTTACTCCCCGCGATTGTGTTGTTGCTGTTAGCAGCTGTAAGGACACATGTGGATACACAAATTCATCCAGTTCAATCGTAAGTGCTTTTATCCATCCCTTGCTATTGGTTTGAATGTGTGTGTTTTCCTGTTTTTGGCGTGTCCTCTGGAGAGCCAATGAAGAGAATGAAATGCAAGAGTTTATTTATTTATTTATTTATTTATTGATGAAACATTTGAATTCCACTTTGAATATTCTTGTATTGAGAAAGTGAAAGTAAATGGAAATGGCTTTAGATAGTTATTAAATATAGAGGGAAATTGAAGCAGTTATCTTTATTTAACTTTATTTCTGAACTTCTATTACACTTGATGTTTTTGTGAGGAGTAACATGAATGTGGAAATGGAGCAGGCACATTCAAAAAGACATGTTTGTAGAAGTGGGGAAAGGTATATCACCTAACTTCCAACAAGTTTTGGAATCCTTGTTGGATAAAGGAGAGTATCTAGCTTTTGCACCAGATACCAATGAGACAAGGCTGATGATTGATGTAGTGTCGATCAAATTTCCGCTATTGAAGGTAACCCACTCATTCGTGATTCATTATTGTCTTTCAGTATGTGGTATTCTGGGCTTAATTTGTCCCTGAAATGTTACGGAAGTATTTTGTTTTGCTTCCTTCAAATTCCTGAACTGCATCCATCGAGTTGAGTTCTTGAATGCGATTTTCTGTGGACTATGCATACTTAAACAACCTGTTGTTTCACATCTCTTTTCTTTGGGTACATGTCTTTGGGTTCCTTAATAATTACCATGCCTATCTGTGTCTGTGTTCCATTTTTTTCCTTTTTTAGTTGTTCGTAAGAGGATTAGACTGCTTAGTTACACTTTACTTCACTAATTTTTGCTGGTATAAATTCAATGATTTTTGTTTTTACATCGATACTCAAGTGCATTTTGTTTTAACAAATAATTTTCAGGAAAATAGTTTGAAGATTTAGATAGTGACTATTTGAAAGATCTATCATAAAGTGCACATTACTTTTGGCAACAATTCATTTCATGCAAGTCTTAATGTTATTTTTTTTGGTATTGAAGCAAGATGACTAGTGATTGCTTTTTTCTTACAATAGTTTGGTTTCTTATAACGTAAAATCAGAAATTTTATTATATTTTGATTAAGAGAGGAATAGAAATTTGACAAAAATATCACGAATTGTTTTTGCCCACTACTTGTAAACATAATTAATTGCCCTGCTAAATGAATCCACTGCTTTTATTTCTTTCCCTCCATTTTCTCCCAAAAAGCATTGTAGGCGTAATTAAGTTTAGATAAGGTGTTGTACTAGGAAGGTATCTCAATTGGCGAGCTAAGGGACATGAAGGAGTTACAAGAAGGAGGTCCAGGGTTCAAACCCCGGAAACTAACATTCCCCCATCCACACTAACATTTGCTTATCAAAAAAAAAAGTTTAGATAAGGTGTTAGGACCCCAAACAGCCCTTATAAACATCCTATCCCTTAAGTCTAATCAAGGAGGACTAAGGGGGTATAAATTGAAGGTAGGAGGGATTTGGGAGTCACTGTAGCATATTCATTCGTTGTTACTGCTTAGCAGTTGTAAACTAAACTGGATTCTCCCTTTGTTGGAAATGATAGCAGAATTCTTTTCTCTCCTCTTGTTTTCTCAATTGTTTTCCCTCTCCTATCTATCACTACTCTGCCGAGAACTCTAGCTCTATCATAAGGTAAATCAATTTCCAGGCTCTGCCCCGCTTCCTATATTTGGAGCGTCTTCACGCAACTAAATGTGTGTTCAAGCAAGTACCTTAGACTATCATTTCAGATGTTGTAAATTAAACAGATGTAGACGTCTTCTTCATTCATTTTCTGAAAGAGTTATCATTTGCTCTAACTAGTTAAAGTTTGGATCTTATATGCAGGTTGTTAGTATAGTATATAAAGACGAGGTAGAGTTGGAAACGTACATCCGGTCAGATACTTATGGTACCTGCAATCAAGTAAGGTAAAATCTTTTTTTGGCAATGAAGGCTTTGTTCTGGATTTGAAGGTCTATCAACTACTGGAATAGTATGTTATTGACACGGTCCATTAGGTATGAGGCAAATAAAAGTATATCTTGTTACAAGAATAATTTAAGACCTCAAGATATTGAAGTTTGAGTTTCTTTGCAGGTTATTTGTTTTTATTAGTATCCTATGTTACCTTCTGTACAGATTCTTATATGCTTTAGTCTTGTAAATATCCTATCTCCTCGATCAAATAAAGCTTCTGCTGTTAGTTGGCATTTGAGATTTTGCTTCTTCTAATGTACTAATTAGTCGGCCTCTCTCCTATCAACCTCTCCTGTCATTGTGGGGAAGAAAATAGTATCTTTTTATCTTCTCCCCGGATTTAGTTGTTTTTCCATAAAGAATTTCATAGGACATTATGGCATGATTTGATCTTTGTAGCTGACAGTCTGACACTGCCTAGTAAGAAATATTTCGGTGGTTATTGTAGAAAAACAGAAATTATTCATATGATTAGCTCTTTTAGACGATAACTATTTAGTTTTAGCAATGGCTTCACATGATTTTTATCATCTAGTGTCTGCTTAACACAAAATACAAATATGATGTTTTAGTCATTTGAAATATTTGAGATGCTGAGATATTGTCTGTTTTCTGATTTTATTCTTATTTATTTCCTCATACTGTGTAGGAATTGTTCAAACCCCAAAATTAACGGAGCAGTTGTATTTTATGAACAAGGTCCTCAGTCATTTGATTATAGCATACGCCTCAATCATACATGGGCTTTCTCTGGTTTTCCAGATGTTACTACAATAATGGATACAAATGGCCCTTTTCTTAATGACTTGGAACTTGGTGTTAGTGCTGTACCAACAATGCAATACAGCTTCAGCGGGTTTTTGACGGTATGATAGCTTCATTCTCCTAATTTCTATTCATTGTTGTCTTTCGTCTCCCTATTTTATTACCTCTAGTACCTATACATTGAAAATATGTAATGCACTACTAGTAGTATATTGCAGTGATAGTTTGTGGCTGTCTATTTTATTGTTGGAATGTTTGTAATTATGTTTTTAAGAACTTGTATCCAGCCAGTGGATTGTTACCTTGTGATGTTTCTTTGTTTCACTTAAGTACTTGAATTCAAGCATTTTTTTTAAATGGAAATTTTCCTTTGAGAAATAAAATACGTTATTTGGAGTAGGCAACCTTAATTCCAAGGAAATACTTTAACTTTCCATGGACTTTCATCCAGTTTTGTCAATAGCAATGTAGCGGAGCACCCCCTGGCCGCTACAAGACACCCAATAGTGCAGCAGTTTAGTGTCGTGGCGAAAATAACGGTTTTCGTGGCCAGATAGCACCCCATCTCAGAGTAAGATCGAAAATTCCAAAATTGCCCTTAAAACTTAAATGTTAGGGATTTTTGGTTGCTATATTTTAGGAATTTTGTAATTAAAAAACACCAGAACAACGTCAGGGCTTCTCCTTTCTCACCCTGTCTCACTCCTGCTGTCATTTTCACCCTCCTCACCGTTCCATTCACAACTAGCTGTTGAATTTTTATCTATAGAGTATAAATTATATAAACTGTATAAAAATTTCAGAATAGGGGCTGTCCCGCTATAGCATTTTTATGATCGACCGCTCTCTGGGATTAATAACACTGTTTTCGTCTTATATTGAGCTCTTAGTTTTTCTATTAGGATTTGCTTCCCAACATCATCATCACCGTTATCAACTATGATTTTCTATTAAATTGAACCTTATTGCTTCGATATATTGTGCACTTGATCTTGTACACTTTGTAACGTTGCTTTCTTTTTTGCCACCCTTCCCTCTCTTATTAATTTGCATCGTCATCACTTCCATTTGTGTACTAATGCATTGGTATTTTCTGGTTCTGTAGCTCCAGCAAATGGTTGATTCATTCATAATACTAATAGTTCAGCAGCCTGAGTTAAGTTCCAGTGCTGAAAGTGTAAAGCTTCCTCTTCCAGGCTTCCATGACACTGATTTCTCATTGAAATTTCCATGGACTCAGTTTAACCCTGCTAACATACGAGTAGCTCCATTTCCCACTCGAGAGTTCACTGATGACCAGTTCCAGGCAATCGTAAAGGAAGTCATGGGAATACTGTAAGTTTGTCTTGGAAACTTCATAGTATTTACAGAGTGTTATTAAATTTATCTTCAACAAGCTTTATTGTTTAATAAGGACTTGTATGTGCAGGTACTTATTGGGGTTTCTCTATCCAATTTCTCGCCTGATCAGTTATTCTGTGTTTGAGAAGGTTTATCTTATGTTTGGTATTAGTTGTCCGATTAAGCCATTATTTTTCTTTTTCCTTTTTTTTTTTTTTCAAATTTTTATCAACATTATTTCTAAATATTTCTGGGATACAAACTTCCACCCTCTCTTATTGAGCTTCTATCTCTCAATTTAGTTATGCAATATTTCAGGAACAGAAGATCAAAGAAGGACTCTATATGATGGGCCTGAAAGATGGTATATTTCATCTCTCTTGGTTTATCACATATGCTATGCAGGTAACTCTTTTTCTATTCCATCTGCTACAGGTTTTTACTTTTGTGTTTGCTTTTACACACACTCTACCAGGAATAATAAGTCAGAAGGCCCAAGAGGAAGTCTGAAATTGAACTTGAAACCTCCAGTACCCTAAATGAGAATGTTTCACTTGGGCAGAGTTGAATGTTTCTTCTTGATGTCTGTTGTTCTGTGATTTGACTTTTCATTATTAAAAGCACAGTATTTTCTTTTAATTGCTTCATTTAGGATTATATTGTGATCTTCCGTCGTATCTCTCCAGTTCTCCTTTTGTGAGTAACTGACCAATGGTTTTTTTATGGTAGTTTTTGCCGAGGGATTGGGATTGCCCCTATTTTTTTTTCTTGCTATCTTTGCCATTTTACTTGTTTTAAGAGTACTTCTCATGATCTTTCTCTCTACTTATTTTTCTGCCAAAATACATTCCTCTTTATTGGCTTCCAAAAAAGCATTCAAATGAAAATGCTAAAGCAAGTTGTATGGATGAACCAAAGCTTTCCGAAATATCTGTATACCTGAATATGTCATCCCTTTGAAATGACTATCAGTCAAGTGCCACAACAAATCCAAAATATATAGCTTTTTGTAGTGTTCGAGATATAAAACAATTCCGCAGCCTTATCTTTTAGTAGACATGGTTTTTAGTATAATAGTAGAGCCTTTATGACAGAATGGTCAGGAGTATGGTCTTTACTGCCCCCATTTCCTTAAGCCAGAATTTTGTGATAAGCTGATTCTTTCCTTTTCCAGATCAAGAAATTATTATGTTGTTCTCATTTTTCTATTATTTGATCTCTACAGTTTGCAATTTCTGCTGGGGTCATTACAGCTTGCACCATGGATAATATATTCAAGTATAGTGATAAGACACTGGTGTTTGCATACTTCTTCATTTTTGGGCTTAGTGCAATCATGCTGTCATTTTTTATATCAACATTTTTCAAAAGGGCCAAAACAGCCGTAGCTGTTGGAACTCTGTCTTTTCTCGGTTCCTTTCTCCCTTATTACTCTGTCAATGATGAGGGAGTCTCTATGTGAGTGCTCGTCCTTCTAATAATTAGTATTTTCACAGTCCAATTTTTTTATATTTGGGTATATATTTTATTCATTTGAGGTTGCCTACCTCAGGATCTTGAAGGGTATTGCTTCTCTGCTTTCACCTACGGCCTTTGCTCTGGGTTCTATCAACTTTGCTGATTATGAGCGTGCTCATGTTGGTCTTCGATGGAGCAACATATGGAGGGTGGGTTTCTGCAATAGGGCCCTTGTCTGCCTTTACTATTCAGTCCAAATTTTCTCAGACATTTATCTTGCAGGAGTCATCTGGAGTGAACTTTTCTGCATGTCTTCTGATGATGATACTCGATACACTGCTATATTGTGCAATTGGACTGTATTTTGATAAGGTGTGATTTTGTTTATTTGAATATACCCTCTATACTTTGAGTAACTGGACTCAAATTGAAGTGTATCACTCTAAGTGTCCTTCTTTCTGATGTCCTATATGGCCTCCATTTGATCATATATGGAAGCCTGCATCTGCTTTGCTGAAGTCCAACACTTTGCTACTTGGTAGCGAAAAAGAGACATATGCAGCTTGACAGATTTAGTGATGTAATAATTTATCTAATTTATGGCTATGTGTGAAGACACTTGAAGGAGCACATTATGTTTCATTTGTATGTTTTGAACAGTTCACAATCCAATGCCTCTAAAAAGATTCTTCCTGAAACTGATTTAGTGATGTAATAATTTATATAACTTAAGGCTATATGTGAAGACACTTAAAAGAACATTATGTTTCATTTGTATGTACTGAACACTTCATACTTTAGTGTCTCTAAATATTTTCTTCACGAACACGATTAAATTTACTTTTAACTTGGTCTTTCAGATGTATTTTCATACATTTCTGGTATATTTCATTGCTTTCTTCTAAGACACTGATGATATATATAGATGTGCTTATTTTGCTTCTTGATTGATAAAACCATTAAAGCTCTTCTCGTCTTGAAGGTTCTTCCAAGGGAGTATGGACTACAATATCCATGGAACTTTATTTTCCAAAAGGACTTCTGGAGGAAGAAAAGAATTGTAAATCACTATTCCTCCAGTTTTAAAGTTAAAGCTGCTGGTAAGAATTCTGAGTCAGCAGAGAATCTTCTAGGGCAAGATACTTTCAAACCTTCTATAGAGGCAATAAGCTTAGACATGAAACAACAGGAGCTTGATGGAAGGTATATGATATCCAACTCAAGTGCATCACCTTATTATGATATGATACATTGTCTCTTATATTTTCTTAAAACTTTTAGGTGCATTCAAATCCGGAATCTGCATAAAGTGTATGCTACTAAAAAAGGAGATTGCTGTGCTGTTAACTCATTACAACTGACATTGTATGAAAATCAGATTCTCGCTCTTCTAGGTGAATACTGTTGTTCTTCCTTAGATGGTTTAATTTGCTTTATCGTCCATGTCATATACACATTTCTTAAAGTTTGTCCCTAAAAAATTCTCACTGGTATTCATCAATGAAACATTGGAAAAGTTGCTCTTGCACTTGTTTTGGCTGTAGTCCATGTATTTGTTCACGTTAGAATTAGTACCTATATTATATTGTCCCTGTTATCAATATGGTCCACATATTTCAATGACTAATTCCATCATTGACCAATATTACAGTGACAAACCAAAACAAGGACCAAAACAAACCTATCATAGAATTCAGGGGCTAAACTCGATAATACTTTTATAAGGACTAATACCGGAGAGGTGTATATTACAGTGATGAGAAATTTATTTAAGCTGTTGTTATTATTATTTTGGTTTTATTATTTCAGGAAGATCTCTTTGCACCGACTCTTTTAATTGGTTTTATCTATGCTAATGATTTTTTCTAGGGGGGTGGGATTTCTCAATCATTTTGTTTTCGTTTTGAAGGACATAATGGAGCTGGCAAAAGCACGACGATCTCAATGCTTGTTGGTCTTCTTCCTCCTACTTCTGGGGATGCTTTGGTTTTTGGAAAAAACATTGTTTCGGATATTGTAAGTTTAAGTTTTGCTACAGTCTAGTGTGCTCACAAGGCCTAAATAATATTTGTTAATTGTATGGATCAAGACAGTGGTAATTCTATTAAGTGTATGTGTCTTTCTGAAGTTGTAAAATTTAAAATACCGGAAGTCTAGGGATGATAAAAGCTATCTTATCCGAAAGAAAGGAGTGGAAGTACATCCAGAGAGGGTAAGGATTTCTTCTCACCAGGAAAATGGTGTAAAAGAATAGAAAATGATGAGCCAACGTAAAGCAAACATAGTTAGACGTGCAATGGTGCAAGGGATTTGGCAGTTTTACTTCATTGATGTTTTATCTTTCCGGTTTTTTCCATTATGAAGGATCCTTTTTTCATTTAGTTTCCTTGTGATACTTCTCTTCCTCTGAATGAATTTCTTTTGTAAAGGAAAATGTTAGTCAACCATGAGCATAGAAACAAAGAGAAGTCATAGACAGTATATTATCCCATAGCAAATTTAAGGGTAAAATACAATCATGAACGGTGTTTCTCTCCGACCAAATATGCCCCGGAATTGCATAAAAGCACATTCCCATTAAATCTTGTCTTTGCTATTCAAAACAATCCGCTCCCAGGTGAAAGGAGACACTCACTGCACCCCTAGAACTGCAAGCAGATTATTTCACAAGAAACCAGCTTCTTTGCTGTGCATGGTAATGTGAGTGCTGTATCAGAAAGTTGTATGTAAATATGTAGTTATCTTGTAATTATTAGTGTTCATTGTATTAGGTCCATTAATAAGGCCCGACAGGTATAGTTTGTCTATATATTCAGGATTAGTGCTTGTACTTAGACACAATTCTATTAATACTAACATTTTTTCTACATGGTATCAAGAGCTCCCGTTCTTGGGGGTATCATTTTCGTATAAACCTTAGCCGCCTTCATCGTGGTTTCTTTTGCTGCCTTCATTGCAGCTAGTTTCTGCTATCTTTTTCACAGATCCTTGTGCATCCTTTTGCGTTTCTTCTCCTACAGGTTAACAAAAGGCACACAGTTTTTCACCATTGTTTGTGCGTTTTTCACTGTTCAGCCTGGAACACCACCATACACTACTCCGATTACTCCAACAACTGCACCATTGAGATTGACTGCCAAAATTTGACCAGTCCCCCAAACAATGTCCCTGTCAGCCTTCCCACACGCGACAGTGGTAGATCAGCACCCAATCTTTCCATTTTAGGGGTCCTTTTTCCTGTTTGATGCACTTTTGTTCGTGGGCCCTTTTTTTTGGCACCTTGTTTGAATTTCTGCTTCTGCTTCTTGTTCCAACTGTTTTTTTTTGTTGCTTTTTCTGGTCCTGTTTGAGGGATTAAATCTTTGTTTTGAGGGTCTTTTAGTTCGTGGGTATTTTTGGGAGGAATCACCCTTTGGCCTTTCATTGGACAGCTACTGTGGTTTAGTCCTGCTCTGCACTTGCTATTGTTCTGTGTTTCTGCACTTACTGGCCAGATCTACTTGTTTTTATGGGTCTTCCCTATGGCAATCATTGAGATACTTGACTAGCATTATTAGGTATATCGAGAGTGCACCAGGTAAAGGATTGCTTGATGGAAACAAGGGTAACGTGGAAGTTGTTTGCTATTTGGATGCTGATTGAGCATGTTCACTATCAAATAGAAGATCCACTATAGGGTATTGTGTTCTTGTTGGAGGTAATTTGATCTTCTGGCAAAGCAAGAAGCAAAGCAAGAAGCAGATTACAATTGCAATATCCAGTGCAGAAGTAGAGAGTATTGGGTTATGGTAGTAACAACTTGTGAACTCAAATGGCTGAGACAATTACTCCAACAGCTAAAATTGGGAGATGTCAAGGCAATGGAATTAATCTGTTGTGACAACCAAGCTGCACTATATATTGCTTCCGACCTAATCTTTCATGAAAGAACTAAACATATAGAGATTGATATTCACTTTGTGAGAGATAAGGTTCTTTCAGGTGAAATCATGGCTGGTTTTGTTGGTTTTAATGATCAACTCGCTGATGTTTACTAAATCCCTTAGAGCACCTCGTGTTGAATCTATTTGTAACAAACTTGGAGGATCTCGAGGTTAATCTATTTGTAACGAGCTTGGTGCATATGACATGTATGTTCCAGCTTGAGGGGTAGTGTTAGAATCACGACACATTTTTGATATGTCTAAATACCTTAGCTGAATATTACTCAGCTTCCAGTCACTAATTAGTAGATTTCTCAAATCACATTCTTTGTGATTGGTATGTAATTAATGCAAATAAAATATAAATAGAGATGTGTGCTCTGTTTAGACCTAGTAATTACAAAAATTACAGTTTGGATAGAAGCAATTTGAACTCCATCTTTAAAGTCTTCTATAAAACCTTTAACCTCTTTAGGTATTCAGTTTTTTTATAGGTCTTTTGATTCCTCTGACATCTCTCCATCAATCTGGTCAACGAGTATATCTTTCCATGGTTGATCACCCTGGCATAAAATCATGTGTTTTTTTGTTTGTTTTAATCTTCGCTCAGTAATGTAATGTTCATGTCATTAAAGGTGAGATGTCTCAATTACTTATTGATAAAAAGGTGAAATGTCTCAATTTGGATTTCGTAACTTAAATTCTCCCACTGTGCTGCCAGACATGGATATGCTCATTATGAATGTTTTTGTTACTTCCCCTGTTGTATACTTACTTGGTCCCGTGTTCATTCAAAAAATGCCGTTCTCTTGTTTTGTAGGATGAGATACGGAAAGTTTTGGGTGTCTGCCCACAGCATGATATACTCTTTCCTGAATTGACTGTAAGTAGACACGTGCTTTTTATGTTCTGTGTGTTTTATTGTCTGCATATTTGTTAAATGCTGATTTTAGAATATTAATCATTGCCGTTTTCTCTATAGCTTAATGCATATATATATAGACGGAACTCACAACCTAAGCATCTATAGTATTAGTGGGTGTTTTTTAACGTTTCATCTTGGCATGCTTTAAACAATTTTGGATTTGCATTGCCATTACTATGTAGTCATTACAAATGTAGTCAATATATACTTATAGCTCTGTGACCACGTGATTGCATCAGAAATAGTCGCGACTTCATTATTTATTTATTTATTTATTTATTCATTTATTTATTTTATATTACTATGATTTTGTGTATCAAATGTTATATTCACCTAGTATATGCTGCCCTTGTTTTTACCCCTACCTCACAAAATTTCTTGGTCCATCATGCCTGTATGACTAGTTGTAAGTTGTTTCCCCTTTTATCAATGGTGAGAGTCCCACATAGGATGTGATATGACCTGAAAAAATATTTATAAGTAGGAGGCATCCCTCACCTAAAAAGCCGGTTTTGTAGGGTTGAGTTAGGGCCTACTCAAATTCTAATATGGTATCAGAGTCTATTCAAGATCCTTTGGGCCACCGACTGTCTGGCCACTCGGGTCATGCTTCAGTTGTCTAGTCATGGGCGTGAGTGAAAAGGTGTTTCTAAGTGGCAGACGTCCCTCACCTTACAAGGCGGTTTTGTAAGGCCCGACTCAAATTATAAGAATCAACAAAGGTGTGCAATGCTCCACACTCATGCATCTAGAGAAATAAGGGTTCTTCCTTTAAGATCTTTTCTCTCTTCACAGATATGATTCTATAAAAAGAGATATAACTGTAGGTTTGATTCCTGATTAGGTTGCTATTCACTGATTTCTTTATTTTTTGTTTTATTTTTGTAAACACCCTTTTGATTTTACTATATGCAATGTGCTGCGTCCATCCATTAACTTAATGCAGGTGAGAGAGCATTTGGAACTATTTGCCATATTAAAGGGTGTGGAGGAAGACACACTTGAGGGTGTTGTTGCTAAAATGGCTGATGAGGTGTGTTTGGTAGTTTTAAGTCCAACAACTCTTATTTTCATCACCAAAGTTTATAAATATAATTGAAAAAGACTTGTTCATTTCAAGGGAATTGAATTGATAAAAATCCAAGTTTTTTCTAATCAGTTGGTTTATTGTTTTTGTCTTTTAATCTTTTTTATTTCAAAGATGGAAGAGAGTATAAATACTGATTTGTAATTGTGGTTTATACAGAAGATTATTTACTAACCCTTGTTTATAATAAATAATAATAGTAGACTCCTAATCCAAATTATATAAGGAAACTAATCCTGACAATTATTAAACTCTTAATTTAATGAGGAAAAAATCATGAAATACGGAAACCATTCCTAAAAGATAATTTAAGATATTTTAAATTATTCTAAATGGTACATCCAAATATCATGATAGCAAGATTTTTTTCTCTCGATAGGTAGGATTGACTATGTGAATTGAACGACCATTTTTTTCCTTGTCATGTATGTTAGCCACCTGCTAACTTGATTCTTCAATACAGAACCTGTCAAGGCCTGGGACAGTGGCCAGGTGGTCTTGGCAGGGTTATTTTATTCAAAGTACAGAGGAAAAGACTTCATACACTGATGCACTAGCACCTCCACTGATATCTAATCAGTCTTCTAACATGGTTATCAATTGAATTTTATATAATAAGGGTACAGAGCACTGATTACTAACAGTCTATTAACAACCTTCTAACTAACTAATAACTACTATAACTAACCTATAACCTCCATAACTAACACATAACAGATTATTAATCAATCCGGGTACATATTAGTTGTTAGGTCACACTGACAACACTTATTTCTTATTCTTTCTGGCATACACTTTGAGGGGTCTAACAATGCCTCCCTCTTTTGGAGCAACCTTGTCCTCAAGGTTGAATTGAGGGAATTGTCTCTTGAAGGTAGTCTCTTCCTCCCAGGTAGCATCCTCTGCAGGGAGTCCCTTCCAGTGTACTAAAACTTGCTGTATGTCTTGCTCCTGCTGTTGCCCAGTTCTTCTGTCAAGGATTTCCTTGGGCTCAAATATTTCATTTGATCCTTGTAGCTCTGTAGGAAGTCTTTCTTCTATAGGATGATCCCCAATTGCTAGCTTAAGTTGAGAAACATGGAACACTGGATGAATTCTAGCTGTTTCTGGCAGTTGTAATTGAAAGGCTACTGTACCAATTTGTTTAGTCACCAGGAATGGCCCATAGTATCTGGCTGCTAGCTTCGGATGCAGTTTGGTGGGCATTGAAACTTGCCTATGAGGCCTAATTTTGAGGAACACCTTATCCCCTACCTTAATATTGGATTGCTTTCTGTGGGTATTAGCATGTCTACTCATCTGTTCTTGAGCCTTCTGTAGATGCAGTTTTAGTTGCTTCAGTGCCTCATCCCTAGATAACAGGTCTTGTGCTACAGCTTCTACTACAGTTTCTCCTGGGATGTACTTAGTGATTGTAGGGGGTGGCCTGCCATACACTGCTTCAAATGGTGTAGTTCTTGTAGACTTCTGAAAGCTGGTGTTGTACCAGTACTCTGCCCATGGTAGGTATTCAAGCCATGCCTTCGGTTGTTCTGCACAGAAACATCTTAGGTATGTCTCTAATATTCTGTTAATAACCTCAGTTTGCCCATCACTCTGTGGATGGTAAGCTGTACTCATCTTCAGTTTGGTGCCCTGCTGCTTAAATAATTCCTGCCAGAAAAAACTTAGAAAAACTGGGTCTCTGTCACTTACAATTGAGCTGGGAATGCCATGAATTCTCACTATCTCTTTGATGAATTTTTCAGCTACTATCTTGGCTGTGAAAGGATGCTTTAGAGGAATAAAATGGCTGTATTTGCTCAGCCTATCCACCACCACTAGAATCACCTCATACCCTTTAATTTTAGGAAGTTTAACTATGAAGTCCATACTCAACTCCTCCCATATACCATTAGGTATAGGAAGTGGCTGTAAGAGACCAGCAGGGGAGCATGCCAAGTATTTACTCTTTTGACAGACTTGGCAAGATGCTACATATTTAGTAATGGTCCCTTTCATTCCTATCCAATAAAGTGATTGAGCTATCCTCCTATAAGTCCTATATACGCCTGAGTGCCCTCCCATAGGGGTAGTGTGAAACTCTTCTAGGAGTGTGGGAATCCACTGAGATTGACCTGAAATAACTAACCTTCCCTTATAGTGTAGCCTACCTTGCTCAAGAGTGTAATGAGGGTGAGAGTCAGGGTCTGATGCCAGTTCTTCTTTAATTTTTTTGAGTACAGAATCTTGCTCTATCTCTGTATTTATGCTGTCAATGTCTTGCCATGTGGCTTTGCTTAAAGTTTGTAGATCAGGTTCCTCGTATTGTCTTGATAAGGCATCCGCTACCTTGTTGGTTGACCCCTTCTTGTATATGATCTCAAAATCATAACCTAAGAGTTTAGCAATCCAGTTTTGTTGGTTTTGGGATATCACAGTTTGCTCTAATAGGAATTTTAAACTCTTGTGGTCAGTGTAAACTTGAAATTTCCTACCTATTAGATACGGTCTCCAATGTTGGATGGCTAAAACTAAGGCCATTAATTCTTTTTCATAGGTGGATTTGGTAAGGGACTTATCAGATAGGCCTTTACTAAAGTATGCTATAGGTTTATTTTGTTGAGTGAGCACTGCTCCCAATCCTAGACCTGAGGCGTCACATTCTATGCAGAAAGTTTTGTTAAAATTAGGCATAGACAAGACAGGGGCTGTTGTGATGGCTCTCTGTAGTTCCTGGAAGGCCTTGGTGCTATCTAGTGTCCATTCAAATTGTCCCTTCTTTAACAGGTTGGTGAGAGGCCTGGCTATCTTCCCATAGTTGTTTACAAACTTCCTATAGTAGCCGGTAAGTCCTAGGGATCCCCTTAATGCTTTGATGGATTTAGGGATGGGCCAATTGAGGATTGCTTCTGTTTTCTGCGGGTCCATAGACACTCCTTGTTGACTAATGACATGGCCTAGATACCTCACTTCTTCTTTACCTAGCTCACACTTTTTAAGGTTGGCATGGAAAGAGTTTTCTTCTAAGGTCTCCAGAACTTGTTCAAGGTGATGCAAATGTTCTTTCCAAGTTCTACTATATACTAGGATATCATCAAAGAAGACAAGGACACATTTCCTAAGATATGGTTTAAGAGCAGCATTCATGGCATGTTGGAAGGTAGCTGGGGCATTTGTGAGTCCAAAGGGCATGACCAGTGTCTCATAATGTCCCTGGTGTGTCCTAAAAGCAGTTTTCTGGATGTCATTCTCATCCATACGAATTTGGTGATACCCAGCCCTTAAATCTATCTTAGAAAAGTAACATGCTCCATGCAATTCATCAAGCAATTCTTCTATCACTGGTATAGGAAACTTGTCAGGGATAGTGGCCTTGTTTAGGGCTCTATAGTCTACACAGAATCTCCAACTTCCATCTTTCTTTTTTACTAAGATTACAGGGCTGGAATATGGGCTGTTACTAGGCCTAATGATACCTGCTTTCAACATTTCATCTACTTGCCTTTCTATTTCATTTTTTTGTAGATGGGGGTATCTATAGGGTCTCACATTAATAGGACCTTCTCCACTCTTAATTGGGATCTTATGGTCCACTCCTCTCTTAGGGGGTAGCCCTACAGGTTCTTGGAACACCCTAGCATACCTTTCTAGCAGTTTCTGAATGTCTTTTGGTTGGGCAGAGTCTTCTAGGTTGCCTAAGGTGCAGGTCAGTTTCTCATATTGGTCCTTAGAGTTCCACACTACAGCTACAGCCTCTATTTCAATTAACTTCAAGAGCTGTTGAGGTGAAATTAGAGACTTACCAAGGCTAGGGTCCCCTTTTAGCTCTACAGGTCCTTGTGGAGTGTTGAATTTCATAGTTAAGTTCTGCCAATTTGTTTGAACATCCCCCAATGTTGCCAGCCAAGAGATTCCCAATACCATGTCTACTCCCCCTAGTTCAAAAACCAGGGTGTCCACAGCAAAATGATAGTTTCCAATGGCTCCTTGTACCCCTCTGCATTTTCCCAAGGTACTCTTTTTGTATTCATCACCCAAACGCACACTGTAGATTCCTTCCGCACCCATGTGTAGACCCAATTTATCAACCAGTGTCTTGGAGATGAAGTTGTGGGTAGCACCACTGTCAATGAGTATCACAATCACCACCCCATTGATGATGGCAATTACTTTCATAGTCTTGGGTTGAGTCAATCCCATAGAGGTAAACTGGGAGAGCTCTATGACATTCAGTTCCTGTTCTGTCTTGGACTCTTCACTATGATCAGAACCTTCTTCCAGCATCACTATCTCACCTGACTCATCAATGTCTTCATTGTCTCCCAAAATTATCACTCTCATGCTCCCTTCAGGACAACGATGTCCTGGGCTATAGGGTCCTCCACACGAGAAACACAGGTTTTCCTTCCACCTCCTTGCGTGTTCTGCTTTGGGCAGGAAACGAGTTCCTACTCCTCTGTTTTGGTTCGTTCCTCCTGCAATCTTGCTGTTGTTGTTCGCCTGGGGTGTAGGGTTGGATGCGCTCGCATTAGGTCTCGTATTACCCCCTGTATCGTTACCAGGTCGTCGCGACCCGTTTGGTTCATCGCGCGACCCGTTTCGCGCCGTAACTCCATTTCCACGATAACGTGAATCTTTGAACCTTGGTGGCGTGTTCACTGGGCTTCTGGGGTCCCTCTGTGCTTCCTCGATTTGTCTTGCCAGAGACAAAGCCTTAACCAGTTTCTTGGGGTCTTGGATCCGAACTTGATCGCGAATGGCTTTGCGCAACCCAGCTAGAAAATACCCCAGCATGATGTGTGCCGGTGTCCCCTTTGCTTGGGCTAATAGCAATTCGAATTCACGAATGTAATCGTTCACGCTCCCTCGTTGCTTGATTGCTGATAGACGCTCGTGTATGGATCCCTGTGCACAATCCCCAAATCGCTCCATTAGGGCTTCAGAGAGGGTTGTCCAAGATGGATCGTGGGTTTCATCCTTCCAATATTGAAACCAATGAATGGCTTCTCCCTCCATGCAAATTAAGGCAAGTCACATCTTTTCGTCGTCTTCTTTGATCTTCTGTAATTCAAAGAATTTCTCTGCCTTCGTTAACCATCCCAGTGGGTCGTCACCTTCGAAGGTTGGCAATTCCACCTTCTTCGTCCACGCGCGAGTGATTTCGTGGCGATTGTCACCCTCTTCGTCCGCCACAGTCTTGCGCGGTGCCGGAGGTGGGTCGTTCTTGTTCACCGATGCGTCGTCCCTTGGCTTTTCTTGCATCTGCTGCAATTGTTGAATAGCTTTCATCATCTCTGCGAGTTTTGTGTTGATATCTTCACTGAAGGCTTGAATCTTGTCATCAATCCTTTCATCAACCTTTTTCTCTAACGCTGTAGCTTCTGTATCTCCTCGTGTCTTCGTCATCTTCGAATCCGGCAGGTCGGACCAAATGTTAGCCACCTGCTAACTTGATTCTTCAATACAGAACCTGTCAAGGCCTGGGACAGTGGCCAGGTGGTCTTGGCAGGGTTATTTTATTCAAAGTACAGAGGAAAAGACTTCATACACTGATGCACTAGCACCTCCACTGATATCTAATCAGTCTTCTAACATGGTTATCAATTGAATGCCTTCACCATTGTCTAATACCCCTTTATATAATAAGGGTACAGAGCACTGATTACTAACAGTCTATTAACAACCTTCTAACTAACTAATAACTACTATAACTAACCTATAACCTCCATAACTAACACATAACAGATTATTAATCAATCCGGGTACATATTAGTTGTTAGGTCACACTGACAACACTTATTTCTTATTCTTTCTGGCATACACTTTGAGGGGTCTAACAATGTATGAAATTTTTTCTATAAGTATTGAATATTGAATTATCCTTCATTTGGTCAACTCTCCTTACTGGTCCTTCTATGGGTCTTCTCGAAACATGCCTAAGCCATCGAAGGAGACTCCAACATTTTTTTTTTTACAATTGGAACTACCCGAGTTTTCTCCTAATAATTGTTGTCCAATTCCTATTTTGTTTTGTGTAACCACTTACGCATTGTAGCATTCTCATCTGTGACACTAAATTTAATTTACACTGAATTTACTCTCTTGTCGGCTCTTTACCTCTCAACATTTAGTCCCATGTAATTGCATGTCTTCTAGCTTTGTGGTAAAGGAGTGGTATTTTTCTGTTATAGGAAGCATTCCTTCTACATGGATCCTACGGTTGACATCCTCCTCTCCCCCACTTTATTTTGTATGATTGACCCAAAATTCTTATAGCATGAGATTTGTGGTATTTTATGTATTCCAATTTTCATCTCCAAGTTATGATTCGTTTGTCTTGCTAGTATCGCATTGCATTTGATATACTGTTTTATTTCTACTTATTCGAATGTTGTGTGTCTTCATTACTTTCTCCATATCTCTAACTTTCCATTGATTTCTCCCATCTTTCCAACTAAGACTACATCATCTAGAAAAAACATGCATAATGGCACGTTATCCTGAACATGTAAAGTGAATAAATCTACAGTCAAAATAAAAATATATATTAAAAAGTAGGAAATCGAAGTTGACCCTTAGTGCACACCTATGAAGTTATCTTGCCTCTCACTCTCCCTTTAGTTTTTAATAATTTCCTTTGTTGCTTTAAGATACAACATAGGATGCAAGGTAACTTTTAGTGCATGAACAGGTGGGCTTGGCTGATAAGACCAACACTGTTGTGAGAGCTCTTTCTGGTGGCATGAAGAGGAAATTGTCTCTTGGAATTGCATTGATTGGGAACAGTAAGGTGTAACACATTGACAACACGTTTTTGTTTTATGTGTTGAGCAGAACTGGAATCTTTTGACTTATATGGCAGGTTATAGTTCTTGATGAACCTACAAGTGGAATGGATCCATATTCGATGCGTTTGACTTGGCAGTTAATAAAAAAAATTAAGAAGGGCAGGATAATTCTGCTTACGACACATTCTATGGATGAAGCAGATGAACTAGGTGACAGGATAGCTATCATGGCCAATGGATCTCTGAAATGCTGTGGAAGGTTAATTCCATTTTCCTTTTTTAGAATATTATATATGAAACTGATGAATTTTGGATCTGTCATTTGATGATACTACACACATACAAACTTCACTTAAAAATGGAATTCCCAAAACTTGGTATCCATAAAGATCAGTTATGAATCTACTCTAAGGTAACTTGGGATCTATACCAATCGATAGTAACAAATCTTTATTAGAAATAAACCTTGCAAAACTTTGTCTCCCTATGATGCACTTAAGAATTCGAACAATTGCATCCTGATGGCTGTCAAGGAGCAAAACATATACAGGGAGAATAGAATCAGAAATCCAAAAAAGTTTAGGGATTAAATTCAGTAACTAATAATCCTATCTAATATATGGAAAAAATCAAGGAATAAAAGAAAATAATAACAACTTTTAACAGTCAACACAATCATTTTCCGTAGTTCATGCTTCATGGTATTGGTTGAGATAATGGAGAGAAGTTTTGCATTATTGTCGTTTCTTTATTTCTTAATGCAGTGGGAGGACATCTTTTAGTCTGTTTGGTGTATATTCTCTTCAGCTTCTGATAGAAAGCTTGGAATTTGTAAAACCCTTTACATAGATGCATCAATGCGCGTGCTTGCACCCGCGCACACACATACATATATGTTGAAATATGTTGTAAATAGTAGATTTATTTATATATGTATTCGGCCCATTTACCTGGCCCGTTAAGTAGCCTATTTAAACTCAGTAGTGCTTGTACTCAAATTACAATTACACAATTAATAAGACGGAACTACAGCTGCTCTGTAGTCGCAGACGTAGGCAAAGATTGGCCGAACTGCGTGACCAATATCGTGCCTTTTTTTTCTACATGGTATCACGAGCTCTCGTCCTTGAGGGCCTTGCTTCCGCATAAACCCTAGCCGTCCTTATTTCGGCAAACCCAAGTCACCTTCATTGTGACCCTTCCCTGCCTTCATTGCAGTCTTTCTCAGAACCCTACAACCCCAAACAGAACCTGTTGTACTGTGCTGTCTTCATATTGCAGCAGTTTTTTTTTCCAGAAAAATAGCAACCCACTGTCTGATCTGTTTCTTCACCTTGCGCTACTATTTGTTTCTCACCGCCCTCACCATCACTCTCGGAATCAAATTCCGACCCACCCTGTGAAATTTCGCCGTCATCGGAAGCCGTACGCGCCACCACGCGCCGCCCTAGCTCCGGCGATCCTCCATCGTTTGTGGTCCACGCGCCACCCTACGTTCATTTTTTCGCTGCGGCTCTTTGGGACAGGTTGTAGATCGAAGGTTCCTCTTTCTGTTTTGGGGGTCCGTGTTCAATTTGGAGCACTTTGATATTTTGGATAATCTTGGAGCCATTTGGTTGTGTTTTTGCTCTGTTTTTGGTATCAATTCTGCTCAGTTTTTTTGCTGTTACGGCACCTATTGGCGATATACAGATTCAACAATTTATTGCTGGGTTATTCATTATTCGAAGCCCATTATTGGTTACAGTTATCGCTCTTTCGGCAACTTTGGACACAGTTATTGTGTTTGTCTGTTAGTTGTTGCCTTGTTTTCTTCGGTTATTGTCACAGATGTCTGACAATATTGCTATTGATTACTCTTTATCATTCACCGAGGATGAGGTGAATCGTTTGAAGGCCCTACTTTACTCTCTTAGTAAGTCTTGTTCTCTACCAACGACCGGTATTAGCGTATGCTCCCGATCTTTCAATGTTTGCGGTAAAATCCCTAAGGATGCTTGGATTTTGGATTCTGGTGCTACCGACCACATGACATTCAATTCGAGTTTATTTTCTTCTTATACCTCCTCTGAGAAGAATTGTTATGTTACAATTGCTGATGGTTCTTATGCCCGTATTGATGGCTCTGGGAGTATTAACTTGCAATCTTCACTTCAATTACAGGATGTGCTACATGTTCCCACACTCTCTCACAATTTAATATCTGTTCGTAAACTCACTCGTGATCAGAATTGTAAAGTAACCTTTTTCACTTCTTATTGTGTTTTTCAGGATCTGACCACGGGGAAGATAATCGGAGTTGCTAAGGAAAAGGGAGGGCTATACTACTTATCTGATGAACCAGATTGTTCGAAGGTGTTGGCTTCTTGCTTGCAAACCGAGTCTGCTGAGTCTTCTCATTCTGCCGCACAAATTTGGCTTCAGCACAAACGTCTTGGTCATCCTCCATTCTCTTTAGTTAAGTCTATGTTTCCTTCCTTATTTTTACATCATTCAGTTGAGTCTTTTAAATGTGAAGTTTGTGAGTTAGCTAAACATCATCGTGTCTCTTTTCCTCTTAGTTCCACTAAAAGTGCTGAACCTTTTGATCTTATACATTCTGATGTTTGGGGACCTGCACCTATTTCTAATGTTTCGGGTGCTAAATGGTTTGTGTCATTTATTGATGATTGTACTCGAGCAACTTGGATTTTTTTGATGAAGGATAAATCAGAAGTACCAGAATTATTTATCAGATTTTATCACATGGTGCAAACACAATTTGGCAAAGGCATTAAAAGAATTCGCTCTGACAATGGCAAGGAATATGCCAATCAGAGTCTTTCAAATTTTACCAGTCAACAAGGAATTTTTCATGAGTTTACATGTGTCGACACTCCACAACAAAATGGTGTCGCAGAAAGAAAGAATCGTCATTTACTTGAAGTTGCTCGAGCCATTCTCTTCCAAATGGCTGTTCCCAACTCATACTGGGGAGAAGCAGTACTGACTGCTGCCTACTTGATTAATCGGGTCCCCAAACCAATGTTAGGTAATGTTAGTCCTGTTCAGTTTTTGACTTCACGGTTTCCTTCTGTTCATGTTTTGCAGAGTCTTCAATCTCGAGTGTTTGGTTGTGTTGCTTTTGTCCATGTTCACAAACAACATCGAAGTAAGTTGGACCCTCGTGCAGTCAGATGTATTTTTGTGGGTTATCCTCCTAACAAAAAAGGATATAAATGTTATCATCCTCCTAGTCGTAAGTACTTTATCTCTAAAGATGTCACGTTTCATGAGAATGTATCCTACTTCACTCGTCCTCAGCTTCAGGGGGAGAGTATTCATGATTATTTGGAATCTAAGTCCGAGTTTCTGGTCCTACCTGAGTTACCTGAGGCTCCTGTCTTAAGTCCTACTACTGGTCCTACTTGTCCTGCATCCACAAGTCCTTCATTTGAGTCCCCTGAGTCGCATGTGTCTCCTGTCTCACCTTCTACTATTGATCCTGCTTCCACAAATACTCCTGTCTCACCTTCTACTATTGATCCTGCTTCCACAAATACCGAATTTGAGTCACCTACTTCTATTTTGGTCCCTCCTTTATCTTCTGTTTTGCAGGAACCATCATCTTCGGCACCAGCAAATGCTAAAGCTGGTGAGCCAACTTTGGTGTATCAGAGAAGAAGTAAGCCCGACCTGCCCCAGACACAACTTCAATTGCCTGAACCGGAGGTAAGTACTGAAATTAACCCTCCTACTAGTGATTCCCACAGTTCTGACACTAGTGACACTGATACAGATGATTTGCCTATTGCTTTGAGGAAAGGGAAAAGGTCTTGTGCGAAATACCCTATTTCTCAATTTGTCTCCACTAAAAATCTTTCTGTGCAGCATCAGAGTTTTATTTCAGCTGTTGATTCTGTGATAATCCCATCATCTGTTCAAGAAGCATTCAAAGATAGAAATTGGGTTCAAGCCATGGATGAGGAAATGAAAGCACTTGAGAAGAATGGAACATGGGAAATTGTTGAGAGACCGGGAGGCAAGAAGCCTGTTGGTTGCAGGTGGATCTATACAGTCAAGCACAGATCAGATGGTACTATTGATCGGTACAAGGCAAGACTAGTGGCTAAAGGATTCACTCAGACCTATGGCATTGATTATGAGGAGACTTTTGCTCCTGTGGCAAAGATGAACACTGTTCGGATCTTACTATCACTTGCTGCTCACTCCGGATGGGAACTAAACCAATTTGATGTCAAAAATGCATTCTTGCATGGAGATTTAGAGGAGGAGGTGTATATGGAGATTCCTCCAGGATTTGGTTCAAAAGATGGAACAAACAAGGTGTGTCGATTAAGGAAAGCTTTATATGGGCTAAAACAGTCTCCTCGAGCATGGTTTGGGAGATTTACAAAGGCAATGGTGTGCTTAGGCTATAAGCAAAGCCAAGGAGATCACACTCTTTTCTTCAAACATTCGAAAGATGGAAAACTGACTATACTTCTTGTTTATGTTGATGATATCATTATTACAGGTGACAATTTGGCTGAGAGACAACTACTTAAGGAGCAATTATCAGCAGTGTTTGAAATGAAAGACCTTGGGAAACTTAAGTATTTCCTAGGGATTGAGGTGGCCTACTCCGATAAAGGCATTTTTATTTCTCAAAGAAAATATGTTCTTGACCTTCTGAAAGAAACCGGAAAGCTTGGATGTAAACCTGCAAGTGTTCCTATTGAGCAAAATCACAAAATTAGCTTTGAAGAAGAAAGTGCCAAAGTTGACAAGGTCCAATATCAGAGATTGGTGGGAAAATTGATTTACTTGGCACACACTAGACCTGATTTGGCTTATGCAGTCAGTGTGGTAAGCCAATTCATGCATGACCCGAGGCAGAGACATTTGCATGCTGTTGATCGTATTCTTCAATATCTCAAGGCCTCTCCAGGAAGAGGACTATTGTTCAAAAGTGGTGGGAGCCTAACTATGGAAGCTTATACTGATGCTGACTATGCAGGTTCAATAAGTGATAGAAGATCTACTTCAGGTTATTGCACCTTCCTATGTGGGAACCTTGTTACTTGGAGGAGTAAGAAGCAAAATGTAGTGGCTCGATCAAGCACTGAGGCTGAATTTAGAGCTTTGGCACAAGGAATCTGTGAACTATTGTGGATGAAGATTATACTAAATGACTTGAAGATACAATTTGAAGGTCCTATGAAGTTATTTTGCGATAACAAATCGGCTATCAGTATTGCTCATAATCCCGTTCAACATGACAGAACGAAGCACATTGAGATAGATCGTCACTTCATTAAGGAAAAACTTGACAGCGGGTTAATATCTACAACTTACATTCCTTCCGGACACCAATTGGCAGATGTATTAACGAAGGGCTTGCCAACAGAGCATTTCAAAGAACTTACATCCAAGCTGGGAATGATAGATATCCATTCACCAGCTTGAGGGGGAGTGTTGAAATATGTTGTAAATAGTAGATTTATTTATATATGTATTCGGCCCATTTACCTGGCCCGTTAAGTAGCCTATTTAAACTCAGTAGTGCTTGTACTCAAATTACAATTACACAATTAATAAGACGGAACTACAGCTGCTCTGTAGTCGCAGACGTAGGCAAAGATTGGCCGAACTGCGTGACCAATATCGTGCCTTTTTTTTCTACAATATATATAATTTTTTACCGTTTAGATTGTAAATTTCATGAAATTTTATGGTTCAGTTGAGCTTTTAACCTTAATGAAATCCACAAAACCTTCAAAAGTTCTAGTTTTATTACTGATGTTTGACTTCTAGAAGCAAGGTCAAAAGCTCATCAGTTGTTTTTCCTTATAATCATGATATAACTGTACATCTCTCTCCTTATTTATGATGATGACATTTTTACAGCTCCCTTTTCTTGAAGCATCACTATGGAGTCGGTTATACTCTAACTCTTGTAAAGGTTTGTTTTTTTCCTGAGGATTGTCTTTCATTCCTATGGTTTCTGTTTCACAATTGAAAGGATGTTTTTATTTAGATTTTTTATCCTTGTGCTTTCAGTCTGCTCCTACTGCTTCTGTAGCTGGTGATATAGTGCACCGGCATGTTCCGTCGGCAGCCTGTATAAGTGAGGTATTTTTCTCACAGTATAATTCATAGAGATACGTGTTAATATCGAACTTTTAAGAATGTATATTTATTTGTCAATGTCAATGCACACGTTAGTAGATGAAAATTAAATTAGTCTGGTGGTGTTCCTTAACGATCCTTGCCCCCTGAGCTATTCTGCTTGTTTTTGCATGCACTTATAAACATACGATGATTATCCTCCTCTGAAAAACAGAAAAACTAAATTTAACATAGAATAGCTCTTCCCTGTCTTGAAGCCTCGTTACTTATCTACCAAAGAGTTTCCTTAGGAAACAATGTGCTGAACATCACACTGAAGCCAAAAAAGCTGTTGTCTCACATTAGATCCAGATTCAAATATTTTCAGTAAAAAATGAGCATCTTGTAAACTATATTGTCTCACATTAGATCCAGATTCAAAAATTTTCACTAAATAATTGAGCATCTTGTTCCACCAAGACACCATTGAACTGCATGCATGGCATACTGCCTTAAATTTGGTAATTCTTGTTCTGTTATTCTTGCCAGACCCACTGAACGTGATCAAAAGAAACTACTTCAAATTTTGAGAGTACACAAGATTCATTATACACTCGGAAAAACCTACTCCAGGCGTAACTTACAGAATGGCTATGTAGAAATATTTTTGAAGCTGATTCCATATGTCAGGAGAATGTAAACCTTTATTATCTAGACAAGTAGGCATCAAATGATTAGTGCTGATGCTATTGAGTAGTGCTGCTCAAATATTGACAGGCCTTTGAAACATGTTTATAAAAGAAGGGGTAGAATTGGAACAGGAAATGAAGAGAAGGGTGTGCAGCACGGTCAGTTAGCCGTGGAGGGAAAGAGGAATGGTGAGGAAAAAAGGGGGAATAACCAACTGTACAGGTGGCGACTATGGATTGGCTGATGAGGTTGAGGAAATCAAAGGAGAGAGGGGAGAAGAATATTCTATAAAGGAGGGGGCGACGCATGGGAAGGTTAGGCTGGTATTGATTAAGAAATTGGGTACCGAGTTGAGATGGTTTCTCAACTCATAAGGGGGAAATCCTTTAGGGGAGTCTCATTTATCTTTTAGTTTTTACCAATTCTGCAAGGAAATTAATCCCAGCCACTGAAATTTCTCAGATTCATACATTCATAGTAGAGTTTTTCTACTTTGCATTAGTTCAATAGAAAGTTTATTCAGTATTTTTCCTATTCTGTTTCTGGTTCTATTAAATATGAAGATTAAAATTTATAGAAGGTTTGTGCCTTCCATATAGGCTTTTCAAGAGGAATCTGTGTGTTTGGGGCCAAGAAAATCTCCTGAATAACAAACAGACTAAGTCTTTCTATGTTGGTTGAATGACAAATCGTTTAGCACAATCTTCATCCACAATAACTCACATATTCCTTGTGTCATTACACTAAACTCTACTTCAGCACTTGATCAAGCTACCACACTTTTCTTCATACTTCTCAAAACAACAAGGTTTCCACACAAGAATGTGTAATACCTTGAGGTGGATCTCCTGTCACTCATCGAACCTGCGTGATATGCATTAGTAAAAGCCTCCATAGTCAGACTTCCACCACTCTTGAACAAGAGTACTCTCCCCAGAGTGGTTGCGATATTGCAAGACACGATCTACTACTTATAGGTGTGTTGCTCTTGGATGATGCGTGAACTGTCTCACAACACTAACAACATACACTAAGTATGGTCTAGTGTGGGATAAGGAGATAGACTTCCCTACTAGTCTTTGATATTGCACTTTGTAAACCATAGCACTCTCCTCTTCGGTGTTGATTACTTATTTGAAGAAGTGTTGATTTCTTATTTCCTTCAAAAAGGTCAAGAACATATTTCCTTTGAGAAATAATAATTCCTTGCTCGGAGTAGGCCACCTCGATCTTTTGGAAATACTTGAGTTTCTCAAGGTCCTTCATCTCAAACTCTGTAGCTAGTCTTTCCTCGAGCAGTTATCTCTCACCTAGATCATCTCCTGTAACAATAATATCATCAACATAAACAAGAAGTATTGTTAGTTTTCTCCTTGTGAATGTTTGAAGAAGAGTGTATGATCTCCCTGACTTTGTTTATGACCAAGGCCCACAACTGCCTTTGGTAACACCTTGTTTTCCAAAGCGCTACTGATCTAGAATCTAACTCTAAATGCCGAATGATTTGAGTAAATTTTTTTTCTTGTCTATCAGAAAACGTGAGTATTTTTTTTTATTTTGCTTTTTAAAAATTCTTTAACAATCGCCACTAGTGTAATGCAACTTTGAAATGAGATGATAAAATAACACATATGGATAGCGCATCTGATTTGTGCTTAACTTTATAAATCTATTTGCAACCAAAGAGCTTCTTGCCCCTAGTCTCTCAACAATCTCCCTTAGTTCCATTCTTCGCAAGTGCTATTATAGACAACTAGAACTTTTTCCACATCCACCTAGGACAACATTTGGAAGCTCTAAACAAGAATATTTTAAATACAGAAAAAATAATAAAGAAATTGAGATTGAGATTGGTGTGGTATAATGTTGTGTATGGAGAAAAACAAATACAAAAAAAACATTTGTTATTGACTTATCTGATTTTACTACATGTATAAAATAGTTTTTGAGAGAATAATTGCTTTTGACTTGAATATGCTAGTTCTGTCGATTTGATTGTTAAGCAAACTTTTGCGAGTTCATTTTTAGCAATAAAATAATCCCCTAGCTTCCCCTTTTTCCTTTTATTTATGCGAAGGATTTAACTGTCTATCTCATTTCATACAATACCCATAAAGATATTATATAATGTAGTGGGTTTGAACATTAGTTTGAATGATTAAGAATTCTGTGGGCATGCATAATAAATTTCGACTCTTCCGCATTTCCTTTCTAGCGATACATCAGATTACAGTGGTTGATTCCAACTTATCAAGTCTTACCGGATATCTCATTTTCAGGTTGGAACTGAGATTTCCTTCAGGCTTCCTATGGCATCCTCCCCAGCCTTTGAGAGGATGTTCAGGGAAATTGAAGGTTGCATGATAAAGCCAGTTTCAAGCTTGGAAACTAGTGGTAGTTGTGACAAAGACAGACACGGAATTGAAAGCTATGGTATATCTGTAACAACCCTGGAGGAGGTATTCTTGAGAGTTGCTGGATGTGATTATGATGAAGTTGAATGCTTTGAAGACAATAACCGTTCCCTTATATCAGATTCTGTGGCTTCTGTTCCTTTTAATGATCGTCCATCCACAAAATTCTGTCCTCTTAAATTTTTTGGAAACTATAAGAAGATTGTTGGTTTCATGTGTACCATGGTGGGAAAAGCTTGTGATTTAATTTTTGCTACAGTTGTTAGTGTTATCAACTTCTTGGGCATGCAGTGTTGTAGTTGTTGTCTCATTACTAGGTCCACCTTTTGGCAACATTCTAAAGCTTTATTTATTAAAAGGGCAATATCTGCTCGGAGAGATCAGAAAACGATTATTTTCCAGCTAATGATTCCTGCTGTCTTCTTGTTTATTGGTCTTCTATTTCTGGAGCTTAAGCCACATCCTGATCAACTGTCACTGACCCTTTCAACTTCTTATTTTAATCCTCTACTGAGCGGCGGGGGTGGGGGCGGTCCAATCCCGTTTAATCTATCTTTGCCAATTGCTGAAAAGGTTTGTCACTGATTGTTGAATCCTGTTTTCATGTTTTATCTTTTCTCTATAGTCTTAGGCTTTTGGCCGCTAGAAAATGCACTCTAGTGCATCCCAATGGACTTTTACTTGAATTTCGATTATGATGAAGGTAGCACAAAATGTCAAAGGAGGTTGGATTCAAAGGTGCAAGACAAGCTCATACAAATTCCCCAATTCAGAAAAGGCATTAGCTGATGCAGTGGAAGCAGCAGGGCCAACCCTTGGACCTGCTCTGCTTTCGATGAGTGAATATTTGATGTCTAGCTTCAATGAGTCCTACCAATCGAGGTATGAAAACCCAATCTTTGCTTTATTCTTTGTTTATATATTTTAATTTTCAAGCAATTAAAAATTTATTACAAATGTGGAAAGTTTTTACTTGTATCTCAACTCATGGATACCTGTATTTTTTTCATTGATCCATATTAGTATTGGGGCAGCCATGAGATAGACACTAAAATATTTGACCTTCAGTTTTTCTGCCTTCCTAATTATATTATAGAAGAAAATCAAGATTGAGTTGAAATCAAGGATGGAGTGCATATAAAGAGCACAAGAAACCAAACAAGTTCCTGAAATCAAGAAAACTCACCGATACTTTGACCTGGTTTCATTTTATGTGTTAAGAGTCCAACATCGGATGCGATATGGCCTGAAAAAGAGTATATAAGGCATCCCTCTTACAAGCCGGTTTTGTAGGGTTGAGTTAGGACCAACCCAAATTCTAAGATGGTATCAAAGCCAATCCAAGATCCGTTGCGCCACCCGCTTTCGGGCCACTCGGGTCACGCTTCAGTTGTACAACCCTAGGCGTGAGAGGGGTGTGTTAAAAGTCCCACATCAGATGCGATATGGCCTGAAAAAGAGTATATAAGTGGGAGACATCCCTCACCTTGCGAGCCGGTTTTGTAGGGTTGAGTTAGGCCCAACCCATATTCTAAGAATATGTTACCTGTCAACTTAGATAGAAAAACTAAATACTATTTTTTATGATAAGGATTTAAATATAGTTTGCTTTATTGCGATGTATTTTGATATGCAGGTATGGAGCAATTGTGATGGATGATCGAAACACTGATGGAAGCTTAGGCTACACTGTATTACACAACTTTTCTTGTCAACATGCCGCCCCCACCTTTATCAATTTGATGAACTCGGCAATTCTTAGGCTTGCTACTCGCAACGCAAATATGTCAATTCAAACACGAAACTACCCTCTACCAATGACACAAAGCCAGCACTTGCAACGTCATGTAACCACCATGTTTGTTTTATTTCACAAAAAGCATCACGATTCACGATTCTAGTAGAATTGACAATGACTATACTTTGAAATTCATGACATATCAGCTAATTATAATGCAACTCATTAATGTTTCATGTTATTTTGTTCTTTTATAGTTCATGTTGGGAAAAACCCTAGTCCCACATCAGATATAATATGGCCTAGAAAAGAGTCTTTAAGTGAGAGACATCCCCCACTCTATAAACCAGTTTTGTAAGGTGGAGTTAGGCCCAACCCAAATTTTAAGATGGTATATCCTAAATCAATCGGGACCCCCGCTATTTTTGTCCACGCTACAAGCCCAATAGTGGTGGGCATAAGGTGGTGTGTCCAAAAAAACCCAATTCTCACATCGGATATAATATGGACCAAAAAAGAGTGTATAAGGTGGGGGTATCCCTCACTCTATAAGCCGGTTTTGTAGGGTTGAGTTTAGGCCCAACCCAAATTCTAAGATGGTAGCAGAGGCTATTCTAAATCAATCGGGACACCTACTATTATTGTCCGCGCACCAGGCCCAACAGTGCTGAGCACAAGGTGGTGCGTTGAGAAAAACCCAAGTCCCACATCGGATATAATATGGACCGAAAAGGAGTGTATAAGGTGGAGGCACCCCTCACTCTATAGGCTGGTTTTGTAGGGCTGAGTCAAACCCAACTCAAATTCTAAGAGTTCATATTAGCATAATAAGCACATAATGGGCTGTGATGCCTAAGATCACTGACTTGTATGTTTGTCAGGAAATTTAAATAATGTTGTGATGCCTAAGATCACTGACTTGTATGTTTATCAGGAAGTTTAAATAATGCTGTGTTAATATAGGAGTGTCTCTTACATTTGTATCAATTGTTTGTTGTATGATCCCCTCCAAACTCTTTAGAATATCAAAGATTTGATGAGCTGTAGATGAAATTATGTAGGACCTGGATGCCTTCTCTGCTGCTATCATTGTCAATATAGCTTTCTCTTTCATACCTGCCTCGCTTGCCGTTTCAATTGTTAAGGTGAGTTATATTACACTGCTTCCAGCTTGTCATTTTTTGTGTTCTTTTCTTCATCCTAAAAAATAATTCATAGATGAGAACATTTTATTTCAGCATCTAGCATAAGAATATTTTTCATATAGAACTTGGAATCTGGATTTCAATGTATTGCATGCATCATCTAAAACATGTGTTTTTCTATTCCTTTGCACATTTTTTTTGGTAAGAAACCATCCTATTCGGTTCCATGGGGCTACTTTTCCTATTGTCATCTCATGTGAGTCCACCCTCTTTTGTCTCAAGACTGTTGACTGTGTGTTTTACTATTAGATAGCTTCCTTACTTCGAATCACACTCCCAGGTAGCTTAAATCGTCTTCATAATCCTTTTTCCAGTATTGAATATATCTTTCAATTGGAAATCGAGGATTGTTGTTGTTGAAACTAAACAGATTTAGGTGGTGAAAGGAAGAAAAATGTGAATAGAGATTAACACCAACCACCAAGCTTTTTCTCACTAGGAGGGGTCAACTACATGGATTAATCAACTTCATAAAGTCCGGTCGTATGTTAGGCCCAAAGATAGACCATTTGCCTCTAAATCTTCTCAATGGTTGCTTGTAGATTTCCTTGGTCTCCCTCTATCTCAAACTATTGAACTGTCCTCCACCTTATCTACTCTTTTTACCAGTGCTTCTACATGTCTTCTCTATTTCTATACCATACATTCCTAAACCATCTAAACCAGATTTATCATCTTCTCTGTATGTGAGCTACCCCAAAGCATTGATTCTTGTTTATACTGATACTGTAATCATAATTCTAAGTAAACAAGAAACCATAATGAAATATAAGAAAATATAAAGACCAGTCTCAAGAGATCATCTAAGACACTATAATATATTTGAAGACATATTTGTGATATTATGAGATATCTTCTAAGATATTATGAAATCATCTAAGATAGATATCCTAGTCCCCTTCATATTGAAACTTACTAAGTTTTAAGCTTGTTGCAAACAAATCCTTTAAAATGGAAAAATTGCCAAACAATAGCTTGAAATACAAAAGTTGTTCAAAATATTACATTATACATTACAGACACCTAAATAGTTTATTTCATCAAAGACATAACTATTAGGCCTAAATAAATTTTTGGCCCTGTAATATACACCAATTTTGGCTTTAGTCCCTATAAGAATTATATTGGTTTTGAATCCTAAACAGGAAAAAATTCTCTTGGTCCGTGTTATTTTGGTTTTTAGTCCTCATAATATTCGTTTTTGGCCCAAGTTTTTTCATTTAACATTTAACATTTTCCTTCTTCAGGTTATTCCATTTTATGAATACTTTTTGCATTTGTAACTTGTAAGTCATGCTGTTGATATATAAGCGTATATCCAAAATATCTTGAGTCTTCTTTTTTTTTGGAATACATTGTTGATTCAATTAGCATTCCAATTGAGAAAGTAATCTTAGGAATTGTTTTCCCATTTCATTTCTTTCGTTAATTAGGCTTAGTAGTCTTGTTGCATTAGTGGGCTTGGTCTTATACTAGTAAAACTTTTTTTTACCCTTTACTTTGTATATTGTTTTACATTGTTATGCACCATATCAATCTTGTTGAGAGCGGAACATGGACAAACCCTAATTTGTGAGAATGAATCATTGAAATCACATTGTCCCCTGATATCCTATTTATTAGAAATGTAATTTCACTGACTTGTTTATCTCGATCATATCTTTAATTGTCCTCTGATATCCTATTTACCAAAACGGTAATTTGGCTGACTCAATTATCTAGGCTTTTTGAATGGAAAGCGGATCTAATATTTTCTACTACTTTCTAATGGAACCTTTTCTACTAGTATTAATTACAATAATTATATTACTAATTCTTATCAGCTAATTTACATAATACACACATGCTAAATATGCTATCTAACAGTTTTTAGTGGTACCTCATTTTAATGCATTTCCCTTTAAGTTTATTTTCTTCAATTATATAACCTTAAACCTGTTTACAGCCGTCCGTATTGAGGATTTCGTGTAGTTTTTTGTGGTTGCAATCTTTTGAGTAATTTCATTTTTAGAATTTCCTTTACTATGAAGTCTATATTTTCCATTTTAAATGTCAATGATTTTCCAGTGGAAACTTCTTGCTTTACAAGACTAATGACATTCTCAGTCTGCCTGTTTCTTAGGCTAAACATTTATAAACTTATGATTGGTGCAGGAACGTGAAGTGAAAGCTAAGCACCAACAACTAATCAGTGGGGTATCTTTGTTTTTCAAAATAAACCACATTCAGTATATGCTTTTCTATCTCCTTTTTAAGTATTTATATGATGTTCTCCTTGCTGGTCAGGTTTCAGTACTTTCATATTGGGTATCTACATTTATGTGGGACTTCGTGAGCTTCTTGTTTCCGGCCTCTTTTGCCATAGTCCTCTTTTACATCTTTGGTATGTTTACCATTCATTATATCTGATAATAATAGTTATTTTGCATTTGCATCTTTAATGTATTAGGAAAATGAACATTGATCATGAATCCGCTCTTTTACATCTTTGGTATGTTTACCATTCATTATTTTTTGATAATAGTTCTTCTGCGTTTTCATCTTTCATTTATTAGGAGAATTAACATTGATCATGAATCCTAATATATTAGCTTGTAATCGGTGTTGTGGTAAAGATTTATTTGCTATGGTTTCCTGTCTTTATCTTTCTTGAGTTAATTTCTTCTTTCATCAAAAGGAAAGATTCTTGGGTGTTTATTTCATTGTTTTAGTCTTTTAGGTATTGAGACACTGCTATATGGAATGTAGTGAACGTCCCATTTTATCTTATTTATGACAGGCCTTTCATTGGCCACTATATGTTGGCGGAGCAAATGACTCATAAGTTTTAATGCCGTGTTTTCTTTTACCTAGAGAAATTCCTTGCATTCCCGGTGGCCGGTAGTTGTGTCTTACCTCTTTCCTTTCGATTAAAACTTAGTGTTAAAAAAACCAGCAGCTAATATATCCTTTTCCTTTCATTTTCTTCTATGACAAAATATATGTGCCTCTTTGTGAGAGGCACACCATACATTGTCGGGTGAGAACGGATCCTCTTAAGATATTGGCATACTTGGTCATCTAAATTTTAGAATCTTTGCCCTTCCCTTCCCCCAAAACTTTCTATAAACCTCTCTACCAACTAAAAAAAAAAGAAATATCAGAACCTCCTCCACTGTTTTTCTCAGGTGGTTGAGTGGATATATGGCTGTGGTTAGAAATGATAACTATGATTCCTGATGCGTTACAATACAACCAAGCCTTATCCTCTAGTTGGGTTCTGTGTTACAGTGACATAGTTTTCAATGATAATTCTTTCCTATTGATTGTTGATATAGGTCTGGATCAGTTTGTTGGAGGGGTTTCTTTGTTACCAACTATCCTCATGCTTTTGGAATATGGACTGGCAATTGCATCATCAACTTATTGCCTTACATTTTTCTTTTTTGACCATACCATGGCTCAGGTATCAGGAGGTATCAATTTTTCATTTGTTAGTTATCACTCTCGTAAGTACTAAGATATGTTCGCTTGTGTTACAGAATGTGGTTCTCTTGGTTCACTTTTTCACTGGATTGATACTAATGGTTATCTCATTCATTATGGGACTCTTCCCATCCACAATAAGTGCCAATTCTTTTCTCAAGGTACATCCCATATTTTTCAATGTAGCTGCATGAATTTCATGCCCTTACTCGGGCAATTTTTTTCCCCTAAACACCAAAAACTTAGGGAGAACAATTAAGACTATTTCTGAAAAGATATCGGAATGTTAAACTTTTTAGCTCCAATTGTGTGCCCTAAACTGTTTATTACTGTCATTACTTTCTACTTTATGCTTGGAATGTTTCCATTATGATTGGAAACTGAAAAATTGACAAGTTACTTTAATATCCCATGTGATCCGAAATGGGATGGGATTCTTTTTGTTATTGAGCTAAGGGTCACAGTTATGGGTTGTCTCTCTTATAGATATGTACAGGGCTTGGAGGAATTTTCCAGACACGAGAGGTAGGTTACTATGATAAGTATGCTGTTGCCCGTGGGATAAATATTATATAGTAATTTAGATTGTACATCTATACAAAGTTAATGGATGTATTTGCAATGGAATGCAACTAGCGTTTAGCTGCTTGAATTGTTCTTTAGTGAATGTACTGTGGTTCGCCAGAGTTTTTTGATATTTGATGTTCTTTTTCAGAAATTTTTCAGAATATCTCCTGGATTTTGTTTTGCTGATGGTCTTGCTTCATTAGCTCTTCTGAGGCAAGGAATGAAAGATAAAACAAGTAATGGAGTGTTTGATTGGAATGTTACGGGTGCCTCCATTTGTTATCTTGCTGTCGAGGTCCATTTCTTTTCGTCGAATTTTGGTGCTTTTGTGTTTCTTATTATTGATATTCCAAGTTTTGAAGTTTAAACTGCATAGACATGATGGTGGTATTTTGAGGAGTAATGCACAAGTGATTGTATATTATTATTATTAACGTACCTTAGCTAGAGTTCAATGTATCTTTTCATTATCCTTAGATTGTACAATTTCCTAGGCTAACTATTAGTATTTTTGTCTATACAACTTCCTAGGTATTCAATGTAATTAATGTATAATCACTATATATAGAGAGGATGTGTGATCTAGTTTTAGACACGGTATTTAGCATATGTCTCTCTATTTTCTCTCTTAATCGAATCACTACGCTTTGCTTCTTACTCCTTCAAGGGTCAAGTACCTAGGGTCCAAGGAAGTGTTATCTTTTTTTTTTTATGTGATAGGAAATATTGTTAGGATCGTATCAATTCTAAACCATAAAAAGGGGAACATGCATCTCGTAAACAATGGTTATGTAATATTTTTTTGATTATTATAAATTTACATAGTCAAATATCATAACCATTGGATCTATTAGTTTGGATGGTTTAGATTTGGTGTAAGTCATTTGACTTACACTTGGTGTCAACGGATCCTATATGATATATATATATATATATATATATATATATATATATATATATATATATATATATCACTTAACGTTGCCCTATTTATTATATTTACATAATACTATATTTTCATTGTTTCTAACACATTCTAATCGATTTTCTTTTGTTCTACAGAGCTTTAGTTACTTTTTATTGACTCTCGGGCTTGAAGTTTTTCCTTCTCTTAAATTGACTTTGTTGATGATCAAGAAGTGGTGGGGGAAAATTAATATTTTTCCACATAATGCTCCTTATATGGAACCTTTATTAGAACCTTCATCAGAAACGGTTGTTATGGACCTCAACGAAGATGTAGATGTAAAAACAGAAAGAAATAGAGTACTTTCAGGTTCCATTGACAATGCCATTATCTATTTGCGCAATCTTCGTAAGGTATTTCCTAGGTTTATTTCCTTCAACTTATTTTTTCATTGGAATAATTGTTTTGTATTTGAAATTATTGGAACTTAGTGCTCAGCTATAGTGATGTCTTTTCTGAATTTAAGGTGTATTCTGAAGAGAAGAGTAATGGCAAAAAAGTTGCAGTAGATTCATTAACCTTCTCTGTTCAGGAAGGGGAATGTTTTGGCTTTTTAGGAACAAATGGAGCTGGAAAGACCACAACAATTTCTATGCTATGTGGTATATCAGATTTTCGTGCATGATAATACTGAAGTCATACTAATGTGATATGCCTATCTATGGCCAGCAAACTTATTTTTTAAAATCCTATGAAACCCTGCATTGTTGAAGAATAACTTGCTTATTTCACAAAGGAAAATGTCACTTTATTCCTCTCTTTTCTTCTCTTGATAATTTATATTTTGTGCTTACTTGCTGCATAAGCACAATATTGTAAATTAGACAAACCCGGGGTGATGAATTATGACATTAGGCAAAGCTTTTGATTGAACTCAAACGAATTGTACCAGTCAAAAGGTTTTTTGTAGTTATAATTGCTCAAAATTGGATAGCTGTAAAATTGGCACTTCTCTATATTTCCTACAGGCATACTACCAAAAGTTGTGTGTTTTTCTTTTCCATACAGGGGAAGAATCTCCTTCTGATGGAACCGCTTTTATTTTTGGAAAAGATATTTGCTCCTATCCCAAGGCTGCACGTAAATATGTATGCATTTTTTCTTCTTCCACATAAACAAAAGCATATAATCACAGGATTGAAGATTTACCTAAATCCCTGACTCTTGTTTATCTTGATTTGCACTACTAGATTGGATATTGTCCACAATTTGATGCTTTATTGGAGTACTTAACTGTCCAAGAGCATCTTGAGCTTTATGCTAGAATAAAAGGCGTTCCAGACTACACAATAGACAATGTATGTGTAAGCAGTTTCTGATTTCTTTAGTGCTTTTCATTGTTAGGATGATCTTTTTAAGATAACATCATTTGTGCATGGGGTAGCTAATTATTTTATAATAATTTACACCATAAATCTGAAAAATAAGAAAAACCTTACTTTTCCATTCCATGTTCTTCGTGAGCTAAAAGGTTAGGAGAAGGCCAAGAAAGTACAACCCATACAGGCATTAGACCTCTTTATATAGTGTATATAAATCCTACAGAAATAAAAAAATGATTGAAAGTACCTTAATTGAAAAGATGACTTTTGAACACGCTTTAAAAACTGAACACGCAAACCAAATTGCAGTTAAGTGACTTCCTATTGTATTCTTTACATTTGAGCTTAGGGCCTAACTCTAACCCCCAAAAAGCAGCACAAATCGGTTTATAAATTGAGGATTACACAAGACTTATAGGTATTATTTAGGCCATATATCTAAGCAAATATGCACATCCCCTCACACTTAGCGCAATGAAGATAGATGATGGAGGCTGCAATGAGTGCAGCACAAGTTTGCCCCAATTAAGGTGGCTAGGGGCGGACTGCAATTAAGGCAGCTTTCCAACACAAGGCAGCTTTCCTATTCTTTATTATTTTCTTCGGTGTCCACACACTTCTTTTCAAACTGTTCTTAGACACAAAACAGATCAAACGAAGGAGATAAATGCTATAAATGTATCATTTTCTTGTTTTCCATTAATACTTCCCACATAAAATTTTAGATTTTAATAAAGGTCTATCTGTTCTGTGATGCAATGGAAAATCTACATATGACATGGTTGCCATTTTGACCCATTAAAAATGATTACCTTCTGTATTTAATGATTGGACCATTGTTATTAGTTATATATAATTATTGTCCTTTATTGCCTATATAATCATTTGGACAGGTTGTCATGGAAAAGTTGGTGGAGTTTGACTTATTGAAGCATGCTAACAAACCATCATTTTCACTAAGTGGAGGAAATAAAAGGAAACTGTCTGTTGCAATTGCAATGATCGGAGATCCTCCAATAGTCATTCTTGATGAGCCATCCACAGGTATTTATTCTCAATTATCATATTTCTTTAAACATCATGAAAGTGCCTTTATCCATTTAAATTTTTAGAGTTGCAACAAACACTTAAGACCCTTATTTTAAAAGCCCAAACTTTTAGTTCATTTGATTCCTTGACATTTATGAAAAACCCAGCTCACCAAGTGCTGTAGATTTCAATAATTGTTTATGTTGGAAAATATGCCTTAATTGCGGTCGCCCTTAGCCGCCTTCATTGCGGCAACTTTGGATTTCTTCATTGCAGCTTCAAGCACCTTAATTTCTTCATTGCAGCTTCCAGCACCTTAATTGGGCTGAGTATGAGGGGTTTGTTTAGTCCCACATCGCTTAGAGATATAGCCTAAGTAGTAAGTAGTGTTTATAAAGCTTAGACATTCCTCACCTTACAAGATAGTTTTGTGGGGATGAATTTGACCTTAAGCCCAAGTTCTAAGAAGCTATCAGTGCCTATGCTAGATTCGTTGTTCGGCCACCCGTATCGTCCATGCTCTTGGCCTGGGAATGAGGGGTGTGTTGGAAAATCCACTTTAATTACGGTCTCCCCTAGTCGCCATCATTGCAGCAACATTGGGCTTCCTTCATTGCATCTTCTAGAACTTTAATTGTGCCGAGTATGACGGGTGTGTTTAGTCCCACATTGTTTATAAAGTTTAGGGACTTCTTAGCTTACAAAATAGTTTTATGGGGGATGAGTAAGGCCGTAAGCCCAAGCCGAAGTTTTAAGATTGTATGAGAGCCTATCCTAGATCCGTTGTTAGGCAACCCGTATAGTTCATGCTCTAGTTCCAATGCCAATGGGCATGAGCTTGGGGGGTGTCTTGGAAAACCCGCTTTAAGTAGCTCTCCCCTAGTCACTTTCATTGCAGCAACATTGGACTGCCTTCACTGCAGCTTCTAGCACCTTAATTGTGCTGAGTATGTGGGGTGTGTTTAATCTACAGTGCTTTGAGATATGGCCTAACAAGTGGTTATAAAGTTAAGGCACTTTTCAGCTTACACGCTGGTTTTGGGGGATGAGTTAGGCTCTAAGCCATAACTCTAAGAGTTTCCTTCTATTCTATGATCAAGTTTGTTTCAAAGTAGTGTCTGCATATTTTATTTGTTCATCATGTATTAAGCCTGCTGAGCTTTGAAGTGAAAGGACATGCATTCAATCAAGGACCTTGCTTTGGTCTAGTGATTTACGACCTAAAGTAACTGGACCTATCATTTAAAGCAAAAGAGTTTTGGAACCTACATATAAATTAGCTATGTGAGACATATTTCATATTTGCTTATGGTTGATGAATTGTAAAACTATTACCTGTCAGGTCTGATTTTTTATTCTTCCTTTAGGTATGGATCCCATTGCCAAAAGGTTCATGTGGGATGTAATATCTAGAATCTCAACTAGACGGGGAAAGACTGCAGTTATTCTTACTACTCACAGCATGAATGAAGCTCAAGCCTTGTGTACAAGAATAGGGATTATGGTATAAGCTTATTTTCCTTTTTTCTTCACATTCTTGAAGTCATGGCATGCACCCACCAATATAATGTATTTTTTTATAGGTTGGTGGAAGACTAAGATGCATTGGAAGTCCACAGCATCTAAAAACAAGATTTGGCAATCATCTTGAACTAGAGGTATCCGTGGTTATGACAATACTTTTTTTTTTGTTGTGCTTTCTTGCTTTTCCCACCTTCAATCAAATATGTAACTGTTGTTTCCCTGTTTCTAGGTAAAACCTACTGAAGTGAGCTCTGTGGAATTGCAAACACTCTGCCAAGCTATTCAGGAACTACTTTTTGATGTCCCTTCTCAACCTAGAAGCCTACTTAACGACCTTGAAATTTGCATTGGGGGCACTGACTCCATGACCTCAGGAAATACCTCTGTTGCAGAGATTAGCTTGACACGAGAAATGATAGGCTTGATTGCACGCTGGCTTGGCAACGAAGAAAGAGTAAAGGCTCTAGTGTCCTGTGCACTTGTCAACGATGGAGCTTCTCAGGAACAGTTATCAGAACAATTATTTCGTGATGGTACGAACGAACGTTCCATTGAAAACTTTAAATCTTAGTCATTATAAAATTTCAGCTCTGAGGCATGAATAGAACAGATATTTTTTCTCTTACTAAATATCTTTTTTGAAAAAAATAATTTTTTAATAATAAAACAGAACAACGTTGGTTACTTTGAACATAGATACTGTTGTTTATGTTTAATTATTTTTCAAATTAAATTCTCACCATTGAGCACGATGTCATTTTCCACCAGCCCATATCATCATGTGTGCATTTGCAATGTATTATTGGGTTTCTAATTTTCATATTACATAGAAGTAGGAACTAAAGGTTCAAAACCATAAAGGTGCAAATATTAAAACAATTTTTACTCTTTTTTGTATTGTATAATGGATAGTCATCTTCTTTGTTAATAGCTGATTTTATTTTTCTTTGCAATGGCATCCCTTCTTTACATGTTTGTCTAAATTCTAGTTAAGTACTCAAAATGAACATTAGTTTAAATTGTGTGGATAAAATTCCATTAACATCCACAGTTTATATATTATGCTTTATTTTTCTGTTATAATGTGTCAGAAAATGGACCTTTATATAATTTAAACATACTCGACAAATATTTATGATCCAGCTTTCGCAAATACAAACCTTAGGTGCAGCTTAGGCCGTAAAGCCCCATCTTTCCTTGGGTGTATTAAATTAAAGATGAATGTAAATCACGTGATGCTCTTTTTTATTTGCAAAAAAAAATGCATGAGTGCTCTTCTAGCATTAATTCGCCCTTTTCTATTCTTTTGGCAATCTAGGTGGAATTCCATTGCCAGTATTTTCTGAGTGGTGGTTGTCCAAACAAAAATTCTCAGAAATCGACTCATTCATTCTCTCTTCATTTCGTGGAGCAAGATGCCAAGGCTACAATGGTTTAAGCATCAGATACCAGGTAATTTTTGTGTTATCACATTAGTTGTTTTTGGTAGTTCTACATTATGGCTGAAAAGTCACGTGAAAATGTACCCGTCTAATTTAACCTTTGAATTTGAAACTAGTTTCACTTTCTAACTTATGTGTTAGGTTTCCTGGGTAATAAAGAACACAGATGTGAAAATCCCGTTTGTTCTTTGCTTTTATCCCAATTGTCAGAAACCCAAAAATTAAATTGAAAAGAAAGAACTATTTTATTTTTATTGAAAGATGAGAAATAATCCCCTCCAAGGGTTTCTCCTTCTACAACATAGCTCTATTCACTCATTGTTTACAAATCTAAATATCAATCCCTCGACCCAAGAACACTTGGATTAGATGGTAGGGTCTCTTCCAGCAGCTTAACCAGGGTCCTGGGTTCGAATCCAGTCTGAGGCATGCAGCAGTGTTAAATCTCTTGAGGGAGAGAGCTTTGGTGCCCATTGTGGTGGTTCTACTCGGCTCGAGGGATTAGTCTCTGCAGTTGCGCGCAGAAGATACCCGGTTTATACCAAAAAAATATGAATCCCCTCAATGCTTGAACCCTCCTATTTAACTGACAGCCCTCTAACAAACCAGTTAACTGATAATTGTCATAAACTAACTTCTACAAATTCATTGATTGTTTACTGCAGTTACCATGTGATGAGGACTTTTCCCTGGCAGATGTTTTTGGAGTTCTTGAAGGAAACAGGTAAAATACTAGTACCAGTTTTTTATTTTCGATATTCTAATTGAACAAAGTAATTAAATTCTATCACTTTTGCAGGGATAAGTTAGGGATTGCCGAGTATAGCATCAGCCAATCAACTTTGGAGACAATATTTAATCATTTTGCAGCTAATTCATGAGATGTCCTCCTTTCACCATTTTCTTTCGTAAAAGGAGGCTCGGTGGTTGCATTGTGTTAAATGTACCAAAATCATAACTTTCTCTCAATTTTTAGTAGGATTAAACGCAGGGCCCTGGTGGAGATTTTAAGTTCATGTATATTGTAGTGTCGATTATTATTAGTGCCATAGAAGTGTAAATAGATTCCCTAAGACATCTATTCTATTTTACTGCTTCACCACCTTTTCTAGTTGTAGAGGATTAGGATTATCTTATCCTCTGGTTTTGCTCCAATGATCGATGGAGGAAAGGGAGAAGGAAAGTTTGGGACAATCAGTTTCATTTTATGTTGCCTTGAATATTGGAGTGGCAATTTTGTAGGATGAGCATATTCCACAACCAAATTACCCATACTTCAAAAAATAAGTATTTTCATTCTACATTGACGTCTTGAACAAAATGGTTTCATGTAATTATGTGAAAGGGTTAAATCTATTTATAGATCTTCAAGTCTCGAGATTTGGCAAATTTAGTCTTGGGTTCCCAACATTTATCTCCAATTTCAATTTATGGTCCTCTCTCGTTTTCCTCATACGTAGAGACCAATTAAGACATGGACCTTGTTAGTAAGATAAAGGGCCCATTTTAATAAGCAGTTTAATTAAGCGCTTATGACATATGTGCTTATATATAATGCTTATGTATAAACTGTTTATATAACAAATGATAAAATAATATTAAACTATTTTTCTATATATCAAAAGTTGTTTCCATAAGTTTTTTCAAATAGTCTCATAAGTGTTTATGTTAGTAGATAAGCTCAAATAAGTCAATTCAAATGAGCCCAGAGTACCCTTTGAATTAAAATTATGGGTTTAGGAATAAAACAACAAAATTATAATCCTAATTTTTGTAACCTTTGATTTGGGTAAGAAATGCGCATTAGGGCTGAAACCTTATCGTCATCTCAAAAACCTGTGATGTGCACTTAAAACATCATCTATATATCTTCTTTCACTCGCAGCTTAAGCTCGACCCTCATCTTCATTTAGAGAAAAAATAGACTAAAAATACATTAGAAGCCCCATGAACACATCCATAGGCCCCTTCTAAACCCAAACAATACTTCATCTTCAGTCTCAGTAGTTCTATGGAGGGAGGAGATGTTACTGTTCAAGATGATGGATGGAATGTGAATATGTGATGCCTATTGTGTGTATTTCTCTTTGGTATTTTGTATGAGTGAGTTATTTTGGAGCATCAAACTTCTTAACAAGTGACTACTGATTGTTAGGTTTTGTCTGTGAAACACACTTTATAACAAGTACATATCTCTATGAAGATGGGTTGTGAAAAAATCCAACTTTTAATGAGGGCAGAGAATATTAAAAAAGAGATTTTCTATATTGTAAATAAACACACTCAACTTTTTACTTCACATAAAAATCTCTAAAAATAATCTCTAAATTATTTTATCAAATAATCACTTTTATTTTAATCTTAAATAAACAAACAAGCCCTTATTCTTATACTAATTATCGTCCTAAATATAATCCCCTTACACAATTACAATAACAACTTGAGGTGTCTTCACATTTCATATATATAAAATAATTCCTTGAAATATACTACAAGTTATGATCACCTAAATTTATAACCATAACACGATTGCTGGAAGGTACTTGCATACCTATATTATTACTTTTCAGCAACTATATATATACTTATATTTTCAAACTTCTATATATCTATTTGCATGACTGAGATAACAAAATGCTTGCGCTTTCACAAATCTCAGCTCTATTCCTTTTCATCCTCCTCTCTCCAATTTCAACATCAAGTCTCACTCCAAACAACATTGGCCTTTCATCTTCCTCGTCCTCTTCCTTTGTTGCATTTGTATATTTGCCAACTAAATTAAGTAGCTCCTTACACTTCCTCTTCATGTTGTTTAGTTCGGAATTCAACACCCCATTCTCTTTCTTGAGTCGCTTGTTTTCGTCTACAAGATTAGCGTAATTTCCTGAAGATGATGAAGTTGACGACGATCGTTGATCTTCATCTGAATCCTGGTTCGGTACTTGAGTAGTGTGTTGTTGTTGCTTGTTTGTCCAAGCTTTTCTTCGCCGAATCTCACATAGTTGTTCTCTTTCTCCCTTCTTGAATCTCTCGTTGCAAAATTCCCATCTACTTGTTGCAATTTTACGAAACCCCTATCAATATAATATATACATCCAATGCTTTGTTAGTTTTGGACTTTTGGGGCAAACATGAAAAGGAAAATAATAGAACACAGACCAAAATTTTACTATAAGAAATAAGATGGTCTATTAGTTTCCTAATTATATGAAATATGGATCAATTTTTCTGCTAAAAGTAATACAATGTAGAAACATCTTTTCCATGCAAGCCACTGTTTTATCGAAGGGGTATTTTTCCAAACACTTCTCTTTTGAACCGAGAGGTGCTATATATCCCGACATAATTTGTCGACCCGAACCTCCCGAAATCCTACTTGTCTCCTTATCTTAGTTAAAAATGGAAAATATCAAAACACCAACTTTGTCGGTGACTAATCTACGCGTAATGATAATGTCACTAAAAACAATCTAAATTTAATTTGAGAAAAACAAATATTTTAAAAAGAAACTTAAAACTAGATAGATGAACAAAAAGTAAAATTTAAACCTTAAATTTGCCAAATCATTTGGTTAAAAAATTGTTTTAAGAAGTAAATACTGCATTTCTGAATAAAATACTTAACTTGGCCATGCTTGTAAGCACAAAAACTGCCGAATCAACTTTTTTTTTAATTCTTTAAGAAAATAAGTCTATATGAATGTTACTAAGGCATGCTCGCCCACTAATATTGATTTTTCTTTGTGTTTGACTTGATAGTTTGACTTTTTAGGTATGGGATTCCATTACCTGCTCCAGACTCATCCTCATTCTAATGTTTTTACCTTGATTCGATCATTTCTAGGAAATTTCCTACAGAAACAGGTATTAGTTGAATACAGACAAAATATTTCTATATCTTTTGTTCCACACCTCTTTTTTTTATTTATAAACTGGGTATCATTTGCGCGCAACTGCAAAGACTAATCCCGTGAGCCGGGTAGGACTACAAGAGATAGTAAAATTACATTAAAAATCAAATCGATATATAAAAATTTTCTAATAATTAATAACACACCTTTAAATGAAAGTTTGTAAACAACAAAAAAAATGAATTACGTACACCTTAATTTTTATATTTAGGAAAAAATATATCAATAATTTTCTTGTAATAAGTACCAGAAAGTAGTAAAAGATTTCAAAAAAATAAATAAATTCCTCCTTTACTAATCACTTGTCAAACTCAGGAAAAAAAATTATTTTATGGGGAAAATTGCCCTCATATCATCACATAAGATGGATCTATCACTTTATGTGGATATTGGGAATGCGAGAACTCGTTTACCCCTAAATGATCGTAGTACTTGACATAGAAAAAAAATTGTAATCAAAATATACTCTGTATTTGTATACGCATACGTACATAGGTATTGAGCTGGCGTACAAAACTAGAGAAGTTGCTATGCTTGAAGAGTGTAGGAAGGAGATCACGAGCAAATTCCGCCGGTTGCCACACCACGAACGCGGTGCCTTCATCATTCCATGACACGACTTCATCGGTCGCCGGATCCTCCACCAACATGTATGTCTTCAACAAGAACGGTGGTGGAGTGCACTTTCTTCCACACTCCAACAACTCCTTATTGCTTAATATTACTCCTTCCATATATAAATTTGAAATATCTTTTTTATTTTGTTTCTCTATCTATTTGTATGTATGTGTTTGAAAAATTTGTATGTGAATAAGGAGAAGAAGAAGATAGTGGTAATAAGGAATAGGAAGAGTCTAAGAATTATGGTTGATGAGAGGAGAAGAGAAGAAGGGCAGTTAAGAACTCCCAACCCCAACAATAGAAACCCAACACGACTCCACAGTTCATGAGAAATGCAAGACCTTAATTGCTCCAATTCTTTCTCTATCTTTCTCTCATCAAATTATAAATAAATAGTTGAAACGTATGTACTAAGTTTCTACCTCTTTTTATAAGGCTTTCTAGGTATGCATGCACTTATATCTTCTTTAATTAACTTTTGTTACTTTCTAGTACTACCTTAGCTGAAAATAATGAAACAACAAACGACACGTATTGATAGCCAATAACATTCTTTTTATTAAAAAACCAACTAATCCACAAATGTCATAAAACCAACTTGACTATTTAACTTGAATATTAGTTGTTGAATTTGAATTCCGATCCTAAGAGTTTCCAAACTTTCACGCATATAGAATCCGGAATAGTTATTTGTAATTAGAGTTTACTCATTCACGCATATAGCATCCAGAATAGTTATTTGTAATTATAGTTACTCTTGGTTAAGACTAAGTTGAGTAATTGTCTCTTTGTTATAAATAGATTTTGGACCACTTAGAGTGTATCTTCAAAGATCATAGGTGTTTACGAATTGTGGTCTTTGCTTACCATTAGGGCTCTGTTTGGTAAAAAGTAGCGGATAACAGATAAACTAACTTATAGCATATGACCTTATATCGGATAAGCTAGCAGATAAAATTTAAGTGTTTGGTAAAACTAGCAGTTAAATTAGTTTATGAATATAAAATGACAAAAATAGATATTTATAATTAACGCTTGAAAAGGAGAGAGAATATTCATTTAATATAAAATAAATGAGAAATTTAATTAAAGTAACAAGTGTAAATAAGAGAAAAGAAATGAAATTCTATAAGCTACAAGCTCAAACGCTATAAGCTATTTGTGCCAAAACTTTCAAGTAGCTTATCTGCTATAAGCTAGCGGATTTGCCTTGCCAAACAGAGTCTGGTTCTGGGGTGGCTTTACTATTTCTTGGAGTTTTTATTAATCAAATTAAGTGGCACTATTGACCATTTTACAACTGTCCCTGAGGGGATTCGAACTCAGTGCATTGAGAATATAAGGCTAAACTCTTACTATTGAGCTAGTACCTTTTTTTTTTGACAAGATTGAGCTAGTACCTTAAGTGTTACTATCTCTTGAAGTTTAATTTGTGTTTTTAGTTGGATATCATTATGGTAGTTATCATGTAATTAAATTCCTATCTACTCCATTGGGTATTAGTAATTCGTAATATAATAAAATACCTTTACGTTTTTTTTAAAAAAATCTCGGATCACGGTCGGACAATTCCGATTTTATGTTTGGTAAACCGACTATGATCAATTGGCTTTAATGCTGTGTTTGGTTCTAGAGAGAAATAGTAAAGAGAAAAAAAGGTGCAGAACAAAATAGAAAGAGGAAAGAGTTCTTCTCTTTCTTTTGTTTGGTTGAAGAAAAAGTGAAAAAAGAGTTACTGTACTATTAATCAAAAGACAAAAGTACCCTTACTTCAAAATAAAATATCAAAACAATAATTATGATAATTTAATTTATCATTTAATGAGACTCTCTCTCTCTCTCTCTCTCTCTCTCTCTCTCTCTCTCCTCTTTTCTATTTCCTACTACTCTTCTCTATCAAACAAGAGAAATTCAACAATTTCTTTCCTATTTATCTATCCTATCTCTCTCTTCTTATTTCTCTTCAACCAAACAACCCATAAAAGCAAACTTAAAAATCGAAGTTGTTCAATCTTGATCAAAACAATTTTCGAAATGCTGATTGCATGAATCAATGGAGCATTTTTAGTCAAATATATAAATTCTTAATTGTACTAACATATTGTGAATGTGAATGTGAATGTGAATGGCGACTTGAATGAATTGAAGGCTGCACGTGGGAGTGTTTGGTGGGATTGTCTCAAAGTAACATTTTTTCTAAGAAAATAATGTTAGTTTAAGTCATTTAGTTGTGCTCAACACTTTCTTCATTATTTAATATCCTTTGTCTCAATATCTTTCGTGCAAATTCCTCCATCCAAGGCTATCATTTTGATTTCTTCTTCTAACGTGATCTAATGCTTGAGAAGGTTTTCAATTAAAGGAAGCGACTTTAGTTGACTTTTGTATGATATTCTAGGTGCATATTTTCTTCCATTCAACGCGTGCAGAAATATATGACATTGACATGGATAGGTTTGTGCTTGATTATTGCAATTATATATGTTGCTCCAATAAAATAGAATTAGGTGATATTAATTTTCTTTGTCTTCACATTGAAAATGAAAAAACAACTTGGCGCAAGATTTAACAATTATGCTTTTTTGTCTGGCTGCCAAAATCATTCTCAACCATCCTTTTGAATTTTTTTTTTGATAATTATAAAATTTGATTTTTTCTAGGGGTATTCCAACTCATTGCATCACAAGCGTATTACCTTCCACTCTGTAGGAAAGGTTGAAGACCCCACCGAAAATTTCATCACCTAGCCTTACTCTTAGGCTTATAAACATATGACCACCTTACCCAAAAAATCTTTTTTAGCAGATGATTCACCTTATAAAAAGTCCCACTAAATTATAACCATCTCACTACAACAGAATTGTTAAAAAAGGGCGCACCCATTAGGGGCGTTTTTTAAAAAACGCCCCTGAAGCTCAAAATACAGAGGTCCTTTAGGGGCGCTTTCTAAAAAGTGCCCCTGATGCCCAAAATAAGGCCCTCCGTATATTAGACATCAGGGGCGCCCTAAAGGCCCTTCGTATTTTGGACATCAGGGGCGCTTTTTAAAAGCGCCCCTGATGCTCAAAACACGGAGGGTCTTTAGGGGAGCTTTTTTAGGAAGCGCCCCTAAATGCCCTCCGTGTTTTGAGCATCAGGGGCGCTTTTTAGGGGAGCTTTTTTAGGAAGCGCCCCTAAATGCCCTCCGTGTTTTGAGCATCAGGGGCGCTTTTAAAAAGCGCCCCTGATGCCTAATATTCTAATATTTCCGTTTCATACTCCCTCTCACTCTTAGTACTCGTCTCTTTCCCTCTTCTTTTTTTTTTTGACCAACTCTTTCCCTCTCACTCTCAGTCTCTCTTACCTGAAACCCTGTTCTCTCACACTCTCCCTCTTCTCAGTCTCTTCTCATTTACAAAACTCAGTCTCTCTCACGCAAACCCTTACGCGAAACAGAAACAGTGAACGAGTTAATAACCACACCGTCAAACGCCCATTTCGCTATCATCGCCGTCAACAACCACGCCGTCATCGACACTGCTGCCTGTTCTGTCAGAGCTGTTACCTTTTTCTGGTACGTTCCCATGACTGTGCAATTTAAAATGTTAGGGTTTCTCTACTTTCTGGTATGTGCTTTTTGTTGCTTATTATAGTATGATATATTCTGGGATTTTGCTTTTGTATTATTGTGTGTTTGTTCTTTTATTATTACAATGATGAGAACAATAGCTTCTCCCTGAATGTGACATTTTGGGTATACAGGCAAGGTGTTTGATATTAGTTGTTGTTGGTTGATGAAAATGAGAGTAGGGATGTGTTGCAAAAATACACCAGAAACAGGAAATTTTTTTTTTATTTAAAAAAAGCAATCAGGGGCGCTTTTTAAAAGCGCCCCTGTTGGTCTGAGGCGTTAAGACCAACAGGGGCGCTTTTTACGAGCGCTCCTGATTGTGGGGTTGGCATTAGGAGCGCCAGATTCAGGGGCGCTCGAAAGCGCCCCCGATGGATAAAAAAAAGCGCCCCTGTTGGCCTATTTCTGTTGTAGAGTGATCTCCTTCTAAACATTTGCCGGCATCTTCATATATGAAAAGTAGATAGTTGGAATGTTATTCAAGACCGAGTTAAAGAGAGCATTTCTCTTGTCAATATTCGACACGCCGCCAACCTAAAAGTATACCTCTACAACTTCAATCATATGCTTCCAAGTAGATGCCTGACGAGGTTTATCCCCAATTGGAAGATTGAGGTACTTAAAAGGGAGTACAATACTTGTCTTACAGTTGAGGAACCTCACTGCAAAAGCCAGAAACATTCCATCCACATGAAGTCTAAGGTGGCTCGAGTATTGATCTCAGTGCATGTGTTTATCATTTCATTAGCATTCGCCTGACACGCTCAACTCCCTTCTCTCTCTCTCCCTCACACTTTGATTACACCATAAATAACTACTCCTTTTGGTCTATAGTATATGAAATCTAAGGTAATTTTCATCGGAAACATTCTTTTCGGAGTTCAAGTCTTTAATTCATAACTGGTTGTTAATCATGTTAATTAAGTCTATAATATGGAGTTGGTTTATCGGCATAGAAGGTTACAATTCTATTTTTACAATCTCCGATTGGTGGGGAAATCCTCTTGTATATGTTTGAACTAGTAGTTATTGGCTTTTCGCCTCGCTCTTCCTGGGGTACTCTTGTTTCTCCTTGGATTTTTTTTCCCATGAGATTTTGGCCTAGGGAGGTTTTAATGTGACCCCTTTTTTTGAGATGAATGTGACCCCTTGTTTTTTTGTTGGTCGAGACCAGGGTATCCACCGCCGGACGCAGTGACTAATCCCCTCGCTGGATTTGAGACACCTCGAAGGGTGGGACAGTTGGTCCAGAGATTTAAAGCTGCTCCATACCCAAGGGGAGTATCGAACCCTCGACACTTGGTTAAGGGAGGATGTGCCCCAACTGCTCAATCACACCCCTTTGTACTCTATTTAATATAATATGTTGCTTATTAAAAAAACCATTATTTAGATGTATTAAACGACGAGTTCTATTTTTACTCTTATTTAGGTGGCGTCATTAATTAGGAATATAAACCGCAATTAATAAACATTATATTTTGGATAATAGTTAAAAAAATTTAGCTTATCAAAAAAAATCTGTTTCAATGTGTTAGAGTGAGTTTGCTTCTTATAACATGGCTGGAGAATGGCGGATGCAAGTGTTTCTCTTTGGGCCACTTGCCCCCACCAATAAAAAAAAGTACTTTTTATATACTTGGTGATTTTCTTTTTGCCCGGCCCCAATAAAAAATTGTGTTTGCCCCCAGTAATTTTTTCTCCAATGAGTTTTGTGAAGAATGAACTGCATAATCTTATGAGGGATGAATTATTGAGTGATTGTCTTATTACATATATTGAGAGAGATATTTTTGATAGTATTGACAATGAAAATGAGTAGATAATAACTGTAATTTGTGGAAGTATGAATATCTTTTTTGTTTTTTTTTTCACGTCCGTGATTAAAGTTTTTTAAAAAAGTTTATAATATTGTGTCAAAAAAATGTTTATAATATTTTTACTCTTATGAAATAAGGTGCATATCTAATATGAACCTCTAAAAAGGTTTATAATATTTTTACTTTATGAAAGAAGTCTATTTCTGAGAGGTTCATATTAGATGCGCCCATGAAATTGTTGTGGTAATCAAGGCATTTTCACACTACACATACTGGTTCACACTAGTATCACAGAGAGAGAAGAGAGGAGAAGAAGATGATTGTAATGATTGAAGTGAATCTAACTTGTATTATTCTGAGGATTGACTTTAATACAAGAATCTTAACAATATTATGTTACAGCCAAATGAGACTCAAATGAAATGAAATACAAGTAAATGAAATTACAAGTAAACTCAGTAAAAAATAATTATGTGTTTAACTATAGTAAAACTGTAAAAGACTTAAAGTGGCTATGAATTATTACTCAACACCATCCCTTAATTCATAGCATCGAACAAAACAACTCCCATATCAGTTCTCAATTTCACAAATTGGTCAGTCTTCAATCCCTTTTGTGAATATATCAGCAATCTGCATCTGTGTTCTGCAGTGGCATACTTCCAGCACTCCTTTCTGCACCTGATCATGCAAGAAATGACACTTGGTCTCAATGTGTTTGCTTCTCCCGTGTGACACTGGGTTCTTGGCAAGCATAATGGCAAATTTATTGTCAATCATGAGCTTTATAGGCTCTGCAACTTCAATTTTCAACTCTGTCATAACAGACTTAAGCCAAATGGCTTGGCAGGCTGCTGTTGCACCAGCAACATACTCAGCTTCACAAGAGGATAAGGCAACCACAGGTTGCTTCTTTGAGCACCATGAGACTGGTGCTCCTTGATACAAAAACACATATCCAGTAGTACTCCTGTCAATCTTGTCTCCGCACCAGTTAGCATCAGAATATCCCACCAAATTAATGAAATTCTGATCTGGTTTAACAGGAAACATCAGTCCATAATTCAGTGTTCCTCTCACATACCTCAGTTAGTATGAATAAGAGATATCCATAACTTAGCATTTTATAGTATATTGGTATGTTTGATGTGTTTGTTCAGTGCAGGCGCAGTTTAGTGCAACTGCACCAGTTGATGCAACTGCACCGGGTAATGCAAATGCACTTGGTGCAATTGCACCACTCTACACCGAAGCAGCTCACAACCCCACATTGGAAGCACCTCAATTCTTACCATTGCCATAATGCTTAGTTGGATTGCTGCTTGCTCAGAAGTCACATGGGAGCACATGGCCACTTGCAAAAGAGGCGCCTACAATCAAAAAGGCTTCACAAAAATCTATCTTACAAGACATGTGGCAACCATTTGTTGGACCTCAAATTAAGGATGAGTGTTGAAAGCCAAGCTGATCTTTAACTTTTAAAAAGTAACCATGGTTTGGTTAAACTTAATCAGCAAGGAAACCTCAACATGAAGGAAACCTCCAAGGCTATAAATAGGACTCAAATTCCTCACTTGAAGAAGATTACCATATACCATACCATATCATATATTATAGGTTTAAATATGTATTTAGTCCCTGCAAATGTCTCTATTTTTCGATTTAGTCCCTGCAAATTTATTTTTTTTAAATACGTCCCTGCAAAATAACTTTTTTTTTAAATACATCCCTACAAAATAAACTTTTTAAATACGTCCCTGCAAAATAGCTTTTTTTTTTAAATACGTCCCTACAAAATAACCTTTTTTTAAATACGTCCCTGCAAAATATCACAATTTTTTTTTGTTGGGACGTATTTAAAAAAAAAGGTTATTTTGTAGGGACGTATTTAAAAAAAAGTTATTTTGCAGGGACGTATTTAAAATTCCAACTTTCGGAAGGGCATATTCAAAAAAAAGTTATTTTGCAGGGACGTATTTAAAAAAAATAAATTTGCAGGGACTAAATCGAAAAACAAGGACATTTGCAGGGACTAAATACATATTTAAGCCTATATTATATAATCTTCTTTTTAGTTTAGTTTTTCTTAGTTTCAAAGTTTTATTTTCTTGTAGTTTCATAGTGTTAGTTTGAGAGGAAGGTGAGAGGAAATTGACAACTTCTATCTCCACTTCTTCAAAGAGCTAATAGGTGCAAGAAATTGGTTGTAAGCAAATATATGCAAGAGTTTTCCATTTGTTACTCTTTTGAATCCTCTTGTACTTTTCTTCATTGCAATATGCTTTCATTCACTTATATTTGCTTTATCATGCCCATCATGAGCTAAACTCTTTTGAGTTGGGATGTTCTAGCTTTCCAATGATCTTTTGAGGAAAGTTATTGTGTTTTCAAATGGTGTAAGCACTTTAGTTCTTGTGTTTAAATTCTTAATCTTGTTTTAAGGTTGATCACTTAGAACAAATAGAGTTATATTCACTTAATTGGCTTATAACTAGAAATCAAGAACTAAGTAAGGATAAGTGTTTAATGAAGCTTTTTGTTAAACTTGTTTTAATGAAGTTAGCTTGTTAATTCCTTGTTAATTCTTAGCTTAAGGTTAACATAGTCCTTACATCAAAGTGTAGAGAACTTAAGATACAAGAGTATACTTATTTAAGCAACTTGGATCATCTGTAAGGGGGCGAGAGAGGCACTGACAACCCTACTCTTTACCGCAAAAAAAAAGGATCATATAGAGCTTATAACGAAACTCTGACGAAAGTAGCTGACCAGCACACACTGATGCAACTGCACTAAGTGCAATTGCACCATGAGAAAACACAATACACTCAAAAGTGATTTAACTTGTGAAAACATCCCAACTTTCATTCTCAACTGATTTCTTACACAATTTACTTGCTTTCTGTTTAATTTATTTTCATTTCAACTTCAACCAAAACCAAACATTCTGAATAGTGTAGTTGCACTAGTTTACATCTCTTTTCAACAACATATACAAGAGTTAATCCAATCTCTGTGGGTTCGATCTATCTTTTATACTATAACTTGTGACTGTGTATACTTGCACACGTTTTTCACACACTAAGTTTTTGGCACCGTTGCCGGGGATTGCCATTAATTTTTATTGTTGTTTTAAAGATAGTAGATTAGTGTTTATTTTTATTTGTTTTGTTATTCTGGTATTTTATTTTTCTGTGTAGAAACAGGTGCTGTTACACTTAGTGCAACTGCACTAGCTTATGCCTAGAGACAGATCACCAGAATTTGAGTATAATCCAGAGATAGAAAGATAGTTTAGAAGGTTGCGAAAACTCCAGAAACAAAGACTTCAAAGTTGCAGCAATACCATGTCTCAACAAGGTGAAGGAGAAGGCTCAAGACCAGCCTCAGTCAGAGGTGGTCCTGGATCACAACGAGATGTTGAAGCAGATCACAGGAATCAATTCATTCACATGGGACCAATAGGTATGATTAACGATAGAGATAGACCTATGAGAGATTATGCTATGTTTGATCATCAAACATGCAAACAAGCATAGCAAGACCTCACATAGAGGCTGTCCATTTTGAATTTAAACCTATGATGTTTCAAATGTTGCAAACAATTGGTCAATATGGTGGACATCCTCATGAGGATCCCCATGAACATTTAAAACATTTTTTTAGAAATATGTAGTAACTTTATCATACCTGGTGTTAGTGAAGATGCATTTAGACTTAAGCTATTTCCATATTCTTTGAAAGATAAGGCTAAATCATGGTTAAACTCATTGGAGCCTAATTCTATTCATACATGGAGTGAAATGGCTGAAAAGTTCTTGTCAAAATATTTTCCACCCATCAAAAATGCCAGAATGAGAAATGATATTACATCTTTTGGACAAAAAAAATATGAATCATTGTTTGAAGCATGGGAAAGATGGAAAGATCTTTTAAGAAAATGTCCACACCATGGTCTTTCAGTCATTATTTAGATGGAAACATTTTATAATGGTTTGGAACCACAAACTAGAATAATGCTTGATGCATCATCTGGTGGTGTTTTGTTAAATCTGTCTTATAATGAAGCATGTGAATTGATTGATAGAATTGCTACTAATAGTTCTAGTTGGCCTACTGAGAGGGTAATGTGAATTGATTGATAGAATTGCTACTAATAGTTCTAGTTGGCCTACTGAGAGGGTAAGTGCCTAAAAGAAATCATCAGGGGTACATGAAATTAGTGAAATATCAGCCATATCTGCTCAAGTAGCCTCACTAGCAAACATGTTCAAAAACTTCACCACAACCAGTGCAACTGTATCTAGTGCAGCTGCACCAGTAGAGAATACTGCAGCAGCAATAGAACAAGCCCCTCCAGGAGCTGTAAGTTGTGTTTATTGTGGAGGAGGTCACCTTTATGAGGAGTGTCCTAGCAACCCTGTCTCTGTAAATTATGTAAGTTATGATAGGAATAACAACCCTTACTCCAATACCTATAATGCTGGTTGGAAGAACCATCCAAATTTCAGATGGAGCAATACTAGTGCACCTGCACCTAGTGCAATTGCACCAGCTACTCCACCAGGATTCCAATCTCAAAATTACCAAAGGCCACAACAACAACCTGCTACTGATAACTCCCTAGAAGGTTTGCTTAAATCTTTTATTAGTGAAACTAGAACAACTAGACAAGCCCAAGATGCTTGAATTAAAAATCTGAAGAATCAAGTAGGTCAGTTAGCAACTGCTCTGTATCAAAGACCAACAGGTACACTACCATCAAATACAGAAGCAACACCATCTCATAGGCCAGGTAAAGAACAGGTGAAAGCTATATCTCTCAGAAATGGGAAGGATCTAGCTGAACCTTATCAGAATGAAGGTACGGGTAAGGGAGAAAAAAATAAAAATGAAAAAAATTCTCAAGATGCAGAAGCATCTGATCCATCTGCATCTCATCAAGTTCCAACTCCAAGGTTAGTTCCTGAATATCCTCCTCCTCCTTTTCCTCAAAGATTAAAAAAGGCTCATGAGGAGAAGCAATTTAGTAAGTTTTTAAATGTTTTAAAACAATTGCATATTAATGTTCCCTTGATTGAAGCATTGCAACTAATGCCTAATTATGCTAAATTCATGAAAGATGTTCTTTCAAAAAGAAGAAGATTAGGTGAATTTGAAACAGTTGCTTTGTCCAAAGAATGTAGTTTGATTTTGCAAAACAAAATTCCAAGAAAATTAAAAGATCCAGGTAGCTTTACAATTCCATTTTCAATAGGTAAATACTATACAGGTCGTGCATTGTGTGATTTAGGAGCAAGCATAAACTTGATGCCTAAATCTGTCTTTACACAATTAGGAATTGGACATGCTAAACCTACATCTTTAACATTGTCACTTACAGACAGGTCAATAGCTTACCCAGAAGGAATCATAGAAGATATCTTGGTAAAGGTTGACAAATTTGTATTTCCTGTAGACTTTGTTATTCTTGACTTTGTTGCAGATGAAGAAGTACCACTTATTCTTGGAAGGCCATTCTTAGCAACTGGGAAAACATTGATTGATGTGCAAAAAGGAGAACTAACCATGAGAGTAAATGATCAAGAGGTGAAATTCAATGTAATGAATGCTCTGAAATATCATGCAGAGGAGAGTGAAGAATGTTCAGCAGTCATCTCTCTTGATCATTTGGTGCAAAAGCAGTTCAACAAGCAGTGTGATCATCTTACCAGTGCACTTGCACCTGATGCATCTGCACTACCTGAAGAAGAAATGTTGGAAAAAGACATACTGCCAAAGGAAGAACCAACACCTAAGGTATGGGCTAGAACTTATGAATCTCTTAATTTAGAAGACTCTAACCTTAAACAAAATTTACCCTCAATTCACTAGTGGAAAATTGGCTTTAGAAAGCATCATTTAGCATCGGTTGTTTGAACACCCGATGCTAAATGTGTAACCGGTGGCATTTTTGAAATTACGAGCAAAAGTTGACTTGAGAAACTATCATTTAGCATCGGTTCTTTTAACAAGTGATACTAAATGCACTTGCTTTGGACATTTAGCATCGGTGGTTAAAAACAACCGATGATAAATGTCGAAACCCAGTTTTAGTTTCTCGCACAAAACACAACCAATACGCGATGCTCCCACAAACCCTTACGCAACACCTTCTCTTCCTCACACAAACCCTTCTTCGTTGAAACCTTCAAGCTTCGTTCACTGTTAAACCCCATTTTTGAAGGATCTTCAAGCTCACACTTCGTTCACTGTTTTCGTTTTAGTTCAGAAATCTTCAAGCTCACACTTCGTTCAGAATCCTCAAGCTTCGTTCAGAATTTTTGCTCACTTCGTTTTCGTTTTCAAATGGTAAGGTTACTTTCTTTTGTATTTTGTATTTTGAACTTCGTTCAGAATTTTCGCTCACACTTGGTTCACTGCCTTTACTTCTTCTCCCTTCAGCTTCACTTGCTCCATAGATTAGGGTTAGCTACTGTTCCGAAACGGAACCTTGCTTGACGAAGAGAGATTTGTAGGTTTGACTACAAATTTCTGGAAACAGAGCTTTGCATTTATGCTTGAAGGTTGGAGGAGGAATGAAATTGTTAGATCTGTTGCTAGAAAATGGATATTTAATGTTGAGACTTGAATCTTGAAGTTCGGAAGTGAAATCTTAGTTTACTTTTCAAGCTCTGAGAATTGTTTTTTTCTTGCAATACCGCACTTGTTTTGTTTCCATACCATCATCGAATAAATGTGAGACTGGAAGTGAAAAATGAGAACTTTATTGGATATATCTAGAATTTGGGACTGTGTACATGCCACTGGTAGCGGCGGCATAGGGTTTGCGACTCACGAAATGAATTTATTGATCTGTCTCTGATTACAATCGTGAAATCGTTGATTTGTTTTGTTCTGGGAGAATTGAAGATTCTTAGATCTAAATTGTAGATTTATGTTGTTTTAGTACTTGTCAATTGTGATTGTGCTTTGTGCTATGTTTTAGTACTCATTTGGTTGCTGAAACTTCGGTGTAGAGATGCATTGATGTCACTAGTTGTATGTAGAGATGCAATATCATCATGAATTTTGGTTTCTTAATTCTGGTGCATAGTGCAGTATGAGTTTTGTTTTATATGGTAGCAGAGTGGAGGAATTATGTGTTATCTGCATAGAACTATGCAAGTATTGTATCATGATATTTTTTGTTAGCTTCCTTTGATGTTATTTTCAATTATAAAGTTGGTCTTGCTTTTAACTCCACCTGATAGATTAAGTAGAAGTTTCTGGGTTTTGTTTGCTACTTGATATTTTGAGGTAAGTTTGCTAAAGCTAGTGAAATGCAAATGTAGCGTTTATGATGTTAGAGAAACAGCTATTGAAACAGTTGAAGATGACATTTGGGGGTTCATTGTAATTTAGCATTCCTCAAAATTAGACTGATTTCATTGTAATTAAACTAGTTTTCATGACATGTTAAGTTTCATGTTTTGGATTGTGGCTCCTTAAGGGAACTCTGAATTTGTTAACTGCATAATTTGTAGTATTCTTTGAAGGTGTTAAAGTCCTTAATCATTTCATAATATTGTTTCGTAGTACTATTAAATTATCCAATATTCATAATTTTTCATGCAGGTAAGTTGCAACTGATATTCCAAGTGAGTTTTTAGATCAAATTGGAGAAGCTAAGTTCCACTTACACAAGGTACCTAGCTATATTCATGCCATGGCATGATTGCTTGTGAAGAGAATTATGCATTCATTTTTTCATATGTTTTTTTTTTCTTTCTATTTTGTGTCTTCTTTCATAGATTACTAAATAGATAAACACAAGCTACTTATATATTCTAATTAAAGAGAATATATTAGTCACATTTAAAGTTATACAATGTTTAGTGGCCACACCTTCTCTGAACGCCAACTAGTCATTTTATCACTGAGGGGCAGCAAGTAAAAATCTAACTCTCATAGTAAAAGAAACTTATGCAAGTGATAGTAAAAGAAACTTATAAGTTGTTTAGTTTATTTTTACTATCTTGGTTTGATGTGGTAGTTTGATTTTGTTTTAACAATTAATACTTGGTTTATTATTTTTGAGCGTAGTCATGGATCGTAGTTGGATGCAAAGTAATCGTCTGAGTGATGAGTATGCGAAAGGAATCGAAGAGTTTATACTTTTTGGTCTATCTCTCAATGAATAGATTTCTTTTCCTATATAAAAAATATAATGAAATCTAGTGATCGGCTGCTTGTATCGAGTGTTTGGATTAGGCATTCTTTTTAGTAAACATGCAGTTCAGATCACAATAATTTATAAGGTTCTGAAGTTCATATTTTCATTGTTCTGCTCCCTCAAACAGGACGTGGCTTTTGTTGTTGATGGCTGGGCCCTTGAGATTGCACTTACCCACTACCGTAAGGCGTTCACTGAGCTGGCTGTATTGTCAAGGACTGCTATATATTGTCGTGTGACACCATCACAGAAAGCACAGGTTTTTTATTGACAACTTCATCTGCATATAAAATTATGTTACCTTGGGTTATTTTAAGAATATATGCTTCACATTGCTTTTTTTTGGATTCCCTTCTCCTTGTTATATGCTTGTGCTATCTTGGTTTTTTTTTTAATTAACTAATAGAAAGATGAAGGGGACAACAACGCCAATATCTTATGCTTTCCTCTAAGGGGAACTTAATACTGCTTTTGTATTGTTTCCGTTTTAGTTTATCTGATAATAATGGCATTGATTTGACCTGTATACCACTTTTTGTTGTAGCTTGTAAAGATCTTAAAACCATGTGATTATAGAACATTGGATTTTGTATTGTTTTCGTTTTAGTTTATCTGATAATAATGGCATTGGTTTGACCTGTATACCACTATTTGTTGCAGCTTGTAAAGATCTTAAAATCACGTGATTATAGAACATTGGCTTTTGTATTGTTTTCGTTTTAGTTTATCTGATAATAATGGCATTGGTTTGACCTGTATACCACTATTTGTTGCAGCTTGTAAAGATCTTAAAATCATGTGATTATAGAACATTGGCAATTGGTGATGGTGGGAATGATTTAAGGATGATACAACAAGCAGATATTGGTGTGGGCATCAGTGGTAGGGAAGGACTGCAGGCAGCAAGAGCAGCTGATTACAGTATTGGAAGTAAGCCTTTGCATATCTTTCACACATGAGATATGATCTGTAAACTAGTCCTTGACTTGGATATACAAGTCTACTTAGAATGTCTTTGTTATTTGGATATACAAGTCTACTTAGGATGATAATTTGATTTACCTATTTTTTTAGGTTTTTCCACTTACATAAAGGGTGTTTGGATCCTCCCTTAAATCATGCTAGCTGAGAAATATCATATGTTTTGCTAATGCTGCGGATTAATTTGTATATGTTAGGATTAGTATTAGTATATCAGAAACAACAGATCTTGTTAACATATGTTCTGATATATTTTGTTCCTTTGGTTCCTTTGCCACTAATTGGATGACTCTGGTTCTAACTGATATATTTTGTTTTCTTTTTCAAACAGATATCATGGATGATTCCAGTGCCGACCCTCCAAAAAAGAAAACTTGCGTAGTTTAACTTGTGTACACTATTTTGTTGAGTAGTTTAACATTGTTATTTTGTTTTCTAAGTAGTTTGATGTTTCCTAAATGTATAATGTTAAGTTTAATGGAATATGAAGTATTTTTATATATTTATTATGTGTTGATGATTGGAATTATACAGGTTATTATGAATTAGTTGACTGGTATGGATAAAAAAAATTAGACATTTAGCATCGGTTATACTATACAACCGATGCTAAATGTACTTGTAAGAGACATTTAGCATCGGTTGTATAGTATAACCGATGCTAAATGTAAATGTAAGAGACATTTAGCATCGGTTTTACTATACAACCGATGCTAAATGTACTTGTAAGAGATATTTAGCATCGGTTGTATAGTATAACCGATGCTAAATGTAAATGTAAGAGACTTTTAGCATCGGTTATACTATACGACCGATGCTAAATGTACGTGTAAGTGACATTTAGCATCGGTTGTATAGTATAACCGATGCTAATTGTACATGTAAAAGACATTTAGCATCTGGGGATTTAGCATCGTCGAATAACCGATACTAAATGTCCAAAACAACCGATGCTAAATGTCTTTTCTGCACTAATGATTGAACAATCTCCCAAATTAGAATTGAAAGAATTGCCAAAACATTTGAAATATGCTTTCTTAGGGGAAGGTGATACACTTCCAGTGATCATTGCATCTGATCTAACTTTAGAACAGGAGAATGATCTCATTAGTACCTTAAGAAAGCATAAGAAAGCTATAGGTTGGCAAATGGCAGACATAAAAGGAATTATCCCTTCAATATGTATGCATATGATCATTTTAGAAGATAATTCTAAAAATTACATAGAAGGACAAAGAAGGCTAAATCCTATAATGAAAGAGGTTGTTAAGAAAGAAATCATTAAATGGCTAGATGCTGGAGTCATATACCCATCTCAGATAGTGCATGGGTAAGCCATGTACAATGTGTTCCTAAGAAAGGAGGTGTAACAGTAATAGCCAATGAAAAAAATGAATTGATACCAACTAGAACTGTCATAGGATGGAGAATCTGTATGGATTACAGAAAACTCAATAAGGCCACAAAGAATGATCACTTTCCTTTGTCTTTCATTGATCAAATGTTAGATAGGTTAGCAGGAAAAGAGTTTTATTGTTTCTTAGATGGTTATTCAGGTTACAATCAAATTGCAATAGAATCTAAGTATCAACAAAAAAAACTACTTTTACATGTCCCTATGGTACCTTTGCATTTAGAAGGATGCCTTTTGGACTTTGTAATGTACCTGCTACATTTCAAAGATGCATGATGTCTATATTTTCTGACTTCATTGAGCAATCAATGAAAGTTTTTATGGATGATTTTTCAGTTTTTGGAGAAACATTTCCATTATGTTTATCAAATTTTTAAAAAAAAATCTCCAAAGATGTGAAGACACCAACCTAGTACTCAATTGGGAGAAGTGCCATTTCATGGTACAAGAAGGCATTGTGCTTGGGCATAAAGTTTCAAAGAAAGGTCTTGAAGTGGATAAGGCTAAAATTCAAGTCATTGAGAAAATGCCACCTCCATCAACTATTAAAGGAATTAGAAGCTTCCTGGGCCATGCTGGCTTCTATAGAAGATTCATCATAGATTTTTCAAACATTTCTAAACCATTGTGTATTCTTTTACAATTAGATACACAATTTAACTTTGATGAACCTTGTATAGAAGCTTTTCAAAAGCTTAAACAGACACTGGTAACAGCACTAGTGATTATAACACCAGATTGGAGCAAGCCATTTGAATTAATGTGTGATGCTAGTGACTTTGCAGTAGGAGCTGTCCTAGGGCAAAGGTATGATAAAATCTTTCACTCAATTTATTATGCTAGCAAAACACTTATTGAAGCTCAAATGAATTATACTGTGACAGAGAAAGAATTATTAGCTGTGGTATTTGCATTTGATAAGTTTAGATCCTACTTGGTTGGAACTAAAGTTATTGTTTATACTGACCATTCTGCCATCAAGTATTTGCTTACAAAGAAAGATGCAAAACCAAGGCTAATTAGATGGATTCTCCTCCTTCAAGAATTTGATCTTGAGATTAGAGACAAAAAGGGGGTGGAGAACCAAGTGGCTGACCATTTATCTAGATTAGAAAAAGAAAATGCATGTACACAAGAAATCAAGGAGAATTTTTCAGATGAGAAGTTGTTGACAATTACCAATAATACAATTAGTGCTTGTGCAATAAGTACAATTGCACCAGCCAATGCAATTGCACAAAGTGCAACTACACCATGGTATGCTGACATAGTCAATTTCCTTGTGAGTAAAATTGTACCAAAGGACATGAGCTATCAACAAAGGAGATTCTTCCACATAGTAAAGCAATACTATTGGGATGAACCCTATCTGTATAAGATGTGTCCAGATCAGATAATGAGGAAGTGCATTCCAGAATCAGAGCAGCAAGCAGTGCTTCTGCACTGTCATTCAGCACCATATGGAGGTCACTTTGGAAGCAACAGAACAGCAGCTAAGGTATTACAGTCAGGTTATTTCTGGCCCACTTTATTTAAAGATGCTTATAATTGGGTCAAAACCTGTGACAAATGCCAAAGAAGTGGAAACATTTCTGAAAAACATGAAATGCCTAGAACTAATATTTTAGAAATTGAGCTTTTTGATGTTTGGGGCATGGATTTCATGGGTCCTTTTCCACCTTCTTTTGGTAATGAATACATTTTAGTAGCTGTTGATTATGTGTCCAAATGGGTAGAGGCAGTAGCATTACCTAATAATGATGCCAAATAGTTAGCAAATTTCTTCAAAAGAATATTTTTACAAGATTTGGCACCCCAAGAGCAATCATCAATGATGAAGGCTCACATTTTTGCAATAAACTTATTGAAAACCTTCTTGCAAAATATGGGATTAAACATAAAATTTCTACAGCTTACCACCCACAAAGAAGTGGACAAGCTGAATTATCTAATAGGGAAACTAAGAGAATGCTTGAAAAAATGGTTGGACCAACAAGAAAAGATTGGTCCTTACACTTAGATGAAGCATTATGGGCATATAGAACTGCATTTAAAACTCCATTAGGTATGTCCCCTATAGGATAGTCTATGGCAAAGCATGCCATCTGCCTATTGAGTTAGAAAACAAGTCATACTGGGCTATTAAAAAGTTGAATTTTGATCTCAATAGGGCAGGAAAACAGAGGTTTTTAGAGCTTAATGAATTAGAAGAATTTAGGCATTTCTCTTATGAGAATGCAGAAATTTACAAAGCTAAAACCAAAGCATGGCATGATAAGAAAATCCAAAGGAGAGAGCTTAGAGAAGGAGGATTGGTTCTGTTATACAATTCTAGGTTGAAATTGTTCCCTGAAAAATTAAAATCAAGATGGACAGGACCATTCAAATTAGTTAAAGTCTATCCTCATGGTGCAGTTGATCTTTATGATGCAGCCTCAAATACCACTTTCAAGGTAAATGGGCAAAGAGTCAAAATGTATTTTGGTAAACAAGTGGTGCAAGATGAAAGCACCACTCACTTTGAAAATCCTTGATGAACAAGGATTAGTCAGGTTGAAAGACTCTTAAAACAAGCGCTTGATGGGAGGCAACCCATAATTTTTTGCTAAATATTTAATATTTTATGCAATTTGATGTTTTTCAAGTATTTTGTAGAAAAGCAGGAATTGGTGCAACTGCACTAGGTGCAACTGCACCTATGACTCATCAGGAGCAATTGCACCAACCACTTTCCAATGCTACTGCACCAACATTTTTAAAAAGAGAGGCTGATTTTGGTGAAGTGCCAGCGCAACACAAAGTAACCCAATTTAACGGTGTGAATTCACCTAATCAGACACGTGTAACTTTGCATGTATCTCCACATAGCCTAACGGCTACAAACACCCATCAAATCAACCTCCACTAAGCCATTACCTCATTTAAACCATCCCACTAACCCAAAAAGTAACCGTTTCTCACTTTCATTCAATACCCACCTCTCTAAAACAGTAGCCACTTCTCTCAACCTCTTCTCTCTCAGAAATTCCCAAATTCATTCACTATTCATCTTCAACCTCTCAACATTTCAAAGCAAAAATCAAACCCCAATCTCTCAAAATGGTTTGCAAACAGGTAGCAACAAAGTCCTCTGGCAAGAACGCAAGTGCAGAGCCATCAAAGAAATCTTCTGGTGCAACTGCATCAGTAACCGTCACCATAGATGCTGCAAACCCACATTTTTGGGAAATGAAGTTCTGGCCAGAACGAGGATACAACCTAATGAGAGCCCATCCAAATTTCTTAGCCACTGTTGATGCTCAACACTGCGATCTATTCATTCAACATAGGGCTTATTACTTGGAGCAACTGGTGAGAGAATTTTATGCTGAAATTTTGAATAGCAAGGGAGGTAAATCTCAAAACTTCTCTGTTGTTAGGGGTAGAAAAATCTATTTTGATGAAAAGAGACTGAATGATCATTATAATTTGTTCTATAATGGTCCAAATTTTGATGAAAAAATGGCTACCTACGGAAAGAAACAAATGGAAACTATAAAGTCTAGGGTAGCAGTGCCTAATGCACCATGGGAGAAGTTTACCAATACTGAGTGCAAAGTGAAAACAAAATTCATTATCCCTGAATTAGGAAACTGGCACCAATTCATAAATTGCTCCATTCTACCCACTTCACACACCTACACAGTCTCTAAAGATAGATTGATCATTCTTGATTCAATCTTGACTGATGAGCATGTGAATATAGGAAAGATCATTAACAAGGAAATTATAGATTGCTCAGAGAAAAAGGAGGGATTCCTTTATTTTCCTTGTTTCATTACTGAGCTGTGCATGAAGCAAGGGGTTCATATCTCTGTTGAAGAACACCAATATAGGAAATTTCCACCTAGAGCTCTCTCTGCAGAATTGAAAGAAAGGAAAGCTGCAAGAGATCAACCAAACTTGGTGCAAGAGCACCTAGTGCTAAAGCACCAAGCTGTTTGGAAATTTCAACAAGAACAACATGAATGGCTTCAACAAAGATTGTTAGAAATTTCTCAGTTACCAACTGTGTTAGATACCCCTGAGTTCCCATCTTGGGTATATGAAGAAGCAGATAAAGAAGAGGAGGAACCGGAGAAAGAAGAGAGTGAGGAAGAAAAGAAAAAGAAGAAGGTGTTGAAAAGAAAGAAGGAAACAGAAAGAAGATGGAAGCGAAAGAAGAAGAAGGTGGAGGAAATTCTGAATAAAGACTTGGAGGATACTGATGAAGACCCAGAAACAGTGGAAATGGTGAAATAGATGGAAAGAAATGAAGATGAGGAAAGTGATGAAACTGTATCTGATGATGAAGGGGATCTAGATTTGACCATGGAGGAACTGTTAAGGAAGAAGAAGGCTGCTAAAAATCCAGTGGAACCACTTCTCACTCCACTGAGCCCATCAAAGCAACAACCCCAGCCAGAAACAGAAAAATCCCCATCAATTGCAATATCTCCAATTCAATCACCACAACAAAAATCACCCAACCAACCAACCCAAAAAGAACCAACTCCACCTCAACAAACTCAACCAATGCCAACACAACCTGATCCTGTTGTTCCAACTAATCCCAATGTTTTGAAAGATAAATTGCAGGTTATTAATGAAGAACCAACAAAAGAAGCAGGGAAGAAAGCTGGAAATAAAGGTCCTGATCAACCAGAAGCTGGTGCATCTGCATCAAAAGCAGTTGCATCCCAGAAGTTTCCAACAGTCACCATCTACTCAAAGGATGTGCAAAACACAATTGCAGTGATACTGAAAGAATTGGAAGATAAAAGGAGACAAGAATCTGCACAGATTCTCATGGGAATTGCTGAGGCTGCTGGAATTACAAAGGACACCCCAACAACAGGTGAAGCTGAAAAGATGGATGAAAAATCCAGTGAGGAGGAAAGAGCTAAAGAGGCAGAAGCAAAGGAAGTGGAAGAAAGTCAAGAAAGCCAGGACACGGAGGAAGAGCCAAAAGATAATCAACCAACCACTAAAGAGACTGCTGCAAAGGAGAAGCAACCACAAGAAGTTGCTGATCAGAGCAGTGTAGTTGCACTTGGTGCAACTGCACCAACAAGAACAACTGGTGTTGATGCACCACCTGAAGCAGAGAAGACAACAACAAAACCAACTGAGACTGGAGCAATTGCATCCAAGGCAGCAGCAGCAAAGAGGCCAAAGAAATTACAAGTCAAAAGAGCAGAAACAAGGGCTAGCAACAGACTCAGATCTGGAGCAAAACCCGAGTAATTTTAAATGTTTTTATATTTTCAGTACTTTATGAACTTATATTATCTGTTTTGTTTGAAGTCCCACATGTATTAACCCCCCTCCCCCATTTTGAACAAATTTCTTTTGAAAACTCAACTTAAGAGCAGTGAGGACACTGCTCACTTTTAAGTTGGGGGGAGAGCATCAAACTTTTCATGCATATGTTAGTATTTATCTTATGTGTGTTTGTTTCAGTTGTTGTGTCTATTATGTGTATTTTGTTAATAAGTGTCATGTTTTAATTTGTTTTAGATTTACTTAACAAAGCATTTTTGAAATGTATAAAACTGTTCTCAAAAAGTAGAAAAATCTGTCAAAACAATTTTAAGTAAATCAGAATTAACTAATATTTTGAAGATTTGATGAATCTTGAAGCATGATCAGCTTATTATCTTTTTCAAAAACTTAAAATGCAATTTACGAATTGATTTTTAATGATGACCAAAAGAAAAAGAAAAAGAAGCCTTATTTTTCCAAAAATGACCATTGTTATTATCACTTTGACACATCAAAGTTGAGTTTTTGAAAAGAACCTTGCTATGTGATAAGCTATCTGATGCAAGAGGAATTTTTAGAAAACTAAGGTCAAAAGCAAATTTTTATTAAAAATATAGAAGAGCTTAAAGAATTAAGTTTGAGGGAATTTTTATGAATACAAAGGCTAGAGTATGAAAAACTTAGAGTAGTCAATGCATCTAGGTTGCCAAAAGAGCTCAAAATGAAATAAAGCTTTATTGTCTGAGTCATAAACTGTACCTGTTCCAATAGTGCATTTGGTCAGAAAAAGAAAAATTCAAAGAAAAAGAAAAAGAAGAAAAGAAGACAGAACTGACCAAAGAAAAAAGTATGCATAAGGAGGACAGTGAGGAGGGCAATATAAGCTACAAGTCTTGAAAAGAAGTATCAAGTGCAGTTGCACTAAATGTAATTGCACCATCAAAAAAGTTCAGTGCATCTGCACTAGTTCAAAAATACCTAGTGCAACTGCACCCCAGAAAAACGATGCATCTGCACTCACTGCATTTGCATCAAGAAAAAGAACCACCACAAATACAAATAGTGCATTGACTCAACAGTTTGAAATACTCTATTCAAGCCCTTTGTTGTGCTTAAGGCCCACACTCTTGAGGACTTTGTTAGTCTACTCTATATTTTGAAACATCTTTGTTTTGACCGAACGTGATCTAAATTTTTCAAATGCTAGGAGAAACTTGTTACTTAGGTTTGGAACTGATTGAATCTCAGTGGAACACACACTCACACAAATGAGTTTTAATAGCTTTGGATGTTTTGGAATTCAAAGGCACAAAGACAAAATTCTCTGAAAAATGAAGTTCATGAGTTGCATTTATTGAAAATCATTTTTTAAAAGAAAGAGGAGCTGATATGTTGTTCTTGATTCTGGAAATCTTATTTGTTTTTTCTTTTTGTCATTGCTTGAGGACAAGCAACGATTTAAGTTTGGGGGGTGTGGTAACTCTATTTTATATAGAGTTATTTGTGCTTTTACACTTAGATAATTGCCCAAAATCAAGTCTATTATGTGTTAAATATATTAGTATGAATAAAATAACAACATTTATGGTTTTCAAATAAGAGATATCCATAACTTAGCATTTTATTGTATATTGGTATGTTTGATGTGTTTGTTCAGTGCAGGCGCAGTTTAGTGCAACTGCACCAGTTGATGCAACTGCACCGGGTAATGCAAATGCACTTGGCAACTGCACCACTCTGCACCGAAGCAGATCACAACCCCACATTGGAAGCACCTCAATTCTTACCATTGCCATAATACTTAGTTGGATTGCTGCTTGCTCAGAAGTCACATGGGAGCACATGGCCACTTGCAAAAGAGGCGCCTACAATCAAAAAGGCTTCACAAAAATCTATCTTACAAGACATGTGGCAACCATTTGTTGGACCTCAATTTAAGGATGAGTGTTGAAAGCCAAGCTGATCTTTAACTTTTAAAAAGTAACCATGGTTTGGTTAAACTTAATTAGCAAAGAAACCTCAACATGAAGGAAACCTCCAAGGCTATAAATAGGACTCAAATTCCTCACTTGAAGAAGATTACCATATACCATACCATATCATATATTATATAATCTTCTTTTTAGTTTAGTTTTTCTTAGTTTCAAAGTTTTATTTTCTTGTAGTTTCATAGTGTTAGTTTGAGAGGAAGGTGAGAGAAAATTGACAACTTCTATCTCCACTTCTTCAAAGAGCTAATAGGTGCAAGAAATTGGTTGTAAGCAACTCTTTTGAATCCTCTTGTACTTTTCTTCATTGCAATATGCTTTCATTCACTTATATTTGCTTTATCATGCCCATCATGAGCTAAACTCTTTTGAGTTGGGATGTTCTAGCTTTCCAATGATCTTTTGAGGAAAGTTATTGTGTTTTCAAATGGTGTAAGCACTTTAGTTCTTGTGTTTAAATTCTTAATCTTGTTTTAAGGTTGATCACTTAGAACAAGTAGAGTTATTTTCACTTAATTGGCTTATAACTAGAAATCAAGAACTAAGTAAGGATAAGTGTTTAATGAAGCTTTTTGTTAAACTTGTTTTAATGAAGTTAGCTTGTTAATTCCTTGTTAATTCTTAGCTTAAGGTTAACATAGTCCTTACATCAAAGTGTAGAGAACTTAAGATACAAAAGTGTACTTATTTAAGCAACTTGGATCATCTGTAAGGGGGTGAGAGAGGCACTGACAACCCTACTCTTTACTGCAAAAAAACAAGATCATATAGAGCTTATAACGAAACTCTGACGAAAGTAGCTGACCAGCACACACTGATGCAACTGCACTAAGTGCAATTGCACCACGAGAAAACACAATACACTCAAAAGTGATTTAACTTGTGAAAACATCCCAACTTTCATTCTCAACTAATTTCTTACACAATTTACTTGCTTTCTGTTTAATTTATTTTCATTTCAACTTCAACCAAAACCAAACATTCTGAATAGTGTAGTTGCACTAGTTTACATCTCTTTTCAACAACATATACAAGAGTTAATCCAATCTCTGTGGGTTCGATATTTTATACTATAACTTGTGACTGTGTATACTTGCACATGTTTTTCACACACCAATACCATACTCAACAGTGCACCTTTTGAAGCCTAATTCTGAGAAAGATGCATCAATTTTCTTGTTCCAAGCCCTTGGGGCTTGTTTAAGCCCATACAAGGCCTTAGTCAACTTGTAGACCATATGCTCCTTACCCTTCACTTCAAACCCAGGAGGTTGTAACACATATACTTCCTCTTCTAATGGTCCATTCAAAAAGGCTGATTTAACATCTAGATGTAGTAAGGACCATCCCCTACTACAAGCTAGTGCTATCACCAACCTAATAGTCTCATGTCTAGCTACGGGTGCAAACACCTCAGTGTAGTCTAGACCCTCCTTTTGCAAGAACCCACGAGCTACTAACCTTTCTTTATGTCTAGCAATAGTGCCATCTGGCTTCAATTTTACCTTGAATACCCACTTTACACTTATGGCTTTCTTGTTGGGTGGCAACACAGTCAAGTTCCAACTCTTATTTCTTTCTATTGCACTTAACTCTTCTTTCATGGCAGTCTTCCAGACCTTTTCTTTCATTGCTTCCACATAACTCAGTGGCTCAGCATCTGCTAGAAGTGTTGTGTGAATTAATTCACCATCTCTGTTTACAGCAGCATCAGAAAAAATTTCAAAATCTGTTAGTCTGGCTGGAAGTACTCTGTGTCTCTGTGGTCTTGTGTGTGCCTGGTCATCATCATTATTATCATCATCAGAATCTGTCTCATGTTGCTGTGGAGGCTTCTCTTCATTAGCATCTGCTACTGGTGGAAGTACTTCTTCAACTATATCATTATTCAAATCATTAATTTGGACAGATTCTGAGCTATCACCATCTACACTGCCTCTATCCCAGTTCCACATTTCTGATTCCTTCACTATCACATCCCTGCTAAATTCAATTTTGTTTGTTTCTGGGCAGTACAACTTATAGGCTCCAGTGGGGTGATACCCTACTAGAATCATAGGACAACTCTTGTCATCTAACTTTGTTCTTCTCACATCAGGAATGTGCTTATAACAGAGGGCACCAAACACTCTCAGGTGTCCAATACTGGGCTTCTTACCACTCCACACTTCAAGAGGCACTTTGTCTTTCAATCTCCTTGTTGGACATCTATTTAGGATATATGCTGCAGTTGATACAACTTCTCCCCACAGTTTATTTGGCAATTTCATTTGCTTGAGCATGCATCTAGACATGTCAAGGGTCATTCTATTACTTCTTTCTACCACTCCATTATGTTGAGGGGTATATAGGGCTGTTACTTCATGATCAATACCATGCTCTTCACAAAACTTCTTGAACTCATTAGAGTTATACTCCCCTCCACCATCTGTCCTCAGTATTTTCACACTGTGGCCACTTTGTTTCTCTGCATAATTTTTGAATCTTTTGAACTGATCCAACACCTCACTCTTTGACTTTATCAAGTATATCCATAGCATTCTTGTGAATTCATCAACGAATGTCACAAAGTATCTATTACCACCCAAGGAAGGAACCTCAAGTGGCCCACACACATCAGAATGTACCACTCCCAAGGCATGTGTTGCTCTAGGAGGTAGTTCTGATGTGAATGGAAGTATTGCTTGTTTGCTTCTCATACACACTTCACAAGCACTGTCACTGTTAACTACTGCACGGATTCCAAGCACCAAGTTTTTGGATTTTAATTGACCTAAACTTCAATAGTTTAGGTGTCCATACCTCTTATGCCAGAGGACACTTTCCTTCTTTACATCAACAGCACTGAGACAGTGTGTTCCAGCTGCCTCAATATTCACTTTAAAAGTTCTGTTCTTCTCCAGTGCTGATTGCATGATTAGCCTCTTCTCACTGTCATACAGCATCATCATATTATCTTCTATTGTCATTGAGTATCCTTTCTCAAGTAGTTGACCTACGCTCATGAGATTACTCTTCATGCCAGGCACATACCAAACTTCCTCAATTAATACAATTCTGCCATCATTCAATTTTACCAAAACATCACCCATTCCCTCAGCAATCAAGTACTCATCATCAGCACATCTAATTCTGGTCTTCTTGCTGGAATTAAAGTTAATTAACCACTGTTTGTTCCCAGTTATATGGTTGGAGCAGCCTGTGTCCATATACCACCAATCTATCACTACACATTCATCATTTGTGGTCACCATTAGGAGCACAGGTTCCTCCTCAGAATCTCCTTGAGCAATGTTAGCCTCTTCTTTCTTATTCTCCTTATTTGACCAGCATTCATCAGCAAAGTGCCCATACTTATCACAATTAAAGCATTTGTATCTTCCTCTTGTCAAATTTCTCCTTACCTTTTTGATAATTCTTGTATTTTTTTCCACCTTGATTGGATGATTCTGGTTTATCAGCACTATTCTCACTATTCTTCTTATTCTTATTATCAAGCCATGCCTGTTTCTTACTCTTCCACTTATTTTCTTTCCAATTAGACTTATCATTGTTGTTTTTCTTAAAGGTCTGAGCCTTAAGAGCCTGTTCTGTATCCTTTTCAGAGTTTCTTTCAGATAATCGTATCTCATGTGCCTCTAAATTACCTTGCAGTTCATCTATCTTTAATGTACTAGTATCTTTAGACTGCTCTATAGCCACAACTATGAAATCAAACTGAGGAGTCAAAGATCTAAGTACCTTTTCCACAATTGTTTGCTCAGTGATGGTTTCCCCGCACGTCTTCATCTCGTTCGTCACTGTGATCACACGTGAAACATAATCTGCAACCTTCTCACTGTTCTTCATGCTCAGATTCTCATATTGCTTGCGCAGGGACTGCAATTTCACCTTCTTCACAGTCGCATCTCCACCATAACACCGTACAAGTATGTCCCACGCTGCTTTCGCCATCATCGCATTCGCAATTTTCTCAAACACCTTCGTATCTACACATTGGTGAATGTAGAACAACGCCTTCTGATCCTTCTTCCTCGTCTCGCGTTGAGCATTTCTCTGAGCATCTGTTGCATTTTCCGGCACCAGCGTGTAACCTTCGTTCACCAGTTCAAGCACATCTTGAGCACCGAATAGTACACGCATCTAGATTGACCACCGGTTCCAATTCTTCCCGTCGAACACCGGCAATTTCGTATTGAGACCTTCGTTTCCACCGTTCATCTTCAATCTCTGTGATAATCACACAAAGCTCACAATCACTCGTGTTTACCCAACCCTAGGAATCTGAATCTGAGATTCCTTTCGATTTCGAAGTTCAATTCAACGAGAATTGCAAATTGAAATCAACACACACCTTACAATCACTCGTGTTTCCCTATTTGATCGTGAATCAAAGCTCTGATACCAATTTGTTGTGGTAATCAAGGCATTTTCACACTACACATACTGGTTCACACTAGTATCACAAAGAGAGAAGAGAGGAGAAGAAGATGATTGTAATGATTGAAGTGAACCTAACTTGTATTATTCCGAGGATTGACTTTAATACAAGAATCTTAACAATATTCTGTTACAGCCAAATGAGACTCAAATGAAATGAAATATAGGTAAATGAAATTACAAGTAAACTCAGTAAAAAACAACTATGTGTTTAACTATAGTAAAACTGTAAAAGACTTAAAGTGGCTATGAATTATGGTGCTTACTTGGTTACCCACTTATAAGTTGTGAGTACCAACACTTGGATGAGTTGTCAAAGTTTTATGAGCACATGTGTTTAAAGCTGCCACCTCACTTATCAAGAATTAGTTTTAACAAATTGCATATTGACCCTACTTTAAATTTTTTGTATCTAATTTCTGTTTTTTTGTAATTTTATATCCATGGAAGCCCCATTTTCTTCTCTCCAATTCTCTCCTCTCTTCACGACCAATCGTTCGACTGGAGCATCGCCACCATGGATACAGCACAGAGGGATTTGGAAGTTCCGCCATGGACATCAATCATCGCGAAGAAGATCAAGAAAAGGCGGAGGAAGATCATTTCCTCAGTTTCGTTGATCACGCAAGAACCGAGCTACTATTCCTAGAAGACGACGCGAATGACGACGGTTTGACTACCGCTGGTTATGGTTGGACCTGGATCGTTTCTCGCATTCTTAAGACTTGTATTGCTTCAAGAACCCTAATCCCCAAATTTGTTAATGTTCACTTGATTTCTGTTACAGAATTGTAAATCGTGTCTTCTTGCTCAGAACCTAATCGGACGCTTCACTCATCTTCGAGACGCTTCCTTTCCGCTCATTCGGTCATGATAATGTTAATTTGACTACAAATTTAATATTTATGTAGGCTAGCAGGTGTGGCTATGATAGCCCCAACCATCAACTATGAATGGCCTTCCCTTCCTAAGAGTCTGGTTTAGGAAGATTCCAGGAGGAAACTTATCCAATCTGGTAAAAAATTTGTACATAATGATGCCTGTTGATTTATCCTTCTTCTACATTGATTTATTACTTATAGAGACATGATGCCTGTTGTGGTTAATAGTTTGAATCCAAATGTTATCATCAGTAGCTTGGTCCCTGTTTAATCTCCATTTTGTGTTTCTTTGAGTCTAGTATGCAAAGGAAACATCATGAGTTCCATATAGAAACTTGATGAATTCCACTCTGCAACTTGTGATAGGCATAAACTATTACTTGTGGAGTTAGTTCAATTTCAATTTTTGTTTGGTAAATTAGTTCAGTTTTAGTGGACATATATTTTTCTTTTCAGCATGAATGAGGGAATGTAAGGATTGAATGAATAGTTTCTTCTATAAGTGAAAATAATGTGTTTGATGTTATGCACTTGATGTGTTTGTATGATTGTCAATTAAATATATGCAAAACAAAAGCAATTGGATTTTAATTTTTTAGGGCTGATTTTGTTCTCAGAGATGGATTAAACCATGAATTTCTTGGGAGACTAGGAAGGATGTGGATTTTTTTGTGTAAGGATTGAAGTACAGTGTTAGGATTAGGATTTTATAATATTGTGTATTAGAGTTTTCTTTGGTGGGAGAGTAGTTTATGTATATGTTGCTGTTGGACTTGTTGGTAATGCAATTTTGAATTCTACTGTTTATTCTATGGAACCTTGACAAGAGTGGAGTTACAAGCGAAATGGAATCCTGCCTATGCTGAAAAGAAACGCGGCAACCAAATTGGCACCTCAACGATGGAATGATAATGCTGCTAATGGATCATTTGATATTGTATTTAAATTTGAAGAAAATGTATTTGACATGGTTGTTGAAGAATGCAGAAGAGAATTTTGCTTGAAAATGCATAAGAATACCTGACATAAGGATGTTTTGCTTGAAAATGCATAAGAATACTAGTAGCTGTAGTAATCTTAGCTTGATTATGTTGTGATTCTAGCTTCAAACTTGAATGATACAATCTTTAAGTATGCAATAGGAAACGAATTTCGTAGCTGACATATCCTGAATTGTTTTGTAGCTGATGATGTCGTTGGATATGAACATGGATAGAATTCTGCAATGACCTTAAGTTCAGCTGGCTTCCAGAATCTTATGTTTAGAAGCTACAATGGGTTGATGTTTATTTTGAACTTCAATTTTTGACCAGTGTGAATTTCCAGCCAGACTAGTGCTTGCAGCAAATCTGCATTTTTTTGACAGCAGTGATGTTGTATAGTTATTTTATTTCAATTTCGTTGTATGTCTCCATTGAAATTGTGAAGGTTCTTTAAAGCATTTTTCATTTGTCAGGATGTGAACATGTGTAGTTACTCTTAGATGTGAAGGAACTTCAAATTTGCAAGAAGACCCAAGTTATCAGGATTTTAAGGCTGTTATAATTAGATGTGAAGATCCAAATGCAAATTTGTATGCATTTGTTGGTAGGAAATATTATTACAAATCAGGGTGTCACTTGACGAAAGTACTTTGATATGAAATGCATTTTAATGTCATTTTTATCTTAAAATTTAATAATTTAATAAATGAATACAAATAAAAGCACATATGACATGGTTGTTAAAAACATACCTCGTATCTATCATTTGATAATGCATCAGAGTTTGTGTCATGGTCAGATTGGCTAGAGGAAACTTCTTCCTCAACTTCGTGTAGATCGTCACGCCCGGCTAGTATTGGACACCTTCGCTTCGTGTGGCCGGTTTTTTTACAGTGAGAACATCGCCTCTTTTTTTGGAATGATTTTCTCTTACGAGGGGCACTTTTGGTCTTTACAACATCAGGATCACCAATAGCAGATGAATTCGGGTTACATTTTTCATTACCCTCGCGACGCCTCTTTATTTTCTCGCAGACAGAATAAATGGCATCCATAGCCTCTTTGTAATGGTCTGGGTTTTCACAAGAAATGTTACATAATGTGTTAAATGCAGCAGAAATAGCACCTCGCCGTAGCATGACCATTTTTTCCTCATCACATACATCGGAAGGTGTTGACTTAATGCAATCATCCTTCGCTGATTTAGTCCATCTCTTGCAAATCAAATTATCCGGAAATACATTTATGTACTCGTTCTTCATGGCACAAATAATATGAGCGCATGGAATTCCCACCCGTTCAAAACGTCTACAATCACATAAAAATTTATTTTCCTCCGTATCAACACAAACAAGATATGTAGAATCTCTATTGGAAAATTTACTCATCTCCAACATCACAGAATTTTCGCTCTCGGACCGTTCAATAACATTGAGTGCAGTTGCATCTTCTATCTCATTTTGGACTTCAATAAATTTTTTCCTTGTAAAAATCTTAGAAGCTCCGAGCTCAATCCCATGCAGTTTAGTTTTCAACACTGGTGGGTAGTAGAACGTTTTGAAATCAGACATCAACTCATTATTTCTGTAATGTTTCACGGCTCTTTCAAAATTGTGGATGAAATCAACGAGGCTATTTTTTGTTTCAACATACATCTTTATAAATGAGTTGATGCCTTCGCATATGGATGTAGTTCTTACACCACAAAAAAATTTGTCACGCATGTACGCACTTGCCCACATTGTCCTTGTCTTGTATGTTTTAACAATCCATTTGTCTTTTGCTAAACCGTACTCATGAACAACCCTCTTCCACTCAGTTTCAAACTTGTCAACAGTATAGTTAGCATAAATCAGTGTGTTAAATTCTTCCAAGAATTTTGGCATCTTGACATTGTCACAAGCATTTTTATTTAGATGCCATGAGCAAAGACGATGCATTGAGTCTGGAAAAACATCCCTGATAGCTTCTCTCATTCCAAGATCTCCATCAGTAACAACTGCTTTAGGATGTTTATGATACATAGCATCTAAAAAGGTATTTAAAACCCACCTGTATGTTGGTGCTGATTCATCAGAAACTAAGGCACAACCAAAAATCGTAGTTTCTCCATGATGGTTGTACCCACAAAAAATAACAAGTGGCTTGTTATACTTGTTCTTCTTGTAAGTCGTGTCAAATGCAATCACGTCACCAAAGCACCCATAGTCGGTACGACTAGTCGAGTCTGACCAAAACAAATTTTCTAGTTTTCCTTCGCTTGTTGTGGTAAACTTGGCATAGAACATTGGGTCATTATCACCTTTAGCCTGCAAATAACTCAAAGCAGCAAAGGCATCCCCATCTTCAATTCGCACCCTTACTTGACCGTTTAAGTAATTATATAGATCCTTCTTGCAAAATCCGAGACCTATATAACCACCCTTTTGAGCAAGCATAAAACCCATAATATGACAAGTTTTAACTCCATGTGTGTGCAATCCATCAACTAGGGCTTTATCAGATTCACTCAATCGACGATAATTAGGAATCATGTGAACATAATTGGCTGGAGTTAATTCATGGTTGTGACTGGACTGGAATACGGAGACTCTCCATCTATCAGCAACAAAATTATATGCTACTCGGAACCTTGCACGACAATTTGTTCGGATGGATGGCCTCGGATTTTGAGCTTTTTCAGTACGACTCTTATTATTTGTACCCTGTCTATTGCAAACTAACTGACGAACAACAATATTTCCACTATGATCGCGTTCTACGTCATCCTTTCTCGTCGCAAAACCATGACATTTTGCATAGACAACATAAAAATCTATAGCCTTTTGCTGTGTCTCAAATTCCAGTCCTCTTATTTCATCATCCGTCATTTCCATAACCTTTTGGAAAGTATCCTGATCCTCCTTTCCTTCCTCGCTACAGACATCTTTCAAACTATTCACTTCTTCACCATCCCCACCTCCATCATCCGTAGCCATTTGAAATTACTTGTGACGATACAAATACAAACTATCTTCAAAGCATATAATTAATAGTCACAACCAAGACTTCTCAGATTAAGATAAGCAACAACTAAAGCCAATTAGGATCACAACTATGATTGACGACTTCCTCCGACGCACCCATAAACTGGTTTCTTTCGGGGTACGTTAGTGGTCTGAAAGTCAATAAATCAAGTCTCTATCATCATCTTTAATCATTTGTTCCGATAACTCCGTCTCTGCAAAGTTGACTGGCCTATAAATACAATGGTGGTTCTAATCATGGTTCGAAATTTCAACTTGTCTATCTATAAAGTTAATGAATGAATTACATTCTAATTCTCCCAAATTGAAGTTGCTTCAAGAAAGTTGTAATGTGCAACCATATAACTCCTTTTAAAAAAACTAACCATGAATAATTTTCAGTAACTCCATAACTTTTTAAACATCCAGAATGTGGTGCTTCTCTTATTTGTCTTCTAAGTAGGAATTCCCATGAATTATAATTCTACAAAAACCCAACCCATACAAAATGCAATCCCATACGTATACAATACAGGCATCTCATTTAACAGAGAATCAATATGTACTAGAATTCATTGTCCAATTCTTAACGCTAGGTATTTATAATTTTGACAATTCAGTAAATTAATTCAATGAACACTTCCTTTGTGATGCGACAACCGACCCTTCTGATATGCAAAAACAATCTCAACACTAACATCTTGGAAATTAAAATTTTGGTAAACCTCGTTATTTCTAAAACTAATTTGACTAACAGAAATAGTAGCAAACCCAAGTGTTCGTAAACCAGCGAGAAGTAAACGACATAACATCTATTAACTGTGAATGTGAATGTAAAAACGTACCATTGGCGGAAACGGCGACGTGAGGAAGAAGCAGAGATCTTCAACGGGACAGGAGAGGAGAGATCAATCACAAATAGGGAGGAGAGAAGAGAGTGATCGCGAGGTGAAGGGGAGAGGAGAGCGATCGCGAGGTGGAGGGGAGAAGAGAGAGGGTTGCAGAGGGGAAAAGGAGAAGAAAACGCTTGGTATATGGAGAAAAGAGAGATCGGCCGAGAGAAGGAAATAGGGTTGGAAGGAGAAACTGAGTAATTGGGCTGAGCAAAAAACAGGAACAAACTTAGGATAAATTTGCAATTTCTCAAAATTGATTAATACTAAATGAATTGACAAAACTTAATCAGCATTTATAATTTTGACAACTCACCCAAGTGTTGATACCACACTTTTTATACTAGGTTCATTAGAACTCACCTTATTTTTTTCTCCCATGAATGAAATTTTCTTAATCTGGCACTGTTGAAGAGAGTATGTGATTGATTTTTTAGTGGTACAAACTATTTGACTGTATTTAATTCTTAAAAAATATAAACATGTTGATTATTATTCAACGCTATAATGTCATTTTTGTTTGTTTTGTTCGAAGACAAAGTGATAATTACAAATAAAAAATCACGCACACAATTCGGCCAAACCTATTCTCACCCCTAATTATAACGTCTATAAAATAATTATCATTTCAATCGTTAATAATTATCATTTTTTTGTCAAAAAAAAATATCAATAAATTTATTTTTAAACTATTTTTTAAAAGACGTATGCACGTGTAGATTTTTGCTGGCTATTAAATTACTAATAAAAAATGTTTAGTATGTTTTGTTTGACCAACGAATGTTCAGTATGCTATCATATTTTTTTGGCACGCATTAGGTTGTAACCATGTTAAGTCTATAACATGGACTTGATTCATAAGTATAGAGGGTCGTAATTCTAATCTTTCGATCTCTAATTGGTGGGGTAACCCTATTATCTATATGAACTAGGTTTGATCATTTTTTAACCTCATTCTTCCTGGGTACTCTTTCCTCCTTGAGTCTTTTTCTCATGGGGTTTTGCCCCAGGGAGGTTTTAATGATGCCCCTTGTATTTGTACCGGTTGGGGTGCCTGTTTACACTCCCTTTAATATAATTTTTGCTTATAAAAAATATGTTTTTTTACAACAACTATGCTATCATGTTGAACGTGGCATCCTTAATAAAAAGATTTTAATTACACTAATTAGTGTGTTAAGCGTGACACTTTAATTTTTTGGTTGATAGTTTTTTTTGTTGATAGCGTGGCACTTTAATTGACTTTTTTTTGAAAAAAAAAGTACTAGTAAGCTTTTTTTTTTTTCATCCAACACCTCGACCAATTTTTATTTTGCATCATCATCTCTTTCCACACACATACTAGAACTAGTTCTTACCGTGATAAATGAGAACTAATCATTAGAACCGTTAGAATAAAAATCAACGATTGAGATTACCTCCTTAATTATAGGATGTTGTGTGGTTATTTCCTTAATTATAGGTTCTCATGTGATTTGTAACTAAAAACGAAACAACCACACAACATCCTATAATTAAGGAGGTAATCTCAATCGTTGATTTTAATATAACGGTTATAATGATTAGTTCTCATTTATCACGGTAAGAACTAGTTATTACCCGATACGCTCCCATATATATATATATATATATATATATACACACACACACACACTACAGAGTCTGATTTAGGATACTAAGCCAAAAGTTTAGTAACAAATACTAAAGGGGTATATGAGTCATTTCCACAATAATTAAAAAATTCGGTAACCACAAATATGAAGTCTGTGGTTAGTGGCCACTAACCACAGACTTCATATTTGTGGTTAGTGGAATCCAACTAGTGTTTCTAGTTTTATTATGTTTTTGTTTCAGTCTTAAATATAAATTTTGAAAATGCTATTATGTTCTTGTTTTGCAAATATGCCACAAACCACATATATGCACAAACACTAGGTGGATGCCATTAACCACAAATATGAAGTCTGTGGTTAATGACACCACCATGGCCGCCGCCGCGCAGGTCGACAGAGCTCCGTCGCCGACCGCCACCTGCAACCGCCACATATATATTTATATTATATATAATTTATTTATATATATATATATGATATAAAATTAATAAATAATTTTTTTTTATTAATGGATGGTTGAGATGTGTAAAATTACATTGGTACCCTCTTTAATTGACAGTCTTTCGATCAGATTTAATTAAAAAAATACAGATCTAATGGCTGATACTAATTTAGTATAAAAAACTAAGGAAATCCTTAGCATCCTGAGCTAAAGCCCTAATTAACATGGGTATCATCCTTCTTTTTTATCACAACAGCATACGGCCAAAATTGAACACTTGCCAGTATAGTAGCCCTGTATTTGACAGATTGGAGTACATGTTAGAAATGGATAATAATCTGAACATGTCCCCATAGGAAGGGCACATGAGAATAGACCATAAAAGAGAAATTGAGAGAGAATTGAGAGAAATGATTCAACAGAATTTCATTGTTACTCAAATCTGAGTTTCATACATGCAGCTATCTGTATTTATACCACAGTGAATCTAACTAACTGTATGAAATCTAACTGAATCAGTTTTTGTATCTAAAACTAACTCTGAACTAACTTTTTAAGAGTCATTGCTCTTGTGTTCCAGCTTTTGATCATTCTCAGCTGAAGCTTGCTGACTTGGCATGTTTTCTTGACTAGCTGACTTGGCACTGCTTCACTTGACTTTTTGCTGACTTGCTGTATCATATACTCTATTACTCCCCGGTCAAGCTCAAGCAGGCTTTTGACCTTGAGCTTGTCTCTTAGTTGCTGGAATGCAGTGATGCCCAGAGGCTTTGTGAGAATGTCTGCAATTTGCTGAGAAGCAGAAACATGTCTAACTGTGAGTGTTTTGGAAGCAATTTTCTCTCTGACAAAGTGTATATCTAGTTCAATGTGTTTGGTTCTTGAATGTAGGATTGGGTTGTGGGCAAGTAGGACTGCTGAGAGATTATCACAGAGTAGGTTGGGTGTTTGGTGAGGTACATGAAGCTCTGTGAGTAAGGATTGTATCCACATTAGTTCAGCAGTTGCATGGGCCATTGCCCTATACTCTGCTTCAGCACTGGAACGAGCTACCAGTGACTGCTTTTTAGCACTCCAAGTGACTAAGTTAGGACCAAAATAGACACATTGTCCAGTGGTAGATCTCCTGTCATCCACATCACTGCCCAAGTCACTGTCACAGTAGACATTGACTGAGAACTTGTGATCTGGAGTACTTGGTTGAAGTAGAAGCCCATGGTGTAATGTACCACTTAGATACCTCAATAACTGTGTATGCAATTTCTGGCCTTGTTAGAGTGATGTACTGTAATGCTCCAATAACTGACCTGTATTGATGAGGGTCATACAGCAGATCAGAGCCTTGCTTGCTGAGCTTTGGGTGAGTTACCATTGGAGTTGGCATGCTGTTTCATTCTGCCATATTCACCTTATGCAACAGGTCCAGAATGTATTTGGACTGAGTGATCAGCAGTGAGCCATTCTTCAGTGACTTAAGTTCTAACCCCAGAAAGTATTCAGGCTTGCCCAGTTCTTTTAATGCAAAGGTGCTATTCAGTTTGAGTATTAATTCACGAATTAGTTTGCTGGATGTGCCTGTGATGATTATATCATCTACATAGACCAGAGTGTACAGTGTTGTGTCATTTGCAGAGTACACAAGTAGAGAAGGGTCACATTTACTGGGCCTAAATCCAAACTGAATGAGGACTTGAGTGAGTCTCTCATACCAGGCTCTAGGGACCTGTTTGAGACCATAGAGGGATCTGTTGAGGCGACATACTTGAGTTTTATCATCAGATTCAAAGCCAGGGGGTTGTTTCATGTAGATTTCTTCTTTGAGGAATCCATTGATGAAAGCATTGTTTATATCTATCTGCCGTAATTCCCATTTGTAGGTGAGAGCCAAGGTGAGAATTATCCTGATGGTAGCTGGTTTAACTACAGGAGAGAATGTTTCTCCAAAATCTTTTCCTTGGACTTGGTGAAAGCCTTTGGCTACTAGCCCGGCTTTGTACTTATTCAGTGATCCATCAGGATTTTGTTTAGTCCTGAAGACCCACTTGCATCCTATTTCTTGTCTGTGAGCAGGTAGGCTTGTGAGAGACCACGTATCATTCTTGATCAGTGCTGCATATTCACTCTTCATAGCTTCATGCCATTTAGGATCTTGCAATGCTTGTTTGACTGTGCTAGGTTCAGCAATTGTCATGAATATTTTTGGTTTGAGGTTTCCTGTCTTGGACCTTGTTATCATATGGTGGGTGGCTTGAGTATTAGTTGGTGCTGGTTGTGGTGGTGGCAGGTTGGCAGTGTCATGAAGTTGCTGTGGTTGCAAAGTCTGTGAAGGAGGTGAGATATCTGGTTGAGTGGAAGTTGGTGGTGTTTGTGTTTGAGTTATTATGTTAGTGGGGGGGTTTGTATCTGAGGATTGAGGTTGGGAGGGAAGAGGCAGTAGGAGAGTGGTTTTGTCAGGTGGTGGGAGTGAAGTTGTTGGTTTGGAATTTTGTGCTTTGAATAAGTCAGGATATGGCATAATTGTTTCATCAAAAAGAACATCCTTGGAGATGTAGATTCTACCTTCTGCACTGAGACATTTGTAGCCTCTGTGTTGAGGTGAAATTCCTAAGTTTACGCACTGAGTGCTTCTGAATTGTAACTTGTGTTTGTTGTAGGGCCTCAAGTGTGGATAGCAGGCACAACCAAAGATTCTGAGCAGCTTGTAATTTGGTGTTTTGTTGTAGAGTGCTTGATATGGTGACATGAATTTTGGCAGACCAGATGTGGGCAGCCTGTTGATGATCTGTGTAGCTGTTGTGAAGGCATGGTCCCAATAACACAAGGGAGTTGATGCTTGTGCAAGCAATGAGAGCCCCATCTCAGCAATCTGTCTGTGCTTCCTCTCCACAGTCCCATTCTGATGAGATGCGTGAGGACATGTCAATCTATGTATGATTCCTTGCTCTGTGAGAAGCTCTGTGAATGGCCTGAATTCACCTCCAAAGTCTGACTGAATTGCTTTGATGGTGCTGTGAAACTGTGTCTTGACCAAAGCTTGGAATTGTTTGAATGCCAGCAATGCACCAGATTTATTTTTCAACAGGTAAAACCAAGAACATTTAGTGTAAGCATCTACAAACACAATGTAATATTTATAACCAGACTTGGTAGGTGAGGGTGAAGGTCCCCACAAGTCTGTGTGAATGAGTTCAAAAGGATGTGTGTAGTTAGTAGTGGAAGGTGCAACAAATAACTTGTGAGATTTACCCAGACAGCATGAATTACACAGCGAAATCTCAGCTTTATTAGGTAGAGAAATATTACACAAATTGAGTATGGCTTTGACTGTGTTTACATTTGCATGGCCTAGTCTTGAGTGCCATAGTTTGTACACAGCCAATGCCTTTGAATTGGTGTTACTATGTGAACTAGAGACAGTATTACAAGTGGAAGAATGAATTGAATCATTGTGAACAGTACTACTAGACTTTTTAACAGTGGAATTGTGTAAACTAACAGACTTAGTTTTAGACTTTAGCTGAGATGCAAGCTTCACTCTAGGCTTGATTGCAACCTTGAATGGGAGAACCTTGAAGGAATAGAGTCCATCATGACCAACCAAGCCTTTGAGCAACACTTTCTTAGTTGCCTGACATTTAACAAGACAGATTTTATCATTGAACTCAAAACACACATTATTATCTTTGGAAAATCTAGACACTGAGATGAGATTTCTTTTGATATTAGGAACATGAAGCAGTTTGTTTAATTTGAGTTTAATTCTAGGATCAAAAGGTGATTGAATAGTGGCTGTGCCTATTGATTTTATTGGAATTTTGTGACCATTTCCCATAGATACTTGTGTAGTGCCATTATAAGGTGTGCTAGTGTCAAGATTATCACAATTAGAAGTCACATGATGTGACGCACTTGTATCATTGTACCAATCTTCATCATCTTGATGAGAATTGGTATGCTCTTCACCAGCAGCAGCAGCATAGTTCACTTGTGGCTGTGCAGATGTGCTTGGCTTGTCAGCATTGCCTTTCTTGCTGTCTTGATCTTCAGTCTTTTGCTGTTATGGTCTGGTATAGTGCCTAGGGACGAAGCTTTCATCATATCTGTGCCAGCAGTCTATGACTGAATGGCCAAGTTTGCCACACAGTTGACACACTGGTCTGTTGCCTAAGTTGAAAGCAGTAGTGGAGGTGGTGCTTTGTCCACGACCACGGCCACGACCTCTAGAGCCACGTCCTCTGCCACGATAGGTGGAGCCACTGTGCTGTCCACCAGTAGTTGTATGCACGAGATTGGCACTTACAGGAGTATTGGACAGCTCTTGGTGATGTTTTTCAAACTGTGCCTCTTGCACGAGCAATAACGCTTCAACTTCAGAGAGCGTAGGAGAGTCACGTCCATAGATTTGCATCACAAAGGAATTGTACTCCTCAGGGAGGCCATCCAGCACTACATCCATCTTATCTTGATCGGTAATGTTCTCACCAATGGAGATCAATGAATCAGCCAGAGAATGGATCTTCATCAGATATTCCGTGACAGAGCGATTGGATTTCTTCGTATTCTTGAATTCAGATCGTAATTGACGTGTTTTAGCTTTGAGATGAGAATAATAGTGGTTGTGAATTCGATCCCATACCTGATGTGCATGTTTGCACGTGAGGACGCGAGGCAACACCGCTTCAGAGAGTGTGGAGAGCAACCAGGTAAACACCATCTGATCTTGTACCAACCATTTCTCATACTCGTCGGAGAGATTGTTCACAATGCGATCTGCTTCTGAGGTATATTGCGGAGGGATCGTTGGATTAACAAGAAGACGATGGAGCTTGTAGGAGGTGATTATACCAGTTACCTGTTGATTCCACATCAGAAAGTTTTTGTCCTCAAGCTTTATTGATAGTTTGGGAGCGTGGAAGCCATGCGAGGTTGTTGTAGTTCCACCGAGCGCGAAAACATTTGACGCAAGATCAGATTGAGATTGTGCAATTGGTGAAGAATCCGTCGCCATTGTTGAGGTTTCCGGTGGAATTGCTGAGATCGGAAGCGCGATTTGGATCGGAAACGGCGATTGATACCATAAAAGAGAAATTGAGAGAGAATTGAGAGAAATGATTCAACAGAATTTCATTGTTACTCAAATCTGAGTTTCATACATGCAGCTATCTGTATTTATACCACAGTGAATCTAACTAACTGTATGAAATCTAACTGAATCAGTTTTTGTATCTAAAACTAACTCTGAACTAACTTTTCAAGAGTCATTGCTCTTGTGTTCCAGCTTTTGATCATTCTCAGCTGAAGCTTGCTGACTTGGCATATTTTCTTGACTAGCCGACTTGGCACTGCTTCACTTGACTTTTTGCTGACTTGCTGTGTCATATACTCTATTAGACCATCTTCATTGGAATTAGTCACACCAGATCGTCCTCCTACAATTCATAGAAAATGTCAGAGAAACTGTGCATGCATGCATGAATCATATTTTAGAATTTTAATAAACTTGTACTATTCAATAGTTGATCTCAAAAACACACCAATACGATGAAACATTTGTCAAGAAAAATTTGTAACGTTTAATTTGAACATTAATTTTCTTGGATATATAATATATACATTTTCATAAGACACAGTTTCTTAAAAGAAAAAGATATGCATTTCCAAGAACTCTCAAATATACTATAAGCAAGTCTTTTAATTTGAATATATAACAAAGTAAATTGAGTTAGGGAATTGGATATTAGTACCCGAAGCCACGAATGAAGTAATGCAAATAGTTGCAAAAGTGAAAAGGAGCTTGATGCTGCTAGTAGTCATATTTATTTTGAAGGTTTGACAAGCAACAACTTACAATAGTCTATTCTAAATTTTTTGGTACAAATCTATTCTCATTTAAAAAGAATAACAGTTTAATTTTTTTCTCAAAATTAGTGGACAAAAGAAGCAATTTAATGCAATTAGTTGACTATATATATTTGACTGTATTTAATACCTACATATGCATAGTGTCAATTATCTTTTTTTTACTATCGTGTACTACCTACGGAGTGTCCAACGCTTTCAATAAAAGACTATTCTCCGCTTGTGCTTATGATCAAATTTCTCACTGGCCAACACCGAGTTTATCCATTGCGGAAATCGAACCTGAGAGCATCGGTTGACTCCTCGTATCCTAGAGTAGATTAAGCCACTAGGCCAACAATGTTGGTTTGCATAGTGTCAATAATGATAATCATTCCATATAAGAAGCAATGTTCAATACGATTATTTGACTGTGTTTAAAAACAATTTAACGAAATTTATTACTCCATTCGGTGCACTTTATAATTGAATGAATTTAAAAAGTGATTTTTCTCTTATAAAACAGATCGGAGTATCATTTACAATATACAAAGCAATTTAATGCAATTAGTTGACTATTTGCCTGTGTTTAATAAACATGCATATGCATAGTGTCAATTATTATATTCAGTCAATCATAAAAAATACAATTAGAAGTTCTACAAATCCAAAGTACACGTGTCACCTGCACATTGCCTCCTAAAGTATCTTGCCACGTGTCACGTTATTAACAAAGGAGAATTAAAAATGGTCACATGTCATCATATTACCCTTTTAAATTAAATGAGTTGGAATTAGCAATTTCGAATTTGACTTTTAAACAATTCCCAGCAATCAATTCCATTGTAATTAAAAGTGCATTAATTAGCAAATACAATAAAAATGGACTATAAATCACTCTTCTCTCACTCTCTGATTTCTCTGGGAAGGTTCTGTACCGAATTCCCCTATTTATCTTCATTGGCACCATTTAATTAAATACTTGACCATTGCTACAGTTTTTTCAAAACCCACCCTAAAAATACAACTAGGGTAGTAAAAAAATAATTTCCACTTACTGTAAAAAAAGACTAAAAATATTTAAACATTTTAACAATATCATTACTACTGAAAAATATAAAATGAGTTCTGCTAAATGTAAAAAATAATTGAAAATATTTAATTAAATTAATTTAAAATATTGTGGACTATTAAATATATATAAATAGTCTTACTAATGAAAGAATAAAAACTGGAATGTGATGGAAGTTAGCTGTCGTCCAAAGTATTTGATAATTGATAGGAGATATTTTGTTTTGGGATAGAAAATATTTGTAATAAAAGGAAAGTAATAAAAGCACTGGTCCAATTCTGTAAAAATATTTTTGTGCACAAAATGCTTTAATTAGTGCAGAATTAGAAAGGCTTATATTACGTAAAAGTCCCTTTATGCTAGAATAGGAAATATTCCATCAAATCCTCCAAGCATTGACACAATTACCTTAAAATCAATAATGATTAGATTGAATAGCACCTATTATTAGTCTTCCCAAAGAAACGTATGCAAATTGATTTTGGTCTTAGAATATGAAATATTATTTTACTTACAATAAAGATAGTAATTACTTTAGGAGGAGCAGGATCCGAGATTTTGGTATGAATTAGTTGAACTCTTTTTATTACATTCCTTTACTAGATCGACCGCCAGATCATTTGTTTAATTTGCACAACGGTATAGGTCCCAGAAGTAGCCACTTCATGGAAAATATAAGAGCATATAACAACGTGTTCTCTTTCACATCTATACGCGCCACTGAATGATGGTGGAGGCCCATCCCAATGCATTCTTAGTGGCCAAAATTACCATCGTATGGGTAGTTTGCTCCCAGAGAGTAATTCAAAGCGTAAATTTGCACAATTGTACGTGTATGATACTAATAATGAACTACGGAACAGAGTTGATCACTTCAGGTAATTTGATTTCAATTATTTATATATCATTATATAATGGAAATCCACGTTAACATCGTTAACTAACAACTATCTTATGAATCAAACAGGGATTCTGGTGGTTTTGATGAATCTTTGGTTGAGGACTTGACAAAAATGGTTGACAGTCATAATGAATTAGCAACGGCTTTTCGCAAGGTGAGGGACTAGCCATCACATGAAAGAGATAAAATTACTGCCTGCATCTAATTAGAAATCACACAAGGGATGCAAGATTGCACAATAGACCCAGTTGTGGTGAAATAGCAGCTTTAATTATTGGTGATTGCAACAACTTAGAAAGAGGCAGAGATATCATTGTGAATAAAGTTTCTACGGGACTGATGCGAATCTCAGAGACTCATACTGACTTTATAACCTTGCAACATGAGTAACTGGAGACAATATTTTTGGCTTGGTTTAAGGCAAATAGGGAATACCCATGCGGTAGAAATCTAACTTATGCAGAGTACCCGACAAAGTTTGTTTACTCAAGTCAGCATAGTGAGTGGCAACCAAGAAAATAGGGGTTCAGTATTGGCAGGCTACAGTACATTCCTCCTGGTATTGGCAAACTATAGTTAAATTTAGGTTTAACTATATTTTTAATAAAAAGATAACTAAATATTTACACATGATAGGTTGGATTACAAATTCATGTTAAAAAAATTTTAATCAAAACATACAACAATTAACAATAAACATACGTTTTACACTTATCTAAAAAAAGAACTTCGACCCGTGCCATAATACACTATTAATTATACTTCAACCTACAACAATATACCAGTGAATATTTGTTATTCTAAAATTTTGAATATTTTACTACGACATTCCAAACAAATATTTTTAACATAGGATATTATAATCTTAATTTATAGATAAATAATTTTAACAAAAATACACAACAATTATTACAAATCTAATTTAGCTAAATATTCAAAATAAAATTTAAACCCGTGCATCGCACGGGTCTACATACTAGTGTATTGGTATAGTAGCGATACAATATGCCGATTAAATTGGACTTTATATACTTTGGCTATAGATTGTTTTAACAATCGGCGTAGAATAGTCTTTCTAAACGCATAAATCAACTCACACTGGGTTTTCCTGGAAAGGTTTTTAATGAGGCAGTTTCCACTGAAAGGATATTGTACTCTTTGTCCTTCACTAGATTTTTTTCCCACTAGGTTTTTTCTAGTAAGATTTTTAATGAGGCATATCCATAATAGACATCCAAGGGGGAGTGTTATAAATAATTAGTGGATGTCCATCCATATCTTCCACATCAGTGATGATTGTTAGTGACCTTTAATTGTATGTGACTATTCACTTGCCTATTTGTGTCCTATAAATAGGACTCATACTTTAGTGTAAAGATACACATGTGAAGAGCATAATAGAAAGATTCTCTCATTCTCTTCTTCTCTCTTCTTCATCTCATATTTGTTCTCCTCTAGTTTTGGTTATTTTCATAAAAAAAACCTTTTCAAGTTTAACAAAATTTTCCACCTTAAGAGTGAAATTCACGGGAACTACAGTGCTAGATCTCTGAGTATATCTTCCAACTAGTCTCCCTTGATTACAACATGGCAAAACATCTTTGTATTTGTAGAAAAAGTTCATCGTCTCAAAGTGCCTATCTATTTTTTCAAGGGCACTACAATCGCGACAATACTCAAAGTTAAAACATAAAAGGAAAATAACATAAAACATATAAAGATCCATAAATCATAAAATAGATATATCTACAGTCATTTTCACAAACCCTAAAATAAATCAACAAAACTGAAGAGAGAATTTGAAATCAAGAGATCTAACCTTGCAAAGAAGAATGGAACACAAATTCATTGAAAAAAACATACGTTGGCAAAGAACACGAATAAGAAAACAAAAGAAGAAATAGAGTAAATAATAGGTGGAAAAGAGAACCTTCTTGGGGTTGGGAAGCTTGGTAATTGTCTCCCTCATAAACAATAGGTGGATGCGAGAGAGACAACATTAATCGAGGTGCCACCGATGACGGTGCGAGAGGAAGCCCACTTAATGTTGCTTGTGGTGGAGTCTTAAGAAACATTAATGGGAGGTGGATTGTCGGCGCTCGTGGTTTGGGGATGACTAATGCTCATATTGATGAGCTTTAATTTGGAGTGTCTTTCTAGGACTGAAACTTGTCTGTGATAGAGGCCTTCGGTGTGTTGAACTCAATGTTGACTCTGAGTCAGTTGCAAACTGCACTAATTAAAGGGTCTTCTACTGGCAGCTTTGAGGGTAGGAGTCTTGTGCGGCATATTCAAAATTTACTTGTGTTGGACTGAAAGGTCATAACTTACAACTAAGCATGTGTATAAATCGTCTTGCCTCACATGGGTGTAGTCTCACTAATGATAGACGTTTTTCTTTGTTTGAGAACCCTAGTATTAGGGGAATCCTTTTTGGTACAAGACGAAATCTGCGAAATCACGCGGCAACACTTTGCGAAGGTGGGAATGGGTGAGGTGTTATGCATAACGTGTTCTGACATTTCATACTAAATATAAATTCTGGTAATATTAAGAAGTTTGTTATTGTTTGTCAAAAAAAAAAGAAGTTTGTTATTGATGATGTTAATAGAGTCTCTACTCCTCGTCTAATTTATGTGAAATCGCTTTTGGATTTTTTGCTCCGTTTTTTATATATAAAAAAAGTCTCCAAATTATATACATTTTAAAGTTTTCATAATTATTTTATATCTTAAATTCATTAATAAACCCCAAATATTGTGATAAAATATTTACTTTATAAGATTTAGGCGGAAAAAATTAACAGCGGGACAATACTTACTTGATTTTAGAAAATAGAATGACCTAAATTACTCCAAAATCGCCCAAAATCTAGTTAACAATCAATCAATTATGAACGATTCAATAAAAAAATTAATTACCAATTATACCAGGGTGGAGATCAACCTACTCCGAGAGTAACTCTTGTAAAAGTTACTCCGTCTAATATCTCTTTGTAGACAATAGATTTTACCGATCCAACCGTTAAATTAATAGTTCTAATTGAGTAGATCAAGTATGCAAATTTTCATAAAATTTTAAAAATATTTGATCTTTGATCAAATAAGTTCAATTCAACGTATATTCTACTTTTTAAAATACAAGTAAATATGAACAATAAGATTCAATAGCTACACATACTCGATTTCAATAATTTTTGGTATGCATATTTATTAAAATAATATAAAACTATTCAACGGTTGGATCAGTGAAATTTAATATCTACAAAAGGATATTAAGTGGAGCAACTCTAAAACAATTACTCATAGAGTAACTTGATCCCCACTCATTATACCGTATAAAAAATGTGGTTCTTTAACAAGTGGTGTACACATGTGGTCCTTTAAGTGTTTTTTCAGTATTGGAGCTTTAACCTTTAAGTTTATAACAATACTAGACGTGCACACGTGCGCTGCATGAGTATTAGTTATTTTCAATAATATACAAAAAAAAACACACAAAAAATACAGTGCGCAAGTAAAACAAAAGATAAGAGTTTAAAGAACAAAAAATTAAATTATTTGGACAGATTACCCCTTGATATTTCTATTCAATAAAGTGGTTGTAGTTAAAGTTCCCCATCAATGGCTATTGAAAAATGAAAAGGTAGTAAACCCACAAAACAAAAAATTCAAAACTCAATTTATTGAGAGAATGTCAAAGTTAAGATCAAATAAATGCATTTTTGCTACCTCATCACTGCCTTTTGTGTTACCTCATTTAAGAGAAAATCAAAGTTAAACTCATCTCTGCTATTGAGTGCTTTAAAAAACTACCACATCAACATGAATTTTTAAAAAAAGAAAAAGGAGCATAAAAAATGAGTTAAAGTACTCCCTTCGTTGCTGATCTTTAGTACCTTAATATATGTATAATAAACCAAAAGTATCAAAGATTAGGAACGAATGGAGTATAACCCAAATTAAAAACGACTTTTGGAATTACACTTGTCGCATCGTATTATTCTTTTTTAACTCGTAAATTGAACTTCTTTTACGAACCGAGGTGTGTCCTAGTGATCTGGTTTTACACGCTGGCGCACTCCAACAACAATCAACATAAAAATCGCGTTCACAAATACACCACGCTGGCAAACTATTTTTTCGAGGTGCTCTAAGTTTTCATTTTTTTAAAGAGTCTCGCTAAAACCTTCCGATGCAAACCCTCCTTAGGGATAAATCATCAGAAGGAAAACAAACTTCGTGAATATCTTTGACGTATTTTTTTGGTGATATAAGGTCTTTGACGTATTAAGATTTAGAATTACGCAGTTACATCACATGATAATGGTTACGTAGAAGCTGGGACGAGCATGGTGCAAAGTAAGTGGTTCATCGGTTGGCTATGCAACATACCCTTATTGTCTCTCTGTCGGCGTAGAATGGCTACAAGTTTATTGTCGTTGAGTCTGACTCTATGATAGCAATTAATCTTATCCAATCTGGGTGCTCTATACGCATCATCTAGTTACCTTCTTATTGATTCCTTTCAGAAGCAGCTAGATCCCTTCTCAGAGGTTAAGATATCATGCATTCACCGTGGTAGAGTCTTCTATAATGTTCCTAGTCAAATGTCGTGTCGACCGACTATATGTGGACTATTTTCCCCGTAGTTTCTAGTTTGTTGCTTGTTTGCTCCTAAGGTTATGCCCCTTGAGTCCCTCTCCCTCTCAATTCCTCTACTAAAAAAAGTTTAAAAAGCGACAAAAATTTAGAAATGGAACAAATTATATTGGTTTGCAAATTTCGCTTCTTTTAACATTTAAAGACGAAATTAGAGACAAATTCTGCGTTTTTCCATCTCAATGACATGGAACCGACATTTCTTATAAGAAAGAGAACTTCTATTTGTCGGAACCGGACACGATCCGCAGAGCTCCTTAGCCCGCGTCTATAAATGCGACACTACCCCACGAAATCAGGTACGCTTCTTTCATTTGTACCTCTCACTGACTTCTGATTGCTGACTTTGGCATTAGAGTGTCTGCAGGTACCCAACCCTTTTGAGTCCAACTTCGGAAGAAGGCTACGTTGACAAAGACAACCTCGAAGGATTCCGACCCAGAAGGCATTCTTCAGACCTCAAGCCAAGGAGAAAACTATGCAGAGACATCAAACAACAACTATTGACTCACGATCCGAGATTTGAGGCCACATACTGAACGGTATATTATTTCCTTAATGAAATGAACAAACATACATATATAAAAACAAATATAAGGTTTTCCATGCTTTGAATTGGGGTGTCGTCCCCTCACTCTAACACTTAACATTATGTCTAAGTGTTATATTGTAGAGTTTGGAGATGCGAGACACTCTTGAGACGATAATGGATGAGGTGCTTCGTGTCTCTTGGAAGAGATAGATGGCTTGTTACTATGTAAACGTTGTTTTGCAAAGTGTAGACTTTCCTTTGCATAAAACCATAGCATGTGTGATATCCCTCGTTTGTTATACCGAAGCACTAAGAATAGAACAAATCTGTGAACTAATAATAAGGTGATCAATGCTGTTATATCCAACCATTTTCCATGACTCAATGGAACCCCAAATACCAATTGCAACACTTGTTCTCCACTAACGTTTGGGTCTGTTGGTAGAAGAGGACGAAACTCAAGCCCCAACATGTCATTCTTATATTGTCCCTATATATAGTTGAACAAAAAATATAGGACATTAGAAAACATGTTCTTTTGTCAAAGTGCATTCTTATTGCGTGTTTCCAACATTAATATATTCCATCATTATTATTCCTAAAATAATGAAAAATTGTACCTGCACTGCCCAAGTAGCATAACTAAGGTAAGACATAGGATAACGCCAAAAGAACTTTGGAATGTCAGGTAAGCGTCTGAATATTAGGGAGGGCATCATCATGAAAATCTACACAGAATATCATTAATTAAATTAATTATATACCAAGATATCTATGTGTGTGTGTGTGAGGAGAAAAAAGTAATTTGCTTACTATGACACCGGTTGCCATTCCTATGCCCATCATCACATTGGGGACAACTGAGGCTACAACCATAATGCAGCTCTCAACAACAGATAGGCAACAGAATAAGTTGATGCAGAAATATGTACAATTAGCTAAACCAGGATGAAATTGCACCAAGTAGTAAATAATGGGTCCAGAGGAGATTGATATTAGAAGAAGGAAAGGGAATGATGATATAATGTTTGATAGTACAAATGCAGCCTCTCCACAATGCCCTTTGGACCTTTCTCCATAGAACACCTGTTTTTATTTGTATTATTAGATAGAGCAGCAAGGAAAACAACTGTGACTTTTAGTATCTAACTATCAAGTTTTTTAAAAGGCTTGCGACTTAGATCTGATTCGCGACACCAAGGTTTTTGATGTCTCCATAACACGGCCATCATTTAGGCCGCGTCAATCACTTGCATTTTACCATTATTCTCTGCAATATCAAGGATCGTGATGTGACTATGACCGTTATCCTCGATACAATTTAAAATCTTGCTAAATTTATAGTAAGAGGATGGATTCATTACCTTTAATTCTTCAATGAAAAAAGGTAATCCTCCACATGACAAACATATCATGAAGCCATAGATGAATGATATAACCTTTCCTCTAGCCACGATTGAGTTATTGTCTGTGCCAATGTGATAAAAGAGGGTGCCAACACTGAGTCCTACCATTATGTAGAATATTATTCTAATCCAGAAGTAACCCAAATCTCTAGTCATGTTTATGTAAGATCGTTTGGTTAATGTGCTCAATTGCTTCCACCACGTGGCATTGCCCCTTATATTGGACTCCATTACTTTCTCTTCCTGCACCTTTTACATTAAAAAAGAGCTTAGTGATTCATGCTTTGCATTCTCTTCAGAAGATCTTACTCAAGATTCAGGATGAAACAAAACATTTTATTCTTCATTTTAGTGATTTTATATTATGAAAATTATACCAGGGACAATAGAAATTGGCAAGAAAGTTGTTACATTGGTTTTTAGTAGTTCAATTCTTTTTCTTGCATTGATGGTTATCTCTGAAGTTTTGTAACTCTCAATGAGTGCGCCTCTAATGTCTGATGTTCTCATTCCCAATACTGAATTTGGTGAAGATGGCTGTCAATGAGAATATCTATATTTAGAAGCATGATCAATAAATATGACTATAAAAATATACAAGCCTCAAAGTCAAACTTTAAAACTTACATGACATCTTGCTAGAGCTTCAATAATCAAGTCAAAATCCAAATTAATGCTCATAATGAAATGATCTGGTGGATTTCTCTTCGTAGGACAACGGAAACCTGCATCAGCAAAAAACTAATCGAAAATTTTATTTAGATACTCAATTTTCAGATGGGTTCTAGGGGGACCACCTCGACATGTGGCCACATGGACTCATCATACTTTAAAAATCGTTTGAAACTTTGACAACAACCAATGCTGCTCCCTAGAAGAAGCTCAAAATCCTTCTAATTCTCATGATTGAGACAGTGATAATGTCAATTTGACAAAAAAAAAGATAATGTATTTAATTTAGTTTTTAGGTCTTTATATCTTAATCTTCTTGTTTTGTTGAAACGACATTGATTAGGTCACCATCTCCTTCGTGAGGATATAAAGATTGTAACCATCGACTTCTAATGTATTAGAGGGTCTTTCAAGTATCGGCCAATGTGGCCCACCCTAGAGTTTACCCAATTTTCAACCAAGAGTTTAATAACCATGTATTTCACAAGGTAAGAAAATTTACACAATCATCTAATCATATTTTACAAATATCTATATTTGTAAATAGGTTGACAAATATCTATATCGTGAGATCGTGAGACATGATTGGATGGACGTGTAAAACTATTTAGAACCATCTTGCTTTTGCAATAGAGTGGTCAAACTTCTTACCTTTAGAGCCATATTTGCTTCTCCAAAATAAACAGTTTCCCCATTTGAGAGCAAAATCAAATCATCAAAGATATTGAAAGTTTCACTACTGGGCTGGTGAATGGAACAAATAACTATCTTTCCCTTATAAGCTATGTTGCTTAAAGCTTGGATGACATAGAATGCTGAGGCACTATCAAGTCCACTAGTAGGCTCATCAAGAAGTAGGACAAGAGGTTGAGTTAAAATCTCAAGACCAATGCTAAGTCTCTTCTTTTCACCATTACTTATACCTCGCAAATGCCAATTCCCAATCTTCTTGTTTGCACAATCTTCCAAACCCATTTCCATTATTGTTTCTTCCACCACTTTATTTATCTCTTCTTTGGTCATTTTAGAAGGAAGCCTCATGTTTGCCGAGTATGTGAGGGTTTCTCTTACGGTTAAAGTACGCAAGAATAGTTCCTCTTGAGCCACATAAGACTGAAAAGTTTGAAGAAATTAATATGCACACCACTCACTTGGATATAATAAAATCACAAATAGAAAACAACTTTGTTTAAAATTAATAAAAGAAATCTATGAAATTTGTCTATGTTAAAAATTCAAAGTGAACCCTTTGTACAAAAAAAATTCAAAGTGAATCCAAATTGGATGAAGTCCCACCAGATTCTCTATTGCCATCAATTATAGAGAACGAAACGACGTTGATGATGAAGAGCATAGCAAGATAACACCTATTAGGGGTGGTGGTGGAGGGTGAGAGGTTAGGAATTAAGTTTGAGAAATTGGAGGTTTTGGGTTTGAGTGAGAGAGGTTAACGATTAAGAGTTAAAGAGTGATTGACTTGTGGTGGCGGTGGCTCGCCGGAGAAGATGGAGATAGTGTTCGGAGGAATAAGATGAAAGTTTTGTGTTTGTGTCAATTTGGTCCCTTATATTTTTTTTTTAAGTTTCAATTTGGTCTCTTATATGTCATATCACTTAATGAGTTTCAAGCCAGCCTAGACACATATAGGGCTGTTCATCGTAACTAAAAAACTGAACTGAACTGCCAAACTGAACCGAACTAAACCAAAATTAACTGAACTTTTACTAACAGTTTAGAACTGAACTGTTTAAACAGTTCGCCCGAACAGAACCAAACTGTCTTAGCGGTTCGGTCGAACCGAACTGAGTCTTAATAGTTCGGTTCGGCAGTTCGAGTTCGAACCAAACTGTTTGAATTTTGAACTTTTTTTTCGAACTATTGAACCCGAACTGCCCGAACTTTTGGACCAAAAAAAAGTTCAAAATTTAAACAGCTCGGTTCGAACTCGAACTGCCCAACCGAACTATTAAGACAGTTCTGTTCGATTCGGGTGAACTGTTTAAACAGATCGGTTCAGTTCGGTTCAATTCTCCTCGAGAACTGAACCATGAACAGCCCTAGACACATAAGACACCACGTCAGCATTTAACTGTCTGCGTGGCGTCTGTTAAGTTAATGGATGGAAAATACCAAAAAAGGACCAAAATGACACAAAAATAGAAGATGAGGGACCAAAACAAGAAAAAAAAGAAGATAAAGAAACAAAGTAAAACTAAAGCCAATGATAAAGAATCAAAACTGCAATTTAGCCAAATAAAAATGATGAAAGTAGTTCAGGAGTCCATGAGTGTGAATCATCGAGACCTTCTACACAATATGGCAACTCTCAAGCTTATAAACCACCCACTCACAACAATCCACACTCTAATTTGTGCCCCCTCTATATTTCCAACATGGTATCCAAGCTTACATTGTGGGCTCTTTAACCACCAGGGATATGGTGGGAGAGGTCAATCTCTTAAATGTGTTTCCCTGTTCTGCGCAAAATCTAACTACGCATTTTCCCTACCGCATGCGATAAAATTTGTTTGGACATCGGTGATTTGCACTGGACCATTCAGCCATTGGAGAGGATCCAAATCCTTAAATCTCTGTCTGTTACGAAAAAGGTGGGAGAGGACAATCCCTAAAATAAATCATTGTATCTTGGAAAATTAGTCCATGTCGTCGTTGCGCACGAAGAATACCTTACTTTTAAAAAAAATAACATATATAAGTTGGGGGAGTGCACGAGTTTAAATATTTTCAAAGCATCTTAACCTTGACTTCTCATGGTTGGAGCTCCCAATTGAGTAATATTGTTTTCGATGCGATCATTAACATTTCTTAGGTTGTTTGGTATTGCAGGAATCATGTTGGATTTGATAATATTATGATCCCCTTACACTCGACTATCAATTTAATTATTTCCAATGTGATTTTAGCTGGAAATCCTTCTAAATCTACTGTGTCCTCCTCTGTTGTTGAGTCTATGATTATAAAGGTTTTCAATGTCATGGATAATTACAGAAGTTCTTCAAAAATTAAAGAGATTATTTAGATCTCCTGCTCCTTACATGATAAAATGCAACACGAATGGTGCTGCTAAATGGTGTCCTGGTTCTGCTACTTGTAGTGGTATCTTTAAAGACAAAAGTGTTGATATCATTGGTTGTTTTTTTGCCTCCATTGGTAATAGTTATGCGCTTCATGCTGAAATCATGGGGGCTATGTTGTCTATAATGATTGCTTTTGAAAAAGGTTAAAAGTTTTTATGGTTAGAATGTGATTCTCAATTAGTGGTTTCTGCTTTCAAGAATTGCAAAATAGTTCCTTTGAAGTTTGCAAATAGATGGAATAACTGTTTACATTCGACTAGGAAAATGAATTTCATTTGCACTCACGTTTATAGAGAGGGTTATTAGAAATTGGGTAGGGTCTAACTCAACCTACAGAACCGGCTTGTAAGGTGAGGGATGTCTCCCACTTATATACTCTTTTCACATCACATCACATCTGATATGAGACTCTTAACACACACCCCTCACACTCAAGACTAGACAACTGGAGCGTGACCTGACACTACAAAAAAATGAGTATTAGCAACGGATATTAGAGGGAAAATGAATCCCTCGCAAAAAAACATTAGAGAGGGAATTAGCGACGGACAACACCGTTGCTAAAGGCTATGCGTTTTTTTTAAAAAGAAACAGAATCTGTTGCTAAAGACCTCAAAATCCGTCGCTAAAAACATTAAACAGGGAGTTAGCGACGGACAGAGCCAGGTGCTTTTTTTTTATAAAAAATCGTGTCTGCCGCTAAAAACCCTTAAATTCGTCGCTAAAAAGTCTGTCGTACCTTTTTGACTTTGTGGCACAACACTATTCATCGCTAAAAAACCCCTAAATGTGTCGCTAAAGGTCAGTGTACCTTTCTGACTTGATGGGACAATATTGTCCGTCGCTATAACCCTTAAAATTCGTCGCTAAAGGGTTTTTAATGGGTTTTTATTCAAATCTCCCAACCACATGACTGTCATTTCCATTTCACTTCATTTTTTTCTCCCCAACTCTTCTCTCTCCATCTCTCTATCCGAATCTCTTCACCACCACCACCACCACCACCACATACCTCCTACAACCCTCTCTCTCTCTCTCTCCCTTACTCTTCTCCTTCTCTCTACCCTAATCCACTCTTCACCACCACACTACCACCACCACTCTCACTCCTCTCTCTCTCTCTTTGGAAAGCTTGATAATAATAATAATTTAACAATATAATAGTAAATATATAAAAAAGCAGTTTTAAAAAAATTAAAACAGTACTTAATACAAGTCATTCAGATTGGGACATGTGGTTGTCAGACTTAGCGAGGAAATTTGAATCCCTCGCTAATTAGAGACAGACTATTCCCTCTCTAATTAGCGAGGGATCCAAATTTCCCTCGCCAATGACCATTAGCGAGGAGCTATTTAGCGAGGGAATAGTCCCTTGCAAATTCCCTCGCAAATGGTCATTAGCGACGAAGGACGTTTTGCGAGGGAAAAATCCCTCTCTAATAACCTTTTTTTGGTAGTGTGAGTGGTTCGATAGCGGGTAGCCCAGCGAATCTTGGATTTGCTCTGATACCATATTAGAATTTGGGTTGGGCCTAACTTACCCCTACAAAACCGGCTTGTAATGTGAGGGATGTCTCCCACTTATATACACTTTTTAAGGTCATATATATCACATCCGATGTGAGACTCTTAACAAGGGTAATGCTTTTACTGATAAGTGGTACTAACTTAAGTGGCTAAGTGGCTTTGTTTGGTGGGATCTTATTCTTAGTTTCATTGATGAAGATATTTTCAGGAATACGTTAGGTTTGCCTAGCTACAGATTTTGCTAATCCCTTTATTGGCTTAGTGTTCTTCATTTTGTTGTATTGGGTTTTCCTTTTGCTTCCTATTTTTGGTGTGCTGCAAATGATTGTTAATAGTTTTGGTGTCAACCTAGTTGAGATGAGAGTCATTATAGTTGCTTTTGCATACCTTATTGTTTTTATTTCATTTCGGTTGTATTGTTTTTGCTCATGAGTATTGGTCTAGTTCCCCCATGTATTTGTTTATTTTTCAATTTTTATCAACAAAATTTAGGAAGAGTACTCTCAGGCGGATTTAAGGGGTGTTCCTGGTATTCCTAGGAACATCCAAACATCTTGACCCTAGTGATAATATACCCAAATTTTACACAAAAGGTCATGGGTTCGAATCCTACGGAACACTTACAATTTTTTTTTCTTAAGCCGAATAAGCCACACTTTTTTAAACAGAAACCACACTTTGTTTTCTTCTTATATATTTTTCTTTTACAGATTTATTGATAACAAGTACCTATAGTATACCTATAGTATACCTAGTGCTTGCTACCCCAAAAAAATTAAAAACAAGTACCTATAGTATACCTAGTATTCAGCTATGTTACCTCATTGTAAAACTAAAACCGTCTATGTAGTAGTAGGCGGAGCGTCATGTACAGGATGTACTATCTAATGATAGCACACATCTGCACACACTGACACACTATTTATTTAATTTTATTGTTATAACTTATATATTAATATTACTCCCTCCGTATCAAAATTATGGTCTCACTTATTAAAAATGAAGTTTCAAAATAATTGTCACTTTCTAATTTTAATGAAACTTTTACCAATATTACCCTCTAATTAATACTATGAGCATCACTCCAAAACATTATTATCTTCTTTGCATTTATGATGATGGTGAATACACCTATCACCAATAAGGTTAATTATGTAAAATCCTTCTTCTCTTTCTTCCTTTTACATCTTTTTCTTAATATGTGTGAAATCTCTAAAGCAACAATTAAAAGGATACGGAGGGAGTACTTTATATTACTAGTAACTACTCCCTCTCTCTCATAATAATAATTGCTTTAGCAAAGAAAAGTTGTCCCAAAATAATTGTCATTTACGATTTTCAATGCAATATTAATTGCTTTTTTCCAGTTGTACCCTTTAATTAAAATAATATTAATCACTTCCAAGCTATTACATTCTTCACTCCTAATGGATGATGAGTTTCTTGCAGATAGTTTAATTATTTACATTGAAAAAGATATCGCTAGTCTTTTTAACATGGAGACAATTATTGGTGAATTTGAATCCTTGAAGCGTCGCTGAGTTCGACTTTCCTAGATGACTATATCGATTTAATTTACATTATTTAGTTCATTTGATTATTTTTTAATAAAGTTTATTTTAAGTATATAAAAATTAATTTTATATTTCGCCACCCCATAAAAAAATTTCAGCTCGGCACCGTAACTCCTCTTGACTTATTCCTGTTACTATTAATATAAGTACCTAACATGTGTAAAAAAAAAAAAAGTAATAACATAATAATTGTGGTTCACTCTACATGTGATTCTCGTGAGATTATACTTGTTTTTCTTTATCATATATCTTTCACTTTATGAAAGGATTTATTTTTCTTTATAAAATATAAAGTACCTAATATAATTTTTGTCCTTTTTCCAAAAAAAAAAGATATTTTTTCTTGACTGATTCTTTATCAATGAATTAAAATGTGCATTTTCAATTGCAATGTGAATCTATAAATAAATAAAAAACACGTGTGCTATTGATATTTCTACGTATAGCATAGTTATGCTATTTTTGTTTTGTGATTTACGGCATGTTTTATTTAAGATTAAAATAAAAGTTATTATTAATAAAGTAGTTTAGAGTTAGCTTAAAAAAAAGTAGTTTAGAGATTATTATGTGATTAAAAGTTTATTTAAGTTTATTTATAGGACAAAACCTAAGTATATTTCTATAGGTGTGGTTGGTGTTATTTTGGAACATGATTTTTTTTTAACATTACGTTATCGTTGTTTTTTTTAGTAAAATCGTACAATTGTTAAATCATTGAAGAAAAAGGAACACCCTATTTTAAAATCCTGGATCCGCCACTGAGTACTCTTTTCCTTCTTGATATTTTTTCACTAAAGCGATTTTTGCATCATAAGGTTTTAACGAGACTCCATCTCTTTTCTTTTTTGAAAAAAAATTGGCCTATAGTTTTTGTACAAGATATGATCATTTTTGTCTGTCGGAAACGTCATTTTGCGACGAATTTCACTGCATTTGCGACAAAAAATTTCGCCGGAAATCGTCGATTTTCTTGTAGTGTGACAGTTGTCAAGCTTATGGATCTCTCGGTTAATAAAAATTGGCATTCTCTAATTGGAACTTGCACGAAAATTTCTAGACAAAAATGGCCAAAAACCACTTTACAACACCAATTCACCAAATTTTTTAGGTCATTAACCAACCTACTTTTTCACTATTTTCTAGGTCATTGACTAAAAACTTGGTTAATTGGTCAATGACTTAAAAACTTAGTTAATTGATGTTGTAAAGTGGTTTTTGGCCATTTTTGTCCAAATATCATTACTCATTTTTCAATTATCTCTAGCTAATTCAGACCCGGATGTTTTTTCAGTAAAAAAAGAAGCTTGTAATAATAGTACAACCTTCACTATTTTTTATCATTAATTAATTTCAAATCCAAAGGATACACGAACCAAAAAAAAAGTACAGTTTTAGATTCATTGAAGAACTGACGTATCTAATCTATTTATAGACTAGATACATCAATTATTCAAATAGACTAGATACACCAATTATTGAATGAAGTTAAAACTATATCTTTTGCTTATAACTAGGTACAGAGAAAGTTTCATTCAATTCATTTTTATAATTAGATTTTACCACTTCTTTGGAGTGCAAGCTTCTCTTCTTCCCATTGATCAGAATATTTCCGGTCATTACAACATTTGCAGGATGTGTTCCTGAAAAAAGTAAGAACACTTATTACCGTCACTATAACATTTGCAGAAGTGAGAATAACTTTTAGGCTAGCTTTGTACTTAAGTTCAAAATCGTACGTGGTATATGACGTTTTGTAGATAGATAATGAATTGTGATATATTCATTATACACTGAACATAGTTAACCACATATTTAAACAACACTAGCCATTTAAATTGTTGTCGATTTTTGTTTTGGAAATTTTGTATAAAAATATGTGTTCTATAAATAGAAATAGGAGAGAGAGAGAGACCAGCAAAAGAGTGGAGTAGGGTGGTTTTGCCTGAGCCAGAAGGACCCATGACAGCCATGATCCTACCAGGTTCAGCAAAACCAGTGATCCCATCAAGCAACTTCTTCTTCTTATCTGCACCACCAATTGTTACTGTTACATCCTCCCATATCATCACCATAGTAGCATGCAGTTTTCTTAGCCCTTGATTTGTATATGTCACTGTTTTCTTGCTTTCTCTGAGATCTCTCGTATATATATAACTCTACTAAGATTTGCTCTACCCTGCTCTCCCTTTATCTATATATGTATATGTATGTATTTCTTATATATTATATTGCACTATATATAGTAGTGAAAATCACTCTGATGATGGGATTCAAATTCACATAGACAAGCTATGTATAGATTAGCTTTTTAATAGTAGTAACTATATATTTTATGTATTATTTTAAGTTGACAAAAGTTGATAATTTTATAATAATAATAATAATAATAATAATAATAATAATAATAATAATAATAATAATAATAATAATAAATGAGAGGTGGTTAGAAGTTAGAACAGTAAGTCAACACAATGGATCATTAATTTGGAAGGACCATACTATATTTGGATCTGAATTTCCGACCATCAAAAAAATACGCAGTCAGTGCATGCATATCCATCCGGTTGTTGTAGTGTAACTCAACAAAAAAAATTAAGAGTAAAGGAAGAAGAAAGACAGTATTCTAAAAATAATTATTCTAAGACCGGCACTACTATGTTAGGATCACTTTTATTGTGTTCTAGTGTCGGTCAAGAGACTTTGGGTGTCTCGGGCGAACTAATAAAATGCACATTTTGTAATTATTTGAATATCACCTTTATTGCATTTTTTATGAAAATCATTAATGGTTCGTTCATAATTCAGGTTCTTAATAATTTATTTCTAGTAGAACTATTTTGTCTCATAGCTGGTTAGGCCCAGCACCTCTTCGAGATCAATTCCCCTTGTTATATAACATTGCTGCTAATTAGGATGTTGTAGTGGCTCTATGTGGATTTGGAATTGGCATTGGCAAGAGGAACTAATAGATGACGAGAAAATTGTGGCACGCAACTTGGAAGCTACTGTGAATGGTTTTTTACCGTCAAAGCGATGAAGGACAGGTGGCGCTGGACTTTATGTGCATATCGGTCTTCACTGTTCGATCTTGCTGTAGAGTGATGATGGATTTGTCCTTTGTATATATAGATAAAAAATATATAAATTTAAAAGTAAATAGTAGTTTTCCAATAAAATTTTTAGAGGTTTTAATCAAATTGTATCATATTATTATGAAATGGACTAAAACTAGAGCAAGAAGAAGAACAAGAAAATGAGACAAAGAGAGAAGAAGATATAGCTCTTGTATATTACTCTTGAAGGTATCTTACTACAATGACATATGAGTCCTATTTATAGGCTCATGTTTTGTAACATATGATTTGCATTTAACATATATAATACTGAGAAAAGAATAATGCCTAGACATCCACTTTATTCACAATACTCCCCCTTGGATGTCTATTAAGGATATGCCTCATTAAAAACCTTATTAAGAAAAAAACCCAGTGGGAAAAACATCTTAGTGAAGGAAAAGAGTACAACATCCTTTACTTGAGGGTTGCCTTGTTAAAAACCTTACCCCAAAAAACCCATTGGGATAAAACCGTGGTGAAGGAAAAAAGAGTGTAGAACATGTTTATTTCTCCCCCTCAACTATGTAATCATCTCTGAGACGACGAAGACCAATCTTCCGTATTAGCTGCTCAAAAGTTTTGCTTGACAATGACTTTGTTAGAAGATCTGCTAAGTTATCACATGAACGAATTTGTTGAATGTAAATATCACCATTCTTTTGAAGATCATGAGTGAAGAAAAACTTTGGTGAAATATGTTTTGTTCTATCTCCTTTAATATACCTTCTTTCAATTGAGCAATGCACGCAATGTTATCTTCATACATAATTGTTGCCATCATTTTCTCAGAAGATAAACCACATGTTTCTTGTGTATGTTGAATTATTGACCTTAACCAAAGGCATTCTCGACTTGCTTCATGTAGTGCTAAAATTTCTACATGGTTAGATGATGTGGCTGTTATGGTCTGTTTTACAGACCTCCATGAAATGGTTGTATCACCACATGTAAACAGATAGCCTATTTGTGATCTACCATTATGAGGGTCAGATAAATAACCTGCATCTGCATAACCAGTTAAATCTGATTTTGATTTATTTGAATAAAACAAACTCATATCCATTGTACCTCTAAGGTAACGAAGTACATGCTTGACTCCATTCCAATGTCTTCGTGTAGGTGAAGAACTATATCTTGCTAATAAATTAACAGCAAATGATATATCAGGACGTGTATAATTAGCAAGGTACATTAGCGCGCCAATTGCACTAAGATATGGTATTTCAGGACCAAGTAGTTCCTCATCTTTTTCTCGAGGTCTAAATGGATCTTTATTCACATCTAGTGATCTTACAACCATTGGTGTACACAGTGGATGTGATTTATCCATGTAAAACCGTTTTAGCACTTTTGTTATATAAGTTTCTTGATGTACAAGAATTCCATTCCTTAAATGTTCAATCTGTAATCCCAAACAAAATTTTGTCTTTCCTAAGTCCTTCATCTCGAGCTCTTTCTTTAAGCAATCTATAGCTTTTGAAAGCTCTTCAGGAGTTCCAATAATATTTAAGTCATCCACATAAACAGCAATTATCGCAAATTCTTTTCCAGATTTTTCATAAAAATGCATGGACATATGGGGTCATTTTTATATCCCTCCTTTAACAAATATTCACTTAAATGATTATACTACATGCGTCCAGATTGTTTAAGTCCATAGAGAGACTTATTCAACCTGATCGAATAATCTTCTCGAGAGCCTGAAATGTTTGTCTTAGGAAGATGAAATCCTTCAGGGAGTTTCATATAAGTTTCACTATCAAGTGAACCATACAAGTATGCTGTAACAACATCCATCATGTGTAAATTTAGCCCCTCATGCGCAACTAGACTAATTAAGTATCGAAAAGTACTTGCATTCACTACAGGTGAATAAGTTTCTTCAAAATTGATGCCAGATCTTTGTGAAAATCCTTGAGCAACAAGTCAAGCTTTGTATCTCACAATTTCACCATTTTCATTTCGTTTTCGTACAAAAACCCACTTATATCCAACTGGCATCACACCTTCACGTGTTCGGACTACAGGTCCAAAAACGTTTCTCTTGCAAAGTGAGTTTAATTCCGCTTCAATTGCATCTTTCCACTTTGTCCAGTCATTTCTTTGTCGATAATCTTCGATGGACTTTGGTTCATGATCCTCATTATCACTCATCACATTTAGAGCTATATTATATACAAAAATATTGTCAATGTTGACTATGTTTTGGTTCCATCGTACTCCATTCATGACATAATTTATTGAGATCTCTTCATTTTCAAAATTTTCAGGTACTTGTTCAGTCTCTTCTGGAACTGAGTTAACAATTATGTCTGAAGAATCCTTTGCAGCCTTTGTATCCTCACTTGGGCCATTTATCCTTTTAGCTCCTTTTCTTGATCGATGATTTTTATCTTTAGAACCGATAGATCTACCACGCTTCATGCGTGGTTGAGACTGATCATTTTCAATCTTAGATTATCCAACAGGGACATCAACTTTGATTTTTTTCCTTTTCAGTGAGAAGACATCAACTTTGATTGGAGCATTAGCAATTGGTATATATGATTTAGTCACTCTTTTAGGATCAGTGAGCATCTGGTAATTCGTTTGCTAGATTTTGCAAATGAACTATCCTTTGAACTTCAAGTTTGCATTCTTTTGTACGAGGATCAAGATGAGAAAGTGATAATTCATTCCAACGAATTTCCTTGTCCAGTTGCTTATTCTCTCCCCCTAATATTGGGAAAACTGATTCATCAAAGTGACAATCAGCGAACCTAGCTGTGAATAAATCTCCTGTTGATGGTTCGAGATATTTTATTATAGATGGAGATTCATATCCAACATATATTCCCAATCTTCTTTGTGGACCCATTTTTGTGCGTTTTGGTGGAGGGATTGGAACATATACAGCACATCCAAAAATTCTTATATGGGATATATTAGGCTCTTTACCTTTTGTGAGGGAGAATAAGTGTGATGACTTGTTGGCCAGATGCGAACTAATGTTGCAGCCTGCAATATTGCATGTCCCCAAGAAGAAATTGGAAGTTTTGATTTCATGAGTATTGGTCTTGCAATCAACTTTAGACGTTTAATGAAGAACTCTGCAAGCCCATTTTGTTTATGAACATGTGCTACAGGATGTTCAACATAAATTCCAATAGAAATACAATACTCATTGAATGCATGAGATGTAAATTCAGCAGCATTATCAAGGCGTAATTTCTTAACTGGGTAGTCAGGAAAATGAGCTCTTAATCGAATTAGTTGGGCAAGCAATCTCGCAAACGCCTGGTTGCGAGTTGATAACAAACAGACATATGACCATCTAGTTGATGCATCGATTAAAACCATAAAATATCTAAATGGTCCACATGGTGGGTGTATTGGCCCACAGATATCACCTTGTATCCGTTCTAAAAATGCAAGAGATTCACCCTCAATTCTTGTTGGTGATGGTCTAATTATCAACTTTCCTTGGGAACATGCAGTACATGAGAAATCATTGGATTGAAGAATCTCCTGGCTCTTCAATGGATGTCCACATGAATTTTCAATTATTTTTCGCATCATAATAGAACCGGGATGGCCCAACCGGTCATGCCAAATGAGAAACTTGTTGTGATTTGTAAACTTCTAGTTTACAATAGAATGTGTTTCAATTGTACTAATAAAAGTGTAGTACAAACCATTTGAAAATGTTGGTAATTTTTCCAATATACTTCTTTCCCCTGCGGTATGTCTCGTGATATAGAGATATTCGATATCTTCTTCATTTGTTGTTTCAATATGGTAACCATTTAAGCGAATATCTTTGAAACTTAATAAGTTTCTACAAGACTTGGGAGAATATAGTGCCATATCAATGTGTAATTTTGTTCCTCCATGTAACAATACACTAGCTCTTCCGGAGCCTTCAATTATTTTTGTAGTACCAGATATAGTACTAACATTTGGATTTTTGCATTACTAAGTAAGAAAAATAATTTCTGTCCTTGAGAATAGTGTGGGTTGTTCCACTATCAGCGAGACACATATCTCCATTATTGTTGCTAGTGACAATACTCATTCTAGCTTAAGATATTTAGAGCGTCGTGCTGATAACGTATTATGAAATGGACTAAAACTAGAGCAAGAAGAAGAACAAGAAAATGAGACAAAGAGAGAAGAAGATATAGCTCTTGTATATTACTCTTGAAGGTATTTCACTACAATGACATATGAGTCCTATTTATAGGCTCATGTTTTGTAACCTATGATTTGCATTTAACATAATGAGAAAAGAATAATGCCTAGACATCCACTTTATTCACAATACATATGAAGTTCTTTGAAGATGTATAATCGTTTTTCTAATGCATACACAGCTTATAAAAATTGGCTTTAATGCATTTTTAGTCTCCCTAATTTACTTTAAACGGGATTTTAGTCCTCAAATTTCAAATTCTAGGTTTTTGCTCCTTCGTTGTTGCGATTTTTCGTGCTAACACAGATTGCTGGGTCCAAAAGTAGTTATTTTTAGGCTCAAAAGTAGTGATTTTTTGTTTGATTCCAAATCTAAAGAGAAAATGCATAAAGCTATTACTTTGGAGGCGAAAAATCGCCAAATTTGGAGCCCAAAAGTCACCTGTTTGCGTAAAAGAATTGGGTTAGGACCAAAATTGCAACAATGTGTGAATTGGAAGGGCTCCAAGATAAATAAGGGGGCCAAAAGTGTATTTAACCCTAAAATTAACTATTTATCTTACCGTTGCACTGCTAGAAGAATGATTTCTATATTGAATTTACACTTTACTATGTCAATATAGATTAAACAATCTTGCTTTGGTTTTAGTTAAAATGTTTTTACAATAACCTAAATTATAAATGATTTATCAATGATTTTCACAACAAAAAAGTCTAATAAAAATATTATGTCAAAAAATGTGAAATCAGGGTGTATTATATATGTCACAAATTGAACAAGGAATAAGATGCTCACAACAACTAAACACGCACTCACTGAGAATTGGTTAGCAAAAGTTGATGTACCAGTTTTTGCTTATACTCTGTAATAGAGGAAGTAACCAGAGAATAATACGTACACTTCACAACACTCAAAGACAGTGATTATAAGAGAAAGAAAATGTCAAATACAAACGTAAAGTGTTTTTGATTGGGACTCCGAGTAAAGGAAAACTTGAGCCCATAAATATAATCTAGGTCTCCTTCTTCCTTCATAAAATTAGGCAATGTGAGACGTGTTCAAAATGCTTAATTCTAATCAACTCCAATATATACAACTACCATGAGCCAGAAATTAATCACAAACCATCGGTCATTGGCGCACTAATAACAGCATCTATTATTATGCCCGCTGCACAGCTTGTTCTACAGTGATCTCTTAGGAACTGTGGAGCTAAAAAGATTTATCACCAAAGCTTTTGAAAGTTAATTTTATCACCCAACCACATATCATTCGAAAATCAATCGCTTTCCCTTTCCCCAAATATTATTTAAACAAAAGATTTCCTATAGCCCCATAAGATCTTTCCCCAAAGAATAACAAATACTTTTTAACAAAAGTTTCCTATAGCCCCAAAAGATCTTACAAGTAAAATATCCTTCCACCATAATATTGTCTTTAATTCCAAAAATTTGCCTTTGCCTACTTAACACTTTACATCATAGTCCATATCTGAAAGTTTGCGATTTGTGCTATAAAGCATTTTTATCATGAAAACAATGGCACTTCCATTTACTTAGTAAATGTTGAGCACTTCCAAGTTCTTAACTCCTAAATCCCTTTCTTCTTCTGGCTTGGATACATTCTTCCAACTAACCAAACAAATCTTTCTTTGATCCAATTTTCTACTTCAAAGAAAATTCCTTTGAATAGTTGCAAGTGTCTTTAAATAGTTCCTTAGGGCTTTAAAAAAGAGAAATAATAAAGAGGTAAATTATTCAAAACTAAATTTATAAGGGTTACTATACCTCCAAAGGAAAAATTTCTCTCGTTCCAACTAGAAAATTTCCTTTGGGACTTTTCAATGATCGAGGTCCAATTGGTAATCTCGGAAAATTCTCCGCAAGATTTACAATATACAAATTGCTCTTGGAGAAAATTACCATCAAGCCGGATAGCTCAGAAAAATGGTGTTTAAACTCCACAAGCTATTCCAAGAGTCTTTCCCCCAAAAAAGATCGTGACATCTGCATATTAAAGAATTTCAAAGCTTTGTGCCTCATTCACTTGAAAGCCTTTGTGTTCTCTAAGTTGTGTCGCTCCTTTCACAAGGTCTGGGAGACCTTCTACAACTATTAAAAAGAGAAAGGGAGCTAAGGGGTCACGTTGTCTCAAGCCTGTGAACACTATGAAAAGGAGAAAATTTTCAAATGACACTTTTGGCATTGAAAATTGATAGGTGTCAAATATGTTTAAAGTAGAAAAATAATAGTAGATAAATGAATAAATAACAGAATATTAGATAAATATATAGAAGATACGTCAATCAATCAAATAACTATTTAAGAAAAGAATGGGTTGATCAAATTACCAATTTTCCCTTTTAATTTTTTTTTGTTGAGGGAAAATTTGGAAATTTATTATTATTTTATCTTATATTTTATTTGTGTGGGTCATACTTTCTCACATCATCTTTTAAATTTTTTTATCTCATATTTAAAACTTTTTTTTTTATCTCTTTCTCAATTTTTATCTCTTTCTCAATTTTCTCCCTATCTAATGAACAGACATTAGATTGTAGGGTTTTTTTTTTACCCCCACCACCTTCCCATATACCCCCACAAGACTTTTTTGGACGAAAATACCCCTAAAAAATTTGACCAAAAATCGTATATACCTCATCCTACATATATACGACTTTGAAAAATACAAATCGTATATATGTGAAATTTTTTTAAACAAGTCGTATATACCTATATAGGGGTGTATATACGACTTTGTAAAATACAAGTCGTATATACCCCCACACCTACATATATACGACTTTGTAAAATACAAGTCGTATATACGTAGGTGTGGGGTACATACGACTTGTATTTTATAAAGTCGTATATACACCCCCTTATGTATATACGACTTGTTATTAAAAAGGTGGTGGGGGTACAGAAAAAAAAACGAAAAAAAAAAACCCTAGATTGTAACAAGGAGTGATGTTGAAACGGCTCAAAATCTCCTTAATTACGCACGGCCCAAAATAAAATAAACGGGACCATTATTTGCTGGAAGCAACGGACACGATTTTGAAGATAATGACTATACATACCGCCACACCTATTACCCATACCCCCCTCATAAATATTCATTGACTTATAAATGAGTGTTTCTTTTAGAAACAAGATTAAGATCAATTCTATATACCAGATACAGGAAGAAAAATTCTATAACTTTCATCCTTTTCTTTTTTAACTTATCATTTTCCAAATATTTTTTATTTTTCGATAAATGATATTTTGTATTAACGGAAGTATAAGGGATACTCCAACCCGTACAATTAATTAGGGGTCTCGTTAAAACCTCCTTAAGCCAAAACCCCATGGGAAAAGACCCAAGGAGGAAAAAGAGTACCCCAAGGAGAACAAGATGACAAAGCCAATTAAACGGGTATCGTAATACACAAAAAAAAAAGCAACATACTAAGCAACGAAACCACATCCTTCAACCGTCAATTTAATTAAGCAGCCAGCAATGTTCATCAAAAAGAATAGCCCATAGTGACAATCAGTTCCACCCACAACGAGCTTCCAAAAGCAAATAGCAGCAGTCGTGTAAAACATACATTCCCAGCTGAAAGCAACCAACACAAATTGCAACAGCAAACACCAACCACAGTAAAAAGAAATCGAAGCAAAACGGTAAACAGCAACAGCAACAAAACAGCTTCAATAGCAAAACAGCATCAGCAGCAAACAGTAGCAGCAAAAACAGCAACAACAGTAGCAAAAATAGCAACGTCAAGAAAGCAGCAACAACAACAGCATCCTCAGAAAAATAGCAACATCAAAAAACAACAACATCAACAAGACAGCTAACCAGAAATAATCAATCATTGACAATGCAAACCCACAACCCTGTACAATCAAACCCATCAGCTATATATTATTTAGGGTTAAAGGTATGTTTCGTCCCTACAAATATCTCAATAATCCAAATTCGTTCCTACAAAAAAATAAATTAAAAAAGCCCTTGCAAATACCAAATGCTTTTAGTTTGGTCTCTGCTGTTAACTTTCCATCCAAAATACTAACGGTTGCCACGTCAGCAACCCATGTCATCACAGATACATGTGTCACGTCAGCAACCAATGGATGGCTGCCATGTGGCGTTCGCATGGCTATGTGGGACACATTATTGTTACTATAAAAAATTAGTAGCATTTTGGCAAGTGTGGGAATCAAACCCACAACTCTTTGGCTACCAAGCACCCTCTTTAACCACTTCACCACTTGATGACCTTGGTATATTGAACCAACAATAAATATATATTATGTATTCATAATTAATTTTGATTAAAAAAATAAAAACAATAAAAACGGTTTGGAAAACAGATTCATCTTCTACCTCATATCTTCCTCTTTATCTTTCTTAATATCTTCAACAATATCAACAACAACAATAACAACAACAACAACAAAGCAGATCTAAAATCAACAACAACAACAGAAACGCAATCTGAGTTTCTAAAATAAACAACAACAACAACAACAACAACAACAAAACGCAAAATCCAATGTGAATCATAAAACAAAATCGAATCTGAATCTGATTGAAAACGAAATCCAAAAAACCCAGATTCGTAAACCCAAATTCGATTTCGTAAACCCAGTAAAAAAGCCCAAATTCGTAAACCCAAATTCGATTTCATTTTATGAGGTTTAGATTGAATCGTTTTCGTTTCTGATTTCATGATTTCGAAATCAAAATCGAAGATCTGGGGTTCGTTTCTTCTTCAGTGGAATCTAAAAAAACGAAAATCTGGGTTGAAGATGAAGTTTGAAGATGAATAATGGTTTCCAGATACTTCATAGTTTCAATTTCGTTTTTATTTTTTTTCAAAATTAATTAGTAGGTATGTAGTATATCACCCGTGTAAGATCATTAACAATGTGAATCAGTGGTGCATTGGTTAAGGAGTGTGTTTGGAGCCAAAGGGTTATGGGTTTGAATCCTAGGTCATCCTTTTTATAAAATACATTTCAGTTATTGTATGTCACGTGGCAGTTATCCATTGGTTACTGACGTGGCAATGGTGACATGGGCGGATGACAAGGCATCCCTATTGGCTGCCACGTCAGCATCCATTAATGGTGTTGACCTAAAACTAACGGCAGTATTTGCAAGGGCTTTTTTAATTATTATTTTTTTTGAGGGATGAAACTGGATTATTGAGATATTTGCAGAGACGAAACATACCTTTAACCCTATTATTTATACAACCCAAAGGATTAGTCCACCATTGGGATACCGTCATATTACAACTCCTTCCTAGACGACCAGCTGCAAACCAACTCCACGCGGTATGTTTGATATTATTAGATACAGAAACATGATTAGAACTAATCTTTCGAAAGACACGACGATTCCTTTCCAACCAATATATTTTTTATTTTAATTATCATTATCTCTCTTAAATACACTAAAATCACCAAAGTTATCAAATTTCCATGTCCCACAATATATTTCTCATTTGCTTTCAAAAATGAAAAGAAGAGTTTTGATAACATTTTGCCACATGTTTTGTGCAAAACACCCATCTAACACACCACTTTTGTACACGAGTGTGGAAAATGGAGTCTCGTACTTTAAGACGGGACATTCAAAGTAAGAGGACATTGTGCTTGCCAAACTGTGTGTGCAAATGGACATTCAAAGAATAGATATGCTAATGTTTCGATATTTTCATTGCACATCGGGCAACATGACTATTGTAGAGTAACCCCTCTGACAGTTAAATTATCTTGTGTAGGAAGCTTCCCAATCAACAAACGCCACCCAAATATACACACTTTTGATGGTACTTGTGATTTCCATAGACTTTTCAGACCATCTTGAATCTCCTCTCCAACATTACTTTCTTGCAAACCAGACATCAAAAAAGTATAACATCATTTAACGGAAAAAGAGTTACCTTTATTGCCGATCCACCTCCACCCATCCATGGTACTCTGACATAACTTAATCACGTGCAAAATTTGCCTAAGAGTCGCTGCATCAGCCGCTTCCTAGACAAAAAGCACCTGATCCCAAGTCAAATTTCAACGCCAGCTACCATTCTACCACACCACCATATCATCAATAATCGTCTCTAGATAAGATGAAAGCGAATATAGGTTGGGGAAAGCCACAGCCAATACTTCATTTCCCAACCATTTTTGGTTCTAGAAACTCACAATTCCCCCGTTCCTAACAACACAATTCACGGATGCCATAAAAAAAAGTGTGAACCATATAAAAATTGTCACCCAGCGTAATTAGATCCCTCCACCAAATGGAATCAGACTTTCCCCAAACTCTGCTCACCCTACCAATATGTTTGTCTCTTATTCACCGTATTGAAATGAAAGGATAGGTCTCCATATAGCATTAACGTCGACAAGGCATCTCCACTTCCCCTTGGCTAACAAAGAGATATTAAACGCTTCTAAATTTTTGATGCCCAGTCCCCCCTTCTTTTTTAGGTTTACAAACAACATCCCTAGCAACCCAACAAATCTTTCTGTCATCACTATGACCACCCCATGAAAAATTTCTTTGTATTTTTATCAATTCATTAAGTACCACTTTCGGTGCCTTATAGAATGATTAAAAATATAAATTAAAGGAATCCTATTCAAAACTGAATTAATTAAACCAACTCTACCTCCCATCGATAGATGACGTCCTTTCCAAGATGCTAGTCTCGCCCTTACCGCTTCCACCACCGGTCTCCAAGTAGAACTCCTCCTGGGATTAGCGCCCATGGGGATGCCTAAGAACCTGAAAAGGAATAGAAGAAATGCTACACGCCAAAAACGATGAGGCCGATTCAAGGAAAATTGACTTTTAGCCCAGATACCAACTCAAAGCCCCGGAATATCGTTGTAATACTCCAAAGGTTGTTCCAATATCCCTTTCCCACTAGAATTGTGTCGTCCGCAAATTGTAGGATTGAGTAAGGCTGGTCTGGAGACACCTTATAACCTTCAAACAACTCCAAACTAAGAGCCTTCTTCACCATGCCTACAAGCCCTTCCGCCACAAGTAAATACAAGAACGGTGACAACGGGCCCCCCTATCTCAATCTCTTATGCACTTTAAAATATGATGTTGGACTACCAATTACAAGAACTTGCATTGAAGTCTCACAGACACATGTCTGCATCCACTACATCCAGCGCACATCAAATCCCATCCTCTCCATCATGTAAAACAGAAAACTCCACAAGACTGAGTCATATGTTTTCTCAAAATCAACCTTAAAAAATAAGCATTCATCTCTTCTTCTCTTGGTAAGGTCTCACCTCATTGACTATTAGGACCCATCTGAAATAAGCTTGCCTATAACCTTTTTCAATCTAGCTGTTGGAACCTTGGATAAAGTTTTATATAAACAACCAATCAAACACATAGGTTTACACTCTCTCAGCTCCTACGGATTATCAGCCTTCGGGATCAAAGTAACAAAAGAGGCAGTTATACCTTTGGGCAGCACTGGGAAAACCTAAAGTTCTTGAATGAAAGCCACAATATCCTCTTTCACGACCTCCCAACAATCTTTAATGAAACTAACATTGAACCTGTCAGGACCCGCGCTTTTATCACCATCATACCCTCAAATCTCCTCCTTCACCTCTTCCTCTGATATAGGACTAATCAACATCTAATTGTTTATGTCATTCAGTTTGGGAAAAAATAAACCATCTAACACCGGATGGTTATCCACATTATCCTCAAAGCTTTTCACAAATAAATTCTGTAACGCTGTTTTGACTTCGGTTACCTCTTCAAGAGACCTCTCGTCTACTTCCAACACACTTAGTTGGTTCCTGCGCCTTCTATTTTGAATACAAGCATGGAAGTACTTTGAATTGTGATCCCCCTCTTATATCCATCTAACTCTAGATTTTTGTTGTAAAAAACTTTCTTTAAACTTCAGATTCTGTCAAAAGAGCGTCAAAGCTTATTTTCTTGGCTCAACTGCCGACAAATTTAACCCCTCTGTTACCGCCATGTCCAACTCATTAAGTTCTTCCACAACTTCAAAAAGTTAATTTCGTGAGAGTTCGTTAAGAATCTAAAACATCTCCACCTCTTAAATTTCCAAAACTTGCATAAATATTTATTATTGTTTTGGATATCATAATTATCAACGGGTATTTTGATCCATATAGTATTGGAAGCATCCCAAAATCTTCTATTCTTTTCTCATATTATTTTTCTCGTAATTAAAGTGATGAAATTAGTAAAAAGGTGAGTTGCACGTGTTACTATCATAAAATTGTTTTTTTTCCACCAAATTTGTTACTGAGTAAGGAACTTTGTGTATTTAGACCGTTAAAATTTTTTCTAAACGCTAAAGTAACCCCCCCCCCCCCCTCCCCCCCCAAAAAAAGGCAATGATACGAAGACTGCTCAACAAACTGACTGACGCTAAGCCCATTACACGGCCCAATACCGAAGTTGGAATACGGCCCAATCGCGCAAAGAGGCTCCCAGCTAAGTACATGAATCATCACATCTTCTTGTAGGATTCCTATTACTAAGTTAAGCATGGCTCAGCAGCTGGTTGTTATCAACAGTTTTTATAAGTAGTTATTCTTGTTAGGATTCTGTTGTAAATCGTAGGCTTGCTGTTATAGTTCTGTTATTAGTTGTGCTATATAAGATGTAATTGTAGAACTTCCGGAAAAAATGAAAAATACCTTCAAGTCTATCCCCTTTCGTGTATTTTCTTCGGCGGGGTACTCAGTCCTCTAATTCTAAGAAAACCACTTTCCTCTCAATGAAACTATAGTATCACATTTTAAGTATTTTGTCAAGAAAGTATCTTTTTCACCAAAATTATTATTGTGGAACAAACTTTTTGTATTTGAATATTTAAAATTTGTTCCGAGTGCTAAATTACCTCAAAACACACTGTTTAGCATTGCACTTTACATATTTTATTACGAATTGTTCCGAACTAGGCAAAAGCCCACTCCGCTGAAGAACGGGCCCAAACCAGCGTTGAACCTGGCCCAGACAACAGCCTGGGTCTGCCTCTTCTGGGCCAGCCTCTACTAGGTCTGCCTCTACCCAAGGTCAACCTCTGTTGCGCTGGGCTCAACGGATGAGATCAGCCTCTGCTAATCACATGGCTCAGATTCAACCTAGGCTAAGGGTAACCCCTTCCTGCGTCTATAAATACGACTCTACCTCCAGAATCAGGTACGCTTCTCTCATTTGTACCTCTCACCGACTTTTGATCGTTGACTTTGACATCGGAGTCTCTGCAGGTACCCAACCCTTCCGAGTCCAACCTCGAAAGAAGACGACGCTAACGACCACTATCTCGGAAGATCCCGACTTAAGGAACATCCATCCGACCTCCACCTCAGAATGGACAACTTCGACATCCATCCTAGCCTCTGCTCACCTCGGATTCCACCGGGGTTGGACCCGGACGAATGGTCTCCTAGCTCGGACATACTTGGACTAACTCCAAATCTACCGATGTGAGGTATCTTTCTCTCTCTTGAGTTCCGTTCTGAACACAAATCTTTTTTTTTCACCAAACCAATTTTTGAGGAACAAACTAGTATTCTACTCGTGCATATGCACAGGTGACACTATATTTGTTATATTTCCTATGAAATTATAAATACTTTGAAAGTTGCAAAATGTAATAAAAGAAAAGGAAAAACTCGATAAAAAACTATATTTCTAATTTATTAAAATACTTGTGTAGCAAAAATTTATGAAAAAAGTAGGTATCTTCTTATAATATTAATTATGGAGTAAAAATCAGGAAAAAAGAAAATGAGATTTAATTAAGATATGCACTTCCGTTGGAGGTCCTAGTGGTACTCACGTTAGCACTTTTGTTGCCGCTCTCGCTGCCTCTCACGATGCCACTCCTGTTGGCACTTCGGTTAGTGCTTTCATTGACGCTCCCGTTGCTGCTCCCATTGTCGATCTCATTGCTAGCCTCTCGTTGCTACTTGTTTACTCCTTTTATTTTAGATGATTTTTTATCCGATGGTCGGGCTGGCAAGTGTAAGGACCTAACACACACACACAAATGGGAAAACCAAAGTTCGACACCCAGTAGGGATCGAAACCGGCAACCGGGTGTCCATAAACAGCATTTTTTCCGCCGCGACCAAACATCATTTAATATTAATTTAATCATCTTAATTATATTATTAAATTGTTATAGTTAATCACTATTTTTATAGTTTTAATAGACAGATTATAATAAATAGTAAATTTTAGACCAACAAGGGTTGGTCCAAGTGGTAACTGGACTTGGATCCCACCCAAGGTCTCAGGTTTGAATCTTGGGTATGGCAAAAACTCTGTTGGGAGGGGAGAACCACACGAGCCGACAAAGCCGGGTACTCGTGGCCAGCCAGGTTCCCTGAGGTAGATTATTTTGAAACTTTTGTTAGCGGTTGATTTATTTTTGACAATTGATGATACTCAAATTGATTCGTTTTAGTAGTTTTAGTAAATAGTAAATTATAGATCATTTAATATTTATTAAATTATTAATTTATTACTAAAAAAGTTATTTTCAAATTTATAATAGTTAAATTGATTTGTTTTAATAGTTTCAGTAAACTATAGTAAATTGTAAATAATAAGTTGTAGATCATTTTGTATTAATTTAGTCACATTAATTAAATTATCTTATTGCTTTTAAAAACTTATTTTGGAATTTTGATTGTGCTTGAATTTTTGTTGATCATTTAACATTGATCACTCTAGATCATTTTAATATTAAATTAATCATTTTAATAAAATTATTAATTTATTAAAGGAAAATTATTTTGGATTTTTTGTTATTGTTTAATTTTTCTTGTACAATTATTAATGGTTAAATTGATTGGTTTTAGTAGTTTTGCTAGAAAATAGTAAATAGGAAAAGAAAATATATTTTTTTCAAAAAAAAAAAGCCATGTGTTAATCCTGATGTCAGCGCGTCTGTGTCAGCTTTTGTCTTTTAATTTTTGTTTGTTATTTTTTTTTTCTCAATTAGGAAAATACCCTTTAGTTGAAGTTTTATCAGCTTTTCAGGAAGGGGTATTTTAGTAAAATTAGGCGAGATGCAAAAGCTGTTATATTTTTGTCTTTTAGTGTGCAAATGACGTTGTCGCCCATAAAATTGAACACGTGCCAAAGTTGTAGTGTAACACCATGATATTTACTCACATAGAGAAATATCAGAGCGCACATAAATAGCATACATCAGAGTTCTATTTCTATCTCAAGATATTGAACATAACTAAAGAAATAAAACTCATCAACATATCCTTTCAATTATACTAGTTATCAAAAGGATTTCATAAGAATGACATAAACCAAAGTTTAAAGTCATTACTCCTATGGTTCAACTTCTCAAAATAGAAATACAAAAACGATACATAACTTGAACGATACAAAAGTTGTCATATCGAGGACAACTTAATCTTAGGGAACTAAGCAAATAACAAAAGGATCTCCAAGATCCTTCAAATCTTCATACACAGCACAACTGCTACTCATCTTCTTTGCCTTTGCTTTTTCCCTGCTAATCTGTAAACACCACAAACATAAAGGGTGAGATTACAAATCTCAGTGAGCTCTTTAGTGACCCCTCACAACTCCACTCACGGTGCTTTATTCATATCTTAATCGTAGCCCAAGTCTGGATAGCTACGTGCAACATGGCATAAGCACAACACTGGACAACCACTACATGATTCCCCCGGTGAACCCCAATCCGCTAATATCTGATTAGCGGGCAAACATGGATGTGGCCTAGGTTCAGGGCTCATCACTTCCCTCGCCTAGTATGCAAATATCTCGAGGTTGTCACCCCTTATATCATTATTCATTTGGTTACAAAAACCTCTAATCGAACACCAAGTCCATCATATGATATTAGATTATGTGTTCTCTCTCGTTGGTAAACTATACGATTTATAAACAATATTTATAACTCTACCATCCATAAATTTACATCTCAAACATAGGTATTTCTTTTCAAACATCGACCACAAAACTGAATGATGCATTACCACAAACAGTCGATAAAGCAATTTTCAACAAACGTACACATACTTTTGAGGAATTATTTAACCCATCAAACGGTAACGAAATTCATCAAACGACCCCTCTACGGAAAGCTTAGGATGTCTAGTTTCTGAATGACATTTTTGTTTTGCAAAATTATGGCCATTTAGTACAGTTTAAACAAACAACCTACAGTGTTCAGAAAAAAGGGCAGAAGCTATGACCGAATTTGTGACACATCCTAAAATACTAATACTCGATCAAATGACGTGGAATTTGAGTTCAAACTGAAGAAAAATGAGTCTAGTTTACAATGAGACAGGAACCATTCTAAAAGGAATTCTGTAGAAAACTTTATGACCAAAATACCGTACATATACCCAAAGTTGTTCCATATTTTTGACCTAGCTTAAAACATCAATATCTCTGGATATACTCACCCAAAATTCATCAAACCAGTGTCATAACAAAGGAACTTAAGTATAGTTTCTAACAAGACTGACCTCACGAATTTTAGATAACCAGAGGGTTCCCAGTTACAGAAACACCGAACCTATACCTAGAACAGTCCTAGATTTTTGACCTGACTTATGACTACAATTTCTCTAGTTATACACCCCCAAATACATTCAAACCAGTGCCAAAAATGAAGAGCATCAAGTCTAGTTTCTAACAAAACAAACCTCATAGATATTGAACAAACAGAAAGTACACTAAAACACACCGTTTAGCATCTTACTTTTTGTATTTTGTCTTGAAATTAAGTTTTTTTCGCCTAACCGATTATTTAGGAACGAAGTTGAATAGTTAAAAAAAATTCCGAACGCTAAAGTACCCCAAAAACAAACTGTTTAGCATTGAAATTTACTTATCTTGTCACGAAATTATTTTTTTCTCCAAACCGATTATTAAAAACAAACTTTGCGTATTTGAACAATTACAATTTTCTCCAAACGCTAAAGAGATCCGTGTTTTAACAGCTTAAGAGATCAGTGAGTTACAAGTGTGGGCCAATTGAGAAGGGTATAGACTTTTTTTACGACTGTGTTAGTGTTGTCGCTTTTTAAAGAAGAGGTCCATTTTGTGCATGTGTTTGTTTAACTGATGCATGTGCATTTGTTTAAATGATTTCATATGTGAAGTTACTAGCTGAATGGTCTCTACCTCGGTGTTTCTCGTCCGTCTTGCTTCTCATCAACGTTGTTGCGTTTAATTTGTTTATTGCTTTTTCTCGACATCGTCTTTTCATCACTACTGCGAGTTTCTTTCATTCTGACAAATTTGTAAAGGTAAGTTTCTGTATTTCTACATCTTTGTTCATGTATTTGAGTTTTAGTGGTTTGTTTCCACTACCATATTGAATCAACAAAAAAAATCCACTACCATATTTATCATTAATATACATAAAAAATACATAAAAAAATTGTATTACAGGAAAAAATAAAATTTGTCTTCAATTTTGTTAAACCAAGACCCACTGAATCGAAATGAGAAGATGATAAAGAACAAAGAACACACCAACAATTGTTTACCCAGTTCAGCCAATTTGGCCTACATCTGGGGGACTTGCATTGCAATGTCCAATTTTGTTGAGAATGATATGAATTACAGAGAGATTATAAGAAGTAGACCCTCCCAAATTGATTTCCCCAAAACTGGTGCTCCACCTTAACCTAGACAAACCCTAGATGGTGATTAGAAGCACTTACCCAACTTTGTACAATTTGGAACTAACTCCTATACAATAACACTAGAGAGAGTTATATATACAGGATTTACATTTTGGTTGTTACAAGAAGAGGAAAGATCCTAACTGACTTAAACAGAATGAAAACTAACCACACAACTAACTTGTAACAGCAACCGAAAGTCTTCAAGCAATTAACTCTCAAAGAGCATAATTGGTATTTCACAAATATGCCAACAAATAACAAATTTTTATTTGTCTATAACATTAAATATTATATTGCGAAGTTTGGAGATGCAAGACACTCTTGAGATGATAGTGGATGTGGCGCTTCATGTCTCTTGGAAGAAGAGATAGATGATTTGTTGCTATATATGTACATATTGTTTTGCAAAGTGTAGACTTTCCTTGGCATAAAACCATAGCAAGGGTGATATCCCTCGATTATTATATCGAAGCACTACGAAAAGAACAAATCTATGAACCAATAATAAGGTGATCAATGCTGTTATGTCCCACCATTTTCCATGACTCAATGGAATCCCAAATTCCACTTGCAAGATTTGTTCTCCACTAACGCTTGGGTCTGTAGGTAGTAGAGGACGAAACTCAAGCCCCAACATGTCATTCTTATATTGTCCCTATATATAGTTGAACAAAAAATATAGGACATTCGAAAACATGTTCTTTTGTCAAAGTGGATTCACTAAAATGTGTTACCTGAACTGCCCAAGTAGCAAAACTAAGGTAAGACATAGGATAGCGCCAAAAGAACTTTGGAATGTCAGGTAGGCGTCTAAATATTTGGGAGGGCATCATCATGAAAATCTACACAAAATATCACTAATTAAATTAATCATACAGTTCTTACAAGCATTTATGTGTGTGTGTGAGAGAGAGAGAGAGAGAGAAGAAAAGAAATGATTTGCTTACTATCACGCCAGTTCCCATTCCTATACCCATCATCACACCGGGGACCACTGAGGCAACAACCATGATGCAAGTCTCAACAATAGATAGGCAGCAGAATAAGTTGATGCAGAAATATGTATAATAAGATAAACCAGGATGAAATTGAACCATGTAGTAAATAATTAGTCCAGAAGAGATTGATATTAGAAGAAGGAAAGGGAATGATGATATAATGTTTGATAGTACAAATGCAGCCTCTCCACAATGCCCTTTTGACCTTTCGCCATAAAACACCTGTTTCTTATCGGTATTACTCCCTCCGTCCCAAATTGTTTGCAGTTTAAGGTTTTGGCACACCCTTTAAGGAAAATGATTAGGAGTTTAGATTTTTTAAAAAGTGTTATCCAATTTACCAATTAACCCTTTATCTCTCTACATAGAAAAATGTGAATCCTTTATTAAATGAAAAAAGTTGTCATCATTAATAGGGGTACAAATGAAAAAAAAATGTTAAAAGTTACATTGAAATTCTAAAACAACAATCAATTTGGGACAAATTGATTTTGCTAAAACTGTAAACAATTTGGGACGGAGGGAGTATTAGATAGTAGAAAACAGAAAACAAATGTCACATTTAGTATCTAGCTTAAATATATGCTTATTTCATGCAAATACATGTTTGATCTAGTTTAGTCTCTATAAAAATAAAATTTTGTTTTTCGTTCTTGCAAATATATGTTTTATCCAGTTTAGTCTCTGAAAAATTAAATTTTGAATTTTGTCCCTGCAAATATATGTTTTATCTACTTTTTGTTCTTGTAATATGTAAAATGTTTCATTTTAGTCCCTCCAATATGAGCGGAAATAGGACTGAAATCAAATGTTGTACATATTATAGGGACCAAACTGGATAACAAATATTTACAGGGATGAAAAACAAAATTTTAATTTTACAGAGGCTAAACTGGATAAAACATATATTTTCCAGAACGAAAAACAAAATTTTATTTTTACAAGGACTAAACTAGATCAAACATGTATTTGCAATATTTAAACCTAGTATTTAGGTTTTAAATTAAAAAAGGCTTAAATATCATTTTGGTTCTTACAAATACAGCAAATATCCATTTTGGTTTCTGCAATTTTTTTTTTAAAAAAATAGTCTTTGCAAAACTTAAAATTATTCATTTTGGTCCCTGCAATTTTTTTAAAAAAATGGCCCTTGTATAATGTAAAATTATTCATTTTGGTCCTGCAATTTTAAATTTTGCCAAGACTTTTTTAAAAAAATTGTAGGAACCAAAACGAATAATTTTAAATTTTGCAAGGGCTACTTTAAAAATAATTGGAAGGACCAAAAAGGATAATTTCTGTATTTACAGGAAGCTTGAGACTTCAAAAAAAAAATTCCATCTGTTCTTGTTACAAAGAGATGCTTCGGGAGGTAATGGGGAGCGATCAAAATGATTTACATAAGATGTTGGAGAAGTTATGGAGATGTGTCGCTCCCTCCAAGGTTATTGTTTTTGGATGGCGTTTACTTAGGGATGCTCTTCCAACTCGCGGAAATTTGCGTCACCGACTTGCTATCGCATCGGACGATGACGCTCTCTGTCCATTGTGTTGGAATGAAGTTGAATCGCAGCTTCACCTGTTTTTGAGCCGCACCTTTGCATCAGATATTTGGTCGCGGGTTTGCGTTTGGTGTAGGATCGACCATGTGGGATCCAACAGCTTGCTCGAACATTGTTTTTGGTGGGGGAAGTTGTCCAAAGGTAAAAAGGCCAAGAAAACAAAGCACTTAATTTGGTTGACTACCTGTTGGAGTATTTGGTTGGCTAGGAATGCTCTTATCTTCAAGAACGAGGATCCCAACATTGAATCCATCATGTCACGCATCAAGCAGTTAACTTGGAGTTGGTTGGTCTATAGATCTCATTGTAATTTAAATTTTGATATTTCTGCTTGGTGGCTTGATCCACTTCATTGCCTAAACAATATGTAACTTTTGTTGTTTGGGTTTGAGCACCCCTAGTGCTTTTTTCAATGAAGTATTGCTTATCTAAAAAAAGATATTGATAAGTATATAATAAAAGGATGGGCTTTTTACCTTCAATTCTTCAATGAAAAAAGGCAATCCTCCACATGACAAACATATCATGAAGCCATATATGAATGATATTAGCTTTCCTCTAGCCAAAATTGAGTTGTTGTCTGTGCCAATGTGATAAAAGAGAGTGCCAATACTAATTCCTATCATCATGTAGAATATTATCCTAAGCCAATAGTAGCCCAAATCCCTAGTCATGTTTATGTAAGATCGTTTAGTCAATGTGCTCAGTTGCTTCCACCATGTGACACTACTCCTTATGTCAGACTCAATTACTTTATCTTCCTGCATTTTTGCATTCAAAATGAGTTGTTGGATTCATGCATGCTTCAAATTCTCTCTTGAAATATAACTAGAGTTTCAAGGTGGAAAATAATATTTACATTGGTTATTAGTTGTTGAATTCTTCTTCTAGAATTGATGGTTAGCTCTGAATTTTTGTAACTCTCCATGAGTGCACCTCTAATCTCTGATACTTTCATTGCAACTTCTGAATTTGATGAAGATGGCTGTCAATGAGAAGATTTAATTAACAAATATAAATGAGAAGATTCACATCTTGAAAGCATGATCAACAAATATGCTTAAAAAAATACAAGTCTCAAATTAACAAACTTTATATACTTACATGACATCTTGCTAGAGCTTCATGAATTAAGTCAAAATCCAAATTAATCCTCATAATGAAATGATCTGGTGGATTTCTCTTCGTAGGACAAGGGAATCCTGCATCAGCAAAAAACTAATCCAAAAATTTATTTAGATACTCGATTTTCATATGGGTTCTAGGGTGGGCCACATGTCACCTTGACATGTGGCCCACATGGACTCATACTTTAAAAATCGTCTGAAACTTTGACAACCAATGTTTCTCCCTAGAAGATGAAGCTCAAAACCCTTCTAGTTCTCACAATTAAGACAATGATCTGAGTGATATCAGTTTGACGAAATTAAAAGAGAATGTATTTAAATTTAGTTTTAAGGCCATTGTATTTGCATCTTCTTTTGTTGAAACATATTGATTAGGTCATCATCTCCTTTGTGAGGACATAGAGGACACTAACCTTCGCCTTCTAATGTATTAGAGGATTTTTCAAGTATCAACTCATGTGGTCCCCCCTAGAATTTACCCAATTTTCAACCAAGAGTTTAATAACTATGCACTCAAAGGGTAGAAAAAGTTACACAATCATCCGATCAGATTTTATACCACGTTGTTATATTTATCTCTAAATATGTTAACAAATATATCTATATCGTGAGATATAATTGGATGGACGTGTAAAACTAAGGTTGTCAAAACCGAGCCGGACGATTCAGCCGGTTGAACTAAGAATTGGACTCCTATTCGGTCCAATTGAAAACCAGGTAGAAAACCGGATTACAGCTTCTTTTCTTAAAAAAAACTGTATATCACGTTGATTTTTGGATAAAAGATGTTAAATGATGTTGAATTTTGGTTCATGAGATATTTTTTTATCTTTTTAATAATTAAATTAATGAAATAAATAAAAAATGAAAAATAAAAAATAAATATGTACAGTAATATTAATATGAAAATACTTGCATTGTAGTATTTAAGATTATTGTATATTATAATGTTATTATGTCATATTTGCTTGGATTTAATGTTATTTTGCCTATTATATGTAGACTTTAGACTAATATCAAATTTAATTAACTCCAGTTCAACCTTAAACCCTAAAATCTAAACCCCAATTCAACCAGTTCTATATTCGGTCCGGTTTTAATTACCTTGTGTAAAACTATTTAGAGCCATGTTGCTTTTGCAATAGTGGTAAAATTCCTTACCTTTAAAGCCATATTTGCTTCTCCAAAATAAACAGTTTCCCCATTTGAGAGCAAAATCAAATCATCAAAGATATTGAAAGTTTTCACTACTGGGCTGGTGAATGGAACAAATAACTATCTTTCCCTTATAAGCTATGTTGCTTAAAGCTTGGATGACATAGAATGCTGAGGCACTATCAAGTCCACTAGTAGGCTCATCAAGAAGTAGGACAAGAGGTTGAGTTAAAATCTCAAGACCAATGCTAAGTCTCTTCTTTTCACCATTACTTATACCTCGCAAATGCCAATTCCCAATCTTCTTGTTTGCACAATCTTCCAAACCCATTTCCATTATTGTTTCTTCCACCACTTTATTTATCTCTTCTTTGGTCATTTTAGAAGGAAGCCTCATGTTTGCCGAGTATGTGAGGGTTTCTCTTACGGTTAAAGTACCCAAGAATAGTTCCTCTTGAGCCACATAAGACTGAAAAAATATAGAAAAAAATTAATAACTGAATAATAAGAAATTAGTCTACATTGAAAATCAAGAGCTGAGGAGTACATGCGTCTAAGGCTCTGTTTGGTAAAAAGTATCGAATAACAGATAAGCTAGCGAATGAGTGAATAGCAGATGAGTTAGCGGATAGCGGATAAGCTATCTGATAGCAAATTATGTGTTTGGTAAAACTAGCGGTTAAAATAGTTAATAGATGTAAAATGACATAAAAGAATATTTAATGATGACAAAATGTTTAATGAGGAAAGAGAAGTAATATAAGAAAAATAATAAGGGTAAAAATGCCAAAAAAAAGTGAGACACTATACGCTATCAGCTAAAACGCTACTTGAAGTAGCGTTTCAAAAAACGCTAAACGCTGCTTGTAAAACGCTAGACGCTAGTGCTTGCCAAACAGCTGTACTCGTCACCCACTAGTGAAATACGCTAGTCTCATCCGCTATCCGCTAACGGATGGGACGCGCCAAACAGAGCCTTAATTATGAAAGTATATATAAGTTGGAGAGTGGATGAGTCGAAATAAATAGGATCAAAAGTTTTTGGACAAATGACAATTTTAAGGCTCTCTTTGGGCTCTATTTGGTGAGTCCCATCTGCTTAGCGGATAGCGGATAAAACTAGTGAATGAAATTAGCGGGTGAAGAGTATGTGTGTTTGGCAAGCACTAACGTTTAGCGTTTTTCGGGTAGCGTTTAGTGTTTTTCATACACTAGCAGATAATGGATATCGTCTCACTTTTTTTTGACATTTTTACCCTTTTTATTTTTCTTAAATTACTTATCTTTCCTCATTAAACATTTTGTCATCATTAAGTAATTTAATTATTAATTAATATCCTTTTATGTCATTTTACATTTATCAACTATTTTAATCGCTAGTTTTACCAAACACATCATTTGTTATCCGCTAGCATATCCGCTATCCGCTACTTTATCTGTTATCTGCTACTTTTTTACCAAACATAGCCTAAAGTAGTAGAGAGCGGATAACAGATAGCAGATGACTTTGATAAATCCATGTGTATAGTAAAACTAGCAGTTAAACTAACTAATAAATGTAAAATGATATTTAATTAATGGTTAAATTATTTAATTATGCGCAAATGTTTAATGAAGAAAGAGAAGTAATTAAGAAAAATAATAAGGGTAAAATTCCAAAAAAAAAAATGAAACGCTATACGCTATTTACCAAAATGCTACTTGAAGTAGCGTTTCAAAAAACGCTAAATGGTACCTAAAATATGCTAAACGCTAATGCTTACCAAACACATGTACTTATCATTTGCTAGTCAAATGTGCTAGTTTCATCCGCTATCCGCTAACGGATAGGACACTCCATACAGAGCCTAAAGCTTTCATATCACCCCAGTTCACAAAAACTCACACTCTCCAAATTGGATTTTCGTGGTTCTTCTTAATTTTCCAACTGTTTCTAGCTAATTCGGTCCATAAGCTTAATAAGATTTGACACAAAAGAAACTTGGTAATAAGAGAATTACAAAAAAAAAATGTCATTTGTTTTTCTTATTTTTATCCTTTATTGAGTAAAACACAAATGAGAAGGATATATGCTATTATTGCATTCAACTTTATAATTAACAATAATATATTTTACCACTTCTTTCGAGTGCAAGCTTCTCTTCTTCCCATTGATTAGAATGTTGCCATTAGAATGTTGCCGGTCACTTCAACATTTGCAGGAAGCTTTCATAAAAAAAAATAAAAATACATATTACCATAGTCCATACTCACCATATGCATCAGTGACAATAATCCTTAGGCTGACTTTGTAATTAGTCCTTTAAGTTTAATATATATATATATATATATATATATATATATATATAAAGCAAACAATTATTTTTTAGGTTTATTAAATAACCGGTGTATTTGGTTAGATCAGATACATCAGTTATTTGTTGTCGAAAAGATACATTTGTTATTCAATGACTAGATATATTAGCTATTCAATGAACTTAAAAATGATAGTTCTCTTATATATGAGACGCGAGAAAGTATTAAATTTAGGTTTAATCACTCTGTAGGTCCTTGTTCAATTAGAAATTTTTAAATAGGTCCCTAAAATAAAATAAGATTTGTAATCAGTCCTTGAAGCAATATAGTTTTTTAATTAGGTTCTTCTGTTACATTACAGTTAGTCAATACTAACGTGAAACTGATAATTTGTAAATAAATTCCTGAATAAATTAACAATTTCTAAATATGTTTCTAAATTACTTTAAACATGAAAAAATTGGTCCTTAGAAAAATAGTGAATTTTTTTTTGATATATCCAAGTCACAATTAAGTCTAAAAATAATTTTCAACTATTTAATATATTATTTTATTCTGAAAATATTAAAAATTATAAAAATCAATCTTTTTATTTAAAATCATAAAACATAATACAATTTTGTTTTTATTTTTTTAATTGAAGAGTTAGTTACAAAAAAGTTTTAAAAAATATTATTATTAGGCATATCTCATAAAGAAAATACCAAATAATATATTTATAATTAAAAATATAAGATATAAAAATTAAAAAATATTAAGTTATTAATTATACTCTTATTTTGTTACAAAAAGTTTAGGTGAGTTTAAGTTATTAAATATAAATCTCTTGGTCCAACCACCTCAAATATTGAAATTATCATTCGTGAAAAAATAATGTAATTTTAGTATATTTCAAAAAATAAATGTTGCTTATTTAGAATAAAATAATAACTATAAAGGTTTTTTTATCCAAATAAGAGTAAAATCTTACACCAAGTGTTAAAAAATTGTGAAAATAAAATATGCAGAAATAATGTTAATTGCTCAAGTAACAATTAAACCCACACTTTTAAAATATTGCAAATGTTAATGAATGCTATTTTTTAATTATAGTTTTTTTGCATAAAATAAAGGTATATAAACTATTTCTTAAGATTTAACATCAATTTTTTCGAAAGAGTATCCTTTATGGTATAACTTAATTTTATTGTCTAAATGATTAGGAAAAATAAGACAAAATGAATATTCTAACCCATTAATAACATTTGAATAATAATTATTTATTACCTTTTACTTTTTTTCATAAACATGATCACTTTATTTTGATTATATTTTTGTCTTACGATTTTCAAGAAAAAATTTATTTTGTATATTTTTAATATCTTCATAATAAAATAATATATCAAATTGTTGGAAATTATATGTTAACTTAGTTGTGGCTTGGATATATCACTTTTTTCGTAATTATTTTTCTTAAGACCAATTTTTAAATGTTTAAATTAGTTTAGGGGCCAATTGACAAATTGTAAGTTAGTTCAAGGATCTATTTATAAATTATCAATGTCATGTTAGTATTGACTAACTTTTAACTAAACTTTAATGTAACGGAAATGATCTAAAAAAAAGATATTAGTTAAGAGACGTAATTACAACTTTTTTAGCTTATGGACCTATTTAAAAATTCTTAAATGTTCAAGCTAGGACATACTCCCTCCGTTCCTAAACTTTGGTCCTTTTGGAGTGTTTCACACAAATTAAGAAATCATAAATTTGCAATACCTAATTACTAAAGTACCCCTTTGTAGCATTAATACCCAATTTGTATTTATTTTTTTGGAATTATTGCAATGCGAAAAGAAAACAATAAATCAATAAAGCCACACTCTAATTGACTTCAAGAAGTCCACTAACTTGGGAATCCAAATGAGTTAATATTGTGAATAGTGACAATTAATTAAAGATAAAGGGTAAACTTGGAAAAATTAAGTAAATTGTACATTGGTATCTCAAAAGTAAATTGTAATAGAAATTATGTTTTGACATCAAAAATTGATCTACAATAGTTGAGAGACCTGATTACAACATTTTTTATTTTATGGACCTATCTAATAGAAATTATGTTTTTGACATAAAAATTGAGATAAAAAATGGTGACAAATAGTTTTTTTATCAGCAAGGACAAGATAGTTGATCTATATACACCTCAAATAAGTGGTTAATTACATTCAATAAATGGTCAATGAGTAATTAACCATCTATTGAACATAATTCATTGTTAATTTCGTTCAATATGTAGTTTTTTTTACAAAACGTCGAATATATATAGTTAATGAGTTTTGACACCTGAGATGTCTATTAACTATATATTAAACGTAATCAACACGTATTTGAACTTCAACTAACTACACCACCATTTTGGCATTTTTGTTTGTACTTATTTATACAACTATATTGTCTTGGTATAAGAAAAGTTAGGATAATTTAATAATATTCATACTTAAATTATACATTTTATTTACACTACCAACTATTCTTAAGGGACGGGAGGAGTATTTGGATATCGTTAATGTTTTCAAATAACGCAAAAATAATAATAATAATAATAATAATAATAACAACGCAATAGTAAATTTAGAGAGAGAGAGAGAAATGACCTGCAAAAGAGTGAAGTAGGGTAGTTTTCCCGGAGCCAGAAGGACCCATGACAGCCATGATCCTACCAGCTTCAGCAAAACCACTGACTCCATGAAGCAATTTCTTTTTCTTGGCTGATCCACCAATGGTTACTGTTACATCCTCCCATATCATCACCATAGTAGCATGCACTTTTGTTAGCCCTTGAGTTGTTTTCTTCTTTCTCTCAGATCCCTTGTCACAGGTCACTTATGTATTTGCTCTGCTCTGCTACGTACGTATTTATTATGTGGTACTCATTGTAACAATCACTCTGTATGTATATTTATTATGATTTATGATTTATGATTTATGATTTATGTCACTCTGGATCAATGGCTCACCAACATATTTACAATTTTTTCTTATCCACGGCGGGATTCAATTAAATAATTAACATATTGGATAATGTTCCAACAAGTAAAACATTGGCCCAATCACCGACATGGGGTAACACAAGTATCTTCCACTTGAACTCTTTAACCATCTGATAACGAGTTTGATATATGGTCGATACGTATGAAAAAACATTTGGTAGAGAGGTCAATCCCTTAAACAGATCGCAGTACTTTAACGAATTAGTCTCAAAAAAAAAATTGGCTCTCTCGCTTGGCTTGAGCTACCTTAGGACATAAGAGGTTGATATGGTGTTCTTAGGTTCAATTTTTGCAGTGAGAACTTGATGTTGATAGTGTGAGATTTGCTTCTAAGCACGAGTAGAAATTAGTTTTTCGTTAAAAGTGTTGAATACTACATGTGGGAAGCATTCATTTCCATTGTAGTATGAAAAGGCCCACGCCTCACATCACAACTATAATAATTTTGCATGGGATCACATATCAAGTTGGTTGGGTCACGTTATTAAGCTTTGTTTTGGTAAAAAGTATCCGATAATAGGAAAACTAGTGGATAGTAGATAAGTTAGTGGATATCAGATACTTTATAACAAATGAGTTAGTAGCAGATAAGCTAGCGAAATGAATTAAAGTGTTCGCTAAAATTAAAGGTTAAACTAACTTATAAATATTAAATAACTAAATTGGCATTTCACCTAAGTAGACAAAAATAATAATAAACTTACAAGTTCGAAAAATCACCTTATCGCAAGCTCTACCATAGCCATGAGTTCGAAAAATCTTTTTCATTGAATTAGTAGTAATTATATAATCACATCAAAAAGGTTCCAAATATTTTAATATGTTTAAATATCAATTAAGTCCCTATAGTGTTTTTTGTGTTTAAAAAAGTTGATGTGGCTTTTATTATTGTCTGGCCAGAGATTAAAGTCAAAATTTATTATATTTGTAGAGACTAAAATGAAAAAAAAGATTATATTTGCAAAGACTAAAATAAAAGCCCCATCAACTTTTTTTAGACACAACATTTTAGGAACTAAAAGTGATGATTTTGGAAACTTTAGGAACATAAATGAAAAAATATTTTACTGAGACTAAAATCAAAACGTGTACCTGCATTGACTAAATTGATATTTAAACCTACTTTAATATCAATTGTTGATATGTGTTTAAGTTACAACCACATATCTGGATTAGTATTCCCTCACTTCTAAACCAGAACAATAAACTAAAAGCCGAAAAAGAAAGTGAAACAGAGAAGAGATAGATTTAGGTGGGAGAAAGAGGAGAAAGATTGCAGGTTGCAGCAGAATTTGCACTAATATATGGTGGTGTACAGATAAGAAAGGAGGAGTCGAAGTATCTATATCTATATCATTATACAGGCTTAACATCAGGGACATCATCTAGAATAAAAGGTCCTAGTTTACCAGCCCTGAACAGAGTAAGGAACTTTTTGGATACCATTAACCGTGCTTCTGAAGCTTTGTGAGGAATCTTCAATGCCTTCTGCAGTGCACCAAACTGCTGGTCAATAAGGTTCTCCAAGTCATTCTCATCTTCTACATTGCCATCGAATTCTGCTAGAGTCAAATAGAGTGCACGTTGAACTTGCGTTACAATACCCTATGATGGAATAACAACAAAAGAATGTCAAAAAGGACAAAAGAAAAACAAAGCACATGACAGCATGGCTAATCATATTGATATACTGTTCAAGGTCCATCATCACAAACCAATTCCAAATGTGAGAAACGTAAGTGAATAACACCTTTCTTGGTAACTTGAAATGCATAACAAAGTAGGATTAGATTGAAGTGAAGAGACAGCACAGTCCTAAAATCACCAAATTATTTGCAAGTGCAGAAAAAGTAAAAATACAAAACAGGGGTATCGTCACAAACACACGGGAATATGCATTCGACCCGCGACAAAAAGTTGTTTTTTCATCACACTGCATCTGTGTTTTGAAGCAAAAACTAACACACCGATAGTTTTAACTTCAAACAAGACTGATTGATGTCATTAGTTGCTATTAACAAGAGAGATACTAGATCATTAGATATCCCCAAGACAACTACCAAAAATATTGCCAAGCATTTGTTATAACCAAGGTTTTTATGAGGACAGTAAGCTTTTAACAGTTTTGCGAATAGGTGGCACAGTGTAAAACAGATTAGTTTTACATCATCAGTGAATTTAAATTAAGAAATTTCCCACAAAGTAGTTAACCTAACATCCTTGAAGACAACAGTAAATGATCAAACAACTCAGGACTAAACACCAATGGGTTTAAACATCTAAAGCAAAAAGATCCCCCATCAAATGGGTTCAAAACACACTTGAGAAGTGTAATATAATTCAAACTTGGTGAACCGCAGTATGAAAATTCCCAGCACCGGTAGTTCAAAGTATTGTATTCCATTAATACTATTTGTTACCTCCACATATACCAAATCAGATCTGTTTGGCAGGTTTTTCTTCCGCTTAAGATTTTTCACATTATATCTATCATTTTCCTCGGCTTCATATGTAATCCCGTCTATTCTCCTGTTATTCAAGTGCTTCCAGTGAAGTGGAGTCCCACGGGTATCCAGAACTGCCAATAAGTATTGGGCAATGCGCTCTTCACCCACCACTGAATCTTTCACAGACCCTGTCAATGAACAACTAAGATCTAATAAGATTGCTAGTGCTAGTGCTAGAGATGGTTCATTAATAGAATGACAAATATGCACAATAGAGATGGTTCATTAATAGAATGACAAATATGCCGCATTCATACACCATCTAATTCACATTCATCCCAAGAACACTAGAATCAAAACAAAACAAAAAATAGTAGGGAAGAGATACAAAAGATTACACGAACGAAACATTTATAATTATCCCTAGAGTTTTGAAACGTCATCATTTTGTTTTCTTATAAAATAATTTTTTTAACCCTTTCAAAATGCCTACCTCAATAGAGTTTCATCGACCAAGAGTTCCCTCAATACATATTTACAGTCAAGATTCAAGAGTAGGATGCTAGTAAATGTCTACCCTTTTTAGCGCAAAAACTCACAATATGAAACCAGCCATGTGCTTATGTTATCATGACAATTATTTAAAATCACAATAGTTTATAAATTTTAGAAGCAAAATTCAGTAGTACTTCTCAATTACAGATTAAGGTACCACCAGCTATGCATTAAGACAGAATTCATCAATCTGAATAGAGAGCCATCCCCGTATCACTTCGTTACAAAAGAAAATGGGAAATAGGGACTAGGGAGCCAAAAATTGATTGTATAAAATACAAGTAATTTAGGCTAAAGCTCAATACAGAGTCTACAGACACGGGACCACAAATGTTTGCAATCAACAAACAATTCTGTTACCCACTATCTTAATGAAAACAGTAATTGCAAATTCAAAATTAAATCCACAGAAGTAAGAACACATCAGCAGTGCAAATGCTGTCGGAACCATATTTAATGGACATTGAAGTACGGACACTTCTTCAAAATGCTGTGTCGCGTGTCCGTGTCGGACACTGACAGTCGAACACTTCTTCCCCAATGTTCTAGTTTTGTCCTTGTTTCCTCCTCCCATGTTCAAATGTCATTTCTTTATGAGGGTCTTATCATATAAAAATCGTAAAGCTGATCAACGTTTTTAAAAGGTGAATAGATAAACCTTAATTGTCAATATAGATTTTTGTCATGATGATCAAATATGTGTGTTTATTGATTTAGTTATCTTTATAATTATATTCTATTATATTGTGTGTGTGTGTGTGTGTTCCGGTGTCCTATATGTTGGACATTAGTCGTGCCTCGCTGGCTATGTCTGTGTGTTTGTGTCGGAGTCAATGTTTCATGGTTAACGAATGAAACACCATATTCACATTGTAACCTTGTGACTTTGAAACATGCATCCGAAACAGTAAACAAATAATGTGCTTGTAGGCAAAGCATGTGAACAAGAGACAGCAGAAATAATAAACAATACTAGAGAAACTAAAGCCAAAATTTTCATTGTATATCACAACTTTTAATCAAGCCGTCAATCATAACATTGATATCAAGTCTCATTCATTTTCTATGTAAATTATTGAGAAACAAGAAACAGAGATTAAAGGTCATTTTCATATCAATACCTTTCTTGCAAAACTCTAAGGTAATCCATTTTCAGCCTTTTACAAAATTTGCAAATTAGCTTGCAGACTCATGGGAAACTGAGAGGAAGAAAAAACAAAAATTAAAGCATCTGTCCAAATTCCATTTAATAGTTCAGAGTCCACACAAGAGGTCTAAAGAAGTTTGAATAAATCCACAGGAATCGAACATGTGAAGATGAAACAAATACAACTTCGGCACTTTCTTTTAGCAAATAAACCCACGTATTGATATTATGAAATGTAAAACTTTATTAATAACAAAAAATAATAATTAGGATAGATAACTTTAATTGATAAATTACCTGCAAGAGCAAGCTTCAATCCTGTCTCTATGTCTGAGATACTTGGAACCAGAACACCTGGGGTATCTAGAACATATATGCTTGGTCTTTGTGCTATCTGATACATCAAGTCAGAGGATCTCATAGTTTAGCTATGGGCAGCACCACCAACTCAAAATAGAAACAGATAGCAAACCAATAATAAAAACAAAATCCAGGAGAAGGATGGTATAGGCATTGTCTTTTTCTCCCTTAACTCTCTTCAACTAATATCTCATTCATATTTTAAATATTCAATCAATTACCACAACCTTTCAGAATTAGGGATGGACTATAATATAATATCTGAAGCATACTCTAACGAAACAAAAATTAGAAACTCTTTCTGAACCATAATGACCAAGTTTGCAACACTCTTTGGAATAGGCAGACCGCAAGTAGTACGTTGCCAAATATGCAGTATGTGGGGGACAAAAATTTCCATACAAATGCAGTGTGAATATTAGGATGATTTATTACATAATTTCAATATTTAATTCTACAACAATGTTTTGTACCATGCTTGTGACCCGTGCCCAACACTCTCTCTAAGGTACCCTACAGATTCATTTTTTAAATATTCTCTGGTGCTTGATGATAGCTCCCAGTATTCACATTGGAATTGTATAGAGCAAAACTCTTTTTAGAATTCGGGCTTTTGGCCTACCTAACTCAACCCTAAAAGCTAGATCAAGAATTGAAGGTTGCTCAAGCATTCTAACGACTAATTTGACCATACCTCTAGTCAATGTGGGATCTCAAAATTATGCCTACTGTTATTCGATAACTTTTAGTAGAGTAGTTATGGTAGAAAGAGTAAGACTTACATAAGTAAGCCAAGACCCGCGAGAGTTTTTAGTCTCATATGGCTGCGTGATTCAAGAGAAGCTGGAGCACATCTAACCAAGTGCATACTATGAGAGTAGAAACAGTCTGGAGTGAGTAACAAATATTAAGTGCAATTTTTTTCTGCTAAAAGCAAAGTTAAGTCGTTCCATTAATAGTCAGAACACAATGCATCGAAAACTTCATCACAAATGCATTTGTGTTTGTTAATACAATCTTCAACTTGAGATGAGACAAAAGTATGTAGAGGCGAGATATTGTGATCCTAAATGCTTATCAAATGTAGAATGCACAATGGATAATGAAGATGGAGAGGAATGTGAAGAGTTTTTTGGCATTAGAACAAGATGATGAACTAAGTGCCACTAGTCATGGGAGTGATTGTTATCATGTTACAACTTAGGAAATACTAATTATGATCCACCATCTTACTTCCTATCTTGGAGTCACCACAGTGACCTTAAAATTCCATCCTTTTGACAACCAGAATCTCGGTTATTTTGACGATTATATCCTCATTTGGTAGTATGTGTGTCCTGCTTCTAAGTTTCTTTTTGGATAAACCAAGGTATCATCTGCACGCAAATCCCCCGAGGTACTGAGATCCATTTAAGGGGATCGAACCCATGACCAAACCCTGCTTTCAAGTTTCATTACATGAAAAACATACCTTATACAGTTATACCCTATGACATTATTGATCATGAAACTTTCAATTCAAACCTCGGCAACAACAAAAAATAGACAAGAATTCAAAGCAAGCATTGTGCTACAGTTTCAAATACTCTACCCATGTGCACATCTAGAAATGGGAAACAATCCAATTTAGTTCCTCAATAAAGAAAGAGAAAAAAAAAAGGAACAGACCTTAAACCCTGCAATATCTTGAGTAACACCAGGTAACGGACCCACAGTAGCTCGCTTCATCTTCTCCTGCACTATGAAAACAAACCAATTTAATTGGCATTGGCATAGGTAACAACAGATATTCCAATTCATTCAGAATCTCAGATTGATCTCAAAAGTCTTACCAGGGAAGCGAGAACGAGCGATTTGATGAATAGAATTAATCAAAGCAGATTTACCAACATTAGGAACACCAACAACCATAACAAGTAAAGTAGGTTCTTTCGAAATCACTTCCTTCAACTTAAACTCTACAACTTCCAAAAGCTTCGTAACTGAACTCTTACTATGAGAATTTATAGGAACACAATCTTGCTTACACGTCTCAAAATAATTCACCCATTTCTACCAACAAAAACAAAATAATTCATCAATAATAATTTCGATGTGAAGAGAAAGGGGATGGTATTAGTAATTAGTAATTAGTGATTAGTGATTTACTTACATGCATGATGTTAGGGTTGGCTAGGTCTTTTTTGTTGAGTGCAACGACACGTCGTTTAGAAGAAAGGTGAGGTTGAAGATCGACGTTGGCGGAGGATAAGGGAATGCGAGCGTCTCTTACTTCGATTACGAGGTCGGAGAGTTTAAGACGGTGACGAATGGCACGTGTAGCGGCTGCCATGTGACCGGGGTACCAGTTGATTGCGCCTCCGCCGGTGTTGAAGGCCATTTCTCCTATACCTTTCTTCAACAATTCCTTCAACCCCGCCATTTCTCTTCAGCTCTCAGACACTGCTTCTCTCCGCCGGCGTCACTGGCTATCTGAACAAACTAAAAACCCAAAATTGGCTTCTCCCAAAAAAGCCCGTTAGCCCAACGCAATACGTAATAGTTATGGGCTCGTCCAGTGAAAATCTGAAGAGGGAATTTTAAATACACCCCTTATTTTAGTACTATATAACACCTCAGAAGGCCACAAGAAAATGAAAAGGATAAATAGTCCTTTTGGTATTTTAATGTGTGAGGCACTGTATAGTCCTGAATGTATCAAAATTGCAAATAAGCGACTAAGTTGACCAACAAAAAACACATTTGAGAGTCAAAATGACTAACAAAAAATACATTTGATGACCAAAATAAATCATTAAAGAGATACTTGAGGATGTGTTTGCGATTTCAAAATATTCAGGGACTATAATGACAGTGTTTCACACATTTAGAGACCAAAGTGACTGTCTACCCAAATGAAAAACATAGGTTGGAAAATTGCAACTAAAGTTTTAAATATTTATAGTTAAAAGTTGGAATAGATTGAGATTGACCTCATTCATCTTGATCACCGACGATCTTGTTTTGTTCATTAAACCTATAACAAAGCACAACAAACCATCTCCAAAACTAACCAAGATCGGAGAATACACATCAAGGTGTAGTTCAAGTGGATGAGCTGTGACATTTTATTAAGTTAGTGAAAGAGATCCAGAATTCAAATTCTAGATGCTAACATAACAAACTAACAACTAAATTTGCCTAACACATTAATCTTTTAAAACATATTGTTGGAACTCTTGTGTGTGAATTGGAAAAATCTCATCATATGGGTTTGCCCCAAAGGGGTACCCAATTTTGTGGATGGAATAGGACGCGCACAAGATGACCACCACACGTGCGCCGTCGTCCGACAGGGCCGGGCTTGGGCTGAGTGGTGTATATATATTTTTTCGGAAAAAATAAAATATATATTTTATTTTTTATTGACTGTTTTGACCAAGCCAAAGTCAAATTGTAACGGATATTTTTTCATTAAAACCGTAACGTTTTTTAAATAATTTGCAACAGTTTTGATTGAGAGAGAGTCGTTGGCTCTTCATACTCTTCCAACGGATCCATCTCATTCGTCTCCTATAAAGGGAGTCCTCACCCTCACTTGCAAATCACACCAAAAAAACATGAAGATCAAGAGTTTTCTCTTCAAGTTTTTCTCTCTTCTCCCTAAACTACTTTCTTCTTCTCTAGAAAGCTTGAAGCATTTCCAAGCTAAGAGTGGTTTTCATAACCATATTGAGGGTGTATATCTTTGAGCGAATTTCTCACCGTGCAAAGGAAATTCGTAACAGTTTGTTTGGGTTGTTTTATCCTGGGAACCTACTTGAAATAACACATACCAATATCATCATTATGTGTGTCATCACATCAACATGTTATAAAGCATATCGTGCTATCACATCAACAGTGTAACAATGTGAATGATACAAAGAATGGATAATGCCTTCCAATTCAAAGAGACTGCATTGATTAGTACAAGGGACCAAGGAAAAAAATGTGTTAGTTTTGTCTGTCAATACCGATAAATTGATCAGCTAGAACCAACGGAATGAAAAGGAGTGTATTGATTCTTCTTTTAATTTTCTATTTCTTTTATTGTGTTTCCCTTCCTTCAAAAGATTTTTCCCATATAAAAACCCACGTTGAGCTGACGAACACACATATCTCCTTATCAATAACATTAGTTTCTTCTCTCTCTTACTCTCTTGAATTTATCATATCAGTTTCTCCGGAAATCATTCTCATAGCATTAAACATAAGCTATTGCTACATATACCTTAACAATAACAATAACAATCACATACACCTTAAAAAAATAGCATCATGGAGAATAATGTTAACGCATTGATCAATTCAATGAGAGCTTCTTCTTCTCCTCGCAGTGATCAAAGTTCGAATCAAAGTCCTTCGAGCATAACCACTCCAGCCAACTGTCTTCTTTGTAACTGAACATGTTTTTAATAATCATGCCACTTACAATTTTTGTAAGTAGTAATTAGGCCCACTATTGTGTAAGTCTGTTAGTTTGGGCTAGATCATGGGCCCATAGAAAGTGACCCAATGTGTTGACCATTTGTTTAAGTCAAGGTCAATTGTAATAAATAGTGATTCATTGAATGAAAGAATAACAGAACTTCAGTTTTTCTGTTAAGTCATAATTCTCTTCCTTTGAATAACAATTGGCATCAGAGCTCTCTCACGGGCCTGTTGCATTGCAAATTCAAGAAACGAGTTCACGGCGAGCACGGTGAGCTTGACGACGGTGACAATGGCAGAAAAGGAGAATGGAAATTACGTTCACGTGGCGATCCCCAAGTACGATGGTCATTACAACCACTGGGCTATGTTGATGGAGAACCTCCTTCGATCAAAGGAATATTGGGAGGTCGTAGAGCAAGGAATTCCGGTGGTGGCAGCAGACGCAACCGCGGAGCAGAGGAAGACGGCGAGTGAAGCCAAATTGAAAGATCTAAAGGCTAAAAACTACTTGTTTCAAGCCTTGGATCGCAATGTTCTGGAGACAATCTTCAAGACTGACACGGCGAAGGACATTTGGGAATCACTAAGACAGAAATTCAAAGGATCTTCAAAGGTAAAGAAAGCTCAATTACAAGTCTTGAGATCTGATTTTGATGCTTTACGCATGAAGGAAGAAGAATCAGTCAATGATTACTTCTCAAGAACTCTTGCAATTGCAAATAAGATGAAGACTCATGGAGAAAGAATGCCTGAAACTGTAGTGGTTGAAAAGATTATGAGGTCAATGACCCCTAAATTCAACTATGTCATGTGCTCAATTGTTCAAGCAAATGACAATGAAACACTTTCAATTGACGACTTGCAAAGTAGCATTTTGGTTGAAGAAGGGCGCATGAAGAATCAAAAGGAGGATGAACAAGCCTTAAAGGTCACTGATTATGGGAAAGTCACTGATACAGGGAAAATGGGAGGTAGAGGAAGAGGAAGATCCTCAGGTGGTAGAGGAAGAGGCAGGCAAGCTTCAAAGGATCACATTGAATGCTACAAGTGTCATAAGATGGGCCACTATCGTAATGAGTGTCCAAATCCTGATGACAAAGAAGCAAACTATGTTGGTTTTGATGATGAGGAGGAAGTACTTCTCATGGCTATGACTGATGAGGTTCAAGAACCAAGAAGCAAGAGGTGGTTCTTGGATTCTGGGTGCAGTAACCACATGAGTGGAGTGAAAGCATGGTTCTTCAACTTGGATGAAAGTTTCAGAGAAACAGTTAAACTTGGCAATAATATGAAGCTATCTGTCATGGGAAAAGGCAGTGTTAAGTTGAAGATTGGAGGGCGTATTTTGATCATTACTGATGTGTACTATATTCCTGAGTTGAGGAATAATTTGTTAAGCATTAGGCAGCTTCAACAAAAGGGCCTGAAGGTAGTGTTTGAGGATGATTTTTGCCAAGTTTATCACAAAGAAAAGGGTTTGATGATTTCAAACAGTGGAAAGAGGTATTTTATCACTTTTATTGATGATTTCACTAGAAAGGGGTGGGTCTATTTCTTACATGAAGAGTCTGCAGCATTTGATACATTTAAGAAATTTAGAACCATGATAGAAAAGGAATCATTGTGTGAAATAAGTTGCCTAAGAACAGATAGGGGTGGGGAGTTTAACTCACATGAATTCATGAATTATTGTCAAGAGAATGGTATAAGGAGACAGCTCACAGCTGCTTACACTCCACAACAAAATGGAGTGGCTGAGAGGAAGAATAGAATTGTAATGAACATGACAAGGAGCCTACTTAAAGAAGCAAAACTCCCCAAACAATTTTGGCCAGAAGCAGTAAGATGGTCATTTTATATGCTCAACAGGAGCCCTACTATGTCACTTGAAGATATTGTGCATGAAGAAGCATGGTCTGGCACAAAACCATCTGTTAGACATTTAAAAGTGTTTGGTTGTGTAGCTCATTTGCATGTGCCTGATGCACACAAAAAAATTAGATGACAAAAGTCTCAGATGCATCTTCTTGGGGATGAGTGATGAGTCTAAGGCCTATAGACTCTACAATCCCATCACCAAGAAGATCATGGTGAGTAAAGATGTTGTGTTTAATGAAAATAGTAACTGGGAATGGAAAGACAAAGAAGCAGGTGGAGGAGATGGTGTGGTATTTGACACTGACTTAGAAGAGCATGAAGAAAACACCAATGAAACAGTTCCTGTTGAGGAAATTACTGAGCCTACAGATGTTCCTATAACTAATGATGATGCCACAGAACTTGAAAATGTCAATGAGATTGATACTGGTGCTAATGAAACCACTAGATCAGGGAGAGTGAAAAGGACACCTGCCTATCTTGATGACTTTGTTCTCACTGCTGTATCAGAAGCTGATGAGAATCTGCAAGAGGGAGAGAATGTACTAAGTCTTGCAGTTTTTGAGAATTCTGCTGATCCTATCAAGTATGATGAAGCTGTGAAGCATGACAAGTGGAAAAAAGCTATGGATAGTGAGATTGCAAGTTTAGAGAAGAATAACACTTCGAAACTTGTAGAGTTACCACAAGGTGGAAAGAAGATTGGTGTAAAATGGATATTCAAAACAAAGTTCAATGAAGTTGGAGAAATTGAAAAGCATAAAGCTAGGTTGGTTGCAAAGGGCTATGCTCAGAAGTATGGGATAGACTACTCTGAGGTGTTTGCACCAGTGGCCAGGTGGGACACTATTAGGTGCATACTGGCCCTGGCAGCAAGTGAAGGTTGGAAAGTCAACCAACTAGATGTTAAGAGTGCTTTTCTTCATGGTGAACTTGAAGAGGTAGTGTATGTTGATCAACCAGAAGGGTATGTGCAGAAGGGCAAAGAACAACATGTCTATCAACTGAAAAAGGCCCTGTATGGGCTAAAACAAGCCCCAAGGGCTTGGTATAGCAAGATTGAATCCTACTTTGATTAGGAGGGGTTCAGAAAGTGCCATCATGAACATACATTATTTACTAAAATTAAGAATAAGTCTGATATTCTTATTGTTAGTTTGTATGTAGATGATGTACTATATACTGGAAATAATGCTGTCTTGATGAATGAATTCAGGGATTCAATGAAGCAAAGATTTGACATGACTGATCTAGGCAAGATGAAGCAATTTCTGGGAGTAGAGGTCACTCAAAACAAGAAAGGGATCTTCATTAAACAGCAGAGATATGCTACTGATATCCTGGCTAAGTTTGGAATGGAGAACAGCAAACCAGTGACAAATCCCACTGTAACAGGCCACAATCTCACAAAGAATGATGATGAGCAGTATGTTGACACTACCTCCTTCAAACAAATCATTGGAAGCTTTATGTATTTGAATGCAACACGTCCTGACATCACTTATGCTGTAAGTCTCATAAGTAGATACATGGATAGACCCACTGATAAGCATTTGATTGCAGCAAAGCGTGTCCTAAGATACTTGAGAGGCACTGCAGGCCTGGGAATTTGGTACAGAACTGATGAAAGGCAGGAATTGATTGGTTATTGTGATAGTGACTACGCTGGTGACTTAGAAAATAGAAAAAGCACCACAGGTTTTGTGTTCATGTTGAGTGCAGGTGCTGTATCATGGACATCTAAAAAGCAACCCATAGTGACCCTCTCTACAACAGAGGCAGAATTTGTTGCAGCTGCCTATTGCGTGTGCCAAGGTGTTTGGCTCAAAAGGATTCTTGATGAGCTTGGTCTAAAGCAAGGAAAATGCCTGACAATTTACTGTGATAATAGCTCTGCCATCAAACTGTCAAAGAACCCTGTCATGCATGGCAGGAGCAAACATATTGAAGTGAGATACCACTTCCTCAGGAATTTGTGCAAGGAAGGAGTCATCGAGCTGAAGTTTTGCAGTAGTGAAGATCAATTTGCAGACCTATTGACCAAGTCCTTGAAGAATGAGAGTTTTCTGAAACGAAGGCAATGTTTAGGAGTCTGTAATATGAATGATGCAGAGTAATCATTCTGGTCATGTAATGTGTACGATGTCTGATTCTTTTAGCTTGAAGTTGTGTCTGTAAATTGTGTCTGTATGTGCTAAACTAAATGTGTCAATGACCATTTAGTTTAGGGGAGAGTTTGTAAGTAGTAATTAGGCCCACTATTGTGTAAGTCTGTTAGTTTGGGCTAGATCATGGGCCCATAGAAAGTGACCCAATGTGTCGACCATTTGTTTAAGTCAAGGTCAATTGTAATAAATAGTGATTCATTGAATGAAAGAATAACAGAACTTCAGTTTTTCTGTTAAGTCATAATTCTCTTCCTTTGAATAACAATTTTCACAGATACAATGTTGACTAAATTTTGTTTCTCAAGCTGTAACTTGCAGCTCTACTATCCACCTCCTGCACTGATCATGTTTGATCACATAATAGATAGTTCAAATGGGAAACAGGTTGTTCTATTTCTTGATTCTAATGGAACTCTCTCACCAATAATAATTGATCCTGAAAAAGCGTACCTATCTGAAAATGCTTGCTTCTTTTCTCTCACCAATGGTTGTATTCATCTGTTTATTCGAGAAAAAACATGAAATATAACAATGATTTTTATATCCCATTTTGCTATTGTTGCAAATATCATTACTTGGCCCAAAAGATAAAATAGAAACTTACCTGTGACATTCCTACGCTTATGTTGTCTTTTATATGCAGTAGGATGTTTTCGCTTGCCAATGGGGGTAGAGGTACCATCTTCTGTGGTATGTGTATATATATATATATATATATATATATATATATATATATATATATATGTATATGCCAAACAAACATGTCAACGCTTGATTATATTTCTCCTATTTACTGTATTGCCTGCAATAAGAGTTTTCAGGTTTGCATGATATCAAAAGGATACATAAGAACATATATACTTTATCAATATAGACAAAGTTAAGTTTTGGTAGAGGGAGTTGCAAAACATACAACCTCTTATGGGAGGCCTATTGTCGTCTGAGTATTGAGTGAGACATATGCTCATTTTGGAGGGTGTGGGTGTGTGAAATAAGTAAGTGAGAGTGAAATGTTGGCGTGAAAAGAATGAGGGTGAGAGTGGGTATTTATAGAGTTCGTTAATGATTATCCACTGTTGATAGGTGCAATCTTCACCGTTAAAAATATAGTCGATGGGGCATAGTTATCAAGGCGAAGTAAATCTGGTCGTTAATCAACATTGGTAGTGGAATCGTGTCCGTTAAATTTTGTCCAAAACGGATTTACCTATAACGTATATACATTTGTTTTGTTATTTAACAAAGCGGATTTACCTTACTACCAGATACATCCGCTAGCATAATTGTCAAAGCGGGAGTATCTGTGAGGTAGATACATCCGCCAGCAAAATTTCACGAAACGGATTTACCTACCGTATAGGTAAATCCGTCTTTAATGTTTTAAAGAACCGGATTTAAAAAACTTTACATAAATCCGTCCATGAATTTTGAAGTTAAACGGATTTACCTAGATCCGTTTGGTTGATTTTTAAAAACGGATTTACCTTTGCTTTATGTAAATCCGTTTGTGTCAAATTCAACCGGGGTATTTTCAGATTAAATTTTTTGGTGGGTATAGTTTAAAAAGGTGGGGTAGAAAAAAACCTATATATTTATATCTCTCTTATAGATTATTTAAAAGTCTTAAAATACAACAAAACTTTTTATCAAGAAAATCATCAAAAAAAAATCTAATTTTAGTGTCTGTATAGCACTTTGTGATTTGTGATTATCACTATCGTGAAAAAGGAGATATTTTTTGTTTCAAAAACCACAAACTTATTGATTGAGATAGTGTTTTTAGAATATTTTTTTTGACAGCAGTGTTTTTAGAATTATAAACATTTTATGCTTAATTTTTCTTTTTCTTTTTATGATTTTTTTACACTATTGATTCATATTTAAAAATTAATAATTGAATACTCTTTATATTATGACCACACAATTTTTTAAGAAAAATCCTTTTGAACAAAAAAGAAAATATGAAATAAATTCTTCCAACATCTATTATTCATCACTAGGGGGAAATAAAAATGTGTTGGTGTATTGGTGTGTTAGTGGGAGTTATTATTATTATTATTAGAATTAGAAATAAAAATGTGTTGGGTGTTAGTGGGTAGTTATCATTACAACAAGGGCATTTTGGTCAGAAAAATCTGACACCAAAATGACAGTTTTTTATAGAATCCCCTTTATTAATAGTTATAGATTAGAATTAGAAATAAAAATGTGTTGGGTGTTAGTGGGTAGTTATCATTACAACAAGGGCATTTTGGTCAGAAAAATCTGACACCAAAATGACAGTTTTTTATAGAATCCCCTTTATTAATAGTTATAGATTAATGGTTTTCTAAACCAAAAAAACTCACACATATGGAAATAACAGTTATTTCACAGTCAAAAAAATCATTAATTGTTTTTCATGATATAAACCCAAATTATTTATTTCTAAGATTTTATTTCCCAACTTGTCAAAAAAAAAGATTTTATTTCCATATACATTATTATTCACATACGCACAAATTTAGACCTGAATTTGAGAACTTCAAATCAAAAACATATAAATTCAACACCGTTGGATCAGTTGACTTGGTGGTATATAAACGGATGATTCTAGCGGGCGGGCCCAAGAACGTGGCCTACCAATTTGAATTCAAAATCAACTAAGTAACGTTACGATTCCGTAGCTAAGGTTCGGAATCCAAAGCTAATCCCTCTCTTTTATCCGAACCAAAGCAAAACACTGTCCCATTCCAACTCCTACAATCTCGCTTTCTCTATTTGCTGAAGAGTGAAGAAGACCCACATAAAAAAGTTCCTTCTTTTTTTTGTGTGTTCTCTCTTCTGTTTCTTCAGGTATTTTTGATTTCTTGAAGAAAATGAAAATTGCCATCTTGGATTTTTGTCTTCTACTGTGTGATCAGTTTCTTTGTCAACTTTGCAGGAACAAAGATTTGGGGTTTTTGTTTTTTCTATTCTTGTTGATAATCATGATGATGGACACAAGAAATAATGGGGTTCGTGATTTCAGTATGGCTTCAAGAAAAGCTGAAGAAGCGGGTAATTTACATTGCAATGCTCTCATGATCTCAATGTTGAATTGTTATTCCATTTTCTTGTACTGTTAATTAATTTGTTTTATATGATTATATGATGTTATGTTAAAATTAAATTGTGTAGCTAGGAGACGTTATGAGGCAACTCAGTGGCTAGAAAGTCAAGTGGGTTATCTTGGTATATCAAATCAACCCACTGAGAGAGAACTCATTTCTTGCTTAAGAAATGGTCTCATTCTTTGTAAGGCCATTAACAAGATTCATCCAGGAGCAGTACCAAAGGTATTACAATTTTACATTTACAATTATAATCCAATGTAAATGGAATGATTGATTATATTGTATCTATGCATAAATGGCAGGTTTATTTTGAAAATTTTGATTGTTTGAGTTTGGCATTTTTTGCTTTTTTTTTTTACCTTAGATATATAAATGTTAGGGGAGTGCTTGTAACACTCAATTACCAACACATACTCTCTTGTTGCTTGAAATTCAAATAAATGGCCTTGTAAATTTGGTGGAGCTATATGAATTTCCACCAAAAAAAGAGTGTTGATTGTATAAATGGCCTTTTCTCACTGTAAATGCTTATATCATTGTGTGATGCTATTTTTTTGAAGGTTGTGGATACTCAAGTGGCTACACAATCATTTGCCTGGGATTCCCAGCCTTTGCCAGCCTATCAGTATTTCGAAAATGTTCGCAACTTTCTGGTTGCTGCGGAAGAATTAAAGCTTCCAGCATTTGAAGCTTCTGATCTTGAAAGGGTAATCTTATTTATACTCTTGCACTTTTTCCTTGTATGGTACAAAAAAATTGTGTAATGAAAACAAAAAGTAGTGTTTTTGAGTAAATTTGGATTGGATACATTGGTTTTATGTGAGTATGTTTAAATTTGAATAAGTATATGGTTATTTATTTTCAGGAAAGTGTAGAGAATGGATCAGCAGCAAAAATTGTTGATTGCATTCTATCACTTAAATGGTTTCAAGAGTCGAAGATGATGAACAACCAGAGTGGATCCAACAAACACCTAAAGTCTCCTTTACTTATGCAATCAGCCAGTAGAATGAATCCAAGAACCACAACTGCATTACCCTCCGATACATGTAGGCGCTTAGATTTGTCTGCCACATCAGAGAAAACGCCTCCTGCTGAGAGTAATTCTCAGAATCAAGAAGGTTCATTCTCTCAATCATGCTCATAGGATAATATTAATCATCAGACTTTGGCATTTTACACTTTTAAGGAAACTTTGTTCAGAATGATATGTTTCTTTGGTCTTTGGTGTATAAATAAATGCAGCAATTTACTAAAATTGTCAATTGCATTCTTACTACTACTACTACCTTCATTGTATGCAGCAGAAGTTGTTGAATCACTTGTCAAGGTACTAGTTGACCGCATGCTTGATGCCAAAGAAAATATTGATGGAAAACTTGTTGCTTCTCTTCGTAATGGTGACCTGGTAATGATAAGTTCCACTTCTAATCTTGTAAACAGATCAGTTTAATTAAAATTAGCAGATTGAAATAGCATTTAATATTTACTGCAGGATCCAGTAAACCTTTTTAATCTGATCATGACTAGTTGTGGGGAACAGCCAGCTAAGAATTTCCCCGAGGTTAGTACGAGACGACCAAAAGTAATCCTTTTTATGCTAATTGTTAATGATTCATATTCATATTCATATTCTTAACTAGTCTTCATGATCCTAATTACATAAATTAAGATAAGATAACTGAAATATGCTTTTATATACAAATCATTAAACCTGCAAATCCTGAGTATTGTCTTTTTTCATTATGCTTATTGCTTTGGGTTGCTTATTATGATTTATGACAGCAAAATATTTTGAAAAGCAGTAGCTCGCCCCCTCGATCCACCTCCACAACCAGAGAATCAGATGTTTTCTCTACACCTGAAGGTTCCAAGGTACCTTGTGTTTTCTCAATAACACAAGATAATTTTGATTTTTGTATTAGATTAGATATTGAATAAGGATTTAAATTTATCATCATAGTATGACATGCTCACTTACTTTCCCTAATAGGACCATTTTTTCTGAAATTTGAATAGGACCTTTAATTTATTTTCCCCCTTATATTTTTTAACTACATTTATCTCTAATTTGGCCAATGTGCATTTCGTACAGTGTTATAGAGGTTGCCCTCGAAAGTGCATTTGTAATCAGAAGCATCTCCTACGGATACAGGAAAAAGAACTTCGGGTAGGCATTTGTATTATACAGCTTGTTTTGCATGCCTCTAACCAATTCTTTCAGATGTAATTAGTTAATGGCTTCTTCGGTTGATTGGCCGGTCTGATTTTGATTACTTTGATTGTAAATGATGTGTTTATTCAGGATCTCAAGGCTTTGAAGTTGAAAATTAGGAATGACTTTGAAGAGATGCAGTCACAAGTTCAGAAATTTTTTTATGATATAGGTATGAATAGCAAGTTTCTTATCTTTTACATCATCGTTTACAAAATAAGAGCTAGTTTGTTGGAAGTATAACACAAAACCATTTTTTTTTTGACAAAATAACACAAAACCATTGATGTGTATTGTTCACAACATCATCCATGAAATAATTTAAGCTTTATGGGAGAGTTGATTCACGACATGACCAATTGGTTTATAGTTTGATCATTTGCCTGCTCAAGAGATGTATTGTATTTTAACAGATTTCTTTTTTTGGTTACCTTGCATGCATATGAAAACTCTGTTGATAGTCTGGTTTTGTGTTACTTCATGAATTCAGGAATTCAAATAAATGACATGTCAACCAAAGCTCTTGGTTATCACAAAGTAGTAGAAGAAAACAGAAAACTATACAACATGGTCCAAGATTTGAAAGGTTGATTTACTTTTAGTTTTAATTGTCCTCAACTTTAATGAATCTGTAAGTTAATTTTTTTGACTTACCTTTCCAAATTCAACATTCAGGTAATATTCGAGTTTATTGCAGAATCAGACCCGCATTCAGGGCTGAATCCAAGAACGTTGTTGATTTCATTGGGGAAGATGGTTCTCTATTCATTTTAGATCCATCCAAAACGCTAAAAGATGGAAGAAAACTTTTTCAGTTTAATCGGATTTTTAGTCCAACAGCTTGCCAAGGTAGAGTTCCCCAAGCTAAAGAGTATAGAATTCACTCTCTTTGACTACCTTTTCATCCACTCTCTTTGTTGATATTTACTCTTTTGTACTCAGCTGAGGTTTATAAGGATACTCAACCATTAATTAGATCCGTGATGGATGGTTACAACATTTGTATTTTCGCGTATGGTCAAACTGGATCCGGGAAGACTTATACAATGGTAAGATACTTAAAACCATTTTGCATGATGTTTTACTGAATTTGATTTAAAGTAAGATAAATACTATTATATGTTCCTTTCCAGCTAATATTTTTCTCATGTGACAGAGTGGTCCATCTGGTGCAACATCTAAGGATTTGGGGATCAATTATCTGGCTCTCAATGATTTATTTCAAATGTCTAATGAAAGGAGGGACCTTATAAAGTATGATATTTATGTCCAAATGGTGGAAATTTACAATGAACAAGTAAGAGACCTACTTGCAGAGGACAAAACAGACAACAGATATCCTTTTTCATATTCATCATTCGATAGGGTCACAAATATTTTCACACAGTTTGATTTTCAGTCTTTTGATCATACTATACATATGCAAGTAGTTTGTAACCTTAACCAATCTCACATTAGAGATCCGGAGCTGCAATGATGATGGTCTAAGCCTTCCTGATGCTAGATTGCGTTCGGTGAAGTCTACAACTGATGTTATGACCCTCATGAAACTTGGCGAATTTAATCGCGCTGTCAGTTCTACCGCACTCAACAATAGGAGTAGTCGTTCTCACAGGTGAAAATTTTCACTTTCCAAAAGTGCTAGTAGCTTCATTCCTCTTCTACAATGCTTTCTAAAACATCAAAACATAAAAGTAACAATTTAGTTTAAGGCACTGATGAGACTTTTCAATGTGTTTCAGTGTACTTACTGTGCATATTAATGGCAAGGATACTTCCGGGAACTCAATTCGCAGTTGCCTGCATTTAGTAGACCTTGCTGGAAGTGAAAGAGTAGACAAATCTGAAGTGACAGGAGAAAGATTAAAGGAAGCACAATTTATTAACAAGTCTCTTTCCTGTTTGGGAGATGTGATCACAGCCCTGGCACAGAAGAATTCTCACATTCCTTACAGGAACAGCAAACTCACACTTCTTTTGCAGGACTCCTTAGGTACACACTTGTGCAGAAGAAAAGCACTACATTGGTTTTTTTCACCATATGGCAATATGTTAATTTTTTTTTCTGTTGGAAATTTCTGCATTAGGTGGACATGCTAAAACGTTGATGTTCGCTCATGTGAGTCCCGAAGCAGATTCGTTTGGTGAAACAGTGAGTACTCTAAAATTTGCTCAGAGGGTTTCCACTGTAGAATTAGGGGCAGCCAAGATGAACAAAGAAAGCAGTGAAGTTATGCAACTTAAAGAACAGGTAACAATGTCTACTTAAAGCCACACCTACGAAGCACCGACACAGACACAAACACGGACATACAGACACCGATTTTAATTTGAAAAATACAAGTAATTGAAGTGCTGGTGTAAGCTCAGAAGTGATTGTAAACTGATTTTTCTCTTTTTGTTGTATGAATGTTAGGTTGAGAGCCTTAAGATTGCATTGGCAAATAAGGAAAACTCGAAATTGACGTTCAATAGAGCTAAAGAACCTCACATTCCATTAGACAGAACTCCACCACGGCCGCGAAGACTCAGTATTGAGAACTGCAGAACAACAATAAAGACTGAAAAACCAGTGAATAATGCTGAAGATAAAAGTGGAGCAAAATCACCTTTGTTGCCACGGTCAAGAAGACTAAGCTTGGAAGGTCCAAAAACCATTAAGAAAGAGAGCCTACAACCAAAAGCATCAGCAGTTGGTGATCTAAGCAGGACTTTACAGTGTGAGGCAATGTCAATGTCTCAGCAGAAACCTCCTCCACCAAGTCCTATAAACATTACCTCCTATCAAAAGAGGTTGATAAAAGTTGATAGTGGAGTTCAAGTTCACCCTATTAAACTACCTCAAACACCTGAACCATCACCAGTGGTAGATAATAATAATAACAATGGATTTGGTACTGATTCTGTCACAACAAAGGTGAAAGGATCACAGTTAAGGAGATCACTGAGAACAATTGGGAAACTGATTAATGGTCCTGATAAGAGGTGTGTATTTTTTAACTTTTTAATTTGTTTTTTTCACTTTGATGGTGTGAGAAAGTATTGTATTGCTCAATAGATTCCACTGTGAAAATTTCTGCAGGAGCCAACAAATTATGGTTGATGTGAAGTCACCTGCTAAGGGAAGTAGCCATGCAAGTAACATAAAGTCACCATTGACAGCTGGTGAGAGGACAAAAAGGAGACAATCTCTAACAGGGATTCAAGAATCGCGTAGATCTTCTCTTGGAGGGAAGCCAGCATGTAAGTTAATGCTCATCATATAAGTGCTTTAAGTATAAGTTATTTCTATATAAGTGTGGAGACAATATGGAAATAAGCTCCCTAGCATTGACACTTCAGGTTGAAGACACGTTTAGTGTTCGACATGTATTGTGTCAGACATCGACACCGACTCTTCAATTATTTCTATAGTGGATCGGTGTCTACATATCTATGTCTGTATTGTGTTCGGTATTGGTATTGGTATTGGTGTTAGTGCTTCATATTGGACATGTCATAACCTATTTCAAATAAACTCTCCCAATATATATAGATTCATAATCCATTTTCATGTTATTTTAATATACTAAGTCCATAGTGTTTTTTTGGTGTTATTATGTGGATATAGATGAGAAGGAGAGAAATGCAAGAACACCTCCACCTGTGCATCCAGAGAGCAAGACTTCAAAAAGGTGGCAATAGAGATAAGAGTGGAAGCTTTGACTCGAAGCACGCCAACATGGGCTCACCCTGACTATAACAGTCTAGTTTAGGATAAGCTCCAATTTGGTTGGAGTTTTTGGTTTCAAAAAAAATGATAATAATTGGGAGAAGGGGGATTATTGTGTAGATATACTAGATATTATATTTCAAGGAGGCGGCTATCTGTATCTGTCTGTCTTTTTTTTCTTTCATAGGGGAGATTCTTGTAATTACGAAATTATGATTAATAACACAATTTGAAATTTCCAATTTTTGTCACTTTAAAATGATGTTGGACATTGTATCCGGTAAGATAATTAATGTATGTGATTAGGGATGACAATTTGATTCATATCTATTGGACACCTTATGATGGGCATATAATTACCCGCACAAATGGGTGTGAGCTCGATTAGGGTGTCAATTGTCATCCCTATATGTGACTAACGTTGAACATGGCTGGCACAAACAATTTAGACTTTTGTTCAATTCTTAAAAATTGGGACCTTAATTATCCTTTTATCAAATGAATCACCAAAAAACTCAACTTTTTTAGAACCACGAAAGGCCAAATCATACTAATTGTTTTGGAACCCTAAAAAAATAATATTGGTTTGAGGCCCTGTATAGTAGCACGGTCTACACACCATAATAGCCAGCCCCAATGTCGAAATATATTCTCTGCGGTCAAGTAGTGACAACAGAAGAATCTTTATCATCCATTTTTGATCATCAACTGCAATTGATTTATACAACTTTTATTTTGTTATGTATGAAAAAGACTACAATCAATCATGGGATACCAGTTTGTCAAAAAACAACAGCATTGGATACCCTGGCCTGAAGTCTAATACTAAATTCATCAACCTTTTTTGTTCAATAATTCATCAACTTTTTTCGTTTTACAATGCAAGTTTTTATGGGAGGAGTTCTTTTTAGTTTTTAGACCATAATGGGTTTTTAAAGCGAGTTCTTAACATTTAACTATATATATACCAATTAAACTCTTATAATTGTAAGCCACGATAATTGTTTGGTTTGGAATATTAGCTGTAATGATAGTTTCATATGATAATTTAGAACAGGGATATATATCTATCTATATAATTGTATGGTAATGTATTATGTGGCGACAATACAATACATGTAGCGTAGCATTCCCTCCAATCCATAGTTGATAACGGTTAGTTAGTGGTCCCTATTGAAACTGCCTAACACATCACATGTACGTCCATAATAATAGACTTTGCCATACTGCACAAAAGAAAACTCAATAATGTCTTCACTACGGTATCATCACATGCAGACACACAACACAACCCTCAATGATAACGTTGCCACATGTCTGAAATGTCACATACTATATACGTACATTTTGGTTCAAAAAACCTAGTAATACAAATTATCTATAATGGATTTATACTTGTGAAGAAATTGTTGCATAATCTTTAAATAGTTTGTACTATTAACTAATTAAGTGTTGGATAATGGATAATTTGTCTTAGAATTTCAAGAATAATTTTACTAAAGTTTGTGTGTGTGTGTGTGTGTGTGTGTTGAATGGTGACATATCCTCAACTCGTGATGCAAGTGCAGAACCTAAACAGAACTAAACAACGAGGCCTTTTTCATTTTATGACAGCTTTGCACTGTTATGATGTGCCTTTTTTAGATTCCCTTATCATGCCCTTTATTTTTCAATCTAGATAATGGAAATAATTTAGTAAGGAAAAGTTATTTCGAGTCTAGTGGCATGGACATAGTTTCCTTGCAGTTAAGGAATCACGTTAGTAAATTTTTGGATTTCAAGTTTTCCAGTTCCACACCAGAAACCATGGCAAAGGAGAAGCTACTTCTTAAGCTCAATATATATATATATATATATATATAAAAGGCTGCATAGAATCCAGTTCTATAGTGGCATGTTAGTATCCCGAAGGAACATGCAAGGGGTTTAGATAGGATACTCAAGTTCCAAAGGAACTTGTGTGGTCTTATCCAATAAATTACAATCTCCAAGAATAAATCATATAATGAAGAAGCATGTCAAGTTTCTTCAGAGAATTTGTAAATGGGTGTAACCCACAATAATAATTGATTGAAACTAGAATGAAATTGAAAGACCAAGCTTTGCTCTTTCCAGTATGTTTTTGTGTTCTCAAGTATAGTTGATTTTATTTCTAGAATAAGTATAGTTGATTTTATTTCTAGAATGAATTCTAACTTAAAAGTTGTGCTTTGGAGTCTTTTGCCTCTTTCGCGTGATTTTTATCCTCAAATCCATTGATAAATTCACATTGATATGAACGTATTCAAAATAAATCGCTTTACATTCAACTCACTTGTAACTGAAATCAATTCATTCAAAAGTAACTTTCGCCGCTGTCAAAACAAACACATATATACTGAATTTGAATATGAAGTGAACAATGTCACAATAATGTATTAACAAGCCAAAAAGGACAAAATAACAAGCTACTCCTTTTAATTACAAATCCTAGTATATATTCTAAATGCTCACTGTACACACATATTTCACTACTAGGAACTTTTCACGCTCTCTTAATATGCATAAGAATGTTGAAGAATTATTAAAGAATTATGAACACATAAAAAAATAAATTAAACTATCAAGATAAATCTTCTAAGAATTATTAAAGAATGAACATGTAAAAATTCACTTTGGTTGGTGCAGCTTTGATTTGGAGACAGTATACTCATAAGCTCTAAGCAACCTCTTTCTAAATCTTCTAAGATCCAACACAACATTTTGACTATCAAGATAAATCTTCTTAGTATATTCCCATCCCTTCTTATTAATACTTTCAGGATCTCTTAAAACAGGATCATCTTTACCATATTTCTCATATAAAGAACTTTCTTTAGGTTGAATCTCATAGTCAATATATTTCAAACCAAGCTTCTTTGATGGCTCACCATAATAAGTTTCTGCTGCCCAATTAGTACCAAGAGGAATCACTTGAATAAACACAGTACCAGGTCTCATGAACATAAAATGTGTCATTGCTGCTCCATGAACACCAATCATAACATCACTTGAATTCAATGTTCTATATATCTTAGCCAATTCTGATGTTTTTTTAGGTCTTAAAACTTCCACTTTAAATCCAATTTCTTCTGCCATCTTTACCAGAAAATCCTCATTAGTTATAGCTCTTGATCCACTTCTAGAGATAATCACCAATTTTGGTTTATTGACTTTATTCAATGTACTTTCTTCCAATCTTTGCTTAACATAATCTTGTGATTGTTGAGGTGAAGAGATTTTCATGTGTGCTTCTTTTTCCTCGTCCCGAATTAGTCCTTCAATTCGCGGCCAATAAGCTTTATCCAAAAGGTTTCTGAAATCAACAATGCTCTTTTTACCTTTCATCAACGAAGGATCCACTGATAACTCGTCATGGATTTTGAGACCAACAATGGCTTCTGGGAAGCAATGAGTCCGATTGTCTCCTTGAAAATCGATTGGTGGATAATCCGATAGATGTGATAGAATATCTCCATATTTCATTATCCACCAATTATGATATTCAAGAATAACAAACACAACTTTCTTGTTGAAATGTTGAGAAGTGATGTATAAAGGTATGATTCCATCGTTGAATTCGTGATAAACGTTGCCGGTGTAGCCGCCATTAGAGAAGAACACTGCTGGAACATCATGTTGAACATCACAACCAGCAACATTACCAATATTCACCTTCTTTGAGATAAGGTTTAGCTCATCAATGGTGTCCATTACACTTGTTTCCCATTTTCTTGTATATGGCTTTATCTTTTCATGTTGGAGAATTAGTTGACCCTCTTCACGTTTTTTGTCTTCAATGGTCCTTGAAACATTGTTTGAGTTGTAGAGGAAGATTGAAGAGGAAGGTGAGTGTGTTCTTATATCACCTTTCATTACACATACATCAGAACGATATCCACTTCTATCACAACATATAGTTCCTGCATTACCAAAAAATTAAGAAACATTAATAATTCGGATGAAAAAATAGGATTTAATTTATATTTAATGTCGTCATTGTATAAGTATTTTACATTATCGACTCATTAAAAGTTGACATGTTATTAAACAAAAGTGAGTCGACTAATAACCACCCTATATGTTACTCATACTGTGAATTGTTATTAAGTGTGAGTGTAAAAAAGAATTACGCCAACAGCGCATACAATTAAAGGGGGAAACAACAAAGCTGAACAAAAAAATTTAAGCAACTGGATTATAGAAAATAAAACCAAAGGGGACAACCCTTTTAAAATCATTATGTTGAATATGTTGATACTAATGCTATATGATTGAACATCTAAAATTGAATATATATTGTATATGTGGAAATTCACAATACACAAGCAGAGAAAAACTAGAAATAGCTAAAAGGAAGAATTACAACTAAACAAAAAATAGTTAAAACTTACCACTAGAAACTGAAGAACATATAGAAGCATCTACACCAACCCCATCTTGGTTCTCATCATTTTCAGTTCCAGGAGAGTCTGAAAAATAAGAAAATAAATCAATAAATATGAAGAAAAAAAACAGAGGAAAGGAAAGTTAGAAACAAAATAAAAAACCAGTTTTAGATACTTACATAAAAGAGATAGAGAGAATGAAGATCCAAGGAAAAGGGGTGCAAATACATAGCAACAAGAGAGAAAAGTGATGAGGAAGAGAAAAGACAACAACTTTGGTCTCGTTCTCTTGTAGCTTGAACAATCCAAGATAAGATTCTGTGATTCCTCATCTTTGATGAACTCAGATGATTTTCTTAGTTGATGGTAACGGTGATGATGAACCATTTTTTTGTTCAAAGTTGTAAACTTTTGAAGATATTGAATTCAATAAATGGAAAAAATACAAAAGCGTGCACCCCAAATGGGGACTAAGATGTTTGAGAGAATGAGAGAGAGGGTTTGAAGGGATAAGGGGAAGATGAAGGTAAAGAAAAAAAGAGAGAAAGAGAATAAGAGGAAGGAAAAAAGAAAAGGGAGAGAAAGAGTGAAGAGGAGGGTTTTTTGGAGTTTCAAAGTTGGGGTGCTGTGTGAGGTATTTGATTTGGTTTGGGAACTCGTTTTTGTATGATGTGTAAGTGTGTTATATTGCCGTAGCACACAGCCATAGAACAGCACATTACAGAATCAGAGGAAACGCTAATGTTTTTGTTTTACGTTTAAAAATATGTTTGGTTGGCTATTACGCGCACGGCTCTTGGCTCTTACGCGCACAAATGCAAGACTTTACAAGTAAGTAAGAGAGTGTATTTTGGTGTGAAATCTTGTGCTCTCCTTGTGTCCTTTTTATAAGTAATAAAACTTGGTCAGTGAAATTTAATGCTTTTAATACAATTTGAACTAAATACGTTAATTTTGTTGACCAAATTTTGCTTATAAAAGAGATTGTTGGATCAAACACATTTATCTTTGTTGACTAATTTTTGTTTTATAAAAGAAATATATAGTAAGAAATGAAAACTTTTAATTATAATTGTTAGATTGAAATTACAGATTTAAATTACGTTATTAATTATAAAATCTCAAATTATTGTTTCATTATTAATTAAATTTCATAAGAGAGAGTGTTGTAATTGTAATTAATGATATAATTTGAACGGATAATTTTAATGTAACGATTATAGTTAAGAGTTCTATTTTTTTATAATAATAAAAAATATAATGTAATTTTATTTGTCATCAATTTGTATTTTCTAGAAGTGTCCTTGAAATTACTGAGATTTAATTATTTTTTGTGACTACTTTATTTGGATTCATTCTCAAACCTACCACCTTTTATATCTCTTGAGGGAATGCTTTGTTGTCCACTATGGTCCTACTCGGCTCGAGGATTAGTCTCTGGAGTTGCGCGGAGTGGATACTTGGTTTAAACCAAAACCTACCACCTTTTATATTGGAATATTTGGAGTCAATTTTGTTTTAAAATAAAGTATTAAGATTTTAATTTTAATTTTAATTAATATGCACAAATACATAAAATATTAAAAAAATATTTAAATTAATTTATCATAACTATTATTTTAATTTTGACTAATACGTTGAAAATTAATTAAACGTAAAAATGATAAGAAATACCAAACATTATATAAATATATATACTGAAAAATACGTAACAATCAGAGGCACATTAAACTGTATGGGGGCATTTGCCCCTACCAACAAAAGTAATTTCATGTAAAAATATATACTAAATTATTATTTGCCCCCATTTAAAAAATGTCTTTGCCCCATTAAAATTTAATTACTCAAACACCCAAGTTCAACTCAAACACTCATTTAATTAGTACACAACTCTAAGTAAAAAATAGACGTTCCAAGTGGATGTAGTTCAGTTGGCGAAAAATCGGAATACCGAAGGATTATAAAAAGAATGTCCAAGATTCAAACTCTAAAAACTAATATTTCCCTCATCTCTCTAACAATTAACAACTAACATTTACAAGCATACAATGGTTGAAAGATGTTTCTCCTATATTGAGTTTTGTGAAAAACGGGCTGCATAATATTCATAAGTAATCAGTAGATTAATCATTTTTTGGTTACATATACCGAGAGAGATATTATTATTATTATTAGAAAATATCAGTAGAAAATATCATACAAAATTTTTAGAAAATATTCATAAGTGCATAGATAACAAGTGTAATTATAGGAGAAACATCTTTATATTATAAATAAATGCATAGATAACAAGTGTAATTATAGAAAATATTCATAAGTACAATATTCATAAGTAATCAGTAGAAAATATCATACAAAATTTTTATATTATAAATAAATGCATAGATAACAAGTGTAATTATAGAAACTTAGATGTCTTTTTTAGAGTTTTATTGTTACGTATGTGATTGTATATTTTCTAAAAACTTTTAATCTTTTTCTTCTATGAAATAATTGTAAATAAATTATTTTCTTGCCCCCACCGAAGAAATTTTCTGGATCTGCCACTGGTAACAATAGATCTCTTTATTTTATTTGGATTTTTTTTTAGTATCGGACCCTCGCAGGCGACCCACGCAGTGTCCCAACGCTGTCAACGAATGACTAATCTGCGCTCGCTACTTGGGGCTCTTAATCATTTCGCTGGCCAACACCCTATTTGACGTAGGCGGGAATCGAACCCGGGAGCAAACCGGATCGACCCCCACCACGTCCCAGCAGGAGCCTGAACCATTTGGCTACGAGTGTTGAGTGTTGGCATATTTACAAATTGCAATAATTTGTTGAGAAACAACACCAATTTAAGTTGCTTATAGAAAAAACATTCATTTTGACCAAGTTACCATAGAGGTGGCAATTTCTACTCGTATATGGGGACTGCCCCATTTAGGGCCCCGTATAGATGGGGAATTTTCTCGTTGGGATAGGGACGGGAAAAAAAAAAACCTCTGCAGTCCACTACGATATATGGGAATGGGATCATGCCTTTGTCCCGCGGGGACTTCGCCCCGAATATATTACTTATATATATATTTTTAATTTTTATTCTAACTTCTATATATATATATATATATATATGTGTGTGTGTGTGTATATTCTATTTTATTATATTTTAATTTATTTTTTCTAACTTCTAATAAATTTTTAATGTCCCCACAAGAACTCTAAGGACCTATGAGAACAGAGATAGGAGAGAAAAACTTGCCATGCCAGGGATCGGAAACGGGGGACAATTTGGGCTCCCCCGCTCCCTCTCCTGCCTCATTACCATCCCTTAGCAACCTACTTTGTTAATAAGTAGTCTCGGATGCATAACAATTTAGGCTTTTTTTTTGTACCCCTCATTAACTATGTACCCCTACTTTTACCAAACTGGTCATTTTACCCCTATTTACAATAAAATTCCAAAATCAACATCTCATTTTCGCATATTTCTGAAATCATCAGTAAGAAAAAATTTCATCTTCCTGGAAATACCCTTTTTTTATGTATTTCCGGAAGCACTTTTATGAATTTTTCCGGAAACACCTCAAATGAAGATGATTTCGGAAGTGAGTTTGATGAATTTTTTCCGAAAACACCTCAAAAAAGGTATTTTCGGAAGTCATTTTTGACTTCCGGAAATGTCTCTTTTGAGGTGTTTCCGGAAAACTTAATCAACCTCACTTCTAGAATCATCCTCATTTGAGGTGTTTCTGGATTTTTTTAAAAAAAATACGTATTTGTTTATTTATTTTATTTGTTTTGCAATGGCGGACAGAATTTCACGTGGTTCATGACGGTTCCAGCGAGGCGAGACATCACATTTTGGATCCTGCCAGACCATCCCTATCGAGTCCCTTCCCGTTGGTGGGTCACGTCCACCTTCTAGGACCATTGTGGAGAGATGGTTGTACTACAAGTGCTCGGTGTTCACTTTGGTCAAATCTGCTAGACAGGCCAGACAGAGAGGTGAGTGCGATGAGAGCTACCTCCCATGATACTTAGAGGTGTCGATTCCCCGCCTCACTATGCCTTCGGAGGAAGTACCTGTATCAGATGAGGAGATTGTATCACCTGGTCCACTAACTCTAGAGGATAGACTCAAGTTTGCAACTGCACATATCCGGGAGGCCATGGCATTCGACGGATTCCACCTCCTGTATATCAGCTTCTCTCAAGAGCTTTATTAGATTTAGACATTGACCATTGATGTATTTTATCGGTTTTCTATTTTATTATCGGATTTGGTATATTATAGTTATCGTATTTTATCGTTACTATTCGTATTTTCGTTATTTTAAAAGAATAACATAAAAAAATCCGAAACTATGTCAAAATAGCTGTTTCCGGATGTTGCTTCCCGAATCATCTATTTTGACATAATTCCGGAACACAAATTTCACTTCCAAAAATATGCATCAAACGATATTTTCGGAAAGAATGAAAATCTGACTTCCAGAAATACTCGAAAATTATAAAATAAAAAAAAAACAATTTCTATTTAAATTTCGGTAAAAATAATAGAGATATTTTGGGGATAAAATGAGTTATGGCGATACAGGGTCATCAATGAGGGAGAGTAAAAAAAAAAGCCAACAATTAGCTCAACTGTCAAAATGAAAAAAGGACTAACAGTGTACACATTTTGTAACTTAAAGGGCTTAAGTGGTACGAAAAAAACTTAAAAGACCAACTTATTACAATTAAATAACTTAAAGAACTTCTAGTGTATTTTTGCCAAATATCTACTATGGTAAATTCAGGGAGAGAGAAAATAATTTTCAGTTCAGTCCTTTTTCTTTTTCTTTTGTTGAGCTCGATCCTTCTTCTTCTCTTCTCTGGTAAGATCAGGTCCCGTTATTCCTTTCTTGGAGAGTGGAATCCCGTTATTTTAGGCTCATTTGGAGTGCGTGAGCTGAAATCAGCGGCTTTTGCTGTTTTTGTTCAAATTTGAAGGTAAGTCATATTTATTTTATTTTCAACATTTTTTCATAATCACGCTAGAAATAGAATAACAAAATTCAAGCCAATAACACATCATCAATCCTTGTCAAGAAAAAAACACATCATCAATTTAATTCGATTCTCGAGTTTCTATTTTATTACTCAATAATATTTATTTACCGAAAACACCATATTTATTATTAATGGAATTTTCTTAAGAAAGCATACCATAATTCTCTGATTGTATAGCATATTCAAACATTATAAACCAGCGTGAATTCAAAGGGCAGCTGATACGTGTTGCATGATGCAGATGACAAATTGACCACTTCAAATGATTAAGTGCATTAATTGGACCATGGACACCTAGGAGGGGCTAGGGACAGATTCTTTAAAATAATCTAGAGATTATTGATTTTTAAGTAAAGTCAAAATTATTTTGTGTTTGTAAGTAATTATAAAGTATAAATTATAAACTTAACCTGGACAGATTTTATTTTGGACATATGTTAAATTCTGTTGCACTAAACAAGATACACTAAATATATATTAGCATTTGACGTGGATTAGTATGAAAAATTTACTATTTAGAGAAAATATATGTAAGGACAAAACAAAAAATATAGGATCTCATCACAAAGTTAATTAGTAACTAAAAAAATACGAATATTTAAGTATAAAGTTTTTTTATCTCATTGCAAAATAATATTTTTTTGACATGGGTCTCTTCCAGCTTTACCACTTATCGTAGTTTTACCCGACTCGAGGGATTAGTCTTAGAGATTAGTCTCTGTACTTGCTCATAAATAATACTCAATTCACACCAAAAACAAAAACTAAAGAAACATAAAAGCATAAAATCCCCTTTTTGGTCCGTCAAACCAAATCAACTTTCATCTTTATTTTAAATTTATTAGGTGTTTGATGCAATTATGTGTAGTGCGAATACGTAAGTGAAATGAATTATCAAAATGTTAGTGCAACAGTAACAAAAAAGTAAGTAACCAAAAATATGCTAATGCAAGTTTAAGAATAAAAATGAAACTGATTTGAAATTGAAAGTAAAACATGGCAATTTTTATACGCGCAATTTTTTTTCAAATATTGGGCCACTGGGTTGGTCCAACCCAATGTGGTCAATAAATTTTCAGGTCGAGTTTGGTTGGGACAAAATTATTTTGGACTTAGATTTACTTACCCTACCCGCTTATTTAATTGGGCGGGTTGAGTGGTTTGTATGTCTAACTAAACTCATTTTGACAATTCTACTTTTTAATACAAGAGGGTCTTTTTCTTTTTGTTGCAAATGAGAATAGTGCAAGAGAGTCTCTTTTTTTTGCCTAAACTAGATATGTGCGAAAATACAAAAACTAATCTCTCGAATCGGGTAGGACTCATTGAGTGACAAAACCCTTCCTCAAGAGTTTTAATATTGTTGCATTTCAAAGCTGGATTTGAATCCAATACATTAGTTAAACTGACTATCTAATCCAAAGGTAAGAGAGAGAGAGAGACTAAATCCATGATTTCACAGCCTTCAAAAGAAGAAAAACATTTTGTCAAAAAAAAAGAGAAGAAAAACATAATTTAGAAAGACATAAAGCGATCTTCCTTAATAAACGGCAGCGAGATTTACGTTTTGATTATTTTGAAGACAAAATAAAAGTATGATTTGATATGGAGAATAGGAGTTGGGATGCTTGGTCAAAAAAAAAGGAGTTGGGATGCTGATGCCAAGACTAAAAAATTAAAAAGTCAAAATAAAAGAAAAATTAAAATCATGTTAAACTAATCTCTTTCTAAAGAAACGAGGAGAAATGGTTAAAGTATTAAGTTGAGTCAAAAAGAGGATATAGTATTGTTTTTAACCTTGCAATCGTCTCTGCCGTTCAAGTAGAGTATCAAAACGATCCTGAGTGGGCTACCTCCGATGGCCAAGTCAGCCAAGTCAGTATTGGGAATAGTAGAGTGTAGCAATGAATGAGAATGTACCGATTTTTGCAATATGTGTCAGTACTTATAGGGATCATTGTCAACTTTGAGCCATTGGATCGATCGGGTGAATCTGAGTTGTTGAGGCATGATGGTCATAAATGGAGTGATTTATTATGGATGTGGATTCAAGTTATTGGGTTTATCGATATTCAGTTGTTGGAGTGAGTCTCATGACCCAGTCCAGAACAAATATTATATTTTGAATAAATAGGATTAAAAATTCTTCTTATAATCATTTGGTGGGTTGTCCCGGATACAACATCAAATATTGTTGATATAAGTTGGAATCACTGGAAAACTGCGCAGCTCCATCGAAAATTGTCATTTTCGGATGAAGATTGTTCAACAACACTTTGCCAACCCGTGAGATGTTATTACGGCGACATGTGATTGTTTCTGAAGACGCAGCATAATGTCCTATATGTGCGCAGATGCGTGAATCTTCAATGCACCTTTTCTTTTAATGTGTTTAGGCTAAAGAGGTATGAACTAAGATTGAAGACTGGTTTGGTTTGCAGTTTCTTGCCTATAATAGTATTGTGGACCATTTTCGTTTGTTTGGCGAGGCGTTTTCAGGGAAGAAGGTAAACAAGTCAAAATACATTATTTGGTTAGCAACATGTTGGTGTATTTGGCTTGCTAGAAATAATTTGATCTTTAAAGGGAAATTGCCGGTGGTAGACTCCATTGTATTGTATATTAAATGTTTGTAGTGGAGTTGGTTTATTTGTGGGGTGGGTAGACTTTCGTGTTACTCAGTTTCATCCCGGTGGCTTAATGCTTCTTTGTGTTTAAACAATTTGTAATTGGTTTTTCGAGCTCACCTAGTGCTTATTTTCAACGAATCATTGCTTATCGAAAAAAGATGTATACAATTTTAAAACTTTTCATAATTTTAAAAATTGTAAACTGTAAATAACTTATTTACGGCACTCATGTTTTAAAAAATGTACATCATGAATAACTTGTTCACGGTACACATCTTTAATTAAAACAGGCAAATAAGCTTTTCACAAAAGAAAATGAAAATCAGACTTGAGGTGCTAGCTCAGTGATAAAAGCTTAGCCTTATATCCTCAAGGTGCTGAGTTCGATTTTGGATCCCCTCGGAGACAATTGTCATAGAATAAAATTTTAAGAATAGTTTTTTTCTTATTAGGGAGTGTCCTTAATAGACGTGGAGGTGGCTTTAACATTAGCCATCCATCTGGTTGTTTGTTCGTGCTAGCTCAGTGATAAAAGCTTAACCTTATATCCTCAAGGTGCTGAGTTCGAATTTGGATCCCCTCGAAGACAATTGTAATAGAATAAAATTTTAAGATTAGTTTGGGTTTTTTCTTATTAGGGAGTGTCCTTAATAGACGTGGAGGTGGCTTTAACACTAGCCATCCATCTGGTTGTGTGTGTTTCTTCATCACATGTTATTTTTGGGTGTTCAACCTAAAAATGGGCCTAGGCCAAGATATTACATCAATAGTTTGGGTTGGTATTCACACCCATTTTTATTCATAGACCACCTTCCAATTTAGTTTTCCATACCCCTCAAGAAACTTAATTCTAGAATAGAATTACGACGAGTCCTAAAAGATTATATCTGGAATTCAGAATTTTTAAAAATTCTTTTACTCTTCAAAACACAATTATATGATTAAGAACTTTAATTTTCAAACTTTTTGCTTCCAAATGCGTTTGTGTTCAGAAAAACATGTCTAGGAATTCATTTGTCACCCATCCCAAATTGCTAACCCTTCCCCCCTCAAAATCCTCTCCACACCAAAAATCCACCCACAGTCCACTCCCCTTGGTCCAATGTTATCCCTGTTCATAACCAATTAACTTATTATCAACACATCTTAGTAACTCTAATTGCAATTTGGACACAACCATTAATAATTATCGCCAAAGTATGAAAAAATGAAAATTGAGTGTGCAGATTCAGTGGCAGATCTAAGACTCGGAATCAAAGGGTTCAAAACTGTTTCTTGAGTGCAATTTAGTGCAAACTTAGAGATACTAGTTTAAATTTAAAATTTCAAAGAGTTCAAAAAAATTATATAGGAGGAAGGAAAAATAGAATATTTTTTCAAGGGGTTCACTTGAACCCCTCACCAATACACAAATAGGGATGAGCACAAGTATACTTGAACCCAACCCAACCCAACTGACAAAAAAAAAAGATTGGTTCGGTTACTTGGTTGAGTTGACTTCAAAATACACAAACCTATTAGTATATGGATTGGGTACTGGATTTGAAAATTAGGAACCCACTGAACCAAACTCAACCCATAAAATATACAACCTGATATATGTCAAGTCGAAATCTAAATTGAGTGGTTCACTCTTAAGTTCTTAAATTCACTAAGCTGGAACCTCAAAATTGAAAAAAGAACTTAAAAAAATTTCTGCCCTTTTTTCATTTCGTATAAAAAACTTCTCCCACCCCATTTTATTCAGAAGTCCAAATCCTGTCACAAAAATTTACAACAAAAGCATAACCATTTCAATCTGTACATTTTGATGGTTGTGGGATCAAATTTACACACTCCAAGTCTGTAGCTGACTAATATAGTTCACAACTTCAAACAAGCACCAAACTCTTTGAAAAATAAAAGTGTATATTTGAACAAGTAGCCGACAATCCCATGTAACAGTTGGTCAATGAAAAAGTGTCAGGTGGAAACTCTAGGTTGCTTGCATCCATGCTCTGGTAAAAGGTTACCAGATGCAGCTCTTTTTGGTTTTAACTGCAATAAAAATGGTCATGAGAAGCTGTAAGGTCACTTTGTGTGGAAGGGTAGTACTGCACAAGTATGTGTATTCTGATAACTTTAACTTTCAAGACTAACCTTTTCCTCAGCATTCTGATAAATATGTCTTAGGAGGATATTTTTAGCCTCAGTGTTTATCACTGCCAAAAGAAATTTTCAAAGGTTACCAAACACTTAATTACAAAACATAAAAATGGACAACACTGCAAATTTGAAGTATACATATTTCTCAAAAAAGAAATGAAGGAAAACAAATATAAACCAAAATTTTACATTTTCCTATACAAGCCAGACTATTTTTAAGAAATAGGTCCAATGCATCCAGTTGGATCCTCCTCAGAGAAAATGATAATGGGAATAATGAATGATCCAAAAGAAAGGTATACGTTTTTTTTTCCAAATAGATTATCAACCAAATAAATAGAGCAAAACATTACAACAGAAGTAAGTTGAAGAAAATTTTCCTCACTACCTTGATCAGGAGGTGGAAGAGTCCTGTTGTGAGTAGGATGGTAAGTAGCTGGTGTCATTTTCTGCACGAATATAGAAATTTCTTTTTAAGAAAGCAAGTGAATATATATGATTAGGTGATCCATAACACTCTTTTGAACTGCAAGAGTAACAAGTTGATCAAGGAAAAAGGTTGGCCCCAAAAAACACTAATGTTAAAATAGAAAATTTCACTTGCCAGCCGAATCAGAAACAATACACAGACATGGACGAATAAACAAACAATGCTCTACGAATTGGTTTATTCCTGACTTGATAGGAGCGGCTAAGAAAAACATTGATCCATTCGGAGTGTTTGGCTTCAACATCACATCTGTCATATTTAAGGTTCCTTATCAAATGCAATTGATTAAAGGAGCATCTTCCCTATCAGATGATTTGTTAAGATAGAGCAAGAGTTGTGTATATATTTTGTAAGCATACTTTATATGCTTCAGTTCCAAACTTCAAATAGCTAACAGCTCATTAAATGGGTAATATGTGTTTTGCTTGTAATGTCATAGTTTATAAGAGTTTGTGTAATATGTTTTGCAAGTCAAAAGAAAGGACAAGAACAAGTGTATTCATGAGATTGTAAAATCTGTGAAAACAACTAAATTTGTGCCAGGGTATCTACGACACTGACGTGGTTGAAATTTGAAAGCCATACCAATAGTTTTATAGATATATAAGAAAAATGAAGAATAATTCTAGTTTTTTCAGTTAATTACAAATAAAAGTGAATGAATTTCTATTGTTTGGTTGAAGCGAGAGAGAAAGGGAAGAGAGAAAGACAGAAGAGAGAATGACTTTTTATTGCACCAAGAGTGTGTTTGTTTGAGGTGAAAGAGGGAAGAGAGAGTAAGGGAAGAGAGAAAGAAAGAAGAGAGTGTACCAAACAATAGAAAGAGAGAAGAGAGAAAATCTTCTCTCTCTTCTCTTCAACCAAACGGACCATAAATTCCTAGAGAGCTGCAGATAGAAGTTTCTAATCTCCAACTCTCTACCAAGTACAAACTTAAAAGTTGAAGAAATAATTTCAAAACTAAATGTTCAGCTATGTAAAGAGAGTAAAGAAAGTAGGAGGGGGAGTAGGAGAAAAGTACACTGTCTAAGACACAATCTTCTTATGTATATATGTACTTCTAGATTAAGAGCATAGTACAAAGCAGTACAAAATGCAAAGTAAATCAAAGCCAAGCTCGCATAGTCTCAATAACTTATATTTATACAAGCACCGACATGGACACCAGACACAAAACTGACGCCGACAAATAGACACCAATAAAATTTTGAGAAAATTGAAGTGATTGAATTGAATCTAACCACATGTGTTAATGTCGTGTCGGGTATCGAACACCGGACATGTCTTCAATATGAAGAGTCAACGTTCCAAATTACAAACAAACTCTTAACACCATCTACAACTCTTATCCCCTCTGCTCCATAACTATTGATGTTTTAACCACACTTAATTTGTGCGTACTTAGTACTTACCTTAAACATCAATAGATTTGGAATGGAGTGAGTAACAAAACCATAAGAAGGTATGATCTTGATGGTTAAGAGCTAAACTTTACTGAATAAGTCAATTCTCTCTTCACTGAACTTTCAACCATGATAGATAAATGTAAAATATATGGTGGTATGGTAACCAAAATCACAAGATCACATCATCATCATCATACAAAATCAGAGAGATATAATATAAATTTGCATATTGTTGAATGAGTTTTATCAGAATTATCAAATACCTAAAGTTTATGTACTTTGAAAAAAACAAAATAAAACAACAAGAAGAACTTACAGAAGAACTAGAAGGATCCGAAGGTCGGATCTGGCTGAAATTGTGAGGGTCATAAGATGGCCAATTACCCAGCACAGAATCCATTACGTGTTGTTGTTTGGCTATTTGCTCCAAAATTCAGAGGCACAGAGAAATGAAAAACGTGAAAAGGAGTAATTGAAGTTCACATGTGCTTAAGAATCAAATTATCAATAAAAAAGTGTAAAAATAAAAACACTTACGAGTAACATTGACTTACATTTCTAGAACATGATTCCAGTCTTTGGAATCTCTCTGGATTCTGGAACGCCTTCAACTTCTCATTGTGATTGTTTTGTGAGAGATATGAAAATCTGAGCCATCTATATCAATTACTACCATTTACCAAATTACTGATGACTAGTGAATAGTGATGACTGTTACTCCAAGAGGCAAAAATTGACACGTACTAAAATATCCTGTACTACTTTATCCGTCCCAAAATATAAGGATCCATTTGACACTTTTTTTGTTGTCCCAAATTATAAGTCTATTTTTATATATCAAGATATATTTATTACTCTTTTTTCAAATATATCTCTAATTAATATTTCTAAATTGTCTTGATATGTGAAAAGCTAACATTAAATACTTTTATGCATAATAATGAGTAATTTAGTATTAGTCATGTCATACACAAATTGCACATATTATTACACTAACAATTTTTATTAATATGGGTAAAATTTACAAGGGAGCCTTATATTATGGGACGGAGCATCACATCACAATTATTATCTTTTTGGTACATATACAACATCACAATTATTATCTTATTGGTACATATACTACATCCCAATTATACTATTCCGTAACAAATACCATCATACGTTTAATTAATATGCACTATTTTTAGTTAATAAACAAAAATCTCTTGACACCACCAAAAAAAACTAAAATCTCTTGATGAAGAGTTTTATCGTCTATTATGGTCTTATCTGATCCAAGATATTAGTCTCCGTAGTTACGCATAGAGAATACCTGATTCACACCAAAAATAAAGCACTCGCACATTTGCAGAGGTCACTCTCGTTTTTATGAATTTTAGAAATGGAAGTGAGTTTCCTTTGGTAAAAAAAAGAAGAAAGAAATGGATGTCTATATAGAATTAGCTTTTTACTTAGAATCAAATTAAATATATACATAACTATAAGAATTTTCACCCTAACTACATTTTTTATCAATGTGAAGTGGCTGGGTTGACGTTTTAATCAAAACAAAAATGTTAGGGTTGTGTTTTCCAATATTTTTCATTAGGGTTTTCCGTCAAACAAATAAATTTGAAAGTGATAAGATAAGAGGACTTGAATTAGATCCTGAGTTCACCGGTTGATAGGTTTACACTATCAGCCCCAATTTGTGTGCTTTTCGAGAGGGGCGTACAACCAAACAAATTAAAGATTCTAGGTGATTGTTCAATTGAATTTGAAGTACTAGGCACTTGAACAAAACACGAGAATCACACCCAGAGAGGGCAGATTGTCGGGAATCCTTCGAGTAATTTGCACCAACGGTTTTTGAAATGTAAATAAAGTAAAAACAAACTCCAGCAATTCACGAAAATCAATCCTAAGAAGAAAAGAATATCACGAATCCCTCGAGTGTAGGGATTACAGAAATAAAGACGAATGGTTGAAATAAGAGAAAAAGAGAAAAGAGTGACACACATGATTGTCGAAAAGAAATTGCATTGAATTGTAAAAGAGTTTGAAAATACAAGAGTATTGGCTCAGACATACATTGTTTACCAATATAGCCAGAGATCCTGTGCGATCGGATGTGTTAGGCGGGATGGGTTAATGAATGTTATGAAATCGTCTCTAGTTCATACGAAGAACAATTATAATTAAGTGTTCTCATTTATCACGATAAGAACTAATTCTCACCCGATACTATATATATATATATATATATATATATATATATATATATATATATATATATATATATGAGTTGAATGATATGCACTGTTGTTGTAAATTTTTCTATACCACCAACCAATTTAAAATTATGATTTAGGTGACGTTTTTTGGTGAGAAGATTTAGGTGACTTTTAGGATATAGATGGGATAAAATAAAGTAGTTTTTTGTGAAATTGCATTTTGTAATTAGATGACATCTTTATCTTTAAAGAACCACTTAGTCTATCGGTGTATATAAAGATAATCTTTTTTTGTACAAATATATTAAGATAATCTAAAACTAAAAGCACATTTTCTTACAATTTGTTTTCACATTACTTTATTATTTTTTATGTCCATCTTATCTTACAATTTTTTATTACATTAATTATTTTTATGATTTATTTCCTTTTTTTGTACCGAGAGGGTGATCCCATATCCCTACCTTTTTGTTATGTGCATTGAGCGTGTCTTCCATCTAATTGAATTGGCGGACAAGAATAAAACTTGGCGGCCTATTCAACTAATGAAGAGATGTGTTCCTATATCACACCTTGCGTTTGCTGATGATTTACTATTATTTGCAGAGGCTTTGGTGGATCAAGCACAGACTATTAACCACATCCTTCAGACCTTGCAGATGCTCTGGCCAGAAAGTGAGTCAGGAAAAAACTAGGATTTTCTTCTCTAGGAACGTTGACTGGCAGACACGTTGGCAAATCCGTAATGCTCTTGGATTTTAGCTTACGGATGACTTAGGGAAGTACTTGGGGGTCCCGATCCTTCATCAAAGGGTGACCAAAGATACTTTCCGGTTCATCACAAAGAAAGTCAACCACCGCCTTAACTCTTGGAAAGGCCTGCACGCTATCCTTGGCGGGTAGAGTCACACTTGCCAGATCGGTTATACAAGCCCTCCCTACTTATGTTATGCAGTCTAGTCTTATTCCCAAAAGTGTTTGCGACGACCTTGACAAGATGGGTTGTTCATTCATTTGGGGTGACTCCGAAGGCCAACACAAACTTCATCACATTAGTTGGGACATTGTTTGCCTTCTCGAGGACCATGGGGGCTTAGGGCTCCGTAGTATGAGATATGTCAATATCGCCTTCATGATGAAAGCCTGTTGTAAGCTTTTCCCAGACAATACGTCCTCGTGGTGTAGAGTTATAAGAGGAAAATATCAATCTGGTATAAACACGACGTGGATCCCTTTCAAGCGTAATTTGAGATGGGCCATTGGTAACAGAGAGTCTACTCAATTCTGGTGCAATAAATTGCTTGCTGACTACAACTGTCTTCAGAACCACTATCTTCGCCCTCTAGTGGAATCTGAGTTGAACAAAAAAGTGACTGACTACATCACCTTGGATGGCTCCTCGGTTGCGAACTTCCTCCCTCCAGTGCTTCTTCAGAAAGTGTTGTCTTCTCCTGTCCCTTGCATTCAACGTGATGATGATCCGTTCGTTTGGAGCCAAAATCTAGATGGGACTTTTACTACGACGAAATCTGCGTACATTGCGATGTGTAACCCTGCCAGTCACCCTAATTCGAATCTGTTCAAGGTTATTTGGAAATGGTCGGCCCCGGAAATAGTGCAATTGTTCTTGTGGTAGGCGGCACACCAAGCCCTCTTGACTAATTCAGAGCGGTTTAGAAGACATATGACGCAATCAGACGAGTGCCCTCCGAGCGGAGGTGCTCCTGAATCCTTACTTCGTCTCTTTAGAGACTGCAACAGAATACAATTACTTTGGGGTTGGTTGAAGGCTCCTTCACAGGCCAACTTTTTTAGTGAAGGCTCCTAGAGTAATTGGTTGAGGAATAATTTAAATCCCACCGTTCGGTTGCCGGTTTCAACTAATTGGAATCTCTATTTCGGTATTGCCTTAGATTGCATATGGTTTGCTAGAAATGATTGGATTTTTAATCAAAAGTCTTCATCTTTTAGGAACTTGCTTGCTAAAATTTCAAATCAACTAAATTTCATTCTTACCTCTTCGGAGAAATTTGGGCAAACCGCTGGTCTCGGTATTGACAGGTCGCTAGCTTCCCCTTTCGCGTGGAGGCCTCTCTCTGCGGACTTCATCTCTATTTGTGTTGACACCTCTATTTTTGGTGCGGGTTCCTCTGCTGGGTGCGGCGGCGTTACTCGAAACCACCTTGGGGAATTCCTGTTTGGCTTATCCATCAAAATCAAAGGCTATCTTCCATGGCCTCCGTCTTGCTTGGGATAAAGGTTTTCGCCAATTAATTGTTATATCCGATTCTTCTGCTGCATTAGATCTACTGAAGGCGCCAAGTTCATTCACCCATCGTCTATCTTCTCTAATTACGAGAATAGTCACTATTGCTGATGACCAAGATTCACCCGTTTGGTCGAATATCTCAAGGGAAGCCAATTGTGTAGTCGACCAGCTGGCGAAGGATAGCTCGTGTCTACCCTCTGATGTCGTTACCTTTAACGTTGCTCCTCCCCATATAGCTCAATTACTGTGTCTAGACCGTGGAGTTGTTATGTCTCCTAGTGTTGTCTAGTGTGTTGTTTTTTTGGGGCTTTGCCCCTTTGTATCACCAAAAAAAAGAAAGCAATGAGTCAACAAACCATAATCCACTAGAGACTGGTTAGGATTTGCGATGAAGAAAGAAACATAAGAAAATATATCTTAAATCTTAATAAACACCCAAACATGAGGGCTTAATATACCTTGGGAGATGCGACCGATCTGGTGCTTTCGAATTTGATTCTCGCAGTGGACCAACTCAATGTTGGAAAATGCAAAATTTAATCAAAGCACAAATAGAGAATAGGGTAGCCATGGTCAGAACAAAAAAGCACACAGACATGATTCCTTGGTGTTAAAAAAAAAAACACGGAAACACACTCAAATAGTCCAACTCAGCACGAAAAGCACATGACCTTCCCAAACCAGTCTTAAAACCCAACCCACTTTAATTTTTAATTAACATCATTTTCTGTTTTTTGTTCTTTTTTTCAACACCTCTATAAATACGAAACACAGTTTCTATCAAACCCCTCCATTCAATTCTCTTCCGTTTCACCTCGCGAAGAAGAAAGAAAACTACTCAGAACATAAAAATAAGAAAACGATGAAATATCAAAACCTCACTTTCTAATCCAACTAATTTCAACTTAAACTTTCTAATCCATCTAATTTCAACTGAAACAATTCCCTTCTCTCTAGAAACCCTAGAGAGAGAGAGAGAACCATGTCTGATGCGTTTTGCAGCGATTGCAAGCGGCAAACGGAGGTGGTTTTCGATCACTCGGCGGGGGATACGGTGTGTTCAGAGTGTGGTCTTGTTTTGGAATCTCACTCCATTGATGAGACCTCTGAGTGGCGAACCTTCGCTAACGAATCCGGTGATAATGATCCTGTTCGTGTTGGAGGTCCTTCTAATCCTCTCCTTACCGACGGTGGCCTCTCCACCGTCATTGCCAAACCTAATGGTACTTCCGGTGAGTTTCTCTCGTCTTCACTTGGTCGCTGGCAGAACCGTGGCAACAATCCCGATCGTGGCTTGATCCTTGCTTTCAAAACTATCGCCACCATGTCTGATAGGTTAGCTAGGCTTTTTTCTCACTATTTCACATCAGCGTTTTTTGCTTCAAAATATTAACTGTGCTAAAATTAAAATCTCATAATACTTACTTCAATTTGTTGTGGTTGAACTCTCACAATTGTATTTTTAATTTAATATGAGATTAATTTTAATGTTTTTCTTCAATGAGGCTATTGAGAAATTAGCTGATGTGGCTGATTGAATTTCAGGTTGGGACTTGTTGCAACCATCAAGGTATCTCATTTTCTTGTCTGGAATCACTTTTTTCTTCTCATTTGTTCTTAATTGTTACAATTTATTACAATTTACCATGCAAGTTTCATGAGATTGTATATGCACTCATATGTGATTGGTTGAAGATTATGATTGACCATAGGCATGTAAGCTAGAGTACAAAGATTTCAGAAAGTATCTTGTCCATCTATTATTGTGGCATTTGTTAAATTAGATTGTATTGGGCTACCATATTTTTGACAAGAGTTTGTAATACAGTGCTACTTCCAATGTGGTTTGCATCATCTGGCATTTGAACTTTTTGAGAAATTCACTAAACTGGGCATATAGAAAGGCTGGGAAACAAACAATAAAACCTTGTTTTGAAAAATTATATAATTGGTGAAATTATTCCCTGAAGTTCACTTTGCTAGAAGTTAGCAAAGCGTCCCTGGCAAATGCTAGTAAAATGAGTAATAATGAATGTTGACCGGATGCTAGTGACAGAGAGAAAGGACGGATAATGTTTCCTCATGCCCTCTGATATGTCAAGCCTGTCTGAACAGTCCTTAGAATCCCTGCATCATGTCAATTGCACCATGAAGCTGTTATTTTGGTTTCTCTCTTATCTTGAACTTCAAATTTCATGTTAAGTTAGTATTTTACCTCTCTTATGTTTTTCTTTCTGCAATTGATTTGTAGGACCGGGCTAATGAGATATATAAACGGGTTGAAGATCAGAAGTCTAGTAGAGGAAGAAATCAGGATGCATTATTGGCTGCTTGCCTCTATATTGCTTGTCGACAAGAAGACAAGCCGCGCACTGTAAAGGGTACATTCTATGATTCTTTTAACATATAGATGCTTCCCTATTTATCTTTCCTCTTTAAACGAGCCTCCCTGAACCGGTGGATTTCAAATAGAAATTTGCTCGGTTGCCAATGGAGCCACAAAGAAGGAAATTGGCCGAGCAAAAGAATACATAGTGAAACAACTGGGTTTGGAGAATGGTCAATCTGTTGAGATGGGAACAATACACGCTGGGGACTTTATGGTGAGTTTTCGTTATTGGTGTACTTTTGTAGCACAGGTTTCTACTTAATCAATGCGTAGCCTGCTCAGATAAATCTTATTTTTGTATTACTAACATTATTTTACCTCAAAATTCAGAGGCGGTTTTGTTCTAATCTTGGTATGAATAATCAAGCTGTTAAAGCTGCTCAGGAAGCTGTTCAGAAATCAGAGGAGTTTGATATAAGGTAAATTATAGTTTGCCTTATTTTTTCAGTCTTTAGAGGATGAATAGATGTTCATTGCTAAAGGTTGGCTCGTCATATGGCGTTGCCTCTAAGAGGAAATTTAGTTGGAAAATTGGGAAATGTTTCTGTGATAAAATGAACCTATGGTATCAGCTTTAGATTAGGGTTAAATAAGTATGCTAGGATCTAGAATGTGCAGATTAGGTTTAGATTTAACCTTAATACTCTTTGAATGTAAAACGATGGGTGTTATTATGGATTAAAGACGTCTCTGCAATGTGCTGCACCTGTAGGAGAAACGAAAACCACGAAAGAGTGCAAGGCATGTTTGTGGGAAGGGGATACTTTGTGGAGTCTGTGGTTTATGTGATTAAGTAAAGAATCTAATTCTAAGGTGGTACATGAGGATATGATTACAGGTTGCTTTGATTTTAAACTCCTTTCTGTTTAGTCAAGAACTAATCTAAGTGCGAGTTATGGGATCAGCAGTTCATAACTACCGCTGGACATGTATATGAATATATTGTTTGTTGCATTGTGCATATTACCGGGTCACTGCTAAAGTTTCCGTTAATGACTTTTGAAGGACATAACTACATGGTGCTGTCCTCTGTCATGTAAAAATATAGGGCGGTGTCATTTAAACGAACAGGGGGAGGTGAGTGCAGTTTTTCTAACAAGTAAGAGTGGCTAGTGTTTGTCTAAAAAATGGAAGGGTGTTTGTGGTGTGATTTAAGTATAACTCAGGTGAGGTTAGTCCCTTCAATTTAACCGGTCAGGCTGCTCTTCTTTTGTTTTGGTTTTTGCAGTTGAGAGAGGTGGATGACAATTTTAAAATATTTCATTTAAGTTTTTTTGGGTATAAATCGGGTATCCTCTGCACGCAACTGCAGAGACTAATCCTCGAGCCGGGTGGGACTACAATTGGCGGCAAAGCTGTCCCTTAAGAGTTTTAACGCTAATTTTAAATTGACTAGCGTTAAATTGTGAATTAGACCACTAGTTTAAAATGATTAATTTAATGATTGCTGTATGGCGAACCATATATAATGCCGGTTCACTACTCACCCTTTTAGGTTTCATTATCATAAACTTCGGTCTATTTTTTCGCTGCACCTTAATTTTGTATTGGTGCTCTCTGTATTAATAATCTTGAGATGGATGCTATTATATTATTTTGGGCTGATGCTAATAACATCTTTAATCTGCCAGGAGAAGTCCCATATCAATTGCTGCAGCCGTTATATACATCATTACTCAGCTTTCGGATGACAAAAAACCTCTCAAAGGTTTGTGACACTAAACATGAAGCCATGAAATACAAACGAATTGATTGCTTTAATTGTTTTTCAAAATTGCTTCTCCAAATTTGTAGGTTTTGATCTGTTGAATTATAAATTTGAGTTAATAAATTTCTCAAGATATTCGAACGAATGCAGCACTTTTTTATAGGTCCTAACTAATTGCTATTGTATACATGTGCCTTACGTATTCCTTTGGTGCAGATATATCAGTTGCTACAGGAGTTGCAGAAGGAACCATTAGGAACTCATACAAGGATCTTTATCCCCATGTTTCAAAGATAATACCAAACTGGTATGCTAAGGAAGAGGATTTGAAGAACCTTTGCAGCCCTTGAAGAAAAACAGTAGCGGCTATATATATATATAGCAACTTAGATGCATTAAAACAATGTTTTGGATGCCCTGAACTGTTGTATACTTTTTGTTTGAAACAAGTGTCTTTTATTATTATTGTTATTTTTTGAAATATCCCTTGTAGTTGAATTGCACCGTTCATTTTGGTTCAACCTCCTAATTTAATTATTTTAGGGAGAGACACTACATTCATAGATAAAACTTGCTCAACCTTTGATGAAAGTAACAGTTTAATTTGTAAAGATTCCGAAATCAAGGCCATCTATTGTTCTCAACTTTATTTCGTTACCTCTCGATATTGATTAACTATTTCATTGGAACTGCTTTTGTCGTCTACTTTTATTGTAGTCTTGTGAACTTCCTGCAGAATGTGCCTTACTAAGGGTATATTTGTATGAAGTATTCTTTTGGGAAATTGAAAACATTTTAGCTTAAAATTTTAAGATAAAATATTTCAAGTTTCCTAAAAAAATTACATTACTCCTAGAAAATATTTCAATTTTCCTTAAAAAATTGCATTACGTGTTTGAATTCAGATAGTTGGTAAACTCTTAGAGTGTGTTTGAATGGGAGAATTTAAAGGGTAAAATATTTTTATTGGGTAATTGTTAATTGTTATTACTGTTTGAATATTAAATGTGTGATTCCAACGGAGTAGAACAAAGTGGATGCAAGATGGTGACTGCAACACCCGTTATTATCAAGTGAAGGCCGCAAATCGTAAGAAGAAGAATCGCATCCATATGCTCCGTGACGATGATGGTCATTGGATGGCTAAAGATGAAGCTATTAAGCTCCATGCAACAAATTTCTGTCGCAACCTCTTCACCGAGCCTAACAGAGAAGGGTGCAATTTTGTTATGAAATATAAGTTCGACACTTCGAGTGAGGACACTATTATGGAGTTAAATAGACCAGCGACCCAAGAAGAAGTAAATCATGCTCTTTTTGCCATGCAAGCGTGGAAAGCGCCTGGCCCAGATGGTTTTCAAGCCGGGTTCTATCATGCCAATTGGGAGTTGATCCATAGACCATGTGCTTCGGACTTGCCCTCTAGCTCTGCGTCTTTGGAATCATGTGGTTCCTGAGCATCTGAAACCGAATTTCTTTGGGAGCTCTTTTATGGAGTGGGCTGTGCTAAATATTAATTCGAGAGATGCAAATTCTTTTAGGATGGAGTGGAGTTGTATTTGGGATACTGGATGTTTCTTCCTTTGGACTTGGCGAAACAAACATGAGCATGAGGTTAATTTTAATAGACCCCACTGTCCCTCTCATATAATTGAAAATTATGTGTCTCAATACTCACAGGGGAAAGAATTGTTATATTCTTTTAAGGGGGCTACTAAGGTGCATAGGGATATTAGATGGCAACCACCGCCTACTTCCCGGAGAGAAACCCACCTAATTACAACGTTAATGGTATGAAAGCTCTCCTCTCAACTCTAGCAGTCTCTTTCTAAGTTATCTCTACAATTTTCTTTCTTCCTATTCATCTATTAGGGAGGGGTGGTTGAGTCATTTTTTGACTTGGAGTCACCTCTGCTTTCATTCCACTTGAAGTCTCGTTTCGTCTTTTCTTCAATTCACGCCGCAACAACTTCCGTGTCCACGCAAGGCTGAGTCATGCTTTATCATCTCTACCTATTTCCTTTATAACCCCCCATTCCTACGCTAAATTTATACGGTATCAATAAATATCAATAGATAATAATAAATAAATAGGGTAAATAAAAACAAATTGATGAGTCGGTGATAAGAACCATTTTGAGTTTTGATTGGTGAAAAAAAAGGCAATACTATGTTTGGAAGCACGTGGATAAGAACGGTTTCACTTTCTTATCTGTGGAACTTTTTCTATTGAGGACTCCAAATTTCCAAATTCCCTGGAAAGGCACCATTTAGTGAAGTATAAATACCCCCTCTTATCAAACATTGATCTCATGTCATTTTTCTTAACACATTTTGCCTCCTTTCTAATCTTTTTTCTGATCCACCGTCTCTTGTGTCTGTGTGTTTTGTCACATTGCTTTTTTGCACAAGAGAGAGACAATGACCATCCTCGTTGAACAACTTGAAGATAAAATTGTGGTTTCTGAAGAGACCAATAAGCTTGTGTTGGATGGTGGATTTCCATTGCCAAAGCAAGTGTCCCAGAATTTATTTATCTCCCCAGATATCAATTCATTTGGCCATACCTTCAGGTTACTGTAAAAAAAAAGGTTCATTATGAACCTTTTTTATTTATATATACTTTTATTAAAGACAAAGAAACTGACGGAAGAATGAAACTATTTTTTTTGTAGAAATTATGATGAAGAAAGTGAAAGGCAAAAAGGTGTTGAGGAATTCTATAGGTTGCAACACATCAACCAGACATATGACTTTGTGAAGAGAATGACGGAAGAATATAAGAAACTTAACAGAGCTGAAATGAGCATATGGGAATGTTGTGAGCTGCTGAATGAAGTTGTGGATGAGAGTGATCCTGATTTGGATGAACCTCAAATTCAACATTTGCTGCAATCAGCTGAGGCAATCAGAAAAGATTATCCTAATGAAGATTGGTTGCATTTGACAGCTCTCATTCATGGTACACCACATACCCCTTTGAATTTTCAATTTAGATTTTCCTAATTTTATAAGGTCTTTTAATATTTCATATCATTATCCTCATTTGACCAAATATATTGCCTACTCCGATATCTTGGTCTTAATTATTCAATAATATGGAAATTTAATATTTTAATTCAATGGAGATTAACACATGATTATTGACTTTTTTCAGATCTTGGAAAAATTCTCTTGCTTCCTCAATTTGGTGAGCTGCCTCAATGGGCTGTCGTTGGTGAGCAATTGTTCCTTGAAGCTTTTTTGTATAACTTTTTTCCCCCTAATTTTATTAAGTTTTGATCATGTTTTAATGTGGTCGCGTCGCAATCCTTAATATCACGGAAAATCATGACCAGTTTCCTCTCATACAAATTCAATCATAACAAAAATCATGATATTCTCGCCAATATTACGATGACGAAAAATCATGGCTTGTTTCCTCTAATACAAAGCAAATGGCGACAAAACTCATGATATTTTGGCCCAAATTACGGTAACGGAAAATCATGGCCAGTTTCCTTTAATACAACGCTAATCACAACAAAACTCTTGATATTATGACCCGTATTACAGTTGCAAATCTTTTTTTAAAACCTTGTTCGTGTATTTAACTTTTTAACAAACTGGATATTGGCATTTTTGCAGGAGACACATTTCCTCTAGGCTGTGCATTTGATAAATCAAATGTTCACCACAAGGTGATTAATTTGTTACTTTCTTCTAATAAAGTCGTACAATGACACTATTTTTTCATCTTAAATTATAAAATTTTGTTCTGCTGCAGTATTTCAAGGAAAATCCGGATAGCATTAACCCTTCTTATAACACCAAAAATGGGATCTACACCGAAGGATGTGGACTGAACAATGTAGTGATGTCATGGGGACATGATAATTACATGTATATGGTGAGTCCACAATGTTATAAAAAAATTTACATTTAATTTAAGAACCAATATTTTTTTTTTGTCTGAAATTTAAGATCTAATATATGGTGCACTTGGATTTGCAGGTTGCTGAGGAAAATGGCACCACTTTGCCACAAGCAGGATTGTTCATTATCAGATACCACTCTTTCTATCCTTTGCATAAGGAAGGTGCATACACTCACTTGATGAATGAGGAAGATGTTGAGAACTTGAAGTGGCTTCACATATTTAAGTATGTTTATGTTTTTAAATTTTGACATACTTATTAATTTGTAAACATTTTTTTTGTTGCTGTTAACATAATTTTTTTGATGTAATTTTGTGAAGCAAATATGATCTTTATAGCAAGAGCAAAGTTCTGGTTGATGTGGAAGAGGTTAAGCCATACTATTTATCGCTTATTGAGAAGGTGAGTTTGAATTCTGATGGTTTGGTCAATTTGATTTATTTATTTTCATTACTTTTCTGTGTGAGGTTCTAATTTTCTTCTTGATCGTGTTTGCAGTATTTCCCTTCAAAGCTTAGATGGTGAAGAGCAAGAAGGATGCTAAAGATATGAAGACTTCTTTTTTAGGAAGTTTCAAGATGTATTTATGTACCCCCTTTGCAAGCCATTAGGGAGTAGTTCCATATCCAATCTATAAATGAATGATTTCTTGCGAGTTGTAATACTCTTTCATCTGTGATATAATAATAAAGCATCCTTCTATAAGCAACTACTCATCTCCATCTTAGGGGAGTCTTAGAATATCATAAGTTTAACCTGAATAATATTTGAGTAACCCATTAAATCATAAACTCTCTTAAGAAATGTGCATGAATGCTCTCTAATGACTCCACCAAAGTCTCGCAGTCAAGGATTCGTGACAGCACTATAATCCACGTTTGAAGCAATTCCATCAGTACGACGTGCATGATAGAATAAACTATGACAAGAATATCATTTTGGATTTTTATATGCATGTGCGTTAAAACATAATCAAATTCATGGATTAATATTTCACTTTGCCTGTATGATTTTATGAGTGATACTTGTCACTCCGTTCGGAAACAAATCCTTGTATTAAATAACCTGTGTTAGTTACCCATCCCCACCAATGGAGCCAAAGTAGAAAGACGTTCATCCTAATCGGGCCTCAGTGGATACTAATGTTATCGCTATTCTTAAGCAGCGAAGCAACCACAAGTTCAACATGTATGCTCCTCTGTTGGTCAATATTACTATGCTAATGGACGTCATTCCCAAGCGTGAATTCTATCATGTCTTGAGAGAAGGAAATAGTAGTGCAGACTTCGTGGCAAAGCACAAGCGCTCATCTAGGCTTGGTTTCACAATTTGGTCAGCTCCCCCTGTAGTTTGGAGGATCTGTTGTAGAGAGAAGCTTCGGGTTAACTGGGCTTCGTTCTCCTCTTTTTGTTTGTTTTTTCTGTACTCAACAAAAAAAAAAGTTTCCCATCCCAACCACTGTAATAAGAGGACAAATAAAATCACAAATTACGCTCAAGAAGATTAACCAACTCAATGGCAATTTTGTGCTACTAACGCAAGATCTAAGAAAATATCCAACATATTAAAAGAGTGGTGCTTGAGCAGTCGTGCTAAGTGTCGTTACTTTTTTTTTTTGACAAATGTTGTCGTTACTTTCTTGTCGATCTTAGCTTTCTATTTTCATTTTAACTTCTTTTTAATTTAAATACTAGTAAAAATAATTTTAAATTTTTTCCAAATCGTTGTTTTCATTAGTTTTAAAAATATGCCCTCTCTATTACATGTTGTAGACTTCTATCTCCTTGTTAGAAATATAAATTGAATACATATCTTAAAAGAGTTAAATATATACTTTTTTTGACAAAGAGTTAAATATATTTTTAATCACTATGAAAAAACTAGTTTTCCATTTTTAGTCCTTAATAATTTTTCTTCAACTATTGTGCTCTCTTATATTTTCGTTTGCAGTTTTAGTCTATTATGTTGGTCTTTGCTGGCTAACGAGTTACTTGTTGGCGCGTGTCAGACATTCTTAATAGTAACTACAATATTAAATCACTTGTCATGTCACATTTATTAATAATGAGGATCAGAATTTTTATAGTTAATCATAAATATATTACAACATAAATGATTTGAGTGTAAAATATATATTATTATTCATTTGTCTATCTCTTTGATTAAAAGTTATTTCAACAATTTTTTTATTATATATCATAACTAAATACAATCAAGAGTTTGTCCACATATGCTTACAACTAGGACCAATCAGAAAAAGCCACACACATCTCCAAATAAATACGTGGCGTCCACATCAGCTTTTATTGAAAATTAATTATGAATATATCTCAAAAATGAAAAATCAGGGGATCGAACCCGCTTCCTCACACCCTCACCTTCCAACACTAACCATTTGAACAATTACATTTTGTTGTAATTGAAGCGTATTATAGAATATATACCATTTTTTTTAGCAAAACCTATTTGACATCTAATATTTTGTATCACTTTCCATAGATTTTAGATTCTATATATTTATTAACTAGAATGTTATTAAATATGAGTAATTTTATTGATTTTCAAATTTGTTTTTAATTCAAGATTATATTAAATTTAAAAAATTGACTTTTAATATCTTACATTTTCTAATTCTCATATTATTTAATACCAAATTTATTGATATTGGGTCATGCAGGTCAATTAGTGACCCCTCGGTTCGACCATTGACCCAGTGACCTGCTCGGGTCGATCATCGGGTCACTTTTAATAACATTGATTGCAGCTGACTGTTTCAAAAAAAACAAAAACAAGTAATGAATACAATGCTAATTTTGTGGATCCAGTAATGAATACAATGCTAATTTTGAAAATCCTTTCGGTCGGAACTACTATCTAGAGAAGATGGAGACTATCAGAAGCACAAGAGCAACAAGGTAGCCGGGTTATTATAACATAGGTGCTGAACCTGTTTTGGATTCATTCTGTAAGTATTCTTATAACTGCATATTGGTTTTCCCCATTCTTTTCAACTTTAAATTTTTTATTCCATTTACCAAAATTATGTCTTTTGCATTGCACTTTCATTTTAGTACATGTTGGGGTTGTAGAATATAAAACTAGAATTCAATTTTATGTTTCATTTGTGCTCACATGGCATTCAACTTACTTTAAGTAGTAATTTTCGGTTCGTGTAAGTAACTACTAAGCAATGATGGATATGATATGGATAGAGTGAATACAATTATTCAAATCCAAATATTAAAATTATCATAAATAGTAGTGCGATTAGGATATTGTGTAGTTGTCTGTCATATATAAATTTATCTCAGACTATTGTGACGGTGTGTGTCATATATATGATATTGAATTTGCAACTTTTGTTCTGTTTAATCACGATGCAGTGAGCCTAAGATACAATTTCACAACTTTCATCAAGATAGAAACCCTAAGATAAAATAAAATTTGAACTAATGGTTCTTTCTTCGCACAGTCACTATATCCCACTAAATTTGGGACTTCTCTCAAACCCTATCGCGATTTTTAACCCAAAACGGTGCTGCTCTGTATTCCTTTTGTTTGCTCTCAATCTTTTTTATCATCACTCTCAATCTTATTCCTAATAGTGAGTAATAATAATTAGATTGCAATAGATCGTTCCATATTTAGTTTTTTTTACAAAATTAGATTAGTCGCTGGCAAAGTCGTTGGATACTAACAATATGATAAAAAAACCTAATCTAATGCATCATTATGCTTTTATTGATTATCAAGTAAAATATTTACCATTCTCCAACTACTATTGTATATCGTACGTATGATAAAAAAAATTCTAATCTAATGCATCATTATGTTTTTATTAATTATTAAGTAAAATATTTACCATTCTCCAACTATTAATTATTTTTGTCAAAAAAAAACTATTAATTATTCAGTCATAGATGTTACAATAGAATGAATATATAAGGTTTAATAAAATAAAAATATATATAATGTTTATATTAAAATAAAATATCAAAAATTATTGTCAATTCTAAAAAAAAATTAAACCTCATTAATTATGGAGCTTTATAGGCAAATAAGATATGGGGAATAAGTCCCTTTTAAAAAAGAAGATATGGGGGAATAAGCAATACTAATATTGATATTCTAATTTCTTTTTATATCTTGATTTCAAACTTATAACATCAAATATTTTAGATTTAATTACATTTTTGGTCCCCTATAATAGTACATTCATGATTTTGGTCCCCTAGCCAAAATTGGTCAAACTAATGGTAGAAGTGGTACTAAGTTAAATGACGTGGCATCTCATGTTTGAGTGCCACATGAAATTTTTAATTAAAACATAATATTTTAATATAACAATTTGTTTTTTAAATAAGTAATAATAAACATCCCAATATCTGGTAATAAAGTATTTTTTAATCTACTTTTTTCCAACTTACTGACTCTCTTTCTCTGCGATGAAGGTTCGGAGATAGCAAAGCTTGGTGTTACTCAACGTGGAAGTTTGATGAAGATCATGAGGAAGATCTTAGAGTGACCAAAGGATCTTTGTTATGTATACTTATGGATGGATGTATTGTTTCATCCTTCCCTCACAGTCTCACACTCGACTAAACGAGTGTTTTCTACCTGTGCGTGGGAATCTCGACGAGGACTTTTTCTATGTGGAGACGGGGACGAGAGAGATAATTCCCCCACTGTCAATTCTAGGATGAGGTTGAGGATGGGGACGGGGACCATTCCGCTGTCCGAGTACATTATATGTGTTTTTTAATTAAAAACATTATTAAAAAATACAAATGTGCTAACTGCTAAATTTTGTTCTTAATTTTATTTTTTGAATATCAATAAATAAAAGGATGACTAAATTTTATATTAAAATATTAAACTATGATTTTTTAGTTTAACTATAATATTTTTTAGTATACAATCTAATCTAATAAACGTGTCATACTAAAATTTGTCATGGTGGGTTTATTTTCTAATGTGTCCAAAGTAGTCAATTTTTTTTTGACATAGTATACGTAAACATTCGACTGACTCTTTTTTAATCCTCAAACAACAATTTCAAAATTTAAGTTAAAAGGAAATGTATACCCGTGCTGGCATGGGTGATACATACTAGTCTACTATGTATTTATGAAATAGCTAGACTAGAGATATTTTCATTTTAGATATTCTACATGTGTAACACATCTTAATTTTGGGGTAAATTTGTCTTTTGATTATTTACCTCTTTGTTTGCTATTATCTTTTAATATTTTGATTTTCTTTAATCACCCACGAGGCACGATTTTGTTCGAAACTCACATGCTTCGAATTTCACCACTTATTCCCCGTCCTCTTGTTTTCTTCGGTAGTCGAAACCCTAATCCCATATTTCAAAATTTAAAACCCCCCTCTTCTCCTTGGTTGATCTCATTGCATCTCCCCCTTGTTTTCTTCATCCTACTCGATGATATCTCTCTCTTGCCGTTTTTTCATCTTTCTCTTCTATATCAACTTCAAAGTTTTTATACGCCTTTTCCTGTCACGCCTCTCTTCATCCCGCACTTCAATTTTATTGGTGAGAATAGTTTCAATCCCCCTCTTTGTCTGTAACCAAAAATATTGGGTTGGGCCAAGATCGACGAAGCTCAATAAGAGGCTCAACATCAGCAAACCCATATAATATCTATGTAAGGGGTCTCACCCACACACTCACCATATATTTCTAAAACCCTAATAAAATACTACAGGGAGACCAGACTTGGGGTCAGGGTGACTTTGCAGGTAAACTTTCAAGGCACTCCACCGTCGATAGGCAGAGTCACCTCCGGGTATTGCACACCCGAAGAATCTCTCAAAATTCCAGACCGAAACAACCTCCAATGCCATGTTGTGAAGGATGCTGTGAAGGTGATGGATGTGGGTGAAGAATAGGGGAGAGTATGAAGGATGGTGAAGAAGAGGGAAGTAGAAGGTTAATTAATGTTAGAGGTATTTTAGTAATTTTATATGATATGGGAGTTTGAAAGTAAATAGAGACGTGGGAAAAGAATAGGAATCAATACAGATGCATGAGTAGACTATCAGTTTTGAAGAAGACCCATACTTCTTTCACTCCCCCTCCTACTAGCCACACACCCCGAAACCCCATGAAATGACAAAAATACCATTAATGAATAAAAACCTTTCAAATACGTCTATTTTTTCCCTGGTATTTAGTAGGTACAATATCATGATGTGGTTTGTGTCTTGGCACACACCCTTCGTTGCCCAATTTTTAATCGATATGGCACTATGATGCCGACACTATGATGCCGAACCGGTATGGTAGCATAGTTTCGTACTATATCTCAGTTTATATTCGAATTTTTGATGTGCATGGTTTCCCATTCATCCTTCTGTCTCTTTGTCCCACCATTCACGAGCTAAAGAATACTTGGTCTGAACTTGTAGCTTAGCCAGTTAATTTGATTGTTTTGTTTTGTGGTAGGAGTGGAACCCAAATCCACATTCCTTATATCTTACTCATCACAAATTCACAATAATAGAACCCTATCAAGCTTAGTTTTTATTTTTGCTGAATGTCACTGAATATTTGGGGAAACTTGTGGGTAGGATTGGTCGGCTATATAAGCTTTGTTTTGAATGGAATTAATCATTATATGTTAAAGAAAGCGTTAGAAGGAGGAAACGAATCAAGAATGTTTGATGAGGAAAAAGGGGTGTGGAAACTTGATAAATTCCATTCAAAACACAACAGACACTATTTGTGTTGCGAAATGACCAAAATAAAGCTGGCTACACAAATAGAAAAGAAACACGTGAGTTTCATGCAAAACACCAATAAAATAAAAGCACCTATACAAAGTTAAAAGAATATGAAGGATTTTCTATTGTAAATGTGGTAGAAGTTCCCAAAAATAAAAACTAAATTAAAACTATCTGTAAATAAGAAGATTATAAAATTAAAAATGAACATTAACAAAGATATTGGAATTTAACATCCATAGTTAATAAAAAAGAACTCTAAAATATTTTAATAACAAAATTCATACTAATAAATTATAAATATACAAATTTAACCCATAATTAGAAAGAAGAGAGAAGACAACACAATTAGAAGGTAAAAAACGTGGGTATCATGTGGAGTTGGATGAAAACCAACAATAAAACAGAAGCAGTTATATAGAGTTGAAAGAAGATGATAGGGTTTTAAGGTAAATGTGGCTGAAGTTCCCGTGGGAGTAAATGTTGCAACGCGGTAATCGAATAAAAATATAAACACCAATTTAAGTATGCTTCTAATACCCCTTGATGAGAAATGACAAAATACGTGTAACCAATAAAAAAAACACACATAGAAAGTAAAATACGTGGATATCATGTAGGATTAGATGAAAACCACCGATAAAATAGAAGCACATATACAAAGTTAAAATGATATGATGAGGAGTTCTATTGTAAATATGACTGAAGTTCCCGTGGGAGTAAGTATATATGACATTATATATTGGAAGACAAAAAACAACTTTTAGCAATGATAGATGCAACTAAACACGAAGAAAGGAGTTTCTGAACCATAAAGTATACAAAAACACACTGTTTAGCATTTCTCTTTACTTACTTTGTCATGAATTATATTTCTTTTCACCAAACCAGTTATTGAGGAACAAATTTTGGATATTTGAACAGTTAAATTATTTTGACACATCCTATTTAGCATCTCACTTTGCATATTTTATCCGGAAATTATATTTTTTCACCAAACCGGTTATTGACGAAAAAAACTTTGCTTAGGTGAACAATTAAATTTGTTTTCGAACTTTACAGTTATGAAAAATAAAGCTCCCGAAAAGTGATGTCATGAAGAATTGTAAAATGAAGCTTCTATTTTTTCGGTGGTGTGAGGGAGGGGAGCAGAGAGGAAAAGAAATAGAAGATGGAATGGACAAAATAAAAATAAAAAAGAAGAATAAGTGGGACCAACAACTTGAAAGTTGGGCAACAATTATGTGAGAAAGTCCACAGAGAGAAACGGGAAGAAGAGCCGAAATATTGGATATATGGAAGACTTTATGTTACATCAATGGGCCTACCACATGCGAGAATTGGAGAAAAAATCTAGTGAGATGCGCATATATATGGCAGCATTTGTGACTGCAGGACCCAAGAGAAATTAGATATAAGATAGATGGTTTTAATAAAAAATTAATTTCTCTTTTGTGTTTTTTCTTGAATTCGTCGTGGCCTGAGTATGACATCGTTTTGTTTGTCGTCTTGGTGCGACACTATTTGGTTTTTCATCTTGTTACAGTGTTCGTTTGATTTCGATTGATAGATCAACTTCGACCAACTACAATTCAATCAACAACTTGGACATCAACGTTACAGATCCAGAAGCATGAGTATTCTGACGACTTTGATTTGTAGGCACTTTGCCGTTTTACAATATTAATTTGGATGCTGTGAGTTTGTTCACAAATTTCTCCTTTTTCATTTTTAGTAGTTTTGAGTAGTCAATGAACTAACCGATTGAATTTATGTTGGTAAAATTAGTGACAAGTTAACTGATGAATATGAATTAACATAAAATGATATTTCTAATAAATGAGAGAGAGAGAGAGAGAGAGAGAGAGAGAGTAGTGTTATGAATCGTATTCATACTACACACTACGTATATTTTTTTTGGTGAAAGAGAGGGCCAAAAGGCCCAGAGAGAACTAATTCATCGATGGGCTGACAATACCACCCAGATCCACAGAATACAAATGGACTAAAAAGTCTGGAACAATATCAAAAATTACACAATTATCCCTAATCTGGTAACTCTCTCTTGCCAACCTATCAGCAGTGGCATTGAATTCTCTCCCAATTGTTCTCCATTTGACATCAATGTCTTCACTTCCTATCTCCAAAATACCACCCAGCAAATGATGGAACTGATGATTCCTGATCTCACCTGCAGATAAGAGTTTCATGGCTTCACTGCAACAATAATGTTCCTGTAGCCTCTTCCCCACGCCAAACTCAAACCGTGGTAGACGCTTCAAAGCTCCGATTCCAGGATCAAACAAGAATCCAGCTGATGACTAAACGCAAAAATGAAATTGCCAAGGTGATCTCTCACAATTTCACCGCACCCTGCCAGTCGACCATTGTTTCGAACAGAACCATCACAATTGAGTTTCACCCAACCGATCGGAGGAGGAGACTAGCTATCAATCACCACCACCACCGATGCGACCAGAGATGACGGTTTCAAGCAAGAGTTCCTCCGATTACAATCAACAATATGCTCCACAAACCTACGAATCGCAATTACCGCAGATTGGGTTGTTGTAGTCCTTTGGGAGAAAACCTTTTCGTTTCGCTTCCGCCAAATTGAGTCAATTGCAACTCCGAATGTGATGTCCCAGTAATCTTCCTCATCTCTTTTTGATTTATGCATTAAATTGGCTTCAAACCAACTTTTCCAGTTTTGATCACTAAAAAATCTTCTGGGTTCTCACATGCAGGCTGTGCCAGATGCTTGAGCTTTGCTTACAATCTCTGAAACAATGGAGGAGGGTCTCATCACCATTGTTGCATATGGGACAACTGCTAGAGTTGGTCATCTTCCTTCTGAATCTTTCACTGTTGGTGAGCAGAGTGCCATGACCAAGCTTCCATAAAAAGGTACAAATTCTTTCCACTCCTCTCCATTTCCAAAAAACTTTAAAGATAGAGTCATAGGATCTGCTAGGATTTCCTTGAATTACTGTATAAGCTGATCTTGTAGTGAATCTCCCATCAGGGGTAGCACTCCAATAGAAAACATCCTCATGATTAGTGATTGAAGGGATCATATCTCTAACTCTCTGCATCATAGGGCCAAAATTAACAAAGCCAATTAGATTCCAATTACCATTATGGTCAATGTAGTGACTAATAGGTAACTTCACCCACTCCTCAGTTATGTTATTGTTGCAAGTGTTGGCAAGAATAGTGTCATTGTCCAGCCATTTATCACTCCAAAACCTGACTTGGTCCCCATTCCCCAAATTCCACCTGAGATTCAGTCTAAACTGTTCCCACATGTTACCAACACCATTCCAGAAGTTGGATCCCTTCTTGTTAGTGTCTATGCTAGTATCCTTCCAGCCACAATTGTATTTGCTTCTAATCACTTTGCTCTCTGGATTGCTGCAAAGGTTCCATATTGCTTTCATCATGAATGCTGAATTAGCAACTCTAGTAGATCTAAGTCCTAGACCTCCTTCCTTCTTAGGTTTGCATAGTTTATCCCAACTAAGAAGATGGACTTTCCTGCTGTTTTCCTCATCACCCCATATGAAATTCCTACAGAGTCTGTCAATTTCATCACAAGTGCCCCTAAGAAGAACACTAGATTGCATTACATAGGTAGGCATGGCTTGAATTACTGATTTAGCAAGTGACTACACACTACATATTAGAAAAAGACTATATTAACAAATATATTTACCGGTCTGAATTTTTTTTATTAAAATGGTTATCCATAGTAATTTAAATACTAATTATCTTTCATACAAAATGTTCGATCTCTTTCTGACGACTCTTTCACCATATAATTTGCATATTGATAATTTGTGCCTCTCAACGGTCTAGTCATTGCCTCCTCCTTCGCAATGTAGAACGTGCTGAGCAGGTGGCGGTACCGGCCGATTCAACGGTGTATCTCCGTGGACCACCTTCCCCAGGTCTCTCTCTTCCTCACTCCCCTGTATTTCTTACTCACTAAAATGGTTATCGTTATTCTTATCCATATCAAGGTGACCGCTTTTCTCTAAAATCCGTTCTCTTTTCTTTTTTGCCTCCGAAAAGAACATGCACTTCAACAATGGCAGAGTATGAATAAATAAATAAATAAATAAATAAATAGATAAATATACATTTCCTGGATTGTGGACCACATAATTCATGCACTACATATAGTAAAAGTGAGTAAAACATTAGTCCCTCCACTCAATAAATATCTCTAGCACTAGTATAGTAGTATATGTTACAGGAATTAAGTTAAATTTCTAGCACTCAATAAATATCTCTAGCACTAGTATAGTAGTGTAGGTTAAATTTCTAGGTCTAAAAAAACAGGAATTAAGTTAAATTTGACATTCGGAGTTTCAAAGCCACTGCAAGTGGATTTTCAAATTAATTTTGCTATTATCATGCACACCGATTACAAGTTGGCCTGCTAACTAATTCAAACTTGGTGTGCTGCTTAATGCATTTCTAACAACTTGTTTTTTTTTAATTATTTTTTCCCCATAAAGACGACTATTATTGCTTATTAATAGACAAGAAGTCAACACAATGACAACATGCTATAGGAGGTCAACAAGAATCACCTCAGTGTAAACCTGAACCTGGAAATACAAGTCACAGACTTGTAATAACAGGTCAAGCTAGCAAGCAATACAAGACCACTCAACCTACACCAACCGGTTAAAGAAGTGAAGAGTTGAAGTTGTTAATCTGATAGTTAGGCAGTTAAGATTGTTAGTTATTGATAGTTAAACTTCTGTTTTCAATGTAACAAACTATTCAGCACATCTTGTATAAATGTGCAAGTCAATCTCTAATCTCTGAAACAATTTTCAATTCAAGATATTCCAATCAATGAATACAATTCTTTGAATATCTCTCTAATGGTATCAATCGCCGGTGAAGATCAACAAATTCATCGCTTTCGCAAAACCCTCAAGCTTTGTTAATGGTAGAACCTGTGCCCAAACAAGCTCTCGTCACCACTGAAATTCCCAACAACAATGTATTTGCGGTGAGCTCGTCAATGTCAAGCCACCCTCACGGATTCACGGCGGTGCCCAAGCTATCAATCAAGCTAGAAGACAAGAATTTCTTGCTTTGGAACCAGCAAGTTGAAGGTATTATCACCTCCTACAAATTACATCGCTTCCTGGTTAACCCCCAAATTCCCCAGCAGTAAGTAACGGAGGAAGATCGATTAGCTCTCAAGATCACAGATGAATATGAACGATGGTTGGTCCAAGATCAAATGTTATTCACATGGCTCCTTTCCACACTCAGTGAAGCAGTTTTACCTCGAGTTCTCACATGCAAGCACTCCCATCAAGTTTGGGATCGCATTCACATGCACTATTATTCCCATCTCAAAGCGTGAATCCGTCAATTGCGATCTGAATTGAAGAACACCAAGAAAGGGGAACGATCAATTTCTCAGGATTTGATGCGAATTCACACCCTTGTTGATTCCCTCCTCTCAATTGGGGAGAATATCTCTGATCAAGACAAAATAGACGTGGTTCTTGATGGGTTGCCAGAGGAGTACAACCCCTTTGTTATGATGATCTATGGGAGATCAGATACAACTACGCTTTCTGACATTGAGGCTCTCCTTCTTGTTCAAGAAGCGCAGTTTGAAAAACATAGGCAAGAATTGTCAAGTTCCTCTGTAAGTGCCAATGTTGAGCACACATCATACAATTCTCGCCCAAATTCTGGTAATTTTCGTGGCCGTGGCCGTAACAACAGAGGGCGTGGCTGTGGAAGATCAAACAACAATTACACTACAAGCCAAGCAGCATCAAATTCAAGACCCACTTGCCAACTTTGTGGCAAAACAGGACACACTGCCATTGAGTGTTGGCACAGGTATGATGAGACCTTTGAAGGTGGCAATTCCAAACAAAAACAACGCAAGGATGAAGCAGGGACCAAAGCAGAGAAAACTACTCACAATGCTGCCACTCAACCCCATGTGAGCTATGCTGCCACAGGTGAAGAACTGCCCACTGAATCCCTTGAAGAGGATTGGTACAAAGATACAGGTGCGTCTCACCACGTTACACCACACTCACACAATCTTGATACTAGCACACCCTATAGAGGCACCACCAAAGTCTCTATGGGGAATGGTCACAAAGTGCCAATCAAGGCTATTGGCACTAGTAGTTTCCCATCACCATTTAACCCTGAAATTGTTTTTAAACTGAATAAATTGCTACATGTTCCATCAATTTCCAAAAACTTACTCTCAGTATCTAGATTTTCCAAGGATAACAAGGTTTACTTTGAATTTCACTCAAATTGTTGTCTTGTAAAATCTCAGGGAACTAAGCAAGTGTTCCTCAAAGGAGTAAAAGGTCGTGATGGTCTCTACTCTTTCAAGAAGTTACCTTTTAGTGTTGCAATTAAACCTAGGCTTAGAATTCATTCCTTGCAAACTTCAAATATGTACAAACACTGTTTCTGCTACAAATAAAAATAGAACTAGTTCTAGTGCAGTTATCAAGGATTACAAAATTTGGCATGCTAGATTAGGACATGCTAATACTCATACTGTTAATTCTGTCCTTAAACTGTATGATATTACAATTCCTAATAAAAATGAGCTTTCTTTGTGTAATTCTTGCTGTGTTGGTAAATCACATAGACTATATGCACCTGCATCCACCACTAAATACATGCATCCCTTTGAATTGATTCATTCTGACTTGTGGGGGCCATCTCCCTCACCATCTAAATCTGGATATAGTTATTATATTGCCTTTGCTGATACATTTACAAAATTTACATGGTTATATTTTTTTAAGAATAAGTCTGATGCTTTGTTGGCTTTCACAAAGTTTCAATCTATGGTTCACACACAACACAATGCTACTATTAAGGCAGTACAAACAGATTTTGGTGGAGAGTTCAGGCCCTTTACAACATTGCTCATCTCTCAAGGAATCCTCCATCGTTTAACTTGTCCACACACCTCCCATCAAAATGGTACCGTAGAAAGGAAACACCGACAAACAGTGGAAATGGGACTTACATTGCTATCACATGCTTCAATACCTAAGTCTCACTGGGATCATGCCTTTACAACAGCTATTCACCTAATCAATAGATTGCCTACCTCAAGCCACTCATCATTTATATCACCGTATGAAGCCCTATATCACAAGAAACCAGACTACAAATTGCTTAAAGTGTTTGGTTGCACCTGCTACCCTCACCTCAGACCATACACAAACATAAACTTGAGTTTAGAAGCACCAAGTGTGTCAACCTAGGCTTATCACCACAACACAAAGGTTATAAGTGCTTAAGTCCTGAAGGCAGAATATACATCACCAAAGATATCCAATTTGATGAAACTGAGTTCCCTTATCCCTCTCTCTTCCCTGCTCCTACTGAAACTAGCACCACATGTTCAACTGAGCCCTATCCTCTGGTTGTCTTTCAAAATCAACCTGAGACTTCCACTATTCCTGCAGTAGCCAACACTCAGACACAAACTCAAACACAAGCAGAATTCACACAAGCCAATACTACTACTCATTCACCATCTGACTCACATACTTCAACCCACCCTCCTACAGCAACAGATACCTCTCTCACTCCTACTCACACAGCAACAAACTCAACACACCCTATGGTGACAAGGACCAGAACTGGTAAATTGAAACCCAAGGTATTTCTGACCCTAGTTGAACCCACCTCAGTCAAGCAAGCCTTGAATGACTCTCTCTGGAAAGCTGCAATGCAACAAGAATATGACACTCTGGTGAAAAATGGAACCTGGACTCTCACCTCCCTGCCACCTCAAAGACAAGCAATTGGGTGTAAATGGGTATTTAGGGTCAAACAAAATCCAGATGGTTCTCTAAACAAGTGCAAGGCACGACTTGTAGCTAAGGGATTTCATCAAATACATGGTAAGAACTACAGAGAAACATTCTCTCCTGTAGTCAAACCTGCAACTATCAGGATTATTCTTACTTTAGCTCTAACACACAGGTGGGAATGCAACAAATAGACATCAACAATGCGTTTATAAATGGCCACCTCACAAAAGAGATATATATATATAAAACAACCACCAGGATTTACTAGTACTGACAGGAACCAAGTCTGCAAATTGAATAGAGCCTTATATGGCCTCAAACAGGCACCTAGGGCTTGGTATGAGAGATTAACTCAAGCTCTCCTTGTTTGGATTCAAGTCAAGTAAATGTGACCCATCCTTGTTTGTCTATACTCACCAAGGAGTCACTCTTTACTGTCTTGTGTATGTAGATGATATAATTATCACTGGTTCATCACAAAAAATTGATCTCCAATCTGATCCAGAAGCTCAATCTTCAGTTTGCTCTCAAGGATCTTGGCAAGCCAGACTATTTTCTGGGCATTGAGGTCAAATCTCTCTCAGATGGATCACTCCTTTTGACTCAAACTAAGTATATTTTAGACTTACTTCAAAGAGTCAATATGAGTGAATGCAATGGCATGCCCACACCAATGCTCTTTAATCTAAAACTGAGCAAGCAAGGCACTGATGTTCTCAAATATCCTTTCCAATACAGGTCTATTGTTGGTGCTCTCCAATACATTACACTAACAAGACCTGAAATTGCATTCACTGTCAACAAACTGTGCCAGTTTTGGCAACACCACTTGAGTCTCACTGGCTTGCAGTTAAAAGGCTCTTAAGATATCTGAGTGGTTCACTGTATCATGGCTTGCATCTTCAATCTGCTTCACCAGACAATAAGTTCTCTCTCAGGATTTACTGTGACACTGACTGGGGTAGTGACATTGATAACAGACGCTCCACTACAGGTTTGTGCATGTTTTTGGGACCTAACTTGATATCCTGGTCTGCCAAAAAGAAAACTCTGGTGGCTAGGTCCAGGGCAGAAGCAGAGTACAGGGGGATTGCTCAAGCAACTGCAGAACTTATGTGGATACAGTCCTTGTTAACAGAACTTACCTCACCAAACTCCAACCTTGCTCTGTGACAACTTGTCTGCAGTTTTGCTAGCACACAACCCTATTCTTCACTCAAGAACAAAGCACATAGAAATGGATTTGCACTTTGTAAGGGAAAAAGTTGCTGATAAAATTCTCCTGATTCATCATGTTCTTGCAATTGCTCAACTGGCAGATATCCTAACCAAACCTCTTGGCACAGCTGCTTTTCTCACCTTGAGACACAAACTCAAGGTCAAGTCCCTCCTTGAGTTTGAAGGGGGAGTAATAGACAAGAAGTCAACACAATGACAACCTGCTATAGGAGGTCAACAAGAATCACCTGAGTGTAAACCTGAACCTGGAAATACAAGTCACAGACCTGTAATAACAGGTCAAGCTAGCAAGCAATACAAGACCACTCAACCTACACCAACCGGTTAAAGAAGTGAAGAGTTGAAGTTGTTAATCTGATAGTTAGGCAGTTAAGATTGTTAGTTATTGATAGTTAAACTTCTGTTTTCAATGTAACAAACTGTTCAACACATCTTGTATAAATGTGCAAGTCAATCTCTAATCTCTGTAAAAATTTTCAATTCAAGATATTCCAATCAATGAATACAATTCTTTGAATATCTCTCTTACTTATGAAGTGACCCCGTTGAGAGGTACCTTTCAAGTAGTGAATTATACGACGAAGCATTGCGAAATGAAGATGCGAGGAGAGTGCATGAATTCACTTACTTGCTGGACAACAAATGTTTGAAAGAATAATTCAGTGTCCTGTACATGAACCGTGAAAAGACTTTTGTATTTTAAAAGTCAATAAATACTTGTTTCTATCGTATGGTTGATACTTTAATTGATAGAATCTTAAAAGCCAGCGCAAGTGGATATTCACACTAAATTAATAGTGCTATTATCATATACTGTAGTAGTACACTGATTAGAGGTTGGCCTGCTAACTAGTTCAAACGGTGTGCTGCTTAATGCAATTTTGGTTCTTCTAATTAACAACTTGTTCTTTGTTTTATTATTATTATTTTTTTGCTATAAAGACAAATGAATGCTTATGAAGAAGTTGAAATCTTTGTTGGTTGGCTTCACTGTGTATCAACCACAACCACAAATTTAGATCCCAACCCAACTCCATTTCTGCTCTTAGCCAAGATTAGCACAAACATAGACCCCAACTTAACTCCTTTTTTGCTCTATACAGACAGATTAAGATCAACATGGCTGATTCATTTGTCTTCGATATTGCTAATTCACTGTTGGGGAAGCTTGCTTCTTATGCTTATGAAGAAGCTTCTCAAGCCTATGGTGTGTATGAAGATCTGCAAGGGATCAAAGATACTTTGTCAATTGTTAAAGGTCTGCTATTGGATGCTGAGGATAAGAAACAACAACAACATGCCTTGCGTGAATGGCTGAGGCAAATTCAGAACATTTGCTTTGATGCTGAAGATGTTTTGGATGGATTTGAGTTTCAACAAAAGCAAAAGCAAGCTGTCAAAGCTTCTGGAGGTACCGACATGAAGGTACGCCACTTCTTTTCTTCCTCTAATCCACTAGCTACCCGTTTTAGGATGGCACATCAAATTAAAAAAATTAGAGATAGATTGGACAAGGTAGCAGCTGATGGGACCAAGTTTGGTCTTACAACAGTTGTTGTTGATCCCGAACTTGTTGTGCAAAGGAGGGAATTGACTCATTCCCATGTTGATGCTTCAAGTGTAATAGGAAGGGAAAATGATAAGGAAAAAATTATACAGCTTTTGATGAAACCAGATACTAAGGGTGTTGGAAGTATTTGTGTCATTCCCATTGTTGGAATTGGAGGCTTGGGAAAGACCACACTTGCAAAATTGGTGTTCAATGATAAGAGGATGGTTGAAACTTTCCACTTGAAGATGTGGGTGTGTGTCTCCAATGATTTTGATATCAAGTTGATAATTACTAAGATAATCAACTCTATTATTGCTCCAGATTCAGATTCAGCTCCACCTCTAACTACAAATCCAACTCTTCTTACTTCTGCTCACATATTCCAATTAGATATTGAGCAGTTACAACGTCATCTTAGACATGAAATATCTGGTAAAAAGTTTTTGCTTGTGTTAGATGACATATGGAGTGATGATCGTGCAAAATGGATTGAGTTGACAGATTTGTTGAAAATTGGTGCACCAGAAAGCAAAATCTTGGTGACAACACGTAGCAATTCGATTGCTTCAATGGTGGGTTCTGTTCCCTCTTATGCTTTGGATGGTCTTTCTCTAGAAGACTGTTTATCTCTATTTGTGAAATGGGCATTTAAGGAAGGTGACGAAATAAAATATCCAAATCTAGTGGAGATAGGGAAAGAAATTGTGAAAAAATGTCAAGGGGTTCCACTGGCAGTGAAAACATTGGGAAGTTCATTGTTCTCAAAATTTGACTTAAGTAAGTGGGAGTTCATAAGAGACCATGAGATATGGGATTTAGAACAGAAAAACGATGATATTTTACCCGCCCTAAAATTAAGCTATGATCAAATGCCTTCCTACTTGAGGCGTTGTTTTGCTTTTTTTTCCCTTTTTCCCAAAGACCATAAATTCTTCGCAGATGATATTAGTGTTCTCTGGGTAGCACTTGGATTAATTCAATCTAGTAATAGAAGTAAAAACCTCGAGGATACTGCAAGAGATTATGTATATGAGTTACACTCAAGATCATTGCTTCTTGATTTTGAAGACTTTGGCTACAGTTACAAGTTCAAAGTCCATGATTTAATTCATGATCTTGCATTGTATGTTGCGAGAATGGAATTTGTGAAGGTAGACTCGCATACTCAGAATATACCTGAACATGCAAGACATTTATCAATTGTTGAAAATGGTTTGCTTGACTATGCTTTGTTCCCCAAATCCAGAAGTGTAAGAGCTATACTATTTCCCATTGATGGGGTGGGTCTTGACAATGAAACCTTGTTGAATACATGGATATCAAGATACAAATACTTGCGATATTTAGATTTAAATAATTCGTCGTTTGAGACTTTACCTAATTCAATTGGTGAATTGGAGCACCTCCGCGTTCTCAATCTCATGGAGAACAAAAAACTCAAAAAGCTTCCCAATTCTATTTGCAAACTACGTAATTTGCTTGTCTTGGTACTTGCATTCTGCACGAATCTTGAAACCTTGCCTAAAGGATTAGGGAAGCTGACCAACCTTCAACGTCTTTATATAACCACCAAACAATCAGTTTTGTCGCTAACTGAATTAGCAAGCTTGAAACATCTTCGATGTTTGTATTTTCGTAATTGTGACAATATGAAGCTTTTGTTTACTGGGTCAGAACAATTCAATTCCCTTGAAAAGTTGTCTTTTATATCGTGTGGCAGTCTAGACTCCTTATCTCTTTATATTTTCCCGGAATTACAAGCTCTGTCAATTTGTCATTGTAAGATGTTAGTCCCGTGGTTTAACAACCAAAGCTCAATCCCAACATTGAAGATGAAGACTTTGTCTATTGAGGGTTTTCCGGGGGTTCTGGCATTGCCTCGGTGGATTGCAGATGTCGCAAACACTTTAGAGATCTTGCTATTGTACGAATTTCCAGATCTAAAGATGCTTCCTGAGTTTCTAACAACACTGACTCATCTTAAGAGGCTCCATCTTGTTGGCTGTCCTCAAGTGTCGAGTCTTCCAAGTGACATGCATCAACTCACTGCGCTTGAAGATTTCTGGATAGAAGGATGTCCTGAATTATGTCGAAAATGTTGGTCTCAATCTGGTGGATACTGGCCCATGATTGCTCATATGATTGCTCATATCAAAAGGTTTTACATTGAAGAACCAGAAGAAGAGAAAGAATGAAGACATCAAACTTCTTGAAGGTAAAACATATTATTTGGTCACTTCCCTTTCTAAGTTTGAGCCAAATTTTCATTCCTATCAGTACCCTTTCTTTGTAACAAATAGATATCTCAATAACTTTAACTCTTCTTTCAATTGACATTTTCACCAATAACATAACATCACAGAATTCCTTCTGTTAATTTTGCATGAAAAAAGTAAGCATACATTTGGTATTATTATGTCAATAAAAGAGAATATTTGTTTCTTGAAAGTAAAGTATCCTTTATTTACAGGTGATATTGCAGGAGTGGGAAAGTAATATGCAGCTTGTAGACAGAATACAATTTAGGCAGTGTAAGAGTTGTGGATGCAGCTGCTCCATCATTCCCCTAGAGAGAGTAGAGTAGTGTTTATTTGTATCGGAAATTATTTGTTTAATAAAGCTGTTTGATGTACAAAAACATATCTATTAAAACTCAACATCTGTCATTTCATGAATTTGAAGTGGATTTATCTCGCCATGTCTTTTATAAGTTTTTCTTAGCTATATATTCATTTATGTTTAGTGATATGAATTTTTAGCTCTGAATTTGTAGTCATTTGATTAGATCAACAAGGTTACAAGCTTTCTTAGATATTGAACAACTTAGCTTTCTTTTTGTCAACTTACAGCCCCATCAATCACATTTTCTAATTACCTTGCAATTTTTATAGTAACAATTATAACCATCATTGCAACCACAATTGAAAAGCCATAAAATGCTAACTATCCGCATGTTTTAGCTACTTAAAACTGATTCATTCAATCAACCAATGAATGCAACAATACAACTATTTTTTGAATTTCACCCTTTCCTCACCATGCAGATGTTAATTATGACCTTTTATTGAAAAATGTATTCCTACATTCTTATATCATTCTCTATTTGACTTCCCCATATTTTTGATAGCTCACTTATTAGTTCACTTTCTATATAAAAATTCCAACAATAAATACAAATCAGTCTCAACTGTATACCTTAGCTAAGATGATGTAAATGAGAATGAGAAATGACCTAATCAAGTATAACAGAATCTAAATACTAACCTCACAAATTCATCTCTTCAAAACGCTAGCTCAATCTTAACATTTGAAATATAAAGTTTCATCTGTAGAATTGCAACACGTTTAATTCAAATTTTGTTTTCAGTATAACTATAAATGGAACTTAAGAATATCATTACTGACTCTAATATTGTTTTCCTCTTTCTTTATAAAGCTAATGTTCTTTCTTGAGTTCGCCATATTTTCTGGAAGTATATTTCCATTTTCTAAGTTCCTTGACCAACATATTTGGATCATTGTAGTTGTTTTTCTTACACTTTAGTGTCTGTTTTTCTATATCTTTAGTGTATGTTTGATTAAGATTTTGGAGAGTCTGGAAACAATTCTGGGAGCAAAGACAAGGTGAATATATATTTGATAAGTAATATTTGTGTGTTTGACTTATAGAATCATGGTGGATAAAATTGATTTTGGGTGGAGAAAAAATAGAGAGATTAATAGGGTAAATATGATAGGTGAGTGAAGTGATAAGAAGAGAGATTGAAAATCATAATTATATTCATAACAAACAAAATCCCCACTTTTTGTCTTATGCTTGATGAGAAATGCTAGCAATACTCTATTCGTTACTCTCCATCTAACACTCACCACTAAATTAATGGGTCCCATTTCCAAAGCGGTGGGAACAACATGAATTTTAGTCAATCATAAAGTGAGTGTTGGAGAGACAATGTCAGAAAGAGTGTTGCTAATATTTTTCATGGTTGATAATTGAGTTGACTCAGAGTCTTCAGATCCACCGTAAGTGGATATTCACATCAATATTGTTATTATCATACAAACTGATTAGAGGTTGGCCAGCTAACTAGTTCAAACTTGGAGTGCTGCTAATTAATGCATATTTGGTTCTTTTGAGTCTGAATAAACAAACAACCACAAATTTAGATCCCAACCTAACTCCATTTTTGCTCTTAGGCAAAATTACCACAAACATAGATCCCAACCAAGCTAACTCCACTTCTGCTCTTTACTGATTAATTACACCAACATATGGCTGAAACATTTGTGTTTGATATTGCTAATTCACTGTTGGGGAAGCTTACTTCTTATGCTTATCAAGAAGGTTATCAAGCCTATGGTGTGTATCAAAATCTACAAGGGCTCAAAGATACTTTGTCAATTGTCAAAGGTCTGCTATTGGATGCTGAGAACAAGAAGCACCAACAACATGCCTTGGTTGAATGGCTGAGGCAAATTCAGAACATTTGCTTTGATGCTGAAGATGTTTTGGATGGATTTGAGTTTCAACAAAAGAGAAAGCAAGTTGTCAAAGCTTCTGGCAGCATCAACAAAAAGGTACGCCACTTCTTTTCTTCCTCTAATCCACTCGCTATCCGTTTTAGGATGGCACACCAAATCAAAGAGATTAGAGACAGATTAGATAAGGTAGCTGCTGATGGGACCAGGTTTGGTCTTGCAACAATTGGTGTTGATCCCACACTTGTGCAAAAGAGAGAAATGACTCATTCCCATGTTGATGCTTCAAGTGTAATAGGAAGGGAAGATGATAGAGAAAAAATTATACAACTTTTGATGGAACCACATCCTAGTATGTGTGTCATTCCCATTGTTGGAATTGGAGGATTGGGAAAGACCACACTTGCAAAATTGGTGTTCAACGATAAGAGGATGGATGAAATTTTCCAAATGAAGATGTGGGTGTGCGTCTCCAATGATTTTGGCATCAGGCAGATAATAACAAAAATCATCAACTCTGCTTTTGCAACTCCAACTCCAACTTCTGCTGTTGCTCACCAAGAAGACATTAGCCACTTAGATATTGAGCAGTTACAAAGTCATCTTAGACATAAAATTTCTTCTCAGAAGTTTTTACTCGTGTTGGATGATATATGGAATGATGACCGTGCAAAATGGATTGAGTTGAAAGATCTGTTAAAAGTTGGTGCAGCAGGAAGCAAGATCATAGTGACAACACGTAGCAACTCAATTGCTTCAATGATGGGTACCGTTCCCTCATATGTTTTAGAAGGTCTGTCTCCAGAGAACTGTTTATCTCTATTTGTAAAATGGGCTTTTAAGGAAGGTGATGAATTAAAATACCCAAATCTAGTGGAAATAGGAAAAGAAATTGTGAAAAAATGCCAAGGGGTTCCACTAGCAGTCAGAACATTAGGAAGTTCACTATTCTCAAAATTTGAATTAAGTAAGTGGGAATTTGTAAGAGACCATGAAATATGGAATTTAGAACAGAAGCAAGATGATATTTTACCTGCATTAAAATTAAGCTATGATCAAACGCCTTCCTACTTGAGGCACTGTCTTGCTTTTCTTTCTCTTTTCCCCAAAGACCATTCATTCGTCGTACATGGAATTAGTAGTCGTTGGGCGGCAATTGGATTAATTCATGATCTTGCATTGTATGTTGCAAAAACGGAATTTGTGGTGGTAGATTCGCAAACTCGAAATATACCTGAACAAGTAAGGCATGTATCAATTGTTGAAAATGGTTTCCTTGACCATACTTTGTTCCCAAAGTCCAGAAGTGTAAGAACTATACTATTTCCCATTGATGGGGTGGGTCTTGACAATGAATCTGTGTTGAATACATGGATATCACAATACAAATACTTGCGATATTTAGATTTAAATAATTCTTTTTGGTGGAGACTTTGCCTAATTCAGTTGGGGAATTGGAGCATCTTCGTGTTCTCGTTCTCGCTAACATCAAAAAAATCAAAAGACTTCCCCGTTCTATTTGCAAACTCTATAACTTGGAAGTCTTGTCACTCTCAGGATGCACGAATCTTGAAATATTGCCTAAAGGATTAGGGAAGCTGATCAGCCTTCGAGAAATTTATATAACCACAAAACAATCAGTTTTGTTGTTGACTGATTTCACAAGCTTGAACCATCTTCAGATTTTGGCTTTTCATAAGTGTGGCAATATGAAGCTTTTGTTTACTGGGGTACAACAACTCACTTCCCTTGAAATATTGTGTTTTGATTCATGTGGCAGCCTTGAATCCCTGCCTCTTTCTATTTTCCCAAACTTGCAGACTTTGATAATTGTAGACTGTAATATGTTAAACCTTTGGTTTAACAACGAAAGGCCAATCCAAAATTTGAAAATGAAGTATTTGTATCTTGAGGATTTTCCAAGGCTTCCGACATTGCCTGGATGGATTGAAGGTGCAGCAAGCACTTTAGAGACCTTGATATTGTATGATTTTCCAAATATGAAGACGCTTCCTCAGTATCTAAAAAAGATTACTTGTCTTAAGAGGCTTCGTATTGGTTACTGTCCTCAAGTGCCCTTGAAGATCTTCTCATAGATGGTTGTCCTGAATTATGCCGAAAATTTCAGCCCCAATCTGGTGTGTACTGGCCCATGATTGCTCACATTAAAAGAATTTACATTGGAGAGCCAGAATGAGAGGATTAATGAAGGCATAAACCTTCTTAAAGGTAAACATAGTATTTTGTCACTTCCCTTTCTAAAAAGTTGAGATGAATTTCCATTCCTTTTAGTACCCTTTCTCTGTATATTATTTTATAATTTTGACTCTTCCTGTAAGTGACATTTTGACCAATAGAATAACATTACAAAGTTCCTACTGTTAAATTTGTGTGATTTGCATGAAAATAAAACAAGTACATATTTGGTAGTATTACATCAATAAAAGTGAATATTTCTTTCTTGAAAGTAAAGTTTCCTTAATTTACTTGGCAAGGCAGGTAATAACTTACATTACTGGAGTGGGAAGGGATATGCAGTTTGAAGGCAGATAATACTGTTTATGCAGTATAAGAGTTGTGAGTGCAGCAGGTCCAGCATCTGGCAAGAGAGAATAGTGTGTTTATGGTATTGGAAAGTATTTGTTTTTATCATAAACTTCCATGTAGCCTAAGACTTCAAACATGGTTATTATCCCCTCCATCATATATTTCTGAGTAGTCCAAAGACATATTATTGATACTCAGCATTTGTCATTTGATGAATTTTAAGTGAATTTTTCTGGCCACATATAATCCTTGTTGCAGGCTTCTAAGATGTGATATTAGAAGATAATCAAGAATTTGCACAAAGAGGAACACTGCATCTGTTATGCAGTATTTGTGGGGCTGATGTAGTATTAGCAAAAATTTTAAAATAGTTTTAGGACATAATGTATATAATGAGTTTTTCTTATAAGTTTGTAACTCTTTTTGGATATATAAAATGAGCTTCTTTGTTTCATTACAATTTCTCTTGTCCATTGACTCACTCAACAATTTTATTTTTCTCCAAATCATTGTTACCATTCTTGAGCATCACACATTTTCCTTTCAAGACTAATATATGACCAAAAGATCATGAATTCTTATTCTCTTTGTGATTAAATAGAACCAAAAAGGGATGAAAGAAAAGGGAACTTTTGCAAATTGGTAATTCTTTATGAGCTTCAGGTTCCATGCTTAAAAATTGATGATATTAAATTGAAAATTTGCATCCATTGGAGAGATTCAGGTGTTAAAGTTAAGTATGATGTGGCTTTATTAATGACATGACAAATTTTCATTGGTGGGACAGGGTGTGTGATAGGAAACACGAGACAACAGAATTTCATCCGTTGCAAATGTGTCAGGAAAATTGAATTGATGCATTTCTTCTTTGTTATTCTTCTATAAATAAGGATTACAACCTTTACATTACAATTAAGGGAGATCAAATCAATTCTTGATTTCTTGTGTAAAAATAAATAAATTCTTGATTTGTCTAGCTAATCTAGGAAAGCTAATAAATATAATTAAGGAGACAAATTAATTCCTGATTTACAGTGATTGTCTCTTGATTCACCCCTCCCCACCTCAAATTGATACGAGTGATAGCATCAATTTGCTAAAAGGAAACGGATGGTGCAGACGAGAAACAACTTTGGTCAAAATATAAGCAATCTGAAGTTGAGTATTGATGTGAGGGAAGGGTATAACATAATTATCATAGGTTTTACGAATAACATGACAATCAACTTCAATATGCTTAGTACGCTCATGGAAAATCGGATTCGGCACAATTTGAATGACACATGTATTGTCAGCATAATGTCAGCATAGCATAGAGAGATGTTGGCTTAGTGTAAGGAAATCTAAGTATGACTATAACAAAGTATATAATCATTTACAAGACACATCAAAAAACTCGACCAACATGCAATCCAGTAATAAGCAAAGGAAAGGAAAACACCATGCTTCATATCAATTCATTCTTTACTCCAAGCTTGTTCATATAATCTGCCCAAACATCTTGTCAAAAAAAAAAATCCGCCCAAACATACATGATCCAGAATAATTTTTACAAACAGCTTAAACCTTTTAAATCAAACAGGACCTGCATTTCCTCACCCTCCAAATTCGGTGCACAAAAATTGATAAAATCTTAAGCAATTTACTTTCATGAAACCAATATCAGCTTGATCTAATAGCTGTTCAAGTGAATAACAACAGAAAACCAAGGCAACTGTAATACTGGGGGCTCCTTTCGGAAGAAGAAAAACTTGTCAAATTCATTATTTACTAAATATTTCGAGAAGGAACATTGTATAAAACATAATAGGGAAATCAAAAGCACCATTTTTTCACCTAACACAAGGATTTCAAACTAGAGCATTTCCTCACCCACAAATAGAACCACAGTTCAGTTTTACTAAATATTGAGACGGGACATTGTAGAACAAAGAATAGGAAATTCAAATAGGCACCATTTCCTCACCTAACACAAGGATTTGTAGTTTTGGAGCTTTAGTTATCACAGATGTTGATAACTAAACAAAAACAGCAATATCAGTTCCAATAATTACCGATTCAATGATCAAAGTTATACACGAGACGCGAGAGTGATGAAGTTAATATTCGTGACTTAATGGCGATTGGAGGCGGATTTGTGGGGAAATAGTAGAAGGAAATGGAAGAGTGAAATTGGCCAAGGATACCTAAAGGGTTTTCAGAGCCATTGGTCAATAAAGCTCTACCCTATATGCATCAGCCCTAACCAACATCGCACAAAGAATGAATTCTTCCTTATCTCAGCACAAAAAATGGAAGAATTTGCTTTTTATTTATTTTGGCTTTTCCATAATTCTAAAACCTATAAAAATAAACTATTGATTAAAAAATGTAAACAGGTAAATAGTAACATGAGGCTTATATGGTTAGAAAACCTGTGTCGCAAGACCTGTAAAAATTCTCTATATACTCTTAAAACGAGATGTCCAGCTACAAGACAAAATTATGGAATCTGGACATCATATACCATAGGCAAAATGAATATTTTTGAACTTTATATATGAAATAAAAAATGACATGTTAAATTTGATTGAAATGATGACCTTAAATCTGTTACTTGTTGCTAATAACCATATGCAAAATGTCAATTTTAACAATAAAAATCTAACTTCAAATGAATCTAAAATGCTAATCACATTTGTAATCACATGCTCTTCCAATTCACCTTCCAATTCACGAATATCCGATTCAGACAAAGCGCAAGCAACCAAAATGTTAATTCCTAATCATATGCTGCAACTTCAACGTTAGTCACACAAGCTGCTGAAAATCTAAAGCAGATTGCTTTAGAGAAACAAAAGGATAAAAAGAAAACTTTAGGGTAACAAAGAATTAGAAAAAAGAAAATATGACTATAAACGGCCAGATAGCGTCTCCGATTAATTTAGCTACAGCCAGTGGCACACTCAAGATCAAGGGTACTAGGATTTTTAGATCCCACCCTTCTCCCCTTGGTACATGTAGCCTCCCCACAACAACACATAATTCAGATATACTGAATCAGAATTCACAAATGATAATAGAAACTTTGGAAACTTGGAAAAATTGAACATATTCAGAAGAAGAAAAATAAATTTAGCTGTGCAAAGAGCTTATATGAACCCTAAAACCCTAACAATAAAATAAACAAGTGAACATTCCAACTCTTTAGTTATTTGAGTGCTAACAAAGATACATAATTTTTTTCGTATAGGTAAGCAAACCACTAAAGCCTAGTCACTGCTTGTGACATAAGACTTATCGTTTAAAATAAGTTTGTTAATTCTCGGCAACACCATAAATAAACAAACATCGACATTAAACTCGAAAGCAGGGAGATAGGATATTTATTTGTGACTCAAAGAGATGCTTTAATGGAGTGCTACTTACTTTGCCACCAAAGGAGTAAGTAGAGTATTTTAGGTCTTATTCAATAAAACCCATATTAACTTACAGCTCGTTTTTTCAAACTTTTCTCAAAATATCCATCTGTTTGCACTACACATTCAATTTCATTTCCATCAAATTTTCCTCACAAACCGCCTGCCTTGTCAGTCTTATAAAAAACATTTACAAAAAAGTATATTATCATTTAAGAGACACATCAAGAAACTTGACCAAAATACAATCCTAATACATGAATCCTATCACCATTTTGCTTGTCTTCATAATAGGATTCATGTAATAGAATTAGAACCATACAAATACTAAAAAATTACAATGCAGAGTCATCATGCCTATAAAAATACATATGTTTCAAGTATATAACAAACAATAACAAAAAGTGTATAACCATTAAAGAGACACATCAAGAAACTTGACCAACATGCAATCCAATAATAAGCAAAGGAAAAGAAAACACCATGCTTATATCAACTCATTCTTTAATCCAAGCTTGTTCATATAATCTGCCCAAACATATATGATCCAGAATAATTTTTACAAACAGCTTAAACCTTTTAAATCAAACAGGACCTGCATTCCTCACCTGACACAAGGATTTCAAACTCGAGCATTTCCTCACCCACAAATAGAACCACTGCTCAGTTTTATTAAATATTTTGAGACAGGACATGATAAAACATAGAATAGGAAATTTAAAACGCACCATGTCCTCACCTAAGACAAGGATTTCAAAGTAGAGCATTTTCTAACCCACAAATAGAACCACAGTTACGTTTTCATTTCCCAAAAATTCAGGAAAAAAAAAAAGAAAACTGGACATTTTCATAAAATAAATATCAGCAGAATCAGATAGCGATTTCAAGTGGGGCAGCAACTGAAAATTCAGAAAATTGTAAATCAAGGCAACTACATCACATGGCACTCCACTCAGATTAGGACAAACTTGTCAAATTCATTTACTCGATATTTCAAGACATGATATTGTATAATCAAACATACAAAAGTGCATTCAAAAGACACCATTCCAAACTTAACAAGGATTCAATAGTATAACACTACATTTCCCCAGGCACAAATAGAGCTATAAGTTAAATCTAATTACATTGTACAAAAATTGAGAAAAGCCGCAGTAACATGCTTTCGTGAAACAAATATCAGCTTAGAAAAATTCAGCTTGATCAATGGTAGTAGCAACTGAAAAACGAGGCAACTATAAATCGGGGCAGCTACAACACATGGCAATCATTTAGGAATAAGACACATTTGTCAAATTCATTATTTACTAAATATTTCCAGACGGGAAATTGTCAAACATAGAATAGGCAATTAAAAAACCACCATTTCTCACCTAACAAACGATTTTCAAACTAAAACACTGCATTTCCTCACCAACAAATAGAGCCATAGCTCAGATTTTGTTTCCCAATAATTTAGAAAAAACAACATAAAATCGAGGCAACTCTTGATCGAGGCAACTTTTAATCGAGGCAGCTTTTAATCGAGGCAATTGTTAATCGAGAACTCTTAATCGAGGCAACTGTTAATCGAGCCAACTCTTAATGGAGGCAACTATAACATTGGCACTCCTTTTGGAATAAAACAAACTTGTCAAATTCATTATTTATTAAAAAAATTGAGGCAGGGCATTCAAAAGTGCATCCATCTTCACCCAACACAAGGATTTCAAACTATAACACTGAATTTTTCTCAAAATATCCAACTTCTGCACTACACATTCAATGGGAAAACTGTAAATACACTTTGGAAAACAGTGTACAATACCTATAAATCCATCTGTTGGTACAAAATTCTAAGGAGAACATTTACCACTGCTCCTCTCAACTTATCCAACTTTTGCACTAGACATTCAATTTCATTTCCATCTGATTTTCCTCACAAAAAATTATATTATCATTTAAGAGACACATCAAGAAACTTGACCAAAATGCAATCCTATTACATGTATCCTATTATCCTTTTGTTTGTCTTCATAATCGAATTCATGTAATAGAACCATACAAATACTAAAAAATTACGATGCAGAGTCATGCCTATAAAATACATAGGTTTCAGGTATATAACAAAAAGTATATAATCATTTAAGAGACACATAAAGAAACTTGACCAACATGCAATCCAATAATAAGTAAAGGAAAGGGAAACACCATGCTTCATAAGAACTGATTCTTTAATCCAAGCTTGTTCACATACTCTGCCCAAACATATATGATCCAGAATAATTTTTACAAACAGCTTAAACCTTTTAAATCAAACAGGACCTGCATTTCCTCACCCACAAATAGAGCAATAACTCCAACTAAGGTGCACAAAAATTGATAAAATCTTAAGTAATTCACTTTCATGAAACCAATATCAGCTTGATCTAATAGCTGTTTCAAGTGGATAACAACAGAAAATCAAGGCAACTGTAACACTGGGGGCTCCTTTCAGAATAAAAAAAACTTGTCAAATTCGTTATTTACTAAATATTTCAAAAAGGAACATTGTATAAAACAGAATAGGGAAATCAAAAGCACCATTTCCTCACCTGACACAAGGATTTCAAACTAGAGCATTTCCTCACCCACAAATAGAACCACAGTTCGGTTTTACTACATATTTTGAGACGGGACATTGTAGAACAAAACAAAGAATAGGAAATTCAAATCGGCACCATTTCCTCACCTAACACAAGGATTTCAAAGGATTTCAAACTAGAGCATTTCCTAACCCACAAATAGAACCACAGCTAGGTTTTCATTTCCCAAAAATTCAGGAAAAAAAAAACCTGGAAATTTTCATAAAATAAATATTAGCTTAACCAAATAGCTATTTCAAGTAAGGCAGCAACTGAAATCGAGAAAATTGTAAATCAAGGCAACTATCTTACATGGCACTCCACTTAGAATAAGACAAACTTGTCAAATTCATTTACTAAATATTTCGAGACACAATATCATGTAATCAAACATAGAAAAGTGCACTCAAAAGAAACCATTCCAAACTTGACGCAAGGATTTAAGAGTATAAACATTTCCTCACCAACACATAAAGCTTTAGTAACTGTTAATCAAGGCAACCGTTAATTGAGCAACTGTAAATTGAAGCAACTGTTAACTGAGGCAACTCTTGACCATTAATCGAGGCAACTCATAATTGAGGCAACCGAGGAAACTGTAAATCCAGGCAACCGTTAATCAAGGCATTCGCTAATTGAGCAACTGTAAACCGGGCAACTGTTAATAGGGCCAACTATTAATTGAAGCAACTGTTAATTGAAGCAACTCTTGACCATTAATCGAGGCAACTCATAATTGAGGCAACCGAGGAAACTGTAAATCCAGACAACCGTTAATCAAGGCATTCGTTAATTGAGCAATTGTAAATGGGGCAACTGTTGACCATTAATCGAGGCAACTCTTAATAGAGGCAGCTCTTAATTGAGGCATCTATAACATTGTCAGTCCTTTTGGAATAAAACAATTTGAGACAGGACCTTAGCAAGCATAGAATAGGGCATTCAAAAGCGCCATGATTTCTACACCTAACACAACGATGGATTTCAAACCATAACACTGCATTTTCTCACCCACAAATAGAGCTTTGCCCTGCTGAAATTTGATTTGAGCATAAACTAAGAAAAACCAAAACAACAAACTTTCAAGTGAGTGGCAACTGAAAATTGGGGTAAATGTAAAATCGATGCAACTAGAAGAAGTCCCAATTAACGGGATTGGAACAACTGAACTATAAACCCAATGAAAAAAACAAGAAATCATAAATCAAAATTTGGCTCATATCAAGAAATTAAACCATTTATTCCTATATATTTCATTGAGAAATCTCAGAAGCGCGGATAACATGTAATCACAGCCAATAATTTGGGTAACAATTATTTTCTTGAAAAAGGAATGAAAGAAATCAAATCTTGAAAACTAAAAAGGGAAGGTATGTAATCACCGGTGAGTCTGTTAGGTGTAGTGAGGCGAATTCAACTCCGAAAATAAACACAAAGTGATATAATGGGATTTGGTCATTACTTTGACACAGATCAGATCAGCCGTGAAAGAAATTGGGGATGAACTGCAACAAGAACGGCGATCTTGCACAGTAGCACGTGTATTGGGGCTTTCACGTCGAGGGTTTGTCTCAGAGAAACTAATCTGCTATTCTTGGTCGTACGGCGAGAGGATTATATATAGGGTGCTCTCCTCTAAGTGACAACTTGCACCTCTGTCGCTTACCTCAGTACTGTAGTGTAGGGAGTGGTGGGAGGGTGTGCTATTTGGGCCCAGCTTATTTGAGCGTTTTATTTTAAGGGATTTTTTTTTTAACCCCACCCATTCACTCCATACCCTCACGAAAAGGCGAAAAGTCGAAAATACCCCTAAAAAATTTACAAATTTACAAAACAATTACCATTTATCACTTACATACAATTTGACCAGTCAAATTTCAGAGCGCATCGTATTTACCTCGTAGGAGATACATACGATATCCACCAAAATATCTCATCGTATTTACCTATATACGATTTCCTCCAGAATCTGCAAAAAAAAGTAAATCGTATTTACCTTTTTATAGATAAATACGATTTCCTCAAATTTTTCGCAACATATTTATCTCTTCTTAGGGTAAATACGATTTCTATTTTTTGGTAACTAACCTGTTTTTTTTCAGTGTCTTCTTATCGACAGACTGACCAAGCGTCATCTTCCGCTCCCAGCACACGCACCCGCCGGAGAGTTGCGGGACACGCCTCCACTAGGCGTAGGCGCGCTAAGGTCAGACAGCCCCCACAGTCAGAGTCCCCAGAGTTTGAGTACGAGCCGGGCCAGCAGCACCACCCGTATGAGGAGGAGGACCAGCATATGGGCGAGCCTCAGCAGCAGTTCTATCAGGCCCAGGACCAGCATATGGGCGAGCCTCAGCAGCAGTTCCACGACGACCAGTAGGAGCATTCTCTATTCACTAGGCTGGAGTGTCATGTCTGCTACCGTGTTCAGCTTAACCCGGTTAGTGAATTTTTTTTTTACATTGTGTTTGTATTTAAATTCATCTTTTTTTACATAGCATAATTTTTTTTAATTTTTTTTTAAAAACAGATCTATGAGCGTAAAGTGAAGGCTACGAACCACGGTAACAAGCTAGCTAAGAGACTCCTGGTCTATTCCCAGAAGCACCAGTTTTGGGAGAGGTTCACAGCTTCAGGTTTGGCCCCCCCTCATATTGACAGGACATACTACTGTGGACCACGAGCTGCTGTCTGCTTTTGTTGAGAGGTGGCACCAGGAGACCTCGTCATTTCACCTACCATTCGGTGAAATGACCATTACTTTAGATGACATCTCCTATTTGCTGCACCTTCCGCTCCCAGGCCGATACTACAGAGCACCGCCCACTAGTGTCACCGCTGATCAGGCAGTTCAGCTTGCTGTGGCATATCTCGGGGTTACTGAGGAGGAGGCCCATGCTGAGTGTCGACTTGGTCAGGGACCGTATTACCGTTTTAGCTGGCTCCTGGACATAGTTGCTGCATCGTCCATTTCTGCTGACATGTCTCCTGCTGTCAGGGCGATGATCCTTCTGGTTCTGAGGTGGAGCATCTTCACAGTGAAGACGTATGACAGGGCTGAGGCCAAGTGGCTGCTGCTGCTTGAGGACCTTACTGTTGATGGTGCTAGATCATATGCATGGGGTGTGGCTGCACTTGCTCATATGTACGACCAGCTGAACTATGGATTGTTGGACCAGGCTAAACATTTAGCTGGCTACCCCTCCATGTTACAGGTAAGTAATTATGTTTTTAATTTAAATAATTATGTTTTTAATTTAAATAACTCAGTTATTTATCTTTGCATTTCAGAGCTGGATTTTATGGTACTTTCCTCATCTGGTGGAGAGGCAGTCATCTAAGTGCACACACCACTCTGCGGGGTTTGGAAGAGGAAGAAGACAGATGCACTGAAGTTGGTCGATTATAGGCGGAGGATTGACAACCTCACTGCTGATGATGTATGCTGGCGACCATTTGAGGGTCATCGGGATGTTAGACCCTTCGAGCATGTTGCACTCTACAGGGGTTTCCTCAGCTGGGGAGACATCACCGTTCCCTACATGCCAGATAGATGCCTCCGCCATACGTCCAGGTCATCCCACGTCCCCCTCTCACCGGTCATCCTAGCCATGATGACTGCATTTTCCGGATTTCCCACTATTTGCCCACTGTGCACGAGGTGCTTCAGACGACTAGGCTTGCTCGGGATTTGGGTGAGGTTGCTGCGGACTACTTAGAGTGGTACGTCAGAGTATCTATTCCCAGGCTGTTGCCGATTGCACCACCACCACCAGAGCAGGCAGCTGCACCACCACCCCCACAGCGCGATCCAGTTTGGGTACAGAGTGTGATAGAGGCGGTACAGGAGGGGCTTCGTCGCGGGCATATTCGTATGTCCACTCCGACGTACGCTCGTCTCTACCAGCTGATGCAGATGCTAGATATAGAGACCGATGATTAGGGCATTTTATATTATTACTTTTATTTTATGTCTGTACTTTCTGGATTTCTTTTTGAACTCTTTTATTTTATATCAGTTCATTACTATTTATTACGAGTTTACTTAAAATTTCTATTTCATTCATTCGATAAAACAAAATTACATAAAAGATAAAACATAACAAACTAAACCCTAATATTCCGGATCTCGCAAACGACGTAAAATCTCATTCACGCTCTGTTGTGTTTCCACGTACAGCTCCAAAGGCTTATACCCCATAAGCCTGTCGTGAATGTCGAACATGGTCGCCACGTCTTCATCGGTCTTGATAGCCATCGACGAGTAGGAAATGCAGCCATCATCTCCACGATCGGATTTCCGATAAGTGATACTAGTGACGTCGCGGTCGTCCCCAATCACTTGTACTTTCGACCACACTTTATCCTTCAACCCATCAAACCCCATGGCGCGGTCGATTCGGCATAACGCCGGCTTCGGACTCCAAAAGTAGACCCCATCTTCTCTAATCGTAATGTTGCCCCCATAATGTATACCGCATAGCTATTCTCAGCGGACCGTTGTGTTAGGCAAATCTGCATTCTGGATGTGTGAGAAATGTATTTGGGAGTGAAATTTTGGTGTGAAATGAATGAGGGTGGGGGTGGGTTTTGGTGGTGTGTAAATAGATAACAGCTTGTGCAAGTATACACAGTCACAAGTTATAGTATAAAAGATCGAACCCACAGAGATTGGATTAACTCTTGTATATGTTGTTGAAAAGAGATGTAAACTACTGCAACTACACTATTCAGAATGTTTGGTTTTGGTTGAAGTTGAAATGAAAATAAATTAAACAGAAAGCAAGTAAATTGTGTAAGAAATCAGTTGAGAATGAAAGTTGGGATGTTTTCACAAGTTAAATCACTTTTGAGTGTATTGTGTTTTCTCGTGGTGCAATTGCACTTAGTGCAGTTGCATCAGTGTGTGCTGGTCAGCTACTTTCGTCAGAGTTTCGTTATAAGCTCTATACGATCCTTTTTTTTGCGGTAAAGAGTAGGGTTGTCAGTGCCTCACTCGCCCCCTTACAGATGATCCAAGTTGCTTAAATAAGTATACTCTTGTATCTTAAGTTCTCTACACTTTGATGTAAGGCCTATGTTAACCTTAAGCTAAGAATTAACAAGCTAACTTCATTAAAACGAGTTTAACAAAAAGCTTCATTAAACACTTATCCTTACTTAGTTCTTGATTTCTAGTTATAAGCCAATTAAGTGAATATAACTCTACTTGTTCTAAGTGGTCAACCTTAAAACAAGATTGAGAATTTAAACACAAGAACTAAAGTGCTTACACCATTTGAAAACACAATAACTTTCCTCAAAAGATCATTGGAAAGCTAGAACATCCCAACTCAAAAGAGTTTAGCTCATGATGGACATGATAAAGCAAATGTAAGTGAATGAAAGCATATTGCAATGAAGAAAAGTACAAGAGGATTCAAAAGAGTAACAAATGGAAAACTCTTGCATATATTTGCTTACAACCAATTTCTTGCACCTATTAGCTCTTTGAAGAAGTGAAGATAGAAGTTGTTAATTTCCTCTCACCTTCCTCTCAAACTAACACTATGAAACTACAAGAAAATAAAACTTTGAAACTAAGAAAAACTAAACTAAAAAAAAGATTATATAATATATGATATGGTATGGTATATGGTCGTTTGTATTTTTTTTCTTCAAGTGAGGAATTTGAGTCCTATTTATAGCCTTGGAGGTTTCCTTCATGTTGAGGTTTCCTTGCTGATTAAGTTTAACCAAACCATGGTTACTTTTTAAAAGTTAAAGATCAGCTTGGCTTTCAACACTCATCCTTAATTTGAGGTCCAACAAATGGTTGCCACATGTCTTGTAAGATAGATTTTTGTAAAGCCTTTTTGATTGTAGGCGCCTCTTTTGCAAGTGGCCATGTGCTCCCATGTGACTTCTGAGCAAGCAGCAATCCAACTAAGCATTATGGCAATGGTAAGAATTGAGATGCTTCCAATGTGGGGTTGTGAGCTGTTTCGGTGCAGAGTGGTGCAGTTGCACCAAGTGCATTTGCATTACCCGGTGCAGTTGCATCAACTGGTGCAATTGTACTAAACTGCGGCTGCACTGAACAAACACATCAAACATACCAATATAAAATAAAATGCTAAGTTATGGATATCTCTTATCTGAAAACCATAAATGTTGTTATTTTATTCATACTAACATATTTAACACATAATAGACTTGATTTTGGGCAATTATCTAAGTGTAAAAGCACAAATAACTCTATATAAAATAGAGTTATCACACCCCCAAACTTAAATCGTTGCTTGTCCTCAAGCAATGACAAAAAGAAAACACAAATAAGATTTCCAGAATCAAGAAGAACAGATCAGCTCCTATTTCTTTCAAAAAATGATTTTCAATAAATACAACTCATGAACTTCATTTTTCAGAGAATTTTGTCTTTGTGCCTTTGAATTCCAAAACATCCAAAGCTATTAAAACTCATTTGTGTGAGTGTGTGCCCCACTGAGATTCAATCAGTTCCAAAACTAAGTAATAAGTTTCTCCTAGCCTTTGAAAAGTTTAGATCACGTTTGGTCAAAACAAAGATGTTTCAAAATATAGAATAGACTAACAAAAATTCTCAAGATTGGGGACTTTTAAGCACAACAAAGGGCTTGATTTAAGCATTTCAAAAACTATTGAGTCAATGCACTATTTGTATTTGTGGTGGTTCTTTTTCTTGATGCAAATGCAGTGAGTGCGGGTGCATCATTTTTCTGGGGTGCAGTTGCACTAGGTATTTTTGAACTAGTGCAGATGCACTGAACTTTTTGATGGTGCAGTTACATTTAGTGCAACTGCACTTGATACTTCTTTTCAAGACTTGTAGCTTATATTGCCCTCCTCACTGTCCTCCTTATGCATACTTTTTTCTTTGGTCAGTTCTGTCTTCTTTTCTTCTTTTTCTTTCTTTTTGTATATTTCTTTTTTCTGATCAAATGCACTATTGGAACAGGTACAATTTATGACTTAGGCAATAAAGCTTTCTTTCATTTTGACCTCTTTTGGTAACCTATATGCATTGACTACTCTAAGTTTTTCATACTCTAGCCTTTGTATTCATAAAAATTCCCCCAAACTTAATTCTTTAAGCTCTTCTATATTTTTAATAAAAATTTGTTTTTGACCTTAGTTTTCTCAAAATCCCTCTTGCATCGGATAGCTTATCACAAAGTAAGGTTCTTTTCAAAATTCAACTTTGATGTGTTGAAGTGATAATAACAATGGTTATCTTTGGAAAAAAATAAGGCTTTTTCTCTTTCTCTTGTTTCATCATTAAAAATCAGTTCACAAATTGCATTTTCTTTAAGTTTTTGAGAAAGGCTATAAGCTGATCATGCTTCAAGACTCATCAAATCTTCAATATATATATATATATATATATATATATATATATATATATATATATATATATTAATTCTGATTTACTTAAAACTGTTTTGACAGATTTTTCTACTTTTTGAAAACAGTTTTATGCATTTCAAAATGATTTGTTAAGTAAATCTAAAATAGTTAAAACATGACACTTATTAACACAACATAGATAAATAAAACGCACATAAGCACTAAAATAAACACACATATTATAGACTAGCACATGCATCAAACGTTTGAGTGCTCTCCCCCCAACTTAAAAGCGAGCAATGGCCTCACTGCTCTAAGTTGAGTGCACAAAACAGATTGTTCAAAATGGGTGAGGGGGGTTAATACATGTGGGACTTCAAACAAAACAGATCATATAAGTTCATAAAGTACTGAATATATAAAAACAACATTTAAAATTACTCGGGTTTTGCTCCAGATCTGAGTCTATTGCTAGCCCTTGTTGCTGCTCTTTTGATTTGTAATTTCTTTGGCCTCTTTGCTGCTGCTGCCTTGGATGCAATTGCTCTAGGCTCAGTTGGTTTTGTTGTTGTCTTCTCTGCTTCAGGTGGTGCATCAACACGAGTTGTTCCTGTTGGTGCAGTTGCACTTGAACTGCTCTGATTAGCAACTTCTTGTGGTTGCTTCTCCTTTGTAGCAGTCTCTTCAGTGGTTGGTTTCTAACTTTCTTCTTTCTCCTTGTCCTGGCTTTCTTGACTTTCTTCCACTTCCTTTGCTTCTGCCTCTTTAGCTCTTTCCTCCTCACCAGAATTTTCAGCCATCTTTTCAGCTTCACCTGTTGTTGGGGTGTCCTTTGTAATTCCAGCAGCCTCAGCAATTCCCATGAGAATCTGTGCAGATTCTTGTCTCCTTTTATCTTCCAATTCTTTCAGTACCACTGCAATTGTGTCTTGCACATCCTTTGAGTAGATGGTGACTGTTGGAAACTTCTGGGATGCAATTGTATTTGATGCAGATGCATCAGGTGCAGATGCACCAGTTGCTGGTTGATCAGGACCTTTATTTCCAGCTTTCTTCCCTGCTTCTTTTGTTGGTTCTTCATTAATAACCTGCAATTTATCTTTCAAAACATTGGGATTAGTTGGAATAACAGGATCAGGTTGTGTTGGCCTTGGTTGAGTTTGTTGATGTGGAGTTGGTTCTTTTTGGGTTGGTTGGTTGGGTGATTTTTGTTGTGGTGATTGAATTGGAGATATTGAAATTGATGGGGATTTTTCTGCTTCTGGCTGGGGTTGTTGCTTTGATGGGCTCAGTGGAGTGAGAAGTGGTTCCACGGGATTTTTAGCAGCCTTCTTCTTCCTTAACAGTTCCTCCATGGTCAAATCTAAATCCCCTTCATCATCAGATACAGTTTCATCACTTTCCTCATCTTCATTTCTTTCCATCTCTTTCACCATTTCCACTGTTTCTGGGTCTTCATCAGTATCCTCCAAGTCTTTATTCAGAATTTCCTCCACCTTCTTCTTCTTTCCCTTCCATCTTCTTTCTGTTTCCTTCTTTCTTTTCAACACCTTCTTCTTTTTCTTTTCTTCCTCACTTTCTTCTTTCTCCTGTTCCTCCTCTTCTTTATCTGCTTCTTCTTCAAACACCCAAGATGGGAACTCAGGGGTATCTAACACAGTTGGTAACTGAGAAATTTCTAACAATCTATGTTGAAGCCATTCATGCTGTTCTTGTTGAAATTTCCAAACAGCTTGGTGCTTCAGCACTAGGTGCTCTTGCACCAAGTTTGGTTGATCTCTTGCAGCTCTCCTTTCTTTCAATTCAGCAGAGAGAGCTCCAGGTGGAAATTTCCTATATTGGTGTTCTTCAACAGAGATATGAACCCCTTGCTTCATGCACAGCTCAGTAATCAAACAAGGAAAATAAAGGAATCTCTCCTTTTTCTCTAAGCAATCTATAATTTCCTTGTTAATGATCTTTCCTATATTCACATGCTCATCAGTCAAGATTGAATCAAGAATAATCAATCTATCTTTAGAGACTGTGTAGGTGTGTGAAGTGGGTAGAATGGAGCAATTTATGAATTGGGGCCAGTTTCCTAATTCAGGGATAATGAATTTTGTTTTCACTTTGCACTCAGTATTGGTAAACTTCTCCCATGGTGCATTAGGCACTGCTACCCTAGACTTTATAGTTTTCATTTGTTTCTTCCCGTAGGTAGCCATTTTTTCCTCAAAATTTGGACCATTATAGAGCAGATTATAATGATCATTCAGTTTCTTTTCATCAAAAAAGATTTTTCTACCCCTAACAACTGAGAAATTTTGAGATTTACCTCCTTTGCTATTCAGAATTCCAGCATAAAATTCTCTCACTAGTTGCTCCAAGTAGTAAGCCCTATGTTGAATGAATAGATCCCAGTGTTGAGCATCAACAGTGGCTAAGAAATTTGGATGGGCTCTCATTAGGTTGTATCCTCGTTCTGGCCAGAACTTCATTTCCCAAAAATGTGGGTTTGCAGCATCTATGGTGACGGTTACTGATGCAGTTGTACCAGAAGATTTCTTTGATGGCTCTGCACCTGCGTTCTTGCCAGAGGACTTTGTTGCTACCTGTTTGCGAACCATTTTGAGAGACTGGGGTTTGATTTTTTGCTTTGAAATGTTAAGAGGTTGAAGATGAATAGTGAATGAATTTGGGAATTTTCTGAGAGAGAAGAGATTGTGAGAAGTGGTTACTGTTTGTGTATTGAAAGAAGTGGTGAACGGTTACTTTTGGGTTAGTGGGATGGTTTAATGAGGTAATGGCATGAGTGGAGGTTGATTTGATGGATGTTTCTAGCCGTTAGGCTATGTGAAGATACATGCAAGGCTACACGTGTCTGATTAGGTGAATTCACACCGTTAAACTGGGTTACTTTGTGTTGCGCTGGCACTTCACCAAAATCAGCCTCTCTTTTTAAAAATGTTGGTGCAGTAGCATTGGAAAGTGGTTGGTGCAATTGCTCCTGATGAGTCATGGGTGCAGTTGCACCAATTCCTGCTTTTCTACAAAACACTTGAAAAACATCAAATTGCATAAAATATTAAATATTTAGCAAAAAATTATGGGTTGCCTCCCATCAAGTGCTTGTTTTAAGAGTCTTTCAGCCTGACTAATCTTTGTTCATCAAGGATTTTCAAAATGAGTGGTGCTTTCATCTTGCACCACTTGTTTACCAAAATACATTTTGACTCTTTGCCCATTTACCTTGAAAGTGGTATTTGAGGCTGCATCATAAAGATCAACTGCACCATGAGGATAGACTTTAACTAATTTGAATGGTCCTGTCCACCTTGATTTTAATTTTCCAGGGAACAATTTCAACCTAGAATTGTATAACAGAACCAATCCTTCTTCTCTAAGTTCTCTCCTTTAGATTTTCTTATCATGCCATGCTTTGGTTTTAGCTTTGTAAATTTCTGCATTCTCATAAGAGAAATGCCTAAATTCTTCTAATTCATTAAGCTCTAAAAACCTCTGTTTTCCTGCCCTATTGAGATCAAAATTCAGCTTTTTAATAGCCCAATATGACTTGTTTTCTAACTCAATAGGCAGATGGCATGCTTTGCCATAAACTATCCTATAGGGGGACATACCTAATGGAGTTTTAAATGCAGTTCTATATGCCCATAATGCTTCATCTAAGTGTAAGGACCAATCTTTTCTTGTTGGTCCAACCATTTTTTCAAGCATTCTCTTAATTTCCCTATTAGATAATTCAGCTTGTCCACTTGTTTGTGGGTGGTAAGCTGTAGCAATTTTATGTTTAATCCCATATTTTGCAAGAAGATTTTCAATAAGTTTATTGCAAAAATGTGAGCCTTCATCATTGATGATTGCTCTTGGGGTGCCAAATATTGTAAAAATATTCTTTTGAAGAAATTTGCTAACTGATTTGGCATCATTATTGGGTAATGCTACTGCCTCTACCCATTTGGACACATAATCAACAGCTACTAATATGTATTCATTGCCAAAAGAAGGTGGAAAAGGACCCATGAAATCCATGCCCCAAACATCAAAAAGCTCAATTTCTAAAATATTAGTTCTAGGCATTTCGTGTTTTTCAAAAATGTTTCCACTTCTTTGGCATTTGTCACAGGTTTTGACCCAATTATAAGCATCTTTAAATAAAGTGGGCCAAAAATAACCTGACTGTAATACCTTAGCTGCTGTTCTGTTGCTTCCAAAGTGACCTCCATATGGTGCTGAATGACAGTGCAGAAGCATTGCTTGCTGCTCTGATTCTGGAATGCACTTCCTCATTATTTGATTTGGACACATCTTATACCGATAGGGTTCATCCCAATAGTATTGCTTCACTATGTGGAAGAATCTCCTTCTTTGTTGATAGCTCATGTCCTTTGGTACAATTTTACTCATAAGGAAATTGACTATGTCAGCATACCATGGTGCAATTGCACTTATTGCACAAGCACTAATTGTATTATTGGTAATTGCCAACAACTTCTCATCTGGAAAATTAACCCCCACCTAAGGTAAATCCGCTTTGTTATTTTTGCAAATCGAATTTACCTATTGGGTAGATAAATCTGTTTTTGGAAAAAATCCGTTTTTGGGAAGGGGTATTTTCGGGTTTTAAAAATTATATTGGAGTATATGGGATGAGGTGGGGGTATAAAAAAACCCTTTAATCTATTTTCTTTGTCAGTCTCGCATTTAAAATATGCAATCAACAACGAGAGATACAATAGGAACAAGAGTGGGAACGGGAGAGGCAACGAGAGCGCCAACATGGGTGCATAATTTAAAAAATCTTATTTTCTTTTTTCTTCATTTTTACTCCATCTAAAATTTATTATTTACTATATAATCTCTCTATTAAAACTATTAAGATCAATCAATTTAACCACTAAGAATTGTAAAAAAAAAAAAAAAAACTTTAGCCACTACCAAATATTACAAAATAACTTACTTATAATTAAATGAATATGATTTAATTAATATTAAATCATATAGAAAAATATGAGTTAACATGTGGCAACGGGAGCGACAACGAGAGACTGGCAATGGGAGTGGCAAAGGGAGAGATAACGAGAGAGTGCCAACGAGAGGGCCAACGAGGATGCAAATGGGAGGGCCAACGGGGATGCATATTTGACCTCTAATGTCTAAATACATTATTATGGATCAATGTAATTCTGATTGTCAATTTCAAATCATACATTTTGGACATTGTTCACAACATGAATATTCATCCAAATTACTATTATGACTTCATGGCAATACACCGACCATACAGTATCACCCGTGCGTATGCACAGGTAAAATACTAGTTTAACAAGAAAAAGCTGACCAAAAAAAACTAACAAGAAAAAAACGAATTATGAGGTTTACCAATATTTCCTATTTCTAAAACTTTTAGATAAAATTATTATAAATAATGCTAATATTTTTTTTTTACACAAAGAGACTTAGTTTATTTCATTCGTAAGAATAGCATCGATAGAAGTTGGCCTAAAATCAAAACTTGGCAGCTAGCATAAAATCTCGACACCCTTACAAGGGTGTAGGTCGGGGGTTTGCAAAAAAAATTCATTATAAAAAATGTTGGTTCATTGAATTGTTTAATTTATTTTTAAATATCCTCACTTAATTTACTAAAATCAAGTAATCAAATTATCTTACTCCAAAATTATTTAAGAGTAAATTGTCAAATGAGTCTCTAAATTTAGCCGTCATTACCTATTTAAGTCCTAAATTGTAATAAAATAAGAAGTAGTCCGTAAAAATATGTGATGTCGGTAAAATTACTTATTAAAGTTTTATAAATAGTCTCTTACGGAGATTAATAAGACAAATTTATTAAAAATCGAGTGCAAATTTGGATAAGAGGATTGCTGCTTGATTATCACATATGAGAGTCACTGGCATCTAGAATACTTAATCACACACGTGTCTATTCAAGTGTGCATAAAGTGTAATAACTTTGACTTTCTCATTCAGTCAATTCATTACACTTTACTCTTTTATTCTGTTTTAGTTAATTGCGATTCGTTAGAAACAAAATTCCTTGGAGATTAGTTGCATTTCATCTCCAACAGATAGAATGTAGTCTTTATGGTATTGGAAAGTATTTGTTTTTATCTGAGTCTTTGATGGAGCCTAAGACTTCAAACATGGTTATTATCCCCTCCATCATATATTCCAAGTAGTCCAAAGACATATCTATTAATACTCAACATTTGTCATTTGATGAATTTAAAATGAATTTTTCTGGCCCTGTCTTTTATACTCAATTGATTACAAGATAACTTGGACTCTCCTGCCTTTGCCTCTGGATTGTGATATTGTTGGATTAAAAAGGACCACTGTATTTTCCGCGAGTAAAATGAATGGGTAGTTATATTATCCGTTTATTAACAAGGCGAATACGAGTAATGAGGTACGTATATTTTTTTTGTTACTATGTCATCGGTGCCTATATTTGTGTTTGCTTGTACCTTCCAAAAGCATTAAATAATTTTTATATTTAATATTTAGTTACAAATATTTAAGTGTTTTTATCTCCTTTTATAAACTAATATAAATCATTAAATATAGAATAAATGCTGAATAGTTGACGTTACGTGGTCGGTCCTAATAATTTAAATCTCAAGATTTCTAACCTACTAATACACAACGCAACTAAATTTATATACAACATGCATACATTAAATTGCTCAACATGTATACTCGTGCGTCACACAGGTCATTTACACACACACACAAAATATTTTAGGGTTTATAGTGTGTATGACTCGTGTGATGCACATGTATACATCTTTTATTTTTTGAATTTAATTTGAAATTATTTGTTAAAATATTATGTGTGTGTGTCTATATATATATATATATATATATATATATATATATATATATATATATATATATATATATATATATGGGGAACATATATTATGAGAGGACTTTTATAATGAGAGAGTAAGAGGAACCAATCATGACCATAGATTAAATCATGGATGGTTGAGATGAATGCAAAAAGTCAACGTGATAACTATCCACCTTTTAATCACAACCACTCATTTAGTGTTATAGGGTCGAGATTTACTCTTCTCGTCTCACAATAAACTCTCCTCTCACCTTATACATCCCTATATACATATATATATATATATATATATATATATATATATATATATATATATATATATATAAGAGGATAATCAATACAATTGGAGTAATTAAAGGATTATAACATACTTGGAGAGGGAAATCACGAGTCCAAGTGTAAGACCTGTTCGTTCGTTAGTTTGTGTGCTCTTCTAAAATGTTGAGTGGTGGTTCAGGATTAAAAATTCAATGGTCGGTTTCTGAATTAAATCAAAACCGCTAATCCCTACCTACCTAGTCAAGTTACAAACCGCTCGGACGTTTCTCTTCGGAAGTCGGTCTTGCTGATACGGTGATGCCAATCAAGTCGGTTATCTTGTCTTATCCGCTTTGTAGGCCTTATCAGATCTGTGTGTCTTCAAGCCGATTACACATGGGGTCCGTTTGATTTGCAAACAGGATAGTACTGGACTAGACAAGCTTTTGTCCAGTATATTGTTTGGTGAACAATAGACAGCACAAGCAAAAAATGTAAATTTTACTATAATTCTCTTTTTAATGTTTATAATGATTTTATATAACATATATTATAATGTAATTTAAAAAGAATAAAGCAAAAGTACAATGGAGACGATGGAAGAGAGAGAGAAGGAGAGAGAAAGAGAAGGAGAGAGATGAGGGGAGATGTCATGAGATGAGAGCTACAAAGGGGGAGCGAAAGAGAGATGAAGGAGATAGGTCATGAGATGAGAAAGTACTAGAGAGGTAGAGAAAAGAATAGAGAAGAATGGGATAGGGGGAGAGAGAGGAAGAATAAATGAGATAAAAAATTATTGAATATGAAATAAAAATAATATTTTGGTATTTTTTTGAGTGATCAGAAGTTGTACTGTGGGACAGAAAGTTGTACTGTGGTTTTGTGAGGTACATGAATTTGGGTCTTTGTCAAGTCCCTAACCCTCATTTCTGTCCAATATTGTGAACCGTTTTCAAATCAAACAGAGTATAACTGAAGTTGTCCAGTCCAGTCCCTTACTGCTTAGCGAACCAAACACACTCCGATGATTTGTCTAATTACCCTGGTCCAAAAATGTTTATTTTGTTGTTACTTATAAATTATAATCTACTCTACTATAGGATAAATAACCACCACCAAATTTATTAAAAAGCCCTTAACTCAAAACAATAGTACAATATCAACTTTTTTGGGTAATTTGGTAATTCACAAAAAAAAATATTTACTAAAAAGTAACAAAAAGTAAAAGTCAGAGAGGGAGAGAGAGTTGGTGTCATAAAAAGTGAGAAAAAGTAAAAGTTAGAGGAGAGAGAAAAGAGAAAAAAATTAGAACCAAATACTAACACTACTGGCACTGATACTTAAAGAGAGACAAATAATTGTCACTGATATAAAATAAACACATGATAAATTAATATTTGTCATTGATAATTACGCACAACTTCGATACGGGATAAAATTATACTACTGTAAATTTACTATTTATCTTCTACTATCTACTATCATCTACTAATCTACAAAACTACGAAACTTCACCAAGGAAAAATTCTAAAATAAGACGTGAAAAATATTTGCTTTATTTTTTTCCTTCAGAGTAATTGTTTAGTGTCTTAGAAAAAAGACAACAAAACTAAATGACTATTTAAAGTATCACTAAATATTAAAAATATACATGACAAATATTTGTCAATGATACTTTAAAAAGGATCTATAATTGTCCTTGATATATAAAAAAATACGGGATATATATTTGTCGTAGTTATTTATAAAATTTGAATACCACTGTAAATGTACTATATCTTCTACTATCTACTAATCTGCTAAAACTAAACAACTTAACCACTAGGAAAAATTCCAAAAGTTATATTTGGTCTATTTTTTCACTAACTATTATAATTTGCTAATGTACAACAACTAATCAATTGAACCACTAGCAAGAATTCAAAAAAAAACTTTTACTCTCTTAGAAAATAACGAAAAGACTTAATGACTATTTAAATTACTAATAACTATGTCTGATATAGAAAAATTTATGAGATAAATATTTGTTATTGATAATTATAATTTTTGAAAACTACTTAAAATTTACTATCTAAAAAAGAAGAATATTTAATGACTATTTAAACTGCTGACTATTACTAAAAAAAGAGATAACTGCACTAATGTATTAAAAAAAGAATAACTGCACTAATATATAAGAAAACACGAGATAATGGCGTGTTAAACGTCACTTGGAAGCGGAAGTTACTTTGTAGCTTCTATATTATTATAGATTATTGATTTATTGACGCGCCTCCGACTAATAAGTAGTATTATTTAGAGGGGAAAACAAACAAAAAATGGTGTCCCCTCTCCCAGTCTCTTCTCTCTCACCACCACCCAAATCATCATCAAATCACCAATTATTCTTTCACACCTCACAAATAAACCAATAGCCAGTTCATAACACAGTAACACATCCACCCGCCACCATATCATCACAACCTCATCGTTTTCCATCTCTAGTTACCAACAACATCAACATCTCCGAATGGCAGACATCGTAAAACAACTATTAGGAAAATCGAACGATTTAGCAGAACAAGTAAGCAAAGCAGCAGATGAAGTAAGTGCACCATTCAAAGAAGAGTGTTTAGATCTCAAATCCAAAACAGAAAAACTCGCTGCTCTTCTTCGTCAAGCAGAAAGCAAAAGTTCAGATTTATTCGAACGACCAGCACTTCGTATCATCGGAGACACTGAACAAGTTCTCGACAAAGCCTTAACATTAGTCCTTAAATGTCGTGTAAATGATCTCATGACGCGCGTTTTCAGTATCGTACCACCTGCTGCTTTTCGTAGGATGTCATCGCACCTTGAAAATTCCATCGGTGACGTGTCGTGGCTTCTAAAAGTTTCAGCTCCGGCGGAAGAACGCGGCTATGAGTATTTAGGACTTCCACCTATTGCAGCTAATGAACCAATTCTAGGACTTATTTGGGAACAGATTGCGACCCTTCAAGCAGGTTCTCTTGATGATCGATCTGACGCTGCAGATTCACTTCTTTCACTTGCACGTAATAACGATCGCTATGTGAAATTGATTATACAAGAAGGTGGTGTTGGACCTTTATTGAAGTTTATTAAAGAAGCTAAAGAAGAAGGTCTAGAAAATGCTGCTAGAGCTACTGGCCTTTTGGGCCGTGATCCTGATAGTCTTCCCCTCAATCTTTATTACCAGTTTAATTTAGTTTAGTTAACACTTTCAGTAACAGGTTTATGTTCTTGTAATTTTAATTTTGAAGTGATTGGAATAAATATGTTTGGATTAAAATCTGGTGTCCAAGAGAAGAAACGGAAAATACCTACCTGGTTTGAAGCTCTAAGTTGTAATTGTTTGTGAGCTCTGCAAATCTTCAACAATTGAGAAAAAGATGAGCTCGTGTGGAAACGAAGTAGGAATGGTTTGTACTCTGAGAATTTGAGAAGGCAAAGACATTATGCTTCACTAGTGCCCCTGATCTGCAGGAATCAGAAGCTACGAGTTTATTGGGGGCAGTCAAGTGGTTATAAGAATGGGATACCTAAAGAGTTACCATAGAACTAGATTGCAAGATTATAGTGGATGGCATCACATAATAGTGTAATTATGTAACTCAATATGACTCTATTTTATCGTCGTGTAAATCATTATTGTCTTATTTATTACAAAACTATAATGTTTGTTTTATTTGGAGGCAAGCAACGCAAATATTATGGCTCATACTCTAGCTAGAGCATCAAGGGAGTATGCTAACTCATTCAAAGTCCCACACTTCTTATTGTAGTCCAACCTATGTTACAAATTTGATTACTAATGAAATGATATGAGTTTCATTTGTAAAAAAACAAAGAACCAAACTGCTAGCATTATTTTTTTAAGACAAAAGAACAAGCGAGCACAAGAAAAGTATGCACTAACCCGCACAAGAAGTTAGCTGGCCAACCTGTAATCAGTGTATCTAATAGCAGCAATATTAATAGGAATATCAACTTGATATGGCTTTGAAGACTCTGTCAACTCAAGTATGAATTTAACATAATTAATGAATATGGCCATACTTGATAAAAAGGTCAGGACTTTGTTTGTTATGAATATAACATAATTAATGGCCATACTTTGTACAACCCCCAACTCAGTAGAAACCCCCCCCAAACTAACACTCAGGACGAGATCATTTATCTTTTGCAATAAGGACTTCCTAAATAATCGTCAGTTTCGTTATTGTTTTGTTATGTTCCTTTTTATAGTTTTAGTTGTCGTGCATTTGTCGTTCTTGTTTCATTATGTTCCAAAAAATTGAAATGGAGATTGAATGTTTCGTTTTGTATTTTTGCTAGATCTTTATTCGAACAAAGATAGAATATAATGTTAACATACACCTAATCCGTTAAATTAAAACAACCCAAATAAAATAACAACAGTTTGTAAATTAAAATAAAACAGCACGAGATTAGTTGTCATCTTCACCAAATGACCATCCACGATTGCGACTCACTACAAAAAAATTGGTTATTAGCGAGGGAAATTTCCCTCGCAAAATGACCAAAATCCCTCGCTAATGGTCATTTGCGAGGAAATTAGTGAGGGACCAGTTCCCTCGCTAATGGGATTAGCGAGGGAAATTTCCCCGCTAATTCCCTCGCTAATGTCTGCCTCAAAATTTGTGCAAATTTTCAAATTCTGACTGACACGTGTCCCAATTTTAATGGCTTTTTTTATATATATTTATTATTATATTTTTTTGAAGCAATTTATTATTATATTATTAATGAAAATTATATTATATTATTAATTTTGTCTTTGTGTTGGTGGTGGAAGGTGGAGAGAAAGAGGAAAGAAATTTGTAGGTGGTGGTGGTGGTGTTGTGGGTGGTGGTGGTGTGGTGGAAGAAGGTGGAGAGAAGAAGAGGGAAAGGGGAAATCGTAAGAGAGAGAGAGAGGAGAGGAAGAGGAAAGAAGGTAGTGGTGGTTGTTGTGTGGTGGTGGGTTAGTGTTTGTAGGTGAGAGAGAGAGAGAGAGTAGAGGAAGAGGAAGGGAAGGATGAAGAGGAGAGAAGAAGAGTGAGGGTGGTTGGTTGGTTGTGTGGTGGTGGTGTTGGAGAGTAGAGGAAGAGGAAGGGAAGAGGAATGGTGAAGAGGAGAGAAGAAGAGTGAGGGTGTTGTGAGTGAGAAAGAAGAGTGGTTGTGTGGTACACACAGATTTAAGTAAAAAAAAAGTAAAAAAAATTGCGAGGGATTTTAATTCTGTCGCTAATACTCACTTTAATTTGCGAGGGATTTTAGTTTCCGTCGCTAAACTCTGTGATTTGCGTGAATTTGACTGAATTTTCCCTCCAAACAATTAGCGACAGAAAATTTCGTCGCTAAAGCCCTAAATTCCGTCGCTAATGGTAGACAACAACGACAGTGCAAAATTCCGTCGCTAAAGCCTTAAATTCCATCGCTAATTTTGGTTTTTGCGAGAGACCGTTTTTCCCTCGCTAATAACCGATTTTTTTGTAGTGACTTCTATTGCTTCATTGTCACTAACTTCATCACCAGAGACATAATTTGCAAGGAATGCACGATAATCCAATTCAGTTGAGTCCGATGCATGTGAGTATGTGTCTTCTTCCTCATGAAATATTCTGACAACATTGAAATGACCATCGATCCTGAGTATACGTAATTGAAACTTCAACATTGTCCACTCCTCCGTATGCAGTGCAGATAGCATGTGTATCAGTTGACATATTGCGGGTACGTCTATTGACAACAGCAGGAAAGACATGGCCATTATCAGCTTGTAGGACAACATTGCGAGGCAATGTGTTGTCTATCTGCTAAAAATTATTCTGTGGAATGTTGATGCGAGTGTTCGTTCTTTGGATAACAGCCACAAATTCCATATCTGAAAAATTACACAAAACAGGCATTCAGCAAATATTGGCCAGGTTCAGACTTTAACTATCGAACCGGATCAGAACTTTGAGTCTGAACCAGTTCGTTTGCAAAATGTTGAGTACACGGGTTCAGACCTAAAGTCCCGAACCATGCAGAGTTTCAGAAAAAAAAATGGATGAAATGAAACCAAATAGGAACATTTTCATACCTGTTTGAGCGCAGATTTTCAGACAAAAATGAAAGGAAACGAAATGGTAAGTGAAATGGAGGAGAGGGATTAAAATGGAGAATTGGAGAAATTGGGTTTAGGGTGGAAATGGGAGTGTGAGAGGAGAGGAGAGGAGAGTTAATAGAAGAGGGACATTTTGAGGATTATGGAGGGTTGAGGGTGTCTCTTGAGTAGGGAGGGGGTTGTACGAAGTATGACCCTAATTAATTCTCCGGGGCTTAAATGAATTTCCTAATCACAAATTTATCAAGTACTAATGATAAGTCTGTTGGGCTAGAGAGAAGATACAATAGCTTTCATTATACTACTTCATAAACACAATCACAACAACAACAGCAACATTATAGTACTTCATAAACATAATCACAATAGCTTCTTTATAAAAAAAACAAATGACATAGTTTTCTTATTTCCACACTACTTCATAAATATAATACACAACAGCAGCAACAACAATATATATATATATATATATATAGGTCTATTAACTATTAAGGGAAATACAATACAACTACAAGTCTACAATACCTGGAGAGGAAACGAATTCGCAGAAGAAACGAAGAAGAGCAAACGAAGTCGCAATCGGAGAAGAATAGGAAATCTTGGGTTTTGACGGCACCAAATAAAGAAGAGGATAAACCCTAAAAGTTCTAACTCTAAAGACAAAAACTATGCATATTGCATTTGTGGTTAGTTGCGGGTTGATTATTGTTTTTTTTGTCGAAGTGTTTTGCAAGTCTTGGGCTTATTATTTTTGGTTACATGGACTGATGCTTAAAAAAAGTTAAAACAGGACATTTTTTTTTAAAAAAAAAACAGGCTGGCGAGCGGCCCCCATCACTGTGTTCAGCCTGCGGGCTTTTCCTTTTAGTGGGGCGGGCAAAATTGGTCAGTGGGCAACAATACCTTACCCCTGCCCGCTTTTTTTTTGGCGGGCCAAGCCCATTTTGACATCCCTAATTGAAAGGTCAAACTAGATACCAGTATTTTCGGCCTATGCTTTTTCCAACCCCCCCTCCTACTCACCACACACCCCTTTATTCTAATAAATTACCAACATAACCTTATAATTCTAAAAAAATTCCCCTATCGTTCATCCCTTTTCTTCTCCTCCAACTCTAACACACTCCCCTCAAACACTCCAAACCTCCCATCTATCCACTCCAAACCCTATCCTCAATACCTACATCATTAACCTTCTAATCATATTCTCAACATTGGCAACCATTATAAGGTATTATCCCTACCAATCGTTTTTCGTTTTCGTGTCTTAAAGTTTCTGCATTTGCCATTTTTTTCCAGAAATCGCGCTTGGTCAGTTACTGATCCCCGAACCGGTTCGATAAGGCCCAATCGTACCTTAAAATGGCTTTGGGGGGTGTTTCTGTGAGTTTGTTGACCTGACAGTTGATTTTCGGAATGGTTCGGCTATGGGTAACCGAACCCGTTTGGTGGCAGTCAACCAAACCTGTGCAGTACCAGAATGTCCAGTAACTTGATTTTTTCCCTTTTGTTTATAGTTTTTGTTGATTGATAGCACTATAAAATGGCAGAAAATGACGCATTGGTTGTAGACTTTATTAGTTCATTCACAACGGATAAGGTACAGATTAAGTCTTGATTTTTTGTGTAATTTTCTTAAATAACTGACATTTATTTACTTATTATTTTCAGTTATATACCAATCGTGAAGAGTAGTTGGCATGGGTACGTACGGCCGGGAAGTCCCTTGGGATGGTGATTGTGATATCCAGATCAGACAACGGACGAAGATTAGGTAAAGAATTATGCATGTTGACTTGTGAGAAAGGTGGAAAGTACAGGTTCAATGTTATAGAGGGAGCAAATACTAGAAAATGTTGTTGTAAGTTTAGATTGAAAGTTATATTTATTAAGAAGCTTGGAGGATGGATATTGAGGGTTATGTACACATAACCATGCAGTCATTACTTATGATGAAGGTCATCCGTACAATGGTAGATTAACTGAGGAAGTGAAGGAAGTAGTGGCTAGAATGACTAGTAATCATATTGCGCCTAATCTCATCCTTAATGAAATCAAATCCATGAAGACTAAAGATAGCCACATTTCTGATAAAGTTGTTGATGCAGACAAATAAAGATAATTGGATGACTATACCAAAAATAGGATATCTGATCACTAACAGATACAATGTTGTACTGACTTGGTGTGTAAACGGGGGTCTTTCACATTTTCCCATTTCATATTGCACCATTCAAAAGTGTTTGTACGTTCAACATCTACTATACAAACGAACAGTTTGTACAGGTATATCGACTTCTATTTACAATTCATTTTTATATTGTGAAACATTAAATAACCTTATTATGCTTTTTGTCTTTGTAAGGTATTTATGAAGAATGGAAGTCCAATGCCCCCGCCTGATGTGGTGTGGAATGTTAACAGGTCACCCATAGCAAAGGGTTGGGACACGCTGTTTACGGGTCGCATGCAAAAGTGGAGGTCGATGATAATAGAGACACAACCCCTGACTTATGTAGATTTAAGTAACGATAATGAAGATAGTGATTAGTTGATAGCTTTGTAATTTTTGTTTTCCAACGTATGACTGTTATGACTTGAAAGTTTACCACGTTTTTTAAATCAATACTAACTTGGTTTATTTATAATATAGTAGCTTATTTATGAACGGAATGTACAGAAATGTTTTGGTAAATGTTACTGTCTGGTGTAGTATTACGTTCAGAGCCTGTCTTCCGAACGGGTTTGGTTGCCCGTTGCCAGACGTACAAATGAGAAAAACACGCCCAATTTTTCACATTTTTCACGTCCGGTTGAGAGTGCTCGTACCTGTTCGGCGACTCTCAACTGAACCCAATAAATACTTCACCCGATTGACGGTGCCCGTACCAGTTCGGTTCTTTGCAACCGAACCATTTGAAAACTCGCCGTATACGTGATTTCATGAGCGTGGCACGTGAGAGTAAAATTGAAATATATGAAGTTTGGGGGTGTGTGGTGATTGGTGAGTAGGAGGGGGTTGGGAAAAGCATGCCCTATATTTTCTCTTTTAGTATATCAGAGTCTCATGGTTCATTTAAAAGACACTTAATTCTTTCAATCACGGACAGCAGTAAAGGAGATGATATTTACCATTAGACACCATTCATTCATTGGGAAAGTTTATGCCTCTTGACCAATAAATGTGAAGAGCATATGAATATTGTACAATGTGCATTCTACAAGTAACCAGTCTTGTAATAAATACATTCAAATTCAACAAATGACAAATGCTAAATTCTCATAAATATGTCTTTGAGTATAGGGAATGTAGGATAGAAAAGTTCTTTGGCTATATCACATGCTGATGGAAACCTCTTGAACCTCATATATTGGCTAAGCTGTTTTCTCTGCATGAGTGCCTTCAAGCTGCATATCCCTTTTCTGCTCTCTGGCCTCATCATCAACCTTTCCCCGTAAATAGAGGAAGCATCACTTTAAAAAAACTTCTCATCTGCTGACATATTACCAAACATATGATTATATTTTCCACGAACTATACTACTGAAATTCATGTAATTTCTCAAATAAACTTATAGAAAGAGTTCAAATAACAGAAAAGTTGTGGTATATCTTCAGCTTTGAATAGTATTTTTCTTTGAACCTTTGAACTAACAAACATTGCAAACAACAACTAATGGAAATAAATAACCGTAATTAATTAATTTGAAGTGATAAACAAAGAAAAGGGACAATGACCAATGAGGCAAAGAAAAGATGTTTTGGGGTGAGATTTAAAACTCAAAGGAATGTTTTTAGCTCAAAATTAGAGGGGACGTGACAAAAATATGTTTACCTTAAAGAAGGTCAATGACTTCATTCCTGCTTTCCAATGAAAACGCTTTTGATGTGAGCAATCATGGGCCAGTACTCACCAAATTGTGGGCGAAATTTTCGGCACAATTCAGGACAACTATATATGCGCAAATCTTCAAGAGCAGTGAGACTATGCATGTCACCTGGAAAACTCTCAACAAGAGGACAGTTACGAATAAAGAGCCTCCTGAGACGAGTCATTTCTGTTAGACAATTGGGAAGCATCTCCATATTAGGAACATCATTAATTAGCAAGGTCTCTAAAGTATATGTGAGCCCTTCAATCCATCTAGGTAATGTTGGAAGCTCCGGAAAATCAACAAGTATCAAATGTTTTATCCTCAAACTTTGGATTGGCTTTTCGTTGTTCAAGGATAGGTTTAACTTATTACAGCCTGCAAGGGACAAACTCTGTAATTCGGGAAAAATATGAAGAGATAGTGATTCTAGGCTCCCACATGACTCAACATACAACTCTTCAATGGAAGGGAGTTGCTCTCTGAACAAAAATTTCAGACTGTCACAATAATGAAAACTCAAAGTGTGAAGATTTTTCAAGGCTGCAAATTCATCATGTGGCAGAACAGATTGTTTTGTGGTTACAACCAAACGTCGAAGGCTTATCAGCTTCCTTAATCTTTTAGGCAATGTTTCGAGCTCTATACATCCACCGAGTAACAAAACTTGCATATTTAGAAGTTTGCAAATGGAGTTGGGTAGTCTTTTGATTTCTCTGTTACGAGAAAGATCAAGAACACGCAGGTGCTCCAACTTAGCAATTGAATCTGGTAGAGATTCAAACGAAGAATCTCTTAAATCTAAATATCGTAGGTATTTGTATCTCAGTATCCATGTATCCAAAAGAGATTCATTGTTTAGACCCACTCCTTTAATGGGAAACAATATAGTTCTCATATTTCTGGGCTTGGGGAACAAATCATGGTGACATGAAACATTTTTAACAATTGATAAATGCCTTATTTGCTCAGGTATATTCTGAATCTGCGAGCCTACCACTAGAAACTCCCCTTGTGCAATATCCAGTGCAAGATCATGTATCAAATCATGTACCTTGAATATGCAATAGCAGCCAAAGTCGTCAAAATCTTGAAGAAATGATCGCGAGTTTAACTCATGAATACATTCGCTTGCAATATCCTCTGGCTTTTCACTTGCATTTCGGGATTGAACTAACCCAAGAGCTATCCAGAGACAACTAATTTCACTACTAAGGATGACATGATCTTTGGGATAAAGTGAAAAATAAGCAAAACATTGCCTCAAATAGGATGGCATTTCATCATAGCTTAATTTCAGTGCAGGTAAAATATCATCCTTCTTTTGTTCTAAGTTCCATAACTCAGAGTCTCTAACGAATATCCACTTTTTTAAATCAAATTTTGAGAACAGGGAGCTTCCTAATGTTCTCACAGCTAGTGGAACGCCTGCACATTTTTTCACAATCCCTTTTCCGATCTCCACTAGATCAGGATACTTTTTTTCTTCACCTTCCTTGAATGCCCATTTGACAAATAGAGATAAACAATTATCGAGAGAAAGACCTTTTAAAACATATGAAGGAACGGTACCCATCATGGAAGCAATTGAGTTGCTACGTGTTGTCACCATGATTTTGCTTCCTGCTACACCAACTTTCATCAAATCTTTCAACTCCATCCATTTTGCACGATCATCATTCCATATGTCATCTAGCACGAGTAAGAACTTGTGACCAGAAAGCTTAAGTCTCAAACGAACTTGTAGTTGTTCAATATCTAAGCTGTTAAGGTTTTCATAGTGAGTTGGAACAACCGTTGGAGCTGAAGTAGAATTAGCAGAGTTGATGATGTTAATAATTATCTGCTTGATGTCAAAATCATCAGAAACACATACCCACATCTTCAATTGGAAAAGTTCATCCATCCTCTTATCATTGAACACCAACTTTGCAAGTGTGGTCTTCCCTAAGCCTCCAATTCCCACCACGGGAATAACACACAGGCTTTTACCACCAGAACCATCACCATCAGGATGAGGTTTCATCAAAAGTTGTACAATATTTTCCCTATCAATCTCCCTCCCAATTACACTCGATGCATCAACATGGGAATGAGTCATTTCTCTCTTATGGACAATTTTAGGATCAACATGGATTGTTGCAAGTCCAAATTTGGTCCCATCAGCTGCAACCTTATCCAATTTTTCCTTAATCTCTTTGATTTGATATCCCATCCTAACACGAAAAGCAAGTGGATTAGAAGAAGAAGAAAGTAAGTGGTGTAACTTCGTCCTAGTGCTTCCAGAAGCTTTGACAACTTGCTTTCGCTTGTCTTGCAACTCAAATTCATCGAAGACATCTTCAGCATCAAAGCAGATATGTCGAATCTGACTAAGCCATTCAACTAAGGCATGTTGTTGGTGCTTCTTTTCCTCGGCATCCAATAACAAACCTCTGACAATTGACAAAGTGTCTTTGATCCTTTGCACATCTTCATACACACCATAGGCTTGAGAAGCTTCTTGATAAGCATAAGAAGTAAGCTTCCCCAACAGTGAATTAGCAACATCAAAAACAAATGTTTCAGCCATATGTTGATGTAATATTAATCAGCAAATAACAGAAATGGAGTTAGCTTAATTGGTTGCCATCTATGGTACTTATTCATACACACACCGAAGTCAGTCAACTTCTTCATAAGCAATGATTGTCGTGTTTGTTTATTTACATTTATGGAAATTAAAAAATAAAAATATGCCCTACTGGCTACAGTAGCACACCAAGTTTGACCAAGTTATCAGTGTGTACGAATAGCAATCTTTTTTGGTTGTTACGAATGCTAAAATTAAAAGGGAAAAAAAACCAGGCCTAAGGCCTTACAAAAGTTGTTCCATTAGCATCATAGAGAAGTAAAGCAACCAAATCACTTCGAGGACCATCCAACTCAATAAAAGAAGGAGTCTCATTAGATCCCATTTTCGCCAACTAATCCGCACAACTATTACCCTCTCTGAGAGTGTGGCAAAGCTGACAATCCCAATTCCTATTGAGCAAGTCTCTGATGATGGAGATCTCCCTCCCATACCTATGAAGCTTGTATGAATAGCAATCTACTACCATCATACTAATTTATCCCTCACTTTTATCTCAATTTTGAGGATAAAAATGTAATTTCAAATTATTTCATTTCACTCTTTTTCTTCTCTCACTCATTTTTATCATTAGTGGATCTCACTCTCACATCATCTTTTTATTTTTTTATTTCACTTTAAAACCTATTTTTCTCTTTCTTCTCTCTCTCTCTTTGCACTTCTCTCTACTATCAACACAATCAAACAACCCACAACCAATTTTTTTTAATTTACATTTTGTGAAAAAGCAATAATTACATAAAATTAATACTAAACTCAATTAGTTTAACTACAACCAATTGTAAAACCAATTTACTATTTACTATAATCTACTCAGATTACTAAACTCAATTAGTTTAACTACAACCAATTGTAAAAAAAAGATGTTGCTAGCAAAAATTTCAAAATTATAATTCCTAAAAAAAACAGTAATTAAATTTCATCCACTTTTTTCTTTGAGCCACACGGAAGCAGCAACGACAGCGTCAACGGAAGCGCCAACAAGAGAGCTAAAAAATCAATTTTTCTAAAAAATCAAATTCAATTTTGACAAAATTAGGAGGGACCTTTTGATTTTAGAAATTGGGAAAATAGGGGGACCAAAATCGTGAAAAATAAACTTGGGGGACTAAAATCGTGAGTTGGTCATAATAGGGGGACCGAAACTGTAATTAAGCCTTAAATATAAAAGAAATGAATTATATTACCCGCTACTGTCTCGGGACCATACTTGCTTTAGCCGCTATTTCAACTCAAAAATAATCATAAAGAAAGAGAGCCTAACCCACCTCACTATTTCTCTGAATAATTTCTTTCCAACCCTTCCAGTACATACCTCTCTCCTTACCATGAGCACTCCACCAAAACTGGACTATGTGGCTCTGGGGCGTCCCTGTGGGTATCGACATCGCCAAATTCATCTTTGCCCTCAGTCAAAACGGGTTTTCCTGTCAAAACTAGGTTGGAGTTGAGTGGGTACCCGCTAGATCGAAATTCGTTGTCATGCATACCCACTAGAATGTGGGTGAGATTAAAAACTCTATGAATCTTATTCTTTTTGTGGATTAGTGAAATCATAACTCACATTGATCTTTCGTCCAAAGTTGTTGAACATGGTGCGATGCATTTTGGTCTTGCATCTTACATGGATTTCATGGGTGGTTCTAGAAAGTCTGCTCAAGCCTTCATAAAAGTGGGTCACCTCGACACTCATATTTGGAAATCTATCAAGTGTGCACTAGACTCAAACCTATGAAGCCCCGATACTCTAAAATAGGTCACATACCCGTGTCGGATACGTATCCGATACCGATACCTGTCGGATACTTCCGGATACGTATCCTGGGAGTATCCTAGAATTTATATTTATTTTTAAATTAAAAAAGACAAGATACTTACCGGATATGTGAGGGACACTTTGGGGATATGTATCCTGGGAGTATTCTGATATGTCTCTTGATGAACCAGAGTTGGAAGCTATGTTATTTTTTTGACGATGAAAATGGAGGAGAGGAGAATGACACAATTAGTGTTAAGTAGTGATTAATAGACAATTCTAGAGCCTAAACTTCTTTCGGATATGACTTATGATGATTTTTCCTATACTTTAACCTAGGTAGTAGATTGTACTGAAGTGACCAAGTTACACAAGAAGATGGGGTTGAATTGTGTACCCTTTTAAAACTTTGTTCCTGAAACCTTCTCAAACAAATGGTTCTCAAGATAAACTTGGGATCGAGAAGGTAAAGGTTAGTTTCACTAACAAATAGCCAATGTATAAAATGAATGATGAATAATAAAGATGGGTTAAGCAAACTTTAACTGGTAAGATAAAGGTTTGAATCAAACTAATTTGATGATGAAAAGATTAAGTATTAGTTTGAAAAACTGTCTTGTGAAGGTTGATTGAATTAATCTTCACTAGGTTTTGAAAATATTCACAAGTATAGAGCAAATAGATAGATAGTATGGAAAGCAAGTAAATGACACAATAGAGTTATAGAGGTTCACCCACCAATGGCTACGTCCTCTCCCCACTTCCCAAGTGAGTATTTCCACTATCTTTCACATAGCACTTACACTTGTTTTTGCTCAACCACAAAAGACTTCAAACACCACTTACTTTTGATCAACACACAAAAGCAACGTGCTCTCTTACACAGCTACACCAAGCTGTTCTTCCTACTAGAAAACTCTCCCTAGCTTCCTAAAGGATTCCTCTATCAAGTAGATTCTCACCAACACTCACCCGTGTCTAGGTAGTTTGATAGAATTCTCACTGGATAGCTTTTTACAATCAAAGGTTTGGGTTTGGCATATACAATAGCTTGAGAATATAACACACTAAGTGTTTACAACAATGTGTAACAAGCTGACACACACTCTATAAGAAAATATCAAATTTGTGTAACTTGAGTGTGGGATGAGTAGGATGGATGAACTTTGTGAAGCTTTAATTGTGTAGGTTCCAATTCACTCTCATGATTTGTAACTTCGAATTCCAGCCTTTAAATAGTCATTTGATCTGGATATAGCCATTGGAAACTTGAATATAACTGTTTGGAGATGTCCATTGGTCCATAGGATTGTCTAGATAAACGGTTCCAAAGTTAACAGCTTTTGAAGCTTCACAAGCTGACACTTGTACTTTCTGCTAACTTTTCAACCTTCACAAGCTGACACAGTCCTTTATCTTCAGAGTTCTGACTTTCCCTTAGCTGGCTTGTACTTCAAAAGCAGATATATAGATGTACACGAAGCTTCACATCCTTTATATCTTAAACACATTTTGTTTGGCCTAGGAATAATCAAGGAGTTCCTCCTTCATTTATTGCAAGATTCCAACATTAAAAACTCTCTAATTTTCAATAAATGCGAGCAAACATGTTTGTCACGTTGAGAAGCTTGATGATCATGATCTTCATATTATGTTCTTCATCTTGTTTTTCAACCTTCACATTTCTGGATCTTCATAATAAATGTAGGGCCACACTTCTTTTGAACTCTGGTCAATGTTGGGTTGACTTGGTCAACCTTTTGCGTTGACTTTTTGCTCAGCCTTTATTTGACTTTAGTCAACCTTCACATCTCATTTCTACCTTTGAGGCTTGTTCTTCACACTTGAAATAAACTTGTTAGATAAACATTAACAAAATGATAGGATTTTTGAAAAGCTTGAAGGGTGGAAGGGGAGCTTATTGAGCCAAGCTAGCAAAGAAATGTTAATAAAGTCTATTATCCAGGCCATACCTTCTTACATAATGTCTATTTTGAGGTTACCTAAGAATTTTTGCAAATCTGTTACTTCAGCCATCTCTAGGTTTTAGTGGTCTTCAAAGCATGGTAACAGAGGTATTTACTGGAAAAAGTGGGAACTTATGTGCTCTCCCAAAGGTGAGGGTGGGATGGGCTTCAAGAATTTCAATAATCTCAACTTCTCTCTTCTCTCAAAGCAAGCTTGGAGAATAAATTCTAACCCTACTACTTTCTGGGCAGTTACTCTTTTTAGCATCTACTGCAATAAGAAAGACATGTGGTCTGTTAGACCAAAAAATGGAGACTCTTGGGCTTGGAAGAGTCTGCTACATGGTAGGGAATTACTGATTCAATCAGGAAGGTGGGCAGTTGGGAAAGATTGTGACCTACAAGTTGACTCTGTAAACTAGTTAGCTAATGGCTCTAAGGCTTCTTTGCTTCCTAATGTTGCTCCAGTAACAGTTAGTGAGCTGATGGATAGTAATGGGATCAATTGGGATGTGCCTAAAGTAAATCAGCTTTTAGAGCCTCTCTCTGCAATTCAAGCCATACACACTCCTATTAGTAGATCCATTTCTAATGCAGAGATTTTCTGGCCATATACTAAAGATGGAACTTACAGTGTCAAGTCTGGTTACCATGCTTTAGGGGTGTCTAATAAAATTGTGTCTCAAGGCCCTTCTACTTCTTCCACTGCGGACCCAATATACTGGAAGGGATTGTGGAATCTCTGTGTGCCGAAAAAGTGAAGCATTTCCTCTGGCGTGCTAGTCAAAATGCTCTCCCTTGTAAGGAAAATCTGTTTAGTAGAAGATGTGCTCAAAATAATTTGTGCCCTGTTTGTCACAGGGAACCTGAGTCCATTGAACACATGCTGCTGTTGTGCCCTTGGACTGAGCCAATTTGGTTTGGTATCCAAATGTGCAGTGTTCCCAATCTGTTCAATGTTTCGTCCTTCAGTGTTTGGTTGAGAGAATTATTGGAAAATCAGTTGGATAGATTTGCTGTGGAAAGGGTTGCCCACATATCAGTGGTTCTCTTGAACAATTTGAAAGGCTAGAAATGCAAAGATTCACCAGGAAATCAACCCAAATCCTTTGGGGATGATTTTAATGTCTCAATCTCAATGCTGTGAATTCTTAGAGGCAGGGAAGAAGGGTGATTGCTCGATTACATGAGCCCCAACGATCAATGCAGTCAAGAATTGGAGACCTCCAAGAGGTAATACAATCAAAATTAACTGTGATGCACAGTTTAATCAACTCATGTTTAGTGGAGCAGTGAGCTGTATTTGTCGAGATGAAGGTGGGAATGTTTCTTACCGGTGCCGTTGAGAAGATATTTGCCCAATCTCCGATGGAAGCTGAAGCTCTTGCGATTCGACTTGGCGCACAGCTTGCTGTTAATCTTGATCTGAGTGATGCCATCATTGAATCTGATTCGTTGGATCTTGTTGAGGTTTGCAGAGGTAACAAAGTAAAGCACCAATTAATCGGTATAACTGCGAATATCATGAATTTGAAGAACAGAATTAACAAGATTGGCTTTACCTGGACCCCTCGTGAAGGCAACGGAGTGGCGCATGAATTGGCTAGATTGGTTGAGATTGATGATCTTCCGCTTAATTGGACTCGAAAACCACCTGATTCCTTGCGACATGCTATTGTTGAAGATAAAAAAAGGTTGAATTCCATGGTTTGTGGATAATGGTGGTGAATTTCTCTAGTCTTTCTCCTCGTCTTCTCTGCGGCGATTTAGGAGTGTTTCTAGGGTTTTTTGCCATTTTAGGGCTACTTGTCATCTTATTTGTTAGTCATTTAAGGCAGCTTTTATTTCTGTAGCTACTTTTATCCATTTTGGGTTGTGGGTGATCCGAAACCTGGCTTTCTGTTTTGGGCTTTTATAGTAAGTCTCATTTGTTTGTTTTGGCTTGTTGGAGTTGGATCTAATTGTTGTATCCCTATGGGTGATTTGGTTTGGGCCTGGCCCTTTTCTATAAATCAAATCGCTTTTGACCAAAAAAAAAACATTAACAAGAAAACTTAATGTCTTACTAAGTTTGTATCATTAAAACATGGAAAGAGATTTTCATTCCAACATGTATATATTTTGTGACATGTTCGTAGGAGGAAGAATATATTTTAAAATGGGTGGGGAAAATACATTTAACTATGCTTACTTATTTTGATTAGAAGTATCTTTTTTGTAAATATGATCATATCTATTGAATATTATGAGCAATTGTCAGTTAGTAAAGTGAAGTATCTTTAGTTATGTTTTATATTTTTAAATTTTGATTTAATTTTTTATTGAAGTATCCTTACCGTATCGTATCTTGATTTTCAAAATTTTCTCGTATCCGCATATCTTGTCGTATCATATCCTGTATCCGGGCTTCATATATAGACCGAAACACACCACTCATTTATATTTTGTATAGAATCATTACGAGTATATACTCAACCTCCAATTGTTGCACTACAGTACTATCCTACACCAAAGCGATGAATACCCTACTTGTTCTTACTCATATAAACATAGATTTGTGAATCTTCACAAACTATGTTGGATTACCATCACTCTTAGTTTTAGTATTAGGCATAAATACCATCCATCATCCATGTGTTACTCACTAGCTCTCATTCATATCTTGTCAAGTCAAAAATAACAAACTTTACCTTCATATATACTAAATCAAATTGTACATGTCTGGTTGGATCTCTTCCAAACAACAATGGCCCATAATTAAGTCCATTGATGTGTTATACAAAACACAAGGAATATAACTAAGACAATACGCAATTGATATCAAGTGATAACAAGCACACCAACTTTATCAATAAGTATCCATATAGTTCATCTCAATTTTTTTAGCAACAGGTCCTATAAATTTAAAAACAACAATAGAAATATTGGTGGCAACAAATATATACTCTAAAGATTCTTGAAAAAATTGTTGCTAAATTAACAAAAATAAAATTCACTACATATATTTATAAATAAATCTTACAAGGAATCAATACAAAAATACAGAGAAAAATATGTTGCAATAAAATAAGAAATAATATTGTTAGGTCAATAACCAGTAAAAGAAGTTAAAGAAACGAAAACGCAAGCACAAGAAGTAAGGAGCAAAAAATTCCAGTTTTTGTCGCTTAGGCAAAACAGGTTCCTAAATGTGTTCCTAAGATACAAGTTACTAATAGTGTGAATTACAAATTGGATCCTAATTTGTATAGGCAGCAGGGAGAATTTCTTGCTTCGGATGATGGTAAGCAAATACCGCTGATGGTTATGAAGATGCAGGAGACAACTTTGAACTTTGTTCAAAAGTTGGGTAATGCTTCTACGTCTGGCACATAAGGAGCTGCTCAAAAGGTCTCAGAGTCTGATGCTACTTCTAATCTAGTGGTAAGATCTGACATGAAAATTTTACGGAAACTTTGTGGTGAAGTGTGAGATGATGTTGTTGATCATATGGCTACCAATACCCAAGTAACCGTTGCGCCGTATGATATGTCCGAACTAGCGGTGTGCAAGGCTCAAAAGGCGAAACGACAAAAAATAATTTGGTCCAGAAAACTGAAGTCTATAATACTCGTTCAAAGACTAATTCTATCTGTCTCTTTTTTATCTGACTAAGTCCTAGTATTTTCAGATTAATTGAATTTTTGCCCCAGGAATTGTAGGCTATAACTCCCGCTCAAAGACAACTTATGTGTCTGTCCCTTTTAGCTCTATTTTGTTCGTTAATACTTTTATTTTCGTCTCTAGAACGAAATGTTTTAGAGGGCGTTATTGGGGGCTCCCTAATATTATTGTTTTAATTGTATCTTCTTTTTTACAAAGGATATCAGTCTAGTTCCCCATTGGGCTCACGTTTGTCATCTTTCTTTTTCTCTTTTATAATAAATTCAGGGAGTGAAGTCTGTTTGATTAAAAAAAGAGTAAATGAACGACACTACACTACAACAAAAATGATCTATATCCCCACCATGGTCTCTTTTAGTGACAGTAAAAAAACTATTAATTGTAGGTAAGAACTACTGATAATGGAAAAACAATGGATAAAGGTGTTGGGCTGTGGGTAAAACACATATTCACGAATAAATTGTGTTGTTATACGCTGTACACATTGCACGGAAGTAGTAATCAAATCTACCTTTACCATGATTGTTTTGTCTTTAGTGACCAATTTCTGTCGGTGTATGAAAATCGATTTTTTGTGTGTAGAATAATAAAATGATAATGAGAAGAAAGAGGAAGGATTTAAAAAAAAAATAGAAAAAGAAAAAGATTTGAGGGAAAAAAGTTGAAAGGAGTTTAGAGGGAATGTCCAACCCCATAATAACACACATGTCTTTAGGGTTCACTTTTATTTATTTTTTTTGACAAAAGGGTTCACTTTTATTATAAGTTATGGATTATGGATATTCACGTGCTTGAAAACTAGACAGAAAAATACATGTCATATGTTCATTTCAATTGGATTACATCTAAGATATATTCCACGAAAATTGCAAAAAGAAACTTACACGTACTACCAAAAAAAACAATCAGTTCCTCCAACAGTAGCACAATAAAAAAGTGCTTTTTTGAAATAAGTAATCTTTTTTTAAAATGCGCTACTAATGGTCGAGAAGCGCAATAGTGCTTTTTCAAAAAAAACTGCTACTTATTCCTAACCATTAGTAGCGCTTTCTTAAAAAGCGCTACTGATAACCAAGCTACTACTTACTAAAAATTACAGCAAACAAACAAACTCAAACACCCATTAAAATTTTTGGCAAAAAATGCATTGCCACTGCACCACTAGGCACATCATCACTCAAGTCGCAACTGTTGTAGAATCTTTAAAAACATAATAAAACAATGAATAAATTAATTAAGGTATAATTATTTTACCATCAATTTTTAATGGGAAAAATCATCGATTAAAACAATAAAATAACCTTAGAATATAACAAGTCTAATAAATATTAAATATAGTAATTATACTTTAAAATAAATAATAACATAAAAAAAAATAACAAAAACTACCACTAAATCAACCAACAATAACTCCTAACTTAAACTGGAGCATCAACACAAAAATTATCTTCAAGGTAAGATTTTTGATTGACCCAAGTACCCAACTATAACAATATCAACTCGTAATTCCTTTCCTTGACTGTGATCTAAACAATGACTTTACTCTTTCTTCCGGAAGGAGTATAATAATAATGATGATAATGATGATGATTATTCCGAAAGAAATTATGACCATTGCATCTAGTAACATTGAAAGGAAATGTTGATTCAGCGATAGAAATCAAAGGAAGTCTCAAGCTAGGACACCGCACTATTGGAACACGACTCTTCTTAATTCCCATATACTTAAATTTAATTCGAAGATCCAAATCCACAGCCAAATTATTATAAATCCCCACACGTGTTTCCTCAATATACTCATTGAGTTGCTTAGGTTTGAGATTAATGATAGTGTTCCCTTCAAATACTATAGGCCCAAGAAAACTAGTATTCTTAGGGTCTTGGACAAAAGACCTCAAACTCATCGAACCAAAGTCATTATCTTTGTAAAAAGCAATTGCATTGATGCTCCTATAATAAACTTTAACATTTTTGTTAGGGTTTCTTGCTGTGATGCTGACATTGAATTTGTAATATAAGGTGTTGTTTGTGAGGTTGAAGTTTATGAGTGAGGCATCTGTTACATGGAATTTGACATCAGGGGGAGGGATGGTGAAAATTATAATAAGTGTGATGAAGGAAAGAGATAGAAAGGTGCCTATTAAGCAACATGAGGTTTTCCAACCCATGTTGATGTCAATTTGTGAGGTGTGCTCAGATGAGAAATTTTATGTGTATTTATAAGGAGTGGCAATTTTAATAAATATATTAATTATAGATCATTCAAAATTAAAAAATAGATTTGGAATAAAAAATTACAACATCCCAATCTACTATAATTGCGCAAATCATGCGTTGATATTCAGTATTAACATTAATTCCAACCTCAGCATTTATTTATGTCAGAGATTAATTACAAAATGAATTAATTAAATTAAATTATTAGTTTCAGATTGAAATAATATAAATATTATAAATATATATATATATATATTAAATCTCATGCGGGATTGATTCATAACACATTTTTGGACCAAAACAATAATAATAATAATAATAATAATAATAATATTATCCGTGAGTATAATTTTTTTATCTTTATAGTTAGTAAATTTCGCATCAAGTTTTTTATTTTTTTTGACAAGAAGTTTTTTATTTTTAGACGTAGCTTTTATATGTCAAATCAAACATTAAATAAATTTATCAATAAAGCTTGGTCCGAGTGCGTTAATTGAGTTTGGATGCCATTCAAGGTATTGAGTTCGAGTCGTGTGACAAAAGCTTCATAGGGAGGAGAGAACCACACAGAGAAGCAAATTTGAGTATATGTGGCCAGCCAAATTTTCTAGCGTAAATTAGTCACCGACAATGCGAGTAGATATTGCGTACCAATAGTAACAAAAAAAAAATATTAATACATTTGATTAACTAAGAGATCCGAATTTGGGTTTTTGCATAAGGAAGAAGAATCCGAAATCTGGATTTGGGGAAGAGAGGATGGGGGAAAGATGTTGATGAACATTTTTTTTAATTTTATTTTTAAAATTAAAAGTTAATGGAATTATCCTACGTGGCATTCCAGCTAAGCCGTCAGATAGCCACATCACTGACAAATTAACGGAGTTAACAAAAAAATGTTAAAAGGGGCAACCGTGTTACGTTTTTAAAAGTTAAGGGACCTACGTGTTATAAAAAAAGTTAAGGGACTTATTCGTTACAAATAAATAAGTTAAGGGACCTAGGGAGATATTTTGCCAAAAAAAATTAAGTTGAAAGTACCAAATTGTTACATGAGAGTAGTCTTAAATGACCAAATTGTCACCAGATAGATGACCACGTAGAATCGATCATGGCCACGTTAACTCTATTTGTGTCAAATTGGGTTTTTTGTAACGAAAAATGAAAAAAGGACTAACGATGTACACATTATGTAACTTAAAGGACCTAAGTGGTACAAAAAAACTTAAATGACCAACTTGTTACATTTAAATAACTTAAAGAACCTCTAGTGTAATTTTGCGAATTTTATATTTGATAGTTTTAGTTAATTCTTTTTTTAAAATATGAGTTAGTTACTAATTCTGATATTATTTGTTTAGCAATTGCTTGAGTTTGGTTGAAAGTTTGTTCGAAGGAGTCCGGAATTAGCATCAAGTCAGAGACTTCTTTTTACTATCAGTTAGTTATCAACTTATTTTCTATTAGACGTATTAAATTCGTGTATAATAATTAGATTTTAATTACTGTTTGTTGTTTATATTTTTAGTTAAAATAAAAAGAAACGTAAATTTTTAAGTTATTATTTAGTTATTCAGTTTTTTAAATAAATTATAATATATTATTTTAAAAAATAAGATTATTTATTTTATTTTATTAATGAAAATTAGTGTTAATTATTAGTGTTCATTATGTAGTAAAATACTATTAGAACTAATTAGATTGAATTCATTTTTAGTTAGATTGAAATTATTTGAAATTTATTTGGTATATAATAATTGGATTATAATTATTGTTGACAACTAATGAGATTGTAATTATTGTTTATTGTTTATTTTGTTAGTTAAATTAATAGGTATATATATATATTGATTTTAATATAACACATAACACATTAAAAAGTAATATTTAAAAGTGATATTTATTTATTGGTCATAATAAAAATGTGCATCTTTTTTGTCAAAAAAAAAGTGCATCTTTAGTAAAAATATAAAAAAACATGTATGTGTACGTTCTAATAAACATATCTTTAACTCTAAAGCGGTGTCATTGCCGCCAATATATTTTTTTTTTTTGCTTTTCCTCCTTTTATTATTTCCTTTTTCTTGTCTGTTGCTTGAGCTTTTTATATATTACTTTACAATTTTTATCTTTTCTTTTTTTTTTCAAGATTTTTTTTTTGTTTTATTTTTCTTCAGTATTTTTTTGGATTTTGCATTTTTTCCTTTTCATATTTTAAGAGGTATTTTATCGTCTCGAAAATTTTTATATGTTTAAACATGCAAATTTTGTAGTTGAAAACTCGACTTGGTGAATAAAAGATTTAATTTCATTACAAAATAGGTAAAATGAAATGTTAAGCGGTATGTTTTGGGGTACTTTAGTATTCAGAAAATTTTTTAACTCTTCAAATACCAAATTTCTTGGTAAATAACCGGCTTGGTAAAAAACAGTTTGTGACAAAATACGTAAAGTACAATAATGATAGTTTATTTAGAGGTACTTTAGGGTCCAAAAAAATTTAAATGTTTAAATACGCGAACTTTGTTTCTCAATAACCTGTTTGATGAAAAACAAAAAAATTATTACAAAATACATAAAGTGTGATGCTAGACATTGTGTTTCGTGGTATTTTAGGATCTAGAAAGAATCTTACATGTCCAAATTGGTGTTTTCTTCTTTATTTTGATAATTTCACACCAACGAGTATTAGAAGGATACTTAAATTGGCTTCACTTTCTAATTGTGTTGTCTTTTTTCTCTTTAATTATAGGTTAAGTTTTTATATTTCTGATGAATATAGATAACATTATTATTTTTTATAGACATTTCTTCTTATTATGTGTATGTTCAATTCCAATGTATTTGTTAAAGTTTTGTTTTAATTTTATAATTTTTTTATTTAATTTATATTTATAGTTTAACTTTCTTCGTGGAAACTTCGGCATCATTTACAATAGAACTCCCCAACATTTTCTTTCAACTTTATATAGGTGCTTTTATTTTAATGGTGATTTTTATTTAACCCTGCATGATGTATTGATGTACTCCCTCCGGACTTAATTATAAATAAAAATAACTACCTTTATGAAGCCTCGATACTTCAAAATTGGCAATGTACCCGTGTCCGATACGTATCCGATACCGATACGCACCTGATACTTCCCGATATGTACCCAAAGAGTATCCAATAATTTTTTAATTCTTTTTAATAAGTATTTCACTCAATACTTTTCAAATACTTCTTTGATACTTCTTGCCAACTAAGGATACTTCTCAGATACATTTTTGATACCTCTTACCAACTAAGCACATGATTGTCACTTAGACTCGGGTGTATATGATACACTTTAGTACCTCAATAACAAAAAGACAAAATTATATGTTTTTTCGTAACACAATAATAGAAGAAATAATACATTGTGATATGGGTGAGATAATTATACGTAACTATATCTACTTGATATGATCACAAATATTTATTTCTACAATGTGATGATCATATATAATAGAAGGTGGGTAGAGTGGGTTCACAATGATGCTCAAGCTAGAATATCTTAATAAAATTATACAGATCGATATATATATATATATATATATATATATATATATATATATATATATATAAAGTCATGTACGTATGTGAGCTTCTTAGTCAATAATATTTTAGTTATTTATCGCTTCCCTCAATATTTAAGGCAAGCTCCGCCAATCAGTCAATTATATTGGGCAGTTTTTATCATATCTATAAAGTGCAATATTTCTGTTTTTTATCTTTCTTTTTTTTTCTATTTGTATTTTTATTCCATTTTTTTTCTGTTTTGTTTTAATATATTTAAATTTTAATTGAATTTTTTATTAAATTATCTCAACCGTGTCGTATCTTAATTTTCAAAATTTTCACGTATTCCCGTATCCGTATCGTGTCGTATTCCATATCGTATCCCTGGCTTCATACACATATTAAAGATAGTAGTTTTATGCATTTAATTTTCTTGGATTCATTGAAAAAATAAATAAACTTACTAAATTATCCCCGATTAATAGTCACCTTCTCACAACATTAATGAGTTGGTTTAATGTATTTACATCCATTGATACTAGATCACCCCGTGCATCGCACGGGCAATGACGCTAGTATGATATATATTGTAGTATTACGTATATCCACGTAGTTGGATCGAGCAGCAGCCCTAGCAGTTCAACACAAATGTCGATCTTAACGATCTTGAAATTCCTAATATTTGGTTTGATCAGGACTCAAAATAGAGGCTAGTATGACTAGCAGCTTTAGTTGTATATTGTTGGATATTTTAATTTATATGGATATTTTAATTGGTACTTTGTTAGATTTGTATGAAATTTTATAGTTTCGAAACATTTTTTTTTTTGAAAAGCAAAAGACCATATGTATATGTATATGTGGCAAAACTCAGACACTAGGGGTATCTAAAACCCATACAATGTGCTAGGAAGCAACTCCAAGAGAGAGATTTAATCCTACCCACCGCCTCCTTACGATTTGGGTGTTTAGCAGAAAAAATACACCCATTACGGACCGCCCAAAGAATCCAGAGGACTGAATGTCGTCAAATCAAGCTCAGACCTCATTTCACCCTTGCTCCCCTGCCAAAAGCACAGAAAGCAGCAAAAAGAGAGAACAAGTCTGGTGGCAAAGGAAGCAACCACCCCAGCCAACGGAACACTTCATCCCACACTCTAGAGCGAAGGGACATCGCAAGAACAAATGCACAGCTGATTCCACCGAATCAACACAAAGAACACAAGAAGCCATAGAAGAATCCAGAATGACCCTGCAGCAGACTAAATTCACCCGAGTAGAAATCCTATCAAGGAGAACCTGCCAAGAAAAAGCTATCACCTTCAGTGGGGTCAGACTTCGCCAGAACCGACCCACAATCATTACCTGATCATCTGAAAGGCCGAGAGCCAAAGAAGAATCCTCCATGAGCCCAACATATGCTGATCTAACAGAGTATATCCCCGAAACATCCCCAAGCCACCTCCAACAATTGGCATCCGACTTCGGGATCACCTGAAGAATGAGCTCCAACAACTCATGCTCTAGAGTCTCCTCCCAAACAAACAGGTGCCGCCTCCACGAAAGTCTCCAGACCCAAACACCACATATGTTCGGAAGAGGATTAATAGATATATTAGGTATCAAAACTCATCAATTATAAACGTAACTTTATTAACTATAAAATACAACATGAGTAAACCATGCTTTTCAGGTGTTCAATTCTTGTTGAACATCTAAATATCATGATTAGTCAAAGTTTGAATTTGTGGCTAATGAAGTTAAATGATTTATGAGTTTTGATATATGATGTATCGACTAACGAAAATAATTAACTACGTATATGAAATGCATTAATCTACTACATTTTGTGTCAAAATATCATGTCTGATAAAAAATAATGATACATCTAAATTAGAGTTTATCATATTGGATGTGGTCCATATTAGTGAAACTTTAGAATAAACAAAAAATAAAAATGAAAAAACGCGTTTCAGCAACTGAAAAGTAGTGTTGGCATGAAAAGAGAAAGAAATGTGGCTTTTAAGTTGCACAAATGGAAGTATTTGTGTATTGTGCCAAAGTAGTATATTACCTGCTACAAGAGGTGAAGAGAAAAAAAGTACCGGTTTTGAAGTGTATTATGTTGGGACCCAATTTTTTTAATAATACAAAGGGAATCCCCATGCCATTCTAGTGAGCTGTATACAACTGTGACAGTTTTTTGAAATCTGACACATGGCAGACGCAAACAGAGTTTTTAAGTTATTAAGTTTTATTTTTTGAACTTTTTAAGTTTTATTGTATTTTTTACATGTTTGTTTCTGAAAAGCTGAAAGTGAAGAGTGAACAAGTAGAAGAAGGTAGCTCTTAGTTTCGAAAAACATCAAAGAAGTGTCATAGTGTTGAAAATGGATATTTCGATTAACCGAAGAAAGTGACGAAAGAGGAGATCAAAGTGGTTTCATTAGTTGAAGGTATGAATAAATTTGTCCGGTTATTAAAGTTATAAATTTGCATTAACTTCGAAAATTAGTAAATTTAAGATCCAACATATGAAATCGTTGTTTGAGGTTAGTTTGTGTCTGTTATGTTGAAATTTTCTCAGATCGAATTTGTTTGTTTGGAAAATAGATAACAAGTGTGAAAATTAGTAGGTAACTGTGACATTGATTTCATATGATAAATCGAACTTGAAAATTAATATTGTATAAAAATGTTAAAAAAGTAAAAAAATGTTAAATTAGTATTATTTAGTTGGTTAGTGATAGTAGTTCAACATATTACACGGAGGGTTGGTTATTTTGTGGAAAAGATGAAATATATTTCGATGGTTTTTGGTTTTAATAGAATGGCAACTGAAGGGTCTTGTTCACGCGAAGTTGGTGGTGGTTACTTGTCTCGTAGTGCTGGCGATGGGGAGAGTGACGACCATTACACAGAGGTAAGTTAGGTGAAAGTTTGTATTCAAATTAGTTAATTGTCTATTGTTTATAAGTGTTTTGTGTTGTTGATTGATGTTTTGCTTATGTTTGAATTACTCAGATTGTGTATTATGGTTCTTCATCCGAAGATGATGAAATTAATTTAGAACATAATGAAGATGTACAGAATGAAGCTGGCAGTAAAGGTGTTGTTGAAGGTGAAGGTAGTTTCAGACCACATACTGAGGTGAATAATCTAGAGGATTTGTTGAGTATTAAATTTGAAGATCTTAATGCTGAAGAATTAACAAAGTATCACTTTTCTAATCGTAATATGGCTTTCATGTTTTACAATTGGTATGCTAGTAAACATGGTTTTGCTGCCAGGAAGTGTAGGATAGTTAGGAATTGTGATGGTGAGATAATACAACAGACCTTTGTATGCCATCGTCAAGGATAGAGTTGAAAGAAGCAGTACCAGTGTTTTAAAAAAGCGTGCACGAAGGCCAAACTCACGTTGTGGGTGTGAAGCAAAAGTCCAAGTACATGTTGAATCAAGTAGCGGTAGGTGGTACATAAAAAAACTGTATGATGTACACAACCATTCATTTTTAGATGACAATTTCAAAGGAATGCTACCGGCACACAGGAAGATGAGTGAGTATGACAAATACCAAATGATGATGATGAGGGATGTTGGTATTAAGACCTCCCACATCTATGGTTATGTTGCTGAACAGTCGGGAGGTTTTGACAAACTTGGTTATTTGAAGCGAGACATGTATAATCAGCAAGTTAAACACAAGAGGAAAAATTTTTCAGATGCAAAGGCTGCAATGGATTATTTGGATGGTCTGTGCTTAGATGATAGTAATATGTTTGTTAGGCATACGGTTAATGAAGAAGGTCATTTGCAGAAATTGTTTTGGTGTGATGGGATAAGTCGTATGGACTATTCTGTGTTTGGCGATGTACTAGCCTTTGACGCGACATACAAAAAGGTTAAGTACTTGACACCGTTTGTAGTATTTTCCGGTGTCAATCATCACAACCAGAGTATTGTATTTGCAGCCGGTATTGTTGGTGATGAAAGTGAAGAGACTTATATTTGGATGTTGGAACAATTTTTAGAAGCAATGGGTGGTAAAAGTCCTGTTTCCGTAATTACAGATGGTGATGGGCAAATGAGAAAAGCCATTGCTAAAGTGTTTCCAACAGCTCATCATCGTCTTTGTGCTTGGCACTTGTTAAGGAATGCAACTACAAATGTTAGCAACGCCAAGTTTGTATCCAAGTTGAAACCTTTTATGTTTCGTGATATGGAGGTTGTTGAGTTTGATCGGAAATGGGAAGAAATGGTTGTAGAGTTGGGTTTAGAGGAAAACTTGTGGGTATTGAAATTATATGAGAGGAGAAAAATGTGGGCAACCAGCTATATCCGAGGTAACTTTTTTGGTGGCTTTAGAACAACGTCTAGGTGTGAAGGCCTAAACTCGGAGTTTGGGAAGTATGTCTCTGTCCTAAGTAATTTGTTGGACTTTGTAAAGCATTTTTTTCGTTGGATTGAGTACATGAGATACAGAGAATTTGAAGCTGACTATGCATCATCATCATACATTGAACCTGTGATGCAAACTCAGTACCGTTGGCTTGAAAAATCGGGCGCAACTGTGTTCACAAAGGAGGTACATAAGATGTTTCGACAAGTTCTTGAAAGATCTTGCAACTGTTTTGTTGCTGGTAGCAGAAACAATGGTTCAATTTTTTTATATACTATTGCTAGGTATGACAAACAAGGTATGGAATGGGAGGTTTCGTTTTGTGAGTTGAGTTTGATATTTAAATGTCGTTGTCTAAGATTTGAATCATTGGGTATCCCTTGTGAACACATAGTATCTGTGTTGTTGTATTTGGGTATTAAACAAATACCTGAATGCTTGGTTTTGAAAAGATGGTCAAAGTGCGCTAAAGATGGTTTGGTGTTACCTTGTAGTAAGAAGCGTGTCCGTCGTGATCCTGATTTGATAAGTACTTATGTTGGAATTGTTGAGAGATGTAAGAAGATGGCTACTGTAGCAGTTGAAGCGTGTAGGCCAGAATTTATTCGTAAACTTCTTGAGTTTATTAATATATATACCAATTTTTTTGAAGGTGTTGCAAGAGGGGAAGAGATAGATATTCCGAATGTTGATCCATATAAAATGTTCAAATACATTGACAGTCACGATAGACTTACTCTAACCGGCCATTCCTCTGCCATAGGTAAACACAAGTTTGGGCTTCACAAGTAGACAAATGCATGTCCTTAGTAGGTCGAACAATCACTGAGGCCCCCTACAAATTCCATAACATAAAACTCGGTTTTTCAGTGGTCATATGACATAGAATGCATTATTATTAAATTAGCACAAAAATAATAGTCACCTTGGGTACAATTGAACGACATTTACTTCCAGAACTAGTGCGACGAGACCTTTTCTTTGAGAAATCAAGAGGTAGTAACCCATCACTATCATCATGTTCAGGTGAGTTGTTTGATGGTGGAGTATGAAATAGTCTTTTTGAAAGGTTGCCACTCACTTCCGTCTATGTATTCCAAAATCATTATATTAATAACCAGAAATATAAATATAAATTAATACAACAATGTTTACTTAACCATAATGTTGACAGTAAAATCAGTTATATAGTCACTTCCACCAATGTTACCTTAGTAGTTGACCTACTTCTATAGTCACTTCCACCACCCATACGTTCAACATCAACTTCCTTAGTCGTCTTTTCTTTTGATGTGGGACCTCCCTGAGACCAAGCTAATGGTATGCTAGGCTTTTTGCCAAATGATGGTCCTTCATTGTTATTATCCAAGCCATTGTGAATAATGTTTGTGCCTTCCCTTTCTATAGAATCCGGCACTTGTAAAACGTTTTCAGCATCGTTTAAATCATGAACACCGTTAAACATATTTTTGTTAGTTGAATGGCCATTGTTTAGTGCATCCACTTCAGCTATAAATCCTCCATTAGTGACCCCAACAGATCCACCATGTACAAACTTAGTTGAGATGACAACCTCTAAATGCTTTAGAGCACCCTTAATATCATTTGTTTCTAAAGTTTTTTTATCAAATTTGTCATTTAGTTCCTGTCCGTTAAAGGAATGTTTAAACATTGTTAGATATGCTTGTAAGTGGCAAGAAAACATAAAAACCAAACACAATGGAACAGGAAAATAACTTTACCTTAATAGCTTGTTTGTTCTCATTAAGGGTTAACTCCATATTCCCATTTTGCTCTTTCAGATCCTAAATAAAATAATATATTATTTTGTTGTTAAAGTCTAATGTTATTGACTTTCAAAGGTTTAAGTGAACCAAAATGAAGACGAAAAATTTGCATTAAAAGTATGTAAAACTCACATTCATCTTCTCCATGAGCTTTTTCAGATACTCATTTGTTTCTTTAACGGCCACCACATATTCAGCAAACTCTTTCTGGGTAATGTTGCCACCAAATAGAGTTGCTAAATCAAAACTTGATGAGTTGCTGTTCAACGCTTGATCTTCAGCGATGGACATGGTTGGGTGTTTAGGTTAGGTTTTCAACGTCACTTAGATTTACTGGGTGTGTTGCAATGGATTATCCAATTTATAGTGGCCGAATTATGACTTCATTTGTACATACCTAACATGTTTTTGTTTATTTCTTTATAAAAGTATATACCACATTTCGATTAAACTTATGTTACACCTTTTAATTAAGACTCAGCAGGAAGGGTACAAGGTATATTTGAATATTTTATGTTAAAAACGTTGACTCATCCTTGCTTACTACCTAGTTTGCTGCTAACTTCCTTTTTCCATGCATGCAACCCATGCAGCAATGGCTACGTCATTATATGGAAATGTAAAAATGAGACAATTGGGAAATATTTCGAGACCCACACCCCTGTACAAGAAACAGCTATATATTGAATCTTATTTAAATTTTTTTTTAGTTCATGACTATATATTAAATATACCAACATCATGAAAATTATGGAAAATATGGAAAAAAATTTAACTCCACTAACACATTTGCATCCAATATACATAAGCCACATACATACGCCAATTGGAAAATATGTTAACTACACTACCACATGGCTATAAATGTTAATTATGCATATTTTCTTTCTTAAGCATATCCATGTCAACCAATAAGGTAGCATTTTCCATTCTAAGTTCAACATTTGTCTGTAAACTTTTTTGAAGTTTGTCCTTAACCATTTCCAACTCAACCGAAAGTGTTGCATTTTCCATCCTAAGTTCGACATTTGTTTCTAATGATTTTTTAAGTTGGTTTTCAAGTAACTCAACATTATGGCTGTTGTAGTCACCCAATTTTTTTCCGTGTGACGAAAGAAGCCTCCTTAGCATTAATACAGCAACGTCTTCCCGAGCTTCTTCTTCTGTCTTACCATATCTACCAATTGACACTGGAGGCCTTCCTATTGCGTCACTTCTCAGAGAACATCGAAATTTATAATATGGTTCCCTATTAATAAAAATCTTATCATGTAACGTATAGTCCGGTTGATGAATTCTCATGATAATACAAGCTTGGGATAGCCACTTCTGCATACAAAGATTCATTAGTGAATCAATTGGAGGTCCAAGAGTAGCTTCCACGGTTTCTCCTGCATCCAAAAATTCATTAGTAACAAATGTATACACACACTATATACCATGTATTAGTAACAAAACTATACACTATTTATGATGTATAACATGATTACCATATGAATTCCTTATGCTATTGAGAATTTCATCAAGGTGAGCTGAACTTCTATCTAAACAAGCCTCAATTTGCAACTTCGATCGAACCAAATTTTTTGGTTTTTTCAAAAACATTTCCCATGCAGCCGTAGCCTCCACATACGTGTCGTAGACGCGAACTACTCCTTCTTTAAAACCGTTCACTTGAGCATAGCAGTCTACCCAAGAGGTGTAGACACCATTTTTCCTTCCATTAAAAACAACATATCCAACATTGTTTGCCTTTGAAGAAGCCATCTGTTTTTTCGGTGTTGATTGATAATTCTCTTCAACCATTGCAACTTATATTGTACAGGAAGAAGTGATAAACCTAATAAATGCTCAATTGACATGGTTGCACCTAAAAAGAAGCATTCAATTTAACGTGGAACCATTTATTGTATAATTATAAAATTCATTTCGACTTCACGACTTTATAATAAAATATCAAAAGAATTACAACTTTTTATTTTATTTAAAAACCCAATCCACGCAACAAAAGGTTTAATCTTTAAATAATTATATACAATACTATTTCAACATTGTTTGTGCGAGAATGATACATTGACGTTCAACGTCGTCGTTTAACAGCAACCGTATAATATACATATTTTAATTGCAAAAGGGTGAATGTTATTACCCAACAGATATTGAACATGTTGTTTCCCTGATAACGACAACTCTCAATGCTGCAGCTGCGTCTGACGTGAAATCATGATACTGCGACGTCTTTTCTTGATTCTGAAAAATTGACAGCTGCGTTGTCGTTGTTACGTGTTTCGCATCAATGAAAAATTAATGTGGACCTCAAAAAATGTTATATATTGGATCCAACGATTTAAGGTTATCCACAAAATTTTGTCCTCATTCACAAATGAAAATTTAAATTTCCAAATACCCGGTATTCTACATTTTCGACTTCGCGCCTGTATGAGTTAAATGGTTTTAAATTGTTATGTTAGCCAAAATAATATCATATTACTAATATTAATTTAATGGATTCTATTTAATTTAATGGATTCACTAAGTCACTAGTCCGGTCATTGTTCAATGTAGACATTCAACATTAATCCAAACTCACTAACTGACTAGTCCGGTCAATGAAAACCTAAATCAAACTCACTAACTTACTAGTCCAGTCAGTGAAACCCTAATCATGAAAACTTCCAGACAAAGCACTAAGTCACTAGTCCGGTCAATCGAAAGGTAGGCATTTAACATAGATCCAAACTCACTAACTCACTAGTCCGGTCAATGTTCAATGTAGACATTGAACATTAATCCAAACTCACTAACTGACTAGTCCGGTCAATGAAAAACTAAATCATCAAAACCTAAGTCAAAGTCACTAGTCCGGTCAATGTTCAATGTAGACATTGAACATTAATCCAAACTCACTAACTGACTAGTCCGGTCAATGAAAAACTAAATCATCAAAACCTAAGTCAAAGTCACTAGTCCGATCAATGTTCAATGTAGACATTGAACATTAATCCAAACTCACTAACTGACTAGTCCGGTCAATGAAAAACTAAATCATCAAAACCTAAGTCAAAGTCACTAGTCCGGTCAATGTTCAATGTAGACATTGAACATTAATCCAAACTCACTAACTGACTAGTCTGGTCAATGAAAAACTAAATCATCAAAACCTAAGTCAAAGTCACTAGTCCGGTCAATGTTCAATGTAGACATTGAACATTGATCCAAACTCACTAACTGACTAGTCCGGTCAATGAAAACCTAAATCATCAAAACCTAAGTCAAAGTCACTAACTCACTAGTCCGGTCAATGTTCAATGTAGACATTAAACATTAATCCAAACTCACTAACTGACTAGTCCGGTCAATGAAAACCTAAATCATCAAAACCTAAGTCAAAGTCACTAGTCCGGTCAATGTTCAATGTAGACATTGAACATTAATCCAAACTCACTAACTGACTAGTCCGGTCAATGAAAACCTAAATCATCAAAACCTAAGTCAAAGTCACTAGTCCGGTCAATGTTCAATGTAGACATTAAACATTAATCCAAACTCACTAACTGACTAGTCCGGTCAATGAAAACCTAAATTATCAAAACCTAAGTCAAAGTCACTAGTCCGGTCAATGTTCAATGTAGACATTGAACATTAATCCAAACTCACTAACTGACTAGTCCGGTCAATGAAAACCTAAATTATCAAAACCTAAGTCAAAGTCACTAACTCACAATGGTCAATGTAGACATTGAACATTAATCCAAACCTAAATTATCAAAACCTAAGTCAAAGTCACTAGTCTGGTCAATGTTCAATGTAGACATTGAACATTAATCCAAACTCACTAACTGACTAGTCCGGTCAATGAAAACCTAAATGATCAAAACCTAAGTCAAACTCACTAAGTCACTAGTCTGGTCAATCAAAGCTACACATTGAACTTTAATTCAAACTCACTAACTGAGTTGCCCGGTCAAACCTCCACATTGAACCCTAATTGAATGCAACTTACTACTGCCATCAATGACAAGTCTGCTGAATCAAACCTAATGATTGAACCCTTTCATTAATTTCATCAACTTACTAGTCCGCTCAATCAAACCTAACTCATGTAACCCTAACTCAACGTTATGAATCAAATAAATGTCTATTCAAATAAATGAAACCTAATCTTTCAAACACTAACTCATGTAACAACAATAGTAATAATAATAAAATAAAAAATATTAATATTATTAATCATTACTATATATTAAAAATTAATATATTACAATATAAAAAAATTAAAAATAACAAATCCATATCCTTCGAATCATTCATAACAACATTATAAATAAGACTCTAACTTTTTCAGATTTAAAATTTAAATTAAACTTCCACCTTCTCCCTTTAAAAACAAATCCCCCCAAAGGGTTCACCCTCATTTTCACACCCTCTCACTGAAAACATCACCTTCTTCCATTTTATTTCCAGTTGTCCATTTTCCATTTTTCCATTCTTCATTTCTTCCATTCTTCCATATCAATGTCTAACCACCACACTGGCGCTCCCTTCCAAAGGTCAACCTCGTCTTCATCAAATTCATCAGCTGCTCGACGAGGAACAAATCGTTGTCATTGTGATCTGGAATCTCCATTAGTAACAAGCACTACTCTTGTCAACTATGGAAGAAGATTTTTTGGTTGCGGGTCCTACAAGGTTTTCTTGCAATTTCAACTTAAAAACCCCATTCCTTTACACTTAATCTTTAACTTTACTTTTTTTTTGACAAAACTTAATCTTTAACTTTATATACATTATTAACCACTATCATTTTCTTTTCTTTGAAATCTCCAGATATATGGGATGAAGAGGTGTGAATACTTTCACTGGGTTGATCCAGAATGGACTGCTCACCAACACCAAGTCATTACAGATTTACTTGACAGGGCACATCACGTTCAAAGGGGCAATGATCATTCAAATACGATGGTGCTAGATGAACTAAACATCCAGCTCAAGTCCTTTAGGGGACTTTTCATTACTTCTTTTATTGTTAACATTTTCTTTGTGTTTGTTGCAATAGTTGCAACACATTTATTCTACAAATGACTTTTTTTACTATTTTTAATTTTCTCATTATTGTTTCACCTTCAATGTTTTTCATTTTCAATGTTCACCTTTTCTTTTTACTTGTCTCAACATCTTTCTTTAACCAATGACATAGAAACTATAACTCAACATCTACTTTGCTCAATCAAAATTAACCAAAGTTGTTCCATTAATCATGCCAAACTTGTTCACATATATCCTCTCTTTAATTAGAAATCCTAATTATTAAAAATTGTATGTGGGGTACAGGATTATCACATAATATAACTAAGATGAGGGGTACTGTACATATCAGGGGTGGGGTCTCGGTTAGATTTATAGCTTAAAAATAAAAATAAATGGGTAGTTATTGTATGATCCATAACCTGCATTTCTAAGGCATTGCATTCAATGTGTGTCTGGGGAGAATTGAATGTGGTGCATGCCTCTCTTTTAATTACATTAAATCAATACAGACTAATTACAAACTCATCCCACAACGGAAGTTTTTTACCACAGCAACACATAAGTCTAGGATATCGTTTCATCATACAAATGGTTTCAGCAAAAATCACCCCATAAGTAAGAAGGGTAACCATAAGCCCACATGGCCCATATCCACTTGCAATATTAATGAAAAAAACCTTCCCTCTTATTCTATTCATATGTCTTCTTAAAAAAATTTACAACTCAACCAAAGTAACACATTTTTTTGGCACCCTTTCAAACTACATCATAAGTTTACAATGATTTACCAATATTGTAATATAAAATCATTTAAGTACCATCAGCAATGTTCAAGTGCAACCATCGAGTATGACTTTATCAAAATAGAATTACCAAAATAAAAATATAACTACATCCATCTTTCACGACAAAAGATAAACATCAGCATTAGCCTTCTTCCTAACAATTCTAACTCCAACACATAAACACCATTAGTTAGTTCAACATGACAAGTTCCTTAACACTACAAACCCCCATGTTTGTTCAAAATTACAATACATAATTCAATACCAATAAACATAGATTACATTACAATCCATACTTATGCTTTTCAGCCTTCCTATAAAGGTCACAAGTGATTAGAATTGGATAACTTTCAATTTTCCAACTAATCACGTCACCAACTTGAACAACATTTTTCCAAAGGAATTCTCGCCAACTTTCACCAGCAAGATACTTCTCATCTTTTGATCGTTTGGCAATGTGCATGTCCATGTCATAAGTGATGTTAGAGTCACGGTGATAGACCTCAATGTAATCAACTTTTTCAGGAATCAACTTGCCAATCCTTATGGGGAAATGCTGCATCAAACAATTCAAAACAATAATCTCAACATTCATAAATTAGTTGAAACTAATTCAAATAAAACTCACAATTCAAACTACTCAATAACTAATCTCACCATGACGCCACCCCTATTCTTAATGTGGTTAGTTACATTTGTATGCCAATAATATATCATAGCCTCATCACGACCCCTAAGCGATCTCGGCAGACCTTCCAACTCACAGACTGAATAAGATTTATCGCTATCTACCGACTGCTCCGAATAGTTCTCCGAAGAATCAGAACTTATTTCAATTGCCTTCTTCCCGCTGGATTTAGATTTCCAAAATCAAATCACATATATGGTTACAAGTAAATGCAAATACCATATAGAACATGCTCAGCCTTGACCTAAGTAATAACATCCAATCCAATCCAATATCCAACCATCCTAAACCCAGATAAATAGCAGTTCTGCATTAAAATATACCATCAAACATTCGGAGTAACCAAAAAATACCAAATATGAAACAACTAACAAACCAAATAAAAACAATAATTTTGCCACTCAAGTAAATTAACATTTTTCCATCAATATTTTCATCAATCAACTTCATTACAATTTTAAATCACTTACAAGTCACTAACATGATTTCTTTCAAAATTTAACATTCTTCAATCTAAACCAAAATATAAACGAACTTCAATTCACAGCAAACATAGGCCATGGATCAAGCGATAAACGTCAACGAAAATACAATCTCAACAACTACAGAATACAGAGTCACACGATTATGTGGAACACAGAAAAATAATAAAATGTAACATAAAAGGGATGAAATATACATACCTCATCTTGGAGAATCGAAATGCCTCCGATGCGTGAATAGATGCCGATGAGCACAAATCACAACCACGAACAACATGCAAACCAAAAACATTAACAAACAACTTTTCAAATTAAACCCATTTCCAACAAAATCAACAACATGCAAAGCAAAAAACTTCAAATTAACTCTTCAAATTGAACGGAAATGGAACTCCATTATCGTTACAGTAAAACAACTCATACCTTGCGGTTACGCAAAAGAGAGTGAGAGGGTCAAGCCGCTGGGGAAAATGAAAGCCTCAACGAGTACCCAGTCATTACAAAAACTCACTAATCCAAGTGCATTAATCCTAAACTTAAACTCGGCCATAATCCGATATGTAATAACGAGTACCCATCATGATCCGTGAACTTTCTTAACATAATAGCCCCAAGCAGCTAGGGTCCTGAACTTCCTGAACAATCCTTAGACTTTACCTGTGGATCTGAAAAACAATCAATAATAAACAGTGAGATTACAAATCTCAATGAGTGACTCCGAGACCCCTTACGGTTCCTCTCATTCGTTCCTTTTAAGATTCATTATCTTTCCATTCCGAATAATGCGGGAGCTCCCCTTTAATCTGAGAAACTCCAATTCGGTTATATCAATAAATCATTTTATCATATTCTTTGGCTTAGCACAATCCGTGAAACGAAATCTCACGAGATCACGAAAACCCCAATCCAACATACCAATGAGGGATAATGCGGGGGCCTTGGCTTCCAGGCTCATGACTTCCCTCCACCAAGTATGCTAAATAACTCGGAGTCGTCACCCCGTTAATACATTATTAATCACTGAACAATATTACACATGTCCAGGAAATCAATTTAAAACTATTTAAGGCCACAGAACAATATTACACATGTTCCGGACATCACTTTTAAACCATTTATGGGTTCCCACTCGTTTATACGACATTTCTATCAACATATAATTCAATTAACGAATTCAAGTGACAAGTTATCATCCACCATACATAAACATAATTCAAATTCATGATATTTCAATAGACAATCTAGGTGTAGTAGATTTCCAGCAGTGGTACGTGAACTTCGACAATTTCTTTAACATAGCAAATGATATTGGAATTAGACAAACAAATATTCGTTGGAAACCTTAGAGTGTCTAGTTTCTGGATATAATTTTTATTTATTTGTTTAGGTAGGCAAAAAGTACAGTTTTCAAAATAGACAGAATGGTTCTCAGATTTGGACAGAATCTGTCCCCCGACTTCAAGCAATTCTAAAATGACCAAAACTTGACCAACTGGCACGAAACGTGAGCCTAACCAAAAGCAAGTTGAGTCTACTTTCTAACGAGACAATAATTGTTCAAAACGGAGTTCAATTGAGACCACAAAACCCAAAACACTGAACCTATACCCAGTTTAACTTCAGAAATTTGACCCAACTTGATATACTCATAACTCGAGCTACAAAACTCCAAATGCAACCAAACCAATACCAATTTGACAAGCATTAAGTGTAGTTTCTAAAAAGGTGAACCACATAATTTTTGGACCTCTATATTGTTCCCAGTTACTGTATAACCGAACCTACACACAGTATAGTCCTAGATTTTTCATCTGACTTGTGACTACAATTTCTCCAATTATACTTATCCAAATTGATTAAAATCAGTGCCTAATTTGTGTCAAATTGTGTCTAGTTTCCAGACAAACAGACCATACAATTTTTGGACACACATAAAATTCACAATCACATAAACACTGAACATATACCAAACATTCCCAAACAGAGTTTCTCGCTTCACGTTCACTCGTGTCGCGTCCGAACCGAAACTAAACCCACTTCCAGCAATCCAAATCATTCAAACAGATATTCTAACACATATTTTACATACAATCATGGCATAATTTCGTCAATTTCACCAAAGCACATTCGAGCAATTAAAATTCAAACTGAGACATTTTCAAAAATCGTAAAATCATTAGTTTCGTAAAATTCACGGTTTCATTCAAACCAAACCATCTACCACAGTAAATATTCACATGCAAACACCTAAATACACGATGTGGTGAGAACACTCACCGATAGTGACGTCCCTCGAAAACTTTGACGTCTCGAAACCGACTCGAACCGAACCTCACGAACTCAACGAACGCAACTCCGACACTTCCGAACTCTTCTAACTCGAACCCACTTCAAATTCGAATTTCAATATCCCTTAGCTACTGAAATTCCTCCTAACGAGCCTCAATTCACAATGTAGCTCCAGAAATTTGCTCAAAGTCATTCCCAACACCTAGAACACGGCAATAACTCCAAATTCGGTTTGGGCAACATATGTACACTGTTTTGCAATAGGTATAACTAATTCAATTATTAATCAAAACTATCCAAACCAGTGCCTAATGTGTAGATAATTTTGTCTATTTTCAAATGGTTCAAGTCCCACACCGATATGATGAGTATTCAGGGAGTTATGGCTAAAACAATGTGGCTGATTCAAAATCGTCACTGTTATAAAAGTGAAACTTGTAACTAATTTTTCTCTCTCAATACTCAGTCAAATCAAGTGGTTCTTGTGCCAAAATTGAAGGTTTTGTCTCTATTTTCTGAAGAAACAAAAATGAACTTCAAGTGATGTCTGTGTCGAGAGGTATGAAAGAATTACCAGAGACTACTAAAACGGGTTTGATGCAGATTTTTCCAGCAACATATTCTTTTGTTCAATCCTTCATGTCTCCACGAATTAGAGCTCCAAAGCTAACCCAAATACCCAAAACAGAACCAAGCTACCCACACTCTCTAATAATTTCGAAATGTGGCTGGTTGGGGACCTTAGAACCTTTCTCCAAACTCCAAAATAAACATAGAAACAAAAGTAGCACCTAGAGGTTCTTCTTTCTCTCTAAAACTTGAAATGATGAGTAGATGAAGGAGATGATGAAACCTGATTCTATGAGTGAATTGGGTATCAATGGAAAGAGGAATGAAAATGGGAGAGAATGGTGGCACAATCTCTCACATGCATGGGGATTTGATGAGGATTTCTTCCCTTTCTTCTTCCTCCCTTCTCTCACGTTTTTCTCTTCTCTCTCCACTCTCCATTTCTACTTTCTTTTGTTCCTCTCAAATTCTGAAATGAGACATGGGTTTTAGTGATGTTTGTTTTTATGTTTTCAGCTAAGGGCCATTTAGAAAAGGAAAAGACTAAAACACCCTTTTGTGCTCTCATTCCCTCTAAACCCCTATTCAACTATAATCAAACAATTATTCATGCAATCATCTAACTTAGGAAATCAATTACCACTCCCATAATTATACTATGTCTAGGATTCAATCTATTATTTCATCGCAGAATGAATCTTCAATATGATGCGAAAAGACTATTTTACCCTTGCTCTCTTATTTTTTTTACTTAACTCTATTTCCTACCCAAACGATCACACAATACACACAATAATTCAAACAATTATGCATTCTAATTATACGATTTAGCAATTATATAGATTGCTTTCGCGACAACCTCATCTCCGAGACTTGACTTATTACTTACTCGAGTTATAAATCACTAGTTAATTTCGTAAACCGAAATTAACAAAACTAGGGATGTTACATTAAATAATATTAAAGGATATAAAATTTAATATTAACTATAATCTACTGAAACTACTAAAATCAGTCAATATGACCACTAAAAATTCCACAATAACTTTTTTAAATAGTTTAATTAAAATAATTAAGTTAGTATTAGATGATCTACAATAATAAATATAAACAAGTGGCAACAGGAGCGGCAACGAGAAACTCGCAATGGGATCAACAACGGATAGGCAACAGAGAGCGGCAATAAGGAGCGACAACGGAAGCGTCAATAACAACGACAACAGGAGTGTCAATAAATTAAACCACTAACAATTGTAAAAAAATTAACCACTATTAAAAGTTTCAAAATAATTTTTTTTAATAATTTAATTCAAATGATTACATTAATATTAAATGGTCCGAGCAAGGTAGCTCAGGGACATGAAGGAGTTGCAAAGTTGCAATAAGGAGATCCAGGATTCAAACCCCGGAAACTAATTAATATTCCCCCACCACCACCACTAACATTTGCTTATAAAAAAAATAATATTAAATGATATGCAATGTACTGTTTACTATAATCTCCTGAAACTACTAACACCAGTTAATTTAACACTAAAAATTGTCAAAAAAATGTAACCAATATAAAAAATTCCAAAATAACTTTTTTGGAATAATTTAATAATTTAAATAAAATAATTAAATTAATATTTAATGATCTAGAATAATATATATAAACAAGTGACAACGGGAGTGGCAACGAAAGGCTGACAATGGGATCGACAACAGGAGAGGCAACGGAGAGCAACAACATGGAGCGTCAACGGAAGTGGTAGCGAGAGTGACAATGGCAGCTGCAACGGGAGTGGCAACGGGGGTGCATGTCTTATATTAGATCTCTTTTTCTTTTTCTTTTTTTTCCTGATTTTTACTCCATTACAAGATTAGAATAAAATACTAACTTTTTTTAAAACTTTTTGCAACACAAGTATTTTAAGCAAGTTGAAATATAGTTTTTTTAATGAGTTTTTTTTCTTTCTGTTATTAAATTTTACAATTTTCAAAGTATTTATAGGTTCATAGCAAATTATAACAAATACAGTGTTATCCGTCACGCCAACGGGGGTGCATATCTTATATTAGATCTCTTTTTTTTCCTTGATTTTTTTAAACTTTCTGCAACACGAGTTTTTTAAGCAACTTGAAAAATAGTCTTTTTATCAAAAATTTCCTTTTTCTTAAATATTACAAATTTCAAATTATTTATAGCGTCATAGCAAATTATAACAAATACAGTGTCACCCGTGCGAATGCATGGGTAAAATACTAGTTTTCATTGGAAAAGAGGAGTAGAGTATTGAAGTCATCAACTCTTCAAAGTAAACAAACATAATTGTTATGTTATACCAATAGGCAATAGCTCTTGCATTCATCGGCTTTTGTTGCTTTTATTTATGAAGTTGCTCCTTTTTGTTTGCAAATATTATTTTGTATCAAATAGATCTCTAACTCTACCTTCAAGTCTACTTTTCAACACGTCATCTAAAAAAAAAGTCTACTTTTCAACAATAAAATGTGATCATAGAATTCATGTGAATATTCTTGAAAAAAAAAAACAAGTATATGTCTGGTGGTATTAGATTAGTGAAAAATAAGCTGCTTTTTTAAGAAGTAACATTTGCTTTAACTACGTATTTTGCAAGGTAGATATAAAGTTGAACGTGAAACGGGATACATACACACAGGTGGTGGCATTGGAGAAGGAGAGAAGTCCAACATTCAACAAGAGAGAAGGCTTTGCGTCAAAAAAAAAAACAAGAGAGAAGGCCAACAATAGGCTTTAGATTCTCAAGAATCGAAAATGTGGATGTTAAATGTAAAGTAATTATTTTTACCATAATGTTTAAGGTAGTCTAAGACTTCAAACATAATTGTTATCCCTTCTATTATATATTTATTCCAAGTACTCAAAAAACATGTCTGTAAAATCACAATTGGTCATTTTGTTGAATTTGAAGGTTTTTTTTGAAAGGCAAACATAGTATATATAAGTTGAGCACAAGGGGTACTCACCCATATACAATCGAAAAACCATCTCCAAAAAAGGAAGAAAAACAAAAGACAAAACTACATCCTAGAAATACAATTCAACGGGTTTACAAACCATTCATAAAATAAGCAAGAAGGACATTCACCCCTAGCCTGGAACCATCTCTAGGATAGAGACAAAATCCTGTCAATACATCTCCCAAGGTCAGGAGCACCTCCCGAAAACATGCAATGATTCCTCAGATCCCAGATGACCCAAAGAACAGTATGCCAAATGAGTATCAAACCACGCCTGCATCTCGCAGGGCCCCCCAGATGAATGAACTGAAGGAACAGATAAGGAATGTCCTGCTGAATTTGAAGGTTATTTTTCCGATAAAGTCATTTTAGTATTCCCATAAAGTTATATGAAAATTTTGGATTTGAGCTTTCCATACTACTTTTTCATGTAAAGCTCATTCCTTAACTTGACTTCACCCTCATTCATTAGGACTTAGGAGGGAGATTAAACTAAAATTTAGAAGCTGGAGAGAATTCGAGAAGACCAAGGTTATATTAAGAAATAAAACAAGGCTCACAAATCTATCAAGACAAAATGCATGATAGCAAATATGTGTGGCTTCTCATCATGCTTCATGTCATGCACTGCTTCCAACAAGGATACAATATAGATTTGTTCTATTATATCCTGGAGAACTTTAATTTGTCAAAGAATATTTCTGCCAGCATTGTCAAGTGCATTATATCTTGAAGGGAACTGGAGTAGTTTCGATCATGTCTAGTCCAACCTAGTTTGCAAAGGCGAATACTGAAGATGCCTGCATTGATCTTTGAAGTTAGTAGACTACTCGATAGAGAGTTCATTTGGGCAAAAGAAAGGAAGTTTCTGGGAAATCTCACGGTAGGTTATCACATAAACACCATTTACACTAGTTGCTGTTGGAGTATTTCCCTGACCGAATAGTATAAAAATATTAATGAATTGAAGCATTTCCAAATATACAATAATAATAAGGGTTTTTTTTTCATACCCCCCAACTTGTCTTCCATACCCCCATATTAGCTAAATAGACCAAAATACCCTCATTTTTTGTAAAAAAAAAAAACCGAACTTTCTGGAAATACACATAAATTCGGAAAGGGGGTAAAAAAAAATTCGGAATGCAATTTTTTTAAAATAGCTTCCGAATTTATCTATAAATTCGGAATATATAAAAAAATATATTCCGACTTTATACATAAATTCAGAAGCGTAATTTTTTTTTTAAAATCAGTTTAAATTAATTAAAAAATCAATTAAAATTAGTTAAAAAAATCAGTTTAAATCAATTTAAATACGATAACGATAACGATAACAAACGAAAAAAAACGAAAAAATAATAAAGTCGATAAAATACGAGTACTTATACAAAAATAAAACCAAAACAAATACATCTACGGATGAAAGTCTAACTGTCCTAATGCCTAGAGGAGGCTGTCATATGCATCGGCTGGAATGCCTCCCTCACAACCCATAGCATCAAGTATGTGTCCAGCGGCAACATCCATCGCATCCTGATACGTCCATGGACCAACTCCCTCAGCTACAGCCTGCTGCTCTGGTACATGCTGCTCTGGTCCATGCTGCTCTGGTACCTCCTCAGCTGCAGTCAGTCGTGGAATGGACACCCGCTGATACCAAGGTAGATAGTCATCGGTGCACTCACCCGCCATGCATGCAACTCTGCTAGTACGAAAAAATATCCGTGCTGGGGATGGATACACCGACAATCTCTCTAAAAGGGAGATCACATCTGGACGTGTGCCTAAGACGGGTGCAGGAGGGATCTACTGGATGCGCCCAAACTGCCAGCGGACCCGGTCAGCCATATATGTGACAGCAATCTCGCCCCAGATCAGCCAACCTCTGAAATGCGCCATGGTGTGGAATGGAACGTGCTATCTGTGGTCCTCCCAAGGTGTAAAAATGACCTGGTCCAGCCGCAGGTTATCGATCCGCTCCCGAAAATGTATCAGCTTCAGATCATCGCACTTGAAGTTCTTCCACCTGCTGCAACGTGGAAGCCCAGTATCAGGGGACATCCTCCGTCGGACGATAGTGGGGAAGTACTCATATATCCAGCACTAAAATAAAATAATTAAATGAATAAATAATTAAATGAATAAATAATTAATTATTTCAATAAAACCAATTAAAAGAATAAAAGTAATTAATTAATAAATTACCTGTAGCAGAGAAGCGTAACCGCCAATCTGCCTGGTGTCCCAGTAAGCGGCCAAGTTCAGCTGGTCATAGAGATATGCCAGAGCGGCTGGACCCCAAGCCCACTGGCCACATGTGTCAAAATCTGAAATGAGACTAATCCACCTAGCAGGCACGTACGTGTGACTCTTTTCGGAGAAGATGGTGCCCCCTAACAAGTGTAGCATATAGCACCGTGCTGCATGATCAAACTGCCCCCTATGCATGTTATCTCTGTAGGCATCCTCTAAAAATCGGAATCTGAAAGTCGAAGTCCTGCAAGAATTAAACTCGATCCAGCAGGCCGCCCCATCTACTCCGAGAAAATCCACCCCAGCCTGAACGACATCAGCAAATGAAAGATGTAGAGGCTCAGCCAAATGATTGTCGGTGAGCGGCAAGTGGAGCAACGCAGCCACGTCGTCCAATGTGATGGTCATCTCTCCCCAAGCCATGTGAAAGGAGCTAGTCTCAGAATGCCACCTCTCAACAAAAGCAGATACAAGCTCATGGTTGATGTTGTTAAGAGGTGTGGCGTCCAACTGAAGCAGACTCGCCTACTGCAACCTTGCTGCAATATGAGGGTGGTGCACCTCAGGTCTAATACTGAATATCTTCCCCCCGTGAGATGCAACCTTCAGCGTACCTCGATCCTGTAAAAAATAAAAGTAATTAATAAATAATTTAAACTAATTAAATAATTTAAACTAATTAAATAATTAATAAATAATTTAAAGCAATTACCTCCCCGGCCAGTAGTCGACTGGCGCGGTGATCCACTAAGCGGTGCAACAAAGGCCGCTCAGCAGCCTCAGCTTGATGCTCAGCAGGCTCCTGTATATATGGTTGCTCAGCCTGTGGTATCTCTGGCTGCTCAGCCTGTGGTATCTCTGGCTGCTTAGCTTGTGGTATCTCTGGTATGTGTGGCTGCTCAGCCTGGTCCTGTCGCTGTCGGACACGCCTCTAACGCTCAGAAGCGTGCCCGGCCTATCTGACCGATCTGATCCTCGTCCTAGTCCTAGGAGCAGCATCATCTCCTGGTGTAGATCCAGATGTCTCGACTGGTGTAAAGTCTCGACTGCTAGCCACTGAAAAACGAAAAAAAATGAGTTAAAACGAATTTTTTAAAAAAAAACAATAAGCTTCCGATTTTAGGTGTAAATCCGGAAATTTCAACATTGAAATTTCCGGATTTACTCCTAAATTCGGAAGCTTATTTTTAAAAATTTTCTGGAAATACATGTAAATTCGGAATGTAAATCCGGAAATTACATTCCGAATTTACATGTATTTCCGGAAAATTTTTTTAAAAATTTGAATTTGCCTTCCGAATTTATACCAATTTCCGGAAAATTTACAATTTTTTTCCGGAAATACGTATAGATCCGGAAAATTTAGGGAGAAAACTCACTTTTTTCCGGAAATCTATGTATAATGATGAGAATTGTACTTTTTTTTAAAAAAAGTCAGGGGTATTTTGGTCTATTTGGCTAATATGGGGGTATGGGAGACAAGTTGGGGGTATGAAAAAAAAAATCCCTAATAATAATAATAATAATAATAATCAGAAACTTGTGTGTTGTATAAACGCATCAACCACATAAATCTCAGATTGATCATGAAATTTCTGCATTTTAGAGAATTGTCTCATCTAGTTAATTGGTGTTGAGTTGTGTCATATCTCTCAACAATTCAGTTATAACGCGTCTGGATCCTCTCCTGCGCGAAAAGTATAAATCTGTCTCATTCTTGAAATCTCATCCATTAAATTAATCGTATGGTTAAAAAATAAAAGGGCAAAAAAGCTGGAAGCAAAACTTGATTTAGGGAGCAATGAAAAAACACAAGCACAGTTCATACCAATTCCAAATCTAATTCCTTCAACACAAACAAAATCCTTCATTCACACAGCTCAGATCACTTTAACAATAAAATAAAAACTTAAACAACTAACTCGGTACGTATAATTATTAACTTAAATAACTTTTATATGTTTAATAATAGTGTATACTTTGTAGAGTGTGAACCACCACTTTTCAAATGTTATTTTGTTTGTTTACTTGAATGTCTCAAAAATATAAAATAAGCAATAATTTTATGTTATTAAGAAACGCACATGCAGGAAGATTACATACACCTGAAAGATGACATGATAGAGGAATAGAGGATGAACAAAGTGGGGTCGAAGGAAAGATGGAGGAAGGTTCACAACACATACTTGTCTATTTCCTTTTACAACTTGGCCTTTTTTTAATACTATAGGTTGACTGATTTCATTATATAGACTTGTATACATATGATATCGAAACTCAGTCAACAAAATCACAAAATTAGATTCCTCCATAACTTTTCCTCTTTCCAGATCAATAATAAGATGGCTGAATCATATGTCTTTGATATTGCTGATTATGAAGAGGTTTCTAGAGTCTATGGTGTGTATAACTACCTACAAGAGATCAAAGACACTTTGTCTATTGTCAGAGGTATGCTATTGGATGCTAAGGAGAAGAAGGACAAAATGCATGGGTTACATGAGTGGTTGAGGCAAATTCAAAACATCTGCTCTGATGCTAAAGATACGCTAGATGAGTTTGAGTTGCAAAACAAACGAAAGCAAGTTGTGGAAGCTTCTGGCAGAAAGAGGATGAAGGTACGCTATTTCCTTTCTTCCTATAATCCACTTGTTTTCCGTTATAGAATGGCGCGTCAAATTCAAGAGATTAAGGATAGATTGGAAAAGGTAGAAGCCGATGGAACCAAATTTGGACTTGTTAGAATCGACGTTGATTTGGGACAAATTGTTGAGAGGAGAGAAATGACTCATTCAAATGTTGATAGAGAAGAAATTATCAAGATTTTGATGAGACCCCACCCTCACCCACAAAGTGAGGCTTGTGTTGAAGGGGAGCACCACCTCATGAAGACCCTTGGTCCCTCGGCAAACTTAGTGACTTTCGATGCTATAAATGAGCTTGCCAAAACCCTTGAAGCCCAACTCGCTCCAACTAAAACAAGATTTGTTCGATCTCGCTTCCACACTCCAACTGATCCACCTCAATCATTTCAAACAGAAGATTTTGAGAAAATGTTCATCTCACCTCCTAAGTATGTTCCACCTCCACCTCCTCAATCTCAACTTGTTGACATTGGTGAAACTGCTGCTAATAACTCTGTTAATTCTCCTGTTGAGGGTTCTAAAATCACCAAGGTTGAGAAGCGCTTACCTAAAAAAAATAAAAAAACCAAGGTTGAGAAGCAAGTGAGGGAGATTAATTCTCTCCTCAAACAAGTTCTGGAAGGACAGAAGCTAATCCAAGAGGGCCAAAGGGCCCAAGATGCAATGAACAAGCAATTTCAAGAATGGATTCTATCTGTTGCCTTGCCTGCCATTAACCCATCCTTTCCTATTCCAGAATTTGGTCTTATCCCTCCTGTTTCTGATGTGCCTAAGCCTGCTACTTCTGCTTCATCAGATGATTCATCTCCTTCAAAGTAGCATCTTAATATGGGTTTCCCCCCTTCTTTTGATAGATGACAAAAGGGGGAGAAGAGTTAAATTAAGTTTCTAGGCTTTTAGAGGAGTAGTTTTTTTATTAAGCTTTAATGTATATATCTATGCTAAGACTTGTAAAGAGTAATTAATAAAGTCAATTAGTGCAATTAGTAGTGTATTAAGGGGCTGTTATTGTAATTTTGGCCTTAATGAAACAGGTACCACAAACTGTTATATCAGTTACACTCATAATTGATTTTCTTTGTAATATACACTACATATATAAGGGTTGAATCAATGAATGAATCCAGTGATTTTTCCCTCCATTTCATATCTTGACCTTACAATTGGTATCTAGAGCTTGAACGAAAGGGACTTGTGGAAATTCAAGAACGAAACCCACCGGAAACTCAAGAACGAAACTCGCAATCATGGCGGAGAAAGAGAACAATGGAAACTACATGCATGCATCAATTCCAAGGTTCGATGGGCATTATGAACACTGGGCCATGCTCATGGAGAATCTTCTCCGCTCCAAGGAGTATTGGAGCATCGTGGAGGGAGGAATACCGAGGCTACCGTTGTAACGCCCTAAAATTTAATCAAATTATTTCGAAGTTGGATTGCCGTAGGATGATTGTAAGAATTGAAATTATGGGCGTAGTAGCTATGTTGAAAACGAGTTAGATGATAATCACGTGTTGTGGGCTAGTTAAAAATAGCATTGGGCTCCCTTCCTATGTGGATAAAGTCCCAAATAATTTAGCCCATTATGTTTCTCACTTATTATAAGTGGAGAGGATTAATTTAGGGTTGAGAGAGAGAGGAATTTCGGATTAGAGCAGCCACCAAAGAGAGAGAAAAGAAGAGAGAAAACAATTCCCGTTTTTCTCAAACCTGTCACCGTAAAATTGCGATTCCGGTTTCGTTAACTGTTGGATCGTCTTCGTTTTTGGGAAGCATGTTCGTAAGATATAGTTCTACACTTTCACCGTTCGGATCTTTGAAACGAGTTCTGAGGAGAGAGATATTGGCTTCGTACTGAAGTTGCAGTTTGGGGGAGTCGCCGTATTCGGAGATCGAGGAACGAGGCTAGGAGGGAGTTTGCGCTACCATAGTTGAGATAAGGGTGGGCTTAACCTTGATAATGGGTTGATGATAATTATGTGTGGGTAGTCTAGGGTTTTGTTGAATTGTTCGTGTCGTTGCATATCGTGTTTTCGTTGAGATTGGTGCTTTGATGATTATTGCACGTTATTGTGATTTGTTTCGTTATTTGTTGTTGCGTGATTGTTGTATCACGATGATGGTGTTGTTATTGTTCGTGTTTTTGTTGTTGCTGTGCGTGGTTGATTGTTGTTGTCGCGTTGTCGAATTGTCATTTTTGTTGTGGTGGTTGCGGTGTCGTTGCCGTTAGGGTTTGGTGTTTGGCAATTTAGCGATTCTGGACACAGGTTCGGTTTTTCTAAAACTGGCGCTGTTTGGTAGATCCAAAAATTATGAGGTTGATTTTTTTTGAAAATAGACTTAACGCCGGTCGTTTTGGCACTGGTTTCGTCAAATTTGGAGTTGTATAGCTCGAGTTATAGGCGATACAAGTTAGGTTAAAATTCTGGAAACGACTTGGGTATAGATTCGGTATTTCGGTGACTGGGAACGTTGTATTGACCAAAAAATTATGTGGTTTATTTTTCTGGAAAATAGACTTAATGCTTGTTAATTTGGCACTGGTTTGGTTGCTTTTAGAGTTGTGTAGCTCGAGATATGAATTCCACAAGTTAGAGTAAGATTCTGGAAACAATCTGGACACAGGGTCAGTGTTTTGGTTACCACGTTTTCAAAAGAACTCCTTTTCGAACGAATCCAATTTCTTTGAAAACTAGACAAAATTTGCCCCAGTTTATGCACAAGTTTCATGCAGTTTGATTGAGTCTTGGTCACTTTGGAATTGCTTGAATTTGAAGGACAGAAACTGTCCTCTTTTGCAACTAGCCTGTGTGCTTTTCGAAAACTGTACCTATTGGACACTCTCCTTCAAAAACTGAACTTAGGGATGATAACCAGACCCATAGGGCTTTCCAACAAGTATTTATTTGTTGAAATCCGATGTCGTTTGCTATTTTAATTAATTCGCTGAAGTAGGCGCTGTGCGCCAGTCTTGTGCGTGGTGTGCGTGCGTTATGTCCGCGTTGTGGAGCCGTCTGGTGTTAATATTTCAGGTGCGGTGCTGGTATGCTCAGGAGAGTTTAGTGGTAGCTGTGATGCTACAACTTGGTGCTATTTTTGGTGAAATCATTTGTTTTGATTCTGGTGATATAGTATTTATTTTAAATACTTGTTATGGTGAGTTGGTGCATAATCATGGTGTCGCATTGTCATATGCATGTTTTGGTGATATAGGCTCTGCCTCTGGTGTTTGTTGGTGATATGCCCGTCGTGGCTCATTTTGGTGATCGGTACCGCATGCATATGCCCACTGGAGGGGTTGCATATCATCCCATTGTCTATGAATGTTATAATTTTGGTGGTTCACGGTCAAATGGATTTTTCCTTTGGTATCTGGTGCTGTGATATGGTGTAATTGTATTGTGTTGCTGTAGTTACCTGATGCTAGCATATTTTTATCATCTGCTTATTATCTCTGTTAGACTCACCCCTTCTGCTTGGAATGTTGCTCTCATGCGGCAACGCTGCAGGTGATCGCTAGTGCTCGTGGAGGAATTGCTAGGTTTTGCTTCCTCTCTCGTTTGGGTCTGTGTCAGCTCTGATATGTAGCACCGGGGAGTCGTTAGTTATCGTTTTGAACTATTATTTTAGTTATTGGAAATTGTTTTAATTTATTTTGGAGATGTCTTTAATTGTTAATTCTGGAGATGTTTAAACTGGTTAATATTTCCGCTGCTTGGTGATTTCTTTTATATAAATTATTTTGGAGATTTTCCTTTTTTAAAAATGGTGAAAAAATGTAGCGCCCTTCGAGGTGACTATGATAATTGTCTATTTAATTGTAATAGTAAAAGGGGGGTGTTACATTAGTGGTATCAGAGCAGTTCGGTCTGTCCGGCCAAGTTGTCGAGTCGTCGAGTCGAGTAACACTTGAGTAATTGTTACTCGTTTCCGACTATAGTTTCTGTTGCAGTGTTAGGTTGAGATGGCAGGACGGAACGATGCTGCACTCGCTGCTGCTTTGCAGGCTGTGGCTCAAGCTGTGGAGAATAACCCATGTGCTGCTGGTGATGTTGGGTCGCGCAGTTTGGCTACGTTTCAGAGGGAGAATCCTCCTACCTTTAAGGGCAAGTATAACCCTGATGGTGCTTTGGCGTGGCTGAAAGAGATGGAGAGAATCTTTCGTGTTATGGATTGCTCTGAGGCGCAGAAAGTCAGGTATGGTACTCATATGCTGGCAGAGGAGGCTGATGACTGGTGGTTGGAGGTGAGGCAGAGGTTGGCGACTGTGAATGAAGAGGTCACTTGGGCTGCGTTCGGCAGAGAATTTCTGAGAAAGTATTATCCTGAAGATGTCCGTGGGAAGAAAGAGATTGAGTTTCTGGAGCTGAAGCAGGGTAATATGTCGGTGACTGAGTATGCTGCCAAGTTCATTGAATTGGCGAAGTTCTATCCACATTATGGTGATGCTGGTGCTGAATTCTCCAAATGCATCAAGTTTGAAAATGGGTTGCGGGCCGTATAGAATGTCTGCATCTGAATTGTCAGAACTGAAGAAGCAACTCGAGGATCTGCTTGAAAAGAAATTTGTGAGGCCAAGTGTGTCGCCGTGGGGAGCTCCAGTGTTGTTGGTGAAAAAGAAAGATGGTAGTATGAGGTTGTGCGTAGACTATCGGCAGCTGAATAAGGTGACTATTAAGAACAAGTATCCGCTTCCGAGGATTGATGACTTAATGGATTAGTTGGTGGGTGCTCAGGTGTTCAGTAAAATAGATTTGAGATCGGGTTATCATCAGATCAAGGTGAAAGACGAAGACATTCAGAAGACAGCTTTCAGAACCTGTTATGGGCATTATGAGTATTCCGTGATGCCTTTCGGTGTGACTAATGCGCCGGGAGTGTTCATGGAGTACATGAATCGTATCTTTCGTGAGTATCTGGATCGGTTTGTGGTGGTATTCATTGACGACATCCTAATTTATTCTAAGTCAGAAGAGGAGCATGCAGAACATCTGAGATTGGTATTGGAAATTCTGAGGGACAGGAAATTATATGCGAAGCTGTCTAAGTGTGAGTTTTGGTTGAAAGAGGTTAGCTTTCTGGGTCATGTTATTTCGGGGAATGGAATTGCCGTGGATCCGTCTAAGGTTGATGCCGTGTTACAATGGGAGTCTCCGAAGTCAGTTACTGAGATTAGAAGTTTTCTGGGTCTGGCAGGTTACTATAGGAGGTTTATAGAAGGATTTTCGAAGTTGGCACTTCCGTTGACTCAGTTGACTTGCAAGGGTAAAGCTTTCATCTGGGATGACTGTTGTGAAGAGAGCTTCAAAGAATTGAAGAAGAGGTTGACGACGTCTCCTGTTCTGACGTTGCCTAATCCGGAAGAGTCGTTTGTGGTGTATTGTGATGCTTCCAAGATGGGGTTGGGAGGTGTGCTTATGCAGAATGGTAAGGTAGTTGCCTATGCGTCGAGACAGTTGAGGACTCATGAGAAGAACTACCCTACCCATGATTTAGAACTTGCTGCAGTTGTGTTCGCGTTGAAAATTTGGAGACATTATCTGTATGGTTCGAGGTTTGAGGTGTTCAGTGATCATAAGGGTTTGCAGTATCTGTTTGATCAGAAAGAGTTAAATATGAGACAGCGCAGATGGTTGGAGTTGCTGAAAGACTATGACTTTAGCTTGAACTATCATCCGGGAAAGGCTAATGTGGCAGCTGACGCTTTAAGTCGAAAGACGTTGCATATGTCAGCAATGATGGTTAGAGAACTCGAATTAATTGAGCAGTTCAGGGATATGAGTTTGGTTTGTGAAGTGACGCCTCAGAGTGTCAGATTGGGGATGTTGAAGATTGATAATGAATTCATGGCTAGCATTCGAGAAGCTCAGAAGTTAGATGTTAAATTAGTTGACCTGATGGTTGGGATTGATCGATCCGAGAATAAAGGCTTTGAGTTGGATGCGCAGAATGTATTGAAGTACCGTGGAAGAATCTGCATTCCTGATGATGAGGAGATGAAAAGAGCAATTTTAGAAGAAGGTCATAGGAGTAAGTTGAGTATCCATCCGGGAGCTACAAAGATGTATCAGGATCTGAAGAAGATGTTTTGGTGGCCTGGTATGAAGCGTGATGTGGCGCAGTTTGTGTATTCCTGCTTGACTTGTCAGAAATCGAAGGTTGAGCATCAGAAGCCTGCTGGGTTGATGCAACCGTTGGAGATTCCGGAATGGAAGTGGGATAGTATTTCTATGGATTTCGTGATAGGGTTACCTAATACTGTGAGGGGGCACGATTCGATTTGGGTGATTGTGGATAGATTGACGAAGTCTACTCATTTTATTCCTATCAATATCACGTATCCGGTGTCGAGATTGGCAGAGATTTATATTCAGGTGATTGTGAAGTTGCATGGTGTTCCTTTGTGCATTGTGTCTGACAGAGATCCTAGGTTCACTTCTGATTTATGGAAGAGTTTGCAAGAAGCGTTGGGTTCTAAATTGAGGTTGAGTTCAGCTTATCATCCTCAAAGTGATGGACAGACAGAGAGGACCATTCAGTCGTTGGAAGACTTGTTGAGATCTTGTGTTCTTGAGCAGGGAGGTGCGTGGGATACTCACCTTCCGTTGATCGAGTTTACTTACAACAATAGTTACCATTCTAGCATCGGGATGGCACCGTTCGAGGCATTGTATGGTCGGAGATGTAGGACTCCGTTGTGTTGGCATGAATCTGGGGAGAGTATTGTTCTTGGACCCGAGGTTGTTCGAGAGACTGCTGAAAAGGTGAAATTGATCCGTGAGAAAATGAAAGCGTCGCAGAGTAGACAGAAGAGCTATCATGATAAGAGAAGGAAGGATTTAGAATTCCAAGCTGGTGATCATGTGTTTTTGAGAGTCACGCCTATGGCTGGTGTTGGGCGTGCATTGAAGACAAAGAAGTTGACTCCTCGTTTCATTGGACCGTATCAGATCACTGAGAGAATTGGTAATGTTGCTTATAGGGTGGCCTTGCCGCCTAATCTTTCGAATTTGCACGATGTATTTCATGTGTCGCAACTTCGGAAGTATATTTCGGATCCGTCCCATGTGATTCCGATGGATGATGTGCATGTGCGGGATAATCTCACTGTGGAGACAATGCCTGTGCGAATTGAAGATCGTGAAGTGAAGACTTTACGTGGCAAAGAGATAAACCTGGTGAAAGTGGTCTGGTTAGGAGCTGCTGGTGAAAGCATGACATGGGAGTTGGAGAGCAAGATGCGAGAGTCCTATCCGGAGTTGTTTGAATCAGGTATGTTTTCGAGGACGAAAATATTCTAAGTGGGGGAGAGTTGTAACGCCCTAAAATTTAATCAAATTATTTCGAAGTTGGATTGCCGTAGGATGATTGTAAGAATTGAAATTATGGGCGTAGTAGCTATGTTGAAAACGAGTTAGATGATAATCACGTGTTGTGGGCTAGTTAAAAATAGCATTAGGCTCCCTTCCTTTGTGGATAAAGTCCCAAATAATTTAGCCCATTATGTTTCTCACTTATTATAAGTGGAGAGGATTAATTTAGGGTTGAGAGAGAGAGGAATTTCGGATTAGAGCAGCCACCAAAGAGAGAGAAAAGAAGAGAGAAAACAATTCCCGTTTTTCTCAAACCTGTCACCGTAAAATTGCGATTCCGGTTTCGTTAACCGTTGGATCGTCTTCTTTTTTGGGCAGCAGGTTCGTAAGATATAGTTCTACACTTTCACCGTTCGGATCTTCGAAACGAGTTCTGAGGAGAGAGATATTGGCTTCGTACTGAAGCTGCAGTTTGGGGGAGTCGCCGTATTCGGAGATCGAGGAACGAGGCTAGGAGGGAGTTTGCGCTACCATAGTTGAGGTAAGGGTGGGCTTAACCTTGATAATGGGTTGATGATAATTATGTGTGGGTAGTCTAGGGTTTTGTTGAATTGTTCGTGTCGTTGCATATCGTGTTTTCGTTGAGATTGGTGCTTTGATGATTATTGCACGTTATTGTGATTTGTTTCGTTATTTGTTGTTGCGTGATTGTTGTATCACGATGATGGTGTTGTTATTGTTCGTGTTTTTGTTGTTGCTGTGCGTGGTTGATTGTTGTTGTCGCGTTGTCGAATTGTCATTTTTGTTGTGGTGGTTGCGGTGTCGTTGCCGTTAGGGTTTGGTGTTTGGCAATTTAGCGATTCTGGACACAGGTTCGGTTTTTCTAAAACTGGCGCTGTTTGGTAGATCCAAAAATTATGAGGTTGATTTTTTTTGAAAATAGACTTAACGCCGGTCGTTTTGGCACTGGTTTCGTCAAATTCGGAGTTGTATAGCTCGAGTTATAGGCGATACAAGTTAGGTTAAAATTCTGGAAACGATTTGGGTATAGATTCGGTATTTCGGTGACTGGGAACGTTGTATTGACCAAAAAATTATGTGGTTTATTTTTCTGGAAAATAGACTTAATGCTTGTTAATTTGGCACTGGTTTGGTTGCTTTTAGAGTTGTGTAGCTCGAGATATGAATTCCACAAGTTAGAGTAAGATTCTGGAAACAATCTGGACACAGGGTCAGTGTTTTGGTTACCACGTTTTCAAAAGAACTCCTTTTCGAACGAATCCAATTTCTTTGAAAACTAGACAAAATTTGCCCCAGTTTATGCACAAGTTTCATGCAGTTTGATTGAGTCTTGGTCACTTTGGAATTGCTTGAATTTGAAGGACAGAAACTGTCCTCTTTTGCAACTAGCCTGTGTGCTTTTCGAAAACTGTACCTATTGGACACTCTCCTTCAAAAACTGAACTTAGGGATGATAACCAGACCCATAGGGCTTTCCAACAAGTATTTATTTGTTGAAAATCCGATGTCGTTTGCTATTTTAATTAATTCGCTGAAGTAGGCGCTATGCGCCAGTCTTGTGCGTGGTGTGCGTGCGTTATGTCCGCGTTGTGGAGCCGTCTGGTGTTAATATTTCAGGTGCGGTGCTGGTATGCTCAGGAGAGTTTAGTGGTAGCTGTGATGCTACAACTTGGTGCTATTTTTGGTGAAATCATTTGTTTTGATTCTGGTGATATAGTATTTATTTTAAATACTTGTTATGGTGAGTTGGGGCATAATCATGGTGTCGCATTGTCATATGCATGTTTTGGTGATATAGGCTCTGCCTCTGGTGTTTGTTGGTGATATGCCCGTCGTGGCTCATTTTGGTGATCGGTACCGCATGCATATGCCCACTGGAGGGGTTGCATATCATCCCATTGTCTATGAATGTTATAATTTTGGTGGTTCACGGTCAAATGGATTTTTCCTTTGGTATCTGGTGCTGTGATATGGTGTAATTGTATTGTGTTGCTGTAGTTACCTGATGCTAGCATATTTTTATCATCTGCTTATTATCTCTGTTAGACTCACCCCTTCTGCTTGGAATGTTGCTCTCATGCGGCAACGCTGCAGGTGATCGCTAGTGCTCGTGGAGGAATTGCTAGGTTTTGCTTCCTCTCTCGTTTGGGTCTGTGTCAGCTCTGATATGTAGCACCGGGGAGTCGTTAGTTATCGTTTTGAACTATTATTTTAGTTATTGGAAATTGTTTTAATTTATTTTGGAGATGTCTTTAATTGTTAATTCTGGAGATGTTTAAACTGGTTAATATTTCCGCTGCTTGGTGATTTCTTTTATATAAATTATTTTGGAGATTTTCCTTTTTTAAAAATAGTGAAAAAATGTAGCGCCCTTCGAGGTGACTCTGATAATTGTCTATTTAATTGTAATAGTAAAAGGGGGGTGTTACATTAGTCGCCGGCTACGGCGGAGCAAATCAAGGCGAATGATGAAGCAAAGTTGAAAGATTTGATGGCTAGGAATTATCTGTTTCAATCAATCGAGCGTGACATTGTTGAAACCATCCTTGATAAAGAATCCTCAAAAGCAATTTGGGACTCAATGAAGAAGAAATTCCAAGGTACAACGAAGGTAAAAAGATCTCAATTGCGCGCAGCAAAACGGGAATTCGAATTGCTAGGTATGAAAGAGGATGAAAAGGTCACAGAGTACTTTGGTAGAATTCTTACAATTGTCAACAAAATAAAGATCTATGGTGACAAGATTGATCAAGAAGAAATCGTTGAGAAGGTGCTAAGGACAATGACTGAGAAATTCAACTATGCAGTGGCTGCCATTGATGAAGGTAATGATGTGACAAAAATGACCATAGATGAACTCCAAGGGAGTCTTTTAGTGCATGAGCAGAGAATGCAACCTCACAAAGAAGAAGAGCAAGCATTGAAAGTAAGCAATGCTGGCAGAGGAAGTGCAAGAGGAAGGGGTCGTGGGTTCACAAGAGGAGGAAGACGTAGAGGGAGGCAATCCTTCAAAGATAATCTTGAGTGCTACAAATGCAAGAAACTGGGACATTTTCAGTATGAATGTCCTAATAGTGAGGAGAAGGCTCACTATACAGAAATTGATGAGGATGAAGAAGTCCTCTGGATGGCAATGATTGATTCTGCCATAGAAAGAATACAAAAAATCTGGTACCTTGACTCAGCTTGCAGCAACCACATGTGTGGTGAAAAGGAGTGGTTCTCAATGCTAGATGAAACGTTTAGAGAATCTGTGACAATTGGAGATGGGTCCAAGATCACTGTGAAAGGTAAAGGAACTGTGAAGTTGGAGGTACAAGGTGTAACCTTGGTTGTGACCAATGTCTACTACATTCCAAAGCTAAAGAATAACCTAATTAGTCTTGGACAATTGCAACAGAAGCCTGAAGTGTCCATGACTCTGCATCAAGACCAACTTAAAGTCTATCATGAGCAGAAGGGTCTCATCATAGACTCAAAAATGACCAAAAACAAATTATTCCCTGTTGTTGCTACTGCAGTATCAGCATCATGTATGTTCACTGCAAAGGAAGATGTTTCTTACCTTTGGCATTGCAGATTTGGTCACTTGAACATGAAGAGTTTGAAGGAACTAGCTTAGAAGAATATGTTAAATGGCCTGCCAGAGATCAAAGACACAAGCAGAAACTGTGAAGTGTGCTTAAAAGGAAAGCAACACAGAGATGAATTCCCAAAGGCATCCAATTGGAGAGCAACAAACAAGCTAGAACTTGTCCATTCTGATATATGTGGGCCAATTACACCAGAGTCCAGTGGAAGAAAGAGGTATATTCTCACTTTTATTGATGATTTTAGCAGGAAAACTTGGGTTTATTTCCTAGTTGAGAAGTCTACTGCACTAGCTTGTTTTAAGAAATTTAAAGTACTAGTTGAAAAGGAATGTGGCAAGAACATTATGTGTCTTAGAACTGATAGAGGAGGAGAGTTTACCTCCAATGCATTTGATAAATTCTGCTCTGAGAATGGAATTAAGAGACAGCTCACTGCTGCCTATAGTCCTCAACAAAATGGCATAGCAGAGAGAAAGAATAGGACACTAATGGAGATGACAAGAAGCTTGCTTGTAGGAAAATCCATACCAAAGAATTTCTGGCCTGAGGCAGTAAATTGGGCAGTTTACTTGATGAATAGAAGTCCTACTGTGATATTGAAAGATGTTACTCCAGAAGAAGTCTGGAGAGATGAGAAGCCTAATGTTAGCCACCTTAGAGTATTTGGTTGCATAGCAAATGCTCATGTTCCTAGTGTCATGAGAAAGAAGCTAGATGAAAAGAGTATAAGATGCATTTTTCTTGGTGTAAACAATGAGTCTAAAGCTTACAGGTTATATGATCCCATTTCAAAGAAAATAATTGTCAGCAGGGATGTTATTTTCTCTGAAAATGAAGAGTGGAATTGGGAAACAAAGCACAAAGATGAAAATGGCACTGATAGTATTGAAGAAGATGAAAATGTGGAAGCTAGAGAAGAAACTGTGGATGAGACAGAAGCAAGCATAGAAGAAGGAATAGACCAGGGCAGTACAAGTATATCACAGGCAGAAACAATCTTGCAAACCAATGAGCAAGAAACAGTGGAGCCAAGAGTGAGAAGACCACCATCATGGTTAAATGACTTTGAGACTTCAATGTTCATTGAGATAAGTGATGAGACCAATGAAATTATGAACCTAGCAGTAATGAGTTGCCTTGATGATCCAATCACCTATGAGAAAGCTGTTGTGCATGAAGTGTGGAGGAAAGCTATGGATGCAGAAATACAATCCATAGAAAGGAATGAAACTTGGAAACTAACAATCTTACCTAAAGGTGCCAAGACAATTGGAGTGAAATGGGTTTATAAAACTAAACTCAATGAAGCAGGAGAGATAGAAAAACACAAAGCCAGATTGGTTGCTAAGGGATACTCACAGAGACATGGGATTGATTTTGATGAGGTATTTGCCCCAGTTGCACGTTGGGACACAATAAGAAGTGTCTTAGCAGTAGCTGCTCTAAGAAATTGGAGTGTGTATCAATTAGATGTGAAGAGTGCATTTCTTCATGGTGACTTACTAGAGGAAGTCTATGTAGAACAACCACAAGGATACATTGTCAAAGGAAGAGAGAAGGAAGTTTATAAGTTGCAGAAGGCCCTATATGGTCTGAAGCAGGCTCCTAGAGCCTGGTACAGTAAGATTGAGTCTTACTTTGATGAACAAGGATATGTTAAGTGCCCACATGAACATACCTTGTTCACAAAGCAAGATGAAAATGGAAATTGTCTGATCATAAGCTTGTATGTAGATGATCTTATCTTCACTGGAAATCACACTGATATGTTTGATAAATTCAAAGAATCAATGAAGAGAAATTTGATATGACAGATTTAGGGAGGATGAGGTACTTCCTAGGTGTTGAAGTGATCCAAAGCAGTGATGGGATCTTTATCTGTCAACAAAAGTATGCTCAAGAAATCCTGGTCAGATTTCAAATGCAAGGCTCAAAACCAGTGAGAACTCCAATTGTTGCAGGCACAAAGCTATCTAAAAATGATGAAGGCAAGGCAGTGAATGGAACTGTGTATAAGCAGATTATAGGAAGTTTAATGTACCTCACAGCAACAAGACCAGATATTGCTTTTGCTGTGAGCTTCATTAGCAGGTTCGTGGAAAGGCCAGTTGAGAAGCACTTAATTGCAGCCAAGAGAATTATGAGATATGTGCAAGGCACAATAGACCATGGCATCCTGTACAGAAGAAGAGGAACTGATAAGCTTGAAATATACTCTGACAGTGATTATGCAGGTGATCAAGATGATAGAAGGAGCACTTCTGGTTATGTATTCTTGCTAGGAAATGGTGTTGTGTCCTGGTGCTCGAAGAAGCAGCCTGTTGTGACACTGTCAACAACAGAAGTGGAGTTCATTGCTGCTGCTGTGTGTGTCTGTCAAGGCATTTGGCTGAGCAGAATCTTAGCTAAATTGGGTGTGCAACTACAAGGTAGCATGGTGGTCCTATGTGACAACACATCAACAATCAAATTATCCAAGAATCCAGTGATGCATGGACGTAGCAAGCACATTGATGTGCGCTTCCACTTCTTAAGAGAACTTAGCAGACAAGGCAGAATTGAACTGGTGCATTGTGCAACACAGAACCAGACAGCAGATATAATGACCAAGGCACTCAAGTTTGAAGCATTTGAGAAATTCAGAAGCCACCTTGGAATGCGAAAGATTACAGAATTAAACTGATTGCTTGTATGCAAGTCAATTTAACGGAGGATGTAAAGAGTAATAAAGTCAATTAGTGCAATTAGTAGTGTATTAAGGGTCTGTTATTGTAATTTTGGCCTTAATGAAACAGGTACCACAAACTGTTATATCAGTTACACTCATAACTGATTTTCTTTGTAATATACACTACATATATAAGGGTTGAATCAATGAATGAATCCAGTGATTTTTCCCTCCATTTCATATCTTGACCTTACAAGACTAGAGCACCGTATTTTCCAAAGCTACCTTTATTTTTTGGATTTAAAAGTTATATCTGTGCTAAATCATTCCTTATTAAGCTTTAATGTATATATCTCTACTTTTAATTTCAGTTGTTGTGCTTTTATTTTTTGTTTATATTCCCTCAGTGCACATAACATATCTTTGGGAACTTTTTTGAGTGTGCTCATAGCTTTGGGTCAATTGATTTCATTATTTATCACAAGTTATTGTATTCTCATCCTTTACCTAAACTTGTTTTTATATATAATTAAATTTCAAAGGGTTTAATTTAGATAATTTTTAGGCTTAAAAGTATGTTTGGTGCTTGCAAATATCCCAATAAGCCAGTTTGGTCCCTACAAAAAAAATAATTAAAGTCCTTGCAAAAACAAAACACTTCTAATTTAGTCCCTCTGTTAACTTTTCATCTTAAAAAACTAACATGGCTAACAGACATGTCGTTAGCATGACATCATCAATAATATGTCACTGCCACGTGTGATCATCTTATTGGACCATTGTGCCACATGTCTTCATTTACATCTCAATGCTTTTCTTCAGCAACAAAACAAATATGAGAACTGAACAACCTTCAATCATCTTCATCCTCATTTAATGTTATTAAAAAACGCACAGAAAGATGACATGATAGAGGAATAGAGAATGAACAAAGTGGCTCGAAGGAAAGATGGAGGAAGGTTCACGTACTTGTTTGATTCCTTTTACAAGTTGGGCTTTTTTAATTTTATTGGTTATTGTGCGCATGATGATGTAAGCAAATGTTCATTCCCACTCGTACTAACCACTCTATAGGTTGACTGACTTCATTATATAGACTCTCGTATGCAGATATGCTAGATGGCTGAATCATTTGTCTTTGATATTACTGAATCATTGGTCAACACAACCACAAAATTAGATCCCAACTCCATTATTTTTGCTCTTAATTTCCAGATTAAGAATAAGATGGCTGAATCATTTGTCTTTGATATTGCTGATTCTTTGTTGGGGGTGCTTGCTTCCAAAGCTTATGAAGAAGTTTCTCGAGTCTACGGTTTGTATGAAGACCTACAAGAGATCAAAGACACTTTGTCTATTGTCAGAGGTATGCTATTGGATGCTGAGGAGAGGAAGGACAATAAGCATGGGCTACGTGAGTGGTTGAGGCAAATCCAGAACATATGCTCTGATGCTGAAGATATGCTAGATGACTTTGAGTTGCAAAACAAACGAAAGCAATTTGTGGAAGCTTCCAAAAGTAGCGGGATGAAGGTACGCAACTTCTTTTCTACCTGTAATCCACTTGCTTTTCGTATTAGGGCGGCACATCAAATCAAAGAGATTAAGAATAGATTCGATAAGGTAGCAGCCGATGGAACTCAGTTTGGACTTGTTAGAATCGATGTTGATTATGGACAAATTGTTCAGAGGAGAGAAATGACTCATTCTCATGTTGATGCTAAAGCATAATAGGAAGGGAAAATGACAGAGAAGAAATTATCAAGCTTTTGATGAAACCCCACCCTCGCAGTGATGGTGATAAAAGTCTGTGTGTTATTCCTATAGTGGGAATTGGAGGCTTGGGGAAGACCTCACTTGCAAAGTTGGTCTTTAATGATAAGAGGACGGATGAGCTTTTCCGGTTGAAGATTTGGGTATGTGTGTCTAATGATTTTGACATCAAGCAAATAATTATTAAGAGTATTAACTCTGCTTCTGCCGCTTCCACTTTTGCTTCAGCTACTACTCCAATTGTTGCTCTTGCTCACCATGAAAACATTAACAACTTAGATATTGAGCAGCTTCAAATCTGTCTCAGGCATACACTTTCCGATCAGAAGTTTTTACTTGTGTTAGATGACATATGGAATGATGATCGTGCAAAATGGACCGAGTTGGAAGATTTGATAAAAGTTGGCGCAAAAGAAAGCAAAATCATTGTGACAACACGTAGTAACTCAATTGCTTCAATGATGGGTACGGTTCCCTCCTATGTTTTGGAAGGTCTTTCTCTAGAGAATTGTTTATCTTTATTTGTCAAATGGGCATTTAAGCAAGGTGAAGAAGTAAACTATCCAAATTTAGTGGAAATAGGAAAAGATATTGTTAAAAAATGTCGAGGGGTTCCACTAGCCGTGAAGACATTAGGAAGTTCACTTTTTTCAAAACACGATTTGAATAAATGGATATTTGTTAGAGACTCTGAGATATGGAACTTGCAACAAAAGAAGGCTGACATATTACCTGCGCTGAAGTTAAGCTATGATCAAATGCCATCCTATTTGAGGCAATGTTTTGCTTACTTTTCCCTTTATCCCAAAGACTATACCTTCAATAGTTTAGATATTGCTATGCTTTGGGTAGCACTTGGATTAGTTCAATCCGAGAATGAAAGTGAAAAACTAGAGGATGTTGCAAGAGAATATAATGATGAGCTAAATTCAAAATCGTTTCTTCAGGATTTTGTAGACTCTGGCTACTTCTACGACTTCAAAGTGCATGATTTGGTACATGATCTTGCGCTATATGTTGCGAAAAATGACTTTGCAGCGGTAAACTCGCATACTAAGAATATATCTGAGCAAGTGAGACATTTATCGGTTGTTGAAAATGTTTCTCTTCGCCATGTTTTGTTTTCGAAGTCTAGGAGTGTGAGAACTATATTATTTCCCATGGAAGGAGTGGGTCTTGTGAGTGAAACTCTATTGGAAACATGGATATCAAAGTACAAATACTTAAGATATTTAGATTTAAGTGATTCTTCCTTTGAGACCATACCTAATTCAATTGCTAAGTTGAAGCAGCTGCGAGCTCTTGATTTGTCTGATAATAGCTTAATCGACAACCTTCCCCATTCTATTTGTGAACTCCATAATTTGCAAGTTTTGTCGCTCGGTGGGTGCACAAATCTTAAAACATTGCCAATAGGATTAGGGAAGCTATTCAGCTTGCGACAACTGATTATAACCACACAACAATCAACCTTGTCAGAAAATGATTTTGCAAGCTTTAACAAACTTCAAACTTTGGCTTTTCATTTTTGTCACAATTTGAAATTTTTATTCAACAAAGCCCAACTTCCATCCCTTGAAACATTGTTTGTTGTATCCTGTGAGAGCTTGAAGTCATTACCTCTTCATATTTTTGCCAAATTACACACTTTGTATCTTAGTGACTGTAGGAAGTTAAACATATTGTCGTTCAACAAAAGCCCAATCCCAAGATTGAGGATGAAATATCTACATCTTGAGGGTTTTCCTATGCTAGACAAATTGCCTTTCTGGATTAAAGGTGCAATAGACACTTTAAAGACCTTGATCATTAAAAACTTCCCTTCTCTGGACTCCATTCCAAGCGAGCTATTAGAGTTTACTTATCTTGAGAGGCTCTATTTTCATGATTGTCCTAATATGTCATGGACATCTATGATATATGTGGATCGCCTTACCGCCCTTGAAGATTTGCGCATAGATGGTTGTCCTGAGTTGTGCCGAAAATGTCGACCCCAAACTGGTCTGTATTGGCCATTTATTTCTCACATCAAACATGTTTTTATTGGAGAACCAAGAAGAAAAGAGGATTGAAGTCACCAACTGTTCAAGGTAAACAAGCATTATTTTATCTCTTTCCTCCCTTTCTAAGTTTTGGCTAAATTCTCATTCCTTTTATGTAGTTTTAAGTCTCACCCCAAAGCATTACTAGAGTGGTTTTTGTGTTGTGCCAATAGCCCTTGTCATGCATTTTCTTGTGTTGCTTTTATTTATGATATTGTTCCTTTTCTTTGTAATCAGTAGATCTCTATAATTTTAACTCTGCCTTTAACTATACTTTTCAACAATAAACTGAGATCACACATTTCCAATGAATTTTCTTGGCAAAACAAGTATATGTTTGGTAGTATTTTATCAGAAAATATGAATATAATTTTTAAATAAGTAATGTTTTATTTTTTTACTGTGCATGGTAGATATGAGGCTGCAGTTGAAAAGGAATGTGCAGCGTGAACGGCCAGAGGTTGATGGCATTGGAGAAGGATACAAAGAGAGAAGACCAATGGTTGATGGCATTGGAACCAATGTGAAGTAATTGTTTTTATCATAATGTTTGATATAGTCTAAGACTTTATACATGATTATTATCCCTTCCGTTGTATATTCCAAGTACTCAAAAAAACATATCTATGAAAACTCAGCATTTGTCATTTGTTGAATTTGAAGGTTGTTTTTTCCCTTAGATCTACTTTAGTATTCACATAAAACTCTGGTGAAAATTTGGGATTTGAGCTTTTCATCAATGTTTTAAAAATCGAACCAACCGAATGGTTCAACTGGTTAAACCATAACCTGACATTGTCTCCGGTTCAGTTATTTGAGCAATTCGAGCACAGTTTTATCGGGTTCGAGTGGTTTAAAGCAGTTGAACCATGAGCCAGAGATTCACAGGTTCGCTTTTCAAAACATTGCTTTGTTACTATTTTTCATGTAAATCTCATTCCTTAGAACTTATGGGGGATTAAACTGAACTTCAGAAGTTTCGGAGAACTCCTCGAAGACAAAGTTTAAAGAATAAACAGGGCCCTAACTGTTCAATGAATGAAAATATGAGATTACAATCATAACAGAATCTATCAAATACGGTTAGAATTTTAACAGGTGGCATTGCATAACTTTCCAGTTCGAAATTTAGACTTGGCAACCATATACTACTACACTATCTTTGTTCCTGTGAAAGTCAAAGTCAATTGTGTGGTAGGGTAACCTTTTTTGCTTGCATACTCTGACTGTCTAACCTTTTCAAGTAGCTTAATTCTATATGAAGAGATCACTTGACTTCCCTTGTTAAATCATTGATTAGTTGCTTTTAGAGTTTGTTTCCCTGTCTGATTAGTGTAAAAAATATTAATGAACTGAAGCATTTCCAAATATAAAAAAAAAAAAAAAACATCAGAAATTGGTGGTCTTGACCACATATATCCCAGATTAATTCTGAAATTTGATCATTTTTGGAGAATTGCCTCAACTGGTTGCTATGTATTAGAGTATAGGAGAGGGATTTGTTAGTTGGATTGTTATCTTTTCAATATCATTTCTTATGAGATTTTCTTTCAACTTTAGGATCTCAAGCCTTTCCCTTTTTTCCTCTTTCACCTCTCATTCCTTAATTCGTAACACTATACCTAAGTATATATAGTATGACAGTTGTAGGTCTTGTAAAATTTGTAGTCCTTCCTGAATGGCTGCAAAAAATCTCACAGCTTAGAAAATTACAACTTTGATATAAAACAAGAACATTTTGTTCAAACAAGGCTAATACCACTAGTGTTCATTTATTTTATAAACTTGGTGGATCCAATGGCAGAATTTCTTCCGTATAGAATGTACTTTAAATGAACAACGCAAAGATGTGATTCAAACGTGGAGATATTAGTATTTGTTTGTGAATCTGAACCAGAAGACATTGTGAAAATAGAAGGGAAATAAGACTCAAGGAATGAACCAGAATTTTGGATTTGAGCTTTCCATACTACTTTTTCATGTAAAGCTCATTCCTTAACTTGACTTCACCCTCATTCATTAGGACTTAGGAGGGAGATTAAACTAAAATTTAGAAGCTGGAGAGAATTCGAGAAGGCCAAGGTTATATTAAGAAATAAAACAAGGCTCACAAATCTATCAAGACAAAATGCATGATAGCAAATATGTGTGACTTCTCATCATGCTTCATGTCATGCACTGCTTCCAACAAGGATACAATATAGATTTGTTCTATTATATCCTGGAGAACTTTAATTTGTCAAAGAATATTTCTGCCAGCATTGTCAAGTGCATTATATCTTGAAGGGAACTGGAGTAGTTTCGATCATGTCTAGTCCAACCTAGTTTGCAAAGGCGAATACTGAAGATGCCTGCATTGATCTTTGAAGTTAGTAGACTACTCGATAGAGAGTTCATTTGGGCAAAAGAAAGGAAGTTTCTGGGAAATCTCACAGTAGGTTATCACATAAACACCATTTACACTAGTTGCTGTTGGAGTATTTCCGTGACCGAATAGTATAAAAATATTAATGAATTGAAGCATTTCCAAATATACAATAATAATAAGGGTTTTTTTTTCATACCCCCCAACTTGTCTCCCATACCCCCATATTAGCTAAATAGACCAAAATACCCTCATTTTTTGTAAAAAAAAAAAACCGAACTTTCTGGAAATACACATAAATTCGGAAAGGGGGTAAAAAAAAATTCGGAATGCAATTTTTTTAAAATAGCTTCCGAATTTATCTATAAATTCGGAATATATAAAAAAAATATTCCGAATTTATACATAAATTCAGAAGCGTAATTTTTTTTTTAAAATCAGTTTAAATTAATTAAAAAATCAATTAAAATTAGTTAAAAAAATCAGTTTAAATCAATTTAAATGCGATAACGATAACGATAACGATAACGATAACAAGCGAAGAAAAACGAAAAAAATAATAAAGTCGATAAAATACGAGTACTTATACAAAAATAAAACCAAAACAAATACATCTACGGATGAAAGTCTAACTGTCCTAATGCCTGGAGGGTTAACTAGCCATTTTGCGTCTAATCAGTAGCATAACGGCTAGTTTTGGCGGTTATGAACCCGTTGTTCTTGGAAACGATTTTTGCGTCACTACAGTTATCCTTTTCTTGGCTAGGTGACAACGCAAAAATAGGGGGCATTTTTAACACCTAAAAATTGTCGAGTCTCTAAGTGAGGGAGGCCTCGACCGAGGTAAGTACTCAGACGAGTTTACATAACCTAATTTGTCCTAAACTCTCATAAAGCAAAAGCCAAAGGGCTACGTAGTATCCTATATTCTCATTTTTGTTTGAGTAAGCAGCCACTAAAAAGTTGTTGGTAGTCTTAGCAAATCATGATTGATGAGTTGAGCATTTTGAGAAGAAGAAAGAGTATGTTTTGCCTAGGGCTAAGATGGTGAATCCTAATTTGCTAAAGGATCATTGATTCTGATGAAATTTAGCCAGCCTGTTGTGAGGCCAATTAAGAATTAGAGTAAAATCTTGTTGATTCAACCCTTATGTAGGACTCCTAAGAGGATGGCTCTACTTGTTGAGGTTGAATGTCTCGATCGAGGAATAGTTCAGCGGAGGGATTAGTAGCTGAGGACTTAGTTGATGAGGATTTTGTAGCTGGTGGTACTATTGGTGATGCAAGGGCATTGCTTTAGGAGCAAGAAAGTGAAGCACATGGAAAATGCGTTGAGGATTACGAGTCAAGACGTGGAGCGATTGAAGGAAACATGGTTAAATCACCTAAAATATAGGGATAGTGGTTATATTCCACTAAACGTGCTAGTGGACGTTGTGGACAGGTTTTTTCCTAGGTTTTAGGGTGCGTGAGTTTCATAGTACGTTGATTTGTTTTGTGATCGTGGTCAGTTGTAGGCTAGTAGTTGTGGCTGACAAAGACCTTTGTTTTAAAAGTTTTTAGCCGATCTGCGACTAGTTTAAAGTTTGACAGCAGTGTGTAAAAAATCATTTCTAAACATCTTTAGATTCTAACATAGAGTCTTAAACTATTTAAAAATATAACCCCAATGGTTGAACTGGTGGAGTAAGACAAGATTTATATACGAGATATTGTAAATTCAAATCCCCACCGATCCCCGCAGAGGCAGATGATTTTTTATAAAGGAGTAGCTTCTGCTACCCCCAACAAATAAAACTATTTGAGTAAGCAAGTATATTTTATATTTAACTACCTTAATAATTTTTTATTAGCTACGGCAATCAAGTTTATTAGTCCAAGGTTCTCAAAAAAAAGGTTTTAAAGGAAATAAAAGAACAACAAAAACAACGATAGACTAATAAACTTGATTAGCCCCATGGAATGCACCCCCACCTCACCTTCCTCCATGGAATGCACCCCATCTTAGCAAGAATATCTGCACATGGATTAGCTCCCCTCATGTTTTGCGTTAGATGACAACACCAATCCTTCCCCATAAGAGTTTGAATGCGGTTAACCAAATTACTGTACCTGTGGTGCTTACCCACGCCACTTTGTACGTACTGGACAACTGTAAGAGAATCAGAAACACATTAAATATTTCTGAAACCCCACTTCCAGCAGCAAGTTAGACCTTGAAGAAGAGCCATTAGCTCAGCAAATGATATCCGCACTTCTGGATAATGCGTAGAAACCTTTAAGAAATTCGCCATCTCTATTACGAACAAGACCACCATACCCAACAAACCTTCCCTATATCTTGGAATAAGCTTCCATCCACGTTGACTACTACTTCATCAGCGGAAGGACAAAGCCACGTAACCTGCTGCGAAGGAGGATTACCTGTGACCCCATCTTTGTTATTATACACCAGCTAAATAGTTTGGAGCAAAGCGTGAATAATGGTCGGTGCCTCTTCCTTTGGACTCTGATGCTGCTCAAAAATTAATTTATTCCTACAACACCACAACACCCACATCCCCCATAAATATAGCATTTCCATGCACCATAAATTTCTGATTGATCCAATCTGTCATAGTTGTAGTGGCATTAAGAGAAAGGTCCAGTTGCACTCTTAAACTAGACCAAACTGCTTTGCTAAAGTTGCAGAGAAACAATTATAGAGAAACACGCAGTGCAAAGCCTCACCCAACTCCAACCAAATTGCTAAAGTGTATACATTGTAGAGTGTGAATTTTAAAAATGATTTTTTTTAAAAGCAAAGGAAAGAGATATGGAATTTAGTTAAAAGCTTCTTATGCAAAACCCTCATTAAGAAAAAAATATCATGAAAGAAAAAGAGTACTCCACCTAAATTTTATTAATAAAAAAGAGAAAATAAACAAAAAATATAAGGACTAGACGAATACCCATGAGCATTAACAACGTTATCACTTTTTTAAAAATGAATTGTTTACTATATATATATATATATATATATATATATATATATATAAAAATAACAACTATGTATGAACAATTATCAACTATTATATATACATATAATATAGCAATCATACCATCCTACCAAATGTTATTTTGTTTGTTTGCTCAAATTCGTCAAAAATATAAAATAAGCAATAATTTTATGTTATTAAAAGACGCACAGAAAGATTACAACCTAAAAGATGACATGATAGAGGAATAGAGAATGAACAAAGTGGGTCGAAGGCAAGATGGAGGAAGGTTCACGTACTTGTCCTTTTCCTTTTACAAGTTGGCCTTTTTTAATTTTATTGGTTATTATGCGCATGATGATGTAAGCAAATGTGCATTATTCTTTAAGGAAGCAAATGTGCATTTGTAAATTCATTCCCACTCGTACTAACCAATCTATAGGTTGACTGACATCGTTATATAGGTTCGTATGCATATGATATGCCAACTCCATTATTTTTGCTCTTAATTTCCAGGTTAAGGTAAAGATGGCCGAATCATTTGTCTTTGATATTGCTAACTCTCTGTTGGGGACGCTTGATTCCAAAGCTTGTGAAGAGGTTTCAAGAATCTATGGTGTGTATGACGACCTACAGAAGATCAAAGACACTTTGTCTATTGTTAGAGGTATGCTAGCTATTGGATGCTGAGGAGAGGAAGGACAAAAAGCATGGGCTACGTGAGTGGTTGAGGCAAATCCAGAACATCTGCTCTGATGCTGAAGATATGCTAGATGAGTTTGAGTTGCAAAACAAACAAAAGCAAGTTGTGGAAGCTTCCGGTAGCAGCGCGTTGAAGGTACACAACTTCTTTTCTACCTCTAATCCACTTGCTTTCCGTATTAGGGTGGCAAATCAAATCAAAAAGATTAAGAATAGATTCGATAAGGTAGCAGCCGATGGAACCAAGTTTGGACTTGTTAGAATCAATGTTGATGCTTCTGAACAAATTGTTCAGAGGAGACAAATGACTCATTCACATGTTGATGTTTCAAGCATAATTGGAAGGGAGAATGATAGAGAAGAAATTATCAAGCTTTTGATGAAACCCCACCATGATGATGGTGATAAAAGTCTGTGTGTTATTCCTATTGTGGGAATTGGAGGCTTGGGGAAGACCTCACTTGCAAAGTTGGTGTTTAATGATAAGAGGATGGATGAGCTTCTCCGATTGAAGATTTGGGTGTGTGTCTCCGATGATTTTGACATAAAGCAAATAATTATTAAAATCATTAACTCTGCTTCTGCTGCTTCCACGTTTGCTTCATCTTCAGCTGCAATTGTTGCTCATGCTCACCATGAAAACATTAACAAATTAGATATTGAGCAGCTACAAATACGTCTCAGGCATACACTTTTCGATCAAAAGTTTCTACTCGTGTTAGATGACATATGGAATGATGATCGTGCAAAATGGACCGAGTTGGAAGACTTGATAAAAGTTGGTGCAAAAGGAAGCAAAATCATGGTGACAACACGTAGTAACTCAATTGCTCAAATGATGGGTACCATTCCCTCCTATGTTTTGGAAGGTCTTTCTCTAGAGATTTGTTTTTCTCTGTTTATCAAATGGGCGTTTAAGCAAGGTGAAGAAGTAAACTATCCAAATCTAGTGGAAATTGGAAAAGAAATTGTGAAAAAATGTCGAGGGGTTCCATTAGCCGTGAAGACATTAGGAAGTTCACTTTTCTCAAAACACGATTCTAGTAAATGGATATTTGTAAGAGACTCTGAGATATGGAACTTGGAACAAAAGAAAGATGACATATTGCCTGCACTGAAGTTAAGTTATGATCAAATGTCATCCTATTTGAGGCGATGTTTTGCTTACTTTTCCCTTTATCCCAAAGACTATACCTTCACTAGCTTTGAAATTGGTGTTCTTTGGGTATCACTTGGATTAGTTCAATCTCAGAATGAAAGTCAAAAGGTAGAAGATGTTGCAAGAGAATATATTGATGAGTTAAATTCAATATCGTTTCTTCAAGATTTTGAAGACTTTGGCTACGACTACTTCTTCAAAGTGCATGATTTGGTACATGATCTTGCATTGTATGTTGCGAAAAACGACTTTGTAGCGGTAAACTCACATGCTCGCAATATACCTGAGCAAGCGAGACATTTATCTATTGTTGAAAATGTCTCAGTTGACCGTGTTTTCTTCCCAAAGTCTAGGAGTGTGGGAACTATATTATTTCCCATTAAAGGAGTGTGTCTTGTGAGTGAAGCTTTGCTGCAAACATGGATACACAAATATGAGTACTTAAGATTTTTAGACTTAAGTGATTCTTCCTTTGAAACCATACCTAATTCTATTGCTAAGTTGAAGCACCTACGAGCTCTCGATTTGTCTCAAAACAACATAATCGGCAACCTCCCAAACTCTATTTGTAAACTCCAAAATTTGCAAGCTTTGTTACTCGGTGGATGCACAAATCTTAAAACTTTGCCTAAAGGATTGGGGAAGCTAATCAGCTTGCGATATCTATTTATAACCACACAACAATCAACCTTGTCCGAGAAGGATTTTATAAGCCTTTACAATCTTCAGACTTTGGGTTTTCATTTATGTCACAATTTGAAATTTTTGTTCAGCAAGGCCAACTTCCGTCCCTTGAAACATTGTTTGTTCTACCCTGTGCGAAACTAGAGTCATTACCTCTTTATATTTTCCCTAAAATACAGAAATTGCATCTCAGTGATTGTGGGAAGTTAAACATACTATCATTGTTCAACCAAACATATATCCCAAGATGGAGGATGAAATATCTACATCTTGAGGGTTTTCTTGTGCTATCACTACCTTCTTGGATTCAACAAGCCGCAGACACCTTAGAGACCTTGATCATTATAAACTTCTGTTATCTCAACTTCATTCCAGAGGATCTAACAAAATTACCTCATCTTAAGCTACTCTACATTGATGATTGTCGCTATATGCCAGGGACGTATATCGAATACATCAATCGTCTTACTTCCCTTGAAAATCTGCACATATATGGTTGTCCTGAATTGTGCCATAAATGTCAGCCCCAAACCGGTGAGTACTGGCCATTAATTGCTCATATCAAACATGTTTTCATCGGAGAACCAAGAGGAGAAGATGATTGAAGTTATCAGATCTTCAAGGTAAACAAACATTATTTTTGTATTATGCCAATAGCTTCTGCCATACATTTTTATATGTTGCTTTTATTTATGGCTTAAAGGTATGTTTTGTCCCTGCAAATATCACAATAATCCAGTTTCGTCCCTGCAAAAAAAAAAGTTTCAAAATTTACCTTGCAAATACCAAACGCTTCTACTTTAGTCCCTGCCGTTAGATTTTGGCTAACACGTTAATGGTTGGTGATGTGGCGCTGCCAACATGGCAATGTGGGGGCACATGTGCTTACTAAAAAAAAGATTTGGTGGTTTACAGGGGTTGAACCCACGACCCTAGACTCAAAACACACTCACCCTTACCACTAAACCACATGAACATTTGTGTATAATAATCCACTTACAAATATATAATACATAATTCGCAATTAATTTTTAAAAAAAAATCTGGAAAAATACTGATATTCATCTTTAACCTTTTTTGTTTTTTTGACAAGTTCATTTTCAACCTTAGAAACCCAGAAAATGCAAACTGAAACACCAACGAAAATGGAAGATGATTGGTGTTGGTTTTGTTTTCCCCAATTCGTTTTTTTTACAAGTTCATCTTCATGATTAACACAAACAACACCGGAAGATGATTGGTGTTGATTTCGTTTTCCCCAATTCGTTTTTCGTTTTCCAATTCGTTTTTCGTTGAGATAGTCCCCAAATTCGTTTTTCATTTTTCATTGAGATAATCCCTAATCCCCAATTCGTTTTTCGTTTTCCAGAAAATTTCATTTTTCGTTGATTACGATTGGGTTTTTTTTTGGGGTTGTGATTGGTGTTGATTTCGTTGATTGAAGACTCATTGATGATGATCTGTTGATATAATTTCCAGAAGATGATGATGATGATGATGATGACATGAAGAAGATGAAGTTATGTGTGGTTTCTGTGTTTTAATCAAAAATAATAAAAAGTATGTAATATATCATGTTTGTTGCAAGAATATTCACAACAAATTGTATGGCTTAGTGGTATTTGGTAGTGGCTACAACATAAAGGTCATAGGTTCAAACCTATGGTTGGTCATAATTTTAATTTTTTTCAGTGACACACTATTTCCCCTTTCCCACACTAGCGCCACATAGGTTGATGATGTGGCAACCATTAGTTTTTTGGATGGAAAGTTAACAGCAGGGACTAAAGTAGAAGCGTTTTGCAAGGTAAATTTTGAAACTTTTTTTGCAGGGACGAAACTGGATTATTGTGATATTTGCAGGGACGAAACATACCTTTAAGCCTTTACTAGTATTTTACCCGTGCATACGCACGGGTGATACTGTATAATCGGTATATTGCTATGAAGTCATAATAGCAATTTGGAAGATATTCATAAATTATGAACAATGTCCAAAATGTATGATTTGAAATTCAAAGTAGAATATGCATCCCCGTTGACAATCAGAATTGCATTGATCCATAATAATGTATTTTGACATCAGAGGTAAAATATGCATCCCCGTTGGCGCTCCCGTTTGCATCCTCGTTGGTACTGTCGTTGTTGTTCCTATTGTCACTCATTGTTGGCTCTCCCGTTGCCTCCCCGTCAGTCTCTCGTTGATGCTCCTGTTACCATCTTAATTTAAATTATTAAAAAAAAAAGTTATCTTGAAATTGTTTATAGTGGTTAATTTTTTTTTACAATTGTTAGTGGTTAAATTGATTGGTTTTAGTAATTTATTTACATTATAGTAAATAATAAATTTAAATTATTTAATATTAATTTAGGCATTTTGATTAAATTATGATATTATTAAAAAGTTACTTTGAAATTTGTGATAAAGGTTAAAAAAAATTATACAATTGTTGGTGGTTAAATAATTTGCCTCCCCGTTGTCTGTCTCTCGTTGATGCTCCTGTTGCCATCTTAATTTAAATTCTTCAAAAAAAAAAAGTTATCTTGAAATTTTTTATAGTGGTTAATTTTTTTTGACAATTGTTAATGGCTAAATTGATTGGTTTTAGTAATTTCAGTACATTATAGTAAATAGTAAATTTAGATTATTTAATATTAATTTAGGCATTTTGATTAAATTATGATATTATTGAAAAAGTTATTTTCGAATTTTTGATAGTGGTTAATTTTTTTGTACAATTGTTAGTGGTTAAATAATTTGAGTAGATTGCATTAAATAGTAAATTGTATATAATTTAATATTTGATTAATAATATTTATTAAATTATTAAATTATTAAAAAAGTTATTTTTGAAATTTTGTTAATTTGATAATTTTTAGTAGTTAAATTGATTTATTTTAGTAGTTTTAGTAGGATATAAATATAATAAGTAATAAAAAAAAGTAATTTATTATTAAATTTTTTTAAAAAAAAGCTGAAACTGCGTCAGCAGCTTTTTGCATAATTTTTTTTTCGTCAGTTTCTTTCTGTTCCTTTTTTGTCAGCTTTTTTTTTTTCTGTGCAGACTGTTTTGGTCAGCTTTTTTCAGCTTTTTTGTTAGTTTTTTCTGCAAAAGGCTGCCATTTTTTGGCTTTTTGCGGACCATTTACTAAATTGCCCTCAATTTTGGACAAATGGCAGATTTTTAAGATGTCTAAATTGGACATTTTGCTAGCATTTGATTTTATCATATTGTAGTAGATAGATTGTAGTAGATAGATAGATTTATTAAGTTGTTCCTTTTCTTTGCATATATTATTTTGAAAAAGACAAGTATATGTTTTGGTGGTATTAGATCAGTGAAAATTTTGTTTTTTTTAAAAGTAAGAGCTGTTATATTTACTTTGCAAGGTGATAGCATTGGAGAAGGACACATGTCCAACTTAGAGAGAAGAGACCAATGGTTGATAACATTGAAGAATATAAATGCCAGCAATAGGCTCTAGATCCTCAAGAATCGGGAAAATGGATGTAAAATGTGAAGTAATTGTTTTTATCATAATATTTGATGTAGTCTAAGACTTCATACATTATTATTATCCCTTTGTTTTTACAATCTAAGTACTCAAAAAACATATCTTTGAAAACTCAGCATTTGTTATTTGGTGAATTTGAAGGTTGTTTTCCCTTAGATCCATTTTAGTATTCCCATAAAATGGGGGTCTCTAGTTCAGTTATTTGTTCAGCCGCGGTTTCATCTGGGTTCGAGCAGTTTAAAGCAGTTGAACCATGAGGCAGAGATTCACCGATTCGATTTTCAAAACATTGTTTTCATACTATTTTTCATGTAAATCTCATTCCCTAGGACTTATGGGGGGATTAAACTGAAGTTCAAAAGACGAAGTTTAAGGAATAAACAGAGCCCCAAAAAGCTGTCAAGACAAAATGCATAATGGCAAATATGTGTGACTTCTCCCTACGGGAAAGGATACAACTCAGATTCAGATATGTTTTATTTCTAGTTAGTTGTTCACTTCAGCTTCATCTTATAGGAAAGGCTTGGAACTCTATTATTCATGAATTGCATCCAGGCCATATGTATTATAATCATGGTCTTGCAATTTTGTAAGTAGCAATTGCAACCATAATTGCAAGCTATATAAGCATTGCATTCTCTAACTGTCTAGTAGCTTAATAGTTAATTCTATTTAAATTATTGATTAGTTGCTGTTAGAGTTTGTTTCCCCGACCGAATAGTGTAAAAAATATAAATGAATTTGAAGCATTTCCAAATATAAAAGAAAACATCAGAAATTAGTGGCCTTGACCACATATATCCAAGATTAGTTCTGAAATTTGATCATTTTGGAGAATTGCTTCGATTGTTACCTTTTCAATATCATTTCTTATGAGATTTTCTTTCAACTTTAGGATTTCAAGCCTTTCCCTTTTTTCCTCCTTCACATCTCATTCCTTAATTCGTAACACTATACCTAAGTATAAAGCATGACAGTTGTAGGTCTTGTAAAATTTGAAGTCCTTCCTGAATGGCTGCAAAAAATGTCACAGCTTAGAAAATTACAACTTTGATATAAAAAAGAACATTTTGTTCAAACAAGGCTAATACCACTAATGTTCATTCATTTTAGAAACTTGGTGGATTCACGGGATAGAATTTCATCTGTATAGAATGTACTCTAAATGAACAATGTCAAGATGTGATTCAAATGTGGAGATATTAGTATCTGTTTGTGAATAAGAACCAGAAGACATTGTGAAAATAGAAGGGATATAATATAAGACCCAAGGAATGAAAAGAAAAGAAACATAGGCTAAAGAGCAAGAGAGAATTCGGAATTTGAAATTTTTTGTAAGAATCGAGAGAGCTTGGAAGTTTCAATGTTGCAAAAGAACGTGAAAGGTAACGTTGCAGAACTTAAATGGTGAGCCTTTTATAGTAAGCAGACTCAACAACTAAATGTGAGTTAACCGTTGCCAATTTCGTAAGGTGAAGGGTTAATTAGCCATTTGGGGTCTAATCGATAGCATAACTGTTAGTTTTGGCAGTTATGACACCCCCTTTCTTGGAAACGTTTTTCGCGTCACTACAGTTATCCTTTTCATGGCTAGGTAACAACGAAAAAGAGGGGGCATTTGTTAACATCTAAAAATTGTTTAGTCACGTACATCCGAGTTTACATAAGCTAATTTGTCCTAAATTCTAATAGAGTAGAAGCCAAAGGGCTTGGTAGTATCCAATATTCTTTCTAGATCACCTAGATTCTCATTTTTGTTTGAGTAAGCAACCACTAAGAAATTATTGCAGCCTCAACAAGTCATGATTGATTAGCTGAGCCTTCTCAGAAGAAGAAAGAGTATGTTTTTCCTAGGGCTAACATGGTGAATTTTAATTTGCTAAAGGATCATTGTTTCTGATGAATTTCAATCTCTTGTGAGGCCAATTAAGGATTAGAGAAAAAACTTTGCTGAGGGAGCTGAAGCAGGCCACGTTGAAGAAGAATCCTTTGGAGAACCTCAATGTCATGCTTAGGTTCAACTCATATGCTAAGACTGCTAAGAGGATGGCTCTTCTTGTTGAAGCTGAATGTGTCAGTCGAGGAATATCTCGACCAAGGGATTAGTTGTCGATGATTTTGCAGCTGAGGGTACTATTGCTAATATGAAAAGGAGTTGCTTTGGGTGCAAGCAAGTGAAACACGTGGAAAATGCATTGAGGATTGCAAGTCAAGACGTGTAGCAGTTGAAGAAACGTGGTTAAAGGGCCTAAAATATAGGAATAGTGGTTATTTTCCACTAAATGTGCTGGTCGATATTGTGGAGTGGTTTTCCCTACGTTTTAGGATGTGTGAGTTTCATTGTACGTTGATTTTAGCTGATCCGACTGTTTTTGTAAACGTGGTCAGTTGTAGGCTCAGTAATTGTAGCTAGCAGAGACCTTTGTATATAAACACTTAGCTTGTAAATATTATTAGAACGGGTCAATCAATCAAATATCTATTTTGAAACATTTTTACTTTTTACTTTATGCATCACCTTAGAATAATCCTAGACTAGTTTACGCTTCTCCTACACCTAAGTCTAACACTTTTTACTTTGTAGTTCCTTCTTATTACTTGAATGAATTAGGGTTTCTGTGTTACAATAATTCGGTTCAGATTACAACAATACCCTTAAACCATACCGCAGTGGGCTAATGCCCCCTGCACCCCAACACACCCCAAAACAGTTTGGGCCAAACCTAATATGAGCCATTCTCAACACTATGTAATATATATATATATATATATATATATATATATATAATTGTAATAATATGAAAAAATCAAATAAAGTAAGTCAAGAATTATTTTTATATGAACAAGTTATTACAGACTCATAATAATGTATCTAGAAAATTAAGTTATGTTTTCCTTTTTCTTTCAAATGTAAATATAATACTAATCATACTCTAAAAAATACTAGTTTAACATGGATCCCTATTAGCAAAATTTACATCTTGTCCATAAATGCCAACAATCTCTTAAATAGTTAAATGTTCAGAAGTTTTAGAGAAGAAGCAAAAATACATTTCCGCTTTTCAGGACCACACAACTAATGTCGTACATTACCAGCTGGTCCACTCATTAACATTCTACAATTCATGTGGGACAGATTTAGAGGTTTAAAAGAACTAGTAGTATGTCAGTAATAAGCAAGTAAAAATTGAGTTTAAAGACATGATAAGGCCGTTAAAAAAGACTTGGTAGAGAGTAGAGAGACTTAGCAATCTAAAGGTTGACTGACTTCACAATATAAACTTATATGTATGCATATGGAAGCTCAGTCACCAAAACCACAAACATACATTCCAGATTAAGATTCAGATGGCCGAAACATTTGTCTCTGATATTGCTAGTTCTCTGTTGAAGACACTTGTTTCCAAATCTTATGAAGAGATTTCTCGAGCCTATGGCGTGTATGACGACCTACAAAAGCTCAAAGACACTTTGTCTATTGTCAGAGGTCTGCTACTAGATGCTGAGAAGAAGAAGGACAAACCGCATAGACTGACTTTGTGGCTAAGGCAGATTCAGAGCATCTGCTTTGAATTTGAAGATGTATTAGATGAGTTTGAAGTGCAAGACAAGCGAAAGCAAGTTGTGGAAGCTTCTGGCAAAAAGAGGATGAAGGTACGCAACTTCTTTTCTTCCTCTAATTCACTTGCTTTCCGTTATAGGATGGCGCACCAAATCCAAGAGTTTAAGGATAAACTGGATAAGGTAGCAGCCGATGGAACTAAGTTTGGACTTGTAAGAATTGAGGCTGATTCTAAACAAGTTGTGCAAAGGAGAGAAATGACTCATTCATATGTTGATGCTTCAACTGTAATAGGAAGGGAGAATGATAGAGAAGAAATTATCAAGCTTTTGATGCACCCTCACCCTCACGTTGATGGTGATAGTGATAAAAGTCTGTGTGTTATTCCTATAGTCGGAATTGGAGGCTTAGGGAAGACCTCCCTTGCAAAGTTGGTGTTTAATGATAAGAGGATGGATGAGCTTTTCCAGTTGAAGATTTGGGTGTGTGTCTCTAATGATTTTGATATCAAGCAAATAATTATTAAAATCATTAACTCTGCTTCCACTTTTGCTTCAACTTCAGCTCCAATTGTTTCTCTTGCTCACCATGAAAACATTAACAACTTAGATATTGAGCAGCTACAAATACGTCTCAGGCATACACTTTCCGGTCAAAAGTTTTTACTCGTATTAGATGACATATGGAACGAGGACCGTGCAAAATGGATCGAGTTGGAAGATTTGATAAAAGTTGGCGCAAAAGAGAGCAAAATCATTGTGACAACACGCCGTGACTCAATTGCTTCAATGATGGGTACTGTTCCCTCCTATGTTTTGGAAGGTCTTTCTCTAGAGAATTGTTTTTCTCTATTTGTCAAATGGGCATTTAAGCAAGGTGAAGAAGTAAACTATCCAAATCTAGTGGAAATAGGAAAAGAAATTGTGAAAAAATGTAGAGGGGTTCCACTAGCCGTAAAGACGTTAGGAAGTTCACTTTTCTCAGAACACGATTTGGATAAATGGATACTTGTTAGAGACTCTGAGATGTGGAATTTGAAACAGAAGGAAGGTGACATATTGCCTGCGCTGAAGTTAAGCTATGATCAAATGACATCCCGTTTGAGACGATGCTTTGCTTGCTTTTCCCTTTATCCCAAAGACTATACCTTCAATAGTTTAGATATTTGTATGCTTTGGGTAGCACTTGGATTAGTTCAATCTGAGAATGAAAGTGAAAAGCTAGAGGATGTTGCAAGAGAATATATTGATGAGTTAAACTCAAAATCGTTTCTTCAGGATTTTGTAGACTCTGGCAACTTCTACGACTTCAAAGTGCATGATTTGGTACATGATCTTGCGTTGTATGTTGCGAAAAACGACTTTGCAGCAGTAAATTTGCATACTCGGGATATACCTGAGCAAGCGAGACATTTATCGGTTGTTGAAAATGTTTCACTTGGCCATCTTTTGTTTCCAAAGTCTAGGAGTGTGAGAACTATATTATTTCCCATGGAAGGAGTGGGTCTTAGTGAAACTCTGTTGGAAACATGGATATCAAAATACAAATACTTAAGATATTTAGATTTAAGTGATTCTTCCTTTGAGACCATACCTAATTCAATTGCTAAGTTGAAGCACCTGCGAGCTCTTGATTTGTCTGATAATAGCTTAATCCACAACCTTCCCCATTCTATTTGTGAACTCTATAATTTGCAAGTTTTGTCGCTCAGTGGGTGCACAAATCTTATAGCATTGCCTAAAGGATTAAGGAAGCTAATCAACTTGCGACAACTGATTATAACCACACAACAATCAACCTTGTCAGAAAATGATTTTGTAAGCTTTAACCATCTTCATACTTTGGGTTTTCATTTTTGTCACAATTTGAAGTTTTTATTCAACAAGGCTCAACTTCCATCCCTTGAAACATTGTTTGTTGTATCCTGTGGGAGCTTGAAGTCATTACCTCTTCATGTTTTTGCCAAATTACACACGTTGTATCTTATTGACTGTAGGAAGTTAAACATATTGTCATTTGACAAAAGCCCAGTCCCAAGATTGAGGATGAAATATCTACATCTTGAGGGTTTTCCTATGCTAGACAAGTTGCCTTTCTGGATTAAAGGTGCAACAGACACTTTAAAGACCCTGATCATTAAGGACTTCCCTACTCTTAACTCCATTGCAAAGGATCTAATAGAGTTTAGTCATCTCGAGAGGCTCCATATTCACGATTGTCCTAATATAACATGGGCATCTGTGATATACATGGGTCGCCTTACAGCCCTTGAAAATTTGCACATTGATGGTTGTCCTGAATTGTGCCGAAAATATCGACCCCAAACTGGTCTGTATTGGTCATTTATTTCTCACATCAAGCATGTTTTTATTGGAGAACCAAGAGGAGAAGAGGATTGAAGTCATCAACTATTCAAGGTAAACAAACATTATTTTATCACTTTCCTCACCCCAAAGCATTACTATGGTGGTTTTTGTGTTGTGCCAATAGCCCTTGTCATGCATTTTCTTGTGTTGCTTTTATTTATGATACTGTTCCTTTTCTTTGTATATTATTTTTTATCAATAGATCTCTATAATTTTAACTCTGCCTTTAACTATACTTTTCAACAATAAACTGAGATCACACATTTCCAATGAATTTTCTTAACAAAACAAGTATATGTTTGGTAGTATTTTATCAGAAAAAAAATTAAAAATTGTTTTCTTTATTTACTGAACATGGTAGATATGAGGCTGCAGTTGAAAAGGAATGTGCAGCGTGAACGGACAGAGGTTGATGGCATTGGAGAAGGATACAAAGAGAGAATGGTTGATGGCATTGGAGAAATTGAATGCCAGCAATAGGCTTTAGATTCTCAAGAATCAGGAAAATCGATGTAAAATGTGAAGTAGTTTTTATGATAATGTTTGATGCAGTCTAAGACTTAATACAAGATTATTATCTCTTCCATTGTATATTCCAAGTATACTCAGCGTTTGTCATTTGTTGAATTTAAAGGTTGTTTTCCCCTTAGATCCACTTTGGTATTCCCATAAAATTATGGTGAAATTTTTGAAACAACCAAACGATTCAATTCGTTAAACTATGACTTGACAGTGTGTCCACGGTTTCATCTGAGTCGAGTGGTTTAAATCATTGATTGGTTGCTGTTAGAGTTTGATTCCCTGAACGAATAGTGTAAAAGTATTAATAAATTGAACCATTTCCAAATATACAATAATAATAATTATCGGAAACTTGTGTTGCATAAATGCACTAACATTATAGAGTATGCTAAGCTTGAACCAATTTTGATCTATCTCATCTCTTGTAACTGAAATGAATACGGGGAATAGCTTCACATTATAAAAACTGTCTTCCCTTAGTTAAGAGAGTATGCAAAAATTCATTTGGTGAGTAAAAATTGAAAATTGGGTGTACAAGAGATTTGGGAAGAGAAGGGGAAAGGACAAGGGTTGTTCTTCAATTTGACACATTGTAATCTACAAGAAATCAAGATGAATGAAGTGGACTATGGCTTTGCTAAATTGGATAAAGAAATTATGTCTTGTGCGTTTTTCCTCTTCCCTATTTTATCGCTAATCTCCGCATTCACAGTTCGAGAACAACAAAGAACAGGGGTTAACATGTTCACTGTGTGCGACCTATAACCCAATCGTTGTTGCTGTTACATCAACGTTCTTCACTGCGTTCCTTCGTTCATTGCCCAGTGTCCTTTTTTTGGTTTCGTGTTCCTGTCGTTGCTTCTGGTTTGTCTTCAACGTGTTGTGGTAGAACATGTTCTTTTCGTTTCGTTTCACTCCTTCTAAGCGAATTTTTTTTCCTTGTGTGTTTCTGCTTTACATGTTTTGTTGCTATTTATTTCGGTTTGGCAGTAAAAAAAGAGCGAATAAGCTAGTTTGTAGCTAATGAATTTATAGTGGATAACCTAGAAGATTGAATTTAAAGTGTTTGAAAATTTTAGCGATTTAACTAGGTTAAAAAATGACGTAAATGGATATTAGTAAATAACTTTTAAATCGCTATTGCAAATGTCTATTTACAACATATTTAACCATTTTTTAAGGGTAAATGAGAAATTTAATTAAAATACGGGTTTAATAACGTTTTTTTTTACCTTTTGTAAGTGTTATTAAAAGTCGTGAAGGACTAAAACTGATGAAAAAATAAAAGTTGGTGGACCAAAAGAAGGGTAAAACGAAAAAACCCAATTTCTATGGGGTAAACAAATTCTATGTTGTGTGTTTTTCCTCTTCCATGCTTTATCGCTAATCTCTGCATTCAGGGTTCAAGAACAACAAAGAACAACAGTTAACCTGTGTTGGAGTTGATTGGAATTGAGCATTTTGAAAAAGTCTCACATTGCTTAGTTTTGTGAAGGAAGAGGGAGACCAAGACTATATAATGGGCTCAAGTTCTTCATTACAAGATGCACCAGTCAGAAATGCCTTAAGTTGTATTTGACTTTGTTTTTTCTCTTATGCTCTTGTTGTAGAGTGTTGTGAGATGTAGTTAAATATTTTCTTTGGAGGGTGTTGGGTGTACAGGGGCCATGGTGGGTTTGAGAGAGGTCTATGTGTTGCAACAATTTTCACATAGTGTTATTCTCTAGACAATGGTTCGTGGTTTTTATCCGGTTTTGGAGTTTTCCACGTTAAATTATTGTGCTCATTTTACTTCTCTATGTTGTTTTTCCCAACAACTGGTATCAGAGCTTTTGGTTCGGTGGGGTTTAAATTTCTTAGTATACTCTGTGGTTGCAGCTTTGTCTGATCTTCCACATCAGAAAAGAAGTTTGATATTGTGAAAGTGTTGTTTGAGAAAAGATCTAGCTATGAAAGATTTGGTATTTAAGTGTGTCCATTGTGACTCACCTCTCTTTCACTCTGTGCGACCTATAACCCAATCGTTGCTGCTGTTACATCAACGTTCTCCTCCGTGTTCCTTCATTCATAGCCCAGTGTCCCTTTTCGGTTTCGCGTTCGCTATCGTTGCTTTTGGTTAGCCTTTCCTGAATGGCTCCAAAGTTCATTCATTTTACAAATTTGGTGGATCCACCGAGTATGTACTTTAAAATATAAATCAACAATCAAATGCATAGAGTCTCATTTTTCAAAAGTCTCATTTTTATAAAATTTTAAAATTTTGTTTTTTGCTCCTATAAAAAAATGAGTTCACTTTTAGTTCTCACATTTTCCTCCGTCAATGTTTTTAGTCACTCGTGATTTTTAATGGCCCTTAGAAGCGCCATTAAAAGGTCCAAAAAATGCTATAAAAAGTCATGAGGGACTAAAAGCATTAATAGGGGGAAATGTGAAGCCTAAAAGTGAGTGAAATTTTTTATCGAGACGAAAAACAAAATTTTCAAATTTTGTAGGTACCAAAAATATATTTTGCCCAAATATTAATATATCTATTTTACTCAACACTTTAGTTGTACAACTTGTTTGTATCCTCTACCACCCATAAGGGAACTTTGCAAGAAAGAAATTTGAATAGTTTAGTTTTTAGGCCCCCTGTAGCAACAAAGATGCATATCAAATTTTATATTTTTGTTCAATATGAAACTAAAAATATCCAGAAAATGCAACCTATAACCCAAATCAACTTGACCAACCGGTATTCATTTCCTTGCAAAAGAATGTCGAAGAGTTGGCGTGAAACAAGTGATACCAATTAAAAGTACACAGAGACCAAAATGATAGTAAGTTACACCTTTAAGAGACTAAAATAACAGGAAATTATACCTTCAAGGGACTAAAAAAACAGTAAGTTATATCTTTAAGGGACTAAAATGACACTAAGTTAATGATGCCTCATTTGACCAAAAAAAAAAATGATGCCTCCTAAGCAGATCATTGTGAGTCTACCCGGCTCGAGGGATTGTTGCGCGATATCCAATTTATAAAAAAAATATAGCAATCATACCATCCTACCAAATGTTATTTTGTTTGTTTACTCAAATGTGTCAAAAATATAAAATAAGCAATAATTTTATGTTATTAAACGACGCAAAGAAAGATGAGATGATAGAGGAATAGAGAATGAACAAAGTGGGTCGAAGGAAAGATGGAGGAAGGTTCACGAACTTGTTTGATTCCTTTTACAAATTGTCACTATGCGCATGATGATGCAAGCAAATGTGCATTTTTCTTTAAGGAAACAAATGTGCACATGATATGGAAGGCCAGTCAACACAACCGCAAAATTAGATTCCGACTCCATTATTTTTCCTCTTTCCAGACTAAGATTCATATGGCCGAAACATTTGTATCTGATATTGCTAGTTCTCTATAGAAGACGCTTGTTTCCAAAGCTTGTAAAGAGATTGCTCGAGGCTATGGTGTTTATGACGACCTACAAAAGCTCAAAGACACTTTGTCTATTGTCAGATGTCAGCTACTAGATGCTGAGAAGAAGAAGGACAAACCACATAGACTTACTGAGTGGCTAAGACAGATTCAGAGCATCTGCTTTGAATTTGAAGATGTATTAGACGAGTTTGAAGTGCAAGACAAGCAAAAGCAAGTTGTGGAAGCTTCTGGCAGAAAGAGGATGAAGGTACGCAACTTCTTTTCTTCCTCTAATTCACTTGCTTTCCGTTATTGGATGGCGCACCAAATCCAAGAGATTAAGGATAAATTGGATAACGTAGCAGCCGATGGAACTAAGTTTGGACTTGTAAGAATTGAGGCTGATTCTGAACAAGTTGTGCAAAGGAGAGAAATGACTCATTCACAGGGCCGGCTCAACGCTAAACGAGGCCTAAAGCGAGCCTCCAAAACGGGGCCCTTTTTATATTTTAATATTATTTTGTAGAAGCACTATAAAAAGTCTAAAAAACACTAAAAAGTTAGAGGGACTAAAAATTGATAAAGGAAAATATAAGGATTAAAAGTGGGTGAAAAGCTTTTATAAAGACTAAAAACAAAATGCGCAAATCTTTTAGGGACCAAAAACATATTTAACTCTTAAAAAAATTGTTGGGCATCATAATAACAACAAATAATGCAGACAAAAAATTTAAGCCCCATTGAAATTACATATTTAACTCTGAAATATTTAAATAATTTAAGTTCAGTAAAAATAAATATAAAATTTAAGTTAAGTAAAAATTTTTGAATCAATTAAAACATTTTTTATTTTTAAAGCTGGGCTTAAACAAACTATAACAATTAGGAAAGTATTAATTATGGAGAGAACAAACATTTTTTTAAAGAGAGAACAAATTTGAACATGATAGGTAAGGAATGACTAAAAATTGATTATGTTTGTTGTCAAAGCAAAATGTAATTATTTAGCCAACAAAAATAGTAATGCTAGAAAAGGATTTTACAAGGATCGAACCTACAATCTTGCATAGTATGGGGCCCTTCCTTACCAGACAAGCTGCTGTCACTTTTGTTGGCGTTAGCGAAATTTCAGTTCAGTATTACTTAACGAAAAAAATTTGAGGCCCTTTTTTTAAGATTTTTTTTGAGGCCCCAAGCCCTTGCTTGGGTTGCTTGGGCCTTGGGCCGGCCTTGCTCATTCATATGTTGATGCTTCAACTGTAATTGGAAGGGAGAATGATAGAGAAGAAATTATCAAGCTTTTGATGCACCCTCACCCTCACGTTGATGGTGATAGTGATAAAAGTCTATGTGTTATTCCTATAGTCGGAATTGGAGGCTTAGGGAAGACCTCCCTTGCAAAATTGGTGTTTAATGATAAGAGGATGGATGTGTTGGTTTTTAATAAAAACCTAAAACACCCTCTGAAGTGTGGTAACGGCTAGAAACAAGCCAGCTAACCGTTACCCAGTCTGTTTTATAACTAACTAGTAGTTAAAGTTAGTTACACACTTGTAACTAATTCAACAAACTCTCAACAGAGTTTAGGAGTCCTATTTAAAGCCTTATGGCTCTTACATTTTGTACACAATCAATATTACAATAGAATTGAATAAAGAAGTTTTACAGTTTAAAAATTTGAGTTCTATTCTACTGCTTTACTCTAACTCTTCAGTTTCCGTAAGCTCCTTCCTCTTGAGTTCTTTGAGTGGCTGATTGTCATCAACAGGTGGTTGTTGACTCTACAGCAAAGAAAATAAGAGGATTAGAGAGTGATTTCAGTGACTGAAATCAAAAGAAATAAGAAGAAGAAAGTTAGGGTTTATACCTTTAGTTCAAATTCGTGAATTGAAGGTCCTGTGCTTGAAGATCAAAGGTGGTCCTCAAGACTTGAGTGCCCCAGTATCAGCAACAACAAATACAGAGTTAGGGTTTGTAGTTGGGTATGAAAAGAAAAGGAAACTACACTTAGGTTAAGAAATTACCTTCGTGTGCCTTCAAGAGTCTTCGTGTGGTGCTTGATACCTGAAACAGAGAAAACGAGTTAGGGTTTTCTGTGTGTCTTAACAAATCAAAGAATAAGAAAGAAGAATTCGGAAATATACCTTCGTTCTGCTGAATTGAAGCTTGCAGTGCTCAAATTGAGTGCATGTGAGAAAAAGAAAAGAAAGAAGGTGAGTATTTGAAACTAGGGTTTCAAATCAGAAGAAAAGAAGAAGAAATTGAAGGGGAAAAGTTGCTTTCCTTCATCAGTGTGGTTGTTTGAAGCTTCGCCTTGAATTTCTGGGTTGATTTCGTCAAGAAATCAACAGGAATTCAAAACCCTAGCAGAGCTACTGCTGGGTTCTTGAGAGAGAAGTGCAGAGAAGAAAGAAGAAGAGAGAGGAATCTTGCGAAAAATGGGAGAAAAAATTAGGGTTCCACTTATATAGTCTGGGTCAAAGTATCGGGTCGCGCATATCCATTATAGGATCCGATCTCTTCCACATTTTTGTTTTTTTGTATCCAGTGTGAGTTTAAGTGGACTGGGCCCTCTGTTTGGGCTGGGTATTGTGTTACTTACACCCTTCTATTTGCTTGTTGCAACACCTGCAGTCAAACAAGTTAAAATAGTGAGAAAAACAACATGGTATCAGAGCTGGTAACAATCCAGGTTTAACAGGAAATTTTCTATCTCTTTTACTCTCTTTTAAGGTTTTTAACTTCTTTGATACCTGCACAGTGTGAAATTGTGCAGGTCACTGTCTTCTAATTCTTCTTGTGTTTTTTTCAGTTAAAACAGAATGTCTAACAGTGGAGTAGACCATCATGTTCCCAAATTAACTGGAAAAAATTATGATGTTTGGGCAATACAGATGAGAGCTGTGCTGGGTTCTCATGGTGTCTTACACATTGTCAAGAATGGGTTTGACCCATTAACTGAAGATACAACTACAGCACAAAAGAAAGAGTTCATGGAAAGTGAACAAAAGGATTTCAAAGGTCTGACTCTCATTCACAGAGCCTGTGATGAAGCAGACTTTAAGAGAGTGAGGAAGTGTGACACTTCCAAACAAGCTTGGGATGCTCTAAATAAATACTATTGTGGAGCAGCCCCAATAAAGGAAGAAAAATTACAGGCTTTAAGGGCTCAATATGAGAGTCTTAAAATGAAGCAAGGTGAAAGTGTGACTGACTTCTTCAACAGGGTGGAGAAGATCACAAATGGCATGGCTCTTCAAGGAGAAACACTTGAAGAGAAGATAGTTTGCAAGAAGATTCTCAGGTCTATGACCAAGAAATTCTTTATTGTGACTAATACCATTGAAGAAACTACCATGGCTGATGACTTGAAGATTGAGGAACTTCAAGCCAAACTTGAAGCAAAAGAGGTGAGAATTGACCTCCTTGATGGTGATGATGAAGATGATGTTTGCTGGTGTTTTTAGCAAACAATCACTAGTTTTATTAGAAGGTTTGTGAGATCAAACTAGAAAAATCTCAAAGCAATGCCTCTGAATTGCGCATGGTTTTTGTTGAAGAAAACGTAGGAAAAAGGGGACGATTTGCAAATGATTAACAGAATTGAAAAGAAAAGAAGCAGTAAATGGTGCAGGAATTGTAAAGAACAGACAAGTAAATTGCATTGAATCATAAAAGTGGTACACGATCACGTACAGCGATTCTTCCACTCGTTTTTCGCTCTGGCTCGGAAGTTAGAGTTTCAGGAATCGGGTGTGTATTGTGATCTTCGGCCCCTGTTTCTTCTCAGAAACAGTTATTTATACAAAGGAAAAGAGGGGGAAATTTGAACTAAGTAACTGCCTAAATATTTGAAAATAAGTAACTGCTACTCCTACTTTCGACCAGAACCGCTCTGTCATGCTTCGACCAACTGCTAACCTTCAGCGTATAACTGCTCTGTTTTCTGTCTGTCGAAAGCTTGTGTCCATTTTCTCTCTCTTGCTTTTGCTTCCCCGTAAGCTTGTCGAGTTTACCTTGCGCATGACCATTTTCTCTGTCGAAATAATTTGGTCTTCGTCGAAATATAAGTCAGGCCATGTTGACCATCTTTAATGAAGCCTGTTGAAATTACAGGCTAACAAATTGCCCCCCAAAAATGTCTTTCTCGACTGAGCTTGAAGTGGAAGAAGAGAATGAACATTTTTGAATTCACCATCGAAATAGACTTTGCACTTGAGTAGAACAACTGTATACCTGATGTCGCCACTGTTAAGTGTTGTTGACGTTACTCCTATCTTGGTGTACCACATGGCCCTCAACGTTCTGCTTATAATTCTGACAATGCTCATATGGCAATCATAACTTCCTTTGAAAGCCACGTACTTACGCTTTCTTTATCTTTATTCCAGCGTTATTTTAACTTCTTGCAACGTTGGCTTATACTTTTTCAAGTATTTGCCATTTATACGCAAAATTCTTTCATCAGCGCCAATCTCTTCGACCTCATATGCGCCGTTTGAATAAACTTGCAAAATTTTAAATGGTCCTTCCCAACTTGGGGACCACTTACCAAAGACTCTATCTTTTTTATCTATAGGCAATAGGACCTTCCACACTAGATCACCTGAATCAAAGGTTTTAGACTTAACCTTTTTGTTATAAGTTTTAGCTACCCTCTCTTTCTGTCGAATAAGCATATCTAAAGCTAATAACCTTTCTTCGTCTAAATCAACCAATTCATCAAGCATCATATTCCAATAATAATCAGAGGGAATCTCCCACTGTCTTTGAATTCTTGTTGATTGTAGACAAATTTCAACAGGCAACACTGCATCGTGTCCAAATGTTAGCCTATAAGGAGTAGTGTTGATAGATTCTTTGGGTGAATTTCGACAAGCCCATAATGCTTGATCAAGGGTATTATGCCAATTTTTTGGTTTCTGCCCAACATGTTTTTTAATCAAATTAATAATAACTTTATTGGCAGCTTCTACTTGACCATTGGCCTGCGCATAATATGGTGTCGAAGTTAATAACTTAAAACCAATTTCAGAAGCAAACTCTACCATTTTTCTACCAGTGAAAACTGATCCTTGATTTGTAGTAATGGTTTCTGGAATTCCAAACCTATAAATGATATGATTTTGAATAAACCTTATCACTGCTTCTTGATCAACATTGGCTAAAGGTATAGCTTCAACCCATTTGGTGAAGTAATCAATTCCCACAAGGATATATCTATGGCCCTTCGACGAAGTTGGCTTTATCTCTCCAATCACATCTAGAGCCCAACCTCTAAATGGCCAAGGTTTGACTATGGCATGCAATTCATCTGCAGGTACATGTTGTATCCCAGCATGCTTTTGACACTCTTGGCATCCCTTAGCAAATTCTATGCAATCTTTCAGCATAGTTGGCCAATACATTCCTTGTCGAAATAATAACCACTTCATTTTGTGGCCTACTTGGTGTGAACCACATGCTCCACTATGTGTATCGGAAACTGCTAAATATGCCTCATTTTCACTAAGACATTTTAATAGAACTCCTTCAGGAGTCTTTTTAAACAATTCGTTTCCAATTATCACATAGCTCAAAGCTCTGTATTTTACCTTTTTATTGGTATTTTTTGTGGGATTTTGCAAATATTCCGCAATAGGCCTTCGCCAATCGTTATTGGTCATATTATCAAGAGCAAAAATTTCTGCTAAGTCAAAGTCACCAAAAAATTGACGTTTTTCGACAACGACTAGTTCCTCGTTTGCGTTTGTTGCCCCCCCCAATTCTTGGTGTTGACAATAGTGACGAAGAATAGTCATTAGAAATGATTTTATCCTTTATTTCGATTAACTCTTCCAGGCTTTGTTTTGAAACTTTATAGCCTGAAGCAATTTGAGCCAATTCATTTGCCACTTGATTATCAATTCGTGGTAAATGTTCTAAGTGTACAGACTCAAATCTTTTTAACAAAGCATTGGCAACAACAAAGTATCTGATAAGGTGCTCTTTAATGCATTTGTATTCTCTTGTCAATTGTTTGACAACCAACTCAGAGTCACCTTTTATTTCGACATGACTTGCCCCTAGCTCAAGTAAGATTTCAAGGCCTACTATTAAAGCCTCATACTCAGCCTCATTATTGGAGCAAACATCTCGAATTTTAAACTTATACTTCGTTGGAATGTTAGTAGGAGATATTATTACAATACCAATCCCAACTCCATGTTTATGGCTTGAGCCATCAAAGTACAACTTCCAAGGATATACGTCTACAAAACTTAATGTTTCTTCGACAACAGAATGGTCTACTATAAAATCAGCAACCACTTGTCCTTTAATTGATTTTAGAGGTTGATAAGTTAAGTTGTATTCTGACAAAGCCAAAGCCCATTTATCAATTCGGCTATGCATTATTGGTTTCGACAGCATATGCTTAATAACATCAAAATGCGAATAAACAGAAACATCAGCTGGTTTTATATATTGTTTTAACTTTGTACACGAAAAATACAAACAAAGGCACAACTTTTCTATAGGAGTGTACCTCGTTTCGGCATCATTTAAGACCCTACTGAGGTAATAAATGGCTCTTTCGACACCACTATCATCCTCTTGTGCTAACATGCTACCTATTGTTCTATCAGAAGCTGCTATATACAATTTGAGCACTTTGTGTTTAATAACAGGCAACAAAATTGGTGGTTTCATCAAATAAGACTTGATTTCGTCGAAGGCTGCTTGATGCATTGGTTCCCATTTGAACTCTTCCTCCTTCTTCAGTCTTAACAATGGCGAAAAAACTTGTGTTTTGCCACTTAGATTTGATATAAATCTTTGAAGGAAATTGATTTTTCCCAGCAACGACTGAAGCTCCTTTTTGGTCGAAGGGGCCTTCATTTCCATAATTGCCTTAGTCTTATTTTGATTGATTTCAATGCCTTTTTTGTGCACTATAAAACCCAAGAAGTCACCTGCACGCACACAAAAGGCACATTTTAATGGATTTAATTTCACTCCATATTTCCTCATTCTTTCAAAAGAACGGCGAAGATGGTCTAAATGACCATTTTCTGAGGAAGATTTAACCACCACATCATCTATGTATACTTGCATAAAATCATCAATAAAATCATGAAACATAGAATTCATGGCCCTCTGATATGTAGCACCAGCATTCTTTAAGCCAAAGGGCATTACTACCCATTCATAAACACCCAATGCCCCTGGACATCTAAAAGCAGTTTTCGACACATCCTCTTCAGCAATGAAGATTTGATTATACCCAGAATAACCATCGAGCATACTAAGATAATCAAATCCTGCTGCTGAATCTATTAGCATTTCTGCCACAGGCATTGCGTATTCATCCTTGGGAGATGCATTATTTAAATCCCTAAAATCTATGCAAACTCTAAGAGTCCCATTTTTCTTTATTACAGGAACTATATTGGCTAACCATTCGACATACCTGGCAGTTCTGATGAATTTGTTTCTGAATAGCCTTTCGATTTCCTCTTTGATCTTAGCCAACACTTGAGGAGCAAATCTTCTTGGCACTTGCTTCACTGGTTTCTTCCCTGGTCGAATTGGTAATTGCATTTCCACTACTTCTCGACTTAACCCAAGCATTTCGTCGTAATCCCAAGCAAAGCAGTCTTTGAACTCCCTTAACAATGTAATGACTTGGGTTTTTAGAGAAGCATCAATATTCGCACTAATATAAGTTGGCCGTTTTATTGAGCCATTTCCCAAATCAACTTCTTCTAACGAGTCTTGAGTTTGCATATGCTTTGTCAAATCTCTAGGATCCTTTTCAAAACCTAATGGATCATTATCATAAATACAGTCAAGTCTCTCATCTATGACTATGCCATTTTCTTCATGTAACTCACTGGCTTCGACAGCCATTGTTTGTTGAATAATTTCGGCCTCCATAGCCGCTTTAAACTTGTTTTCGGCCATATAAGCCGTAATTTTGTCCCATGCATTGGGCACTGACATAAGAACATTTTCAAGAACCAGTGTTCCACCCCGTTGGTCGAAAAACACCATCAGGATAGACACTATCATCTCCCATTATTTCTCTTTCCCAAACAAAACCATAATTTGGGTCAAGATGAACTGAGGCAAAAACATTATCCGCAGGAACATATGCCTCATTAGAAGATGAACATGGCGCAATCTTCGCCATTTGTTTCTCAAAGTTTTCCTTGGTAACTTGGTTCACATCAGCACGGAAGTAGCTCTGATCGGCTTCAACATACTCTACCAAACCATCTTCCTTCCACATTACTAAACGTTGATGCAAAGTTGAAGGGACAACACCAACTCCATGGATCCACTCTCTACCAAGGAGTAAATTAAAATTCGCTTTAGAGGCTATCACCAAGAACAATGTAGTCCTCTTTATGGAACCAACAATTAAATTCACCTCAATGGCCCCCAAAGAATGGCCAGTTTTGCCTTCATAGTTGCTTAAGACAATATTATGTGGCCTGAGGTCAGTATCGAACTTACCAATCTTCTTCAAAAGACCATGTGGCATCAAATTCACTGCAGCTCCACCATCCACTAACACTTTGTTAATTCCAACACCATTGACCTTGGCTTGGACATACAGGGGTTTCAAGTGGTTTTGCATACTCATATCTGGCTTCTCGAAGGTAGCCATTTGGTCTTCGACACAACCATTGTTCATCACATAGTAACACATTGGCTTATGATGAGCCATATCCTCTGTAAAATCCTCTTCAACGTCATTTGGTACTGTGATAACATCGTACTCAAGAGGCAGTATTGACACCACATTGCAAACAACGTCGAAACCATCTTCAGAATCATCAAAATCCGACTCCATGTCTTCATCCATATCGAAATCAGCATTCTTTTCTTTCACTGTTGACAATGGAGGAAATATTCTTTCAAGAGCAGGCCTTCTTGGCTTTTCTGTTACCACAGCCTTGCCTTTGGCCTTATTTGCTGCACACACATGACTAGCAACATCAGCATTCCTCTTTGTGGCAACCTCAGTTTTGTGAACCTCACTCTTCGCCACTATCATGCTGCGTGGAACTTGATTGTTAGCCAAATGACTTGGGACTTTGTTAATGTCAAAGTGTGCCTTCTTCTTCTGTTGTCTTTGGTAACGACGCCACTGTGTTCTAGTCATGGGGTTCTTACCCTTATAGTTATTCTTGTAATTAAACTTAACAGCATCAGTACCTGGCTTGACAGCTTTAGCACGTTGATTATTGGGCACCCACGCTTCGACAGGAGCACTAGCACTTGGGACAAAGGATTTATTTGTTGACAGCTTCAAATACCCCTTCACTGAGGACTCCTCTTTAGCAAATTGTCGTTTGCTTGTTGAAGGCTTTGTTGACACATTAGCCTTATAGCCAGGAAGATCTCCTTTTGCAAAGTCAAATTTTGGCCTGTTGTCAAGCCATTTTCTTTTACGTTGTTGTTGATCCTGATAACCTTCGACAGCTTTAGCTGCTTCTTTATCGAAGACAGCGCTGCACCTTGGGCAAAGCATAACTTCAGAGTTATTCCACTTACACCGATTGAGGAAATCTATCAATTCTTCCTCAGCCTTTGGATACACAGCATGTATCTTCCCATCGTATTCTTTTAGGGTCACTTCCTGTTTCTTTCCTTCAGCATACATAAACCCTTTTACTTTTTCGGTGGCAGTCTTGACACACTTAGGAGGGTCTGCCATTTGAGCATCCACCATGCCTACATCAGCTTCGACAGGTTCAGAGTACATAGCTTCAGCCTTAGGCAATGGATCAACATCAATCTGCATAGGAGCTTTCATTTTCTTATCAGCAAATTTGAGTCTTCCTTCGTCAACTGCTTTTTGCACAATATCCCTGAAAAGCACACAACGGTCAATGTTATGTCCCAAAAAATTATGGAACTTACAATAACCCTTTTTCTTTCTTTGGTCAAGAGTTGGTATTTTAAGGCCTTTAGGCACTAATATTTGACCATCAGTTACTAAAAGATCAAAAATTTCATCACATTTAGTAACATCAAAAGTATAAGTCTTAGGCATAAATCTATCATTCTTAGGCTCTACAGGGTTATTCCCATTCGCAGGCCTTAATAATTTACAGGTATAAGGAGGACCAGGCTTAAGTTCAGCCACGTCTATCTCCTCTTCTTCGACGTTACTATATGTAACGTCAAACTCTTCTTCGACATATGCCACTTTTTCTTTTTTATGATACCTATTCGACCTAGATTTTTCCTCTCTAAGCCTTTCAACTTGTCGAACTCTATTAGCCAAATGAGCCATATCTCGCAAATGAGATGTGTCTAATTTCTTTCTAATTGAGTAATCAAGGCCACCAGCAGCCATTTCGACAAGCTCATGTTCAGGGACTTGTGTGAAGCAACGAGATTTCAACAGCCTAAATCTGTTTAAGTAATCATCAATAGTTTCAGGCATTTTGCGCCGAACACTAGCCAATTCTTTAAGACTAATTTTCGACTGGCCCATGTAAAACTGTGCATGGAATGCCTTTTCTAATTGCCCCCATGTGAACATAGAACCAGGGGGTAAGGTCGTGAACCAAGTGAAAGCATTTTTAGTTAGAGAATTTGGAAAATATTTCATCTTCAAATTCTCATTTTGTGCTAAGTCCCCAGCCTCAGTCAAGAAACGAGCAATGTGTTCGACTGTGGACTCATTTGTATCACCACCAAACTTAGTAAACTTGGGAACTTTCCATCCCCTTGGTAACTCAGTTTGTAACACGTATTCACATAATGGTGATACAAAGTTAGGCCTTTGTAAACCTATGTTAAGGCCATTTTGCGCCAAAATAGTTTCGACTAAAGTAGCTATATTGTTTTCTGCGCCAATATTGTGTTGTTGCACTTGTCGAACAACTTCATCAGCATTCTGGTGTCTATTTACCAAAACTACTTCAGGGACGTGGTTTACTGCCCCTTGTAGTTCGCCTACAGTTGTTGACGCTTCGACTGCAACTGCTTCTTGGGGGTTAACTGGCGACGCATTACCCGCAATATTAGGAACGTGCCTATTATTAACCGCTGGAACCCCAAAAAAGTCTGCAATCCTACTCATCTGATTTGCTAACATTTGGTAACTGTTATTGGTATTTTGAATCAATGGATTGAAAACTGTACCAATTTGTTGGGTAAGCATATTAACCATATCGTGATTACTTTCGTCTACTTGCTGTCTTAAGGCCAACAGAGACGTATTGGTTAATGCTGGGGGATTTCGACCAAATACACTCTCAGAGGAGACATGTGTAGGGGAAAAGGTCGAAATATGTGGCATTCCAGTAGGCATGCCATACATTCCCGGAGGAAATGGGGGTAGATGTACGTTATTCAAACGTGGGTCTAAACCGTTTCCCATTGCCATGTAAGGGCTATGAAGCCCTGCACTTAACGGCAAAGACATAGGCAGAGATGCCATTTCTGACTGCGTTGAACCAACATTAGTCATTGATAATGAAGAAGTTGTCGACGATGATGGTCCTGCACTAACGTTTGCAGAATCCATTGTTGTTCCTTGCCCTTGTGAAACCACAGGGTTGGAACTAGACACATTATTCGTACCAGAACGAACCATTTTACCACTTCTCAAATGCATACAACAGCGAAATACAAAAGAGAGTACGAAAATGAACAAAATCAAAGGCAAAGTCCCACCCGGCGTGCCAATTTGTTTGCTGGTGTTTTTAGCAAACAATCACTAGTTTTATTAGAAGGTTTGTGAGATCAAACTAGAAAAATCTCAAAGCAATGCCTCTGAATTGCGCATGGTTTTTGTTGAAGAAAACGTAGGAAAAAGGGGACGATTTGCAAATGATTAACAGAATTGAAAAGAAAAGAAGCAGTAAATGGTGCAGGAATTGTAAAGAACAGACAAGTAAATTGCATTGAATCATAAAAGTGGTACACGATCACGTACAGCGATTCTTCCACTCGTTTTTCGCTCTGGCTTGGAAGTTAGAGTTTCAGGAATCGGGTGTGTATTGTGATCTTCGACCCCTGTTTCTTCTCAGAAACAGTTATTTATACAAAGGAAAAGAGGGGGAAATTTGAACTAAGTAACTGCCTAAATATTTGAAAATAAGTAACTGCTACTCCTACTTTCGACCAGAACCGCTCTGTCATGCTTCGACCAACTGCTAACCTTCAGCGTATAACTGCTCTGTTTTCTGTCTGTCGAAAGCTTGTGTCCATTTTCCTCTCTCTTGCTTTTGCTTCCCCGTAAGCTTGTCGAGTTTACCTTGCGCATGACCATTTTCTCTGTCGAAATAATTTGGTCTTCGTCGAAATATAAGTCAGGCCATGTTGACCATCTTTAATGAAGCCTGTCGAAATTACAGGCTAACAGATGATGATCAAGCCATGTTCACCAAGGCTAAGACCAAGAAAGGTAAGGGAAACAACAGCAAGACCAATTGGTCTAAGGCTAAGACAGGTAATCCCATTCCTAAAACTGAGGCATCTAAGAAAAATGACACTGCACCTAAGAAAAAGGATAAGTCTAAAGTACAGTGTTATAGGTGTGATAACTATGGGCATTATGCCACTGAATGCCCTACAAGAAAGGGCTCTAAGTCTAAGGAATCGGAAACTGAGGCCAATGTGGCCAAGGAAGATTCTGATGAGGACTCTGATAATGTAGCTTTTAGTTTAATTTTTGATGAGTTAGAAGAAACAGAGCCTAGGGAAGACACTGTTGTAACTAACTTAGAAATTAAACAATGTAATAACTATGTGGTACTAGTTGTGACTACTAGTAATGGGAAAGTTATTACTGAGACATGGTACCTAGACTCTGCTTGTTCCAATCACATGACTGGAAACAAGGAGTGGCTAGTTGACTATGATTCTACTAAGAAAACTAGCATAAGGTGTGCCAGTAATCAACACTTAGTTGCTGAAGGTGTAGGTAATATCAAGTTCACTAAGGATAATGGTCAAGAAATTATTATTCATGATGTTTTTTATGTCCCTGGTATTAGTTGTAATCTAATTAGCTTAGGCCAACTAGTTGAGAAGGGCTTTTCTGTTCTTATGAAAAATATGAAATTGAAACTATTTGATACTAGTGATAAGTTGATCTTGCTGAGAGAGGTGAAGCAGGCCACATTGAAGAAGAATCCTTTGAAGAACCTCAATGCCATGCTTAGGTTCAACTCTTATGCTAAGACTGCTAAGAGTATGACTCTGGTTGTTGAAGCTGAATGTCTCGACCAATGAATAGCTTAGCTGAGGACTTAGCTAGCAATGATTTTGCAGCTGTGGGTACTATCATTACTTAATTTTTTATTCAGAACTCCTACACACACAACAACCAAAACACATTGTAACATACTAGCAAAATTTGGAGTAAGCTATTATATGGAAGGAGGTTGGTTGCAGGATGGTTGAGTGTTGTGGGGGAAGTAAATTTGGAGGGCATTCAACATTTTTGGCAGGGAATTCAATCAGAGCAACAGCAACAGCAAACTCAATTTTGTTTTTTGGATGGACACCATGTGGACCATTTGGAAGGAAAGAAACTCTTTGATTTTTGAAGGGGTGGTGAATGATACTCCTATTGTACTTAATAAGATTAAACATATTTCTTGGGGGTGGTTCTTGGTTAGAATATGCATCTCTTTTGGGGGTCCCATTGATGATTGGTGCAAATCCTCATTGTCTTGTATTGCGTTTACTAAGTAGAATCCTTGAGACAATATGTATATGGTTAGTGTACACCTAGTACTCTTTTTGAATATAAATTCTTTCTTATAGAATAAAGACTAGCAAAAAATTAGAAGGATGAGTTTCTTGCATATAGCTTGACCGTTTACATTGAGAAAGACGTTGTTAATTTGTTTAGTATAATGTTAATTATGGATGAATTTGACTCCTTGAAGCGTTATCGAGCTCAACTTTCCTAAAATGCTGTGTATTGTTGGTTTTTTGTTTCAGTCTTGTTGCTTCAATTTACATTTTATACACATAAAAATTATTGCGAATTTTTTACTTAATGATTAAGTTTAATATATTATTTTTAAAATTATATTATTTTTCTTTATATTTGGCAACCCGTAAAATATATGCTATCTCCCCCTGAGTTCCGGTGTAAGTGATCGTCGAAGGTTTTTCCTCTCTTAGACTGGGCGACTTTCCCTTGCCCTAAACTTTTCTTCTTTTTTTTTTTATAAAAACTCCTTAAAAATGTCATTCAATTATTTTTAAGCATGACTTTTAGTTAACTGTTGAGTCTATAGGTGCTCTCCCCCCCTCAATCACAATATACTCCCACAAAAAATTTTATTCCAAAAATACCCGTGATAAAATTCTCAAAACGGATTTACCTAACATCAACATAATTCCGTTTCGAATAAGATAACAAAACGGAAGTATGTTGAGTTAGGTAAGTCTGTTTCAGTCAAAAAATAGCCAACAGAAATATTGAAAGAATTTTAAATCCGTTTTTAAAATTTTCAAAAACGGAATTACTTAAATAAAACATAATTTCGTCTTCTTTAAGTAATGATAACAGATTTACCTGATTATAAGGTAAATCCGTTTTGCTATTTCTCAAAACGGATTTATCTTATTAAAAGGTAAATCTGTTTTTATTAAAATTTAACTGACACGATTCCTTTGCCAGCTTTGATCAAACCGACTTTTGTTCGTCATGATAATTGTGCCCCAACGGATATATTTTTAATAGTTTTGATTGCACCGACAATATCAACAGTGGATTTTTTATGTTTTACTTTTTTTAGTTTGTATGTTTGCATCAATGAAAATAAATACTAATAAGAAATATAATAAAAGAACAATACTCAAGCACCAACCGCAACTGCTTGCTTACAATCATCAGTCTCTCCCCAGGTCCCCTCACACCTGGTGCTGGTGCTGTTCGTGGCGTTGGTGCTGGTGCTACTGGAAGGAGACGAGGAACTGATACCCTAACGTACCATGGCAAGTAAGTCGGATGAACCTCACCCACCGCCATGGCACCAGCAGTAGTACTCATAACCTTCTGAACACTGTCCTTCCATTTGGTCATACGTATCATGATGTCATTAAACCCTAGACCAAGGTTCTAAAAACCGGTCCGTTACGCCGAAAACGGCTGCGACAAAACTGTCTCGGTAATGACCGTTACCGCGACAAATAACTTTAATAATATTTAAGCATTATTGTGATTAATTCACACCGCGACGACCGCGACTTGTAACGCAACAGTCGCAACGGCCGAAAACGCGAAAGCCTTAACGCGAACGCGACCGTGACCGCGACCGCTATTTAGAACCTTGCCCTGGACGACCGTGAAGCGGGTCACGAGGGATGACCCGAATGTATCCAAGTTGCCAGAGGCACCTATCCGGCATGTAGGGACGGCGATGTCCTTCTAGATCAGGAAACCCCTATATCACTACAACAAAACAGGAAGAAGACAAACCTGGTTGGTTGTGGCGGAGGCGAGAGAGTTCCAGAGATAGAGAGAGCGCCAAACTGAGAATTTTGAGAGAAGACGAAGAATCGTTGCTCTGAGAGTGGTGAAAGAAAGAATCGTGAGAGAGAGTTGTTTTCTTAGGGTTTTCTTATTTTAATTTCTTTTATTAAAACAAAAACCAAAAGAAACGAAGCGCTTTGGTCAAAAAAAGGGTGGGAAATTTCTTTTTTGACAAAAAAATGGAGGGAGAATTTTTTTTTAAACGAAATTTTTTGCAACCGCCTCAGTATCCGCTCGGAACCGTCGCCGCTTGACTACAAAAAAACCAACCGCCGCTGTTAACTTACTAACTGAGGCAATCAACTAAACCGCCGAACAAACCGCCGCCAAGTGATAAGCGGCGGCGGTTTACCTACAACCGCCACAGATTAACCACCGCCGGTTACCAGTTTTGTTGTAGTTTATAATGTGATCTAGTCAGAGGCTCTCTTGTGTCGGTGGTTCTCAAAGGGTCTCTAGATGACATCGTCAGGTGTCAAAGCATTAATCCTCCCGCGATACTCCTCCAGCTTCATTGCGTCCGTCTTCCTCGTCTTCCAAAACCCACATTGTGGTCTGGTCGTGGTCCAAGTGGTACCCCGCATAGCTATCCAAGAGAAGTACTCAAAGATCCATGACTGAAACACACAAATAAACAATATCGTTAAAAATAAAATATATAACATTAAAACAAACTCGTTAAAAATAAATAAAAAAAATAAACTTACCATGAACATCGTCGCATACCCCCTAACTGACTGGTATCCTGCAAGCAGGCAAAGTTCAACTAGTCATATAAGGAAGCTAAGGCTGTAGGATCCCATGCCCATTCGCCCATAGTGGTGACGTCCTCCAGCAAATGCAACCGCTTAGCTTCAACTCTTGTTCCAGTCTTACTACAAAAATGCTCATCCCCAAAAGAAGCATCAAATATGCCCTGACACCAAAAGTCGGGTCCTGCTCTCCTACGCGACGCCTACAGATCTCTAGTGGCCAATCAAAGCGAAAATGTGGCCTCCTGCTGGCCATAGTCTCCTCTGTCGCCTTAGCAAATGTAACCCCCAGATAACGCATGCCAACTGGATGACATCATCAATAGTAACAGAGCTGGGGGAGATCTAAAATATCTTCCAGCCAATGGTAGATGTAGGAGACATGACACATCATCCAAAAGTACTTGTCATTTCACCAAATGGTAGGTGAAATGACAATGTCTCTGGGTGCCATCTCTCTACAAAGGCAGATAACAGCTCATGATCCACAATAGTGTGAGCTGAAAAGAAAAGGGGGGTTAATCCAGACTGCCTAATAATATGATCATAAAACCCATGATTCTGTGCGAAAGGGACCAACTTCTGATTGATTTTGTTGCCATGAGCAGACATTTTCAATTTATCCCGAAACTGAATTAAAAATAAATAAACTTACTTAAACTTTTTATCTATAAATTTATATAATAAAACTATGTAAATAAATAAATTAGATTATATTTACCTGGCCTCCGAGTATGTTAGATGCTACATGAGCATCAAATGAAGTGAGCCGAGAACCAACCATAGGTCCTATCCCAGAAGGCTCTTGGTGTTGCTGCTCCTCATGAACCGGGTACTCAGCATGAACCAAGTACACATCACGGGGGTACTGATGGTACTCCGACTCCGGGTGGTGATGGCTCTGCTGGTAGTCATCTGCAGGCTGCTGGTAGTCTTCATCCTCCTCCATGTGCTGTTGGTAGTCATCCTCCATGTGCTGAAGGTCCCTTAACTTATTTATTTCTCCCTTAAATAAGTTAAAAGGGGCAACAGTGTTACGTTTTTAAAAGTTAAGAGACCTATGCGTTACAAAAAAAAGTTAAGGTACCTATTCGTTACAAATAAATAAGTTAAGGGACTTATGCGTTACAAAAAAAATTAAGGAATCTATTCATTACAAATAAATGAGTTAAGCGACTGGGGAAGATATTTTGCCGAAAAACATCAAACAAAGGGAAGGGTTTCTGTGTTCGCAGAGAAGAACGAAGAAAAAGGGAAGCGTTTCTCACTCCGAAGAGAACGAAGGTGAGAGAGCTGAGGAAGGGTTTCAAAGCCGTTCAAGATTTGGAGTTGCTCAAGCTCTTAAAATTCGAGATTAATTTCGAGCTTTCTTCCAATTACTTTCAGGTTCTCTTGCATCCCATAACTTTCAATGCAGAATGCTCAAAGTGGTTCTTTAGGAAATTTTTTGGTGGAATCAGATTCACCACATTCCAAAGGCGTGGTTTTGAGAAGAAAATGTGATTCGGGTGTGGAAGTTGCTCTTTCAGCTTTATTGTGTTAACTATGAAAAAGAACAAATTTTTGATGAAAGTTTGTGTAAAAAAGCCAGGACTGTGCTCCATCTTGCAATTTGACTGTAAAGTTTATCAGGATAGTGATAAAGGGTCTGAATTTGACATCAATGGTGCTTATTATCTCAGATCACGTTCATTTCTTAGCTCTTCTATTTATAAAGGCCCCTTATTCAGGCAAAAATTCTTCAGTGATTCTTATTCATGTGCTTTAACAATTCATCTAAAATTGCTACCCTTCTTAACGTTGCTATGTATTCAATAATCATGTTGTTTCCTTCCATTTGAAATGGTGAAAAGAACTTCAGTTAGGTTAGTTTAAAGAGGACCTTTAAACAAGAAAATTAACTCACTAGAGAATAGAAAGAAAAAAGTGCAGGAGCAGATATTAAAGTATCCTGCTAAAAAAATCACCTAAAAAAGAAACACATCAAGTGAGCAATGGATGTGATAGGGACTTGGGTATTATGGAGTGCTCAAGTTCTACTCAAGTAGTATAGGATGCTCGGTGGAGTATTTAAGTGGCTTGGTTCTCCCCCCTTGATAGCTAGCTTTTAAGGTAGTGCTCTCCCCCACAAAGGGTTCTGACTGATGGAGGGTTCTTACCAACAAGAATGTTGAGTGAAGTGCCACCGAGTAAAGTGTCGTGGTGGAATCTAGCCTTCGAGGATGTCGGCTCTCAAGGGAGATCCTATGATAGGGACTTGGGTATTGTGGAGTGCTCAAGCCCCTTATTGAGTAGTCTGGGATGCAGAGTGGAGTATTTAAGTGACTTATTTCTCCCCCTTTGATAGCTAGCTTTTAAGGGAGGGTTCTTCGAGTGCTTAGATACTTATCAGGATGCCAATCTTTGTGAGTGTCTTGCAAAGAAACCATCCTTAATAACCACTAGTTGAGTACCAGAAAGATGACAAGAAGATCCTTTATCCCAAATATTCAGTAAAACCAAGAGACCGTCTTTTAATTTTCTGGAGTCTATGGTGACAATAGTTTATTAATGATTATTATTATTATTATTGAATATTTGGAAGTGCTTCAATTCATTAATATTTTTACACTATTTGCTCAGGGAAACAAACTTTAACAGCAACTAATCAATGATTTAACAAGGGGCAGTCAAGTGATGCATCTCTTCAAATAGAATTGAGGTCAGTTTTCAGCTCCATATATCTATAGATTTATGCTACTTGGAAAGGTATGACAGTTATAATACGCAATCAAAAAACGTTACCCTACCATGCAATTGACCTTCACTTTCAGAGGGGTAATTAAAGAAGGCCCACAAAATGACCAATTCTGACTTTACATAGATATGTTTTTTGAGCACTCGGTAATAGAGTAGTTTGTAATGTCCCTCACTGTTGGTTCCTTTGGCAATTTCGGCGACATGGGGACCTCGGCTCTCGGGTTTGAACCCGGGTGTGAATAGTGGTAGTGTGTATGCGTAGTGTTTATTTGTCATTTCATCTAATAGACCAAAAAGATGGAATAGTTTGTAATGTGTTTACTTTGCTGTTTTACACTGCATTTTCATTTCTGCAGTTGAGTCAGAAATTGCTCAGCGACAGTTAGTTAGTTAGTTACCTAGTTCAGTTCTTGCACTATATACGAAGAACTGATATCTTGTAACTAATTAAATGATGAAATAATAGATTCAGTTTTCTCATGGAATTTCAGATTGTCTGAAACTATCGCTTGGAATAAATATATAATAGAAGGGATAAAAATCATGTTTGAAGTCTTAAACTACATTAAACATTATGATAAAAACTATTACTTTACATTTTTTACATCCATCTTCTTGAATCTTCGAGAATCTAAAGTGTATTGTTGGCATTCATTTTCTCTCTAGCTAGCTGATTGTTGGACTTGTGTCATTCTCCAATGCCATCATCTGTGTCCCTTCAAGCTGCATATCCTTTTTCAAGTCCAACCTTATATCTATATTGTAAAGTAATTAAAGATGTTACTTTTAAAAAGAAAAAAACTTATTTTTCACTAATCTAATACCATCAAACATATAATTGTTTGTTTTAGGAAAATTCACATGCATTTTATGATCTCATTTTATTGTTGAAAAGTACATTTAAATGCAGAGAGTTAGAGTTCTATTTGATACAAAATAATATATGTAAAGAAAAGTAACAATTTCATATATACAAGCAACACAAGCCACTGCATGGCAAGAGCTATTGACATAACACAACAATAATAAGTTTGTTTACCTTGAAGGCCTGATGACTTCAATCATCTTCTCCTCTTGGTTCTCCAATTATAACATATTTGATATGAGCAATTAATGGCCAGTACTCACCGATTTGGGTCTGACATTTTCGACACAAACCAAGACAACCATCTACGCGCACATCTTGGAGGGAAGTAAGGCGATTGATGTATTTAATATGTCCCTGGCATATAACGACAATCATGAATATAGAGCTTCTCAAGATGAGGTAGTTTTGTTAGACCCTCGGGAATGAATTTGAGATAGGGGAAGTTTTTAGTGACCAAGATCTCTAAGGTGTCTGCAGCCTCTTGAACTCAAGATGTAAATATTTCATCCTCAATCTTTGGATAGAGCTTTTTATTAAGCAATGAGAATATATTTAACTTCCAACAGTCACTGAGATGCAAAGTCTGTAATTTAGAAAAAATATAAAGTGGTAATGACTCTAGGCTCCAAAGGATACAACAAACAATGTTTCAAGGGATAGAACTTGGGCCTTGCTAAACAAAAACTTCGAATTGTGACACGACTGAAAAATCGAAGTCTCAAGATGGTTAAAGCTTGCAAAATCCTTCTCTGACAAGGTTGATTGTTGTGTGGTTATATATAGGTGTCGCAAATTGATTAGCTTCCCTAATCCTTTAGGCAATGTTTTAAGATTTGTGCATCCACTCAACCACGAAGCTTGTAAATTTTGGAGTGTACAAATAGAACGGGGAAGGTTGTTAATTATGCTATTCCTAGATTAAGAGCTCGCAGGTGCTTCAACTTAGCAATTGAATTAGTTATAGTCTTAAAGGAAGAATAACTTAAGTCTAAAACTCTTAAGTATTCATATTTTGATATCCATGTTTTCAGCAAAGTTTCACTCACAAGACCTAAGCTTTGGGAATAATATAATTCTTACTCTTCTAGACTTTGGGAATAAAACACGGTCAAGCGAAATATTTTCAACAATTGATAAATGTCTCACTTGCTCAAGTATATTTCGAGTATGTGAGTTTACCGTTGCGAAGCCGTTTTTCGCAACATACAATGCAAGATCATGTACCAAATCATGCACTTTGAAGTAGCACTCGAAGTCAAAGTCTACAAAATCTTGAAGAAACGATATTGAATTTAACTCATCAATATATTCTCCGGCAACATCTTCTACCTTTTGACTTTCATTCTGAGATTGAACTAAGCTTCTTGATGATGTTGCAAGAGAATATATTGATGACTTAAATTCATTATTGTTTCTTCAGGATTTTGAAGACTTTGGCTTTGAGCGCTACTTCAAAGTGCACAATTTGGTACATGATCTTGCATGGTATGTTGTGAAAAACGACTTTGCAGCGGTAAACTCACAGACTTGAAGCAAACAAGACATTTATCTATTGTTGAAAATGTCACTTGACTGTGTTTTCTTCCTGAAGCCTAGAAGTGTGACAACTATATTTTTTCCCATGAAAGGAAAGGGTGTTGTGAGTGAAACTTTGCTGAAAACATGGATATCAAAATGCAAATACTTAAGATTTTTAGACTTGATATTCTTCCTTTGAGACCATACCTAATTCAATTGCTAAGTTGAAGCACCTGCGAGCTCTCTATTTGTTTTAAAACCGCATAATCAGTAACCTTCCTCATTCTATCTGTAAACTCCAAATTTTGCAACTTTTGCGCTCATTGGATGTACAGATCTTAAATCACCGCCCAAAAGATTAGGTAAGCTAATCAGTTTGCGACACCTATACATAACCACACAACAATCAACCTTATCAGAGAAGGATTTTGCAAACTTTAAGCATCTTAAGACTTTGGGTTTTCATCTTTGTCACAATAGGCTCAACTTCCATCCCTTGAAACATTGTTTGTTGTATCATGTGGGAACCTAGAGTCATTACCTCTTTATATTTTCCCTAAAATACAGACTTTATATCTCAATAACTGAGCAAAGTTAAAAAAACCATCATTGTTCAACCAAACAAATATCCCAAAATTGAGGATAAAATATCTACATCTTGAGGGTTTTCTTCAGCCAAAACTACCTTATTGGATTCAACAAGCCGCATACACCTTAGAGGCCTTGATCATTAAAAAGTTCCCTTATCTCAACTTCATTTCAGGGGGTCATACAAAATTACCTCATCTTAAAAGACTCTGTGTTCAGGATTGTCCTTATATGCCAGGTACATATGTTAAATGCATCCATCACATTACTCCCTTGAAGATCTGTGGATGGTTGTATTCATTTGTGCCGTAAATGTCAGCCCCAAATCGGTGAGTACTGGCAAATAATTGCTCATATCAAATATATTTTCATTGGAGAAGTGAAGATGATTGAAGTCATCGGGTCTTCAAGGTAAACAAACATATTATTTTTTTTGTTATGGCAATTGCTCTTGCCATGTATTTTCTTGTGTTCCTTTGATTTATGACGTTGTTCCTCTTCTTTGCGTATATTTTGTATCAAATAGATCTCTAAATCTCTGTCTTCAAGTGTAATTTTCAACAATAAAATTAGATCACAGAATTCTTGTGAATTTTCTTGAAAAAGACAAGTATATGTTTGGTGGTATTAGATCCGTGATTTTTTTTTAAAAAAGTAACATCTGCTATATTTACTTTGCAAGGTAGATATGAGATTGGAATTGAAAGGGGATATGCAACTTGAAGGGACACAAGTTGATGTCAATGGAGAAGGACATGTGTCCAACATTCAGCAAGAGAGAAAAGACCAAATGGCATTGGAGAAGATGAATGCCAACAATAGGCTTTATACTCAAGAACCGGGAATATATGGATGTAAAATGTGAAGTAATTGTTTTATCATAATGTTTGGCATAGTGCCGTAGTCTAAGACTTCATACATGATTATTATCCCTTCCATTTTACATTCCAAGTACTCAAAAAACATATCTACAAAAACTCAGCATTCGTCATTTGTTGAATTTGAAGGTGTTTTTCCCTTAGAGCCATTTTAGTATTCCCATAAAATTTTGGTGAATTTTGGATTTGAGCTTTTCATCAGTGTTTCAAAAATCAAACTAGTCGAATGGTTCAACCGGGTAAACCATGGCCCCAGACTGTCTCTGGTTCAGTTATTCAAGCAGTTTGACTACGGTTTCATCTGAATTCGAGAGGTTTAATACAGTTAAACCATGACTGAAAGTCTCACTAGTTCCATTTTCACAACATTATTTTTCATACTATTTTTCATGTAAATCTCAATCCTTAGTACATAGGGGGAGATAAAACTAAACTTTAGAAACTTCAGAGAACTCCCAAAAAACCAAGTTTAAGGAACAGATAAAGGCCCAAAAATATGTCAAGACAGAATTTATGATAGCCAATATGTGTAACTCCTCCCTATGCTTCATGCACTCCTTTAATAAAGGATACAATTTAGATGTGTTCTATTTTTAGCTAGGAATAAAAATCCAGAGTTTTTACTATTTCCTCAATGATAATTTAGATTTGGGCAACCATATACATAGATAGAGCCTCATTCTGTAATCTTTTCAATATGATTCCTTATGAGATTTTCTCAAAAATCTAGGATCTCAAGCCTTTCCCTTTTTTCCTCTTGCACCTCCATTTCCATGATTCTTAAAACTATAGCTAAGTATATGTATGGCAGTTGTAGTTCTTGTGAAATTTGAAGTCTTTCCTGATTGGTTGCGAAAGTTCTCACAACTTACGTAAATTACAACTCTGAACTGAAAAGGAGAACATCTTGTTCGAATTGGCTAATCCCACTTTTGTTCATTCATTTTATAAACTTGGTGGATCCACCGAGTACAATTTCATCTCTACATTATGTACTTTAAATGAACAATGCAGAGATTCTCATTTTTCAAAAGTGAAAATATTAATATATTCATTTTAGCTGAGTGGGATTCTGAAGATACTACTTTGTATTTAAAAGAATGAAGGTTTCCATGAGCTCTTTCACTGAAAGTATTCTGTCTAGGTGCACAAAGTTTGACGTATATTCATTGAAGATATCAATCAATCATTTAAAACCAAGACTACTGGAGTCATACTGAGTACTGACATGTGTTGGATAAGCTGACTTCAAACAATGTTCGGTGAATATTGTACTCAGAGCATTGGATGACGAGACATGGCAATCCGGGTAAATAGTCATTTTGGTGCCTCAAAGTATAACTCACTGTCAATTTGGTTCCTCACTTGAGCAAAAATGCAAAAAGTCTCCCAATGTTGATTCCGTCTTTCACGTTCGTCCCTGTCGTTAAACACCGTCCTTAACTCTGTCAATATTGCATATGTGGCACGTTTAGTGCCACATTGGTTTGCTTATGTGGCCAGGTTTGACGGAAAATTTAAATTTATGGAGTGCCACCGAGGGACTAAATTGACAGTCAAAGTAAAAACAGTTTTCCTTCCGATCCTTATATTTGTGCTGCGTCCTTTCTCAATCATGCATATAATTTGATTTTTGTAATTGCTGAAAATTCATGGTTTTAGGTCATCTGTTTCTATCGACTTGCTTGTTGTGGTAGTTTCTCTGCTTGAATATTGTGCACTTTGCCATGTATAATAGCTAATTAAGTTGGATTTTAATAAGCACCTCTTTTAAGAAATTATTCATTATACTTTTGGGAAAGTTATTTGTTCATTTTTGGGTTACAAGTTACTTGTTCTTGCTAGTGCTGGCCATCTGTTCACATTTGTTCAGAAATTATAAACTGAAAATTATTTCCATTTGACATTTTAATTCTGGAAGACTAGAAGTACTCGTTTGTGAATTGCTTATTATTATTATTTTGACTTTTCTATATACTCTCTCTCTCTCTCTCTCTGACCTGCAAAATTTGATGGCTTTATAAATAAAGTATATTCTCAAGTTGGCTTTCAACTTCCAGAAATTGATGTTAAATGAATATGGAGTCGATGGGGGACCTGCAGCAAAAGCAATCAGAACAAAATTTGATGGCTTTATAAATAAAGTATATTCTCAAGTTGGCTTTCAACTTCCAGATGTTAGTCTATGGTTCCCCTTCTCTTGGCATCATTATATCAGGAAAGCATGATTAAATTTTAAAACACAAGAAAACAAAAAAGTTATTGGGTAGAGACAAGTGAACCGGGACAAGATGGTTAAATTAACCCGACGTCTCTGACATGGAATTGGAAAGTGCTTAGGAGTTTAATAATGATCATGCATTTCTGTTATCATGTGTGTAGGACTGGCTGAAGTCTGATTATTGGTAGATGAAAACTAAAATGGTACTTAATAATGCTTTTATCTTGGTGGAATGTTGTGATTGTATCTCAATTCTTTACAGGTTACAGATTTTGTTTTTTGTTCATGTATTATTATCACTTGGTTTTGAGTTTGTTTTTGTTATTGTAGAATGGAAATTGGAGCTGAGTCACAAGCTGAAGTGAGGAAGATGAGTCCTAATTGGAGCTGAAGCTGAATGGAATTGTGTAGAATTATGTTGGAAGTTATGCAGAATTATACAGAAATATGTAGGGTTTGTTATTCAATTAGGCATATGTATTGTTTTAGGTTTATAAAAATTTGCAGGACGAAAATGAAAGAGTCGTATTATTAAGGGACTAAAATATAAGTAAGTTATATCTTTAAGGGATTAAAACGATAGTAAGTAATAAATTTTCGGACCTCTTTAACATATTGAGGAAGAAAGAGAGCCACAATGGAGCCTTCCCTTTGTTTTATTTATTATTATTATTATTATTTATTTTCTTAATTAAAAAACAAATATTTAAAACAATTTTTTTACTATCAATTTGGTTCATCCCTACGTGGCAACCACTGTGGCACTTAACGTGCCACATCGTCAACTTTGACGGAGTTAAAGGTGATAGTTAATGTGAGAGACTAAAGTGACGGACGGAATTAAGTCATTAACAGTGGAGGATCGTTTTGCATTTTTGTTCGAGTGAGGGACCAAATTGACAGCGCCTAACACTTTTAGGGGCCAAAATGACTATTTACCCTTACAATCCATATATTTGTATAGAGGATTCATATTAGTTAGTCCTATCAATCATGTCTACTTTACAGACATTGAGAGACAATTTCGTCGCAGGACAAATTCGTTCCTAACAATTTTTTTGGGACATATTAGTCCTTGACAATTTCAAAACAAGACATGTTAGTCCCTCCGTCCCTTCAGCTGTTGTCAGCTCATCTAACGTCCCCTACGTGGCACGTTAAGTGCCACTGTGTCATGTTAAACGCCACGTAAGACAATATTTTGGGCAAAATAGGTCTCTGCATTACAAATTTGAAAATTTTAACAATTTGGTCCCTGATTATCTTCAACCTTAAATCTCTGATTTCTTAAACAATGTTTGGTGAACATTGTACTCGGTGCATAGAATGACAAAACATGACAATCCATATATTTGTATAGAGGATTTATATCAGCTAGTCCAACCAATCATGTCTTTGGGTTATTTAATTTTAATAAGTTGGTGTTTTAAGGTTTTTTAGTACCACTTACGTCCTTTAAGTTCTTTAATTGTAACAAGTTGGTCCTCTAAGTTTTTTCATACTACTTAGGTCCTCTAAGTTATTTAATTGTAACAATTTGTGGTTGAAAAATGTAAGTTATTCGGCATTTAAAGGTTACAATTAAATAACTTAAAGGACCAACTTGTTACAATTAAATAACTTAAAGGACTTAATGGTACGGAGAAAACTTAAAGGACCAACTAGTTACAATTAAATAACTTAAAGGACCTCAGTGGTATGAAAAAAACTTAAAGGACTAAATTGTTACAATTTTTTTTGACCAAAGACCAAATTGTTACCATTAAATAACTTAAAGAACTTCCCGTGTAATTTAGTTTTTTTTTTAAAATATATATTAATTAACAAATTTAAATAAATGAAAAAAAAAACAACGAAAAGATTAACGACGGTGCCGCTCCTTGTTGGTTGGAAAAAAGAAAAGCATGGCGAAGGTGAGGGAACTGAGGAAGGGTTTCAAAGCCGTTCAAGATTTGGAATTGCTCAAACTCTTAAAATCCGAGATTAATTTCGAGCTTGGTTCCAATCACTTTCAGGTTTTCTCTAACCTTTCTCTACCATCCATCAATTCATAAAACTCAATAATTTTGAGCTTCCATACAATCACTTTCAATGCAGAATGCTCAAAATGGATCTTTAGGAGAATTTGTAGTGGAATCGGATTCACCACATTCTAAAGATGTGTTTTTGAGAAGAAAATGCGATTCGGGTGAGGAAGTTGCTCTTTCAGCTTTATTGGGTCCTCCTAACTATGAAAAAGAACAAATTTTTTCAAGAGATGTTTTCATAAAAGTATGTGTAAAAAAGCCAACATTGTGCTCCATCTTGCAATTTGACTGTAAAGTTTATGAGGATGCTGATAAAGGGTCTGAATTTGACATCAATGGTGCTTATTATCTCAGATCACCTTCATGTCTTGGCTCTTCCATTTACAAAGGCCCTTTGTTCAGGTAAATATTCTACAGTGATTCTTATTCATGTGCTTTATTAATTCATCTAACATTGCTATGTTTTCAATAATCATGTTGTTTTCTTGCATTTGAAATGGTGAAAATAACTTCAGAGTTAGGTTAGTTTAGAGAAGAAGAACCCGTAAATAAGAAAATCAATTCACTAATGAATAGAGAGAAAGAAGTGCAGGAGCATATGGTAAAGTATCCTGCTAAGGAAATCACCTAAAAAAGGCACACATCAAGTGAGCAATGAATGTCAATCTTTGAGTATGTCTAGCAAACAAACCATTATAATAACCACTAGTTGAGTACCAGAAAGATGACAAGAAAATCCTTTATCCCAAATGTTCAGTAAAACCAAGAAATCATCTTATTGGGCCAAATTTAACAAGGTATTAGAGTCTATCCTAGATCTCTTATTGGGTCAAGATCTCTATTATTCCACTCATTTGTTCATGCTCGGATGTCCCGGTCTTGGGTGTGAGGGTGTGTATTGAGATCCCTATTATTCCACATGTATCAGTCCACACTTCAGTTGTCTAGGCTTGAATGTGAGAGGTGTGTTGAAGTCCTCAATCGACTAGTGATATGGCCTAAGTAACCCTTATAAGGTTTGGGTAGTCCTCACCTTACAACCCTTATACGGTTTGGATGAATTAAGCCCTAATCCCAAATTCAATTAAGCCTTAATCCCGAATTCAACACCTAGCAAAAAGATTTTCAATTCAGAAACAAAAACTACAACAGCACTCCTCACAACTGGATGCCTTCCGTATTGATTGATTTCCATCTGCCCCAGTTTGTAGCTCGTTATTCTCCTTTATTAAATCATCAATAGTCTGCTCGAGGAAGGAACTTTTAGTGTCACTGTCAGTGTCATTCATCTCTCTTTTCAGTTTGCTTACTTTTGTTTGTAAAATTGCAACCCTTACTTCAAATTTACTCTTCCATTCCATCAACTCTTCATCAGTGACTAACCAGTTCCAGTTCAAGAAGCAGAAGAAAACACACCACATTTACATTTACAAATATACTATGATGCATCACAAAACGTGCTTAAAATGTAAATAATAAGGGGCCGTCCTATCTGATTGATAAGAAAAAAGGTGGAGACAATTAGGGAACAATGAGTCGGTCAGTCGGGTATTCAAAGCGTAGAATATGATATCAAATTTTGGGGATTGGAATTGTAATGATTGCAGGTTGAGGTTAACTGTTTTCAGGAATAACTTTGATAGGGATGGCCAAGTTAGACACCACATGACATGTAAAGTGCCAAATAGACTTGCCTGTTACCTCTTCATGGTTCTTTAATGTAGGTAGGACTAATGTGTAGGAAGATGGCAAGGTAGGTGACGAAAATGATGGTTTTCTCTGTTAAGATATGTTGTAAATAGTAGTTTTATATGTATTCGGCCCAGACCCGTTAGGTTTTCTCTATTTAAACTCATTAGTGTTTGTACTCATTACATAGAAATATACAATCAATAATACGGAGCTACAGCTGCTCTGTAGTCGTAGACGTAGGCAAAGATTGGCCGAACTGCGTAACCAATGTCCTGTCTCTTATTTCAACATGGTATCTAGAGCCTACAGTCAATAGGTCTTAGCAAAGTTCTCAACAAAAAAACAAAACCTAGCCGTCTCGTTGGCTCCCAAAAAAAAAAAAAAACCTAGCCGCCATCGTTGCGCGGTTACTGTTCACCGACACGATTCATCGTCACTGTTCACGCAGTACTGTTCATCGGTACTGTTCGCGGCTACTGTTCATCGTACTGTTCATCATCATTGTTCACTCCATACGTTGGTATTTTCGTCTTTGTCAAAGGTGAGTTCAGATTCAGAACAATTGGATAGGGACAAAAGTAAGTCTACGGACAACAATAAGTCTGGATCTTCAAGTAAGAGCATTGTGTCTTATGTTTTCTCCGGTAATCCCTGTATTACAACAGAGAAACTCAATGGTGATAATTATTTGAATTGGTCTGCATCAGTAAAAATGTGGTTTATGGGGCAAAGGCTTTTAGATCACCTCACTAAGAATTCTACAGATATTGGTAAAGATTTGGGTGAAGATTGGGAACAAGCAGATTGTCAGTTGGTCTCTCTTTTGTGGCAATCTATTGAACCCTCCTTGCTGGTCCATTATCGCTCATACACCACTTGTTATGACATTTGGCAGAAGGCTAAAAATGTTTATTCTAATGATATCCAGCGTCTTTATGGTGTTATTCATAATTTAGCCACCCTTCAGATGACAGAAGACAACATCATGACATATGCTAATAAAGCTCAGTCAGCAGTAAATGAGTTCAAGCTCCTTGTGACCAACAATGACCCGAAGAAGATGCTTGAGAAACTAGATAATGTGTGTATGATCTATGTTCTTCATGGTCTCCATCAAAAGTATGAGTCAGTACGGAGCAACATTCTTTCTGCATCAGACATTCCCTCAACAGAGGATCTTATCAGGCGTCTCATACGTCTTCCTGGATTGGAAGGAACTGGAGGGAATGGATCTCAGACTAACATAGAATCTTCTGCTCTTGTTTCTAATTTTGCAGGTCGTGGGGGACGCGGTCGTGGTCGTGGGGGTGGTCGAGGAGGTCGTGTTGGAGGACGTCCTCAGTGCACTTATTGTAAGAGACTTGGTCATACTGAAGACAAGTGTTATTCCCTTCATAGCTTTCCAGAGAAACCAGTAAATGTGACTCAGGTTAATGATTCTGAACAGAGAAACACTAAACAAAATGTTCTGTCTGATGAGGAGTATAAGGCATTCCTGCAGTACAAAGCTTCCCAGGCTTCATCATCATCGGCAACGGTTGCTCATTCTAGTAATTCTACAGTCTGTTTCTCTCAATCATCACCTGTTGACTCCTGGATTATGGACACTGGAGCTTCTGATTGCGTGGCTGGTAACCCATCTCTTTTATCCAAAATATCCCAACCTAACACCCCACATTATATTACTGTTGCCGACGGATCAAAAGTTAAAGCTAGTGGCATTGGTGAAGCCACTCCTCTTCCATCCTTACCCCTTGACAATGTTCTTCTTGTTCCCAATTGCCCATTTAATTTAATTTCAGTTAGTCGTCTGACTCGAAGTCTAAAATGTTCTGTAACTTTTGATGATGATTATTTTGTTATACAAGACCGGAGTACAAAGCGGACGATTGGTACAGGATATGAGTCACATGGACTTTACTACCTCCAGCCCATCCAACCTTCATCTACACTTGCCTCCACTTCTACTACAGAGTCTCCAAGTCTTCTTCATCGTCGGTTAGGTCATCCAAGTCTCAAGAAGTTCAAAGTCATGGTTCTTCATTTGTCCCACCTGCAGTCATTAGATTGTGAGTCTTGTCAGCTTGGGAAACACGTTCGTTCTTCCTTCCCTAGCAGTACTTAGTCACAAGCTCGTTCTCCTTTTGATGTTGTTCACTCAGATGAATGGGAACCAAATCGAGTCACTTCAGTTGTAGGACATAGATATTTTGTCACTTTTATTGATGAGTTTTCTAGATATACGTGGATCTACCTACTTAAGGATAGATCTGAACTTCTCAGTGTTTTTCAAAATTTCTTCAAGGAAATCAAAAATCAATTTGGTTGTTTTATTCGTACTTTACGTAGTGATAATGCGAAAGAGTATTTTTCTGCATCATTTAATTCTTTTATGGTTGAAAATGGTGTCATACATCAATCATCTTGTCCCCATACCCCACAACAAAATGGGATTGCTGAACGTAAGAACCGTCATATAATTGAAACAACACGCACTTTGCTTATTAATGCTAATGTTCCTTTGAAGTTTTGGGGGGATACTGTCTTCACTGCAGGGCACTTGATTAATAGAATGCCATCCTCTGCTATCCAGAATAGGGTTCCTCATTCCATATTGTTCCCCGATGAACCCTTGTTCCGTATCTCTCCTCGAGTCTTCGGATCAACTTGTTTTATTCATGATCTCACCCCGGGACTTGATAAATTGTCTGCTCGTGCAGTTAAATGTGTCTTCCTTGGTTATTCCAGAGTTCAAAAAGGGTATCGATGCTACTGTCCCTCCACACATCGCTTTTACATGTCTGCTGATGTCACCTTCTTTGAAGATGCGCCCTTCTTTGCATCTCCCGTTGCGTCTGAGTCTGTCTCTCAAGTATTACCTATTCCTGACCTTGTCCCGGTAGTTCCACTCACACCCATCATTGATCAGATAGATCCTCCTTCTCCTACGGAACTTCCTAGTCCTCCTCCCTTGCAAACTTATCAGCGTCGTGCTCGTCTCCCTCCTGTCGACCCACCTCCTACAGAAGAGCCTTGTGACTCATCTCCTGCCCCGCCTATTTATAATTTCCTCAGTTATCACCGCCTACAGAAGAGCCTATTTATAATTTCCTCAGTTATCACCGCTTATCACCTTCACACTATACATTTGTGTCTGCTATTTCTTCCATCACCATTCCTAAGTCCACGCAGGAAGCCCTTTCTCATTCAGGTTGGCGACAAGCTATGATTGATGAGATGACAGCCTTAGAATCTAACCAGACATGGACTCTTTTGCCACCTCCTCCTGGTAAATCTATTGTTGGGTGTCGATGGATATATACTGTCAAAGTTGGTCCAGACGGAAGTATTGATCGTCTGAAAGCCCGCCTCGTGGCTAAGGGCTATACTCAGGTTTTTGGTCTTGATTACAGTGATACTTTCTCACCGGTGGCTAAAATGGCATCTGTTCGTCTATTCCTTTCTATGGCTGCAATGCGACATTGGCCATTGTATCAACTTGACATCAAGAATGCATTTCTCCACGGCGATCTTGAAGAAGAAGTTTATCTAGAGCAACCACCTGGTTTCGTTGCTCAGGGGGAGTGTCGTGGGTATGTCTGTCGACTTCACAAAGCCTTGTATGGTCTTAAACAATCCCCGCGGGCATGGTTTGGGAGATTCAGCAGTGTCGTTCAAGACTATGGCATGATTCGGAGTGAAGCTGATCACTCTGTCTTTTATAAGTTTTCCTCTCACAAATGTATTTATCTGGTTGTCTATGTCGATGATATTGTTATTACAGGTGATGATCATGATGGGATTACAGAACTTAAACAACATCTAGTTCACCACTTTCAGGTCAAAGATCTTGGGAAGTTACGATACTTTCTTGGCATTGAGGTAGCTCATTCCAAGGCAGGCGAGTCAATTCCTAAATTCCCCTTGTGACAGTCATTGGGATGCCGTGGTTAGAATCCTGAGGTACATCAAAGGAGCTCCTGGAAAAGGTCTCGTTTACACAAATAGAGGTGATTCAAATGTCGTCGCTTACACAGATGCTGATTGGGCTGGTTGTCCCTTTGATAGAAGGTCCACATCTGGGTACTGTGTTCTTATTGGTGGAAATCTAATTTCATGGAAAAGTAAAAAGCAAAATGTTGTTGCCAGATCCAGTGCTGAGGCTGAATATCGAGCTATGGCACTTACCACTCAGGAGCTTATATGGCTGAAACATCTTCTCCAAGAGTTGCGCTTTTGTAAAATAGGCACTATGAGTCTCATCTGTGATAATCAAGCAGCCCTACATATTGCGTCCAATCCAGTCTTTCATGAGCGAACCAAACACATTGAAATTGATTGTCACTTTGTTCGTGAGAAGATTGTGTCCGGTGACATTGCTACTTCATTTGTTGGTTCTAATGATCAATTGGCAGACATCTTCACAAAAGCTCTTCGGGGACCAAGGATAACTTACATATGTGACAAGCTGGATGCCTACAATCTATACGCTCCAGCTTAAGAGGGAGTGTTAAGATATGTTGTAAATAGTAGTTTTATATGTATTCTCGGCCCAGGCCCGTTAGGTTTTCTCTATTTAAACTCGTTAGTGCTTGTACTCATTACATAGAAATATACAATCAATAATACGGAACTACAGCTGCTCTGTAGTTGCAGACGTAGGCAAAGATTGACCGAACTGCGTAACCAATGTCCTGTCTCTTATTTCAACATACTCTAACATCTCGTTTTATGGGGCAAAAGGGAAGACATAGAGGACAATGAAAATGGGGTCATGTATGCTTTACAAAATTTAGCTTTGATAACACTGTATATATGTTAAATAATCCTTGTTTAGCCATAAGGTGGTTTGCTTTCAACAACATACAGGGAGCCATCTTAAAAATCTGAACTCTGATCTGAGTAACTAGGTGAGAAAGTAATCCCGTGACTTAATTTCCACTGTTCACAGGGGAGTTTAAGATAATTTAACCTTTGCAAAGTCTTCATCCAGTGAGTAATTAATAATTCTAATCCGAGTATTGTTCCTACTTCTTTACATTTGTAAAGGCAATGGCACGTCGGAAGCCTTTAAACATGGGTTCCAACTTCCAACATTTAGCCTTCCAGTTTAGGTGGAAGTTTATATGTATTGAGCAAGGTAATCAAAACCGGACCGGACCGGGCGGTTCGACCGATTTAACCGGGAACCGGACGCCTATCCAGTCCGGAAGACCACTATAACCGGACTGTGCAGGAACCGCTTGGGAAACCGCAAAACCGCTTAAGAACCGGGAAAACCGGCTAGAACCGCGGTCAACCGGTTTGGACCGGATTATTAAAAATTAAAAAATTTTAGACTGTTTTAACTCCCAATCATAGGTGAGCATATATGACATATGACTTGTCAGCCAACCAAAGCTTATTCACTCCCTTCTTTAGATGCTGCACATCTATTTATAATAAGCGCTCCTCATTCTTTTGGCTTTGTGCATCGATGTGGGACTATTTTCACAGCTAATGTTTGAATGTTTCCTTTGTAAACTCCACCTGCTCCACATCTATCTTCCCACTAAGTACATCTTTTGATGCTTTCTTTCAAGTTCATTTTGCTTCCTGTATCACCTCCACCTTCCAGCTCTTCTCTGCCGTCACTCTTGAGTTTGTGTAGCTAACAAGTTCATCTGTTATCAATGGCTTACTTAACTGTTGCTAGTTACTCCACGATGTTGGATTCTGTTACTATGGTGGCAAGCTTGATGAAACCACAGTTGTTGTGACATATTTGATTTAATTTTACGTGAAACTTTAAGTATGATTTAGATATATTATTGTGTTGTTGAATTTAAGTTAAGTCTAATTTAATTTTTGTGGTATGAAGTTATGAATAATATGACATTTTTTATTTTTTATCCTTTATATATTGTAATAAAAATATTAAATAATATATTTAATTGATTCCGGTTGAACCCCCGATTCAACCGGTTGGACCCAAAGAACCCTGAACCGCTGCCTCTTCCGGTTCAACGTCCGGTCCGGTTTTAATTACCTTGGTATTGAGTTTACCATGTTTCTCATACCTTCAGGCTTGCTGATATTCTTTAGTGAACAAAGAAGGGCTTTGGAGATGATCTAGGTGTCATGTTTTAAAAGCTTAAAATTAAGTTGTCTCTTATATAGGCTCTGTCCCTTACCATTAAAAAATGTTTTGTTGCCTCAACCAACAACCAGAAACAATAGAAGAAGATGCAAAACAAAAATAAGTATGTGGGGTCAATTCTGGGGTTCAACTAAATATTAAGCAACCACAATTGGAGTGAAAACTAGTTGAATTGCTTAATCATATCCCTATGTGGTATTTTAAGTCCAAAAAGAGTTAAGTAACCCAAAGTAGAAGCTTATTTTGTCCTATTAAAGATGCTCTTCGACAGTTAGTGAGTTATGGTTCTTCACTTGTATAGAAGTCTTTATAAGTTTGTAAGTGTTTAAAAAACCATCATTTCAGATATTAGGAAACCATTCATAAATTATTTGGATCTTTTTACTAATAGTTATCTTATAACTTATTCTTGTTCATTGTCTTGTCTATATGCATGTGCAGTGATTTGGATAGTAAGCTGCAAAACGCATTCAAGGAATACCTGATAGCCAAGGGCATTGGAGTAAGCTTCACCAATTTCCTTCTCCACTACCTACACACAAAAGAACAAAAGCAATATGTGAACTGGTTGAAAAAGGGTGAAGCATTTGTGGCTAAAAATGAGTCATTGAATCAATTTTCAGAGACACATTCTACATAGTTCTGTAGATCATAGTCAACACTGGCACTTATGGTGGATCAGATGTTCAATTTTTCTATATACATTAATGATTAATAATTTGAGAGTTAGAATTATAATCAAGTTGTCAAACTATGTAACATTATACTCAAATTTTTTTTATAATATAAAAGGTCTAAAATATTATCCACTCCATTTAGGCTTGTGCTTCCTCATTTCGGTGTATGTATGCTTCTCGTAATTCTGTTTTGTTTAATTGTTGAGCTGCAAATGCAACTTCTTTGCTAAACCAGATTAAGTATGTTTCTTGAGGGTGGTTTATTAGCTGAATAGGTAGATTCTCTTGTTTAACGGCTTTGGATTGGTGGCTTGCACAATTGTTGTGTGTGAAAAGCTTGTGGTTGCTTGTGATCTATTTAGGTTGAAGTATCTCTAGTACTCCATGATCAATATATTTTACTTATAAAAAAAACTCCATATGTGCTCGAAATCATATTGTTTGTGAAGTGGGGTGCCCAAAAAGATTGTAGCTTAATCAATGCTTAATGTGGCTTGCCAATTAGTGAAGGAAAATAAAATAAACAAGTTTTTGTAACCAATATTGTCATCAACAGTAATATAAGTAAAGGGTTGTTGGAAATTCAGAATGTGAACAAGTTGGAATGTCTTTCATTATACAATTTCATAATAACAGTTCAATGCTATATTTAATACTAGCATTTAGTACATGCTTTCCAGTCACTTTTGTACAGGACTTCATTACAAACACTTATGTCTAAGTTCTAAATAAGTTCACCATTGGCTATTACGCACCCACAATATCACCCTATGGATTTTGAACTATTATGTTTAGGTTTCAAACAGTGATTATTAAAGTGACATTTAATAACCACTATCTATGTTAACCTTTGAAATAAACATTTCAGAATCTATAAACATGTATTCATATTAGTTGGCCGTTTCTAAAATTAGTTTGGAAGAATTATCACACAAATGTTAAAAATGCTAAACATCAAACATTACATTATAACTATTAAAACTTCATTACATAGTTAATAGCATCCAAACAAAAAGTGACTAGTTCATAATGAGCAACAAACACAAGAAAGCATAAAGGTAAAACCTAAATTCATTCTACTGAAATTACAAGGAGTAGAAAATACCAAAAAAGATGTATACTGCTACGACTCCAACTTCAGCAAGCTAGATGTACAAAAACAACTCACAAATCAAAGGAAAACTCCAAGTAAGACACCTTCCGTATGTTGCACCACCGCTCCCACAGTGCAGAATTCCCAATTTGGTGATTAAAGGTAGCTTAGTACGAAAATGGAGTGAGAAAGCTATGTCTAAACCTTCCTCATTCGAACCAACATCATAAATGAATAAAACAAGCTGCTTTAAATACTACTAAGGATGAGTGGTCGAAGAAAAACCCTAAGGGTGTGTTTGGATTAAGAGAGAAAAAGGGAAGAGAGAGTGAGGGAAGAGAGAAAGAGGAGAGAAATAGAGTAGATTAGGAGGGTTCTCTTGGTTTGTTTGATTTAATTTTTTAATTAACTAAATATTTATTTAGTTATTTAATTTAATTTAATTTAATTAGCTAAATATTTATTTAATTTTATTTAATTTTTTAATTAACTCTGTGTTTTATTTAATTTTTTAATTTAATTAACTTAATAATTATTTAATTAAATTAGCTAAATATTTATTTTAATTAGCTAAATAATTATTTTAATCATTTAACTTAATTAGTTACATACTTATTTTAACTATTTAATATAAATTTATAAAGTGTCTCAACCTATAAATTATAATAATTGTTATTCATTTAATTGAGGGCAAAATGATAAAAGTTAAACTTAAGAGCCCATTTCTCTCCACTTTCTCTCCACTTGTGGAGAGATTACAAAAAACACTAAACTAATCTTTCCTCCCTCTCTCTTCCCTATTTCTCTCCTTAACCAAACATGCCAACATCACTCTCTCTTCCCTCTTTCACCCCAAACAAACACACCCTAAAGGAGGCGTCATTTGTCTTGATATGTGCCTATGCATACAATGTGCACATGCAAAGGGAATATTTTTGGCATAATAGTACTGGTTCCCCAAATCAGAACATGTGCGTCTTTCCTGATAGCTAGCAGACAGTGAAATTAGCACATCAATGCTTTCTCTCTCATATGACGCAGAAACTCCAATGTTGTAGCACCACAAGTTGCAACACACTAACAAACATGTTAAAACACAAAATGGGGTACTAAAGTACCAAATGATAACAAACCAAAATTAATCCCTCATTTACACTAAACATCTGATTTCGAATTAACTAAGAACTCACAATGGATAAAGCCTAAAAAGCATAAATAACTCTCATAAATAAGAGTTATCAGTGACCCCAAAAAATGAGTCATTCACGAAGTCATCTATATTACTAGAGTGGGGAGCGATCAATCCAGAATTGTTTTTGACAAGGTCAACTAAACAAGATTTATCTAGGCAAATACTATTAAGTCTAATAAAATGCATGAAATAGCCCGGTCAAATACAACTTCAGTCACCTCTAGACAAGGTCAAAACAAAAGGTGCACCAAAGAAATGTAGTGTGAAAAAGTTAGACAAATCAACTAAACATGATTTATTGTTTTTTGAGAATGTTAAAAATGTAATCAATACATGATACTCAATCAGTCTTTGGTGCAGACATCAGTATGTCCAACTAATTAGCTGATTATACATAGACCAATTTTCCGAGTTCACATGTCCCTTAATTTACAGAGAATAATTGTTGTTACTGTGAAATTATAGCATGACTTGGTAAAAGGTGAGGATTCATAATCTACAACCCATTGTGAATTAATAAGAGCTTAATACCTATAAGACTATAAGAATGGTTATGCCTAACTCTATGAATCTATGAGCAAGTAAATGAATCTAGCAAAGTGGATGACCTTACCAAACATGAGTTATTTAATTTATTTCTTTTTCTACGTGAGTTATTTAATTTCTTTCAAATATAACACGATCATGACTATTTTGTTATCTTTCGGTTGCATGACATTTTTCCCTCTTAGAGGTCATCCACAATCCCATTATCTCAACAATTGCATCAAATGGGATCTAAAGTGTCACAGTTGGCATACATGGCACATATTATATGCATGGCAACATTTGGTAGATCTGATGATCATGCATAGAAGTTTTCATACGTTAATAAATATATAATAGGATATTGTCACCCTTGCATCCATCTCTATATCACGAGAATTTGATGTCTTTCACCTTTTATTTTTCACAAATTGTTTTCTTTGGTGCAATTTCAAAAATTGTGTATTTTGACAAAAATGGAGATCAAATTGTGTATGAATAAGATTTTTGGAAAAATAAACGAAGAGATCAAAACCGTGAATTTATCAGGTCTCTTCTTTTGAAGTGCCTTAATCTACTCTAGTCAAAAATACCAGGTCTGATAAGAATAATGATGCATTTAAATTAGAGTCTATCATATAATTGGATGTGTGGTCCATATTAGTGAAACTTTAGAATAAACCAAAATTCAAAAAACTGACAAAAAAAAATCAAAATTAAAAAAATGAAAAAACGCGTTTCAGCACCTGGTACGCCCAAAAGTAGTGTTGGCATAAAAAGAGAAAGAAAAGCCAAATAAGAAATTTTTAAGACAGTGGACCCCATAAGACTCACTCACAATCATCGATTCAATTCATCTACAATTTCTCTTTCTTAAATAATCAACGGTCCACAATCACTCCAGTCAAAGTGGGTCCCAAGTTAGATCGCAGGCCCACATCAAAGCCTACCCTCCACCTCATTGCTTTCCTTTTCAGCAGTGGCAGCCTTTTTTGGCTGCTGCATAAACACAAACACAAAAACAAACACTCTCACTCTTCTTCTTCTCAGCGTTCGTTTTCTCTTCTCTCTGAATTCCGTGAAATTTCGAAACCCTAGACGCTCGCATTTCTCGCTCTCGTTTTCAGGTACAGTGAAAGTGCGGTTTCTCTCTCCTCATTTTTCATTTACCCCCTTTCTTCTTCTTCGGATTACTGTGTACTAACGCGCATTTATGAAAATTCTTTAATAGTTAACCGGTTGAAGATGAATTTGTGTGTTTGATTATCACTGTGATGTGACGATCATTAATTAATGGCTGCGATGATACTAGTGTGGTTGGTGCGCACTAATTGTGAGTAAATTGCTTCAGGTTTTTATTTATTTATATATTTATTTATTTAGATTTTTGTTGTACTTTCTTTCTTCTGTTCGTATTTATTGTTATTACTATTATTATGGAAAATCATTGAATGCGATTTTGGTTGTTGGAACCAGTAGTTTCATTGAAGTAAGAAGATGTTGGTTTCACTTGTACTTTCTCCGTTGAATGCGTTATTATTCCACTTTTTTAAGTGAGATTCTCTGCTGCATTTCTTAATACTGTTGTTGTTTGTCGTTGCTTTCTGGCATGGCGTAATACTGATTGGCAATTTGTGTTGTGCTTTGTTTTGTTGTTTATGTTTTATGTTACCATTTTTGTGTTTCAGGAAATAGTTACCTGCATTTCATGGCTTGGGATCTTTGGAGTTCATCCTGGGATCAAGGTTTCTTAATTTCTCCTCTTCCATTATTTATTAATTTCTGTCAGCAGTGGTGTTCTTTGAAGTACTGCGTTATTAGGTTGTTTGAAAAGGAGAAATTCATTTTTTGTTTTGTTTTTGGCATGTAATTTAATGGTGCTAGTTTTCTATGATGTTGATTACTCCGAGGCCGAGCGTTTTGAGTGGCACCGTGACTACTTTGGCTGTGGCCGTGGTATTTATTCTTTTACTTCATCATCACCCTGTATTTGTTTGGTCCTTTTGTGAGTATCTATGTGTTGGTATTTGTATTTACTGTAGCTTTCTTTTAAATTGTTTAGATGTGATTGAGGAAGATGCCTTGAATGAGGAATGCTGCGTTCAGGTTTTGAGATTTTTGATCACCGAGGCAGATGCTGAAATTGAGGAACTTGAAAAGGATCTCTTGTCCCTTCAGAATGAATTAGCGTGGACTGAGGATGAAAATTGGCGTGCGATATGCTGCAGCGCTTTGACCGAAAGAATCAACTGGCTTGATGTTGCTGTCAGCACGTTGAGGAGTGATTGTGCTGATGAAACGGAGACGCAACTACAGTTGCATAGCAAACCAGCTGAGACACTTCAAGAAATAGTGAAGGCTTTACAAAGGGGTCACTGTCAAGAAACAGATGTCCAGGTTTGACTATTGAAACCACTTCCATTCCCTGAGTTTAAAACATGTCATTTTTTCCTTTTCCCCTATGAAGATTGAAGGTGCTGCTATATTTACCCTTTTACCGTGCAAATTACGTATCTGTCAACCATTTTAGATACATCTTTCTACGATTCAAGACATATTTCATTTTCGGCAAAATGATGTGTGCTGTATAATTTCATGTTGCTTTGGATAGCATTGAAGTTTATCGTGACAATATTTTACTTTCTAAAATTTTGTAGCTCATGATGTGAAGAGCGAAATGTTGAGTCCCTTTGAATCTGGTATTATATATGGAATCTAGATAGCTGATCAGAGAAATTCAGTGCAATAGCAGTTTAGTCCTGCAATTTTTCATTAATTGGAGATGTTCATTCCTTACAGATAAACAGATAATGTTGTTGTTTTCTCTTTTACACAAATAAGCTTCTGAGTGTTTTTGTATCAGACTTTATCTTTAGCCAAGATGATGCAGAAAATCTAATTGATCTTTTAATCAAAGAAGCTTGAAACATACTCTCATGTATCTTGTGGTTGTATTGTTTCATTGTATGTTATTTAACTGTTCATCACACTTGGGGTTAAAATTCAACTGATTTGTGTTTTTCTTCCTTTCAATTTGAAGCAGCATCTAGATGCAAACATCCTGAATCCAATTGTGAATGTTACTGAGCATGCACTAGAAAATGGTTCTGACAATATTGATTCAAATGGTACCATGGGGGAGGAAGGAAGAGAACACTGTGAAACTTCGGAAAGCTCTAGAAGCTCAGAACTTCTTTTGGAACTTCATGAGAAGATATCAGATGATCTAGAAAAGACTGAGGTTGAGAAAGCTCTGTTACTCTATTTTGGTTTAAAGAAGCACTTATTTTCTCGTCCTGCATTTCTTAATGCATGAATTTTAAAACTTGAGGTGACATTTTTTCCCTGCATGAAATAATTGAGTTGCTACACCAATTTTTCTGTTCATTTTTTTTTTACCTCCGGAGTCTGGAATATTAGACCTGTGTAAGACTTGCATACATATGTGATGTGATTGCACAACATGTATACTAGCTTCACTCAATTTTACATTATCTAAATTTAACGTGATAATTGTACAGTAATTATGCCTCACTCTTGTGAAATTTAACATGAAATAATTGAGTTGCTACACCAATTCCACCAGTCTAAGCAGTCTCGCGTATCTCGTGGTTGTATTGTTTCATTGTATATTATTTAACTGTTCATCACACTTGGGTTAAAACTTAACTGATTTGTGTTTTTCTTCCTTTCAATTTGAAGCAGCATCTAGATGCAAACACCCCGAATCCAATTGTGAATGTTATTGAGCATGCACTAGACAATGATTCTGGCAATATTGGTTCAAATGGTTCTGTGGGGGAGGAACGAAAAGAACACTACGAAACTTCGGAAAGCTCTAGAAGCTCTGAACTTCTGTTGGAACTTCATGAGAAGATATCAGATGATGACGAAAAGACTGAGGTTGAGAAAGCTCTGTTACTCTATTTTGGTTTAAAGAAGCACTTATTTTCTTTTCCTGCATTTCTTAATGCATGAATTTTAAAACTTGAGGTGGCATATTTTCCCTGCATGAAATAATTGAGTTGCTACACCAATTTTGCTGTTCATTTTTTTTACGTCCGGAGTCTGGAATGTTAGACCTGCGTTAGACTTGCACGCATATGTAAGTGATGTGATTGCATAACATGTATACTTGCTTCACTCAACTTTAAATTATCTAAATTTAACGTGCTAATTGTAAAGTAATTATGCCTCACTCGCGTGAAATTTAACATGAAATAATTGAGTTGCTACACCAATTCCACCAGTCTACGCAGTCTCGTGTATCTCGTGGTTGTATTGTTTCATTGTATATTATTTAACTGTTCATCGCACTTGGGTTAAAACTTAACTGATTTGTGTTTTTCTTCCTTTCAATTTGAAGCAGCATCTAGATGCAAACACCCCGAATCCAATTGTGAATGTTATTGAGCATGCACTAGACAATGATTCTGGCAATATTGGTTCAAATGGTTCTGTGGGGGAGGAACGAAAAGAACACTACGAAACTTCGGAAAGCTCTAGAAGCTCTGAACTTCTGTTGGAACTTCATGAGAAGATATCAGATGATGATGAAAAGACTGAGGTTGAGAAAGCTCTGTTACTCTATTTTGGTTTAAAGAAGCACTTATTTTCTTTTCCTGCATTTCTTAATGCATGAATTTTAAAACTTGAGGTGGCATATTTTCCTGCATGAAATAATTGAGTTGCTACACCAATTTTGCTGTTCATTTTTTTTACCTCTGGAGTCTGGAATATTAGACCTGTGTAAGACTTGCATACATATGTGATGTGATTGCACATGTATACTAGCTTCACTCAACTTCAAATTATCTAAATTTAACTTGATAATTGCATATTAGTTATGCCATTTTGCGGCCTATGTAAAGCCATGATTTATGCATTGAATGTGAGATATTTTGACATGCATATAGCGGAGATCTGTCTTTAATGTAGCATTTGATTGAAGCTTGGATATGTCCACTTAAAGATTTGGGCATATGCTGTGTACTCGTCGTCATTTGCAAATATGCTTATTTTGAGTTTGAGATGTACATGATTCTCTGCTTGCTTGGTGCTTGCTCAAATTTCCCACTAGTTTTTATTTTCACTTCTATGTCTAATCATCCTTAACTAATTCCGGCCAATGTTGATTGAGTTTAACAATGAGTAGTGGGCTGCAAATAATGTAAAATGTAATAGCTTCCGCTCCCAATTCCCTGAAACTGGAGAAGAAAACTAAAAAGTAAAAAACTTGTTTGAAATCTGAAGACTGATGTTCAATGGAAAACATTGCTTGCGTTTGAATGAAAGATGCATTTCAGAAGCCTTTAAAGTTGAAGGATATCTCACTTGCTTGTCTCTTCTCCTTCCTGCATCTGCTCCAGCCCTTATTTGCCTTGTAATGTGTCGTAGTTTTTCCTTGTGCAAAAGGTTTAGGTTCTGCTGTTTATTGGAATTACAATTTGTTGAGCTTCAGCAGGTTAGCTGTCTTAATCAATGAATTGTAGTATAATGTCCATGAATGGCTGCTTGCAGCACAAGCATTAAAGAGGTTTCTTTGTGTGGACTAGTTACATTATATCAGACTTGAAAAGTGAAAAGGGACACTTAAAACTACGATTTTGAAGTAAGAATTGTTTGGCCTTTTTGTTTGTATAATGCAGAGACTACAATTGAGAAAATATACATATTCGTTAATATATTGAAGTGAGTTTGAAAACATATATCGATAAATTGGGCACTCCATATTTTTGTTTCCTTCTACTAAGAAATTTTTTTGAGATAAAATTGAAACTGAGATCTGAAATAGGAATTGTTTTTTGAAGTTCCAATTTTATTGACTTTCTTTTCATAGTTTAGTATAATAATTTTATGCCTGACATTCTGCATATGATGACAAAACACAATTTCTTTTTACACTCATCTTTTCCTGTCTAGTGTCTACTATGTGCTGTCAAATATCAATATCAAGTGCATCCTTAAAGGCAGCCCAGTAGGTAAGGTTTGAGGAGGGTAGATGTTTGTAGCCTCCGGCGCGCGGCAAGCAAAGAGACTGTTTCCAAGATTTGAACCCGTAACGTCCAACCTCTTGGTCACAAGGCACCAACCGTACCGCTGTGCCAAACTCCCCCTCAAAGATCTCAATAAATACTTTGAACTTATCCATTGAAAAGAAACAGTAAAGTTTAATTTAGATTCTTAGCATTTTGAACTTGGCATTGAAATCTAAGGAAAAGAAAGTAGACTTTTTAGGACTAAAGTGGTAGCAGGTCTCTTTGCATATACTTTGCAAAGACAATCTGTATTTTTTTATATTTTTTTTTGTACACAATGTGCCTTGAAAACCCTTGTTAAACTTGTCTTGGCCATTGGGCTGCTATGAACCTGATAATATTTTTTTAATGAAGGAATTGCTTGCAATATCTCTTGTGAGAAGTCCAGATTTGGGTGCTCTTAGCTGTGTACCTGATCATTCTGATGGGATGGCATTATCTGATACATTAGATGATGAGGTTATTGGAGATGAGGATATTAGGCGAAGCCAACCCATTGCAATAGATACAGGTCAAATCATGAAACCGTTTCCGATTAAGGGACTTGGAATTATTCCAACTGAAACCAAGGTGCAAGAAGCCCCTTTTCACTGTTAATCAATTGAAGTCTCTTGGATGTGGCAATTTCTTTTTTCTGCTTTAATTCTAAACAAGGTATTCTGTTCATTGTTTTTCCTTAAATTGTGCAGGAAGAATATACAACTGTCAAAAAAAATGTCTGCTCTGATGGTTATGGATTTGCAATTGGTATCAAGGGGAGGACAATGTATATTCGTTCCAGAGTTGGTACTGTCCAACAAAGAGAAAATGAAAATTGTGATTTAGATGAAAAAATATGTGATTTTGCTGCAAAAACTGCACGAAGAGCCCGCAGGAAAGAATCTAAGGTTGCTCCCGATGAAGATTTGGAATCTATGAATCCTCTGCAAGTTGTTTATCCTCAGAAATCGTGTTTTGCTGATACAGAATTAAGTGCCTTCAAAGGAACTAATGGCAACAATTCCCTGCAAGTGGTAAACTTTGAGAAGGCCACCCTTATTAATGATGAAAGTTCTGCATTGATTTCACTGCCGAGGATGCAAACCAAGAATACCCTGTGTACTGGGCTACATCTGATATGTGAAGAGAATTCACAAGTGCAAGATTTAGAATTTGAAATTGCTTCTAGCCTCAGCAATTCCAATATGAGTTCCCCTTCCAACGTGAAAGCTCGTAGAAAGCGGAAACCTAAATCAGAGACATGTTCTGCCAAAGAACCACCTGACAGTCCTATGGACATTATTCCAATTACAATCGAGAACATATTAACCAAGAGGCAGCGGAAATCGAAAGCCCGTGTGCCTGGTACGGTCTTAAATGAGTCCATGAATTGGAAAATTACTAAAAGGGCTATGCAGCCTGGCCAGCATGAAACTGAAGGTCATGATGCTAAATCAGAGGCATGTTCTGCCAAAGAACCACCTGACAGTCCTATGGACATTATTCCAATTACAACCGAGAACATATCAACCACGAGGCAGCTGAAATCTAGAACCCGTATGCCTGGTACAATCTTAAATGAGTCCATGAAAAGGAAAATTACTAAAAGGGCTATGCAGCCTGGCCAGCATGAAACTGAAGGTCATGATGCTATGGTTCTTTATGACAGTCAATCGAAAACCCATATGCCTGGTACGATCTTAAATGAGTCCATGAATAAGAAAATTACTAAAAGGGCTATGCAGCCTGGCCAGCATGAAACCGAAGGTCGTGATGCTATGGTTCTTTATGACAGTCAATTTTGTGAGTTACAAAAGAAAAGAGCTTCACAGCTGCCAATTCCAAATTCAGCTGTTAACTTGGACTTAACAATTTCAGATGGGGTTCTAATGGATAGCAAGCATTCCTTGGCAGATTCCTTGAAGAAAATGAAACTGGTTGAGTTGAGGGTCTTGGGAAAGCAGCACAAAATAAGTAGGTACTATAAACTTGCGAAAGGACCTTTGGTTGAACAATTAGTTGAGCACCTCAGTAACTGAACCTTGATATAGGGCTTAATGGTCTAACCCATTTTTTGCCATCTTTTTTTGGGTATCTTTTTTGGTTACGTCCAGTATTTCCATGGAAACTGGTAAAGGATTCTGACATAGTTATGAAAAATACATAGGCAAACCAAAATGGGTTTTCTGACAGGATTTTGTACAGCCTATAGATAGAATACTTGGTCTACTTTTTGTAAATGAAAGGAAGTATAGTTTCTCTTCCTTGCAGGCTGCTGCAGCTGGTTAGGTTAGTCATTACCTTCTCATGAAGACTTGGAATGATTCTCAGCGGCTGTCTTTCACTTTAATCCTGCTCTGTGATCCAATATTATGATATGATCCAACTTACGGTAAACATCAAAACATTCACCTTAAAAGTTTTTGTGGTTGGTTGGGTTGAATGAAGACTAAGCTCGTCATTCTTACCTAAAACATCAGGTATTGTTCACTCCCACGCAACACATTCAAAGATTAGATCAACGAGAGAGTATTCCTAAAAAAAACCTCTACGAGGGAATATACGTTACAAAATAAATTTAAGAAAGACTTGATTGCATGTTTGGTCCCCCTTATTATCATCCTTTTGCTATTTTAGTCCCTATTTTTTTCGTAATTTTGGTCATTCCATTTTCTTAATTTATGAAATGCTGGCCACTTAGAATCGGACGTGTTACTATTTTAAATGACATGGCGGACCATGTGTTTACTTAAAACCACGTTGCCGTGAACAATGTCTTTCATCTCCAATCATGCTTGTACATTGATTTTAGTATCATAATATCATTTATAGATGTCCAACTATTCTAGAAGGATCCACCAGAGAGACAGGAGGAGATCGTTCTCAAGCATAGAACTAGAACAATGACAGTTTTCATGTCCAACTAGTCACTTGTATGTTGGTTTTTTTAATTAATTAAAATTGGAAATGATTTTGTTCTAATTAACTTGACTTGATTTATTTATATATATTTTTTGGTATAAACCGGGGTATCCTCTGTACGCAACTGCGAAGACTAATCCCTCGAGCCAAGTAGGATTACAATGGGCAGCAAAGCTCTCTCTCAAGAGATTTAACACTGCTGCATGCTCAAGGCTGAATTCGAATTTAGAACCTTAGTTAAACTGGAAGAAATTGAAATATGTTGTCTTATATTTGAATTTAATTAAAAAGAAATAGCTGACTTAAACCTGAAGTAATTAAATTTGATGTTTGAAATTCATTAAAAATGAAATTGGATATATTTGAATATATTACTTTACATTTTTATCCTCAGAAGAGGTATAGTAAAAAAAAATACACTTCAACATAAAATACTCTTCATTTAAATCCTGCTTTGCAATACTTATTTTGTTTAGTTGACTAAAATAGTCCTAGTTTTTTCACGGGAAGCATAGCTCTATAGTTTGACATATATATACAATAATGTAATACAAAAAACATCACATCAAAAAATAATACTACAATATAGTTTATGTCTCCTTCACTAAATTTTCCTCTATATGGTTACATCCACATTTCATTTTACCAAAGAGAAAGAAAACAATCACTGTTGTCCAAGAAGGGAAGGCCTGTAGAAAACATGGCTTTGTGCAATCTCAATACGTTCACGTGGATCATTCAGATTTTCATCTCTCAGAGCTTTTAGAATAGCTTGTGTTGACTGTTCCCTGAAAAATCCATTCACAAAATGCATAGAGAATTTTCAATATGGAGTTGGAATTCAAAAGATAACAAGGTTATCCTTTTACTTTTTTAAAACATTTTTAATTTTTAATTTTTTTTGGTCTAACATGCGTGTTCAATTTTAACATGCTAACGAAAAGATGAGAGACTCTTGAAGTTGGTTTATTTTAACAAGAAACAGACGAAAACAACTTAACAGTTTTGTAATTAAAAGTGAAAACAGAAAATATTTTCTCAAACCAAACATCCTTAAGAGTAAAGTAAACAAACAACCAATGCTCAAGTTAATTACTGCAAAAGATTACCTGGATATTAATATTTTGTAGAGTGTCTTCAAAATGGGGCAGAGCTCAACAGGAGCAACAGGCTTTTTTTCATCAGGATGCAACACATTTAGGCTTGATTGGCTCAAAAGTTCAAAAAATGCCTCCACTGCAGATACTCCCTATATGACAATTTAATACATAGGATTATACAATTTTCATATTTTTATAGATACAATTGTCACCCCTCAGGAACATTTACGTTACAAATAAGCTTGAAAAAAATATTAAGACAGGTAAAATTACAGCATATACCTGAATCATTCCTTTGCCAGTAATGCTGTCACCCATATCAGGGCTAAGTTCACCCTTAGCCAACATTTGACCGTACCACGCGTTTCGACCTTTTAACAATGTCACATAAGTATCAGCCAGCAATGGTCCAGCAAGTTTCTCAGGTTCTTCAGTTAACAAATGAGTTATAAATATCATCTCTGATGTACAATGTGCAAAGTACACTGATTTGCTTGTAGCACTCTCATTTGTAAGTGATGCTACCATTCCTGAATACATTAAAATTAAAATTAAAAACAGCATCAGTCACAGTTGATCGCAATTCTCTGCAATATTAAGGATCGTTACCAAGATTTAAAACCTTGTTTGACATTAGACATAAAGTAATAATAAGTAATTTGAAGCTTACCAGCTCCAATTGCATAGACATTTTTTAAGCCACCCATGACCTCATGGGTGACAAGGTCACTGTTATCCCATACAATAAAATGAGGTTGTCTTAGAAACTTTGCTAAAGGATTCCTCCATTTCTCAGCTCCACATATTCTAGCATTTGCATATTCCTTGTTGTAGATTTCTGAGGCAATGTTTGGACCTCCTAGATAAAGTATGTTCTCCATTAGCACTCCAGCTGTCAAATTTACAATACAAAATTAGTAAAAAAAATAAGTGAATGTTTCATGAGATCATTCATTCTCTTAAATTTGCAATACTTTTCATTGGTGCATTTATATTAAGTAGAGAAGAATTCAGTTTAGTCCCCGACATTAGGAAGAGAAGTGTGTTACTTTTGAGTTAATAGCCGTTTAGTCCTTTAAATTTTTAGAAAAGTTCGGTTTTTTTTTGTCTAAGAAAAGTTTAGTTTAATCTCTAACATTAACGAGATTTCTAACTAGTCTCCGACATTTCAAAACATTATTCGGTTTAGTATCTTAAATTCTCGATGTTACATCAGGGACCAAACGTGACATCGAGAATTTAAGAGACAAAACTGAATTACGTTTGAAAATGTTAGGGTCTAATACTAATATTGTTAATCTCAATGACTAAATTGAACTTTTCTAAAATTTGAGGACGAAACTCACTATAAACTCCATTCATTTTCATCTATTAAAAAGAAGACAAAAATTTTGAAAGAAAATATGACAAACTAATACAAAAATGAAGGAAAATCTTACTTGCTTGATGAATCATTTTAGTAGGAGTTATAATATGAGGAACAGGCTTCAAAGCAGCTTCAATACCCTTTGATAAAGAGATTATTATAGGCACAGTAATCCTTTCCTTCCAATATTTACTAATCTCTTCAAAAACTTCCCTTGTTTCAGTTGAAGGCAAACCATTAACAACAATATCAGCATCCCAAACAGCTTCTTGCAAATTAGTAACAACTTTCAAAGGACAAATAGGAGTATCAATCATATTCAAACAAATTCCATCTTTCAAAATCTCATCAGCAAAAAGTGTTCTATCACCAAGCCTGGCCTCAACATACTTCAAATACGCGCAACGTCGAATCAATCTCCTTAAAACATCTTCCCTTGAGTTGATAACTTCAAAAAGATGCTCAGCTGTTGCTCTATCAACTGCTCTTCCTGCTCTTCTCCATATTCTTATTTGCACTTTGTCTCTAAATTGGCCATAATTTTCTTGTAAAAGTGATGTGAAAACACTTCCCCAAGCACCAGCTCCAATACTCACTATCCTTAATGGATCATTGTTACTCTTTCCAATAAGCCTTCTAAGCTCATCAAGCTTCTCTTCTAATCCATTGTTACAATTTTGAATTGACCCATTTGAGTATGTGTTACTAACCTCTCCCATAATGCTTTTGTCAGCAACCGCAACCGCAACTGGATCAAAGAACCGAAACGATAAACTCGCACAAAGGACACAAACAATTGTTAACGAGGTTCAACAAGTGTGCCTATGTTCCTAGGAGCTGGCTCGTTGTGCTCGACTTCACTCGCTCAGCTCGAGTGTCTACCCACCTTTTAGTAGAAAAGAGTGGTACACAATAGCTTCCCACCAAGCTCCAAAATTAAAAATTGGATAGAAAAATCTAAGAACTGAGGAGGGTTGAAATATTGAATGATTTTGGTTTCTGTATGAACTACACAATAGGTGAATGTGAGTTTAGTTTTTATGTATCTTAAAAAAGACTAAGACTCTTATATAGCCTATTTCATTCTCATAGCCTTCACTTTCCTCTAACTAAACCACCTAATTTTATTCTTTCAACCACAAGATTAGATTTCCTGAACAAAAAGATGTAGCATTGGAAAATCAAATCTTATTGGTGGATATTGCTGACCAATGCTGAACATTATTAATTGAAACATTAAATGCATGAATCATTTTCAATATAAGTGGCCTTCTATATATTTCTTTTTGTTTTCTCTGTCTCATATCACTTGATGTTTTAGCCAAAAAAATTATCCCATATCACTTTGGCATTTTGCGGTACCAATGAAGACTAATAATTTTCTCCTTATTATACCGTTCAACATTACATAGTTTTTTTTTTCTATACTTAATTATTAAGAGAAAAATGAAGTAACAAACGGCATATTAAGAAAGTATAAGATAATTATCATGAATTCTGAACTGTTAATTGATTTTCTTAGTTTGTCTGTCACAACCTTATACAATAAATAAAATGGTACGAAGTTACTACTTTCAATGCCTTGCACATGGCAAGCCAAAGGAGTAGATAAGAGGAATGGGGCAAACAAAACAAAAACAAAATCAACATCAACTTCGTTTTCTCCGTCTGTTGTTTGTTCATCTACCCAACTACAAGACACAGTTTGTACCAATAAAAAAACAAACTTTCGTGCTAGAAACTACCAAGTTATGGTCCTTCAATGAAGGGGTGTGTAAACGCACTATAACTTGTCCAATTCATGAACCCACTACTATACTACTACAGTACTTAGTAATTCCTAGCTTTTATGGTGTAAACGTGTGTGTAAATGTAAGTATTTGGAAAAATTTATAAAAATAGTTTTTTTTAATAAATCGGGCATCCTTTGCGCGGAAGACTTAACACTGCTACATACTCAATGCTAGATTTGAACTCAAGACCTTGGTTAAATTAGAAGAGACCTCTATCATCTCATCCAAGTGCTCTTGGGTAACTTATAAAAATAGTATGACATGCGATAAGTTGTTTTCAACTTATTTTCTTTTATTTGTTACAAAATGTAATTGTACGAGAATATAAACCACCAATCACTTTTCTTAAGGGGTGTATCAAAACCTTAAAATACATACAAAATGGGACGACGTAGTGCATAAATATCTATACAAAAAGTATACTCCCTCTGATTCTTATTATAAGAAGAAAATACAAAAATCATCAATACTAAGGAGCTCAACTAATTCTTATCTTTTTTAAGTTGAGGCTCCAAATACACTCCACTCAACTCCACATGTGAATTAACTCCCATTAATGTGAACTATTCTCACTCATCTGGAAAACTGAAAAGACAAAACATTTAATGAGGGTACACTTACTCCCTCCGGTCTTTATTATAAGATGATTTTTGGAGTTAATTTTAGTCCCAAATATAAGAAACTATTTCAGTTTTTAGTGTATATTTATTGCTTGAATACCAATTTTACCCTCATTATATGCTGTCTTTTAAATTACAAGGTGAGTGGGAGTAGTGCACATAAAGACTTGAGAGTTGATTGGAGGGTATTTTAAAGACTTAATTTAAAAAAGACAAGAATTAAATGAGCCTCTTGTTAATGATGATTTTTGTATTTTCTTCTTATAATAGAGAGCAGAAGGAGTAGTATTTAAGCAATAAATATACACTAAAAACTGAAATAGTTTTTTAAATTTAGGACCAAAGTTAACTCTCAAAATCTTGAGGAGGGAGTATTGAATAAGCACTTAATCTTATGCATGGGTGGCAGCAATAAATATATTGTTGGCATTAAAGGTTTTTGGGTATGGCCAACTTCCCCAACAGTCATTAATATTTTACGACTTTGGCGGTAGTTTCATGTGATGTGAAGTCCACTCTTTAACACTTGTCTCCTTTTGGTGTTTGCTGGACAAATATTAAATGTTATTGTATTATGTTTCATATGCCCCTTACTACTTTCAGCTTGTCTTATTTGAAACGTTCATTAATGCTAAATCACTTGTTAGATGAAAACGTTTAAGCCGATTCAACCGGTTTCATGCATCATTCACAAAGTTACTATTTTGGGCTGTTATTCGATGACTTATTTCTCAACTTTTGGAAAATTAGTTGAATTTAGGGTTTTTGAATTAATTGGTTCTTGTGACAACTACTTAGCTTCAATTCATGAACCCGTCTTATATATAGGAGCATTTATTGAGAACATTTATTTTGGTCTATTCTGTTGGTATTTCTAGGGTGGCTGCCAAGGTGAGCGACGGCGGCATCCATGGAATCTATCTAGAAAGAGGTAGTCTACCGCATCAAGAAGAGACTCAGAAGAAGAGAGAATCGTTCGACGACATGGTCTAAGGCTCTCAGGTTCAGAAGACCAAGAATAAGTGAATGGAACTGCTTTGACTGTGATACAATAGGGGAACTAAACTATGCTTGAATTGAATCATCCAAATGCAAAACAAATACTTGAAAAAAAAATGAAAACTTTCAAATACCCAACAACATTAAACTCTGCTTAAGACGAATTGAACTATTTGTTCTTAACACCATCTTGATTATGGGGATGCTAAATTGTCAACTAATGGACATAGCAATGATAACATATGTTAATTATCATTTAACTTACAAATATTGCTAGTGACACTAAAAAATCAAAGCTAGTGAGAACAACTCAATCTGTACAACTGCAAAGTCCTGAATACTGGAAGAGGGGAAGATCTATAAACATATGTTTATGTTTACTATATACAGCATTGCTTTGCTTGTCTTGACTCAAGATGGCTGCCATTATTTGAAGCCAGACAAGAACAAAAAAGGGAACTAGAAACTGATGATCAACAATAGAATCAACATAGCTGTCTCCCCAAAACTTGATCGACATGGCGGATATAAGTCACTCCCCAGTTTGTGGTAAAATATTATGGACAGATTCTACTTTAGGACCTTCGGCACTGAAATCATGAGGAGGTTGAAATTGAGTCTGCTCTGTGACCATGGTAGCTGTCCCAGTAAAAGCCTCTTCCAACTTTACATTCACATTCTTATTTATTCTTTTTGGTCTCTTGGGTTTCTGACCCATTTCAGTATTTAGGTGGACATCATCCAATTCATCATCCATAGATGTAGAACTGAATTCACTCATCTTTTGAGAATTCTTTGGTCTCGAAGTTTGCTTATCCGATGCAGCTTTTCTCTGCAAATAGACATTATGTTATCAAATTGAAAATAGAAAGTTCATAATTTGACCTTCATGAACATCAGTTCGTACACCTAAAAATTCAAAACACTCGAATACTATCGCTAAATAAACAAAAAAGCTAAAATATGCAACCATTTAACGCACATATGCCTCCTTTCCTTAATTTTAAGCAAAAAAAAGTTCCAGAAATTGAACATACTTCCTTAAAGCAATACAGCATATATACACAAGACTCAAAATGCAGATCCTAGACCTAGAGATTATCCCTAGGGATTATCAAGAAAAAATACTCAGACATATGGCAGTCCTGTTATTTTACTCTCTCCAGTTCAAAACACGTGATGTTTTCATTAAAGACAGGCCAAAAGTTAATTATGAGTTTATTTACTAACTGTTAAGATATGTTGAAATAAGAGACAGAACATTGGTTACGCAGTTCGGCCAATCTTTGCCTACGTCTGCGACTACAGAGCAGCTATAGTTCCGTATTATTGATTGTATATTTCTTTGTGATGAGTACAATCTTTGCCTACGTCCTCGATGAACCCTTGTTCCGTATCTCTCCTTGAGTCTTCGGATCAACTTGTTTTATTCATGATCTTACCCCGGGACTTAATAAATTGTCTGCTCGTGCAGTTAACTGTGTCTTCCTTGGCTATTCCAGAGTTCAAAAAAGGTATCGATGCTACTGTCCCTCCACACATCGCTTCTACATGTCTGCTGATGTCACCTTCTTTGAAGATGCGCCCTTCTTTGCATCTCGCGTTGCGTCTGAGTCTATCTCTCAAGTATTACCTATTCCTGACCTTGTCCCGGTAGTTCCACTCACACCCATCATTGATCAGATAGATCCTCCTTCTCCTACGGAACTTCCTAGTCCTCCTAGTCCTCCTCCTTTGCAAACTTATCAGCGTCGTGCTCGTCTCCCTCCTGACGACCCACCTACAGAAGATCCTAGTGACTCATCTCCTGCCCCGATTTCCTCTCCTACTCCGGATCTGCCTGCCGAGTCAGACGACCCTCCTGTTGCCCTCCGTAAAGGTACACGTTCCACCCGTAACCCTTATCCTATTTATAATTTCCTCAGTTATCACCGCTTATCACCTTCACACTATACATTTGTGTCTGCTATTTCTTCCATCACCATTCCTAAGTCCACGCAGGAAGCCCTTTCTCATTCAGGTTGGTGACAAGCTATGATTGATGAGATGACAGCCTTAGAATCTAACCAGACATGGACTCTTGTGCCACCTCCTCCTGGTAAATCTATTGTTGGGTGTCGATGGATATATACTGTCAAAGTTGGTCCAGACGGAAGTATTGATCGTCTAAAAGCCCGCCTCGTGGCTAAGGGCTATACTCAAGTTTTTGGTCTTGATTACAGTGATACTTTCTCACCGGTGGCTAAAATGGCTTCTGTTCGTCTATTCCTTTCTATGGCTGCAATGCGACATTGGCCATTGTATCAACTTGACATCAAGAATGCATTTCTCCACGGCGATCTTGAAGAAGTTTATCTAGAGCAACCACCTGGTTTCGTTGCTCAGGGGGAGTGTCGTGGGTATGTCTGTCGACTTCACAAAGCCTTGTATGGTCTTAAACAATCCCCTCGGGCATGGTTTGGGAGATTCAGCAGTGTCGTTCAAGACTATGGCATGATTCGGAGTGAAGCTGATCACTCTGTCTTTTATAAGTTTTCCTCTCACAAATGTATTTATCTGGTTGTCTATGTCGATGATATTGTTATTACAGGTGATGATCATGATGGGATTGCAGGACTTAAACAACATCTAGTCCACCACTTTCAAGTCAAAGATCTTGGGAAGTTACGATACTTTCTTGGCATTGAGGTAACTCATTTTAAGGCAGGCATTGCTATTTCTCAGAGAAAGTATGCTTTGGATATCTTAGAAGAAACCGGCATGCTGGATTGCAAGCCAATTGACTCTCCTATGGATCCTAATGTCAAGATCCTACCGGATCAGGGGGAGTCCTTTTCGGATCTAGGAAGATATAGGAGGCTAGTTGGGAAGTTGAATTACTTGACCATAACGAGGCCAGATATTTCATACACTGTTAGTGTGGTGAGTCAATTCCCAAATTCCCCTTGTGACAGTCATTGGGATGTCGTGGTTAGAATCCTGAGGTACATCAAAGGAGCTCCTGGAAAAGGTCTTGTTTACACAGATAGAGGTGATTCAAATGTCGTCGCTTACACAGATGTGGATTGGGCTGGTTGTCCCTTTGATAGAATGTCCACATCTGGGTACTGTGTTCTAATTGGTGGAAATCTAATTTCATGGAAAAGTAAAAAGCAAAATGTTGTTGTCAGATCCAGCGCTGAGGCTGAATATCAAGCTATGGCACTTACCACTCAAGAGTTTATATGGATGAAACATTTTCTCCAAGAGTTGCGCTTTTGTAAAATAGGCACTATGAGTCTCATCTGTGATAATCAAGTAGCCCTACATATTGCGTCCAATCCAGTCTTTCATGAACGAACCAAACACATTGAAATTGATTGTCACTTTGTTCGTGAGAAGATTGTGTCCGGTGACATTGCTACTTCATTTGTTGGTTCTAATGATCAATTGGCAGACATCTTCACAAAGGCTCTTCGGGGACCAAGGATAACTTACATATGTGACAAGCTGGATGCCTACAATCTATACGCTCCAGCTTGAGGGGGAGTGTTAAGATATGTTGTAAATAGTAGTTTTATATGTATTCGGCTCAGGCCCGTTACGTTTTCTCTATTTAAACTCATTAGTGCTTGTACTCATCACACAGAAATATACAATTAATAATACGGAACTACAGCTGCTCTGTAGTCGCAGACGTAGGCAAAGATTGGCTGAACTGCGTAACCAATGTCCTGTCTCTTATTTCAACACTAACCTACCCCTACTCAATTTACAGAAGCTTAAATTAATTAAATGATAACTATTGAAAAACTAGAGCAACAAACTTGAATCAATAAAAGAGGTTGCCTTAAGGACAGAAAATAAAAACACACACTTCTAATATAAACTTTTAATCGGTTTTACACAAAACTGATCGAAATGAGATTCAAAGCATTTTCAAAATCATTAAGTTTAGAAGCACAATGATACCTTTTTATTACTGGACTTTGAACCCTCCGTGTCCATGGGAATATCATAATCTGTAGTAACCTGGGCTACAGACTTTGATAGATCTTCCAGAGATGCGTCACCTTCTTCATTTAACCAAATACCCTTCATAGGTTGTTTTTTCTTTTGCTTATCCTTTACCTGGAAGGGTAAGCGTTAAACATACTCCGAGAATATACTCAAAAAGGTTTTAGGTTTTCTGGAACTTGTATTAATTCCTTGTTTCATTCTATTGGTCAGAGTAATGTCCAAGGTGACGTAAAATAATGAATGCTGGTGACGACTGACGAGATTTCACAACCAACCTGGAGAGGGATTTCCTTTAATTTCTGCTCTAACTGAGGATCATCCAGAAGCAAAGATACCACATCCTCAGGAGCTAAAAGATCACCACCAACAGAACCACCAGTCATGACAAGGTTCTGTACAGTACTTTTCTGACTAGCTCTAAGTAAAATCTTCTCTTCAACTGTCTCTTTACATATAAGTCGGTAGACAGTAACCTAAGAGTTTCAAAATACGTCTAAAGTTAATTTTACAAACTCAAAAGGAATAACGTTTTGCCTGTACAAGCAAAAATGTGCAAGATTCAGAGAGTAGGCAACAGTTCCAGATGATCGAGGAAGGAAAAATTAAGGGGCCATTTTCTAAGAGCCAAAAAAATATGCAACATGTCCAGATGAGGAGGGGAAGGGAGGAGAGGGAGACAGAGAATAGAACTAACATCTTTTGTCTGACCCAAACGATGAGCTCTGTCCATTGCCTGTAGATCCAATGTTGGATTCCAATCACTCTCATAAAATATGACTGTATCAGCAGCTGTCAAGTTGATACCCAACCCACCAGCTCTTGTACTCAGTAAGAACACGAAAATATCGGCCCTACAACAAATTAATAAAAAAGATCATAAAAAGCTGCATAATCAAATAATCTAACTAGAGTACAGAATGTAAACATTACAAAGAATACATTACCTATGCTGAAAGTCTTTGACCATGTCTCTCCGGTCCTGAATAGTAGATGATCCATCAAGTCTAAAATACCTATATTTTCTATAGTTCATATAGTCCTGTAAGAAGGATTACATCACCAGTCCGCATAAAAAAAAAAAAAAACCATAATTGAATGCCAAGATCCACAACATGGTAGGAATGTTTCCACTTTCAAATTATTGAACTGAACTTAGCCAAATAGCTAGCCCGACTAAACAATTTTTCTTCAAAAGACCAAATCAATCAAGATGCTTTCTATCTTAGGAGAGAAATATGTCAACCAGAGGACTCTTTACACTATTCTACCAAGATCACAAAAGAAAAAGTTGAAGAAAAGGGCACTCCAAGGTTCATATTACCCGTTCCTGAAGAAGACAATGAATTTGATGACATATTTCTCTCCTCTGTAATTTCTTTAGTGGGTTGGTATATTAGATTTCATTGTAATAGAGTTCCCTTTTGAAAGAAATTTCTTCCCTACATATAGATTTCATTAATTTGCTTGGGTTTGGACTTTGGGCCCCTCCTATTGTGGTTGTATTTTTCATTCATTTTTTCTTTTTAATAATACTATGGATTGCTGCAGAAATGCTAAGCAATCCATTTTGCAAAAAAAAAAAGAAGCTTTCAGACACCCACACAGATAAATGCAAGTTTCAGGTCTTCCCCCAAGCTGATTTCGTGTCAGTTGTCACTATAACCATTGCATTAAAAGGGAAATTAGCACATAGCAAGTCCCTCTCGTAATGAGTGACTTTATTATTTGTTTTTCAATGGTTTTACATCTTTGAACATGTCAAAATAATAAAATCAGGTATTTTTTTTGTATATGCACAACCAAAATGGCAACATCAGAAGGTTTAACACTGAACTTTAAAAGTACCTCCAAAATATTCAGCATCTTGGTCATCTGAGTAAACAAGAGAACGCGATGATTTCCTGCTCGTAGGCGTTTCAATAATATATCAAGTGTTTGAAGCTTCCCAGAGTCCTACATCAAAATTATTAGAAATGAGGCAGTCCTAAAGTGTAAATAGAGTAAAACAGAATAGAGAAAGAGAGAGTAAAACTGATTCTTTTTTATTTTCATTCACTGAGTTTGCAAACAGATACAATTGGGAATTTATAGTGTTTCTTATCCTACACTCAGCAGTGCTAACATGTGCACTGCTGTAACAGTTACAATTGGGAATTTGTACGGACTTGAAGTCAGTATTTACTTTATTAAATAGCTACTGCTTTATCTTCTATAACAGCTACTGCTTTAACTTCTATAACTCACACACTAAACATCACATTAAATCATGTACACTCACCCCCCCCCCCCCCCCCCCCCCCCCCCCCAAGCTCAAGGCGGGGAATGTTGAGTAGCAACAGAGTCCACTTTGAGCTTCCCCCCCCCCACAAGCTCAAGGCGGGGAATGTTGAGTAGCAACAGAGTCCACTTTGAGCTTGTCACGATACTCAAGGAAAGATGTAGTAGATACAGGCTTTGTTAGAGCATCTGCTATCTGCAGACGACCAGGAATGTGAGATACTTGAAGTTGCTTTGCTAAGACCTTCTCCCTCACAAAAAACAAGTCAATTTCCATGTGTTTAGTCCTAGCATGTAGGACAGGGTTATGTGCCATTATTGCCACAGCACTTTGATTGTCACTGTAGATAATTGGAGGTGTCATCTTGACATGTAATTCTGATAGAAGTGTCTGAATCCACAAGATTTCTGCTGTGGTGTGAGCTAAGCTACGGTATTCAGCTTCACAACTTGATCTAGCAACCAACGGTTGTTTCCTAGACCACCAAGATACCAAATTTGGGCCAAAATACACTGCAGAACCTGATGTTGATCTTCTGTCATCAGGGTCTGCAGCCCAATCCGCATCACAGAATCCTGTTAAATTGAATGGCATGTTGCGGTTTGCAGGACTCAGGAGAAGACCATGGCTCACATTACCCTTAAGGTACCTTAATATTCGTTTAACAGCAACCCAATGGCTTTCCAAAGGATTGGCCATGAATTGGCAAACCTTATTAACAGAGTAGCTAATCTCAGGTCTAGTTAGAGTAGCATATTGTAGGGCGCCAACTACTGATCTGTACATAGTGGGATCTTTGAATTGAGGTGAACCAGTTTTTGATAACTTTGTGCTTGAAGCCATAGGGAGGAAACAGCTGCAGCATCATGCATATTAGTCTTCAAGAGGAGGTCTCGAATGTACTTTGACTGAGTGAGTAATAGAGAACCTGTAGGTTGTTTGTGGACCTCAATTCCCAGAAAATAATCCAATTCCCCTAGATCTTTGAGAGCAAAATTCTGATAAAGTTTCTGAGTGATGATTTTCAGCAAAGAGGGAGAGATGCCAGTGAGTATTATATCATCAACATAGACAAGTAAATAGGCTACAAAGTTCTTGGCACAGAATGTAAACAGTGATGGATCACACTTGGAGGACTTAAACCCGAGAGTGAGCAATGTATGGGTGAGTTTTTCAAACCATTGCCTAGGAGCTTGCTCAAGTCCATAAAGGGACTTGTGCAACTTACAAACCAATGTAGAATCAGTAGATATAAATCCATAGGGTTGTTCCATATAAACCTCTTCATGTAGAATGCCATTCAAGAATGCATTATTGACATCTAATTGATGAATTGGCCACTTGTAGGTTAGAGCAAGAGTGAGTATGACCCTTATAGTGACAGGTTTTACCACAGGTGAGAATGTCTCATGAAAATCTTTCCCATGGATTTGATGGAACCCTTTTGCAACTAATCTTGCCTTGTACTTATTCATAGACCCATCAACATTTTCTTTGACACGAAATACCCACTTACAACCAATGGTTTTCCTATTTGGTGGTAATGGGACAAGGGACCAGGTTTTATTGTTTTGAAGGGCATCAAATTCTGCTTGCATTGCTGCAAGCCAGTTGGGATTTTGGATGGCTTGTTTGGTTGTCCTAGGTTCAATTGTAGTGAGGAATACTGAGGGATGAAGTCTAGGTAGAGGAATGCCAGATTTTGATCTAGTTTGCATAGGATGAGTGTTGGTAGGTGCTTGAGTAGGTAAGTTAGATGCTAGAAGGTTACTGGCAGTGTTATTTTGTGAAGGAGTAGCTTGGGATGAAGGTTCAAATGAAGTATCATGGGATGAGGATGACGAATTATCAGTTTGTGGTAGTGTGGAAGTAGTGTCGGATGATTCATGTGCCTGTGTACTAATTGTAGTTGACTTAGTGACAGTAGGAAGAGGACCAAGAGTGAGACCGGAATTAGAAGACACAAGTTTGGACTTAGAGGAGGGAAATAGGTCAGAGTATGGAAACCTAGACTCATTGAAGATGACATCCTTTGAGACTATGACTTTCCCAGTGGGGGAAAGGCATTTATATCCTTTGTGTGAGGTGGAATATCCCAAGAAGAGACATTCATGGGATCTAAAATCAAATTTGTGTGCATTGTATGGTCTTAAGAAAGGGAAGCAAGCACAACCAAAAACTTTTAGGAAGTGGTAATCTGGATCTTTTTGGAATAGGGCAGTGTATGGAGGTATGTGTTTGAGAGGTGCAGATGGTTGTCTATTGATGAGGTATACGGCCGTTTGAACTGCATAGTCCCAAAATTTGAGAGGTAGAGATGCATGGCTAAGAAGAGAAAGGCTTTGGTCAACAATATGTCTATGCTTTCTCCCCACCACTCCATTTTGATGGTGTGTGTGGGGACAAATCACTCTGTGGATGATGCCAAGGTCTGTTAGGTATGTAGTAAATGGTCTAAACTCCCCTCCCCAATCTGTTTGTATAGCTTTAATTGGTAGGCCAAACTATTTCTCCACTAAGGCTTTGAACCGTTTAATATAGGTAAGGTGTCAGATTTTCTTTTAAGTAGGTAGAGCAATGTAAACCTAGTTGCAGCATCAACAAATGTGACATAGTAAAGGGCTTGGTTAGTTGATTCAACAGGTGCTGGACCCCAAAGGTCACTAAAGATTAGTTCAAGAGGTGTGGTATAAACAGTTTCAGAAGGTGGAGCATACAACTTATGAGCTTTACCCATGATGCACGCAGCACAAAATTCAGAAACATCTTTATTTGAAATGGAAAGATTACATTTGGAGAATATAGTATTCATAGCTACATGATTAGCATTGACAGATGGTTTAAATGAAGAATTATTGACACTATTGGACTCTTGAGTAGTGGTAGAAGAGACTGAGATGGAACCCGAAGCACTGGAAGGTTGAGTAGTTTTTGACAAGTGATGAAACTGGAATGGAGCAAATTCATAGAGGCCATCACCTTTCACAGGACCATGGAGGAGAAGTTCATTGGTGGCCTGATCAAAGACAAGACAATCTTTAGCGTGAAACTGGAAAAACACATTATTATCAGCACAGAAACGACTTACACTTAGCAGATTTTTAGTTATCTTAGGCACATGAATCAGTTTGTTAAGCACTAAATTAACTTGAGGATTCATAGGAGAGGAAAAAGTTGAAGAGCCACAAGTTTTGACGTTCAAATCTTGACCATTTCCTATGTAAACCTGGTCTGGACCCTCAAAAGGAGACTGTTGATGTATGTTCTGAGATTGCAGGGTGGTATGGAGGGAAGCAGCAGTGTCAGGGGCCCATGGAAGTTGTGGTTGAGCATGATTTGTAGCAGGTGCAGCAATGGTCATATACGCTTGATGATATGGTGATTGTTGGTGTTGTTGAGGGACTGGTCTAGGATTATAGTGAGCATAAGCATTGAAATTAGGTCTTGGCCAGGTATTTTGGTACAGATGAAAGGGGTTGGGGGCTAAATTGGCATAAGAATTTGGAGGAGGTTGAAAACCTTGGAAATCAGCAGGTATTGGTGCCTGAAACTGTTGATTGAATCTGTGATAGCACATAGATGCAAGATGACCAAATTTAAAGCACACTTGGCACTGCACATTGCCAAACCTGCTACGGCCACGACCACCGCGACCATTCCAGCCACCACGGCCACGAAAATTACCAGAGAATTGATTCACAAAAGTATTATTATCAAGAGTAGAGTTTGAAACAGTGTTACCAGTGGTTTGTTGAGTAGAATCAGACTCAGTTGCAGCATTACCAGAGGCAGAGTGCGAAACAGAGTGCGTAAGGTTGATTGAGGCAACTTCAGACTCGGATTTCTTCTTGAATCTTTCACTTCGCATTTCATGTGCAAGCAAGAGAGCTTCAACTTCTTCGAGTTCCATCGTTTCAAACTTGCTTTCAATAACAGAGCTCACCGGTGCGAAATCTTGAGGCAAACCTTCGAGAACAACATCAATGTGTTGTGTGAGAGGAACGGGATCACCAACAGATGCAAAGATTGTCAACTATCGTCTTGATGCGAAGCAAATATTCATCAACAGTGCGAGAATCGAGCGTCGTCGAACGAAGTTCTGAGCGTAACTGTCTCGTCTTCGCACGCGTCAACTTCTGGAAGTGATCGTGAATACGATCCCAGAGTTGAAACGCATGAACACATCCAAGCACACGAGGCATAATCGCTGCAGAAAGCGTTGGTTGCAACCATGATAACAACCACTGATCTTGTTTAAGCCAATTACGATACAAGGGATTCTCGTTTTGAGCGATACGATCTGCGTCGGTAAGAAATTGAGTAGGAATTTCTGGAAAGTGAATGTAGCTTTGTAGATTATGCGCGTTAATCATTGGTTCGACTTGCTGACGCCATACGAGAAAATTCTTCTCGTCTAGCTTGTCAGAGATCTTCAAGGCGAACGTGACTAACGGTTCAAGAGGAGGAGCAGAAGCAATAGGCTGTTCCGTCGTCATGGATCGACTAGTCTACTGATACCATGTAAATAGAGTAAAACAGAATAGAGAAAGAGAGAGTAAAACTGATTCTTTTTTATTTTCATTCACTGAGTTTGCAAACAGATACAATTGGGAATTTATAGTGTTTCTTATCCTACACTCAGCAGTGCTAACATGTGCACAGCTGTAACAGTTACAATTGGGAATTTGTATTGACTTGAAGTCAGTATTTACTTTATTAAATAGCTACTGCTTTATCTTCTATAACAGCTACTGCTTTAACTTCTATAACTCACACACTAAACATCACATTAAATCATGTACACTCACATAAAGAAACAAAAAAGGGAGTGCAAGTAACACTTACGGTGAGCAATTTTGCTGGGTCAAAATTTTGCATTGGCGGAGAAGGACCCAAAAATACTGTGTGTTAACTGTAGAGCGGGCTTAGAAACGGGTAGTTCAGAATCTATCTCTTGAATTAAATGATGAGGAGCTCCTGGCTTTCTAGGCCCACTACAATCAGATGTACGTGAAAATCCCAAAAACAACCTCTTAACCCAGGGATCATGTAATTCTTCAATCATTTTATAGTAGAAGTTTCTATCGGAGCAGTGAGCACCAATCTATGAAGAAGGAAAGAAGAAACATGGTCAAGAATTAATTATCATCTTATAAATAAAAGGCAATTTATTTTGGAAAATGTAACAGAAGACTAGG